>CAWUFW010001418.1:140000-2785000 GCA_963921515.1 Calotriton arnoldi | reverse complement strand
CCCCTACTGCTCTCCTGCTGCTTCCTGGGTCCTTTTCCTTTCTTTCCTGTAGTGTGTCGTCCGAAGGCACTAGGCCGCAGCGGGGACACACGTAAATAATTGACGCTACGCTGAGTGACACTCTGTTGGCGCGAAGACCCCGAGCGGTCTTCCGCCGTTTATTTATCCCCTCGGGTCGAGCCCGCCCCGAGAGGTGCGTGCGTGTGTGTGTGTGGATACATTGTAGGAGAGAGCCCGGATGGCTCTCTACATCCCTTCCTTCTTTTGGTTGACGTCACCAAAGTCATTAAGGTTCATGGGGACATGCACAGAAAGTCCTTAAACTTTTGGCTCGGCACCGGGTTGGCCCGGAGGTTGTATCGCTGGCTCCTGGGCAACGCCTTGCTTTCGATGCCACCTGTGACACCCCCGGGTGAGCCACCCTTGTTTTCAGACGTGGCCATCTCAGGTCGGTTAACAGCCTCTCGGGCCCCAGGGAGCCCTCCTTCGGGGATGCGGTCACTGGCTCCGGAAGATCCTGGGGATGACCCGCAGGGATTCTCAGCGTCGTCGTCACCATCTTCACTGCCTTGACCACCCCCGACCACTCGTTTAAAGCACGACACGTTTCGGGTAACTTGGAGGTGTCCTTTGCGGGCCGTCACCATCGTTCCTTGCCTTTCCGTTACGGTCCATGCCTCGGGCTCAAACGGTGTTCGGAACTTCCACCCAGGGTGTCGATCTTTGACTACCACTCGGTCTCCGATTTGGATGCTGGATTCGTGAGCCCTCCGGATTTCACTGGCTTTCCGGTTTGTGGTTTCTCTGCGGGCTTGAACGGCCTCATCGTCTCGCACCGGTGGAGTCCAAGTCGGATCAGCGGGTATGCTGTCTCGCGGTGGTCTTTGAAACATCAGGTGTGAGGGTGCACACCGGGTGGTACTGTGAGGCGTTAATCGATACACTCCAAGAAATTGGTCCAGCGCTGCTTCTGCGTCCTCCTCCCGTTCAACGGCTATACGCAGGGCCCTGTTAAGAGTTCTCATCAGCCGCTCCACCTCCCCGTTAGCTTGGGGCCAGAGCGGTGTGATCTTCCGGTGACGGATTGCTTTGCTCTCTAGATACTCCTGAAACTCCCTGCCCTGAAATGGGGGCCCGTTATCCGACCTTAACTCCTCGGGCAGCCCGAACATGGCAAAGATCCTGTCCAACGCCCTCTTCACGTGGGAAAACGTCGTCGACCCCACAATTTCTACCACTGGGAATTTTGAGAAAGTGTCAACCAGAACCAGCATCTGACGGCCATCTGGGACACTCCCGAAGTCAAGACTGACATGGGTCCAGGGAATTGTGACCGGGTCCTCTGTGATTACTGGCGCCGTCGGGGGGTCCCCCCCTGTGATAGTACATTCATGGCAGCTGCGGACCATTTCGTCCACCTTCGTATCCATGGCCGCGAATCACACTTTTTGGCGCAATCGAGCTTTCGTCTTGGCCATGCCCTGATGGCCAACGTGAGCGAGCTCTAGAATGTGTTGTTGCAGGGCTTCCGGTATCACGACCAAGTGTCCCCTTAGGACGACGCCATGCTCTCCCACACTCAGCTCGTGCCGCACCCTCCAGAGCTGCTGTCGGTCATGTCCAACCTCCGGTCGTAGCAGGCGACTTCCGTCCATGAAGCGGGCCCACGTGTTATCTTCGAGAGCTTCCTTCACCCTTGACAGTGTTCCGTCTACCGCCGTGGCCTGCCCGATCTCTTCCAGGGTCATCGCCTTCGGACACGCATGCTGAGAAACCATCCTCACGAATTCTTCGGTGCTCATTTCTTCAACGGATTGCTCCCTGGGCGATGCAGGGTCCGGGTGGCGGGAAAGATAGTCGGCAGGGTTGTGGGCTCCGGGTCGGTACACGACCCTAAACTGATACGCCTGTAGTTGCACGGCCCACCGCTCAATCCTCGGGGGCGCCAGCCGTGACGAACCAGCGAACAGCGGGATCAGGGGCTTGTGATCTGTCACTACTTGAAAGTCCTGCCCACACAGGTTTAGATGAAAGTGTTGGCATGCCCACTTGATGGCGAGAGCCTCCCTCTCTATCTGAGCATATCGGGTTTCGGTGTCCGTGAGGGCCTTGCTTGCATAGGCCATCGGCTTCCACACTTCTGGGTCCTGTTCTTGCAGGAGCACCGCTCCTAGACCCATAGGGCTGGCGTCCACGACCAATTCCGTGCGTCTCTTCGGATGGAAATACGCCATGGTCGTTTTGTCTTGCAGCCTTTCCTTGATGTCATTGAACGCCTTATTGGCCACACTCGACCATTCCCATGGTTGCCCTTGTTTCGTCAAGGCCCGAAGTGGCTCTGACAACGTTGCGAGGTTCGGGATGAAACGCCCACAATACGTTGCCATGCCCAGGAAACTTCTCACTTCCGTGGGGTTTTTCGGCGTGCTGGCTACCCGGATGGCAGTCGCCTTCTTCGGATCCACTCGGAGCCCCTCTCTCGTGAATATGTAGCCAAAGAACTCCACGGTGTCCTGATAGAACGAACACTTTGCCTTGTGTAACGTCAACCCTGAGTCTTCTAGCCTTTTCAACGTGGCCCGGAGGTGCTTGTGATGGTCCTCCAGCGTGTTCGAGAAGACAAGGATATCGTCGCGCAGGTTGATCACCCCTGTCAGCCCTGACAGCACCTCCCTTACCGCGTTCTGAAAGACTTCAGCTGCTGAGGATATCTCGAAACTGAGCCTCTTGTACCGCCGGAGACCAACGTGGGTGGAAAACGTTGTAATGTACCGGCTCTCCAGTTCTAACTCCAGCTGATGATACCCAGCGTTTAGGTCCAATTTGGAGAACCATTTGGCCCCATTGAGGTCGGCCACAATGTCGTCCAATGTTGGGGTTATGTGCCTTTCCCTCTTCACTGCCACGTTGGGTAGGCGCATGTCCACGCAGAGCCTTATGGCCCCTGGCTGTTTGGGCTTTGGGGCCACCACCAGCGGAGATACCCAGGGTGTGGGACCCGAGACCTTTTCGATCACGTCAAGTTCTTCCAATTTCCGCAGTTCCTCTTCGACTTGCGGCCTCAGATTGAAGGGCACTCTCCGATGTCGGAGTGCCACCGGTCTCACTGTCGGGTCAATATGCAGCTGGAACTTCTTTCCTTTCAGCTTCCCCAGGCCTGTAAAGAGGGCAGGGAAATCTTTCAGTATGGTCTCGGCATGCGACTCATGTATTTGGTGCGCAAAGAATACCAGTCCTAGATCCTCGGTAGTGTGACAACTGAGCAGGGTCCCCTTCCTTCCCTCCGTTATGTGGAACCGGGTGTTCGTGGTGTATGTGCCGCTGCTGACACTTGCCTGGATGACCCCCCTCAGCGGGAGCGGATCGGTTCCTCCATATACGTAGATTCTCGCTGTTGACAGCTCAAGCGCGGGCCTTGGTGACAGGCAGTCGTATTGTTCCGAGTCCATGACGTTGACCGAGGCACCCGTGTCGATCAGGGCCTGTACGTCCGTGCCTTCCACAGTCACCGAGCATATCGGGGGAGGTCTCCGTCGTCTGTCTGTTCTACTGACATAGGACACCACAAAGACGTCATCTTCTTCATCGTCCCACACTTGCCTGGCGTCTTCGCGCGGGGGCGAGTCCTCTAGGGACACCTGTTGTATCTGTTGTGACATGCTCCTTGGTCTTGACGGGCCCTGCCGGAACCGTCCACCCCGGCAGACCCTTGCGTAGTGGTTAAGCCTCCCACACCGGGAGCACGTTTTTCCTTTCGCCCCGCAGACTGCTGTTTTGGCATGTTTGTCTCCACAGTACCCGCATTGACCTCCTCGCGACATCGGCTGCGCTTGCCGGGCCTGGGCAGGTCTCCTCTGTATCGCGTCCACCCTTTCCTCCTTGATGACCGGGTATCTTGGGGTGCTTGGAGCCAACACGGGCGTATGGAGGGCCGCTTCCATTGCTTCCGCCCGGACATCTGACAACTCGTGCGATCGGGCTAAGACAAGGATCTCATCCAGTGAGATTCCTGGTTGTCGCAGGATGAGTTTTCGTAAGAGCTTTGAGCGACAACCCAGGATGATCTGGTCTCTGATCTCCCCTTGCGGAGCTGTGAAAGCACACGTGCTGGCCAGCTTGCGCAGCCTGGCGTAGAACATGTCCACAGATTCTGAATCTGTCTGTGAGGCCCTTCGGAATTTGAATTTTTCAAAGTCCGGATTCAGCTGCGGATCGAAGTGCCTATCAAGCGCCCTCACCGCCGCGTCGTAGTCATCGTCATTCCCAGTGTTTGGGAGCGTTTCGAACAGGTCATAAATTTCTGGCCCACCGTAGTAGATGAGGAGCGACCTCTTGACTGTGTCGTCTGTCTCCCTTGTCCCTTTGAAGTATAGGTTCAGCCGTCCTACCCACGCCTTCCATCGCGGTGCGGCCGTCGCCGGGTCTGACGCCTCGCTGAACGGCGGCAAAGGGGCGATAGCGGTGTGATGACTCCTAGGGTGTAGCGCGCCCTGTTCTCCATCCTGAGCTTGAGCGCCAGCTGGCGCGCCGGCCGTTTGGTTGTTGCTCATCTTCCCCCTATCTTGGTGTCTTGTCACGTGCTGGGGCAAAGTATCTGCTGCTGCAGACCCGGTGAGGTAGCGGGCTGGGGCCTCCTACGCCGCTGTTGGGCTTATTCTCCTGTATTGGGCAGCTTGGCTCTCTGTCCCTCTGGCCTGCTGTCTTTCCTTTATGGCATATAGCCAGCAGATGTGGGTAAATGTCCCTTCCACTCTTCCCCCTTTGTTTTTCTTTGTGTTTGTAATGTCTATACCTTCAGCAGGCAGTGGTGCACGTGTCCCCGGGCCAGAAAACAGCAGGGATGCCCTGAGGGGCGTGGCCTGCCACGCGGGGCACTGTCAAGCGGAGAAGAATACCCCCGCGGTTGCGCGGAGGGCCGCACTGACCTGCCCTCGCGTCGCCGATGGAAACGCGCCGCCGGCTGAACGTGCTCCCGCTGACTAGGGAGACGCGTGGGCGGGCGCAGGCAGGAGCAGTCAGCTCTGTCGGGCACACAGCGCCGCCGGCTGAACGCGCTCCCTCGGACACAGGAGACGCGTGGGCGGGCGCAGACAGGGACAGCCAAAGCCGACGTCGTGCCTCCGTGCGGGCGCCGCCGGCTGAACGCGCTCCCTTTGGGCCAGGAGACGCGTGGGCGGGCGCCCTTATCGGACAGGCAAGACAGCCCCAGAAGGTACGGGCGGGTGCAGCGGCCGCTGTATGTAAGGCGTGCACACGTGCCGGTCTAACCGGCCTCGTCGCCAGTGTAGTGTGTCGTCCGAAGGCACTAGGCCGCAGCGGGGACACACGTAAATAATTGACGCTACGCTGAGTGACACTCTGTTGGCGCGAAGACCCCGAGCGGTCTTCCGCCGTTTATTTATCCCCTCGGGTCGAGCCCGCCCCGAGGGGTGCGTGCGTGTGTGTGTGTGGATACATTGTAGGAGAGAGCCCGGATGGCTCTCTACATTTCCTTCAGCGAGTGTGTAGCAGGAGCTAACATTTCTCGCGTTCACCTTTCTTGACACCCACTTTTGTGGGAGGCATACCACTAATGTGAGTAGTTAAGAAATACTGCAGTCCTCCTGTTGCCTCCTGGGTGTTTGGCTCAGCGTTCTGCTCTCCTGCTCTCCTGCTGCTTCTTGGGTCCTCGTTCTCGGCGAGTCTGCAGCAGGAGCTAACATTCCCTGCGCTCACCTTTTTAGGTCTCGCCTAGCGACGCAGCTCATGCGCTGCTTGCCTTGGCGAGATCTATTGTTGTCGGTTTCTTAGCCGAAGGGGGACAGGACATGTGCACGCGTATGGAAGACAGGGCATGTGCACGCGTACGTCTGACGGCTTAGCAGAAGAGACAGCAGATGTGCGCGTACGGGGGACAGGAGATGTGCACGCGTACCACTCGGCTCGGTCGCTCCCTCTCTCCCTCCCTGTCTGCGCGCACGCAGGACAAGAGATATGCACGCGTTTGCTTCCATTAAATGCCGCTACAGGACAAGAGATATGCACGCGCGGTCGCTCCCTCTCTCCCTCCCTCCCTGTCTGCGCGCACGCAGGACAAGAGATATGCACGCGTTTGCTTAAAAATCCAAGTGTTAGCGCTGTTGGCTGAAAACCTACAACTGGCTGAAAGCGTCGCGCACTAGACACTAGCGTAGAAAATCGAGATTCTGTCATAGGGAACAAAAACATACAAAGTTGGGCACTAATACTATCTTGCCCAATCCATACTAGAACATACAAAGGACAGAGAGCAGCGCAAAACTGACAAGAGTGAAGCCCAGAGTGAGTGGGACGATAAAGCGTGTGACCCAGAATGACTTGAAACTAACGCTTCCGCTACGCTTGCAGAGACCTGTCAGTTTCTTTTCGGCTGCTCTCTTTGTTTTGCGACACTGCCGTATTTCGCTTCTCCCAAGATGGCGGCTCCCATGGCAGGCACCTGAGTTTCCTCTGATATGCATCTCTAGGATTTGGAGCAGTAACCCTGTTGCGTTCCTTGCCCAGTCTGTGACATTAAACAGGGTCATCCCGAACAGGAGGGATAAACCCCCTCTCCAACAGAGAAAGTCAGCTTGGAGCAGACAAAAGCGAGATCGGATCTGCAGCGGAGCCATTAGCCAACTTTCACTTTCCAAAGACACCAATATCCACAGCGGCACCACAACACTGATCGGAGGAGAAGAGCGGTGACATTCTCTCAGCTGCAGCTTCGGTCGTTACGGCCATGTCTCGGCTTAGCCTGCTCCGGCCTGGGCTATTCTCAGGGTTGACAGGTCGCTGCAGCCTCAGCGTTTTCTCCGGATCCCAGGGCTCCGCTTCCCACTGGAGTAAAGTGGTGTCAGACGCCGAAAAGATCGTGGGCTACCCGACCTCTTTCATGAGTCTACGTTGCCTGCTCAGCGACGAGCTCAGCAACATCGCCATGCAGGTCCGGAAGCTAGTGGGCACCAGGCACCCCCTGCTTAATACCGCCAGGTAAGGTCATGCTGTTAGCCGCCCCTGCTGAACTTTTTCCACGCCCCCTCATCACGCATACAGACCACACTTTACACAGCGCTATTCTTCACAAGTGCTATCCTTACTCTTTGAAGCAGTGGAGGAAACATCTCGAGTACATAACCGTTTGTGAGTTGCTGCCATCGGATTAAAGGAAAATAATAAACTGAAGTCAACTCCGTAGATAACTGTTCAAGAATCTCTCTATCTTTCTATATATTTTTCATACGACTTCACCATTTATAAACCAAGATTAATGAAGCTGCAAAAATATGCTGATGGTGATACAGCTTGTGAATGTCTCCCTTCCACTAACAATCAACAAAAGACACCTGGAAAAGAAAAATTACTGACAGCATCGTTAGGAAGGAGTCGAGGATGCATAGCTACCTTAACTACTGTTATTAGATTCTGTATAGTTTTCACTTTGAATTGACAACTCATGTTTTGTAATATTCAACGACACACACACACACTTTAAAAAAAAAATTGAGACTGAGCCTACCAGACACCACAATCTGTCTTGTTGCAAAAGACCTACTGTGTAGTCAAGAACTTACAGTGACATTTGCAATGCAATAGGTCTTTACGCGAGTTTCAGTTATTGACATTGCAAATAACAATGCCTTTTATTTTTGTTTTCGTTTTTAAAACATAAATAAAAGGCATTGTCATTTACAATGCCAATAGCTTAAACTCGTGTAACTGCGAGACCTATTGCATTGCAAATGCTTGTTTGATGTTACAGCAGTGTGGGAGGCATACTTTCAGCCATAAATACCTGGTACTGTACAGTCGGGTATTTTGGCCAAATCTTATCTGCCAGGACCCTGCAATGGCTCCCCCCAAAGCTAATGTCTCACTAGGGGCACGTGGAGCCCGAGGGGCAGCAAAGACTCTCGCTGAGCATGGACCAGAAGCGGATATGGCAACAACTGGGGCACCCGCGGCCTCGACAGTCTCACAAGTGGGTCACCCTTTCCTGAAGCTGCTAAGGACCAGCGCAGCCCAAGACCTTGTTGAAGCTGTCTCTAAGGAACTGGTACCAGGGGAAGAATCCCAGTTGGCAGAAGTTTTAATGGCGGCAGCAGACCCAACTATAGTGCCTACTACATCTCCTCCCCCCTCGTCCCGACCACAGGAGCAGTGTCAGGACCAAGAGCAAGCACCCAGTATTATTGAGCAAGCACCCTGCACTATGAGCGGCCACAGGATGTCATACCACTCTCTGACCTAGTGCCATCGATTCCAACTCTGACATCGGCTGATGAATTACCTGGGGGTAGCTCTGTACCAACTACTCAAGATGCTTCCGCAGAGGGCGTGCAGGACAACCCACAACCTATAAATGTAAGCACTGACCTTGATATGTCACATCTGTCCTGGAAGAGTAACAATGATGCAGATTTGCCAAGCCATGTTCCTAGAGAGATCTTAGACGAGGACTCACCAGGCGAATCTAATCCTGGAATGCTAAGTGGCAATCCTATGCCAGGGGTGATCTTAAAAGATGTGGCTCCAAGTGACGACTTACTTGCTCATGACTGCTTTCAGACCGCAACTGCACAACCTGTTCAGCCCGTGGACAATGTTTCGCCTATTGTACAAGGAGCGGTGATGCTGGCTCTAGGGGGTCCGTCCTCTATTGATCAGAACAAAGCAAGGCTGTCCACGGGGAAAAAGAAAAAGCCCACGGATCAGGTTACTGCCACTGTACATCAAATATGTAAACCGGCGAGACAGCGTCAGCATGGCAAACCAGGCGAACAGGTCGCCAAGAGTAGTCCGCTGAGGAAATGGGTAACTTCCAAGGGAGAAGTCAAATCGATTATATCCCGGCTGTCTGCTACGCTCCCTAGGGCAGAAGTGGAAAAACACTGCTCTCAGCAACAAGCACCACTGGTTCCACACTCCCTGCATATATGCTCCACTCCGATCTCCGGTTCTCCTTCAGATAATTTTTCGGAGAATCAATCTGATCAATCTCTTCTGCTTATGACTAAGGGGGGGCATATGGAGGAGGGTCTACAAGAGCCATCTTTAAGATCAAATATGTCGGTCCTACAATTTCAACGGGCCGAGGCACAAGCTTATTACACCCAGGCAAGAGCAGATAACTTACAGATGCAAAAGTCGCTTGAAGAGGTTTCTGGGCAGATCAACAACGTCACAACCGATGTCACAGACTTGCAGGAGAGGATCGCTCGTAATGAGGAACAAGCAACGACAACAGCTAAGTCTATTGAGAATCATTAGGGCCTACTGAAATCTCTTCAAGCTAAGATGGAGGACATGGAAAAACGACATAGGGGGAACAATCTGAGAATTTTTCAGATACCGGAAGGCAAAGAGGGCTCTGACCCTCGGCAATATATGGTTCAGTTGTGCATGAATGCTTTTCCTGATCTAAGTGACTGGGATTGGGATTCACAAATACAATGCGCACATCGGCTTCTTCTCAATCGTAATGTTTCCGGTACCAAAACAACACAACCCGACCTATGTTGATATACATTGGAAACTTCCTCCTCAGACAAGCCATCTCTCTTACTGCTCGACCTACGCCACCAGTGGTAATCGATAATTTGTCTATTGTTGCTCTCTCTGACCTATGTAGATCCACAATGGACCGGAGATGGAAGCTTCAGCAGTTTATTGATTCATTCAAAGCAGCAGGCGCTGAAGCCTTTTTGCAGGAACCTGCCCGCCTCAAAATTATGAAAGATGGTCGGTCCCCTATGTGTTTCTCGGAAGAGGATGCGGCCCAGGCCTTAGCCTGGGTCAAAGGGGCGAACACTCATATGTCACTATCAAATAATGTATGAAATGATAATATGTTATAATATGCTGTAATGGCACTAAAGTTTTGCCTTGTCTTTTTCTTCTCTATTCTTAGTTCTTTTTTTCTGGTTTATGCCGCTCTACTATTCTGTTACTCTCCAAACTACAATATTTTCTGTATGGGTGGGTGGAGGTCCTGGGGTGGACGGGATGGGGGGCTCTTCTGGGCTGTTCTCCATCAACGGCTCTTGAATGGGGAGATTCCTTCCCTAGGGCACAGGGGGGGTGGGGGGTTTTGTGTGGGGTGGTGTTTGCAGTGGGCATTAGCCTCCAAATTAGTGCCACGGATGGTTCCATCGAGTTTATGCAGGTTAATCAGCCCACATGCACAGGTTGGGGGGTGGGAGAAATAGGTCATAATAGGTTGAATTCAAACAGGATTTACATATTTTTTTGGGGATATCTGGGATTCACATTGGAATATCCAAATACAGGAACTGAGATTCTGTTATTTCTTTTAGATGGCTAAGATGGCTAAGATTAAATGTATGTGTTGGAATGTGTCAGGGATCAATGCACGGTCCAAGCGACAATTGGTACGGGAATAATTTGCACATTATAAATAAGGCTCCCTGTTTTCCGTTTTTACTGATTTTTACAGATAAATACAGACAGAAAACATTAATTTTCTTGTCTGCATCTATTTTTAAATGTGGATAAAAACGGAAATTGGGTTGCTTTTTAAGTAATTCTAAATACTTTCTGCCATGACTGACAGACCAATAGATGTGTGGATTGATAGATAAGGGGGTTAATAAGAAAGGAAGTTTAGTAAAGAGCCTTTAACAGCAGTAGATATGCACAAGGTTGATACTGAAATTTGCATATTTTCATACAAGTGCCCTGATTTATCTTCTGTGGGTGTTCACAGCACTGAAACCTGGCAGACATTCAAGCATTAGCGCATATTTATCAGTTAAATAAATGTGGAAATATACTAATTTCAGCTTAATTTTTCCACAAAACCCAAAATAAATATGGATAAATACAGATAAAATTAGCAAAAAATAAATATGGATAAATACAGACGGAAATGGCAAAAAAATAAATACCATAAAACCGGGAGCCCTAATTATAAACCTTATTTGCTGGCTTTAACAGAGACCCACTTGGCATACAAAGATAGGGCCCTACTTAAGGATCTAGGGTACAATATGATTGCCTGCACAACACAGTCTACAGCCATTCGAGGGATGGCAATGCTCTTTTCTAAAAAGTTTCAGGGCCAGGTATTAAAGACTGCAGCGGACTCTAGTGAGAGATGGATTTTCGTGCAGCTGCTTTTATATTCTGTTAAATTTGTATTATGTGTTGTTTATGGACCAAATACTGATGACCCCGAAATATTCGATACACTCTCCCTGGAATTATTGAGCTGGGCGGGGGAATTGGTTTTAATGGGGGACTTTAATTACGTAATGAATTACGGCATAGATTCTACTAATCGTAGGGCCACTGTGCGTAAACCCAGAATTAGGCTCTCCTTGAATGACCTAATTAATTTGTATGGCATCTGTGATGCCTGGCGGACTCTATATCCAACAGATCCTGGTTACACATATTATTCCCATCCTCACAAACAATACTCAAGAATTGATATGGTCTTCATTAAGCGTATGTGGCTTGAAAGTATGAAAATTTCAGTATGTCCAAGGATAGTCTCAGACCATAACCCGATGCACTTCCAATTTTCCCTGGATGTAAGTTGTGATGGGCCCAATACTCCTAGGTTCACGTTCCCTCGCCACTTACTGACTAATAGGGACTACATCGATCTTATTTCGGGGTCTCTTAAGGAGTTTTTTATTACTAATAGAGGGTCAGCTTCACCATCAATAATATGGGACACTATGAAGGCCTATTTCCGTGGTATTACGTTTCAATATGTAGTCAAACTAAATAGAGCCACCTCCAATGAGGCTAATTCTTTACACCAAATGGTTTGCCACCTGGACCAGCTTTATGCACTTAAAATTACACAGGGTGCTATTGATGCATGCCAAATATTCACTCAACTTCTAGAGATGCAGGCCCGTGCTGGACGGCGATTGAGGGAACAGATAGCCACTAGATTTGTCAAATATAAGAGTCTCCAGTATGAATATGGGGAAAGGGTCGGCAGAGTATTAGCATACCAAATTACAGAAAAACAAAATAATGGTAAAATTCAGGCCATCAAGGGACTAGATGGGAAGCTTCATTCAAATGCTACAGCTATTTTAAAACAATTTGCTCTGTTTTATGGAAAACTATACAGCCAGTCACCAGAGTTCGATCAATCTAAATGCATAGAATATATTCAACGCTGCAATCTCCCATCTTTAGCAGAGGATCAGTCAAAGGACCTGCAGTCAGATATTTCAAGGTTGGAAACTGACACTGCACTAATGGCCCTGTCCTCAGGTAAGGCTGCAGGGGAGGATTCCCTACCCATTGAGTTTTATAAGCTATTCAGGGACATATTAAGTTTGGAATTTGCTTCTGTCGCTCAATTTATTCAGGCAGGAAGGCCAGTCCCAACAAGTTGGCAAATAACTAATATTGTGGTCTTTTTAAAAAAAAGCGAAACCTGCTGAGGTTCTGGGCTCATACCGGATCATTTCACTCATTAACACTGATGCCAAATGGTTCCCTAAAATTTTGGCTTTCCCCCCAAATTCAGTAATGTCAGCTTTAGTATCCCCACAGCAACATGGATTTGTTTCAGGGAGGGACACTATTGCTCACATCAATACAGCAATTGCTGCCTGCGACATCGCTGAGCAGTGCAATATGAATATAGGCATGATATTACTTGACGCCGAGAAGGCTTTTGACCGTGTTGCATGGGATTGCTTATGGATCACACTGTCTGCCTTTGGTATAGGGGAAGATTTTATTAAAATGATTCGGGCACTTTATGAGACACCACGTGCCCCGGGTGGCACACGCCGGGAGCTGCTCGGGATTTTTTCGGATCTTTCGCAGGACAAGGCAGGGGTGTCCACTCTCCCCTCTCCTTTTTGCCTTGTACTTGGGGCCCTACTTACAATCCCTCTTTAGGAATTTAGATATCCAACCATGGGCTCACGAGGGCCAACAATTGAAACTAAATGCATATCCGACGATGTCGCGATTTTTTCCTCCAATCCTGCAATAGCAATTACTTAGATTGCTCATTAAACAAGCTTATACGGCCACTTCCCTGGCTACAAACTGAATTTATCTAAAACCCAGGTTCTTCTAAATCTCTCCCCTGATGTTCCTATTGCTGGGACCACTACTTCAGTGGTTTACCTAGGTGTTAGGCTTTGCCCTGCGGTTTCGAACATAGTTAAGCTAAACCATGAATCTTTATTAGCAGCAACTATTGCTAAATTCATATCATGGAGTAAGCTACCACTTACTATATTGGGACGGATAAATATCATTAAAATGAATATTCTTCCTAAATTTCTTTACTTTTTTAGGGCAATCTCATTACGGGTTTTAGACTCCTTTTTTAGGAGACTTGAAGGTGCAATAGGCAGTTTTATCTGGGGCTACAGGTGGGCAAGGCGCACTATCCGACTTTTGAAAACTTCTTACACGAGAGGAGGGCTCTCACTCCCAGATTTTAAGCTTTATTTCTGGGCCGCCTTTACTGGACGATTGCGTAGTTTATTGATTCAGGGTGAGCCGGATTACGTACCATTCTGTTACCGGCTTGCTCTTGGTCCCAATGCTAGTCTATTTTTTTATCGACTGAATGATCCCAACTACAATAAAAGGGTCCATTTTAAGATACTTAAAGATCTTATTTTCATATGGAAGGGGATATGTGAGACATACTCTGTTGGTTTTATTAACGAAGACACTCCTATTTGGGACAACCCTGCCTTCCCCCTCCTCTCACAGGACTTAACCTGCAGAGTCTGGGCAGATTGTGGTATTAAAACAATGGGTCAACTTTTTGATCTAGATGGTTTTTTAGCCTTTTCTGAGTTATAAGAGTCTTTTGGGCTACCCCACCATTCTTTTTTAAATATCTTCAATTGAGGGATTCCATGCAGACGAGTGTTAAGCAAGCACAGGATATCGATAGGTCTGATTTTTCTTCATTATATGTTAAGCCTGGTATTAAACCCACTACAAGCTTGATGTATCAAGCATTTCTACAATTTGCCGTGGAAGACACTCCATTATTAGCATCAAAATGGAGTGGGCTGTTATCATCTGAAGTATCGGCTGAAGAAATTCAACGGGCTTTAGACCTGCTAGATCGCTTGGTACACTGTCAACCTAAAGTTATAACAGTGGCGCACGCTGTGTCTTTTATATTATACCCAGATGTCATTGTTAAATGGAGAGCAACTGCTTCAACAGGTAGCACTGATAGGACAAGATGCCCAAGTGAAATCTCTTTGCGGCTGACGTCCTACATATGTTTGCACTCTGCCCCTGCTTGCAAAAATTCTGGGAAGGGGTGATGAATTACATGCATCTTTTAATTTATCCAATAAGGAGAAAATGATGGGTATCAAGTATGAATTTATGGGGGGCCCCCAGAAATTTATTACAATCATGATGGCCTCTGCCCGACTTTGTATTGCAAGAGCATTGATCTCAGGGAGTGCTCCTGAGGTCTTCGAGTGGCGAACCCTTATCTATCAATTATATAAATTGGAGTTGGCTTTGGCTAAAGCAAGGGGTCTTTCTTCGCTCCAAAAATTTAATAGGATCTGGAAAACGTTTAGACTGGACCTTTTTTATGTCGATAATGATTACCTAAAAGGTGAAATGGTTTTATACATGTTTATATCCCTGCTATGTCATGTAATTTAATCTAATCTGGGCCAGTCTTTTAATTTAATTACTTTTGTAATTTTGGAGAGTCTATGTACAAACCTGCTAATGTTTAATTGCAATTATTGACACTGTTCTTATTCTTTATTTTCTCTATCATAATTTCATCCTGTATGAATTGCCATTAATTGTCTATCCTATGACTAATTTAAAAAAAAGGTGTAAAAAGAACAAAAAACGCTTTTTCTTAAGTCTAAGGGCACCAGAAAAGAAGCGTGCAACCCCAAAACAGACAACGCCCACTTAACTGGTGTTTCGAAGAATATCGCACAACAGAAAGAGCACCACAGCGCTAAACACCCTGGCTGGACATTTAATACTCTTATTCTAATTTAACTAACTAAACTAAAAGTTTGAACACACTCACTGTCTGGTCCCCCTCAGCAGACAGCACTGAACACGATGAGCTTGTCTGTGCCTCAGGCTCCACTCTAGTCATTGGCACGCATGCCGCGAGTAAGCTATGACCTCACCTCCCAGGCCCGGTCCCACCCCATTACTCCAGCAGGGTGAGGATTGGCTGGGTCAGGGGCTTCCAATGCTCATTTCGAGCCTTGGGGGCAGCGGCAGCGCAGCAATCCCCCGGGCTCCTACACTGCAGAGCCTGGCGAGGGCCTAAGTGCGCATGTCAGGTTGGTCGGAGCAAGGCACCCGTCCAATCTGACATGCGCACTTCACCCCAAGGAGGACCAGCACCTGCCAATCATCGGGCAGGCTCGGAGCGGAGGAAAAAAGTTGGAATCAACACTTATTAATTAAACATTTATAACATGGCAAACAGGGGAATGACGCCCCCACTCCCCAATAAGAAAACCGCCACTGCAGGTAATAAGGCACCAGATCCTGATGGATTCGCTGTCTCTTCTTTTTATAAAACTTTTAGAGAATTACTAATTATGCCCCTACCTCAAACATATAATTCCTTTTTTCAGTCAGGAGAAATAACTAAAACCAGGATGGACTCAAAAGCAATTTTAATAGACAAACCAAAGAAAAATCTGGAACTATGCAACGCTTATATGCTGATTGCCTTATTGAATATCAGTTCAAAGACATTTATGAAAACCCTCCGTAAACGCCTGGAAAAGGTTTGACTTTTAATTATAAGACCCATATAATCTGGTTTTATTCCTTAGAAACAAACAATATACGCCTGGCATTTTAAATATGCCAGATAGCCAAGGAAGCGAACACTCAAATGGTCCTTCTCTCACTCGACACAGAGAAGGTACTTGCTGGAATGGATTAGTGCTTTATGTTTAAAGTTCTAGACAGGACTACATTGGTTCCTAGGATAAAACAAATCTTGGAGCCAATTTTGTTTCCCCCTCAACACAGCTCAAGATTAATGATTCACTTAGCAACAAGATTTATTTAAGGAGATGCACGTGTCAGGGATGTCCTCTATGGCCCCAGCATTTTTGCGCTACGGATGGAAACACTATACAAAAGATCAATTCCAACCCCTTGATTACAGTTAAGAAAATAGGAAAATCCACTTATTAATTAGTCCTTTTTCAAACGACATATGTTTTGTCATCCATCCACTCTCATTAAGGAACAAGCTAGTTTTTCAAGAACGTCAGGCTTTAAAATCAATTATTCTAAATCCTTAGCCATGGGAATTCTGGATATGTCTGAAAAAGGCTCAACACTTATAGCAAATTCAAGATTTCAAATTGGACTTGGTTCTTTAGAGTACCTGAGAATTCAAATTACTGCACAAAAGGAGAACTTGTGTTCAGTTAATATTCCCCCCTTAATGGACACCCTCTTCAAAGATCTACATAGGCGGGCGATAATGGAAATTCGGTGGTTTGGACAGATAGCATGTATAAACATGTATTTTCTCCCAGAGTGCTCTATGTGGCCCATGCTTTATTGCTGATTTTCCCAATGGGAATGATTCAAAACATACAAATAGATTAGTTGCATTTACTTGGAGCAGTAAAACTTCAATGGTGTCAAGGAAGGTTCTCTTAAGGGATACATATGAAAGGGTACTGGGTTTTCCACAGAGATATGGCAACATCCAAGCAGCTCAGCTTCGCCCGCTGATAGATCTCACTAATCCAGAAAGTGGGAAACTTCTCTACTAAACTAGTGCACTTATTACCCTGGCTTCCACCTTGTATGAGAGCCCTCCATCATACTTTACTAGAATCCACTCAAATTACTTTATCCTCCTTTAGAGTACAGAAAAGTCAACGGTCATCGTTTCTCTGCCTGATGTCCCCCCATACTGAACAAATTGGACTTCTTACCATGCTTACCAGATCGGGGATTGAGTGGGAGATCTATTCCAGAAAGACAAACCTCTTACTATGACTGATATTTGCCAATGATAGGGCCTTAAGGAGCGCAGTGTCTTTTGCTGCATGCAACATCTACACTGGGCCAGTTGAGAACCCTGGAAGAAGGTTGCCACTAGAGATCTTACACCAATAGTAGCGGTTTTGAAAGGCCACAACACATAAAAGGTATCAACCGCCTATTCCAGTTCCTAGTTAATCCATCGACTGAACTTGAACCCCCTTACATGACCAAATGTGAGGTAGAATTAGGGACTGAAATTGGTGAGACTTCAAGGGCCCACAAGTGGGATCAAGCAATATCAGCTTCTAGTTGTACACAATATAGAGAAAATAGATACAAAATAATACTATGATGGTAAACTCTCTTGACTGGGGGTGAGTGGTTAAAATGTTTTAGTACTCCGTCCATCATCTTGTTGTGTTTAATATTTTATGAAGCATGTTTCTTTACTTTAAATTCCTCCTATTTACACAAATGTCTGTATTTTACTGTTATAAATATGGCACTGTGTTGACATGTCACTGGTTGCAAGATGCCTGCTGTTTGTAAATGTGACACTGTGAAATGGTAGAAAATTTTAATTCATGGAATTCATATAAACATTACGCCTGGGCATAGTTTGCAGAGTTTTACTCCGCGGAAATCGGCGAAGTGCCGGAAAAACTCTGCCTCACTCCGCAGAGCTCCGCCAGCGCCAGAGTCTGTTAAGTCGCGCTGCTCGCACTAATTTTAGAGCCGGGAGTTTGTCCCACACTTCAAAATCAGTGCGAATGGCACTACACATTGCGCCAGAGGGCGCTGCTGCTTTCTGCCACTCGAGTAGACATTCTACTAAAGTGGCAGCTTCCTCAACATGAGCGGGAGATTTCTCAACCCGAGCGGTCGCGACCTGCCGCGAAGGCCCGCATTGAGAAAACTCACCCGGAGGAGGTCTAGTGCGCGATTTTTTCTCGCTAGCGCTCGCCAACTTAACATTGGTGGGTCGCTCGAGAGAAAAAACTCCGCTCTGCGTCACTTCGCAGAGTTTTTAGGAACTCCGCACTACGCGCGGAGTGGGCACAGCTCCGCGAACTCCGCCTGCGGAGGGTAATTCTTCGCCCATCTTTAAAAAACATAAAGTTAACTCTTCAGTTTAATTTTCTCCCATTTCAAAGTGTCTCATTTACACACAGCAGGCATCTTGCTCCCAGTGGCTGGTAGAAAAGGTGTCATATTTGTAACTAAAGTGCAGAAAAATGTTCCATATAATAAACATTTTTTGCAAAACAGTTTTCTGCACTTTAAATTTCTCCCATATGTCACCAGAGCGGTCCTAACGGCCTGGCGCTCTGCTCTGCGCTACACGCAATGGGACAGGAAAATTACTCAACACACGCCTCTGTGGCATGGTACGTGGCTGCGCAATGTATCAGCTCTCCGAGGGTTCCAGCAGTGGGATCGGATCGGGATTACACTCCTTGGGGACGTCTGGGTGGGGGACCACATCCGGGCCTTCTCCGACCTGCAGCAGCGCTACTCCCTTCTCCCTACTCAATTTTATGAATATCTGCAACTTCGTCACGCCCTTTATACACATGTTTCACCAGGCACCTCGCTCCCTGAATTCAGTCCGTTGGAAGTCATGATGGGCAACCTGGGTAAAGGGGGAGTGTCGCGGATATACCGCTCCCTTGTGAACAATGGCCCTACCACCTTAGACGCGCTGCGAGCCCGCTGGGAGGGATGGGTGGGCCCCCTGGAGGAGGCAGATTGGCGAGACGCCCTGATGACACCCAAAACCCTGACGTCCTCCTCTAAACTATGCCTCATTCAGCTATACTACCTCCACACGGCATATCTTACCCCCGCACGCTTACACAGGGCGGGCCTGCGCCCCTCATCGGATTGCACACGTTGTGGTCAGGCTCAGGCCGATTTCTACCACATGGTCTGGCAATGCCCTGGTCTCACCTCCTTCTGGGCGGGTATAGAATCTGAACTCACGTACACTCTGGGGTGGCAGGTCCCACACGATCCCTTACGCCTCCTCCTAGGGGTATTTGATGGCTTGGATGGTTCTCGAGCCGACAAGCGTTTCTTGGGTACGGCAGTGGCCAAATGGGATATCGCAGCGGCCTTGTCACAGGCCAAGCCTTCCACTGTACGTAAATGGCGCCAAGGGGTGCGCGGCCCAAGTGGAGCCCCTCTTTGAAGCCCGAGGCTGCCCTGAAAAGTTTGAGAAGGTATGGGGCAAATGGTTGAACTTGCTGGGTTGAACTTTATACTGGTTTCCCGCTTGTATTGTTGCTCTTTTTCTTCGTACGAGAGGGCTGACTCAATGGTCATATACTTAGATCGGGCCTCCTGCTGTCTGTTGATGATGGACATTGATGTATCGTGCACCCTTTCTGCTGTCTTCCTACGTTTTGTTTCTATAAATGTTAATAAAATTGATCATCAAAAAAAAAATGTCTCCCATATGTTTGTGTTATAAATGCAACAGTGCCACATATGCCGAAATGTATGTCCTGTGCCACAAGAACACGACACAGGCTCTCATTCACCCATATATATATATTCCATTCATACGAACATGTGTTCATCCATCCTCAAAGACCATGCTCTCACTGACAGACAGGGCAACCCTAAGGGGCGGTGCGTCCATTGGGGCGCTGGGGCGTTGCCCCACTAATACACATGGCCCCAAAGTGTCGCGGCGTATAATTAATAAAAAGCAGACGAGATGACTCAAGTAATACTCCTGTACGTCTGGCAGACGTACAGGAGTATTACTTGAAGTCCGTGCCGGGAGGTCACTGACGATCACCGGGCGACGCCCGAGCAATCATCAAGACAAGGGGGTGGTGGTGACGTCGGGTCTAGCGCACTTAGTGCGCATGTTCAGTTCTGGGCTGGTCATTTTTCTGACCAGCCCGAACATGCGCATTAGCCTGCACATTAGAAGAGCGGGGGTTGCTTCATGGCGCAGTCCCCGGTCTCCTAATGGGCGGGTGTGTACCCCTGCCCAAGCCAATCCTGCGTCTGGATTGGCTTAGTCAGAGCGAGGCACGGGATTTGGGAAGCGTTAACTGTAGTCGGACACTCGGACTGCGACACGACGACGAGACGACGACGACACACCTCGTGTTCTGGTGCGAGGGCCGAGGCTGCCTGCTACTACTGCTCGTCGTGGGTGGCTCCGGTAAAGAAGAGACTGGACGAGACTTCACGACGTAAAGTAAGTATTTAAAAAGTGAGCTGATGACCATAAATATACTATTTTCCTTTCACCCGCGCCAACAAGCTGATTGTTGTAAGTAATAGTACATTTTAAATTACTTACAGCAATCAGCTTGGTGGCACGGGTGAAAGGAAATGCTCATGTTAACGTTAGCTGGCGTCTCTAAAGTGCACAATCAGCACCGGCCATTAATATACTCTTTTCCAGGAAAAGAGTATATTAATGGCCGGCGCTTTGATTGTGCACTTTAGAGAGCGCCGAGCAACGTTATGCCAACAAGCTGATTGAAAAGAGTATATTAATGGCCGGCGCTTTCATTGTGCACTTTAGAGAGCGCCGAGCAACATTAACATGAGCATTTTGTTAACGTTGCTCGGCGCTCTCTAAAGTGCACAATCAAAGCGCCGGCCATTAATATACTCTTTTCCAGGAAAAGGCCCCTCTCCACACATCGCCTAATTGCAGCTCTTTTTTCAGTTATCTGGTTGAATACGGTTGCTGTGTGGACTGTGGAGTAGACAGTAATTGAACTAATTGCCGTATTTATCCTCTCGCGTTATCCATCGCTTGGTGCTGCATGTCTTTTTCTCCTTCATTTATCAATGAGTTTAAAATTATTTCATTATTCAAGATATTTGCTCCCAAAACCACTTTTGCCTGGGTTTCTTGTCTTGATGGGAAAAACCGCCATTTTGAGTCGTGATTTGAGTTTACATATGTTGTTTTCTTTCGCTGTGACAGGCCAGATTGCAGATGCTACCATGTTGCTGTATGCTAAGTGCGGCACTTTCGAACAGCACTTTATCTTTTTTGCCATCAGCACACTGTATCCTTTGACTTTCCCGTTACAGCGTTACAGCTATGGGGTTAAAATTAAGATATATCTAAATGTGTTTGGTATGAGAAGTTAAAGTTTACAGGTGGGGCATGGGGGCATGTGAGAAGCTTGTCCTCCCTAGACCCAAGTAGATGTGGTTTGAATTTACCTTAGACACCAGAACACATGCATGTTGGCAAAGGCTCAGCATATTTCACTGGGGACAGCCCTGCCCAGGACCCTTTCAATAACAGCTGCCGGATCTGGGACCTGGCAGGACTCCTCTCATTTCCAGCACTGCCTCCAATAGATACCTGTGTGCCACCTTAGTAAAATATCCCAAATCCCTGAAAATGTGAGCAGTGTTTGTGTGCACCTGTGCACCTGTGCACCTGTGTATCTAAATTATATTTACCATTTCATATGAGGGAAGTATTGTGGCATTCATTCTGAAGGTATTTTATTTCCGCGCACACACCTTTTGACTTTTAACTGGCACAGGAAAGAAAAGCGAGGGTCATTATAACTTGGCATTGTGTTAAATAACTCTTGTTATTTCACTAGGCATGGTGCTTGCAAGAGGTGATCTTTTCATCCTATTAGAGGGGCACGATTTGCCAGCAGTATTCAGGATAGGTCGACCATGCTAACCAGACTGGAACCGGGGGTTCACAAAATATTACATATTAACAATGCTTTCCTGAAATGAATCAAATCTCGTTTTGAACAGACAAAAAAATGACAACTTTCTAAAGAAGGACACCCTTGAGCCATTGTTATTGATGCTTTATATGCCTGCTGGACGTACAGTAGTATATTTCGTGCACACACTTTATTTTAGGCACACGCCCAACTTGCTGCAAAAATGCCCAACTTGCTGCAAACGAGGGAATTGCTCCCACGTACCCTGATGAGGGCACTATTGCAGATGGCACTGCCCACAACAGAGGCCATTTTGTTCAGGAACAGTCTCAGCACTAAATAATATTTCTGACAAAAGTTCCCATATGACAAGACTCGTTTCTTTTAAACAGCAAAATATTTATTAATCCAAATTGATGTTAAAGTCTTATACATAAAAAGAATTCTGACATCATAAAAACGTTTCCTAACATCCAAGAAACAGTTATGGCACCTGGTGGGATGGACACTATCATTCAAATATATCATTTGAGACTGACTGCTTGTAGTCAAAGGAGAGGGACGTTGAAGGTCCTAGCTCACCCTAAGTGCACTCAGTCACGAACCATCACTCAACCTATTGTACATCCTTTTGGCGACATCCTGGGAGGACAAAGAATATTATTAATTAATAACAGATGCCCAGAGTCTTATTTCACAGCTAAAAAGGCACAACATTGAAAAAGAAAATGTCCTGTAGTTGCAGAGAACCCTGCCAATCTACTAGTGAAATGTTCCTATTCAAAGGGATGCGTGTGTTAGAATCTTCTGCAAAATTTGCCATGGCAGGGTTTTCAACAATACCGGAAATTACTGTGGATAAGAGCATTATTTACCAAAAAGAGCAAGCTTTTTTCCTGAGCCTTCACATGGTGTGTTAGAATCTGTTAATAAACAGGCCCGGCTTTTTAGCAACATCATTCAGGCGGGTGATAAAATTTTAATTCGGAAAAAACAATATAAACCATTTTAGGAGGTTTAGCTAAATTGAATTTTTTATGATAATGGTTTAGAAGGTACACATGATTAAATGTTGCTTTCCACTGAAAAAGTCCACTTAAAAAGTATGGCCGCCTTTCAGTAGATAACAAAGAGTTTTGCTGAAATAGCATGCAGTTTTAATGTTGCCCCCCTCCCAAATGATCCACAAAGTTACCTGAGTGGATTCAACAACGGTCACTCTATGGCCTATCGCGCATGGTTTTGTTAAGGTTCTGACACCCTTGACAAAACCACCATATGACATGTGCTTTCTCAAATTTGCTTGAAAATGCACCATTTGCCCACTCTTTTTTCAAAATGTTCTCAGGGGGAGAACCCCCCCGAACCCTCCTTAGATTGTTCGGGCTCGCTCGCTGCGCTCGCCACGGTCCACTCCCACACTAATTTTACGCCTCACCACTTTCAAATGTCACCAGCCGCCACTGGCAACCCTGTCATGGTGCCCGTAATCAAAGTGCTTTGTTCAAACTATAGTCTTTGGCTCTATGGATATTAGGCTTAAATTCAATGAAACTGGGCGTGGGGGTGTCTGGTAACAATGCGCAAGTGACTTGGCCTTCAGTAGCTCACGATGATTTTCACTGATCAGAAGTAGCTCTCACTACAGAAAAGGCTGGAGACCCCTGGTCTAACCTCTGATTCGTGGTACTTGGCAGGACTGCCCATTAAGCAATTTTAAAGTGGTTTAGATTGCAAGATGAGACTTTTGCTAAATCTAAATTTGCTAACATTTCAAGTACTTCAAGACATTTAGGTATATTTAACATTCTACTGGATTCAACACGTCCGTTTCTGGTAACAATAAGATCTGGAGACTGCTGTATGACACTCGTTGCTCCAAGCGGTCTCTGTCCTTGCAGCCTTTGCGGTGAGGAGAACAGCTACCTTCCTTTAAGGACAAGCACACCTCTCCATATTGCATGACTTGCAACAATGGCATGAGCAATAAAGGTCCTTGACTCTACAGCATGCTCACTGATAACACTGTGAGATCTGCCTTTATCAGAAGCCCGTGGCAGGTGGGGCGGCGGATCTAGGTAAAAAGTGATCACAGAGACATTGTATGTGTGGTTAAATAAACATGACATGTACAAATACAGGACCCACCCAGGCAGCCCAGGAATGTAAGCAAGTGGGGGGTGGCACGTCCCTGACAGTCGATACTGATGTGCTCCCCTTGTCCCCACGTCTAGGGAGGCAGGTGAAAGAGGTGGTTTTAAATTAACTGAATTCAGTTCTAAGTAATGGAGTTAAACAGCAAAATGTGCTCTACACTGGAAAACAAGCACCTATGGGCGCCAATTAGAGGTTACTAGGCATGGCGTTATGGTGAATTGGTGCTCATGCAAACACCACCAGAAATGCAAACTTTTCGCATCCTTCGAACTCAATGCAAAGCTCATTATAACCGCTGCTGCAGAGCACCTATCAAAATGAGGATGAGATTGAATGTAAAGATGGTACGACAATAAGATGCTTTGTACCTATTACGTAGGCATGGGTTATACTACAGCACATGGAATGATACAGCAGCCTTTATTTCACCCTCCACACCTGCTCTCACAACCTTAGACAGGAACCCATGTAGAGGGGGTCTTCGTATGTTCTGCTTCAGGGAATAAATACTAGTTGCCAAGATGGAGGCTAAACCATTGAACCCTATAGGTCTGATTCACAAAGGGCCTCCGCACTCATGGAGGAGACCCGCAGTCATGGGGGAGTTTCCACACTCGAGGCAGAATCTCCGTAATGAGAATTCTCACTGCAGAGATTCCACCTCAAGAGCATAGATCCCCCACGACAGCGGGGTCTCCACCACAAATGCGAAGTCCCTTTGTGAATCAGGCCCAACGTGTTTTCCAACTTTGTTTTAGGTTTGAGACTTTCATGTTTTGGAGACAAGAGTATGACTAAAATAATATACTTAAGTATTCAAAATTTCAACAAAACAAGAGTCGTAATTGGAATCTATTATTAGTTAGAGCCTTCAATACTGACAGAAATAAGCTCCATGATATGGAAAAATGCAGACACGGACCTGGGAAGACTTAAATACAGAGAGACAAGAATGTGGAATGGAGACAGGTACTGACCTTGCAACCAGCCGCGGCCCGTGCACGTAAGAGCGGTGGAGCCGGGTGGGGGATCTTGACAGACGACGACAAGGGAAAATTTATTTTTTATTTAATTTTCCTTGTCGACGTCTATCGAAATCCCCCTCCACCCGGTCCCACCACCCCACCGCTCTTACCTGACAGGCCGCGGCTGCTTGTAACCGCCTTGACTTACAATCTAGACCTGGCTTCAGCACTAGACCAAAAATGATATGATTCTGAGCAAGTGGATTTATCTCCCTGTGCCTCAAACTGTAAATCTGTGAAGTGTAAAGCAACTGAGTAATGTAAAACAATGTGTAATACAAATATGCAATGCCCGAGTTGATGTGCATGCAATGGAATCATCTATCTTCCCCTAAAGATGTAAAGAACTTGATTGCTCCCCAGCCAGGCTTGTGCTACATGAATACCATTACATTAATGAAAGACAACCAGGACACTGAAAGGCAGGGAAACAGGCAGACACACAGAGAGCAGGAAAACACACTGAAACAGGGAGACCCTGACAGGCTCCATGACAAGGTGACATGAGTAGCAGAAGAGCAAGACACAGACGAAATAACATACACTGATAATAAAACAAGCATTGGCAAAGATAATAGGTCTCGCCTTTGGAACATATTGGCTGTGCCAATGGTTGTTAGCCATGCTGCTCAACATCACAAATGCTTTGCAGAATGGCTAAAGTGAACAAAAAAAAGTCTATGACATTGCTGGATGCACTGTTTTTTCTTTTATTTACCTATCCGAGTTTTATTGGTAAATAAAAGGAAAAAAACAGTAGTATATGCTGTTGTGGGCTGAAGAACTCTATCCATGATATATTTTGGGAATCAGCAGGATAATATTATATGCCTGAATAGGAGAATGCAAAATAAGAATGAAGGAGCAGTAGGGCCAGTATACCCAATGGCAGAAATTTAGAGCTCTCAAGTGTATCATGTCCAAACTGAGGTAGTTCATCCATTCCAGGTTTATCTGTCCATTATGGGACTTAAAGTATTAATTTCATAGTTGGATAAAATGGACTGCAAATCTCAGAATGCAAACAAAAATAATCCTGAACTAGATAAGCTACTCACGGAAAAGTTCTGGGAAACTTGAGAACTCTGTAACTTCGAAGTGCGGCAGAATACCCATTTACTTCTGAATGAGGTAGATAGCTGTGCCTTCTCCCACTGTATGAAGGCCTGTGCATGAATGGAGGTATGTAAAGAACCCTGGGAAGTTTTGCAGCCTATTATTTTCCACCTCCGTGTGCATGCATAGCGTGAAAAGTAATAAGTTAATGTTGCTCACTACCTCAACTTTAGAACTTGTTTATCCATCTGCAACACATTCAAAGCTTACAAATGCTGCAAGGTGGAGGAAAGCGTGCACGAGGGTTCACAGTCAGTCTCTCTAAGGGGTTTTGGGGGGCAGCTGACCATAGGGAGGTCTGCCCCCACCAGGTATTTTGGGGGAGTGAAGCAGTCGGACGATTGCTCTGGGTTTGGGCGTTTTGTGGGCTACTTAAGTAGCCCAGTGGTATATATTCTGCCATTTTTAGGTGCCAGCCATCATTTTGTCTTGGTGACACTGTGGCTGGTACCTGTCAGTTAGTATTTTTGTCAGTTTGTGCTGTTGTCTATCTTGGCTGGTATTTGTGTGGTGTCGGCGGTTATTTGGCTATTATATTAATTTCCTAGCTTAGAATTGTCACTTACTAGAGATGGTGGTGTCCAGCTCGTCGAAGGAGGACAAGGTAGCCGAGGCAATGAGGCTTCTGTGAAGGTGGGCGCCTCCATCTGGTGGTGGAGAGGGCGCCGTCGCGTGGTGGTTTCCCAGCACGGAAGGCTGCCGAAGGGGTCGCGGCGGCCGTGTGGGATACTCACCGCCATGCCACACCCCTGTGGCTGATGGTGACCAGGTAGGAAAGCAGGGCCGCTCCCGTACAAAGAGAGTGGCCCCTAGTAAGGGCATGTTGGGCCGCGGGACCCCGTGTGGGCCCAGGCGGCCCTCTGGGGCTGGCAGCTGGTGGGGCCAGCGCCCGAAGGCGCTCGCATTAGGGGAGGCAGCCTAAGATGAACGCAAGGCGTCTCCGGTAGCGAGTGAGGCCTCTTGGTTTGAAAATGTGGAAAAGGGAGAGGCGAAGACTCCTCCCTGCAGGGAGGCCAAGGGAGCTCCCAATATGGCACGCAGAGTAGCAAGGAGGTAGGAGGGGATGAAAGTAGGGAGGAAGTGCTGCGTGAGGCAGCTGGTTATAGCAGAGATTTAGAGAATCCTGATGGATTGAATTTTGTAAAGCTATACCGCCAGTTAATGAAAGAACACAATGGCTCTAAAATGTCAGGGAAATCCTTGGTGAAGGAAGGGGGTTCCACTGGCATAAATAAAGGGCAATTAAATCCCATTGATTGGGACATTAGTAGTTGGCTTGGGAGAGCGCCAGATGGGGTCAAGGCCAAGTGGGTTCAGGGGCAGCGGGGGGGGCAGTCAGGAGGGAGGTGATGCAGGGGCTGGAGTCAGGTCAGGGGCTTCAAGGGACTTAGGCAAGGTGGTGGGACAGGGTTGGGGAGACTGGGCAGCTCCTTCAGCGATAGTGGCCAACTTGGAATGGAGTAATGGAGACGAGAGGAACCAGGAAGGGGGTCTGGACATGGCAGGTAGGCCTAAGGAGGTCAGTGGGGTGGACAGTGCGGTAAGGCAGCCCCCTTTGAAAGTTTATGGGAAGGGCAGCCGGGGGGCAGGGCAGAGGTCGGTCGGGGGATCGGGGGCTGAAGGTCACTTCTTTAGGTCCCACTCTACTAGTACTGCGAGACCCCTGATTACCCCTCGGTCGGCATCCCTGGAGTCGTACGCAGCTATCGTTGATTAGCAGGGGTGGTCAGAGTCAAGGTTGGCTCAAGATAGGGGTTTTACTAGCACACTGGGCCTCTTTTCTTTGTTACAGGTTGACGGAGAGTTGGTGGTAGCAGACTCAAGAGAGCTTAGTGCGGCTCATTGATCCCAAGGTGAAGAGAAAGCTCGTCCCTGTGTGGCTAGCTGGACAGCAGCGGTGGACGACAAGATCACTTCCCCAAGAAGGTCTAGTGTGGCCTCTGCGGTGCACCATGCTGGAGGGTTGGGAACAACTTCCAGCAGAATAGAGCTCGGTATGACTCGTCCTGCTTCAGAGGAGAGGTGGGAAGGGTAAGGTACGGCCCCCATGTAAGTGGCTTTGTGAATATGACATGTTCGCAAGGGCAGGCAAAAGAGGAAGTCCTGCATGTGCTTGGGAAAGATGTGGTGGAATTTCCAGTGCTTGAATATGAGGAAGAAAGCTTGGAGGAAGGGGAATTGTGGGATGAGGATGAGGTCCAAATGGCAGAATCAACTTGGTGGCAGTAAGACTCAGGCGGGGGTCCTTATAATCAATCTGCCCATAGTTTTTTTACAGGATGTGGGTGCCCAGCGATTGCTAAGCGGACAGGGCAGAACCTGGAGACAGGGAAGAATGGTAAAGGGGCGGGCCCCCGAGCGGGCATGAACCTAGTTGCAAGGTAAGGTACCACCGGGCGAGGCTGATGCTGCCAAAATGGTATCAGTTGGGGTTGAAGCGAAGGAACATCAAGAAAGCGAGGAGGCCCACTTCAGGAAAGGTCTCATGTAAGGGACGACACAGGTGTTGGTACAGAGGAGCACCATTTTGGGTCTGAGGAAAAAAACAGGATGTTCGTGGGTCCACAGGGAAGGCGAAGCAGGGCAAAGAACAACCTGAGGCTTCTATTAAAGTTGCAGACAAGAGAGTGACTTCAGGGTCTGGGGGGAGACGCAGGAGGACACAGCAAGTGGGTCAGGGAAGACAGACAAACTGGAGAGCAAGGAGATAAAAAAAAAAAAAACTGCCTTATATGGGGACATCAAACCCATTAGGAGCTCACCGATGTTGGCTACTAAAGGGAGAATATGGAAGAGGGAGTACGTGGAGATGCTGAAACTGCTATATAGGGAGCTATGGGCAAAAGAAGGCTCTAAGGAGGAAGAAATGGAGAGGTGCCGTGAATATAGAGAACTGGACTGCAACATTTCTTGAATATGCTAATGTATACTGTGAAAAGTAGCCAGAGAAGTCGGTAGCAGTATTCAAGTATATGGATGTCATCAGAAAAGCCCAGATAAATTACAGAGGTTATGCCTGGGTTCAATATGATGAAGAATTCCAGGCACATATGGCAGTAGATCCGGAAGAACAATGGAGTGAGCTTGACACCTACCTATGGCATGACACAATGGGTCCAGCTAAGTTTGGTAAAAAATGTTTACAGCTAGTGGGCTACCGATTGTAAACCGGCCCATTCATGGGCCCCCCAACTGGGGAGGGGTGGGAGTTTCGGGCAAAGGACAGAGTAGTCAGCTCAGAGCTTGCTGGGATTTCAACAATGGGCTCAGCACAAGGGAATATTGCAAGTTCCAGCATGAATGTTTCAAATGCTGGGGCATACATGCATTAGTCAATTGTTTCAGGGTGGGCGGTACACCCAGTTACTCAGCGGGACATGGGCAGCACCAGGGTGCCACAGGAGTGCAGCAGCAGGACAGGCGACTGGCTACAGGGCAAGGAGGGGCGGACAGGGACCGCGAGGGAAGTGCTCTTATGGGTTTTACTTGGGGATTCAGACTGGGTTATGAGGGCCCGAGAGAGCACCGCTGGGCAGCTAATTTGAAATCAGCCAACGAGAACAAGCAAGTAGTGAGAGACAAAGTGCTCAAGGAGATTCAGGAGGGCATGAAGGCGGGAACCGTTGAGGAATGGTCTATGGAACACTTAATAGTGTCTCCAATTGGAATGATACCCAAAAAAGAACAAGGACAATTTTGGTTAATTCAATATCTCTCTTGGCCAGAAGAACAGTCAGTCAATAATTTCATACCTGATGAACAAGTTTCAGTGACATACTCATTAGTGGATGTAGCGTTAGCTTTAGTAGAAAGAGTGGGACAGGGGGCGCTTATGGCTAAGAGCGACATTAAGTTGGCTTTCTGTTAGTTGTCAGTACAACTTTCAGCTATTGGGAATACAATTTAAGGACAGATGGTATGTGGACAAAGCGCTTCCAATGGGTTGCTCCTTCTCATGTCCTCCCTTTAAGTGCTTCAGCACTTTTTGGCAATGGCTTTTCACATGGTACACGGGTCACAAGCACATAACACATTGTTTGGATGACTTCTTTTTTGTGGGAAAACCCAGTTCCGCGGACTGCCAGTGCCTGCTGGCAAGTTTCCAGGAGCTCATGGGTGACTTAGGAATGCAATTGGCACCGGAGAAGAGGGTGAGACCTAGTACGGTCTTGTCTTCTCTTTGTATTGAGATTGATTCATGAGCTATGGAAGCCCAATTGCTGGACGAAAAGTAGGTTACAATGCAGGGGCTTCTGGATGCAATGTTGGGTAAAACAAGTCACTGTTAACCTCTTCGCTGCGGGGGTAATTCCCCCGCGGGTGCGGGGGGGCGTGGGGGTGAATGCGGCGCCGCGGTGCTCGTGATGAGACCAGCTCGTCATGAGTCACAGTGGAGCTGTGCTCATGACGAGCTGGTCTCGTCACAAACCCGCCCACTCATTAATTCTCCCGCACAGGCGGGGAATTAATCACGCGTGGGCGGTGCGCACCTGTTATGACGAGACCAGCTCGTCATGAGCACAGCTCCACTGTGACTCATGACGAGCTGGTCTCGTCATAAGCACCGAAGGGGTTAAAGAGGTACAGGTCCTGTTGGGCCACTTGAACTTTGTGTGCAGGGTGGTGAGAGCCGGGAGGACATTTTGTTAGAGGTTGGGCTTGTCACTCTCAGGGTTGCCATTACATTACCATCATATCAGGCTGTCCACAGGTGTCAAGGAAGACCTGAGGATGTGGCAAGTCTTTCTATATTCTTTTAATGGGATTCCCTTAGCAGCACTGACAGACATGGATTGGGACGCTCAGATCTTTTCAGATGTGGCAGGGGGTTCTGGGTTTTGGCTTTATTAGCAGGGACATTGGTGTGCCGAGGAGTGGCCACCGGGGTGGAAGTGGGGTGGCTGCAGCATTGCATTCCTGGAGTGTTTTCCTTTGGTAGAGGCAGTGGCGTTATGGGATGAGCAGTTGTGCCACAAGAGAGTTCTCTTTGACGTTGACAGCATGTCGGTGTTGCAGGTGGTTTAGTAGGCAGTCAGCAAGGGAAGCACAGCTGTTGAAGTCGCTGAGGGTTTTTGTTCTCAAATGCCTGCAACTAGACATTATATTTAGAGCGGGGCATGTACCAGGTGTGGACAATGGCATTCACGGTGGGAGAGGTTCCATGGGCTGGCCATGGAGGCCGACAGAGTCAGGGCCCGTATGCCTCAAGATCTTTGGGCAGTAGGAAAGAAAGGATGCTTCAACCGGTAGCTGATTCTCTCGCAGTTTCTACAAGGACAGCTTATGCCCAGGCCTGATCTGAATTTCTAGTGAGTGGGGTCAGGAAGAGGTCGGTGAAATGGAGTAGGACAGAGGATATAATTCAATTCATAATGTCTCTCATAGAAATAGATCAGTCAAGGGTGACCATTTTCGTCAGATTGGCAGGTATTGCCTTTATGGGCAAGCTTTTGTGCGATTATGCCCCCTCCGCAGGCGAGCTCGGGAGGAGAATTTTAGAAGGCTGGTCCAGGGAAGTTGGTCACTGTGGGCCTAAGAGGAAGCTTTTGACACTGAGCATTTTAGGTGAAGTGCTAGGGTTCTTCCCAGTGTTTGCCATGGCGAAGGTGGGACTGTGTTGTTCTCAGACCTTATGTCATGGATGTTTTTTGGCACTTTCTGGGTCTCTGAGCTTTTTGGAGGTAGGGCGGTAGGGGTAATTCTCTGGGAGGAGGTTGGACAATATGAGGAAGGCCTGCAAGTCTGGTTATATAAATCCAAAACAGATCAAAGGAATGAGGGCAGGAGCATACTTCTCCGGGTATATCCGGTAGCTAGGCTTTCTCTGGTTTGATGAGGGGCAGCCCTTCGGCCTCAGTCAATGCATGGGGGAGAACGTTTTTCAGCATTGGGACGGTAAACCAGTTACGTCTTTTCAATTGTTGGTGATAATGCACAAGGCACCGGCTCTTATTAGCTTGGATGCGCGCGGTTTTGGAACTCAATCTTTCAGAATAGGTATGACTTCGGAAGCGGTTAGGCAGGGTTGGGGCTGCGAGACAATAATTGTTCTGGGTAGATGGTCGTCCAACTGTTTCCATCGCTATGTTAGAGGGGGGGTGGGTCTTTCTAAATGATTGTACAGGTTGTCAACTTTTGTTTCTGTTTACAGATTCTGCTACCGGGCCTCTGACTGCAGGTTTGAAGATATGGATTGTGGGACACTCGTTTGTCAAGTGGGCAGAGCGACACGCGAGGTCCAGCAGTCACGGGGCAAATTTGGGTTTTAATATTGCTATGTATTTGATCAGTTGGTATGGAAAAGTGGGGATGAGATGGGGGGAGCTCCTCCCCTGTTTGAATAGGCTACTGATAGAGGGTAAGTTTCCTGATATACTCCTTTTACACTTAGGTGTGAATGATCTAGTGCTTCACAAGGGTTTGGCATTGATTAAATCCATGAAGGAGGATTTGAGGGAGATTCATAGGTTGTGGGCTGGTTGCCACATGTTATGGACTGAGTTTGTGCCAAGAAAGGTTTGGCACAGTGCCGTAAAGCCGGCACCTATAGACAGGGCTAGGAAGAAGCTGAACAAAGAAATGCGCTCGTTTTGCAGGGACCTCGGCCTGGGCAGAGTAGAGCATTCAGGTCTTCATTATGAGGAAATGGAATTTTTCCGTGAGGATGGGGTACACTTGTCCTTCCTGGCCATGGAACTGTATTTGTTGCAGTTAAAGTTGGTTTTGTTCTAAGGTGCTTAACATTTGTTAGTTATAAACTGTTTTCCTAGGTGAAAGGGGAGTGGGGGCAGAAAATGGGGCGCACTTGTGATTCCCCCTCTTTTTCTGGGTGGCAGTTGGCAGAGAAGTTGCTATGGTTTACCGAAGTTTATTGTTGTTGTCAGCAGCAAATCAGGCTGAAAGGGAAGGAGTAAACAAGTTCATGCCTGGACGAGCCAGGAAGATTAAGAGGTTAATAGATGTAGTAAAGAGGGATGGGATTTTAAAGGTTTCAGTTGAAGTTGACAAGATGTTGGGGGGAGGGATATTTAAGGGTGGGGGTAGCTTAACATAAGTGAGTCACTTTGTATAGTGAGGTTTTAGTTTTGTAAGGCAAAGGCTTAGGTCTTTTGTGATTTGCACCTGTTTCAATAAAGCAGCCTTTTTCACACAAACCTGGTGTCAGTGGTCTGTGCTGCTTGCCTCTTCCCCAACCAGTGGCTGAAGCGATACAGTCAGATCATGTGGTTCCCTGTACCAAAGCATGCGCAGACCTGTGCTTGCGCTTCTCGCAGATCAAATCAGGCATCAGTATTTCAATAAACACACAAAGAGAAGGGACACTAATTATACCTTGTCCTTATTTCTGGTTAACTTTACACCGGTGTGTAGCCGGCTCACTGCCACCCTTTTAGTACATTTTAGATACTGTGTACTGTTAATTTTTTTTTTAAACAGATAGTATTGGGGTTTTACTCATTACATTGCATACATCTGCTCCAGTAGACATTCTTACATTATTGTCTTCCCCTCTCTGTTACTGTTCTTATCAAAAATCCAACTCCCAACCCCCCTATGAGTCGCTTCACTGTTAACTGTTAGTTCTGTGTGTGTGTGTGTGTGTAATTATGCTTTCATGTGTACTGCCCATTTTGGGAGGGTCATACTGTATGTTAGAGGCTATCTTTTCCTACACTCCCTGGTCTATTCCATTTCCTTCTCTCTCCGGAGATGCAGGTCGCGAGAGATTAGCTGCTGTTTTGTCTGAGTCAATTGTACGTAGGTCGTCTTCTAATCTCCCCCAAGCCCTTGCTGTGTCCAGCATTGCTATGCCTCGACCTGCTTCTCACAGTAGAATTCTGCCTTCAGAGCTCACCCACCTTTCTAGGTCTCTTTTCCATACCTCTGTTCTCGGTCCTCTCATCGACTTCCAATTTCTAGTAATTTCCCGCTTGGCTAGTATGTAAGCATGGTCTTGGAATTTCCCTGTTACCTTTGTTTTGGCTGTGTGTGGGAACCAGCTCAGTAAGCAGTGTCCTGGTGTGTGTGGAATCTCTTTGTCTATAATGTTTTCTACTTTTCTTAGTACCTCTTCCAAAAATGTATGGAGGTTGGGGCAATCCCAAAACATATGTAGCAGCAAGAAGAGGCCCCGCGGCAGGTCAAACTCTGAATGAAAGTCCTCAAAGAGGAGCATCTCAGAGTCCATAAAGAGGTCCCCCATCACCGGCACCCTGGCCTCTCTCCAGTCATCTAGACCCATCCAGCTCCCCCGTGTGGTAAGGATCGCAAAAATTCTAGAGGGATCCTGTCCTGCACTGGGCACGCTGCAAATACCTGACCCAGCACCGGGCCACCACTTTGGTCTCCTCCGTGTCTCCCTGTGGCCTTTTTTGTATCCGAGGTAGTAGCTTCGCTAGCTCTGAGGTCTCTAGGGTGAATGGACAGGGAGTCCCCTCCCGATTCCTCCTGGCCGCCAGCTATCGCACCAGCCATTGAAGCTGTGCTGCAATGTAATATGCTTCAAGGTCGGGGACCGCTTGTCCTCCCGTCTTCGTAGAGCCTTGCATCGTGGCCAGTGCCACCCGCCTCGGCCCAGTCCCCAAATAAATACTGTAAGCTGCGAGTTCAGGTCCCGAAATGTCGCGCGAGGAACCCAGATCGGGAGGGTCCCAAAGATATATAGCAGGCGCGGCAGGGCCACCATCTTCAAGAGGGCCACCCTGCCCGCCCCCGACAGCAGCAGTGTTCCCCAGAATCCCATGGAGGATCAAAAGGATCGTATCGCTCTGCCCATGTTGCCCTCTATTAGGCCAGCGGGTTTGTGATATACTTTTATTCCCAGGTATTCCAGGCAAGTGGGTTCCCATTGCAGGCCTCCCAGATCACCCGGAAGGGGCCTATCAGCGGACGTGGAAACAACCTCGATTTCTGCCAATTCACTTTCAATCCAGAGAATCGACCAAACCCGTCCAGCATGCTCTGAGCACCCCGCAGATCCTTCCCTGTGTCTCGGAGGAAGAGCAGGAGGTTATCAGTGTATAGAGCTATGTGGTGTTGGGCCCCTCGTATTTCCAGCCCTCTGTAGTCTCGATCCATCCTCGCACAGCACGCCAGATGCTCCATGGCCAAGGTGAACAGCAGCGGGTAGAGGGGGCATCCTGTCGCTTACCTCTCTCCACTTTTTGGTTCAGGGAGATAACCCTCCCTGTGCAGACTCTAGCCTTGTGTATAGCAGTGTTACCCAGCCCCGGAAGCCCCCGCCCAGTCCCATTTTATCGAGTACCTGGTACAAAAAGTGCCACTCCAGGCTATTGAAAGCCTTTTCTATGTCTACTGCGAACACTGCCGCTGCGTCTCTGTCATAGTCCTCTGCATTTAAGATGGCCGTGAGTTGGCTTATAGTAATGGCTGTGTTCCTCCCTGGGATGAACCCAGCTTGCTCCGGGTGTACCAGCTTAGGCATATAGAGCAACAATCGGGTCGCTAGTATTTTGCTCAAAATGTTATAGCCCATGTTCAGCATGGATAGTGGTCTGTATGCCGTGTGATCATGTGCTAACTTCCCAGGTTAATAGGCGCTAACTTTACTGGGATAATAGGCGCTTCCCTGGTACTGTCAGGTAATGTCCTCCTCTCCCTAGCCGCCGCGTACATCGAGATCAGCCAAGGAGCCAGCTCCCCTACGTAGGTCGAGTAAAATTCAGCTGGCAGTCCATCCTTTCCCACTTTTTTGTTATGAACCATTTGCTTAACGGCCACCTTCACCTCATGAAGGGAAATGTCAGCTCCTAGTTCCTCTATGTTGTCTAATTCTAATCGTGGCAACCTCAGTCTTTCTAGGTAGTCTCTTACATCGATATCCTCACATGGGGGAGCCCCTCGGTACAGTTTAGCATAATACTTGGCAAATATTTCATTGATCCCCTCTTGTGCGTATCGTCTATTTCCCTCATCGTCTGCTACTTCAACTATTGGAGACCCCCTACTGGTTGGATTGGCCAGCCATGCTAGTAAAGAGCCGGGCTTGTCCCTTTCTGCAGGCATGCGGTCTAAGTATTGTTTGTAATCGAAACATCTGAGCCGTTCAGTCTGCTGGGCTACCCTTTCCCTGGCTTCGTGAAGTCCAGGCTGTAGTTCTGGGCGTCCCAGTCGCTTCTGTTCTAAGTCTCTAAGTTCTTTTTCGGCTGTCAGGACATCCATCATGAGCGTACGTCTGACTCCCGTGGTCTCTGCTATGCATTGGCCCCTTAGGACCACGTTAAAGGCGTCCCATTCCGATAGCGGAGAGGTAGCTGTTCCGTCATTGTCATGAAAATATTGTGTGATCTTCTCCCGAATCCCTTCCCTAAATACCTGGTCCTCAAGCGCCTCCGGGCGGAGTCTCCATGTGGGGATTGCTGGGTTGGGGTACGTCCATTTCAGTGTTAGCAGGTCTGGATTGTGGTCCGAAATCGTTCGGGCCAGGTATTCCCCTGCGCTGACCTGGCAGTGGACATTTGGCGTGCACAGGAAGGTGTCTAATCTAACATGCACCTCATGTGTTGCAGAGAAATATGAGTAGTCCCTGTCTGAGGGGTGTAAGGTTCTCCAAGAGACCACCAGTCCCCAATGTCCCCACCAGTCTTGATATGCCCGTGCGGTGCATGTTGTCTGAGAGTCTCCTAATGGCGGGTGAGATCTGTTGAGGTCTACATCTGCCACGGTGTTGAAGTCCCCTCCCACAATCACTGTGGAGGTCAGGTATGAGGCTAAGACGCAGGTTAGCTGGGCAAACAAATGGATCTGATCTGCGTCGGGGGCGTATACATTCACTATACTCAGGGTTCACCCCTCCAACCGCCCTCGTACCGCTATGTATCGGCCCTCTGGGTCAACTAATGTGTCTATGAGTTGGAAAGGTATCCCCACTCGTATCCAATTCAGTACCCCCCTAGCGTAGGCGGAGTATGTATTGTAGTACGCCTGACCACGCCAGCGTCTCTGTAAGGCCTGTCCTTCCTTTGCTGTTAGATGCGTTTCTTGGAGGAGAGCTATTTGCACTCCCCTCCTGTTAAGGTAGGAGAACACTTTGTATCTCTTAGACATGGTGTGCATTCCCTTTATGTTCCATGTTAAGCATTTATATGTTAGTGTGCCTGACATCTGTTATCTGTCTGCACAGTGTATGCTCCCCTCTGTCTTACAGATTCTCCTCCTCCATGTTGTGGTGCAGTCCCCTGCATTTTATGAGATGTATGTGAAGCAACTCGAAGTTGCCCCATTAGCAAGTGGATAAAACAACAACTTCTCCAACGCCCCTTCCCCAGGACGAGTAGGTGGTCCCCCCATCCAAACTGCTGTTAAAAGTCCGTGAAGAGTCCACTCACGGAATGTTTGGTCAGGGTAAGTGGCCCTGTGGTCTCCTCCTCCCGCCAGCCCACCACCCAGCTCAGCTACAGCATCTAATGCATCATACTTTTCCACTCTTCCTATCCCATCTTCTCTTTTCCACTGAATTATCATGCTAGCGCTCGTCCACCCCTCCCCTCTTGCCACTCTACCTGTTCTCTCAGATGATTTCATCAGCTGCTCTTGGTGTCACTTTTGGCAAATCAGCGCTCAGTGCCTCCGAGGAGCTCGAGCCATTCTCTTAATCCGAGTCCATGCCAGAGCCTCCAGAGCAGTGGAGTTTGTCTCTTTAGCACTTATCAGCGCCACCACCTTCATTACGCTCTGTCGCTCCAATTGTACCTCTGCCTGTGACTGAGCTACCATGTCTCGCTTGGCTGTTCTGCTGCGGGAGCTTCTATTGCGTCCTCAGTGTCTCCTCTGTTCTCTGGGTGGGACCTCTCCTCGGTGGCGTTCCAGACAGTCCCATGCCTCTTTCGGGGAGTCGAAGAACTCTGTTCCCTCAGGTGTGGATACCCGTAGTTTGGCCGGGCATAGCATTGTGTTTTTATAATCCAGCTGCCTGAGTTTTTGTTTCATGCTCTGGAATGAGCCTCGCTGTTTCTGTACCTCCCTCGAGAAGTCTGGGAAGATTCGCACTATCATTTTGTTCACCTGGAGATCCCCTTGACGCCTAGCTTGCGCCAGTATGTGACCTTGTCGGTGTAATGAAGTAGTCTTGCTATCACAGGTCTCGGTGGGGCGCCAGGCACGGGTTGCCTCGCTGGCACTCGGTGGACCCTCTCAAGGGCGTAGAATGGCGAGAGGCCCTCGGGTGCCACTGTAGCGCGTAGCCAGTTCTCAAGGTAGCGCACCATATTGTTTCCTTCCACTTTTTCTGGCAGACCTACCACTCTGATATTGTTCCTGCGTGAGCGGTTTTCAGCGTCCTCAGCACGGATCTCTAGTACGCGCACCTTTGATTCCAGTACAGCAAGTTGATTCTTCATCTCCATGAAGACAGGGACCGTCTCAGAGATCTGGCGCTCACTTGTTTTACTCTCTCAGCCAGGCTCCTGTGGGCATCCCTTAAGATGCTCAAGTCCGTGCCTATAGAGTCTATTTTGGCTTCTAACCGCTCGCTAGAGGAAGTTGTGGTCTGCAGGATATCTTGCTGTGTCGGATTCGTGGTAGGTTCTGCTGGGGAGGTAGGGTTCTCACTCTCCTCTGGTGGGTTTTCGGTATGGGTGTCATCTCGGCCTTACCTCTTGGTCTACTTCCCCATTATTTCCCGTGTCTCTTATGGCCCTGCTTGGCAGTTTCCAGGTCCGAGTGTCCGAACCTACTGGTAGATCCTTCGCTCTGCATCTGTATCTACTTGCGTCCGGGTCTAAATCTCTCCGCCTTCGTTAAGTATCCTGTATGGGGAAGCATACTGGTTTCACTATTGTGGGCCTTGTGCATCTCAGGTCACCCATCCACAGACTCGGGTCTCTCTCTATGGATTCGTGCAGACGGTGCACCCTGGGGTCACTGTGTGGGAACCCTACTGTTTGCGCAGTCAATGGGTGAGTTCCATTTCATTTTATCTAAGTTCACATGGGGCGGCTTCCGCCTGCTCTTCTTGGAAGAACTGGTGCTCCCCTTCATCCCGTCTCGTAGGTATCTCCCAAAGCATTTCTCTGTTCTCCAGTACCGGACTGCTGTTGCTCCAGCTGACCCGGGTCAGAGTATGGGACTTCAGTCAGGTCTCCCCAAATCCCACCTATCTGGGGAGATCTAAGTTCCGCAGGGGGACTCCACCGGCGCGTGCAGGCCTCACCTCTTCGTATCGCAGTTATTTGCTCTCCAGGCCGCTTCTCCTCAGTCTATCGGTAAGTTCAGGGCTTCTATGATCTAGGGTCTTCCTCCGTTATTCAGATGTTCACCATCCCAAGTGCCTCCTCCGCCTCCGCCTCCACCTAACCCTCTCGGGTCTAGATGTGCATGTAGGGATCTGGCAGGTCCGCTGTTGCCTCAAGTCTGCCCCCTTCAATCTCTATTTGCCATCTGGGAAAGTTCCCGGGGCCACTCCCGTACCAGGTGCGGTGCACAGGTACTACTGTGGTGCTTCACTGCTCTGCCCGCCTCCGCGATGCTCTGCAGCCTCAGCGTTCGCTTCAGGAGGCCGTCTTAAATCAAGTTGTGCTCGTGGATGGGGCAGGTTTAGCTGTCTTTAGAGCGTTAGCTCTGTTGCTTCTCCTCGTCCCGGTTCCTGCATGGGGGGTGGAGAGATCGCTGTGCCACTGCGCCTCTGGGGGGAGGGCGCGGGAAGTGCAGAGGAGCCGCTGCTCCTCTTTTCACATGCCGCTGTGTCCCCCCGTGTCCTTCCGCTCCCCCCCCCAGTCGAGGCTCACGTACCAGGCCACAGTAGCTCTTCAGTCCCACCGGGATCTACGCACCGATCGCCGGTCTCTGGCAGAGGCGGTCCCACGGTCTGCTCAGGTCGCAGCCAGGCATCGATCAGGATCTCTTCTTCTTCTCGTCGCTGCTCTCTCCGCTTCGAGGCCGTTACACAGTTCAGATCTCTGTGCAGCAGTCCGCCGCCATTTTGGGAGGTACGCCGCCGCCACGGTCTGGTCGATTTCAAGGGTTATCGCCCCGAGTGCCGGTTTATTTTTCAGCTCTTACTATCTGCTCAGGTGCTGGGGTTGCGGGGTGCCCCTTTGGCGTCAGCAAGTTCCCCGAGGGGGAATAGGATGGTGCTGAACGGCAGCCGGCCGGAGCTCCTGAGCAGCGCTGCTCACTCCATCGGCATCAGGCCACGCACCCCCATACTGTGTACTGTCAATCATGTTGAAAGACATTCATAGCGGACCCTTTGCTTTTGTCTTGAGGTTTTTGTTCTCCCACATGAATTGTTTTATAATGCACCAGTGGATATTAATCATTTTTAATGCAGCTGCTAGTTTTTAATGTACTTTTAAGGTCTATTTATTTAGATCGACTAAAGTTATTTCTGATTCTGAGGACTTTCTGACTGTTGTTTATATGGTTGTGAGTTACTCCATTTGAGGGCAATATATGTCCAGGGTGAAAGGCACTTTGAGTATGAAGTTAGGTCCAAGCAAAGGGTGGAAAATCTTTTTAAAAAGGTAGTTTTGTGCATCCAAATATCATTGAATTTTAATTCAAGAATTTTTATCAAAATATATAAATCTCTTAATTGTTCGGAAGAAGGTATTTTTTATAATTGTATCCACTGAAATGTGTCAACGAATAAAACAAGGCATATCTCTTGGCACATTGGATTGTAGAAAGCCTCAGAAGAATATCTGTGGATCTAAAATCCGGTGACGTATATATGGGGATGCTAACAAAGTCAGCATCAATACTATAATTTGTTGAATTGTCTTGGAATTTATTTGTATGTATGTTGTGTAAATTGATATATGTTTATGTTTTGTTTTACGTATATGTTGATAATCCTCCATATGAGTTTATTTTTAATAAAGAACATATATATATATATATATATATATATACATACACACACACATATATATACATACACACACACATATATATATATATACACACACACATATATATACATACACACATATATATACATACACACATATATATACATACACACATATATATATATATATATATATATATATATATATATATATGTATGTATACATGCATATATATGTATATACCTATATTAACTACTGGCGGTCACCAGTAGGTAGTTATAGTTAGGACTGTGTTTCGACAGAAAGCGTTGCTTGCCTATATCTTTATCAACCGTTGACAAATCTTCATGAAATTTTCCACAAAAAGTGTCATAGTGAGTCTTGTTGTGCATTGAAAGTTTCTGGCTGATCTGTGAAGTGGGGGCCTGAGAAAAAGGGGGTTAAAAAAAAGTGCATTTCCCATGTTAATTCGCTTTGAGTGTTTAGACACGTCTGCAGCCCGAACCGCTGGACGGAATTATACCGAATTTGGCAGGAAGGTAGATTCGATTACACAGATCACACTTTCATTTGTTTGGTGTCAATTCGTTCAGTACTTGTTGAGAAATTTAAGGAAATTCAAATTTATATATCTACAATTGCGGCTAATTCGCGAATAATAGCGAGCTTTTGCAAAGAACTGCAGAGCTCTGATTGGCTGCCAAAACTTTAACCAGGAAGTGTTAGCAGCCATCTTGGGATGCGGCTTCAGCTGAGTCCCAAAAAACAAAGTGGAAAAAAAAGAAAAGGGGGCAGGGTAGGAATACCCTGACCACCAAGCCTTGGTCTCAGGGTCCCAGAGGGACCCAGGTAGGGGAAAAACGTTTTTTTTTTGTTTTTTTTGGGGCGTGAATTCACAAAATTTGCAAATTCACAGCAAAAATGGAGAAAGAACAAGCGCAGTCTCCCGCGCTTGTTTATACTAAAAACCCCGGGTGGCCAGGTCCCAGGGGCACATATTTAAAAATTCAAAGAGGGGGCACATGGTTCCCCCCTCCTAGGGCATTTTTCTGCTCCAGGGACCGCCACCTCCCCAGGGCTTATGTTTCTATGATGGGGGGCCATGCAGACCCACCCCTGGGCCCCAGGGGCCACCACCTCCCCTGGCTTTAAAATAATAAATTGTGCAGGGGGCAGCGGGGCTATATCGAAAGAAATGAGGGAGCCTTATGGAACCCCCTTATGCCCCAGGGACCACCACCTCCCTGGTGCTAGGTTGAAAGTAATGAGGGGGCTTCGCAGACCCACTAGGCCCCGGGAAGCTCTACCTCCCCGGGGCTAAGTACGTTTTCAAAGTGGGAGGGGGGCCACAGAGCCCCCCTCCCAGGCCATGTACGGTCCCTGGGACCACCTCCTCCACAGGGCAGGCCGACAAAAAACAGAGGAGGGGGTTGCGCGACCCCCCACCTCCAGGAGCCATATATATGAGCCTGGCGACCGCCACCCTGCAGGGTCGGCTCCTGCTATATCCCGGACTGCCCAACCCCGGGACATAGCTCTTTGCTTTGGCTTGGTGGGAGCTGTAACAGCTCCTGTCAAGTCAGAGCAAACATGAACTCCGCTCTTAGCAAGCGAGAGCTCTCACAGACAAGGAGCTGCGTGTTTAACAGCTCCCTGTCTGCCAGAGCAATGCCGACTTCCGCTGGAGGTGGGGAGCTGGCTAGGACCACGGGGGCATTCAGCCTACCCCTGCGGTTGCCAACGCTAGTGACTGGGTGCCCTGGGAGGGGCTCCAGGGCACCCAGGATTTGAAGGCTGGGCCCCGGGGAATGGGGTCTCCAGGGCCAAAATCGGTCCTGGGAGGAGGGCTGTGTGGCCCCCCTCCCCCATTCATATGCACTGGGCCCTGTGGGATGGGGTCTTCAAGGCTGAAATCTGACAGGGGCCACAAGGCCCCCCTTCACCATTGAATAATGGATAAAATACCAGGGCCACTGGAATTATGAGATTGTGTGGCAGCTGCAATTTTGGTATAGTTATAGATTTGCTGCAATTGCCACATAATTCACCATCTGCCACATAATCTGCAAATTTTGACAAAAAAAGTGTTATTTCTAGCTCAAATGGTTCAAAAGGTACTATACATGCAGCAAAGCGCATTGCTGCGCAGTGGAAGGCCCTTTGCAAAGATTGACTAGTTACATTTTTGTTGCTTATTGCTATATTTGGGTTTTAAACTTGCACTAATGAGGTGCAGACAATGTTATCAAGTTTGAAAATGAGAAAATAATGAAGTACTACCATGACAAAATGTGGCACATTATGCTGCATAATTTGCCTCTTCTTGCTGTGTTAGTCAATGGTGCCACACAATTTAGCCCTCCCCTGACGCATAATTCCAGTGGCCCTGATAAAGACTCATGAGAAACAATCACATTGCCAAAATGCACACAAAGTCACTGATGACTTTTCTTCGTCCTCCAATTACGCAGCTGCAGTGCAGAATATGTACTGTCATTTACCCAAGGAGGTAGCGCTTAGTAATTAACCAGTAGAAAGTACTCCTCTTGGATAGATATTTTAAGAAAAACTGTGGACTCTTTTTGGATTAATGGGCAGTTGCATTGTGGCCCAGTCATTGACACGGCTACTGACACACTCACAAATACACTTAGACACCTACTCACATACTCAGGCACTCACACACCCACTGACAAACCCAGTCAGACACTGATACACTCATGCAGACACTCGCATGCCCACTCACAGACCCCCTCACACATCCACTCACAGACCTACTGAGACACTCTTGCAAGCACTCATGGCCCCACTTAGACAGTCATGCACCTGCTCACAGACACAATTAAAACTCATGCCATGCACCCACTCACAGACCCACTCAGACACTCTCACAACCACTCACAGACCTATTCAGACACTTATGCACCCACTCACATACCCACTCAGACACATACCTCCTTTCACAGACCTACTCAGACACTCATGCACCCACTTATAGACCCAGTCATACTTTCTCACACCCACTCACCGACCTACTCAGAGATTTATGTACCAACTCACAAACCCACTCAGACTCACCCACCCACTCACAGACCCACTCACAGACTCACGTACCAACTCACAGACCCACTCACAGACACAGACACACTCACACACCCACTCCCAGACCTACTCAGACAGTTTCAGATGCACTCATAGGCCCAATCAGACACTCGTGTACCCACTCACAGATGCACTCAGACTCTCTCACACCCACTCACAAACCCACTCATGCACCCACTCACAGAACCACTTAGACACTCTCACAGCCACTCACAGACCCATTCAGACACTCATTCACCCACTTACAGACCCACTCAGATACATACACCCACTCACAGGCCCACTCACTCATGCACCTACTCACTGACCCACTCACACACCCAGGTTACAAGGACGTTATAGTTAGGAAATAGCATTAAAAAAACATAGAAATGTACTGAAAAAAACAAATGTTACAGAGAGTTGGAGTTAAGAAATACAATTTAAAAAACCTTAGAAATTCACTGAAAAAAACAAAGGTTACAGGGATGTTATAGTTAGGAAATAGAATTAAAAAAAACATAGAACTTCACTGAAAAAACAAAGGTTATAGGGACGTCATAGTTAGACTCAGATTTCACTCATACAAAACCATAGAAATTCTGCAGTTATAGTTACCTGAGCTAACTATAACTTACACCCCGCAATGCACTGCTTATGACCTCACATATTACATCACTCATGACATGGTCAGTGACATTACTGATTACATGTCTGATGACATCTCAAATGACATCACTGATGATATCATCTACAGAACCACTCATACCCTCACTCACACCCCGATAGAACCTCTCATACATCCACTCCCATTCACAGACCCATACCAGTACTCACACAACCAATCACTCGTCCACAGAGCCACTAACACAGCCACTCACTCATACAGCAACTCACACACCCAGTAACTCACCCATACTACCACTCATACACCCACTCACTCACCAATACAACCACTCACATATTGAGTCATACAGGTATACAGACGCTTACACATCTACTCATACACCCTTACAGCTACTCACATACCCACTCAATCACCTACACAGAAACCCACACACCCACACACTCACCCACACAAGCCACTCACACTGCCACTCACTCACAATACAGGTACTCACACACCCACTCACTTACCCATACAGCCACTGACATAGCCGCTCACTCACCCATACAACAACTCACACACCCACAGAACCACTTACATACCCATTCACACATCCATACAACCACTCACACACAGGCACTCACTCACCCTTACAGCCTCTCACACATTCACTCTCCAATACAGCCCCTCATACCCACTCACTTACCAATACACACACTCAAACAGCTATTCACTCACCTATACAGCCACTCACAAACCCACTCCCTCACCGATACAGCCACTCACACAGCCACTCACTTACCCATACAGCTACTCACACACCCCTTAACACATCCATACAGCAACTCACACACCCATACAGCCACTCAACATCCACTCACACACTGATACAGTAACACAGCCACTCATATGAGATATGTTAGAAATAGTATGACTAATTACTAGCACAGAAAGAATAGTAATTTAACTTATGCTGTAGCTTAGTAAATATCTTTAAGTCTCAGAAACGTTTACGAAGCGCCAACACTCACTGGATGATGTCATCAGTGATGTCATTTGAGATTTCATCAATGATGTAATCAGTGATGCCACTGACCATGTCATGGGTGATGTAATATGTGAAGTCATAAGCAGTGCATTGCAGGGGCATAAGTTATAGTTAGCTCAGGTAACTATAACTGCTACATGTTTATGGTTTTGTACAAGTGAAATCTGAGTCTAACTATAACGTCCCTGTAACCTTTGTTTTTTTCATATATATATATATATATATCTATATATATATACATATATTTGAAAAGGTTTGCCATCTTGTGAGATGCACTCCCAGGAAGTAAGCAGACACAGGAACTGGGATATTAAAACACACTGACCAGCAGTTTAATGCGACGCGTTTCAGGCTTACGCCCTTCTTCAAAGCCAACTGCTCTCCAGGACGGCCAAACATTTCTGCCAGCATTTTCCCTCCATTTATTCATGACACGCCCCAAGTGGGCTTAAAGTCACGCCCCAAGTGGGCCGGCAAATCACATTGCCTGCAAAGCATGATGGGGCTGGTAGTTCCTTACCCATGTGGGTCTGTTTGTAGCCATGACTGGTTTTCAAAGTTCTTTAAATGGTTCTTTAAAACAAAGAAACACAGCTCTCTTTACAGGCCGCTCCTCCTGTTCCACCCGCAGTCAATATAAAACAGCAGGCGGCCCCGCTTGGGATCTTGCGGTGGTGCTTCTCTCGACCTAGGCGGGCCGAAGCACAGAAAGAATAGTAATTTAACTTATGCTGTAGCTTAGTATATATCTTTAAGTCTCAGAAACGTTTACGAAGCGCCAACACTCACTGGATGATGTCATCAGTGATGTCATTTGAGATTTCATCAATGATGTAATCAGTGATGCCACTGACCATGTCATGGGTGATGTAATATGTGAAGTCATAAGCAGTGCATTGCAGGGGCATAAGTTATAGTTAGCTCAGGTAACTATAACTGCTACATGTTTATGGTTTTGTACAAGTGAAATCTGAGTCTAACTATAACGTCCCTGTAACCTTTGTTTTTTTCATATATATATCTATATATATATACATATATAGATATATTTCCCTGACTTCTCAGGAAAGAAGGACCGCACTCGAAGTCAGCATACAATGTTCAATGTTTATTTCACCATAAACAGTCGGCACAGAAACATGAAACATTCCCAAAGCATTTCAGTCACCAGGGCCTTGATCACTGGTTCACAATTCATTGTCCTACAACAGTTTTTATATATGCGAGTTTGTTCTCCATTTCTACATACAACTCTTCAAGCCATGTAATCATAAAAAGAAAAGAATATTGAATATTGAAGGCAATTGTAACAGTTACTCTTTCACTGTGTATTGATACGAATTAACAACAAATAACTTCTGCCATCTTTGCAATAATGCCAACGCTTTGTTACATGTGCATGTGACTCACTGCATCGATGTTTACAAGCATACACTCATAAGTTGCATTCTGGTACATGTGGTATTTATAACAGTTGCTCTTTCACTGTGAATTGATACAAGTTATCATCTGCTGTCTGCCACATTCATCCCAGCCATTTTATTATGTAAGTGTAATTTACTGTGATGATGTGTGCAGGCTGACACTGACGCGCTGCATCTTGGTACTTGTAGTACAGTTGCCTCTGAAGAAAGAGCGTGAATGCTCTGAAACGCGTCAGGCAGGAGGATGTATAGAAGCAGAATGAAAATGCCTGTTCCTAAAATAAATGAGTTGTGAAAATTCGCTGGCTGGAGGAGTGCGTCTCTAATGTAGGGCATTTTTTGGAAGATTTAAGACACTGCAGGTCCAGCCGTGAGAGAAACGCACCGCCTTTCAAATTCAAAAGGGACCGATTTTCCTGAACTGTTTAGGAGAATTAATCGGCGCAGCTGGCCTTTGATTGTGGAACAGGATTGTCTTTCTGAAACCCACTGAAGGGTAATACCGATCCTTGAAATGATTTGACTGCACAAAATCCACTGGAGGATATAAATTAATGGAGCCAAACCACAAGTTCCAGCGTACACCAGGATTAAATCTATCAAGTAAGGCACACCGGAGGCCTATAAAATGTGAAAAACGCAGAGAACTGTGGGAGCCAAAACATTGTGTGCAGTCAAATTGCCTCTGAAGAAAGAGCGTGAATGCTCTGAAACGCGTCAGGCAGGAGGATGTATAGAAGCAGAATGAAAATGCCTGTTCCTAAAATAAATGAGTTGTGAAAATTCGCTGGCTGGAGGAGTGCGTCTCTAATGCAGGGCATTTTTTGGAATATCTATATATATATACATATATTTGAAAAGGTTTGCCATCTTGTGAGATGCACTCCCAGGAAGTAAGCAGACACAGGAACTGGGATATTAAAACACACTGACCAGCAGTTTAATGCGACGCATTTCAGGCTTACGCCCTTCTTCAAAGCCAACTGCTCTCCAGGACGGCCAAACATTTCTGCCAGCATTTTCCCTCCATTTATTCAAGACACGCCCCAAGTGGGCTTAAAGTCACGCCCCAAGTGGGCCGGCAAATCACATTGCCTGCAAAGCATGATGGGGCTGGTAGTTCCTTACCCATGTGGGTCTGTTTGTAGCCATGACTGGTTTTCAAAGTTCTTTAAATGGTGCTTTAAAACAAAGAAACACAGCTCTCTTTACAGGCCGCTCCTCCTGTTCCACCCGCAGTCAATATAAAACAGCAGGCGGCCCCGCTTGGGATCTTGCGGTGGTGCTTCTCTCAACCTAGGCGGGCCGAAGCACAGAAAGAATAGTAATTTAACTTATGCTGTAGCTTAGTATATATCTTTAAGTCTCAGAAACGTTTACGAAGCGCCAACACTCACTGGATGATGTCATCAGTGATGTCATTTGAGATTTCATCAATGATGTAATCAGTGATGCCACTGACCATGTCATGGGTGATGTAATATGTGAAGTCATAAGCAGTGCATTGCAGAGGCATAAGTTATAGTTAGCTCAGGTAACTATAACTGCTACATGTTTATGGTTTTGTACAAGTGAAATCTGAGTCTAACTATAACGTCCCTGTAACCTTTGTTTTTTTCATATATATATCTATATATATATACATATATAGATATATTTCCCTGACTTCTCAGGAAAGAAGGACCGCACTCGAAGTCAGCATACAATGTTCAATGTTTATTTCACCATAAACAGTCGGCACAGAAACATGAAACATTCCCAAAGCATTTCAGTCACCAGGGCCTTGATCACTGGTTCACAATTCATTGTCCTACAACAGTTTTTATATATGCGAGTTTGTTCTCCATTTCTACATACAACTCTTCAAGCCATGTAATCATAAAAAGAAAAGAATATTGAATATTGAAGGCAATTGTAACAGTTACTCTTTCACTGTGTATTGATACGAATTAACAACAAATAACTTCTGCCATCTTTGCAATAATGCCAACGCTTTGTTACATGCGCATGTGACTCACTGCATCGATGTTTACAAGCATACACTCATAAGTTGCATTCTGGTACATGTGGTATTTATAACAGTTGCTCTTTCACTGTGAATTGATACAAGTTATCATCTGCTGTCTGCCACATTCATCCCAGCCATTTTATTATGTAAGTGTAATTTACTGTGATGATGTGTGCAGGCTGACACTGACGCGCTGCATCTTGGTACTTGTAGTACAGATCAAAATGATGACCATCCCAAAGACAATTGAGACCAACTGGGCACGTCATCACAGTAAATTACACTTACTTAATTAAATGGCTGGGATGAATGGGGCAGAGATGTTAACTTGTATCAATCGGTGCTGATGACCAGCTGTGGAGGACCTACGAGACGAGATGGGATAGGGAAGGGAGGGATGGTGGGGGAGCTGGCAAGAGCTGTAATGATGAAAAAAAGTGCGGCTGCCAGCGTGAAAGATGAAGAGTGGCGTGTGCCGTGTTGATCAAAGAAAACACGTTGCACGCCTCCTGAGGCGGCCAGAATGCTGCTGCTGTGCTAGTAACCAAACCGTCAAAAACATGTGTTGACATTTACAAATAAGGTTCCTGAACACAAAACAAAGAACAAGCAACAACAATGACCGGATGAGAACTGCAAAAGTAAAAAGTGAACAGTGGCGGCTGGTAACCTTTGAAACAGGTGAAGCGTAAATACCACTGTTATGTTGCGTTGAGTCATGGGCATAAAATCAAACCATGCATTGTGTGTGTGGAGTGGGGGGGGGTGAGCATGAATGTCCTGAGAGTAGTTCAGTGGAGCAGAGGGATATGTTCTCCCCTAAGAATTTTTTTTTAACAATGGAGTAAAATGATGTACTTTCCAGCACAAGATCTTTCATAAAATGAACAAGAACCTGTGGCTCTGGTCTATGACTGATGTAGAAGGCCTTTAACCTGTATAGCCCTTGGTAGTGGGCTATAAAGCTATGGTAACTTAAGGACATTCATTTTAATAGCATGCTAATTATTAGCATGAATTTTGTTAGACTGATGGTAGTGGGTGAGAAATTTCTTTTTTAATTAATGCTAAAATATTTATGCTAGCATTAGTTTAAAGTGCAGTCTGTGTTGTTTTAGGTAGTGTGTAGTAGTTCTTATTAGTTTGAAGTGTGCTGTCAGACCATGAAGACACAAATAAGCACTTTTGGGTGTTTTATAACGGGTGCATAACATTAAATTGCTCTTCCAACAGAGCTCTCAGCTGAGAAAGATCATGAGCACGTTTAACAGAGGAAATGGGAACTTGGATAGTACACCTTAGAAAAAGCTTAATACATTGCAATGGACAAGAAAAAAAAGTACTTGCCAGAAAGAGAAAATTTGACTATGAACAAATAACACATACGTATGCACTTTTTTGTGTGGAATAGTTCTGGTACAGATGAAAATATAAGACAAGTTTCTCTTACTAGGAATTGTAAGCTTACAATGCTACCGGCCCTATTGCCCCTAGATTTATCATTCCAAACATCATTAAGACCATGGTTACAGGTTACCAGGAAAAAAAGCTTTCAATAAAAGCACAGTGACCAATCATCAAACAGTGATGCCACAATTAGTAGGAAAAACTAGCACATATAAAATGCAAAGTAGCAAATAGACACAGATGTAGAATAATTGTTGTCTTTTTCTGCTTGGTACTGAGCGCATGCACACACTGTTTTCTTTGAAGAGGTGTGCACAGTTGTTTTCTTTGAAGAGGTGTGCACAGAGTGGCCGATCAATGATTAAGTTGTACAGTGATTGGGCACTCAGAATTGGGGTGAGCAATGCGATTTTATGGCACCCAAAACGGTTCTTTGTGTTTTGGCTTCTCAAACATTATTTTTCACTGCTGAAAAACAGAACTGACTCAAAAAGAAAATATGCAAAACAGCACACCCATACTTTGTGCAAAATGGTGTTAATCACCCCTCTGCCCTATTATGCTCAACTTCCTTCTTCCAAAAATCATTGTTGCACTGTGGCAGGAAAATAAAATCAACATTCCTAGGTTCTTCCACCTAGACAAAACGGACCATAATTTCTTTAGCCGTCGGCAAAAGTTTACAATTTCGAATGTGCTTAATTGCATAAACCTGACCTGTTTATGTGAACTGGCATTTTAATTAATCACTTCTTTGACATGAATGTTCTTGCACAGGAGCAGATACATACGAGTGATATTTATCTCTAGGGGCACTCATTTGTTCCCTTTTGAGTTTTATTGCACATAAAATGCCCTGCCCAAAAAGTGAATATTACCAGGACAGAGCAACGAGCGTTCTTCCGGGCTAGAAGGACAGCAGCTGTGAAAGAGTAAACAGAGACAGCACCACTCGAATTCCACATTATAACAGGAAGTCAACCCGCGAGGAAGGGATGGGAGATATGTACATAAATAACATTCAGTAGGCAGTTATTACTACTTGCTTGAAATGACCAAGGCGTGACGGAATGTTGTTATTGTTGTTTGGTTAATTATTGTGTTACATTTGCATCAAGCTGTACTCATGGCATAGACAATGGGGTTTTGAGAGGAAATAAAAAAGCCAGGTGGACAAGCGGACAAACGAATATATTGGGGTATGACAAGATCCGAATACAGACAGTTTAATGTACTCACAACTGTTGGTTACATATAACGTAAGGTAATTACTGCGCATTAATTGTAACGCTGAGTTCCCTCAACCGGTCAACTGAGCTCAAGCTGACCAAACTTGCTATGTACGAATGTAAAAATGAAAGCGCCAGTAGAACCCCAATATGCATACAGAACTCTACTTCCTATGTGAATGATATTATTTATAATTCACTGAAAAAACCATAGGTTTCAGGGACGTTCTAGTTAGAAATTAGCATTTAAAAAACCTTAGAAATTCACTGAAAAAACCAGAGGTTTCAGGGACGTTATAGTTAGTTGGACATTTCACTCGTACAAAACCAGTGAAATTCGGCCGTTATAGTTAGTTCAGCTAACTATAACTCGCGCCCCCGCAATGCACTGCTGATGACGTCACATATTACATCATTCATGACATGGCCAGTGACATCACTGATGACATCACTGATGACATCACTGATGACATCATCCAGTGACTGTGTGTTTCTATAAAGTTTAAATATGTTTTATATATATGCCAAGGTGTATTGAAGAATGAGTGTGTGTATAAGAGTCTGGATGGAGGATTTAGTAGGTGCGTGACTGTATAAGTGAGTGATTAAATGTGTCTTACTGAATGCATGGGTTAGTGACTAAACTGTGTGAATGTCTGTATCAGTGTGTCTGTTGTGTAAGCTGCTGCATGGGTTGGTGAGTAGCTACATGAGTGACTATATGGGTTATTGATTGGTTGCCTGAGTATCTGTATGGGTGCCTGAGTGTTTGTGTGGGTGGGTGGGGGTGTGTGACTTTGTGCATAGATCGGTGAGTGGGTGATTCACTGGGTGTATGGGTTCAAGAGTGTGTCTGTGAAGGGCTGTATGGGTGAGTGAGTGTGCGTATGGCTGTGTTGGTGAGTGAATGGATGTCTCAGTGGTATATGTGTGAGTAACTACATATGTGAAAGGCAGTATATGTGAGTGTTGGAGTATATAAATGACTATAAGTGAGAGTGAGTGATAGTGAGAGTAGCTGTATGGATGAGTGTGTGCTTGTGTCAGTGATTGTATAAGAGAGTAAGTATGTGTTAGTATCTGTATGAATAGGTGAGGTGGTGTGTGTATAACTGTATAGGTGAGTAAATGGGAGTGTGATAGATTCTTTACATGACTGACTAGGTGTGTAAGTAACTGTATGGGTGAGTGGCGGTGTGTGAGTGTCTGTATAGGTGTATGAGTGCATATGATAGTGCTGTATTGATGAGTGACTGCATGTATGAGTGACTGTATGGGTGAATGAGTGGATGTGTGTGTAGACCTAGGAATCAGTGAGTGAGTATGTAGTAACTGGTGTTGGTGTGTCTATGGTTTCGAAAATGGTACTCTGTATTTTAGAGTGGGTGTTTCAAAGGTTATATTAGGGTGTGAGGAGGTGCATCAGATTATCACGTGGCTGATGTCATCAGTGATGTCATCAGTGATGTCATTTGAGATGTCATCAGTGATGTCATCAGTGATGTCACTGACCATGTCACGAATGATGTAATATGTGACATCATCAGCAGTGCAATGCGGGGGCGCGAGTTATAGTTAGCTGATCTAACTATAACGGCCGAACTTCACTGGTTTTGTACGAGTGAAATGTTCAACTAACTATAACGTCCCTGAAACCTCTGGTTTTTTCAGTGAATTTCTAAGGTTTTTTAAATGCTAATTTCTAACTATAACGTCCCTGAAACCTATGGTTTTTTCAGTGAATTTCAAAAGTTTTTTAAATGCTAATTTCTAACTATAACGTCCCTGAAACCTATGGTTTTTTCAGTGAATTTCAAAGGTTTTTTAAATGCTAATTTCTAATTATGCCTACAGAGGTAGTACATGTGAAGAAAGAGGAACAAAGGCACAGATAGAAGCAAGACAAATGCAGAAAGAGGCAATTGAAGTCCAGAAAGATGAAGAAAGGTGCAGAAAGAAGCAAGAGATGTGCAGAAAGAACCAACAGAGGAGCAACTTTTTGCTGACGGGTACTGGTGGTAACTGACTCTGACTAACCAGGCCTAGAGCCAGTGCTATGCTAAAAGACACTTAGAATACAGTGAAAACACCTACATACACTAGGGAACACTATGCGTTGGGGTACCCCTGTGATTAGCATGACCTCCTCTGTAAGGCCCTAGTACATAATAGGGCAGGGGATTAAAACTACCTCTAAGTCAGAGGTGCAGAAAGATGCTTCTTTAAGTAGTAGTCACGTTTGCAGAGTGGTGGAGAAAGGGTGCTGGGCCTCCGACCTGCGCTCAGGAATTCCGCTGCGTAGGACTTACATGAGGTACCAGGAGGGCTTCTTGGCCCCCAAACTCCCTCAGGACTAAATTGGACTTCATCCCCCATCCCGTAGTCTGCCAGGAGGCGCGTTTGCAGAGTGGTGGAGAAAGGGGGGCATGGCCTCCAAAGACGTCTTAGCAATCTCACTGTGTGGGACTTACTGGAGGTAACAAGAGGGGTAGTTGGCCCCAAGGACATCCTTGGGGGCCAACTTCCCCTCCTGTTACCTCCAGTAAGTCCCACACAGCAGCATTGGTAAGTACTCATACCAGGCCACGCCCCCTTTGCCCACCACTCTACAAACGCGCTCCCTGGCGCGTTCTTGGATGGGGATTGAAGTCCCCTTCGCTGCTGGGGGTCCTTTAGGGACCAACTAGCCTACCTCTTACCTCCAGTAAGCCCCACGCAGTGGGATTGCTGAGAGGTAGACAAAGGCCACGCCCCCTTTCTCCTCCACTCTGCAAACGCGCCCCCTGGCACGTTGTTAGATGGGGAATTAATTCCCCTTGAATACTGAGGGTCCCTGGGGGCCAACTAGCCCACCAGGTACCTCCAGTAAGCGCCACACAGCTGGAGTGCAGAGAGGTGGTCTGAGGCCATGCCCCCTTTTTACACCACTCTGCAAACTCGCCTCTTGGCGCACTGCTGCTCGGGGGATGAAGTCCACTTGTGTCCTGAGGTCCAGGACACAAGCGCGAATTCGGCCAATTTTTTTTTTTTAAATGTTTTTTTGGGCCCTGAGCAGGCCTAGGGGGTCAGGGTGTTTGTACCCTGCCCCCTTTTCATGTTTTTTATTTTTGTTTCACCCTTTTTCTTGTGACTCGGTTACCGAGTCACAAGATGGCTGCCAACAGTTCCTGGTTTGGAGTGTTGGCAGCCAATCAGAGTGAAGCTCGTGCCCGGGAGGGTTTGCGAACCCTCCTCAGTGCTCAGATATCGATATTTTTCTTTTTTAAATTTCTCAGGAACTACTGAACGGATTTACACCATTTAAAAAAAATGGTGCACTCTAAACCAAGACCTACCTTTCTGCCAAATTTGGTGTAATTCCATTCAGCAGGTCAAGCTGTAGCCTGTAATAAAGTTCCTATGGAAAATAACATGGAGAAAACGCGCTTTGGGACCCCCCTTTTTTCTTGGCCCCCGCTTGACGAATCACCCCGAAACTTTCAACACACAAACTGAGCGGTCCAACCCTATTTTTTTGAAAATTTCACGAAGATTCGTCAAACAGCACCAAAGATATTGGCAAATCAAAAAACGCTTTTACTATGGAAACCAGGTCCTAACTATAACTACCTACTGGCGACCGCCAGTAGGTAATAAAAATGCAAATAAAGATATTTAAAAATAATAACAGGAAGCCAACTACTGTCTGGCATCTAGCTGCAGGAGCTCTAAGCTCACCTGTTTGAATGAACTCTGTAGCGCACACTCTCCATCTCGATCCAGTCACTATATAGCAGTGCCTTCAAAGCACAGAGCGGGAAGCTCGCCACTGGAGCCTGCACAGAGTAACATGAAAACCTACTCTGGCACACTATGCACGCTCTAAAGCTCCGCTTCCACCTGCACCCTCAAACCCCACCCTTTCATAATTCATCACAGGGAGGGGTGGGGCCAGCGAGGCTTGTTGACCCCTTCCCACCCTGTGACGAGTTGTGAAAGGGTGGGGTGGCTGAGACCGAGGTTCTTGATTGACGTCGAGCCCTGGTGCTGCAGGGCTTCAAGCTGAAGCGCCCATGAAAGTCTTCACAACTCCGCCCTCATGGGGTGAAGCTCAGCACACAAGGCTATGGCTTTGCTGGGCTGGTGACATCATAGGCCTCAAGGCTGTGTGAACGCCAGCCCGGCAAATGCATTAATAAAGAGATTGCTGTACATGTGCATGCGCATGAGCACATAACAGAGACTAAACAGTGTTCACAGGGAATACTGAGAGCAATTGTAGTCATCAGGCAGCATCATGTGTGTTTGTGGATTTCTTTTTTATTTGGTTAATCACAGTAAAAAATATATAAAGAAAGGAATTTTAACTTTGTTGTAAAAAATTAAGGGTGGCGTAGCCCATGAAGGGCGAAGTAAAAGTAAAGTCAGATTCACGCATCGGATTATGCTGTGTTTGCTGGCAAAGCTGCCCCACTCTCCCGCGCAGTCTCCTATAAGTGCTCTCTGTTGCCCAAGAGGCAGTGAGCTCTCAAGGCAAATAAAAAAGAAGATAGTGCCACAAACGAACATAAATTAAAAGAAAAGGAAGAACACATGTAACAGGGGCAGTCTGCTGGGAGGGTCTGAAACAGCAAAAGGCGGGACAAATTGACCATATTCACCAATCAGGAGCAGCCATTTGCAAAGGGCATTAACAGGAGCCAATAGAAAACATGGGAGGTACTTCAAGCCCATGTTCTAGATACAGCATTTCTCTAAGAGACAGCGCATGCAGCACATGTGCTGCCTAGGCGAGACCTAAAAACTGTTGCAGGACAATGAATTGTGAGCCCATGATCAAGGTCCTGGTGACTGAAATGCATCAGACGTGTTTCATGTTTCTGTGCCGACTGTTTATGATGAAATAAACATTGCAAACGGTATGCTGACTTCGAGTGCAGTCCTTCTTTCCTGGCAAGTCAGGGAAATTGTGAATTTGGAAATATTTTGGCAAGCCCTGCCAAGGACCTGCACCACCGGCAGTAACTTTCTTCAAGAGTGCCGGTAAAACGCCCAAAGGAGGGCGAATTTGCAAAAGACATTATGTATATTTGTTTATTGTGTAATGAGATTTTGAACAGTTTTTACTCATGGGGTTTTATATGGGACCTAGTAGAATGTTAATTGTTTAACTATCAAGCTAAGACAATTGAAAGAAACTGTATTGTTGAAATACAAGTGGGAAAACAGATAGGTTTTCAAAAGCTTTATAAACGAGATAAATGGAGGAGGTGTGCCGGGGCAGAGGGAAATTATTCAGGATAGTCAATGCCACTACAGAGCAAGCATTGATAAAGCCAATAGGTCTGGCTTGCATTTTGAGCCCTAACTAAAACATTTTTCTTAAAAGAGATTACTTAATGGTACACATTGCATCTATGAGATAAAGAAATGTGGGCCTGTTTTAAAGTGCGATTGTGGCATGATTCACATCAATAGTAAAGTGTGCTTTTTTGTAGCGGGAAAGAAATGCATCACCTCCAGTTTTAGTCATAACACACCTCACCCTTGCATTGGTTTTGCAAGCACAAGTATTTTTATAGGAGAGCACAAACTTCATGTAAAGCAGAGGGTGTAACACAATTGTGTGCTTTTCAGTACTTACACTCAATATAGCAACAGCTTTGCAGGTGCTCGTGCTCCTAGCAACTACTGTGTGGTAATTCAGCAACAATTTTACAAGTCCATGGTTTTTGGTTACGTTTGCTATATACATATACCACAAACATAAAAAATAAAATAATTTGTTTGATTGAAAAAAAGTTATTCAGTCCACGCTTCAGATGATATGATACTGCTTTTGGGCACATGGTTAACCTTAATGGGCATATCATGATACTTACCTAAAGAAAGTAGACTCATGTTTTATTTTTTTATAAGCGGGTTAATTATAAAATGGTAGATTTATTACAATACTAATGTTTGTCTTTTCATGTGTAACGTGTATTTGTTTTGTATTTAATGTATGAAGCAGTTATTTTATTGTATACCGCAAAACACGTGTGGCAATGTTTTTGAAGGTGTGCTTTTTGTAACTAATAAGAACTTTGAAATGAGCTCTACCATGGAAGAAGCAGCTTTTTCGGATTTAAATGAATTGTGTTGAAATTGTTGATCATATGTCACATGGTGGCAGTGATTTAATAAATGGAATTTGAATCATGTATTGATTACAAATTAAAACATGTATTCTTTACATGTGTACCCCTCCCCCACACCACAGAACTCTTTGGTGGGTTCTACTGCATTAACGTAAAAGCAAGAAAAAATTGGTGCAATGCCATAGTAGTCCCTGGCACTTTACTTTGTGTGGATTTGTACCTTGTGATAGGGTAAGGTGCTGTGACTCACAGTGAAGTTAGCCAATGGCTTGAAGGGGGCTGACCCACTTCACTAAGCTGCATGCTATAGTGGGCAAAAAAAATTGACTAAGAAACGCCACACCTAAAAAGGCTGTTCCTATCTAAAGCACAGAAATTCTATATTACAAGGTTGAGAAGCCCAAAGATACTGACGCATTCCTTTGTTTGGAGTCGAGTGCTCTTACTGGTTTGCCTGCCACATGATCACTGTAAACCCCAGGCAAAATGCTAAACATTTTTAAAATGTGTATATGGCTAGGATTAAGAAAACGTATGCTCTCTACAGCACATAGCTAAAGGCATAGACAGGATGCACAGCCGGGACTTTCTTGTTCAACATGGGAGCGCTTTCTTTACTCAACACGCACATTTTGAATGTCTAATAGTAAGTCTGTTATTGAAATAAGTTTACGTTTCTCCTCACTCACAAGTTAAGAAAAAAAAGGAGGAAGAAAAGATCGACTAGGCGACGCTGCAAAGACGGCCTCATTGTTCCCCGGCGTGACCTCAACAAAGGAAAGGCTCGCAATTAAAACCAATTGGTTGGGGTCACTACCAGCGAAGGCTGTAACCAAACCCTCCACTCATTAATAAACCACTATCGTCACCACGTCACAAGCAGGGATAGATACACCGTACTTAGTGTGAGTCAACATGGAATTTAAAAAAGACATATACATATGTTCTTCTCGAAGTGCGAATGTGGCCTATCCGCGTGAAGCGCTTTGACACTATTTTGCTAAACAAGTCCCTGTTAAGGCGCTATATAAGCACTAAATACCAAGATCAGATAAGAATGCCTCAAGTCCCGAGCCGCATAAAAGACGAAAAAGAAGCAGGGAGTTTACGAACAGTATCAGGATTTTAGCCTGCATAGAGCCGAGCCCCGCTAGAGATGTTCCCATGGGTGTCCTGTACCCGGGAAGCATCGAGAGCGGCGTAGAGCGTTTCGGAATGCGCGTTACCTTGTATTTGTCGAAGCCAGCGAGCTGCTCCGGGGTGACATATCGGTGCTCAAACATGCTGCCGTTTGCCTGTTGTGACTGCACACTTGTCTCCTGTTGCTGCAGCCCCTCCTCCCGGGCTGGCACACTCCCCTGGCACACAGAGACAGCAGGGCAGCGAGGACTCCCGGGCACTGCGTGTGTCTGTCAGAACCAGCCTCCGCAGCCCTGTGGCACAGCGCGCTGCCGTCAGCTCCCCCTAACAGTGCTTAAGCATTTCAACAATGTGGCCACGAGGTTTGTGCACACAACTAGTGAAGTTTTCAATACTGGAGGGCGCGGTGAATGAGGCGGGCATCGTCGCTCGTCAGGGCAACAGTAAGGGGAAGATGATGCTTATATATCATATGTCACATATTAGATGGGATATCAGGGGTCGTGGTGGGCATATGCTCCTCACCCCTTCCCAGCATTGTCACTTCTATTGTTAAAACACTAGCAGGTGGATTGTTAGGAGAGGTGATGTTCAAAATTGCTTGCAAGTACGGTTGGGGACAGCCTGTTTGCACGCTTTGGAAAAGCACAGGTACCTGTTAATTTCAAGGGCTGTCTTTCCAAATGTGGTTGCAAAAATTGTGCTTGCTTGTCCCTGATTTTTAGGTCGAGCCTACTAGATAGCGCATGCACTATCTTTTGCGAGGCTTACCAAGAACATAGAGGGGCTTGGAGTCCAGGGGCATAGCCTGGTCAGCAAGATTGAGGGTGGGTGGGGGGATATTCAGATTTTCCAACAATCAGGCTGGCATAAAATGTGAAAATACATTATAGACAAGCAGGGTGCATGAGAGGGGCCTCAGGGGCAGTGGAAAGGAAGAGGAATGTGGATTAGTAGGAGTACTAAGAGAGAAAACACAATATTTTGTAAAATAACCAACATTTTGAAGACTTTTAAAACGAGAGAATGTGGGTGTGTTTTTGTCTGTGTCTATGTAAACATTCTTGATTAAATCTGACAGACATCGATCTCATCATAGCCGACTGAAAGCACCTGTACCCAACTATTGATCAGAAAGTACATTTGTAAGGGGGGTGTAACACCCCAACCCCCTCCCCCCCCCAAAGCTATGCCCCTGTTGGAGCCTGCCAATTGCTTTCCGTCGCTTTTCTTTGTTTGACACTCTCATTTACCTGCTTCTTATTCGTATCCAGGGCCGGACTGGGAACCAAAATCGGCCCTGGCAAACCGATCGGCCGGCCCCCTATGGGGAAGAGGGGGGAGTGCGGCCGAACTGTTTTCTAGGGCCGGTTTCGGCCGATTTTGTTACAGGGGGCTGATATTGCCGCCCCCGGTAACAGAAACGGCCCCCAGGGGTCCAAAACCGTCCCCCACCTTGGCGGCCCACCGGAGAAACGCCCGGTGCCCGCTACGGCCAGTCCGGCCCTGTTCGTATCCCACCTTGGGAGTCTTGTGTTTGTCCCTCCCATGGGGCATTGCTTCTTTAAATCTTTTTATTGACTGACATGATGCTTCTACTGTTTGCTTTTCAAGCACTACTTTTTACTTTAGTGGGAAGCACTCCATTGGAGTGTGTGTGTTTTCGAGCCACCTCCCTCCTATATGTCTGTCCCCCTGCACTCCATTTTGCTTCTCTGTTGCCCGACTGCTTTTCCCCGCCCTCCTCCCTCTTGCACATACCCGTGTGCTTTTCCCCTTTGCTTCCCCCCAGGCATGTCTTCCTTGTTGCTTTCCCCCAAACCAGCAGTCGAAATGAATAAAAAAAAAGTATGGGAACTGTAATGCGGCATGCAATGAGGGTGGGGTCAGTGAGCATGGGGGCGGGGTCAAAGGTGTGGCTAAAAAACAAAATATTCTGAAAGTTTTTTGGGTCTTTCACCATCGGGTAGCTATATATAAAATGACACGCAGCTTAAATGAAAAAAATATATATATATATTACTCAGTGGGAAATGCACTATTATACATTATGAAACCTCTATTAATTAATGCACTGCATAGGTCTGTGTGTAAGCAGAGAGCCATAGAATTAAATCATGGTTGGTTCAGTGCGGAATAGTGACTTGTGTATTTTTAGTGCTACGAGGTCACAGCCTATGACAGAAAGCACTGTGAATATGTAAATAATTATTTTAAACTTGCATTACACACAGTATAAGATAGACTAATACAAAACGTGTAAAAGGTTTAAAATAAAATGGCGCTTCCAAAATATAGATAACAGGTTTTTTTGTTGCAGTTTTATATAGCGCGAACTAAACCCGACGATATCAGAGCAGTTTACATGAGCACTAGTTGCAATGCAGACGGACACATTCTAAGTTTTCCCAAAATCACAGGATGTTTGAGCCTCCCGCCAGACTCGAACCTGGTTCCCGAGCTTCAAAGTCGGCTGCTCTAGCCGTTAAGCCACATGTCCTTTGAACACCTTGTCAGGGGTAGTAAGCGCTATATAAATACAATTACAATTAAAAGCAAAAACTTCACAGCTCAGTTGTTAACTCTTTGCACTACCACTCACAAAGCTTCTAATGATTTGATCAATTAAGCCAGTACCAGCTCCCAAACATCCTTTACATTTGCATATTACTCCTTACATTTGCAGAATTAAATTGTTACGCACATTTGCATTTCTTTCAGGCAAGCAGGCGCCCTGGCAGGAAGGCTTGTTTAGCTGTCTGCCCGGCTTCGGTTTCACAGCACAGGAGACTCACCGAATGACACTTTATCTGAAGCATTTAAACTATTTGAATTAACGTCCCGGGAAGGTTGTCTTTTTTACAACAAGAATTGGCAAAGCCAGTAGGTCTTGCCTATGCAAGAGCTATTGGCTTTATCAATATGTTTTAGCAATGTTGTACATAAGGGTGGCTGCTGTGCAGCATGGCTAAAAGTTAGTAGGGTAAAGGAGAGTGTCGTAGAGTGGAGTTTCGTAAAGTGGAGAAGATTGGATTGTTATGGAGTGGCGTAGAGTAGAGTGGAGTGGCGTAGAGTTGAGTGGCGTGGAGAGGAGTGAAGTGGAGTGTAATGGAGTAGCGTACAGTGTTGTGGAGTGTCGCGGAAGGAGTAGAGTGGTGTAGAGTGGAAGGGCGTAGAGTGGAGCACAGTGTCAGAGTTGAGTAGAGTGTTGTAGAGTGGAGTGGTGATGGAGCAGGGTAAATATAAAAATTTTAACCTCCTAATATTTTCATACAATATTAATAAACATGTTCGTTCAAGTAAATAACCAACAATGTATGTAAAGGGTTAATGGTAACACGCAATTCAGTGTGCAAAGTAATGGACTAATAATTGTTTACGTTTCTAACATAACATAATATTTTGCGTACTAAAATAATAATAAAATGCATGATTTGTGCTTTTGAATAAAACGTGTGGTTGCAAAATAAAGCGATGGTAAGTAAGGGACAGCTTTATATGTTGCTTCTGCTAGGTAATACCTAATTGGGGTACGTAGAAAGACGGGAGGGAAACGAAAGGGTTTATATTTCTTTGTTTTAATAACATTTTGTTTTCTTTAAAAATAGTGCGCTTAGGCCTGCCGAGCAGCAATATAAAATGGCCGCGAGATACTAGAGTGCGCATGAGCGGATGCGACCATGTGATAGAGGAGAGAGGCTGTGGAAAAGGGATGATCACGTGCTGATGCCGAGAGGCTAAGATGAAAGTATGGTCAAGGCTGCTGTGACCCTTCTAAGCAGATGTGTGCCAAGATGATCAGCAAGAAGCGTGAGAAGCCTGGTTGAATCAATAGAAGGAACTGTGTTATACAAATTGTTGCAGAAAAAGATACAATTTGGACTGATCGAAACGGATGAGCAAGTGCATGAACTGTGGGAAACGATGCTTGCATGGACATTCCACACGGAACTGGTTAAGACCAGGAAGTTTGATTAAAATGTATAGGGACCTGAGTTTTTGACCAATGAGAATGAATCGCGCCATGTAAGAAGAAACATTTTATGCTGTAAGCTAGAATTAGGGTATAAGAAGACCTACTCTTGGTGGGAGGGGTTAGAATGCTGCGGGATGCTGCGGGAGATGCTGAAGAAGTTAGATGCTGTAGATGGGAGAGTTTGCGGTTGCTGATGCTGACGAGCTGATGCTGCTGCTGTTATTTTCCTTTTCCAGTTGAGTATAAGATGCTGTTTTAGGAGAACTTTTATTTGATAGGTTTCTATTAGAATTGTTAGGATTTCCAACAGAGATAGATAGGTTGATCTATAGAGTTATTAGTATGATAACCTCATTTTCCGTCTAATAAAAGTGCCATGCAATTTCAACTATTCTTATATTGATGATAAATGCAATGATCTGAATAATAAGATTAATCTCAAATTTCCTGCATTCAAAACTTTATATAAACTTTATTATTCTTTAAACAAATGACTCAGTGATTTTTCTTTAGTATAATGATTAATAATGAAATGGTAAAGAGTTCATTGTGATTGAGCTGGTCTTAATCACCATCAACTGATTCCTACTAATTGGTCCATCGACCAATGAGCGGAATACCTTACAAGAAAATGAGAATTATTGTGTCATTATAAAAGAGGTATCCCGTCTCCTTCCAGCGAATCGTTTTTCTCCTAGGTTTCATGACGGAGGAAATCCAGGGAATAAATGAGTAAGTGAATGTATATGCGGTGTTATGGGCCCCACCGTCATATGGATAATGTGTGTGTGTTAGAGAAATAATTGCACCTGGATGACCAAAAAGCATGATAGGAGAAATTATTTTTATTGTAAGCGCTGGATCAGATTTCTTGGTAGCAGAGTTATGGTTATTATAGATTAGTTTGGTGATTATTGAATTTTGATTATAGATTATTGATAAGTTTATGTCTAACACTTTTTGTTGAGTCGCGTTATGTTATATGTAAGTTTTCACGCTTCCGGGAAGTAGGAAGTGGAACACGTGTGGCAAGAGAAGTCGCATGGAATTTTACACTGTCTGAGTTCATTTTGGTAATAACACAGGTTGTGTTATTTAGGGACATTTTGCGTATAAAAGGTGTGTAAGTGAAATAGTGATCGGTTTTCTTGTGAAACTCTGGCCTTAATTCTCAGGAGCAGTATAGTCTCCACATGTGTTTTATCCCCAGAGAAACGGGTTTACCGCTTGCTTGAAAGAAGGGTAAGGTAGAGGAAAGTGCTACTTTATCGACGAAACTGAAAGTTCTGTGGTAGGGTAGAGGTAAGCGCTGCCTACTGGAAAATACAGAATTCTTGTGTGAATGGTCAAAGCTATCTTTTCGGTTTAGCGAATCAGACAATGGAAATGTGGATAAAATGTTGTAACTAACAAGAATTGTTGAAAAAGAAATTGCCGATAAATTTTGTAAAGGAGGGGTCAAGAGCAGAAGTGACGTAGACAAAAGCCGCGCTGGGATTGGACAGTGCGATAGTCACATGAGAACAGGAGCAAAGTGACGTAGACAAAAGCCGCGCTGGGATTGGACAGTGCGCCGTAGACAGAAATCGTTGTGATTGGAGTGTTGGTGTGAGTCGCGCTAGCATTGGTTGAAATAACGCATAGGGAACAGTATTGAATTGCGGATTGTTGAAGGAGAAAAAGGTTGTGAATCATGTCGTACTATGAGTATGGAAAAGAGAAAACGTCTTGGATGTCGAAAGTTAAGAACTTCTTTAAGAAGGACAAAAAGGTAGTGACTAGAGAGGGACAAATAATTCCTCCGCCGAAATCACCAGCCTCACATATGATGCTGAAATATGGATATCATACATGCATATGGTTAGAAAATTGGACAAAATACACCAAGAACGATGGAGCATTGGCTTTCCCTGAGAATGGTTCATTTAATGTAGCTGTATTACGGAACTTGCGAGAAAAGATGGTAATGTTAGAACCTAGACCTAGACCGACACAGTTTGAAGCTTTAGCGGAATGGGAAGATGAGATGTATGAGCGAGAGAGATCCAGAGGATTGAAGAATCATGAGTTTATACCCGGAAGGTTGTGGGGAATAAATCATGAGGACAGAGTAAAGCGTTGGAGATACGCTAACATGGCAGGAGGTTTGTTTCCAGCTTTTGCGGTTGAGGAAGAAGCAAAGAGAAAGTGTACCGAGAAAAAGAAACATGTAGTGGTAGAAAAGTATGTGTATGGTGGTAGTGAAACAGATGACGAATTGCTGGAAGATATTTTAAACAGAAACCCACCTCCATACCAACAGACTTCTGTAGTGGTGACACCTAATGCACCACAAATGGAAACTGGGAGGAATAAAAAACCCGAACGAAGAAATGAAATAAATAGGTCACAAGAAACATTTAAAATTTCACAAAATGAAGAGACAGAAAGTGACAATGCAACTGAACTAGCAAAAACGACAAAAGAATTGACTGAGAAAATAAGAGAATTGACAAAGAATATGGAAGCTGTAACTGTACCAGTAACGATAGGTCCAGTAATGCCAATTTTTGAGAATCAGAAAATAAATGAACATTCTTTGGTGATTCCCATGAATTCACATTTGCAAAGAAAAAGAGAAGGGATGGAACTGAATAATGAAGGTGCACACAATTCGGCTAGTACGTGTAGACCAAGTCCACCTACAAATTTGACGATAAATGAGAGTGAGATTAGGAGAATGCCTATGGTAACAGAGTCCGCATCAGGAACACCAGAAAGAACCAGTGATTGGATTGAGTTAAATAGTACGCCTGTAGGTCCGACTCCAGAAGAGTTAAATGAATGGATGAAAGCGCTAAAAGCAAAAGAACCTGAAGAAAAACCATTAGATGTAATTAGGTTAAAAATAGACATGGAAGAGTTGATTTTGGGAACAATTGGAACGGAAAAACTAAAAAATTATCAGGATGACGAGATTATGTTTTTGTGCAAGAGTCTTACTTGGAGAGCTAGAAATTTACATGACAAATTGGAAGAGATTGCAGGTGAACTAGGAGTGGAATTTGTGAAAGTGAGGACGTTGCAGAAACCGTACAGAGTAGATTTTTGTGAGAAAGACATAGAAAATTTGAACACATCAGGAAGACTGACCCAGATAAAAGAGCTGATTGTTTTATTGAGAAAGTGGGGTGATGTGGATAGATGGAGAAATAGATGGACAAAGAGGAATGAGAAAACAACAGATAAAGCATCTTTGGCTTTTGCAGTGACAGATAGGGAACCAGTTACTAGGGAATACCCGATGAGAGAAACACCAGGTGGTAGTTATGTGCATGTTCCGTGGACCAGACAGGATATACTGTCATTTACAAATGACTTCCCAAAATTGAGAGAGAAACCAGTAGAATGGTACAGACAAGTGGAGAGATTTGTTAAGGTGTCAAAAGTGCTGTGGATAGATCTAGATGGATTGTTTGACATAGTAGTGCCTGCTGATTTATGGACAGAATGTAAGATTACAATTGATTGGCCAACTGTAGAATATCCAAGGGATGCCAAAACAGGAGCGCCAGGTCCAGAAGTGATGAGGAAGTATGATCAGGTAGTTACCTTTTTGAAGAATAAAATTCCACCAAAAGAAACAGATTGGGTGAAAATAGACAGAACAACACAGGAAAGCAAAGAATCAGTGCACGCGTACTATGAGAGATTGTTGTTGGTTTTCAAACAGTATAGTGGTTATGAGACGCTAAGTGAGAAGGACATGAGTCACTTTGTATATAGGTTTGTGTATGGATTAACACCAGAGATAAGTGAAAGGATTAAGCAGCATTTGATAGGATGGCAGAATAGCACAGTGGATGAGGTTTTGAGATATGCTAAGTATTGCAGTGATGAAATTGAGAGTAAACAGCGTAAATTGAAAGAGAAAGCCATGTGGGCACAGGTGAAAGTTGCAGAGAAACAAGAAGCTCAATTGAATAATACTAGCAGTGAAACAGGACAGTTTAAATCCCGACCTAATATAGGTAAAGGAAAAGGACAAATGAGCATAGATGAGGCGAAGAAAAAGTGGCCATGCCACAACTGCGGAAAGCTAGGGCATTGGAGAAACGAGTGTAAATTTCCTCCAAAACCTAATGTGGAAAATCAATCATTAAATTCACAGGTGCAGAGTGAGGTAGTTACTCAACAAGGTCAGGTGCCACAACCACCACTTCCCAAGAGTGCTAATCAACAGAAATACAGTGCAGAAACAGGATTCTACGGAGGAGAACAGGTAAAACAGTTGTCACGTGCAGCTGAAATTTCACAATATTGGTTACGACAGAATGAAGATGAGTCGTATGAAAGTTCATGACGGTGTCTAAAAGAGAGGGAAGAGTGCGTGCTTGGCGCAACTCTAGAGGTAGATCAGTCAGGTCCATTTGTGGATGGAGAAGTGAATGGTGCAAATGTAACATTCCTTGTTGACACTGGAGCTACCCGTTCTACTGTTAGGTCAGTGGAAATTCCAAATCTTCCTCTCTCAGGTGAACATATACAAGTGGTTGGAGTTTCCAATCAGCAAATTGAAACGCCTCTTACTAGATTAGTAAAGGTAAGAATTGGTCCATTTAGTGAAATGCACCGATTTGTAGTGTGTGATTGTAGTCCCGTGAACCTTTTAGGACGCGATTTGTTGTGCAAAATGAATTGCACAATTTATTGTACTCCAGACGGAATTGCATTTCAGACTCCAGATGAGGATGTGCTGTATAAAATGACAATGGTAAATTTAGAACCAGAAGTAAATGGCTTATTTCCTGTATTTGATGCAGAGAAAATCCCAATTGAGTTGAAAAAGACAGTGAAAGAAGAAGTGTGGGACTTGACAGGAGAAGATGTAGGATTAATGAAAGGAGTAGATCCCGTTAAAATTACGGTAAAAGAAGGAACGAGTTACCCAAATACGCCCCAGTATAAATTGACTCCAGAAATAATTGAAGGAATAACGCCAGTAATAAATAAAATGATTGAACAAGGAATTCTAAAAGAAATCATGAGCAGTCCATGTAATTCGCCAATAATGGGACTGAAAAAGCCAAATGGAACATATAGAATCGTACAGGATTTAAGAAAGGTAAACAAAATTGTTGTGCCTTGTTGCCCAATAGTACCGAACCCTGCTGTGATTCTATACCAGATTCCACGCGAAGCAGAGTGGTACACTGTAATTGACTTATGTCATGCATTTTTCTCTATTCCATTGCATCCAGATAGCCAGCCAATATTTGCGTTTAGGTTTGGAGAGCGTATTTTGGCATGGTGCCGAATTCCTCAAGGGTACACAGAAAGTCCCTCAATCTTTAATCAGATCCTGAAGAAATCATTGGAAGATTTAAGAATGCCAGAAAAGTCAGTAATGGTTCAGTATATTGATGACCTACTGGTGGCATCAAAAACGAAAGAAGCATGTGTCAATGATACAATTGCTTTACTGAATCATTTAGCAAAAAGAGGACATAAAGTGTCCCCTTCAAAATTGCAGTTTTGTCAACAAGAAGTCCAGTATTTAGGGCATAAAATTGAGAAAGGAGTACGAAAGGTAACGACAGAGAGAATAAAAATGATTCAAGGAATGAGAGCTCCAATGACACAAAGAGAGGTAAGAATGTTTTTGGGAATGGTTGGATATTGTCGACAATGGATAAGCGGTTTTTCACTAATTGCTAAACCATTGCAGAAACTGACAAAGAAGGATGTTAAAGATCCTTTTGAAATGAATGATGAAGAAATGAAAGCATTCAGAGAGCTGAAAAAGAAATTGTGTGAGGCTCCAGCATTAGGAATGCCTGATTATGAGAAAGATTTTGAGCTGTTTTGCAGTGAAAGAGATGGATGTGCATTTTCAGTTTTGGTGCAGAGACATGGAACTATGAAAAGACCAATTGCATATTTTTCAGCTGTTTTAGACCCTGTAGCGAAAGCGTTGCCTGGATGTTTGAAAGCAGTTGCTGCTACTTGTGTGAGTCTGGAACAGAGTGAAGGCATAGTGATGGGGTATCCATTGAGAGTGTATGTTCCCCATTCTGTGGAAATTCTTTTGACAAGAACGAAAACCCAATACATGACACATAGTCGGCTGACTAGGTATGAAAAGGTAATTTTGAGTGCAGATAATGTGACCATCGACAGATGTATGAATGTGAATCCTTCAACATCATTGCCAGATGAAGAGAATGTGATTGAAATGGATGAAGTAGATCACGATTGTCTGAATGTGCTCGAATACTGTACAAAACCAAGAGCTGATATACGAGATGAGCCTTTGAAAGAATCAGATTATATTCTGTTCGTGGATGGCTCATGTTTAAGAACGAGTGATGGAGTTTTAAGTGCAGCATATGCAGTTTGCACAGTAGCAACTGTGTTGGAAGCATCTTGTCTGAAAGGTGTACGGTCTGCCCAAGTTGCAGAATTAGTAGCTCTGATTCAAGCATGTAAGTTGGGAAGAAATGTACGGGTTACGATTATGACTGACAGCCAGTACGGCTTTGGAGTCGTGCATGATTTTGGTCAGATTTGGTCACAAAGGGGTTTCTTGACGTCTGCAGGGACACCCATCAGAAATGGAGATTTTGTGAAAAAGTTACTTGAGGCGATACAGCTGCCTAAACAGATCGCTGTGGTGAAGTGCAATGCACATAAAAATGGGGAAGACTACATTACTGTTGGCAACAAATATGCTGACGAAATGGCACAGTACTGTGCAAAGAATGTGGTTTCTTTGAATAAATGTCGCGAAAGAGAGCATATTTCTTGTCCTTTGCTTTTTACTAACTCAATTGAAACATGGGATGAGGTGAGACAGTTACAAGAAGCTGCAGAAGACGAAGAGAAAGATACTTGGCTAAAAGCAGGATGTAGGAAACACGAAGAAACTGATGTATGGGTTTACAGGGATGAGAGACCAGTTATGCCTGATAGCATGATTTCTGACATGGCACGGATGTACCATGGACAAGCCCATATTGGGAGAGATTCAATGATCAGACTTTTTAGACAAACATGGTACAATCCAAAATTCAGAGCCATAGCTGAGAGTCTTTGTCAGAGATGTCTTATTTGTCAACAGTTAAATCCAGGAAGGAAGACAGTAGTGAGTCTAGGAAGAATAGGACGAGAAGGGGGTCCTTTCACCAGAATGCAGATGGATTTCATTGAAATGCCACCTTGCAGTAGATTGAGGTATGTTCTAGTGGTCGTCTGTTTGTTTTCTCGTTGGGTGGAGGCATATCCAACAAGAAGGAATGACAGCATAACAGTAGCAAAACTTTTGCTGCGAGAATTCATTCCAAGGTATGGTTTTCCAGTCACGATTGAAACAGATAGAGGAACACATTTCCAGAACGAATTAGTTAAACTGATTTGTGAAGCACTTAGTATTAAACAGAAACTGCATTGTGCATACAGACCAGAGGCTTCTGGAATAGTAGAGCAAGTAAATGGAACGATCAAGAACAGGTTAGGAAAAATGTGTCAAGCTACAGGACTGAAATGGCCAGATGCTTTGCCATTGGTTCTGATGACAATCAGAAGTATTCCGGAAAGGAAGACTGGACTCAGTCCACATGAGATAATCATGGGACGAGCAATGAGACAAGCACAAGTACCTGTCAACAAGCTACTGACTATAACTGATGATCTAGTACTGGATTATTGCAAAGGATTGGCTGATGTGGTGCGTTCTGTGTTTCATCAGGTTGGACCGGATGCGACCACTCTTGAAAGAAAACCAGCTCACGACTTGAATCCAGGAGATTGGGTTCGAATAAAAGTCCACCGGAGAAGAAACTGTTTGGTTCCTCGCTGGGACGAACCACGACAAGTGATCCTAGTGACGACCACCGCAGTCAAGTGTGCAGGAGTGAAACACTGGGTACATGCCAGCCACACCATCAGAGTTCCAGAACCAAAAGATCGACATGTGAGTCGGCATCTAGAAATATCAGATAACAGTTCAGCATCAGAAAGAGAAGAGGAGACAAACAGGGTGCCAGAACCTGAAGATCGACCTGTAAGTCGACATCTGGAAGACCCAACTACAAGTGAAACAATAGAAGAAGAAGAAGAAATAGAAGAAATAGCTGAAGTTCCAGAATTTGAAGATCGACCTGTAAGTCGACATCTGGAAATATCTGATACCAGTTCAGAATCTGATACAGAACATTCAGAAGGAGAAGAAATTTCAAAAAGAAAGTGGAATTTTGAAAGCATAAGAGAAGAAACTGAGCCAGAAGACAGTGACAGTGAACAACCAAGTACAAGTTGTGGTAAAATTCCTTCGAAGATAATATTAATAGATGAAGAAGGGAGAGTTACAAACCAAAAGTTAGAAAAATCGGAAAAACCCCGAGGAGCAGTAGGGACAGATAGTCAAACACAAGAACAGGGAAATTTAGAAGCAGATAGAGAAACTGACACAAAATCGGAAGAACCTCGAGGAGGGACAGAAATAGGTGAACGAAGGAAGATAAGAAAAGAACCACAAGTAGATGAAAGCGAAATCATAAGCTTCAAAATAAGAGGAAGCAACGAAAAGATTGAAACAGAATCAGAAGAAAGTGGAGAAGAAAGAAATGAAAAAATAGAGACAAGAAAAAGAAATTGGAAAACTGAAAGAGAGGAAAAAGGAAGTGAAGCAAAAAGGCCAAGAAAAGGAGACAATTGGCCCAACCAAGTAAGAAAATTAAGATACAGAATCATAAAATTGGATGGGAAAAGTGCTGAACAAGTGAATGAAATGACAAGTCAAAAAGAGCAAGGAAAACAAGGTGGTAAACACTTGCAGAAAACAAAAAGAATAAAGAAGGTGAATCAAAAGTACAGATCGCCTGAATGGTTGTATCGTGCTTTGACTAGTCACAAAGAAGAATTGAACACTCACGAAAACCCAGAACAAAGAAACCTGATGGGAGAAAGTGAAGTGCAACAAACCTGAAAACAACAAAACTGAAGGAGTCTAGATAGTTTACCGGATTTGACAAAACACTGAACTGACGAAATTACCGGATGTGACAAAGAAAAGAATTCTGAGAAAGAATTAAAAGAAAGTACCAAGCAAAGACAAAATATTGGAAATACAGAGTGGCAAGCAAGTCATTTCTGAGGTGTAGTGACACAATTTTCTAGAAAACAAGTAAATAAGGTTAAAAGATAAAATGGAGAATATTAGAGATAGAAAATGTAGATGTGAGTTTTTAAGTAGATGGTGCAAAATGTGCTGTTTTTGTACAGGTTTATTAATAACAGTATGGGTGGTTTTAGCAATAACTATTCCAATTAGTTTAGCTGTAGTGGAAAAGTCTAATAACACTGAGAAAGAAAAAGGAGCTAACACTCAAGAACCAGTTATTTTAAGGAGTAGTGCAGAATTACATAAGGACAAATCAATAACAGATTTTTCTAAAAATGTTTTTACTAAATTACTGTATGAGTACGTGGAAACAATGGATGTAAGAGATTGCTATGTTTGTATGCAGTTGCCTGCATCTGTAGCAGAGGGTGTGACTTATCATCACCTTCCTTTGACATATGGAATAACATGTAGTGTTTTAGCAAGCTTATTTTATAAAACAGGTAGATTAGAATATTATTACACGGATATAGATAAGATTTTGCAAAGGTTTATGTAGTTCACGAGCTTAACAAAATAAAAGAGGGAAAGACGTTTGGTGAATATTTTTTAGAAGATAAGATTTTAACATCAGATAATATATTTAGGTACAACCTTACCTGTGAGTTAAAGAAGGAAGAAAAGGTATTTCTAGAAATGGTTGAAGAGAGAAGGGTAAAATTTGAAAGAAAAGTGATAGAAGAGACAAAAACACCTCTTTGGGCGTTTGAGGAAGACCATCATGATAAGAAAAAGACAAATGCAGCTATGACTCTGGATTGGCCCCAACAGGGAAGGTTGTGCATTAGAAGAAATAAGACAAGATATGACAATTATTTTGTGGGTTCCAGCAATTGCTATGACAATTACAAAATTTTAGGTGGATGGGGATTCAAAGGGGGAAAAGATCCAATATTTCCAGGGATTTATTACGTTTGTGGGAATAGGGCTTATTATAGGTTGCCGGACCATTGGTATGGGTCATGTTATTTAGGCCTGGTCTTTCCAAAGATTTTTCATGTGGATAGAAAAGAAAAAGGAACACACAAAATGATAAATACCTTTACACGTAGAAAAAGGGAAAGTTTTTCAGAAATAGTAGGTGATATTTTTGGTGCATTGATACCAGCAGTGGGAATATCTTTGAATGCATTCAGAATTCGGAAATTATCCACAGTGGTAGATCGTTTATCTACAGATACTGCTGGAGGGTTCTTAATGGTAAATACCGAGATGGTTGCCATGAGAGCTATGGTGATGCAAAATCGTCTTGCCCTTGACATTCTTTTGGCAAAAGAGGGCGGAGTCTGTGGAATGCTGAAAGTCCAACATTGTTGCACTTACATTCCAGATAAAAAGCGAAAATATACAGAAGTATATAACCAATATTACAAATTTGCACAAAGAACTTGTTCCACTGGAGGTTGAAAGTGTGTGGGGAAAACTTGGTAAAGGGTTTTCTTCTGTAACAAATTGGTTAACAAGAATGAGTGGATTAATAATAGGGAAAGTTATAATAATAGCAACCATGATAATAATAATAATATTAGTACTGAAGCTTGCAGTAACATGTATAAAGAGAAGAAGAAAGCAGAATAAGATAGAAAAAGAAAACATGATAAACAGGGAAAGAGAGAGAGAAATAGGTGAAATAGAGTTAGAAGAAATAAAAGAGAACATGTACAAGAAAACGAAGAAACAAGTTGAAAGAGATACAGAAGTATAAACTTACAAAAGCAAATGGATAAAAGATATATGCTGTCTGAGAAAATTGTATAACTTGGGTTTTTGTGGTGATATTAAAAATCACCAAAGGGGGGAGTTGATGGAGCAGGGTAAATATAAAAATGTTAACCTCCTAATATTTTCGTACAATATTAATAAACATGTTCGTTCAAGTAAATAACCAACAATGTATGTAAAGGGTTAATGGTAACACGCAATTCAGTGTGCAAAGTAATGGACTAATAATTGTTTACGTTTCTAACATAACATAATATTTTGCGTACTAAAATAATAATAAAATGCATGATTTGGGCTTTTGAATAAAACGTGTGGTTGCAAAATAAAGCGATGTTAAGTAAGGGACAGCTTTATATGTTGCTTCTGCTAGGTAATACCTAATTGGGGTACGTAGAAAGACGGGAGGGAAACGAAAGGGTTTATATTTCTTTGTTTTAATAACATTTTGTTTTCTTTAAAAATAGTGCGCATAGGCCTGCCGAGCAGCAATATAAAATGGCCGCGAGATACTAGAGTGCGCATGAGCGGATGCGACCATGTGATAGAGGAGAGAGGCTGTGGAAAAGGGATGATCACGTGCTGATGCCGAGAGGCTAAGATTAAAGTATGGTCAAGGCTGCTGTGACCCTTCTAAGCAGATGTGTGCCAAGATGATCAGCAAGAAGCGTGAGAAGCCTGGTTGAATCAATAGAAGGAACTGTGTTATACAAATTGTTGCAGAAAAAGATACAATTTGGACTGATCGAAACGGATGAGCAAGTGCATGAACTGTGGGAAACGATGCTTGCATGGACATTCCACACGGAACTGGTTAAGACCAGGAAGTTTGATTAAAATGTATAGGGACCTGAGTTTTTGACCAATGAGAATGAATCGCGCCATGTAAGAAGAAACATTTTATGCTGTAAGCTAGAATTAGGGTATAAGAAGACCTACTCTTGGTGGGAGGGGTTAGAATGCTGCGGGATGCTGCGGGAGATGCTGAAGAAGTTAGATGCTGTAGATGGGAGAGTTTGCGGTTGCTGATGCTGACGAGCTGATGCTGCTGCTGTTATTTTCCTTTTCCAGTTGAGTATAAAATGCTGTTTTAGGAGAACTTTTATTTGATAGGTTTCTATTAGAATTGTTAGGATTTCCAACAGAGATAGATAGGTTGATCTATAGAGTTATTAGTATGATAACCTCATTTTCCGTCTAATAAAAGTGCCATGCAATTTCAACTATTCTTATATTGATGATAAATGCAATGATCTGAATAATAAGATTAATCTCAAATTTCCTGCATTCAAAACTTTATATAAACTTTATTATTCTTTAAACAAATGACTCAGTGATTTTTCTTTAGTATAATGATTAATAATGAAATGGTAAAGAGTTCATTGTGATTGAGCTGGTCTTAATCACCATCAACTGATTCCTACTAATTGGTCCATCGACCAATGAGCGGAATACCTTACAAGAAAATGAGAATTATTGTGTCATTATAAAAGAGGTATCCCGTCTCCTTCCAGCGAATCGTTTTTCTCCTAGGTTTCATGACGGAGGAAATCCAGGGAATAAATGAGTAAGTGAATGTATATGCGGTGTTATGGGCCCCACCGTCATATGGATAATGTGTGTGTGTTAGAGAAATAATTGCACCTGGATAACCAAAAAGCATGATAGGAGAAATTATTTTTATTGTAAGCGCTGGATCAATGGCATAGAGCATCGTGGAGTGGTGTAGAGCAGAGTGGAGTGGTGTAGAGGGTGCTGCATTGAGTGGAGTAGAGTGTTGTAGAGTAGAGTGGCGTACAGCTGAGTAAATTGTCATAGAGTGGAGTGGCACTGAGTAGAGTGGAGCAGTGTGCCATGGAATAGAGTGGAGTAAAGAGGCATGGTGTGGCATAGAGGGAGTCGCGTAGAGAGTCGTAGAGTGGAGTAATGTCGTAAAATGGCATAGATTGGAGTAGAGTGCTGTAGAGTGGAGAGGCATAGAGTGGAGTATCGAGGAGAGGAGTGGACTGTAGAAGAGTGGAGTAGAGTGGCCTAGAGTGAAGTGATGTAAAGTACAGTGGTGCAGATTGGCATAGAATCCAGTGGCGTAGAGTGCGTTGGTTTTGAGTAAAGTAGTGTAGAGTGCATTGGCATTGAGTGCAGTGACGTAGAGTAGCGTAGGGTGCAGAGTAGATTGCAATGGCATAGAGTCCAATGGCGTGGAGTGGCGCAGAGTGTACTAGAGTGGCGTCGAGTGAAGTGGCATAGAGTGCAGTGGCATTGAGTGTAGTGGTGAAAAGTGCAGTGGTGTAGTGTGCAGTAGAGTGGTGTAGAGTTGAGTGGTGCAGAGTAGAGTGCAGTGGCAAGAGTGCAGTGACATAGAGGGCAGTCATGCAGCGTAGATTGTCAGAGTGCAGGGTCGTAGAGTCCAGGGCCTTAGATTGCAGGTCCTAGAAAGTTGCAGAGTAGAGTGGTGCAGAGTAGAGTGGTGCAGAGTAGAGTAGTATAGAGAGCAGTGACATAGAGTACAGTGGTGCAGAGTAGAATAGAGTGGCGTAGAGTGCAGTGACGTAGAGTGCAGTGGTGAAGAGTGACTTGCGTGCAGTGGCGTAGAGTGCAGTGGCATAGAGTAAAATGTTGTAGAGTATAGTTACGTAAAGTGCAGTGGTGCAACATAGTTGGCATAGGTGCAGTGGCTTAGGGTGCATTGGTTTTGAGTGAATCGGTGTAGAATTTATTGGCGCAGAGTGCAGTGGTTTAAAGTACAGTGGCATAGTGTAGACGGTAGATGCGTAGACTGCAGTAGAGTGGCATAGAGTGCAGTGGCATAGAGTAGATTTTTTCAGAGTTGAGTGGAGTGGTGCATGGCAGAGCACAGTGGCATAGAGTAGAGTGGTGTAGAGCAGCACCGCATTGATTGTAGTGGTGTAGAGTGGAGTGGCGCAGAGTGGAGTAGAGTGATGTAGAATGCAGTGACGTAGAGTGCAATGGCACAGAGAGCAGTGGCATGGAGTAGATTGTTTCAGCGTAGAGTGAAGTGGTGTAGAGTAGAGTGGTGCAGGGTAGAGTCAAGTGGTGCAGGGTAGAATGGAGTGGTATAGAGTAGTGGCGTAGAGTGCATTGGCATAGAGTGCAGTGTTGCAGAGTGGAGTGGTGCGGAGTGGAGTGATCTAGACTGCAGTGGTGTAGAGTGCAGTGTCATAGAGTGCAGTGGTGCACAGTAGATTAGAGTGGCATGGTGTGCAATGGCGTAGAGCGCAGTAGAGTGGCATACAGTGGTGCAGAGTAGAGTACAGCGGTATAAAGTGGTGCATAGTAGAGTGGCATAGAGTAGAGTGACATAGAGTTCAGTGGCAGAGAGAACAGTGCTACAGAGTAGAGTGTCGTAGAGTTCAGTGGTGTAGAGTAGATCGGCATAGAGTGCATTGGTGTAGATTACAGTAGTGTAGACAGATGTAAAGTAAAGTGCCAGAGTGCAATGGTGTAAAATGGTGCAGAGTGCAGTGTATAGTGGCGTACAGCGTAGTGGTGCAGAGTAGATTGGTATAGAGTGTAGAGGCATAGAGTGTATTGGTTTTGAGTAAAGTGGTATAGAGAGCATTGATGTAGAGTGTAGTGGCATAGAATGCAGCAGTATAAAATTGATTGGCATAGTGTGGTCTGGCGCAGAGTGGAATAGAGTGGCATAGACTGCAATGGCATACAGTAGATTGTTTCAGAGTAGTTTGAAGTGGCGTAGAGTGCAGTGGTACAGAGTACAGTGTCGTGAAGTGCAGAGAATATTAGAGTAGCTTAGAGTGGATTTGCGTAGAGTACAGTGGTGTAGAGTGGAGCGATGCAGAGTAGAGTGGTGTAGAGTTCAGTGGCGGAGAGAGCAGTGTTGCAGAGTAGAGTGACAAACAGTGAAGTGGCATAGAGTGGAGTGGGCAGAGTAGAGTGGAGTGGTGCAGGGTAGAGTGCAGTAGCTTAAGAGTGGAGTGATGCAGAGTAGAGCGGTGTAGAGTGCATTTGGCAAAGAGTAGAGTGGTGCAGTGGCATAGAGTGCATGGCGTAGAATACAGAAGAGTGGCATAGAGTGCAGAAGAGTGGCATAGAGTGCAGTGGTGTAGAGTACAGTCATGCAAAGTAGTTTGTTGTAGAGTGCAGTGTCATAGAGTGCAGTGTTGTAGAGTGATGCAAAGTAGAGTGGTGCAGAGAAGAGTGGTGCCGAGAGCAGTGATGTAGAGTACAGTGGTACAGAGTAGAATAGAGTGGCATAGAGTGCAGTGACGTAGAGCACAATGGTGTAGAGTGAGATAGCGTGCAGTGGGGTAGAGTGCAGTGGCATAGATTAGAATGATGTATAGTGGCGTAAGTTGCAGTGGTGCAAAGTAGTTGGCATAGGTACAGTGGCATAGGGTGCATTGGTTTTGAGTAAAGTAGTGTAGAGTGAATTACCGTAGAGTCCAGTGGTTTAGAGTAGTGTGGCGTAGTGTAGAGTGCAGTGCCATAGAGTGGTGCAGTGTAGAGTGCAGTGGCATGTAGTGGAGTGGCGCAGAGAGGCATAGAATGCAGTGCAGTGGCGTAGAGTAGATTGTTTCAGAGTAGTATGAAGACTGGAGTGGTGCAGGGTAGTGGCTTAGAGAGCAGTGGTGAGGGGTGAAGTAGAGTGGCGAAGTATTGATTGCAGTGGCGCAGAGTGGAGTAGAGTGACGTACAGTAGAGTGGCGTAAAATGCAGTGGCAAAGAATGCAGTGGCATAGAGTAGATTGTTCCAGAGTAGAGTGAAGTTGCATAGAGTGGAGTGGTGCAGGGTAGAGTGAAGTAGTATAGAGTAGTGGCATGGAGTGCATTTCATGTAGAGTGCAGTGTTGCAGAGTGGAGTGGCATGGATTGATGTAGAATGGAGTGGCGAAGAGTGCAGTGGTGCATAGTAGAGTGGGGTACAGTGAACTGGCATAGAGTAGAGTGGTGCAGAGTAGAGTAGAGAGGCATAGAGTGAAGTGGCATAGAGTTCAGAAGAATGGCGTAGAGTGGTGCAGAGTAGAGTGCAGTGGCATAGAGTAAAGTGGCACTGGGTAGAGTGGCACAGAGTAGAGTGGCAGAGAGTAAAGTGGTATGGAGTTCAGTGGCAGAGAGTGCAGTGCTGCAGAGTAGAGTGCCATAGAGTGAAGTGGTGTAGAGTAGAGTGGCATAGAATGCATTGGTGTAGAGTGCAGTGGCATACAGTGGTGAATAGTAAAGTGACGCAGACTGCAATGGTGTAGATTAGCATAATGTAGAGTGCAGTGGCATAAAGTAGAGTATAGTGACGCACAGTGCAGTGATACAGACTAGATTGGCACAAAGTGCAGAGCAGTAGAGTCTATTGGTTTGGAGTAAAGGAGGTGTAGAGTGCATTAGCATAGAGTGCAGTGGCATAGAGAGTAGTGGCGTGATGTGGAGTGGTGTGGTATGGAGTGGTGCAGAGTAGATTAGGGGATCTTGGAGTCCATTGACCTAGAGTGGCATAAAGTAAAGTGGCAGAGAGTTCAGTGTTCCAGAGTGTACTGTCGTAGAGTGCAGTAGTGTATAGTAGAGAGGTGTGGAGTGCATTGGTGTAGAGTGCAGTGGCGCAAAGTAGAGTGGCGTAGAGTGCAGTGTCACAGAGTAGAGTGCAGTGGCACAGTGTAGAGGGCCGTAGAGAGCAGTGGCGTAGAGAACAGTGGTGCAGAGTAGAATAGAGTGGCATAGAGTGCAGTGATGCAGAGTAGAATAGAGTGGCGTTAAGTGCAGTGCCGGAGAGTATAGTGGCGTAGAGTGAGGTAGTGCAGAGTAAATTGGTGTAGAGTGCATTCGTTTTGAGTGCATTGTTACAGAGTAGGGTGGCATAGTGTGGAGTGGCGCGGAGTGGTGTAGAGTGCAGTGGCGAAGAGTGCAGTGGTGCATAGTGGAGTAGTGTGGGGTAGAGTGCATTGGCATAGAGTAGCGGTGAGTGGTATACAGTAAAGAGGCGTAGAGTGGAGTGGTGCAGAGAAGAATGCAGTGACGCAGTGTGGAGTGGAGTGGCGTAGTGTGGAGTGGTCCAGAGTTGAGTGCAGTGGCGAGGAGTGGTGCATAGTGGAGTGGAGTGGGGTAACGTGGAGTATGCATGGTATGGTAGCATACTGCCATTACAGACAACACATCTTCGATTGAAATGACCATTACATTGCACTCACATACAGTTTTACTGATAAAAGTATACAGCGCACAACTAATAATGTGTGGAAATGTCATCACCCAATCTATTGATCTGATCGTCAGCACAGTTCATTTACAGACATTTAAATGCTGTTGTGTGCTAGAAAAAAAATAACATCTGTACATCCTTCCTCAAGCAGCCCCTACTAGCCAGCATTATGGTTCCATAAACTGTCTCACTTTGAAGTTAAAGAAAAAAAAAAAAAAAACAAGCTCCCTGGAAGACACAACCTGACATTTGACCTCTGTCTTTGAATGCGCAGCAAATGTGACAGATAAGAACAAGATTTAAAGGCTTGTTTACAGAAAACAAGTTCGTGGAAGAATACAGTAAACAAGATTTGGGCAATGGGAGAGGCGAACTCGAGCTGGACAGCTTAAAGCAAATAAAGGCAGCAAAAACAAAAGGGAGACAATGTGAGTTACAAACCACAAAGCCAATGGTAAGCAATGGGCGGAATGCATTCCTAGGTCAACTTTCTAAATGTTCCCAAGATGTTTTTAGCAAACCAGACAGTTGTGCTGTCTGATAGGCTGCAACCTAAAAAGTAGGGAAACGTTTTTTCATAAATCAAAAAAGTATGGACAGGTGGTGCCTCTCCAATCCTGCCCACTTCGACCTCTGCCCATAACCCTGTGTTGCTTTCACGTCCCCACCAGACCTCCCACAATTGCTTTTGTAGCCTCTCCCATGTTGCTTTGGCATCCCCCACCCTTACCATGTTGCTTCACCATTCCCCCACCCTTACAATGTTGCTTCACCATTCCCCCATCCCCCCCTATGTTGCTCCTGCTTCCCCTGGATTTTTGCTATAAAAAAGATAAACCCGCTTTTCCACGTTCTTTTTTTTTTTTGTCTAACTCGGATCGGTAACTTAAAAAGACAAAATAGCATCCTCGTCATTTTTTAGGCACACGTGCAGTGCGTGCACAAATGAAATGATGCATCAAAGGCTTTTTTAAAACTTTAGCCTTTCTGCACAGCATCGTGGATGCTGTTCAGCATGGCTAAAACCATAAGCAAAGCTAATAAGTCACAAAGTGGAGCTCTATTGGCATTGCCAATGCTTGTTTTAGTATCTAAACATTGTAACCAGTGTCACAGGGGGATTGAAAGGCAAGTGGTGCAGGAAAATAACTCCAACAAAGAGCGTTGCAAGGCATTGCATCAGGATTTCCCAGGGCAGCGCCTAAGGAGGACAATGTTTCTGTTGGACAATGAGAAATATAAGGTAATTGTAGAAATGGACTTGTATCATAGTTGCAACACGGAAAACTGTTGTATTCCATTGTATTTCTGTGAGAAGTCGAGGAGTGATCCTGTTCCCATAAGAGCTTCGAAAGATTATTGGCTGGCTGAAGAAAGAAGAAACCACAAACTGCAACATTGGTAAAATGTGTTGTCTATTATAGCACATTTTCCTACTGTAGGATACCACTCCTATTATTCCAGATACAGACCCATTCCACGTTGCTCTGAGACTCTACTGAGCTTCTTGAACCTCTTTTCATAAGAAGTTTGCTTTGATAAATTATTGATTATTGAGCTGACTTTTGATGCTAAAGCTTTATGCTTGTACTCTCACTCTCTCTCGAACTAGAACTCTTTATGGGTTCTGACTGACACTTTTCTTCCCTTTTCTTTCCTTTATGAAACGCACCGAGGGCTTTTATTATGATTATTAAAATTGACTAAAATTTGTTGTCGATTTCTGTTCATATTCATGATCGAGATTAATGAGAATTAACTTATGACTTTTAATGAAGATGAATTACTAAAACATTGGATTAATAAAACCCTTTAACTCATAACAAACAGTCGCGGCTCGCAATTCTCACGGGTGGGGGGCGGCATGGGGGACGTGCGGGGGTTATCGCGCGGGGGTTACCGCGGGGGGGGGTACAATTAAGATTAAAACTAAAACTTTCCTGATCCCGGTCCCGCGCCGCCTCTGCTCCTGGCCCGGTCCTGAACAGGAACAGGCATGCTCCCTCCCCTCCTGTATCCAATCACAATGCTGCAATGGCAGCGTTGTGATTGGTTCGGAGTCCCGGGCAGCGCCCAGCCGGGCACCTGTAGGGAGGCCATTTTCTCTATGTAGGCTGCATGCAGCCTACATAGAGAAAATGTAGAGTGCGCATGACTGCTTTGGTCGGCCCCAGGGCCGACCAAACAGTCAGGGTACTCAGAGTGGTGCAAGCCACTCCTCCCCGACCTGCCCACCCGCCCGCCTGCCCCCAACCAGGCATATCCTCCCACCCGCCCCCAACCAGGCATACTCCTGCAGTCTGCTTTCTCGCAGCGCGAGAAGCAGAAAATAAAATGGTATTTAAAATACCATTTTATTTTCTGCTTCTCGCACTACGAGAAAGCAGAGGGGCGGCGCTCCTCCGCCCTAATGGAGGAGCCGCCCCTGATAACAAACTCTCATCATTGACTGAAAATAGAATAGTGATTGTGCTTATAATTGATGTGGTTTACAGCTCTTGAACTTCTCTAAAACAACAGCAAAGATCCATTGGACCCGAGAGTAATATCGGGCAAGTGTCCTGATGATCGTAAACCGAGATTTTTATTTTAAACTAATTCCCGAGCCAGCACTTGTGATCTCATAAAGCCATCTCCCACTATAATTCTAAAAATATAATTCTAAAACCCTGCATGAAACATTGAATTTGCTTTCCTCCGAATAATTCCTCTCCTTTCTTCCTTCAGAGTGACCTTCTCCTTACCTTCCATCCTCCGTATGCCTCATATTTCTGAATATAGGCTCCTCTCATTCTCATGGCTGTCTGCCTTAATCTCTCTTATTCTAATTCTGCAAATGGCTCATACCACATTTCACAGACCACAACCTCTCCTTTTGTAAAACCCTTTCTCTGCTACCTAACAAGAACTAACGTCAGTCCGCAGATCTATTTATCTCACCATTTGCCTGGAACCACATAGCCACCACTAATAACCTAACTGGTATTAATTGTAATCTCCCAGAATTAAACTGCAGTAAGTGCATGTCTTTGTGTCCTTTCTTGAGGACAAATTACTAATCCCAATACCCAACAACATCACTGAATTAACCACTAACCTTGGGCTCCGGACTAGATTGCTTTTGTGCAAGAAGGGACACCTTCCTGCACAAAAACAATCAAAAGAGGTGTTTTCCTATTTCTATGCGTGCTGCAGAATGCAGCATGCACATAAAGTGGAAAAAAAGGAGGAGAAATGAAAACATTGCTCCTTGTTGCGCCTCCCTATGCCTCTCCTTGGGAGGCGAGCATTCTGACGCATTTCCAGGTTTACGATGTCTTGTAAATCTGGAAATGTGGCAGAAGCCATGGGTGTTGCATGGGAACACCCACAGCAACACCCATGGTACGCCCCTTTCACTCAAAGTGCTGCGTGTGAAGGGGCCGTAATTACAAGGACACGAAAAGCCACACAGGGTGGCTTTACGTGTACTTGTAAATATGGGGCAGCAAGATGCACCGCCGGTGCGTCACAAAAATGCCTTTGTTATTTGGGCCCAAAACATCTTAAACAGACATTCAAGAGTATGTAAAAGAGTACTCTTGTAGTACAACTTCCCATACTTATAAATGCTTTTGTGAAAGGGGCCGATTCACAAAGGCACTTTGAGTATGCAAAGTAATTCTCCTGTGATACTCTTTTACTTTCTCTTAGATTCCTTTGTGAACACCCCAAACATCTTAAATGGGGATAAAATTGAAATAGACAATTAGAACAAATAGAAAGGACTGTACCTTCATTGCACTTTTACTAATAGGGAGTTGGAAGGTTTGGGGTCGATTCACAAAGGCATGTAAGAGTGTGCAAAAGTGCACTCTTGTACAGTGGCGTAGCAAAGTCTTTGGGGAACCCCTGCAAGGTACATTGAGCCCGGCTCCCCAGCATCCTCACCCTGCCGCCTGTTGTTGGACAGTTGTACTCCTGCAGCACGCCTCATGTTATCAGCAGGAGTTTAAGCAATACATTTAGGATCAAAGGAAAAACAGATAATCCTTTGCGATCAACATGTTCTGCAGTCAGTGTGACAAAATGGCATGCTGGAAGTTTGCTTTGGTGTTACTGATTTCAAAAATGGGGAATTAGAGACTGTAAGAAATTTGATTATTTTTTGGGGTGGATGACTACCTACCTCATGCAATAATCACAACCATTATCAGGGTGAATCACAAAAGTCACTAAATAACACTGCACTCAACCCCTTGGTTGCAGTAGCATAGGTTTAATTTAGAGGCAATGTGTGAAGTACCTATGCAGGTCTTAAACAGCAATAAAGTCAAAATGCAAAACAATAAAATTCCCAAACTGAGTTAGAAACATATAGTACAATGTAACAAACACAATGACAGCGAAATGAGAAAAATCCAATAAGGGGAACCGGAAATATGATTTAAAATGTTTTTAAAGGGGCGTGACCAAGATGGCGGCGCAGTAGGACACGGATCTGTGTCCCTCCGGCGCTGCCTGATAAACGCATTGTCATCGAGCCGCATCCCGGGGCTCTCAAGCCGCGATTTCCTGTGGCGGCGGTACGGGGGTCTGACGGACGCCGGTGGATGGAGTTTGGCGCCCGTGCTGCGGCTGCACGACCTCGCGACCGCTGGGAGGTGACCGGGCCTGCAGGTTTCGCAGTGCAGAGCGGCGCGATTGCGGCCTTGCGGGACCGCAGGCCGGCTGCGAGGTGAAGGCGCAGGCACCGAAGGGCGGCCCTGCAGCACCAGACGGCATCCGGAGGCAGGAGGAGCTGATCCGGCGGTGGATGGGGCGGTGACCGGCTGGCGGAGGCCGGCGGTGTAGAGCGGCCACAGCGGATGGGCAGCGGAGGGCGGAGGCCAGAGCAGTGCTGAGGAGGATCGGTCCCGGCTCGAAGGGGGACTCCGTCGAGGATTCCTGCAGAGGTGCCGCCGGTGGGCGGGCCCGGGCACTGCAGTGAGGTGAGCCGGGACTGGGGGCTCGGATGAGCTGGGGAAAAGTGCCCTTGGCCCTGGCCTGGAGCTGCGGAGTGGAGAGCGGTGTCCGGACCCGGTGCGCTGAGGCCTAGAGTCGAGAGGCGCCAGTGTGGAGGCCCTGTCGGTCCGCGGATCGGCGGACGGCGCCAGTGGGGTTGGCCTCTAGTGGGGCCAGAAACAGTAAGAGAACTACCCGACTAGCTGTTTGGCAGTGAGGGGCTAGACACTCGCCGCTGATTGCCACTGGGACGACCCCATAGAGCGGGGAGAGTGCACACACTCGGGGCGGGCTGCTCCCCCCGCATAGTCAGGCTGGTGGAGCCCGGCGCGCGTATCTCTCGAGGCCCGGAGGTGGAGGGGGCCGGGTGGAGCAGTGACGCAGAGGCTACCGGAGGCACCATCAGCGGCCTCGAGCAGCGGGGCCGTGATTGACCGCAGGACATACCCCCCCCGGTTGACACCCTGTGACGGCGCAGCGAGGGAGGCGGCTGTGCGGCCGGAGGCCTACACGGGTCCCGTCGGAGCTGGGGGGCTTTACGGGCGCACAGCGCTTGAACAAGGGGTGCTCGGACCGGTCAGTGCGAGGGATCCTGTCCGGCCTCCTAAGCATAGGCGGGGACGAAGAAGAGTGCGGAGGGGGTCTAAGCGGCAGCACCACCTGCGTGACACGCATCCCCAACGGGAGAGGTATCAGCTTTGACACCCGGAGCAGAGATAGACGCGAGGCTTGATACCGGCCCGGTGGCCCACTATGGCGGCGGCGAGAGCCCGAAAGGAGAAGTCGTTAAAGGATCTCCTTCAGAAACAGCCTGGTCACTCTCTGATACCGGGCGAGAAGGGACCCACTACGATGGAGGGGGATGATTCCCCAGCGACCAAAGCTTTCATGGTGGAGCTCTTCTCGGCCATCAAGGAGGACATTCAGGAGCTCAGGTCGCAACTCACCACGGACCTCAAGGAAGTTCGCCGAGATGTGGACGACATAGGTGAGAGGGTGGCAACTTTAGAGGAGCACGATGTGGGTCGGGAAGAGGAGCTCCACCATCTGCAACAAGACATGCTGCGTCTTCGCGAACAGAACCTCGATCTCCAGGCCCATACGGAGGATCTGGAGAACCGCTCTAGGCGGAACAACGTGAGAATTAGAGCGATACCGTGGAAGGAGGAAGGGGACGATCTTCGAGCTTATGTCACCGCCTTATTCCAACAAATCCTCGGAGAGGAAGAGATCTCAGACATCCAGCTGGACCGGGTCCATAGGGTGGGCCTCCCCCGCGGTCCAAAAGCCGCTCCTCCTGATATTCTTGTGTGTGTGCACAATTTCCAACTAAAGGAGCGCATTCTCCGGAGGGCACGTGAACAACAGCCAGTTCAGTTCCGCGGGCACCAACCAGCGCTCTTTCAGGACCTGGCTGCCTCTACCCTCGTGAAACGGAGAGAATTTAAACCTGTCACCGCTTACCTCCGAGAGAAAAATATTCCTTACTCGTGGGGTCACCCCTTCCGTATAATATTTAAACACCAGGGGAAGTTGCTGCAAATCCGGTCCCTGGAGGAAGCGTTGGGGGCCCTGGGCATCGATACTACTATGGCTACAGAGGGAGCGGAGCAACCGACTAGCGAAACGACCGCCGCACATGGGGATGGCAGCGGGTTGGCAGGCCCGCCCCGGTCCAGAAGCCCGATCGAGCCGCCAGTGATCAGGAACGAGAAGCGGTGATCACCTCGCTGTCCCAGGTTACAGGGAGACCCACGACCCCATGACGGGCTTTCTTGCTGGCCCCGGGATGTGCTCAAGGGGGGCGCCGGAGGGAACAGAGACGATTGTGCAGTTTGAGGTTTCCTCTCCCCTGCGCCTGAGTGACTGCAAGAAAAGAGTCCCTGTGGACTCGATGATACCTCTGTCGCGACCCCCTGAATTTAACTACGGTGACGAACTTTTGTCATGATTATATTGTTTATGTATTTTTCGTTGATGTTGGAATGTTTGTTCTTTTTTGGGGTAGGGGTTTCTTATGGGTTTTTAAGGGGTCTCCGCATCAGTTTCCTAGTACAGATTGTCTGCTCCAGAGTACTTAGCGGTCCCGCGGGTGGCATAAATGTCCCTCAGCCGGTAGCCCACACATTGCTTGCCCCTCCTAAGCGACTACATGGGTAGAGACCTGAAAGTGGTTAGTCTGAACGTTAGAGGGCTGAATAACCCTGTGAAGCGCGCGGCAGTGCTCTCCCTACTCGATAGCACCAATAGTGATGTCTGCCTGCTGCAAGAGACCCACCTATTGTCCAAAGATACAGCGCGCATGCGCGATAGGCGATTCCCGCAGCAGTTCTGGTCCTCCGGGGCATCAAAGAAAAATGGGGTGGCGGTTCTGATTGGGGCGCACTGCCCTTGTAAGGTAATCTCGACGGTGGCCGAAATTAAGGGCAGGCTTTTGGCCATCAGACTACAATGGGGGAATCGCACCTTACTTTAGGGTCCCTTTACGCCCCTAACGAAAAGCAGGAGTCTTTCCTGCAAGCGGCCTTACCCGAGGTACTTGCTTCCCCAGATGCTGCGATCTTGGTGGGGGAGACCTCAACCTAGTGATGGACTCGGAGCTAGATAGGTCAGGGCACAGAACACATCAGGCGGGGGCGCTTTCCCGGGAGGGAAGAGTTGGCTGGAAGATAGTGGTATGCATGATGTCTGGCGGGAGCAACACCCAGCTGAGCGCGATTACACATATTTTTCGGCAGCGCATAAAACTTACGCACGCTTGGACCATTTCCTTGCTTCATCCGCCCTTATGCCTAGTGTACATTCATCAGAGATTGCTCCCCGCTCGCTCTCGGACCATGCCCTCATCTCCGTACTCCTCCCTGCGCAACATACGCGAGCGTCTCCTCTGGGCTGGCGACTACGAGAGAGCTTGTTGAACTCCGAGGATGTGGTTCAGAGGATACGTGACACTATTGTACAATATTTTCAGAACAATGATGTGGGGTCTACTCCTCTTGCTGCGGTGTGGGAGGCAATGAAATTAGTGACGCGAGGAGAGTTTATTGCGGTGGCCGCGACTTACAATGCTCTGCGTAGGGAGAAGCGCGCGGAGTTGGAAGGGGCTGTGAGAGAACTAGAGGCGATACATAAACGCACCGGAGCGCCGCGGGTATGGCGCGAACTTGAAAATCGCAGACGTATGCTCAAACACTTAGATCTCGATAGGGCAGAACACGCCCTGCTGCGGCTGCGCCACAAATTCTACCTTAGCAGCGATAAGTGTGGGAAAATGCTGGCACACAGGCTACGAGCCTCGACACAGAGGTCCTCATACAATCCGTGAGGACCCACGGTGGAGCTGAACAGACCGCTGATGACCAGATAGTGGAGGCCTTTCGTGATTTCTATCGCCGTCTCTATGCGGACCAACCCGCGGGCGCACTTGACCCACTTCCATATTTGAGCGATTGTGATATATCCCCCTCTCGCAAACAGTCTCCGAGAGTCTGGACTCAGCGATTCGGGTAGAGGAGGTGATAGGGGCTGTCTCTAGGCTAAAGTTGGCTAAGTCCCCGGGGCCGGACGGATTCTCAGCCGTCTTTTATAAAACATTTTGCGTGGAGCTGGCTCCATTTTTAACGCGGCTCTTTAACTCCTTTCTTGAGACAGGTGCTGTCACCCCATCGATGGCGGAGGCGGCGATATCCGTCATTTTGAAACCCGGGAAGGACCCCCGAGACTGCGGGTCCTATCGTCCCATCTCGCTCCTGAACATTGATGCGAAACTCTTTGCGGGAGTCCTGGCGGCGCGACTGAACCCCCTTATGGCGGACACAGTGGACCCGGATCAGTCCGGTTTCATTCCCACCAGGCAGGGTGGGGATAACTCCAAGCGATTGCTGCATCTCCTTGACCAGGTGCGCCGCGCTCGGACCCCAGCCTTTTATTATCTATAGACGCGGAGAAGGCCTTCGACCGCGTTGACTGGGAGTACTTGTTCGCGGTGCTCCGCAAGTATGGTTTAGGGGACAATTTCCTGCGCTGGATCAGGTGCCTTTACGCGGTCCCCAAGGCCTTTGTACGGGTTAATGGCTGCAGGTCAGCCCTTTTTCCCATTGAGCGGGGAACCCGTCAGGGGTGCCCCTTATCACCGCTTCTCTTTGCGCTCTACATGGAGCCATTTGCCCAGCGGATCCGGGCGAACCCCGGGGTGGTTGGACTCAAGTTTGGCGCGGATATTCACAAAATTAGCCTGTACGCGGACGACGTGATCCTCTCGCTTACCCAACCTCGGACTACGCTGCAGGCGCTATCCGAAGAGCTTGCGGCTTTCGGGACGGCCTCGGGGTTCAAGGTCAACTTCACGAAATCACAGGTCCTCAACATCTCTATACCGGCTGGGGACCTGGAGGCCCTGCAGCAGGACTTCTCGTTCCCTTGGACTACCTCCGAGGTGACCTACCTAGGAGTCAGGGTGGCGCCAACAATTGCCAAGACAATTTCCCTCAACTATGCTTTGTTGTTGGAGTCCACGACCAAGGCGCTGGACGCCTGGTCGCGTCTCCGGCTGGCCTGGTACGGGAGGGTGGCTGCAGTGAAGATGACGGTCTTGCCCCGCATCTTATACCTATTTCAGATGCTACCGCTGACCCCACCTCCGGGTAGCCTTAAAAAGCTGCAGGCTCTGATTAATAAGTTTATCTGGGAGGGTAGGAAGCCGCGGTTCTCGTTACAGCAAATGACAGCCACAAAAGAACAGAGCGGTTTAGGTCTTCCACTCATAGGGGCATACTACCAGGCGGCCTGCCTCCGATACCTAGTGGAATGGAATAGACCGATGTCTAGCAAACATTGGAATTTCATGGACCAAACGGTGGCGGGAGCGAATATCTGGCGGGAATTGTGGCTGCCGCGCAAACACAGAGCGTGGGGACTCTATTCCTCTCCCGTCACCTCGTCTACGCTCAGGGTCTGGGATCGACTTGCTATTGCTAGGGGATGGACTTCATTCCCATCACCTATGACCCCCATTGTGGACAACCCCGACTTTCCCCCGGGTCAAGCGTCTCCGGTCTTTCAGCGGTGGCGGGAGGAGGGATGTAAGAGGGTCGGGTTCCTCTTTGACTTGGAGGGGCTGATTCCTTTGCCCGGCTGCAGACAGACTACGCGCTCCCGGCCTCGGATGCATTCGCCTACGCGCAGGTGGCGCACTGGGTGACGAGTCTACCCAACTTCGCTCACATGTCGCGTACCCTCACTAGATTTGAAAAATGGCTGGTGAGCAAAGCGGATGATCGAAAGCTCATCTCAGAACTATATGCTATGATCATGGCACGCCCGGCAGGTCACCGTACAAAGGCTCAGGTGCGTTGGGAGACGGAATTGGGGAGACCTCTCACACCCAAGGAATGGGAGCATATTCTATACAGAGCACACCACACAGCACATAACACAGCAGGCGCGGAATCCGCCTTTAAGGTAACTTCATATTGGTACTATACACCGGCCCGGGTGCACAGCTGGGATAAGTCCAAATCAGACCTCTGCTGGCGGGGTGTGGCGCTACTGGAACCCTAGTTCATCTACTATGGCGCTGCCCGAAATTGGTGCGCTATTGGAAAGCAGTCCTAGACGATATTGACACGGCATTTCAGATTACCCTGCCCCGCGCCCCTGAATACACTCTGTTAGGCCTTTCACATCCCAAAGCCTTCCCGCTGAAGTCTCTAAGGGGCAGACAGATTGCTATGGCGCTGCTGGCGGCGCGACAGGTGCTTTTAGCGCATTGGGGGTCGACCTCGGTGCCGGAGTTGAGGGACTGGATCCATCGCCTCTGGCAGCTCTTGGCAATGGAGCGCCTCTCGATGGGGGTAGACGGGAGGGGCGGAGAGTTTGCGACGCTGTGGGCCCCCTACTTACAAATCCTCACAAAGGATATGCGGGAGGTGACATGCCCTAAATTTCTACAGATCCTCCGGCTGCTGCCGCTAGAGCCGGCAGCTGCGGTTTAGTACGGCGGGACGGAGCAACACTAGTGCACGGTACGGGCCCCGGCAGTGAGCTCTTTACAATATGTTTAAATCAGATGCGGAGACAGGGGAGGGGGGAGGTGGGTGAGGGAGGTGGGTTTGTTGGGGGGTTTTGTTTGATTTATGATAAAAATGGTGGAGGATTTCTATAGGACGAGCGAAACTGCTGCCAGAGGTGAATGGTATTGCGGGGGCCGTCCTCTGGGATGTAGGCCTCAACGCTGTGTAACTGCATGTCTACCTCGCTCTGCCGGCCTTGAGATGTAGGCAGTAAGCTGTGTTTGAACCATGGTTACCCACTTAATAAAAATGATTGATTCTAAAATGTTTTTAAAGTTGGAATAGTGCCAAGAAGCATAAAGTGCCAATGATAGTTAATGGTCGTAGTAGACTCCGACCTAGGCGCAATTTGAGGCTGGCCACGATGGAGCGCGGATCGGATACACCAACCAGGCTCGTCCTGGTCAAAGTTTTTACCTTCTGACTTAGTATTTTAAGTCTCAATCCACCAAAGGAGTGCATAAGCCCCCTAGGCCCTCAGTGAAGTCACTTTGAGACTCATAGGGTGTCAGATAGAGGCCAACAGTAGGCGTACACTCCAGGTCCAGTTGCCACTGGTCACTGGGCAGTTGTAGGAAAGGCCTCTTGTAGCTTGTCGGATCTCTGTAGCTTGAACAGGAGGTCTGCCAACTGACCCCTGGAGTCCACTTCTTTGTCCTGGGTACAAGAGGGAGTAGGTCCAGTCCTTAAGTGCTCATCTCAAATCACAGCCAGCAGGTCCAGTTCTCTTCTGATCCCAGCAGTGTTTTGTACTGGGCAGGGCCTTACTTGGAACTTAAAACAGCCCTGGCAAAAATTATAAATTCAACTGCCATGGGCAGACGTGCTAATGCGTACTAGAACCAGAGACTCTCTTTCAAGTTGCCACCGGCATCGCGTAACGTGTACCACTACTCCTGGAGGCCGAAACCAGCCTCCAAGTGTCAAACCCGGCCACCTGGGGTTCCAGCCTCCTAGGGGATTGCTTGCGTGCCAGAAATTAAAAGCTCAACCATTGCATGCCCACAGCAGACACCCCTCTTAGTTTCAAACAAACTGCTCCAATGCATTTACCTTTACCATTGAGGTCATCTAAATTCGGATGGTGAGTTTGAATTTATTCTACTTGCTGTAAATTCTTGCTCCAGATTCTGATGGGTGCAAACCCAGAGACAGAAGTCTGGTAGGACAAAGCAGGATTATGCTGTCACCAGACAGTAAATGCACAAGAATTGTTTTGGCATCCTGTATCCTTTCCTTTCAAGTTTTCCCCCAGTGCCATAAGCAAAACCTAGAGACAGAAGTCTGGTAGGACAAGGGAAGGGCCCTGCCCAGGTATCTGCTAACATTTTCCAGTGGAAGAAGAGAAATCCTTGTAGTTACTCCAGTTCTTGGGCCCAACCCCATTTGTCACTCTGTCAAAGGAAAAACAGCATATCCCCACAACCAAGCCATTGTCCTGTGCTATTGGATCAGTTTTCATACCTCTTCAAATGCTAATTACTGGTTGACAGAAGTGGGAGAACAAATGCTAATGTAGCCTTCTAGAACTTCAGGCAGGGAAAAGGTTACTTTCTGAAAGTTACCTTTCTTTAATATTTATTAAAAAGCCAACTTCACCATTGAATTGGATTTTTAACAACTATTCAAAATAGTTGTTTAATTATTTTTCTAGATAGTCCCATTCCTGATATGCACTATTAGGATTTTTAATCTGTACTCTGGTTTTCTACATAGGACAGCTATGCCTGGCACAGTGAAAAATACCTTTTTGTTGATAGTCACTGTAAGGACATGTTAACACAAATTTCTTGCATGTCCTACTTTAAAAATATCATGCTGTCTGCCTTGTGGGCAACAATACCTACATAGGGGTGACTTATTAATATTTAAAAGGTAGGTTTTACCCTGTCCAAAGGGATGAATTTGATAGGTCGAATTGAAGTTTCTACACTACTACAGTCAGGCAAGAATCCATGTTTGAACAACCACTGTACTGAATGGCGCAATTGATGCTGCAGTCCACTGGTGGTATTTAACGTCCAGGCCCATCGTACTCTTTGTATCATATACGCGAGACCCATAGTTAAGTTAAATATGCCAGTCAGAAGTATATGGTAAATACCGGATGCTTTTCATCCGTAAATTTTATCAGGTTTGACCAGACAAAATTTAACGAAGGTTGAGTTATTTAATGCATCCGATATTTATCGGATGTGTTAAATATCTACCAACTCGGAATTCCAACCTTGCGTAAAAAGGGTTTTACGCACTGTTTGGAATACACCAACCAACTCATAACCATGCCCATGGTGTTTTAAACAAAACTATGGGTCCCAGAATGGCTAAAAGACTGGGGCAGGTCGAAGGAGTCACATATGAAACGAGGGACACTTGCCAGTTATCTGTGTACTCAATAAAACTGTAAAAGATGCCTAGCACCCTTCTTCAAACTGGAAGAGTAAACAGTTACTGACAATGAAATCAAGTGCAGTTCAAGTTAAAATTTGTAAATCTGTAATTTGAGACCCGGATCGGAGCTTGAGAGTTTGAACATAGAGTCTTCTCAGGCATCTGAAAGATTAAAAATAAGCATTTTAAAGATAATTTGTGTGTTTATTTTCAACCTTGTCATCGTATATTTTAATGGGAAATGGAGCTGTAAAAACCCACAAAGCTGTTTCAGTGTCTCTTTGCTTGTTGGGTCTGAAGTTATTTAAATGAAGTTTTAAAAAAACATACAGTTAGCACTTTAGAAAAAGGTATTCCAGGGGTATCTGGGACACAATACTGCAAGATCTGGCTAGCTGTGCACACCGATCACACTCCCACTGTCCAGGGCAAGCCACAGAGAGAAAGACACACCTCAATTTCCCTCCTCTTCCCCAGCCCTGTGAAGCATGTGAGAAATAGGCAACACTTCAAGTTAAAAAAATCAAAGTTCAAATTTTTGTTATGCATCAGACTTTAGTTCCGGAAAGTCTCTGGCATGTTTGGATTTACTGCAGACTTTTCAATAAAAAGGGAGTATAAGTACCAAACAGAGCAGGCCCATCCTTTCGATAAGCTAACATGGAAAACAGGACACCACCTGACTTCATTGTATGGTGATCGCCCTCTGTCTTGGAATAAGTTTGTGAAGTCAGGTGACCTCATGGATTCAGAGCCAATACAGAGCAAGCAACCATTCCTCCTTCCCTCCAGGTGAGGTCTTGATGGAGCGTAAATGTTAAATCACGTTTGCCTCTATCGATTCATCCTTTTCATATAAGATTATGATCATTATTTCCTGATGAAAACATGTAAACAGGCCAAATCGAAAAACGTGAGATTTCATACTGCATCGTACAAGTAATGCAGAAGTGTTTGAAACATGAAAATGTAAAAATGTAAGCAGAGAGAGAAGAAACAATGATATTTACTATGTATGTGAACACGTGTTTCAAGAAACAAAACGTAGTTAACATGGAAATGGTGCTAACGATAATTTCTAATGTATTGGAAATGAAATAATGTGCATAATAATGCTCCTGAAATGATTAAAAGGCTTAATTCAGTAACAATTGATAGTATGCAACACTGCAGCTTTTCTAACGTTATGTGATAAAAATGTGTATGTCAGAAGTGTCACGTAAATATTTGATAAACATGCAAATTATTTTTTTAGTAGTGCTTAATACTGACATGTAACTGCTTAAGAAGAATAATGATTGAAAAATGAATCAAGAGGAGTCGTAATACAATTAATAATGTGTGATTTATGTCATCATAACGTGAAAATGATTCCGCGGAATTTCATGTAGGCCTTAGCTGTCTTTTCTTTCCAGCTCGAATCGTAGAATCAAGCTGAAGTAGTCACTTTAGACACTGTGAGAACTTTTCCTAAAGTTTCTTTTCCTTATTCAACCACAATGGGTTCACTTTTGATTTAGCAACATTCTTGACAGAAATGTATCAATATGATTGCAAACCCAGGGAAAGTGCCTGGGTACGGACAGACTGAGAGTAAAGGGAAGTTTCTTACTTCCGTGGAAAGGATGGAACTAAATTGCATTTGGAACTTAATGAATTTGTGAAAGCATTACTTAATACTTCTGGATTTCTTAGTGAGGTATTGATCTCACCATGAACAGCCCACCGGGAGCAACCAATGGAAACCATATGGGCCGATGGAAAGGATACTTTGTGGGTGTGAACTGTGAACTTTTGGAAGTATAATTGCCCCCTTGGAGGAGGAGTCAGGGTTGGCTGTCATTTTGCACTTTCCTGCCTGGCATGCTGTCGGACTGAATTCTGATTTTCCCTCTATGCCAAACCTTTGAACTGAACTTTCCTGACTGACCTGAACCTGCACTTTGCCGGCTAGTAAAATTGTGCAGAAATTAACCTTTCAGCTGACGGGTTAACTGACTCCTTCTGTGGCACCCGGTGCTGCAGTTTCTGATTTTGGGCAGATCCTTATTGAAGACGAACTAAATCCCAACCATATATTGGTTTGTATGAAATGACAACTGCATCTCAAATTGCTATTGTTTTCTCTCTCTCTCTTTAGGCAACCAGCAAATGTTCATTATTAAATCTGCTTTGTAATGTGTGGCCATTTGTAATAACCGTCAATTACTAAACTGCTATGATATACGATTACATGATCTATCCATTCAAATTGAGGCTTCAGATAAATGTTTTCCATGAGTAATCATCCTCGTGTGTGTTAATTCTTTGAGTCTTAACATTTTCTTGTCTAGTAATATGGGAATTTGATGACATTGAGAAAGGTTATGAAATAGATATGTATTTGGTAATTTCTTTATTTTAGGTCCTGGTAAGGAAATTGCCTCACGTTCTCCAATTATCTGAGTCCCTGTTAGCTCAACAAAAAGATCCATTGGTGGACCAAGTGTTTGATAAATTAGGATGATGAATACATTGTACAGTGTTATTTGGGCCCAATTGGTGATGATGAAAATAAGTCTTTTAGTGTAATGATAGAAACTTTGTATAAGTCTTCGGCTGCATCAGTTTTCTGGTAGCCTGTCGGATGGTTAGTTTGACTAATTAAACTAGGATATGAGGAGACATGGTTAGAAAAGGGTGTTTCTAGTAGCTTAGGAGACGTAGTAGGGTTCTGACTAATGGTGAAATTGTGACTCGACAAAATACTGAATTGGACTTGTGATCACAGAAGTATTGCCATATTGTGAAAATTGTACGTCTATGTTGTATTGAAGTTTAGGTCAGTCGAGTCCTAAGTGAGGACAGGTCAGTCGAGGCCTAAGATCCTGGGATATGCACCTACGGGTGGGTCTTAGTGTGGCATACACTAAGTGTGTTTATCTGCTGTTTTGTGAGTACTGTGCATGAGACGTCGTTACCGGTACTGAGAAAGGGAACTTGAAGCGTGACAAGTTGGAATATTTGAGGTTTCTTCAGAAAGCCGACCTGGAGAGATCTTAAAGATTTTTACTTAAAGAGGGTGAAATTGCGCTGGTCGAGGTTTCATTGGAAGCGAATGAGAAAATAAAATTTCTGAATGAGTGGGTACCTATAATTCTTTTAGTGGAGCAGGCAAAGTTGTTTTATGTTTGTATTCGTTTTGTGTGAAATTGTTTCGAAAAGACAAAAGAGAGAAGTTGTCAGAAACTGTTTTGTGAAGGGAGGGTCAGCTGCAGTGAGGAGTTACAGTGACGTCATACAAGTGCCGCACTGGTATTGGTGGTTGGTGTGAAGCCGCGCTGGTATTGGTGGTTGAGAAGGTAAAAACAATAATACGGAAGAGAGTTTGCACAAATAAAAAAACACTGCATTGAAAGAAAAGGAATCATGAAATTCTTTAAGCTGTTCAAAGCTTTAATACGCAAAGACAAGCCTATTGCTACTAGGGAAGGAGTTCCCGTGGCTCCGGAAGTTACACCTGCTTTGCAGATGTCATTAGAGAGAGGATATCACACTTGTACCTGGTTGGAGAATTGGGAAATATATACTGAGAAAGATGGTCCCTTAGCGTTTTCACAATATGGGACATTTAATGTAAGGATTTCAGAAAACTTGAGAAGACAAATGAACGATATAAAACCTTGTCCTAGATCTATGCAATAAGAGGTTCTTGAAGAATGGGGACACGAAGCCCATCCAAGAGAAAAAGAGAAATGTCAAGGGAAATATAGAAATACATTAAATCGATATGAAGAGGTAAAATGGGATTCCCAGAAGAAGATATGGAGACAGGATGTTGCCTTGGGTGCACAAATGTATCCCGTAATGGTAGCTGAGAATAAAGAAGGAGAAAAAGAAACATACTGAAGAGCCAAAAGGTCGAGTACTCATGTCAGACAAGAATCTGGAGGATATAGATGATGAATTATTGAACAAATTATTATTAAATAAACCTCCACCCTATCATGAAGAACAGAATAGTTCAGGGAAGAATCCATTCGTGGGTCTAATGCCAGAAGCCCCACTTGCGAATTTAGATCCAGCCTACAAAAACATTTTCTGTACGAAAAATCAAACTCCAGAGAGATCAGAATTTTCAAATACTGTTATGACAAATAATCCAGATGCATTATCTGTGCCAGTAACTATAGGTCAGATTGTTCCTTTGTATCAAACAGGACAAGGAGTTTCATAAGTTCATGCAATGACAGTTCCAACTGGAACAATGGAAAAACCCATTCCGTGAATAGGTTAGGCGAGACGACAAGGGATCTGAGAGCATTGCTTACCCTAGGAAGAATTGAAACCCATGGGAGTGGGGTAGAAATGAATAATAGAATGAATTCCACCATGGAAGGGGGAATAGAACCATTAATAAGTGTTACAGAAAGGGATCTTGAAACACCAAGTAGAGGTCAGCGAATAATTAATAGAAGGATTTTGCAAATGGGAAATCAGAAGACAAATTCATAGGTATTGCAGGGAGCAGGAGAAGCTAGCGGAGAATCTCAGCGATCAGAAACGAGTACATCAATAGGGCAATCACCGGAAGAACTTGACAATCAGATTATGGATATTGCTCCTACTGGCAGTGTACAGAGTAATACAAATCGAGACCTGAGCATAGATGTAAGCAAGTTAAAGGTGGAACTAGAAGAGATGATACTGGGAACAATTAGTCCAGAGAGATTAGTGAAATACCTTGATGAGGAATTACTATTCATGTGCACAGATATAACGTGAAAGGCTAGAAATGTACATGACAAATTTGCTGAGGTAGCACAGAAATATGGAGTAGATGTAGAAAAATATAAAGCTTTACAGAAAACATATCGATTGGATTTCAGTGATAGAGATATGGAGAATTTAAATCCTTCTGGAAAAAGACTGCAGATTAAAGAGTTATTAACTATTTTAAAACAATTGGAAGAAGTAGACAGATGGGAAGGCAGATGGGCTAAAAAGAAGGGAGACGCGGTAATGGTCTTGTCTTTATACCCAATGATAGATAAGGAAAAGGGTGAGGCAGACGCAATAGCATATCCCATTAGAGAAGTACCAGGAGGAGGGTATGTCCATGTCCCCTGGAACAGACAGGATATATTATCCTTTACAAATGATTTTCCAAGATTGAGAGAAAAACCTGTTGAGTGGTATAAACAAGTGGAAAGATTTGTGAAGGTTTCAAACGTTTTGCTAAAAGATTTAGATGCTTTGTTTGATATATGTGGTTTCAACAGATTTATGGGTGAAATGTAAAATTGCTGATGATTGGCCAGAGATAGAACCTGCTCGAGATCCAAAAACAGGTGCAGCATCAGCAGAGGTGATGAAAAAATTTAATCAAGTCATTTCATATTTGAAAGGAAAGATTTTGACGAAGGAAACGGATTGGGTGAAAATAGACAGGACTACTCAGGAATTGAAAGAGTCAGTTCATGCATACTATCAGAGACTTTTACAGGCGTTCAAACAGTATAGTGGAATTGAGAATGTGTCAGAAAAAGATATGAGACATTTTGTGTATCGCTTTGTGTATGGTTTGAAACCTGAGATTAGTGCTATGATTCAGCAGCATTTAATTTGTTGACAGAGTCAGTCCATAGATGAAATACTTCGTTATGCTAAGTATTGTGGAGACAATATTGATTCACGTCACAAAAAGTTAAAAGAGAAATTGATGTTGGCACATATGAGAGCAGCTAAGACAGGATACGTGGGTTTTGATTCTGATTTTTCAGGCATGATACAGGGAAATGGTCAGACTACAACTGGAATGAAAGGTGTCATGGTAAATTCCATGCAGAATTTGATGCCTCAAGGAAGGGGACGAGGATCAAACATAGAAACATTGAAGAAAATGTATCCATGTCATAGTTGCGGCAAGTTTGGACATTGGAGGCGCGAGTGTAAGTCTAATTTGGCTAATCAGGTAAATGGACAGACAATTGCGACACGTGCAGATGGAATGGTACAGTCACAGCTGAATAATGGGATGATGAATCAACCAATGTCAAATGTAAGAGGTCAGAATCAAAATATGCCTCAAGCTCTTATGAAAAATGTGAGTGGACAGGTACAGAAATACAATGTGAATATGGGTTTCCATACAAATGATCAAGTAAATCCAAATGTGCAAGTGGCATCACAATATTTATTGCAGATGGATGACAGTGACTCAGATACATCCCAATGACGGTGCCTGAGAGGGGAGGAGGAATGCGTGCTTGGCGCATCCTTAGAGGTAGATCAGAATGGTCCTTATGTGAATGGCAAGGTCAATGGAACATCTATTTCTTTCCTTGTAGATACTGGTGCTACCCGATCGACAGTGAGAACTGTGGAAATTTCCAACCTACCCCTCTCGGGAGAAAGAATCCAAGTAGTAGGAGTATCAAATCAATTGATCTCAACCCCAGTGACAGAACCTATGCAAGTACAGATTGGAACTTTTGAGGATTTACATAAATTTGTGGTGTGTCATGCCAGCCCGGTAAATTTGTTAGGGCGAGACTTATTATGTAAAATGAAGTGTTCCATCTATTGTAAACCGGAAGGTATAGAATTTCATACTAAGACGAAGATGTGGTGTTTAAAATGTCCAGACAAAAGACAGAAGTGAAGGGCTTGTATCCCTTACTTACTGAAAATGACTTACCCCCTTGTGCTAAGAAACACAGTCTTGCCTAAAGTGTGGGATTTTTCATGAAAAGATATTGGATTGATGAAAGGAGTAGCTCCAATTCGAATCACAGTAAAACCAAAAGCAGAATACCCCAGAATTCCAGCATGTAATTTAAGCCCCAAGACTATTGCTGGAATAACCCCATTGATTGAGACTCTGATCGAACAAGGAATTCTGAAAGACATTTTGGGCAGTCCGTGTAATTCACCTATCATGGGCATACAAAAACTGAACGGGAAATATAGAATTGTTCAGGATTTGAGGAAAGTCAATCAGATTGTGATACCTTGTTGTCCAGTAGTACCAAATCCTGTTGTGATTCCATACCAGATTCCATGTGAAGCTGAATGGTTCTCATTGAATGACTTGTGTCAAGCTTTTTTCTCCATTCCCTTGCATCCGGATAGCCAATATCTTTTTGTGTTCTGGTTCGGAAGCCGTGTTTTGGCATGGTGCTGAGTTCCACAAGGGTATATGGAAAATCCTTCAATCTTCAATCAAATATTGAAGAAAAATTTGGAATCTTTGGAAATGCCGAATCACTCTGTGCTAGTGCAGTACATTGATGATTTATTAGTTGCATCAGGAACTGAAGAAGCTTGCGTTACAGATACTGTTGCTTTACTGAATCATTTGACAGTGAGTGGACATAAGGTGTCACCAGCAAAACTCCAGTTTTGTAAAAGATAAGGTCTCTTTTTGGGGCACCACATTGAAAAGGGAGTCAGAAAAGTGTCACAGGATTGAATTACTGCTATTTTGCAGATTAATCCGCCATCTACTCAAAAGGACGTTTGAATGTTCTTGGGAATGGTTGGTTATTGCAGGCAGTGGATACCAAATTGTTCTCTGATAGCCAAGCCACTTCAGAGACTGACACACAAAGATGTGTCTGATCCTGTACCATGGGATGAAGAATGCATGCGCCCTTTTCTTGAATTGCGAGACAATTTGTGTCGAGCACCAGCATTGGAAATGCCCGACTTTAATAAGAGTTTTACTCTGTTTTGCGGTGAGAGTGAAGGTTGTGCACTATCAGTTCTCACGCAAATGCATGAAACTGCTCGCAGACCTGTTGCATATTTTTCAGCTACATTAGCTCCTGTAGCTGCTGCTTTACCTGGATGTTTGAAAGCTGTCGCTGCAACATGTTTGAGTTTGGAGCAGTGTGAAAATATCGTGATGGGTCATCCTTTGAAAGTGTATGTGCCACATTCTGTCGAGATTTTGTTGACTCAGACTCGAACACAGCATCTCACGAGTAGTCGGTTAACAAAATATAAACAAATGTCTCTGGGTGCAGAAAATCTGACTGTGACGAGATGCACGAGTTTTAATCCAGCTACCTTGATGCCATTGCCAGGACATGAAGTTGTAGTGGAAGAAGCTGATCATGATTGTCTTGACGTGACTGAATTGTGTACCAAACCACGACCTGACATCCAAGATACCCCATTGCCTGAGTTAGATCATGTTTTGTTTGTGGATCGATCATGCTTGAGGGATTCAGGAGGTACCTTGAGAGCTGTGTATGCAATCTGTACTGTGGTGGGTGTGGTTGAAGCATCATGGTTGAAAGGAGTGTATTCAGCACAGGTGGCTGAATTGATTGCACTTACCAGAGCTTGCAGCATTACTGAGCAAATGAGAGTAACCATACTTATGGATAGTCAATATGGTTTTGGGGTGGTGCATGATTTTGGGCAGTTGTTGTCTCAACGTGGATTCATGACCTCTTCGGGTTCACCAATACGAAGCGGAGAGTGCGTGAAAAACCTACTGATGGCACTACAACTGCTTGCTTAGATTGCACTGGTGAAATGTTCTGCTTACCAGACTGGTCATGAGTATGTGACCGTAGGCAATCGTTACGCTGATCAGACTGCGCGTTATTGCTCCCTAAATTATTACGCCTTTAATGGGGAATATTTGAAGGAACAGTCTGATGACACGGAATGCAGGTTGATGTTTCCGGTTATGGAAACTTGGGAAGAGATCAAAGAATTACAAGACTCAGTCCCACAGGCGGAGAGAGGAGGGTGGATTAAAGCAGGATGTAATCGTAGACAGGAAGATGAGGTGTGGGTATACACAGATGGGAGACCTGTGTTGCAAGATAGCTTGTTGTCTCCGATGGCAAGAAATTGCCATGGACCTACACATGTGGGTAGAGATGCTATGATACGTCTCTTTCGCCAGACTTGATACAATCCGTGATTTAGAGCCATTGCAGAAAGTCTGTGTCAAAGATGTATGATCAGTGCTTAATTTGAGCCGGTGCTTTCCGGTGCTGAGCACTGGCACTTAATTGTCAACACCGGCACTTAGACAAACAGCGCCACCCTGTGGCATACTGCTCTAAATTAGAGAACAGCACAACAACATTTGTTTGTTGATTCAATATGCATTTAAATGACTAATACCTGTGGCACAAGCCATTCTTATAGCTATGGGGGGCCTAAATAGTCTTAATGTTCACACTGCTAAGTGTGTGGTGGATGGTAGCTGTGGTGAAACTGTTATTGGCAGCGTGATTAGGAGAAATGAGTGGTGCAAGCTGCAGTGGCCTCCTGACTAGAGCCCCGGAACTTATTATTTTACAAATTAAGCACTGAGTATGATATGTCAACAACAAAATGCAGGAAGGAAAACAGTGGTCAATACGAGTCACATTGGAAAATTGGGAGGTTCTTTTACCTGCATGCAGCTCGATTTTATTGAGATGCCCCCTTGCAATGGATTGAAGAATGTCCTTGTGATTGTGTGTCTGTTTTCTCGTTGGGTAGAGGCTTACCTTTCAAGACGCAATGATAGCCTAACAGTAGCTAAACTGCTTCTTAGAGAGCTTATCCCTAGGTTTGGATTTCCAGTCTCGTTGGAATCGGATAGAAGTACACACTTCAACAATGAAGTGGTGCGAATGCTTTGTGCTGTATTGCAAGTTGAACAAAGGCTACACTGTGCCTATCGGCCAGAGGCATCTGGTGTCGTTGAACAAGTTAATGGAACTATAAAGTCACGATTGGCAAAGTGTGTGCGTCCACATCCCTGAAATGGCCTGATGCACTACCTCTGGTGTTGATGGGTTTGCTAAGCATAACAGACAGAAGAACTAGACTGTCCCCTCATGCAATATATATGGGGAGGGCTATGAGGCAGTACAGTCCCAGCGAATCAGCTTGTGAATATTTCTGATGAGTTGGTACTCGATTATTGTAAAGGATTGGCTGATGTGGTGCGTCCTGTGTCTCACCAGGTTGGAGAAGTTGCCACTACAGTTCAACAGGAGCAGTGTCACGACTTGTGCCGGGGTGACTGGGTACTAGTAAAAAAGCACGTACGAAAATCCTGTTTGGACCCTCGTTGGCGTGGGCCTTATCAAGTGATACTTGTAACCAGAACTGCTATGAAATGTGGTGGTCTACCTAATTGGGTGCAGGCAGCCCACACTCACCGAGTCCTATGTCCTCTTGAAAGTGTGGGGTCTGTGGTGGACGAATTGGTGGTAGCAGAGAGACGTCCTGTTCAGACTGAGCACAGAGACGAGAGGGCGCCAGCTACTGGGTCTCGAAATACTGGTTCAAACGAGAGTCAAGGAGAGTTGATCCCGGTTGGTAACGAGGGTCAAGTTGAAGGGGACTCAACTAAGAGAAGTCTTGACTCAAATGATGTGAACAGTGTACCAGAAAAACGAGTGCGTAAAGGAGACCGTTGGACCAGAAAATCTGAAAGATTGAGACACAAACTGAGCACAGGAAAAATACCTTCTACTGTGATTGAAGTCTCCAGTCAGTCTAAGCAAAGTGATACAGACGGAGAAGAATCTACAGTACGCAGAACAAAGAGAGTACGAACTCCAAGTCAAAGATATGCAGCTCCAGAGTAGATGTATTTAGCTGCTGCAAACGACTGGGAAAAAGAGTATTACGCGTTTTGCTTCATAGATTGCATCTCACAGAAACCACCATGAAAGAACGGTTGCGAAAAGGTGCTGAAAAAATAAAGGCCAAAGGAAAGGCGAAGGGATAAAGTCAAAGTGATAAGACACTGTTCTGAAGTTACTGCACAAAGCCTTATAATACAAAGCATTCTATAAAAATTAAAACAAATTTAAAAAGGGAGTACCTCTAGATTTGAGATGGATAGTCCAAATCAATCTTCACTAAGGCGTAAGCGTATATGTGCTTGCTTTTTTAATGCTTTTGTCCAGATTCTTGTCTTGTTGTTGATAATACTAAACCTACCTCATTATGTTTATCCTAATAAACATACTAATTTGCATGTTACTACAACGACAGAGATGACAAAAGTGCAAGGAGTGGTGATAACTAATGATTTAACAAGTACTGACTCACACCATGATCGTTCAATTAACGATTTCTCACTAAATGTGTTTACTAAGTTGTTGTATGAGTACGTCGACACTATGGATGCAAGAGGTTTTATGTGGGCATGCAATTACCTAGTTTTGTGTCTGAAGGGGTGACTTATCATCACCTGCCTTTAACATATGGTATATCTTGTAGTGTACTAACAAATGTATTCTATTGTAAAGGGCAATTTCAATATTAATATTCAAAATATGATCTGTTTTTTTCGGAAGTTCCAGTCAAGAACAATTTAAATGTAGTGCCAGATGCACGAGATGCTGAAATAATGGGAGAATTTTTCCATCCTACATCACCTATAGACACTGTATATGCACATCGACATAACCTAACTTGTGCTTTGCATAGTGTAGAAAAAGAATTTATAAATTCAGTAGAAGATCAGGGAGAAGAAATAAAAGGAAATCTGAAAAACAAATGAAAACACCTCCATGGGCACACAGGGAGGGTGAATATAAAAAGGGAGAGACGTACGCTGCAATGACTCTAGATTGGCAACATAAAGGAAAGATTTGCATATTGAGACGTAAAACAGAACATAACAATACATTCATTGGTTCTAGTGAGTGTGAACATACCTTCCTACTTATGGGAGGTTGGGGACTGTATTTAGCAGGACTAGACCCTGTATTTCCTGGACTATTCTTTGTGTGTGGGAAAAATGCTTTTTGTAGATTACCTAGACATTGGTATGGGAGTTGTTATATGGGAAGAGTGTTTCCAAAAATGTATCATGTAAATGAAAACAGTGGAACCAATGAAAGAACACTTACACGCTTTAAGAGAGGAATAAGTGCTGCTGAAATTATTGGGGATATTTTTGGAGCTATAATACCCTCAGTTGGGGTAATTCTAAATTCACACAAAATTCGAAAACTTTCAACAATAGTAGATCGATTATCGGCAGATACTGCTGGTGGATTTTTTGTAATTGGTACGGAAATGGTTGCTATTAGATCTATGGTTTTACAAAATCGACTTACTTTAGATGTACTTTTAGCAAAAGATGGCAAAGTTTGTTGCATGCTGAAAGTTCAACAATGTTGCACTTATATCCCTGATAAAAGTAAAGATTTGAAGGGATATATCAGCAACACCACTGATTTAGGAAAAAGAACTAACCGAACTAAAAGTAGATGGTGCTTGGGAGACAATTGGGAAAGGATTTTCATCTGTGGGAAATTGGTTTCCAGCACAGGGAAAAGTTCTGGTGGGAAAAATACTAACACCAATAATGACAATTGCTATTGGCTTGATAATAATAATACTAATATATCGATATTACAAATGTAGACCAAATGACGAAAAAAATTGAGGGCTAAAAATAAATAGAGTAGAAGTTGAATTAGAAGATAGAATATGTGGTTTTTATGATGACATGAAGGATCTAGAACAAGTTAGACTGAAACAAATGAAGACAACTGCATTCAAATGTAACATCAGATATTGATCAGATGATAAGATTGTGTGATGGCTTGATCACCATCAAAGGGGGAATTGATGGAGCGTAAATGTTAAATGACGTTTGCCTCTATGGATTCTTCCTTTTCATATGAGATTATGAAAATTATTTCCTGATGAAAACATGTAAACTGGCTAAGTCAAAAAACGTGAGATTTCATACTGCATTGTACAAGTAATGCAGAAGTGTTTGAAACATGAAAATGTAAAAATGTAAGCAGAGAGAGAGAGAAGAAACAATGATATTGACTATGTATGTGAACACATGCTTCAAGAATCAAAACTTAGTTACATGGAAATGGTGCTAACGATAATTTCTAATGTATTGGAAATGAAATAATGTGCATAATAATGCTTCTGAAATTATTAAAAGGCTTAATTCAGTAATAATCGGTAGTATGCAACACTGCAGTTTTTCTAACGCTATGTGATAAAAACGTGTATTTCAGAAGTGACACATGAATATTTGATAAACATGCAAATGATTTTTAGTAGTGCCTAATACTGACATGTAACTGCTTAAGAAGAAGAATGATTGAAAAATTCATAAAGAGGAGTCATAATACAATTAATATTGTGTAATTTATATTGATCATAACGTGAAAATGATTCCGTGAAATTTCATGTAGGCCTTAACTTTCTTTTCTTTCTAACTCGAATCTTAGAATCAAGCTGAAGTAGTCACTTTAGACGCCTTGAGAACTTTTCCTAAAGTTTCTTTTCCTTATTCAACCACAATGGGTTAACTTTTGATTTAGCAACATTCTTGACAGAAATGTATCAATATGATTGCAAACCCAGGGAAAGCACCTGGGAACGGACGGACTGTGAGTAAAGGGAAGTTTCTTACTTCTGTGGAAAGGATGGAACTAAATTGCATTTGGAACTTAATGAATTTGCAAAAGGATTACTTAATACTTCCGGATTTCTTAGTGAGGTATTATTCACACCATGAGCATACCACCGGGAGCAACCAATGGAAACCATATGGGCCGATGGAAAGGGTAGTTTGTGGGTGTGTACTGTGAACTTTTGGAAGTATAATTGCCCCCTTGGAGGAGGAGTCAGGGCTGGCTGTCATTTACCACTTTCCTGCCTGGCATGCTGTCGGACTGAATTCTGATTTTCCTTCTATGCCAAACCTTTGAACCAAACTTTTCTGACTGACCTGAACCTGCACTTTGCCAGCTGGTAAAATTGTGCAGAAATTAACCTTTCGTCTGAAAGGTTAACTGACTCCTTCTGTCATGCTGTGCTGCAGTTTCTGATTTTGGGCAGATCCTTATTGAAGACGGACTAAATCCCAACCATATATTGGTTTGTATGAAATGACAACTGCAACTCGAATTGCTATTGTTTTCTCTTTTTCTAGGCAACCAGCAAATGTTCATTATTAAATCTATCTGCTTTGTAATGTGTGGCTATTTGCACTAACTGTCAATTATTGAACTGTTATGATATACAATTTCATGATCTATCCATTCATCCTCATGTGTGTTAATTCTTTGAGTCTTAACATTTTCTTGTCTAGTAATATGGGGATTTGATGACATTGAGAAAGGTTATGAAATAGACATGTATTTGGTAATTTCTTTATTCTAGGTCCTCGTAAGGAAATTGCCTCACATTCACCATTTATCCAAGTCCCTGTTAGCTTAACAAAAAAATCCATTGGAGGACCAATTGTTTGATAAATTAGGATGGTGAATAAATTGTACAGTGTTATTTGGGCCCAATTGGTGATGATAAAAATAAGTGTTTTAGTGTAATGATAGAGAATTTGTATAAGTCTTCTGCTGCATCAGTCTCAAAGATCTTGGTTGCTCGAGAAAGCAGGGCATTTAAAAAATAAATATAGGCCGGTCAAAGATCTGTCCTGTGGATGGATGTGCTTGGAATTTGTGGTTGTGAACTAGAGCAGCACTATGATATGTAGACCCTACTCCAGAGCATGCCCTCTCAGACCTGGTGTGACTAGAGAAAAAGAGATCCAGAGTCCATGTTGAGGGCCGCAGTCCCAACTCTGTTGGTCTGACTGAACCCAAGGTAAGATATCAGTTTGTGTTTTGGGGAGACATACAGTCCCTAGAGGCCACAAGTAAGGCAGCCCCCTGATGGGTCCACCAGGTCAGGAGCCATCCTTACACCCTATCTCCCACCATGCTGTCACCGTGCTGCCCTGCACTTGAATAGCTCCTTGCACCTTCACATTTTGTTTGCACCCAAGAGAAAGTAGTTTTCATGTCAAATCTTCAATGATGATTTGTCTCCTAAATGTCAGGTTTTATCACATGACACCCCTACATTTTCAGAAGAAGTAGCTTACTCAAATAAAATCACACCCTCTTCTTATGATTTCCAAAAGGCAATAAGAATAATTCAAGGACAACATAATTTTTTCTTATCAGCTCACTGCACAAAAAAGCAAATTGACCACCTTCTACCATTAGAAGCAGATATTTGGGGGGACATGCTGCATAATGTTTTGGATCAGGGAAACAGTTCCAGAAACTGATTTTAGTAAAGATTTATTGCTTGAGTAATATCAGTAGGACACGTTCATTTTGCTACACATTTCAGATTTAAAAGCTGGACCTAAAATTGCTTTAAAATCATCAACTTTGTTCACTTTAAATTGGTGATATACTGCTCATAAATGAAAGAGGAAGGGTATCTTAAAAAGACACACTGTTTGACAAGGCTGTTGCCACCTTACTGACATTACCTTCAAATATGTCCAGAGCCCTGTGATATAATGTGTGGGATTTAACAGATTTTTGGCGGGTCCATCACCCTGAGGCTCATATGTACTCCTACTGCTCTGGACTACATTATCTTGAGGTACACTTTGACACGCTTTAAACATGTAGGGCTCTTTATGGCCAAGTGGTGGGACTGGAATACCTAGCGAAAACATATTCTGACCACGCTCCCATGCTGGACACGTTCCAATGGTCCTCACCTAGGCCTAGTGTGCCTACCTGGTGTTTTGATCTGGCTCTTTTTGACGATCAGGCCTTCTGGATTTCATTAGGGGAACACATCTCTCAAGACTGGACTGATAACGCAGGTTTGGTCAGGTCAGTGCAGGTGGAATGGGAGGCTATGAAAGTGGTGATTCAGGGGTATTGTATCTCTATCAAAGTGGAGGTTCGCACCCAGCTCCTTTCAGATATTCAATGGTAGGAAGTGGTGTTGGATGGTCTTTCAGGTGGGCTAGAAAGGACCCTTTATGGTAGGGGATGTTGTTGTATGTTAGGGGGAGAGACATCGACCTCTTGGAGGCGGTATTGGCATTATCGGACTTCAGGGTTCACTTGGGACTTGAGGTCAATTGGGCCAAGTCATGTATTTATCCCTTGAGCAGGGATGCCCCTGAAGGTGTTCCCATCTCCACCATGCCGACGTTGAGGTGAGAGCGAGATACAGTTGAGTACTTTGGAGTGGCTGTTTACCGCTCCCCGGCTTTGTTGTATGAGGGGAACTTTGGGCGTGTGTTGACTGGGCTACGTCACTCTGTCGCCTTCTGGACTAAATTGCCTCTATCGATCAGTAGCCACGTGGCTGTTTCCAAAATGATTATATTGTGGCAACTTTTTTATTTGTTTGCAGCACTCCAGGAGTTGCCCCAGCTATTTTTTTGGGTGCTGGGTGGTTTGCATCTTTCACTTTATTGGGGCTCCTCTTGTCGTCTTGTAGCCCTCTGGAAGTTGCAGCTCCCCTTGGCCGCAAGGGGCCTCACTGCTCCCGACTTGGAATTATCTTACCTAGCGGCCCAGCTTCAATGGGTGGCAAGTTTGCGAACCTTTCTAAGGGACGGTGTGGGAACTCCAGAGGGTGGCTCTCTTCCCAAGGATTGCCAGTTGGGTTTTCTTAGGAATCCAACACCAGCGACCAGTGTGTCGACTTTGAATATCCTGATTAGGTCTGTGCTTTATGTTTGGGCTTGTGCTTTACGGCGGACTTGTACGCCGACCCCGTACTCCCATGAACTTCCTCTTTTGGTAATTTGGCGGTGGGGTCACCTAGGGGTGGTCTGGTCTATGTGAGTGTTCGGCGGTGGGGATAGATGTCCTGGGCGATCTTTTTGCGGTATGAGGATTGTGTCCTTTCCCGGACCTCCGGGAGTCTTGTGATAACCCATGTGGGCTATTTCATCCTCCATGGAGCCTTGGCCCGCAAGATACAGGAATGGTGGGGTACCGGTGTTGCTGAACCTCCGTAACATGGCTGCCTGCATTATCTCTTCCTTATAACGGATAGAACGAAAGCGGTCACGTTACTTTATAGGGCTTTATTGGAGGGGGTGTGATGGCCCTCACAGGAATCCGGTCCCGCTGGTAGGCGGACCTAGTGTCACCTCTCACTGATCCAGCTTGGAGGAGGATCCTGGAATCCATTTCTAAGGTATCTTGAAATTCCTTCTTCAAACTCATCCAGTTATTTTATCTGCATCAAGCTTATTTGACTCACCAACGTATACATGCTATGTTCACTGCTGCAACTTCGGAGTGTCCCCAGTGCACCATTGAGGACGTAGATTTTTTCCACATGGTTTGGTCTTGCCCACTCTTATTACCCTATTGAATAGTGGTCCTCCAGGTGGTTCATGGGGCCATGGATAGAGAATTTCCTCTGAATTCTTCTTTATGCTTGCTAGGCCTCCTTGACCGTTCGGCAGCTAGAAAGGCCACTGATAGGTTCTTATATTTGGCCTTGATCCTTGCCCGCAGGCAATTGACCAGGTCTTGTAAGTCTGTCCGGGGTCTTGATGTTTACCGTTGGTGGTTATAGTTGACGAAGTGGACTGACTGTGAAAGGGAGGTGATTTGCAGGGAGGAGGCTGGGGGGGCCGGAAAGTATCGATATTGCCTGTATGGGATACCATCTTGTTAGTTTGTCCACAAATGGATAGTGAGGGCCTGGTGCTTGTTAATGGGTTCCCTTCTGGCAGCTCCGTGCCAGCCTTGGATGCTGGAGCACTGAGCCGAGCCCCGGCTGGCTCTCCTCAGTGGCCTTCATCTCTCTTTGCTCCCTCCGTTATGATTGGGGGATCGTGGGGTCCGTGCATTTCGGGTGTCCTGGGGGGGCAGGTTTTGTTTGTCTACTTCTTTATTTTGTGCATTTCATTCATGTGGGTTCCCTTGTCTTTTTTATGATGAGGCTTCCCCTCTGCTGAGCTTGGTAAGGCTAACATTGCAGCTAACTGCACCATTGTTATATTATATGACTACTGCTGTCCTGTCTCTGAGTTAAGCGTGACAGTTTTTATGTTTTTATATTCATTGGTTTGTTGAGATGTGTTGCAAAAACTTAATAAAAATATAATTTTTTTTAAATGTCATCACTATTTCTAGCTTCTTTAACAAGTTTTTAATGGATGTAAGTTATTTTCTCTAGTTCTTTCCTGCTCTCTTATAGCGTTTTAATACATTGCCCCCAAATACAACTTTGAATGCCTCTCATACAACTACAGATTCTGAGGCAGTTCCACTATTCCCTAACGGAGAATTCTGAATCCCCTCGGCTATAGCATCCCCGTAAGGGCAGTGCTCTGGTCAGAGGTCTGGAGCCTCCAGGCCAGGAAGGCATCTCTGTTTTGACCCTCATTTAACTTTCACTAGCAAGGGATTATGTTCAGGAAGTGTTTTGCAGTGGTATTTCATTTGTTCAACAGCTGTACACTGTTGTTTTGAGCAATAAAACGTATCTAGCTACACATATAAGTCATGAACATGTAAAAATGCAAGTATTCCCTTGTATTGAGATTTCTCAGACTCCATGAGTCCACCAATCCCTGGCTCACCGCCATGTCCCTCAGAACTTTGGCTCTTTGTAGTACAAAGGGCGAAGGCAGTGGAAAATGCAACTTATCATGCAGTATATAACTTACACTGTTTTAATGACTCCCAAAAGCATGGGCAAATGTGGTGAGTGTGTCAGAATGACTGATAGTACATTTAAACAGAGATGTAGCTTTGGGGTGGTGGGGTTTGGGATGTAACACCCAACAAATAAATATATTCTTGGCTTGGTAGTGGGGCTGGGGGGACCTAAGTCAGGCCTGCAATGTCTCCGTTGGTTTTTCTTGTCATCCTGATTTCACTATGAGGTTTTAACTTGTTCATTTTTGGATCAGGAACTTAAATATAATTAGACCCAAATTTACAAAGCTTTTTCATTTCCGTTGCTGCACTTTGCTAATGCAGCCCAACACAAAATCCTTTTTGGTATTTACAGCCATGCAAATCTCAATTTGTGCAGCTTTGCAAAAAAAGTAAAGTAACGTAATGCATTGCACTTCCTTACATTATTTTGCATGAGGTAGACGTCCCAGGGGTGGTACATGTGCTTTCACGTGCATCCATCAATAGATTTTGATGCAAAGCTATTTTTACATAGTCACAGATTTACAAAGATTTTGCGTCTGGAGTGCGAGACTTTTTTGATGCAGCCCAATGCAAAATCCTTTTTAGTATTTACAAAAACATTCAAATGTTGATTTGCATGTCTTTGTAAGAAAAAGTAAAGAAGCGCATTGCGCTGCCTTGTGTTACTTTGTGTCAGCTAGGCATTCCCTGTGTGATGTATGGGAATTCCCATGCATCCACCTATGGATTTTGACGCAACCCCATATTTGCAAATAGTGGTAGATATGGGTGCGTGTTAAAATGGTGCGCCTGTCTGAGGCTGGCGTAACGAGGAAAAATATCTTAATTTCTCCTCCTTCTTTCCTCTTTGCATGTGTACTGCATAATACAGCACACATGCAAAGAGGAAAAAGATTCCAAAGATAGTTTTACCTCTTTCTGCACAAAAATATCCTGACCATAACGCAGGCACCCTTGTGCCAAAGTGCACCACACACGGGAGAGAGCACGCCTGCGCCATTTCTTTGAAGATAAGACACAGTTCTGCTTTCTTCAGGAGACTCAGAGCAGCAAATTTGCTTGCTGTGCTGAGTTAGGCCACTTCTTTGTAAATGTGCCCCTTAGTGGTAGATTTGCCCAAAAAGTAGCAAATCTGCACCCACAGAAGTGCTCCTTGAATGGTTGCAAATTTACTTCTTTTTAGAATTCACAAACATTGGCAGCATCAGGCATGGAAATCTAGGCCAGTCTCGGGTTTTCAGGCATACTACTGGCAATCAAACTCCCAAAAGGTGATGAATGCTTGCAAATAGTCTAACCATTGCCAATCCCTCGGAGTAGCATTCCAAACCATTTTTCGACCACCGTGTCACTTTAGACAGAAGGCCTGATTTAGGATTTAGCAGGTGAGGTAAAGGCCAACAGGGTGGCGGAGGACTTTATAGCCTTTACACCACCTGCTAAATTTAGAGATGTTCGCAAGCCTAGCAGTCCCTGCTATCTCTATACATCGGCAGGAATCAATGTCATGGTGGTTCATGTCAATCTAGGGACAGTTTAACAGACAGCTTCGTCAAACATGATGGCTGGACACCAAACTTTTACAAAGCTTTTTATTTTTCATAAACAGTCACCCAAAGCAGGTGAAATGACCCCAACACCAGTTTTCTGCCAAGGTGTGGGGGTCATTTTTTTTTTTTACTGTTCCTCTCGACCAGAAAGGGCCGGCTTTAGCCCTAGGGGCACCCAGTGCAACAATCTTTTTTGGCACCCCCCCCCCCCAATAACCTCCTTCTCCATGGATCTCCTTACTACCTCCCTCCAACAGCGCCCCTCACCTCTCCATAGCCCCTCTCTCACATGCATTTCATTTGTTTTATAGTGTTAGGCATATCAGTGTAGGGTGTCACAGCACTTTACATCACATACATATTAAACAGAGATAATCAATCGTACATGTGTAAATCAGTCTATAGCAAATGTCACAAAACAAATGAGGATTACAAGGTGTAGGAATCACGTCAGCTATACTAGAAGGCAACATATTTTAAGAGTGTTTGGGTTGGAGAAGCACAAACTTGAATTTAAAACATACCACAGTGATTGGGGTCACCTTTACTAATTTTAATGGATTTCTACCCATGCAAACACTTTTTCGCAACATTAGGTTAATGAAAGACTGAGGCAAAAAACATATTGTTCTAACCTATACCTTGCAGACTGCAAGCAGCACTTTGATGATCGTTCAAAGCACCCTGTGCTACGTCAGGATTGTAACTTATGAACTGCAAGTAACAAAAGGATCTCTGTGACAAAAGCAGTAACCCACTGAGCTAACCACACAAAATGCAATTCTGTGATCAGCATGGTACATGTTCTTTGCAGCAGGCATATTAACCCTCTGCGCTACTTTATGATGAGTCAAACTGACACTAGACAATGCTCAATCTCTCTCCAGTAGGGACATTAATCACTAGAGTTATCTTGACATTTTTATTGTTGCCTGAAAACTGCTGGACACACTAGGAGCTCGGCAGCAGGTGCAAAACCTATACATTATTTCTAAACACAGCAGCCCCCTCCCTTCCCCCAAGATTAGCACCAGGTACAACTGCACCAGTAGCACCGTACTAAAGCCGGCACTGCCACCAAAATAAACCTGTAAGGGACTGGTCATATATGTTTCGCTATGCTTTGATACGTTATACCTGTTTACTGAGTTGTCTTATGATTTGTTTGTTATGTACTTTTATACAGTGTTTGTCACATATGATCGCAAAAAGAAGTGTTGCCCGATAAGATGACATGATCTAAATGTAACATTTTTTTTTCTAAAAGTAAAAAAGAAAAGTGAAATAAATCACATGGGCTTCTGAATTAAGGACAAAGGCTCGTTTTGTCTAGCATTTTGTTTAAATTGAGCTATCTAGATACTATGTGTGTTTACAATTTTGAAGTGGTCCAATCTAGGTAGCGTATGGACCCAAGCCTCCTGTTGTTTACAAACCAAAATAAACCTGGCAGTGACGAACAATAACATTTTTTTTTTTTTTAAACAATCTCATTGTTTATTCTAAAAAGGGCAGAGAGTCGGATGGCTTACTTCCTAAGGGACCTACTCTGTCGGGCCACTGAAGGAAGTTTCACACTGACAAAGTAAATTTTCCTCCATCGGTGTAAAACTTGCAGTGCGCCCAACTCAAAATCAGGCAGGTGGACTTTGAGTTTGGCAGGCAGGGTACTCCATGCTGTTGCAACAGAATAACTGTCTACCAAACTCTAAATCAACTCCAGATGGCCACCTAATGCAAATCAGTACTGACCCTGCTCCCCATGGGAGCAGTCTATCCCGAACCTTGGTCACCTCACACATTCACTCTTAGACTCACTGCTTTTTTAGTTGGGAAATTTGAGATCCACACCCCCTGAATCTCACTGAACAAGCTACGCACCTGCATTTAAAAGCTGGGCCTGATCAGTATTGGGGCATACACAATGCTCAACTCAATGTCCACACTGTCCAACGTGCCCTCTATGATACTATATCGACCTCCCTGGTCAATATGCAGCGAAGGTGCCTTACAGGGTATCCCGGCCACGCCTTTATCAGTGCTCCCCTAGCTAGCACCGGACGAGCACTCCCTGCCTCGCCATCTCTCATTATCTCTGACCTTCCTCTCCGAGCTTTGAGAGGCAAGGATGCTCCAGGCACGGGTGACGTCAGCCAGATAAGAATCAAAGCGCTGCGTGTCGTCCTGTTACTTATCGATGAACACCTGCCTGCAGTGGTGGACTTTACCACGTAATTAGAGTCTGAATAGCAGGAGTAAATCAAGTAACATAACCCCGCGCGTCGAACGGATGTCCTTTACAGAAAACCCACAAGAGTATCTGAGGTGCCACGGAACAATTGGAGCTTTGTTTAAAAAAATTAGGGTAGCAAAAACCATGCACAATACGTTAATATCACCCTTAAGGTAGGGGTTTTCATGCAAAATAACTCGAGCACAGAGAAAGGAAGTATTTCGGTTTATGTGCAGTGAAGGGTTTTGCGAATACTTCGATTGCGGGTATTTCCTGGGCGACAGCAGGGCGCGCGCCACTGACGCAGCTAACCAGGTGCAGAGCAGCGCAGGCTGCAGCACCGCACGCTTCTCCCACAAACAGAACTCACTTTACACGAAAGCTGTAGCACAAGCTTCCCTCACGTTTTAAACAGGTAGAGGGCATATATAACTTCAGTACATCTTATACATAGCTGCCAAGGTTTCAGATTGCTATGTGTGACATTTTCATAATTTCAGTGTAATTATGAGTGACATTTCCACAAATATGAGTGACGCTTTCTCGCAAGCAAATCAAGCAATGAAGACAAGGGAAACATATAAATATCAGAAATTACACCTATTTGAGCATAGCTGCTAATGTTTTAGATTGCTTATGTGTGACATTTTCATAGATTCAGTGGATTTATGAGAGACAGTCAGCGACTAACTGAGCGACACTTAAAGTGACACTTTCTTGCAACCAAAATCATGCAATGAAGTCCATGGAAACAGACAAATATCAGAAATCACACTAATTTGTGCAACAATAAAGTCGAACTCTGCAGCGGGTGCTTTTAAAGCTATTATTTAATTTCTAAATAATCAGCACCCTCTACCCCAATCTCAGCTCCAGGTGCGGCTGAACCACAAGTAAAAAAGGGATTTCTGTGACAAAAGCAACAACCCACTGAGCTATCCACATACAATACAGTTCTGTAATATGCTGTTAGACTTTCTTTAAAGGAGGCATATTAAATCTCTGCACTACTTTATGGTGAGAGTGAAAACTGCCAGTAGAGAACACTGTGACCTCTCTCCAGCGGGAACATTAATCACCCGACTAATCTGTGATTTAGCAAGTCTCATAGTGCTGGGAAAATAAAGGCTGCTGCTTCATACTGTCAAGAAAGGGTATTTAACCGTTTGCAAAAATAAATCAGCAAAACTGCTAGTTCAATTAGACAAAATTAGATGGGGGGCCTGCAATTACAGCACAGACAGGCAACTTTAGTGTGCACATTTGCAAGGCGCTATGCTGTGCTGGAGCCCCTCCCATTTCTTGTAAAATAAACATTTTAAATGTCAGCAGCAGTAAATTAGTATATCAATATGTGACTTACTAAGTCTCTTAATAGAATGTTCCAATGAAGAGGAGCTGCTGGCGTGGCACCGCGGACATCGTTAGCCTGTCTCTTCTTCAGTCAGACCGAGCCGTGCTGCACTATACCCGCCAACCAGAGAGAGAGTGCGCGCGCGTGTGTGTTTGTGTGAGTGTGTGCGCGCCCGCGTCTGTTTTTTCTTAGGAGAATACTAGGCTCTGCAAGCAGTTCGAACGGGCTGCGTGCTTGCAGTTCATTTCATCTGCATTGCGCTGTATCCTACACGGCTTTTCCCTCTAATCCCAGCAACTTTTTGGGAATGCTCCATCTTTTTTCTTTTGCCATTCTATGGCAGCCACACATTAGTTACAGGCATGGCTGCCATGCTGCAACTCAAAAACTATGTTAGACTGTGTACAACACAGCAAGACAGACATTAATTGCATTGTTTATTGTCATTATTGCAAGTATATTCCTTATTTAGAACACAGTATGGTTTGTTTTTTCTACCTGTATTCCTTTAATTTATCTCGCATATGTTATTGAGTTTGTGTGTGTTTTATTGTGGCGGTGTCAGAGGGTTAATGGAAGAATGAGTCAGTGGATGGATGAATGGATGTCTACGTGCAAAAATAAGTGACATCATGCAGGCTAGACGAGGCATTGAGTGCCTAAACCCATCAATGACACATAAGAAACTTTTAGTCATAAAACAAGACACTGCCAATATTTGTTCTTCATCATCACATATGAGAGGACCTTCAAATACATGAGTTCAGGATGTGTGCTGTACAAACACCTTCTGTTTGATTTAGTGTGCAATAATGCAATTTATGTATAATAAGAAACTAAGCCACATATAGGGTACACATGACAACTGACTTGCCTCTTAGTTCACTAATGACATTGTCGCCATGGGGGTGGGGAGTGGCACAAATATTTCAAAGTTGTTGTTTTAAACTATCATAATCACTGTTAATAGATGCCTTTCAATACAGTGTTATAATCTGGTGTACGGAGGTGAAACGCTTCCCAATGTTAAAAGAATATACTTTTTTTAAATTTTGAAGACTTTATCATATTCTTGCTAGATATCTGTTGCTTGATTTACATGCTGAATATTTCCAAGGCTCGGTTTGTGCACAGGCTCTTAGAGCCAAGCCAGATCCTTGGTTCAGCTCTGACTCAGCTCTTGCTGTTAATTTGTTGGCTTACCCACCTCTAAAACTCACGTAACAGGTACATCAGAGAGCAGCAGCAGGGGCGAAGCTTTGGGGGAGATGGGGTGTTTGGGGTGCAACACCCCCCAAATAAATGCATTCCTGGCTTGGTAGTTGGGGCTGGAAGCCCTGCATCAAGTCTGATATGTCTGTGTTGATCTTTCTTGTCATCCTGATTTCCCTAAGAGCATTTAAATTGTTCATTATTTGGATCAGGAACTTAAATATATGTAGTGATTGGTTTACAAAAAAGTAGCAAATCTGCACCCATAGAAATACTCCTTGAATAGATGCAAATGTACAACTTTTTTTAATACATCAACATTGGCAGTAGTAGGCCAAAAACTTAAAAAAATAATAATAATGACCCGCACACCATGGGAGCTTCCTACCGAAGTGTTGGGGTCATTTTTCCCTCACCAGCAGGATATACCTGGGGGTGACGGACAGTAAAAAAAAATCCAACCATCTAAATAGGGTGGACAGTCAAATGGCTTACCTCCGATGCACGTTGGAGGAACTTTTAGACTGAAGGAGTACATTTTACTGTGTATGCGTAAACTTGCAGTCTGCCTAACTCGCAATCTGGCAAGCGGATCTTGAGTTTTGTGGACAAGGTATTCTGTCGCAGTTGCAATGGAGTACTTGTCCACCAAACTCTACATCTGCCCCATAGGCCCACCTAATGCAAATCAAGTACTGACCCTGCTCCTCATGGGAAAAGTTCATCCTGAACCTTGGTCACCTCACCCATTCACCCTCCAAAACACTGCTTTTGTATTTAGGATATTTGAGATTCACAACCCCCAACTCTCACTAATTAAGTTACGCCCCTGAGCAGCAGTGAGAATTTCCCTCACACATTGCAAGGGTTAATCATAACAAAAGTATAAGTTCACATACCCATACATACCTACCCACACACACACCATCTCTGAGACTAGCAGTGCAAGCTTCCCACAAACATGGAGCACGTTCAGCTATGAGACCACCATGATGGGGGTGGTTAAGAGACTGGACATGGACAGGGTTAGAAAAGGAAGACAGGTCTGCATAACAGCAGCACGGTGGGGCACCTACAGAGATGGGGTCAGGGTGTACAGCCCGACTGTAGCACTTCACTGTGCTTAAGGCATAGAATGAGTAGCCTGGTGAGGCTGCAGAACGAGGTAGGGGCGTAGCTATCAACAGTGCAGCATGTGCAATGGCACCAGGGCCCATGGCTGTGAGTGACCCACTTCATCCCAATTATTAACTGCTTTTCTACAACCAAACCAGGGATCGGGGACAATTTCCTTGCTAAAATCGGTTTAATAGCACCCTTGCTATGCCACGGGAAGGAGGCATTGTTTGTATATTTAATATTTATGTGGAATTCCATTCAAAAGTTGTGGAACGTTCAAAAGCTGAAGTAAAATTCTAAATGATCTTTGCTATTCAAAATTACAAGCCCATTTCACTAGATGTCGCAGAGTGGACCAGATGCAACTGGAGTCTTCTGAAAAATGTCATGATATTCCTTGTTGCTTAAACGGGACTGACTGTGTCACTTTCGCTCCATCCGATGTTCATTATTATATTATTAGTTTTGCCAATGCGAAACCAGCATTGGCAAAATCAACAGTGGCAACAACCATGCTAGATTGTTATTTTTTAATTCTTCTAAGATGGTGGTAAAGTTCAATGTAGATCTAATGGTCAGCCACCTCAGAACATTCTTTTATATACTTTCAAGATGGCTGACATCTTACATTCTTCTATGCACCATCTCTGATGTCCACATGATAGAGGTGGGGAAGTATGCATCAGACCTCTCAAGTGGTGAAGAACGGTCATGATCTACAGTTGCCGTAGCCACCACCACCCAGGCCGACTGTGCCATAATCCGCATTCCAAGAACTTCTGCAGGTGATAGAGAAGCCCCTCCAATCATTCTGAGTCTAAGTTTCCTTTACATGATCAGGGAGAACCAAGTGATCTGTGCAAATGTAATTCAGGGAGTGGAATCAAAAATGTCTTTGCAAATGATATATACCTAAGCTGGCCTATGCTGCCTTCCTCAAAATCCTTTCTTGCTCTCATTTGCTGAGTGTTACTTATCTGGTGACTTCTTTACTCCTACTCCATAAGCTTTCCAATTATGAATGTCCTCCTGCAGAGCTCTGAGCCTGCCACACACTGACTGGTTCATTTTTAAATTAAAGGGGACTGATGATAATGTACATAAGTGCAGGGATAATTAGAAAGAGCCTACGTACTAAGAAAATGGCCCGCTCACACGCAAAAAGAAATCTGAAAGGATTTACAATCAAAAGAAAAATGAAGTCTGTGAATCTCAGATTCAGTCTGCAAGAAGGTCCACCACTTTGAGCATGCGCGACAAAGGCACAGCACTCATTTATAGCAGGGTACACAGGTCTGCAGTGGAGGCATGTGATGCTTGCAAATAAAGGGAGCATAAAGGTATCTGAAGATTGAGACGCAAGAAAGGGAGAAGTTGACCTTCAGATTGCAATATTGTGTAAACCTTCCAGCTGAGCAAGGTACTCAACACTTTATGTCTCAGGAGCCAAGGAGTGAAAAAGAGGCTTGAAGGTTCAGAGATGGGCACCTCCTTTAGGCATTTGTTAGCATGAGCAGAAAAGCATGACTGGAGCATGTCATGGTTATGCTAATGCATGGATTTGTATTTCAAGAGTCGACATGCAAATAACTTCAGCTATTGGCATTCATCACTGGGAAAACGTTATAAAGAAAGGACCATGTCATACCTGCGACTGATGACATCATCACAAACATGAGAGGTGCACAGTATTTCATATTTGATTCCATTTTATTAATAGTTACTCCCCCCAATCAAATGCCAGGCTATAGGTTGGTGCAACAAATACGGACGGTCAGTACAGCTCAGGGTATATTCTTGGAAGAAGACCATCAACTAACATCAGATATTTAGAATGTAACATGTAGTATTTCTAATGCATTTCTGTTTCTCTCACTCTTCTAGTGTTGTTCATTGGATCCTCAAATAACCCTTTCATGATTTATATTGGCTAATATATCCGTGTGTTTCTAGTCCACCCTCTGATCCATATAATTTGTTTTATATCAACCCTTGAAAATCCATCTGTGCTAGCCATATTTTCTTTGACTGTCTTGCACCCCTTTTGCAAGCGAAACCACTCTCTTTGAAACCATGTTCCAGTCCATTCTGCATCCTTTGGAGAAACTGCAGCACCGCATAATTGTGCTATAACCCTTTTTGCTCAGTAGTTCTTGAAGATAGGTGCCTCCATTCATGTTAAATCACAATCTGTCAAAATGGTTTGGAATGCGACAAAACTGGCATTCTGTTCATATCGTTTGCTACAGAGCGTTAAAAATGCAATAGATGGAGGCCTCACTGGGCACTCTTTTGATCTAGTTGTGAATGACGATATCGTGAGCTATTCTACCACCAAGCAGCCCTTGCTCGGAACAAATATAAGTTCCCAAAACTAAGGTTGGTTCCTTAGATACATCTTCTCAGAACATGGTGTAAAATTCAACCACCATCCATGTCAGAAATGTACAAGCTATGTCCACATTCAACAGCGTCCCCAAAGCATGCAGCTTCCTGGACATGGTCACATATTATGGCCCCTTCATCCAAGGTCTCACTTCCACACAGAACTGTTGAGGAAGCCAGAATGCGCTCAGGATAACAAAATGCTGTATTTAAATCCCTTTGTCCGCAGCCCTCTACCCACGCACAAGAATTCAACAGCTAATAGCACTCATCCAAACAACGTTGTCTCAGTAACCTAATCTTGTTCACACTTACGACTTACCAGCACCACAGTTTTGATGCAGCGTGAACTAAGGTTTTTTTTCTTTTCTTTTCTTTGTCCCTTTACATATTTACCAATAATCACATCTTACTCACCTCAGCTACCATCATGAACAATATCACAGAGTTTGGCCAGTATAAACTCTATAACATCTATGTCTATAATATCACAAGCGAGCCAAGGTCCTCTGATGGATCTTGAATCGAGCTAATAGGGACTAGGATAATTTAGAGACGAATGGCAACTCCTTTATGAGGACCTGGAACAAAGAAGGGCCTACCTATCATATATAATAATCAATGACTATACTCTAAGAACGACATACGCATAAAGGTTATAATCAACAAATCTTTATCTAATCTCCAAGAATTCAAATGGTAAAAGCACAAAAATACATTTATAATCATTTAATTTCGATTTTCGTATTAGTACAGGTAAAATCACAAAACATCACAGTTCAGAGTCAAATACATTTCAATTCAAATACCTGGTGAGAATGAGAGAGTGAGAGAGAACATAAATGCGATATCAGAATACAGATATGAATCATACAAACCAAAGATCAGTTGCAGATTGTCAGGATTACGGAGACTCAAGGTGAGCCCAAATAGACGCTTAAGCACAGCGTGCAAAAGCCAGAGTCATTCAACCCTTCAGTCAAAAGGTTTGCCTGCTCAACTTCACTATCCGGCGAAGTGCAGGAAATCAAGGAAGTTCAGTTCAGAGAAAATCAGAGTTCAGTCCAACAGCATGCCAGGCATATAGGAAATTTCAAAGATAGCCAGCCAGCAGTCCTTTCCCACGGGGCAGTTATACTTCCAATTATGCATAGTTCCTTCCCACAAATGTATCCTTTACGCAGTTTGCACGATTTCCATTGGTCGAAGTCTATGGTCTGTCCATGGGGTGATCATTACTTTACCAAATTGATCCAGAAATTATACGTAATACCATTGTCCGATGTTCATCCTTTTATAAAAAATTCATTTTCATTCCGCCTCGGAACTAGGAAATTAATTTGTATCTTATCATGTCCGTTCTCAAGCGCTCTCTTCTGAGCTTGCAACAAAGTCGACACAGTTTTGTACTAACAGAGAGAGTGTCCTTTGTTCAAAACTAGAGAAAGAATCTTAAGGAAAAGTTCTCACCACTGGTAGTGAAGTCATGTCAGCTCATTCTAGTCTTATTCGGAGGAAAAAATGAAAATGCATGTTAAGGCCTACACGAAAAATCTACTGAGACATTATTATTTGCTGAAAAGGTACTAACCTTTCAAACGTTTAATTGAATATAGATGAAGCTGTCTCATTTGTGATTAATATTCTTCATAAAAATTAATAATTAAACACCATTTTGTATCCCATCAAGCATTAGTTCATTTGCGAAATCATTTATAAGTGAGCAAGCACATTTTCTCTCGACATTTTAAAATTGCAGGTTTTCCATGATAGTACTGCTACGTGACCAAAAATCATTACTCTTTTCATTTTTTCAACAACATATGTTAATCCATTCTGCTACTAAATGAGTACCTTTTCTAACTTTTTATAATCATTTGGTTAAAAACTACATCATTACGTCACATATTTTAACATTTATAAGTTTTTCATAGCACATATGTATTGTGAATTCATTAACATTATACATTTTTCTCTCTCTCATGAATAATTTTCATCTCAAACTGGTTTGCGATCCTTCTGCATGCTTCTACGATGCAGATTGAACTCTCATGTGTTTTACGAATCACACTGTTAATCATGTTTTTTAAGTATGTATTAGTATCATATTATCCAATGAGCAGGAATTGACTGAGACAATCATACTAAGAAAATTACGCTCCATCAGTTTCAAATGTAGACAGAAACACTCAGCCTTACAGACCTCCATGTCTACTGAAGCCTTAGAATAAGATTGGTGTTAGCTACAGTTAAGTGTTATTTTCTGTCTCTGTCCACCTGACTGAATCAACACCATGTGCCCTCCAGATGCACTCTGAGAACCTACTCAATAATTGTCAGAACACAGACTCAAGAGACCCCATTAATGCCAAATCTTCTATAGCCAGCTCCAATTGCTTAACCAAACTAGTTCTATCTCAGGTCCCTCTCTCCATCTTCTGGTACCTTACGAGATTAGTAAACTAAAGCTGTTCCATATCAGTGAATCATACCTTCAAATGAGCTACATCATCATCGGGTGACAGCAGTGTAGCCATTCTCAAAAACGATCTTAACTCCTAAATTGCCTCAATCACTCATCATCACACATTTGAGTGCCTCAATCTAACAATTTACCTCTCACCTAATAAATCTATCATCTTCACACAATAAACAACCTTCCCAAATGAAACTCAGAACTTGTCAAAAGGCTCACAAAGTACATATCTGAAAGTCACATTATATCCTTCAACAACATTTTTGCAGTAAACTTCAGTACTGACTAGGGGAACCCCACCTGCAAACATACAATCAGCATTGATAACCTGGCAAAATGAGACAATATGCAACAACAAAGCACCCTACCCACCCACACTAAAAGCAAAATACTCAGTCTGATTTTTTATGACTCCTTCCGGTTATTTGCCTGCCCCTCATAAACACTGAATGGTCCAATCGGTTGCTTATCCTACTCCATAGCTCTTTACAATCACATCTTCACATTCTAAAACCCACAGCATAATAAGACAAGTATGCGCTCTAAGGGGGTGCTAGAGAGCCTGAAGCAAGATGGTCGCACATTAGTGCTGCTTGGTTGGTCGGGGCCAAAATCTGCTTAAAAATCCTACTTAAGAGCAAGCAAAACTGTGCAGAGACAGTGTGGGTATGTCCCAAAAAAAAGTTTGATGGCCTGAGGGAAGCGAAACACGCTGGCAACCATTCGCTGCGGACGAGTACGGAACTCAGACAAAATGGCGGCCTCCCTGCAAAGCTGGAGAAAGTGACGAGCGTAGAGGCAGACTACGAGCATGATCAAGGCTGCTGCCCACTAGTTCCTGCCCCGCTACAAAGACCGGACCAGGTGAAGGCTGGTGAGGCACTTCAGAGGATCTGGCTGACCCAGCAAGTGCAAGGTGAGCGACTTGCCTGAACTAACGAGCGGGGAGCGGGCTGTACGGGTACCCAGCGTAGCAAGTGCGCGAGCGGGCCGGGATTCCGAGCGGCCGCTCGTGCAGCGACTTGCGCACAACGCTAGACATTTGTGGTGTGGCTAATCACGGGTATTGGAGGCCCGAATCAGACACTAACAGCAGGGGCAGATATTGATCTTGCGCCGCCATATGAAGGAGGGCCACTGCAGAAGGGATAGTGGCGGAGCCACGCTGAACGGTACGGGTGGCCCTGAGGCCTTGCACATGAGGGAGTCCTGCAAATAGAAATCACTCGCTGCGCTCACCACAGGCTGAGAGGAAAACGAGTGAATAACCCCAAGCCTGGAAAGATAACTGTGCTGAGAGAGTAAGGGTGCAGTAACACAATCAGGGGGTAGCACAGACACTGGCCCCGTGCAAATAGCGCTGCTATTTGGCGAAGACCAAGCAAACCACTGAGCTAGGTGGTGGGACAGTACTTTGAGGGGGCAGTTGCCTTAACATCACTAGTGGAACTGTGAAAAGAGGCTACAATGGGAAAGACAGATAAACAGCATTCCAAGCTCACTTTTGAGTCCAGGCGCCTCACCAAATCCCAATCTCAGGTGGCATCAGATACCGAGCAAGACTTGGAGGCGGGGGGCAGCACCACCCTGTGGAGAGCACCTGTTGGCAATGCAACACAGCTTACAGTCCATTGATAGCAAGACAGACACCTTCAATCTTAGAAAGGACCATATGGCGGCAAAGCTGGATAAGCAAGGGGCCCGACTTACGGAGGCAGAACAACGGATCTCTACAACAGAGGACACTCTGAGCACAGTGCGCACATCATGCTCACAAATGGAGAAGCTACTAGCTGTAATACAAGCTAAGAATGAAGTCCTGGAAGTCAGGTCTAGACGAAAAAGTCTCCCTATTACGGGTGTTCCTGAGTCCACCAACACAGGTAGAATGGAGCTGTATGTGGAAGCCATGCTTAAAGATATGCTCGGGCGGAACACTTCTCATCAATGCTCATTGTGGAGTATGCCCATAGATCGTTGGCACCTAAACCAGTACCCGGCACCCCTCCAAGGCTCATCATTGCAAGACTATTAAACTATCGAGACCGGGACACGGCGCTCTGGCTGGCACGAGAGATGGGTGTCACGACGTACCAGGGAAATGAAGTTGCCCTATACCTGGATTTTACGACGGCTGTGCAACAAGCAAGGAGGGAATTCCAGCAGGTCAAGAAGAAACTGCAGACTCTGAACATCCAGTACGCCATGCTCTATCTATCCAGCTTGCCCCAGGATCCAGCATAGAGGCAAAATAAAGATCTTTCTGTCACCAAAAGAAGCAATGACATTCATCAAGCAGCAGGAAAAAAAGGCTACGTCACAACGACCAGGCGATGATGCGGATAATGAAGATTGAGACTGCTACATGGGGGATACAGCTGCTGAAGAAGTACTATGTAGTAAGCAGTGGGTAGTGGGCGGGGAGAACAAGAGACATTAAGTCCACATGACAAACTCAACGCTAATCTTTTACGACAGATTAGACGGTGCAGCACGAGAGTTGATAGTTATGCGGACTATTAAGTAAAAGTATAATTTATCCTGCTGTATTACAGTTGTAGACATATAAATAGACTGGCAGGGGCAATAATTAATAATTAGTGCAAGACTATGATGATTAATTTGTAGGACACTGTGGTGGCTTAAGACACTGCCCGACCCCCCCTAATACCAGGGGGTATGTTGGCTACTAGCGGCCCCCCAGAGGGGATACCCCAAATGTTAGAAATTCTTTGCGGGTATACCTATAACCAGGCTGTATGCTTGTTGGCTTGTTTTGTAATTGTTGTGCACTGTTTTAAAGGGGAACTCTTTGGCATGATTGGGATGCTAAGGTGGGAGGGGCGGGGGATAAGGGGTTCTTGTTTAGCCATGAAACATTGCATGTACTGTACAAGCATGGAAAACAAAGCAGTGGCAACTCATTCCAGAATATTCCCTGATATAGGTAGATAAAAATGGGTGACGCAGTGGGAAAAGTCTCGAGTTGTAACTCCTGGGTAACATGGAATGTACGGGGCCTTAATAACCCCAAAAAAACACGGCAGGTACTAGCCTACTTAGATTGGCAGGGTGTACAGGTGGCACTACTGCAAGAAACACATCTTACACAACAGTCAAAGAAAAAAGTGGCTGCGAGGTGGGCCGGGGTGAAGATAGCATCCTCCTACTCCTCATACTCGAGAGGAGTAATGATCCTCATAAAAAAGAATGTACCCTTTGAGCTCAGACTCTCTGAGATAGATGAGCAGGGATGATATATTATTGCACAGGGCAAAATGTGTGGTACAACAATCACCATTGTCAACGTATATGGGCCTAATATTGACGACCCTGAGTTCTTTGTAAAGATATGGTCCAAGCTACATGGTTTACCACCTTCTGCAATTATATGGGGTGGAGACTTCAACACCCCGTTGGTGCAGCATGAGGATTGATTGTCTGCGACGGGGGGGGACTAAATGGGCGGCTGAGGTAATAGTGGGAGGTATGAACGATATGGGCCTTGTTGATATCTGAATGATGCGGCACCCTGGGGATAGGGAGGACACATATCACTCGTATATACATAAACCATGGTCACGACTGGACTATTGGTTAATCACAAAGGACGTAATTACATGGATAGGCACAGATAAACACTTGCCAAAGACATTGTCGGATCATGCCCCGGTCCTGTTAACCATGACAATCCCCACACACATCCCTCCGCAATTTACGTGGCTCTTGCAACCGACTTCCCTGCTGGAACAGGTTTTCAGGGAAGGAGTGAGATCGGCAAACATAGAATACTTTGCTCAGAATATAAGATCAGTACAGCATATGGAAACCAGATGGGAAGCATTCAAAGTTACCCTTCGCTGGGCATGTATAGGTCTCCAAGCCGGAGTTCTCAGATCCATACGAGGGCGGCTCAAACAGATCGAATTGGATCTGGGGAACTTGGAGAAGGCATATGAGGCTACCTACGGGGACGATACACTGGCAGAGATTAGGGAGAAAATCACTGAGTACAATGTAACAGCAGAGTAAGAGGTGCAACACAAGCCGCGACGATGGCGGGCCAGGGGGTATGGAGAGGGGGGTAGGCAAGGACGAGCGTTAGCCACTAGAATTGCAGAGCCATGAACGAGAGCGCAGATAGTGGAGGCAGTATCTGAGGAAGGAACTGTCTGTCATGACATGCCGGGCTGTCAGAACCAAGGTCTCTTTAGTTCTCAACTGCACAGGAGCAGAACGACGTCTAGTTCCCAATGCCCCTTTCGGAACGTTCCTGTTAGGTTTCTTAATGTCCTTCACAGGTAAGTACCAAGGGGGGAAAGGGGATGGGGAATGAGAAGAGACTGCCAAATATTTAGTATTCTGCCGTTTGGTTTCACCTTCTTCTTTCTTCTTGTGAAGTGCTGAAAACAATTTACAGTTCTCAATAACACTTTTAACACTTGGAAAATATTTTACATTACATTAAGATAATTGTCTTACCAGAAATACTTTTGGCCTTTGCCTCTCTTCTTTTATCTTCTCTTGTAGAATTATAGAGCTAGAGATGCCTTGTCGCAAGATAAGTGATAATAGCAATTATTGTCTTTTGCAGGAAGAGAAGAACAGAGCTCTTCATGCAACTCTTCACCAAGGAGAAACTCAGGTAAGTGTCAACGTAGCTTTTCTAATACTCGTTAAGAGTTCACGAATAGATCTATCAATGCTTAGGGGAAAACTGGTTTTATTTCTCTAAAGAGTAAATAGACGCTAAATATGAATTCCTGAAGACTGAGATTTGTTTGCTAAATATTTATTCTCTGAAGACTGAGTTGGTCACTAAGTATTATTATTATCCTCAAGGTTTAATTGACTTTTGAACTCTAGTTCTCTTTACCTATGAATTTGTAAGCTAACTATTTAACTGCCTGCTGTGAACGAATAATCTTTTAATTGCCCATAAAACTCAGAAACAATGTAACGATAATATGTGGCTTGGGGAAGGGTTTGCACCCGCATAAATTATTGTTCAAGCCTTACTCTGACAGGAACACTAGTCACTACAAGCATGCTCCGAACTCGACCAGCTGACTGAATTCGGAGCATGCGTCGTTTTGCCACCAACCTGAAGCTGAAAGAATTCAGGGAATCAGGAAACCGCCGGAACTAAACGCCGACCTCGACGAGTCTACCCTGACTGACTGGACGTGGCGGAGAAACATAGGTAAGCTGTTGATACGGGAGAATCTCCGGTGAAGTGCGCCGTAGAATGTTGGCGTGCGCTTCACCAAGCAAGGAGATTCTAAGATAAACTAGGCTGCTGGACTGCGGGCGAGTTGGCGGCCATAATGGAGATCCAGCGTTGCCAACATGCCCGCCAACTTAGGCCACAGCGAGACCCTGAGCCTTGCCTGTGAAATCGTGAAGTAGAAACAATGGCCACAGTAGGGTCACGAGGAGGAAACCTCCCGTGAACCCTGACAGTACCCCCTCTCAACGGGGTTTCCTCCAGTCGTGGTTTAGTAGGAAACTTGGTGTGAAAGGCCCTGATCAAACGTGGAGCGTGAACATCAGTACTTTTCTCCCAGGATCGTTCATCAGGTCCATAACCTTTCCAGTCGATAAGGTAATAGAGGTCATCGTTAACCTTTATAGAATTTAAGATTCTTTTAACCTCATATTCAACCTCGCCATTGACAACTAGAGGAACAGGGGGGGTCTTTCTTCTTAAAACTGGGTGAACCTTCTTGAGCAAGGAAATATGAAAGACCGGATGTATTTTGGTAGTCTCTGGGAGTGTTAAACGGTAAGTTACTGGGTGAATGATTTTTTCAATAGGGTATGGCCCTACAAAGCGAGGTTGAAACTTACGGTCACCTTTTAGTTTTAGATTTTTAGTGCAAAGCCAGACTTGATCCCCTATTTGTAGATTGGGTTCTTTCTTTCTCTTTAGATCAGCAAAGTGTTTATAGCGACCTTTAGCCAGTGTCAAATTCTGTGTTGCTGATTGGTGAATCTTGGCTACGTGTTGGGCCATTTCTTGAACTGCTGGAACTTCTACACTTCCAAATTCTATCTGAGAATTAGGGTGTCTGTCGTAATTCATGAAAAAGGGGGAGTAACCGGTGGACACATTTTGGGCATTATTATAAGCAAACTCACCTGTCCACAGGTAGTCTGGCCAATCTCCTTCCTCATCCAGTAAGTAGAGCCTGAGATATTGCTCTAATTCCTGGTTGGTCCTCTCAGTTTGTCCATCAGTTTCTGGATGAAAACTGGTGGAGTATCGATGGTCTATATGCAACCCCTTGGTGTAAGCCTTCCAAAACCGTGATAGAAACTGAGAGCCCCTGTCAGTAATTAAGACCTTAGGAATGCCATGAATCCGAATTATATTTTGATTAAAAAGCTGGGACAGTTGTTTTGCTGTGGGTATTCCCTTAAAGGGCACAAAGTGTGTCATTTTACTGAAGGTGTCTACACAAACTAGGATTGTATCAAAACCAAGGGACGATGGCAAATCTACAATTAGATCTAAAGAGACTGTGTGCCAAGGGTACGGGGGAGTGGGTAGTGGTTGCAACAGTCCTTTAGGGGCCTGCTTGTCCGACTTTCCCCGTGCACAGATCTCACATCCTAAAACGTACTGGCGTATGTCTCGACTCATGTGCGGCCACCAGAACTTTCATTTAATCAGGTCTTCAGTCTTTCGTACTCTTTTATGGCCGGCCAATGGATTGTCGTGACACTTGTACATGGCCTTGGTTTGAAGGTCGTTTATGGGCAAAAACAACGCCTTTCCTTGATAAGGCAGACCATCTCGAATAGCTCTCTGAGGGTCTTCAGCAACCCAGTCTTCCATTTCAGTTTTATTCTGTAGGCCCCAAACTAGTTCTTCTAAAGGTTCTTGGGAGATGATTCCAACAATCTTGTCACTTGGAATTATCTGTTGGTTTTCAATGGTTTTCTTCTGGTTTTCCGTGTCCAACCTAGATAACGCATCTGCCTTACCATTCTTCGATCCTGGTCTGTAGGTAATAACAAAATCATAATCTGCAAAGTAAAGTGACCATCGGAGTTAGTGAGGTGTGAGGGTTCGGGCTGATCATAAAAACTTCAGATTTCTATGGTCGGTGAATACAGTCACTGTGTGCTACGCACCCATCAAATAGTGCCTCCAATCCTTAAAGGCGCCCTTGATGGCCAAAAGTTCCTTCTCCGTGATGGTGTAATTGCTTTCTGCTGTGTTAAGTTTACGAGAACGGTATGCTACCTGATGCAGCTGCCCCGTCTCCTTATGTCTCTGGGAGAGTATGCCCCCGATGGCCTGTTCAGAAGCGTCTGTTTCTAGGTAAAAAGGCTCTGTTGGATCTGCATGAAGTAATATTGGTGCAGTGGTGAAGCTCTTCTTTAGCAAATTAAAGGCTCCTTCAGCCTCCTCAGACCATTTGAAGGTTACTCCTTTCTTTAACAATCGTGTCAAGGGCAAACTTTTCTGGGAGAACTCGTGTATGAATCTTCTATAGAAGTTCGCGAACCCAATGAAACTCTGAACTTCCTTGATGGTCGTGGGGGATTTCCATTCAGTTACCGCTCTCACCTTCTGTTCATCCATTGTTATTCCGGAAGGCGACAACACAAATCCTAAAAACTCCACTGTGGTGGTATTGAACAAACACTTCTCCAGTTTAGCATACAGAGTATTTTCTCTTAGGCGTTGCAATACAGCTCGAACCTGTTCTCGATGTTCTTCTTCTGTGTTTGAATAGATTAAGATATCATAAATGTACACAATTGCACATTTGTCGATAAATTCACTTAAAACATCGTTGATGAAGTATTGGAACGCTGCGGGAGCATTGCATAGACCATACGGCATCACTAGATATTCATACAGTCCGTATTTGGTCCTGAAGGCCGTCTTCCACTCGTCACCTTCCCGAAGTCTGATCAAATGGTAGGCTCCTCGCAGGTCCAATCTGGTGTAGATTTTTGCCTCCTTCACTTGGTCTAAAAGTACTGAAATGAGGGGCAATGGGTAACGATTCTTTACAGTTATTCTGTTAATTGCCCTATAATCTATACAAGTCCTGAGATCTCCCCCCTTCTTCTGCACGAAGAAGAGAGAAGAAGAGACTTGAGACTGTGATGGCCTGATGAAGCCATTCTCGAGGTGTTTCTTTAAGTAATCTTTTAAGTGTAGATTTTCTTTCTCCGTCAATGCGTAGATACAACTGCATGGCAAGTTCGCCCCTGGCTCCAGATCGATTTTACAGTCGTAGGACCTGTGAGGTGGTAACTTCTCGGCCTCAATTTCATCAAATACATCAGCAAAATCCTTATATTCATCCGGAATTTCGGTTGTCTGTATGACACACACTGACGCTCCACTTTCACAAAGCTGTGCTGCCACACTTAGTTCGGACTGGGTCTCTCTCTCAGCAAAACAGTGTTCCTTGCAATATTTGGCATTTAACTTGACAGTTTGGGCTCCCCAATCGATGGATGGATTGTGTTCCGTTAGCCAAGGAAGCCCTAAAATTAGTTGGAATTGTGGGGCATCGATGAGATTGAATTGTAGTACTTCTTGATGACCGTCTGTAGAAATCATTTGCACTGGTTCTGTATGGCTAGTTATAGGTCCGGATGATAAGTTGGTTCCATCCATAGCTCTAACGACCTCGCTTCTTTCCTTTCTAACAGCTTGTAACCCTATATGCGTAGCGAATTTTAAGTCGCAGAAGTTTCCGGTTGCCCCAGAGTCAATCATAACTGTGATTTCCTTCAAAACCACATTTCGAAATTTTAAGGTCATGGTCAGAATTAAATGGGGTGAAGACACTTGCAGGGTGTTTGCCAATTGATGGTTAATTGGAGTTGTTTCTCCGTTCGCATCCACCAGTCCAACTCCGTTTACTGGTGGTGCTGCAAGTTTTCCTTTTCCTTTACTGGAGTCTTTGGTCTCTTCTGACAAGCCTTCACAAAATGTCCGCTACTTCCGCAATAGAAACACAGTTTATTTTGTCGTCTTTTCTCCTTCTCCTCCTTGGACAAGGGACCTCTGATGGCGCCAATTTGTATTGGTTCCACTCCACTGGAATTCTCAGTTGTTTGAGTAGCATCCGACTTGATTCGGTCAAAACGGGGAACACTCGGTCGAAATTCTCTCTTCCTTTCGCCTTTCCGTTCGTTTTGCCGGAAATCGATTTCTAAGACCAAATCCACCAGCGCAGAAATCTCTGTAGGACGGTTCGGAATTTGTGCTAACTCATCCTTTAATTCTTCTCTCAATCCTCGGTAAAACACTGCTGCCCTCTTGTTTTCCGGCCAATCTGTCTCCGCCACTAGCTTGTTGAATTGAGCCAAGTAAGTGACCAGCTCCCGATTCCCTTGTTTTAACTCTAGTAGTTTGTTGTCTGTAACCTGCGACGCCTTTCTCCTATCGAAAATTTGAAGAAATTCTTTCTTAAAGTCTTCAAAGTTGTACAGAATGGGATCATCCTTAGTCACTAGAGGCATGGACCAAGAGGCAGCATCCCCACTGAGATAAGATAAGATGAATGCCACACGAGATTGAGCATCGGGGAAAATCGTTGGGCGGCACATAAAGTGAAGGGAACATTGAGTCAAAAAGATTTGCGCCTTTTGGGGGTCTCCATGAAATCGCTCTGGGGGGGCTAGGGGTATCACAGGAGGTAATGAGTGGATAATTTGAGTGGGAGCAAAGGATAAGGGACTCGGGCTTGGTCTCTGGGTTTCGATGTTTGGAGTCTTCTGACTTATCCCTGAAACAGACTCTCCCATTCTACTTGCTAATTCTGTAGTTTCCCTCCTAGAACTGATTACTTCTTGTCTCAAGATTTTATTTTCCTCTCTGACTGCTTCTAAACCTCTTTGTATGTTCCCCAGGATATCACCTACATTTTTTAAATCAAATCCTTCCGCCATTCTGCTCGGGTGCTTGTACCAATGTGGGCACTTCACTCTGTCAGAACCAAGGTCTCTTTAGTTCTCAACTGCACAGGAGCAGAACGACGTCTAGTTCCCAATGCCCCTTTCGGAACGTTCCTGTTAGGTTTCTTAATGTCCTTCACAGGTAAGTACCAAGGGGGAAAGGGGATGGGGAATGAGAAGAGACTGCCAAATATTTAGTATTCTGCCGTTTGGTTTCACCTTCTTCTTTCTTCTTGTGAAGTGCTGAAAACAATTTACAGTTCTCAATAACACTTTTAACACTTGGAAAATATTTTACATTACATTAAGATAATTGTCTTACCAGAAATACTTTTGGCCTTTGCCTCTCTTCTTTTATCTTCTCTTGTAGAATTATAGAGCTAGAGATGCCTTGTCGCAAGATAAGTGATAATAGCAATTATTGTCTTTTGCAGGAAGAGAAGAACAGAGCTCTTCATGCAAATCTTCACCAAGGAGAAACTCAGGTAAGTGTCAACGTAGCTTTTCTAATACTCGTTAAAAGTTCACGAATAGATCTATCAATGCTTAGGGGAAAACTGGTTTTATTTCTCTAAAGAGTAAATAGATGCTAAATATTAATTCGTGAAGACTGAGATTTGTTTGCTAAATATTTATTCTCTGAAGACTGAGTTGGTCACTAAGTATTATTATTATCCTCAAAGTTTAATTGACTTTTGAACTCTAGTTCTCTTTAGCTATGAGTTCTTAAGCTAACTATTTAACTGCCTGCTGTGAATGAATAATCCTTTAATTGCCCAAAAAACTCAGAAACAATGTAACGATAATATGTGGCTTTGGGAAGGGTTCGCGCCCGCATAAATTATCGTTCAAGCCTTACTCTGACAGGAACACTAGTCACTACAAGCATGCGCCGAACTCGACCAGCTGACTGAATTCGGAGCATGCGTTGTTTTGCCAACAACCTGAAAGAATTCAGGGAATCAGGAAACCGCCGGAACTAAACGCCGACCTTGACGAGTCTACCCTGACTGACTGGACGTGGCGGAGAAACATAGGTAAGCTGTTGATACGGGAGAATCTCCGGTGAAGTGCGCAGTAGAATGTTGGTGCGCGCTTCACCAAGCAAGGAGATTCTAAGATAAACTAGACTGCTGGACTGCGGGCGAGTTGGCGGCCATATTGGAGATCCAGCGTTGCCAACATGCCCGCCAACTTAGGCCACAGTGAGACCCTGAGCCTTGCCTGTGAAATCATGAAGAAGAAACAATGGCCACAGTAGGGTCACGAGGAGGAAACCTCCCGTGAACCCTGACAGTACCCCCTCTCAACGGGGTTTCCTCCAGTCGTGGTTTAGTAGGAAACTTGGTGTGAAAGACCCTGATCAAACGTGGAGCGTGAACATCAGTACTTTTCTCCCAGGATCGTTCATCAGGTCCATAACCTTTCCAGTCGATAAGGTAATAGAGGTCATCGTTAACCTTTTTAGAATCTAAGATTCTTTTAACCTCATATTCAACCTCGCCATTGACAACTAGAGGAACAGGGGGGGTCTTTCTTCTTAAAACTGGGTGAACCTTCTTGAGCAAGGAAATATGAAAGACCGGATGTATTTTGGTAGTCTCTGGGAGTGTTAAACGGTAAGTTACTGGGTTAATGATTTTTTCAATAGGGTATGGCCCTACAAAGCGAGGTTGAAACTTACGGTCACCTTTTAGTTTTAGATTTTTAGTGCAAAGCCAGACTTGATCCCCTATTTGTAGATTGGGTTCTTTCTTTCTCTTTAGATCAGCAAAGTGTTTATAGCGACCTTTAGCCTGTGTCAAATTCTGTGTTGCTGATTGGTGAATCTTGGCTACGTGTTGGGCCATTTCTTGAACTGCTGGAACTTCTACACTTCCAAATTCTATCTGAGAATTAGGGTGTCTGTCGTAATTCATGAAAAAGGGGAGTAACCGGTGGACACATTTTGGGCATTATTATAAGCAAACTCACCTGTCCACAGGTAGTCTGGCCAATCTCCTTCCTCATCCAGTAAGTAGAGCCTGAGATATTGCTCTAATTCCTGGTTGGTCCTCTCAGTTTGTCCATCAGTTTCTGGATGAAAACTGGTGGAGTATCGATGGTCTATATGCAACCCCTTGGTGTAAGCCTTCCAAAACCATGATAGAAACTGTGAGCCCCTGTCAGTAATTAAGACCTTAGGAATGCCATGAATCCGAATTATATTTTGATTAAAAAGCTGGGACAGTTGTTTTGCTGTGGGTATTCCCTTAAAGGGCACAAAGTGTGTCATTTTACTGAAGGTGTCTACACAAACTAGGATTGTATCAAAACCAAGGGACGATGGCAAATCTACAATTAGATCTAAAGAGACTTTGTGCCAAGGGTACGGGGGAGTGGGTAGTGGTTGCAACAGTCCTTTAGGGGCCTGCTTGTCCGACTTTCCCCGTGCACAGATCTCACATCCTAAAACGTACTGGCGTATGTCTCGACTCATGTGCGGCCACCAGAACTTTCATTTAATCAGGTCTTCAGTCTTTCGTACTCCTTTATGGCCGGCCAATGGATTGTCGTGACACTCGTACATGGCCTTGGTTTGAAGGTCGTTTATGGGCAAAAACAACGCCTTTCCTTGATAAGGCAGACCATCTCGAATAGCTCTCTGAGGGTCTTCAGCAACCCAGTCTTCCATTTCAGTTTTATTCTGTAGGCCCCAAACTAGTTCTTCTAAAGGTTCTTGGGAGATGATTCCAACAATCTTGTCACTTGGAATTATCTGTTGGTTTTCAATGGTTTTCTTCTGGTTTTCCGTGTCCAACCTAGATAACGCATCTGCCTTACCATTCTTCGACCCTGGTCTGTAGGTAATAACAAAATCATAATCTACAAAGTAAAGTGACCATCGGAGTTGGTGAGGTGTGAGGGTTCGGGCTGATCATAAAAACTTCAGATTTCTATGGTCGGTGAATACAGTCACTGTGTGCTTCGCACCCATCAAATAGTGCCTCCAATCCTTAAAGGCGTCCTTTATGGCCAAAAGTTCCTTCTCCGTGATGGTGAAATTGCTTTCTGCTGGGTTAAGTTTACGAGAACGGTATGCTACCTGATGCAGCTGCCCCGTCTCCTTATGTCTCTGGGAGAGTATGCCCCGATGGCCTGTTCAGAAGCGTCTGTTTCTAGGTAAAAAGGCTCTGTTGGATCTACATGAAGTAATATTGGTGCAGTGGTGAAGCTCTTCTTTAGCAAATTAAAGGCTCCTTCAGCCTCCTCAGACCATTTGAAGGTTACTCCTTTCTTTACCAATCGTGTCAAGGGCAAACTTTTCTGGGAGAACTCGTTTATGAATCTTCTATAGAAGTTCGCGAACCCAATGAAACTCTGAACTTCCTTGATGGTCGTGGGGGATTTCCATTCAGTTACCGCTCTCACCTTCTGTTCATCCATTGTTATTCCGGAAGGCGACAACACAAATCCTAAAAACTCCACAGTGGTGGTATTGAACAAACACTTCTCCAGTTTAGCATACAGAGTATTTTCTCTTAGGCATTGCAATACAGCTCGAACCTGTACTCGATGTTCTTCTTCTGTGTTTGAATAGATTAAGATATCATCAATGTACACAATTGCTCATTTTGTCGATAAATTCACTTAAAACATCGTTGATGAAGTATTGGAACGCTGCGGGAGCATTGCATAGACCATACGGCATCACTAGATATTCATACAGTCCGTATTTGGTCCTGAAGGCCGTCTTCCACTCGTCACCTTCCCGAAGTCTGATCAAATGGTAGGCTCCTCGCAGGTCCAATCTGGTGTAGATTTTTGCCTCCCTCACTTGGTCTAAAAGTACTGAAATGAGGGGCAATGGGTAACGATTCTTTACAGTTATTCTGTTCATTGCCCTATAGTCTATACAAGTCCTGAGATCTCCCCCCTTCTTCGGCATGAAGAAGAGAGAAGAAGAGACTGGAGACTGTGATGGCCTGATGAAGCCATTCTCGAGGTGTTTCTTTAAGTAATCTTTTAAGTGTAGATTTTCTTTCTCCGTCAATGCGTAGATACAACTGCATGGCAAGTTCGCCCCTGGCTCCAGATCGATTTTACAGTCGTAGGACCTGTGAGGTGGTAACTTCTCGGCCTCAATTTCATCAAATACATCAGCAAAATCCTTATATTCATCCGGAATTTCGGTTGTCTATATGACACACACTGACGCTCCACTTTCACAAAGCTGTGCTGCCACACTTAGTTCAGACTGGGTCTCTCTCTCAGCAAAACAGTGTTCCTTGCAATATTTGGAATTTAACTTGACAGTTTGGGCTCCCCAATCGATGGATGGATTGTGTTCAGTTAGCCAAGGAAGCCCTAAAATTAGTTGGAATTGTGGGGCATCGATGAGATTGAATTGTAGTACTTCTTGATGACCTTCTGTAGAAATCATTTGCACGGGTTCTGTATGGCTAGTTATAGGTCCGGATGTTAAGTTGGTTCCATCTATAGCTCTAACGACCTCGCTTCTTTCCTTTCTAACAGCTTGTAACCCTATATGCGTAGCAAATTTTAAGTCGCAGAAGTTTCCGGTTGCCCCAGAGTCAATCATAACTGTGATTTCCTTCAAAACCACATTTCGAAATTTTAAGGTCATGGTCAGAATTAAATGGGGTGAAGACACTTGCAGGGTGTTTGCCAATTGATGGTTAATTGGAGTTGTTTCTCCGTTCGCATCCACCAGTCCAACTCCTTTTACTGGTGGTGCTGCAAGTTTTCCTTTTCCTTTACTGGAGTCTTTGGTCTCTTCTGACAAGCCTTCACAAAATGTCCGCTACTTCCGCAATAGAAACACAGTTTATTTTGTCGTCTTTTCTCCTTCTCCTCCTTGGACAAGGGACCTCTGATGGCGCCAATTTGTATTGGTTCCACTCCACTGGAATTCTCAGTTGTTTGTGTAGCATCCGACTTGATTCGGTCAAAACGGGGAACACTCGGTTGAAATTCTTTCTTCCTTTCGCCTTTCCGTTCGTTTTGCCGGAAATCGATTTCTAAGACCAAATCCACCAGCGCAGAAATCTCTGTAGGACGGTTCGGAATTTGTGCTAACTCATCCTTTAATTCCTCTCTCAATCCTCGGTAAAACACTGCTGCCCTCTTGTTTTCCGGCCAATCTGTCTCCGCCACTAGCTTGTTGAATTGAGCCAAGTAAGTGACCAGCTCCCGATTCCCTTGTTTTAACTCTAGTTGTTTGTTGTCTGTAGCCTGCGACGCCTTTCTCCTATCGAAAATTCAAAGAAATTCTTTCTTAAAGTCTTCAAAGTTGTACAGAATGGGATCATCCTTAGTCACTAGAGGCATGGACCAAGAGGCAGCATCCCCACTGAGATAAGATAAGACGAATGCCACACGAGATTGAGCATCGGGGAAAATCGTTGGGCGGCACATAAAGTGAAGGGAACATTGAGTCAAAAAGATTTGCGCCTTTTGGGGGTCTCCATGAAATCGCTCTGGGGGGCTAGGGGTATCACAGGAGATAATGAGTGGATAATTTGAGTGGGAGCAAAGGATAAGGGACTTGGGCTTGGTCTCTGGGTTTCGATGGTTGGAGTCTTTTGACTTATCCCTGAAACAGACTCTCCCATTCTACTTGCTAATTCTGTAGTTTCCCTCCTAGAGCTGATTACTTCTTGTCTCAAGATTTTATTTTCCTCTCTGACTGCTTCTAAATCTCTTTGTATGTTCCCCAGGATATCACCTAAATTTTTTAAATCAAATCCTTCCGCCATTCTGCTGGGTGCTTGTACCAATGTGGGCACTTCACTCTGTCAGAACCAAGGTCTCTTTAGTTCTCAACTGCACAGGAGCAGAACGACGTCTAGTTCCCAATGCCCCTTTCAGAATGTTCCTGTTAGGTTTCTTAATGTCCTTCACAGGTAAGTACCAAGGGGGAAAGGGGAAATTTAGTATTTAGTATTCTGCCGTTTGGTTTCACCTTCTTCTTTCTTCTTGTGAAGTGCTGAAAACAATTTACAGTTCTCAATAACACTTTTAAGACTTGGAAAATATTTTACATTACATTAAGATAATTGTCTTACCAGAAATACTTTTGGCCTTTGCCTCTCTTCTTTTATCTTCTCTTGTAGAATTATAGAGCTAAAGATGCCTTGTCGCAAGATAAGTGATAATAGCAATTATTGTCTTTTGCAGGAAGAGAAGAACAGAGCTCTTCATGCAACTCTTCACCAAGGAGAAACTCAGGTAAGTGTCAACGTAGCTTTTCTAATACTCATTAAGAGTTCACGAATAGGTCTATCAATGCTTAGGGGAAAACTGGTTTTATTTCTCTAAAGAGTAAATAGACACTAAATATTAATTCCTGAAGACTGAGATTTGTTTGCTAAATATTTATTCTCTGAAGACTGAGTTGGTCACTAAGTATTATTATTATCCTCAAGGTTTAATTGACTTTTGAACTCTAGTTCTCTTTAGTTATGAATTCGTTAGCTAACTATTTAACTGCCTGCTGTGAACGAATAATCTTTTAATTGCCCAAAAAACTCAGAAACAATGTAACGATAATATGTGGCGTGGGGAAGGGTTCGCGCCCACATAAATTATCGTTCAAGCCTTACTCTTACAGGAACACTACTCACTACAAGCATGCACCGAACTCGACCAGCTAACTGAATTCGGAGCATGCGTCGTTTTGCCACCAACCTGAAGCTGAAAGAATTCAGGGAATCAGGAAACCGCCGGAACTAAACGCCGACCTCGACGAGTCTACCCTGACTGACTGGACGCAGCGGAGAAACATAGGTAAGCTGTTGATACGGGAGAATCTCCGGTGAAGTGCGCAGTAGAATGTTGGTGCGCGCTTCACCAAGCAAGGAGATTCTAAGATAAACTAGACTGCTGGACTGCGGGCGAGTTGGCGGCCATATTGGAGATCCAGCGTTGCCAACATGCCCGCCAACTGAGGCCACAGCGAGACCCTGAGCCTTGCCTGTGAAATCGTGAAGTAGAAACAATGGCCACAGTAGGGTCACGAGGAGGAAACCTCCCGTGAACCCTGACAAGGGCATCCTTAATACATTTGTAGAATACCATGTGTGCATGTATGCTGATCGGGGTTCAGCAGAGGACCTGGATATTGCGGCTTATTTTGAGGATATCACACTGGTCTGGCTCACACAGGGACAGCGTGAATTTTTAGTACAGCCACTCACGGTAGATGAAGTAAAGGAGGCCATTGCCACCTTGCCTAATGGGAAAGCTACGGGGAATGATGGACTACCCAGTGAATTCTATAAGAATATGTGGACCTCCTAGCTCTGCACTTACACTCTATGTATTTGGAGGCCTATCAGCGTCACTGTCTCCCTGACACTCTCCGTGAGGCCCTCATCATCACACTATTGAAACCCGACAAGCCACCACACAGATGCGATTCGTACAGACCGCTGTCACTTATCAATACTGATGCTAAGATTCTGGCGAAGGCTCTAGCCATACGGCTTCATTTGCTATTGCCCACGATGATTCTGCTGGACCAATCAGGGTTCATGCCGGCGTGGTCCACCTCACACAATTTGCGCACTCTGTTTGCGGTTTTGCATCAACTGGAACTAACGCTCCCGGCAGTGGCGGTGTTATTAGACGCCGAAAAACTTTTGACTCACTCCAATGGAAATACATGTTTGTGGTACTGCATCGCATGGGGGTACCACCAACATACACAAACTGGATTAAGCTGCTATACACCAAACCGGTTGCCCGGGTGCGTGTCAATGGACACACATCGGGGACTTTCTCGATCCACCGCGGCACACAACAGGGGTGCCCACTGTCGCCCCTGCTGTTTGCGGTGGCACTAGAGCCTCTTGCATGTGTACTGTGGCAAAGGCATGCAGATACAGCATTACGATTTCGTCAGCGACCGTTGGCAGTGTCACTGTATGCTGATGTTATGGTGCTGTATGTTACGGACCCCAGGGAACACTTGGAGCGTCTTATACGTGAATATGTGCATTTTGAAAGGGTACTCAGGGCTGGGCATTAATTGGTCCAAATCGGTCATCCTCCCTTTAACTACAGGCACAATACCCCATGAACTGGGATACCCTTTGGAATGGTGTGAGGACCCGGTCATGTATCTGGGGATATGGATTCACAAGGACCCCCAGCTGGTTCTACAGTCAAATTACGGAAGGGCAATCTCGCGCCTTGAAGAACAAGTGATGAAGTGGATAAGACTCACGCTATCTTTAGCTGATAGAATAGCATTGATGAAAATGATAGTGCTAACTAAATTTCTATACTTATTTACTAATATCCCAATACGCTTACACAAAATTTCTTCACTACACTACGTTCACTTCTAATCAAGCTGGCTTGGGCAGGGAAACAACCGAGACTCAAATGGGAGATATTAACGATCCCATATGACCAGGGAGGATTTACAGCCCCAGATTTACAATTGTACTATGTGTGCACAGGCGCACTTCGCCTATTACTGGCACCATGCTCCGAATTATAACCCGCACGTAGATGTGGAAGGGGATGCGGTGCACCCTGTCCCTCTCAAGGCTATGATCTCCAATAGAAGCTCAATCTTTGAACACATGGAAATAGACACGGTACAATGCACAGTTCATGCTTGGAAAAAACTTGGGCGTAGAGCACAGATTGGCCCATTGTATGCCCCTGCCCTACTGCTTCTGCACCATTCTGATATCTCCATCACAAGGGAGGTGGGTTCATTAACCACTCTGAGAGCGGCTGGGCTTCGCACCATGGGAGATGTCTACCAGGAGGGTAAATTCATAGACTCCTCTGAGATACCAGTAGAAGGTAATGGATCTCCCATGCTTCTTTTCACATACAGCAGACTGTGAGCAGCTCTGCGTACACTATATCCACAGTCCCCAACTGAACCTGGGGCTCTGGGGGCACTCCAGCTAATACTCACGACAGAAACGCAGCACCATTTAATCACACGCCTATATAATACATCGCAGATAGCTGCACAGACCATGGCGGAGGGGCCCCTGGCCAAATGGAATGCTGTCATTCCCACACCAATTAACATGGACGACTGGAAATCGTGCTGTAACCTAACGGGACAACTGACAGTGAATGGTAACCTTAGAATTATACATTTTAAGTACTTACATCAATTATATTACACTCCAGCACAACTCTGCAGATTTGGGTTACGAGAGAAAGCAGAATGTGTTTGATGTGGGGCACCAGAAGCAGATTTTATACATTTAGCGTGGGCTTGTCCGGGGATACTGGCATATTGGGAGCAGGTTGCAAGCACACTCACAGCAATAGTTATGGAGCAAGTGGAATGCTCCCCACTGATGTGTCTGCTAAGCCTGATCAAAACCATACAACCATTCAACCGCAAAATAGTAGCTATAGCTTTATTGCTGGCTAAAAGGAGGATTTCCATTCACTGGGTCACCCCAAAACACGAACATTGGATACGGGATATGACGTATTGTCGAGATCAACTTAAGTGTTGTGTTGAAGAACTGACCCGAGCTTCGCGCCCCCTGGATGTGTGGGGCCTCCTTACTGCATATTTGCTTGCCAAATCTGCCGATTAATATGTACAGAAGTACTTAATAACGGAATAGAGGTATTGTCTTGCTGTGACCTCAATTTACAGGAAATTGAAATTAAGGATTGATGTATTGTACTTATTATGCTGCATAATGCTATGTAACCGGAAAATGGCTATATTGTTTTTTGATGTTTATATCTGAATTTAAAAAAACAATTTTTTAAGGATGCGCTCTAAAAAAAACTTACACCTTCTATTATTCAAGAGCACATTGACCACTTCTCAAATAGGCTAGCCACATTCCCAATGTTCAAACAGTATCATTAGACTATAAAAGAATGTTGCCAAAATATGTAGAGCAAATGGCTCCATTGCAATTGAAGACCATTTGACATAATACATATCAACCATGGTTTTTGGAAGAAGATACACACGTAAGAAGATTTTTCAGAAAAGGCTAGAACAAATAGAGAAAAAAAATCTCTTCAAATGTTATCAAAGCTGAAAAAACCCAGGAATGAGTACAACATCAACTTTTCAGCTCAATATACTTTTATATAACCAAATCACAATGTCCACTAATACTCTGTTCTGCTCAATCATATTAAAAACCTTTTCGCACCCCGTACTGAACTCCAATCAACTCTCTTCTCTATAATGTGTGACAAATGTTACAAACATTTCACAGAGAAAATCAATGAATAATAGAACTTTTTGACCTCCACTGTACCTTATCTACCCAGTTCCCTAAATACTCCAAACACTGAGACACATTCTGACCCATCACCACCGGCAAAACTTGTACAAACTATGCAAATTCCTAGTATACCCCATCCCTCCCAAATCATTAAAGACAACTTCACCGTCTTTCAAGACTTTTGATGTGGTCTAATTAATGCCTCCCTTGTGCAAGGGATATTTCAAATTCACTCAAAATCAACCTGATCCCCACTTATTCAGAAAAACTCACCTTGATTACACACTACCAAGCACCTGCCACAGTGTCCAAACTACCTTAGCCGAGAAAAGCCATGGAAAACCCAACAGTGAAGCAACTAAACTCTATCATTGGCAATGAAGGACTACTAAACAACTGCTGATCTGGGGTCAGGGTGGATCACTGAAACAGAAATGTTAAAAATGCTTGAAGATGTGTGTCTCATCCTTGACAAAGGAGACACATATATAATAATATTATTCAACCTAACTGTTGTGTTTGAAACCGTAGATCATGCCAGACTAATCACAACTTTGGAACATCCCACGGGTTTCAAAGTCAAGGTGCTAATATGGTCTACTCTCTTCTTTACCAAAAGGCAACTAATAGGAAAAGCTGCCTTGAAGGTGGGTGCATTCTTCTTGGAGATGGAGCGCGGTCCCCCGTATATTAAAAAGGATTTTTCTCAGTCGGTCGCAAAGGATCTATGTGTGAAGCATCTCAGGCAAATCTTGTATACCTTTTGACCTGCACACCCTTCCTTATTATTGGATTGGCCTTGACATATGTCCATATTTTTCCATTTGGATTTGCTGCAGGCCCTTCCGGAAGGTTCTTCAGCCTATGTGGGGCTCCCAAATTTTAATACCCACCTCAGGAATACCTTTACTCTATGACATGTGTGCCGATGGGGAAAATATGCTTGTAGCTTGAGATTACGTACCCTGTAAGGAAACAGATGTGAGTTCCCTGCATCATCGAACTGTTCAGGGTGGATGGCTTCCGCCACTACACGTGTATTCCATATAGCGCCCTTATGAAGGCTGCATAATCCAGCTAAGTGTGTTCTGTTTACCGAAACGCATGTTGGCGCAATCCTGTTCTGTTATTTTTCCCTTTTATTGTGAACGCGAGCTTTAGGTTCAAATGATATATGTTTTGTCTCTTAACCAAAAAAAAGGAAAAAAATGATTTATATGTAGAAACCTGTCCATGGATGTTAGTAGTATATGGGGCAAGTGATACTATACTGGAATATCCCTGTTTTTAATGTCTAGAATGTATGGTTTCTTCTAGCATAAGTGGGTATGAGTGACTTGAATTGTGAGGATATGTTTGTGTTTTCTTAGTTTTTCTGCCTCTGAACTTGTAGTGAGCTCACATACCATCTGTATATATTTTTGTGAAAATTGATTAATGTAAAATTCGAGAATAATTTATATTGTGAAAATAAATTAGAAACAGAACTGGTCTGACTTATGGTTCTAAATATCGTAGGATTTTTCCATTTCTCTAATAATTTGGAGAAGCTAGTGCTTAGTTTTATTGTGTGTCTTCTCCCCTTGATTGCTTCTCCTCATTTATATTTCAGAGGCCCTCTTCTGTCCTGACTGGAAAGCTGGAGAAGTGACATTGAAGACTTTCCAAATGATATGCAGGGTCCCACATGGATCAATTCTAGCAGCAAAAACTATTTAAGCTTACATAGAGCCTCAAGGACTGATGTTGAAAGTCTCTGGCATTTTACTGCATCAGTACGCCAACGACACACAACGGTATATTAAAACCCCAACACAAGTAGACATATCAGCCCTTAGAAAATGTCTTTGCCAATTAGAATCCTGAATGTCAGAAACATCCTCTACCTAACACACAGAAAACAGAATTCCTCCTCTAGTTCACTTCCACCAAAAAGAAAGCTTGATTCAGATAGTCTAAAGATGTGAAATCTGAATTTGTATGCACAGATCACTACCCGCTGGTCTCAATCTTTGTAGGGTCAGGCTACCATCTCCTGAACTGAAAACTGGGTATTGCAACTTCTAGAATATCAAACAAATGTTAAGTATCGCCCTGGTCCTGCTGCCGTCATTTGGCACCGTGCTCCCCCAGAACCAGCATGTGCGCTTAAACCCATCACCCTGGGGTTGGGCTACACAACAAGAAGCTCATCCATTTCTTAGGTCTGGCCTAGAGACAGTGCTAGATGTTTCACCAGCCTCATGTAATTCTAAAGTCATAATTAAAAAATACATGCAAATGTAGATACATAGAGCAAGTTTCCGTCAGCTTTCTTCATCCGTTGGTCTGTTCACTGTCATTCACGTTTTGCTTCTACTCACCACAGCATACGGCATAGGGTAATGGGTCAGTCCACTTAGGTTATTGGCTCTCTTGTACTGTGAGTGATGGCAGCCGCAGTCCGTGCAGGTAACAGTGGTGGGGCCGGGATAGGGGGGATTTCAAGGGACGATGCCGAGGGAAAATTAATTATTTATTTAATTTTCCCTCTGCATCGTTCCTCAAAATCCCCCCTTACCCGGCCCCACCGGCCCACCGTTGTTACCTGCACAGACCGCGGCTGAGGGATGGCATTCTTGCCTCATCACATGTGCACATCTGCATCAAAGGCAGTGTACCTCATAGCTGGACCAATATTTACTTTGCCGATGCTTTTTATTTCCATAGTTCATCCTTTTAAAATATATTTAGTTGTTCTAGTTGGCTGCAGGTTACAGTAATTAAAAGCCAATAGTGCATTTTCTTTGCACCAGTGAGAATAACATTTTCATATGATGTACATTAAAGCTAAAAAGGGTGTATATGCCTGCTCTGCAGGAAGCACCCGTACTGTTCTATTAAAGATGAACAATATGGTTAATTATATTTAAATGAAAAATATATATACATTGCAAGCCTATGGCTATCACTTTAGGTGGCATCTTTTGTTTTAATTTTCGTGTCATGTGCTTGCAATTAAAAAGAATAATAATAACCATTACACCAGCTTCCTAAGGCTAGACCTATTGGCTTTGTTGATACTTATATTTTGTACATACTCATGCGTGTAGATCTGATTTTTACAATAGAAAGACAGAACTGCAACTAACAGAAGGCAAAGCAAAAAACAAAAAAAAATTATTCTGAACTTTGCAAAAATAAAAATATAATCTCCAGAGAGCACAAAGGTTTACTCATTAATGTGCCCTGTCCCATATATGTTCTGGACTTTTTTTTATCATAAAAGAAAGGTGGTTCTGTCTTGAGCACTCTGTTGTCATCTTAGAGAATGTGGTCGCCAAGATTATTCCATTCCTCCTATTCGAGGGCATCCCCATACCCTACACAAAACAAGGCCACACCTATTTCTTTTGGTGCCTTCCAATGCCAGGTCTAGAGACCAGACTGGACTGTGTACCTTTGAATTGCCCACAGGTACAAACACTCAATCATTAAGCATTTCTGCCGAAACAGTTATACTCTTTACTTCATAACAACATCCCATTTTAGAGGGACTCCCAAAGCAAGGGAACAACAGACTTTTGAATCTCTACAACTAAGTTTCTGATTTAGTGGCAAAGAAAACATGCAATTGTTTTTCCAGTCAGCAGTTATTGTCAACATTAAAGGTTCTCAGTGTATTGATCACATATAAAAACAGGCCTCTCCTACTAACAGCAACGCATTTCATTTGCAATGCATGCTTTCTTTTCACAGCGCTAATTCCACATTAAACATTTCCTTTGATATAACCTCCCTGAACTTTGTTCCATCGAGATACAAAAGCATTTCATTTTGTGCATGCATTAATATTCTCAGATTTCAATAACTGGCCGTTTGTGGGTTTGTATGCCTGAGGCCACAGGGGATTAATGTATTCAGATGTTCGCCCCAAATGCATGTCAGTGTGAGTATTTTGTGATATCCATGTATGCAAGTTTGTTGTTTTATCTCCTTTGAATATCCAAGACGCCATGATAAGGAAATGGAGAGATCTGTTGGCCCGGGCACACTGACAACCCCTGAGGAACCTTGGCAGGGAAACTAATTATTTGTAAGTGATACAAATAACGGACTTAAAAATAGTTCGAATTTCCCACACCCACATAATTGTTGGAACTAAGAGCCACATGTACTAAAGCATTTTCACATAGACACAGAAAGGGCAAAGAAAATCTTTGATACATCTGGTCCTAAGTGCCCTTCACCAAGGTCAGACTGGCCTATGGGGCAATCAGTCAGTGCCTGATGGGGTGGTCTGACAGGTCAGTGTGTGGGCCAATTATAGGCAGGGACGTGGCTTGGTCAGTATGATTGGGGGAGGGACGGGGAGGGTGCAGATTTCACAACAATCAACCTGGGACATCTTGTTACAACACATTATATGAGGAGACGGACATGAGGGGGGCATAAGGGGCGGTGGAAAGAAGGAGTGCAGATTGTTAGGGGTACTTAAAACACAATATTTTTCAAACTAATCCACACACTTTTCAAGGCCTCTAATACGTAGATGAGAGAGAGTGGGTGTGTTTTTGTCAGTGTGGGCATGTAAAACTCCCAGGTGAAATCCGTCAGACGCTTCACACTATCTGACTGAAAGCACTTGTACCCAACTATTTACTACAGAATATATTTTTTAGGGTGAGTGTAACTCCCCAAACACCACCCCTGGAGCTGCGCCCCTGTTTATAGGCTGTTTGTGGCCCTGTTTTATGGTCGGTTGGGCCGGTTTTTACTCTTGATTTCTCTGATATTAAAACAAACATTGCCTGCAGCAAGCTCAAATAAATCCATACAGACTTCCATAGCTTGCAAAACAATTAAACAGCGTGTTTTTGCAAGTTCAAAACTCCTCTAATTTGAAAACCTGGGCCTCTTTTTTAGTTATCAAATTCACTAAGGGGGCCATTTTATTTTGGTGCCCGGGTCTATTTTCTGTCCCAGTCCGACACTGTCCCATCCTCCCCAGTATTCGTTTCTCCAAATATTCAACATTTTACTTCACATCTCACTCCATAACTCATACATATCCTTTGGCAGGTGAAGGAGAATTCTGCAGGCTTTGTTCAGTGCTGGCAGAGAGCTAACTTAAATTTGGGACTAGGGAATAGTTACTAGTGGTGTTTCTCACCTCGTACAAGAAAATCCACACTGCTTTTTTGTGAATGTTGACACTATTCCAAGGGCAAATAAAATAATTCACAAGCCACAGTTTTAAAATGCTATTTTCTGTCTAACTCCTTCTCATTTAACTTTCTCTTTTATTGTTTTCCGTGCTCTGAAGACAGGAGAACAAGGTGGAATCCCTCTCTGTGGCCGGTGTACCCAAGCTTTTTCTTCAGCAGCACTAGAGATCTAAAGCCCCCAGTGAAGCCTGCCCATCCCAGACTTACAGTCACCTTGGGTCCCAGGCTTCGGCCTGAAGCCTGCCCATCCCAGACTTACAGTCACCTTGGGTCCCAGGCTTCGGCCTGAAGCCTGCCCATCCCAGACTTCAGGCACCTTGGGTCCCAGGCTCCGGCCTGAAGACTGCCCATCCCAGACTTCTGTCCCTTGGGTCCCAGGCTCTGGCCTGAAGCCTGCCCATCCCAGACTTCAGTCCCTTGGCTCCCAGGCTCTGGCCTGAAGCCTGCCCATGCAAGACTTACGGTCACCTTGGGTCCCAGGCTTCTGCCTGAAGCCTCCATATCCCAGACTTCAGTCACCTTGGGTACCAGGCTCCGGCCTGAAGCCTGCCCATCCCAGACTTCAGTCCCTTGGGTCCCTGGCTCTGGCCTGAAGCCTGCCCAGCCCAGACTTACAGTCACCTTGGGTCCCTGGCTCTGGCCTGAAGCCTGCACATCCCAGACTTCAGGCACCTTGGGTCCCAGGCTCTGGCCTGAAGACTGCCCATCCCAGACTTCTGTCCCTTGGGTCCCAGGCTCTGGCCTGAAGCCTGCCCATCCCAGACTTCAGTCCCTTGGGTCCCTGGCTCTGGCCTGAAGCCTGCCCATCCCAGACTTCAGTCACCTTGGCTCTCAGGCTCTGGCCTGAAGCCTGTCCATCCCAGACTTCAGTCCTTTGGGTCCCTGGCTCTGGCCCGAAGCCTGCCCATCCCAGACTTCAGTCACCTTGGGTCCCCGGCTCTGGCCTGAAGCCTGCACATCCCAGACTTCAGTCCCTTGGGTCCCTGGCTCTGGCCTGAAGCCTGTCCATCCCAGACCTACAGTCCCTTGGGTCCCAGGCTCCGGCCTGAAGCCTGCCCATCCCGAACTTCAGTCACCTTGGGTCCCAGGCTTCGGCCTGAAGACTGCCCATCCCAGACTTACAGTCACCTTGGGTCCCAGGCTTCGGCCTGAAGCCTGCCCATCCCAGACTTACAGTCACCTTGGGTCCCAAGCTTTGGCCTGAAGCCTGCCCAGCCCAGACTTACAGTCACCTTGGGTCCCTGGCTCTGGCCTGAAGCCTGCCCATCCCAGATTTCAGTCCCTTGGGTCCCTGGCTCTGGCCTGAAGCCTGCCCATCCCAGACTTCAGTCACCTTGGCTCTCAGGCTCTGGCCTGAAGCCTGCCCATCCCAGATTTCAGTCCCTTGGGTCCCTGGCTCTGGCCTGAAGCCTGCCCAGCCCAGACTTACAATCACCTTGGGTCCCTGGCTCTGGCCTGAAGCCTGCCCATCCCAGATTTCAGTCCCTTGGGTCCCTGGCTCTGGCCTGAAGCCTGCCCATCCCAGACTTCAGTCACCTTGGCTCTCAGGCTCTGGCCTGAAGCCTGCACATCCCAGACCTACAGTCCCTTGGGTCCCAGGCTCCGGCCTGAAGCCTGCCCATCCCAAACTTCAGTCACCTTGGGTCCCAGGCTTCGGCCTGAAGACTGCCCATCCCAGACTTACAGTCACCTTGGGTCCCAGGCTTCGGCCTGAAGCCTGCCCATCCCAGACTTCAGGCACCTTGGCTCCCAGGCTCTGGCCTGAAGCCTGCCCATCCAAGACTTACAGTCACCTTGGGTCCCAGGCTTCTGCCTGAAGCCTCCATATCCCAGACTTCAGTCCCTTGGGTCCCAGGCTCCGGCCTGAAGCCTGCCCATCCCAGACTTCAGTCACCTTGGGTACCAGGGTCCAGCCTGAAGCCTGCCCATCCCAGACTTCAGTCCCTTGGGTCCCTAGCTCCGGCCGGAAGCCTGCCCATCCCAGACTTCGGTCCCTTGGGTCCCTGGCTCTGGCCTGAAGCCTGCCCATCCCAGACTTCAGTCCCTTGGTTCCCTGGCTCTGGCCTGAAGCCTGTCCATCACAGACCTACAGTCCCTTGGGTCCCAGGCTCTGGTCTGAAGCCTGCCCATCCCAGACTTACAGTCACTTTGGATCCCTGGCTCTGGCCTGAAGCCTTCCCATCCCAGACTTCAGTACCTTGGGTCCCTGGCTCTGGCCTGAAGCCTGCCCATCCCAGACTTCAGTCATCTTGGCTCTCAGGCTCTGGCCTGAAGCCTGCCCATCCCAGACTTCAGTCCCTTGGGTCCCTGTCTCTGGCCTGAAGCCTGTCCAGCACAGACCTACAGTCCCTTGGGTCCCTGGCTCCGGCCTTGCGAGTCTCAAAGCACGAAGCTTCTGCAGCAGATTTTGAAGCTTTATCGACCAAAGCCCCTATGGCTAGACCATCATTTTTACTAATTTCAGTGAATATATCCTTTTCACACCATGAAATATTGTGCTGGGGCTGATGTTCCATCCTTGATTGACGTGGCACAGTTACATGTTAGAAACAGCCATGGGTGCCTTCTACAGAAAGGTGCACAAACAGCTTTTTCCTGTACAAAAAATATACTTTCTTTGTTTTAAAAGATTTTATGGCATTTTCACGTAAAACGTGTACAGTCCCACATCATTAATAGCACAAGTACGGGAGATCGAACAGAATGAACTTCGCTGCTTCCAAAACATAGTTTTTAAGATCACAGGTTGCAATAGACAGCTGCCTGCTTAAACAGAGCCCGAAAGGCACTGAAGTTTCCAAAATGCAAACTAAACTCGGCTTAATAAAGAAATCATGCTAATTCAATAAAATACAATACTGTACACCTTGTTACCTCTCTATTTACACCATCATGGGTATTATTCCAAAGGAATCACTACTTTGCATCAGTGTGCTGCACAAATCACTTTACACTTGATATAGTGCAAATATCTAGATAGGATTGTGCGGCTGCCTTTTAAATTAGAGACCCATTTGCACGGTCCACGAGAAAAACAAATCACACTTTATCCAGCTGGACCTCTATTGGATATATAATAATTTGATTATAGCTATACACTACTTAAAGAGGAACATCAAATTAATCTAAGTGTTGTCGACATGGAATTAATTGAACTGTAGGCATTCATCTTTACAAATTGAGAAGACCGAGGTCTGCGTGTAAGATGCGGGTGTTCCAAATCAGAAAGTGTAGACCAATATATGCACCTTCCATGCATTGTGCGCCAAGTAGAGGGAGATAGACACTCCCTTGTGCTACAGTCTCTCCAGCACCCTTCACTCTCACCTCACCTTCCATCAAATCCCGCACTCTCCTTCAGAATCAAGACCCTGGAATTATGTGATTCTGTGGCCGCAGCATTTGCTGAATAATTAGGCAATGTGCTGCATTTGCCCCATAATCCACCATCTGCTACAGAACTTGCGCATTTCAACAAAAAATGTTTCTAGCTCAAATGCAGGGGCGTAGGGGACACTAAAATTCTGGGGGGGACAGGGACAACCTTTTGGACTTTCCAGTGACCCTATACAAATCGCCCATTGTTTGAGAGCCGTATGCTCTGTTAAACGAATACAATTGCATAGTTTTGTGGTGTCAAATTGATAAAGGCCGGCATGTAGTCACAGTTTGCAAATATGCTTTAATTGTTATTTACATTTACAAAGTAATTAGACCAAATGTGAAAAAACATGTTTTTGAATCTTACACCTTCATGCACCAAGCAAACAAAGGTGGGACGAAAAAAAGGAAGAATAAACTGAATGCTCTTTGCGACATTCCTAAACCTCAAAATGCAATTGGACTAATATTGGAGTGTACTGGAGACTGGCTGCATGCACACAGAGCTGTAAGAGCAGGTAAATGTCCACTTTCTAAAAGTGGCATATCTAAAATAGTAATGTGCAATCCAACCTTACCAGTAAAGAGGATTTCTCATTGCCATTCCAAAGTTATAAAACATGCTACAGCTACTCCTTTCTAACCAGGAATTACACCTTAAAAGAGTGTATTGGGGAATTCCCAATGTCAATCTATGAGAAGAATAGGCCTCACATTAGTAAAAAACGAATGTAGGTGTTTTTCAATACAAGGACATACAAAACATAAAAGTACATGTCCTACCTTTTAGCAACATAGCACCCTGCTCCATGGGCTACCTAGGGCCTACCTTAGGGGTGACGTATGTGTAATAAAAGGAAGTTTAAGGCTTGGCAAGGGGATTTTAATACCAAGTCAACATGGCAGTAAAACTGCACACACAGGCTCTGCAGTGGCAGGCCTGAGACATGTTTAAAGGGCTACTTGTGTGGGTGGCACAATCAGTGCTGCAGACCCACTAGTAGCATTTCGTTTACAGGCCCTGGGTATATGGTGTACCACTGTACAAGGTATTTACAAGTAAATTAAAAAGGCCAATAGTGTATACACCAATGTTACCATTTTTAAGGGAGAAGCATATGCACTTTAGCACTGGTCAGCAGTGGTATAGTGCTCAGAGTCCTAAGGCCAACAAAAAAAATCACAAAAAGAGGAGGTAAGCAGGCAAAAAAGTTTGGGGGAAGACCGTCCTAAGGCTGACAGCTCTAACAGTATGGTATAGTATTCTGTGTGTCTGTTTGAGTATTGAAGTCAGTCGGATCCCTTTTGGAAGCCCCTGGTTTAGCAGGGCACAAGAAGGAGAGCGAGAATAGTTTCTCAAACACTGTAAGTTTATTGCCTGCATTCCTGAGGCTGGAGGGTGGAGAAACCCTCAATGCATCGCAAAGTATACAACACACTACAAAAACTTTTGTTGTCTAATCTATGAGAAGCACTATTGCAGATGGATGATATAAGTGTAGAGTGCACTCAAACCACATTATCTTGCACAAGAATATAAGACGCCCTATGAGATAAATTTGCAATAAGAATTATCCTTGCGTGAGATGCTCACAAAAATGAGATTTACAGTGTTTGTTTGGAAGAGAGATGCTTACCAATGTAAAACAGCCTGCTGTGAGAGGCACATATGAGATGCTCACAGAAGAAAGATATAGTTAGATATGCAGAATGAGTTGTGTGGCAAAGCTCAGATATGAGGGGTTAGGGATGAACACCAGAAACAGTGTTTGTGTGTGAAGCTTACAAATGAATACAGTGGGTGGAAGGTCACAAATAAGTAGTGAGAACAACATCCTGGACCCTTCCCAGTCCGGCTTCCGCAGCAACCACAGCACCAAAACCGCCCTCATCGCCGCCACCGATGACATCAGGACCCTGCTAGACAACGGAGAAACAGCAGCCCTCATCCTCCTGGACCTATCAGCCGCCTTCGACACGGTCTGCCACCACACACTACGAACACGCCTTCACGACGCCGGGATCCAAGAGAAGGCCCTGGACTGGACCACATCCTTCCTCTCCGGCAGAACACAAAGCGTCCGCCTCGCCCCCTTCCGATCCAAAGCCACCAAGATCATCTGCGGCGTACCCCAAGGCTCCTCCCTCAGCCCAACGCTGTTCAACATCTACATGGCACCCTCGCCCACGTCGCCCGACAGCACAACCTCAACATCATCTCCTACGCCGACGACACCCAGCTGATCCTCTCCCTCACCAAAGACCCTCACACCGCCAAAGCCCACCTCCACGAAGGAATGAAGGCCGTCGCCGAATGGATGAGTACCAGCCGCCTGAAGCTGAACTCGGGCAAGACGGAGGTCCTCATCCTTGGTTCCAACCCTTCAGCATGGGACGACTCCTGGTGGCCAACATCACTGGGAACAGCCCCGACACCCACCGACCAGGCACGCAACCTAGGGGTCATCCTCGACCCCACCCTCTCCATGACTAAGCAGGTCAACGCCGTTTCCTCATCCTGCTTCAACACCCTCCGAATGCTCCGCAGGATCTTCAAGTGGATCCCCACCGAAACAAGAAAAACAGTCACCCAGGCCCTCGTCACCAGCAGGCTGGACTACGGAAACGCCCTCTACGCAGGAACGACGGCTAAGCTCCTGAGACGGCTGCAACGCATCCAGAACGCCTCTGCACGTCTTATCCTCGACATCCCCCGACGCAGCCACATCACACCCCACCTGAGAGACCTGCACTGGCTCCCTGTCAACAAGAGGATAACCTTCAAGCTCCTCACCCACGCACACAAAGCACTCCACAACTCCGGACCAGCCTACCTCAACAGACGACTCAGCTTCTACACCCCCACCCGCCAGCTCCGCTCCACCAGCCTCGCCCTCGCCACAGTCCCCCGCATCCGGAAAACGACCGCCGGCGGCAGATCCTTCTCCCACCTCGCCGCCAAGACCTGGAACACCCTCCCCACCAACCTTCGGCAGACCCAAGACCTACTGGCCTTCAGAAGACTCCTCAAGACCTGGCTCTTCGATCAGTAGCAGCACCACCCCCCTCTTCCCCCAGCGCCTTGAGACCCTCGCGGGTATGTAGTGCGCTTTATAAGTGACATGATTGATTGATTGATTGAGTGGGATGCCCTAAAGCACAAAAACTTTGTTATATGAGAGGCTCACAAAAACTATAAAAATGCTCAAACTAGCAAATATGCCTCGTGCTAGGATTTTTCTAGCCAAAATATTGAGCATTTAATTGATACAATGATTGAAGGCGTGGATGCCTTGCTCAAGACTATGATGATTTATTTACAAGTGACATTTGGAGACTTGCATATTAACAGTGAAGTAATCTTTGGGGAACAGTTATTGCTACCAAGAAAAAAGATCGGATGGGCAGGATAAATGGTGCTGCTCCAGAAGATGAGCCAAACTCTGCTTCCGAGCATATCCAGGAGGAGTTTGAAGACCCTTTACTGGAGAACTCTAGTCCCCCAGGGAATAGTTCTAGTGACACAGAGGGAGGCCCTAGAGGTATGACCCCCTTTATTCCTCCTGGGAGGGTACAAAAGGTTCAGGGGATGTCTATGTCCTCCTCAGTTAATTCAGCCTCCTCTGCCACTTCAATAAGGACCTCTATCTCTAGCAGGAAGGGGGAAATTCTTTAGAAAGGGAATACCACCATCTCAAACTTGAGAGAGCCAAGCTCAGAATCAAGAAGGAACAGTTAGCCCTAGATAAGGACACCCTAGAAGTCCAGAGGGCTAGGAGGAATTTGGGATTATACTCCCATGGTGGCAGGACTAGTGAACCTAGAGTTAGGGAAGATCCCTTTGACACTAGGAACTGGAGCAGGATAGTCCCTCCTTACCAGGAGGGTGATGACATCCATAAGTGGATTACTGCTTTAGAGAGGGCCTGTAAAGTTCAGAAGATTCCTCAGGGGCAGTGGGCAGCTATCCTGTGGCTCTCCTTTGCTAACAAAGGTAGAGACAAACTCTTGACTGTAGAGGAAGAAGATGCAGACAATTACAAAGTCTTAAAGAGTGCCCTCATAGATGAGTTTGGGTTAACCACTGAGCAATACAGGGTTAAGTTTAGGGACATATAGAAGGCACACACTCAAGACTGGGTAGATTTTGTTGATAGTGCTATTAAGGCTCTGGAAAGCTGGTTTTATGGAAGTAATGTGCATGATTATGAAGGGCTGCACAATTTACTTGTGAGGGAGCACATCCTTAACTGTTAAAATCAGCAACTGTACCAGTACCTGGTGGGCTCGGATCTGACCTCTCCCCAAGAATTAGGAATGAAGGCAGACAAGCGGGTCCGTGCGTAGGGGGAAACAAAAGTCTCATGGTGGTAATGACCAGAAGAAGCAAGATTCTTCTAAGGCCCAGGAGAAAGGTAGGGAGAAATCTAAAGAAAAGAAAGAGTCTTCTGAATGGCCCCAAATATTTTCCTCTGGGGGTGGGTCCCGATCTTCTTCCTCCTCTAACAAGAAACCTTGGTGCTATTTGCCAAGAAGTTAGGCACCAAGGGAGACCTGGATCATGAAAAAATGGACCAGCCAGCTCCCAAGAGAAGGTGCAGGAAGGGTAAAGATTTATCCTTCCCTCAGACTCCCAGTGAGAATCAGCCTCCTGATGGAGATGATCTCAGTACCCGTGAATGAACTGCCCCAGAGGAGCTTGGGCCTGACAAGGCAGAGCTCCTGGGGGCAGTCCGCAGGGGGACCTTCCAGGGAAGACTTGAGTCTTGAGCAGAAGGCCTGCCCCTCTCTTGAACATCTCAGACTGCAAGCTGCTGCTGACGAAGCAGGGAATGTCAGTCGGCCCCACAGGACTTATTGGGAAGATGGGCTCCTGTTTTCTTAAAGTAGAGACCCCAAGCCTGGTGCCACCAGGAGGTTGGTCATATCTCAGACGTTTAGGGGTTTCCTATTGACCCTCGCAGGACATCTTGGGCAAAGCAAGACTTGGGACAGGCTTGTCCCTCACTTTCACTAGCCCCACATGTATGAAGTCACCAAGGAGTTTTTTTACTCCTGTGTCACCTGCCCCCTTAATCCCACTACCACCGGTTGGTGTTCCCTTTGAGAGGGTAGGGATAAACAGTGTAGGTCCCTCAAACCCTCCAACAGCATCTGGACATAGTTTTATCTTAGTGGTGGTGGACCATGCCACTAGGTATCCACAGGCTATTTTCCTTAAGACCACTACAGCTCCTGTAGTGGCCAGGGCCCATCTTGGAATCTTTTCCAGAGTTGGGTTCCCTAAGAAGGTCTTGTCAGACAGAGGTACAAATGTCATGCCTAGCTACATCACTGCTATGTGGAAAGAGTGTGGTATTAACTATAGGTTTACCACACTCATCTACAGGGCAATGGGCTTGTTGAAAGGTTCAACAAGATCCTCAAAGGTATGATCGTGGCACTCCCAGAAGAGCTGACACGAAAATGGGATGTCTTACTAACTTGCCTTCTCTTTGCCCACGGAGAGGTTCCTCAGAAGGGCGTGGGCTACAGCCCATTTGGACTTCTGTTTGGACATCCAGTTAGGGGTCCATTATGTCTAGTCAAAGAAGGATGGGAGCAACCTCTCAAGCCTCCTAAACAGGACATAGTAGATTATGTACTGGGTCTGCGTTCTCGCATTGCTGAGTGCATGAAGAAGGCCAGCAAAAACCTTGAGGCCAGCCAAGAGCTTCAGAAAGCTTGGCATGACCAAAAGGCTGTACTGACTTTACCAGCCAGGACAGAAAGTGCAGGTGTTGGAGCCTGTGGCCCCAGCAGCTTTTCAAGACAAGTGTAGTGGCACCCACACTATACTGGATAAGAAAGGTGAGGTCACCTACTTAATTGACCTAGGTACTCCAAGACGTCCCCACAGGGTACTTCATGTGAATCGCCTGAAAACGTTTATTGACAGGGCTGACATGAGGTTGCTCATGGCCTCTGATGAGGGACAGGAGGAAGAGAGTGGCCCTCTCCCTGACTCCTCTCTCAGGACCCTATTGATGGATCAGTTGAAGGAGTAGTCTTGGCAGACAGACTCACTGATCAACAGCAAGCTGATTGCAGACATGTTTTCAATCAGTTTCCTGGTCCCTTTCTCTGACATCCATTCAAACCACTTGGTGTACTCATGAAGTGGACACAGGTGACAGTCTGCCTCTGAAGAGCAACATTTACAGACAGCCTGACCATGTCAGAGATCACATCAGAAAATAGGCCCAAAAGATGCTGGAGTTGGGGGGGTCATTGAGCCTTCATACAGCCCTTAGGCTAGCCCTGTAGCCCTTGTACCAAAACCTCATACCCAGGATGGTAAGAGAGAGATTAGGTTTTGTGTTGACTATAGAGGCCTCAATGCAGTCACCAGGACTGATGCCCATCCAATTCCCAGGGCAGATGAACTGATTGTTACTTTGGCCTCTGCCAAATATGTCAGTACATTTGACCTCACTGCTGGTTATTGGCAAATTAGACTCTATGAGGATGCCAAATCAAAAACAGCATTTTCAAACCCTAGTGGGCATTATCAATTTATTGTGATGCCTTTTGGTTTGAAAAATGCGCCTGCCACATTTCAGAGGCTGGTGAATAAAGTCTTAACAGGTCTGGAAATCTATAGAGCAGCATATCTAGATGCTATAGCTATCTTTAGCTCCACCTGGGAGGATCACCTGGTCCACCTCAGAAATGTACTCGAGGCCCTGCAGAAGGCAGGGCTCACTATCAAGATCACAAAGTGCCGGATAGGGCAGAGTAAAGTTGTGTACTCAGGCCACCTTGTAGTTGGAGGCCAACTTCAAACATTGGAGAGCAAAATTCAGACCATCATGGACTGGGTTGCTCCCACTACTCGACTCAGGTCAGAGCTTTCTTGGGCCTGAGTGAGTACGACAGGAGGTTTGTTAAGGGCTATGAATCCATAACGACACCCCTTAATGATCTCACCTCCAAAAGAATGCCTAAGAAAGTTCAGTGGACAGTTAGCTGTCAGGATGCATTTGATGACCTGAAGCAAGCCATGTGCTCTGCTCCAAATCTGCAATGTCCTGATTCCGGTGCTAGCAGTATGATCCCATGCCTGGGGGGCTCCTTAGGGGACCCTCCATGTACTCCCGGTAACAGCCTTTTAGGGTCTGCCAGCAAGCTAGTGCTGCTGCCAACCACAGACATGATTCTGCCCTCCTGCTGCTGATCTGAGCTCAAGCAGGGGAAGGTAGAATAATAGGTTTCCTGTCACAGGAGTTGTGACCCCCTCCCAGACAGGATTTAGTGTATTGGGCTGGGGTGGGGTCGAGTTCCAGGCCACGAGACTGTTATGAAGGGCACACTTGATGCCCTCTTTGCATACTCCAGTTTGAGCCAGTTCAGGAACCCTTGGTTCCCGCTCTGGTGAGAAACTGGACAAAGGAGAGGGGAGTTTCCTCCCCTCTGTCCAGCCCCTCCTCTGGGAGGGACCCTGGTGTTGTTCCAACCCTTAGGGTACTTAAGGGCTCCCCTGTGGGTGGGTCCTCAGATTCATTGTGGAACAAGACTCACCTCTAAAACCAAGACAACACTCTTCGACCGTCTGGACACTTGAACTTCGTTGGGTTTCGACTGGAACCGAGACTGCATCAAGGAAGAGTCCTGCTGCTCCTGGTCTTGCTGTTCTTCAAGTCTTCTGAGCCGTCTATGTCTGTGCTTCGTCCAGGTTCTCCAGAAGGCCTGTGGGCATCAAGGACATCTGAAGTAATCTCCCTTGGTGTGAAGGAGTCACTCCCTTGCATCTGCAGGCACCGCAATGAAGCTCACTGGTCTGATGCTCCTGTTGTCCTACGGGCTTCCTGAGGCCCAGCAACACAGGTGGTGGTTCTGCAGCTCCCTAGAGGCCTGACCTGTCTTCTCTGCAATTTTGAGGACAGTATCCCTCGTCGGAGCTGCTGGGACTGAATCCCTGTGCACCGCATCTACTTGCTATTGCCAATGCTTGTTGGCTCTGCATTCCAGAGATCTTCGGGCTACAAGAAGCTCAAGCCCCAGTACCTCATCAGATCAGCATCGTCATTGCATCCTCTGCACCGTGGGCCTCCATCTTTGGTGAGCTGCCTGAGGTCCTCCTGCGACTCATGGGCCTTCGGCCTGTGGGTCCTCTCAAGGGTCTTCCTTTGCTGCAGTGGGCTCCCCTGCTTGCTCAGGGCCTGATCTGATTCTCCTGCTGTTGGTGAGTCTCTTGGACCTTGCTGGTCCCAACGTTTGCATCTTTTCTCTTTCTACGCCAGTTGCAGCTACCAAGGCTTGTTGCTGCTCCCGCCAGATACCAGACACCTGGACACTGACACCTGATGTGGGCCAGCTCGTGCATGGCACCTAGTCTTCCTCAGCATTGCCTGGTCCTCACAGCTGCAGGGACAAGGTCACAGCCTTCACTCCTGAACCTCCAGACATAGGTGGGCATTGTGCTTCCGTGCCTCCTGGTCACTTCCGAGTGGCATAGACTCTGTCCCCTCTGCTTGTAGGTTCTCCTCTTGAAGAGTCTACTCTTGGATTCCACCGGACTACTTTACAGACTTCTCCAGAGGCATCTTTTTCAAAGTCTTCTATTGTCGTCTACGGCAGGTTCCGACGTCACTTCACCCTGTGCACCTGGCTTTCCTAGTGCTTGTAACCTGATTCCTGGGACATCCACAGGTGAGGTGGTTCTCAAACCTCCCATCTTCCAAAGGGTTTCTTCGGAGTCCTCTGGGAAGGGTCCTTCTTCTTTAAAACTGCAACCGTGACGTCTCCATTGACTTCCATTGGACACGTGGCTGTGTTTCCACTCTGCACACAGCCTCCGTGGGGTTCCTGGGTACTTACCTTGGGTGGTTCCTTGTGTCCTCCAGCTCCTCTGAGTCTTCTGGTCCAAGTCCCGTTCTCCTTTGCAGTTTACATTCCACTTTCTTAGTATACGGGTTGGTCTCCCCCTGGAGACCATTGTATATTTGTGCTACTTACCTGATTATTTTGAAGTATTCTTGTGTGTATTGTTGATATCTCCGGGTAGGAGATATGCCAATGTGTTAGTGATTGTGTTGCATAATAAATAGACCTATTTTTATAAACACTGTGTCGTCTTTTTCATCTAATCTACACTGTTGATTAAATGTGGTAAAACAAGCTGCTTTACACTCCTTCAAGATAAGCCTGAAGGCTGCTCTACACAGCTACCACTTTGAGAGCTTTCTATGGTTATCAAAGACCACTAAAATCACCATAAGGGTATCTGGATTAGTGCAAGGTACATCACTCCTGAGTTTACACTATATACTAAGCCAGCCTCCTACAACCACCAACACCAGTTCTCCATTGTACTTCTCCCACCAGGGTACAAGTCCTAAAAAAAGAAGTGGGGCACTAACCAAGTTAGGCAGTATGTACGTGACATCACAGCACGTGACATCACAACCCACGACCTCACAGGAAGTGATATCACAAAAAATGACATCAGATTTTTAAGACCTCATATATGTTAAACAGGTCTGTCATTAGTACATTTGAGCATATTACAATATTTAACAAATTAGATCTTGCGCCGGAGTTGTGCCAAAAAAGTGTTGAAACCCCAGCGCAAGATCTAGGCCTCAGATTACACATTTATTTATTAAAACTCTGCCAGAAAGAAATTGGCAACAAGGAGAAACGTGGCAGTATATCTGTTCTGCTTAATTGCTTGCAAAGTCTGCATTTTAAAATATCTTGCTGCATAGATCTTTATGTACCTAGTAAATCTGAGGGAATAATAATAACGTTAAGATAACTCTGGAGGTTAATCCACTTGCTGGAGAGACAGGTGTTTTGTCTAGTCCCAGTTTTGTCAAAGTAGCATGGAGGGTTAATGTGTCTCCCACAAAGAACATCATGTGACACAAAGATGACAGATTTTTATTTTATGTGGATTGGTAAGTGGGTTATTGCTTTTAACACAGAGATTTATTTAGTTACTTGCAGTTCATAAATTGTAATCCTTCTAATATAGCACAGTGAACTATGAAGGAAAGGACATGTGACTCCTAAACCTTGTAACCCTGTCTTATGTAACACATCCAGTAAATTGATTTACAAACATATGCTTTATTGTCAATGTGCATTTGCGATGTAAGGCGCTCCGACACCCTGGATTCGGTTGAGTAGCGCTATAAAAGAAATCAGACAAAATAGTGGTATCTAAATTGTTATTTGTGTAAATATTAGGACAGACCAACACATCTGACACACAACAGAAGTGTGCTCAGACAGTGTCTGAGACTAATTGTTTTTATGTTCCCTGGCGAGGTTCAACTGCTCAAAATAAACATTTCACCAAACATTAACCTTTGAGCGGCTGAATTGCGCAGTGTGAAACAGTCAAAATAAGGTAGGGTCGGGGCTGAGGAGGTGCAGGATGCAGACAGCAATCAACAAACTGCCTCTCCTCCTTTGTCCTGAGAGTGCAGGCAGCCATGGCGGGGAGGGCGAGGGCGAGGTGAGAAAATTCCTGGAGGTTTGCAGCACAACAAAAGGGAAGGGCCATTGGCACATGAAAAGCTTTGACAAAAGAATTTCCCCTCTCTCTTCTGTCAGTTGCAGGGCCATTGGCACCTCAAAGCACTAGTGCTTTGAGGTGCCAATGGCCCTGCGACTGACAGAAGAGAGAGGGGAAATTCTTTTGTCCCCTTGTCCCACCCACCCTTGTCCCCCCCACTACAAAATCTGGGGGGGATATATCCCCCGCGTCCCCCACACTTCCTACGCCCATGCTCAAATGGATCAAAAGTTACTAAAATAAAGCGCCACAATTGTTGCTGCACAGCGGAAGAACCTTTGCAAAGGTTAGCAGGTAACTGTTTAGTTGCTGATTGCTGTACTCCCGTTTTACACCGATAGTAATTGAGTGCAACTTTTTCACCAATAGTATTGATGTGTATTCAAGTGACACAATAGTAAAATAATAATGTCACAGGTTGTGCTGCATTGCTCTACCTACATTGTATCTTCTTGCAGCATAATTTGGTGAACCCTGCAGCATAATTTGGCACTCAATTGGCACATTATTCCAGTGGGCCCTGCGCATGTCCCACGATATGATGATCAAACACTCCACAATCTGCTTATCAAACCCACATTATCTTTTTTTTTAAATTTATTTTTGTGTCCTCATGTAACATCAATATAGGTATTCAGAGCTTGAATTTAGCAGATTAAGCAGGTAATTCCGCTAGCCTTTTCCCCACCATGAGGAGAAAATCGCAGAATACACTACTTTTCCAGCTCCGCAACCAATTTGCTAAATCTTTTTTTGAGTGAAACCTTCACTCTTTTGATTTAGCTATTGACATTTTAAATTATAGGACCGATTTTATCCAGACCACTTTGAGTATCTATCCCAATTTACGAAATTATAAAACCTACCCAGTTCTCCCAGATCTGCCAAAATTTGGCCTTTCTACTTCCTCCCGTCGAACTCTTACGGTCTAGCGACCATGTTCTCTGAATTGATGATACCCATTCTAATTTGGTTGGCGCAATAGGTGAAACCCATTTAATACAAATCTCCCTCCTCGCTGAAATTTGGCCTTTCTACTTCCTCCCGTCGAACTCTTACGGTCTAGCGACCATGTTCTCTGAATTGATGATACCCATTCTAATTTGGTTGGAGCAATAGGTGAAACCCATTTAATACAAATCTCCCTCCTCGCTAACAGGATGAGCATAAACAACAAAGATTTTTGATTTCTGGATAATTTATTCCCCTCCTCTTCCACCCCAAATATAATTGTTTGGAGGCTTACCTTGATATCTTGACTTATAACCTCATTAACCATCTTACCCACTTCCAGCCAGCAGGGCGCTATCAGAGGGCACCGCCAAAACATGTGGACATCGTCCGCCCTTTCTTCTCCGCATTTCTGGCACTTCTTCGGTTCTTGTTTCCCAAGTTTGGACAGCTTCCGTGGTGTCCAGTATGCCCTGTGCACTGTAAAGAGATGGTTTTTCTTGTGAGGTGCGGATTTCACAGTGGACCAAAGTGTAGTCATCGATACTTGCCATATCTCTTCTAAGTTCGAATTTGGGAGGTCCCTCTTCCAGATCCCTCCCAGCTTTAAGTAGGGTTCTTCTCCTGCCTCAATCATTACCCAGTACCATTTTGCAACCTCCTTTTTCTGAGGGGGTGTTAATTGACATTCTTTTCCAGAGTCCACATTTTATTCTCTTGTTTTCTTCAAACTAATCACCCAGCGCAGCAATTGATAATACTTGAATTTAGAGAGGTGTCCATCTGTAACTCTTTCTAGTACCTCCCATGGAACTACTCCGTTTTCTTGCAGAAGTTGACTCCATTTATTTATTCCGGCTTGTTTTAATGAAATTGCTAATTTGTCTTTAAGGCATAGAGGAGTCCCCGGGAGTCCCAAACTGGGGCAGAAGCACAATAGTAGGGTATCGCCAGTAAATGCCTAAACTGGTGCCATAGAATACTTTCAGCTTTCAAAACCTTTAGTCTCACTGTTTTGTAGTATTTGGGATGGCCAAATTTATATAGGAAGAAGTTTGCCATATTTTCCTCCTCCATTGTTAGTACTTTTAAAAGCGGGATATAATACGCATTTTCCAGAAGTAAAGATCTGAAAGTTTTAAATTGAAAGGCACGACAGTAGGCTATCAGGTCAGGACTAGCAATTCCCCCATAGATCTTCCTCCTACGAAGCTTTTTCCATGAATCCTGACCCCTTTGTTTGCCCAAATAAAACTGCTCAGTGTCCCTTGTAGTTTTTTAACTGCATCCAGATCGAACCCCAGTGGAATTGTATCGAAAATGAACATAAACTTTGGCAGAATGGACATTTTCAATGAATTTGATCTGCCTAAGAAGTATTATGGGAGGCAATTCCAGACCTTCAAAAGATTTTCTGATTCCTTTTTGACCTTTAGGAAATTTGTATGGGCCAAATCCTTCAGGTTATGGACCACCTGTATCCCCAAATACCTAATCTCTTTTTTCACCAAAGAGCTATGACATTTCGTATTCCATTCCATTATTTCAGTTTTTTGTTGATTAACTAAATATCCCGAGACTTTACCAAAATCTTCTAACGTTTTAACAATCTCGGGGTAAGATATCTTCATTTCACTAGTAAAGATCATCAGATCATCTGCGTAAAGTCCCACCTTTTTTCCCCAATATTTATATTTAAAGGGGATAATATTAGAGTTTTCTCTAATTTTCTCTGCCAAAGGTTCAATATATATGTTAAAAAGTAAAGGGGAGAGCGGGCATCCCTGACGTGTCCCTCGTTTAATTAGTATCTGGTCTGTAAGATTCCCATTTACTAATACTCTCGCTGTCGGATTTTTATATATCCTTGATACTGCTCTTAAAAAGTTTTCCCCCAAATCATGTTTCTTTATTAGCTGCTGTAGAAAAAAACAGCTGACCCGATCGAAAGCTTTGGCAGCATCAAAAGTAAGGATCGTCAGGGGCATGTTGTTAGTTGTTGCTAGGTCTATTGTGCCGATCAACTCCTGAGTTAAATCATGCAGTTGTCTCCCCTTCATAAAACCCTTTTGGTCTGGATATATTAATTGGTCAATCACCTTCTCTAGGTGTTTTGTCAAAATCTGGATATATATTTTGTAGTCTGAGTTTAAATGAGAAATCGGTCTATATGACTCACATAGTTTAGGGTTCTTATTTGGTTTTAAAATTATGCTAATCGTTGCCTCTTCCCATGAGCGCGGCAATTCCTCCCCTCCTAGAAAGATACCATTTATAAGTTCTGTAAGCCATGGGGCCAGTTCATTTTTAAGAGCTTTGTATAGCTCATTTGGGAGGCCGTCTGGGCCTGCGGCTTTCCCCTTTTTCGTTCTTCCCATTCCTAATATCACTTCCTCTAGGCTAATCTTAGCACAAAGAAGATTCTGTGATGTGGGGTTCAGACAAGTAAAATTCATTCCCTTTAAGTATCTTTGTATTTGCTCTCCTGAAGCCACAGTATCTTCATTGTATAGATCTTCGAAGAACAGAGCAAACACCTTCCTTATTTCTTTATCCTCTTTGTAGGACCGACCTGTTCTAGTATCCAAAATTTCTAAGATATTATTCTTAATTACGTCTACCTTAGTTTTCCAGGCCAGCAAAAATCCCGCAACCTTCCCCATATTCATAATGTGAAAATTTGCTTGCGTCCCATTTCTTTTTAGTTTCTTCTTCTAGAAAACTCGATAATCTATACTTTGCTTCCTGCCAAACAACTTGTTTTTGTTTCTGTGTTTGTTTTTTTTCAAAAGATTCTCTAGATCCTTAGATGATTTAGTTATGTTATCTTCCAATTCCCTGATTTTAGCCTTCCGCTCCCTATTTTGGTTGATGGAGAAGCTGGTTAGTCTTCCCCTTATGTAAGTTTTATATGTGTCCCATACCATGTGCATCGGAGCTGTGTGCCTATTAAATTGGAAAAATTTGTTTGTCTCTTTTTTGAAATTTCAACCAAATTTATGTTCATTAAAAATACTCGATTTAAGGTCCATCTTGTTTGTGTCCGTGGTTGGTTTATTGCAAGTACTAAGCTGACAGCAGAATGGTCCGATAGATGTTCTACGTTGTGTTCTACACTAACAACTTTATTGCTTATCCTGTTGTTTACTAAAATAAAGTCAATCCTTGAGGAGTGCCCGTGCTTTTTGTTTTTAAATGTATATCTATTACTCTTACATCATTTTTCTCTCCAAATGTCAATTAAGCCTAGATCTGCCATCATACATTTCAGGAAGGTTCTCATTTTTGGAGTGCTAACAATATTCCTAGAAGATGATTTATCTAGAGTTGGATCGATCAAAAGATTAAAATCACCCCCCATTATAATGGGGGCATTTATGTCCAGAAGGGCATTATATAAGTCCTGAAGTGGACCCATATCGTCGGTATTAGGGCCATAATACCCTACAATTGCATACCAGTTGTCTTACACTTTAACCTTAGCTATACTCCATCTTCCCTTTTTATCTACTATACAGTCCCCCAAACATGCCTTAATGGATGTTTTAAGGAGAATTGCCATCCCTTTTATGCAGCACTCCTGATCTGTACAAACTAAATGTTCTATCCATCTTTGATTTTTTAATATGTTACTCCATTCCTCTTTCAGCAGATGTGTTTCTTGTATTATAAGTATTTCGCTTTGTGATAGCTTTCAATTCTCCAGGATTTTTCTCCATCTGCTAGCATCCCCAAGCCCATTGACATTCCAACTTAGAATGTTCAGCGTTTTTCTTTTGAATTCTTCTATCATTCCCTAAGATTTATTTCTATTCGGGGGTAAAGATTTTGTCTCTATTAAATTCAAGCATATTTTTACTACATGAGGACTCTTTTTTTTTATTTTAAACCACATGCTCCCCACCCTGTGCAAATTATTTACAAATTTACCTATGAAAAGTGTGCCCCCCCTTAACCTGCCCGGGGGAACCCTCCCATTTATCTCCTGGTGACCTTGGAATGGGCACCCTATAGTATTTGAGCTCTCTCGCCATTTCGGGGTTTACATAAAAAACAAAAAGAAGGAGTTATTTCTGGTGTGCTTTTATCTGTTGGATTAACTCTTCAACCTCTCTTGGGTCTTTAATGTTGGGCATTTTGTTGCTCCACATTATCCTGAGAGTGACTGGGAAGCGCATTTGAATGGCAGCCCCTAAAGATCTCAGCTCTTGCATGTGATTCCCCAGCTCCCATTGCTTTTCTTGAGTCGTCCTGGAAATGTCTGATCTAATCCTAAAGTTCCAGTCTCCTTTTTTATATGATCCTACTTTAATGGCCTCTAATAATATTTTTTCCTTCAGCAAATATGTTTTGAAATTTACTAGGATCTTCCCCGGGGTTTTCCTGACTGTTGATTTGTGGAAAGGGTCGCGATGGATACGTTGTATATCTTCTTCCAAATTGCTACTTTCAAGATCAGGTATAAAGTCCTTTAATAAGGCTATTATTGCTGTTTTTATGTTATCCCCTTCAAAGCCTTCTGGGACATTTAAAATCCTTATATTGTTTCGCCGCACATCGTTTTCAAGAGTCTCGATCTTATCTTTTAAGTCTTTTTCCCCTACCTTTAAGGAAAAGATGTCTTTTTGGTTTGTTTCCACCTCCTTGCCTAGTTTCTCTACGGTGGATTCCATGTTTCCCAGTCTTTCCACTATTGAGTTCATTTTGCATTCTAAACTCTCGCACATTTCATGTATTCTTCCTTGATTTTTTTCAGATGTGTTAAATCGTTCTTCAATTTCACCAAAAAGCGATGTTATCATTCTTTCCATCTCTTGATGTGTCTCACTCCCTGTTTGCGTTTGACAAATAGTCTGTACTGTATGCTCGGAGTGAGGAAGTGACCTCTTTTCTTGTAGAGACTCTTCTGCTTCTTTATCCGCCAAGACTTGATATCTATTTGGAGACTCTAAAGTACTAGTGATTTTGTCTTTATCGAATTCTGCCATTCCAATGCGTATTTCGCCCCTAATAGGTTTGCTGAGTAAATCTGCTATGGGCGTCTGATTTAACTGTCCCTTTCCCTGAGCTTGGACTTTAAAGTAGGATCGTAGGGAGGGTGTTATTTTGAGTCGGGCAGAAAGTTTTGTCTCTTTTCTCCCACCTGCTCCTTTCGCCGTTTTATGACCTGCGGGTAAACTTTCCCGAACTTCTTGAGACTGAGGAGAGGTATGAGTAACGACAGGTGTCTGTCTGTCAGGGACTAATATTTCAGTGTTTTCCAGAATTTGTTTATTTCTAAGAGCATATCTATTCACTTGCCCTTTTGAAAACCCTCCGACCTCCTTACCTCAGTCTCAGGCTTGATAGTTGAATTGGCTGCTTTTTTCCCTGGGATTGGGGGGGATTTGACACTTCTGCTATTTTCTTCCCGATTTTTTTTTTGTTTTGCTGGTGACATAGATATTATTTCATCTCGCTGGGAAATATGCTGGTACCCCAATTGTTTCTCTCTTCCTATTTGCTCAAACAGGGCAGCTCTGCTTGGGGCTCCTCTGTACGATATCCTGCCCAAAGCTCTACGATCTGCTGAGAGCCCTGCAGCAGCCTCTGCCCACACTCCAGCTCTGTACTGTGCGACAATGGCTGCGGCCGTTCCTCCCCGATCGCTCCCGCCGCGTCTCCACTTACTGCGCACATCCGTCTGCGAGGGTGTAAAGAACCGTCGTGTTCCCCCCGTCTCCGGCTCACTCTATCGCCAGGTAAGACCCCCCCTTTGCTGCGCCACACACCAGCGTACACGCTAGTTTCCTGAAAGGGGAGAGAGCTACGCGACCGCCTAACCGTCGGCCGCCATGTTCCCCTCCGAGCATCAAACCTACATTATCGCTAATACCATAGCCGCTTTGTTGCAACATAGAAAGCAATAATGAAAGCCAGGTCTGAGAATGTAGGACACAGTGTGGGTGAGGGAGCCTTCTTAAGTTGGTGACACAGTAACGGTATTACCCCCTGGAGATGAAGCTGCGAAAACCCATGGACTGAGATCGGAAGTCCTCGGCTTGGATCTCATTTAGCCTTCTGGGTTTGACCCTCGCCTGGGAAATCTGTTATATCATATATGCAGGGATACTGGAATTATGCAATTGTGCAGCCCTGGCGATTTTCGCATAATTAGTGATTTACACATTTGCCACATAATTCAACATCTGCCGTATAATCTGCAGATTTTGAACAAAAAAAAAATCTTTCTATCTCAAACGGTTCAAAAGTTGGTAAAAGTACAGCGAAACATGTTGCTGCGCAGTGGAAGGCCCTTTGGAAAAGTTGCCTGGTCACCTTTCTGTAGCTTATTGCTATATTTGGTTGTTAAACTGGTACTAATGTGGTGCAACTAATGCCCAGACAGTGCTAACAAGTGTAACAAGCATTTGCAATGCAATAAGTCTTGCACTGCTGAAAGTTTGAGCTATTGGCGTTGCTAATAATAATGCAACCCCAATAGCTCAAACTTTCAGTAATGCAAGAGCTGTTGCATTACAAAGCAATCGCGGCACTCGCGCGTAAGCTTTAAACATCTAAAGCATGAGTGCTGCTGTCTATTTGCAATGCATTAGCTCTCCCATTACTGAAAGTTTGAGCTATTGGCATTGCATTATTATTAGCAATGCCAATAGCTCAAACTTTCAGCAGTGCGAGACCTATTGCATTGCAAATGCTTGTTTCAAGGAGTGATTTCAGTAAGGCTGATCCATTTTTGCTGCAGCTGTAACATTTCCCAATTATGCGGTGACTATAAAAATTAGACTAAGGGGCTTATTATGATGACGGTCGGAGTTGCCTCCGACCGACACCGTCTCGGACTCAGGACCGACTGACCTCCAGTCGGTGGTTCCGACCGACCTCCAGTCGGTGGTTCCGACCGCCTGATTACGATGCAACCAAACACTGTTCGGTCAGATACTCACTTTTCTCTATGGGAGCTTGTGTCACGTCCGTAAACCGTCCGCAATCCAGACTCCTATAGAGAAACGGGGGTGTGTGTAAAACTCTGCACCCTGTGACAGGCACCCCATGGTGCCTGCGACACAGTGCAGGGTTTTACAGGGGGGGGTACCCTAGGTACCCCTTTTACCACAAACTATAGGCTGCTGTCCGACAGCCTTTCCATGTCAGAAAGGCCATCACAGAAAGGCTGTGGGAAGCCGACATTGTAATCCCGATGGCAGAAACGCTGTCCATTGGGTATTACAGTGCGGTTCCGACCGGCAGGAAGACTCCGAGAGGCGGTCGGAACCGAGTCGGAATGACGGGCCAGTTTACGTTCCGACTGCTGACATCTTAGTCGGCCTGCAAACCGACTGTGTCGGTCAGAAAGCCTCCGACCATGATCGGAAAGCTTGCGACTAGCAGTCAGAGGCTTTCCGACCGACATCGTAATCGGCTCCTTAATGCCATCTCTTGAATTAAACATATGCGAAGGTGTGGTGGTGTCAGCATAGTTCTTTGTAAACCTTTTCTGAACTCAAAAATTTATGTTTCCCAATTTCTTGACTGTAGAAGACCCACCGACTCTAATTGCCCTATTTTCACATTTTTGCTCTCAAATGGTTTCATTTATTTATTTTGCATCACTCACTGTACTTTGGCATCTGTCAAAAATGATGCAGCAAAATTTGAAACACAAAAAATGAAACATATGTTTTGAAAATAGTCCATAAATTCTGTGGTCAACATGATACATTGAAAAATAGTTTCTATTAAAAAAAGAAAAGAAAAAGCAAAAAATGGAGTGCCACGAAGCCGGGCAGGCAGAGGGCTGGTTGAGGTCTTCTGCACCTTGTGCTGCTGACTCTGCAGGGACATCTAATAACGACCTGCGATATTGCACCTTGTGCTGCTGAATCTACAGGGACATCTAGTAACGACCTGTGGTGCTGCACCTTCTGCTGCTGACTCTACAGGGACATCTAGTATCAACCTGCGGTACTACACCCTCGCACACTTAAGACAGGGACATCCAGTCACTGCCTCTTGTGCTTATTCTATAAACCAAATGAGCCAAAAAATAAATGATTGCTGCTCCTGGAGTGTGAGACGGTGTTGAGAGAGATGAGAGTTCGGGAACAGATATGGCACTTTTCTGGTGCAACAATGAACAAAGCAATCCGTAAAGAGCTGCTTCACTCGGGTTCCTCCAATTCTGCCGTGCAGGAGAGATATTCAGAGGAGCCATCGGTTGTGGAGACAATGAAGGAAGGAGGGGAGCCAACTGAAGTGAAGCTGTGGAGGAAATGACGTCTCCAGTCCCACAATCTTGTATGAAATATCTGCATACCCACAATCATGTGTGAAACTACAAGCTCACATTTTATTCCTCACAGGAATTAAATATTGAGATTCTTTCTTACTCTAGGTTTTTAGATCACAGTTAAAGGTCTTAGTAAGCTTTAAGTAAGGGTAAACTAAAACCAGCGGTGTCATAAAATAGCTTCAGTTCACCGTGCTATGGAGGCTAGCGTCCTCATCCGTTAGGTAAGGGTAGTGTAACCGATTGAATGTCAGTCTCCTAGAACAGGCGATCCGTACAATTTACGGATCGCCTGTTCTAGGAGACTGACATCTAAGCTACTGCATTGAATGCCCAGAATCGATTCAATCGGTTACACTACCCTTACCTAATGGATGAGGACGCTAGCCTCCAGGTTAACCATGGACCAGTAGGAGGACTCACTCCCTCTCTCCGCAACTTTTGCGGGTTAGGAACACGGATACCACATAATTGAATTTGGTTGCCCATCCCTGTCCTGAGGAAGACCCTCAGGCTGAGGCCCTAAAATACCCTCTGTGCCCCAAGTCGGGTCGAAACGTCGACGCCCACATCTATTAAGCCTGGATCACAAGCCCTTATCCTTACCATGCTAAATGATGATACATTTCTGTATTCCAATATGTATGAAAATAGACCCTTGTGAATCATTGATCAATTGTGGCTAGGCTTATCAAGATTGATATTCTCCTATCAATCCAACCAATGAATTGTTTTTAATATTTTCTCTCTCTGAACACCATTTGGAATCCTTTCCCACCCCTTTCACTAAGAGCACCCCTTTCTGCACGTTCCCATGAGCAACCTCTTTCTGTCTCCTTCATTGTTTCTAGAACGCAGGAAGATACCTACTGCTACTTTAACTATGATTGAATAAAACTTATGTTATTTTGGAATCTATTGGTTGTTGCACATTATTAAATTGAATGTTTTGATTACTGTGAGCTGACAGTATGCATGCTCTAAAATTGTTTATAAAGTTTACTGGCGTTTTGATTTATCCTGTTCAAAGAAAGGTTTAGGACCATTGTTTTCTGTACCAATTTGAGCCCAGGTCCAAGACTATAATTGGGTCACCCCATTTTCTATAATGGCCGTCTTTTATAGAAAGGCGCTCAGTGTGACAAATAACAATGGAGAACCGCAGCCTCTTATGCATGCATCATAGATGGAAATGTAAAGAAGCACCAAAGACACACAGGAAATAACAAAAGCGAGGCATCAGGAATCTCCCCGCAGCCTCCAATGCATGCACCATAGATGGAAATCTAAACAAGAGCCAAAGACACGCAGAAAACAATAGAAAAACAAGCAATGGGGCAGGAGGTGGCAGGAGGTGGCAGTAACAAAACTGTGGCATTAAGAGGCAGTGGAGGAAGAATGCTATATTTAAATATAAGCAGCTAGGGCGCTGAAGCTGAACACAAACAAACAGTAACAGAGTCAGAAATCAAGAAAAAAACAGTCCCCCAAAGAGCAGATGAAGAACCATAGCGGAATGAGACAGTACTTAGTCCCTGCTCTATGGTAGGAACAGAGGAGAGAAAGGGGGGACAAAGAGGCAGGACTGACCACTAGCAAGCAAGGATTTTTAAAGGACACTGACATAGACAAATGAAAAGCAATGGCAAGAAAGGGGATGGACTTGAAGCCCACAGACTGATTCCAGCAGGTCCCGAAGAGACAGCGCATGCGCTGTCTAGCTTGACCTAAAAATGACAAAATAATGAAGTAATACAATCACAAAATGGGCTGCATGCTGCAGCATAATTTGCCTTTTCTTGACGCATAATTTACACAACTCTGCCGCATAATTTGGCCCAGCCCTGCCGCTTAATTCCAGTGGCCCTGCATATATTGTGTTTAATCCAATGGTGGTAGCGGTCGGGTGAGGCTCGCTGGGGGTCCTTGTAGAAGGGGGAGGAGGAGACAATTATTTCCCGGTTGACACAGGAGACTGCAACTGTGCATTTATTGTTACAATGAACACTTATCCGGCAGACGTCCTTAGTCTCTGTATGGAAACGCTTGACCCTAGTGAGACACGCTTTGTCTACCTGCTGCTAGCCCATTCCCCGATTAAACCATCTTGGTTTTGAATATTTTCCTGGAATTCTATTTCCTCTAACTGCTTAAATACATGTTCCTCTGCCCTGGGGTTGGTCTGCAACTCACACTGGGCTTCACCTGGAAACACAAAGTCAATGCAGCACAAGTAAAAAATTTGCATGCAGACGAAAAGTCTTACAAATCACATCAGGTGTCACATGTGAGCACTTGATCTATATCTTTTTATGCGTGTTCTGCTCTCATATAACTTTACAAAGCTGGATGGACCTGTGAGCTACATGGAGGGTGGAAAGCTTCATGCGTGGTGAGGGCCTTCCTTTTGTTGCCTTACTGAGACACTACCAGGAATGTGGAGGCAATGAGAAAAAGGGCTTTCTCGCCCACCATGATTCCCACCCCTTTGGTCTTGATGGACACTGGTTTTCACTGGTGGGCCTGGGAATTACTCCTTGGTCCTCTGTGTTCCAAACTTAAATCCATTGGACCAGAGATAGAGGGAATTCTTTCAATATTGGTCCAGGGGAGCATCAAGGGTGTAACACAGGCCCGGCAGTGCCTTTGATGCCACCCTTCAGGAGGCCCTCTAGTCATCCCAAAGCCTATAAGACCTGTGAGATATGGAAGTCTCAAGAGGCCCCTCATCACATTCTGTGGGGGCCCCCTTCATTCTGATCTAACCCACTGCGGAGAATTAAGGGCAATCACATTTGCGGTTGACTGCCCGGTGTCTATTGCTGTGTTATAGGCCTGAATCTGGACAGAACATCTCTGCAATGGGGCCAGTAGGTGCTGAGATTTATTTCAGGAGGGCTGGGTGCTGAGGGATGGGTGAGCTATGTGAGCTAGCTGTGGTGCAGAGAAGATGGAGGTGATGGCACGGTGGGGAGCCAATTTGCATTGAGGCTGGAGGGGTCTCTGGTTCAGGGGTAACACATGGTTAGCAGGATGCCCCACATGGATCCATTTAGTTCTGAGCTGACGACACCTGCGCCCCTGGGGAGTCTTAACATGAGGTCCGAACACCAGCGCACTAATACAGGAGGTGCCTGGAACAGTGTGGATGGGGATAGGATTTTCATCTTCAACGTCAGGCTATAATAATGGCAGCGTGCAGCAGAAGATCTGCAAGAGTAAGCTAAGGTGTCAATCATGTGAGAGAGTGGTAACAGAGGGGATGGCAGGATAAGATAGGCCTAGAGGGGTCTACAGATAGGATGTTTTGAGCACAAACATTCAGCAGGTGAATGAACTTCAGCTTCTACTCACCTGTGGGCAGCCACACCTACCTCATGAGGGACAGAACCAAAATGAGGTGGGTGATGGGGACATCAGAAAGTAGATCCTAGGAAAGTCAGAGGCATTTGAAAGAGGCCACAAGGCCTAGAAAATTGGACTGAGCTGCTGCTGCGACATTCGCGAAGGGACAGTGGTGAGCCTGCTTGGGACTTTTGCCAAGGTAAGATGTGGTGTAGTGGGCATATCAGACATCATAATTTGTTGGAAGGGGGCATGAACTCATAGGTTCTCACATTATCATCAAATTAGGAGAGTAAGGGAATAAAGTTGTATTTCTGAGAAGGATAATGAAGGAAAGAATGTTGGATGGGGATGGAGAATATCTGAGCAATGTTGTCATTATTTTCAACTACAATTTTCAACTTTGTTCGCTGTTCTCAACTTGATTCTCTTCTACGAGAAATACTTCTAACTGTTCCCCACAACAAACTCACTCCACCACACATAGCAAGCTTCAGATTATGAAGCTTATAAAGACCTCATCAGCTAACATGTCAAAGAAGAATAAGAGTAAGGGCAGGCCCATCAAGAAGAAGAATATCAGAAGATGCAAATGGGAGAACCTTCAAGCAAACAGACGAAATCAGACCAAACACACGGTGTTAGACCTGACACCCTTTAGTTGTAGTCCCCCAAACTTTGGCTTTAGGACTCACTGCTAATCAATGCTAAAGTCCATGTGTGCTCTCCCCCAAAAATTAACTTACAGCTAATTGGCAAATTTTATTTACGTGTAAGATCCTAGTAGATGGTACTACATGTAGCCAGTCCTCCTAAGTTAAATGCTCCTAGTGGGCCTGCAGTACTCATAGTGCCACCCACTGAAGTAGCATTTTAAAAAATGTCTCAGGCCTGCCGGCAAAGTCTGTAGTGCATTTTAAAACTGCTATTTCTACCTGGTAAAATAAACCTAAACCTTCCTTTTAAATACATATAATTCATCCTAAGGTTGGCCCTAAAGGCTAATAGGGCAGGGTGCATTCTTTTTAAAAGTCACAATTCTGAAAATGCCACTTCTAGAAAGTTGGCATTTTCTTGTCCTAGACATTTGAGCCTTCTGCCATTTGTGCTTCCTGGGTCTCACAACTGTGATCTGCGTAGCTGTTGGCCTTTGTGTATTCCTCCTAGACAGTGAGACAAAGGGGATTGGTTGTTGGCAAAATTGGCCATCCTGCCAGGATGGTCAGGGCAGAGCTGATCCCTGCCCTGCTTGCATTTCAAAGGGCTGCCTTCAGCACACACGCAAAGAAGTTTGACACCATTCGTTTGTCACCCTAGACTACTTGGAGCCTGGAGAGGAGAAGGGAAGAACTTTCCAGAATCAAAGATGGGGGTAGTATAGAGAGACCCTCACTTCAAAGACTGGCACCAGGTATAAATATTTGACATCCTCAGCCACTCACCAGATCACGTCTGGACCTGTGGAAGATTCAGAAGAAGAAGTTCTCTGATGTACTGCTGGTGGAAGGACCACCCTGCTGCTGGAAGGACTGCACTGCTGCCTGAGGAAAGAAGCCTGGACCAATTCATTGAACCCAGGACCAACAGAGTGACTCCAAGAGGCAGGTGGCTGGCCTCCTGTGTGAGCTACAGGGATATAACAAGCTCTAGAGACCTGTCCTGCATCTTCCCAGCTGACCAGACTCAACTGAACCTGCCTGTGTCCTGCTGCTGGCCTCTGCTGGAGTGAGTATTGATCCCCAAGAGGTGCCCCCAAGGTCCTGGATGCTTGGCTGACATCAGAGTGTACTCCTCCTTGTCCAACTGAGGGTTTCATCGAAACTGACGCAGCGTAATGCAACTCGACGCTGCGCAATACAGGACCTCACATTGCAGCACCTTGCAGCTCCTGGTCAGCGGTCTCATCGGAGCTGACGCAGCACGATGCAGGACCTCACATTGCAGCACCTCGCAGCTCCTGATCGACGGCCTTACTGACATAAATTGATGCAACTTGACACATCGCAACCCAGGACCTCACATCTCAGCACAAGTACAACTCAGTCCTGTACCCAGCTCGCACTCCATCATGGTCAGCCTGAACTTGTGACTTTGTCCAGGTCTGGCGGGACCAGATAACCACCGCTGGTGAGTTGGCGCTTTGTGCTTTTTGTCACTACCTTTACTTTAGACTTTGAAATTGCATATCTAAAGTTCTACTGGTTGGATTTTTGTTGTTCTGGAATCATTTTATTTATTAAAATGTACTCTATGTTTCTAGAGTGGTGTGGGATTTTTCTTGTGTTGTGATTTCACTTTATTATGGTTTGTGTGCTGCATAAAAGCTTTGAACATTGCCTCTAAGTTAAGCCTGACTGCTTCTGCGCCAACCTATCAGAGGATAAGCACAGGTTACTTTAGTGACTTTTGTGGTTCATCCTGACAAGGATTGTGGTTGTTCCTTGAGAAGTTTTTACACCCCTGTCAGTCATTAACTCAATTTTTCAAGTACAGAAGCAGGTATGGGGATTGAGAACTGGGCCTGTGGAAATCCCAGAGGGAACAAAAGTTCATGGAAACACTAAAACCGGAAACATAAGGGCTAGGAAAGCATAATCTGTTGAACTCCAGGGTTAAGTCAAATTCAACTAAGCAGGAGAATGCATCTAATCGTATCTAAAAAATCTGACCATTCTACTGAAATGTTAACCAAAGACTCAGCCATAGAACAACTGCTCAAGGGCTATTAGCAACTTACCTTACCCATCCACCACCTGCAAATCAATCTACCCCCACATGAGGAAGGCAGTAACCAGCCAGTGCCAATGCAGTCCAGTGAAACCTAATCTCCACAGGAGTCTTTAGTTATTCAGAGGATCAGAAGACCCATGCTCACACTGTGAAATACCCCACTGTGATAACCCAAACATATCAACTCCACTGTAGTCTGGATAGCAATTCGTTACACCTGCAATGGTTCATATCCATAAAGGAAACACTATTATCATGCCAGACTTCACTTAGTGGCCGATTTCGATGTCAGCTGGAATTGCTTCCGCCCGACACGGTCTCGTAAACGGGACCAACCGACCTCCGGTCGGCAGTCCGGTCCGTCTGATTTGGATGCGACCGAACACTGGTTGGTCGCATTCCAACATTTCCCTATGGGAGCATGTGTTACGGCCATGAACCAGCCGTAGTACATGCTCCCATATGGAAATGGGAGGAGGTGTAAATCCCTGCACCCCGTGGCAGGCACCTCAAGGGGCCTGCCACAGGGTGCAGGGAATAACAGGGGGCCCCTAGCCCCCAACCGAAGGCCGCGCACACAAGGGGGACCTGCTAGGGGCCCCCAAACACGCTTTCTGGCAGGGTTTCCATGTCGGAAAGGCCGGCATGGCAACCCTGCAGGAAACCGTGCATCGTAATCCCAAGGGCGGAAAGACCGCCCTTTGGGATTACGTGCCGGCCTCCGACTGGCTGACGGGCTCTGTCAGAAGCCAGCCGGAATGAACGTTCGGTTTCGATTCCGACCAGCTGATTCATAATCAGCCGGTTGGAATTGAAATCAATGATGGCGGTTGGAAAGCCTCCGACCAAAGGTCAGAGGCTTTCCAACCGCCATCCTAATAGGCCCCTTAGTGATTGGTCCAGGACATTCTCCCTCACCAAGACCCTTCCCGTGAGCAACCTCACAACAGCTGATTAGCTGGACCAAATAATTGGTGAACTTGTGCTATGCAAAAATCCATGTAACTTAACGTAATATATGGAATCCTGCTCAAACTAATGTTCTCCAGTGAGAATGAAGTTAAGTGTTTATAGTGGTTGATCACTTTTACTGCGTGCCGGTAAACTGAGAAGGTGAGGGAGGTTTGAAGGATGGGTGACTATCATGGCTGCCATGTTTTCAGTATGTCTATGTGTGATATTTCTATTTTAGTAGCGTGCCTTTGTGTGACATTTACTTGCCTCATGTATGACACTTTGATGCTTTACTGCAGCTAAGAAAGGTGTGAAATGCTCTTATCGTCATTGCTGTTTTTTGTTTGTATTCAGAAACATTTCTTTTGTTTGTGATGAAAACATCAAAACTACCAATACCTGAGCTCTTTGATCCATCACATTTATTCAGCTTTTTACCCTCTGTCCCTCTTCACCAACCAAGTAAGTAGACACCTAACCTTGATTCCCTCTGCATGTTGTCTGGTGTCATACTGCGCTAAATCATGGATACCTGGCAGGTCTAAACTATCCAGAAGCCCTACCTTTTTGTTCTCCTGTTCTGTTGGATGCCTTTCCCAGCTGACCTCTACCTCTAAAGTCCGCAAGTCTGTTTCCATGCTTGTGATCATGTTGGTGAGAACCTTCCTGATACCAATGTCCTACATATTACAACCTTAAATGTTTCACACATTGCATCCCATGTGTCCACCTAACACTCATTTGTGGAAAAGTACTCTGTGATAGATTCTCTAATCTCTGCCACAAATGGAACATCAGGCAACGCTTTAGACTGTAATTGCTAGGTAGGAACCAAGACAATCCACCCCCACTCTCACATTCATTTTAATAGTGAATGGTGAAAAAGGACGTGGTCTAAGTATTCTGTACTCATGAATCTACCATGGTGCTCGACTTTTACCAGTGCATAATCTATGCACAAATTTGGTTTGTTCGGGAAAGAGTAAAACTAGTATCTGTAAGCCTCACCATGCTGGGCCCTCCAGACCTCTCTCATATTCACTTGCAGGAGAGTTTTTGAAACTCTTACTAATGGTCTTGTTGGGACGGAAAAGTCCTCTGCATGGTAATGGAGTTGCAACCCTGCCCTGAGTGCCCCAACTGTACTGAGGTCTGGATCCCTAATGATGAGTTTTGTTGTCATAGGCCTGTCTCACGGATAGCAGTCTTGTTGGACCAGTAGGGGCACCCAAAGCACTACCCTCATAGTGGTGAGAGGCTACTGCCTTCACCAGGAGTTAAGCAGCAAGAGCACAGTGGTGGCAGCATAACGTGTAGTGATCAGTAGGGGTGCACAGGTCCTTTTTAACCTGTGTCACTGGAGTGAGGCCTACTGGCTCACTCATTTTTAAAGTTCCATCACTGTGTGCTTAACTCACCTTTGGCCTACATCGGTTTGATGTGTAGTGCTACGCAGAGCAGGAGTGGTGTATCTGCACTGGCTGTATGTGGGCCTGTGAAGGGTACAATACAGGGATAATGCAGTATTGAGCAGTGCATGCATGGTGAGCGCATGTGCTGGGTGTATGAGTGCCTAGGAGTGAAACAGTAGATGAAGGATGCAGTGCAGTGCAGTTCGTGCATGTTAAATGTATGTGCTGGATATATGTGTGCATATGGGTGGTACAGTACATGAAAGGGATGCAGTGCTGTGCAGTGTGTGTGAAGACTGTATACATGCTCTGGGTGTATGTGTGCCTGTGGATGGTACAATATATGGAGGGCCCTATGTTTCATTTTTGAAGACCCAGGCTTGCATGGTGAAACATGAGGGGAGGAGGTAGATAAATCCCCCCAGACAGATTTGTGTATTGCTGCATTCCTGTAAGCTGGGTGGGACACACACTGGAGAGGGGAGAGCCCGCTTCTCCTGTACACTTCAAAGGGTGCTCTTTAATTCAGTGAGAGGTCACAAGGAAGGGGCCTGGGCACATCTCAGGAAGGAGATGGGTTGATAAGCGCATCATAAAGCTTAGGGCTGGGGCAGTGGGCCAACCTTTTGATACACATATCACTGTGGCTGTCATCCAGGTGTGAACTCTAGTCACTCCCTTGGCCTGTATTGTGGAGCTATCAGTTTTGGAGTCACACCTGCTGTGACCGACTGCTCTCAAGAGGAAGAAGAGGACAGAGGAGTTTGCACTTCAAAAGAAGCTGATCCCAACCTAAACTTTGAAGACTCAAACTCTGAATTATATTGGGTGTCTGGAAATGGACTATAAGAAGGGATGCTTGAGACCCAAACAAATTGTCATTTGCCAAGCAACCAGATGGGCTGTATGGGGTGGGGAAGCTCTGCAAGACCTCTGTCTGTGACTAGGACTGGGGGCCAAGGCCAAGGCCTGCTAGTCTCCATAATGGATGATGTGGACATCCCCAGGGAATCCAAGACCACCTACCCACCTAAGCATCTGCTGCTTGCTAAGACCAGTGTTCCCTGTGAGGAACAGGAGAGGGTTAAAGGGATCAAGGTCCAGTGGGGAGCCCTGATGAGTGGACTCCCTCTACGAGGTGTGAGGAGATGGCTGCTGCGCTGATCGGGTCATTGCTCATGTGCAGAATGCAGTCAGTGACCCTCGTGTGCCTGAGGAGGACTGCAGTGAATTAAGCCATGTGCATGGCTGTACCTGTGCATAGTGGGAAAGCGTCAACCTCATGTTCCAGGAGAGGCCGCCATGAGAAGACTACCATGCAGTAAGGGTCTGTGGCCCAGAGGAGACGAAGACAAGGAGACAGGGACTGATTTAGGAATGCAGTGGTTTATTGTCCGTAATTCAGAGGGGTGTAACGGGTAGAGAACAACCATAAAGCATAAGGTGTTCAGAAAAGGCTCTTTCTCTCTTCCTTCAGAGAGTGGGGTAGGTGGCCAGTCCTTGGTTGAAATGCACGAAAGGAACTTCGCCAACGTCTGCTTCCCGGTTCCATCCTCGATATCCAGACAGGTAACCCCAAAAAGAAAACAAAAGACTCATAAGGGAAACGTTGTGGCACTTGGTAGAAATCAGGGAAAAAGGAGTGAAGGAACAAACACCCGACCGACACCAGTGACGCCCTATTGCGCTCCCTGCTAGAGGTGCATGCAATTTCCGGCTACCGCAGTTTGTCAGGCTAGCCGTCCCTTCCACCCTGCTTCCCTTTATCCCACGCGGCCCCCAGCTGGTCCCGTACCTTTTTAAGCCACGACCCTCCTGGGCTGTGGCGGGCTTCTGCGTGTTGCCGGAGTGGATCCGGCTCCCCTTTTTCCTGGTCTCTGGACGGCGGCATTTCCGTTAGCTCCGTACCGGCCTCCTGCGTGGTTCTTGTCTTCTGCTCCAATTCTGCTTCCGTGTAACGACGAAGTTCTCCCAGTCCTGGTCCGACGAGAAAGGTTTGGAGTTCCGGTTCCGGCGTCTCCACGTTCGAGAAACAGGTCCGCTGCCCGACCTCCAAGTCCTCCCTCTCTTCCTCTTTGAAGCCCGCCTCATCAGCTGACCCAGTCACGTGATCGGCCGGGGAGGCCGAGGACAGCGGAGAATTAAAGGGACAGCCTGCGGCACCTGAAGGGCTCTGAGAAAAGAGGAGGGGACATGGTGACAGGTAAGACGGCATCTCCCCGATGTTAGAAGCCCCGGAGGAGGAGTCCGCTGGCAGTGCTTCGCCACACCCCCCCACCCCAGTCTGTTCACGATCGGAGAACAGGGAGAGCCGAGAAAGAAAGTCAGCGTTTCCATTGTCAGACCCCTTGCGATGCCGAGCCTCAAAAGAGAAGGGCTGAAGAGCCAGGAACCAGCGAAGGACCCTCTGGTTGTTACCCTTGTTCCGGCTCATCCAAAGGAGCGGGGCATGATCCGTATACCGGAGGAAATGGGAACCCTCCAGGTAGTACCTCAATTTGTCCACCGCCCACTTAAGTGCAAGGCATTCTTTTTCAATTATGGGGTAGCCACGCTCCCTGGGGAACAACTTACGGCTGAGGAAGAGAATGGGATGTTCCACTCCCTCAGACGAGACCTGAGAGAGGACCGCCCCCAACCCATTCTCGGATGCATCAGTCTGGAGCACAAAGGGTTTAGTGAAATCAGGGGACCGGAGAATGGGACCTGAGGTGATGGCATTCTTAAGACTCTGGAAGGCCTGCATAGCTTCAGGAAGGGGATGCAAGAGGTGTGCCGGTTTTACACTCTTTTTGAGGAGATCAGTGAGAGGGGAGGATACCTCGGAGTACTGGGGAATGAAGCGACGATAACAGCCGAGAAGGCCAAGAAACGCCCTTACTTCCTTCTTCGTGGTGGGGAAAGGGGCCTGGGATATCGCCCTTACTTTTTCTTCCTGCGGTGCAATGTGCCCATTACCTAACACATAACCTAGGTACTTCACTTTCTGAAACCCTGCCCTTGACTTTCTTGCGTTGACATGGAGCCCAGCGTCTTTGAGAGCCTGGAAGACAAGGTGACAGTGGTGGAGATGGGATTCCCACGTGGGGCTACAGATGACAATATCATCTATGTATGCCGATGAATAGGCTTGGTGTTTCGACAGTACATTATTCATGAGACGCTGGAACGTGGCAGGTGCCCCATGTAACCCAAATGGTAAAACGGTGAACTCGAATAATCCGGATGGGGTGGTAAAACCCGTTTTTTCTTGGTCACAAGGTCTCAGAGGCACCTGCCAATATCCCTTTGTAAGATCAAGGGTGGTAATGTACTGCGCATCACCAAGCTTTTCTATTAGTTCGTCCACACGTGGGAGGGGGTAGGAATCGCATTTAGAGATCGCATTCACGGCCCTGAAATCTATGCAAAACCGGACGGACCCGTCCGGTTTCGGTACTAATACGATCGGCGAGGACCACTCGCTCTGAGATGACCGTATGACCCCTAGGTCCAGCATGCTTTAGACTTCTTTCTCGAAGGCGTCTCGTCTGGCAGCAGGAATGCGGTAGGGTTTTTGTTTCACAACCCGGCCGGGTTGGGTCGGTATGGAATGTTCGGCCATAGTGGTATGGCCTGGGAGGTCAGAGAACAAGGAGGCATAAGGTATGAGTGTAGACTGTAAGGTCCTCTGCTGCTCTTCTGTGAGGTCCGGATTGACTATGAGATGGGGTAAAGTGCTTTCTTCCTCTCTTTTGGGATGCGCAACGTGGAGGACCTTGGGAGGAGGACCCAGCCATTTTTTTAACAAGTTAATGTGATATAACTGGGTTCTTTTGGGGGGTGACTTGTGCTTGGTATGAAGTGAGTCCTACCTTTTGCGTGACTCTGAAGGGGCCCTGCCACCCTGATCTTTTTTTGGGTATGCTAGATGGGGTGAGGACTAGCACCCAATCCCCTACATCCAAATGTCGCAATTTTTTTCCTTTATTATAAAAAGTCTGCTGTCTGATTTGGGCCTTCTCTAGGTTCGCATCAGCGAACTCGCGCAGTTTCTGTAAGCGAGTGCGCAAGTCCTGCGTATACTCAAGAAAGGACCTTGTTTCTTCCTCTTTTTCGTGCTCCCAGTATTCTTTCGTTATTTCAAGAAGACTACGGGGTTCCCGGCCGTATAACAGTTGAAAGGGAGAACACCCTAAGCTTGACTGGGTTTGGCTTCTTACTACATACAGTGCCAATGGGAGGAGCTTGTCCCATTCTTTCCCCTCTACTTTCAACAGTTTTTTTAAGGTAAGCTTTAGGGTGGCGTTATACCGCTCACAAAGACCATCCGTCTGGGGGTGGTATACCGACGTTTTTATGTGCGAAATGTCCAGAGCCCTACAAACTTCGTGCATGACCTTGGAGACGAATGGGGTGCCTTGATCCGTGAGGATCTCACGCGGGAACCCTACCGAGAAAACAACTCCAGGAGCCTATCACTGATGTTTTGACTGGTGGGAGCATGCAAGGGAAAGGCTTCTGGGTAGCGCGTGGCATAGTCCACCACCACTAAAGCATAGAGGTTCCCTTTCCTAGTTCGGGGAAGGGGCCCTATCAGGTCCATGCCTATCCTCTCGAAGGGGGTCCCAATGATAGGAAGGGGTTGTAATGGCACTGGAGGTGGTTTGTACGGATTCCCTTTTTGGCAAACCTCACACTCCTGACAGAATCAAGTAACATGCGCGAAAATGCCAGGCCAGTAGAAGTAACGCAATAACGTTTCTATGGTTTTCTGTGCGCCCCTAAGGCCTGCTAGGAGGTGAGAGTGCGCAAAGAAAAGCACCTGGTCTCTAAACGTCTGAGGGATTACTAGTTGAGGTTCTTCCCCCTCTTTAGCGACCCTGTAGAGCAGGTCCTTCTTAATGAGGAATAGAGGATATACTGGTCTCGGGGATGTGGGAACTTGTCTAGCATGATCCCATGCCGGTTGGAGAGTGGGGTCATTATGCTGGGCATAATGGAAGCTCTTGTCTGAGAGCCAGGGAGCCTGGGTGAGGAGAGACGGCCATGGAGAGGGAGGGAATCCCTGCCGTCAAGACTTTTTTCAGGAGGGTGAGAAAAATGGATTGTCCCGACCCAGGATTATTTCTTCAGGAAAGGCAGGAAGAACCCCTAGGTTTGCCTCAAGAACCACCCCATTTGGAAGGGAGATAGGAAGGGACACTAAAGGGTAAAGCCGCACATCCCCATGTACACACCGAATGGTTACCTCTCGCTTTGGGTTAGGGAAAGAAGGTTGTACGAGGGACTGGCGGATAACTGATTGGCCACAACCGGAGTCTAACAGGGCTCTTACAGGTATCCCCCCCCCACTTGTACATGGAAACTCGGTCCCATTTCCTCTGAGTATAAGATGGATCGTGGAAGGCACCCTATGTCCATTGGCTCTTCGACCGTTTTTTTTCTGGGACAATTTCTGGCGATTTGACCCCAGTCGCCACACTTGAAACACTGGGGACCTCTTACAGGTATGTGTTCTGGCCGAAACTGCCGCACTTTCAAGGGTTCCATACTGGGCTTCATTGGCTTCCTTTCGGGTTTCAGAGGAGCAGGGGAAGGGCGTACAGATTTATCCGCGTCCCATGGCTGGGAACGGGGTTGTGCCCTGTAAAAGGATGTCGCCATCTCTACAGCCTGTTCGCCGGTCAATCATGTATGTTGCTTAAGCCAGCGCTTTATTGGATAAGGCAAGGCTTCTAGGAATTGTTCCAGAAGAATTAGGGACATGATTTCATCCTTGGTGCTTGTTTGGGGTTTTAACCATTTTTCTGCTGCTGACTTGAGTTTATAATACAGGATCTTCGGGTTGTCTGTTACAGTACCCCTCTCCTTTCGGAACCGGACTCTGTAGGCCTCTGCATCCATACCAAGATGGTCTAGAATGATGCCCTTGATTTCTGAGTAAGGGGTATGTCCAGTGGCGTTAGCCACCTGGTATGCTGCTTGTGCTTCACCGGTAAGGAGAGGAGCTAAGAAGAAGGGCCACTTGGCCTCTGGCCAGCCTGCTGCTTGGGCTGCCCTTTCGAAGTTAAGAAGGAAGGCATCAGGATCCTCCCCAGCACCATATTTCTGTAAAGAAATGTTGGGGCCTGACCCTGCACGATTCTGTAATTGGGCGGTTAACTGTATGCGATCGTCCGCAACCCCTTGTAGCCTTTCCGCCTGGTTGGTCATAGCGTCCTTGAAGAGTTCCCTGTCGGCTTGGGCCGATGCCATCTGTTTCTCTACGGCCCATTCCAGCTTCTCCTGGCCACGTATGAGCTGTTGTATTAGATTTTCCATTGTTACTGTAGGCGCTTCAATCCCACTTCTGACACCATCTGTGGCCCAGAGGAGACGAAGACAAGGAGACAGGGACTGATTTAGGAACGCAGTGGTTTATTGTCCGTAATTCAGAGGGGTGTAACGGATACAGAACAACCATAAAGCATAAGGTGTTCAGAAAAGGCTCTTTCTCTCTTCCTTCAGAGAGTGGGGTAGGTGGCCAGTCCTTGGTTGAAATGCACGAAAGGAGCTTCGCCAGCGTCTGCTTCCCTGTTCCGTCCTCGATATCCAGACAGGTAACCCCAAAAAGAAAACAAAAGACTCATAAGGGAAACGTTGTGGCACTTGGTAGAAATCAGGGAAAAAGGAGTGAAGGAACAAACACCCGACCGACACCAGTGACGCCCTACTGCGCTCCCTGCTAGAGGTGCATGCAATTTCCGGCTACCGCAGTTTGTCAGGCTAGCCGTCCCTTCCACCTTGCTTCCCTTTATCCCACGCGGCCCCCAGCTGGTCCCGTACCTTTTTAAGCCACGACCCTCCTGGGCCGTGGCGGGCTTCCGCGTGTTGCCGGAGTGGGTCCGGCTCCCCTTTTTCCTGGTCTCTGGACGGCGGCGTTTCTGTTAGCTCCGTACCGGCGTCCTGCGTGGTTCTTGTCTTCTGCTCCACTCCTGCTTCCGTGTAACGCCGAAGTCCTCCCAGTCCTGGTCCAACGAGAAAGGTTTGGAATTCCGGTTCCGGCGTCTCCACGTTCGAGAAACAGGTCCGCTGCCTGACCTCCAAGTCCTCCCTCTCTTCCTCTTTGAAGCCCGCCTCATCAGCTGACCCAGTCACGTGATCTGTCGGGGAGGCCGAGGACAGCGGAGAATTAAAGGGACAGCCTGCGGCACCTGAAGGGCTCTGAGAAAAGAGGAGGGGACATGGTGACAGGTAAGACGGCATCTCCCCGATGTTAGAAGCCCCGGAAGAGGAGTCTGCTGGCGGTGCTTCGCCACAGGGTCGTAGACCATGTGCAGTAGTGGGCCGCTATGCCGTATGCCAGGAAGGGCCACCGCCAAGGACTTCACTGTGCCGATTGGACCGGAACCTTTGTACTGTGAGGATACGATGACCCCATATGCCAGAGTGGGTCGCCGGGACAAGCAAGTTGTGTGACCTAGTCACAGTAGTCACAGAGAGGAGTGAAGTCCCTGTGGACACTGCGCACCTGCACAGGATGAAGAATTCACACCAGGAGCTACGAATCATCACTCCGCCTCATCCTGTGAAGAACCAGAGACTTACTCGGCAAATAGGAGCTGTTGAGAACCTCCGTTTGCTGGGGAGGCGTGACCACATGTAAATATGTTCTTACAGCCAAGTGCAACCTGCTTGGAGCCTCGTGCAGCAAACTCACCTGAATCGACTGCTGTCGCTCCAGCACCTGTGGGAGGGGTGCTCTCAGGAACTCTGGTGGCTCCGACCCTACGAAGTGCGAGTAAGACTGATTTCGGGCCAGTCAGCCCAGGGGGAACTTGCTGCTAATTGGTGCTGCAGTGTGTTGTAATCTTAGATGTATGGAACCCTGCCCATGTCATGGAATGTAGTGATGCATGGCATCTCATGAATCACTCATTCCAGAGCTGGGCATCCTGCTGTGCAGTTGGTGCTGTGCTGTTATGCTGTGTTCCTGAATAAACCCTTTAACTTCAAACCAGCCTCAGGACTTAATTAATTCAACACTGGCGACGAGTAGTTTTTGCCTGATTGGGGACAGGCACCTTCAGCACCGACTCCCCTGCTTGCCGACTTCACCCTAAAGACTGAGCCATCATTGTTGGTCTGCGCCTATCACTATTATTCTTCAAAAACGGGGCCGTGACTTTGACCACTGGTTCACCTACAAGAACTGCAAGTTTAACATTTATTTTTCCATAATTAAAGCCTCTTGGATGAGCGCGAGGCTGCTGCATGGGACACGCGAGGCTCACCTGCTCAACTGTCACACCGCGAGCTCTTTCTGAAGCGGTGTTCTCTCGTGCTTAGCCTCCATCTCTCCCACGCGCACCGCAACCTCCTGCTGGAACGCATCCTGAAACGCACGCCGCACTCCAGCACGTAATCACGCTGTGACTACGCGGCCTGCGCCCATTTTGGGTCAAGCTTTTGTTCAAGATTGAAATGCATGCTAGAACGCACGCCGCACTTCAGCGTTCAAGACTCATCTCGTCAGGACGGACAACGTTTTTCTTTATTTGTCATCGATCGCAACGCAAGTTTCTCAGTACATGGTGAGAGTTGGCAATGTTGAAATGACTCTTTTATTAAATTTACCCCAAGTACAGCAGTGACATTGTTTTTTTTTATTACTGAAATCACCCTAGTACACCAGTGGCTTTGTTTTGCTTCCTTGTTAAAATCGTCAACAATTACTCTACAGTGGAAGAAACTGTCAAGTTTGGATTTTAACTGTTGGCACTTCAATTGGTTGGATTTTCAGTCTGCTTACATTTTAGCTGTCTCAAATTGACTTGTTGTTTCTCCACATCCGAATTGTACTTCAAATATTACCATGGCTGCCACAACAAGCATGTCCCAGCCCCCGGCTTTCTTATCAGAGAAGGGTGATCAGATCCTTCCTTGGAAGAGCTGGAGAAATTTATTCGACTCTTACATTGTAGCGATTGGTGGAGAGAAGTTTTCAGCATTTAGGAAGCAAGCTATTCTTCTCCACAATTTAGGTGTAGAAGGAAGGAATATTTACAATAGTATGGATCTCATTCCAGTTGGCAATGGTGATGGCGAACCAGCTGATGTTTATGAGATGTCTATGACTATGTTGGAGAAATATTTTGGTCCCCGCATTAATGTTGTCCTAGAAAGGCACAAGTCCTTTACCAGGGTCCAAGTTCCGACTGAGCGGGTGGGAAGTTATGTTGCCTCTCTTAAGACTCTGGCACGGACTTGTGAATTTGGTGAACTCTCTGACTCCCTAGTCAGAGATCAGTTGGTGAGGTGCACCAACAGTACCTGAGTTCAGGAAAAACTTTTGTCAAAGAACCCGTCCTTGGCCGAGGCTGTTGCCATTGTAGAAGGTATGGAGAATACTTCTACTTGGGTGAAGGAGATGAGGAAAAACTGTGAGGATAAAAAGGAGGGGCAAGGAGATGTTCATGCTCTAGTGGATTTTGACACCTTGGAGGCTTGTGACAATTTAGCCAAAGTTTCACCTAGTGACAAGGACACACGCATACGTGGTCCTCCCAAGGGATTTCCGGCGAGAACAGAACGTGAAGTTCGCTTTTCTAATGCTAGTAGTAATGCTAATGACAAAGCCACGGGGGAATATTCCTAAACCTAAGTGTTTTAGGTGTGGGAGTTTCTCACACTTCTCCAACTATCCCCATTGCTAAGCCAGAGAGTCAGTGTGCAACAAATGTGGTGTCAAGGGACATTATGCTCGGGTTTGCAAGTCCTCTGCAAAAGTTCGTAACCCGAAGAAAGGGGCTGAGACTGTGCGCACTGTTGTTCTAAGTATCAGTGATAATGATGGTGAGGTTGATGCAGGGAAAATAACAATGCCTGAGTGCAGCATCTTGGTAGACGGTCATAACTTTGTTGTATTGGCTGACTCTGGTTCGCCTTTCACCATGATCGGCAACAAACAATGGGATGAGAGTGTGGGGTTGGACAGCATGACACTCTCGCCACCTGATATAAATCCTGTCAGTTATGGTGTGTGAAAATTAATGTCCTTGGTTATGTTGAGGCTTGTATCCAGTTCAAAAATAGACATACTGTTGGTAAGGTCTACGTGGCTGAAAGGGGGGACAATCTGTTGGGATGGAGACACCAGCGTGATTTAGGTATCATGCTCAATCCGATCGCAAGAGATCCTAGGGATCAAGTCATGTTGGTGGACTATGAAGATCAAGGTAGTGGGTACTTTAATAAGTTTCCTGAAGTCTTCGCGGATACCTTGGGGTGTCTTAAAGGGTTCGAACACCGAATTGTCCTCAAGGAGAGGGCTGTACCCTGTGTGCATAAAGTGAGGAGGGTACCCAATATGATGATGGGAGCCTTGAAGGCTGAGCTCGAGAGACTATTAAACTTGGGAGTCATTGAGGAGATAGAAGCTTCAGAATGGCTGGCCCCCATTGTTTTGGCCCCTAAAGATGGGGGAGCCAGCGTCAGGATGTGTGTGGACTTGAGGGGTTTGAACGAATGGGTTTGGGTGGATCGCCAACCCCTGCCCAATATTTCGGAGTCCCTTAGCATGCTCAAAGGAGCCCGGATTTTCAGTGTGTTAGACCTATCATCAGCCTATCACCAAATTCTCCTACACAAAGACTCGAGGCATCTTACATCTTTCGTGACACCTCTGGGAGCTTATTGCTTCCTAAGAATGCCCTTCGGCTTGGCATCAGCTGCGGCATGTTTCCAGAGGGTCATGAAGATGGTCCTGGAAGGGATACCTAACATCATGTTCTTCCAGGACGACATCTTGGTCTATGGCAAGAATGAAACAGAACATGGTGCAACGCTAACCTGTGTATTGGAGAAGTTGAAGGAGAGGGGGCTCACTGTAAAGAAACAGAAGTGTCGCATTGGGTTGAGATCAGTTACGTATCTAGGACATGTGATCTCGGGAGAAGGGATCCAACCCAAGTTAGAGCTTGCTGAGAGTAGCGTGAAGGCTCCCACCCCTAAAGATAAGGAACAAGTGAGGTCATTCTTGGGACTCTCTGAGTTCTATTCCAAGTTTGTGCAGGGGTTTGCTAGTGTGACTGAACCCATCAGGGCTCTACTTAAGAAAGGTATGCATTTCCTGTGGTCTGATGACTGCCAAAGAGCGTTTGACAGCATCAAGTGTGAAATTGGGAGGATGCCCACCCTGGGGCATTTTGATGTCAACCGGAAGACCATCTTAACCACCGATGCCAGCCTCAAGGGGTTGGGGGCAGTACTCTCCCAAGTTGTGGATGGGGAGGAGAGGGCAGTTGCTTTTGCCTCCAGGGCTCTCAGGGATGCGGAAGCCAATTACTCATGTATTGAGAGAGAGGCCTTGAGTGTGTTTTGGGCGGTGCAGCACTTTAAGTTTTATCTCTGGGGTATCCCATTTTTGGTTAGGACAGATCATCGCCCCTTAGTCCAGATCTTTTCGTGCCCCCACAGTGAACACATCACGCCCAGACTCAGGCGCTGGAGTGAAGGTCTCCAGGAATATAACTTTCGTGTACAATATATACCTGGCCCAAGAACAAGTCCACCAATTGTCTCTCTCATTTGCCTGTTGAGTGCGATCAGAATGATGGTGAAATCGAGAGTGTGTGTTGGGTTGCTGAACCAGCCCTGTCCAGTGGAGAATGGTTGGATGGTGTAAAGAAGGACAAAATTCTTTCTTCTCTCAAGATGTGGACGAGCCAGGGGTGGCCTGACTACAAGGCTTTGGATCAGGAAATGAAGGCATATTGGTCTGTGAGAGATGATTTGTCATTTATTGCGGCAATCTCATGAGGGGAGACAGAGTGATTCCTCCCGTTGAATTCAGGGACAGGATAATTAACCTAGCTCATGAGGGTCACTTGGGGAGAAGTCTCACAAAAGCTCACGTGAGGGAAAGATACTGGTGGCCCGGTATGGACCACATGACTGAAAATGTTGTTAAGGACTGTGTGTCTTGTGCCTCCAGCGACAAGTCTTGTATTCCTAGTCATGCGCCCCTATATCCTGTAGAGGTCCCAGATGTTGTGTGGTCAAAATTGGGCCTGGATATTATTGGTCCTTTTGAACTCTTGCGCTCCTACGAACGGTTTGTCCTCTTGCTGGTGGATTACACCTCCAAGTGGGTAGTCACGAAGTGTGTGTCCACTGTGAACACCAAAACTGTTATCGACTTCCTTGGAGATGTATTCGTGTCTAAGGGCGTGCCTAACTTTTTGGTCACGGACAATGGGGTACAATTTGTGTCTCAAGAAATGTGCAAGTTCCTAAAGGACCTCAACATAATTCACCAGAAAACGGCCCTGTATGCACCGCAGGCCAATGGTTTGACTGAGAGGATGAACCGGGTTGTCAAAGATTGTGCTCAGCGTGCTCATGAATCAAGGCTGTCATTCAACAGTGTCTTGAGAGATACATGGTGGGCACACCGCACTACACCTAATATTGTCACACAGAGGTCTCCTTTCGAGGCCTTGAGGGGAAGGAAGGCTTTTTCGAAGTTAAACCCGTCTTGGTTGCCTGCATGTGGTGATGTGGGTATATCTGTTGAAACGAGGCATTCCAGAATTGCTGATTATCAGCAAAAATACAAGTTGAGTTATGACTCCAAGATGCGTGTGAGAAGCAAGAAGTGGTGTCTCGTGACCAGGTTATGGTAAAAATCCAAGACATACTTCTAAAGGGAATTCTAGCTTCATGGGTCCCTTCACCATTGTTGCCATCAGAAAATTTTTTGTGAATGTTGACACGGGTTGCATGTGGAGCATGTCTAGGCTGGTAAGATATACTGGGAAATCTCCAAATATGCATGCACCACATGAGAGTAACTTCTCTGATGGTTATGACCCCTTGGGTGAGGATACTTGCAACAGGAAAGCTGACACTTCCTCTGGAAGGTATAGAAATCTGCCTGTGAGGTTGAGGGATTATGTCTTATATTGATGCAATGTTTCTCTAATACGATGTTTTCCTTTCGCAGTATTTTTCAACTTTTGTCTTGTTTTTGTTTACTGCATTTTGATATGTTTGTTTTCTTTGTTCTCTTGTTTATTTACTTTTCTCCCTTATTGGAAGGGGGATGTGTTGTAATCTTAGATGTATGGAACCCTGCCCATGTCATGGAATGTAGTGATGCATGGCATCTCATAAATCACTCATTCCAGGGCTGGGCATCCTGCTGTGCAGTTGGTGCTGTGCTGTTATGCTGTGTTCCTGAATAAACCCTTTAAATTCAAACCAGCCTCAGGACTTCATTAATTCAACACAGTGCTAAAACACTGTTGACTTTAAAAATAGGGTCATAGTGGAATCTAGAGATTTGGACTACTAGAGGGGCATACCCTGGATGTTGCTGATAGTGAATGGGGAATAACTACTATCACTAAAGCGAGGAGGAAGAGGGACAGGGGACCGTCTAATGAAACACTAGAGCCCTAACCTCAGGAAGACTGTGTAGTTGTTTGTGAATGTTGTATTTTCCTTTGTGTGGATAGCCGTAGAATTAAAATACTTCTCTTTTTACATAAAATTGAGTAGTTGGCTGGACAATGATTTATTGCTGCTGTTGTGCTCATTTTGAGTTGTGAGCCTGTGTTTACTCGTGCGTGTCCACACCTGCCCCGAGTGAACATTTGACCGCTCAGACCATGCTAACCTTAAGAGTCAAGTGCAGAAGGGGTACTTGGCTAAGTTGCTCAGGATCCATAGCAGGCCGCACCCCAGCACATCAGGAGTAAAAGGCCTCAACCTTCACGATTGGGCCCAGTAACCCCTGCATGCCCTGTGACCCTCTGAAAGGGGTTCTGACAGGTCTTTTAATCACTCCGGTGTTATCCAGCTCAGGATGAAGGACACACTTGAAATTACCCACCCATCCTATCAATTTCAACGACCAGACACCTGATGCCGAAATCACCTCCCTCCCCAACAACGCCAGCCGGCTCACCATCTCCTCCTGGACCCCAGTCACCACCGAGGACATCGCCTCAACCATGAAAAGCATCCACTCAGGGGCCCCCACGGACCCTTGCCCTCGCACATCTACCACAGAGCCGCCATCGCCCCCGAATTACAGCGCACCATCAACACCACCTTCAAGACTGGCACCTTCCCCGATGACTGGAAACGCGCAGAAGTCAGACCCTTGCTCAAGAAGCCGTCAGCAGACTCCTCGGACCTCAAGAACTACCGACCCATCTCCCTCCTCCACTTCGCGGCAAAAGTCACAGAGAAGATTGTCAATGCCCAGCTAACCACATTCATCGAAGAAAACTCCAGTCTCAACCCCTCCCAATCCGGTTTCCGAAGCAATCACAGCACCGAGACCGCCCTACTCGCCGCTACAGACAACATCCGCACCCTCCTCGACCAAGGACACACCGCGCCCCTGATCCTACTCGACCTCTCTGCAGCGTTCGACACCGTCTCCCACCGCACACTCACCGCCAGACTCCACGACATCGGGATACAGGGAACCGCCCTCGCATGGATCAGTTCCTTCCTCACCGGCAGATCCCAAAGAATCAGACTGCCGCCCTTCCTCTCCGATTCAACGGAAATCAACTGCGGAGTGCCCCAAGGATCATCGCTCAGTCCCACGCTTTTCAACATCTACATGGCCCCCCTCGCCACCATCGTCAGACAGCTGTCAGGAAGCAGGCTACATGTATAGTCACAGGGTTGAGACTGTGAGAAGGCTCCTGAATACGTAGGAATCGGAGACTTGTAGACGGCCCCTTACCTTCGAGAGGTGACCCAGATAGATACTTTTGACACGAGCCCTAGAGCACGTAAAATGACGCATCCGGAAGAAAAGAGCGCATGGCTTTCCGCTGTGCTCGAGTACCTTCGAATTCGTCCTTGATATTCTCCGTTCCTGAAATCCTTGGATCCTTCGTCCTCGCCCAGTTCTGATTCTCGCCTGGAATTCGTGAGTTACGAGGCTCCCGCGCCTGTTACCTTGCGCGTCCTCGTTTTCTCTTTCCCCAGCTGGTTTACTGAGCCACTCCCTTCCCTTTATTGTTGCCTTCTCCTCCGACTGATTTTCTGTGCCCCGCATGTCCCGTTGTGTTAGCTTTTATAGGTTTCCAGGAGCATTTCGTTTTGCTGCCAATTATGTATCCTTTGGCTTAGTTCCGTCCCTACCTTCCAGAAGCAGCTGCTCCTCCACGACTCAGCGTTATCGCCATTAATCCTTCCCCTGCCCCTTTTGACATTAGTGGAGCATTTAATTTTGCACGCTGAGATTTATTTTTAGGCCGCTCTCAGCATAGCTAGTTCCCTGTTTCATTGGTGGACATCAGTGTTGATACAGACTCTATTTCTCATTATAGTTTCTTAGTTTTAGTCAGGTTTTACGTTTTTTTTTTTTTTTTGCTGCTCTAACCTGGCAACTGTTTAATTAAGTTCCTGAAAGAGTCTCCATATTATTTTGGGTCCTGTCCTGGAGATTGCACTGTTTGTTGACAGCAGCTAAATTAGGAGTGACGAAACTCCTTCTCTCCAAGACCCAGTGATTGCTCCAGCAAGCTCATTGGTTGGTAAGTGGGCAGCCTCCCGTTTCTTGCTTGTTCACGTGCCTTCGCATAATATTAATTGTCTCTTGTTTATTGGGATAACTAGACGTATATTTTATTTTACAGCTTCTTGAATTCCCTTGTCCAGTCATCCGGGGCGGCCTGACTCATCACGAGGAGTACAGTGGGGTTCACTCTGGTTAATTCTCCTCACCTTCTGGGAGCAGTGTTCGGTGACGGGGTTCTCAGTTCCGCCTGAATCTGCTTTTAGGGGGTGAGGGTGAGGTTGTCTTCGCTCCCGTGGAACTCTTATCACCCTCCTCTATACATCAAGGGGTGACCCGTAACAGAAAGCCAAGCCCAAGAATTGTGTTCCACCCGAGCGAAGATGAACCTAGACGGCACTAGAACACTCTTAGACACAGAATTGCATACCACTCTGCAAAGTCCTTCTATGGAAGAACTCACAGCAGCATTGGTAGACCTACAATCAGAGGTAGGGAGACTACGGGCTGAGAATCAACGCCTCCATGGAGAGGTAGAGCAGATGAAAGCCCAAAATCCAGGAACCATTCCAAAAAGTAGGAAGAGCTATATCCAGCCTGCTCGTTTTTCTATTCCTTCTCATAGTAGTGGGGCCTCTGCGAAAGAAGAAGTGAATATCCCTCCAGTGCATTTCACGGTTCATACACCTAGTCCAGTCCCCCTAGCCATGCCTGAACGATTTAACGGTGATAGCTCTAAATATAGTATCTTCATGAATCAGTGCCATCTGCAATTCTTATGTAAAGATGCCGCCTTCCCAGACGATGCTGTCAAAGTCGCCTTTGTTATTTCCTATCTAGTTGGTAACGTTGCAGATTGGGCTGTCCCTTTAGTAGAGAACAACGATCCATTATGGTATGATTTTCCACAGTTTCAAGACAAAATGAAAAGCCTTTTCTCAAAACACACTTTCATGCAAGCTAGCGACAATGCTTTACTAAGTCTCAGACAGGGGTCCAAGGATCTGCTTTCGTACATTACCAGCTTCAATAGATTAGTAGCTGAAACACATTGGCCAGAAGAAAAAAGAACCTCTCTTTTTTATAGGGGGCTGTGTGACGAGCTCAAAGATCTGTTATCCCAAATAGTGGATCCTCCTGAAGATTGTCCCGCGTTCATCGATTTAGTGGTCAAGTTGGATCACAGGCTAAGTGAGAGAAAAGGAGAAAAGAATCGGAGCATTCCTGCTAGGCTCCTAGTCATCCGCACTGAGAAAAAGGAGGTCAGGGACAGCAAAGAAACATGTGAACCCATGCAAATAGGAGGAATCAGAGGATCGCTCACTGCGGAAGAAAAAGACAAGAGAAGAAAAAATAATCTTTGTCTTTATTGTGGCAAGGGAGGTCACTTTGCCAGAGAATGCCCAGTCAAACCTCGGGCCTTTATGAAGAGTTATGCTAGCAGCGGATCAGGTGCAGCCTTGTCGGAAAACTAGATCACTTGGAGAAAAGAGAGACCACTTCTTCAGGTGTTATGAATATTAAGGTCTCGAAAGACAGAACCAACAATGATTCACCTCTACCCAAGCATTTTACCTTGACCGTCTCTTTGATCATATCATTGCAAAACAGACAACAACTAGCCATCCTTCTGGATTCCGGTGCCACAGGGAACTTTTTGGATCTTAAACTGGCTCTGGCATTAGGAATCCAATTCGAGCAGAAGACGCGACCTGAACCAGTGAGAGCAGTAGATGGCACAGAACTATCATCAGGATTAATCAAGTATCAAACCCCTCCACTGGTCATGGTGTGTAGTAATGGTCACTCAGAATCCATCACTTTTGACCTGATTGACACCCCTACCTTTGGTGCCATACTAGGAGTGCCATGGTTACAAAAACACAACCCGCTCATTGATTGGGTGACTAGAACAGTGACACTGAAGTCACAACAATGCCTGTTACATTGTTATAAGGATGTGTGCGATTGGAATCAACCAGTATGTTGTGCTCTGAACACTACGTCTGACTTATCTGCCCTACCATCATATTACCTCAGATTCAAAGAAGTATTCGATGAAGTCAAGGCCACAGCACTCCCTCCTCATCGCAGCTATGACTGCCGGATTGACCTAATCCCAGGAGCCGAACTACCGGTTAGCCGTATATATGCTTTAACCGCGCCTGAAACCGAATATTTAAAGGCCTATCTGGATGAGATGCTGGCTAAGGGATTTATTAGACATTCTTGCTCTCCGGTCTCCTCGCCCCTATTTTTTATCCCCAAGAGAGAAAGAGAATCACTTGTTTGCCAAGCTCGATAAGAGCTTCTTTCATACGACGCAGGTAGACTTTCTTGGATTTGTAATTACTCCACAAGGTGTTCACATGGACCCCAAGAAGATCGATGCGATAGTGAAATGGCCCAGTCCCAGAACCGTAAAAGGAGTGCAGTCTTTTATTGGGTTCGCCAACTTTTATCGTCGGTTCATCGATCATTTCTCTGATCTCCTGACTCCCATCACAAAACTTCTGCGTAAGGGTGTGTCGTTCGTGTGGTCTGAGGAAGCTGAACGAGCATTCACCATCCTGAAAGAAAAATTCACTACAGCACCTATTATACAACACGCTGACAACACACTGCCCTTCTACGTGGAAGCGGATGCATCACAACATGCCGTGGGAGGGGTGTTATCCCAACGAAATCCAGTAACTGGACAGCTACACCCTGTAGCATATTTCTCCAAGACCTTGTCTCCAGCAGAACAAAACTATACTATTGGAGAATGAGAACTCCTATCAATCAAGTTGGCATTTCAGGAGTGGAGACATTTTTTAGTAGGTTCTCCACATACCATTATCATCTACTCAGACCACAGAAACTTACAGTTTTTTAGATCCGCCCGAGCTCTCACCCCTCGCCAAATGAGATGGGTCTCATTTTTTAGCGAGTATGATTTTCTAATCACTTACCGACCAGGACCTCAACACGGCAAAGCCGATGCCTTATCTAGGTTGGGCTCAGATACAACAATTGATTTTGATGTCCCTCCCCCCATAATACCTTCCGACAAGATTATTGGACTTGGGGAGATTAAAAGAGAACCTGAGGAAACGTTTGTAAACAAATTGATGAAGGCTTGCATCATAATTCCACCTTCTCAGTGGAAAGAAAATCCTGCAAATCATGTGAATCAGGGGTTATATTATCATGACAATAAACTATACATACCTACCCCTTCGTTGCAGCTGCAAGTCATGAAATGGTGCCATAACAGTGCCCTTGCTGGACATCCTGGTAGGGATAAAACCTTACAGACCTGTCTTAGATGGTTTTGGTGGGAAGGGATCAGTAAGGATGTAACTGCCTTTGTTAAAGCTTGCCCTGTGTGTGCAAGACAAAAGTCTCTGCATGGCGCTCCTGTTGGCTTACTTCGACCCACATCTATTCCCCCCATACCATGGCATTCCATCAGCATGGATTTTATTACAGATCTTCCTCGCAGTCAGGGGCACAACACGATATTCATAGAGGTAGACATGCTCTCAAAAATGGCCCATTTTATCCCCCTGAAAAAACGACCTTCATCTAGTGAATTAGTGCAGGTGTTCCTTACACATATAGTGCGTTTACATGGACTCCCGTCCGTTATTATATCTGACAGGGGTACACAGTTTGTGTCGAGGTTTTGGAAAGGCATATGCACAGCTTTGGGGATCGATCATAGATTGTCGACATCATATCACCCCCAGACAGATGGACAAACAGAACGCACCAACCAAACCTTAGAACAATATTTGCGTTGTCTTCTAACCACCATAACTAGTGAATGGGTGCAAGCACTTCCTTTAGCAGAGTTTGCCTATAACAACACTACACACTCTTCTACTGGGATCTCACCCTTTTACTTCGCTCACGCACATCATCCACGTTTCCTTCCCTGTACACTGCCCTCTGTATTGACTAACATCCCTGCAGTTAACAATCATCATGAGACTCTTCTAGCCACCTGGGAGGTTGCAAAGAAAGAATTGCAACGCGCTAAAGAAACCATGAAAGAACAGGCAGATAAACATCGCAGCCTAGAACCCCAATATGAGGCAGGTGAGAAAGTATGGTTATCCACTAGAAATCTACGATTAGAAGGCCCTAGAAAATTACAACCTCGATTTATAGGACCATATACAGTGCAAAAAGTCCTAACCCCTGTCACTCTAAAATTAGAACTTCCCCCTGAAATGCAGATACATCCCGTATTTCACAGCTCTTTGATCAAGAAATATACTCCCTCCCTAGAACCAGAAAAAAACCCTCCTCCTGTACTGGTTAATGGAGAAAGAGAATATGAAGTAAAAAGAATTTTGGATTCACGTAGATACAAGGGAAAGTTGCAGTATTTCATTGACTGGGTAGGATATTCCCCTGAAGATTGGTCATGGGAACCTGCTGATAACGTACATGCACCTCGCTTAATTCGCAGGTTTCATGCCCTTCATCCTACTAAACCCCGTCCTGTGAATCGACCTTTGGGTGGGAGAACTGTCAGGAAGCAGGCTACATGTATAGTCACAGGGTTGAGACTGTGAGAAGGCTCCTGAATACGTAGGAATCGGAGACTTATAGACGGCCCCTTACCTTCGAGAGGTGACCCAGATAGATACTTTTGACACGAGCCCTAGAGCACGTAAAATGACGCATCCGGAAGAAAAGAGCGCTTGGCTTTCCGCTGTGCTCGAGTACCTTCGAATTCGTCCTTGAGATTCTCCGTTCCTGAAATCCTTGGATCCTTCGTCCTCGCCCAGTTCTGATTCTCGCCTGGAATTCGTGAGTTACGAGGCTCCCGCGCCTGTTACCTTGCGCGTCCTCGTTTTCTCTTTCCCCAGCTGGTTTACTGAGCCACTCCCTTCCCTTTATTGTTGCCTTCTCCTCCGACTGATTTTCTGTGCCCCGCATGTCCCGTTGTGTTAGCCTTTATAGGTTTCCAGGAGCATTTCGTTTTGCTGCCAATTATGTATCCTTTGGCTTAGTTCCGTCCCTACCTTCCAGAAGCAGCTGCTCCTCCACGACTCAGCGTTATCGCCAGTAATCCTTCCCCTGCCCCTTTTGACATTAGTGGAGCATTTAATTTTGCATGCTGAGATTTATTTTTGGGCCGCTCTCAGCATAGCTAGTTCCCCGTTTCATTGGTGGACATCAGTGTTGATACAGACTCTATTTCTCATTATAGTTAATTAGTTTTAGTCAGGTTTTACGTTTTTTTTTTTTTTTGCTGCTCTAACCTGGCAACTGTTTAATTAAGTTCCTGAAAGAGTCTCCATATTATTTTGGGTCCTGTCCTGGAGATTACACTGTTTGTTGACAGCAGCTAAATTAGGAGTGACGCAACTCCTTCTCTCCAAGACCCAGTGATTGCTCCAGCAAGCTCATTGGTTGGTAAGTGGGCAGCCTCCTGTTTCTTGCTTGTTCACGTGCCTTCGCATAATATTAATTGTCTCTTGTTTATTGGGATAACTAGACGTATATTTTATTTTACAGCTTCTTGAATTCCCTTGTCCAGTCATCTGGGGCGGCCTGACTCATCACGAGGAGTAGAGTGGGGTTCACTCTGGTTAATTCTCCTCACCTTCTGGGAGCAGTGTTCGGTGACGGGGTTCTCAGTTCCGCCTGAATCTGCTTTTAGGGGGTGAGGGTGAGGTTGTCTTCGCTCCCGTGGAACTCTTATCACCCTCCTCTAAACATTAAGGGGTGACCCGTAACAACAGCATGGACTCCGCATAGTATCCTACGCCGACGACACCCAGCTAATCCTCTCCCTCACCAAGGATCCCGTCACCACCAGACTCAATTTCCAGGAAGGAATAAAGGACGTTGCATCCTGGATGAACAACAGCTGCCTGAAGCTCAACTCGGAGAAGACAGACGTCCTCGGACCCTCCCCCTCTGCATGGGAAAACACCTGGTGGCCCGCCGCCCTCAGCAGCCCTCCCACCCCCACGGACCACGCCAGAAACCTGGTCATCATACTCGACTCATCCCTCTCCATGACCCGACAGGTCAACGCCGTCGCCTCCAGCTGCTTCAACACCCTCCGCATCTTCCGAAAGACTTTCAAATGGATCCCCCCTGAATCAAGAAAGACCGTCACCCATGCACTCATAACCAGCAGACTGGACTACGGGAACGCCCTCTATGCCGGGATCAACAAGTCTCTGCTCCACAAACTCCAGACCATACAGAACAACGCAGCAAGACATCCCCCGTCACGAGCCCATCACCCAACACCTGCGCAACCTCCACTGGCTCCCCGTAGAGTCACTTTGAAGATACTCATCCACGCCTACAAATGCCTCCACAACATCGGACCCCAATACCTCAACGAGAGGATCTCCTTCCACGTACCCAAGAGAAACCTCCGATCCACCGACATCGCCCTCGCCGATCCCCCGCGCATCCGCAAAGCCAGGACAGGTGGAAGAGCCTTCTCCTACATCACGGCCAAGACCTGGAACGAGCTCCCTCCCTAAACATCTTCAGGAAAACACTCAAGACCTGGCTCTTCGAATGAACGGAGCTGCTAAACCCCTCCCCCCCCAGCGCCATGAGACCCTCACGGGTGAGTAGCGCGCTTACAATTCCCTGATTGATTGATTGATTGATCAGGCATTCAAGGTTTAAGGAGTTCCTCTTTGTTATGAATGTTAGGGGCGTATGAGCATAACAAAGAAACCAGTTTGATATATAATGCCCCATCACTTCAGTATAATGGCAATCAGTAGCGGCTCCTGGAGGGAGTGCCGCGGGGCGGTGGGGCGGGGCAGGGGAGGAGCAGGGTGGGGGCATACGGCCGAACAGAGGTAAGTAAACAAATAAATAAATAAAACGAATTTCGTTGCGCGCGCTGCATCGCATTTGGCAATGCAGCACGCGCAATTAAATTCATTTTATTTATTTATTTGTTTACTTACCTCTGTTCGGCCGTATGCCGTAGTTTACTACCCCCCACCCTGCTCCACCCCCCGCCCCGCGGCACTCCCTCCACGAGCCGCTACTGATGGCAATGCCATCAGTTAGCACATGATACACCTGCAATGTAATCTCCGACCAAACCACAATTGCATCAGCTAGCAGAGGAAGAATATGGGGGCTACCACAACTGCTCTCCATCGCTTTAGCCACTGTTTCTCATGCTTTTGCATTGTCAAATGAGTTTTCTGCAGCATTACCAACCCTCACCTGCTGCCTGCAGATATAGGACCACACTCTAAATCGTAATCACATCATTAATATCTGTCACATCCATGACATTATGTTGCAATCTGCCATCCCTGTAAGTGACAACACCGATTCCTAGCCTGCACCTGGTGTTAATCATAATGAACTTAATAGTGTGGAAACACCTTAGGGAGAGATTTAGAGACAATATCACATTGGGATATCTCAGTGTTCCAACTGTGTGTAAACACCATGCTAGTGGCAATTAGAATGTGCAAAAGACAATCAGCATATCAGTTGTAGCTGTCAAGTCTTTATATTTATATGTGTTAAGATGAGGATCAGCTTCTAACACTGAAGCATAGGATTGTAATTCAGCAATCAAGAGACTCATGTACAAAAAATCGATTCTGTAAAAGTGGCCAGAAATTGAGCATCGCCTTTTACCATATCGCTTTTGATTTTGTGAACCAACCTATGTACTAATAGGTCGGCTCACAAAATACAGAATCATAGTGTCACAATTCTACTTACCTCAGACTTCAATTTGTGACATGAAGTATGTCGCAAATTGCTACCCTAGACGATTGGTCAGTGGCGGCTCGCACAGGTAACGCTGTGGGGCGGAGAGGCGGGGCCGGTGGGGGGGTTGTGGAGTACAACATACAACGGGAAAGTGAAATGTAAATAAATAAATAAATAAAACCACTTAACTTGCGCTGGCCGCATCGCCGAGTCGGCGACTACCCCCCCACCTGGCCCCTCCCCCGCCCCGCCGCCCCACAGCGTTACCTGTGCGAGCCACCACTGCGATTGGCCATTGTGTCTGTGATTGCTTTCAAATAAATCAATATTTTTTAAAACATTCAGCACATTTTCCTTAAAGGAAAATGAAATGAGTTTAAAAAATTTAAAGTTACACAAATCTTTTTTAGAAGTAGGCAGAGACAAATCTTTTTTAGGACCACTGGGACCGCTGCCTACTCCTAAAAATGTTTGTCAACATTCACGTTTCTTCCCATTTGCAAATGTGTTACCACTTACTTTGTGTTGGTGGTAAAATATTAATGCTTTGCACCCAGATTTTGCTTGCAAAAAATTAATGAATATCATAAGGAATCGGTATTTTGAAGAGACACTCTAAGCACACCCCTTCCAAAATACCAATTACTTATTGGTTCCTAAAGCCATTTGCCATTTTTCTGAATTGTTAATTGAATGAATGAATAAGTGAATAGATCACTTGTATAGAGACGGTCACTCACAAAAGAGCATTCTGGCGCTGAGCTGAGCTGAGCTGAGCTGAGCTGAGCTGGATAACACAAGAGACCCCTCTGTAATAATGTAGAGGACAGAAATGAAAAGGAAGTTACATTTAAATGAGGGAAAGACATAGAGCATCAAGGGCCAGGAAGAGCCAGGTTTTTGGGTATTTTTTTAATTTTCTTTCAGTTTCATTAAACCGTAGAGTGATTGGCAGTAGGTTCCAGGCTTTAGACACCATCAACGAAAAAGATTTGCCTCCCCTGGTTTTAAGTCTTAAAAGGAGGGAGTCTAACAAAGTTGGTGTCAGATGATCTCAACGTTCTTTGAGCCTTGTAGTAACAGAACAGGGCTGGAATGTATTTGGGTCCAAAATTGTTAAAAGCTCTAAAGACCAGTAGTAGGATCTTGAAAAGGATCCTTTTATGGATAGGAAGCAAATGCAATTTCTACAAGGCTGCAGAGGCCGAACTCCGTTTAGGGAGTTGCAGCACTAGTCTTGCTATAGCGTGTTGAACCATCTGAAGCTTGTGTATTGGGTTTTTTGGAGCAACCAGCATAGAGGCTGTTACAGTAATCTAGTCTAGAGGCAATCAGGGCGAATGCAACCATTTTTCTGGTGCCAAGGCGTTGGAGGTAAAAGAATCTTTTCAAGGATTTCACAAAATTAAAAAACATGCCTGCCACAGCTGTGGCTTGTTGATAGAATGAAAGGGCAGAGTCAAAGTGTACTCCCAGATTCTTTGCTACTTCTTCGGTGGCTGGTGGAGGAGGTTCCGAGTTGGTCCACCATTGTGCAAGAGGGAATAGATTTGATATCCCGAAAAGTAAAGTTTCAGTTTTATCAGCATTGCATCCGAGATGATTGTTGTGCATCCACCGAATGATATCAGAGAGGCAATTTTGGAAATTCTGTTTGAAAGTCAAGGTTTTTCTGTCCAGGGAGAGCACCAGCTGAGTGTCATCTGCATAGGAGATGGTCTCAATGCCATAAGATGTCATCAGGGACATGAGGAGAGCCATAACAGCAGGGGTGGCAGGGTGGGTGGGGTTGTTACTAAAGTTGAGGAGGGGGGGGATTATTTGTTTGTAACTTGCATGACATATCAATGAGGGCTTTGAATTTGATTATAATTGAACCTAATGGGAACCTGATGCCTGGGTATAAAGAACTGCGCAGCAGTGCCCGTCTACATAACTGCTACAAATGACTAGGTATTGCCCTACATGCCTAGACCAAGAGACTATGCCATAGTGATTGTTGTATTATAAATGCCTAATAAAATTTGTTTACAAAAAAAAATGAGGAGAGCCATATAAATATGAAAGAGAGCAGGACTAAGGGCCTGATTATGATGGCGGGGAGACCGCCACTGACAGGCTGTCGGTGGCGGTCTCCCCATCATCGGAGAGATGTTTCCTGCCCGCCATATTACAATGGCGGGCGGGGTGATGGCGGTCCGAAAGTCCGACCAGCACGCATCCGACGGGCTCCTTGAGCCAGCCGGTGCGGTGGAGGGGCTTGTAGTCCCTACCATGTTGGCGGTGCCTGGCACGCACCGCCATAGGGATTACAATATCCCTTTCCACCGGCCTTTTCATGGTGGTTAACCCGCCATGAAAAGGCTGGCGAAAGGGACTTTGGGGACCCGTAGCGGGCCCCCCTTCCTCTGGCCCCCAGACATGGGACCTGGGGGGCACCTATGGTGCCCCCCTACATATCCCTGCACCATGTGGCAGGCACCGCATGGTGCCTGCCACGTAGTGCAAGGATATGTAACATGTCCCTTTATTACATTGCGGTGGGGCTGCAGCCAGCAGCACCCACCGCAATGTAAAAGATATGCATTGCGACCGCCGTGGTGTCGGTCGCATTGTAATGCCTACTGTGGGACTGCCGCCTTGTAGGCGGACGGTCCCATTCCCCGATACGATGGCAGACGGACTGAAGTCTGTCCGTCATTGTAATCAGCCCCTAAGGGAGGATCCCTGCAGAACTCCCATGGCGACTGCTTTTTCTGTGGAGAAAATTTGTCACAGTGTAACTGTTTGCTTTCTATCAGCTAAAAATGACTTAATCCAGGATAACGTCTTACGCGAAATTCCAGTTTCCTCCATTTGCTGAAGGAGGATTTTGTGAGAGATGGTGTCGAACACTTCGAAGATGTCCATCAGTATCAACAACGCATTGTTCCCTATGTCCAAAGTAATTTTTATGGTTTCAGAGACCTCTAATAGAGCAGACTCAGTGGAGTGCTTTGGTCTGAAACCGAACTGCAGAGCGTGGAGTGCATTGGAGTTTTCCAAGAATGTGATAGGCTGCTGGTTTACCAATTTCTCAAGAACTTTGGTTAAAAATAAAAGAAGGGATATTGGCCTAAGGTTTGTAAGGGAGGTCGGATCTGCTAAAGATTTTTTTGAGAGAGGTTTTACAACAGCCAGCTTTCAGATGGAAGGGACTTCTGCAGTGGTTAAGGATAAATTGAGGATCTAATTGATTACTGAGTTAACGATGTCTATGCAGTGGCGTAACGAAAGTTGAGGGGGCCCCCTGCAAGGTACACGGAGGGGCCCCTGCTCCAGATTTAATCCGGAGCTCTCAGGCCTGAGTACTGTGTTGAGGGGGCCCCCTGCAGCTCGGGGCCCCCCCGCACAGCGGGGGATGTGGGGGCCTGTGTTACTCCCCTGTGTCTATGGCTGCATGGGAGATGGAAGGGGGATAGGAGTTGTGAGGGAAACCAGATTTACAAGAGAGAATGGTCTGTCGGGATTGGGAGAGGGAGATATCCTGAAATGACATCAAATTATCCTGAGAGTGCTTCTAAGCTGTTGTCCAACTATGAGGTCGGTGGTGGAGAGAGGAGTAAATCCCTGTAGTATAGCCTGCATTTTGTCCTCAAAGAAATTGGAGATTTGGTCACAGAGGGCCTGGGAGGGAGGAATATCTTGCACGAGAGATTTTGGTTGTAAAAAGGTTTTAGTAATATTAAAGATAGTTCTAGAGTCATATTGGGCCTCCTCCATTTTTGTGGTATAGTAGGATTCTTTTGGTTTCATTAATTTGCCTATGATAAGCCTTCTGTGCTTTCCTAAAATAAAGTAAGTCTTACAATGTATATGCAATGTGGCATTTGCGCTCCAGCTGTTTGCACAGTAGGTTTTGTTTTGCTTGAACTGGAGAGAACCAGGGTGTCGAATATTTAGGCCAGCGTGATTTGATCTGAACTAGAGGGGCAAGATTGTTGGCTGTACTTGTGAGCCATGAGTTGATAGAGTTAAGATTCTCTTTTAATCTCCCAGAGGAGATAGGGGTAGTACTAAAGAGAATGGGGCATAGATTAGAGAGAGACAACATGGCTTTCCAATTTTACCAGGAGGAAGAAAGTTCATCTGTTGCCTGCTTATGGAGATCATTAGAATTGATTGCTAGATTAAACGGGATCAAATAGTGATCAGTCCATGATTGCTTGATGGGATTCTCAGGTGTTAGATGGGAATGATTCGTGCAAATTTCATCCAAAGTGTGCCCTAGCAGGTGGGTGGGGACAGAAGTGAGTTGAGAAAGCCCTATCATATTTAAAGTATCTGTAAGGTTGGCCACTTCTGGACTATCATGACTGTCAAAGTGGTAGTTGAAATCACCCAAAACAGTGAAATTAGAGTAGTAAAGTAAAAAGGGAGCAAGAGCCTCCCTGATTGAGTTTAGGAAAGTAGGTCCTGTGCCTAGGGGGCGGTAGAGTAGGCAGGCAGCGAAAGAATAGGAAGGAGTAATTTTGAAACAGAAGCCTATGCTTTCTGCTCCTTTGAGGGAGTCTATATCAAAAGACCTGCATTGGAGGGTATCTCTAAAAATAATGGCAATGCCACCCCCTTGCCCCTCTCATGTCTTAATGTTGTGTATCAAGGGGGGCGGCAATAGCTATGTTGGGGTTACACTAAGGTTTGAGGCAGGTTTTCTTGATAAATAAGAAGTCTAGTTTGTGGTCTCTGATTAACTCATGAACCTCTTGCCCGTGTTTGTTAAGAGAGCGCGTGTTTAACAACCCACCGGCAAGAGAAAAATGGAATGATGCAGGAATATGGAGAGGCGTATGCAGCAAAGTGTACGTGGAAGCATGGGTCGGCTCATCCAAGAGACCAAACTCGCCTCTACAACCAATACAGGCAACTGGCCCCATTAAATATGTTGGATCCCAGATGTTGTTTGCAAACAAGGGCTTATATCTAAAGATTTTTAAAAATCAGCTGAGAAAGTCTTACCTAAAGTGTGTTGAGTTTGGTGGCTGGCGCTGGCCGTGGAACAGCTGTGGTCAGGCACAGACAGGCTTGCCTTTGCCGCGTCCGCGCCGTAGGCCCACACATGAGGGAGGCTTCAGCAAACCCACGCCTCCTGAACTCCTCCTAGGCCCAACAACTAGAATGGCACCTTTGGGGGTCTAGATGCCATCTGAGGTATTCAGACAAAATATTGAATCAAAAATATCGTCATACAGAAATATTGTGTACAAAATATCGTCATACAGAAATATCGTGTCCAGGAATATCGTTGTCAAGAATTACAATTTTAAGGTAAGTGACATTGATTTTAATAAAATCGAAATCATTAATATCGTTTACAAAAGCATAGTTGTTAATAATATCATTTTTAAATTATTTTTCTGTACTTCAGTATATATTTTAATTGTATATGTTATAACGTGTTTGTATAATTATTGTTAGTGTTTTTAAATATAGTTTAAAAATTTTTAGTAGTTTTTAAATTTCATTTAATAATGTTTTGTTATTTTTCATACCACAGCGGGTTGTGGGATTTATAGGGGTACAGGGTGGGAAGTAAATTAATTATAATTAATTAATTATTAATTTTTGATATTTTTAGTACCGCAGTGGGTTGTGTGGTTTATAGGGGTAGAGGGTGGGAAGTAAATTAATTATAATTTATAATACATTTTTAATTAATATTTTTAAGTAGATTGCTAATTATTTATGTTAATTGTATAATTTCTTTTTTTATTAAGTTTTAAGTGCGGGTTGTGTGATTTATAGGGGTATAGGGTGCAAAGTAATTTAATTATAATTAATAATTAATTATTTTTTCATTGATGTTAATGATTTAATTGATAATTAATCATGTTAATTGTATAATAATTTTTTTTATTACATTTTCGGTGTGGGTTGTGTGTTTTGTAGAGGTATAGGGTGGGAAGTAAATTAATTATAATTAATTAATTATTAATTTTTAAATATGATTAATTATTTAATTGATAATTAATTATGTCAATTATATAATGAATTATTTTCATTTACATTTTAGGTGTGAGTAGTGTGTTTTGTAGGGATATAGGGTGGGAAGTAACTAAATTAGAATTATCAAATAAATAATTAAAAAAATTATTTAATGAGAATTAATTATGTAATTTGTGTAATATATTAAATGTTTTTTTCTTTTTTTGGTGTGTGTTATTGTTTTTGTATGTGTAATGGGTGTGTAGGAAATTAATTATACTAATTAATAAATGCAAATATTTTATAGTAATTATAGAAATGATAAATAATTATGTAACATTTGCAAATAAAATATGTTTTATGTTATATATTAGGTGTGAGTTGCTGAATTTGTAGGAGTAAATGGTGGGAAGTCAATTAAATGTTATTAATGTATTCTTTGTTAATTATTAATAATAATTGTTTAATTGAGAATTATTTGTGAAAATGATGGAAATAATAATTTTTTATTTATATATTTGGTGTGTGTTGTTTGTTTTGTATCAATAAAGGGTGGGGTGGTAATTAACTATAATTATTTTAGGAATAAGTAATTGTCATTAATATTTAAACTAATATTTAATTATGTAACATGTGTAAATAATATTATTTTAATAAATAATTTTAGATGTGTTGTGTACTTTGTAGAAGTGTAGGGTAGTAAGTTACTTAAGTAATAAAAAATAAAAAATAGTTAATTTTTTTATTATGCTATTTGTTATTGTATGTGTTAATTGTTGTGTGTGTTTTTAAATATAAATAATATTGTATTTATTAGTTCCTATTATTTTGAGAATAAAGTTTTGTATTTTAATTATAATAATATTTGTAGTAATTTATGATAAGTAGTAAACATTGTAAAAAATATTTATTTATTATTTAATAATTATATTTTTAGTCATTTAGTACGTATTTGAAATTATTTTATTATTTTGAGGTGAATTAGTTTGTTTTTAAAGTTGCACTTATTGGAGTGGGAATAGTAAATTCTACCTCTCTGCAGTCCAACACTTTCCCTACTGTTGCACTGACTGGAGTAGGAATAGTAAGTTTTACCCCCTCCTCCCCCCCAATCCAACACTTTCCCTTCTCTTGCATTGGCTTGAGAGGGAGTAGTAAATTGTAACCCCTCTGCAATCCAACACTTTCCCTACTGATGCACTGACTGGAGTGGAAATAGTATATTTTACCCCTACGCAATCCAACACTTTCCCTGCTGTTGCACTGACTGGAGTGGTAATAGTATATTGTACCCCTCCGCAATCTAACAATTACCCTACTGTTGTACTTGCTGTAGTGGGAATAGTAAATATTGCCCTTGTGCAACTTAACATTTTTCCTACTGTTGCATTGCGTGAAGTGAGACTAGTAAATTTTATTCCTCCTGAGTCCAACGCTTCGCCTACTATTGTATACATTTTAGTGGGAATAGAATATGTATTAAATGTAAAAATGTATAATTTATTTTATATTGTTTAGATTTATAATATTATGTTTTTGTATATTTAAAATTATAATATTTATAATTATTAATGTTTTTAATATGTAATGTATTTTTCGTAATTTGTAATTTTTGATGTTTACTTTTTTATTTCTAATTAAAATGGCTTGTTTTTTATTTTTTTATGTTATTGGGTATATATATATATACACATATATATATTTATTTGTTAGATTATTACATAATAAAAAATTGTTAAATTATAATATAAATAAAAATGTACTTTTTGGAAATAAGTTTAATTGTTATATTTGTTTAAATAAACATTAATGGCCTTATTACGATTACGTCCGCCCGACACCGTTGCGGTCTCGGGACTGACCGACCTCCGGTCGGCAGTCCCGACACCGCAATTACAATGCGACCGTACATGGTGCTGTCGCATACTCCCATTTCTCTATGGAAGCTTGTGCTGCGGCCGTAAACCGCTGTGGCACAAGCTCCCATAGAAAAATGGGAGTTTCTGTTAATCCCTGCACCGTGTGGCAGGCACCTCATGGTGCCTGCCACACGGTGCAGGGATTAACAGGGGGGCACCCTCTGGAGGCTGCAGGGACAAGGGGGCCCTACTAGGGCCCCCCAAAGTTGCTTTCCGACAGGCTTTCCATGGTCGGAAAGCTCGACTTGGAAAGCCTGTCGGAAACCAACATTGTAATCCCAACAGCGGAAATGCCGTCTGTAGGGATTGCGGTGAGGCCTCCGACTGGCCGACGGGCTCCTTGAGCCCCTAGGAATCCAGCCGGAATGACCGCCCGGTTTCACTTTCGACCGCCTACGTTGTAATGCGGCGGTCAGAAGTGAAACCTACGATGTGACTCGGAGACTCCGAGTCTCATCGTAATGAGGCCCTACATCTATTTTATTTTTATTACATTAGTGTTATTAATTAATATATTTAATGTTTACTATTTATGTATATTTAAAAAATTATATTTTATACAACGATATTAGCGATATTTTTTCAATATTTTTGTACTTACCATTATAAGTGTAGGATGACGATATTTTTGACAACGATATTTATGTCACAATATTTTATTAGGGTGATATTTTGTCAGTATACCACCGTCTGAAAATGGTTGGCCAAACGTATGTGATGGCGCAATTAATGCGGCTCAAGACAGCAGCACCCAAAGTGAACCGTGGAGTAAATAATAAGTATTAAAGTGGTGATGACTTTACAAAGTTGCGCACCTTGATTATATTAGAAGAATAAAAAGCTTTTACTCAGTGTTTTATCAGTCTGCAATGTGGCAATTATTTCGAGCGGATAATAATAATAATAATAAGCGTCCAATGTGCGTCGCACGGAGCACTAGCGCTTCCAGTCAGGTCAAGCAAGGAAGTGAATACCCAGCGAGTTTAGTACATTTCAAAAACTGTTTAGCCATCACAAACCCTCAGATTGATAGAATCTGAGGGTTTGTGACTGTTGAAACTCTGTACATGAGGCCCCATGTTCCTAATGGTGTTCTTATCTCAGTCATTAGCAAAAGGTTCTGACGATAAACTGTCATCTAGGGTTAGCTGAGAAGTGTGCAGCACCTGCACAGTCTCTGCTGGTTCTAGGTCTGACAACCCAAGTCCTCCCAATAAGCATCACCTCCAGTGGGGTGTATGTTATCTTAACTATAGACTCATTCAACCATGCTTGTCTGGCTTTGCAATTACCGAGTTTCGATTCTCATTCTCCAGAATGCAGTCATCATTTACCATTGAATGAGAAATACCACCATTGTTAGACAAATTATGAATGAAACCAGAGTCAAAGCTATTCAGGCATAAGTCCAGTGATTTAGCATAAGTCCCTTCTGCACACCTAAACTCCATCCATCTACTTCACCAACTTCGGTATGTGTGGAGTGAATTCTCCATGATAGTAATTGCAACAATGATCATTTGAGCAATGGATGTTTCACTGACAGTGCAGTATTAATATCTGGTGACTTCATTCAATAGGTTTTCAGTGCAATCTCAGACAGGTGATAGTAGAGCTGCAGAGGGCCTTGTAACTGCATTTTCACGCATTATGCTAGTGTTTAGCACTATTCATTTTGAGGCTGTTCCAACTGCTATGCAATATGCTACATTCTGTTACATAGTTCACAGTATTTCCGGAAGTTGCACAGGTCGACTATATAGGAGGGCTGCATGGTATGGCTTTACTGAGTCGATGGACACCTGTCTTATTTTCTTCCTTCTGGGCACCGTGCATGTACATTTCGTTTCTTTGACTGCTCTCTGTAAGCGGAAATGTGGAAGCTATTATTTGGTTGTCTCTGGAGCCCCTTTTCTTGTCCTGCCTGTGATATTCAATGATGACAAGGCTTGCAAAATAACCTCTGCAGTGGTCAGATGACCTTGAATAAGTAAACATGCTCTGTTGAACAGCTTGTAATGCAAGGATTGCTCAAGGACACTACTTGCAACATGCATTAGCTGGTTAGCCTAGCAACAGCACTTCCAACCGCCTAATTACAATTTAGGCGGTCGGAAGTGAAACCGGCCGGTTATTCCGGCTGGCTTGAGCCCATCGGCTATTCGGAACCGGCACATAATCCATATAGAAGGCGTTTTAAACTGCCCAGATTATGAAGCTCGGTTTCCAGCAGGCTTTCCATGCCGGGCTTTCCGACATGGAAAGCCTGTCGGAAACCGAGTTTGGGGGCCCCTAGCAGGGCCCCCTTCGAGCAGCAGCCTAAGGCTGGTGGCCAAGGGGGCTCCTATGGTGCCCCCTGTTGATCCCTGCACCGTGTGGCAGGCACCCTGAGGTACCTGCCACGCGTTGCAGGGATGAACACAACCTCCCATTTCCTTATGGGAGTCTGTACTTCAGCCGGTTTGCGGGCGTAGCACATGCTCCCATAGGGAAATGTGAGTATGCGACCCACGCATGTGCGGCCCCATCGTAATTAGGCAGTCGGGACTGCCGACCAGAGGTCAGTCGGTCCCGTTTCCGCGACGGTGTCACCGCCTGACATCATAATAAGCCCCTAAGTGTTGGTCCTTGATTGGACAAAGTATTTAGCAAGCTAAGTTGTAGTCAAGTTCTGGAATATCCCCCTGTCCCAATCACTGGGCATGTGGACATCACGCACTCCGCCATATTGTATCACGCCTTTTGCACGAGAAATTACTGTACCATAATTAGTCCTTTGCTTTAGGATTATGTAACTCCTGCATCTTCTGATCAATCAAGTACCATGTATTTGCTTATTTTCTGAAGAAATCATGCTTTTCTGTATTTTCATTGGATATGTTTTAAAACACCTTTTTGCATATATAAATGGCTGAACCTGAGTTCCCCAAATCGGACATCGAGCTATTCAGCCCTTTGTCTCCATGTGCACATATATAAATTGCCTATGAACGTTGACAGAATATATGTCTCTTCTTTTCAGGTTTTACAGGACCAAAATCTTCTCTTTCACCATACCACTCAGTCACAAATTCCCTGAATCGTGAGCATCCAGCCAATTGCAGCAGATGACGTTGACAGGCTGCAGCTTTGTGTATGTCACCAAGGGCCATATGTAGCCAGCCTTTTTCCCGTTTGCAAACGGGCAGATTCTCAGAATCGGCCCGTTTGCGAATTGGAAAAAGCCTTTTGGGATGTATCATCCCAAAAGGCCTTCGCAAAATAGAGAATTGCAAAATTTGCGATTCTCTATTTTGCGCATGCAATTAAGGAATTGCAAATTGCGATTCCTTAAATGCAATTCTGGAAGCACCAGAAATTTGCTATTTGGCCTTAAGGAATTGCAAATTAGCACCAACTTCAAGTTGGTGGTAATTTGCGATTTTCTTTAAAAAAGCACCTTTTTGATTTTTTAAAAGTGCCATATGTCGCACATACATGCCCTTAGGGCATGTATGTGCGCAAAATGTGCACACATGCATATTTCAGGGGTGCAACAGGGTGTCCTTTTGGCACCCTTGCAACCTTGAAATTGCATTCTCAATTTGCGATTCTCTAATTGTTAATCGCAAATTGAGAATGTCTTCCCATTCATTCCTATGGGCCTCCTAGCCCATAGGAATGAATGGGAATGTATTCCTTATTCGCGAATCTCAATTTGCGATTCGCAAATAAGGAATATGTAGGATTCGCAAAATTTTTAGCAAATCCTACATACATTGCATTTTGCGATTCTCTAATTGCGATTCGCTGAAAATCGCAATTTGGGAATCGCAAAACTCTTTTTTCATACATATGGCCCCAAATCATTGTTCAGTGAGCTGCAAATCCTGTAAAGATCAGGGCATGATTGATCATACGGATTTTCCTCTCCTGGAACATAAGGGATACATGTCTTCATTCTTTTTTTATTTTATTTTTATTGCTTTTTATTGAGAACCAACATTAACACTGTACAGTATTAAGAAGTGCTTTACATTGGGACCGCTTATCAAGGAACATTCAAGCAATCAGGATGTGCAGTAGACCCTGGATCTGAATTGCAAACCTTATCCACGAAGTTATGCTGGTGTCCCGGTTCCATTGTACAGTGATTCTCCCCACTCTCAGAGTCCAGGGGAGAAACAGAGTTAGTAACAGGAAGAGAAGAAGAACAAAAGAGAGGAGAAGGGGAAGGGGGGCGGTCTCTGGCCTCCTGAGTTAGCAGGTTTGTAAGCTTCATGTAACCGCAACACCTATGTGAAAGTTGGTCCGTCTCCTTCACACCTCCTGCCTAGCCTACTACTTTGGTCCAGGGGGTGAGAACGAAGGTAACTCTGCAGCGGTTCCCATATATCTCGCAATCGGGCCTGTACAGGCATCAGTTCCCAGTATACAGACAACTGGTCTTGGCAGTACGCTGCATCTTTGAGCCAATCAATAACGCACAGACTTCTGCGTCGTTATTCTCCGCTTAGCCAGTAATAGAAGCAGAGCTGCTAGTTTCCTGATTGTCGCAGGCACTGCACGCACATACCCAAGCAGTGCTATCAGGAGGAGCACTCAAAATTACTTTCCAACATCTCCTCCAATGCCTTAAATATGGTTCCCCAATATTGCGCAATCTCCGGGCAAGACCAGGCCAGGTGTAAGATCGTCGCCTCTTGGGCCCGGCACCTCGCGCAGTTCGCATCATTGCTCAGGCCCGTTGTGTACAACCATACCGGGGTGCTGTATAATCTATGAATGAACATAAAGCAGTATACCCATTTATCTTCCTCTATGGGGATTCCCAATATTTCCTCCCACTCACGTCTCGCTGGAGGGACGCTGACAGGCACTGTGCGCTGCATGCCTGAATGCAACCGGGTAATGAGTTTACGCGGTGACGGGTTGCCTATAAAGTCTTCTAGATCCTGGAACGTTGGGGGCGCAATCAGGAACTAAGCAAAGTAACCCCGCAGTGCCGCACGGAGCTGGTAATATGTCATTCTGTCAAGTAGGCCCGGGTTTTCCCCAACGAGCGCCCTGTCCAGCTTAATGAATGCCCCATCAAGAAACGCGTTTCTTGATGTGTCCACTGAAAAAGGTAGCGCCGGGTGTCTCAGCAGTGGTACATCGCCTCCATTTGCACCCTTTGTCTCAGCTCTCATCACGCCCAATTCGTACAGACAACTGTGTTTATCTCCAAGCACGGCCTGGCCTGTGGTGTATAGAGAGACATGTGTAATGGTGTCGGAGGCAACTGGTCATGTTCAGGTGCAGTATGTGCCACAAATTGGGTCGGGTAAAGCCAGTAAAACCCAAACTGGGCTTGCGTGCAGTTATAGTATAACTCCATGTCTGGGTCTCCCAGTCCCCCCTGTTCGAAAGGCAGCATCAGAGTTTACCAGGAGACCCTGGTTTGTTTACCGGCCCAGGTATGAGTGATCAGGTTCGAGCGCAGCCTGCGCCTAAAGTCAGCGGTAAGGGGTAGGGGAAGGTTAACAAAGACATACAAAACTTCGGTAGCACCACCATCTTCTCTATGGCTAGTCGCCCCGCAAGGGACAGCGGCAATGCCGTTCATCGGCCCAAGCGGCTGTCGAACCAATCCACGAGTCTCCCATAATCATATCGCCAAAGCTCTTCAGTGTCCCGGCTGAGCCAGATTCTGAGATATTTCATTGGGGTCTCCGACCAGCTAAGTGGATATTCTGACTGGAACCAGCCTGTAGCCATGGTCATCGGGAAGATAACCAACCTCCACCAGTTAATGGTAATGCCCGATAAGCCCCCAAATATAATGATTTCCCTGATCAGGGGGTCTAGGTTCTAGGCCGGGTGATTGACATACAGAGTTATATCGTCTGCATATAGCGATACTAGAACTACTCTAGGGGCGAATGCTAGACCGCGGTGCGCGTGATGTTGTCTCAGACGAGCAGCCAGAGGCTCCATGGCAATGGCAAAAAGGAGGGGAGACAACAGGCAGCCCTGTCTCTTGCCATGAGCCACTGAGATTGGGAAGGAAATTATCCCATTGATCCGAAGCCTCCCTGTCGGTGAGGAGTAGAGCAGGGTGACTAGTTTTTCAAATTTGGGGCTAACGCCCAGGCAGGATAGAAGCACAAAATGGTAGGGCCAATCCAAGGTATCGAAGGCCTTGGTGGCATCCAGAAAATTGCGGGAGGGGTCAACTTCTTGCATTGGCGCGAAGAAGGTTCGTAGATTATGAGATGTACCCCTACCAGGGATGAAGCTGCACTAGTTGGGGCGCAGCATCATGGACAACAGCGGGAGTAGTCTAGTCGCGATCAGTTCAGTAAGAATTTAATTGTCCAGGTTGATCATTGATAGTGGTTGATAGGAATCGCACAGCAGCGGATCTTTGTCTGGTTTGAGAATCGTGATGATAAGCGATTCCCGAAGAGGGGGGGGGCGTCCCCCTCTCCAGCGATTCCTCATACATGTTGAGAAGGTGTGGTGCTAGCAGCAAAGTGAATTATTTATTAAAAAATGCCGTCAATCCGTCCAGTCCCAGGGCCTTATCCCCGGGCAAGGCGTGGATCACCCCTATCACCTCCTCCTCAGAGAATGGCTCATCCAGATAGCTACGGTGGCCGTCTTCCAGCCATAGTAGCTGGATCGAATCGAAAAAGAGGATCAGATCAGGATGGGTGTTGAACTGTCTCGCTGTGTAGAGTGAGAAATAAAAGGATAACATTTCCGCTTGTACAGCATCCTGACCGATCGCCATCTCATTATCGGTTATGCGCAGCCCGCTGATGTAGTCATTGGCCCATGCTTTTTTAAGGAGACCAGCCAATGTTTTCCCGGCACGGTCTCCCTCACCGTACCTTCTGGCACGAGCTTCCTTCCCTAGATAGTGTGTTTCCCTTTGAGCTGCCTCTTCAAATTCAGCAATTGTACCTCTAATATTCCCCATGATCCCTGATTGGCTAGTGGCGAAATATTCCTGTTCGAGCTCTCGTATTTTTGCCTCAAGGCGCCTGAGGTCCCCTCGCAGTGACCTCAGTACCTCCGCCTGCTCAGCGATACACTCACCCCAGATCACAGACTTGAACGCTTCCCACAGTGTGGAAGGGGATTCCACAGTGCCCTCATTCAATGCAAAGTATTCCACAATTGCTGAGCGAATCGCGTCTCGGAACACTTGGTCTCGCAGAGCTCCAGCTAAATGCTCTACTCGGAGTGTCCGGAAGTGCGAACTCGAGTAATGACGGGGCGTGGTCAGATAGGGTTTGAGCGAGATGGGTAGTTTTGGTAACCCATGACACCACATCCTTCGAGGTCAACCAAAAATCTATTCTGGACCAGGTGGCTCCCACCTACAACACACATGTGCCCTCCTCTTTGTGTCTGTTGCAGTGGTGCCATATATCCACCAAGCCGTTGTTAGACTTGGCATCTTTTGGCGTGTTTTCCCTGTCTTTTTCCTTTCTGACCTCCCGGTTTTGACTCTGTTTTTGCTGGTTTAGTGTCTCTGCGCACTTTCTCATTGCTGTTCAGTGTTAAAGTGCAAGTGCTTCTGTTGTAAATTGTTATGGATTGGTGATTCCATGATTGGTCATTTGATTTACTAGTCAGTCCCTAGTACAGTGCACTGTGTGTGCCCAGGGCCTATAAATCAAATGCTGCCAGTGGGCTTGCAGCACTGGTTGTGCCACCCACACAAGCAGCCCTTCAAACGTAACTCAGACCTGCCACTGCAGTGTCTGTGTGCAGTCTAGTACTGCCATGTCGACTTGGCAAGTGCAGCCACTTGCCAGGCCCTAACCTTCCCTTTTCTTACATGTGAGTCATCCCTAAGGTAGGCCCAGGGTACCCCTGTGGGCAAGGTGCACTGTAAGTGAAAGGTAGTACATGCCCTGATGTGTGTGGCATGTCCTGATAGTGAAATACTGCCAATTTCGTTTTTCACTATTGAAAAGGCTATGTGGCCCATAGGAAAGCATGGGAGTTAATTTATAACATCTTATAAATATAACTTCCCATTTGGACCAGATAGGAAAATAAAGTTTAGTATGCCTGAATTCAGCATCTAAAGATGCATCTTTTAGTAAAGGTGAATTTTACATTCTGTGTTTGAAAATGCCACTTTTAGAAAGTTGGTTTTTTCTTGCTTAGCCATCCTGTGTGCCTCTGCTAGGATGTGTATTGACTGTCTGGCTTTGGAGTGACAGGGGCTGGGGATGTCTCCACGCCGACATCGACGTCGCTGCTTGCACCGTGGTTCGAGGGCACCGTTCGTAAGTTACACGAGGCACCGTCCTCATCCCACATCACAACCTTGACCTGCCGGCGCCATCGACTCCAGCTCGTCAGCCAACGACAGCGCTTCAGCAACGACGACGCCGCTGCTTGCACCGTGACCTGCCAGCACCACGACGAGCGCTGCATCACGTCGCACTGCAGCCCTAGTCTCACCGACGCTGCTGGACGACCCTCACTGAGCTGCTGCCTGCACCGCGACCTGAGGGTACCCCATGCAGCACCGCTGCACTTCGCACCGCAGCCCCGACGCCTGCCGGCGCTCCCGACTTCAACCACGAGGAGTTCGATCTGCAACGAGTGTGACTTCAAGGGCCCGACGACTCCTGCACCAACCTCCAGAACTGACGCCTGCGGACGCCGGCCTTTCGGGGCTCATCGAAGTATATAAAAATATTGGATATTTTTCTAAACTGGTGTGGTGTCCTGTTGTAGTGTCTTCACTGTATTACTGTTGGTTATGTGCAAATGCTTTACACATTGCCTCTAAGATAAGCCTGACTGCTCGTGCCAAGCTACCAAGGGGGTGAGCAGAGGTTATTTTAGGAGTGTAACTCCCTTATCCTGACTAGAAGGAAGGGTCCCTACTTGGACAAAGGTGCAAACCCTTGCCAACTAGAGACCCCCATTTCTAACAGCCGTGATCTGTCATAATAGTCTGTGACTGTGCCGCTGCCCGCGGGTGTGGGCGACGAGAATACCCAGATCTGTCCTTGTCTGGGTCCAATATTACATTGAATTCCCCTCCCCATAAAACCGCACCTTGTCAGAGCGTTTCAACCAGTCGCCACACCTCACCAAAGAAATCTGGGTCGTCCACATTGGGCCTGTACACTGAGACCAACCTGATTGGGTGGCCCACCAGCACCCCCGCTAGTATTACGTTTCTCCCTTGTGGGTCGCAGAGCGCGGTACGCGTGCGCCAGGGCAGCCCTTTCCTGAGGATAATCGTGGTCCCCCTTTCATAATTGGAGTAGCATGCGACTAATTTCTCGCCCATCCACCCCGCTCGCAGGCGCACGCAGCTGGCTCCCATCAAACGCAGTTCTTGCAAAAAGCATATATCAGCCCAATGCTGATGAAGATATGCCGCAACCAACCTCACTTTTCTGCATTCATTCAGGCCCCGTACAGTCCACGCCACTGCTTTCAAGGAAGTCACATTTTCAGTGTGTGCGCTCATACATTCAACTGCGAGGTCATCAGCGCCTACTGATGTGTGGCAGATGGAGGCCAGAAGGGGGAAAAAGAGAAGGAAAGGGGGAAAAGAGAAAGAGCACAAAGCCATGATAGACTACCCAACACCAAATAACACCACCCACCTCCCACTACAGCCACCCAACTCGGCTGAAAGGCAATTCCCGTACCCCAATGTGGCCACGAGTGGCCAACCATTAGAAACATATAAGGGACTCATCCCAGAGGGGAAACCACTAGGGGCCCGGCGTATCCCAGCTGGTGGACGCTGGGTGGCTGGACGGTACAGATACAGCAGGGATAAACCCGCCGTCAACTTGGTAGACAGACAAATCAATAAAGAAACAACCTGAGAGGGTGAGTTCTTCATAGGGACAAGATGAGGAGGGGAACCCACCCGTAGTTCCCCAGAAAATTATGGATAAGTAAAGTCCCATAGATTAACCAGTTAATCATTCTCGCTGAGGGGTTTCCCCTCCTCAGCGTGTTTCTCCGCTCGCTGAGGCAGCTTGCTAGATTGGAGATTTCGGGCAAATTTGGTGGTGAGTTTAGGATCCGTGAAGTATGCAGGGAGTATTTAATGTCCTGTTTTTAGAGCATTTTTTCCACCAGCAAAAATTCTCTTCTGCCGGCCTGTACAGTCAGGGTAAAGTCCAGATAGAACGATACAGCATTGCCCTGGTATGTGGTTTCCATCTGATCTCTGGCCCTGCGCAGCACAGTGTCCCGGTCCCTGTAATTCAGCAGGCGGGCGATTATCGGTCTCGCTGGGGCTCCTGGGGGGTCCCGGACCAAACGATCTGTGGGCCCTTTCTACTATGCAGACTACTGATAGGGAGTCACCATACAGGGAGCACAACATTTCTTCCACATAGTACTCAACACGGGTCATGGCGGTGGACTCCGAAATTCCCACAATGCGCATGTTGTTGCATCTTGACCCAGCTTCTAGGTCTTCATTCTTGTTCCTGATCACTTCAAGGACTTTCTGCATGGCAAGCAGTTTTTCCCGCGTGGCTATCCCCCCATCCTCGAGGGTGGATGTTCGTTGTTCGACCTCAGCGATGCATTCATCATGGCCAGATACCTTGTCTTTTAGCCTGTCCAGTCTGTCAGACATGGAATCAATTCTAAGTCAATGGCCGTAAGTGACTGTTTGAGGTCTTTGAACATATCGCGGATGTTCGGTTCTTGTATGGATGTGGCGTCTGAGTTTACCTCCAACTGTTCTTCATCCGAGGGAGTACCGCCCAGGGGGGCCTGCGTTGCTCAAAGGACAGCTTTGACTGCCGGGCATCCGCTTTTCCCATGTTCCAGATGCTTCTAAGTGCCCCCAGGGGTGCGCTGTGCCGGGTCAACAGTCAATGTTTCTGTAGCTTTCCACAGGTAGGTACCAGGCCCTGCAGGGGGGCTCTGCAGCACCACTCACACTCCACACCCATCCCCCGCAGTGCCAATTATGGGGCGGGTGACGCAGTCGGGCACGGGGTGGCAGCCGCCCTCCTCTACCAATGTTTCCAGCCGGGAGCCTCCCAGTTTAAGTTCTGCCGCCGCGGTGATGGTTCACTGAGCTTTCCGGATGCCACCTGCATTGGTATGTGCCGTGGGATGCTCTTGCAGCTGCCTTGATCTTGTCTGCCTCCTATTTGGGCCCTCCAGGCAAATGATTCACAGCTGGGTGGCAGGGCAACCCACCTCGCTCCTCTTAGGCGCTGTTCATGCGTGTGGGGGGTTCCCACGACATCCTTTATGTGGGGCCGACATAATTCTGGCTGAAGTTACGGTTCTCCCAGGTAATATCACCCAGACCTTTTCAGTCCACCAATATTTGTATAGTATTTCTGCCAGGGAGAAGAGGGCTGAGCCCCACATGGATATCGCCGTGTCCCCACGTCAGTTTAGGATCGGAACAGAGGCCCGTCACACCAGGCCACTCCGCTTCACGCTAAAATCTCTGCAGGAGGGGGCCGAGCGCACACACCTGCCGGTTCCCACCCGCTGCGCCTCCCACCTGCAGGGTTTAGGTTGGTGTGCCCGGGTACACTCACAGCCGGTGTGCGTGTTAGCCTCCGCCGGGCCGTCTTGTAGTCAGTTCCACGGGGGCAGAGGCCGCGTCGTCCCTTTCAGTACTGCCACGGCCCAGGTCCTGCTTCTTCAGGCCCCCGGCCCTGCCTCCACTCACCTCCTCACAGGCACCAAGGCATGCTTCCGGGCCACGCCCAGCCGACACTGCCACACAGATGCATGCACCCCGGCCCAGGGAGGTCATGTCGCTCCTCTCTGCCACTCAGTCTCCGCAGGCCACAGCGCCGTCCAGCTCACCTCCAGCTTTTTTGCCCGGTAATCCATGTCCGCGGCCTCCACCTCCCCGCCACCTTTGGCTGCCACACCTTCCCTCACGGATCTTCGGGTGACCAGTCAGTGGCCTGAGGGGGGAGGTAAGGATCAGAAGCGGTCGCAACGTGAGTCAACAACTGGCTCTTTGCCACTCCGGCTCAGCAGCACAGTAGCGGGGATTTACGAGGCCGCCATCTTGTCGTCAGTCTCGACCTTGCTCTCCTTCTCGCCGTTACACAAGTTCTGACCTGGCCAGGTCTCGGTTAGCCTGTGCCTCTGCAGTTCAGTAACAATTTTGGTTTGGGGGTAGGATGTCTGTCTAGCCTGCCGGATTTATGACGGATGGCCCGTCCAGTCTGCAGAGCCTCATAGAGTAGTGGCCATCTTGCAGCTAGGCCCACTAGCACCCCCATGTCTTCATTCTTAAAAGCATCTCATAAGGCGCATGGGTCTTTGTCACCCCAGATTATCTGTTTTTTTCTGGACCTTATATTTTTGCTAGCTTTAAAACTCTGAGCACTTTATGATTGGTATTTAAAAGTAGGGCATGTATAAATTTAATGCTAACACTTCCTTACAATGACTAGTCCCACAAAGCTATTTTTCACTTTGGCAAGCCTAGCTGTCATATGTAGAAAAACAGAGTACAGATTAAAATCCTAAAACTGTATCTTGGGAATGGGGCTACTTATTTTTGATAGATATTAAAATCCAATACAATGGGGGTCTAATTGTTAATAAATATTAAGGGAAAGTAACTTTTAGAAAGTTACCCTTTCCCTTCCTGAAATTCCTGGAGGCTAATTTGGATTTGCTCTCAAAATTCTCCCAGTCAGGGATTAGCATTTGAAAAGGCATGACAAAGGTGTGAAACGCCTCCCAGGAGCAAACAATAGGCTGACCTGAATGGGAAGGGATGACTCCTCTGAACTTCACAGAATATGCTGGACGGGGGCTATGAGCATCCTTTTTAACATTATAGTGTCTGACCCTGCTTCAGTGCCAAATCCTGATTGACAGCTCTGCTGGGCTTACATATAACACTGGGGACATACTTGAAAGGAAGGGAAATGATACCAAGACAATTCTTGTTTATATACTCTCTGGTTGCTGGAAAACCCTACTTTTGTTCTACCAGAATTTTGTCTCTTGGTTTATTGTGGATACATTGACTGCATCAAACTGGATTTTAGTAGTCGCACAGGGTTTCGCGCGGGGGGGTGGGGGCATTAATTTAAAAATAAAAATGAAAACTTACCTCACTGGGTCCCGCGCTGCCTCCGCTGCTGGCCGGGTCCCACATTTTCCTGCTGCTTCAGAAGAACAGGAAGCAGGCATCCTCCCTCCCCTCCCCTAAGCCAATCACAATGCTGCAATGGCAGCATTGTGATTGGTGCGGACGGCGCCCAGACTGGCGCCTGTAGGGAGGCCATTTTCTCTATGTAGGCTGCATGCAGCCTACATAGAGAAAATGTAGAGTGTGCATGACTGGTTTGGTCGGCCCCAGAGGGCCTACCAAACAATCAGGGCCCACAACAGTGGGCAAGCCACTCCTCCCCTACCCGCCCACCCACTCGCCCCCAACCAGGCATACCGTTCTGCTTTCTCGCAGCGCGAGAAGCAGAAACATAAAATGGTATTTAAAATACCATTTTATGTTTCTGCTTCTCGCACTGCAAGAAAGCAGTGGGGCAATGCTCCTCCGCCCTAATGGAGGAGCCGCACCTGCATAGAAGTGGACTCCAAGGATCAGTTAGCTGACCTACTGTGTGGCTATCGGGAGGCAAGCTGCAGTTAGTCAGTCAAAGTTGTTGTTATTTGAGCCACAAGTTCGTTAGACAATAATACAACATTACATAATATCTGGATAATAAATACAGATACAATTTCAAGAGCTATGAAATCCCTCGGAGTCATTAAAATACAATATCAATAAATAACATCATACCAAACAATCGAGATGGAGACCCTTTAAAAAACATAGAAACTCATCAGCACTATAAATACACAATCAAGGTATAAATTATTTTAAAACCATTAGGAATCTCGCCAAGGCACTAGCTACATCCAGCGAATGCATTTGAAATAAGAAACTCTATGCAGACAATCTTGCCCTTATACTGTACTTTTAAAAAACTTGGTTTTAAAAATTTCCGACGTGCCATTAAAACATAACGACAATCTAATAAAATATGAATACTTGTAAAATGCATCAATAATCAACATTCTCACAACCCTTCTACATTTTTAAAGAAGGTTACCCCTAATGGGTGATCGTAAAGGGGATGGACTCCTTTTCCAAATGTAGAGATTGCATTGCACATTAATTAGTATGCAAATTCATGCAAATAAGATTAGGAAGCAACAACAATAAGCTTAGGTAACCAGGAAAGAGAATCAAAGTGGGCGCTCTACTCTTGTCACGGGTTCTGTAATTGTTTCACTGTACAAATTTCTGGTGCTCTAAAGGGAGAAAAGATTGGTTACCTATTCAATCTTATAATTCCCCTCATCCGAAGGGATACAGAGTACATTAAATTCTACCCTGAGCACACTCAGTAAATTTTATAGTCCACAATATGTTGAAAAAGTCCAATGACTCTTGATCCAAGTTCAAGGTATTTATTCTCAAGATGTAGATATTTTCAAGACACAGCTTCAAGACACAGCTTGATGTCAAATTCAAATCACAGCATACACAGCCAACACGCGTTTCGTCGTGCGATGTACTGCACAATTGACTTTTTCAGGGCTGTAATCCCAAAAATAAACACAATTACTTAACCAATATCAATAAGTTACGTGGATCACAGCAGTATAATCCACTCACCAAGTAATAATGAAAAAAGCCCATGTCCATCACCAAGTTGTAACCGAAATTTTGTGAAAGAGAATAAGAAATTGTCATATCACCGAAATTGTGAAAAAGAGAGCAGAAATTGCACTCGACAAGCAGTCCAAATTCACCTGAAAACTTATCTTTCATTAATTCACAGTAATATGATGCCCAAATTGCTGTAAATCTCCTGAGTCCTGTCGGGACAAAAAACCCACAGATATAAAATCATCCCAAATCGCAGCTACCATCTCTACATACGAACTCCCTAAATCAAAGGTTCACCTTGTGGCTTGCTAAATCCTTCTTCGCAAGTCAATCCACTCCTAATTATCAAATATCAAACGTATATGTATCCTCTCTAAATATAGAATCCTGCAGCTGAAGTAAAACAGAAAATAATTAATTACGAGAAAAAATGATGAATACACCCCACAAGTGCTGTGTATATGCCCACGTGAAATACTAAATTATCTCACCAAAAATGTAATCGATCACTCGTTGAGAGAGGTTTTGCATCTGTAAGCATCTCAGTAAAATCGAGTAAAGCTACGTAATTCGTAATGTATAAATCACGAATACATGACCTAGGGGAACATAATGAAGACATCACCGTATCTGAGCACTCATAAGTAACGAGACTAGTCAAAATAATTTACAAATCGGTGTACCGAAATATACTGCAAGCAGTCCTCAATAACACTAAGGTCCCGAGTAAACATAAATTCCAACCCGTACCTACTATCTCCGTCCCGTATACAACTAAAAATAGCCCCTCACGTACCTGATTTAATTACCGTGTCCCGGTAATCCTGCTCACGGCGGCGTACACCGCGGGCGCCATCTTGAGGATCCTTTAAATAGGTTACCTGCCTGGGAAATCGTCTCTCTCTACAGTACTGTCGATAGTCGCCATCTTGAAATGGTATATAACAAATACTTGTAGTACAATTGAAAGTTATAGTCGTGCACGCGTATCAAACTAATCACCGGTACATAATTAAAAACCGGCATTCTTAAATCCTTTAAAAGTGCTATCGTTCTTAACACAGTTACATGTGATGACCAAGTAAGGGACTTACTTACTGAAAGCGCCCCTAAATACTTGTATTCAGAAGTTTCCTCAATCCTTGTTGCCTGCCTGCCTACCAAAAGCCATAATTTTGGATTTATCAAATTTGTTAATTTGTTCCCATGGCAATACTTAACAAATTCAGCCAATTTTATTTTAAGGATGGCCAGAGTTCTGTCCAATATTGTCAGGCTGTCTGCATAGAGGAGTCAGGGGATATGTAAGCTTCCCATTTTGAGCAAAACATTATGTGTGGCTAATTGTGTTTTGGGGAGGTCTCCTAGGAAAAGGGCAAATAGTATTGGTGCCAGCACACATCCCTGGCACAGCCCATTATTAATCCTTATCTTTCTTGGGATGCTGCTCCTAGAGTCCAGCTACACTGATGCCCAGTTCTCCTTGTGGAGTTCTTTTAATATCATTAGGGTGTTACCCGGGATTTCCAGGGATTTTAATTTGGACCACAATATTTCCAGATCCACTAGGTCAAACTCAGATTGGAAATCCACAAAACATGTATGTAAGTATTCCCCACCCTCTACGGATATCTGTGCTATGGCCCAGAGACTGAAGCAGTGGTCCAAGTGGATTGCCCCGCTTTGAAACAACCTTGTTCCATAGGGATCGATTCGACCTCCTCACACCACTGCCGAAGAACTTGTAATAGTATCTTTGCGTAGACCTTAGCACCCACATCTATTAGTCTGATTAACCAAAAATTCTTGGGGTCTGCCAGGTCACCCTTTTTGTGGATGGGTTTTATTATTACACCTTTCTAACTTTTTGGATTTGCCCTCGAAGAAGTACACCACTTAAACACTTCAGAAAAAATATTGGCCCACCAGTCAATGTTAGTTTTTATTATTACAGCTGGTAACTCATCCATACTGGCAGCTCAAATTAGAAACTGCACAAATTAGACATTTAAGTTATAACTATAACGTCAGCATTTCTAAAGTTTGTGTAGTTTAAGTTGGGTTTGTATAGAAAGAATAAATAAAGATTTCCTAACTATAACTTAGCTGTAATTAAATTAATTAGTTTTAATTTTTAAATAAAAATGTGTATCAAATAGTTATGTCAAGTTTCATCCAGTTGAGTGTTGTTAAGTAGGCTGTAGTACAGTATAGTGGAGGACAGTGTCATAGAGTGTAGTGTGGTAAAGTCTAGCGTTGTACAGTGGAATACAGTGTAGTGGATTAGTGTGGAGTGGGGTACAGTGGAGTATGGTATAGTGAATCGGCGTATGGTGGAATACGGTAGAGCTGAGTGGTGTACAGTGGTGTGGCGTAAAGTGTAGTGGCATACACTGCAGCGGCGTACAATGGAGTGGTGTACAGTGGAATAGCATACACTGGAATGGCGTACAGTGGTGTGGCGAACAGTGTAGTAGGTTTGAGTGAAGTACATACACTGGAGTTACGAACAGTGGAAAAGCGCACATTGGAGAAGAGTAGATTGTTGTGGCATACAGTGCAGTGGTGTGGACTTGAGTGGCGTAGAATAGAGTGGCGTAGAGCAGAATAGAGTACAGTCTAATGATGTAGAATGGAGTGGTGTACAGTGGAGTGGCGTAGAGTGTAGTTGCACATAGTAGAGTGGCATACAGTGTAATAGGGTACAGTAGCGTGGCGTATAGTGGAGTGGCACAGACTTGAGTGGCATAAAGTGGAATAGTGTAGACCGGAGAGGCATAAAGTAGAGATCCGTACAGTGGAATAGCGTACAGTGGAGTGGGGTAAAGTGGAGTGTTGCACAGTAGAGTGGTGCAGATTTGGGTGGCGAAAAGTGGACAGGTGTAGAGTGTATTGGTGAAGAGTGGAATGGCGTTGAGTGGTATGTTGTACAGTGGAGTGGGGTAAAGTATAGTTGTGTACAGTCTAATAGTGTAGAGTGGAGTGGCATAGAGTGGAGTGGCATAGAATGGCTAGGCGTAGAGTGGGATAGTGTAAAGTTTAGTGGTGTAGAGTGGAGCACCATAGAGTGGAGTTGCATACAGTGGATTAGAATAGAGTGGAATAGCGTTCAGTGGAGGGGCGTACAGTGGGTGGCGTAGAGTGATGTGGCAAACAGTGCAATGGCATAGAGTGAAGTGCCGCACAGTGGAGTGGTGTAGACTGTAGTGTTGAACAGTAGAGTGGCATAGAGTGCAGTAGCATTGAGTGGAATAGCGTAGAGTGGATTGGAGTACACTGCAGTGGGGTAGAGTGTAGCGGTGTACAGTCTAATAGTGTAGGGTGGAGTGGCGTCCAGTGGAGTAGTGTATAGTGTGGTGTATTAGAGTCGATTAACGTAGAGTTATGTGGTGTAGAGTGGAGTCGCGTAGAGCGCAGTAGCATACAGTGGAGTGGCACAGAGTGGAGTGGTGCACTGTCGTAACGAAACTTTAGGGGGCCTCCCTGCAAGGTACGTGAAGGGGCCACCCTTCGGACTTTATCAGGAGCTCTCCAGCCACAGAATTAAGCTGAGGGCCCCCCTGGAGCTTGGGGGCCCCCCCGCACCGCGGGGGCTGCAGGGGGCCTGTGTTACGCCACTGGAGTGGTATACAATGGAATTGCGTTAACTGTAGTGTTGTATAGTGGAGTGGCATACAGTGGGGTGGCATATGGTGGAATAGGGTAGAGTAGAGTGGCATAGACTGGAGTGGCGTTCAGTAGGATAGCGTTTAGTGGAGTGTCGGAGAGTGGAGTGCCGGAGAGCGTAGTGGCGTACACTTGAATAGTATATAGTGGACTGGCATGCACTAGGGTGGTGTAAAGTGGAGTGGCATACAGTAGAATAGCGTAGAGCAGGGATCTCCAACCTTTTCTGAAATAACAGCAACTTATGTTCAATGAAAATCATCCAGAGCTAGTAATATTATTAGTGTTAGAATTGTGACTATGTCAGACAAGATAACATTAGTGGCCACACCATGCAAGATTACCGGCAGTGATCACTTAGTGGATCAGTCAAGGATGCCAGCAGTAATGTAAAAAGCTTTATCAATTTGAAATACCTCCTGATGAGTAATACATGAAAGCCATAACTGCAATGCCCCTGGCACCAAGGTAATAATATTAGTATTAAGTGCCTCCAATCATACATGATTTATCAGTCAAATATCAGCTTTAAATATATTATGGAAATTCATTTTTCTCAAAACATCAGCTTATGAGTTCTGAAACAACACATATTTTCAGATGGAACACATGATTTTCAATTTTTGGATGCATATATTAATTCAACCAAACAAAAGCTTCTAATTCAGTAGGCAGGGCTGCACACAGGAGAGCGCCTCACAGATAGCTGGTGAGCTGCCAGCAGCTCACAAGCTACTCTTTGGAGAAGCTTGGTGTAGGGTATAGTAGCATGCAGGGGATTGGCGTACAATCTAATAGTGTAGAATGGAGTGTGGTGGAGAGAAGAGTTTTAAACTGGAGTGGCATACAATCTAGTAGCGTACAATGAAGTGCCATACAGTGAAATAGTGCACAGTGGATTGGTGGAGTGCCGTGCAGTGTAGTGGCGTAGAATGGAGTGGAATACAGTGAAATATCATAGAGCGGAGTGGCATAGAGTGTAGTGGAGTAGAGTGGAATAGCGTGAAGTGGAGTGGCGCAAACTAAAATGGCATAGAGTGTAGTAATGAACAGTGGATTCCCATACAGTGAAATAGCATAGAGTGGAGTGGCATAGAGTGGAATAGCATAGAGTGAAGTGGTGTAGAGTGGGGTGTGGTAGAGTGGAATAAAATAGAGTGGAGTAACATACAGTGTTGTGACGTACAGTTCAGTAACCTTCAGTGGATTACCACACAGTGGAGTGGCGTAGAGTGGAGTGGCGTAGAGTGGAGTAGCAGTCAGTGGAAAAGCGTAAAGTGTAGTGGTGTAGAGTGTAGTGCATACAGTGGAAAGACATTAGTGGATTAGCATAGAGTGGAGTGGGGTACAGTGGAATGGTGTAGACTGGAGTGATGTAGAGTGGAGTGGCCTAGAGTGTAGTTGCGTACGGTGGAATGATGGACAGTGGGGTGTCATGGAGTGTAGTGTAGTAGACTGGCGTGTGGTACAATGGAGTGGCGTACAGTGGAATAGCGCACAGTGAAGTGGTGTAGAGTGGAATGGCATAGAGTGGACTAGCATACAGTGGAGTGGGGTAGAGTGGAGTGGCCTAGAGTGGAGTTGCGTAGTGTGGAATAGTGCACAGTAGAGCTGTGTATAATCAAATGGCGTTCAGTGGAGTGGTGTAGAGTGGAGTGAGGTATCGTATAGTGGTGTAGAGTGTAATTGCATACAGTGGAGTGGCTTGGAGTGTAGTGTCGTAGAATAGTGTCCTAGATTAGAATAGCATAGAGTGTAGAGTCATAGAGTGGAGTTGTGTACAGTGGAATAGCGTAGAGTGGAATAGCACACAGTGGAGGGTGGTACACTGTAGTGTCGTACAGTGGAGTGAAATAAAATGGAGTGGCGTAGAGTGGAGTGTCATGGAGTGGAATAGGGTAGATTGTAGTAGCATAGAGTGGAGTGCTGTAGAGTGAAGTGGCATACAGTGAAGTAGAGTCTTGTGGCATGCAGTGGAGTAGCATACAGTGGAGTGGTGGAGAGTAGAAAAACAATGAGTTTAGTGGCATACAGTGGAGTGACGGAGAGTCAAGTGCCATATAGTGGAATATCACAGAATGGAGTGTTGTACAGTCGAATAGTGATGACAGCAATAGTGAACAGTGAAGTGGCATAGAGTGGAGTGGCATAGAATGGAGTGGTGTGGTGTACACTATAATACCGTACAGTGGAGTGTCACAGAGTGGAGTGGCGTATACTGAAGTGGCGTAGAGTGGAGTGGGGTACAATACAATAGCGTACAGTGCAGTGGTGTGTACTGAAGTGGCATAGACTGGAATAGCTGATAGTATATGTGGGAAGGCGTGGAATGGATATCAATGGATGACACAGGACTCTATTATATGATTGGTAGTCTGGGGTTAATTTTCACTTCTGTAGCACCTTTCACAGTAATAATAAGTCTCTTTTTCCTTTTAGCAGGATTCTTCTGAAGGTCTTCTGGAAGAGGTCTTGTGATCACTCCTTTAGTCACTTTCCCTCTGGTCTTCCCTTTCAGATGGAAGAGTCCAATCCGGAGTTCCTCAGAAAAAATGAAAGTAAAGCACAGGTAAGTACTTTATTATGGTGTTGTTTTGATTACCCTTTAGTCTTTCCCTATGATATTTCGCTGTGCCTTCTCTTTGCTTCGCCTTGTTCTCAGTAAAAAAAAATGTTTTAAATATATCTTTATTAGCATATTTCCTTTAATAGAAACAAAGTAGTCTACATGTACAGACAATCACATGGCGTATACAATATTTCCAATGATATGCGTATTATGCCAAGAAGAGCTTCACTAAACTCAATTATGTTCCATAGACAGTTGTGCGTCTAGAAAGCAAAGTCCGGTACACCTGGAGTCTGTACCAATAATTATATGTACTCAAGGGAGTTACTCGTAATGGTCTGCAAAGATATACATTTATTTACAATAAACCAATCACGTCTAACAAATTATAATAACCATTTTAATGGTGTGTCTCCCCGTGTCATTCGACCGTGTGTTTGCCCCATGTGCGTTTGTCGGAGGATATGGATTAATCTAACTTGAAAGTCTTGTCAAATATATGTGTTAATTATGTGCCAGGGGGGTCATGCTGGGGTTGGGGGGGCAACGCGAGGGGGCTTCAACCCAGCCATGGTTCCCCCTCCACCCCCACTTTAATCCTGCTCGTCAGTTGATCTTGCTGACCCAGAACTATCTTCCTATTGGTCTAGTGCCTCTTCCTCTCTTTCTTCTACTTCCAGTTCATGCCTTGTATCCCACTCTCTCAGGACCTCTGTCCAGAGTTCCGCCAGTGGGCGTCTTCGGATCCCCCTTGCATCTTCCTGAAGCAATGCCCTCTGTTCTGCTTTAGCCCAAGTGTCAACACTATTCTCCCAGGTCTCTATCCGTGGATTGTTCTCAGTTAATTGACTTTCCTAGGTCTTGGTGCCTTCTGGGTTTCAATAGTTGACTTATCTCCTTACTGATCCTGGCTATCGGGAGCTCCCTTTGTTCTCTTCCACTACGTGGAAATGTTCACAACAATTTGGTGAGGAGCAAGGCTGTTGCAGCTTTCTTCCTGTTGGGAGTAGAGTCCTTTGTTTGTGGGCTTTTTCTTTTTTCCTGCCTCTGTCCTTCCTTTGTCTCACCTACATTTTCTTTTGCTTGCATTATAGGGCAAGGATTCAGCTCAGACCATCACAGGAGATCTGGAAAGTCCTCGTTGGCCACTTCTTCCTGTTCTACTAACCTGGGACTCTCAAAGTGTAGTGTGGTAGAGTGGAGTTGCTTACACTGGAATAGCGTAGAGTGGAGAAGCATATTGGAGGGACATACAGTGTAGTGGCGTACAATGCAGTGTTGTAGAATGGAGTGGTGTAGAGTGTAATAGAGTACAATGGAGTGGTTTTGAGTGGAGCGTAGAGTGGAGCATGGTAGAGTGGAGTGGAGTACAGTGGATTAGAGTAGAGTGGAGTTGCATACACTGGAATAGCATAGAGTGGAGAAGCGTATAGTAGAAGGACATGCAGTGTAGTGGTGTACACTGCAGTGTCATGGCATGGAGTGGCGTAGAGTGTAATAGCATAAAGTGGAGTGTTTTGAGTGTAACGGCGTAGAGTGGAGTGTGGTAGAGTGGAGTGGCATATAGTGGATTAGAATAGAGTGGAGTGGCATACAGTGGATTAGCGTAGAGTACAGTGGTGTATAGTCTAGTGACGTAGAGTGGAGTGGCGTAAAGTGTATTAGCATAGAGTGGAGTGGCATAGAGTGAAGTGTCAGACAGTGAAGTGGCATGAAAGTGGGTGAACGAATGTAGATCTAATGTGACAGGAATATAGATTATGAGGTATAAATGTAAATTCTTGGTAGTATGTGTAAATAGTGTTAAAATTATGTGTTAAATTATTTAGTAATATATTGTGCTGTGGTATACCACAGTAAGTTTTCGGTATACTGCAGTACATGCATATAAGAAGGCAGTATTTGATTGGCTAATGGCTGTCTTTACAAAAATGTAAAGGTAGCCATGTAATTTTCAGCACACTTTCGCTGCATTCTGTGTTAGGGCTTTATATATAGGTAAGTATTAGGTGTTATATTTGTTCCTTGCCATTTATCACTTTATAAAAGTTTATAATTTTCTAGACATTTATCCAGCAGTTTAGGGAGAACTGTGCTTTTTTTTTTTTTTAAATGAAGTAGTGCAGTCATTTTTAGGTATTACCACGTACTCCGTAGAATTTTTTGTGATGAATTAACTGTTAAAAATCAAAAATACACTGTATTTATAAAATATGGTGTAGTACAGTGTATATATATTTTTTTAAGTACCGCAGGACTCCTGAGGCAGTTCTGCGGTACTCCATAATTTTTTTTTAAATATATAGAAACTTATAAATATTTTTTCCTACCTATTACCACTTTAATTAACTGGTATTAGGTAAGTCTGGGCAGTGAACTCCACTCCGCTCGCTGAGTTTTACTTTTACTCGCACTCGCCAACTTGACGTTGACGAACGCGAGCAAGGAAAATCCACCTCCCGGCGAGATTTTTCCTCGTTCGTGATCGTCAACATCAAGTTGGCGATCGCGAGCGTGGAAAATCAACTTCACGGCGAGATTTCTCAACGCGGGCGGTCAGATTTCTGATTACGAGAGGTCGGGTATGCTTGCGACCGCTCGCGTTGAGAAACTGTCCTTTCGCATTGAGAAAGCTGTCTCTTGAGTAAAAATCTACTCGAGCGCCAGAAAGGAAGCAGCGCCCGCTTGCGCTGTGCATGGTGCCGTTCACGATGATTGCACAGTGCGGACAAGCATCTGGCACTGAAAATCATCGAGAACAGCATTTATCTAATGTACTCTGCTGCTTGCGGAGCTCCGGGTAGCGCGGCGGAGTTTTTTTGCACTTCGCGTAGTTCCGCGTAGTAGAACTCAGCGAACACCGCCCAGGCTTAGTATTCGGTAGGGAAAAATGTCAAACCTAAGACTTACCTATATCTAAGGGTGAAATGCAGAACACAGCCAAAAGTGTACCTAAAAACATCCCAGCTACTTTTAATTTTTGTAAAGGTAATGATTAGCCAATCACAGAATGACTTGTCATCACGATGTACCGCAATACTTTCACAAAATACGAAAATACTACCATCATCACTAAGTTAAAATGTCTTATCACTTATAAAATACTTACCCCACTTACCTGTAGTACCCAGAAGGATGTTCAACACGCCCACAATTGCTAATCCTGCCACATTTCATTAAAATCAGACTGGGCATTTGGCTGTTGTGTGTGAGTACAAAGTCTATGGAAAAATACATTGATGCCCAAATGTGTTTTGGGACCCGCTTTTATCTTTGTTCCCCCTTGACCAATCACCACAAAACTTTCCATACTCTGCCAATGTAGAACAAGCATTGGCATAGCCAATAGGTCTCGCCTTTGGGGCCTTATAAGTGTTTAGCCAGAGCTATTGACTTTGCCAATGTCTTCAAGCTGTGCTGTAGAGAAGTGTGGCTGCTGTGCAGCATGCTGAAAAGTTATAATAAAAAAGTGTCAGAAGCATTTTTGTTACTTTATATATGACCAAGAAGGCATTATGTAAAACTGAACGACCATATTAAAAAAAGTATTTACAATAAAAAATTTCCTCAGTTTTCTTTTGTTCTTGCAATGCTGGCAACTTGTTTCTGCCTATTGCAATGGTTGTTTGTTAAAGCTTTTTTTTTGAGGGGGCATAAACAATCGGAGGGTGAAGGTTGGGAACTAGTACCTGTATTATAACACTAGCAGCGGCCAGACGCTAGGGGAGAATCAACAGATACCAGATTCCGAGAGCAGGCTGAGGTGGTGCTGAGTGATGCTGAGGTGGTAGTGGTGGTGGTGGTGACTGTTGCGGAGACGATGCTGAGGTGATGCTGAATGATACTCAGGTCTTGCTGAGTGATACTGCTGTGGTGCTGAGTGATGCTGTGGTGGTGCTGAGTGATATTGTCTTGGCGCTGAGTGATGCTGTGGTGGTGCTGAGTGATATTGTCTTGGCGCTGAGTGATGCTGTGGTGGTGCTGAGTGATGCTGTGGTGGCCCTGAGTGATGCTGTGGTGGCCCTGAGTGATGCTGTGGTGGCCCTGAGTGATGCTGTGGTGGCGCTGAATGATGCTGTGGTGGTTCTGAATGATGCTGTGGTGGTGCTGAGCGATGCTGTGGTGGTGCTGAGCGATGCTGTGGTGGCCCTGAATTATGCTGTGGTGGCCCTGAATTAGGCTGTGGTGGTGCTGAGTGATGCTGTGGCGGCGCTGAGTGATGCTGTGGTGGTGCTGAGTGATGCTGTGGCAGTGCTGAGGGATGCTGTGGTGGTGCTGAGTGATGCTGTGGCAGCGCTGAGTGATGCTGTGGCGGCGCTGAGTGATGCTGTGGCGGGTGGCGGCGCTGAGTGATGCTGTGGTGGCGCTGAGTGATGCTGTTGTGGCGCTGAGTGATGCTGTGGTGGCGCTGAGTGATGCTGTGGTGGTGCTGAGTGATGCTGTGGTGGCGCTGAGTGATGCTGTGGTCGCGCTGAGTGATATTGTGGTGGCACTGAGTGATGCTGTGGTGATGCTGTGGTAGTTCTGAGTGATGCTGTGGTGGTGCTGAGTGATGCGGTGGTGGCGCTGAGTGATGCTGTGGTGGCGCTGAGTGATGCTGTGGTGGCGCTGAGTGATGCTGTTGTGGCGCTGAGTGATGCTGTGGTGGCGTTGAGTGATGCTGTGGTGGTGCTGAGTGATGCTGTGGTGGTGCTGAGTGATATTGTTGTGGCACTGAGTGATGCTGTGGTCATGCTGTGGTAGTTCTGAGTGATGCTGTGGTGGTGCTGAGTGATGCTGTGGTAGCACTGAGTGATGCTGTGGTGGCGCTGAGTGATGCTGTGGTGGTGCTGCGTGATGCTGTGGTGGCGCTGAGTGATGCTGTGGTAGCACTGAGTGATGCTGTGGTGGCGCTGAGTGATGCTGTGGTGGTGCTGCGTGATGCTGTGGTGGCGCTGAGTGATGCTGTGGTGGCGCTGAGTGATGCTGTGGTGGCGCTGAGTGATGCTGTTGTGGCCCTGAGTGATGCTGTTGTGGCCCTGAGTGATGCTGTGGTGGTGGTGAGCGATGCTGTGGCAGTGCTGAGTGATGCAGTGGCGGTGCTGAGCGATGCTGTGGTGGTGCTGAGCGATGCTGTGGCAGCGCTGAGCGATGCTGTGGCGGCGCTGAGTGATGCTGTGGCAGCCCTGAGTGATGCTGTGGTGGCGCTGAGTGATGCTGTGGTGGCGCTGAGTGATGCTGTGGTGGCGCTGAGTGATGCTGTGGTGGCGCTGAGTGATGCTGTGGTGGCGCTGAGTGATGTTGTGGTGCGCTGAGTGATGCTGTGGTGGCGCTGAGTGATGCTGTGGTGGCGCTGAGCGATGCTGTGGTGGTGCTGAGCGATGCTGTGGTGGTGCTGAGCGATGCTGTTGTGGTGCTGAGCGATGCTATGGTGGTGCTGAGCGATGGTGTGGTGGTGCTGAGTCATCCTGTGGTGGTGCTGAGTCATCCTGTGGTGGTGCTGAGTCATCCTGTGGTGGTGCTGAGTGATGCAGTGTTGGCCCTGAGTGAAGCTATGGTGGTGCTGAGTGATGCTGTGGTGGCGCGGAGTGATGTTGTGGTGCTGCTGAGTGATGCTGTGGTGGCGCTGAGTGATGCTGGTGTGGCGCTAAGTGATGCTGTGGTTGTGCTGAGTAAGGCTGTGGTTGCACTGAGTGATGCTGTGGTTGCACTGAGTGATGCTGTGATGGCGTTGAGTGATGCTGTGATGGCGTTGAGAGATGTTGTGTTGGTGCTGAGTGATGCTGTGCTGGCTCTGATTGATGCTGTGCTGGCTCTGATTGATGCTGTGGTTGAGCTGAGTGATGCTGTGGTGATGCTGAGTGATGCTGTGGTGTTGCCGAGTGAGAGATAGAGTGAAGATATAATGCCCAATTAGAGAGGGTGGTGAGAGAGAAAGAGAGAGAAAGGGTGTACATAGAATAAAGAGTGGAGCGGGATAGAGAGAGAGAAAGAAGGGGGGAGAGAGAGTGAATGAAGGAGTTTGAAAGAGAAACAGATAAAGGGGTGAGAGAATGAAAGGCTAAAAAAGATAGAGAGGGGAGAGTTAATTAAGTAGAGAGAGAATTAGAGAGGAGAGAGAGAGAGAAGACGAGAGACAATAAGAGTGGGGGGTGTGGAGTTTAAATAGAGTGAAGAAGTGACGCGGAAAAAGTAACCTTAAATATAGCTTTGTGCTTTGCGCGAATAAATATAAAAAAAAAAACAGAGTGAGACAAAAATACTGGTAATTAGGCTGTGACTCCCAATATAAAACAAATAGCGATATAAGGTGAAATCAACCCACCAAAGGAATATTTCTAACTAGACAAAAAAAAGCTTGCATTTCAATGCTAATCGCTGTTGTTTTTCATGTGACTGTAGTCCAGGGCCGTCAGTTGGTAATGTGAGCTGCTGCTGCGATTGAAACAGAGTCCAGAGAGTTAATGAGCCATGACGAGGAAATGAGGAAGAGATAGGAAACCCAGATGGCAGCTGCGCGCGTGCACGCCTTCGTGAACGCAAGCTGGTCGCCAGCTGAAAGCCAGTGGGTTTGCACTTCCAAAACCCGCTTACTAAAACTCTCGGCCAGACCAGCGCAAGCGCTGGTGCAGGCCGAGACCTAAAAAGGAATAGGTCTTGAAAGGTTTTGTGGAGATTCGTAAAATGGCCGCACAGTTATGAATTGTGAAAAATTTGAGGAATTCCTGAAAAGAACCGTAGGTTAAAGTAATGTTATAGTTAGGGTAATTTGTCAATAACAGCTGTTAGAAATTGGGTTTCTGGTTAGCAAAGGTATGTACCCTGTCCAAGCAGAAGCCACAATTTTAGTCAGAGTAAGCTAGATACACACTAAAAGATAACCTGCGCTCAGCCTCTGGTTGCTTAGCACAGAGCAGTCAGGTTTATCTAAAGAGGCAATGTGTAAAGTATTTGTGAAACACACACACACACACACAGTAACACAATGAATACACCACAAAAAGACTCCATAGAGAAAAATAGATTAGTATATTCTGAACAAAATAAGACCAAAATGACAAAAATCCAATGTATTGAAGTTGAGATATAAAATTTTAAAAGAAGCACTTAGAAGCAAGAGGCACTAAAAAACTTACTTTAGGTCACGCTAGACCGGGGTGAAGTCAAAGCTCAATCCAACCTCGTGTAAGCACAGGCCGGCTAGATGACCCATGCAGGGCCTGGTGAACAAAATACCTCGATCTTCTCCACGTACTGAAGGCAATGCGTCAGTTCCGAAGATGGGTGCCAGAGTCAAGAGGCGTCGAGCGATGCGCCGGATTCTGCCACCCAGTCGAGGGGATGCATCGATCTCACTAAGCAGTAGAGGCGATGATACGCTGTCCGATGTGTCGCTCTCTGGAGGCAAATTGCTGGTTTCGATGCAATGCGCCGATTTTACTCCTGCAACCGGGTCGATGCGCTAGTTCTGTCACAAACAGACAGGCGATTCATCGAAATCCATGTTGCCAGTAACTGGGGGTACTTCCAGTGAGTCAGGCACAGGAGCAAGGGTAGAGACTTTGATCTCCCTGAGTCTCAAGCAACAGGAGGCAACCCAACAAGACCTTGGAGATCACTTTGAGTGAAGGCAGAGTCCACCTCTCCTTCAGCCGAGTCAGGGAGCAGGAGGCAGTAGGGCAACATAAGGGAAAAGCAGGCCTTCCAAATCTGCAGTCCAAAGATGAGTCCTTTAAGCTACATAACAGTCCTTCTGACAGAGATTCAGTTCACGATCGAGAAGTGTCTGATTTTAGGGGGTCAGAGACCCAGTACTTATTCCCAAAAGCGCTTTTGATGTGGTTGTGGGGGGGGTGACTTCAAAGCAACTCTCTGAAGTGCACAAGTTCCCCTTTCAGCCAAGTCCTGTCTGCCAGGCTATCTATGGGGGGTAAATAAGCCCTTTGTATGGGGACAGGACACTACCTATTCAAGTGAAGTGTTAGTCCCTCCCTTCTATCCTGCTTAGGCAAGACCATCAGAATGCAGATGTATGTAGTTGGGTACTTAGACACACCTATCTTTCCTGTGTTGTGGCTGTCTAGAGGGAATGCACAAAGTGTAACTGTCACCCTACCCAGACGTGCATTGGAGACAGGCTGTCAGGCACACAGAGTGGTAAGTGCAGAGAAATGTCCACATTCTAAAAGTACCAAAATATCAGAAGAGAGTGAGATCAGATGTTGTGGAAGGATCACTTTAGAAAATTATTTGGGACCCTCAACAGCTACTTTCGGTCAATAGTATGTTTTCACCACTGACGTACTAATAACCGGACGGGAAGGACTTTCTAAACACAGACCAGAAAACAAGCATCCTGTGACTGGTTTCGGAGTGGGGGTGAGTGGTTGAAAAATTTCAGCACTCTGTCCATCATCTTGTTGTGTTTCTATGTTCGCCCTAAGTGGCCAAGAGTAAGCCCAGACGTGGGTTGCTTGATGCCACTAGATTCAAGCTAGCCTGGCTGATGAGTGGTGATACCCCGAAACCGGTCCCAGGATGCTTATTTCCGGTCCAGAGAGGACCTGGCCTGGCAGTTCGAGCTGGACTGTTCCCATGAGGGGCAGGGTCAAGACTGATTTGCATATGGTGGGGTCCAAACTGGGGTGGCATAAGAACAATGGATTAAACCCAAATCTCTTGACTGTGGGTGAGTGGTTGAAAAGTTTCAGCACTCCGTCTATCATCTTCTTGTGTTGGCGACGAGGAAGACTTGCCACCTCCAAAGAAGACCTACGACATTTGGAAACGTTTCTCCATCCCTTCAGGAGAAAATAACATTGTTGCAAAAATTGTGCAGCGCAATATAGGCAGCAAAAAACTGTTGAGAGGTACAAGGAAGAAGTATTCGCATGGCATATCCTCCAAGTGGAAACATCTGAAAACCATACATTCAAGGACATATGAGAGGATGATCAGAGAGAAAGAAGATGGCGCAGCATTATCAGCAGCTGGACCATCTGTGGGACCCTTACAAACCCAACCATATGGTTACCATCCCCGCTGTTTCACCAAAACTACAAGACATGGTGGCTCACTGTGGCAAATGCCATATGCCAGTTCCATTAAAATGTCATCTGTTGCTTAGTTTATGGATGCTGTCATCAAGCATAATTCTTATTTTTTTGTACCTCACTGTTCCCCCTTTCATTCTTCTTAAAGACTGAATCCAGTTGCTTCTTCCAAGCTGCCTTCTCTTACTACTTTTACTAGCCTCGTTATTTTTGTTCCATAAGAAAAAAGCCAAAAGAAATAAAACGTTTGAGTAAATACACCCCCCAAAAATGGCTCTTTTTAGAACCACTTCATCTGGTCAAAGAAAGAGCTAAATACATGTTTTATGTTTTTGTACAATAGTGTGTTTAAGTGTTTGTGAGTTTTTCTATGTATACATGTATCATAACCTGCATAAGTGAAATCAAAGTAGCACACCTGACTACTTTAATATTCACCAAAGGGGCTACACCTATAAAGTATTAAAGAAGACACTAGCAAATGTTTTGCAATGTCATCTAGAATATTAAAATGCAAGTGGATATGTAAGTGGCTGTATGTGTGTCTCATTGGATGTGTGAGTGGCTGTATGGGTGTATCAGTGCTTGCGTAAGTGGCTTTCTCGTGTGTGAGTAGCTGTGTGGGTCTATGAGTGGGTGTCAAAATGGCTGTGTGGGTGTGTGAATGAGTCTGTAAGTGTATGGGTGTATGAGTCTATGTGAGTAGGTGCGTGCATGTGTAAATGGGTGTGTGAGTGACTGTATGGGAGTGTGAGTGGGTGTGTCAGTGACTGTGTAGGTGTGTCAGTAGCTGTGTGAGTGACTTCATGGGTTTGTTAGTGGGGATGTAAATGTCTGTGTGGGTGTGTAAGTGTGTGTGTGTGTGTAAGTGGCTGTGTGGGTCTGTGAGTGGGTGTGAGAGTGGCTGTATGGGTGTGCAAGTGGGTATATGAGTGGTTGTGTGTGTGTAAGTGTGTGTGTGAGTATGTGCTGGGTGTGTGAGTGAGTGTGTAAGTGGGTGTGTGGGTGTGTGAGTGGGTGTGTCACTAGCTTTGGGAGTGTGCATATGGGTGTGTCAGTGTCTGAGTGGGTGCCTGATGCCTGTGTGGGTAGGTGAGTGGATGTATGAGTAGTTCTCTGGGTCTGTAAGTCGGTGTGTGAGTGGCTGTATAAGTGTGTAAATGGGCATGTGAGTGGTTTCTGGTTCTCTGACTGGATGTATGAGTGGCTGTATAGGTGTATGAGTGGGTGTGTGAGTGGTTTTCTGGGTCTCTGCATGGGTGTGTGAGTGGTTGTGTGGGTGTGTAAGTATGAGTGGCTGTGTGGGTCTGTGAGTGGTTCTCTGGGTCTCTAAGTAGATGAATCAGTGACTGCATGTGTGTATGAGTGGGTGTGTGAGTTTCTGTATAGATGTGTGACTGGGTGAGTAAGTGGCTGTATGAATGTATCAATTAGTATGTGAGTGGTTTTCTGGGTCTCTGACTGGGTGTGTAAGTGCCTGAGTAGGTCTTTGATTGGGCGTGTGAGTGGTTCTCTGAGTCTCTGAGTGGATGTATCAGTGACTGTATGGGTGTGTGAGAGGGTGTGTGAGTGGCTGTATGGATGTGTGACTAAATATGTGAGTTTCTGTATGGGTGTGTGACTGGGTGTGTGAGTGGTTTTCTGGGTCTCTGATTGGGTGTGTGAATGAGTGTATGAGTGGGTGAGTGGTTGTGTGGGTGTGTAATTGGGGGGGTGAGGGTTTGATGGGTGCATGTATGAGTGGGTGTGTGAGTGTCTATGGGTGTGTGACTGTGTGTGAGTGGTTTGATGGGTCTCTGAGTGGGTGTGTGAGTGGCTGTATGGGTGTGTGAGTAGTTGTGTGGGTGTGTAAGTAGGTGTGTGAGAGTGCTATGGGTGTATGTATGAGTGGGTTATGTAAGTGGCTGTATGGGTCTCTGAGTGGGTGTGTAAAAGGCTGTGTGGGTCAGTGAGCGGGTGTGTAAGTGGCTGTATGGGTGTGTATGTGGCTGTGTGAGTGGGTGTGGGAGTGCCTGTGTGGGTCTGTGAGTGAGTGTGCGAGTGGTTCTCTAGGTCTGTGAGTGGCTGTAGCTGTGACTATATGGGTATGTGAGAGGATGTGTGAGTGACTATATGGGTGTGTGTGGGTGTCTGAGTGGGCATACAGATGTGTGAGTGGGTATGTCAGTGGTTGTGTGGGTGTATGAGAGAGTGTGTGAGTGTCTGTGAGTGGGTGAATTTTTTTTAAATTGGGATCTGGATCTGTAGTTCCATCGCAAATTAACACAGGGGGCCACGCTGAGCACGCATTAGATCAGTTGATACTCGCACGTGCAAAAAAAGGTTTTCCCACAATTTCTTCCCCATGAGGGGTCCCTCACAGATAGAGGTATCCTGACCAAATGTATGACGTTACTACGCATACATTTACAACGTGGTATTTTACATCGCGTTCGTTACAACGCAAGTCGTTACAACGACTTGTGCTGGAGGGCGCTGGACTTAGGAATAGTATGATTTACTATGCCAACTCCAGTCTACGTACAGTAGGGAAGGTGTTGGAATAGTAAATCATACTATTCCTTAGGTTAGAGCACCATCCAGCGCAAGTCATTGTAACGACTTGCGTTGTAATGACCGCGATGTAAAGGCATTGCAATGCAATGCCCGCGTTGTAATGGATGTCTCCCATCCTGACCCCTTAAGTCCTATTTCTACTTCACCCCCCCCTGGAAATCCCTCCCAACTGACAAAATGGCGACTACAACTTTTCTTTCAGGTTGTAGCCAGCCAATCAAGTCATTGCTATTGTAGCGTGGATCCTCCAATATAGCTATACATAAATCTTTTTTCTTTATTAACTCCAAAACTACTGAACAGATTTACGCCAAATAACAAAAAGCACTCTTTGTGGACCAAGATCTAGTTTTCTGCCAAATTTGGTATAATTCCGTTTAGCCTTTTGGGCTGTAGTCGTGTCTAAAATCCCTATGGGAAATTGCATGGGGAAAACGAAATGCAATTTTTTGGCCTCCGCTAGATGAATCACCCAGACACTTTCCAGACAGCAGCGCAAGCGAGTGGCAAATTAGTTTTGAAAATGTTATGAAGATTCACCAAACTGCCCTAAAGTTATTAACAAAAAAAAATCGCTTTTCCTTGGAAACTAGGTCCTAAATATAACTACCTACTGGCCAATGCGTTTCGGCTCTAACCTCAAGTATTGCTCAGGGATGGGCATGGTCTTTATTCAAATAGTTTTTGAAGGAGAAAGTGAACACATGATTTAAAAGACATGGAACAAGTACTACATGTATAATGTTAAATCCATTAATTTGTCTCATTGCATTACATTACTCAATTTCTTAAATACAAATAAAGAAAAATTAAATAAAAAAAAATCTTTGTAACTTATTAAATCTGAGATCAAGGAAAATTACGCAAATTAATCAAATAGAAACATTCAATGAAAGCTTTAACCTTGAGCCTTTCTCTTACATGTAGAGTCAGAGGTTGTCAGTTGGTTCTCACCTCATGCAAATAGTGCTGTTAATGCTAATAATGACAATAGAAATGGAAAGCCCCTCATGATCATGTAGTTGCAGTGCATTAAGTTTCTACAATGCAAGAAGGAGCCATCCATGAAATTCGAACTACTGAGTAATGCCTTAGTAGCCGACCCCATAACTTGTAGAAGGAAAATTACATCAATCGGATTGAACAAAATCCTTCCACTTCAACCTGTGTCATACTATACAAACCGAGGTAGTTGATTCCATTTTATTTTCTTATGTATCCGTTAAATCACTGAGGGAAATACCCCTTCATTTCCATTACTACACATCCCGCTATACCATGGGGAATTATTCCACTGATTGAAGCCCTCGTGGGCAATATCTCTAATGAGAAAGACATCAATATTTCAAATTTAAACAACATGATTCTGTTTGACTGTAGTGGTGTCCCTGGTTCCGTAGAGACAAAATCCAAATTAATATATGAGTAGGTACACAGGATATCCATCCGTGTATGGAAGTGAAAAAGTGTGAAAATAAGATTACAAAATAAACTTGAAAAACTAACATTTTATGAAAACTCTACAATACACACAAGGACTGAGCCACTGGTACAGAGGGGGGGCACACTTAAATGGTTATACTTCTAAATGTACTGTGAGTTCTTCACTACTATTTAGGCCACCTGGTTCAATTATTTCCAGACTAATGATGTAGTCTGACTCCAGTCTTCATAGTTCCAGACACTGATCTCCCTCTTGTTGGTGTTTCCTGACCCTATCTAGACTAAAAAACATAATTTAGGTCCAATCACCCATGTGTTTAGCTTTAAAGTGTTGCGCCACTGGGTACTTAGGGTCATTGTTGGTGATTGCCCTGGCATGCTCCAAGACACTCTTTTTGACTTGGCAAATAGTACTTCCAATGTATCTTTTTGGGCACAAGCACTTAATGCAGTATACCGCATGGTCTGATTTGCATGTTATATGTTTTCTTATTTGAAACGTTTTATCTCAGAAAGGGACATTATGTGTGGTCTTACTAAGACTGTGTTTACAAACCTTACATCGAGTGCATAGGAAAAAAACTTTGGGTTCACCTCCCAGCCAGGTCTGCTGTGTCTGTGTTTGTAGGTTAGGTGGCCCTTGTTGCTCGAATATCGATTTACCTTAAAAAAACAAAGACAAGAGGTGGTTGGCAAAACAGGAACATTTGGTTTAATTAAACACTTCGGCCGGGTGTACAACCTACAGAAATGGGTCTGAGGACTGTTTCAAAGTACAATCAACTCATGCGGGCTTATATGCAGTTTTGGGTACAATAAAAGTACATCCGGCACTCCTTGTTTGGTAAAGGAATGTGGCCCTTGTCTGTGGAGTCATAAATAAAGGGTCTTTGATAACAAATGCAGGTGGCTCGACCTTGTGTGGACACAATGTGGGGTAATGGGTAGTGGTCCAGATGACAGGCATGAGGTGCGCGTGATCGCTGCATGTACTGTGTGTGCGGTGTCCTGATTGGCTGAGTGTTCCTACCTCCATGTGGCATCTAACTTTATGGTGTTTGGGAATGCACGCACCCCTCTGGCCATGTGTGCTTTATTGGGGCCAATTTCCCTGGACCACTGTGGTGTCGCTGTGCTTATATGGGGGATAAACTTGAGTTTCCTATTCGCATGTTTGTCTTCCGGCTATGTGCCACCCCACCTGTGGCCTGGCAATAAGTTACCGCGAGCCTGGGTTGCAGAGCCTGCTTGAGCATGTATTTTTGAGTTGGGGTTGATGGAGAGCTCATGATGGGCGAATTTGACAATAACAATGCAATTTTGTTCAGATATGAGAGTTTACCATCATAAGAATTAGCATTGTTATTTATCAATATCAACATTACTCACTCTAGTTGAATTTTCAACTACATTATCCAACCCATAGTTCATGACAGTCACATTATTGGGGACAAATTGTTCTTCAGTCTTGACTACTTTCCTATTTACTTGCATTCTACCTAATTTAAGGTCTGCGTTTTACACAGCAGGAACCCCCAATTGTAGGAAACAACTTAAGAACAATAAATAGATGAGAATGGGCAATAGTGACGTGCACAGTCCAGTCAGCCACCGGGAGAGGCAAACCTATTCAGATGCCATGCCTGTTCAGGGCCACCTCCCTCCTCACGCATGTCTCTTTGTAAGCGATGCAGTGCTTGGATGGCAAGAATCAGAGTCCAGTTGTCCAGGTCGTTACCTGGGATAAACTTGCAACAGGACGCACCGATCTTGGCACACACCCCTCCCTCCATTGCGGTCATTAAGTCCAACACATATCAATGTTGTATCATCATGAGGCGGCTGGTTCTCAGTTCTTCCTTGATTGCATTAAGGCCAAGATCAGTGCTGTTCATCATCTTGCGAAGCTCCCACCTGGTTATAGTTAACCAGCGGGCATTTGCTTTTGTCTGTACTGTGAAGAAGGGTATGGACCCCCCTGTGTTGATTTGACTAGCAGAAAACAGTCTGAATTCATCCAGAATGTTCTTGTACTGACCCCAACCAAAATATTCAGCAGTTATTTTCTCTTGAGCTTGATGCAACAAAGTCGTCTTCTTTCCTAGCAGGTGCTGATGCAAATCTGACAGATCTTCTTGGGGAATGACAAGGGTTGGGTGTGTATGGTGACGAGGGAGCAGAGGCCACACCATCCAGGAACATGCTGAGCGTAAGCGAACTCTTCGCACTGCCAGTAGTAATCCATCAGCATGGAGGTGCCTCAGTGCATGTCCGGAAAGTGCAGCACTGTACCACAGTTCTCATTTGTGCTCAGTGGGATGTTTCCTTTGCCTCTGTAACACAAGGAATACAGTGCAAGTTTCCATACAATTAAGGGTTGCCCCATCCCTTCTAACCACGTATATCTATTCACTTTAGTGTCACAGATTTCCTGACATGGGGTATCTATGCTGCTATTCATGGTTCTGATGCTTTTCTTTTGAGGGGTATGCTTTTCCCCATTCGCTCACTCCATTTTAGTGAGGCACCGGAAGGTGGTTCCAGTCGGGGTATCTTATTTTGAAAAGTGCATTATGGTACGTGGGACATGTTAATTTCTAGGTATTGTTGGGCTTTTAATTTTCATGTCGGGCCTCCCCCTCTCTGTACCTAGCTGTCAGTTAAATTGGTGTAATCAATCAATCAATCAATCAATCATATCATTTGTAAAGCGCACTACTCACCCGTGAGGGTCTCAAGGCGCTGGGGTGGGGAATGCTGCTACTGCTCGAAAAGCCAGGTCTTGAGGAGTTTTCTGAAGGTCAGCAGGTCTTGGGTCTGCCGTAGGTGGATGGGGAGGGTGTTCCAGGTCTTGGTGGCGAGGTGGGAGAACGATCTGCCACCGGAGGTCGCTCTTCGAAAGCGGGGGACAGTGGCGAGGGCGAGGTCGGCGGAGCGGAGCTGGCGGGTGGGGGTGTAGAAGCTGAGTCGTCTGTTGAGGTACGTTGGTCCGGTGTTGTGGAGTGCCTTGTGTGCGTGGGTGAGGAGTTTGAAGGTTATCCTCTTGTTGACCGGGAGCCAGTGCAGGTCTCTCAGGTGGGGTGTGATGTGGCTGCGGCGAGGGATGTCGAGGATCAGGCGTGCAGAGGCGTTCTGGATGCGTTGGAGCCGTCTCAGGAGTTTGGCCGAGGCTCCTGCGTAGAGGGCGTTTCCGTAGTCCAACCTGCTGCTGACGAGGGCCTGGGTGACCGTTCTTCTCGTTTCAGTGGGGATCCACTTGTAGATCCTGCGGAGCATGCGGAGGGTGTTGAAGCAGGCGGAGGAGACGGCGTTGACCTGTTTAGTCATGGAGAGGGTGGAGTCGAGGATGACCCCTAGGTTGCGTGCGTGGTCGGTGGGTGTTGGGGCGGTTCCCAGTGCGGTCGGCCACCAGGAGTTGTCCCAGGCCGAAGGGGTGGATCCGAGGATGAGGACCTCCGTCTTGTCCGAGTTCAGCTTCAGTCGGCTGTTCCTCATCCATTCAGCGACGGCCTTCATTCCTTCGTGAAGGTTGGTTTTGGCGGTGTGGGGGTCCTTGGTGAGGGAGAGGATCAGCTGGGTGTCATCGGCGTAGGAGACATTTATTTAGTTTAGTGTAACATTTTTTAGTTTTCTCACAGGGTACTGTCGTGAACTTTGAGTGTTATTAACCCATCTAGAGTTACAGGGGCGTTGCCAGCCCATCTCTCCAAGGTGTACCTGGGAGGTGCTATCGGTGCGGGTGGTGTTTTGTCCTAAACGTGTGCTGGGTAATATATAATGGAGGGGGAGTGTGCAGTGCTGCTGGCGATCGCAACATGCCCTGTGGTCACATCTATATCCCTCTAATCCCGGCATATGCGTGCAGCGTGACTCTCCCAGTAGCGTTGTCTTGACTACGCCCCTCGTCTCGAAACTTCCTTTTGTGGTTGGCTATGGGCTTCTTTTTATTGGTGTTTTGGGCTCCTCCCTAGAGCTCTCAGGATTGGTTATCCTACTTTATCAGGAAAATTTAGGTGGTCAGAAAGCTGTCCTGTGGCCTTCGTAGGTTTCTGTTATTGCAGTGTCTGGGCCTGAGCTTACTGTTTCCTTTGGATGGTGTGTGCAAGGCCTGGTGTGTTGGCTGACTGCTAGGCCTGGCGAGGTGATGAGCGCATTCCCGAGATCTAATCTCGTACGGAGTTGTGATGGACTTCTGCAGACCCCCTTTTCCCCAGCACCCTCCTCTCACCCAAACCCTTACATTTGTAAGGGGGAATGGAGGATAAAACATTGCTGCTCTGAGAAAATTGGAATCTAAGGTCAAGAACTCGTTGAGATTCATGTATGGAAATGATGGGCTGGAAGAGTTGGCTGTTCGGGCGGACTTCCCTTCCCAACTGACTTGATGCCGTGCGGCGCCTCGCAACCCGTCAGATCTTATATGGTGGAGGTGATGAGGGTCTTCATTATCCTGACCGAACACAAACTCTGGCTCCTGACACCAGAGGGAAGACATCATTTTGGAACTAAAAGGGGGCCTCCATTGGGGGCTTCTGGCTTTTGGGGCTGCTGCGGTTGAAACCACATGGCATGGAGGAATTCTGGTCCTGAGCCGGAGGCCCGAGAATGGGGTCCCTTTGATCTGGTTATTGGAACCCGTCCCAGTTGGACTTGACTGCGGGGACCAGGGAGTCAGCTTTAAAGACTGGACGGGGAGCTGCCCTGCCCCTTTTGTCAGACTGCCCTCCCCCTGGGGTGTGGTTCAGCCAGCCCAGCCCAAGGGGATCAGCAGCAGAGTGGGGCCTAGGCTCTTGCGGGCACCCTGGACTGGCGAACTCTAACGAGGCTACCGGATCGACAGAACACATTCAGCAGCCCTGACTTCCTTAATGCAAGTAAAGGCTTGAATTACCTCATATTATTTCATTGTTTCTTCTTTTGGGTTTTGGTACAGTGAGTTTGTGGGGTGTGCATGAGATGGATGGCTTGTTACTGGGAGTTTTGAATTACTGTATGTTTGAAATCTGTGTTTGTGCGAAGGCATTGCCTCACCAGACAGTTACCCCTCCCTGTTGTGGTTGTGGCCCCGGTCCCTGTTGGGCAGGGTTCCCTGTCTGTGGCTGCTGTTGCCACACGCTTGCCCAATTACCTGATCCCTGTTGTGGTGGTGTGGTAGCTGGCTGACTTCCCTGAGGCCGTGTGTATGGTTGGTTCGGGTCTCCCTTCATTTGGTTTTGTGGATGGGGGTTTTGTGAGGACTGGTCCATATCTATCAACCTCTGTGCATGATATGCTTTTAACCAGCATCATTCGGCTGTGTGGCCCCATCTGTGGCAATAACGACATTCTCCAAGGTCTGGCGATGGCCAACCTTCCTGACTTGACCTATTGCAATTGGGCTGAAACCCTCTAGGGGTTTGAGGTGGACCCACCTTCAAGACTGGTGCCATTTGTGTGTTCGTGGCAAACTCTGCCCCCACAAGGGCGGTCTTCTTCAACTTGTGTTGGACCAATATACAGTTCAGCCTTAAGCACACACTAACATATAATCAATAATAAAAATCAAAGATTAACAGTTGTCGTCTTCTTCTGTACTCGCTGCAAGTCATTGCGAGACTGATACACCGTACCGGAATGGGTACATACCTGAATGGTATACTTTACACATGGAGCAAGTTACTGATGAATCTACATATTAATATCTATAACTGACCTCATACCGAGTCAATAAAAAGGATTAATACTTGGGTATGAAGCTAAAAGAGCGGGATGGAATTACAACCGATCATAAACAACTTTGGAAAATAATATATCCCTGAGGAAGTCACAGGAGACTTCCCTTTAAGCGACGAATCACGTGTTGGCTTATGAGGCTAAAAGATTTCAACAATTGGACAAGAGAATCCAAAAAAAGAATAAATAAAGAAGAAGACAACTGTTAATCTTTGATTTTTATTATTGACATTATATGGTAGCCTGTGCTTGAAGCTGAACTGTATTGCTATGTTGTCTCTGACTACATATTAGGGAGTAGAGTGGTTCTCTCAACCTCATCAGCACCACATTCCTTTATTTCATATGGACAAACAAATTTCCTGTGTATTTCCCTGAGGCGCCACATCCCTATGACTCACCACCCAACTTTCTAGGATTGTGTTGGACTAACTTAGCGCTGTCTCTCTGGGTTTGCTCCTGTTACTCCCTATCCTTCTCCTGTTTCTTTTTGTAGTAGTGCAATATGTGGGCCTATATATCCCGCCAGGGTTTGGTTTCTAACCCTACTACGCTTTCCAAATTGCTCTGTATTTCGGTGGGTAGCCCCTTTTTGAGGATGTTATAGAAGAACGCGAATCGCAGGCCTGTATCAGTTGATGGCTGTCCTTTCTCTTGTCCCTAACGTTACCTCATTCTATCCAAAAACTCCGTTAAGGTCTCCCCAGGCTTTACAGTTTCCGTCATTAACCCTCCTAAATCCCGGCAGTCAGAGAACATTTCCCTCAGGGCTGTCCAGATCTGGTACCGTATGAATTGAATGCAGCTCCATCATGCTTGGTGTTTGTCAGTATGACTGCTGGGATGTGAGCTAGGGCGAACACCATGTTAATCTGTACTCCGATGAGGCTACTCAGCAGACTTTTAACATCACCTATCACTAGATTTACTCCTGTGGTGTTCTTTTCAAAACATTTCCCCACTCCATCTAGCAAGGGCGGCAATTTGGTCCTTAGCCCTCCTTTATCCATCTGAGCCTAGAGCACATAGATGGTACCTGGCGTGCCCTTCTGCCGCAGTGGGTACATTTTGTCATGGGGGAGCGCCACTGGTTTTTCCCTAACATAGCGTTCCCATCTTCTTAGGCATTCCTGCATGCAGAGGAAGTTCCACTTTGGATCTCCCTCTCCATGCCGGATGCAGACTTTGCGACAGCCATGTCCTCTGGTTCGAAGGATCCCTCCTTCAGCCAGGGCCTATCACACTGATCCTTTACCTCAGTCCAGTGGGCTAGCAGGTGGCAAAATGGCTGTGCGAATATCTCGCCTTCCTCTTGAGCCACTATCTCCCTTGGGGTTCGTCTATCTGTGATAAAGTGCCTCTTTTGCATGGTTACGCCCACGTTTTGCCTGGTTTTGATGTGGTTTCAAACCCCCAATTAGTACTTCTACCCCCTGTAAGTCCCTAGTAAATGGTACCCTGGGTACCTAGGGCCGGGGAGCTGAAGAGGGTCCCCTGGGACCCCCCTCACTGGGACCATGCCACTGCCTTGCAGCTTGCATGCCCCTGTGTGGGAGAAAACCACAAAGTCGACATGGCACTCTGCCTGGGTGCCATGCCAACCAGCACAACCTGTAGGCATAGGTAAGTCACCCCTCTGGCAGGCCTCACAGCCCTAAGGCAGGGTGCACTATATAACAGGTGAAGGCATATATGCATGAGCAGATATGCCCCTATAATATTGGGGTCCATTTTCCCATATTATAAGTGCCAGGGAAGCCATAGAGAGTGCATGGGCTGGGAGCCCGACAACTCGAGTTCCACAGCACCATGATGGCTTCACTGAACACAGGAGTGTTTGGTACCAAACTACTCCTTACAATAAATCCATACTGATGCCAGTGTGGGATTTATTGAACCATGTACTCAGAGGGCACCTCAAAGGTGCCCCCTGAAAACCTACCAACCCTGGAGTGGTCTCTGACCAGCTGTAGGCAGCTAGCCACAACCAGACATGTTTCTGGACCCCTTGGTAGAGATCCCCTGCTCTCTGGGACCAGAATCAATGCACTTCCTGGGCAGAGGTGTCATACCTCCTCCCCCAGGATGGGCCAGTGCTCAAAGAGGGAAGCTTCAAAGGCCTGCCACCTTTGTAATGCTACCCCTATCCTCTGCTGCTAGCAGCAGATGGCAAACCTTGGTTTACACCCTCACTTTGGGCGGGAAAAACAGTGGGAAAAATTCAAAAGAATGGGAGGTGCCCACCTCTGCCAAACCCACCGCCCTAAAGTGGGGGAAGTGAGGTGAAGAACAACTTTCATTCCCCGACATCTTGAAGATGGGGGGACCCCTCAATTCAGGGCTAGGTCTATGCCCACAGCAGGGTGGCATAATAGAGGGTGTAGTCACCCTAGGTAAGGTGCCTATTGGCTCTACCTGCTACTCCCCTTAAATGGCTCCTAAATGTAGTATTTAGGTGGCAACCCCAGACCTAGAAAGTAGATCTGCGATGACCTAAGACCCTGCAGAGAAGACTGAAGATGATGACTGCCCTGGCCCCAGCCCTACTGGCCTGTCTCCAGCTTCTGTGAACCTGTGACCTGTCTTGCAGCCAGTGACTTCTGAAATCCCTGGAGGACTGCTGCCTTCGAAAAAGACTCCAATCTCCTGTGGTCTGTGGACCTGACCTGAAGAAACCTACTCCAAAGACTCTGGATCCAGGCAAATCTGCGTCTCCTGCCCACTCTGCACCCGATGCCCACGGCACGAGTCTGATCAGCTCACTTGTGCAGTGAAATCTCCCCAGCATTCCTGACCTTGTGTCCAGCGTTGGCTGACCTCGCCAGCCCTCTACGACAGCGCCTGCAGTGTGAATCCAGAGGCTCCCCCCAGACCGCGACCGGCTCCGGCAAGAAGACTCCAATGTCGAAAGGCACCCACTACACCAAAGCCCCTGTGCCTTGGTGAGCTAAACCGACAGTGCCCTTACGGCCCCCTACATCCCAATTACCTGTCGCTGGTCTTCTTCCTGCAACCTCCGGTGCCACGCCTGCAGCCTCTATGCCGAGAGAAGAATCCTTAATGAAAAGCATTGGTCGCCCGACGTCGAATTTGCACACTGCACCCAGCGGCCCCAGTGCCGCTGGTGGTGTAACCCCCAAAGATTTGGCCCCTGCAACCGATCTACTTACCTGCAAGCAGTGTGGCTCCAGGCACCCCCTGTCTCCATTGGAAAGCATTGGGTCGAACTCTGATTTTGACCTCTGCACCGGGCCACCCCTGTGCCGCTGGTGGGGCAATTTTGTTACTTACCTGCCCCCAGGCACTTACTGACTTTTGGCTCCGAAGACCGGGATTGTAAGTTGAATACTTACCTGTTTAACCGCAATATTGTTTTCCCCATAGGATAACATAGGACTGCATTGAAAAGTTTCTAAGTGTCGATTTTTCAAAGTGAAAAGAATTTTTAATTGAAAACGTACATGTCTGATTACTCAGACCTTGGTCTTAAAATAAAATACACACAAAGTATATTTTTCCAAAATTGGTCTGGATCTCCTGCTTGAGTCGTGTGTCCATTATTGATCACCGTAGTGCAATAAATGTCTTACACTCCTCTGCGTTAAGCCTGAGGCTGCTTGCCCACACTACCACTAATAGTTCACTTTGGGATTTACATTGAGCCCTGTACACTTTTGGGGAACCCCTGGACTCTGTGCACGGTATTACCAACTAGTGGCAATATCATATAGAGAGCCAGCTTCCTTCACTATCTATCCTGTACGTCCGGGAGGGGTAGCGGATGTCTTTGTCTCTGCTCCCCTAATGCGCATGCAAAGGTGCTATCCTACTCCTTCTATGTCGCAACTGAGTTTGTACCAGGCCACCCAGGTCCCCGATTGCCTGGTCGGCACCTCTCCTACGTTGACGATCTGGTGAGACCCGGATCCCAGCTGGAACCCTATCCTTTAGCCCTGCCTCGGATTCCACCTCGTATGGTGCTCAGTTCCTACCCTCGCTCTCCTCAGGAGGAGGGCGCGCTGCTCTGCATTCCAGCTGGGCCTCTATGGCGCTCTCTCTCTCTCCTTAGTTTGTGCCTTTCCTCGACCTCCCATCTAGATTGTTTCTTTATTTTCAAACTATGCATGGTTCTTTTAGGTCAGGACTTGCCTTCGAACTCGCTACCCATTGTTTCTTCGGCTACCTGAGCAAACCCTGTGGCTCCCACCTCGTCGTCGGATCCCGGAGGACAGGGACCCCGTTCCTCGACCCCAGTTAGCCGTATCGTTATCCAGAACAGCTATGAATCTCCCTGTTACCCGAGTGTGTTCACCTGACCCGGTGGGAGTGCGACATTTTTGAGCCGCTGGGGCTTGATGGCCTAAACGTGATGGACGGGGATTGAGCTTCGGGGAGCCCTAGAACTGAATTGGGGTGGTACCTGTGCCTGCCGCCATGTTAGTTTCTCGTGTCTAGACATAACAGCTTGCTGCTCCATAGGGGACCCTCCAGTTCCCTCATATGGTGGGTTGGTATATTCTAATACAGAGATAGAGGGCATTAAGGAGAGCACCTCCATACCTACATATGGCGGGAGAGGTGCTGACTCTTTGCTTATCGATGGTGGGATAAGATTATCGGTCTGGACCTCCTTGAAGATGGCCCAGAGCTCTAATAGTGCCTCTCTCCTGTCCTTCTTCTGTCCTGCGTATTGAACCCTCATGTGTCCTCATGTGTTCTATTATGTTAGTGTCGAAGGTTCCCTTTTCTGGCCATGGAAAGGCGTGTGCCTTAGTGTGTGCGTCCCATTTGTGGCAATACCTTTGAAGTGTTTTTGCCTGTGTGGGGAATCTCGTTTGCATGTGTTCTGGTGGTGACTCCATGATGAATTGGGTACTTTTTAATAAACAAATACACCCTAATTTATCACTTTTTGGCTGGAATTTTTAAGCAATACTTTGGTTGTGGGGAACTATTATATAAGGGGATTACTAGTCCTAACTACTACCTACTATGAGCTTAAATACTAACTAAGGATGCATCAATATGTACAGTTCACAAACACTAATTATTTAATTAATTAAATATTACTTTACGTAAATGAAAAAACCCTAGACATTCACTGAAAAAGCCAAAGGTTAAAGTTACGTTGTAGTTAGGTGAAATGTTCGGTAACAACATGTGTTAAACTCTAAAAACCACTGACATTAACCAGTTATAGTTATCTCAAAACGTTACATTGTTACTGAACATTTCACCTAACAATAATGTTACCTTAAAAAAAATTATTTATATATATATATATATATATATATATATATATATATATATATATATATATATATATATATATATTATCTACTGGCGGTCGCCAGTAGATAGTTATAGTTACAACCTATTATCCATAGGAAATCCGCGACATTCTATTTGAAATAACTCTCTTGCCGGTTGACGTATCTTCGCAAAATTTTCAAACTTTGTGGCCCGCTCCGGTCCGCTCCTACCCTGAAAGTCTCGGGGGATTCGTCAAGCGGGGGCCGAGAAAAAAGGGGGTCCCAAAACGCGTTTTCCCCATGCAATTTTCCATAGGAAACTTTAGACACGGCTACAGCCCGAACTGCTGAACGGAATTACACCAAATTTGGCAAAGAGGTAGTTCTTGGTTCAGAAAGAACCCTTTTGTTAAATGGTGTAAATCCGTTCAGTAGTTGCTGAGAAAATGAAAAGTAAAAAAGATAGATATATCTAGGGCCGCGGATCCTCCCGAGCACGAGCTTTATGTCAATTGGCTGTCAACACTCCAAATCAGGAAGTGTTGGCAGCCATTTTGTCCCTCGGTAGAACCGAGGGACAGAAACAAGTGCGCAAAGCGCACAAAGGGGGCAGGGTAGAAAGGCAGGATGCGCTCAGGGAGCGCGAACCCTGCCGGAAAAAAAAAAAATCGAAGCGCGGTCTCCCGCGCTTTGATGTTAATTAGCCCCCGGGTGGGCCAAGTCCCGGGGGCATGCTGGGGGGGTTAATTTTATGTGTGGGGGCCTCTAAGGGCCCCCCAAACCCCGGGGACCACCACCCCCGGGGCTTTATGTAGAATGGTGCGGGAGGGCTCTGAGCCCTCCCGCAGCCCCGGGGACCACCACCTCCCGGGGCTTCTTTTTTTAATTAAAAACCTGTGTGGGGGGCTCCAGCCCCCACACGCCCCGGGACCACCACCTCCCCGGGGCACTAAGAAAAATTACAATGGGGGTCCGTTTTGGACCCCCAGAGCCCCGGGGACCACCACCTCCCCGGGGCTGTGCACTGAATGGGAGGGGGCCGCGCGGCCCCCTCCTGGAGCCCTTGATGGCCCTGGGGACCACCACCCCCCAGGGCCGGCTCCTGCAGTGTCCCGGGGTGCCTACCCCGGGACACTGCTGTTTGCAATGACAGGACGGGAGCCTCGCGGCTCCCGTCCTGTCATTGCAAACTTGCTTTGGATATTGGAAGAGAGAGCAGGAAACCTGCTCTCTCTTCCAATATCCAAAGCCGATAGCTTTCCACATGGGGAGCAGCATGTTAGCTGCTCCCCATGTGTAAAGCAATGCCGGCTCCCGTAGGACACGGGGAGCCGGCGGGACTGTGGGGGATTGGGGACCCCCCACAGTCCCCAACGAGAGGCCAGGCCCCGGGGGATGGGGTCCCCGGGGCCATAAGTGACCACGGAGGGGGCCACGCAGCCCCCTCCCCAAAGTAAAAAAAAGAAAATAATTTAAAAAAAAGTGCAAGGCCGGCCCCGGGGATGGGGTCCCCGGGGCCTTAAATGGCCTGAGGAGGGGGCCACGCAGCCCCCTCCAAATAAAAAAAAACAGGCCATGCCCCGGGGATGGGGTCCCCGGGGCCAATACAGGCCCAGGGAAGGGGGCCACGCGGCCCCCTTCCCGTTTTTTTTTTTTTATTATAATTAAAAAGAAAGGGGTAAGGCCCTGGGGGATGGGGTCCCCAGGGCCTAAAAATAGGAAAAGGAAGGGGGCACACAGCCCCCTTCAGGGAAAAAACAAAAAAAAACGATCGGGCCCGCAGGCCCCGCCCCTTCCTTCACCACTCTGCAAACGCGCCCCTGGCGCGTTTGCAGAGGGGAACGAATTCCCCTTGAATACTGGGGTCCCTGGGGCCAACTAGCCCACCAGGAACCTCCAGTATGCGCCAGGGGGCTGCCTTGCAGAGAGGTGTACAGAGGCCACGCCCCTTTTACACCTCTCTGCAACGCAGCTCTATGGCGCTTTTTGGAGGTATATGGTGGGCTAGTTGCACCCCAGGGACCCTCAGGATTCAAGGGGAGTTAATCCCCCGACTTAAAACGCGCCACGGGGCGCGTTTGCACAGTGGTGAAGGGAGGGGCGGGGCTTCAGGTGACATGTGTGCAAACAGGCCCCGTGGCGCGTTTTAAGATCGGGAATTAAATCCTCTTCAATCCTGAGGGTCCCTGGGGCCAACTAGCCCAACAGGTACGTCCAGAAAGCGCCACAGAGCTGCGTTGCAGAGAGGTGTAAAAAGGGGTGTGGCCTCTGTACATGTCTCTGCAACGCAGCCCCTGGCGCATACTGGAGGTTCCTGGTGGGCTAGTTGGCCCGTAGGGACCCTCATGATTCAAGGGGACTTAATCCCCCAACTTAAAACGCACCACGGGGCGCGTTTGCACAGATGTCACCTCAGGCCCCGCCCCTCCCTTCACCATTGTGCAAATATTCCTCTAAAATCAGCCGAAATCCGAATTCCGATTTACTCACCTGTTATCAGGAGAGACCTCAGTGCTGCATCTTTCAGCCCAGTACTGATCCTCAAAAGTAATTTTAACCGTACTTACCGGTAACTTGAATTTCCTTCATAGGCTAACATTGACTGGTTTCACTTGGAAATTCTTCTAAGTGTGGAGTTTTGGAACTTTAAAATATTCCTCTAAAATCAGCCGAAATACGAATTCCGATTTACTCACCTGTTATCAGGAGAGACCTCAGTGCTGCATCTTTCAGCCCAGTACTGATCCTCAAAAGTAATTTTAACCGTACTTACCAGTAACTTGAATTTCCTTCCATAGGATATCATTGACTGCTTTTTGCTGAAAAAGTTTCTAAGTGTTGATTTTTGAAACATACAAATATTCCTCTAAAATCAGCCGAAATCCGAATTCAGATTTACTCACCTGTTATCAGGAGAGACCTCAGTGCTGCATCTTTCAGCCAAGTACTGGTCCTGAAAAGTAATTTTAACCGTACTTACCGGTAACTTGAATTTCCTTCATAGGCTAACATTGACTGGTTTCACTTGGAAATTCTTCTAAGTGTGGAGTTTTGGAACTTTAAAATATTCCTCTAAAATCAGCCGAAATACGAATTCCGATTTACTCACCTGTTATCAGGAGAGACCTCAGTGCGGCATCTTTCAGCCCAGTACTGATCCTCAAAAGTAATTTTAACCGTACTTACCGGTAACTTGAATTTCCTTCATAGGCTAACATTGACTGGTTTCACTTGGAAATTCTTCTAAGTGTGGAGTTTTGGAACTTTAAAATATTCTTCTAAAATCAGCCGAACTACGAATTCCGATTTACTCACCTGTTATAAGGAGAGACCTCAGTGCTGTATCTTTCAGCCCAGTACTGGTCCTGAAAAGTAATTTTAACCGTACTTACCAGTAACTTATATTTTCTTCCATAGGAATCCATTGTCTGGTTTTCAGCAGAAAAGTTTCAAAGTGTCGATTTTCACAAACTACAAATATTCCTTAAAAATCGCCTGTATGACTTAAACGCATTCTTTCAACTGTTTACAGGAGATGCACCAGTGCTGGATCCAGGATCCAACACTGAGTAAGAAAAAGTAACGATAACAGTTTTTACCTGCTAAGTGAATTTCCTTCCATAGGATAACATTGGTGATTCTATGAGAAAAAGTTTCTGTCAACTTTTAAAATACAATAATATTCCTTAAAAATCACGACTGTAACCAAAACGCTTTTACTCAACTGTTTACAGGAGATGTACCAGGACTGAATCTAGGATCCAGTCCTGTGGTTAGAAAAGTAATCCATAAAGTAACTAATTGCATTTAACTAGAAATTCACATTGAGCTGAATGTTGCATTGTGTTTGAAAATGTGTTGCCCATTGCAACAACTGTAACTACTGTACTTAAAAGTCTATTGCCTATGTGCAAAGTATTTAAACTAAAGTAATTCATTCTGAGAAAGTATTTTTTGTAATGTAATGTATAATGTAATTACAATGTAATTTAAAAAATAAAATATGTAAAAGAAATTGTTTCTAAAAATGTAGTAAATCAGTATGAAAAAAATTAATATAAAAATTAATACATTTAAAAATTGTCATTTAAAAAACCTTTGAAATTCACTGAAAAAACCGTAGGTTTCAGGCACGTTATAGTTACAAATTAGCATTTTAAAAACCTTTGAAATTCACTGAAAAAACCATAGGTTTCAGACACGTTATAGTTAGAAATTAGCATTTAAAAACCTTTGAAATTCACTGAAAAAACCATAGGTTTTAGGGACAGTTATAGTTAGTTGGACATTGCACTCGTACAAAACCCGTGAAATTCCCCGTTATAGTTAGTTCAGCTAACTATAACTCGCGCCCCGCAATGCACTGCTGATGACGTCACATATTACATCACTCATGACATGGTCAGTGACATCACTGATGACATCACTGATGACATCTCAAATGACATCACTGATGACATCATCCATGTGATAATTTCATGCATCTTCTCACACCCTAATATAACTTTTGATACACCCACTCTAAATTACAGACTGCCATTCTCAAAACCATAGACACTTCAATACCAAAAACTACATACCAACTCACTGATTCTTAGGTCTACACACACATCCACTCACTCACCCGTACAGTCACTCATACTTACAGTCACTCAGTACAGGACTATCATATGCACTCATACACCTATATAAACACTGACACACCGCCACTCATCCATAGAGGTACTCACACACCTAGTCAGTCAAGCAAAAAATTAATCACACACCCATTTACTCACCTATAGAGTTATACACACACCAGCTCACTTACTCATACAAATACTAGCACATTCTTACGCTCTTATACAATAACTGATACAAGCACACACGCATCCATACAGCCACTCTCACAATCACACACTCTCACTTATAGCCATTTATATACTCCAACACACATATATACTGCCTTTCACATATGTAGTTACTCACACATGTACCACTGAGATATACATTCAATCACTAACACACCCATACACACACTCACCCACCCATACAGTCCATCACAGACGCACTCTTGAAACCATGCACCCAGTGAATCACCCACTCACACATCTATGCACAGAGTCACACACACCCCACCCACACAAACACTGAGGCACCCATACAGATACTCAGAGAACCAATCCATAACCCATATAGACACTCATTTAGCTAGTCAGAAACCCATGCAGCTGCTTACACAACAACAGACAGACGGATACAGACATTCACACAGTTTAGTCACTCACCCATGCATCCAGTAAGATACGTTTAATCACTCACTTATAGACTCAGTCACGCACCTACTAAATCATCCATTCAGACGCTTATACACCCACTCATTCTTCAATACGCCTTTCCCTATATATATTAAACATAGTTAAATTTTACAGAAACACACAGTCACTGGATGATGTCATCAGTGATGTCATCAGTGATGTCATTTGAGATGTCATCAGTGATGTCATCAGTGATGTCACTGACCATGTCATGAGTGATGTAATATGTGACGTCATCAGCAGTGCATTGCGGGGCGCGAGTTATAGTTAGCTGAACTAACTATAACGGGGGAATTTCACGGGTTTTGTACGAGTGCAATGTCCAACTAACTATAACTGTCCCTAAAACCTATGGTTTTTTCAGTGAATATATATATATATATATATATATATATATATATATATAAAATTTGCATTTGTTGAACATAGTGCACTTATTTCGCGAATGAAGACATTTACATTTTCTTGTTAAATGGGTGATTGAATGAGAATCTATGCAGAGGCTTAACTGCAAAATTTGTAACCAGGAAACCTGGGCTCAAATCCCAGCTTTCTCACTTAAGCAAATTGTGTGATCCTAGGCAAAACGTTTTACTTCACATTGCTTCATTTTCCTTGGACTATCTATTTAGGATGCTTGTTTTTAAAAACAAAATTATGTCTAGAGATTATTACTTTCAATAAACGTCACTGATCTCATTGATATCTAATGTATTGCATTGAAACACAAATATTGAAGTAAATCCTTTTTATAAAAATGCTTTTACCATATGTGACACATTTGTGAGAATCTTGAGATAGCTCTTCTCATGTGGCTCTTGCAGCCAAGACTACCCCCTATCTTGGCTCGCTCTATAAATTTTGTCACCACTCTAACATGGCCGACACATTTATAGAAGGGCCAGAGGCGCTGGTAAACATTGTAAGAAGGATTGCAGCGTTGTCCTTCGTCTGTCTCTTATCAGGCGACGGGTATTATTGAGAGTAAATTCACGCACGTAGTTTAGTCAGGCAATGTTGGATGTTCCATAGGGTTTAGAATATCCACGCTGAACGTTTTTATAACTGCGTGTTTTTACTTTTTTTTAATATATATACTTTTTGCCTGAACCCAACATGTCGCGTGATTACACAATGGCCCGCCCACATCCTTGTGGCAAACTGGCAATGTAGTAACATGTGTCTTTGAAGAAACTTTTCTCCCGCGCGTCACGCAACATATAAATAGAGACCAGCAGAAGCAAGGATCATGCCGCCGAAGAAGGTACGGCATGGGAATAGTCACTGTTAATTGGGGGTTAATTTACACGTCCCACGTACTTTCTGCAACAGTTCAGAGGTTGCACTGTTCGTGCTCGAGTGACAGTTCTCCTACGTTTGTTGGGAGTGTATTTTAAAAAATGTTGACACAGTTGTTTTTCTTTCATAAAGACTACTAACTACAACAATATAGAAAGTTAATTATTAGTTGTTAAAGTGTGTCATTCAAACGAGACACCTGGACTCTTTCACCGCTAACAATGTGTCACAGACTGAATGTACCATGAAAGTATTGTCTCTGCTTATTTAGAGTAGAAAATTGGGGTCAAAGTGGGGAAATTTTTTTAACATCAGGGTAATATTTTGTTGAAATAAGAGGAACCTCTTTTTGGCTTGTAATTATGTTACTGGTATCTATATGGATGGTAGGATAGGAAGTGCCAGCAGCACTCTGCCCAGGAGAAAATCTCTTGCAACGTTCTGTTGCTTGTATTCTCATTTGAAGTTGAGCTGCAGTGCTTGTGTTTGATTGGCTGATGCCACGTTTTGTAGGAGGATTGCTGTGTTCTGTAACAGCATTATAGTGGACAGTAGCGCCAGTATCACAAAGTGTAATTTTCATAGCAAGTCACAGGCCCTCAATTAGGCTGTCAGACATCGCGTGGTAATGTGCAGATCACTTACTGGTAATATCTATTATTCTGATTACTTATTTTTATTTTATTTTTGCAATTTTATATAGTGCTGATATGGCCCGAAGGCATCAGAGCGCTTTACTATTTATGAACATGCCTTGCCCACTTTAGAATTCATAGTGAACTTGGAAAACACCAGTCGGGGCTTTTCTCAGAAAATATTTGTCAGGCAGTTACAGACCAGAAAGCACCATGACATACCCATTGCTGGGAAGTAGTCCGGTTCTTGATCAGGATAATTTCAGACTAGATAGTTAACATGTACGATAATCAAGAATCTGTTCAGCATGATGGCCATGTGCACTTTTTATAGTATTGTTTACTTGATCCTCTCACTGCAGGAATGCCTAGATTACCATTAAGGTCAAGCTATAAGCACAATGGTAAGGTCAGGTGTTAGTGACACAACAGTCAGCCCCTGCAGTGATCAAATAAATTAGATAACTTACTAAAATTCATCAGGAATAAAATCACCAATTATACATCAACAAAGGAACATCCCGCTCCAAATTGGCACCTCAGCTCAAAATCCCACCATACAAAAGAAAAAAAACATAGGTGGCACATCTTTTTCTGTTTAAGCAGCCATGCTATGGAATTCATTAGTCCAAACATAAGATCCACAGATAACTATCTTATTTTCAGAAGCCTACTCAAGAGTTGGCTCTTTGTTACATAACCACCATACTCAAACACAAATGTACAACATATCCATGTATATATAAACATTTAATTTGATTATATGTGTCTAGATATGTGTATTCCTGTGTAAGCTGGTGCTACCACCACTTATGACAGATATAAGTTTTCTTATATCTGAGGTCATTACACTTAAAACCTATAAGTCACTCCTAAGGCAGGTCTTTCAATCCTGAAGGCAGGGTGCTGGGTTATAAGTATGTGGGTGCCCCTGCATGAGCAGGACACCCCTACAAACCCTGGAGTTGATTCTCCAGGCTTTGTAAGTGTGGTCAGCCATTTTGATACATAGAGTGGCCATCCGTCATTACACGATGGCTAACTATATAGTGGCTTTGCCGAACCTGGGCATGTTTTGTATTAAACATGCTGGAATCCTACCCCAACACCATTACCGTTGTTGGAGGTATGTTTCCATGCACTGAGGGGCTCCTCCGGGAAACCCCCAGTAACAGCCGTTCAGGGTCTGCCAGCAAGCTAGTGCTGCTGCCGACCCCAGACCCGATTCTGCCCTCCTGCTGCTGATCTGAGCTCAAGCAGTGGAAGGTAGAATAATAGGTTTCCTGACACAGGGAAGTGTGACCACCTCCCAGATAGGATTTAGTGTATTGGGGAGGGGGCGCTTGCCAGCACCACCAGATATCTTTGAAGGGCACATTTGGTGCCCTCTTTGCATACTCCAATTGGAACCAGTTCTGGGAACCTTTGGCTCACGCTCTGGCGCGAAACTGGTCAAAGGACATGGGAGTATCCTCCCCTCTGTCCAGTCCCTCCGGTGGGTGGGACCCCTGACTCATCCTAACCCCTTTCCTAGGGTATAAAAGAGATTACCTGTGGGTGGGTCCTCAGATTCGTCGTGGGACAAGACTCAAGCCTGAAACCACGTCACTCTTCGACCGTCTGGACACCTGGACTTCGTCTGGAACCGAGACTGCATCAAGGACGACTCCTGCTGCTCCTGTTCTACAAGTCTTCTTCGCTGTCTGTGTCTGTGCTTCTTCCAGGATCTTCAACAGACCTGTGGGGACCAAGGACACCCGAAGTAATCTCCCTTGGAGTGAAGGAGTCACTCCCTGCATCTGCAGGCACTACAACAAAGCTGACCGGTGTGCTGCTCCTGATGTCCCACGAACTTCGAAAGGCTCAGCAACACAGGTGATGGTTCTGCAACTCCATCAAGGCCTGACCTGTCGTCTCTGCGGTTTTGAGGCCAGTATCCCTTGTTGGAACCTCTGGAATCGAACCCCTGTGCACCGCGCCGACTTGCCGTTGCCAAGGCTTGCTGGCTCTGCAGTACAGAGATCTTCAGGCTACAAGAAGCTCCAGCATCTGTTACTGCCAAGATCAGCATCCTCACTGCATCCTTTGCACCGTGGGCCTTCATCTTTGGTGAGCTGCTCGAGTTCCTCTTCTGACTCCTGTGCCCTTGGCCTGTGGGTCCTCTCGAGGGTCTTATCCTGCTTGCTCGGGGCCTGCTCTGACTCTCCTGCTTGTGGTGGGTCCTTTGGACCTTGCTGGTCCCAGTGTTGCTCCTTCCTCGCTTTCTGCGCCTGTTGTAGCTGCCTAGGCTTGTTGGTGCTCCCGCCGGACACTGAACCCCTGGTTCTTGACTTCCGACAGCTCATGCATGGCTCCTGTTTTTCCTCAGTGTTGCCTGGTCATTACAGCTGCAGCGACAAGGTCACCATCAACTCCTTTGAACCGTCCGTCATAGGTGGGCATTGCTCTTCCGTGCCTCCTGGTCTCCTCCGAGTGGCATAGTCTGTGTCCCCTCTGCTTGCAGGTTCTTCTCTTCAAGATTCCACCCTTGGGTTGCACCGGACTCTTGCACAGTCTTCACCAGGGGGATCTTTACCGAAGTCCTCCATTGTGGTTTACATTGGTTTTCGGCGTCACTTTGCACCTATGCACCCAGCTTCCCTGGTGTAGGTATCGTGGCTCCTGGGGTATCCAGGGGTGGGGTGACTCTCCAACCTTTTGACTTCCACGGGGTTTCTTCAGGGTCCACTGGGAAGGGTCCTTCTTCAAAACTGCTACAGCGACTATCCCATTGACTTCTATTGAGTACGCGGTTGTGTTCCCACTCTGTACCCAGCCTCCTTGGGGTTCCTGGGTACTTACCTTCGGTGGTTCCTTGGGTCCCCAGCTCTTCTGAGTCTCCTGGTCCAAGTCCTGACTTGATTCACAGTTCGCATTCCATTTTTTTACTATATGGTTTGGTCCACCTGGAGACTACTGTGTATTGTGCCTACTTACCTATTTGCAATTGAAGTATTGTGTGCATTTGTGTTTATATCTCCAGGTAGGATATATACCCATGTGTTAGTGATTGTTGTGTGATAAATAGAAATATTTTTATATATACACTGGGTGGTTCTTTTTCGTTTAACCTACACTACATGATTAGATCTGGTAAAACAAGCTGCTTAACACTCCTTCTGGATAAGCCTGAAGGCTGCTCTCCACAGCAAGAGCTTTCTAAGGTTGTCTAAGACCACTAAAATCACCATAAGGGTTGTCTGGATTAGTGCAAAGTGCTTCACTTAAATAAGTGTGCACCATATACTAAGTCTGCCTCCTACACAACCATTCTAAATTCTTCCCTCACCTATCCCTTCTTTGACTCATCCCAAAACTAATTTTACTACTATGATCTCCCTAATACATTTCTAGAGATTCTTCCCTCCATCTCTCCTTATACTCATCCCAAACCTCATCTTACTACTATGGTCTCCTAATAAACACTTTCTAGACTCTTATCTCTTCTATACCGCCATTCCTCCCATTATCCATTTCAATACATCTAACAGAGTCACATGTCCACCACTCAAATTTCACTATACTAATCCACCACTAATCCTTTTTGGGTTCCGCAGTAGCGTGCTATTTGCCGAAAAGCGTTTCGACGCCTCGCCCGGGGCAGTAAACGCTATATAAAATACACTTCCAATACAACAAGCAGGAGATAAGTGTTACAGCGGGTTACATTTATAGTAATTAAACTAAGACGATTACTTCGGTGAGTGTGTGAAGGAGTAATCACAAGAACAGTTACAGCAATTAGGCAGAGGAAATACACAGTTAAAGCATCAATTTAGATTGTGGGGTCATATAGCGAGGGCAGGTCAGATCGCAATCAGAGAGAGTACTTAAGTCTGGTCGAGGGTGAGTTAGCCAAGATGTCTGTTAAAAAGGAGGAGCTTGAGGTCATTTTTGAAGGTTACTAGGCATGTGGTTAGACGGAGGGAGGCAGAGAGTTCCATATTCTAGTGGCACTTCCAGAGAAAGACTGGTTCATGTATCATTCTCGACTGAAGGTGGGGGGTATCATTAGCAGGGATTGGGCATTTCTGGAACCCCTATTTGCTCCAGAGATTGTCAGTTTCTCCTCTAGATAGGAGGGTGAGGAGGAGTGCAGCGCTCTGTTGGTAATACAAGCAATTTTGAATTGAGCCCGCGCTTCAATGAGGAGCCTGTGGAGGGTTTGCAGAGCCGGGGAAATGTGGTCAGATTTCTTGAGACCTCGAATGAAGCGTGTTGCAGCATGTTATGTTGCTTTCAGAGAGCCTTAGTGAACTTTAGGAATGCCCGAGAGGAGGGCAATTCCATAATCTAGTCTAGAGAGCACGAGTGACTGCACCACTAATTTGAGGTCTTGTTCCGGAATCAATTGTCTAATGGCCCATAGCTGCTTAAGCTGGAGTCGTGCGCTGTTGGCCATGGCTGCGATGTGTCTGTGAAGATTGAGATGATTTTAAAGGGTGATGCTGTGTAATCTAGCACTCTGGACAATGGCGGGGCAGCTGTCCAGGGCAGGAAGGTTAGCCATCCGTTCTTTAAGAGAGTATTTGAAAGCAAGGCAATGTCTACCGGGTAAGAGATTTTCAAGTATATTTGGGTGTCGTCGGCATAGAGGCGAAAGAGAATCACACGAAGAGGTTCTAGGTAGAGGTTAAAGAGGATTGGGGAGAGGATCGAACCTTGAAGGGGCCCCTTGGCAAACGCTGACTGGTCTTGAGAGTGAGTTGCCCATTTTCACAATTTGGGAATGGTTGGATAGGTATCAGGCGAACAAGTTGAGGACAGTACCTCCACATCCCATGTGAAGATCAAGAGTACGAAGGAGGTCTATATGGTTGACAATGTCGAATGCAGTGAATAAATCCAGGAAGACCAGGAGGCAGGAGTTGCTGGAGTCGAGGATTCTGAGGGAGTCATCGATTATTTGGAGGATTGCAGTTTCTGTGCTGTGACCCTGTCGAAAACCTGATTGGAGAGTGTCTAGGAGGTTGCTTGCTCAAATATGTGAGGCTAGTTGGGATGCTATGTAACTTTCCATGTCTTTTCCTAAAAATAACAGTGTGGAGACTGGGTGGTAGTTGTTCAGGTTCTCAGGATCGAGAGATTGTTTTTCAAGAGAAGGGTGATTTGCCCCATTTTTAGTCGTTCTGGGAAGAGGCCCTATTTGAAAGAGGAGTTCACCATGGGGGTGTGTGGCAAGAGATTTGCAGATAGAACCTGGGATGGAGTCCTGATGGTGGTTTGAGGGTTTTACTTTGGAGACTGTGAGTTGAAGGTCCTGTTCTGCATTTGGAGAGAAGGATGACCATGATTGTAGTGCCTTGCATGGGAGAGTCTTAACTCTTTCAAGGTAGTCGTTGATGGGCAGCCAGATATGGATAGCTCTAACTTTTTTTTCAAAGAAATCCACATAGTTGTTGCAACGGACCACGGATGATTTAGGAGCCAAAGTGGTGGAGGGGTTAGTAGACTATGAAGATTAGTCAAACTCAGGTGAGCTGGTGCTTGTCTCCAGTCTTTCTTGCATTTTCTGACAAGCTTTCTTTCTTCATAAAGCTCTTTAGAGAACCAGGGCCATGAGGGTTTTGGTCTGGATAATTTGAATTTCAGGGGAACACATTTGTCGATAAGGGATTTTTTGCAGGAGTTGACTTGCTGGTGGCTTCGTTAATGTCCAGATTAGGTCTAATCGAAATTAGGGTGGGAAGGGCCATGATGGCATTAGCTTCTGTGTCAAGGTCGGATGTGTCCCTGAACCGTATTTTCTCTTTCTTGGGTTTGCCCGTATATTTTGGTATGCAAGCCAGTTAGGGAGAATGGAATCTGCCTGTGATCAGACCAGTCAACTGGGAAGGGGTCATATGTTTTAGGTTGGGGGAATTGGAGATTATCAGATCCAGAATGGTGCCTTTATAATGTGTGGGTTTAAGGCATTGTTGTTGGAGATCATTGGTATTGAGAAAGGAGGCAAAAGTGTCCACATAGCTGTCGCCCACGCCTCTCCAGTGGATTTTGAAGTCACCAAGGAAAATATTGTTGTCAAAGCTGGTGAGTTGCGAAGTGAAGACGTCCCTGCATTCCTCAATAAAGGTGTTATTTTGATCAGGAGGGTGGTAAATCACATTCAGTCTGAGGTTGGAGGTCATGATAAACAGGTCCGACCACAAATTTATTCCCTTTACAATTGGACGCCATAGCTTAGATTCTCCGGAGGGCTCCACACTAAACACCCATAAAACTTTGCGAAAATGGAACAAAATGCTAGCCAATCTGAGTCTCTACATCGAAGCAGAGCGAGGTAAACCCACCCTGACAGGAGATCCCTCACTAGATACTCACTCCTTCAATGCCTGAATGGCCTTACTTTGTAACATCTTTGCACCACTTGCTCCGCCGCATAGGAAGGCCTCCAACAAGGTCTCTGCCCCCTGGTTTACTCCAAAGCTAAAAGAATTACAAGGGCACAGTAGATGGTTGGAACACAGACGGAGGAAAAGCTATAAAACCGGAAGAGCTTACATTTTTTAAATCTGCTCTCAAAAACTGCCATCAGCAATTCAAAATAGAAAAGAAATCCCACTATACTAATCTAATTAGGCAGGCTGTATCAGATCAGAAAACAATCTTTAAAATTGTCAAATCTTTCACGCACCCTAAAATACTCGAACATGAGATTCCACCATCACAAACATTTTGTGATCAAATAGCAGACTTCTTTGATCAGAAAGTCCAAGACTTAAAAAGAGATTTCAAGCTAACCCCCTCCACGGACTCTGATTCACATGACCAGGATGATAGACCTGCTCTCAAATTTTTAAGGAGGTCAGTCTGGAACAGTCACGCCAAGCATCCTCTCATGCAAATCATGTTCCCCTTTTGACCTGTGCCCTCCAAAGGTACTGCATGCCATTATTGACATCATCAACCCAACTATCAAAATAATAAATTCATCACTCACGCAAGCAGAAATACCATCAATTACCTGACCCTACGACCCTCTCGAACCTTGGTCCTATCTCCCTTCTACCCTGCCTCAGCAAAATGACCGAAAAATTAGTTAATACCCAATTGACCGCCTTCCTGGAAGAGGCTAATATCCTACATCCAAGTCAATCAGGTTTTAGGCCCATACACTCCACAGAATCAGCACTACTACACAACACTGAAAAACTTAAATTCGCCTTGGACCAAGGGAAAAATGCAGTACTGATTCTGTTGGATCTATCGGCCGCATTTGACACGGTCTCCTATTTTTTTGTAAACAAATTTTATTCAGTTGTTATTACATAGTGTCGGATCGATACATTGGGACAATGGGCTTACATTGGTCTATTCACAATGGGTGCCAACCTTCAAAACAGGAGTCCGATCTCATCTACATACTGGTTTTTGCCGTTCACAGCTCTTTTTTTTTCTCCCAACATTTTCCAAACATTAGTAACAATACCTGCCGGCTTGATCTAGGTCTGCAAATAGATCATGCTCCATGTCCCAACAATGGATGATGCACATCCTATCAGTCTATGCCACCGTGGGCTCACGAGTATCACAACAAGTAAAGGAATAACAAAACCAACCCTCCCACCCACCCAGTCCCCCTCCCTCCCCTTCAACTCCTACCCACCCTCCTCCCTATCCCCCCCAGGCATGCCGCTCACTCATTTAAACTTCTGTGGATAGCCAAAGCCTGTCAGTCAGGTCGTCTAACACCCTGATACCCGCCCGTTGGGATTACGCGAGGAAGTGAAGGTGCGCTCTCGTACAGTATATTTGTCAATCAACCATCTAACAGGCATAACTAAGACAATTCATCCATTCCCATGTACTAGCCTACTCAATCGGGAGGAGGCTCAATATCATCATCGTCCGGGTGTTTGAGCACCTCTACCAATGCCACCCACGCCTTTGCTGCTTCCAGTATCTTATCGTTACCCATTCTGTGGGCCATTTGGAGCCGGAAGATTCCTTCACTATCCGCCCATTTTGTAAGTTCCCTCAGCCATCTCAAGGCACTGGGGGGATTGCTCGCCTTCCAGTGACTAGTGATCTCTCGCTTGGCCAAGACTAGGCCCAGGTCAATAAATTTGCTGGTAATCTTGTTCCGGGCAGTGTGAGGAAACCAGTGTAATAAGCAAGATCCCGGGGTCAGCTCAATGTCACGGTCCGTTATGTCATTCAGTCTGGTCAGTATCTCCCTCCAAAACCCCATTAATGATGGACAGACCCAGAACATGTGTAAAAACTCAGCATTGTCTAGATTACATCGCGGGCAAACCGCTCGGGCCCCAAAATACTCGTTGATCTTATGTGGAGTGAGGTATGCTCGGTGGAGGACAAAGAAATGTATTAATTGGAACCGCGCGTTTCTGGTGCTCTTCCATGCTCTTTCTACCAGCGCCGCCCACGGCTTCTCTTCAATGGGTACACCAAGATCTGTCTCCCATTTGAGACGCAATCTATCTAGGGGGCGTCTTAGCTCCTGGGTGATTCGCCTGTAAAGGCAAGTCACTGCCTTGACCGTCCCAGCCGCGGATACCACATATTGGCAAGGCAGGAAGATCGGTGGTTCCACCAATCCCGTCTGCCAGTGTTTGCGAATGGCTGTTGTCAGGGAAGCATGCAGAAGGAAATCCCCCCTAGGAATGTCGTAGCGCTCCAGTAAATCATTGAAGAGTAACAGGGTATTATCTTCGTACAGGTCCCCAATGGTAGAGATCCCCGCCTCCCTCCAAGCCCGCAATCCCTGCCAGTCACCCCCATGGGGTAATGCCTCGCAGACCACCAGCGGGATCTCGGGTGCATATGGGGGACCCTGTGAGGCCCTTCGATTAGCCCGATCCCAACACTGGCGTAGCGCCCACAGGTCTCCAGGAGCTTCCCTTTTACGCAGAGGTAGTTGCAACAGTACCCGGGCAAGTTGGCTCAGGGTCGGGTCTGTAGTCCCAATACCCTCCCCATCCCAGATCCGCCGAGCCATCCACTTCGTGAACCATTGTATTTGGGCTGCGTGATAATAGGCCTCGAGGTCCGGTACCGCGAAGCCCCCCTCTCCTCTAGGTCTCATCATGGTGGTGAGTGCTACTCTGCGCCTCCCGGTACCCCATAAAAATCCTGTGATCATGGTGTTGAGCAGAGTAAAAAATTTCCGCGGGATCCACAGTGGCAACGTACCAAAGTAGTAGAGCAAGCGCGGCAGTGTAACCATTTTCAGGAGCGCCACCCGCCCCGCCACCGAGAGAGGAAGGGTCCCCCAGAAATCAAAGCCACTCCTGGTGTTCCGTATCGCCCGTCCTATATTGCCATCCAGCACATCGGCAGCCGCGTGGAACACGCGAACCCCCAGATAGGTCAGGCACCTACTTTCCCACTTTACATCCAACACATTTGGGGGAACATTCCTTCCAGGCCGCGTTGGGAATAGGCACGTCTTGTTCCAGTTGACCTTAAGGCCCGCCACTCTTCCCAACCTGTTCAGGAGATCTCTAGCGCCCCGCAGATCATCCGCCGAATCGGCGAGGTACATTAAAAGATCATCTGCGTACAGTGCTATAAATTGGGTTTGATTCATCACGTCCAGGCCTCGATAATAACGCCCCGATCGCGCGTGTACAACCAGAGGCTCCACCGCCAGCGCAAACAACAGGGGAGATAGCGGGCAGCCCTGCCTCGTGCCCCTACCCACTGCACAGGCCTCTGAGATCACTCCACCCGTGCGCACCCTGGCAGTAGAACTCCTGTATAGTATTGCCGTCCACTCCATGAATTCCTCTCCCAGCCCAAAAGCTCTCAAGACTCTAAAAAGATATGGCCATTCAAGGCTATCAAAGGCTTTCTCGATATCAATTGATAAAATAATCGCCTCATCCTTATCATAGGTGGACGCGTCCAGCAGGCGAAACAGCCGCCGTATATTCATAGCCGTGTTGCGAGACGGAATAAAACCTGCCTGGTCCATGTGGACAAGCATCGTCATATGGATCATCAGACGATCGGCCAAAATACAGCTTAAGAGCTTGTAGTCTAAATTGAGCATGGCTAAGTGTCGATATGCCGTGCGGTCCCAGGCCGGTTTATCCGGCTTTAGGAGCGGTATAATTACCGCTTCCCTCGTCGAGTCCGGCAAGCATCCATCCCTCTTTGACCTATTATATAGGGCCATCAAACGAGGGGATAAGATATCCACGTAAGTTGAATAGAACTCAACCGGGAGTCCATCCGTGCCAGGGGTCTTGTTTCTGGCCATATGTTTTATGGCTTTCCTAATCTCGCCTAGTTCTATGTCACGACCCAGGGTCCGCGCTGCGTCTGCGTCAATTTGAGGTAGAGCAATGTCATCTAAGAATCCCGCATCCTCCACCATCCTCGGATCCAGTTGGCTCCGGTACAGGGAGGTGTAATATTCCAGGAACTGAGTATTTATATCCTGTTGTCCATAGTGACTCAGACCATCAGTCCCTCGGACTTCTAATATCGCCGACCCTCTGCGCGCTGGATTGGCCAGCCAAGCCAGGAGTGTCCCAGATTTGTCCCTCTCAGCGTGGGCCCGAGCTGTGTACGCCCTATAGTCAAAGCATCTCAACCGCTCCACCTGTTTCGCTAGCGCTTCCCTGGCCTCTAGAAGGTCCGCCTGTCTATCTTCTCTCTCCGGCCTATCCCTTTCTGTGTCCCGGAGCCGTTGTTCTGCTGTCAGCACATCTCCCTGGAGGACTCTCCGCACACCCACCGCCTCTCCTATACAGCAGCCCCTAATAACGTACTTAAAAGCACCCCACTCCGTGAGGGGGCTGGTAGCTGTACCAGTATTGCACAGGAAGTAGTCCTCTATGGCCGTGCCTATGGTCATCCGGAATACCTGATCCTCTAACATTTCCGGACGAAGTCGCCAGGTAGGGATTGTGGGCCTAGTTCTCACCCAGTGCAAGGATATCAGCAGGGGATTGTGATCAGACACCGTCCTAGCCAAGTATTCACTCAGAGTGATCATGGCGTGTACATCCGGGGAGCAGAGAATGTAGTCTAAGCGCACGTGCAGCTCATGTAGGGCCGAGAAATAAGAGTAGTCTCTTTCCATCGGATGGTGAACCCTCCAGGTGTCCGTTAACCCCCAGTGCTGTTGCCAGACCCGTCTGGCCTCTGCAACCCTGTGGGCCGGAGCGTCAGGGAGCGGCGGATGTGAGCGATCCAGGTCAATGTCAACAATGCTATTGAAGTCTCCCCCCAGTAGCACGGACCCAGTCAATGGCTGCGCCAACGTCTGCGAGAGTTGTACTAAAAATGTGGGCTGATCTACATTGGGGGCGTATATACTCCCTATTGTTATGTCCCGACCATCGAGGCGCCCCTTCACCACTACGAACCTACCCCCCGGGTCTATAATTTGTCGAGCGCAGTGGAAGGGGATCTCCGCTCTCACCCAAATTAAGGCCCCTCTGGCAAACGCTGAGTACGTGGTGTGAAACACCTGCCCTCTCCAGCGGCGCTGCAACGCCTCTCCCTCCTTCTGTGTCAAATGAGTTTCCTGCAGTAATGCAATTTGTAACCCCCTTCGCACCAGGTAAGCATGTATTCTATGTCGGCGAGTCATAGTGTGCATCCCTCTAACATTCCAGGTTATTCATTTTATACCTACGGCGGAACCCATGGCTCAAACCCCAGATCCTTTCGATAACCCTCCCCTATAGCGACATGCCTGACCCCAACCCAATACCCCCCAACTAGAAAAAAAAAACAACTCCCATTCCCCAGGACAGGCGCACACAAACAAGTCCCCATCCAAACAGAAGCATTCAAACAGCAAGTCATGGAAGCGGCCGAACGCAGACCAACCCCGCCGGACCCAGGGTCCCCCCGGCCCCCCCATGTTCATATAGCTCACGGTAGGCCCCGATATGTAGTTATGTCATCAGTCAATCTCCAGCCCGTACTTGCAATAGAAGGCGTCATCAAACAACTGCAGGCAGCCCTCTTAACATACGACCCGTGGTACGCTCAGCCAAACATGCCATCCGCTGTTTGCGGAGTGACATCCGGGAGGTCCGTGTCCAAGGTCCCAGGAACACTGCTTGCCCCTGAACTCCCAGATCGTTCCAGCTCCGGATCTGTGGTATTACTGGCTGGGCTCACAGAGCCCCGACTGATCTCCGCCACCGCCTGAACCGCCTTAGAGCGCTCCTGGCTCCGACCCGCAGGCGATGGGGGTCTTCCGTGGGGTCGAAGCAGCGGACAGCCGTCGTCGGGGCGAATCCGAAGGTGGAGAGCGCGGTCCAGTACCGCCGCGGGTGTCCAGCCAGTCCCAAGCATCCTGTGGGGCAAGGAAGAAATGTGTCTCCGCATCCACCGTCACTCGAAGCCGGGCCGGAAACAGCATGGCGTAGGGGAGGCGCAACTGGCGAAGCCTCCGTTTAACAGCCAGGAAGGAAGATCTCAGTCGCTGCACTTCCCTAGTGTAATCTGGAAAGATCCTCACCTTGCTGTTCCCAATCTGGAGGGATTGTTTCTCTCAGGCCTGCTGCAGGAGGTGATCTCGGTCCCGGTAGTGTAGTACCCGCACCACAAACGGGCGCGGGGAAGCGCTAGGCTTAGGCGGTCTGGCCGGGACCCTGTGGGCCCGTTCCAGGGCGTAAACGGGGGAGAGGCCCTCCGGGGCCACCTCCGTTCGCAGCCAGGATTCCAGAAACTGGACAGCATCAGCCCCTTCCTCTCGTTCCGGAACCCCCACTATGCGAAGGTTGTTCCTTCGCGACCGGCCCTCGCTGTCCTCAGCCCTCATCTCCAGCACCTTAACTCTAGCTTCCACCACTTTCAGGGCATGCTGTAGGGTGTTGACTTTGTCCGGAATGTCCTTTACAGCGTTCTCGTTGGTAATCACCCGCTCTTTAAGTTTGCGGTGATCATCCTTTAACAAGGTGAGATCAGTTCCTATGGCATCAATCTTTGCCTCTAGGGCTGTTCTTGAGGATGTGATGGCCTTCATAATGTCAGCTAGAGTGGGGTCTTCCGGTGCTCTCTCCGCGCGCCCCCCAACCGCACCTTCTTCCTCATCCGAGTGGTGATCTGGTTCATCTAGTCGCAGGACCTCGAACCCTTTTCTTTTAGATATTCGGCCCATCGCGTCGTCTCTGCAGGAGGTAGCGAGTTATCGCAAAAGGCGCGTGAGCTACCAGGCCCCCAGTTCAATGACCAGCTATGTTTCCCTCGGCGGTCGTGTAAGGCTCCGTGCCGCAGCTTCCACTAACGACTCCCAATGTGGCAAGGAGACCCTCCCCTCAAGGGTCAGCAGAGTGTCCTTCTTCACATGCACCAAGGGAGTGAATTCCTCCTGTGGGGGCCACAATCCCGTAGCTCATAACCCATGGGGGCGTGTGGGCCAGCCGATGCAGGGAACCACAGTCCCCCGGGCTCTCGGTGCCTGGCGCTCGCCAATAACCTGAAGCCCACCAAGGCTTCACTCCTCTTCAAGTCGCCCTCGCTTCTCACTCAGGAGGGGGCCCACCAGATACCGCCCAGACTCCCCTCTCACGCCGTCAACCTCTGGGGGCTATTCGCCGCAGTGTCTCTTGCGCCCCAAACTCGCGCTCTCGCCGTCCTCTTTCGCAGCGGGGGGTTCCAGCCGTCTGCAGAGCACGGGGGACCGCTGCAATATTAGCGAAGCCCCCTCCAGCTACTCACACGTTCCGCAGCTCACCGCACCTTCATCTCGCGCTCGGAGCCTCCAGCGCCGCCATCTTAGGGTCAGGCACATGCGGGTAGATCGTCCGCCACTTCTTCCCCCCTCACGGTCCCTCGCCACTGCAGGCGCAACAGATCTTCACCAGCAATCCAGTCTTGGGTGCCCCTCTGGTGTCCAGGGGCTGTGGTCGTCTCTCCGCCTTCCTCCGTTACCGGGAGTCTCCGGCAGAAGTTGCGGTCGCCATTTCGGAAGCGCCTTGCCCGAGGACCGAGCGGAGAGGCAAATCCCCGTTTTCTCCGGTGGGCAGTCAGCTAGCGCCTCCAACTCTGAGCCAGGCGCGCCCCAGGTATTCCGCCACGGGCTGGAAGGACAGGGGCTATCCCAGGATGTCAGGATTCCTTACAACGGAGGGAGGCCACAGTGGAGCCCCGAGGTCCGCTGCGCTCTACATCGGCGTCAAGCCACGCCCCAGACACGGTCTCCTATGACATCTTGGGAGACCGACTCAAATCATATGGCATTTCCCACATGGCGCTTACCTGGCTGAAATAATTTCTAGCTAATTGAAAACAAATAGTCACCCTCGGCAACTACCAATCAGCGGATAAACCCTTGCTTTCTGGGGTCCCGCAGGGCTCTGCCCTAAGCCCAACACGGTTTAACATCTATTTGGCCCCTCTGCATAATCTGATATCATTTAACATCGAAACTATTTCCCACGCAGATGATACTCAGTTAATTCAAATACTAGACAAAGGCTCCACCAATGCAGAGGAGAACTTCCAACGCTGCCTTTCTGCTGACATTCACTGGATGCAATCCAATCACCTGAAATGCAACAGCCAAAAAACCGAGATCATGTTGCTTGGCAAATCCAACGCCTTTTTGCCCAGTCGGTGGTGGCCGAACGACATTCCCCCGCCAAATACAGTGAATGTAGTAAGGAACTTGGGAGAAAAATTTGATACCTCACTATCCTTCCATCAGCAAGCTCTCTCTGTGGCCGGCACAAGCTTCCACCTGATAAAGTCTCTTAAAAAGTTTTTTGATCCAGGTGCACCTAGAAAGGCAGTTGCAGTAGCTCAGATCACGTCCCGACTAGACCACTGCAACAGCCTATATGCAGGCACCAATAAGTCTGTTGTGAAGAAACTACAGATAGTGCAACATGCAGCAGCTCGCCTGGTCTTAAAATTACCGCGAGGTTCCTCAGCCTCAGCAGCCTTAAAATCTGTACACTGGCTGCCCATACATAAAAGAATCCTCTTTAAGATCCTGGTAATCACTTACAGAGCCTTCAGGTCATCAGGACCCAAGTACCTTAGAGCCAGAATCAAACCGTATGTGACACAGCGCCTTTTAAGATCCTCATAAGCAAACCTTCTTGCGCCACCTACCTTCAATCTGGTTTCCAGAGGGGGCGAATCAATGGCAGGGAGCACCTGGCCTGGCAGTTCGGGCTGGACTGTTCCCATGGGGAGCAGGGTCAAGACTTATTAACATATGGCTGGGTTTAAACTGGAATGGCATGGTGAGCAAAAAAACAATGGATTTAGGCCCATTTCTCTGTACTGTATGACATTTTTCAACATTATGTCCATCATTTGCTCTTTTAGCACTATTCTGAGGGCATTCCCTTATTTGCATGGGGGCGTTTCCTAAGGGCATCACTTTGCTTCTGTACCATTCTATGAACGTGGGCACAGAGGTAAACAGGCCATTAGGAGGTTCACCAATAATGCACCACAAATAGGTGGTGCACTGACAGTGCGCCTCCTGAGGTCAGCACTCTGGAGATGGGAAAGAAGATGCCATGGACCCCTCAGACATCATCCTCCTGCACGCAAGTGTAGTCGCTCACTTCACCTGCCTGCTGCTGAATCTGTGTCCACTGTTTAAGTTGCAGGCAGCATGCTGCCGGCAATGTGAAACAGGGAGCGGCTTGTGAACAGCTGCTCTGTATCTCACTGAAAGCCATAGGGAAAGTGCGGGTTCGCGGTTGCCCTGAGGGCAGGGCATTAATTATAAGGTGTACTCTTGCTGTTTGCTTCTGGCACACCTGTTTAACGACAGTGCACCCTATCTGCAATACAGACCCAGGTAACATAGGCAGTAGGAAGCCCCATTGCTAGAAAGACAGAGATGATGTGGCAGATAACATTTGAGGAAATAGCCATTACATTTGGAGAAAGAAAAAACAGATTAGATCTCGAACTGGTTGAAGAGGCGACACAGTTAAGTAGAGTGGGAGACAGAGAGTGAGAGAGCCCAATAGCAGTTTGAGAACAATAGATTATGGGCCTGATTTTTTGTTTGGCAGATGGACTATGTACAGTCATTACGGCGAAGCCCGCCATGGTGAGGATACAATGCCTGCCAAATTTAGAGATGTCCAATGCCTAGTGGACATCTCTTACATTTCCAGGAACCGCTGTCTCAAATGTTTCTGTGAATTCATTGAAAGTTTGACAGACAGCTCCGTCATATATATATACCTTGGGAGTATTATGAACTCCTTGTTTTTTGCTGTTTTATAAGCGGTTTCCACCACCGCTTCCCGGTTGCACCCGCCGCGAGTTCGGCTGGCCCCAGGTGGAATACTGCTTTGGATTCAATTTGGGATGCCTGAACCGCCGCTTACGGACTCTGTTGACCTATTTAGGTTGTGGCTTATACAAAGCTAGAGTGTTTCACCATATGTGGGACGCTCACAGTGTTTTCGTTTTTAATCCAGCGGCAGGCGAGGGGATGTACAGGCACAGTTATCACGGCTGCCAATTGATTTTTTTAGCGATGGGAGCGCCATAGAAATTGCATTAGGCAATAAATAATGAAGACGGTGGCCCCATTGCTGGCCCCATTGCTGGCCCTTCATTGGCCAAGGATCCACCAACAATATGGCAGGACCATTTTAAATGACTGTGTTTGTTTTATTGACGGCTTTTCCGCACTGATGACGGCAAGAGCCAGAAACGCGTCTGCGTATGTTTTATAGCCGACACACACCCCGTGAGTGCACTGGACCTTGGGAGTATTATGAACTCCTTGTTTTTTGCTGTTTTATAAGCGGTTTCCACCACCGCTTCCCGGTTGCACCCGCCGCGAGTTCGGCTGGCCCCAGGTGGAATACTGCTTTGGAGATATATATATATATATATATATATATATATATATATATATATATATATATATATATACACATACACACACACACACACACACACACACACACTTTTGTTTTTGAAAATAAAAAAAAATAATGATCCACCTGGGGGGCGTTTTGCAGTTTTCACTGTTTTACTTAGTGGTGATGGACAATGAAAACGTGCCATTTCTCCACCCACTCTGAATAGGGTTGCGAGGACAAATGGCAAAAACTCTAATGGCCACTACTCTGTTGGGCTGTTGTAGATGTATGTTGGTGTCAGAAACAGGGTAGAATCCACTGATGTTATTGTATACTGCTATGTTTTTTCATTATTTATATGACACATACTCTACTATTCAGTGACGTGTGGTTTACATACATTAAAATTATAAACACTCTTTCTTTGATATAGCAGCATATACACGCCAGCGCACACCTCCCACTCTCTATACAAAGAATAATAAAAAGACATCTCCTTGCATTTGTGTTTGGTAGAGGGTGGATATTGTAATAAAGCGTGAAGCAACTTGGCTACCCTATTTATGTACTAATTGTACTTAAAGTTATCTGTCTGTAAGGAATACTACAATCTTAAATATCATAAGGCTCAGTTAGCTAACTATAAGGTAAATTAGACTCCCATCTTGGGCCAAGAAATACTTTAGTGTCCTGGACAAACAACAGAGGTAGATAAAACTGACTTATTCAACTGTTTATAAAGCAAGGAGACCATTAGCAAGGTAAATAGGTGTTTGCACATATGATAGATGCAAGAGAGCACCATAAGCATAAGGCTGACAAGGTAGCCTTATCTGCCACTGGGGAGGATGTTGAGGATTCCCTCCACTTCCAGTAGTAAAATGTTTATTAGGCTCTTGGTAGAGAACGAGAGAAGGAGCCACTTTGCATTTATACATGTTTACAGTTCAGATACAGCTAAAGCCAAAAGAGATGAGGTTAACCCATATCTGATTGTGGGATCTGCAAGTGTGAGACAATAGCAGAGTTTTGGAGAGTTGAGAAAGACATGGTCAGATTTGATGTGAAGTGCTTTCTGGTGTTGTCAGACTAGGCACTGGAAAGGATGCAATAAAGACGTCAAAAATGGGTTATATCCAGTGATATACTGGCAGGCATGTTGCAATCAGCAGTACTTTAAATACCACTTGGTAGAGAAATTCTTATTTTCGGATTCAGAAGCACTGAAACACTCTTAAGTGCTATACCTTGGCTCAGGCAGGTAGCCAGCAAACAAATAGGATAAGAGTAGTGTTGCAGCGGAAGCGGAGTACATTTTTTTATAATCATTCACTATATCCCTAATTTATTATAATCAGGGATTTTCCACTTCTGGGCCCATCTAAATTCAATAACCACTTACATTTATCAGGTCCTCTGATAGATCTTTGGTAGAGCTACTAGGGACTCGATAATAAGAGACGGATGCTATTTCCCTCATGCGGACCTATAATGAAGGAAAAGCCTGTCCAATAACAGTAATCACAATATACATTATGCCCAATACTCACTAATGAAGACAAACTCTGAATACTTATCAAGTCACTTTTATCTATTTGTTTTAAAATATGAATGGTCAATACACAAATACATAAGAATCATCAATTCTGTGTTATTTCAATGTTACAGGTAAGAACACAATAAAGCAATACAGTTCTTCAACAAATACATCAAATAATCAATAACAGCATTAAGAGGAGAGAGAAACAAAGAAATAATTATTGCAAAATCAGTATGCAATTCCGATTTCATATGAACCTAGATCAGAAATAACTAACCCTTTGGCCGAAAAGGTATAGCTTAAGCAACATCACCAGCCGATGAAGTGCAAAGTAATCAAGAAAAGTCTCGCTCAGGATTCTGCAAGGATATTAGTCAGCCAGAGTAGCATACAGAGTACAGCAGTAAAGGCTCTCTTCTCATAGAAACAGCTACAGCCAAGTTCTTTTCTCACTGTAATAATTATACCCAAAAGCTAAACAGTTCTATCTCCCTAAAGTTTCTACTTCATAGTTTCACACAATTTGATTGGTCCAATTTATGAGGTGATCATCATCTCAGTCAGCTCATCCGGTTTTTCTTTGTTTGAGTTCTTTGTTAGAATGGGTGTCATCAGCACTCTTAGGAACCAGGAAGAAAATTAGATAGTTTCTTTTCAATGTCTTCGCGTACACTTCCACATCAGCTTGCAACATTAGTTTGACACAATTATTCATAGAAAGAAATACTATAATCATAGGAAGAGGAAACCTAGTGATACTCTAAGCGCAACTAGCAAACAAATCAGCTTTTTTAGAAATAATCAAGGATAAAATACATTCTTCTGTGGCCCACGCCTTCGATTGAGAAAAGGAAAATTACTCTAGCAGGGTTTTGAGGCCTTCGTAGAGAAAACATAGGAAATAAAACACACACATTAATATTTTAAGCAAGAGAAAGTAACACATTAAGAAATGAGAAAATAAGGATTCATCATCATAATTAAATTCATAAGTATAATCTACTTCTCAATAATCAAACTATTAATAAGATTTGTTTTTCTCTTGTTATGAAATAGGATAAACATTTTCACGAAACATTTCTGTAAGCATTTTCTATTATTACTATTTCATATTTCTACGTGCATGATTCTAAAAGCATATTTATTCATGTCTCTCTCCCATAATTTTGTAAAAACACTTCATAGAGTTTTCTGCTTTCAACATGTTAAACGTTGCAGCTAAACAAACTATTTTTTTTTTACTAAACATCACGTGCCTTTCTTGCACATTTTCACTTCGTACCTTCAAATATCCCCATGTACGTAAATGTTAAAAATCACACCATTAGTCAATTGTTTTGTTTATAACACACTTATGAGCAGATTTGATCAAGCAAGATTATTTCGCAAAAATCATGCTTCATCAGTAGCATGTGTAGAGCTCTTGATGTTGTAGTTTGCCGTATAGGGGAGTTGAATTTGGGATGGAGGAGAGATTCTCCCCCTTCATTTAACCGTGTTGATGCCCATAAGGTGGCAAACAATAAAATTACTTAGTATCTAAATTAAGTAATCATTCTGAGAGCAATTGTGTCCCCTAAGAGGACTTGGGTGAAAGTGGAGACCTGCAAGAGGGATAAGAAACATATTTTGTGTGGAAGCAAAATGGCTGCAGTTTCTGCCATCTCAACATCAGGTCAATATCCTGTGCTCTGTTGTATGTATGTGACGTTTATTAATATAAAATGCTGACTCTATAAAAATATTTTCACTCTTCCTGACAGAATATTCTGAGAGCAGGAGACCAACACAAAATAAACTTTAAGTGGAGTAGGTCAGAAGGAAATAGCTGAGGATAATAGAAAAGCCAGATTATTGGCAATCTAAATTATGAAATTAAACATTGACACACAGAGCTGTACAAGCAATTATAATTCACAACTAAATTGAGAACAAGAAGGACGTCTAGCGAGATGCAGTTTGAAAATTCACTTACTTAGTTTTGATCGCAGAGTGCTCCAAAGACGTGGAAGGGTCAATGTGAATAAGAATACGTGGACCTTAAAAGGTGTTCAGATAAGGAGGAGGTGTATTTGTCAGGAATCAAGCATTTACCAACAAGACAAAGAGTGGAAGGAAAGTGAATATGTATGACAATGTAGAAATGGACCTAGGCAGAAAACAATTACCTGACTTTTAAAGAAAACAGCACTTGAAATGTTGATATTGTATGTTTCAGTTGGAAATGTACAATTTCTTCCAAATGAAGCTGAATTAAAAAAAGAAATCTCTGGAGATTATCCAGATTACCATTCTCTGCTCTAAATGAAGAGGAGGAAGCAGCATTTTGCAATGAATGAGCCTCATTTTAACAGAAGGCAGCACCTTCCAAAAGACCATATTCCCCAGTGTTGTCTGCCCCCTTAGGACACCATCTTCTGTTTAGACAGGACCGATGTGCAGTCACATGCAGTGCGGTTGCCAGACCCAAAACCATCTATGCTTCACCGCCTGGAGCTCAGGTGCTAGGCAGAAAATGCTGTCAGGGTGGAGGGATGTAAGGAATTCCTTAATAGAACTGTTTGCTTTGTGGTGGAACTGTTGACGTTTAGACCTGAAACAAACTTGAGTGTTTGTAGTCTTGTAGAGAATACAATGATATGTATAAACAACACCGTGGACAAGGATGTTTCTTTACATCTTCCTACGTTGTCCTTGTCCTCTACTAATGACACTCTTTCATTAGTCACTTGAGCCGACCTCTTAGCCCCCATGACAATGCGCAGCTCCATAAGTTGCCTGCGTGAATTCACCAGGTTACTTATTGGTTCTCATTTCAAGCCATGTTTAACAATGATTTTTTATCAATAAGCATAATGAAAAAATATACGGTATATTTGTGGACTTTTTCGATCTTTTGGATGTCACTGACACTTGGCTGGATGAGCACACATGGGCTGAGGGGTGTGGAACCCACACCCAGGACATATTGTTTCAGGTCAAAGACAACCAGTTTTCATGTTTATTTTGTCCTTGGGACAAGTAGACCCAACCCCCAGCAGCACAATGGTTACCAATTCACAGTACGGATCAGGGAAGGGCATTGTCTGGAGTTAAGGTAATATTTTTGCCCATTTTTTAATGCTGTTCGAACTAGTATTTATGGTCCATTAATGCAAAGCCTTTATTATTAGGGTGAGCACTCTAAGGAAGTGCTGTAAGCTTGGACTGCACTACTGACAGTGGTTCCAGTTTAAAAATGTGTACACATGTTTGCAAAGGTTAACAATATGAGGCTACATATAATGCTCCCACAATGCTCAAATATTTGCAGAAGTTTGAAAGCACGATTGATGATTCTTTGCTTTAAAAATAAAATGTTAACAGAAAAAAGCAACTAGGAAAAAAAAAGGTGTTGCTAAACTACTGTAAAAATTTAGGTACCATTTCTTCGAAGCATCATTTAGTAAAATGTGTTAATGCATGCTAGTATTTCCAGAAATATTCATAATGGAAAATCAACCAGTTTAAACAAGATTATGGGAAACATGAAAATAAACAAGCATTGGCAAAGCCAATAGTTCTGCCATTTTGGTCAGCGTTTTAGTTTTCTTAATGCGTTTCTTGTTTTGACATAGTTTTTGTAAAACTTTATTTGTTTTGGAAGCTGCCAGACCATCACCATTATAACAAACATTGCCAAAAAGCAAAAATATTTTTGGGTGTCAAAAAGCACACATTGCCACAGGAGTTAGTCCCTTGCACTGAACAAAACTACTTTGGGTGCCGATATGCTCCTTGTGAAAGAACAGAATGCTGTCACTCACAGTGAAGTCAGCCGATATATAAATAGAGAGAGATATAATTTTAATAAAAACAAAAGATCTTGGTTAATGCCAGACCTAATTGCACCCAATGGAAAATGCCCCAGCATTAGTGCAGACTTATGGCTTTCATGAATTTATAAGAATTTACAGGAGTAAGCTAGGAAAAGGTACTCCTAAAAAATATTGGTGAACTGCAATTTAGCACAAGCAAATAGGCATGTGTAGATTTGCTTATTCAAAAATCTGCTGAGTGTTTACAAGTTCACAGTTCCTCCAACCCCTTTTTTCTTAACCCTGGAAGAAGTTTTACTTCTGCCCTTGATCAGGAGTAAATTTCCAACCTTTATCAGTATGGAAAAAGTTTAGTGAAGAGCTGGTGAAAAACCCTAAAACATGCAAATTAGTAGGTTTGCACAGACTCATAAGGGCATTCCAACCCTGAAACTATTGCTTACCGCTACTTCCAGCCTCAGTATGTAGGTCTGTGGAAAGGTGGCAAAATATGTGAATTACTATAGTATGAGCCCTGGCATAATCAGAGAGGCTATTATCTGAGGTCTTATATAATGAGATTGCTGCCATAATTTGTCGCTACACTATGTAGCACCAAAGGGACAAGTGGATTTGTTTACAGGACAAGTAGATTTATGAAGCAACCTGTCCCATGGACTAGAAGATATTTTATAGAGTTCCACACCCCTGTTAGCTATGTCAGTGCCTCCAAATGTTTGCCCACTTATGGGGGCATCCTCGACCTTCATACACTGCCCTCTCGGCCAGCATGCACCAATTCATGTCACATTTCAAATCTTCCAGTTGCGGTAGGTGTTCTGCCCCCCACAATCTAGCCACATTCTGTTTGGCGACAGCTAGCCCAAGGGTGATCCATATACGTTCCATGCAGAGCTGGTCCGTCCCCTCCCAGACATTCAGGAGACACCCCTTTGGCGAGACAGTGAGGGGACCACCACACACCTTGCCCATGCATGCAACCCGTGCCACCCAGAAGCGTTGAAGTATTGATAGTCCCACAGTGTATGGTAAAAGGTGCCAGTGTGTCCACAACCTCAACGGCAACTTTCATTGGATATTTTAGCCATTTTCTCCAGTGTAGTAAGAGCAGTGGAGGATCTTTAATTGGACTAGTCGTAACCCGTCCGTATAGCCACTTCCCTAGGAGAAGCCAAGGCTTCCGCCCACTCATCATCCTCCAGACTTCCCAGGTCGTAGATCCAGATTTTAATCCTCAATATTCCAGGCCTCCTAAGCAACAAGGACACTGGAGCACTTGAGTCATTTGCTGAGGTCAAAGCCATGCCAGACACTGTGACCTCGGGTACCTCTGATGGACTGAACTACAGCAAACAATGTCAGTACTGTAGTGGAAGCTCTCCACTGAGTGCCTGTGCAGAATCTCTATAGATTGTCAGCCCCATCAATGTCTGAGACCTTTCTCAGTGAGATATCACCAAACCCGGAAAGGATGACTGGGAGACCAAGCATAATCTGCCCTCCTAAACTATATCAGATTGAAAGGTCTCTAAACAAGAATGATAGAAGAGAGAGCTGATTGAGAGCCTGAGAGGACATGCCATTTAGACTGTCCACAGCATTTGTCACCACCAAAGAGATTATGAATACTTTGGATAATGGTTTTGGCACACATGAAACTGGAGCAGACTTATAGCCCTATTTTGAGTCTGCCACGTCCAGGTATTTGTGAAGGCTGGAGAGACTGCTGCAGCTGATTAATTCAGTCTGCCGACTTGAACTCTGCACGATTGAAACAGCTCATCAAGAGAGCCAAGCGTGCTTTCATAATACTGCCTAGCTTGATTTTTTTAAAACAAAATCTTTTTCTTGATGTATTTTTTTGTTAAAACATTACAAATAAATCTTCACATTGCCATAATGTTATATAGGTCGTATGATTCAAGCAAAGGACAGTTTACCTCAGTTACAAATGTACTCAGGTTTTATAGCCTTCAATGTTTCCGATTTCTTAATCTTACAATCTGCAGCATTTTGGTTGCGCTTTTTCAATATGAAGCATGTTCTAATGTGAACTATTTAGTTCATCTGCTTCGTCAAGAATCCCAAAAACCAACATGAAACCGAGGGGTTGTGGTGGGTAGTGGGTGAGGCTATCCTGCCAGGTAGGAGGCAAAGGAGACGCTAGGCCTATCGTCTGGTTATGAGTGCTTTAGGGTTACGGTATATTGGGGGCGATAATTGTCTGGTATCTGTTATGTCCCCAGCATTCGTGAGAGTCGGGAGGCATAATATGGTGATATTGGGTAGCTCTAAGCTGAAAGATAGGAGTGCCCCCACATACGCCTGGCTTATCAAAACAATTAATTTGGAGGAAGGGAACTCCGATAACAACTCCAAGCTTGTCCCTTTAACAGACTTTCCCAGGGAGTCCAAGCAAGGAGGCTGACCTTGTGAGAGAGGTTTGATGATCCGGTTTCAAAGTTTCTGAGGGTTTTGTCAAGATGAGTGGTCATCCTGCTGTAAAGGTGTAAGGCAATGCCAACGAGGTTCAGTCAAAAATATAAGGTGTTATGCAATGAGGTATATGTACATGCAGACATAATGTACAAATACATGCCCATTTCCAATTGGCTGAGTTGCCATGATCTTGCAACCAGTGTTCTGTTTTCGTTTTTAGGTCATCGGATATATTGTTTCGTTTCTCTCACAGTTTTCTGTAGCTCAGTTGCACCATTTGTATTAGTGTGCTTGACATGGAGCCAGAACAAATATAACTTAATTGAGAAACAGACGGCATAGCCCCAGTGCAGGAAATAGGATTAAGGTGGTCTAAGAATATCAGAGTCTGCTGGTGCAGTAACAGAAGGAAAATATACCCTTTTTGTTATTTCTTAAACAGTAGGACAGTGGTTTGAGTTCTCATTAGCTTGGGACCTGCAGAGGAGTAGATTATCCACCTGAGATAACACATAGAAAGGCCTTGGATGGTGGATTTTTTTAGTTGGCTGGCCTTGTACGCAGTGGAGCTGGTTTTACATTTGATCCTTACCTATAAGTGTAATCAGAGTAAATCTCCGGATTAGGGAAGTGTGATCTACTTTCTCTCAGATAAGATAAGTTTGACTGTGGAAAGAAAGCCGAAAGTAAGTCAAGAAGTTATGAATGAGTTTTTTCGACAGGATAGCAGTGGCTCGTGGATAGGAGGTTCTTGATTTTCTTAGATAGTTAGCAAATGATCAATAGAAAGGCTCTAAAAATCACGGTAGTTCTGCAAATTGTTTCTTTCATAACTTCTATTCCTTTTAACTTCCATGTCTACTACCTACATTGTTTTATTCCCTCTTACCTTTGTCTCATGTTCAATTCTTTATTCCGATGCACTTTTATTCCTCCCCTTTATTTGTCTCTTTCTCTTTGTCAAAAGCTCTTCTTTCTCTTTCCTCATATTCCCCTTTCATTATCATTTTTTTTTTTTTTTTTTAATTTTATTTATTCTGGTCAGCAAAAAAAAGCATAGAAACTTGGTTACACAGCATGACGTCATTTGGTATATACAATTTCGTATCATAGAGGTCTTACACACATGTCCATACATAGGTTATATAGTATAGTATTCATACATCGTTCATACTTCCCCTGGTTGTTGCCTGTCGCCTTTACTTTTTTCTTAACATCCTCATCCTTGTCGCTAAGCTATCTCTGTGCTAATCAAGCATTATCTAAGCACTGTAGCATTAGTTTAGTCAGTGTCTTGTGTGGATCTAAGATATTGTACAAAAGGTTCCCAGAAATCCCTAGGTCTAGATGCCTGTGGTATTTCTTCTGCATAGGACTCCAGTGTCTCCTTACAGTAGGTCATATCAGATATCCAATCTTTGTATCGTGGTGGACGCTTGCTACCCCAACGTATTGCGATTCGGCGCTTAGCTAGTAATAATGCCACAGCCAGAAGCTTTCGTCTTCTAGCCAGCCGAATCTTGTGGAGTCCCAACAAACATACTAGTGGAGCATTTGGTATCTGCTCAGATAGCATAGCCGTTAGGGTGCTAGTTACTTCCTGCCAGTATAGTTTGAGTTGGGAACATACCCATGCCACATGTAGAAAGTCTGCGTTCGGAGCACCGCATCAGTGGCATCTATCGTCTGGTCTAAGTCCATATTGATGTAATTTTGCTGGAGTGTAGTATATCTGATGTAGGAATTTGAAGTGAATAATTCGCAAATTGCAATTTGATGTGAGCAGCTGCATTTGTGTGCTACTATAATCTCAATCTTTTTTATCTATAGGGTTTCCAACTGCCTCCTCCCATCTTTGGAGCGATCTATTCTGGGCTTGACTCTTTTCCCCCTGTGATGCGTTATACAGGCGTGTTACTAAGCGTTGGCGTGTGGGAGCTGTTAGCAGGATCTGTAGTGCGTTAAGCTGTGGGGGTTCGTCCGGGAACGATGGGTATAGTTCCCTGACTGCCATACGCAGCCGCAGGTACGCAAAGATCTTCAGTGGTGTACGATGAACGCTGAGGGACGGGTCATCTTGCGGAATAAATCTATTATGCGGGAAAATATCACTCATTGTACATATACCCATGTCCCCCAGTAAAGTTAGCATGTTTTTCTCTTGTGTAACTGTTATTCGTGGGTGGTGAGCGATGGGCAACGCCTGGGCATATATATCGGGAGTTTCTGTGCACGCTGTGCTAATGTGTGCCATGCTCGTGCCGTGCTAGTTACAGAGTGTATTTCCCCTATTGGGGTGTATCTCTTCGGATCAGATATGTAGGTGATTAGTGGAGACGGTAGCGCGCTCTCATGCTCCACGGCTATGTGCGATATATGTGCATGTGGATGTAGCCAGTAGTGGGCAAGTTGTGCCTGAGCGCAATAAAAGTATAATTGGAGATCTGGCGCTCCGAAACCCCCTTGATGATATGGTTTGGTTAGAACTTCCCATCCAACTCTCGCCTGCTTCCCAGCCCAAGTTAGTCGCTGCATGGCTGAACGCAATTTAGAAAACAGCGCTTGTGTGAGCCAAATCGGGATGTACATAAATAAGTATAAAAATCTTGGTAAGACCATCATCTTTTGTATGGCAATCCTGTCAGCCAGGGACAGAGGCAATTTGATTCACCGATCTACTTGTTCTTCTAATTTCGTTATTGCTTTCCCATAGTTCTCTCGAACCACCGTCTCCGGATTCCGGTGTATCCATACACCAAGGTATTTTACCGGTTCGGTCTGCCATTGTAGTGGGAATTCCAAGTTGGGCTGTGTTGTAGCTAGTGTGAGTGGTATGACTACCGACTTTTCCCAGTTGATACTGAGTCCCGAATAGCTTTCAAACTTAATATATTCTCTAATGAGTGGATTTAAATTAGTATCCGGGTATCGGACATATAGAACCATATCATCGGCATATAATGATATGCCTATTGGACGTAACTGGAATTGAAGAGCAGATTCAGGGTGCTGTTGGCGAATTTTACATGCTAATGGTTCTAGTGCTATTGTAAAGAGAAGCGGCGACAGTGGGCGCCCCTGCCTGGTTCCGCGGCTTATATTGATCGGGTCAGAGGTATTCCCATTTATTCAAATGCGCGCACTGGGTTCTGCGTACAAGAGCGCAATCCAGCGCAAAAAGGGTTCCGGGAAACCCATCCTGCACAGTACTGTAAACATAAATACCCACTGCACTGAGTCAAAGGCCTTCGCCGCATCCAATAAGGCTGCGGGTGCTGGCAAATCAGGATTTAAGTGGTGAAACATTGCAAAGATAGTCCTGAGGTTTTGCGTAGTGGATCTTGTCGGTATAAAACCGGCCTGATCCGGCAATATGAGATTCTGCAGCAAAGGTTGTATCCGTGTTGCAATAATTTTGGCTAAAATTTTGGCGTCCATATTTATTAAAGACAGTGGGCGGTAGGATTCACACTTAACTGGGTCCTTGCCTGGTTTAGGGATAGTGATCAGTAGCGCCTCCCTCAGCGAGGTCGGGAGCAGGCCCTCCTCGTAAGCCTCTTCATACATCTCAGCTAGATGTGGGATCAATAAATCTCGAAATTCTTTATAGAATTCCCCGGGGAGCCCAGCCACCCCGGGAGCTTTATTATTGGGAAGAGAGTTAATAGCCTCTTTGATCTCTTCTTTCGTAATATGATGACACAGGTATTCCCAATGGTCATTCGATATCCATGCCAATGCAATGTCGTCTAAATAGTGGCAGATTTCAGAAGGGGACACAGTCGTTTGCGAGGCGAGTATAATATTCTGCAAAGCAGTCTAGAATCGATGGGGTATCATATATGAGTTGTCCTTGCGTGTTTGTTATTTGTGTTATATATGTAGATTGGTGTGGTGGCCGTATTCTGTGTGAAAGCGCCCGTCCTGGTCTGCCCCCCTCGCCAAAGTTACGTGCCGTGTATTTTCGTGAGATATACTTAATCTCATCTTCTGCGAATTCATGATAGGTATCAACCTTCTGCCTAATATCCGCTAGTATCTTGGAGTTCTGAGTGGCCGCGAATTCTGTCTCTAGCTGTTGGATGTCCCTTTCTGCCATTGATAATAGCTGTTGTATGTCTTTCAATATGCCTGTATGCTTCCCTATACAGTGTCCCCTTATAGTAGCCTTAAAGGCCTCCCAGAGTGTTTTCGCACTACACCCTGCATTTAGATCAAAGTATTCTACTATAGCCTGATGCAGCTCAGAGCGAAATACCTGGTCTAGGAGTGCTCCCTGTTGCAGGCGCCAGGTAAACTGACGCGGAGTGTGTGTTGGGACTGCAAGCGCCAGACGAACGGGCGCATGGTCTGACAGTGTCTTAGGCATGTGGTCTATCAATGTTGTCCATGTACTAACTTCTTGTGTAGCTAGCCAGTAGTCTATTCTCGACCACGTATTATGTACCGTGGACGTGCAAGTGCCCTCCCTGCGACCCAGGTATCTGAAACGCCACAGATCAGTCATTGCGCATTCTACCATACCTTCTCTAATCTCCTTTGCCGCTTTCCTCCCATATCGTTCATTACCTGTGTACCTATCTAAGGCAGGATCTAAGCACGTGTTGAAATCCCCACCCCATATAATGGGAGTGGGTGGTAGATCACGTAGTTTTGCCCATATATGAGCAAAAAAAAGTGGCTCATCAGTGTTTGGGCCATATGTTGTGACTATGGTTAAGGCGGTGCCTCCAAAGTTGCCCTGTACGATGACGTATCGCCCCTGGTCGTCTTTGATGGAGCTAATAAGGATAAATGGGGTGCCACGTCGAACCAGGAGCATACTCCTCTAGCATAGGTGGAATAGGAAGATGCCATTCGGTAAGAGGCCCACCTTGCACCTATTCTCTTCTCTGTGGTATCTGTAAGATGTGTTTCTTACAGACAAGCGACGTCTACCTTATGTCGGTCTAGGTATGCCACGACCTTGCGAGTTTTCTGCGGATTATGAAGGCCTCTGACATTCCAGGTCAGGAATGTTAATGATCTAGTGTATTGTGTTCTTTTATCCGTATGCAGCATTGCCCGTAAATCGGACTTGCCGGTGACTTGTGTGTTGGTCTCTGCCGTGTGAGATGATAACTTCTACAGTGATGCTGACCAGGATTTTCAAATTTTCACCCCACCCATCCCCCTCCCACTTCGCCAACCCCCAATAAACCAGGTACCTCCCCTCTCCCCTCCCACCCTCCCGTTTTTGAAACTAGAACTTGGTGTGGTGCACACAGGTTGGCGGGAGCTGCCAGCCGAGATATTCCGGCGATATAGAAATCGCACGATTGGTCACATCAAGGAACTCAAAGGTTTTGTGCACTCAGTGACCTATCCTTGATAGTATAGCACATTTCTATCGCAAGTGTCCCTTTTTGTTTATCTAATCGGCAATAAACATATAACACAAAGTCATGCGAGGGTTACTGAAACCCAGTATCAGATTTTGCACTTATCTGTGCGAGTGGTTACAGAGGCGTGTTTTTGTATCTGCATCCTCACACCGGCGATGCAGTTGGAGCTAGTCCGTTATTCGACGTCGGAGGTGTGCTGCTGTTCATCCGGGCCACCCCTCGGTGACTTCCTCCGGGGGGCCTGGGTGCCTTTCTGCTGTAAAAACTTGAGCACATCCTTAGGTTCGTTATACACAGTTGACTTGCCACCATCCGTGATCCCCAACCGCGCTGGATAGATCATTGCATATGGAATGTTCTGGTCGCGAAGCTTCTTCTTCACTGGCAGGAACTTCTTTCGGGCTTCCTGGACCTGCTGTGTGAAGTCGGGGTATATGGAAATGTCCATGCCTTCATGCTTTAGACTACCCAGTTCTCTGGATTTTCGGAGTGCCACATCCCGATCTCGGTAATTTAGTAGCCTGGCAATGATCGGCCTTGGTCTAGCGCCCAGTGGAGGTGGTGGGGCTAGTGATCTAAGCGCCCGTTCAACAATGAAAACATCAGAGAAAGTTTCCCTTCCCAGCAGAGTCGTTAGCAGTCCTTCGACATATTTTTCCATCGGGCCTGTGTTTGTTGTCTCTGCAATGCCCATAAGTCGAAGGTTGTTCCGTCTTGAGCGTGCTTCGGAGTCTTCAGCCCTCGCCATTAGGGCTGCTATGGTTTTATCCATCTTACCCTGCCGCTGGTCCATTTGTTGGTGCACGTCTTCAATGTCAGAGATTCTTCTTTCAGCCATGTCTATGCGCTCCGTATGCCTGTCCAACCGTTCAGACATCCGATCCACTGTGTATGTGAGGGTGTCTATTTTCCCATCAATATTTGTTAGGGTGGCCTGTATCGTCGAGAACATTGAGTGCACATCCCCAGAAGCTTCCGCGCCTGTGGGTGCCACTGCGCTCTGAGTTGGTTGGTGATCCTCCTGACTCCCCTCGGCTGCTTTTTTCGTTTGTTCGAATTGTAGCTTTGATTGGGTCCTGTCCGTTTTCCCCATGGTCCCCCTGTAGGATTGGTGAGGGGGTGCGTTCCTTCGCCTGTCCATATTAAATATCCAAAATGCTCCGTTATCTTTGACCTTTGCCCCTGTCTTTATGTGTATCAAAGATAGTCCATTCAGGGGTGCCTTTCTTACAACGGCGCTGCGCCCTTGGATGCCACTGCCAACTTCCCCACTGTTAAGCCGTGTCTCCTGGGCGTTGTTTTATGATTAGCTTGCTGTGTGCCAGTCTATGGCGTGGCAAGTGGACTTTCCTATCAGCAGCTCTGCTATATTGCGGCTAGATTTGTACTGCTCTTTTTCCGGGCCCAGCACTGTCCAAGCAAAACCCCAGTGCAGACTCTGGCGATGTTCGACGTTTGGTTCCTTAACAACTTGTTCCCGGGGGGCACACCAACACTTTTTGTCAACTCTCTGTGTTTTCTGGCCGTAGCCCTTTATGGCGCACCAGGGTAGTGGAAGAAGTCGATGGAAAAGGCCGCCGCTGGCCACGCTGTGACCAGACTCACCCCCCTGTGTATTGGGGCTGTAGCAGGCAGGCCCTGGCCTTGGTCTACCCGATCGTGCAGTCTTCCCCTGTAGGTGTATGTGCTGTGTCGTCGGTGGCACAGTCCCCCGCTAAAGGTCAGTTGTGGCGTATCTTGATTGTCGTGTCTAGCTGGGGTCCGCTCCAGCTCACCACCTTCACCCTTGGTCGCCGCCACAGTCGACACTCTCAGTGCTTGCCCTTAATTTCTCTCAATATTCGCATTGAAGGCCGTACAGTCTCACCTTTGCAGTCCCACAGCCTTGGAATCGCCTTTGTGTCCTCCAATGCCAGTACCTCGGGGTTTATGCCAGTGCAGATCTTTGTGCCTTCTGGCACCGCAGCCGCTGCCATCTTACCGCTGCATGGCTGCCACCAGTGCCGGTCCGGCGCACACCTTCCGTCCCCCCTCGGCGCTGTTTTTCCCCGCCACTTGTTTGTTGCTCTGGCCTCTGTTACGCTGCTCCGGTCGTGTGAGGGGGTATTGCGTTTTTTGTGCGCCGCCTTCCAAGAGCGGCCGCGCGCGCCCGCTGGCTCCCCGCTACTTGCAGCAAGGATCGGCGACGCCGCACTGCAGGATGGTTTCTGCCGCTTGCGTGCTCTGCGTCACGGCCGGTGTTCACTCGAGCTCGCGGTTCAGCCCACGTCTTCCTAACCTGGGCCTCCTGCACGTCACACGGCCGCGCCTGATCTCCGGCTTCCCCAGGTCGTTTCTCGCCGCCAAGCAGGTTTCTAAGGGCGGACCTAGTCCTCCGATACAGTTCTTCAAGGGACACAAGCCTCTTGCAGCTCACTGGGTGCAGGATAGATTAAGGATTGTTGCGTGACCGAAGGAGCTCGCTCAGGAAGCGGCCATCTTCGGGCTTGGCTAGCTCCGCCCCCCCTTCATTATCATTTTTTAAAGTTTATTGTACTTACTCTCAGTTGATGTACGCATTGGAACAGCAATCAAACTTGAACGCAGTGCACAAAAACACCAAGTAAATATTGTAGAACATGGCAGCTGCCATGTAAACGTTACATACTGGAATCCCGGAGCCATTGAAGGTCTGGCAACAATGTAGGAGTCACAAAAATTATGATATGTATATAGCACACTCTACCAAACATCTCCAGGAATATATATAGCACAGCCTACACAAACATCTCCAGGCACAGATGTAAAAGCACTGCTTTGAAGTTGCCTGCTTTATGGTGTCCGCATGGTATGGCCACGTGGAGGCAGTTGCAAGTGATGCTTCCTGGGAGGCAGATCAATAGGTTCAGCAGCAAAAAATTGCGGGTTTTCTAGAGGAGTCATTGTGAGAGTGCCTGCTCAACTTTCTGCAGTTGAAGGAGGACTGTAGACATCTTCTAAAGTCCTTCCAATCTTTTTTTGTAAAGTAGTTTCCTTCTCTTTAACACGTTTGCTTATTATGTATTTTTTTCCCTCTCTTTCCTATAGAGGAAAAGGTCCCTGGATAGAGAATTTGAATGTTTTCCAGATGAGGCGTGTCTAAGATCCAAGAAATCCGATGCTGGAACTGTGGTGTCATCGTCTTCTGTTTCAAATGCTTGGCTTCGATGTGGCGATGGATTTGAAGACTCTTCCTCACAGAAGGTATAGTAATATTGCTTATAGTGGAGATATTCATCCTGCCATTGTCTGAGGATACAGCTGCACTGTCACCCAGTGGCAGCGGGTTTAAAACTTCTAGAACCACTCGTCTAACTTTCTAAAGACCAGGCTTAGCTGCTCCTCAGCTTCCCAATATGGCCCTAACATAATGGACTCTAATGACTAGTAGCTACTAGAATACCCAACTGTTTGTACTGGTGAGAATCCTCTGAGGTTAACTATAATTTATTTAAGCATGTGTTTGTACTGATATAGTGTATATGTTAAGTTCAGGATAGAGCTTGATAAATGTTTATTTTTGGAGGCCCATTTGAATATTCTATTTCCTCAATGGAAACCAGTGTTCTGAAATGCTGAAGTGAATAACTAAGGTAGATTTTACAGGTGCTGTATTCCGTGTTAGGGCATACACATTGGAGGTACTTCTTGTTTACATTTTTGGGAACGGGGTTGCAGAGCAGCATCTTCCGTTGATACCGGTGAACACCACTTACGGTCACCATACCCAACTAAGGAACACTGCACATAAATGCAGCAAAAGGTTTGTACCAATATTAGGATATTATGCCCTACTGTGTGCTATGTTTATAAATTGAGGAGTGTGTGTTGTTCATTTTAGAAGTGTGAAGATACCCTGTAAAGTACTTTGTTATTTTATGTTAATAACATTTATAGTGCACATAGCTTTCCCAGCGCTACCCACTGGTAACAAGTATAATCCACCCAAGAGAGAAGAGGGAGGTAGGATACCGAACCTCCTAATAGGCGAAGAGCCAAGTTTTGAGCTTTTTCATGAAATCGATATGTCTCTTGGTATTCCTTAGCTTAAGGGGTGCTGTTCCAAAAAGCTGGGGCTAAAACTTGAAAGGAGCAGCCACCGGCTCTTTTCTTTTGGAACTATGGAGTAACCGGCAGTTTTAGCTCAGCAGAGCGGAGTGCTCTGTTTGGGAGAAATGGTTGCATGAGATCAGACAGGATAGGAGCACCTGATGCAGTCATAATCTTATGTGCCGTACTAAGGGTTTTAAATTGAATATGTCTCTCAACAGGCAGCTAATGGAGCCTACGAAGAAGTCCCGAAGCGGGACAGAACTTAGGGAGGGAAAACAGTAATCTGGCCACAGCGTTTAGGACCGACTGTAGCCTCTTTAAGATCGATTTCTTGCTACCTAAATAAAGAATGTTACAGTAGTCCAGGTGAGACAGAATCAGAGATTGAATAATTAGCTGACGAATTTGAGGTTGAAATAGGCAAACAGTGGGTTTCAGTCCTCTCAAAAGGCCAAAACAGGTACCGGCCACAGTGGTCACTTGTGTCTCAAAACTGAAAGGGGAGTCCAACCAGATGCCCTGTTTTTAACAGAAGTTTTAGGTGAGGGAGGGGGCCCCAGGCTGTCTGGCCACCAAAGATCTCCCCATGATTGAGTGTACTTACGAACAGCAAGATCTCAGTTTTACTGAAGTTTAGTTTTAAACAATTGTCTTCCATCAAACCAGCCACGGACCGCATACAACTTTAAAAATTATTGATGTCTTTTGAGGAGTCAGCAGAGAAGGAGATAAGTTGGGTATTGTCTGTGTATGAAACAATAGAGACCCCAAAGTGCTTCACAATCTGTGTCAGAGGTCTGACGTATATATTGCATAAAGTGGGACTTAACAAGGAGTCCTGAAGGACCCCGTGCTCCAAGGATCTGGGTGATTAAGAAAATGGAGGGGAGATAACCTGAAACGAACAGTGGCTGAGGCAAGAGGCAAGCCAGGTCTGAGCCTTACCACATATGTCGACATCACAAAGACGCTGTAAAAGCACCTTATGAGAGACGGTGTCAAAGGCGGCACTCAAATCTAAAAGAATGAGGGACGCATGTCATGTTTTGACATATATACTTGAGGAAGATGGTACGCTATGGGACAGACACTATTTTGTGAACTACAAAGGGCCATGTTCTGATTGTCGACTGGTTGTTTTGTTGGTGCTGGGTTTTTTTACGAGCCAAGAACTGGTATAGCATCCTATTTGTATGCTCGTTTTGTTATTAGTTGGCGAGTGGTGTAGGGAGAAAGTAGGCGTGGTATGCCCAGATCTAGTATGCATGCATGTTTTGTTCTTCTGTCACAGAGTCTCCCTGCACTGCTTATAAAGTGGTGTAATGGTGTGATGCATAGAGATTTCTGAGCTGCGGGACATGCATAGGCCACTATGATGATAACTTGTTTTTTTATATTGCTTGTGGCATGCTTTACCTGTTACCTGCATCTTTAAAATTAAATTAAATTTGAGAATTCATATAGCGCAGCTTATCACCCAGGCGCTGTCCATGGGCACGGGGAGATTAAGTGATTTGCCCAGAATCACAGGATGTTGAGGTGACGCCGAGACTCGAACCGGGATCCCCAGCTCCCGAGTTGGCAGCTCTGACCCCTGTACCACATTTTCTCCCCATCTTAAAAACAAGAGCGATTGTGTCCTGAATACTCTGACCCCACTACAAGCAGACAGTTCAGACATTTATTTCTGTGGTTGTATAGTTCTATGCGGACAACTGCAGACACAGAGACACAGATCTGTACACCAGGCAATTGTTAGACAATGTTCACAGCATTTTCATGTTCTTTACAGTTTGCCTGTTTTCATTTATTCTAAAAATGTGGGTCTTAGGAAATGCTTTTGTTGGCATCTCCTGTGAATTGCTGGATTTGACATCTGGTAACATACAAGGCCATATTCTGATCCCAGGGACCAGGCTCTGCCCACAACAAGACCCAGTGTTTTTGGTATTGTTCCCAGGATGCTTGGGATCTCTCCATTTATTCACCTGACTATACTTCGAGGATGTCCCGTTGAGCCAACACACCCACCTGGGCTTCTGGATTGCACCAAATCTAAGGATTTGCCCCTGCTGTAACCTAGTGATATAAACAAGCTGCAAAATGACATGCTAAGATTTATACAGAACTCATGAAATATATAAATGAATGATATCACCTTACCTATTAAGCAAAGCTGTAGCAGTATATGATAAGCTGAACACCGACAAGACTGAAATTGTGTTCTTTGGGAAGAATACTTCACCGTGGGACTCCACCTTGTGGCCAACAGAGCTAGGACCGACACCCACGCCAAGAACTTCAGGATCGTCATCAACAGCAAACTCAACGTAACCACTCAAGTCAACGCTATCAACGCCTCATGTTTCCATACCCTGAAGATGCTGAGGAAGATTTTCAAATGGCTCCCAATCTACACCCGGAAAACCGTTGCACACGCTCTGGTCAAAAGTGGGACTACGGGAACTCCCTCTATGCCATGATTAACAAAAAAACTCACCAGAAGGCTGCAGACGTTCAGAACTCGGCAGCCAGAATCACTCTCAAACTCCCACACCAAACTCACATGTTATGTTAATAAATTTATTAAGCGCACAAATACCCGAAGGTGTCTTGGCGCCACATCACACCACATCTGAAGAAGCTCCACTGGCTCACCATACACAAACGAGCACAATTCGAACTCCTTACCCACACTTTCGAGGCACTATATAAAACTAGCCCAGCATGCCTCAACAATCGAATCTGCTTTCGAAATCCTAATCTTAAGAAGTATTACCCACATCATCTCCAGTCTTGACTCTAGGATGGTCAAAGAAAGGACCTTTTTCAAATCTTACTTAAATGCGACTAAAGAGCTTGAATTGAGATGGAGTACGATTTCTGCTATTAAGGAGGTCCTTCCTCTCTTAGACAGGAGTTTAGAGGAGGGGCTGGCTAGAGCAGAAGTTTCCGTGAATCCATGGAGCTCTTGATACCTCCCTAGCCCCCTTCTGTCTTTGGGCCTGTTGAAGCTGAACTGACTGCGGGATGGAGGCAGCAGTAAGCGGAAAAACGAGTGACTTCCACTTTCTCCCTTCCAGCCAATATGCAGTGTGCTTTGCAATAGGAGATGCACTGTTGGCAGTGCACTCCTCACACATTCTGCTCCTCATGTTTGAGACTCTCTGCCTCACTTCTGAGCAGTCATTTCCACAGAGTTCTGACAGGACAGGGCGAAAAACAGGGAGAAGTTTTTAAACCGCGCGTTTAGTCCCATGACAAGGCGGCACAGTGTAAGATCTATAAACACATGGCCAGTAATGACATCCGTGAATACTAATACAATTGAAATTAAACGTAAGGCATTGGAAAAGAAATTGGGTGACCTATGAAGTAACATTCAGAGCCTGGGTGTAAGCGAAACCATGTTTATATTTTAAAGCCAGCCACATACATGGAGCTCCCTCGCCTGTCTGCCAGTAACTGTCACCACAGCTCCCGAGTATTCCATTGCATCACACAGAACCCCTGTCACCGTGGCAACAGTCACCCAGCACGATGTCACCCTATACCTCCATTCAATTATAACATATCTCCCTCTGTTATACAGTGACAATAAAAAAGTTAAAAGTATAATAAAATACATCCTTTATACATTATAAAAAATGAAACTATAACATTGAAATGAAAATGAAATGAAACTTTTATAAAGCGCATATATGCCGAGGCATCTTAGTTCTAGAGCTGTCTTTGCAGTTGAGCGGAGGGAACATGCATAGGTTTAAGACTTGGGTACAAACAGCCATGTTTTTAGCAATTTTCTAAACAACTGTCTGTTGGTTTGGCTTCTCAGTGTAAGAGACAGAGTGTTCCAGAGTTTACAGGCCAGATGGAAAAAGCTTCTGCCACCCCATTTTACGGTCTTCACCCTAGGGATGTCCAGCAGACAGGCAGTCGACGACCTAAGATTGCTTTGTGGGACGTACCATCTGATGAATTTGCTGAAGTAGGCAGAGCCGGCACCGTAGAGGGCCTTGTGAACAATACACAGGGACCTAAATTGGACCCTCGCCTGGACCGGCAGCCATTGCAAATCCCGAATACTTTGGGACACCGAACTGAATTTGGGGATTTTAAGCAGTAATCATGCTGCTGCATTTTCAAGTGACTGAAGCTTGTGTAGGGTCATCTTTTTTGCTCCCAGATAGAAGGCGTTGCAGTAATCTATCTTTGATAGCACCAAGGCTGCAATCACTTTTTTCCGTAGATCCATCGGAATAAAAGGTGAGACTTTTTTTAGGATCTTCAAAGTATAGAAGCAGGATGAAGTGATAAGATTGACCTGGTCCGATATAGATAGCTGATCGTCTAGCGTAACTCCTAGAATTTTTTACTTTCTTTACTGGGGATGGGCAAGGTCCGGCTACTTGTGGCCACCAGGAATTGTTCCAGAAAGAGGTGTTTTTACTAAGTAGTAGCACCTCGGTTTTATCGGTGTTTAGTTTTAAACAATTGTCCCGCTTCATTCTGATGATGTGGACCATACAGTTATTAAATTTCATTGCCACATCATCTGGCTTTAATGATAAAGACACCACTATTTGCGTGTCATCCGCACAGCAGATCGCGGTAAAACCGTGAGCGCGGATGAGTTTAGCCAGTGGGGTAACGTAAACATTGAACAGAGTTGGGGATAACAAGGATCCCTGGGGCACCCCGCACGGCAGGGCGTAAGGATGTGATATATATCCTCTCATCCCTACAGATTGCTCTCTGTTTGCTAGAAACGATCTTATAATGTTGGAGGCTCCACCTGTGATCCCCATTTCAGATAAGCGCCGAATGAGTACTTGATGGTTTACCGTATCGAATGCGGCTGAGAGTTCTAGCAAAATAAGTATTGCCTTCCCTCCTCCATCTAGCTGGATGCGGATCTCCTCAGTGGCTGCAATTAGTGCTGACTCTGTGCAATGTAGAGGCCGAAATCCGTGTTGTGCTGAGTCCATTTTGTCGTTTGATTCCAGGAAATGTAGCAGATCTTCATTTATGGCTTTTTCAAGGACTTTGGATGGAAACGGAAGACAGGAAATTGGCCGATAATTTCTAACCTCCGTAGGGTCTTGCGAGGTTTTTTTCAGGATAGGACGTACTAGTGATATTTTCCAGATGCTTGGGAAGGACCCTGAGTCAAGAATATTGTTTAGGAGGGGTGCAAGATGGCATGCGATGGTACTGGGGACCATATGAAGGACCATCGCCAGACAGGGGTCCAGTGGGGATCCAGATTTGGTTGATAGTATAAGCCTCTCCACTTTTTCGGGCGTTAGGTGATTTAACTTTTCCAGGCGAGCCTGTTTAATATCCTCATCATGATCCAGGCAAAACAGCTCATCAGGGCTGGTCCCAATTTGATGACTAGAGAACTCGTCATATAAATTTTTTACTTTATTGTAAAATAAATCTGCCAGTTTATCGCAAAATTCTGTATTTGGGGTGAACTGTTTCCTTTCATCAAATTTAGATAATGTAGTGACTGTTTTAAAAAGCTCTCTGACTGAATTTTTTGCAGAGCTAATTTTCTCAGTAAAAATGTGTGACTTTGCTGAAATAATTGCCTCTTTGTAATTTTCGATCTTTGGCCCTACACTTCTCAAGTTCCTTCAGCTCGGCCGTGTACCACGGTGCTGATGGTTGTTTCCTGCAGTTATATATATGTTTTTCAGGGACCACTGAGTTAATCCAGCCAGTAAAAGTGAGGGCTGCCGAGTTGGAATCAATGTTTAAGCAAGGAGTGTGGGAACGTAAGGCTGAATATAAATCCTGTGTATTTATTTTCCGCCATGGGCGAGTTGTAACCGTGCTTTTGATGTTAGGTGGTTTGAGGGTCTCTCCTGGAATAGTTAAGCCGAAGAATACAGCACTATGATCTGTCCAGACCAGAGGTAAATCTCTGTTAAAAGTAATCCGCTCATAGTTGGTGAAAATGCCATCGAGAGTATGGTTACCTATGTGAGTTGGCTCAGTAACGATCTGGCTTAAGTCGAAGCTCTTGAGACAGTCAATTAAGTTGATGGTATCTCTGCATTCAGTAGATTCCAAATGGAAATTAAAGTCACCCAGCAAAGTGAAATTGGGACACTCTATGCAGGATTCCAGAAAGGTCTGTATGGAGGAAATAAATCTGTTCCTGGGGCCAGGTGGCCGGTAGAATAAGACCCCATTAGAAGCTACCTTATTGTTAAATTTGAGAAGAAACATAATAGTTTCTTCCTCTAGTTGAGGGATGACTGTAAATGTGACTTTAATATTAGTGGGATATGCAATAGCGACCCCTCATCCTTGTGCCCCTTCTCTGTCTACTCTGAAGAGCTCATACCCTTTAGGAAGGGCCGTATTAAGATCTGGATCAGAAGAGCTATTAGTCCAGGTTTCCATAAGAAAATTTAGGTCAAGGTTGTGCTGATCAATAAAGTCCGCAAGTTCGTATTTGTGTTTGGGAAGTGACCTGATATTCAGTAACACACATGTAAGGATGGAATCTAATGGCTCACAATTGTGAACATTAACTTTACAAATCAACTTTACTAAAAGCATTGCAAAACTAACTGCCCCAACACGTTCCCCCATCATAACAAAAACAAATCAATTCATCACAAAATCCTAAAACCTGGCCGGAACATGATGTTGCCTGCATCCATTCCCACACAAATTATTCAACACACTTCCATCCCCCTCCAAATCTCTTCTTTTATTCAACCTTTCTATCTCATTCACTCAACTCCTCCGCACCTGACTCTTTTCCCTATTGCACCCTGGCTTTACCATTTCTGCATCTGCCAGCAACATAAAACCACTGCACCTCTATTCTCCTTCATCTCTTCCTTCCCACCTTTTCCTTACTTCATCACTTTTTTTAAAATACAGCGCCACCCCCCTTTTGTTCCACTTCTGTCCATTCTTTAAGACAACATGCCACTCATAAACTCGCTGCACTCCATCAAATCCAAATATTTTTTAACTCCATCCTTCCTCCTTCCCAATTTGATTTTCACATAATCGCCCACTCCAATCCTTCCTCCTTTCGACCAGATCAGACCCCTCTCCTTCATAGCGTCACTATCCTTCTTCCACTGGGGAGACAATTTTGTTTTTGCTTCTCTTCCTTTCGTTCTCACAAAAGACGTCTTGCCAGTGACACTATTCAAGGTCTTATTGTACAGCCATACCATGTTTTCAACAACTTTCTTCACTCTTTCTTCCTCACAAAGCCATTTGAATTGTACCCTTGATAAGATGATTAACTCGCTCTGCTAGGCCATTACATTGGGGATTATACAAAGATGTGCGAACATGCCTAATTCCATGTTTTTTAAGAAAATCTGCTTAGCCGTGGACTTGAACTCGGTGCCATTATCCATTATGGTGATCCCAAGACAACCTTCTCTCATGAATACCCTATCAAACACTTTAACAACACTCTCAGCAGTTCTGTTTTTTAAAAACTCAATGGTCAACCACCATGAAAAACATCACCCATCACTCCCTCAAACCGTTAAGATTCACCCATAATCCATGAGGCCAGTAAAATCCACACAAACATTCATCCAGGCACACTCTTAATCACTCAGAGGCTCATTCCTTCAACACCAACTTTCAACCACTTCTCACTCTTTCTAATCAAGGCACACTCTTCCTTCACATCACTATCCACACCTGGCCACCAAATTTTCTCCTTCAATCGTCTTTCAGTAACAGGCTGTCCGAGATGACCTTCATGCACTAGCATAATCAACCTTTTCCTTACCCCTTCTGGAGTTACATATCTCTCTCCTCACTAAAGAATGGGTTACACCCATGCTTAACTCTCCTTGTAACTTGACATAACTGAGCAATGGTACACTAGTGTCCGCTTCTCTTTTCCAACCATCCCAGAAACATCTCATTAAATTGTGGAAAACCATATCCGCTTGTACCACTCTCTTCCACTCTTCTTGTGAAACAGCCTCATAATCTCCTCCCATCACATCTTCAACACTCACCTCAACACACACCATCTCACACCACTCCTGTGATGTTACATGTTTATTACCCATACTTAACAGCATCCTTGACATGCAATTGCCTTGTTCTTTTCTCCAACCAACAACATACTCTACATCATATCGATACTCTTGCAAGCGAGATGCAAATCTAGCTAACCTGACTGAAACTCTGTCAACACCTTCAGGTTGCAAAACCCTCAACAAAGGTTTGTAATCTGTGCTTAGTGTAAAATAAACACCCAAAAATATGTACGGAAATACTCTGCGCCTCATGCAGCTGCTACAGCTTCTCACTCAATAACAGCGTAGTTACGCTCTGTCTGACTCAACAACCTTGATGCAAATGTCACAGGTTTGTGTACCCCATCTTTACAGTGTGAGAGCACAGCTACTAATCCATGAGCACTGGATTCAACAGTTAGAATGCTTACCCCCTAAGATCAAATATTTGAGTTGGCGAACCCCAATTTGATATTCTCAAATACCTTCTCTTCCCTCTCACTCCATTGAAGCTCTTTCCCTTTCCTCAATAACTCCCTCAATGCTTCAGTCTTTTCAGTAAAATTGTTGACCGATTTGGCGTAATACTCTATTAACTCCATGAAAGAGCACACTTGATCTTTTACCTGAGGATCCAGGGCTAAACTATTGGCTTTGACAAGGTCTTCTTTGGGCTAAACACCTAATTCTTAAACGGTGTAACCCAAGTATTCAATCACTTTCACTAACAGCTGACATTTCTGTTTTCGTAATGTTAATCCTGCTCCCCTCGATGTCTTCAACATCTTAACTAGAAAACAGTTGTGTTCCTCCTCTTTGTAACCAAAAGCAAGAAGGTTGTCCTGAAAAAAACGAACATTACACGGATCTTTAAATAATCTACTCCTCATGCGCTGGAAGACGCTAGAAGCTGATGTCAAACTGAAGGAAAGTCTGATAAACTAGAATACCCCCTCCGTAATAAAATCTGTCGGATTCCTAGATCTGGGGTGAAGTTTAATCTGAAGATATGCCAACTTCAGTTCTAACCTAGTAAAGTATTTGGCATTATTGAGCAAGAACACCATTTACGATATACTTGGGAGGGGAAAACTGTCCATCACAATACATTGGTTGAGGGCCCTCAAATTAGCACAAAATCTCAAGCGACCATCCCCTTTTTTTGTGATTACCACGAGGGAAAGCCACTCGGATGCCTCCACAGCTTCTATGATTCCATCTTTCTGCATGTCCAACAGCATTTCATTCACTTCACCCTGGACCGCTATGGGGGCTTTCTTTAAATTATGCCTTTCTAGCCTAGCACCTTCATTAAGCTTTATTTCGTGCATGTAACCCTTTAATGTTTCCACTTGTTCCTTGAAAACATCAGTGAATTTGTCCAGTATCACTTCTAGACCCTCCTCTCCTTGTATAACCAACACTTGTAAACTGGATCGAAGATCAAGGATAATCTGTAAGTCATACTGCTGTATCCAACCCAGAGTGGCGGGACCATCTTTTGATGCATACATTTTCCCTTCTGCCACTCTTCCCTTGAATGAGAATGTGGACTCTACAAAACACAAAATATAGATAATCCCCACACGGTATCCTTCTCGGATGATTAGTGCGCTATACAAATCAACATAACTGTTTTATTACAGTATATCGGGTTGGTGATGGGCCCCTCCCACAGCTCACTCCTAGTCTTCTGTTGATCACTATTAGTACAATGGCAGTGAATCTGCACAATGGCACCAGGATGTCCTGCACATATTGCAACAAGGCCTGCAGCGAGAAGGGTGCACCTCGCTCCCAATCATAGTTGAGAGCTCAGAGAACATTTCCTGACAACATTTCTGTATGGACAAATAATTCCATTCGGTTGCACAAAATCAGCATCAGGGTAACATTAAGGTTCCTAATAACCAAAGTTGTCAAATAAAATCTTTTAATCACTTTAGCATGAATCAGTCTGTGTTTGCTGTTCAGCGATATGTCCTTTTTTTGGGTGCTTCTCGATCAGCGGTGCTAACAGATCATTGTCCAAACTCTGCCTGACTTTAAGAACCCCCGCTTCCACCTCATGGAAATCTTGTGTAAGAAATTGGGTTATTAGTTGAGAGGGGTAGAAGCGCTATTCAAATAATAAACCCAAGCCTTGTCAGAGTGAAAGACAAAAGTCACTAAATTAACCTGTGCTTAACCCTCTAGTAGCTTGGCACAAAGCAGTCAGACTTAACCTAGAGGCAATGTGTAAAGTATTTATGCAGCACTCAAACAATAAAGTGAAAGCACAACACAATAAAAATCCCAAACCGATTTAGAACAAAAGAGTACATTTTAATATATAACATTACACTAAAATGACAAAAATCCAATCAGTAGACCTAGAGATATGAGTTTTCAGCGATAAGAAGCACAAAACACCACTCGTGGTTATCTGGTCCCGCTACACCAGGGAAACCGACATATTCAGGCCAACCATGATGGAGCACAGGTCGGATACATGGACCAGGTTAGGGCAGCTGAAAAGTTACATACTCAACCCCAACACAAAGTGTGCCGTTCACATTGGTGGGGGTCCAAGTAGAAGGCTGGCGGCATGAGGAGCAGGTCGAGCGCTCCATACGGTTGTTTCTGTAGTGGAAAGAGCTGGTCGTTGCTGGATCTTTATGTTGGTGATCTTTGTGGGCTTTTGCTTTCAGTACGAATTGCAGGTTTCACCTTCCTGATCGTTGCAGACGATCGCTGTCTGTATGAAAAGCAGGTCCTGCGGCAGCTTCACATTGGCAGCCGTCATGGGCAGTCGATTCTCGGCACCAAGTGGTCACGTTGCGATCGTGAGGAGCCCAAAACTTCTGTATCTTCAGCTTCTCTTCAGGAGGAGTTCACACTACTGCCAGCCAATGGTTTAGGACCTGGGAGACTCCTCTTGGGAATCGGAATTCACTCTAGCAGAGGCCAGCAGCAGGGCTCAGGCAGGTGCATTTGGTGGCTTTTCACCTGGGCAGGTGCAGGGAGCCCTCTGGGTGCTTTTTGTGTCCCTGTAGTCATTCTGGATAGCCTGGGTTCAAGGCAAGCAGGTCCACTCATCCTTCTTCAGATAGCAGGGCAGCCCTTCTTTCACAGGCAGCAGGACATTCCTTCTTCTTAATCTTCCACAGGTCCAGGAGTGTTCTGATGAAAGTTTCTGAAAATGCTACATTTATACCTGATGCTAGCCTTTCTATGGATAATTCCCTGGCCTTCACTCTAAACTGGTTCTGGACAGTTCTTCTTTCTCCTCTGAGTTTGGCTGCAAACTATCTAGAGTGACAAAGGTTCCTTGTTGTGTGCTGCGAGTAGGGTCTTTTGAAATTGTAATCTGGGCAAGGCACAGCCATCCTTGTAGGAAGACCCACTCCCCTCACCCACAGGCCTTAATTGTTCCCATTTATGGAAGGAATACATAACCCACAGCAAGCGAGCCATTCACAGTCATGTGACACAGGACACTGGCAGAAAGGCACATTTTGGTTTAGGGAGAAAGATTCTGACTTTCTATAAGTGGCATTTCCTGAATAGTAACTTGAAATCTGACTTTATCATTAAGGAGGACTTTAAATTGCAATTCATGTGAGTGTAAGTAGCATACCTCTATCTGGTCCCAAACTGAAATTAGCACATATTAATTGTAATAAGGTATCCCAGTGTCTATGGAAGAGATAGCCTTTCAACAGTGAAAAACAACTTTAGGACATGTAAAACTTAACCCAACATGTCCTACTTTCCAAACACCATGTACCCTGCCCCTTGAGCCTTTAGGGCAATCCTTAGGGGTGCTTTGTAAATATTAAAAAGGAAGAGTTAGTCCTGGCTAAAGATTTAGTTGGCCAGGTTTAAAAGGCTACTTTAGTGGGTGGCATAATGAGTGCTGCAGCCCACTAGTAGCATTTAATGTACAGGTCCTAAGTACATGTAGTACCATTTGCTAGGGAGATATAAGTAAATTAAATGTACCAATCAGGTGCAGGCAACGTTTACCATATTTAAAAGGTAGAGCACTAGCACTTTACCACTGGCCAGCAGGGAAAAAGTGCAGGGTCCTGAAAGCCAACAAAAATGTGTTCAGCAAAGGAAGGCAAAGGTCTGTGGTGACCCTGCAGAAAGGGCCAGGTCGAACATGTTGCATATATGGGATACCAATTTCCAGTAGTGTGGATTTATACCTCTTGCTTCATTGTTTGAAATGAATGAGGTTTCAACTGAAATGAAGGGCACCATGCCTTAACCACTCCCTGCAATCAGAAATACTACATGATGTCAAGTGGAATGACGTTCTTTTAGATTTGAATTAGGCCAGTGTCATACATTTGTTGTCTAGGAAGATATTGTCTCACTGCCAGAGTTCCAAATTAGTGAGTTGCGCTTTGGGTTTCGGTTCCAGTGTTAGGGGCTTGAGAGGGCTATTGAGTAAGGGGATTTTGGGGAATACGACGACTTCACCCCACACAGCCATGCTCCAGGCCTGATAGTGCACACAACAGAGTGAATGTCTCCATGTCTGTGTGCATTTCAGGCGCGGGCAGAAAAGCTGTTGTGCCCATTCTGAGGTGTGGGCCACCCCCACCCTTTCTCTTTTATTGACCATTTTTCTTTGGTGTCTTTCTGCTTCACTTGTCGGGGGGAAATTTGGGGTAAGCAATTTCCAATCTTTCTCCATACCTGGGAGGCTAGAAAAAGTGTTGGAACTGTTCTGAGGTAGATGCGGGGTGCACCAACCCCTTTTTTCCTTCACTTTCCCCCCAGTCTGGCCCATAGATGTCAGACAAACTGCGGGGCTATTATGGGGTGGGACATGGCCCACTGCCTGGAAGGCCCACTCTCATCCCCCCCAGGCCACCCTCCTTTAGTTTTTTGACCGTTTTTTCCAGGTGTAGTGGGCCATCTCCACCCTCCTCCCTCCACTCTGTGGACAGATTGGCACCAAACCTCCCCATTCGTCTCTCCTGTTGTGCAGAAAGACTGTTCTACCATTTCTAGGGTGGTAACATATTCCATTGCCTGGGTGGGCCTCGCCTTCCCTTCTTCCTTTAACCTTTCTTCCTTGTTGTCTGGGGCATTTGTTTCCATGCTCCCAGAGTGTGGGGTGAGTAGATGGGGGTAAAATCTCCCAATCCTCCCCCCAGGAGGTGGCACAGTGTTGGGGTCTTTATGGGTTGGGGCCTTGGGCTGATGCCTGGGAGGCCCGCCCTCAACCCTTCTTTTTTGTTTTTTTTTACCCTGGTGTCTGGTGGTCTTTATGCCCACCCTGGAGCTAAGTTGGGGTTAAAATCCCTCAATGTACACCCCCGCCCCAATGTTAGCAGAATGACTGTAATATCCCTTTTGCTTGTGATTGCAGTCCCATGGTGATCCCCATGCAGGTACTGCTGTAAATTGCCTCTCTACCAAGCGGTACCTTTAGCAGAGTTATGCTTCCCGACCTCTGATGAAATTGAAAGCCTAATGGCACTGTCTGCTTTCACTTTTGTCACTTTGACATAAGCATGCTGCTTGTCACCGTGACCCAAAAAATATATAATTTCGGGACACAAGGGAAGATCTTCCCTTGTGTTCTTAAATACTTTTTTACAGAGAAAATCTTTCTTGTACCAGCGCTGGAATGCAGAGGACGAGATGTCCCTTTTTTCTGCATTTTAGAGGATTAACAGTGCTAAATATATGGAATTCTTGTTTCTTTGAGGGGAGGGGGACAGCAAGCTCAGCAGGCATACCTTTGGTTGCCTTAGAATGTTCCTTTCAGTTAAATGTGCCAGAGTGTATGATTCCCTGTCCCGTATTCCATTAGGGTTGGCAAATCCCAAAACCCATATTAAAGCTTAGCTTCCTGCACTTTGCATCTGGGACATGATAAGGTTGCCCCCAGGTGACATCTGCTTATCTGTCGGGGAGTGGGTATGTCATATGTATGTATGTGTTACACTAGGTAAGTTTAAAGTCGGCATTTCTAGATACCTTAGGAACAACCATAAGTTTATAGAGCTCTAGTCCGACTAGTTTGTTTCCTTGCCCAGGTCAGTTGCTATTTCCCCCCGCAGTCCCTTTAGTGCGCACGTGGTCGAGTTGAAGAAAGCTCTGTATAACACTGATACTGTTTTCTTCCTCTACCTTAGTGTCCGTAATAGCTGTAATATGCATGAGTATCGGGTTCAGACTCACCCATTTCCCATACTCTTCGCAGTGTACCATTCAGTAATCTGAAAGGCTAAAAAATGACCCAGTGAGATATCATTATCCTGTATTATTTTATGAAATGTTCTAACCTGGCCACCTCCAAAGATTTATAGAATATTCTCATTTGGTTGTAGCATTATAGTATTGTGGCACCTTCTGAGACCTCTACTCCTCTCAGCTTTAGGGCAATATGCATTTATTTCATAGACTCTTCACGATTTCCCCCGTGACAGTTGCTATAGCATTCTGCGGTCCCTCTAAATACCTCTTGGGGCCTAGGACTGGAGTTAGAAAGCGTTAGGCCCCACTTATCATATATATATATATATATATATATATATATATATATATATATATATATATATATATATATATATATATATTGTATATATATATATTGTATTTCCTCATTACTCATTGCTTCTGAGCCTCCTAAAATTGTGTTGAGTGGACCACGGTTGCTATGTCTTGTAGTGTTATTGTTGTATTCAAAGTTGCAGAGTTGACTTGGTTGATTTTGTGCCCTATTGCTCTCTGAAAGTGTTCGAGGTCTGTTAGCAAGTAGGAAAGTGAGATTGTTAACTCCCTTATTGATGCTGTGAACTAGGAGGTACCAGTATCACCCAGAAAGAGTGAAGGTTATGGCAGAGAGGAAAGCTGCAGGAGGGGCAGCTACAGGGCAAAATTATACAAGGAGTTCATGAATATTTTGGCACCCTAGGCATGCAGAACCCTTAACAAGCCTCTCAAAGGAGTGAAAGGATCATCTACAATGTTGGAAACTATCACAAAGAAAAGGAGAGGATCCACAAATGCCTTCTCAAGGCCTTTCTCATTGTTAAACATAGAGATGCAGGTTCTCACTAAGGTCTGTCCAGTAGTTCGGACATATTATTTCCAGACTTGTTTTCTGTGGTTCATGTTGGAGAGGTTTTCAGGGGTGCATAATATCAGCAAGATCTATTAGCGTAGACAAAAGACAGTATTTCATTATCTTTATGCTAAGAGGCAGTACATGGTATCAGTGGCTATTTCTCAGTGCAGCCCCTCAGAAAACATGCACATTTTCTGGTGGTGGCACTTTAAGATAGTCCTGGTGCCAATGCCTTAGTTAGTGGAATTCAGTTTACCATTATGTTGGGTTTCTTTACAGGGCTTCTCCTTTCATTTTTTATTTCCTTGTTTAATTGAGCCCCCAAAGGCATTATAAGAAAAAACATCTGATAGAGAATTCTAGCCGCAGATTCCTTACCTTAGAATAATCCCATGCGTGAGACTGGATCAGGAAACCTTTCGAGCAGTACCTCTGTGCACCAGTAGGTGGCGTTGTTTGACTCGGCGTCTCCCGCGCCCGAAGTGAAGTGCGCAGTGCCTATATAGGCGCCACTCAGTATGCTGATATCAGTTCTTTTCTTTCCTTGCTAGTCCGCGCAGATCTGGAGAGAGCTACCTCCAGTCATTTTTTGACTGACTTTTTTGATGTTTTGTCGAGAATCTTTTTTCAAGGCTTATCTTAGAGTGGATTCTGTCACAGACATCTGGTTTGCCTGTGGTGCTTGGTGCTGGACCATGACTCCAAGATATATGAGGACTGCTGCGACATGAACCCCAAGGCGCTGAGGGAGCTCCTTGAAGCTCTTAGTCGCCTGACGCCGGTTGACTACACAACGCTCAAGATCCCGGTCGCAAGGATGGTCCCGGGCCTGTTAGTGTAGTCGTTCCAGGCGCTCATCATCACACTTCATTGGGTAAGTCCCACAAAAAGTCCAAGAAATCAAAGAAGTCGAAGTCGGGTCCGCCCTCTGCGCCAGTCGGACCTCCTGGATCCAGTACTGGATCCGAAATGGCTCCTATCGTGGGGCCACGACCTTCCCTTAAGCCTGTTCCAGTGGCGTCTCTCCCGGCACCTCCGATGCCCCACAGCGATGCTGACCCCATCATCTTACCCAACTCCGATACGGGGTCCGATCGGTGAATCCCGAACACTCATTTGGCCAGAACTCAACCTTTCAAGTCAGAGCCAGTGCGTACTTTTTTGACAGGCCTGGAAAGGACCCGTCGGCTGCGGGGAAGTCGAAGAGTGCTTCCAAGTATATCGGAAATGTGTTGTTGCTCAATAATGCCAAATACTTTTCTAGGTTAGATCTGAAGTTGGCATATAATCAGATTAACCTTCACCCCAAATCTAAGAATCCAACAGCTTTTATCGCCATGTAGGGGGTATTCCAATTTTCTAGGCTTTCCATTGGTTTGGCATCAGCTTCTAGCGTCTTCCATCGCATGATGTGTAGATTATTTAAAGATACGCCTAATGTTCATATTTTTTCAGGACAACATTTTTGTTTTTGGTTCCACAGAGGAGGAACACAACTGTTTTCTAGTTAAGGTGTTGAAGACATAGAGGGGAGCAGGTTTAACACTGCAAAAAGAGAAATGTCAATTTTTAGTGAAAGAAATTAACTACTTCGGTTATAACATTTAAGAATTAGGTGTGTATCCCAAAGAAGGCCTTGTCCTAGCCATTAGATTAACACCGGCTCCTGATTGAAAAGTTCAGTTGTGCTCTTTCATGGGGTTAATAGAGTATAACGCCAAATTTGTCAACAATTTTGCTTAAAAGACTGAAGCGTTGAGGGAGTTATTGAGGAAAGGGAGAGCGCTTGCATGGGGTGAGAGGCAAGAGAAGACATTTGAGAATATCTAATTGGAGATCGCCAACTCAAATATTTTATTTCCATTTGATCCCAGAGGGGTAAGCATTCTAAATGTTGATGCCAGTGCTCATAGATTAGTAGCTGTGTTGTCACAATGTAAAGATGGGGTACACAAACCCGTGGCATTTGCATCAAGGTCCTTGAGTCAGACAGAGCGTAACTACACTGTTATTCAGTGAGAAGCTGTAGCAGCCGCATGGGGCGGCAAGTATTTCCGTACATATTTGTGGGGAGTGTATTTTACGCTAAGCACAGATTACAAACCATTGTTGAGGGTTTTACAAGCGGGGGTGTTGACAGAATTTCAGTCAGGTTAGCTAGATTTGCATCTTGCTTGCAAAAGTATCAATATGATGTAGAGTATGTTGCTGGTTGGAAAAATGTACAAGCCAATTGCATGTCAAGGATGCCGTGGAGTATGGGTAATAAACATGATACATCACAGGAGTGCTGTGAGATGGTGTGTGTTGAGGCGAGTGTTGAGCGGTTTCACAAGAAGTGTGGGAGAGAGTGGTACAAGCAGATATGGTTTTCTGTGATTTAATGAGATGTATCAAGGATGGTTGGAAAAGAGAAGCGGACACTAATGTACCATTGTGCAATTAGGTCAAGTTACAAGGAGAGTTAAACATGATTGGGGAGGATCTGAGGATTCATATTGCTGCAGACCTCTTGAGTAGGCCAATGATAACTGGTATGAGGACCTGGCAGAGGCTAGTGGTATGGACATCTCACCAGACACTGGCGTGGTCTCTCCCCCTAGTGTGGCTACGGAGGAAGGGGCCTTCTTTGCTATGATGGTGAGGAGGGCGGCTGAGGTCTTGGACCTTCAGCTACCCTCAGTGTCAGTCAAGGCGAACGTCTTGACAGATGTGCTTCAGTCGGGAGTCGCCCCTTCAGAAACAATTCTCCCTGTTAATGAATCCCTCACTGATGTCCTGTTTGGGGCCTGAGCAAAGCCCTGCACAGGGGCCCCTGTGCACAGGACAGTTGCCCACTGCCATCTCCTTGCTCCTGGGGACCCAACTTTCTTCACCCAGCAACCCACCACAAAGAGTCTTGTTGTCCTGGCCTCCACCTCCAAAGTTATATCTGGTGCACTCCCTACCACACCACTGGGTAGGGAATCCAAGAGGCTGGAAACCTTTGGCAAGAGAATGTTCTCTACCGCCAGCCTTAAACTGTGGTCTGTGAACACCGCTTGCCTTTTGGGCCGATATACCCACATGGTTTGGGATTTTGGTTGCACAAGTGCTGCCCATGATCTCGTAGAATTAGCTGCAGACTGAATGCAACCGACTCACTAGGCAGAGCAATTGCGGCGTTGGTGGCACTGATGCCACGTTTGGCTGAGATCAACTGGCTTTCGGGGGATGTCCAGGCATCCCTTATGGACATGCCCTTCGATTGCACTTGTCTCTTCGGAGATAAGGCAGATTCAGCGCTGGAGAACTTTAAGGGCAACTGAGCCATTGCCGGGTCCTTAGGCCTCTCCATGGCCCCACACCAACCCCATTCTGCCTTTTGCCCCTTTGATGGCTACGGTAGAGACTACCAACTGTGTCCATTCCCACCCAGCCGCCATGGCCAGCAAACTCCCCAGTCCTTTTGGGGCTACGGATGCAGTTCCTACAATCCTCGTGCTACTACCAGCCAGAGGTCAATCCAGTCCGCCACCTTCAAGACAGCTGCAGCCTTCAAACTACTTTAGTTTGCCCTCATACCATCACGGGCACCTACCTAGTTGGTCTCACAACCTGCCATCACCTGCCCTCCTGGCAGTCCATAAGATTGGACAAGTAGATACTTCAGATCATTCATCGGGGTTACTCTATCCCTTTTCTAGAAACCCCATCACCCATGCTATCAGACCAACTTACAGAGGATCACCTCTACCTGCTCCATCAGTAAGTACATACTCTTTTGGCCAAAGGAGCCATCAAGTGTCGGCATCAGAAGTATGTTGTGGTTGCTATTCCTGCTACTTTCTGATGCCTAAGAAGGACATATGCCTCTGACCAATTTTAGACCTCCCCCCCTCTCAATTTCTTCATGAAAAAGGAGAAATTCAAGATGTTCACGTCGGCTCAGGTTCTGTCTGCCCTAGACCCTGGAGACTGAATGGTTGCACTGGACTTGCAGAACTCCTATTTCCATATTCCCGTCTTGCCTACCCACAGGCGTTACCTGCAGTTCATGGTGGGCCATAAGCATTATCAGTTCGCTGTGATCCCTTTTGGCCTTACCAGCGCCCTTCGGTTGTTCACCAGTGTGATGGCGGTGTTTGTAGCACACCTGCGAAGGTCATGGGTTCCAGTCTTCCCCTGCCTCGACAACTGTTGTCTCCCACCGCCACACTACGGCAGACTTCCTGCATTCGCTAGGGTTCACTATAAATATACCAATGTCACACCTGACTCCCTCGCAGAAGCTCCCTTTCATCGGAGTGGTTCTGGATACAGTGCAGTTTCAAGTCTATACCCCGTAACAGCGAGTCCAGGATATTCGGGCTATGATTCCAATGTTTCAGCCTCTCTCCTGGATTTCGGTAAGACTGACTCTGAAGCTGCCTTCATGCATCTTGCTGTTAACACATGTCCGCTGTAATATTAGGGCTCTGAAGTTCCAGTGGGTGTTTCATTAGGTGAATCTCTCTAACCTGGTCCAGATATCGGAGGGAACTGCAGAAGACCTGCAGTAGTGGCTGACAGATCGTGATTGGGTCAGTGGCAGAGCCCTCTCCCTTCCCCAACCAGAGCTGACTACAGTGACAGATGCGTCACTCTTGGGCTGGGGTGGCCATTTGAGAGAGGTGGAGATCAGAGGACTCTGGTCTCCGGCAGAGTTTCAGCTCCACCTCATCTTGCTGGAGTTAAAAGCGATCTGACTGGCATTGAAAGTGTTTCTTCCTTCCATCAAGGGAAGACTAGTTCAGGTGTTCACTGACAACACCACCGCCATGTGGTATTGCAACAAGCAGGGTGGGGTGGGGTCGTGGACCCTCTATCAAGAGGCCCTGCATATCTGGACATGGCTGGAATGTCAGGGCATTTCCCTGGTGGTTGAACATCCAGCGGGCTCTCTGAATACCAGCGGATCACGATTGGCATCTCCAGAGGTGGATGTGTTGCAAGGTCTCTTCAGAGATTGGGGAGAACCTTGGTTAGATTTGTTCGCCACCACCAAGAATGTGGAATGTCAGCACTTCTGCACACTGGAGTTTCCAAGGCGACTCTTGCTCCGAGACTCTTTTCGTCTAGGGTGGAGTTCAGTCCTCCTTTCCCCCGTTTCCGCCAATACCACTCCTGCCCAGAGCTTTCAAGAAAATCAGGAATGACTGGGCACAACTTATTGTCTCTCCTGATTGGGTACGGAGTGTATGGTATCCAGAACTCCTGAGCATGAGCATAGGTCCTACAGTCAGGATGCCCTTTCGAGAGGATCTACTGTCGTAGCAGCATTGCAGGGTCCTTCATCTGAACCTGCGCATACTCTGCCTTCATATGGAGAGATTGAGCAGCAACATTTGACAATTTTTACCTCACTCCTTAAGTCTTTGATGTCATTCAGGCAGCCAGGTGTCCCTCAACCATGGCGATATGCACCTGCTGTTGGGATAAATTTGTGGCTTGGTGTGCATTCAAACAGGTTGATCCCCATTCTGCACCCTTATCTGAAGTTTTGTTGTATTTTCTGTCTTTGGCCTAGCAAGGCTCTTCTCTGGGCACTGCTAAAGGGTACCTTTCAGCCATATCAACATTCCTGCCGTTGTCGGATCAGCCCTCTCTGTTCAAGTCACTGGTTTGGACTCGTTTTCTTAAGGGACTGCAGCATATGTTCCCTTCAAAATCCATTGTGCCCCAGTGGGACCTGAACCTTGATTTAACCTTCTTTATGTGTGCGCTGTTCGTGCTTTTCCACAATTGCCCTCATCACTTATTAACCTTAAAAACTGCAGATCTAGTGGCCATTACATCGGCCAGGAAGGTTAATTGAGCTGCAAGCACTCCTTACACCTCTTTCTTCCCAGCCAAACTGGTGCTGAGAACACGTGCCTCTTCCCACCCAAAAGTGATGACACCTTTTCAAGTAAGTCAGACCTTTCACTTTGCCTACCTTCTTTGCTCTGCTTCCCCCTTCTGAAGAAGGAGAGACTCGACCGACCGGACTCAAAAAGAGTGTTGTCTTTCTACATTGATTGTACCAAAGAGTTCCAGGTGGCCAATCAACTTTTCATTGTATTGTAATTGCATTTATATAGTGCTTACCACCCCTGACGAGGCGTCAAAGCGCTTTTTCGGCAAGTAGCACACTACTCCGGAATCCATAAAAGATTAGTGGTGAATTAGTATAGTGAAATATGAAAGTAATTTGAGTAGAGGATATTTTAGTCTGTTATTTGAATTGAGAAAGCTAGTGGAGGGATAGAAGAGGGAAAAGGTTTGCATTTATAAAGCGCTTGCTACCCCTGATGATATGTTGAAGCGCTTTTCGGTGAGTAGCAGGCTACTCCGGAACCCAAACAGGATTCATGGGAATTAGTATAGGGAAATATGCAATTAATTTGAGTGGTGGACATGTTAGTCTGTTACTTGGATTGATAAGGAATAGTGGAGGGATGTTAGACCTGGCACCATGAGCGTGGGTCTCCCTTCCATTTTTTGCTGTTGCCTCCTCTGTTTTTAGGTCTTGCCTAGCGACGCAGCGCATGCGCTGCTCGCCTTGGCGAGATCTATTGTCGTGGGTTTTGCTTCCGAAGGGGGACAGGAGACGTGCACGCGGACGGACCGGAGAGGACATGTGCACGCGTACGGCGTGATCTATTGTCATGGGTTTTGCTTCCGAAGGGGGACAGGAGACGTGCACGCGTACGGACCGGACAGGACATGTGCACGCGTACGGCGTCTCCCGGCCTTTCAGCACAACGCGCGCATAGCGCGCTTTCAGACAGGACATGAGCACGCGTACAGCGTCTCGCGGCCTTTCAGCACAACGCGCGCATGGCGCGCTTTCACTTTCCCTCCCTCTCCCCCACCGTCGGCTCCAAATCATCTCTGAAGCTCCCGGGGACCCTGCACGGCGTCAGCAGTGTCGGAGCCATTTGCATAAACAGTGGCATTCACTTCGGCGACTCCTGAAGTATAGAGAACAAAGGTAAATCCTCACCGGTATATCAGCGGTTTTATACGCCAAAGTATACATGCAAGCTTTTTTTGGTGTCATATATGCCAGAGAAAATGTAAATGAATGTTACTAGCGCATTGACGGCCGTAGCTTCAAGCACCATTGAAACCGGGTTTCAGCGCACCTTTCTATCACACACTAATTCACTTACTACTTTGCACTGACACATGTTTTTCATAGATCAAAGTTACACTGACACATGTTTTCCATGTCTCTGCTGCTCCTCTCCCTGCAATGTGTACACCACCGAAACTGGACCCAGGCGGAGCCAGAGTCGCACTACAGAAACTGCATGCCTCGCCCAGCACGTGACCAAGCCGAAAGTTACACGGTACCCCCCCGCCTCACACAGAAATATCTGGTCAGCCAAAACATGCCTACTCATATGTTTTGCTGGCTTTGTTTCCGGAGGGTTGCTTGCCAGGCGCATGAAGGATGGTGGAACATGTCCGGCGTACTAGTGGGAGGACAGAAACTTTTAACAAGGAAATTACATTTCACTCAGTGCTGTCTCGTGAAACGGGTTACGAGGCTGGATGCTTTGCCCCCGAGGATGGAGGCGGAATGAACTACTGTCTAACACGAGGGTCAGATTTATGGTGTGTGTGGTCGGGATCACGGGAACGGGGCAGGGGTGCATGCCTCGCCTTCTGAAGCACAGAAGCCTCCGTTTCTTTGATGAAAAACTCGGTCCAAACAGTGGCTTAATATGTGGGTGTCTCGGAATAATAATGAACTCCTATTTAACTAAGCGGGCGTCCGCAGTCCGAAATGAACTCTTTTGAAGAGTTGCTGTGTTTGCCGGCACGCAGCACTGCTCATCCAAGAAACCCTGGGGACCTCATAAGATATACATACGCACAGCAGAGAAAATTACTCATACTAAGTACACGTTGATTCCCAGCAACCAATAACAAAGACACGAAGATATTTTCAGTGATAACGTTAGTTATTGTCACTCGTCATAAACTCAAGGATACGTCATTAAGACCATTCACATTAATGACTGTGGCGTCTACATCTCACAAGGTCACTTCGCGCGCACTAACTGCTAGCACTTCTTGCCGCTTACATCCACAACAAGCATTTGCAATGCAATAGGTCTCGCATTAATCGAGTTTGAGCTACTGACATTGCAAATAATAATGGCTTTTATTTTTGTTTTTGTTTTAAAAACATAAATAAAAGGCATTGTTATTTACAATGCCAATAGCTGAAACTCTCGTAACTGCGAGACCTATTGCATTGCAAATGCTTGTTACTATGTTTTTGCTGGTCTAGATGCTTTGGGCACTTTGCCACTGCTATTCAGTGCCAAAGTGCAAGTGCTTCCTATTGTAAATTGTGTAATGGATTAGTGACTCCATGATTGGCTTATTTGATTAACTTGTCAGACCCTAGTACAGTGCACCATGTGTGCCCAGGGCCTGTAAATCAAATGCTGCTGATGGGCTTGCAGCACTGATTGTGCCACCCACAGAAGCAGCTTGTAAAATATGGCTCAGGCCTGCCATTGCAGAGCCTGTGTGCAGTCTGGGACTGCCATGTTGACTTGGCAAGTGCACCCACTTGCCAGTCCCAAAACCTTCCCTTTTCTACATATTAGTCACCCCTAAGGTAGGCCCAAGGGCAGGGTGCATTGTATGTAATAGGTAGGACATGCCCTGATGTGTGTGGCATGTCCTGATAGTGAATTACAGCCAATTTCGTTTTTCACTATTGCAAGGCTATCTGTTCCCATAGGCCAGAATGGGCAGTTTGATTATAACATCTTATAATCCTAACTGACCCTAGGAACAAGATAGGAAAATAAAGTTTAGTATGCCTGAACTCAGAATGTTAAAATACATCTTTTAGTGTGGGTGATTTTTACATTCTGTGTCTGAAAATACCACTTTTAGAAAGTAGGTATTTTCTTGCCTAACCATCCAGCCTGCCTCTGCTAGGTTTGTGTATTCCATGTCTGGTTTGTGAGTGACAGGGGGCTGGAGAGGGCCTTGGCTCAAGCAGTCTGATGGGTCAAGGCTGGGCTGACTAGGACCTGCATTGAATAGAGAGTAGGGGGAGGAGATTTCCTTTCACCAACCTGAGCCCTCATAGAATAGAGAGTAGGGGCAGAGATTTCCTTTCACTGACCTGAGCCCTCATAGAATAGAGAGTAGGGGGAGGAGATTTCCTTTCAGCTACCTGGGCCAGGTCTGCTTTCAACAATGCTGTCTCCACCTCCTGCCAGGAAGCTGCACCAGGGAGGACAGAACTGGTTTTGGCTGGGCACAGACACTCTCTGCCTTCAGAGAACAAAGGATTTACTAGTATAAATATTGGGGCCCAGAACTATAGATCACTTCTGGGAATCAAGACGGACCTTTGTCAAGGAGAGAAACCAAGGAAGCTGAAGGAGGAGACTGCCCCAGTGCTGGTTGCTGTCTGGGGTTGGCCTGCAGTGGTTACTCATTTCCAAGAAAAGGGAAATAGGAACTTTGTGTACTTTATCATCTTGAGGAAGATCTCCAAGGGCTTAAAGCTGAGCTTGCCTCCTCTCTGAAGTCACAGGGACACCAAGACTTCACCACCAGCTCCCCCTGAATTTCCTTGCTGGGAATTCTACCTGCAGAGAGGTGCCTGCTGTTGTTCTGGGTACCTCTAGTGTCTGCGTGTCGCTGGGAGCTGGAAGCAACGAGGAAGAAGCGTGACGCCGCCGCAGCAGTTGCCGTCGCATCGCCGAAGAAGCGTGTCGCCGCCGCAGATGTTCGCCATCGCCGAAGAAGCGTGTCGCATTACTGGAGAAGCGTGACGCCGCGGCAGAGCTTGCCGTCGCTTCACCGGAGACGCGTGTCGCAGGGCCTGTCGCGGCTCCAAAGTTCATCGATTTCGCCGCGCGGCCGTCGGGCGTGCACGCATCGCACCTACGTTGTCGCATCGCATCAAAGACGCCATTTTGTCGCATCGCACCGAATCGTCGCATCGCAACGAGGCGCCATCTTGTCGCATCGTCACCGGGCTGCAGTAAGAAACGACGCATCAACTCCCCACACAGTAAGGAAGCGACGCATCACCTCCCCTGCGCTGCAGTAAGGAACCGACGCATCCACTCCCCTGCGTGTAAGGAGCGGCGCATCAACTTCCCTGCGACCCTTTTGTGTGTTTTGCGTGACGCATCCAAGGTACTTTGAGAGTAAAGTGTCGCATTTACCATCTACATTGAACTAAGCTATTTCTACCATCTGAAAGTCATATTTTTGAGTATTGTATTGTGGATTTTTGTCGTTTGGTCTTGTGTTAAATCTAGATAAAGATGACCTATTTTTCTAAACTAGTGTGGTGTCCATTTGTAGTGTTTTCACTGTATTACTGCATGTGTTCACAAATGCTTTACACACTGCCTCTGAGATAAGCCTACCTGCTCGTGCCAAGCTACCAAGGGGGTGAGCAGGGGTTATTTAGGAGTGTAGCCCCCTTACCCTGACTAGAAGCAAGGGTCCCTACTTGGTCAAAGGTACCTACCTCTGCCAACTAGAGACCCCCATTTCTAACATTGGTGGTCAGCGGTGAGTATTCTGGACTTGCATTTGTGATTCATATACAGTGATTGGTGTACACTACTAGTGAGTGCAGACCAATACGCGACCACATACATTTTTGGTAGAACTTTTTTCTTGGGACTTCTATTTTTGTTGAGAACTGCCAATTACCTTTCACCATGAGTAAAGCAGCATCCATTGCACCTGAAGATTTTGATTTTGAGGAAGAAAAGGTTGATGTTTACACTGTGCCACAGCTGAAGACCATCTGTAAAAAGTTTAATATCTCTATGAACGGCCTCTCCAGAAAGGAGGAATTCCAAAAGGCGCTGAGGGCCTGGTTGGAAGCTAGAAAAGCCACTGAGCATACTGAAGAGCCTGGAGAAGAGGCAGAGAATACAGATGGGCAGCTAGATGGGCCATTGGGCCTGACCGGGGAGAAAGTACCTTCCAGGCCAGGTAGCAGTGTTTCTTCCAAGGGCCTGTCCCCAATAGAGCTAGAGGACAGGGAAAGAGATAGGGTGCATCAGATGGAGCTAGCCAAGCTCAAACTGGGTGGGCAAATGGAGTTAGAAAATAGGAAGTTAGCCCTGGAGGAAAAAAGGATGCATTTAGAGCATGAGAGAATGTTGAGGGAATTGGAGCTCAAGGCTAAGAGCTTAGAAATTACTCCCTCTGGTGGCAGCGCACCATCTGTGCCTGTAGAAACAAGAGTGTTTATTCCCAAGGATGTGATTAAGGAGTTCCATAGGCATGAAGATATTGGGCAATGGTTTAAGGCCTATGAAGTGGCCATGACCTCCCACCGGGTCCCTGAGAAGGATTGGGGAGCGGGGTTGTGGGGGCAGTTCCTCAGTGATGGGCGGGATACTTTGTTAGACTTGCCCTCTGAGGACCAGAATTCATATGCCCACATGAAGGAAGCCTTAATGTCCGGGTATGGGTTGACCCCAGAGCTTTATAGACAAAGGTTTAGGAATTGTAAGAAACTGGAGTCAAGCACATGGGTAGAATATGTTTCTTTCTTTGGCAGAGCATTGGATGGTTGGGTGAAGGGTAGCAAAGTGAATGATTTTGAAGCGCTCTATAATTTGATTGCATGGGAGCACTTGTCCAATAATTGTTTTCCAGAGCTACGCCAGCACATTATTGATAGCAAGCTGACTATCCCTAGGAAGCTTGCTGAGGAGGCGGACCGCTGGGTTAGTACCCGGGTCCACAAGGGTCATGTGGGAGACTTCGCCAAAGGTGGGCAGGGTCCCCAGCAGAAGAGTGGGGGGGACAAGGGTAAATAGAGGGAGTTCCAGTAAGGGCACCAAAGTAATCCCCAAGGGAACCAAGGGAAGGGTTCCCAGCCTCCCCCTGAGAAGAAGTCAGGGGCCCGACAGATAAGCCTGTTCACAAGGGACCCACAAAATGTTTTAAGTGTGGTCAGGTGGGCCACTGCTTTTATGATCAGAAGTGTCCCCTGAAAGCAAATGCAGCACCCACGAGTGCACCGCCCCGGCAGATGGCTAGTGTAGCCCTGGGGGAGGAGTTGGGTGCCCAAGGTGGGTGGAGTCCCGCAGAGATGTCCCTAGTCTCTTTAGGAGACAGTGAGATGGTCCCTAGGACCCAGCTGCCTGATAACACTAAGAAGTACAGGCAGTGGGTGACCATCAATGGCCATAGGGTGGAGGCTCTGAGAGACACTGGAGCTAGTGTGACAGCTGTCAGTTGTCGGCTAGTGTCTGAAGAGCAGGTGATCCCCCATGCATTTTACCCTGTAGTTGCCGCTGACAACTCGGAGAGCCACTGTAAGGTGGCCCAGGTTCCCTTTGAGTGGGGGGGGGGTCTCAGGTACCTTCCAAGTAGCTGCGAGGCCAGTCATGCCTGTTGATTGTCTGTTAGGCAATGATCTAGAAAGCTCCTCTTGGGCTAAGGTGGAGCGAAGAGCTCATTTGGAGATGTTGGGTCTGCCTGAGTGGGCGTGTGTGACCACTCGGTCCATGGCAGCCAGTAAGGGTGTTCAAGAGGACCTGGAGCCTGAAAGAGTGGCCCAGGTGCCTGCCTTAAAGAGAAGAGGCAGGGGGCGCGGGAAACCGGCCCCCGAAGTTCCCACGGTCCAGGAGGAGGCAGACCTTGAGGGGGATGCCCTGGAACCTACAGGGGAACAAGTAGCTGAACTGGGGGACCTGCCTGAGCTGACCCATTGGCAGCAAGAAGGAGGACCCTCCAGGGAAGAGTTCTGTGAGGAGCAGAAAAAGTGCCCTCTTGTGGGTTTGCGGCAACAGGCCACAAACCAGGCAGCAGGTGATCAGTCTGGATCACATTGGATCTACTGGGAGAATGGTCTCCTGTATAGTGAGCCTAAGGTTGCTGAGCCTGGGTCAGCCTGTGTGCTGGTGGTACCCCAGCGCTTCAGAGCCTTCCTACTGGGTCTGGCTCATGATGTGCCTTTAGCAGGACATTTGGGGCAAGACAAGACCTTTGAACGGCTTGTCACCCACTTTTATTGGCCCCAAATGCGCAAGAGTTCAGATACTCATTGCAGGACCTGTCAGACTTGCCAGGCAAGTGGTAAGAGTGGGAGGAAGCACAAGGCTTCTCTCCAGCCTTTCCCTGTGGTCAGTACCCCCTTTGAACGGGTGGGTATTGACATTGTGGGGCCTCTGGATCCCAGGACTGCCATGGGCAACAGGTTCATCCTGGTCTTGGTGGACCATGCCACCCGGTACCCGGAAGCCATCCCTCTCCGGTCGGTGATGGCCCCTGTGGTGGGTCGTGCGTTGATGGGGATTTTCTCCCGTGTGGGGTTCCCCAGAGAGGTGGTGTCAGACCGTGGTACCAACTTCATATCCAAGTATATGAGGTCCCTGTGGCAGGAGTGTGGTGTAACCTACAAGTTCACCACTCCTTACCACCCCCAAGGTAATGGGCTAGTTGAGAGATTCAACCGGACCCTGAAGGGCATGATTATGGGTCTTGAAGAACCCATGAGGCGTAAGTGGGACGTCCTCTTGCCATGCCTTCTGTTTGCTTACAGAGAGGTGCCACAGAACTCCTTAGGGTTCAGTCCCTTTGAACTGCTGTATGGTCACCCTGCAAGAGGACCTCTGAGTTTGGTAAAAGAAGGCTGGGGGAAAGCTCCCAGTAAACCTCCCCAGGATGTATATAGCTACATGCTGGCCTTTAGAAACCAAACCCGGCGTTTCAGACAACTCGCTCAGGCGAATCTGGAAGACAGCGAGGAAGAGATGAAACGGTGGTATGATCAGAATGCCACTCTGATCGAGTTTCAGCCTGGACAGAAAGTGTGGGTCATGGCCCCCGTGGAGCCTTGTGCGCTCCAGGATAAGTGGACCGGACCATTTGAGGTGGTGGAGCGCAAGAGTAATGACACCTACTTGGTGGACTTGCGGTCTCCTAGGGTCCTTTGAGGGTCCTGCATGTCAACCGCCTGAAGCCCCACTTGGAGAGGTCTGAAGTGGGCATGCTCCTAGCAACGGATGATGGAATGGAGGAGGAGACTGAGCCTCTTCCTGACCTCCTGTCTGCAACAGAGCAAGATGGGTCAGTGGATGGTGTAAACCTCTCTTCCACCCTGACCCCTGAGCAGCAAGATGACTGTCGCCAACTGTTGGGACAGTTTCCTGATCTGTTCTCCCTGACTCCCGGTGTCACTGAGTGGTGCGTCCATGATGTGGACACTGGGGACAGTCCTCCTGTTAAGCACAAAACTTACAGAGTGACTGACGGGGTGAGAGCTTGCATCAAGGAGGAGGTCTCCAAGATGTTTGCGTTAGGGGTGATTGAGTCCTCTAACAGCCCTTGGGCCAGCCCAGTGGTTTTGGTCCCAAAGGCTGCCGCGCCTGGTGCCACACCCTAACTCCAGTTCTGTGTGGACTACCGAGGACTCAATTCAGTCACCAGGACTGATGCGCACCCCATCCCCAGAGTAGATGAGCTCATTGATCGGTTGGGGGCTGCCCGGTACCTCAGTACGTTTGATTTAACGTCTGGGTACTGGCAGATCGCCTTAACTGATGGGGCAAAAGAGAGGTCAGCATTCTCCACACCAGATGGGCACTACCAATTCCGGGTTATGCCCTTTGGGATGAAGAATGCCCCTGCCACCTTTCAGAGGTTGGTCAACCAGGTGTTGGCTGGACTGGAGGATTTCAGTGCCGCCTACCTGGATGACATTGCAGTGTTCAGCGCCAGTTGGGAAGAACATCTGCGCCACCTCTGGGAAGTGTTGATGGCACTGCGGAGGGCAGGCCTCACGATCAAGGCGAGTAAGTGCCAGATCGGGCAGGGTTCTGTGGTGTACTTTGGACACCAGGTTGGGAGCGGCCAGGTGGCGCCCCTACAGCCCAAGATTGATACCATCCTGGCTTGGGAACCCCCCAAAACCCAGACAGAGGTGAGAGCCTTTTTAGGACTCATGGGGTACTACAGGAGGTTTGTCAAGGGGTATGGCAGCATTGTTGCACCCTTGACTGAGCTGACTTCCAGGAAGCAGCCCAAGAAAGTGAACTGGACTGACACCTGTCAGAAAGCTTTTGATGCCCTGAAGACTGCCATGTGCACAGCACCCGTGCTCCGGGCGCCTAACTTCTCTAAAGAGTTCATTGTACAGACAGACGCTTCAGAGCATGGTGTGGGGGCTGTTCTTTCACATATGAATGAGGAGGGCCTAGACCAACCCGTAGCCTTTATTAGTAGAAGGTTACTTCCACGGGAACAGAGGTGGAGTGCAATTGAGCGTGAGGCATTTGCTGTGGTCTGGGCACTGAAGAAGCTGAGACCATACTTGTTTGGGACTCACTTCCGGGTTCAGACAGACCACAGGCCCCTCAGATGGTTGATGCAGATGAGGGGTGAGAATTCAAAGCTGTAGAGGTGGTCCATTTCCCTACAGGGGATGGACTTCACGGTGGAACCCCGCCCTGGTACAGAACATGACAAATCTGATGGTCTGTCCAGATTTTTCCGCCTTAGTGAAGAGAACTCCTAAGAGGTAGGGTAGTTCTCCCCACATTTCGGCTGGAGGGGACACATGTTAGACCTGGCACCATTGGCGTGGGTCTCCCTTCCATTTTTTGCTGTTGCCTCCTGTGTTTTTACCATGCTTTTGCTGGGTTAGATGCTTTGGGCACTTTGCCACTGCTATTCAGTGCCAAAGTGCAAGTGCTCCCTATTGTAAATTGTGTAATGGATTAGTGACTCCATGATTGGCTTATTTGATTTACTTGTCAGCCCTTAGTACAGTGCACCATGTGTGCCCAGGGCCTGTAAATCAAATGCTGCTGGTGGGCTTGCAGCACTGATTGTGCCACCCACAGAAGCAGCTTGTAAAATATGGTTCAGGCCTGCCATTGCAGAGCCTGTGTGCAGTCTGGGACTGCCATGTCGACTTGGCAAGTGCACCCACTTGCCAGTCCCTAGACCTTCCCTTTTCTGCATATTAGTCACCCCTAAGGTAGGCCCAAAGGCAGGGTGCATTGTATGTAAAAGGTAGGACATGCCCTGATGTGTGTGGCATGTCCTGATAGTGAATTACAGCCAATTTCGTTTTTCACTATTGCAAGGCTATCTGTTCCCATAGGCCAGAATGGGCAGTTTGATTATAACATCTTATAATCCTAACTGACCCTAGGAACAAGATAGGAAAATAAAGTTTAGTATGCCTGAACTCAGAATGTTAAAATACATCTTTTAGTGTGGGTGATTTTTACATTCTGTGTCTGAAAATACCACTTTTAGAAAGTAGGTATTTTCTTGCCTAACCAGCCAGCCTGCCTCTGCTAGGTTTGTGTATTCCATGTCTGGTTTGTGAGTGACAGGGGGCTGGAGAGGCTTGGCTCCAGCAGTCTGATGGGTCAGGGCTGGGCTGAATAGGACCTGCATTAAATAGAGAGTAGGGGGAGGAGATTTCCTTTCACCAACCTGAGCCCTCATAGAATAGAGAGTAGGGGGCAGAGATTTCCTTTCACTGACCTGAGCCCTCATAGAATAGAGAGTAGGGGGGAGGAGATTTCCTTTCAGCTACCTGGGCCAGGTCTGCTTTCAACAATGCTGTCTCCACCTCCTGCCAGGAAGCTGCATCAGGGAGGACAGAACTGATTTTGGCTGGGCACAGACACTCTCTGCCTTCAGAGAACAAAGGATTTACTAGTATAAATATTGGGGCCCAGACCCCAGAACTTTAGATCACTTCTGGGAATTAAGACGGACCTTTGTCAAGGAGAGAAACCAAGGAAGCTGAAGGAGGAGACTGCCCCAGTGCTGGTTGCTGTCTGGGGTTGGCCTGCAGTGGTTACTCATTTCCAAGAACAGGGAAAAAGGAACTTTGTGTACTTTATCATATTGAGGAAGATCTCCAAGGGCTTGAAGCTGAGCTTGCCTCCTGTCTGAAGTCACAGGGACACCAAGACTTCACCACCAGCTCCCCCTAAATTTCCTTGCTGGGAATTCTACCTGCAGAGAGGTGCCTGCTGTTGTTCTGGGTACCTCTAGTGTCTGCGTGTCGCTGGGAGCTGGAAGCGCGACGCAACGAGGAAGAAGCGTGACGCCACCGCAGCAGTTGCCGTCGCATCGCCGAAGAAGCGTGTCGCCGCCGCAGCTGTTCGCCATCGCATCGCCGAAGAAGCATGTCGCATCACTGGAGAAGAGTGCCGCCGCCGCAGAGGTTGCCGTCGCATCACTGGAGAAGTGTGTCGCAGGGCCTGTCGCAGCTCCAAAGTTCATCGATTTCGCCGCACGGCCGTCGGGCGTGCACGCATCGCACCTACGTTGTCGCATCGCATCAAAGACACCATTTTGTCGCATCGCACCGGATCGTCGCATCGAGGCGCCATCTTGTCGCATCGTCACCGGGCTGCAGTAAGACACGACGCATCAACTCCTCACACAGCAAGGAAGAGACGCATCACCTCCCCTGCGCTGCAGTAAGGAACCGACGCATCCACTCCCCTGAGTGTAAGGAACGGTGCATCAACTTCCCTGTGACCCTTTTGTGTGTTTTGCGTGACGCATCAAAGGTACTTTGAGAGTAAAGTGTTGCATTTACCATCTACATTGAACTAAGCTATTTCTACCATCTGAAAGTCATATTTTTGAGTATTGTATTGTGGATTTTTGTCGTTTGGTCTTGTGTTAAATCAAGATAAAGATTACCTATTTTTCTAAACTAGTGTGGTGTCAATTTGTAGTGTTTTCACTGTATTACTGCATGTGTTCACAAATGCTTTACACACTGCCTCTGAGATAAGCCTGCTTGCTCGTGCCAAACTACCAAGGGGGTGAGCAGGGGTTATTTAGGAGTGTAGCCCCCTTACCCTGACTAGAAACAAGGGTCCCTACTTGTTCAAAGGTACCTACCTCTGCCAACTAGAGACCCCCATTTCTAACAAGGGATAAAAGAGGAAAGGGTCTATATTTTTTGGGGGGAGTTTATAGCCGTAGGAGGGGGTTTGGGATAAGTAAAGGGGAGATGGAGGGGAGTTAGTATAGGGAAATCTGAAATTAATTTGAGTAGTGGACATGTTAGTCTGTTATTTGGATTGAAAAGGAATAGTGGAGGGATAGAAGAGGTAAGGGTCTAGAATATTTTTTTCAGTTTTTTGGGAGTTCATAGCAGTAGGATGGGGTTTGGGATGAGTAAATGGGAGGTGGGGGGGAGAGTCAGAGGTAAGGGTTTAGAAAGGCTTGTTTGGGAGATCTGAATAGTAAAAGAGGTATGAGATGATGCAAGGAGGGGTAGAGGAGGGAAGAGTCTAGAAAGGGTTATTTTGGGGGTCATAGTAGTGGCATGGGGTTTAGGATGAATGAGAGAGTGGAGGTAGAGGATATATTGATAGAGGTATAGGGGACGAAATAGTGTAGTGGCTTGGAAAGAGTAGTAGAATGAGGTTGGAGATGAGTCAGACAGTTGAGGTAGAGGATATATTGAGAGCGGTATAGGGTGAGAAATAGGGTAGTGCATTGGATATGCTGAATTAGAAAAAAGTAATAAATATATAGATACATAAGTACATGGAAGGTAGGTATATATATATATATATATATATATATATATATATATATATATATATATATATGCATAAGGAAGGTAGTATATGTAGATTAAAGATGCATTTAATAAACTCCAGCTTTCAAGTGTTGTAATATATATATATATATATTTTTTTTTTTTATTGGTTCAATCCATGTCATAAACATATAACATAACAATTATGGTCAAAACTAACAGAATTATCGAAAATAAATGCCATAACAATCGTAGGATAAGTTTACAAGGGAAACAGCACCGAGACAAATCATAATCATATAGTCCTTAAGCAACCCAAATCGATTATCTATTTCATATACTTTATCATAGACTCCCATATCTGAATTCCGAGTTTTTGCCGTTTGGCTGATTTAACAGCATATACTATATTCCATATTAAAGACATGATAGAATTTCGCCCGCCACATCTCAAATGTGGGAGCCTCACTTTGAAGCCAGCATGAGGCTATACAAAGACGAGCCACTGCTACAGCAATAAATAATAAGTATTTAAATTTATACATTGGTTGCTCATCTAAATAGTTCCCTCCTATCCCTAGTAACATGGTTGCCTTTGTTATAGATATGGAGATACCTGTAACTTCTTGCATAAACAATGCTATTTGTTGCTTTAATAATGACAGTACGGTGCATAAAAAAAAAATGTGCACACTATCTGCACGATCGGAATGGCATCTAAAACATTTACCATCATTGTTTCCACCCCACTGCATCATACGTTCAGGTGTGTGATAAAGATCAAAAATGGTCTTAAAATGCTGCGTTTGTAAGTTTGATGATAACAGTATTTTCCCTGCTGTATCAATGGAAGTCTGCATCACCTCTCCCTCAACCCCTAAACGTGCGGGTTGTAATATATTTTATCTTTTTATTTTTTGTAATTCAATAGTGAAGCAATTGTAGATAGTTATGATAAAAGATGTGCTTATTTATGCAGTCACTTACATACGTGTTAAAAACATAGAATAATGTAACTATAAGTAATATGTACATTTGCTAAGCAGAACAAACAAATATCTATATTTTTATATACTTTTATACAAAGTAATACACATATGTGGGTACATAACTATAGTCCAAATAAATGCTTATATATAGAGGGATATTCTGTATATTTCTGTTTGCGTATGGTGGTTACGTGGGGAAGAGCCAATTTTTGTGTACTTTTCTGAAGATGGTTAACTGTGGATCTTAGGTTGGGGGGAAAGAGTTCAATAGTTTGGCTGTTTGAACAGAGAAGGATGTGCCACCCATGTTTTTTTTTCTCTTGTACGTGGGATTTTGAGGCGAGGTGCCCCTCTAGAGCGGAGGTTCCTTTGTTGAATGTATTTGGTGATTTTATTCCTGATGAAGAGCGGTCCTGTTCCTTGTATCGCTATGTGGGTGATACAAAGCAGCTTGAACGTGGATCTTCTGGCAACCGGTAACCAATGCAGGGCTTTCAAGGCAGAGGAGATGTGGGCTTGCGTCTTTATATGTAAGAGTAGTCTGGCAGCCGAGTTCTGAATCCGTTGTCGTCTTTTCATAGTCGTTAAAGGTGATCCGTGGTAGAGGCCATTGGCATAATCGAGTTTGGACAGAACAAGAGAGATGGTAGCTGGACATTGGGTTTGTTGGGGCGGAGAAACGGAAGGACATGCATAAACAGACCATCTCAGCATTAAGATCTGCTGCGCATTGGCCTAGAACCAACCCCCTGAGGGCTTGCATGCTCACTCCACCAGAGACAAGAGTGTGACCACTGCGTTTGCTTGCAGAGTCCCTGTCCTGGACATCTGTCAGGCTACAATGTGGGCATCTCTGCACATGTTTACCAAACACTATTTCCTGGACAGTCTGGCCCATTGTGACGGGCACTTTGTCTGTTAGGTCCTCCTGGACTTCCTGCTCTAAATTTGTTCACAGACCCACCTCTGGAGAGGTATTGCTTGGGTATCTATTCTAAGGTAAGGAATTTGCAGCTATAAGTCTCTATCAGATGAGCAAGTTACCTACCTTTGGTAATACCTTATCTGGTAGAGAGTCTATCTAGCCGCAGATTCTTTACCGACCCTCCCATCCTCCCCACTCTGCAAATGGATTTCCCATGTAGGGTAACGCTTATGAGGTCCTTAGCGTTTGCACACTAGTACATCAGCAACCTTTGTGACTCCATGCTTCTGGTGTGAAAAGGTTGCGAAAAATAACTGTTGTCAGGGCGCTGGGGTGGCGCCTATATAGGCACCGCGCATGTCACTTCCGGTGCAGATGATGCTGATGAGGAGCAGAACAACGACACCTACCGGCACGCAGAGGTACTGCTCGAAATGTTTCCGGATCCAGTCTGACGCCTGGCAATTATTCTAAGGTAAGGAATCTGTGGCTAAATTGTCTCTATCTGATAAGGCATTACAGAAGTAATTTGTTCGTTTGGGGGATAGACTACAATGGAGTGGTTTTTAAACTGTCCCTCTTTGGTGCTGATATGCGGATGCTCAAAGTCAAAGTCAGAAAGAGCTTTATTCGATTTAGAGTTTGATAATCATAAAAGCGAACACAATTTAAAATACATTCCTAAATTTCTACTAAAATGTATAAAATCTATCAGTAAAAAACATGTGATAATAGAGAAGATACACATTTTAAAAAGATAAAATGGTATTTTCAGATACATTATTCATATACCAGTTTATCGTACAGAGATAGAGTTTTCCTTTCTCTTATAGCACCCCTAATAAATAATGAGACAGCAGAACAAATAAGGTCAGACTCAAGGCTACATAAAGACTTGTAGGCTTCCTGATGAGCTAAAAAATTCTTAGATTGTAGTACTGGGAGCAGTAAGCGTTTCCTGAGAGTGCAATCAAATTTACAAAATAAAGTGTATTGTTGTTTGGGCAGAGACTCCGTCACACGGGCATCTAAGAAGGCGATTAGAACACGCGTCTCTTTTCGGGATAGCTACAAGACGGTCTGCGATGCCTAGTCGGAGTCTTGTAAGATGAAAATCTTTTTTGGACATCAGAAACCATTACGAAATAATCCTGCAGCCCAGCTTGCATAGGTCCATCAAGGAATGTCATTACTGAGACTTTGTCTTTCCTCGGTTTCTCTCATGGCTACTCGTTTATTCATAATAATGGCTTTGATTTCATTCTTTCCAAACTGTAAAATATTAACTGGATTTTTAATTTTAAAATCCGCATCAATTTCTTGCTTTAGCCTATCAAACTGAGCCAACCAGGGAATTTTCTTATAATCCTCAAGGGTGAGACAGTCGGTAATAACCGCTCTAGAAAATGTTGTGCCTGTTTTGCTCCAGATGTTGTACCAACCAGTTATCACACTGCGATCAATTATATCCTCCATAAAATTTATGTCTAATTCCCTATGGGTGATTATGGAAGGTATTGTACGCGGTACAGCAAGAAGCCTAGCCAGGAAAAGATTTTCCTGAATTTGAAGCGTAGTGTTTCCCCTTATCCCCCAAAGGGTTGCTCCATAAGTAGCTACTGGAATGCGTTTGCTCTTATAAAGTTGAAGAATTTCTCGGATAGGCTTGTTTCCGACTTTTCTTGCAAACCTGAACAAGGCCTCAGTAGATCTTACAAACTTCAATTTTGCTAATTCCAAATGTGGGTTCCATGAACCAGAATTTGAAAAGAGAACACCCAAATAGGAGAATTTATCGACTTCAAGTAATTTGTGATCCCCGACTGAGTGTATTTTCTTTTTAGGCCTGCCACTTCCACATACCATAGTGTGGAAATGTGTAATATTTTACGTTAGCATAAGCTACAGCCATTTTGGCTGTGGTGTCCATTTTGTTAGCTTTGTAATTCTTTCGTCCTCTGCTCCTCGTCTTTTCACTCTGCCTGTGTCATCTATTTTAGTTGATCTCCTGACTTGGCTAAAGCAATGTACGTGCTGGGGGGGGTTTGTAGCTGCCAGTGCACCTGGTCTTAAATGTTAGCTGTCGACCATTTACTGCTGCTGTAAACATTCCTGCTCCTCCCTCCCCATTTTGCTGACTAAGTGGTCATTCATCTGCCCTTGTTTGCCGATAGCTATTCCTATGTTTAAACTTGTTCTTTTTCTGTCATGTGCTTACATTGCAGCAAAACCAGTATAAAAGGACACTGGTTTGTGAAGCCAGTGTACCTCCTCCTGCAACGCTTGAGAGTGTTGTGTGGACTTGGTCCCACTCATGAGTGATTAATAAACTTGTTATTTTATCTCAAACTCCAGTGCCGATCACTCTCTTTTTGTTAGTCTTTGGAACCCGTGGACGAGAGGGTGACCCTGCACCAGTGTACCCCTGAAAAGGTACATTTCCACAATAGTATAAGTCTTCGATAGATTCAGTTTTAAGTCTCTCCACTCCATAAATGCGATGAATCCATTGATCAGTTTTTGGAGACCGTTTGCAGTTCTAGACATTATCACTGCATCGTCAGCATATAGGAGCACTGGGGTGACACAGGATCCACTTTTAGGTGCATCTGTGTCTAAAGCTTGGAACTCTTTATCGATCTCGTTTACATATAAGGAAAAAAGAGTTGGGGCCATCACACATCCCTGTCTAATCCCTCTTTTAACGCTAAACCTGGTGGTGCATTCTCCCCCCAACCCAAATCTAATTTGTGAGGTCATTGATGAATACATTTGTGATAGGTGGACCACTATGTCCATCGGAGCGCCCATATCAATCAAAGTTTTCCATAAGGTTGTGTGGTTCACCAAGTCAAAGGCGCTAGAAAGATTCGCAAACCAAAGATAGATAAATCCCTGCTTTGCAAATGCATATTTGCTGACAATAAGATGCAAATTTATACATTGCTCCGTAGTCCCGATGTCCTTCCTGAAGCCATATTGTTCATCGGTTAAGATACAATTCTCACTCATCCACTCGTCGAGTCTATTCAAAATTACCCTCCCTAAAGTCTTAGCAGAGGGATATTGGCGGTAACACCCAGGGTCCCCCCGTCTCCCTTTTTAAAAATAGGAACGATAATGGAATCGGTCCAAGTTTTGGGAATAAACCCCCTGCCCACAGCGTTAAAAACATTTGTAAGAACTGGTGCCCATAATTCAATTAAATCCTTGAACACATCAACTGGGTCCGGTGCTTTCAGGGCAGTGGATTTTCTAATGGCTACGATAACCTCATCTACAGAGATGATTTGTAAAGGAGTTGATATCATGCTAGTTATATTACTTCGTAATACTACCGGGTGATACGTACAGAAAAAAATTCCTTCAAAATGTTCCGCCCAAGTAAGTGGGGTGACGAGTACTTCAACTTTTGGATCAGCTCCATCTGATAAAAAAGGGGAATTTATAATTTTCCAGAAGAGCTTACTGTCTTTGGTATATGCTGCCTGTTCTAAGCCTGCCCACGTTTGTCCCCTGAGCTCATTTTTGTGTCGAACTATAGCATGTTTGTATTCTACCCTTAGTAACCTAACTTCCTCTCTGTCTCTTGGCACTTTTTGCAAAGCCCTTCTTAATTTATGATTAGCCTGAGTGCAGTGTTGGTTGAACCACCCCGTTCAACGCACCTGCTTGCTGGAATTCGCATTCTTCAAATTACCAGCTATAGCTGTGGTGATCCTACTGAAGGCTGAAGTCAATTTATCTGGTTCGGGTTCAGGTTCAGTACAAACATTAAAATCATCTAAATTACTTTTTACCAGCTTCTCCAGATATACTGAGGCATTAACTCCTGATCATTTCAGGCTGATACCATTCTTTTTTGTGATCGCAACTGAGGTGGACATCTGGTACTCCTCCTGTTGCTGAGTTGGCAAATCCATTGTAAGAATAAGTGGGAAATGATCACTATAATAAACTGTACCGTTGGTTAATATACTATATAGACTCTCATTGTTGCAAGACATAAGAATAAGATCAATGCTCAAGAAGCCTCCAATCCTGCTGAAAGTTGGTAGCGGGGTTCCCCTATTTTGGTTCATTATCCCCATAATTATTATGGGGAAAGTGTCTCAAGTTATTGCTATTAGGATCTACATGCCCGCAGATATCGGTAAGTGAGTGTACACAGAGATCAATGTTAAAATCGCCTACCCAAATAAGGGTCCAATCTCCAACAATATTTTTTATAAATGTATCTAATTCTTTCTCAAGTTACCTTACCACCTCGTAGCTCTTAGTGTCAAACACATTATTATAAAAACTAATTAAAACAATGGAATATCTCGAATTTGCCTTGAGTAAAACCAGTTGAAAGAAGGGAGAATTAACAAAGGTGTTTTTAACAGTCACCAAATCCGTAGTTGAAACCAGGACAGACAAGCCCCCTTTAGCATGTCCATGTATTGATGGAATAGCTGGACTATATATGGCAATATACCCATTGATTGCATAATCCACGGTGTGCCAAGTCTCTTGAAGGCATAGTAAATCTGTAGGACCTATATAATTACACCAGTCAGTATTTGCTAATTTACTTTTTACACCCACTATATTCCAGGATTTAAGAGAAAAAGGCATCTTGGAAGTATTTTCCTGGGAGTACATCTTCTTGTTATTTGCTTCAGCATCACAAAGAGAGTCTCCCATGCCATTTTGTCCTGTTTCAAGTAGGATAGTCCTTCTGTTACATTCATCTGCCTCCAAAGGTACGGCACCAACACCAGTGTCACTCTGGTGCATATTATGGCGTCAGTCCTGATCTTCAAGAGACAGTAGGGGTACAAATCTATTGGGAATATGAACAAATCAGTTGGTCTAGGATTGCTTTGGGCGACTACAGATTTCTTCGCCTGTAATCTTCATCAGGGCTCTTGAGGCTTGTAGAAATAAGCAAGGGGGACAGCGGTCGTCATTTCGCCATGATGGTCAAGGTACTTCTGTCGTTGCTGCAGATGGAAAAGAAGCAACTGTACCAAAACAGGGTTTCGAAAATTGATTATGACACAGTCGCCCCTTTCTTGCTTCCGGCTAGGGCCCACCCAGTTTATTCTCCTTACCATAATGATCTCAGCATGTAACAAGTTTGTGTTACATTTTTGGGACGACACCCAGTGCACCACTTTGTTTTTTAAGCTACTCCAGCTTTCTTTGGTTCTTAACTCAAGCTTGGAGACACCTTTTAGCACTATGACGTGGGGTGCTGCATCAGGAGGTAGATGGAGTGCTACTTGATCATCCTGAGCTGTTCGTTGTTGAGAATTTCCACCCTCCACGTTCTTCTGTGTAGATGTCTTGACAGTAGTCTCCCTGCTGGGGCCCCGCTAGGACTGGGATTCAGTTGTTGTATTGGGTTACTTAGGCTATTTGTGGGGTTAGATGCCAAAGGGGCAGATAATTCTGATCTGTTTATTTTGGAATGTAGAAAGTTATGAATTTCCCCTTGAGTTTTACTTCTGGTACCAAAGCATCCTTATACTCCTTACAGTGTGTTTCAAGAACAGCTACTCTATCTTTAATCTCCTTCAAGTCCTGCATAACTTTATGTTCAGTGAGATCTAATTTTAAAAATAGTTTATCCACCAAAATTTGAAATCTGTTTGACTCTGGATCTTGAGTTTTTCCCGAAAGATTATCATTATCTGGGATTTTAGGCAAACGGGATCTGGTAGTTTTCAATGTTTTTTTAGGTCCTTTTTAGGTCGAGCCTAGTGCAGAGCACATGCGCTGCTCTAGTTAGGTCGAGCCTAGTGCAGCGCGCATGCGCTGCTCTAGGTGATGACCTTTTGGAATCGGTCTGCACTTTTCACAAACTCGTGCATGCCACGGCATCCACCTTGCGGGAGCGAGCAGCGGCGCGCAGGGGCCATCTGTTAGTAATTAGCGTGGCTGCGCTTGTTGCTTTTGCTGGGTAAACTCTCCATTTGTCATATCAGTTGTGTGCAGCAGGTGGCGCCGTTGTATTACTTGATACTAAAATAGCACACTCCTACAGGCTTGTTGTCTATATTAGACTGGAACATTTTTAGGTTTGGCTTAAAGAGTGTTGTGTGTGCCATTCATCCATGACAAACGTTGCGGAGATACAAATAATAGATGTTGAGGTGCGGCAAGTGGAATTACCATTTTTCCATTAATTTAGAAAAAGGTGTGCAAGAATCAAGCTTTAGGAAACCAGTTTAGCTCTTATTCTTTTATTGATGTTATGCGTCTTTTACTACAGACATTTTCCGTTTTAGTACTCACTATTTTCACAAGCTAATCTTCATGCGAATGTGGCATATGCTGTTTAATTGGTGCGAATTGCACTGTTAGAAATGGAGATCTGTCTTTACGCAACTACTTGTAAAGTGGGCATTTACTTTGATAAAAGCCTAGTTGCATATATGCATATCACTGCGTTTTTTTTTTCTGGTAACAAGCCATCAGTTTCAAGAAGATTATTTTTTACATTCCTTGTCGCATTAGAAGGATGTATTGCTTATGACCCAAAGCCTGCAAAGAAATGTAAACATTTGTTTATGAAAAGGTTTGATAAACCAGCAGAGTAACATAATTACAAAGAATGTGGTAGTGTTTGCTTTTTACTTTATCTACTATAGTTGTTTAGTTACTGAAACTGTTTAATAGCTTTGGAGGCAGATAAAAAACGTAAGTGAAACACCAAGTGCTTGTATTGTTTAGTAGTGAAGGAAACCCGGTAAACGTAATTTTGGTATACTGCATAGTAGTTGGTTTGCTAGATTTCTCTCTGTATGCTGGCATCATATTTTTGACCCCGCGCTTTCACTTTTTACATCAATGCATTCTGGGAATTGTAGTATCCTGACACTAATGGTTTGTGAAGTGAAAGATCAGGAATAGCTGTATATGGGGTTATTACACACTGCTGCTAAAATCGTATGCCAAATCTCGGCTGTGCAGTTGTTATTTGTGCTGTGTTGACATGATATTAGTACATCTGATTTACACAGTGGCTAAAAAAAATGGGGTAAATCGTAGGCAAATCATTTTGCAGATATTTTGAGCGTGTTATTACTGAATGCTTGCTGTTTTATGCTCACCAGCCGAAGTAGTTGGCAGTAAGAGTGAGTGTAAAGTATGAGTGAACGCTATTTTCTCTCATTTCTAAATCTGTACAATTGTTAAGAGGCGTGAACATTTCATTTGCATCCTTTTACTTCTCGCACCAGTTTCTACTTGAGGCACGGTGTTCCACATAAATTTAATGATGTGGAAAACCTAAGTATGTCGTATGCTATTACTAGAAAGATAAAGGTGCTACATTCAAACGCTACATATATATATATTTTTTTAAAATTTATTTATTATTATGCAAGTTCTTTTTTGACATACATAGCAGTACACCTACAACCCTAGGGCCGGCTGTGCTAGTACATGACATTACTGTTCAGCTCAACGCTTCCGACATCCCGGGGGCCGGTCAGCGCTTTGCTTACCCTTAACGTTATCGCTCTGGTAACGGAGCCTTTTCGCCATACGTCAAATTTGTTGTATACAATTCCAAAACACTTTTAATATACAAATATACAAATTTAAACCAAAAGAAAAACAAACAAACAGTGAGGTGTCTCATCAGCCATTTGCGCCTGGACATCAGAGCTTGTGTTCTAGCCTGACTGTGAGGTGCCAACACTATAACCCTTTCCCTCAAGGGCCCTCCTGTTTTCCTCTTTAATCTCCACCTACGTACACTATCCGCTCCGGTCACCCAGCATGATCTGGACATAGCGGCTTCCTCCGCCCGTGTGGCCCACCCCGCCCCTCTGGGCCTGCTTTCACCTCTTATCGCACTAAGGTGCTAGCTCCGCCTCTGCGCCTGTCTCTGCTTCTACTGTCGCTCCCCCGTTCCCGCCCTTCAGATACGTGGTATATAGACCCCAAAAAGTCTTAGGTCTGCTCCGCGGCGGTAGCAGGTCGCTATAAGTTTCTGATTGTGTGCAGCAGTAAAGGACGTCTCGCAACCATTGCGGGATCGTGGGTAAAGGTCCCCGCATCCAGCACATCGCTACTCTACGCTTCGCCATCAACAGTCCCATATCTGCCAGTCTGCGAGCAGCTTTCGGCAACTTCCTGGAATAGCCCAGAAGCGCCACCGTCGGGTCTGGGGGGATCTCCAACTCCAGTATGGTACTTATCTCTCGGAATATATTCTCCCAAAATTTAAAAACACCAGGGCAATCCCACGCTAGATGCATAAAGTCCGCCTTAGGGTAGCGACATCTTTCGCATGCTGCATCCTCTCGTAGGCCATACCTATGTAATCTCTCCGGTGTGTAATACACTCTGTTAATGTATTTAAAATGTATCAGTCTATGTTTGCCATGCAGAGAGATGCGCTTCGTGTTGGCGCAGCAATATGCCCACATGTCGTCATCAATAGCCATGTCCAAGTCTCTCTGCCAGTCTAATCTTGCTTTGGTGTATTGGTTGGCTCTCTGGGACATAGCCGTCTTATATAAATTGGATACTAACTTACGTGGGGATTTCGTTTTGATTAGATACGATAGTTCCCGGATCTCAGGTGGTTCGTCCATGTCATCCCCTAGTTGCTGTCGCAGTGCGCTATACACTCTGTGATATTGAAAATGCTGAAGTGGGGTAGTAGTTACCGCCGTATCTGCGACTGCATTCCACGGTTTAGCAACTCCTTCTGAGAAGAGATCTCCTATTTTGTGGATGCCCAACGCACGAAGCGCCTGTACCACCCCTCTGTCTCTGCAGGGTGCCAACCAAACCGCCCACTCCGCGGGCGTTTCCGGGGAGTACAGTAGTGCCCCCGTCGTTTGCTGCAATATGTAGTGCCATGCGTGCCTTGTCGAGTTAAGGGAATCTAAAATGCCGGTCCTACGGTCAACGGTTTCAAAGATGACTGCCGGTAGAGGAAGAGGGTCTGCGAACAGCTTCTCCAGCTTAAGATGTGGTATATTATCCGCACCATGTATCCAGCTGTGTGCCTGCGCCCCCTGTGCCACCCTATAATATAGTTCTAAATCGGGTGCTCCCAGCCCCCCCAGATGGTAAGGTAGCGTGAGTGTCCGCCATTGAACATGGGCCTGCTTGCCCGCCCACGCCAGCTTCACCAGCGCTTTTTTAAGTCTGACGAAAAAGGAGCGCGGAAGCACTATCGGTATGTTTGCGAACAGGAACAGGAATCTAGGCAACACTACCATCTTCATTATAGATACCCTGCCTATTAGTGATAATGGGAGCCCGATCCATGTTTCGACATCGTCTTCCAGTTTGTCTACAGCCTTCCCATAGTTTTCTCTGAGAACTATTTCCGGGTCTGTGTGCAACCTGATGCCAAGGTATCTGACCGAGTCTTCTGACCATTGCAGCGGAAACTCCATCGTAAATGGGGAAGTGGACTGAGTAAGGGGGAAAGCAATGGACTTAGCCCAATTAACCTTTAACCCTGAAAGTGCCCCAAAATTTACCACCTCTCGCAAGACCGGGGCTAGGTTGTTCTCAGGGTCTCTCACGTATATCAGGGTGTCGTCTGCGTACGTGGAGACAATAATTTCGCAGGTAGGAAATCTGACTCCTCTGTGGCTGCGATATTCCCTGAGTGCGCACGCCAATGGTTCCGCGATCAATGCGTATAGCGTCGGCGATAGAGGGCAGCCCTGGCGTGTCCCCCTTGTGATGGGGATGGAGTCTGTAACCAGATTCCCGAGCCGAATTCGCGCGTTAGGAGCATTATATAACACCCCTATCATTTGCAAAAAGTCAGGGCCCAGTCCCATTCTGGTCAACACCTGTCGCATAAAGGGCCACTCCACCGAGTCAAAAGCTTTCTCCATGTCCAGGAAGATCGCAATTGCTTTCGTGTCCTGCCTGACATGTTGCATTGTGCCAAAAATCGTGCGCAAGTTATACGTGAGGTTTCTATCTGGGACAAACCCGGCTTGTTCCGGGGCTACTAATTCAGGGGTCAGAAGGGCCAGCCGCGTAGCTAATATTTTCGCAAACAGTTTATTGTCCACGTTCAACAAGGAAAGCGGGCGGTACGATCCACATTCCTCCGGGTCCTTCCCTGGCTTGGGGACAGCCACCAATATGGCTTCTCTCATTGTTTGTGGCATTTGTCCGGTGACACACATATCTTCAAACAGTTCCTGTATATACGGGAGCAAGAGGTCGATGAAAGTCTTATAAAAATTCACTGTTAGTCCATCGGTCCCTGGGGCACTGTTTACCTTCATTCCTGCTAGGGCCTCTAGTATCTCGTCTTTTTCTATGGGTAGTGAAAGAAATTCTCTATGCATGTCCGATAAAAAGGGTAACTTAATGTGCTCCAGGTACGTTAGTATTTCCTCCTCCATACCTGTCGAGCGCGAGGCGTAGAGGTCCGAGTAATATTGTTTAAACCTATTGGCTATGTCTGCCTCCTCCGTTAGCAAGTCACCCTCTTCTGAGCGAATCGCGGTCACAGCCGTCCTACCTCGTCTGGCTTTCAGTATGTTAGCTAGCACTGCTCCCGGTCTGTCTCCCTCCCCATACGCACGCGCTGTGGCATATTTTCCCAAGTGCTGCACCTCGTTATCCGCTGCCTCATGATATTCCTCTAGCTAAGTCCTCATTGCCTCTGCGGGTTCCCCATCTGCACCTACTTGCTGTCTGTTCTCCAGGTCACCCAGCTTTTGCTCCAAAGTCGATAGTCTCTGTCTGATGTCCCGGAGTGCTTAGACATGGCCACCCCCCTAATGTACACCTTAAACGCCTCCCATACAATCTGAAAGTCGTCCACTGACCCTATATTTGTATCGAAAAATGTTTCTATCGCCTCGGCGATCGCTCCTTTAAACAATGGGTCCAACAGAGAGTAGGGGGGGAAGCGCCATGTGAACGGGGGAATAGTCTTCCTCGGGGTGGGCAAGATCAACAAGATCTGGGAGTGGTCCGAGAGCGTGCGCGGTAGAACCTGACAAGTGGATATCTGTGACATGAGGGGGGATGATACCAACCAGTAATCGATACGTGTGTGTAGGTTGTAATAAGCGGAGTAGTGTGTAAAACCACCCTCCACAGGGTGAAGTTCTCTCCATGCGTCTAAAAGGTCCTCACTGATCATTGCCCTTTCTACTGCTCTTGCAGCCGCTGCCGGCTTCCTTGGCGGCCCTCCCGACCTATCTAAACTCGGGTTCCTGACCAGGTTGAGGTCACCACCCCATATCATACGTGCCGCCCCGTGTCTGTGCACTGTGTTGGCTAGTGTGCTGAAGAACTCGGGGCAGTCATAGTTGGGGCCATATACATTGACCAGTAACAGCTCTAGTCCCCTACCCTGACAGCGGGAGATCACAAACCTACCGCCTGTGTCTGCCGTTAGTAGTTGCAACTTATAGTCGGATCTGGGGTTAGCCCATGTCATAACTCCCCGTGCATGAGTCGTGAAACCTGCTGCGTTGACGTTCCCCACAAGGCCTCTGGAGCGCAACATTGGGCTCTGTATTGGGAGGTGCGTCTCCTGGAGGAAGGCGATGTCTACTTTGTGTCTGGTGAGGTAGTTCAACACCTTACGCAGCTTGCGGTGGTCATTTAGGCCCCTCACATTCCACGTTAATGCCCTGAGGGATTCCTGTGGTCCCCGTATCGCCTCCTCCCTAGTCGTTAATATACTGTCTGTCGCGTGCGACATAGTGTTGAATATCCTGCGTGTGTATTGTATGCAATGCAATGTCCGACTTTAATGTTGACCTCACTAACTCCCAACAACAACAAGAAAAGAAAAACCTGTTCCGTCCCAACCCCCCTCCCCCCCCACTGCGAACCACCCCCAACTCGGTCGCGTTGCATCCCGTATAGGGACTTCCCACACCTCCCGCCACCCTCCCCCAACTTAGTTATCTGTAGCGGTGGTTATCACTTGCGGGCGGAGGTCGCTCTGTGCACTACTTCCAATTCTATGCAAGTTTTTCCCCTTCCTCGACCTCCCAGCCCAACTCCCCAGCATCTCCCCCAACACCGAATCACCGTCCCCCTCAGCGCGTGTCAGCGTACGATTCCGGAGCACAGTTATGCCTATCTGCCGCTCCCAAGCCGTCCGGCAGGCGCTCCCCGCACCCTTTGCTTTCGCTATGTGCTAAGCTTCCGCATACATTCTGACCACAGTTTACCCCTTAACAGTATGCTGTTTACAATAAGATCTGCATAATGATTAACTGTGATTGTCCGCTTCCGCACAGCCTTATGTCCTCATTTCCAGCAGGCTACCCGTCTCCTTCCCGTCCCCCCCCCGGCACCCATAGTACTTATCTAGTGTACGCCTCTGCGTCGATCTCAGTCCTGTTGCTCCAGCGATCCCCCAGTTGCCTCATCTTGAAGCTGCCGCTCCGGGCTTTGTCTCTGCTCCCTATTCCAGTCCTTGAGCGCCTTCTGTAGAGCCTTCGGGTCTATGAAGATATGTGATCTTCCTTGTCTGTTCACCCGTAGCTTGGCCGGGTATAGCATTGCATAGTCTAACCCCAACTCTCGTAACTGCCTCTTCATTGGGACAAATTGTCTACGTGCCTCCTGCACTCTAGCTGTGAAATCCGGGTAGATTGAAATGGACGATCCCTCGTACGGCAGCGATTGTTTTTCCCTCGCCACTCGGAGTGCTGCGTCTCTGTCCCGGTAGTTCAATAGTTTTGCGATGATTGGGCGTGGTGGTGCGCCCGGCTGAGGTCGGGGACCCAAGGAGCGGTGGGCCCTTTCTACCACAAACATATTCGAAAACACCTCCGCCCCTAGCAGGTCGGTCAGCAGCTTCTCCACAAACCGTTCCATGTTTCTGGTTTGGGTCGTCTCCGGCAGGCCCGTGATGCTTAAGTTGCAGCGTCGTGAACGGGCTTCGAGGTCCTCCGTTTTATCCTGCAGCACTTGCATGACCCTGCCTAGTTTTTTGTGGTCTGTGTCCAACGTCGTCTGCGCTTCTTCTACTTCCGTAAGCCGTCGGTCGGACATGTCGAGCCTCTCCGCATGCTTGTCCAGCCGCTCCCCCATTCTATCCATCCTGTACGATAGGGCATCAATTTTCGCCCCTAGTGATGAGATACCGCTCTGCAGCCCCTTTTCCATTGCTAGTAGCAAACTTCGGATATCTTGACCGTCTTCCGTCGGGGGTGTAGTTCTGGTTTCCTCCTCCAGAGTGGGGTCATGGGACTTGGAGCGTTTCTGCTCAAAGGTCAGCTTGGTCTGCGACCTATCCGTTTTGCCCATCGTTGTTTCTGTTGTAACGCAGTTATGCAGCGGTCGTTTCTCTGGTTCCCCTCCGTGACGTGCCGGCTAGTGTCGCGCCCCAGGGACCCACTTGTGCAGTCTAGTCTTGGAGTCCCCTGCCCGGAGGCCTTGTGCTGGTGGGGTACTGCCTATCTACTCAGCAGTCCGGTCGCTGGGCTCCTCGCCTGTAGTTGCCTGTTGCTCTGTTACTATTTGTCTCCTCCTGCCCAGTGGGAGCCCAGCTGGGCCTCTCCCCTTGCAACTGCGGCTGTGGGCAAACCGTGCAGTCCCCCAATTACCTCTTTGTCGCTCCGATCACTGCCTACAAAGCCCCGTGGTTTCCAGGCTTACCGATGCCACACCTGCTTGGCGCAGCACTGTGTGTACGGGGGCGCAGTCTTACACCGAGAGCCCCCGCTGTACTTCTCGCCTCTTCCTCACTCCGCTTCAATCCGTAGGGTCTGCCGCCGGGGTATTGCAACGCCGAGGTGCCCTCACCACGGAGTCCAAGCTTTCAGTCCCTCGCCTTAGGCCCCAGTCAGCGACTCCCCACCGGGACTTAGGCCATTCGCCTTGCACCGGTCAGGTCTCCGGCATCAGTTGAGCGCTCCTTGACCATGGCGCCACCCAGGGCTCAGCTCCTGCTATCCCCTTCGGAATGTCAGCCTCCGCTAGGATCGCGTCCCTATATCCTGGGGCCCCCTCTCCTCTGCTCACCGCTATCGGGCTTTCCAGCACTCTCGTATTTCCTGCACCTCTCGCACGCTTCTCCTCTCTTCTGCGACAGTGCGTATTCGTCCTGGGCTCTGATCAGACTTTGTGCTCGCTTCGTGAATATGTCCCTCAGAGTGGCCTTCTCTTCGCTCCCTTCCGGCTGCTTACAAAATGGCGGGTCCGCTCCTTAGTCCTTCCACGCCGCCGCTTTCAGCTCGGCAATTGTCAGCAAATGTAGCTCAGGTTCCCCGCCTCGGGGTCCCCGCTTTGCTCCGCACTTCCACAACTGCACAACCTCCGGGGGCGCGGCCGCTCCCGCCGCCTTGCTCTCGCGGTGGGGGAGGAGTGCACACACCTATGTTGGCGATGATTTGTTCTCCGTGCACCCTCTGTGTCCTCCGGCGCTCTTTCTCGCCCCGTTGCTGCTTCTCCGGAACAGTCGTGGGTCCCGGTTATCTGCCCCTCCAAACCGGCACTCAGGTGTCGTCCGGTTACTTCTTTCCGCGGCACTCCGTGCCGCACGCACGATGACGTCGTTTCGCCCCGCGTCTTACTTTAGAGCGGGGATCTGCGGCCTTGCGTCCCAGCTAGTGCGGCACCCCCTGTACGGCGCCGGGGAGGGCTACAGGTACCGGACTTGTTGGCCCGGGATGCACCAGTCTTCCTTTCCCAGCTGGGCTGCACACGACGGCAACTACGGCGTGGTGGGGAAGGATAATTGTAGGATTGTTGCGCTGGGCTGTGGAGCTCCGAGCTCAAGCGGCCATTTTCGTCGCGAGCCAAGCTCCGCCCCTCAACGCTACATATATATCATTATTCCAGAGTGCCCAGGGCTGGGCATCGTCTGCAAAGAACACTGTATTGCTACTTACAGGCTATCATTTAACAAGCATTGGCATAGTCAATAGGTCTCGCCTTTGGGACCTTATAAGTGTTTAGTTATCCAGCACAATATCCTTGGTGCAACAACATCAACTGTTGCATGGCTAAACACTTATAAGGTCCCAAAGGCGAGACCTATTGGCTATGCCAATGCTTGTTAATTTATGATACCTTGCTACGGGGTTTACTTCTTTTAAGTGATGGGGACGTACATTTAGAAGTGTCAAATCTCTCAATTTCTAGGGGTGTATTCGATACGCACGGATTATCGTCATGTTGCCTCGGGTTTGCACTGGCATTTCCCGCCATTAAATTTGGACTTTTGAGTGCATGCACTACAGCTCAACCCAAGACTGTGTTTGCCGCTTGCTTTGCTTCCGCTAATTACTCTTCCACACTTAAAATGTAATTTTCTATTAACCCCACAGCCCCTGTTAGGTAGTTTGTGATGGAGTTCATTGGAATTCCCATAGTGTGCTTCCCTGCGCTGGTTGTTGCCAATTTTCTTTTTACCATGATTTATTTTGTTCCTCTGCCTGTGTACTTTAAAACGATGAGATTTAGAAAGGAAATAGGGTTAGTGTTCTACCTTAACAAGGCTGTCTTCTCCTCAGGGCAGGGAGCAGAAAAATATGAAGCCAAGAGGGTTAGCCCGGCCAGGCCTCTGTCGGCCGCTGACGGGCCCGCTCTTGGCCCGGTCTTCACCCGGGCACGTCCCACACGCCTCCCGTGTTGCAGCAGCCCTGCTCCTCTTCTGAATGGCACCTCCGGGCTCGGTAGTGACGGTGGCCACGTTGCAGCCTGGGGCTTGTGGTCTGCCCCCTCTGTGGCGATGATAGACTCCCGCGCTGCAAGAGCCCTGCTCCTCTTTTGAATGGCACCTCCGGGCACAGTAGTGACGGTGGCCGCGTTGCTGCCTGGGGCTTGTGGTCTGCCCCCTCTGCGGCGATGATAGACTCCTGCGCTGCAGGAGCCCTGCTCCTCTTTGGAATGGCGCCTCCTGGCGCTGTAGTGACGGTGGCCGCGTTTCTGCCTGGGGCTTGTGGTCTGCCCCCTCTGCGGTGATGATAGACTCCCGCGCTGCGGGAGCCATGCTCCTGTTTTGAATGATGCCGCCATGCGCGGTAGGGACGGTGCCCGCATTGCTGCTTGGAGCTTGTGGTCTGCCCCCTCTGCTGCGATGATAGACTGATGCTCATGAGCCTGACAGAACCTGGGAGCTCTTCTGGAAGTTGTTGGTGATGAACCAATAGAACCATAACTAAACTCAAAATGAGCATTGGCAAGTCCTTAAGGCCCAGGAGATGATTGTCTAGAATGGATACACATGTTACGACTATGGTAACAGGCAAGATTATGTATTGGGAATATGGATCTTGAGAGACCTGGGCATATTATTTAACCTGGGTAATATTCTAAAGGTGAGGATTCTGCAGTTAGATAGAACATCCATCAGAAAGAGAGTCACCGAAATTAAGTAACTTGCTCGTTAGGGTCTGCGTCCAGAATACATGGACCTGAACAAGTCCAGTCCATATGCAAAAAAGTCAACATATTCTTCACTGCATCTCTGGCATCTTAGACTACACTCGAGGTTGGGTCTTTGCAAGGAAACTGGGGTACAATCCACTAGGTGTAGAAAATTGAAACAACACTGATACAACAAGTATTCATCCGAAATCTCTACCCCTTTGTCTGTTTCACACATTGCCTTTGCTTTAATAGTTATATAGTCCCACCATCTGATATAGTTTGGATACCCACCACATTGCATCTTTCCACTGTATAATTTTAATCAGTAGTATGCCTTCTGTATTACCTGGCATCCCAGACCCTTGTCATCAACAACTGGTTTAGTAGGGGCTGGTCGGACCCAGCATATAGAGTCGAGCTAGCCTCAATGAGCTTTGATGCTGTGCTAGGGATGGTATATGGCATCCCCATTCTCCCAGCGCTCCCTGAGGTCACCAAGGTGGTCCTTCTCTGCTGATGTGCGGCTCTCCGATATTCGTGCTGAAACTCCAACCTAACGATGCAGAACCCCATCTGAAGAGGGACCTCGCTGTGCGAGATGACCGGCCTAGACGGCTTTGCCCAATAGGATTTGATAGATATTTCCCTGTGGGGGTAGGCGGTGGGGGTGGGGTGCATCTGGTCCGGTGGCCATATGCACTCCTTTCAGGAGCTTCAATCAACCTTTGCACTGTCATCCGTGCAATTCCATAAATATCTTCAATTACGAGACACACTGAGGGTGGACATCACTCCGGACATTCTTCAAGTCAGCAGAGGCCTGTACTATGGCTGGCTTGGTACGGAGCAGCATACCCTCAGGGTCTAAAACTTCAGGGATTACCCAGGATGCCAGGGGCCTAGTGGCCAGCTAGTAGAGTAGCTTGCCGTTTTTGTCTCCCTGCTCGTAAACCCTTGCTATGGATGAATGCCAAATCTGACATGCCTCCAGCGAAATCTGCTGTACCTCAGCACTGCAATAGTAAGTTGACGGGAGGCCATGTGGAAGTTGCACCTCCGAGCGCAGTGTCTGGGCCTCCTGCAGCATCACGTGCTGGAGCCTGCCTTTTTCATTCTTCACTATGAAACTTTTAGCATACCCTCTGATGGTGGCTTTGCATGCCTCCCACAAGGTGCCGGCCGATTCGACCGTGTCCCGATTGATCTGAAAGTATGCCATCAGTTCTTCAGTGCGCAAGAGCACTTCTCATCCTTAAGAGGCCAGGCATTGATGCGCCAGATAGGTCGCTGATGGGGGGCCCTTGTATTAAAGTGGAGCAGTATGAAGAAGCGGTTGGATATTCCTCTGGGGAGGATCTGTATTTCTGAAATGTGTAAGCAGTTAGTGGCTGACAGAAGTTAAAGATCTATGCGTATGTGGATATGATCAGCCGCTGACGTAAGTGTGTATTGTCGTAGTTGCCGGTGCCATAGTCTCCACTGTTCTCATAAACCGTGATTGTCTACGCAGTTGGATAGTTGAAGAGCCGTAGTGCACCGGTTTCCTGAGGGGATGCCTGTGGAATGCACGTGGGGATCTAGGACAGCGTCGAAATCCCTCCCACCACCATGGTGCAGTGTGAAAACTCTAGGACAAGATTTGTCAGGGTTTTAAGAAAGGACTCGCCAGCCTGGGCAGGGGCGTAGACACAAAACATATTGAGGTCCTGCCCTTCCACTCAACCCTCCAGGGCAAGAATGTCAGGGAGGACTCGGGAAACCACCATGGGAAAGGTGCGGTGAAAGAGGATTTCCCCCTCCCGGGAGCTCTGCTTGAAATCGGCTTGGAAAACTCTATTGTACCCATATCGGAACAGGAAGGGACATTAGGTGCCAGTAAGTGCCTTTCCTGAAGCATCAGGACCTCGGGAAGAAAGCAGAATGCATAGTGTAGTACTGTGGACCGCTTAATGCGATCCAACAGCCCTTTAAAGTTCCAGGACAAGACCTGGAGAGCTGCCAAGACAGTCATGGGAAGAAAGGTATGGCCAGTAAGGGCGGGCCCCAGTACTCACCAAGGGTTGCAGGAGCCTAGGACAGTTGTCATTGTGCATGCAGGGGTGGGTAATCAGTTGTGTTTATTGATGCGGCTTGATGGCGTTAGTGGAACAACAAATAAACCCCCACACAGAGAAATGAAACACACACTCTAACAATTCCCCACCCCATACTTTCAGTCCTAAAGCATCTTTCACTTGTGTAACCAGAAAACAACCCCTAAACATTACACTAATTAGACGTGGAGTGTTGGACTCCACCCCCCCCGGAAGGATCTCTGACTAGCTGTATTTCAATATAAAGTGAAGTGCAGTTCCATTCTAAGCTTGTTTCCCCCCTTAGTCTAGGCAGAGTGTCATCAGCCCTCAGTTCAGCTCTCGTCGGTGTGTAGGCAGAATGAGTCCTCCGAGGCTGCTGCAGGCACTGTAGGGTCAGGGGACATCACCTGGAGCAGTGGCTGTGATATGGATGCGTCCGAGCCTGATGGAGTGTGGGCACATTCTGTCCACGACCCTTGCGAGAGCGGGTCTGAACCCTTCACCGCGGAGGACAATGTGGAACCCCCACTCTCTGGAGTTCTGGTTAGGTTGAGTGGGCTGTCAGATAAGCCTATCTTCTGTCAGCCAGTCCCATGTTGCCTCCAATGTGTCAAAGAATATAGTTTTGCCTTCAAAGATCACTTTTAGATGGGCTGGAACCAAGAGCAAGTAGGACAGGTTAATGGCTTTTAGTTTCTGTTTGACTTCCGTGTATGACCTCCATATAGGTTGGACCGCCCTGGTGTAGTCAGGGAACACCGTTATCTTAGAGTTTTGGTAGTGCAGTTCCTTGGCCTGTCGGTGCTTGCGGAGGATGGCATCCCTGTTGTGAAAATTTAGGATGCAGGTGATCATGGGCCTATGTGGACCCCTTGGGGCGGCTTAAGTGTCCGTGCTCTGTGTGCCCGCTCCACCACAAACCAAGCCGACAATTTGTCTGATGACATCCTGGATTTAAGCCATGTTTTCAAAAATTCTGTTGGGTTCGGCACCTCTGAGCCTTTGGGAAAGCCGACCAGTCTGAGGTTGTTGTGCTGGGACCGGTTTTCAGCGTCCTCCGCCTGGTCCCGCAACTCCACAGTTTGAGACATCAGTCTGGAGACCTTTGTTTTCAATTTGGAGATGTCGTCTTCCACCACTCATATGCGACCTTCAGCTGCAGTGACTCTGCCAGCCACCCTGGGGAGGTCCTGTTGCAGCAGCGTCACATCGACATGAACCTCCCCAATTTTGTTTTCTACTGCTGCCTGCAACGTGTGACTACCCTGCAGGATAGTGGATAGGTCTCCAGATTTCAGGCTCATCTGGGACCCCGAGGAGCCTCCAGAGGCCGCGTGGCCCCCCGCCTCACCCCTGGTGAATTTGTCAATATGCATTTGGGAGGAGTGGGACTGGTGGGTCTTGTCTTTCCCCGTGATCCTGGCTGTTGTAGTCACAGGTGAGATGGCTAAGTGCTGCACACCTGACCTGTTCCCCCCCCCCCTCTTCCCCCCCCTCCCAGGGAGGGGCAGCACTAGCAGCCATGGTGTTCAGGGCCAATAGCAGGGGCCTGGAAATCGTTTGAGGCAGAAGTCAGCGGGCCCGAAGGAAATTCTAGGCTATATCTGTTATGAAGAAGTTTACGTTGTAAACAATCATTCGCCTATACTGATGGAAGAATGATGGGCGATTACAGAGGCCAGACCTACCACGTTATTAGACAAAAATCCAAGTCTCTTTCACAGTTGATTAATGTGTTATGGTCAGCAGCAGCCATAAGATACATAGCATAAGAATATGTTGTTTTGCTGGAAGAGCGGGTAACTGGGGTCACTTGCATCAGAACATCCGTACCCTTGCTCTCTCCCTCCCAATCAGTTGTTTTGTCATGATCATTTTGTGTGAAAAAAAGATACTTAAATAAAGAAGGCAGGGAATCTTATATGTTTCTTAGTATCAATTGGAATAAAAATTGTATCTGAAAGGGGGTGATTTGGCAGATCGTTGTGTATGTGTTGTTGTTGAAGTTCTGTATACATTTTCATATTTTCACTACAAACGTGTTTGAAAAGAAAATCGCTATCATCTCGGCCATAGTGATCACTCTCCCCCACAGTTATGGCCTCCTTCATGGACCTGGGCTTTAAGTTGCTGTACTTTAAGAGACCCACAATCATCCTCAGAAAACTGAGCATAGATAAGAGATACAGTAGGCTGAGATTTTATCCTTCTTGTTAAATACAGGCATGCAGCATAATAGTTTGTGTAGACTAAAGCCCGAGTTTTAAATACCACAAAGCAGGATGCAAAACTTAGGGCCATTTCATTGTTGTACCTGTAGCACTGACTGATCTCACTATTATGTTGGTTATGTATATGCAATAAACATAAAGGTATTACTCTACTTCAAGAGAAATACTAACTGAGGATTATTCGTACTTGACACGCCTATACAGCCCCTCGATAGGAGGCAGGAAAAATCATCTTTTTTATAAGTAAACCTTACTCACTCTGATAGTGGCATGCTTCATCATCGGGTTCATCCTGACCCCTAAAAGTCAGGGAGGGCTCGACCGTGTTCCAGGGAGCTCTTTGTATATTAATGTATTGGGGGACGTATCGTGTAAATAAAAATACCTCATCCACTCCCAAGCTGTCCCTTTATTCGTGTGGTGGATCAATCTATCAAGTGTCTTGTAGAGCACAACTACTCACCATAAGGATGTCAAGGCATGCAGGGGGGGGCTGCTGACCGGTCGAAGGCACTGATTCAGTCAGAGCCAGGTCTTGAGGTGCTTCCTGAATTGAGGAAGTGACAGTTATTGCCTGAGGTGGAGAGGCAGGGTGTTCCAGGTCTTTGCTGCGAGGTAGGAGAAGGATCTTCCTCCGGCCGTGGTTTTGCGAATGCATGGGACGGTGGCCAGGGCCAGCTGAGCGGGGCGGAGATCTCTGGTGGGTGCGTGGAATGCGAGGTGGTGGTTGAGGTACGCAGGTCCTGCGTCGTGTAGGGCTTTGTAGGTGTGTGTGAGGAGCTTGAAGGTTATTCTTTTGTTGACTGGGAGTCAGTGGAGGTCTCTCAGATGGCCGGTGATGTTGCTGCTGTGGGGGATGTTGAGGATGAGTCTGGTGGAGGTGTTCTGAATGTTCTACAGTTTTTTAGCATTTTCTGGGTGATGCCGGCGTAGAGTGTGTTGCCGTAGTCAAGTCTGCTGCTTATGAGTGAGTGGGTGAACGTCTTTCTGGACATGGTGGGAATCCACTTGAAGAACTTTCGGAGCAGGCGTAGCGTGTGGAAGCAGACTGATGAGACGGCGTTGATCTGGCAATTCATAATGAGCGAGGAGTCCAGGATGATGCTGAGGTTTCGTGCATAGTCTGTGGGTGTGGGGGAGTTCCAAGTGCTGCAGGCCATCGATGGAGGTTGTGTGCTGAGGTGTTAGCGTCCGTGGATGTCGGTGGTGGGGTTTTGCTGAGGGAGGTGGTGAGCTGTTCTTCGGTGACCTTATTCAAGCTTCTGCAAGGTGGGCGTGGTGGTGTATGGTGGGTTTGGTGAAGAAGTGGACGCAGCGGTGGTCGGTCCAAAGTAGCTCGGAGGTGCGGCTGAAGGTGATGTTGTCGTTGGCGGAGAAGATGGGGTCGAGCGTGTGTCCTGCTGAGTGGGTTGGGGAGGTGACCAGTTGTTTGAGTCCGACAGTGGTGAGGTTCTCCAGCAGGGACGAGGTGTTCTTGTCGTTGGGGTTGTCCAGGTGAAAGTTGAGGTCAAAGAGGAGGATGTAGTCTGTGGAGGTGAGAGCGTGGGGTGCGATGAAGTCTATGATGGAATCGCTGAAGGGTGGATGGGGTCCGTGGGGGGGTGCCACGGAGGGTGGTGTGCGGGTTGGTCTGGACCTGGAAGTGGGGGTGTTCCATGTTTGTCGAGTGGTCGTCTGAGTAGGTGGTGAGGCGGAGGGTGCTTTTGTGTATGATGGCGATGGATGGGAAAGATTAAAAATTAACTATGAAAGGGGCAATATGGATACTATGGTCCTATGACCCTAATAGCGCTATGTTTCTGCTATACACTACTGGCCGTTCAAAGTCCTGGGCATTCGTCAGGCCCGCTTTGTTTTTCGAGTGCTCCCCTGATGACATATTATTTGTCCTCAGAAAATTTTATGTGGCATGCACACTAAATTATAGGCATGCAAAGGCAGTTTATACTTGCCAATCCAACGATATCCTAGTATTGGGTATATTCACCCCACGGGGACTGAGGGAGGTTGGCTCTGAAGTCAAAAAATTGTCAAGGGTCCCTACCGTCCATGGCACCTACTATGGTTCCCCTCTTTCCGTCTCATGATCAGATGTATATGGTTCAAACTTTAAAATCACAGTGAAAAAAGGTGGCACAAATGTTAATGGCTGATCATAAGGTAAATCCTTAACATTTTTGAAGTCTGTGAAACCGATTCCAGAAGCCAACATCTCTGACCCAACTGTAACATGAGTTATAGAAAGACAATCCCTGGAAAATAGTGCTTCATAACACCACAAGAAAATTTATAAAAGAAAAGATATCTTCTGGGTGAAGAGGAGCAGTTTTTGTAGCGCCAGCTTCAGGCTTACAAATGTTTGTCTAAATCTTAAGGATATATATGATGTCTGGAGTTGCAGGATGGAATATGCTAAGATTAAAACTAGAGGAGCTGGAGTCTTAAAACAACAGAACCACAAAGAAATGAAAGACACCCTAACAAGGACTACATTTGAGAGTGGTCTCTAGAGAAGAACCTGACATTAAGATGTGATGACCAAAAGAGATGCAAGAAAGTGGGTCACACCTGGGGACTGCTCCTATGTGCTTAATGTAGGAAACTGCAGTCATGAAGGGGGAGCCCCTTCATGACTGCAGAAAGACTGCATGAAAGACTGGTCTTGACCCGATGTAGGAAGTGGAATACTCACCATAGTGGAAAGATGCAATCAGAGAGTAGTTAGAGATGAAGAAATATTTCCAAAAGGCATCTTGAGAAACCATAATATGTGCACATCCCTGCCCTTTACAGACACAATGAAATTGAGTCTGAAAATCCCTCAGAGTAGCAATGGTAAGTGGGAAGAAAAAGGAGGACATGGTGCACAGTGCAAATCTTCAATGCAAGTTTGTGTGCAACTCAAGTCCTCAGACCAGGGCTATGGGAGTTTAAGAAAGATAAGCAAATGGTGATTGTTAGGAGCAAAATTGGAGGCGCAAGTGCTCAGTACATTGTAATGGGCATCCAATGCAGAAGCAAACCCAACTATATGCTCAAACCAGATGAAACCCAGAGTGAAGCGTTAGCACAAAGATGGAATGAGAACAGATGTGATTTTTTTTTTGTCTGAACATCCTTTTCATCTCTCCCTGAAGCATCTTCCTGAATAGACTTGTGGTTTGTAATCATTATGGGCAGGTATTTCCACCATTCATGATTTTGTGGATAGCAAGGCAAAGAGCCATTTTAAGAATTGGCGACAATTTTAGTGCTTCAATTATTAACTGCATATTTTTGACATATAGACAATTTGGAATCTTGTTGTATGAGCCACAAAAGGGCAAATCTTAGTGCATATAGTATAGACCACTTTTTGGGCAAATAATATACTAGCCAGAATTGTTACTGGAAGATTTCCAAATTTGATCCATTGAAAAGAATCCTGTTTATGCCAGGAATGTGTACACAGTTAAAGTAAAGGAGATTGCTGCAGCGATGAATGACAAGGTGTTACATTTGAAGAGTTGATAGAGATAAACATGACTGAAGGCGGGCAGGTACATGTGTTGAAATATGTATTACCATGTAGATCACTATTGCAGTTAGGTAGTCAGTGATCTGAGTCAGTACCCCACCAGGAGGGTGACTTTGTCAACAAGTCGATGGGTAGCTTCTCCTGGTTCCAGCTGATACATATAAAATCCTGAAGAACCACATGACATTACATCTGAACAAGGAGGGGACCAAGTGGCAGACATGAGGTGCTACACGTGTGTCTTAAGAGTCTCTGCTGTCAATATTACATTTGGCACAGGAAAAACCTTTAATTCAATACAACTTTCACTGAGCAAGAGGTCTGTGAAAAGTGGTTTGAAATACTGCATATTGTTATTTGTTAAGCTGCTTTGTAATTGACCAATGGCTATTGGGGAACGAAAGGTGGATTTACTTTTTAAGATAGGTTCCTGCTCACTAAATATGTGTTTCTTTTGTCCCCTTTGCTTTTTTTCGCTGTGGCGATGGAACTGTTAACATGCCTCATCAAGAGACATCACAAACAGAGAACTAACCTTAGTCCAAAATCACCATCTCACTCTACACTAAAGATATGATGATATTTGTTTAACATACATAACATTGCTCCGTTAATAAAAGATGTAAGGATATTCAGAGATTGTTGTGGTCTAAGTATAATTTGGGATAAACCCAATTAGCTTGAAACACATCTCAGTTGGTTATGTTCTCGTGAAGAGAGGACGTGGCTCAGCTCTGCTTGAGTGAACACATTTTCCATAATCTGCTTTCCTTCTGTAATAACTAAATCAGGTTTGAAAATGCTGCCTGAGGTGTTTACTCCTTATGGATTGTGGTTGTTAGCTGAAGCCTTCCCAATAGGATGTTTGTTCACTGCTGCTTTTTTGTGAGTGGAGTGGAATTGTTCTTCACATTGGCTTAAGTCACATTTTTTGCTTACTAGGCACCCAATAATTGCCCCCATGAGCTCAGTATCTCATTTTGTTTACAGCTGCAGATGGAAATTGTGACTGTGGAAAATGTTTGTGTATGGCTGATTATCTATAGTTATAGATTTAAGGTTGGGGTGGGAAGATGGATGTTCCTGGTAGGGCGGTAAGGGTGACTACTGGAAAGGTAATGAGCACACACAAAATTGTAACTTTGTTGGTATTCATATACCTCCACATCTAGTTTGTGCACCTACACGTAGTGCAGAAACAGGCTCTGTACATATTGAAATTGGATATGAAACACATCAGAACAACTATAGATTGTAGGGAACTTTGAGAGAAGCATTTTTTTTCCTCAGGTCGATAACAGTTAAAATTACAAACACGCTTTTCCTTCACACCTAACTCCTGAGGATTGCCCAACTGCAGACTGTAAATGTCTGGTAATTGGAGGTTGAATGGAAATCTAGGACTGGCATAGATTTTCAAGCACACTACGGGGGTGTATCTACACTAATCTTAGGAGGAAACCTTTAGTGCCTAGATTTGCGACTTTAATGGTTCTCTGTTAATTGGATCTATTGTTTATCTGAAATGAGGACCATGCTTTGCGTAGTAAATAGGGAGATTGTTCGCAAACTTCAGTAACTTTCTTATATATAGCTTCATAGTTGAAATTACAATGTATATGGTAAAAGGTACTACGTGTTCTCTTTTTTACTTCATCTTTGTTGCAATAATGTATTGACAGTTGGATGCACATGTATTAATATTTCTCCCCTGATGTGTTTTCTACCTTTACCCAGATACAAACTTTAAGATCGTGCAAAAAGACTTTTCCCATGTTGCAAGTTGGGTTTGACAAAGGTAATGTCGATTCTAAAATTTCATTTTTGTAAGTATTTGGCGAGTTGTACATTGATTTTCTTACATGATATTGTCCAAGATTTGTTCTTTTAGAAGTGTATATAACTTGTGATATCAGCTGTTCTATCAATATTCTGTCCCTATATGTTCTAGATAGATATATTGCCTTTAATACTAGAAAATACTTAATACTTCTCCAGTGCCTCTCCTTTTGATTGTGCTCTCCCTATTCATTTATAAACTTCTGTTTCCAATTTGCAAATTTCCATGGCTATACTCTCTACTTTTCTCTCTACGTTTCGTATATTCTATTGTTAATGAAGCCTTGATCATTTTGTTATGTTTTCTTGAGTACCTCTGTCCCCTTTTTCAGCAGTTCTGCACAGACTTAAAAAATAAAGGGTTTTACACAGGCTTCTCCAACGAGTAGCTAGTGAGCTGCTGGTAGTTTACCAGCTATCTTTAAGTAGCTCTCCTGTGTGCAGCTCTGCCTACTAAATTAGAAGCTTTTGTTTGGTTGAATTAATATATGTATCCCAAAATTGAAAATCATGTATCCCATGTGAACATATGTGTTGTTTCAGAACTCACAAGCTGATGTTTTGAGAAAAATTGATTTCAATAATATATTTAAAGCTGATATTTGAATAATAAATCATGTGTGATTGGCGGCACTTATTACTAATATTATCACCTTGGTGCATGGTCATTGCAGCTATGGATTTCAAGTATTAACCATCAGGAGGCATTTCAAATTGATAATGTATTTTTACATTACTGCTGGCATCCTTGACTGATCCACTGAGGTGATCACTGCTGGTAATCTTGCATAGGGTGGCCACTAAGTTATCTTGTCTGACATAGTCACAATTATATTGTTATATTTATATATTTATATTTATATATATATATATTTATAGCTTGGGGTGATTTTCTTTGAACACATGTGGCTCTTATTACAGAAAAGGTTGGAGACCCCTGATCTTGCATAGCTAAACCTTAGCTCCCCCTACGATAAATGCTGCCACAAAACCAACTTACTTTTATATATCATGTTGGACTTTTGTGTGTATTGTACACCTCTTACCCGGGAGGTGGGTCTGGCTGTTCTTCATATGTGGTAGTTTTAAAACACAGTTCTTGAAACAATCACCCAGTCCTCAACTGCTCCCTGACGCCAGCCCATTCTGGTACCTTAGACAATTTACCCATCTTCACTCTTTGCTCCCTAAGTGCAGTTCAGTTACATTGTTTAAATAGTCTACAAGGAAAAATATTAACAGAGCATTCAACTGCTTTGATGTTTGTGCATCCTCATGCCCTCCTGTCCCTGAGCTTTGAAGCAACTTCCAGCCACCTAACCTCCATTTGTATTATATACTAAGTGCACCCTGTAGGAAAGGGCCTTTTTTGACATGGTCACCCTCACTTTTTGCCCTAGTACTGTTGCTTTTTGTCTGAAAGTGCATTGGGCCCCTAATAACCAGGCCCCCAGTGCTAGTGTTCTTTCCCTCAAAACAAAGTAAATGTCTAATTGAAACACAATTGGTAAGGACTTTAGTGTCACAGCGTGCGTGTCCTCGGAGCTTGCTCAATGTTAGAAGGTCCACCCCCAGGCAGCACCAAGTCTGATTGCCATTATGACACAGACTGTTGGAGTGGCCAGGTGGGGGAAAGGGTTTAAGGGAGGGAACAGCGGGGAAGGAGACCTGTAAGAAAGAATCAACAAGATGACTACCTTTGTCAAAATACTCATAACCCCCGATCCTTCCCAAATGATGAGGAAAGAATATTCACCTATATATATTGGAGCGTGACTCTAATGCCAGTATTGCTCTGTAAGAAAGAACAAATATAATGGTGAATATGCAATAAACTTATTGTGTTAACAGGAATTATGTAAAAGGATTTTAGGTATTAATGACTCCTACCTACTAGGCTTCACCTTTTTGTTCTTTCCGTGGAGTCTTTAAAGTGTTTTGCTGTAAACTGGATTACTCCATATTCAGGTTCTCCTTTGGTGCATTTTCAACTGTTCTTTTAGGTACGCGGGACTTGCCTTGCAACTTTATACATTGATTGCTTTTGGTTGTTCAAGTTCAAACATACTCCAAAAATGACCAGGCAACTATTCACATGGGTCACGTAAGTTCAATGCGATAGCAAGTGGTCTGTTTAAGAAGTTATCTCAAGATGTCTTTAGCCACTGTACATCTTTTCTTGTTCCAAAAATATCCGAGTCAAATACTAAACAAATAACACTCATTGAAGACTGACGCTTAGTTCTTTCATACAGGAAAGTTCCCAAAGATTATGTCAAGAGTATATCTCTTACCGCAGAGATCAAGCCGATCTCAGTTCTCCCTGCCGAAGTAAGCAGTGTAGATTTCTTGCCTCTTTATCCATTAGGGGGACTCCTTGTTCTTCACTCCATACTCGGAGATCACTGAAAATCCAAGTATCGGCATAAGCGGAAGAAATCCAGAACACGTCCGCTCGACAGACTGTCTGAATAGCAAGCATGTGTTAACGGACGGGGCTCGTTTTATAGTTGAGCCCCTCCCAAAACTGCCGTCACGTCCATTCATAGGGAAAATCAGCAGGAAAGCAGTCGCCAACTAGTTACTGGAGTACATCAGCCAGAATACTCTTCTACAGGACTACTAATAAGGCTTCAGACTGTGCTGCAGCAATGAGACAGCCACACTTCAAGTACTCAACGACACCCTTCCAGAAGGGTCAGGAATGATCATTGTCTTATGGTCCTACTTTACCTCGCTGCAGCTTTCAACAGAGACGACCATCCAGCTCTGATCAAAACTTTGAAAACATGCCTGGGATTTTCAGGCACTGTTTTGAAATGGTTTATATGCTACCTTACCAAGTGCCGCCAGTTTGTACAAATAGGTTTCCTGTGAACACAGGCACTCTTCTTCCCCTGCAGAATAACGCAGGGCTACATCCTCTCTCTCTCATCATCTGTAACCTATACATGGAACCCCTCTGATCCATTTGTGCAGCCAGAATCATGAAAATCCATCAATATGCAGTTGTTACACTATCTAAGAATATTCTCACTCAGTGACATACAGAGATTCAAATTCAGCCCCTGCCCGCTAGCCTCCTGATGGTGAACCCCACAAAGATTGAATTCCTCCTGTTTGCCAGTAGCACCAAACAACCCCAGCTTAAACCTACTATGCTCTCCCCCAGCTGACAGACCTTGCAAATTCTATGGGATTCACTCTCGACACAGACCTCTCATTCAGGCCACATTTTACCGTGAAGACCAGGACAGCTTGATTACAACTCTTTCTCTTGAAGAAAGTGACTTTTTCTCCTGGAATACAACTTCAGAACAATCGTTCAAGCCTTAGTCGACTTCCATATCAACTGAGGAAATGCCCTGCTCTACAGTCTCCCCGATACTACTCTGGCATCCCTGAAAGGAATTCTACACCCAAACATTAGAACACATCACCCATATGTTAAAGGACCTACACTGGCTCCCCTTCCAGCTCAAATCATCTTCAAGATTAGCTGCATCTCTTTTGAAGCCCTCAAAAAGACCCCAGCTTACTTGGCAAACAAACTAACTACTCCTGGGGAGCAGTGTCCAGCCAGGAGCATAAATATCACCAGATGGAAGGTAAAAGATTACAAGAAGAAAAAGCCGAAGGCAAGTGTTCTCCAGTAATGCTAGCAGGATTTGAAACAGCATCCCTATTGACATCATGTCAGCTCCCACTTTCCTACAATTCATAAAAAAAGCTGAAGACACACCTCTTCAAGGAACACTACCCCGACCTAACAGTCTATTCTTAAACTTTCCTTGATGATTGTATCTTCCTGGGGTCATGCTCTACTAATACAAGCATGTACATGCATACACATATGCCATGTCATTGTCCTCTTCTTCCTTACCCTACACAACGTATTTTGCATCTGTACCATATATTGAGCTCCTCTTAACAGTCATGTCTGTTTCATATTGGTAACATTGGTTTTCCTTTTTCTCTCAAAGTGTGATATATATATAATAATTTATCTTATTTATTTATACATTACACTGTGTTGGTCGCAGCTGTGTAGTTATACGTAGGTCAACTTTGGCGCTGTTTGACGAATCTTAAAAAAAAAAAAAAAAAGCTCCTCATCCTCGGGTGATCCATCAATTGGAGACTGAGAAAAAAATAGGGGGTGGTCCCAAAACATGTTTTCCCCATGCAATTTCCCATAGCAAATTTAAACAGCGATACAGAAAAAAACAGTTGAACTGAATTACACCAAATTTAGTAGAAAGCTAGCTCTTTACCCAGAAAGCATGCGTTTTGTGATTTGTTGTAAATTCCTTCAGCCGTTTTAAAGAAATTAAGATTTAAAAAATTAGTGATATGTGTGTGTGGCCGAGTGATTTAATTAACAAGCTGGAACTTATTTTGCTAATAACTTTGGTTCTGTTTGATGTATGTTCACAAAACTTTCCAAAAAATGTTCATCCACTTCAGCTTCTTCCTGGATAATTTTGGTATAATCTGTCAAGTGGAGGCCAAGAAAAAGGGAGGTCCCAAAACACGTTTTCCCCATTTCTCAAGGGAATTTTAGACGAGAATACAGAAAAAGCTGAGCAGAATTACACCAAATTTGACAGAAAGCTATACTTTTTGTGATTTGCTTGTAAATCCATTTAGTCGTTTTTGAGATATTAAGGTTAAAAATGTGGTGATGTTTGGGCATGGCCGAGTAATTTGATTGGTAGGCCCCAACATCAACGGAAATGTTACAGCCACTAATTTGAGGACTCTGAGACTCTGTCTGTCCCCTTATCCTAAGTTTATTAAAACAAATAAGGTACAAGAGGGCATGGTGGGGGACCCTTGCCCTTGTGTGGGGAACCCAGAGGGACTCCCCTGGGTCAAAATATATATATATATATTTTTTCATATGCATTCGGACATGGGATTGCGGGGTGGTTCGCCGCCTGCAGGGAGTGGGCGCAAGACCTGGCCTGCAGTAACCCCATACCACGCAGAGCTGGAATAACTTATGTATGGTAATAAAATCTTACTTTATGTTAAAAAAAATCGAAATTCACTGGAAAAAACCATAACTGAGTTATTTGTAGGTAAGGTACTAAGATTCTAAGTTATGTGAAAAAAAACTTTAAAATTCCATAAAATACTAAAGGTTAAAGTGGTGTAATATGTAGGTCTTGTAATAATATAAAAGCTAACATTTAAAAACAAAAAAACGGAACTTCACCAGTTATACGTAACTAACCTAAGTATAACTTATACCTTCAGGATGCACTGCTTATGACCTCACATATTACATCACTCATGACATGTTAAATCACATCATCGATGACACCTCAAATCTATGGGGATGCAAGCTCTACTTAGGTCAGTTACACATAACTAGTGAATTTCTGTGATTTTTGTTTTTTTAAATTTTAGCTTTTATATTATTACAAGACCTACGTATAACTCCAATTTAACTTTTGTGTTTTTTCAGTGTGTGTGTGTATATATATATATATAATTTTTTTTTGTGGCGATCACCACTTGATAGTTATAGTTAGGATTGTATCTCCATAGGAAAAACATTGTTTTTGTTTTCCTAAGAAGTTTGGCACCATTTGACTAATCTTCACGAAACTTTCTAAAAAGAAAAAGTCTCATTTATCTCAGCCTCTTTGTGCAACATTTCGGGGTGATCCGTCAAGCAGAGGCTGAGAAAAAGGACGGGGGCCCAAAACAAGTTTGCCCATTTATTTTTCCATAGGAAAATTCAACAGTGCTACTGCAAAAACTGCTATACTGAATTACACCAAATGTGGCAGAAAGGTAGATCTTGGTTCAGAAAGCATGTTTTTTGTAATTTGGTGTAAATCCGTTCAGTAGTTTTAAAGAAATCAAGGCTAAAAAATATAGATATTTTACGCCGCAGAGGATCCACAGAGCCGACAGATCTCAAGATGAGATCTGATTGGCTGCCACCACATCAACAATGATTTTGTGGCAGCCATCTTAGGACTCAGCCCTTAGTCTGGGCATTTGCTTATGCGGGGGGCTGGGAGAACATGGCTCCCCTCACTGAGCCTCAAGGAGGCCCCAGGGACCCCATTCCCTGGGGCCGAGCTTTAATTAAAGGGGAGAGGGGCCGCACGGCCCCCCTCGCCGAGCCTACATCCTGTTCAGGCCCCGGGGTGCCATCTCCTGAGGCTAAATATATTTTTAAAACAGGGGGGGGCATGTGCCCCCTCTGCATGTCAATATCTGCCCCGGAGACCCCATTCCTGGTGTGCGATTCTGTATAGTGTCCCGAGGAGCTCACCCCCGGGACACTGGTTCCCTGTCCAGGAGAGTGTGGGCATACCCTTCCCACACTCTCCCGGGCAAAAAACTTAAGTTTACTCCTGTCCGGGGTGAGCAGTAAAGAAATGCTGCTTGCGCCCAGGCGGGAGCAAAGAGAAAGTGTCGACTACAGCCAGCATCACAAAGGGTGTTGGCTGGGGAGCCAGCTGGGGCCGCAGGAACCTTGGGGCTTCCCCTGCGGCCCCAATGACCCGACCCCTATATTGTGGGTGAGCACCGGGATACCCACCAACAAATTAGAAAATGTCTGGCTCCCACAAGGGGAGCCAGCTGGTGCCACGAAGGCCTTGGGGCTTACTCACACAGCTGCCAACGACCTCTGCAGTGTGCGTGCACCGGGTGGGCGCCAGGACACCCTGCAAAACGTTAAAAAGGCAAAGCTCCTGCAAGGGGAGCTGGCAGGGGCCCAGGGGTCCCCCCCTGCAGCCCCCTTCAGAAATGGTGCTGTGGGTGCCCTTGGTGGGCACCCACTTAAAAAAAAACATGTCAGCTTCTTCCGGCACACACTTTAAAGTAAACATGTGGGTGTCCCGGGTTGGCACCGGGACACCCACAAAATATAAGAAAAGAGAATAATATAGGAGTGGCAGTAGCTGCTCATTTATTTTTCACTGCTCCTTCCAGGAGCACTCCCATAATGCCCTGTGAGAGCTATATACATATTTTTTTTAGCTTGATGATGTCTTGGGGGCAGGGGCACCACCAAGCATTTTTTTAAATGTAGTGGGGGGCTTACCATGTTTTTTAAAGTACTCCAAGCTAGAGTGTGAGGCTCTCTTGTGGTTGTTTTCGTGATTGCGTTTTGTGGGCTAAAAATGTTAAAAGAAAGAGTCCGAGACATGTTGATTTTATTTTGTTAAATTAAAACTTCATAAAAAAAATGTATAATCACTATTGTTAAACATTGCATTGTGTGATTTACTAAAATATACATTTAATTATAGGGCGCATGCCGGGGGTTGGGTGCAGGGCCTGGCCGCAGGCCCTGCACCCAACTGCTTGCCAAACATGTGCAGCAGGTGAGGTTGGCTACCCGAAGGGGGTTATGGGGTTGGCGTTACGAATGGTGATAAAATATTACTTTACGTATAAAAAAAACCATAATAATTAACTGAAAAAAAGGTTAAAGTAACTTTATAGTTAGGTGAAAACGGCAGTGAAAACGTAACGTTTTAAACTTGAAAAACCATTGATATTCACCAGTTATAGTTATCTCAAGTAACTAGAACTCATGCCCTAAGGTAACTATAACTTGCGCACTTGCCATGCACTTCTAATTGCCCCACATATTACATCACTCATGACATGATCTATGACATCATTGATAATGACTGCAACATTTGAATTGACATCATTGATAACAAGACTGTGCATTTAGTTTAAAATGTTACGTTGACAGTGAAATTTTCACCTATAACGTTACTTTAGCCCTTCGCTTTATGAGTGAGAAAAAATTTATATATTGAGGAATTAATTGTATTTGGCGATCTGTAAATACATTTTAAATTTTTATCCTTGAAATTTTGGGTGAGGTTAATACAGGGCAATGGCCCTTTAAATGGACACTCTGTGTGGTAGCACTCTATGGCCCAGTAGAAGGCTTTGGCTGAAACGCGTAGTCCTGTTTTCCAAGCACGATGCACTTTGGCTAAAATGAAAAGAAAAATATAGAAAATCAATTGACGTACCTGAGATATTTCTGATCTGGTTGTGCCGCTTTGTCATGGTTGCCTGAGTTTACGGAGATTGGAGCTGTGAAAAGTGTACGGCGTGGCGGGTACTGAAGTTCCGTCTATTGTGTGGTTGTTGGACCACATAGAGCGTGCACCCGGACGTGAGGCAGTAGGTGTTTTCCGGCATGTTTCAAGAAAGAAACCTTTCTCAAGTGCTGAGCTGCCCCTGGCCATTGGAAGCAGTTATTAGTTAACGAACTGAAGAAATTGACAGATGCGGTAAGGAGTAGGGAGCGTGTGGGTAGTGCGGGTGGGAATTTCCCAGAATTTCGTCGGAGGAGAGATTGACGTGGAAGCCACCTTGCGGTCTGCCGTAAATCCGCTGCCGCCGCTTGGGAACGCCATAGTCCGGTATTATCGTGGGAATTCCAGCGATTGAACGAACAACTTGTTGACGTATGAGAGAAATATTGAAAACCTCGATTCAGCCGGATTTGGAATAATCGGAATGTATTGGCCAGCAGATATATACTTTGTGAAGCCAGCATCGGTGTTTAACGAGAACTCAGATCGCTAGTCAATTTTCTCAAACACTGTGTCTGTTGTCATTTATAATCAAAAGAAGCATAAGCATTTTCCAATGAATGGACAACGACTAAGATAAACTGGATAAAGTGCCTGGTTACAAGCATGGCGAATAGATTGAATAAACGAGAAAGACTATTGAAAGAGATGTTTGACGATAAACAAAACAGTGATAGTGCAACAGGTTTACCTGGTGATACAATCATGAATCCTAGTACTCCTAAAAAATGATTAAAGGATTTAGAACATGCAAGAAATGTTGAAATTAATAAATGGTGTGAAAGTGTCACACTGAAGAAATATATAGAATGTAACAGAATCCCAAGAGGTTTAAGAATTTTTGTCTTGCCAACATTAAGTGATATGGATATGGATTTACTTAAACAAGGGCAAAGTGACATGACGGAATGTTCAATTAAATTAATCAAAACGTTCATCATTCATGCAGAGCGTAGACACAACTGCCATTGAAAAGGTAAAGCAGATTGAAAAATTGTTGGAAAAATATCAGGACACAGATGGCAATAAGGCAAAACATCAATGAAACATCAAGGCCACCATCCAGTATTGAGAGCTCGGAAGTGAGCTCGGGGGATGAGGGGCAATCCATGACATGCTCAAGACTGAATTTTTCCGGAGAAATGAGCCTCTTCCGGATGACGACGCGAGGGAGAGGCAGAGGAACTCCAGCAACAGAAAACGAAAAAGAACAAGGCAAAGCCGAAAAGGAAGAGGTGCCAAAAACAAGAGGAAATAAAGAGGAGAATAATGAGTGTTGAAGAGGGTTTGGTAATAAATCTTTCATCAAAAACTTTGAATGAGAAACACAAAAATTACTCAGTAAAGGTCTCACCTTTTGCCCGGATTCTGGCATTAACCTGGGAACTGCACGTATTGATCTCTATAAATTTTGTAGGAAATTAAAATTGAAAAAAACATTTCTCTTTGAAAAAACAAAGTGCAATACATGAGAGGGCTCCTCCAAATCTATCTAACCTTACGTCAGATGATATTACACCATTAAAAGCTCTAGTCTCTTTGGATCACGAATCTGATATTTTACAAAAAACATACATACCTGAAGCTGTACCTGACAGAGAATACTGCCAAAGTATAGGTATTGAAACCAACAAAACAGTTTGGAGTGGATGTAAACCAAGGTCTAAGTTTTGCCCACAGCTTCCACCTGGGAACAAGATAGATATCTTCCGGGAGAGCATGACGGAGGAGCTTAGGGCAATATACTTAAAGGAAAAGAAAAACATCCTTCATCAGAAGAAAAATATGACCTAAGATGACTGGTGGGCTCTGAAAGACCTACAAAATGACAGAAACATCATAATTAAACCTTCGGATAAGAGAGGAAACATAGTTGTAAAGGATCGAATAAAATATCAGCAAGAAGTTAGAAGGCAACTTTGTAATCCTCTCTTTTATGAAAGGTTAAAAGAAGATCCAACACGGAGAATTATGTCTGAGTTTCATACCAAGGTAAATACATGGCATGAACAAGGTCTATTGGAGGACGAAGAATGTCTCTATTTGAAAACAACTCATCCGATTGCACCTAATATTTATATGCTGCCCAAAGTACCTAAAATTCTGGACAATCCTCGGGGGGGGCCCAAGAGTGAGCTCATGTGATTCCTTACTTGAAAATGCCTCCAGATTTATAGATATTTTTCTATTTCCCTATGTAGTGAATCTTCCTTCTTATGTCAGAGATTCCATGGATTTTTTAACAAGATTAATGGTATACCACGGAAACCAATCTATACATTGGTTACTATAGACGTTGTTTCACTCTATACATCATTCGCTCATGAAGATGGTCTGAAAGCGTGCAAATACTTTTTGAGATCACGATCTCTGAATTTATTGGAATAAACAAATAGGCTTTTAGAGATCATGTCATTCTGTCTTAACAACAATGTTTTTCTTTTTGATGGAAAATTTTACAAACAAAAGAAAGGCACTGCGATGGGCACATCATTTGCCCCAACGTACGGGAACTTGACTATGGGACATTGAAAAGCTGAGCATAATTGGATGGAAAAGAACAATGACACATTAAGGAAAATAATTTTGTGGATTCGCTACATAGGCGATTTGTTTTTAATCTGGGAGGGGGAAACAGAGGAACTAATATGTTTTTAAAATTCTTTTAACCAAAATCCTTGGCAATTACAGTTCACTTACCAGATGAGCAAAGAGACAATCGATTACTTAGACATCCGGGTTTATGGTGAAAAAGAAAAGATCTGCACAAAATTATATCGTAAACCTACGAGCTGTAACAGCATTTTATTTGCTAATAGTGCACACCCGAAGGCCCTAAAATGGAGTGTCCCTTACGGAGAATTTCTACGAGCTAGGAGAAATTGTTCGGAGGATGATGAGTTTGTTATACAAATGAATGAGATGTTTTTACAATTTCTAAGGAGAGGCTATCCAATTACTGTCTTGGAAGATGCCAAGAAAAAAGTGAAAACACCTATCAGAGATGATTTATTAGTACCCAAAGTGTTGCAAGATGGATCAAAGGATGTAATCATAAGATACATTATGGATTTCAACCTCTCAGACAAGGAAATAAAGAAGCCTTTATGGGAGAACTGGAGCATCTTAAAGAGAGGCAAAGACCTTAAGCCCTTTTTAATAGAACAACCAAGACTCACATATAAAAAAACATCCTCTCTTGGTGACTTACTTACACGCAGTTATTTCTCAACTCAGAGAACAGGCAAAGGCAATCGGCTCAAGAGAAGGGGTTTTTTAAGTGCCAAAAATGTAAAGCTTGCCAAATTGGTTGTAACAAGAAGAATTTCCTATTGTGTAATGGCACAAAGAAGAAAGTCAATAAGCTGATTTCCTTTGAAACCACCCATGTTATATATGTCATCGAATGTGGATGTGGTAAGAAATATGTTGGCAGTACTGTTAACAAGCTAAAACTGTGGATCCTTCAGCACTTAAGAGCTATCAATAACAAAGATTATTCGTACACAGTAGCCAAACATATCTGGGAGGAGCATGATGGTGACCAAAAAGGAATGTGTTACTATGGAATTCAACATATCTGAAGCCAAGAGGAGGAAATCAAGAGTTATCACTGAGAAGGGCGGAATCGAGATGGATCATGACTTTAGGGACAGAAATTCCTTTGGGTTTAAATGCTGATGCGGAATTGCACGTACATTTGTAGTTGATGATCATTGATCCTTATCTGCAGTTCATGAATTTCATTATTATTTTTAACATTGTCACTGTGTTTGTCAAGTGCTCTCTTCAATATGTTCTTATGGATTTTAGATGCAATTATTTTACATTTTCTGCATCATTGTATCCCATCACTGTCTTAAAGATTATTGTCATGAAACTTGCACTTTATATTTATGCATAGATTGCATTTTTGGGATATAGAAAATATTTAGTCACAGGATGTGACACATTTTTGGCCTCTTATGAATAATGCACTTTAGACATATATTGTTTTTTGCACTGAAATAATGTTAATTCAGGATGTGACACTTGTTTGTCCTCTTATGAATAATGCACTTTAGACGTGTCATAATTTGCACTAATATAATGTCCATTATAGCACTTTACGAAAGAGTACTTCACTCATTTGTAGTATAACTTATTATTTATGTTGGAACCTATATTAGCGCATGTTATGATAGGGTACTTTACTTATTTATAATTCATATTGGAATATGCATTGGGATAGTGCCTATCAATGCACTTTATGGAAAAGTTTTTTACTTGTTTATATTGTTTCATCATATACTGTAGTAGAGGAATTGTTTTTATTAAATGGTGATGAGTTTCGGTATAGGGTGAAATAACAGACAAATATGAGCTAGAGAATAATCATACTTTATGATAATCTCCTATTTTGTTTCTCACTCTATTCCTGAGTATATATCCTCTTTGACACGTCAGTAAGTGCTCAATGCGTTTCTAATGTACTCTATGCCTTATAGAATTCTGTAAGTGTCCAAGGGTATATGTCTGAAGATTGAAGAAGAGGCAAGAGCATATAATCGATTATTTGGAAATGTATGTACTTTACAATGATTTCCTTGGAATCCTACATTTCCCAAAATGCATTTTGTTTGAGAGCATACTATGTGATTGTATTAAGGTGTATATCAAGGATATGTAAGACCATAAGCACTTTAATTGATGAATATATTTCTGATAGAGATGTAACCAGGTCAAATTGAGGAATGAATTGTATTTGGCGATCTGTAAATATATTTTACATTTTTATATTTGAAAATTTGGGTGGGGTTAATACAGGGCAATGGCCCTTTAAATTGACACTCTGTGTGGTAGCACTTTATGGCCCAGTAGAAGGTTTCGGCCAAAACGTGTAGGCCTGTTTTCAGAGCACGATGCACTTTGCTAAAATGAAAAGAAAAATATAGAAAATAAATTGACGTACCTGAGATATCCCTGATCTGGTTGTGCCGCTTTGTCCTGGTTGCCTGAGTTTACGGAGATTGGAGCTCTGAAAACTTTACGGCGTGACAGATTATATATATATTTATATTTATATATTACAGCTCCTCGTCTCCTCTCGTATGTAGAAAGACACAGCACTCACGGGGGAGAGTCCACAAGATTTATTACGACTCTCTTCGCACCAGACGCGTTTTGGCAGTCGCCTTCCTCGATGGTACCAAGAGAGCACCCCCCGCCATTACAGCACCCGTTCGTGAGTGCGCGAGCCTGGTGCAGGTGGAGTGGTAATATATTTATATATATATATATATATATATATATATATATATATATATGTATGTATATATATGTGTGTATGTATATGTATGTATATATATGTGTGTATGTATATATATGTATATATATGTCCGTATGTATATATATATGTATATATATGTGTGTATGTATATATGTGTGTGTATGTGCTAACGCCAAGAACAGGTTTCTTTAAATGTTCCTCCTGTAAGGCATGCCAATACGGTATAAACACCACGTCGTATAAAACACCATTTAGCCAAAAAACTTATTCTATCAAAAAATATCTGTCCTGTAAAACCGAGTTTGCTGTGTATGTGTTAGTATGTAGCTGCAATCTGCTTTATATAGGCAGTACTAAACTGGCAGCACACAAAAGAATCCTTCAACATACACGAGCAATTGTCAACTATGATCCAAGCTATCCCGTGGCAAGGCACTTCAAAGAAAAACATGAAAGTAGTCTAAAACATTTTAAGTATTATGTTTTGGACTCAGTGCCAATGGCCAAAAGAGGTGGAAACCGGGAGGCTAAACTCAGGCGCTTGGAAACCAGATATATTATAGAACTCGATACCAAGCATCCAGGGGGCTTAAATTCCAGTGAAGATATGTATACTTATCTGTGATTCTGTATTTTTGGTCATGTATTTTCAGGAGAATTCTTTAGGCTACTTTCGTGTATTAGTGTTGTAACAAAGTGTGAAATTAGATTTTTGTCATACTGGATTAGCTACCACAGAATCCTTTGTAATTTTAATCACCTTACAAGGATTACCATGTAATATAGAAATCTTGTTTCAGTAGCTATCTCATTCTTACAGTCTTTTAGCCAACACTTATTTAGTATTTTTTAGAACCTTTTTAGGAGTTTTTAGTTAACTTATTGGGGTTTTAGGTTGAAATGACTTTATGTGAATTTTATGAATTTTATAAACTCATTTGTGGGAATCAACCGTTCAGTACCTCTAGCATTACATCTTTAACTCCAAACTCAATGCAATCTTATTTGTATTTTAGGTGTCTATTTCGTCACCGTCTTTTTGTCTATAGGTCCCGTAGAGTTGTATATGACATTAGTCTTTCCACTTTGGCTGCTAGCAATTGTTTGCACATAGGCTGTTTTTGCACTAATATTGCATTATTTTGCACAAATAGGGAACTTGGCACGACTCGCACTTTAGTATTAATTTTATGGGAGGTTCACATCTTGCACTAAGTCACTTTTTAAAAAATATTTAATAGCAGTATATTCAGGCATAATTTTAAACCAGGACACGTATATTCGGAAATTGGGGTAATACATACTTAGTATTTATACTTTTATCTTCCATGTATAGAGAATACCTGTGTTAGATATAATGTGCCTCATCATGATATGGATTTATCCTGGATGAATTTTATACACATTGTATATTATTAATGCATTTATGCTATGACCTACTTCCTAGTGTAGTATGTTTACTATGTCTATAGCTGCTATCACATTACACTTGCACTTTAAAAGAAGTAATCCCGCCCTAGCCGCTGACATGTGATCAAGGCCGTTTTTCCGGCCGAAACGCGTCATGGCAACATGGTGATTGCTGATTAAATCACTGCAACGAATTCCTGGGTCTGCTCTTGCCTTTTTTCGTGTGGATGAAGTGGTGGGCAAGCCTGTAACCATATATGTATATATATATATATAATTATTAGTGGCAGGGTATACAGGCTGCCGCACCACTACCCGTGTTTTTAAAGTACTAGAAACCAATGCTGGTTTCCTATTCGGTCTCCAAAAAATGCCCACCTCTCAGAACCAGCCACCATTAATGGTCCTTAATAACACAACATGAAAAACAAAATAAGAGAGGCACATAAATGGAGATATCTGAACAAAGTCCTTGGGATAATCCACAAGACAGCGAAATCACGATGACAGAGGCATTAGTTCTTTATATATTTTTAGTTTCTTTTATTCGTTTCTTGGCACTACATATGCACTTTTTGCAAAACAGCCAACGCGTTTCGCCCACAATTCGGGCTTCTTCAGGGCTGTAGACATGACAAAACAACACTGTCACCATATTGGACATAAAACATTTAACAAGAAAACAGCAAATCCACATACACTTTAGACATATATATACAAAACATATAAAAACATTTATTTTCACTTAAAGCGTGGTCTCACATCTTAAATCATTCTTATGTTAAAAATACATTTATTACTTTCACCAACTTAATATGAAAGACAAATATGTCTCTACATGTTGTTAACGCAGTTGGCGATAACACATCTCCACTCTCTAAGAACATTAAGGTCCTTGCATTTCGTAAGAATCTGGCACTCTTGTTGGAGGGTGGTAAACATTGTGCATTCCCCAACATGTGCCAAATATAGTTTAAAGAAACCAGAGAGGAAATCCTCGTTACCAATCACAATTGCGTGATAGAAACATTATTCCATAACACCTGGAAGCCAACTATAAGTTTAAAAAGGCGCGTGTAGGGCTATCTTCCTACCTCTGTTGGCTCACAACACAAAAACGAAAACACGGGTAATCAGGTGGGCATTCAAAGAAAGACAACCATATGGTTTGTTCACTTGTGCTACAATAGTAATGTGTACATTAGAATAATATTTTTAAGGTTATCGATACCAATAGTACCATATTTAGCTTAATACCCACCGTAATCTGGCTCGGTAATCCCCCTCTGGGGGTGTCCTAGTGTTGGAAAAAAGTCCTCATCACAATTTTCATCAAAATTCGATCCAAATATACAGATAACACAAATGCCTTTATTAAGAATGAGAATTTGTAACGCATAGTTGTCTTTGACACATTTGATAGTGTATGGAAAACATCAAAAATTATGCACCATGTAATATTCCTACATATCGAAAAGTCAAAAACACTTTCAAAATCGCACCAGTAATGCGCCCATCTCAAAAAGAGGACGTCTGCAAAAACCGGAAGTGCCTTGTGCAACTATGAGCTATCCAAACAAATAAGATATTCGCAAAACCCTAGTGCACGAACACATCTCTGTGGATAAATACCAGATAACGATAAACTGATACCCTACACCCGTATTAAAACGGATGTACAGTTGCTGACTATATGATGGTAGGAATGAAAGGTCTCTCTGACACAAGTATTGGACTGCTAATAAAGAATTGCTTTGGCTCATAAAGGTGCTTCAACCCTCAGAATGATTGCATACAGAATAAGTATTGACTGTGTTTATTCGTAAGCAAAAACACGGTATAGCGATCTCTGGTCACGGATCTTTCACGACAGTTTTGTGGTGATCGCAGTTAAATTGCGAGGAGTTTGCGGTAAACTGCGAAAACACGTGCAATGGGGATGCTCTGATTGGCTGGACGCAACCTTAACAGAAAGTTGCGGCGGTTTCGCGGTGCTCGCGGTTACATCGTGACGTGTTCAAGGGACATGGCTAAAGCGCACCAACAGAAATGCTGTGATTGGCTGGACGCAACCTGAACAGAGAGTTCTAGCTGCCATTTTATGTATCGGGGACGGTTTCCGGGGCTGAAATAATTTTTTGAAAGTGACATAAGGGGTCAGGGTAGAGGTACTCTGACGCAATGTTTGACAAATAGGGTTATTAGTGTCACAATTTATGTGTCCAAAACTGTTTTTTTTAATCGTGCGATATTGGCGATGTCGCTGCGACCGTCAGCGCAGCCCCCCATGTACCTTCGTAGGTATCGACGTATTCGCGACGTCCAGCGTCACTTCGAAAACAGAAGATCGATTTTACAGATTAATTTTATACAAGCTACCTTGAAAAATGATTTCAAACAGTCCACTACTAAACCCCCAGTGTTTAAAATACTGTAAAATGTGTGCATATATGTGTTTTACACTTTATAAAAAAAAGGCGCGATCATTGCGGTTACCGACGTCTTCGCGATACTCAGAATACTCGTGAACATGGAAAATTGGTTTAAAATATTGTTTTTGTACAAACTCCCCATAAAAATATGACTTTAAACAGTGCAGTAATAAACCCCTAGTGACTGACAGTGTGTGAGTGGCTGTATGGGTGTATGAGTGGATAAATCAGTGGCTGTATTAGTGAGTGAGTTGGTGTAGGAGTAGCTGTATGGGTGACTGAGTGGATGTGTGTGTAGACCTATGAATTATTGAGTGGGTGTGTAAGTACTGGTATGGATGTGTCAATGGTTTTGACAATGGTAGTGTGGAAGTTGGAGTGGGTGTATTAATGGTTATATTGGGGTGTGAGCGGGTGTGTCAGAGATTCTGTGAATGATGTCATCAGTGATGTCATTTGAGATGTCATCAGTGATGTCACTGGCCATGTCATGAGTGATGTAATATGTGAGGTCATAAGCAGTGCATTGCGGGGGCGCAAGTTATAGTTAGCTCAGCTAACTATAACTGCTGAATTTCTCTGGTTTTGTATGAGTGAAATGTCAGCCAAACTATTACGTCCCTGTAACCTTGGTTTTTTTCAGTGAATTTCTAAGGTTTTTATAATTCTGTTCCCTAACTATAACATCCGTGTAACCTTTGTTTTTTCAGTTAATTTCTAAGGTTTTTATAATTCTATTCCCTAACTTTAACGTCCCTCTAACCTTTGGTTTTTTCGAGATATATATATATACACACACACACGTATACACACACATATATACACTTTCACCTACCTCCTTCACTTTTCATTGGTTTGATCGAAGAACAGCATGCTTTATTTCATTTCATGTGTATCTGTCATATACGCCAGTCCCACAGTTCATTTCCCTCCACTTGACATGTTGACATTTTTTATTTCGTATTTGCAACCTTTTAATTTGTCCCTCTATGCCTCCGACTGTTTCAACTGCATCTTTTACACCTCCCTTTGCTTTACACTTTGACATGCCTTCTACTTTTATAGTGTTATCTGACCCTATGCTGGCACAAGCACTTCTTGACTGAAGGAGGGCATTGCATTTCCCTAGTTTACACAAGATTAATTTCACTTTTTCTGGAAGATGTGTTTATCTGTCTTTGTGGATGACAATACCCTCTCTGAACTACGTTTATAAAGTGCCTAATACCTTGAGGGTGGGCCTCTTCCTTAGAAAATGTTTTTTTTATTAATGCTATTTTTATTTTTCGAGTAGAAATCTGACAGTGGTTACGCATACTATCCCATTTCTAAAGTTTGGAAACCTCTCTTACGCAGATCTTTGCCTTTTTGAGTGCCATATTGAATGACTTTTCTAAATCTGAAATATGTCAACTCCTGGCTTGCTGTGGCAGAGTCTATCCTGTCTGCGTTAGCAAAGAGGGATATTTTGGTATTTGGTATATTTTAATTATTAGTTTCATTTGTGTTTTTAAACAGGCACTCCTCCTGACGAGATTGTGTGTATCTCCAGCGACAGTGATCTGTCTTGTCAAGAGAATGATGTCTTGGCTTTGGGGTTAGAGACTCCTGAACGACATCCCCCAGACATAGCACAGTCTCGCAACAAACCTAGCCCTCTCGTTGAGGAGAAGAGCAGTGAAGGTGAGCGGGCTTATGGCTGTCCAAGTGATAACATGTGTTTAAGTAGGTAATAAATGTGATGTGTTCTTCAAATAACACGAGTTAGATATGCACATATGACTGTTATACTACTGTAGAATTGCCCAATGCATATATCGCCTTCCTTTTGCCTATCCTGCCTCCTCTTTCCCTCACGCCTACTCCCTCTTTCAATGTTACCTGTTCACTTAAGCCCTCTTCTGTCTCTCCTGAGCATTTTGAACTGGCTTTAGGACACTACAAATCACTAAGAAAGCATAAGCTACACCCCAGCTTAATTCCTGGCTTCAATGGCGGGAGATCCATTATTTGTATGTCTGGGGGAGGACTACATGGATAGCATGTGTAGTTTTATTTCCCATGCAACATGTTAACAAGTGTTATTGAAAATACAATTATCAAGAAATTCCCTGATAATTCTCATGCAAAATCATTTATATAAAGTCATAGTACAAGTTATATTAATTATAGTAAACAAACAAGGCAAAGCAGTCCAAGCATCATAAATGCATTTATTTTCCCTATTGTGTATTTGCATACATTACATTTGTGTGTGTGTGTGTATGTATGTTTGAAGTGGGACTTCTATACCGCAAACCTAGGTAGGAAGCAATGGAGCGGATTATGAGCCAGTGGCAAGGGCAGGAGGGTAAGGAACAATGTGATGTTGTGTACACTGTGGTATACACAATGATGTGCAGGAAGCGAGGATAACCTTTTATCAGGGTCTCATTATTTACTCCTTGAGTAGATGAGTCTTAAGCAAGAGAGGTGGGGCGGATGTATTTTGCAAGGTGTGGTGTTCCAAATCCGGGGCATACGCATGAAGAATGCTTGTCTCTTAGGTGCTTCCTTTTGGTTTTTCTTGGTTTTGAGGCTAGCTTGTCCTGCTTTCGTTTGAGATGTTAGCCACCTGAGGTGGTTAGTTTTTCGGCCAGGAAAATAGTGGTATTGATTGTTACTGACTTATATGTGGAACATTTAATATAGAACGCTGCAAGCTGTCAATTTATTATGAAAGTGTAATCCTAGTGTTAAAAAAAAAAAGTTAGTGTTCTGTGTCAGGGTAAAAATCCAATCAATTCAAACCTCCTTCTCCTTACATAAGATATACCTGACCCCTCTAGGGAAATGGACTGAGTAGAATACCACCTGCCACCAACAGCAAATGAACAGAGTGTACAGAGTGATTGCATGTCAGGTGCCAGTACTGGCTCTTTCTGTCTTTTTTGGTCTTCCTTCCTTCTTCGCTTCCGTTTCTTTTGAAGAACTCATCAGTAATGATCTGCTCTAAAAGGGGGGACTGATGAGGATCAGTGCTAATCCATTCTATTCAAGAAGATGACCTGAAGAAAGAAGGTCGCTGTATAACCAAGACTAAACCCACATTTCTTTGATCTCACTCACTGTGTGGAACCTTTCCATAGGCACACTACAGCTACGGTTTTCTGTATGATATGGGAGTCTAAGACTAAGAGTTTTTCGGGAACTGTGACAATACTTCCCTTGCAGATAGTTTAGTTCCTTGGTATGTAATGTGCACAGAATTAAAACAAAATAGTGCTTCTGTTGTGCATTGAGTATTTTTCCCATAAGGTGGCCCCGGTGCTAGGATTATAACATCTCAATGTGACTCCACTGAGAACCAAAGGTCACTGTGTTGAGTCTATTTCATTTTGTTTGAGCCTGTTTATTGTTTTTCAAAAAAGTACATAAACATACTACAGGGTTGACATTTCTGTATTAATATTCGCCAAGCATACATCATGATTGCATGAGAAACAACATATGTTAGTTCGCAAAATGATGCAAAGTACGTCCAGTATCACCCACATGTGACAAGTGCCGCAATGAACGTGCATAGGAGCACTTGTGATGCTCAGAAGTATAGGATTCACCAGGCGCAGAAGCCATTATTTGCTGCTTGTATGGTTCCCGATGTGGGGCCTACAGAATGCGCGGTAGCCGTGAGTGAAGACTGGCAGTGAGATTATCGGCAGTAGAAATTATCATCAGAAAGGTTGAAGGGTGAAGGGGGAGGACAAAATACTGGGGGAATAACTCTGCCCACCTCGGGTCTTTCCGACCCACCCCACCCCACCCCCTCCCAGCTCTCAGAAAGGATGTAGCAGCATGCACCTTGTCCTTAGGTTAACCCAGTAGGACCTGGACTGCGTGAGGGGCCAGCATGACACCATCATTCCTTGCATGTGTTTGCTATGCGTCAGTTTGAGGCACTGTGTCTGGCGTTTCTGTCTCATCTGTGGTAGTTGAGGGGTCAGACTTTGGATGTTGTTCATTATGGAAATCATGTAGTATGGTGTCCCAGGTGGCAGCAATTGGGATCTTGCACAGTCCAAGGGTGTCTTCCTTATGCAGCGCGTTGCTTTCAGCTTGAGCCCATACCAAAATCGATCGCTTCCAGGCTAATGTAGGGGGAGGTTTAGGCAACTTCCGTCGCCCGGTAATTAAACACTTGGCCGTCAGTAGCCCTAAATCAATAAAGCAAGAAGTGACCCTCTGCCCTTTACTACGGCAGAATAGGCCTAGGATGCACGTCTCCCATGTGTGTGTTACCGTTCGTCCGATACATGCCGATAATTGGGTCGCTACATGCTGCCAATATGTGGCGAGGGATGGGCAGGCCCACAATATGTGAAGAAGATCGGCGTCCAGTAGATGACATCTGGAACAATGGGCATCAGCGCTGTTGACATATCTATTTATTTTTGCTGGGGTTAGATAAGCTCTCTGAGTTATGGAATATTGCATGAGGCGAAAGCGAGCATTCCTGGGGATGCAAACCGGGCTTTCCAATTTGGTAGCCTACTCTCTATGCGTACACGGGCGGTTCAGGGCAGTGTCCCAGTGCGCCTCAAGGACGTGAGAGGTATCGCCGTGTGGTGATGCAGGGAGTCTGCATACCATTTTGTGAGGTGCCTCCCCATCCCCATGACGTGCAGGTATTGAACTATGAGGGGTGTTGAGGGTTCCCTTGATATGTCTCCCCATGTAGTTATCAACGCTGCTAGCAGTGAACTGTGTAAAAGGAACTGGCCCGGTGGTAGTCAGTCTTCCTGTACTGATGTGTCATAAGGTGCAAAGGCGCCGTCTCTGTAAAGGTTCCCTAAGGTGTGTAGGCCCGCCTCTAGCCAAACGGAAATTTCTGCGTGCGAGGTGGTCCCACCACCCCTAGGCGTGCCCAGTAGGGGTAGCGCAGGTGCGTATGGGATAATGGATCGTGTGAGGTATAGACCGATAAAAACATTTACATGCAACCTCCAGTAACAATGATTCTGTCGGCTTCCCCCGCATGCAGGAGTGAAAAAGTCGGAGGATCGACAAAATGGACCAGGCCGGCAATAGCGCAGCAGTGTCTTGAAGTTGCAACCCTGCCGCCCATTTGGCCACCCATTGGAGGTGTGAGGCGAGGTAGTACTGCTCCATGTTTGGTACAGCAATCCCGCCTCAGTCAGTGAGTAAGTACATTTTAGAAAGTGCCACCCTGCAGCGGGACCCTCTCCAAAAAAATTCCCTCATGGTACCCTCAAAAGAACGAAAGAAGGGAGATGGGATATATGATAGCAGGTTAGTGAAAAAATAGAGTAGTCATGGTAGGACCACCATTTTAAGCAGGGCTATGCGACCCATAACAAACAGCGGAAGTGTACGCCAAAACGACATCTGGGATTTGATAGCAGTTATTGCCCTCACCAGATTGCCCTCCAACAGGTCTGTTGGCTGATGGTACATCCTAATTCCAAACTATCGGAAAACAGTGGGCTGCCACACCAATGGAACACCATTAAGGACAAAGGTGGGATTGGGATATGAAAGGGTAAACGGGAACTAGCAGTACTTTCCCCAGTTAACCTTCAGGCCGGAAAGGGCAGCAAAACCTTTGAAAGTCCGGGCCAGTGTGTCACCTGCATATCTCAAATGAACAGGTTGTCAGCATATAGTGAGATCATGTGAATTCCGTCTCCCAGCAGAACACCCCACTCCACACCGCTCGTTCAGATAGCCATGGCAAGCGGCTCAACAGCTAAGGTAAACAACAAGGGGGACAGCGGGCAGCGTGTTGACTCTATTTCATGCCATCACTGCATAAACAGGTTTTCCTGTATGGACCTCCAAACATGCCACTGAGGCATGGTCTCAGCATCCAAGTTTCTCATAGAGTGCACCCTTTGTTCTCCTGATGGCTGGAGTTGTTGTCTCCCAATAATGGTAATGTCATGTTCTCACCAGTTCTTTTTTTTTTAAATACTTTTTTATTCGATTTTTTTTTGTCTTTACTCCTCCCCCGCGCTTTATGAGCAAACCAGCCACAAAACAAACTTATTACATACTTATTGATGAGTACAATCATATATAGGATACCATTCAGACTAGAAGGAACGTTTATGTCAGAGTAATTATTATTCAACCACAATTTTACAGTTGCTCACTTCCACCCCCATTACCCATTAGCTCATGGGGCCCCTCATTTGCAATGTATCATTATCACACGTCTCATTGCATAGCTTTGAACACTTTGAATTGTACCTTCCTAAACCTGACTTTTATTGCCACATCTATTGTATAGATAAGGAGAAGCTGTACTACAGTATATAGTACAGCTTCTCCCCGCTCAGAATCATTGAAGGGTGCTAAAGATCATGGCCAGATGAGTGGGTCAGTCAATACTCTGGCCTTTAAAGGTGGGAATTCCGCCAGTAACATCCTCGCTACCACATGATCCTAAGCATGTGTTGGACTTGCACATTTATAAATATGTCAATTTATGTATGTCCTATTTATTTGGACCTATTTAATAGATTTTCTTTCCTTGAGGCTCCACACTTCCCGCAATTTAGATCTGCCTATCAAACCTAACTTCAAAAAACATCCAAACGAGAAAGGCAGTTTTTTCCCCACCCCTGGGGGGATCTCAAGCATCCTGCCATTGCTGTAGAGACATCTCTACCCCGATGCTATCAGTTCTGTCACTGTCTGGAAGCCAGGCTCCTCCACCCCAATACAAGCAATGTAGGTATGTTTTTCACAACGCCATCTTGTTTAATCTCAGAGATGTCTCTTCCTGTGGAACCATTTATCTGACTGACTGTAATGCCCGGTAATAATGGTGTGCAAGTGCAATCCCTCCATCGTACACACTTTTGCACAGAGTTTCCTGCAAGATTTGCAGTAAATCTCCATCCCACAACAGGAGCTAGAGCATTCCATTTGCTGTATTTAATTCATTTGGAATCCCAAAAGGGGTGTTCTGCATTACATAAAGAAACCTTGGCACAACTTCATTGTAACTAGGCCCCTCTGCCCAAAAGCTACTAGTGGAGGCCCCTCCAGTCTTCCCTAATCCTGAGTAACAGCCTGCTCAAATTATGCACCCAGAAGGCCTCTGCTCTATTATTGCTTTAGTAGACATCACTCTCAGGTACTGAAACAGCCTCCTTGCATCCCAGAAGGGCAGTCAGTCTGGGGACATGCCTACCAGTCACCCGTCAGACACATGTCTGATTTTTCCCAGTTGATCTTGAAGTGAGAATGTCGGACACACTGCCTAAATATGTACCAAAGCCATGGGGTGATATGCCACGGATTGACAGCATTTAGCATAATACACATAATACACATGCATGCATACAATGACATTGTCTTCCCAGTCCCTACTCCATCCAAATCACTCCACCAGTGGTGATAAGGAACATCTCCGTCTGCTTCCTCCCAGATGTAGACCTTGTGGCAACTCTCCTTTCGCCTTTGCCCTTGCAAAGGTGTAGCAGACAGATTCAATTCATAAATATGAGGATGTATTTCATTGTTTACAGCGCTTTGTTTTTTTTAAGTTGAATTTTCGCTTTACATCAAACAAAAAGCTTAATTGAACTGTGAGATAAATGCATTGAGATTCCACAAAGTGTTAATGAAACAAGTATCATCAACCATCAGTAAACGGCCGTCAGTTCGCCTTGCAGTTCGGAGCAAAGAGCCAACAGACAAGGAAAAACGACAATAAAAAAGGAAGAAGAACAAAAGTAAACCCCAGTGACCTGAACATCTCTGCACATAGCCCATTTTGGTAGAGAAAGGGAAAGAAGATCTTGGCATTGGCTCTAAACAGCCATCATCTTCCTGTTTTTCAGATATTCATATCCATTAAAGTCCCATGTCCAAAATAAGGCGATATCGAGAAATTTGGTGTCAGTATGTAGCATAAGTGGATGCATGGTATGCGCAAACTATAATAACCTTCAGTTATAATAATTGGGGTTGGATATACTATCGAGTGTTGTGGGACTTGGATGGTTCCTTATGAAAGCTGGATGACCTGTTAGGCAATACAAAAACCAGCTGAAACATGTTGACCTGGGGACGTGGAAGCCATTAAGCTTTCCATATATGTCCCCTTTGATTTTATTGGTGCCAAGGGTGCTCCTTCTCATAAAATTTGACTACTAAGACAAGCAAACTTAGGCATTTTGTATTTATTTGTATTTATTGGTATTTATAGAGCGCATCAATCATCCCGAGGGACATCACGGCGCTTAGGACGGGTTTTAGTGCAGTGCAAATTGGTCAGTTGAATAGGATCAGCATCTAGGAAACAGGGTGGTTTTTAATTTTTTCCTGAACAAAAAGTAATCATCTGTCAGGCGAAGATCAGTGGGTAGGTTATTCCAAAGGACCGCAGCTGATTTGGAAAAGGACCGATCGCCCATCCTGACTTTGGAAGTGCGTTTGACTGAGGCGAGAGCCAGATGACGCGATCTCAGATTGCGCGAAGGGACATGGAATTGTAGCTTATCTTGCAAGATGTGTGGCCCTTTTTTATGCAATGTTTTATGTGCAAAACAAAGGAGCTTAAAACTGGCTCTCTGGCGGACTAGTAGCCAATGTGGTTCCTTCAAGCAGTGTGAAGCCGAGCTGTATTTTTTTTTATTACATATTAATTTAGCGGCGGCGTTCTGGACCACCTGGAGTCTAGAGAAAAGATAGTTGGCCATGCCAACATAAAGGGCATTACCGTAATCCAGTCTGCTTAAGAGCAGAGCTTGTGTTACTGTTTGTCTGCAGTTTAATGGGATCCAAGGAAAGAGTCGTCTGAACAGTTTCAGTGTGGAAAAGGCTTTTCCGCACAATGTGCGTACTTGGTCCTGCATAGATAGGCTGTCATCAAAAATGATTCCCAGATTTTTTGCCGCACGTTTTGATTCTGGAGCGGTGCCTGGGGCCACCAGCTATTGTCCCAAATCGCCTGGGCACCCCCGAAGAGCAGAATTTCAGACTTCCCGGCGTTTAGTTTTAGACAGTGCTGGGACATCCAGCCTGCGAGTTCAGTGAGACAGTTTATTAGGTTGTTCTTAGCCTCAGTATTGGTCAATCTATTTATCAAGGGAATCACTAATTGGGTATCATCGGCGTATGAACAGATGTCAAAACCCCATTTTCTGCTGATATCCGCCAAAGATGATACATATGCATTGAAAAGGGTAGGGCTCAAGGTGGCTCCCTGCGGTACTCCATATTCGATGCTTTTTGAAGTTGATGTACAAGATCCCATTTGGATTGTTTGGGTTCGATCTTTCAGAAAAGAAGCGAACCATGACAGGGCTTTCGAGCAAATCCCTTTTTTATGTAAAATTTGAAGTAGTTTAGTGTGTGATACGGTATCAAAAGCTGCAGTGAGGTCTAGTAGAATCAATGCTACGGCTCTGCCTTGATCAACTAGTGACCTAATTTTTAATCTCCTTTCTCATGGTCCCTAGACTGAAATTGCAGGTAACAACAAAGTGCCCTCTCCTTCCCCCCACCCAGAAAGTGGGGTTGAGTCCACCTGGTACCGATAAATGCCACATAGAAATGTTTGGGTGAGAGTCTGCTAAACAAACAGGATCCCTGCCCCTCGAGGTACTATGGTCTCTAGACGTTCTCACTCTCTTTTGGTATTATGTTAATCCTGTGGGGGAATTGAGGTAACTCTCCCTTATCACTTTCCCTCGCTCCCTCTTTTGTTTTTCTTGCTGTATAAACTAGTTATTTATTCAAGTCCATCTGGTCACCCCCGGGACACAGAGCATGATGACATACATTGAAGTCCCCATCAATATATAGGTGACTGAAGAGAGGAAGGTCCTCTTTAGACAGCTTTTCTTGCACAATCCGTTCAGTGGTCAATGATAGGTATTGGTTGTCGAGTAAAGAGATTGCAGGGGAGTACGGAATTGTTAGGACTGCCCCATAAATGAAATTCTTTTTCTTGTGTGTACTTTTATGGCCTGAGGGCCGACTAAAGTTTTAATTGATTGACTGACTGACCAATACATTTCCATGTCCATGCAGTGGTAACTGCTGTTATCTCATTACGTGTTCTTGGCAGACTTTAGGGAAGATTGTGCCCAGTGAGTTACACTCGCCCTGTTTCCTTTCAAGGATGAGGTGTGGGGCTGCAGACTCTGAGTGGAGCCAGCATCTTATATATTGGCCCTGTGCCACCCAGTAATACAACTCGAAGTCCGGAACATTGAAACTCCCTCTCACTAAGCAGTGTGAGCGTCTCCCACCGAACACAGGCCGGTTTACCTACCTATAAAAGCCTTCTAAGATGCATACGGAGAGCATGAAAAAGGCTTTATTTAAAGGAATGGGTATATTCACAAAATATAACAAGAACTATGGAGCTTCATTCTTAATGAGTGCAGTATGGCCAACCACAGATAAGTGACGTTTGATCCACATGTCCGTCCTCTGAGCTTGCCTTTCCACTGCAGGGCCATAATTTGTCTTAGCCGTCACTTTCATCCCACGCAATATAGTTACCTTTAAGTATCTAGTAGAGTCATATCGCCGCTGTAATGAGAACTCAAGGTCCGGCCTGCTGGTGGCATTGGTCAGAGGGAATATGTCAGACTTACTCCAGTTGAGGGAAACGCCTGAGAACCCACCAAAATGGGTTATCTCACGAACTATGGACTCCAGGTTCTCCTCCATTGTCCTTGATGAACAATAAAACGTTATCTACATACATGGACAACAATATGTGGCCCATGCAGAATCTCAGACCCCTATGTGCCAGCATATCTATAGCTATAACAGATAGCGTGGGAGGGGAGTCCTCCCTAGTTCTGCTGCCTACAACACTTGGGCTAGATATTGGTTATTTCTAACTCTCACCATAAGGCTGGTGGATAGATTTATTAAGAGCAACATAAATTCGCTCAGACCCAGCCTACGAAGTACACTCCAGAGAAACAACCACAGGTAGTCAAATGCCTTCTCTGCATCAACAGAGTCCGTATAGCCTTCATTTGTGACAACTGCTGGTGTAAAATCACAGAATGCGCAGGTTGGAGGCAGTGAATCGCCCTGGCACATACTCAGACTGATCAGGGAGAAATGCACCGGATATTAAAGGAGTCAACCGACTGGTGACGATTTTTGCTAGAATTTTGTAGTCTGTATTATGTAGAGACAGGAGGCAATACGTCTGACACTTGGGATCTTTGCCGGGCTTGGTGGGAATTAAAATTGCCTCCTTGTGAAATCGCAGAAGTGCTCACCCATCTCCAAAGTCTTTTATACATGTCAAGAAGATTTGGGACCAGTACGCTGTAAGCTCTGTAAAATTCTGGGACCAGTCCATCTGTCCCTGGGGATTCACTGCCTGCGAAGTCCCTCTATATCCAAGAGTATTTCCGTAATGGAGACTGCCTCAGACATAACCTGCCTACGGTGGTTCTCTAGCCATGCCATTGCAAAGCTGTCCAGGTAGTGATCAATCTGTGGGGCGGACAGTGACTCCTGCGAGGTGTACATCGAGGCGTAAAAAGTCTAAAGCTCCTCCAAAACTTCCTTCTCATTTGTTATCTGAACCACTCCATGCCCCTCAATCTGCGTGACTACATTACTTCCCTGTCCCTTTTTAGGAGCCACACTGGCATATTTTCCGTGTGCTCACTACCACCATATTGTCTGCCGAAAGCTTGTCGTCCTGGGTATGCCACTTTTTGATCAGCCCTATCTCTAAACTCAGTTAATAATAGTGAGTTCACTTTAAGAAGCCCGGTCTGTCACATCGGTCATGTCCTTAACAAGTTCTGCAATTTTACTTTTTAATAAAATATATTTTTATTGGTTTTCAGTTGAACAGTAACAAACAAAACTGTTGTCTCACATTGTCGTTTAAAGCCTTATTACGAGGGTTCATTTTACAAGAATAAATACGAACATGTTGCATACTTTAGTAAGATATTTTCAGAATCTCCTATAGTGCTATTCCCTTGTCTCAACCATTCAGTGTGTTTCCTGGATCCCCTATTTGCAGTGTCCCATCATCCCTGGAGTAGTGTTGTAGGAGTGGTTGTTCTATTTCCTATCGTGTTGCGTCTGCGTTGTGTCATCTAGTATGTCAAGTCAGTAGTAATTCCTCCATCTGCCCCATATCCTGTGGAATTTCCTCGGGCAGCCTCTAGCCTTATAGGTGACCCTTTCTGCTGCCATGTACATATCCATTCCTATCTTCCACTCGCGCAGTGTTGGCGGGCTTATATCCGCCAAGTGCCGTGCTCTGTCCTTTTTCGTGACCACGAGGCCTAGTACGCTGAATATCAGCTGTGATCTATCTATGTCTACGTCACTGGGGACCCCTAGTAGTATGAATTTCGGGTCTGGGGGTATATCTGTCTCCATTATTTTATTAAGCTCCCCTATAATCTCATTCCAGTAGGTCTGTATGCTTGAACAATCCCATACTGTGTGGTAGGGGTTTCCCATGTCCTGTCCGCATTTCTGGCAGGTTGGATCAGCGGCACGTTCAATCTAGTTATATAATCTAGCCCGGTCATAGTATACCCTATGAAGGATTTTATATTGGATAAGACGTAAGGCAGATTAGTCCCATCCATATCTTCTGCTTGCCATGTATGTTTTAGCTGGGTATATTTAAGGAACTGGGATATTTGGAGTGTAAAGTCCGTCCTTAAGGCGGGGAAACGTTTAAGAGTACCTTTATCTATAATGTCTCCTACCGTAGAGATTCCTATGGTGTCCCATTTTCCAAAGCCTCTTAGCGTGTTTATTTCCCTTAGCCAATTTCCTTTCCACAATGGCTTAGCTCTAGTGATTTTGTGATCCCATCCCATCATTTTGGTTGCTCTCCCCACACCTCTATAGTGGTTTGCGTGACAGGAGTAATTTTCTGGAGCCCTTACCTCCATAAAAATAATGCAGAAATGTGCGTGTCCGCATGGTTTCTCTTTCTAGCCTATATGTCAGGTTATTGCCCTTTACATGTATCCAATCATTAATAGGGGTTAAGTGTTCTGCCCAGTAGTAAGCTTCTACATCTGGGAGTGCCAATCCCCCATTATATTGATTGCGTTGCAGTGTATGTAGTGCAATTCTTGGTTGCTTCCCCAGCCACAGGAGCAAGCGCAGGTCGGCATCTATTTCGCGGAAGATCGTTCGCGGAAGAGGGTGATATGTGTTCTGTACAGCATAGAGGAATTGCGGCAAGTGATCATTTTAAACATGGCCGCTCAGCCCATTATCGTGAGGGGCAAGGCTTTCCATCTTTGGGCATCTTCTCTGAATTTTGTCAATATTCGTTTGATATTACGTTGGCGATACAGTCCACTGTCTGTGAGGAATATACCTAAGTATGTGAAACCATTCATTGCCACCTGTAGATCTCTTGGGAGTGGGGGCCACTCAAACACAGGACCCAGGTTCATATATCACTGATTTGGCCAGTTGACCTTATATCCCGATTGTTGTCCATACATATCTAAAGTCTGGAAGAGGGTGGGGATCGTGGTTTCAGGCTGTGTCTGGTTGCTAACGGATTCGTATTTGTGGTGACCTGTTCCTCTAGAGTCAATATCAGTTGTTCCAGTTTTGCCAGGTGCAATTATACTTTTATACGAGATAGCTGTATCCTAATTTCTTTAAGTATACCATTTTGCTTTCCGATGGCCACCACCTTAATATAGGCCTCCAATAATGTAGCCTGAAGGGACACTGACCTAGTGTTCAAGTTGAAATAGTCTAGAATCACTTTAAGGATGTCATCTTGGAACACTGCACCTGTCAGCACCTCTGCTGGCGATCTTCAGAGCAAAATGCATACATGCACTTCAGGAGCAGCAGCTTAATGAGGAAAAGAATCTGTGATTGCCCCAGTCCCTGGCCAACCATGGTGAGCCCCCTGGGTCAAGCATTGTCTCCTGTAGCATCGCCAGATCAATACGGTGCCTATTGATCCAGCGCAACCCCTAAATTCTGAAACCAGGGACCAAGAGAAATCTCATCACACAGAAATTGCTTTACCAAACAACGGGCCCATCACACATTACCCATAAATGATCCCTGAGGAGAGGCGCTGGATTTGGGGGATTTATTTTGTCAGTTTTATTAAGCACAACACTACACTTCTCATTAATAACATTTATATATATTTCTATCTATTTGTAATATCAACATCCTTCTTCCTCTGGTCGATGGACCATTAGTTGAAGAGTTGATGGTGACTATGATTAACTAAACAGTTTAATATTTAACTAAATAACCACAAAGTCACTTTTTCGGTTAATGTTTTATATTATTAAATGCTCTTTGAATTAATCATCAGTGCATACACAAGATTGCATATAAGAGAACAAATTATCAAGCAATGTAATCAAAATGAATCATTTGTATCGAAATCAAAGCGTGCACCAGGATGGGGAAGAGAAGGAACAGCATAAAACTTGCAAAAATATACTTGCAAATTAAAGCAATCAAGGAGGGTAATACCCACCAAAGAATCAGGAAACCCACTTCCTTGGCCGAGGTTGTGGCAAGAGGTCCACAGAGATAGGCTCTGAGGACAAAGATAACAGGACAGATGCAGCAAAGTTTACTATACTAATGATTAAATTTATCTCCCACTTAATCTACCTCCTCGGTCGCAGTCTCCTCCCAAGCACTCCCGTGACGTTCTCGTACCTAAAGATTCTCTGTCTCTGTGCGGGTCTGCTCTCTCTGTCTTGGATCTTCTCTCTGATCTGTCTCATCAGACTGCTCTGCTATACAGGACCGCACTGCTTCGCCATACTGCCTTGCCACACCCCTATTGGGATATCAATTATACTCTTTTCTCTAGCACACTATTTTACAATGTTGCAGTATCGGTAAAAACTCGGACTGTGATTAATTGTCGTAAATCATACTAGGGTCGCCTCATCCAGTTCTCCCCACAAATCCATCCTATACCGGTTCTAACAAAGGAAGGATTAAGACAAATTCATTTCATATACTACTAGCATTCATATTTATTCATTCGGCTACATTGTTATTATCAACATCCGTCTTCACATTCGAATTGCACGTAGTGATGGCTGTTCCCACAGTCGCTGTCGCATCTTGGCACATAAACAATAAGACACAGGTCAACATGGCCTTCACACGGATTGCATCATCGGGAACACTCTGTAGTCTGCGAGCAGGCAACCCAATTTGGCACATGCGCACTCCACACCGACTAGGCCAGCCACATGCTGATTTCAACGAGAGGCCATTTTCATGCAGGCCCAATCCCGTACTAAGATAAACAAACACAAAAGAATATTAATTCATGAAATAAACCCATTATGTTTACCTCCCACCATACTAATGCCAGGTGTTACATAAATCCTAGCAAAAGCTATTAGTTTAAAGCAACCCTTTCGTTATTTGTGCACAACATGCAAAATGTACAACACAGCATAAACATGCAGTAGTACGGTTTTTCAATGCGCAAACAATTAATTCGTACTCATGCCAACATGGTTTAGTATATTATATAATATGCGTTTGCCCCCTGTGTAGATGGGTGTATCTGGAGTTGATTAGTTCATGCAGTCAATACATTATTATAGAGTTGCTTGACTTTATGAGGATGTATTTTACAAACCTCACTCCATCACTATCTAAGTAAGCAATGGCTCCTGGCTTTCTGCTGGTTGTTTAACCCCCTTATCTTCCAGGATTTACATGTGATTGTTTTACGCCACTATGCCATAATGCAATGTCATATGTGCATAAAGGGCAGATCTACCCTTGGTCATAATCAGCGGCTGTATGCGCAGCGTGGGGACAAAAATCATAAAAGAAACTATCATCCTGTCTCTCAAGTTGATTCCCCATTAATCAAGGACATGCTTAACTCCCAAAATAACTTGTAACAATGAATGAAGTTCCGTCTTAAGTAGTGATGCACACACTCACGTAGGCGTAGGAAACCCTTCCTGTTCCCTCAGCCATAGATAAAGAAATAAAAGCAAGAGTAATTGCTCATTACCGATTATACCAGTGGAAAAGGTTATAGACTTTAATCCTTTCCCCAAATTATGCCCTTCATGTTAGCAGGTTTCGAGCATTGCTTAAAAAAATTACAAAGGCCTTCTTAACCGATATGGCACCTGTACATATATGACAAGTGGTCCCTCAGGCTCCACCCCAACCTCCCATGATACCAAAAATGCAAATACTTAGTGTCAGGATAGAAGATGAGTGTTCAGGCTTGATAAGAAGGTAGCTGCAGTATGTACTATTAATTCCTGCATTAAAATGCATTATAGGATGCTAACTGATGTAAAGCCTAGAAAGGGAAGAAGCATTCTGTACCAGATGTGGTGAACAAACTATGGACAATTCTGAGACTTGCACCCTCCATCCAAATCTGACAGGAACTGAAGTACAAGTACTGTGAAAGATGAGTTCAAGGGAAACCATGAGAGTTCCGCTATGACGATCTCGCTGTTGACATGGCTTCAATACGTAAAAAAACTCTTTGACTTCCTGATCCGTATTTTCTCTTCCTGAGAATTCCCGCAAACTCAAAGAACCTGTTTTGGAAGAAGTTTGGAGAGTTAGGATCACGGTGACCTTTTTAAACAGCAGACGTTTTCTAGCTGCTAAATTAGCAGGAAAAAATCCTGTTCATATTTCTTGGAGTTATCAAATACACTTATCTTTGCTGGTTTAAGCACAATTTGTTTTCTAGTGTGTGTGTGTGTTTCAGTATTGTGTATGAGGAGTTTGTAGAAAGGGCTTCATTGATTTCACAGTTCTAAAAATCGAGCAAAAGACTTGTTTGAAGCACTTTGAAGTTGGTCTGAACTAATGAAACGATTACGAAGAGTTCAGCTGTTAATAATTGGCTTGTTTAACATGGAGGATCGATGCAATATATTCTTTGGAGAGAAGAAGTATTTATATGTTGTCTTCTAGTGAGCATGTGTTAAACAAGACAAAAGTAAATAGGGAAAGTTGAGAAAGCACATTATATCAGACTATAGGAAGAAGTAATTTATGCATATATTGACATTTTCATGTAATCTGAAATATTCAAGAGTAAAATAGCAGATAATGTGGCTGAATAATTGAAAGTTTGTAAATGTGATAAAGAAAAGATACCAGCTTCCCTACATATTATGGTTGGTGCTTGTACATTGCCTTCCTCTTCTCTCTCAGCAGGTGTAGTGGAACAGGCACTATTTCAACTCCCAACTTTTTACTCACACTCTCATTCCCTTGAGTTCTCTCTAGCCTTCTATGTAAATCTTGGCTCTGGAGGAGCTTGGGAGGGCAAGGTGGGAATTAGCTTTGTTAACAACAGTGCCCCCGCAGTGGAATTAATGTACACCATATCTGTATTGTGATACTTGTCAATGTACCTTGTTCCCTCTTCAGGGGACTTTCGATTCGGGTCTGTAGGCCGACTTCATAGCATTGCCAGCATTGTTGAAAAAGTGAGTCATTGGTTTTGACCCTTAGCATGACTGGGTATTGCATAGAGTGTTTAATGTTGCTTGAACAGAGCAGTCTTTTCATCAAATTTACGCTAGGCCTCCTAAACTGGAGGGTTATAAGTCTGGGTATATAGGGCTGGTGGGCCCTGATACTGTAACATGCCTTTTCCCTACACAGACGCAATATGGTATCCTAATCCTGAAAATTGAGTATACAGGCAATTAGTACGCACAGAGCAGCGCCTATTGGAGACCTCAGGGCAAGCATTAATCCGCCCTCCTAACTAATAAAGTAGATGTAAAATTGGAGAGACCAAAGAGCTTGCACGGCTGTTTTTTGACAAATTATTTGGTCTCGTAATATTTGTGGACTTTGGCAGACATTCATTGCGAACATTATTGTGGCGTGACCTTGCCTCAAGGTCTTCATCCTTGGTGGAGATGAACGTCAAAAGCATCTCCATCTTCAACACTTTCTCATTAATGGTTGTTGTATCATCCTCAAGGTCAGAGATCTGCTGCGCTCCTCCATCTAGTTTGGCAATCTGGAGTTTAAGCCGCTCAGTGCAGTGCTACAACCTTATTGAGACCACTCCTGTCTTACCTTTTGTTGTTTCCAAGCATGCCTTGAGATCCAGCAGGATTGTGGTGGTGTCAGTTTGCTGCCAGGTCTACCCCGCTACTCACCATAGCCTTGGGGTTGTCTTCGGCTATAGCCTGGCACTGACTGGTCCTTCATTGATCAAAGGATAGCTTGCCTTGCTGCGGTTCTCCTTCACCCATTCTATGCAGTGTGGTTATGGCTCCAGCCTGGAGTGGAAATGTTAGTGGTGCTGGACGCATGCCCCTCACCTACCCAGGCAAGGCATCCAGAGGTGTATCAGACATGGTTGTGGCACCACACGATCCACTATGTAGATGACTGTAACATGGGGGGGCAGATCCCTCCACAGGGCCTCTTGTCCCTCTACAAGGAACCAACTCACTGGGTTGGGCCCTTAAAATCAAGGTTCTAATGCTGCGCAAGCCTCAGTCAAGGATACAACCTCTATGCTGCATCGTGTCTCATGCTGGGTACAGGGGGGCTATCCAAGGGTCTCCTATAACATTGATAGTTGTAGCCCCTGTGCAAATGCTAAAACCTCTGTGGTCCTAAATTCTCTGTGTGCTGATCCTCATTGGGGAGGAGGGGAGAGCGCAAGTCATCCCTCACTTACCTGCCAAGTCGGTGGGTTGCTCCTCCTGAGGTCCCTGACAGTGCTGTACACGGAACTGGCTCTCAATTAGCCCGCGAGTTGGCTTCTAGCAACCATCTTGAAGATTAGGCAGCCAAAAATTAAGATTGAGCCTGCAGGCTCCTAGAGCTGCCTCTAGCTCTGCTGTCATTGTCCCCACTAGAGGAACCAGGCACCCACAGCTCCATGGGTCCAGTAGGGCGGCAAGAGGAGTCGAGGACCTGTGGACATGCAGTGATGTCACCCATGCGGATTATGCGCAGTGCAACCTCGAGCTCTTCTACAGTCCCTGTCGCTGCCAGGCCTCTGAGGCTACAATAGCCACAGGGCTGAAAGATTGAATATCCTCCCTCAGTGCGCCTATGCCACACAATACTCCAAAGTCTCCAGATGGTGCTCCATCACACCAGTTACAGCATATCGTTCAAGCTGCTGAGGTCTCTCATTTATTGCGGCGATGGGTGAGGATTACCAGCTCAGGACTACAGCTACGCGGGCATGCTGGCTGATGGCTAGTTAACACCACCTTTCAGCACTTTATTATAAAAGTCGGGAATCACTTTCTTGGTGTCTAGGAACAGAATGACCAGAGGTTCAGTCACAATGGTGGCCCTATTTATCCTATTATAGCTCCTGCAAAGGCTTAATTCCATGGATCTGCTGTGCATAAAGTCAGATTGGTCTAGATGTATTAGATTACCCACAACAGCCTGTGTGGCAGAATCTTAGCAAGTAACTTGATACACTTGTTTTACAGAGAGATGGGTTAGTAAGAAATGCAGTTCTTTCTTGCTTTGCCCTGTTTATGATTGAGAGTTGTGGTAGCTGTCCTCAAATCTACTTGAGAAAGTATAAGCCGTACGACAGTAGCTGTCCATCATCTCTTTTTTTTATGGGAAGTATACCCAGGGCCGGACTGGGAACCAAAACCGGCCCTGGCAAAGTGCTCGGCCGACCCCCCGGGAGTTGGGGGTGCGGCCAAGCTGTTTGCCAGGGCCGGTTTCGGCCGATTTTGTTACAGGGGCCGATGTTGCAGCTATGCTGCCAAAACGGCCCTGCAACAAAAACGGCCCCCAGGGGCCCAAAGGCGGCCCACCCGGGGAAATGCCCGGTGCCCGCTACGGCCAGTCCGGCCCTGAGTATACCTATTTATTGAAAGATGCAAAAACCAACTTCACAGCACAGGTCCTTGGCCTCGCATTGTCATGTACAGGCCTGCACTTCTGCACAAACGCTTGATTAGCATGATGCCAGGTGCAAAAGAAATCAGGATACCAATTTCATTTGTAGTTGGGCACTTAAGGCGTTCACTTATAGACATTTACCATGAATGGGGCATTCCCATTCTAACAACAGGATTTTCATCTATTTCTGTTTTTCTTCATGATTGAAGTCCCTGCACCCAGAAAAGATATAAGCCCTACACTTAGGGTTCCCCTACAGGGGCTTAGCTTGTTGTGTGCCCCCACAGGTTGCTAACTGTTTGCGTGGTACGCTCTTCTAATCATTAGCGGGAGATCCAGCTCACTTAATTACACTGGCGACCAATAACGACTGGAGAGAAGAAGGTGCACCTCAACACAGCTGACTTGATATGTGGCCACGTAGAAGCAAAGTGTAAACTAAGATGGAGCATAGGCAAGAACGTTTTCCCAAATTAGTCTAAAACGACTTTGAGTGTTAAATGAAAATATGCAATATTCCTACATTGTAGTGCAGAAGAGGAAAGGGCTTTAAATTAATATCAAATTGCGAGAAAAAAAATTGATGTACACTATTTAGCACATGTGAGAGATATCATTTTGGTCACAGGGCCTAATGAAGTGAGGAATCAGTAGAAGAGTATGACATGTCTGTGGATGCTTTTGGGGAATTGTAAGTTTGGTGGGACAGTGGAAGAAAGGGTGGGCAATCAGTTTGTTTTATGTTGCAACAGTGATAAAATATAAATGAACTGTGGATGAAGTATGTACCACCTTTAGAAGAACTAATTATGGTTGCAAAAAGAGTGGAGCATATGGTGTGATGTGTTTGGAAGTAAAATATTGCTGAAGGAGTTACAGAGATTGATTAAATGAACAAGGAGCATGATGTGTGTGGAGACAACTATGAGTAATGGAGTATTTAAGGGAGAATGTTTTTGCTGTGGCAGTATGGGACACAATGATAAAGATTGTTCCATGCTGGGCACAGTATGCAATAAATATGGTACAAAATGTTATTTCTTTTAATGCTGCAGAATCAGAGAAATAGGAAGGTTCGAAAATATGTTACGGATGTTTGTAATGAGGTGGTGCTACAGGTAGGAAAGAATACAAAAGTAGTTGTACAGATCAATGGTATGGATATAAAAATGAGATTTGATTCTTGTCCTCATCTCACAATACTGTCAAAGGACACTGTTAAGGAGTACTTTGGGATGCTAAGGAGTTGAGTGATACGGGTATCAGGCCAGAAGGGAGAGGTGTGGCACAGCGGCCAGAGCAGTTGACTCTGGAGCATGGGGCTCACGGTTCGATCCCCAGCGCCGGCGGCAGCTGAGCTCAGCATCATGTGTCTCTGGGCAAAAGCTCACTTGATCTCCCCGACAGCCCCCAGCCCCTAAATATCCTTAGGGGTGATAAGTCACACTTTACAAATATGGAATTTAGAAGGATATGGAGGGGTGCCAATAAGAATGCTTGGGTCCTTTGAAGCCTCTATGTTTAATAAACAGGCAAATTGTAGGGAAGATTTATATTCCTCAGAAGGGTGACATTATTGACGGGTCAATTGGGAGTGACACTTGATCCCAATGCTGATCGTCAAATTGTGGTTCAGGGTGTGAACAAGACAGAAAACCTCTTTGAAGAAGAATTCAAAGAATTGTTTCGGAATTGGGTGGGTTGCATGAAAGAATGCAAGCAGAAGATAAAGGAGAGAAATGGCGCAGTTTGTTCCATCTAAAGCTAGTTGCCTTGTATTGAGAGTACAAGATGAGATAGAGTGAGAAATGGATAGATAGATAGATATGTCAAATGGATGTTATAAAAGTGGTGGGAGCTACTGAATAGTTGCATGCTGTAGTCGTAGCTAAATAGGCAGATGCATCAACCTCCAGTGACAAGTGTCTGCAAGTGAGACAACAGCCATTGGATTGCCTGGAGTTGTCCACACACCCACGGGAGGAAGTAGCTATTGATCTGGTTGGATCGATCTCTGGTACACATTGCTCACTATACTTGATTGATCACTTGGATGTGTATTCAAGATGAGTGGAAGGTAAGGTTGTAAGAGACATTGCCAGTGATGGTATCATCCGCTTTTTGGAAGACGTTTTTTGGCGTTAAAAATATTCTAGATTTTTACTCTTTGACAATGGATTCCAATTCTTCCCAAACGTTATTGAGAACTATATTCTAAAGTGCGGAATTTAACATAAAAGATCATCACTGTATTATTCAGAAACTAATGGTGCAGTGGAAAGAATGAATATACATTTTACAGAAAGTATACAACTGGCCAAAGCGTGAGGTTTAAACTAGAAACGGGAGTTACAGAAGCATTTAACAGCTTAGAGGATGTCTCTGCATGTTACTACAAGGAAGATTCTTTTTGAGCTATTTAAAGGTTGAGTTCCCTCAGCTAAAATCTGCCCAGCTTGGATGAAATAGACCAAAGGTTTTTGTGATAAGCACCCTAGTACTTGGAGGGAACATTAAATAGTATTACGAATTGAAAGGAAAGCGAGATTTGATTTGAGGAAATGTGCAGTGGAGATAAAGGTTGATGTGGGTAACTGGGTTACAATTAATATTCCAGTTGTTTGTGCTAAACGGTCTACATTTTCAAGGAACTGAGAGATGTCAAATTATTTGGCAATGCTAACAAAACAGAGAAAGGTTGTATTTGGAACAAAAGTCGAATTGTAGTTAGGAATTCCTGAGTGAATGTAGACTGGAGTGTTGAGGTGCAAAGGATTGTGGATGGTAGGTCTGAAAGTGAAAGGGAGATACTTGTGAGAGGTGAGAATAAAAAAAGCTCACGGTTAAAAAAAAAAAACACTATCACCATGGCTTTGTCTTGCATTAAGGATTGTATAATCTCCATGTTAGTGAAATATTGTCCTGTTCTTCATGATGTTTTAAGATTATTTTACTGTGATCACATCTGAATGATTCTGTATTTTTCCTGAATGAAGGGAGACGTGGTATACTCCTTTCTACTCACTAGTGGAGATGGTTTAATCTTACTATGGAATGTTGAATGGATTAGATGAGAGGGTTCAGGGGTGGTAATTGGAAGGAGCGCTGGCGGATGAAGTGCATAATAAATCTGCTCCTACTTACCTGAATGTGTCAGAATCATTCTTTTGGGATATACAGTTCACTTCATTATAGTTTGCACCACCAGAACTGCTCCTGCTTCTATTGGAAACCAACCTGAGGAAGGATGCTTTACTTCCACCATGCTCCCTCTCCATCTTCCTGTTCTTGCTGCCTGACTCCATGAAGGTGATCCATTGGGTTATGCAGATGCAGTGCCATCACTCTCTCCAGCTTCCACTGTCTGTACTTTGGCCTGTACCGGGCCTTGTATGGTCCAATTCCTTCCTTCTTTCCAGGAAGCTGTTCTTCATCCCTTGGACCGCACCCATGAGCAGGCCTGCAGTGCTTGCCGCTTAAAGTTGCCCCCGGTCATCCAGCCCACAACTGAGTGATGCCTATGTGCCCTTATTACCACCACTAGTCCACCTCTGTGTAGACATTCACAGGGAGGACAAAACCAAAATCCTGTGCAACACTGTTTCTCACAAGGTTTGGTCTGCAGTTATCTTGGGTTGGGGTCATGCTGAAGCCCTAACATGTATTTTGCTTGACAAATTCTACGAAGAATTTTGGACTTATGCGTTCCGACTCAATTTTTTTAGCTTTCCAGTTGCTGTGGCAGTTTCATCTGATTTAACTGCAGTCTAATATTGACCAGCAGTTCTACACCGATTAGTAATTCCATTGGCCAGCAAAACAAATGGAACAAACACATATTTAGTGCATCTGCGCACCAAAAACAAAGCTAAAACACTGCTAGGCCTTTGCGCATAGTTTCCTATTTTCTTAAGCACAGAATTACAATGAACAGGTTTTAAGTCTGTACGAAAATGATTAAACGGTTTTTACAGGACACCACCAAGGGCAATCATCTGTAAGAAACCTGTTTCAGTGAATATCTAACAACTCCAGTCCCTTGGAAATTTGGATGCGATTTAAATTGTTCCTTTTTAGCCCATTAAAGGAGTTGGACATTGGGTTTATATATAGGTATTGTTGGAAACGGGGTTACCGATTCCGGCACGGTAGCATGGCGCGAGGCGGAAAGGCACCCGAAGGCAATGTGTAAGGCAGTTGTGCAGCACACACTCACTCTGACTCAGTAATGCGGACGCAATAATGTGACACCACACCAGGTCTGTGTATTAAAAACAAGTTCTTTTATATAAATCAATGCAGCATCAGATGAGGCAGATTAATTCAGGGCAACATTTCAACTCTTCGAAGTACTCAATTAGTGCGTCATCTCATTAAAGCACCATAGCTCATCAACATTGTAGGCCACTAAAAGGCCGCAGGAATCATCTCCTAAACATAGCACCAATAATGATCACAGGGTGCAGGAATAAAACATGGGCCTAAAACATGCAGTTCACCTCATGAATATTCAATCACTTGTAAATAGGCATTTTACGTTACATTTCAAACAGGGCCTGCGTTAATCTAGGCGCTCCCATAGGCAGTACAGGGGGCGTCGCAAATCCGGTACACCTGCAACATAAAACACTTCAACTCTTGGCGGTGTACACTTCAGCTTGATTCAACTACGCACCTTTACACTAGGCAAAGACTTTTCAGTAATAAGGATCTGCATCAGGCCTAGGCAGTAATTCAAACAGGCATAACAATGAAGCTGGTGAATAGCTGAGGGAACCCCTCCACATGTCTCTCTCTGGGGCTTCCCTAGTAATGAAGGCTTCTGTGTCTCTCAGGGGTTAATTCAGGCCAGGCCCACTCCTCTCCGGGGCCTCGCCTAGTGGGGACAGTTACTGTTGGCTTCCCCCTTTTTATCAACAGGGTAATGGTGGCCCCCGGCCCCCAGTGGCGTTCCTGCGTGTCCTAGGGGCCTCCCGGGCTCACCTGTAGTGGTTTCGGTGGTCGCTCTCCAGAGCGACTGGCTCCGTCCTGGGCCGGCCCGTGTTTGGCAGGGCGGGGCCCGGACTGGGTTCCACGGCCTTCCGGCCGGAATTGCGGGTTGTTGGGGGGGCCGGTATCACTCTCCTCCGGCCCCCGTAGTCAGCGCTGTACTGCGGGGAAGGGAGCGGGAGCCGGTAGTCTTCTCCGGCCGGCTTCCCGCCTCCCTCTGCTCTCTGGGGACTTCTCTGCGGCTTCCGTCGGCGCTGGGGGCGCGGCGGGAGCCGGCGCCCAATCGCTGCGCGGCCTTCCCGGGGGCACGGCCGATGACGCGGTCGGCGTCCCCGGTCGCCTAGCAACGGCGTTGGCTGAAGGCCTCGTTCTTCCTCCTGGGCCGCGGCGGTGATTTCCAGGCCGCAACTTCTTCTGCGGGGGCTCCCGGGTCCGGCGGTGATCTTCAGGCAGCTCCGGACCTTCGGTGAGGGCGCGGACGGCGCACCTCACCACCCCGGCCTCGGGGGAGACCACGCCCACCTCCGCAGTTCCTCACACGCGGCGACGGCCGCAAAGGCAGATTCCAGCCACACAGTCAGTGGCTTGAGGGCGATTCCTCCCACGTGGAGGCACAGCGCGGGGGCGCGCTTGAAGCAAGTTGGCCGGGGGGCGGATATAGAAGTGCTTTGGGCAGCCCAGCAGCAGGGCGGCACTGCGACAGCTAGGAGTGGATGGGGGGTAAAGGTCTAGCGCTACAGGGCACGGCGCTGTACCTGGTGATCCCCAGTTTGGCAGTTCAGGTTTCTGACCTTGCTGGTTTGTCAGGCTTTGCAGTTTCAGGTTGCTTGCGGTAGTTCTTTGTTGGTTGCTTCTTGGGGTTTCTCCTTATGGGGGAGGGAATGAGTTGGTGGTACTTGGGGTGCTGGATGGTACTTCCCAGCACGCTGAAGATGGTTCCCTGGGTCCCCTCACACTGGGCAAGGTCAGTGGGTGGCGGGTGTTCCTCAGCTATCTTACTACAGCAGTGCCTCAACCTTGTCAGTAGCAGTAGTGTAGGTCTCCCCCCTAGGCCCTAAAGCCTGTCCTCCCGGAGAGGTTCTCCCAGGATCAGTGGTGCCCCAACTGGCTTCTAAGTTTCCCTCCAAGCCACTTATATCGCAAGGTCAGGTGACCCTCCAGAAAGGCGGCAAACCATAACTCCTCCCACAGCCCGGAAGGTTCTGGAACCTTCCACCATGTCTGGCTATGTGGCCCAGAGGCGGGACGGGATAGATACTGTATCCCTATGTCCCAGCCTGACCCTGGCTACTAGTAGGTGTATGTGTGCAAGGCCACTCCGCAGTAGCAGGGGCCTGTGGCAGCCATCTTGGGTGAGAGAGCACCTGCACCTCAGCACTGGTTGGCAGTGGTAAGGCGCCCGGAAACCTAGGTCCAGTAAAAAATACGGTGGCAAAAATGAGGCGCAAAAGGGAAAAAACAGGGTAAGACCACCCTAGGGCTGACAGGTCTAACACGCGTCTCCCCCAGCCGAAAGTGGGGAGAGCTTCCCAACCTCTAGGGAGTTCTCATCGCTAAGGCGGAAAACCGGGAGAGACCGTCAGCGTTGGCGTGGTCTACACCGGGTCGATGTTCCACCCGAAAGTCCATCCCCTGGAGGGAAATGGACCACCTCAACAATTTGGGGTTTTCGCCTCTCATCTGCATGAGCCAGCGAAGGGGTCTGTGGTCGGTCTGGATCAGGAAGTGACAACCAAAAAGGTATGGCCTCAACTTCTTTACAGCCCAAACCACGGCAAAGGCTTCTCTTTCGATGGTACTCCACCGCTGTTCCCGGGGAGTAGTCTTCGGGAAATGAAGGCCACTGGCTGGTCTTGGCCATCGTCATTCAGCTGCGAGAGCACAGCTCCTATGCCATGCTCAGAAGCGTCTGTCTGCACGATAAATTCCCGTCCAAAGTCTGGAGTCCTGAGCACCGGTGCGGTGCACATCGCACGTTTGAGGGTCTCAAAGGCTTCCTGGCAGGCAGCCGTCCAGATGACTCTGCGTGGCTGCTTCTTCGAAGTCAACTCCGTCAAAGGGCCCACAATGGTTCCATATCCCTTGACGAACCGGCGGTAGTATCCCGTGAGGCCGAGAAAAGCCCGGACCTCTGTTTGGGTCTTGGGGGCTCCCAGGCCAAGATGGTCTCGATCTTGGCTTGGAGGGGTTGCACCTTACCCCCGCCCACCAGATGTCCCAGGTACACGACAGATCCCTGTCCAATCTGGCACTTGCTGGCCTTGATGGTTAGACCAGCCCGTTGCAGAGCCTGTAGCACCTCCTGGAGATGCTCCAGATGGTCCTCCCAGCTGCTACTGAAGACAGCTATGTCATCCAGGTAGGCAGCAGAGAAGGCCTCTAGGCCAGACAGCACCTGGTTCACCAACCACTGGAAAGTGGCTGGAGCATTTTTCAACCCGAAGGGCATCACCCGAAATTGAAAGTGGCCCTCGGGGGTGGAGAACGCAGACTTCTCCCTTGCTCCTTCCGCCAAGGCGATCTGCCAATAGCCTGACGTCAAATCGATGGTACTCAGATACCGGGCTGCTCCCAGCCGGTCAATGAGCTCATCCGCCCGAGGGATCGGGTGAGCGTCGGTCTTGGTTACTGAGTTGAGTCCGCGGTATTCCACACAGAACCGAAGTTCTGGTGTGGTGCCCGGTGGGGCCGCTTTCGGCACCAACACCACCGGACTAGCCCAAGGGCTACTGGAAGGCTCAATCACCCCCAGTTCTAGCATCTTGGTAACCTCACCCTGGATACTATCCTTGACCTTATCGGACAGCCGGTAAGACTTGGTTTTTACTGGCGGACTGTCCCCTGTGTCCACATCATGGGTACACAGGTGCGTGATCCCAGGCGTGAGGGAGAACAACGAGGCGTACTGCCCCAAGACCTGGCGGCAGTCCCTCTGTTGCTCTGGGGTCAAGGATGGGGCGAGGACCACTCCCTCTACCGAGCCATCCTTCTCATGGGCCGCCAGAAGGTCTGGAAGAGGCTCACTCTCCTCCTCCTCACTTCCATCTGTTATCATCAGGAGAGTGAGCTCTGAACGCTCCTGGTGTGGCTTCAGGCGGTTGACGTGGAACACCCTGTGGGGTTGACGGGGGTCTTCACATCGACGACATAAGTGGTCTGGCCTCTCCTTTCCAAGATCTCAAACGGTCCAGTCCACCTGTCCTGGAGGGCGCTAAGCTCTCCTGGCTCCATGACCCACACCTTCTGTCCAGCGTCCAACTCTACCGTCCGAGCGTTCCGGTCATACCACTTCTTCATGATGGCCTGACTAGCCTCTAGGTTGTCCGAGGCTTCCTTCCACAGCTTGGCCACTTGGCTGCGGAATGCCAGCATATAGCTGACCACATCACGGGGAAGCTTCGAGGAAGACTTCTCCCACCCCTCCTTGACAAGACTGAGGGGCCCCCGAACGGGGTGGCCATAGAGCAGCTCAAAGGGGCTGAAACCGACCCCCTTCTGCGGCACCTCTCGGTAGGAGAAGAGAAGACAGGGTAAGAGGACGTCCCACTTCCTTCTCAAGTCCTCGGGTAGGCTCCGGATCATCCCCTTCAAGGTCTTATTGAAACGCTCCACGAGCCCGTTCGTCTGGGGGTGGTAAGGAGTGGAGAACCTGTAGGTCACTCCACACTCCTTCCACATGGCCTGCATGTAGGCCGACATGAAGTTCGTGCCCCTGTCTGACACCACGACCTTGGGGAATCCCACTCGGGTAAAAATCCCCATCAGGGCCCGCGCCACCACCGGTGCAGTGATGGTCCTCAGAGGGATTGCCTCTGGGTACCGGGTGGCGTGGTCCACCAACACCAAGATGAACCTGTGTCCCGAAGAAGTCGGCGGGTCCAACGGCCCGACAATGTCAATCCCTACCCGCTCAAAAGGGGTACCGACAACCGGGAGAGGTTCCAGAGGGACCTTCAACTTAGTCCCTGTCTTGCCGCTCGCCTGGCAAGTGGTGCAGGTCTTGCAGAAAGTGTCAGAGGTGACGCGCATCCTGGGCCAGTAAAAATGTGGGACCAAACGCGCAAACGTCTTGTCCTGGCCCAGGTGTCCTGCTAGGGGTATCTCGTGTGCCAACTCTAGCAGAAAGGCTCGGTAGCATTGGGGGACCACTAAGGCCCTTGATGACCCATGCACCGGAGCCTTAGGCTCACTGTAGAGGAGACCATCCTCCCAGTAGACATGGTAGTTACCAGTCTCTGTTCCAGTTGCTTGGGCTTCGGCCTGCTGCCGCATGCCTTCAAGCGTAGGGCACTCCTTCTGCGCCCGGCAGAATTCCTCCCGGGTAGGCCCTCCTTCCACCTGCCACTCTGCAGGAGTCGGCAGGTCCCCTCCGGGAACACCATCCACCTCAGCGGACTCCGGGGTCACCTCCCAGGGCTCCCCATCCATCTCACCGGGTGCTTCCTCCTGGACATCTCCTCGTCCAGCAGTGGGCTGGGCCATTATTTCAGGCTCCAACCCGGGCTGAGTTCCTTGTCGGGCAGCCATGGACCGCGTGACGACGCAAGTCCATCCTGGTAATCCCAACATCTCAGCATGGGCATTGAACTCTACCTCCCTCCAGGCAGTATGTTCCAAGTCGTTTCCAAGCAGACAGTCAACTGGCATGGCAGGGCTCACCGCAACCTTCAACAGGCCTGAGACTCCTCCCCACTCAAAGGGAACTTGGGCCACGGGGTAATGACCCAGGCTATTATCAGCCATAACAACCGGGTGGAATACCTCAGGAATCACCTGCTCTGGGGACACCAGCTGACGTCTTACCATCGTCATGCTGGCACCTGTGTCCCTCAGAGCCTCCACCTCCTCCCCGTTCACCAGGACCCTCTGCCGATACTTGGCAGTGTTCGAGGGTACCTGAACCCGTGGGATGATCTCTCTATCCCCCAGGGAAACTAAGGTCAAGCCTGTCCACTCACCTCCCCTACCTAGGGACAACTCCTCCCCAAGCGCTACACTGGCCACCCCGGGGCTCTTACCTCCTGTGGGGGCTGGGGTTCTCTTGCGACACTGGGGATCCCCTTGTAGTGTCCAACCTCCCCGCACTCGTAGCACCGGACAGTTCTGGGCTGCTGACTCCTGTCAGGGTAAGTGGGTTTCTGGAATCCAGATTGGGATGGGGAACCTACCCCTCTCCCAGGCGGTCTATTTTGGGGGCCTTTAAAGAACTCCCTCCTTTTATCTCCCCCCTCTTTCTTCTGGGGGAACCCCTGTCCACGTTTCGGGGGTCCGCCCCGGCTCCCTTGTGGGACACCCGAGTGCTGACCCACGTGTCTGCCTCCTCTGCAAGCTCCCGCGGATCGGTCAGCTTGCGGTCCACCAAGTACTGGCGCAGCTCCGGAAAACATTTCTCTAGGAGGTGCTCTCTCAAGAACAGGTCGTACAGCCCTTTGTAATCATCAATGTTGCTGCCACGCACCCAACCCTCCAATGCCTTCCGGGCATAATCAAAAAATCCACCCAGTTCTGTGTGGGAAGCTTGTGGCTGTTGCAGAACTTTTGGCGGTACTTCTCTGGGGTGAGGCCAAACTTCTTAAGCAGGGCCTCCTTCATGATAGGGTAGTTCGTCTGATCCCCCTTGTATAAGGTCAAAAGTGTGTCCCTTACTAGTGGAGGTATGTACCTGTAGAGACCTCCCCCCCAGTAGCTCTCAGGAACCCTATGGGCCACCAAAGACACCTCGTACGCCGCCAACCACTTATCAATGTCATCTCCCACACTAAAACTGGTTATCACCTCTCTAGGTAGATAGAACTTGGGCTCCTGGGGAACCTCAGCGGGTACGCTGCCACCATTCAAGTTGCCCTGCATCTCCATCTGCAAGGCTCGGAGCTCTAATTCTTTCAGGCTAAGCTCATGCGCAAGCTTCCTTTCTTCCATGGCTAGCCTTGCCTGTTCTCGCTCCCTGTCTATCCTAGCAAGTTCTAACTTCAATTGCCTCTCCTCCCTCCTGTCCTCAAATTCCTCTGCAGACAAACTCCCCCTGACGCACTACTGCCTGCCCTGGAACGTCTTCCTGGCAACACATTCTCGCTAACGTCACTGTGCAGTAGGTCCAGTTCTCCTGGGTCGTCTGCCTCCCCCTGCTCCTCGTCCCCTCTTCCCCCCGGGTGGGCCATTACCCATGCCCTCAAAGCTTTCTGAAGCTCCTCTTTCCTGGCGCCTCGCTTGACGGACACCCCCCTCTCTAGACAGAACTCCTTGAGCTGCGCCACCGTATACCTTTCTAGGTCGGCCAACTCAAACTCCAACCTGCTAGGTGGGGCCCCAGGCAATTTAGAGAAAGGGTTCTAGACTGTAGGTAGCAGGTCTAACCCAGGAGTGTACACAATCAGGCAATCACAAAAGAATTCTTCACACTTGCATTTATATAGGTGTCCAATTGCGGCGCACACTGAGTCCCTGTGGGGTGCTGCACAAACACCAGTCCTTATCCCACCGCTGAACACCAATGTTGGAAACGGGGTTACCGATTCCGGCACGGTAGCATGGCGCGAGGCGGAAAGGCACCCGAAGGCAATGTGTAAGGCAGTTGTGCAGCACACACTCACTCTGACTCAGTAATGCGGACGCAATAATGTGACACCACACCAGGTCTGTGTATTAAAAACAAGTTCTTTTATATAACTCAATGCAGCATCAGATGAGGCAGATTAATTCACGGCAACATTTCAACTCTTCGAAGTACTCAATTAGTGCGTCATCTCATTAAAGCACCATAGCTCATCAACATTGTAGGCCACTAAAAGGCCGCAGGAATCATCTCCTAAACGTAGCACCAATAATGATCACAGGGTGCAGGAATAAAACATGGGCCTAAAACATGCAGTTCACCTCATGAATATTCAATCACTTGTAAATAGGCATTTTACGTTACATTTCAAACAGGGCCTGCGTTAATCTAGGCGCTCCCATAGGCAGTACAGGGGCGTCGCAAATCCGGTACACCTGCAACATAAAACACTTCAACTCTTGGCGGTGTACACTTCAGCTTGATTCAACTACGCACCTTTACACTAGGCAAAGACTTTTCAGTAATAAGGATCTGCATCAGGCCTAGGCAGTAATTCAAACAGGCATAACAATGAAGCTGGTGAATAGCTGAGGGAACCCCTCCACATGTCCTCTCTCTGGGGCTTCCCTAGTAATGAAGGCTTCTGTGTCTCTCAGGGGTTAATTCAGGCCAGGCCCACTCCTCTCCGGGGCCTCGCCTAGTGGGGACAGTTACTGTTGGCTTCCCCCTTTTTATCAACAGGGTAATGGTGGCCCCCGGCCCCCATGGCGTTCCTGCGTGCCCTAGGGGCCTCCCGGGCTCACCTGTAGTGGTTTCGGTGGTCGCTCTCCAGAGCGACTGGCTCCTTTCTGGGCCGGCCCGTGTTTGGCAGGGCGGGGCCCGGACTGGGTTCCACGGCCTTCCGGCCGGAATTGTGAGTCGTTGGGGGGGCCGGTATCACTCTCCTCCGGCCCCCGTAGTCAGCGCTGTACTGCGGGGAAGGGAGCGGGAGCCGGTAGTCTTCTCCGGCCGGCTTCCCGCCTCCCTTTGCTCTCTGGGGACTTCTCTGCGGCTTCCGTCGGCGCTGGGGGCGCGGCGGGAGCCGGCGCCCAATCGCTGCGCGGCCTTCCCGGGGGCGCGGCCGATGACGCGGTCGGCGTCCCCGGTTGCCTAGCAACGGCGTCGGCGGGGGCTGAAGGCCTCGTTCTTCCTCCTGGGCCGCGGCGGTGATTTCCAGGCCGCAACTTCTTCTGCGGGGGCTCCCGGGTCCGGCGGTGATCTTCAGGCAGCTCCGGACCTTCGGTGAGGGCGCGGATGGCGCACCTCACCACCCCGGCCTCGGTGGAGACCACGCCCACCTCCGCAGTTCCTCACGCGGCGACGGCCGCAAAGGCAGATTCCAGCCACACGGTCAGTGGCTTGAGGGCGATTCCTCCCACGTGGAGGCACAGCGCGGGGGCGCGCTTGAAGCAAGTTGGCAGGGGGGCGGATATAGATGTGCTTTGGGCAGCCCAGCAGCAGGGCGGCACTGCGACAGCTAGGAGTGGATGGGGGGTAAAGGTCTAGCGCTACAGGGCACGGCGCTGTACCTGGTGATCCCCAGTTTGGCAGTTCACGTTTCTGACCTTGCTGGTTTGTCAGGCTTTGCAGTTTCAGGTTGCTTGCGGTAGTTCTTTGTTGGTTGCTTCTTGGGGTTTCTCCTTATGGGGGAGGGAATGAGTTGGTGGTACTTGGGGTGCTGGATGGTACTTCCCAGCACGCTGAAGATGGTTCCCTGGGTCCCCTCACGCTGGGCAAGGTCAGTGGGTGGCGGGTGTTCCTCAGCTATCTTACTACAGCAGTGCCTCAGCCTTGTCAGTAGCAGTAGTGTAGGTCTCCCCCTAGGCCCTAAAGCCTGTACTCCCGCGGAGGTTCTCCCAGGATCAGTGGTGCCCCAACTGGCTTCTAAGATTCCCTCCAAGCCTCTTATATCGCTAGGTCAGGTGACCCTCCAGAAAGGCGGCAAACCATAACTCCTCCCACAGCCCGGAAGGTTCTGGAACCTTCCACCATGTCTGGCTATGTGGCCCAGAGGTGGGACGGGATGGATACTGTATCCCTATGTCCCAGCCTGACCCTGGCTACTAGTAGGTGTATGTGTGCAAGGCCACTCCGCAGTAGCAGGGGCCTGTGGCAGCCATCTTGGGTGAGAGAGCACCTGCACCTCAGCACTGGTTCGCAGTGGTAAGGCGCCCGGAGACCTAGGTCCAGTAAAAAATACGGTGGCATAAATGAGGCGCAAAAGGGAAAAAACAGGGTAAGACCACCCTAGGGCTGACAGGTCTAACAGGTATTGACTGCAATATATTGTGAGAGTTGCTTACTAAAGGCCTAAGTGGTTGGTGTGGATTGGGGGATAGTTGGGTTTGTTGATAGAGATGGAGTCTGCAGTATGTCAGAAGGAACATGTATGTTCATAGTTGTACTTTTTGTGTTCGTGTACTGCCTCCTTGCCCCTGTCACTAGTTAAAGTTACAATAAGTCATGTCTGGCATGACATCCAATAATGTAAGTTCTATTTTATGAGGAAACTGAGTATAGTGGTAGGATCAATCTCAGCCACATTAGATGGAAGCTGATATTATGGTGATCAAAAGAAATATCCACGTCGAAACAAACTCTAGCTGTTTTTGCTGCTTTTGAAGGAACCGTCACAGTTCCTTGTTCATCAGGCTAGTTGAAAAGAGAGTAGTAACTCCCCAACGAGCTACAATACATTACACCAATATATTTGTTCAATTTTTAGTGATTCTTTCTGTGTTCACAATTTTTATTCAGTGAGTTTTGTACAATCATTTGTTTTTCTTTGATCTTATGATTTACCCTGCCCTAAACTAGTTATTTTTTACAAATATACAAATTTATTTTACAGATCGTCATGTCCTGTTGAATTTGGGTACATGATTAGATTCTGTGTTGTTTTACCCCACCACGTTCTTCTCCCCTGTCTTTAAAAAAGCCCCACAAGTAAATAAAGACTTCACTGAACAAGATTGTAAATATCTCTCTTTGCTTTTCCTTTAGGTGAAGAACAGCGGTTCATTGACTGGGACAAAGACAGTGAAGTGGAGAGTGAGGATCACAGTAACGAATGGAGCCAGTCCAAGACAATTGAAAGTGCAGTGCTAATATCAGACTCTGACTCCTGTCTGAGCAATAGCTCTCTAAATCTGCTTCAGCAGGAGGCTTGCTGTTCCCAGGTAAGGAAAGCCCCTAGTGATGGAATAAGTTCTGGCTTGTATTGTGCTGCTATTTATTTAGTACAGCTGGGTGTTTTTGTATCAACATGATATGCTTACAAGTTCTTAACTTTTCAAGTAAGTGAGTTGTCTAATAGATCAATCCTAGATATTTATTCAGGGGGCTACTTTGTTTTTAATGACTGACCAGATAGCCAGTAAAAAAGGACCCTTTCCTATGGACATCTTCCAATATTTTTGTGATGTAACCAAATTTTCCCACAACAAAATGGCTATGATTGACATATATAATATACGTTCTTCATACATTTATTCCCATGTACCTTTCATTAGGAATTACAAAACACCGAAATCTCGGTTATGGAAACCTAGCCAGTTTTTTCAGAAAGTCACAAAACAATATTCTATATCTAAACACTTCCAGTGATAGCTATATTTACTGCTCTCGGTGCAGCCAAATCCACAATGTGTCCTAAAGAGAATGTAGGGCAAAGTAAAATCCCCTGATCACATGAGATTTCCCTCTGCTCGACAACAAGTTTGAGTTTTGTCTGTCCTAATCTTCCTTCAAAACTGATAAGTGATGCAACATTCCAATATCTCTCTTCCATTAGATGTTTATTTTCAAATAAATATTCACAAGTAGTTTTAAGTCCATTTACTATTAGGCCAATGCAGTGCACCGTATTTTCGCTTCAACAGGGACAATTCAAGTATCTGTAAAAACAACATAAATCAGATTGCTAACAGCTTCAGGAGACATTCCCAATTTCTTAACAAATATTATACAATGATAAACATATCTTGAAAATTACCTCTCCTTCATCCTTGTTCAAAGAGCTGTATTCAGGCGCAAACTCTCCTTTAAACACATGCACTTCGCTGCATTTGTTTTCCTCATTCATTCTCACAATTTATAAAATCCAGTTCCTCTCCTGCCCCAGTTGAATATTTAATTTCTATGCCTCCTTTCAGCACTACCTCTAGTATTTAGAACGTAGTCAGAGGTAGGTTGTATTTTTGTTGATCAGAGTGCTGCGTTGATGATTTTATATTATAATTTATTATTTGACTCGTTTGCTAAATCTCTGCATTTTGCCGATCTGATAAACCAATTTGACACTTAATACGTTATTGTAAAAAACTGTAATGTAGCATAGTTTCATGGGTGGAATTTTCTCTCTGAATGTTGGTGTAAAACTGATTTTAAAACATTATTACAATGTGTACATTGTAAAGAAGAAAATGTCCACGGGTTAATTGTTTATAGGACCTGTTGTTGATGTACTATTAATTTACGTTTTGTATCCATCCACAGACACTTTGCGCATGTTGGTTTTCAAAAATTGGTTTATCTGTAAATATGTTTGAAAGTTGACTGTATCATTCTCTAAAACTGACCAGTTTGTAGTTATAATTTGGCTTACTTTACAATTATATGCTGAGTAATTTGATACAATTGGAATTCTTCCTTCTTCTGTGATTGCTTTTGGTTTCTTTATCGAGACTTCATTGTGTGGTCATATCCTCTCCTTGTTTATTGCTACCTCTAACTTCCTTCCCGTGCAACCTATTTCTAAATATCTTTCTAATTTCTTGATTCTGTTGGACATATGTTACCGGATTAACTGGATTAGAAACGGCTCTCTTTCCTCTCAGCAGTTGTGAATATGGTAGTGTCATTGTAATAGGACTTAATGAGAGCTTCCAAATTCAAATAAACTGTTTAAATGTGTTGGATAATTTCGAATTTATATCGTCCATATAACAAATTATTGAATGTTTGGCTAATTTTCCACAAATTTGCCAACATGCGTTTAGTGATGTGTCTGTTGCATCTTTAGGGCAATAAACATGACGCTTTTTTTTTTTTTAAACAATTTTTATTGAAATTTCCAAAACAACTTACATTGTCATAATTATATCATTTGGCACGATTATCATAATTTCGCAGTATATGTTTACCAGTCCATCAGGGGTGTGATAAGGTACATGTGTAGTGGGACTAGCTATTGGTCTCCCTGCTGTGGTCGTGCAGTGTCGCAGTGTGTCTTAATATAACTATAATAAGAGTCATGTGACTTGTACGGCATCCGGTCCCTGAAACTACCGGCTTGGATAACGAACTGGGGTAAAAACCTGGGGTGATTGGGGTGAGGCAAGTGAGATCATCTTCATCTGCGGGCATCTGGAAGTGAGAGGATTATGTTGTTGCGTGTACTTTTGTGTGGTGGGTGGGGAGGAAGCAAGGCTCCCCTAAAGCAAGGTGCAGACGAGTGTAAGCGCTGTGTGTGGGTCTTTTCCTTCCCATGGGGGTGCTGCCAGGTCACGTGCTATCGTGATGCCTGGAGGTATCCGCAGTGTTACCGGTATGCGGGTTGGGCTGACCTTGTGTATCTTGGCTTGGGGCTCCAGTCGTAGTGGTCTGTAGTGGCATTTGCTGGGTGCTTACTGCGTGGTGTCTGAATTGGTGTAGTAGTGTAGCCCACTCCATGGAAATGTGTTTCTTGTGCGTTCCTTGTACTTCCTCCCGCCTGATCATGTCCTCCTCTGCCGAGCCCCATTTGCTAACTGCCCCTGTCCAGGCTGCCAGTGGGGGTCCTTCTGGGGCTCTCCAGTACATTGTGATCCCTCTCTTTGCCAGTAGAAGGGCTAGGGAGGCAAAGCGTGTCTGAACCTTAAGGGTCTTTCTTCTGCGGAATATCCCAATCCCGCTGGCTTCCCAGGTGTGAATGTCAATGAGCCCTGTTAATTCCCGTAGTGCCTCGCGTATTGTACTCCAATAGGACTATATCGTGGGGCAGAGCCAAAACATGTGTTTAAATGTTGCGTCCAGGGATTGACATCTTGGGCAGAGGAATCGTGTGTCTGGGTAGAACCGTTGGAGCCGCGCCGGGGTAAGATAGGCCCGGTGTAGTATGGAGAACTGTATGTTTTTAAACTGTGCATTGCGGGACACTTTCTTCGTGTATGCTAGGGCTTGTTCCCATTCCTTATCATGTAGTGGGCACCCTATCTCCTCCTCCCATTTCTGTCGTAACGAGGTAAGTGTAGTAGCCGTGAGATCTCGAATTGCTTTATAAAGCCATGTAATTAGATGTCGGCCCATGCCCATATTGAGTATCGCGTGGAGTACCGGGTGCGTTGCGGGTTCCCCCTCTGAGTGAGAGGTCCCAGAGGCGGCAGCGGCAATTTAGGATTATTTGTAGAGCAATAACCATGACGTGTTTGGCATTTGTAAAGAGTTTTGAAGATTCACTGTAGAAACTTAAAACACCAATATCTGTTAAACTTAGCTGCCTGCATTAACTGTAAACAATATACAATACCAACTAAACCTAAACTCACATTTACTTATAGACAAACAGTAATCCATCTTTTTATAGCTTAAAACAGCAGCATATTTTCTCAGTTTTATTTTTGCACACTTCTTTTTAGTGAGATTTTTTCAAAAAGGTAGTACAACATGGTAATGGCGTAACAGTACATATGTTCAGAGATAATGGTCACATATATTTCTAAAAAATTAATTTGAGGAGCGTCGCCGCCCCAGGCAAACTGAGATATCCCTTCGCAGGGCCAGGGGTGTCATGCAAGCAACAAGGAGGGGAGGGCCAGACCTGGCACACGGGGAGGGGGAAGCGGGGGCTCCAGAAAGTGCAACTGCTGTGGTTGCGGAAAGCTGGAATGATCAGGTGAGGTAGAAATGGGACGGGCGCCCGATCGGGGTAAGATGAAGGGCTGCATAAATAAGCATCTGTCCTCACGTGGACAGTGTATCAGAGTCTGACGAGGACCCTGAATGTGGGTAAAGTAGTTTAGAGAGCAAGGCCTCCCAAACCGGGGCCAGCAGGCGCTGGCGAATGCCCTACACATCCTCTTTGTGCAGCGCTACTGCCTCAGCCTTCGCCCATCTGTTGAACAGTGCCAGCCACTGAGCCGAGTTCGGGAGAATAGTAGACTTCCAACAGGATGTGATGGCTTTCTTAGCCAATATAAGAGCCAAGTCAAGGAAACAGGTAGCAGCCCCACGAATCCATGGTCTAGGATAGATGCCCTAGGTGAAAAGCTTTAGGATGCCTGTGAGGTACTCCAGCTGCATGAGGATAGAGGGGAAAAAAGTGTGCAGGTGTGTGCAGTCCCATATGATGTGTTTCAGATCTGCTGCTTGGGTGCTACATCTAGGACAGAGGTCGGAGGCTCTGGTAAATATCTGTGCGATTTGCAAAAATATGCACGATATAGGATGTAAAACTGGATGAGCTTGAGGCAGCCATTACGAGGCACCCTCCTTGGATACGCTAGCGCCCTCTCCCGCTCCCCATACCGAAGTAGCCTGCCAAACTCCTTCTCACAGATCTCCATCAATGACTGGAGTGAAATCTGCGTGTGCACAAGAATGGCCCTAGCAAGCCAGGTAATTAATCTACGGCCCCGCCCAGAGTGTGAAGTGTTTGCAGGAGTTGATCGGTATCTGGATCAGGGCCCGTGCTCCCCATGTATCCTCCAGCACCCCCAGGAGGGAAGCATAAAGGAGAAACTGGCCCTCAGGAAGGGCATAGTGTTCCACCAGAATCTCAAATGGCAGTAGCTGCCCATCAGCATGAAGGTCTCTCATACAGGTGATATCAGCCTCCTACCGCCTCTGGAGGTGGCCACTGGCGAAGCGGCCCACTGCACAGGAAGCCCAAGCAGCGGAATAGCCGGGGTATACATACGGGGAACGCGCTTAGTAAGGCGAAAAGTGGGTTTAAGGCAAATCAAAGCAACCCTCGGGAGAAGAGGTAAGTCGGAGGGGGTGGTGAGGGGGGCTCGTGTGCGTATTTTCTCCAATTAATAGATATCTCAATTGTAATTATTTAGAGAGGACATGGCAGTGAGCTGCGAGCCACTTACTATGCTCAGCTAAATAGGCGCTATATATTTTTTGTGATTATGAGGTGGCAATAGCACCTCTGTAGTTATGCTTTGTTGAGGGTTTTCCATTACAAAGGGATTTTTTTGCTTTCTTAATAACTTTGGTGCTGTTTGACGAATCTGCATGACCTTCTCCAAAGAAAGATCATCTAGTTTACTGTTGACCTGGCAAGTTTCATGCAGATCTATCAGGGATGGGAGGCTAAAAAAAAAAATGGGTGTCTTAAAAGTGATCTTTATCGATCCTTGCTGTGGGTTGCAGAAAAAAAAACCATTGAACAGAATGGCACAAAACTTGTGTTGTATTCCGCTTTAGGTGTCCGTATATAGGTTTTCCTGAGACATGTCCTTATATAGGCACAATTCGCATTGCCCTTATATAGGCATAGAATCCCAGTCCTTATTTAGGCATTAGCCGTGCACTCCAAATACAGGCATGGTCACCGACATCCGTCCACCCTAACGTCACAACGAGTTCTTAGAAACCAGACCCTTAAGCTCTCTGGAGTTCCCCTAGCACAGGATTATTGATTTCTCCAAGAACTCATCTATTATGTATGAACCTTTATACCTTAGGGGTTCATTCCTGACGTCTTCCTCTGTCCGACTTCACGTCAATGCTAACATTCCAAGACACCTACCAGGTATAAATATACCTTCCCTTGCCCAAGCAAGTTAGAGGAGACCTCGACTTCAGAGGAGCCCGTATCCCGGCCTGACGCACTGAGCAGACGCTGTCATTCCTGCTCGCAGAAGAATCCAGCTTCCAGTGTTCTGACTCCCTTCGCGGGGTGTTAGAGTTCCTGATCCGGCAGGAGATTCCCACCTCTCTCATTCTCAAGGTATGGAGCTGACTAGAACCTAGAGGGACTCTTGGCATACTAGACTTAACATACTCTTAGTATACCATACTAGAGAATAATCCACCTACTTCTTACCTTTCCCTACACCTAGACTAGGTTAGGTACATTGGGGTAGAACTAGCTTAGAGACGCATCGTATGAGTACTCGCATTTTTAGCTCATGTTATTTATGTACGTGAATATATGCTAAAAGATAATGCTAGCGCAGTATTATTTATTTCTACTGCTTATGCTGTACATTATTTATCTTGCATACTGTCTTGTGATCATAACAGCACATATCTCTTACACGAGAAACAAGACTGTTCAATAAAACCTCTTTATTGAAACGCCCGTCTTTTCTTTCTGTGTAACTCTATGGAAACTAAGCATGCACGATTGACTGAGTGAAAGTAGTCATGTTTATGCGGTTGCCAGAAACTACTCCCTTCTTGTTCTCAAGGAGTTTCTAGTGGCCTCTGAGCTCGCTGGCACAAAAGTAATTAAGTTTAATATACTCGATAGGGACATACCGACCTCAGTCCTATGTCAAGCCTATAGGGTATATTATTCCAATGCGCAGAGCCTATTAGGGAAATAGGAACTACACTACATGGCGCCCAAACGTTTGGTAAGGCAGTAATTTAACGCTAGATACTGAGTAACTCAGTCGTGCTTTTCCCAGAGACCCCTACTCACATACTCCATAAGACGTCTGGAGTGGGTAGGGTTAAATATCCGCCAAAACTAAATAGGACAAAAAACCCTATATATTAGTTGCTCTGTTTGTTCAGCGTTGAAGGATACAGTGTTCCAAAATATTGTGCACCTTATCTTTTGTTTCCTTGAAACTTGTTCTACATTTTTCAAAAAACAAAATGTCCACACGCGGGGACAATAACACCTGGGACGGTGTAGCTGCGGCTGACCCAGTCATAGCAGCTTTTAACTTTACAGGTTTAAATGAAACCGAGGAGGGTGTTATAGACATCCATCCAAACTTAAGAAGAGCCATCACTCTAAAACTTATAAAACACGGCCTGCCACCAAGAGGCGGTAGAGCAGTTTTCGTGATAGAGGCACACGAATCCTTTCTGACAGAGGTATTCTATTCATGGATAGTATTCCCTGAATCAAATCCAGTAACAAAACTGTTTCACTTCTACAAAGAAGATGAACCACCAGAGGAATATAGTCCTTTCGAGGATATTGAAATTCCACTAACATACCAGGAGCATCATTCTGGTTTAAAGGCACCCTAAAACATCACAGAAACATTACCAGGCTCGGTCCACTAGGTAGACCAGGAGCAACATGGCCGATTCTAGCCGGCTACACACCTCATCCTGACATTGAAGAAATGTCAGACGAGGAATTACTTACTCAACTTACAGAGTTAATAAAAATTTACAATTAGTCCAATATGTCATGCAGACTTTCACAGTCCAACCACCATTGACCATTCCAAATCAAACCCCTCAACAGGGGAATATACTAAAAATTACACCACAGACTTTATACGCAGTCATGGGTAAAATGCCCACAAAACGTGAGCAAATTCCATTCTGGATAGCTCAAAAATTACTCAAATCGAAGCAGTATTTCCTAATACTAGCCCTTATGAGAAACACAGAATCCTAACAATCTGTTTACCAATGGGGATCACACCACAACTGGAAGACTGCACCACTTGGGGCTCAGTCTTTGCTGCCATCTATACTAAAACACATGGTGTTCCGTCAATTGCAGTAATACCAGATGTCCTGAAACAAATTCAAAATGAATACGGGGCAGAGCCTGCTCTGAATTTAGGTATGAAATTACTGAAAAACTTCGAACAGGTCTCAACAATAATATTATCTAATATTAAAGGGGAGGCAGCATCAGTGGTGATCTGCCAACGATTAAGGGAATTTGATGTAACAGAACATCAAACTGAACTACCCAGAATAATAGAACAATCTTATGCAGAATTAGGCAGAGATAGTTTGGGTGGAAGACCATTGAAGCCAAAACTATCTGAAAGTCCTGAGAAGGACTCTATTGAACAAACTCCTACATCTTCTAAAAAGAAGTGGGAAACTAATAAACAAAATTCAAATGAGAAACGTTCTCAATCCCGAGGTAGGTCTCCTCAAAAGGAGCCCTCTGAAAGGAGGTATAACCTCAGGAATAGGGATAATTTAAGAAAGCCTGACCGGTATCAAGATACTGATACACGTTCCTCTCGTACCTTTCAGATATCGTCACAGACATCGGAAAGAAGAGGACGGTCAGAACGTATAAAATCGAAAGACGACAAACACGTTCCGAAAAATAAATCAAAACCTCAATTCTCAAAAAAGAAGGTAGCAGGTCTGAAGATCAGACATGCCGAGGATACTGAGAACACAACTCAAGAACGGAGAATGGGCTCAGACAATGCTGGACAGTGCAGCAGAAGTCACAATAGCTCGCCAGAACCTGAAGGAACTTCTGGAGATAGTGGACTTGAATGAGTACATCACAGTTGAGACTGTAGACACCAGGGTTAGGACTCCACAAAAGTTATATGAAATAACACTCCGAATGGAGGGAGACATACCAAGAAAGGTGAAAACACTCTTTTGGGAGAAACTTTCAAGGGATTATGACATACTTCTAGCAGAAAAAGACTGGCCACCACAATTTGTCAGGGAGTGCCCACATGGTGAGGACATTATTATGCCTGCCTTCTCCAACCATATTCCAATTCACCTAAAATATACTTATGCCAGGAAATGGGCAGTTGCCCAGGCCCCAGCATTATACAAAATCATGTAGGATGGGATGAGGACTCACCTCACCACAAAATACATCTAAAAATGAACCTACTGCACAAAGGCAGTACCCAATAAAGCAAGAAGCTAAAAACAGGTCAGGGAGATCTTAGATCAACTTGAATACCAAGGGGTGATTGAAACATGCACCTCCTCAATGAACAATCCTTTGTTTCCTGTCTCCAAACCAGACAATACATATCGTCTAGTTTTGGATTACAGACACTTAAACACTTGTTCAAAAACATTTGCAGTGCAAAATGCACATAGTACAGCATTAATGAATAACATTGTGCGTAAAAATATAAAACCACATTGGACATCTCAAATGGTTTCTTTTGTCAAAACATAGCACCTGAAAGCAGGTACTTAACAGCTTTCTCAATAATGGGGACCCAGCGTCAATTTTGTCGACTCCCACAAGGGTTCAAGAACAGCCCGGGTTATTCTCAGCGAGGGTAACAGAGTTACTACAAATTTATGATAATGAGGCATTGTCATATGTCGATGACATCTATCTGACAGACGATGACCTAGATAGGCACTTGAACAGGGTGAGCACCATTATATTGGGCTTCGCCTCTGAGGGCTATAAGTTCAACTTTAAAAATCCAGAATTGCCCATCTCAATGTCCTTTTTCTAGGATATGAGCTTTCAAGTGAAGGCAAGAGCTTGGCAGCCAACTTTTAGAAAGGTGTGCGCTGCTCCAACCTCCAAAAACGCTGAAAAATGTACAATCCATCCTGGGTTTCCTAAATTTTGGAAGAACTTACATTCTAAATTACGCAGAAAGGGTTAAACCTCTACGCATTAATCAAACCTGATTTTTCAATCAAAAATTGGACACAGGAACACACAGAAATCTTGCGTTCACTCCAAGCTAACATGTTAGCAACAAATCACTTACAAACACGCGTAAGTCAACGCAACTTAGTGATCCGAATAATTTCGGGTCAATGCGGATTCACCTACTTAACATTTAATGAGGGTGAAAAGTACCAATAGCATACAAATCACATTTGTATACACAAGCAGAAATGCGCTTCACTTCAACTGAAAAAATACTGACAGCAGTTCAAACTGCAGTAGCAAAAGAAAGAGCTCTAGCCCAAGGGAAACGCATTATTGTCGTAACCCCAGTACCGGCCTTAGAGGCGGTAACTAAAGCGAGCATTCCAAATGCAAAAGCTTTACATCCTAGATGGATACAATGGGTAAATTCTCTTGCTGCAACAGATGTTGAATATGTTTTTGATCCTGATTTAAAAACACAAGCGTTCCTGCAATATGAACATGAATGTCCTCTGCCCACTGAAATTCTGCCTCTCGATCAGTACGAATTTATAATTTACACTGACGGATCTGCACAACCCGCTACAGGGAGTAAGCAAGCTTACAGTGCAGCGTGCGCAATCGTTAAAGGTCGCATGCGCGATGGTAACTTCAGACCAATGGTCACTAAAACTCAATCTCTAGGAGATTGTACAGCTCAGCGAGCTGAACTACAAGCATTCAAACTGGCACTTGAAAGTACAGATCGCGAATTCCCCACACTAATAGTGTGCGATTCTTTCTACTGTGTGCAGTCGTATAATGAATATATACAAAATTGGCTTGAAAATGGGTTCAAAGATGCAAAAGGTGGCACAATAAAGCATACAACGCTTTGGGAACAAGTAGTTCAGTTAAAAACGAACTACCAAAGGCTCACGTGATACACACGCTGAGTCATCAACGTGATGGCGTTCACGTTGCAGGGAATTCATTGGCTGACGAAGCCGCAAAGGGGGCTGTTCAGACGGCTTCCGTAGCTGCGATCACTCGTTCAAAAACGAGAATAGACAGTGAGATATTGTTGGCTGTCAATGCTACGAGCAAAGGCAGTGGTGCAGCGTTACCAAAAAAGTTTCCACTCAAGTACTCTTATGTAATTGATGCGAACAACGTTCCTTTTGCTCGAATCCCTGGAGTGGGGGATAGGGTAATTCCAAACAAGGAACGTAGATTAGGACTAATCCTAGCAGCACACGAAGGGATAGCCTCTGCCCATGTAGGTATTTCTGCAACAGTATCTTTACTGAAACAAAGATATTGGTGGCCTGGCATTAGGAAACAGACCAAGAAGTATGTTCTGGAATGTGAAATATGCCAACAGATGAAAGTCTCCACAGTGAAACGTCCTGCGCAGACACCCCTGTTAATTTCAGACAAACCATTAGCTTGTGTTTACCTGGACCACTGCGGTCCCTTACAAAGGGACGGTAACTATAAATATATAATGGTCGCAGTGGATTCATGCTCTAGGTTCCTATGGATATGGCCTCAGCGCTCGGCTGACGCTCGAACTGTTATAAAAGATTTGCGAGTCTTTATCGGCACATACGCAATAGGCACGCTACATTCTGACCAGGGCCCTGCGTTTAGCTCTCGGGCTTACAAAGAAGCCATGGCCAGTCTGGGCGTTGCATTGCGGTACTCCTCTCCGTTTCATCCTGAGGGAAATTCTGTTGTGGAAAGGAAAAACCGGGACATAAAGCAGTCTATAACAGCTAGGGTATTAGGTTCGGGTGATGGGTGGGTCAAACATCTTTATGGGGTCCAACGCTCATTAAATAATTTGCCAAGAAGTTCTCTAGGGGGTCACTCCATATGAGGTCCTATTTGGGACAAGAATGTGGGTTCCTGATCTCGAATGTAAAGGCACAGTGGTGGAAAATAAACCCTTTGATATCAAAGATCGTTTGGCTGTTTTACAGGATCTAAATGAACTAAGATCGAAACAAAGCAACGTGTTCCTGCAGCCAACCACCACTGGGGAAAACCGGCAGTCCCAGCAAGGCCTGTCTGGATTCCAAAAGTTGGGGATCTAGTCAGAGAGAAGATTGCGGACAAGAAGGAATTTGGACCTTCTTACAGACAACCAGTACCTGTCCTAGCCATACACGGAACAAGAACAGTACTTCTGCCGCCCCTTGCTGGAAAAAAGGAGAAAAGATTTGTGTCAATCGACCTCATCAAACCACAGTATGTGGCCAATACTAAATAGTAGGCCTCGTGGACTCCGACCTAGTAGCAGACGCACTCCTCTCGCTACTATCCAAGAGGTTCAGACTGAAAGACTGATAACCATCGAGAATTCAGCAGTAACAGATGAAGGACTGAGCAACAATGCTATGGAACTCATCCCTCTTGAAACTCAAGTAACAGTTCGTCCAAATACACCTGTCTACACCAATGTAACAAGTGATCAACTGGTTCCAGCGATTTCGACAAATCCTGATGCAATTCCAACAATTGACAGAACTGCTTCTGGCTATTTCATTAACTTTGATACGTTTTCTGAGGATCTGATTGAGCCTGAAACGACGCCAGCATCAAAAACTTTTAAACAACAAGTACAAGACTTTTTTCATTTTCTGAGAAAGACTTATCTGGTTTGACCATGGATTGAACTATGGATTATTTCTGGAATATTTTTCTTTCTGCTTTGGCTAGCTCTGGTTATGACTATCAGCGTGCTTATAAATGGCAGATACATCCATTTGGACACTGAAAGTAAAGATGTGAACTTACTTTTAAAACCACACAAATCATCCCCTCGTGAACCAAGAGACTTGTCAGCAGTGAATATCACAGCCGTTCCTATACAGGATGGTATAGTGTGGGACAAAACAGATTTCGATATCTTCGGCCCTACGGAACTCTTTGAACATTCCACATTTATTTAAAATTTCACTAAGTGATTTTATTTCATCCAGTACCTATTCTAATGATTGGGACTTTGAAACTGTGAATGATATGATGTTTGATCTAGAAAAGTCTGCAGCATTTTCTAATAATGAATATTTAGAGGGTTCATCAGACTATGAACAGCTGTATTGCTATAACCACTATGGTCATCATTTTTTGCATAAATCTGCAACACCTAGAAATGTGTTTATGTTTAACCAATGGGAGCATTGTCCTACACCACCAAAAGGTAGTTTAAAAACGTTTGCTAAAAAGTTTCCATATTTTTCAGGATACAATACATCTGATCCAGAAACATTTTACTATAAAAATGTAAACAAAACAGGACTGAAAATTATGTTAACTAATACAAAACAGATTTACTCTGCAGCATTTATTGCCCAACTGTCTAGACATGGTTTCGACTTGTGGAAAGACACAATAGACACAAAATCTGTCTGGGGTACTAAAGATTGGCAAGTGCAGGGGATAGAAGCTTTGTTTAGAGCCTGTATCATCCCTCAGCAAATAATGTTTTTGAATGACACTGTGTAACAAACGTCTTGCCTTGGTTTAGCCAAGATCAAAGACATGAAAACACCTTCTGTACCAACACCTGCCAGTAATAACAATACACAGGCAGCGGTTACAGTTGACACAATACTACAAATCAACAGAACAAATCCTGATTGGAGAAAATGGTTGATCTGGCCCACAGACACAAACATCTGTCAAGCAAGATTCCTGAATAAAACACAGGGGTTTACTATTCATAGGCCAGACCCACGATACGTCCAAAGACAACATCCGGGGTAGTAACAACATACAGTGTAGGAAAATTATGCCTCGATTGGCTACAAAAATCTACACTTAAGGATGTGAAACAACACTTATCTTTACTTAAAGAAGACGCAGACCTTAGGGAATTCTTGCTTGGACCAAGAAAACCGCGTCAAAAACGTTTCATATATGCCGGCATCTATGCTGCTTATAATGAAGCATGGAAGGTTTCACAGGCAGAGGCCGCAGAACGAATACGTGAACTTGATCGTATTAACTTAGAGAAAACTCTCACTGTGGTCGACAATGGGTTAACAACTTTGTCATCCAGAATTTATTCTTTGGACAACATTGTATCCTCTGCTATTGACATACTGGAACAAGATTTAGCCATGTTACAACAAGGCCAATCTCAGTTACGTTCTATTATGTTATTAAGCTGGACGCTGCAATCTTTGCGTGCGGGCTATGTGCCTTGGCGTTTTATCAACACGTCGGCTCTGTTTGCAGAATACAATCTAACTGATAAACAGATCGAACTGGCACAAAGAGGAGCAAAGTATACAGTGCTGAGCATTGAAAAACTGGAAAAATGAACATTCACAGTGGCAGAAAAACCAGCTACAGAATGGCTTATTCATGGCAAAATCACTCTGCCTGTCACTACTTTTCAGTTTCAGTATTGCCTCAAACAAATGCAAGCAGGCAAATATGAAAGGTTGGGTAAAGAATACATTAAGACATCCTGGACTTTACCTTACACATACAGATGTTGGAGTGGGGATCGTGAAGTGTTTCTAAGCGGTACACACTGTGAAAATGCACTAAGCGGTTCGCTCATTTGTCAGGACATTTCTTTACACAGGGCTTGTAATGGTTCTGTGGCAAATTTGTCCTGCCACCAGCCGGGTACACCAGCTACTGTGATTAATACAACGCCTGGCCAACTTTCTAACGGGAGTTACCTCATGTTGAATGATCAGAGTTGCTGTGGCATGTTCCCAGGCATCCCATATCTAGTAACGGTGGACTCCAGGGTCACTTGCTGTATGCAAGTATTGTTCCCCCCAATAGACACAGTCAGGGAGTCGCCTTTATGGCCTTCATTGAATGTTTCTTTTATACGATTTGATACTTTAAGCAGAATGAAAGCCATGCTTATACAACAAACCGTGCCTCTGACCTCGGCCAAAGAAATCTATGATTTACAAGGACTTCGGCTGAGATACAGGCTTTAATTCGTACAAACTGCCCTATACATTTCGTAGAAATGATGGGACGTATCTTTAACATGTCTGATACGAGCGGCATTGTACATGTATTTAAGACCATCTGTTCGGGACTAATAGCACCTTTCCAGGCTGTCCACGGAATCATCCCAAACTTCGCACATTCGGTGTTTGGTGGTGTGCCGTTAATTCTAGCACTTGTTGCAGGAATCCTATTTCTATTCCTACTACTACGCTATGGCAAGCCTATTCGCCAACATCACTCCGAGCGATGTGGAGAAAGCTCTCCTTGAACGGAAGTGCCGTGAGCGAATAGTACAGCTTTTGGGCATGCCTCGTCTACGGGGACTTAATAGAACGTGGTTCCTGTCATTCAGACCAATCTGGCAAGATTGCATCTTACCTGTTCTACGCTGCCTGCTTTGTGGTGAAGAATGCGTGCTAGACACCTGTCTAACACTCCCATCAGTCATGCCAACGGATATCGATACTCTGCTGGACCCGATAACGGCCCATGCTCTGTGTTGTCCCCAGAGGCTACCAATCCTGATGACGGCATTCATTGAGAGCTCACAGACGCTTCCTGCAGCTGCTGAGGTACGAGATGGATCAACAAGCACACAGGTAACAACGGACGCGAGCATTGCATCTTCTGCTGAAGGCGATGTTTCTCATCTCTGTGCAATTAACCTTCTGAACGAGGTGTTCCAAATGTCACCAACTTCGGTAGACGATATTTTGGCTACAGAAATAGATGATCTCATGTTTACACCAGACCCATACACTGACTTTGTGTACCAGGGAAGCAATGAAATTTGGCCTTCTTATTTTCCAAACTTGGAACTATTCCCAGAATTGAACTTTTTTCTTTGTAATTTTTGAAAATACATTGCAAAACAATCTGCTTACAGTAGAACTAGTCTTATAAAACGGACTTCTTTGAATTCTTCCAGGGACACATTGTCACCTTACTTGTCTCACATTTCATTTAATATCATGATATGCAATGGCTTTGATTTTTTGGAAACTTATCAACCATTTCATCATATGTATATATTTCTGTTTATTCATTCATGTTGCATTTATTTCGATTATATGCTTAGAATGCAAACAATGCTTTAAATGTACAGTACCTATTGCATTCAACAGTTTATTTTAAACTTCTTTTAAATATGCTTTTAGAAATGTTTTTAGCAACATGTGGTACTCAATTTAATGTTTAGCATTTAGTATTATCGTTCATTCGAAAGTGGAGTGGGTGTTGTATTCCACTTTAGGTGTCCGTATATAGGTTTTCCTGAAACATGTCCTTATATAGGCACAATTCGCATTGCCCTTATATAGGCATAGAATCCCAGTCCTTATTTAGGCATTATCCGTGCACTCCAAATACAGGCATGGTCACCGACATCCGTCCACCCTAACGTCACAACGAGTTCTTAGAAACCAGACCCTTAAGCTCTCGGGAGTTCCCTAGCACAGGATTATTGATTTCTCCAAGAACTCATCTATTATGTATGAACCGTTATACCTTAAGGGTTCATTCCTGACGTCTTCCTCTGTCCGACTTCACGTCAATGCTAACATTCCAAGACACCTACCAGGTATAAATATACCTTCCCTTGCCCAAGCAAGTTAGAGGAGACCTCGACTTCAGAGGAGCCCGTATCCCGGCCTGACGCACTGAGAAGACGCTGTCATTCCTGCTCGCAGAAGAATCCAGCTTCCAGTGTTCTGACTCCCTTCGCGGGGTGTTAGAGTTCCAGATCCGGCAGGAGATTCCCACCTCTCTCATTCTCAAGGTATGGAGCTGACTAGAACCTAGAGGGACTCTTGGCGTACTAGACTTAACATACTCTTAGTATACCATACTAGAGAATACTCCACCTACTTCTTACCTTTCCCTACACCTAGACTAGGTTAGGTACATTGGGGTAGAACTAGCTTAGAGACGCATCGTATGAGTACTCGCATTTTTAGCTCATGTTATTTATGTACGTGAATATATGCTAAAAGATAATGCTAGCGCAGTATTATTTATTTCTACTGCTTACGCTGTACATTATTTATCTTGCATACTGTCTTGTGATCATAACAGCACATATCTCTTACACGAGAAACAAGACTGTTCAATAAAACCTCTTTATTGAAACGCCCGTCTTTTCTTTCTGTGTAACTCTGTGGAAACTAAGCATGCACGATTGACTGAGTGAAACTGTTATCTATTGTTTCCACGATTCTGAGACGTGTTCCGATTCTAAAGGGAAACAAAGTAGTCATGTTTATGCGGTTGCCAGAAACTACTCCCTTCTTGTTCTCAAGGAGTTTCTAGTGGCCTCTGAGCTAGCTGGCACAAAAGTAATTAAGTTTAATATACTCGATAGGGACATACCGATCTCAGTCCTATGTCAAGCCTATAGGGTATATTATTCCAATGCGCAGAGCCTATTAGGGAAATAGGAACTACACTACACTTGGACTTTATTCAAGGAAAGGTCTTTGCTTGATTTGATGTAAATCTATTCAGTGGGTTTCGAGACATTGCTGATAAAATCATTTTTGTGTGTTGATTTGAAATAATTAAAAAGTTAGGGATATCTAGATGTTAGTCCGTGGAGTTCAGCAAAGCCGAATTCAGGGACCTTCCGCAAATCCAATTTGAAAAATATGACTGGATGAGGGAGCTTTTTCTTCCATCGTCTATTTCAGGTTTGTAAACCAAAAACCAGGTCTGTGAAGCAAAAGCCACATACATGGACCGTAAGCTCCTATGAATCCTTGGCCGTAACTTTAAGAAAACTTGCAGCCTCCCCTACATGACTTGGTCCCAGAGCCCTGAAAAATAACAAGCATTTACAATGCAATAGGTCTCGCAATGACATTATTTTGAGCTTTTGGCATTGTAAATGACATTGTTTTTTTGTTTTTTTTCCCTTCATGCAAAATTAAGCAAATGCTGTAATGCAAAAATGGCAATAGCTAACTTTTTGTAACTGCGTAAATCTATCGCATTGCATTTGTACTAGTGTGAGTTATCGGTATTGTAAATGGTACTGGCTTTTATTAATGTGATAGTTTTTTTACAACATAAATATAATGCATTTAAAATGTTAATACCCACCCATTTTGGAATAAGGACTCTGAGTGGATATTACATATACCCATGCATTGTGTATATTGGTGTGAGATCACTTTCACTGCAGATATTGGTGTGAGATCACTATCACTGCAGATATAGGTGTCTTCTAGTTTTCTTGTTCTTGCAATGCTTATTGAGAAGAAGTGGAATTAAAAGTATTATTGTTTCTAATATTACAAGTACTTCTCTTTACCTGTTGTTTGTAACTTCCGGTTTCACACTTTAGACATCAGTAAGACCAGTAACCTTTCTCATATGGTGGAAAAACGTATTTTTAGTCTTCCATGGTACTCCCGGGGGGGCTCATTGTTAAATCTCCTTGCATGTATGTATAAGTGAAACTCACAAGCGCAAATAGGTATGTTTACAATTGCAAAACCCTTTCAAAATTGGGAGAAATCGGTTTTGTGCTTGTAAATTGCCTCTCTTTTTTTGCATTTTTATATAGCACAAACTCTGACCTAAAGGTATTGGAGTGCTTTACGTGAGCACCAGTTACATTGCACAAGTGCACATTTATTTTTGGTAGGCAAGGGGAGATTAAGTGATTTGCCCAGAATAGATAGATCAGCAGCCCTGAGATCTCATGCCAACATCATAGGTCTTCGCACGCAGTGTAAACTGCCCTGGGTCACCAGGTGAGAATAAGCACTAACAAGCTAAGCCATCTATTTTATCTAACAGATAACTGTGCTACTCTGCCACGGTGGCTCAGTCCTCCTCGGTTACAAGACAGACTGAAGCTCCTTGTTCGCAGCAGGTCTTACCTCAAGACAGCAGACCCTGAGGACACGTCAGTACGTATGTTCTGGCAGTATCGTTCTGCACACACTCTTGTACATTCAGGATAGAACATTAATCGAATACAGCCAACAAAGTCCATATATTACAGTAAAAACACGATTGAAGCGCAAGCAGACATGGGCTGCAGTCTCCAAGGTTGCTTACCCGTCGAATAAACACTGCTCTACACGGGGTACAATTAGACCTTTAGAATCAAAAAAACTACTCATCAGCCCTCTGATCTGTATGGTCCAGACGTCAATCAATACATAGCGAGAAATGCACGAAGGCAAGATGTACAGAAGCATTATAAGGCAGCCAAGACCAAATGCCATGTCAGGGTTTAGGATGAAGACTGCAGAAGGTTAGTCTTATAAAACACGCCCAAAGCAAACAGGGTGGGTTTTGAGCCCCAACCACTGAAAAGACTTGCAAATATGAACACTCTTGTAACCCTGTTCAGGAACGAGGCGGTCAGAGAGGCTGGTAGGCTGCGTCTTGGGGATTACTGATAACCTAAGTCTATAATCGAGGATACTGGGAGAAGAGTCAAGAAGATCCTGATAACATTCGGAATAAGTGGCATAAAGACATTCAAATGTCTGATGTGGGAGTCAGGATCCTTTACAGCGCCTTGCGAGTTATCATAAACATCGCTCTACTACATACAGGCAACAACGAGAACCCGGGAATGGCCGCTGGGGGTTGAAACGGATCCTCACGGTGTCTGTTGAACAGCGGGAATCTTTCCTTGACTCAAAAGTAGGGAGTCATCCAGACCATTACACTGCCGTCAGGCGAAGCGCCCTGCGCTTATAAAGCCTGGGTGGTGCTGTTTCAAGCTCCCTACTTTGCCTGATGCTGGAAATAAACATGGTGGTGCCCGGTAGTGTGAGACCCGACTATTATCTTACTGGTGACTTATTAACCACTGGGAGCACAGGGAGATCACGTAAGCTCCAACCGTAACAGAAGTAGGTGCTTGTATAGTGCTCGGAAAGTCGCTTCCCCAGCCTTTTTTTCTTTTTTTTAAAGAGGTGAGGTTTCTTTAGGTGCTCGCTATCTTGAGAGGAATGGGCAAGGAGGCCACCCCGCCAGCTGTTAAAACGATTCTTAGACCCGGAGAATCCTACTCTCACCTTCATACACGATGAGGATGTGCAGGGTCCAGGGCTGGGCCGGACATGCGAGCGCCGGGCAGGGCAGCCACGGCATCCTCAGCGCGCCCCGGGGCCCGCGGCCACAGCCATCTCGAGCTGGCAGGGGAAGCGGTGGCTCTTGCCGGGCTCCCAGGGGTTCATCTTCTCCCGACGGACTATCTAACGGCTTATCGTGTGGCGGGACCGGTCACCCATGGCTCGGGCGCTGGATTGGGCATATACAGCCCTCTGCCGTTAGGGTTCTAATATGTTGCTCGCTCTCAGGCCAGGCTCGCCAAACGATCCCAGAGCCACACCAATCACAAGGAGGGGTGTTCTCAGGCTCTGGGATAGGAAAACAAGAAGCCAGGCAGAAGAAGTTCAATCCCCGATGTAGTTCAACCAGAGATGCCATCCTGAAACTAGACGAGAGACTATTCAATGTTGTCGTCTTCTCTGAAATACAGCATAGCACGATCGTTTTAAAGATAGTAAAACTTATTTTGTATTATAAGCTCACCAGCGCAAATATCAAAATATCCCAATGGCAAATACAATAGAAAGAATTAAAGATAGGATAAGTTCCGATTACGTGGTAAATGTAATTACAATAGATGCCACTTCCTTGAAAAACAAGCGCTCGCCATTGCGGAAAGGCAGCCGCTTGTTTATATTTGCATCGCGCTTTCACTTTAAGTGAAAGCGCGATGCAAAAATAAACACGCGACTGAGTGAAACAGATGTGTACACGCCCCCTTGAGAAGCAGACGACCCAGTCCGGATGGGCCGGACGAAAAGGAGAAAGGGCGGTAACGAAAAAGCATCCTTTTCAATGGGAAGCCAGCGTTTAGCATAAACGATGATGCGACCCAATGAAAATGATGGGCGGGGCTTCAAGTCCCCTTCTGAAATCTCATACACAATATGTCTCGCAGAGCGAGCAGCGCGTGCGCGCTGCAACGCTAGGCAAGACCTAAAAATACCCCCCGATCCCCCCAAGAACATAAAATGCAACATTTTGTTACAGGGCTCGTGGACCCCGGCGCATTGCCACGGTCCTTGAACCCAGCCTTGATGTCTGTGCACACAAGGGCTTTTCGACCCATGTTGGAACTTCCCCAAGATTCATGGAACCCAATACTCAGTGCACGGATCTTCGGATGCGCCAGCTTGAGCCCACGAATGGGAGCATTGGCATTTAGTGTGCACGTTATAGGTTGCATGGTAGGGGTGCAAGCTACGCCTAATGGAGCTAAACATAACTGGGGAATTTCAAGGGGTATATGGTTTTATTTTGTAACCATAACTGCACTTTAACTGTCTTTTGTTAAGGCAAATGTGCATATAAACACACACACTGGCTGGTTATCACACTGAGCTTAATAGGAAAATGTGTCTGTGTGTGTAAGTGACTGAAGTGCAGTATGAAAGGCTCTATAAAAAGCAACTTATTATGGGGGTGTGGCTTGAAGCCGATGTAGAGCGCAGCGGACCTCGGGGCTCCTCCGTGGCCTCCCTCAGTTGTAAGGAATCCTGACATCCTGGGACAGCCCCTGTCCTTCCAGCCCATGGCGGAATACCTGGGGCGCGCCTGGCTCAGAGTTGGAGGCGCTAGCTGACTGCTCACCGGAGAAAACGGGGATTTGCCTCTCCGCTCGGTCCTCGGGCAAGGCGCTTCCGAAATGGCGGCCGCGACTTCTGCTGGAGACTCCCGGTAGTGGAGGAAGGCGGTGAGACGACCACAGCCCCTGGACACCAGAAGGGCACCCAAGACTGGATTGCTGGTGAAGATCTGTTGCGCCTGCAGTGGCGAGGGACCACGAGGGGGGAAGAAGCGGCGGACGATCTACCCGCATGTGCCTGACCCTAAGATGGCGGCGCTGAAGGCTCCGAGCGCGAGATGAAGGTGCGGTGAGCTGCGGAACGTGTGAGTAGCTGGAGGGGGCTTCGCTAATATTGAAGCGGTCCCCCGTGCTCTGCAGACGGCTGGGACCCCCCGCTGCGAAAGAGGACGGCGAGAGCGCGAGTTTGGGGCGCAAGAGACACTGCGGCAAATTGCCCCCAGAGGTTCACGGCGGGAGAGGGGAGTCTGGGCGGTATCTGGTGGGCCCCCGCCTGAGTGAGAAGCGAGTGCGACTTGAAGAGGAGTGAAGCCTTGGTGGGCTTCAGGTTATTGGCGAGCGCCAGGCATTGAGAGCCCGGGGACTGTGGTTCCCTGCATCGGCTGGCCCACACGCCCATGGGTTATGAGCTACGGGATTGTGGCCCCCACAGGAGGAATTCACTCCCTTGGTGCCTGTGAAGAAGGACACTCTGCTGACCCTTGAGGGGAGGGTCTCCTTGCCACATTGGGAGTCGTTAGTGGAAGCTGCGGCACGGAGCCTTACACGACCGCCGAGGGAAACATAGCTGGTCATTGAACTGGGGGCCTGGTAGCTCACGCGCCTTTTGCGATAACTCGCTACCTCCTGCAGAGACGATGCGATGGGCCGAATATCTAAAAGAAAAGGGTTCGAGGTCCTGCGACTAGATGAACCGGATCACCACACGGATGAGGAAGAAGGTGCGGTTGGGGGGCGTGCGGAGAGAGCACCGGAAGACCCCACTCTAGCTGACATTATGAAGGCCATAACATCCTCAAGAACAGCCCTAGAGGCAAAAATTGATGCCATAGGAACTGATCTCACCTTGTTAAAGGATGATCATCGCAAACTTAAAGAGCGGGTGATTACCAACGAGAACGCTGTAAAGGACATTCCGGACAAGGTCAACACACTACAGCATGCCCTGAAAGTGGTGGAAGCTAGAGTTAAGGTGCTGGAGATGAGGGGCGAGGGCCGGTCCCGAAGGAACAACCTTCGCATAGTGGGGGTTCCGGAACGAGAGGAAGGAGCTGATGCTGTCCAGTTTCTGGAATCCTGGCTGCGAACGGAGGTGGCCCCGGAGGGCCTCTCCCCCTTTTACGCCCTGGAACGGGCCCAAAGGGTCCCGGCCAGACCGCCTAAGCCTGGCGCTCCCCCGCGCCCGTTTGTGGTGCGGGTACTACACCACTGGGACCGAGATCACCTCCTGCAGCAGGCCCGAGAGAAACAATCCCTCCAGATTGGGAACAGCAAGGTGATGATCTTTCCAGACTACACTAGGGAAGTGCAGCGACTGAGATCTTCCTTCCTGGCTGTTAAACGGAGGCTTCGCCAATTGCGCCTCCCCTACGCCATGCTGTTTCCGGCTCGGCTCCGAGTGACTGCGGATGTGGAGACACATTTCTTCCTTGCCCCACAGGATGCTTGGGACTGGCTGGACACCCGCGGCGGTGCTGGACCGTGCTCTCCACCTTCGGATTCGCCCGACGACGGCTGTCCGCTGCTTCGACCCCACGGAAGACCCCATCGCCTGCGGGTCGGAGCCAGGAGCGCTCTAAGGCGGTTCAGGCGGTGGCGGAGATCAGTCGGGGCTCTGTGAGCCCAGCCAGTAATACCACAGATCGGGAGCTGGAACGATCTGGGAGTTCAGGGGCAAGCAGTGTTCCTGGGACCTTGGACACGGACCTCCTGGATGTCACTCCGCAAACAGCGGATTGCATGTTTGGCTGAGCGTACCACAGGTCGTATGTTAAGAGGGCTGCCTGCAGTTGTTTGGTGACGCTTTCTATTGCAAGTACGGGCTGGAGGTTGACTGATGACATACCTACATATCGGGGCCTACCATGAGCTATATGAACATGGAGAGGGCCGGGGGGACCCTGGGTCCGGCGGGGTTGGTCTGCGTTCTGCCGCTTCCATGACTTGCTGTTCGAATGCTTCTGTTTGGATGGGGACTTGTTTGTGTGCGCATGTCCTGGGGAATGGGAGTTGTTTTTTTTTTCTAGTTGGGGGTATTGGGCTGTGGTCAGGCATGTCGCTATAGGGAGGGGTATCTGAAAGGATCTGGGGATTGAGCCATGGGTTCCGCCGTAGGTATCAAATGTATAACCTGAATGTTAGGGGATGCACACTGTGACTCCGCCGACATAGAATACATGCTTACCTGGTGCGAAGGGGGGTACAAATTGCATTACTGCAGGAAACTCATTTGACACAGAAGGAGGGAGAGGCGTTGCAGCGCCGCTGGAGAGGCAGGTGTTTCACACCACGTACTCAGCGTTTGCCAGAGGGGCCTTAATTTGGGTGAGAGCGGGGATCCCCTTCCAATGCGCTCGACAAATTATAGACCCGGGGGGTAGGTTCAGTAGTGGTGACGGGGCGCCTCGATGGTCGGGACATAACAATAGGGAGTATATACGCCCCCAATGTAGATCAGCCCACATTTTTAGTACAACTCTCGCAGACGTTGGCGCAGCCATTGACTGGGTCCGTGCTACTGGGGGAGACTTCAATAGTATTGTTGACATTGACCTGGATTGCTCACATCCGCCGCCTCCTGACGCTCCGGCCCACAGGGTTGCAGAGGCCAGACGGGTCTGGCAACAGCACTGGGGGTTAACGGACACCTGGAGGGTTCACCATCCGATGGAAAGAGACTACTCTTATTTCTCGGCCCTACATGAGCTGCACATGCGCTTAGACTACATTCTCTGCTCCCCGGATGTACACGCCATGATCACTCTGAGTGAATACTTGGCTAGGACGGTGTCTGATAACAATCCCCTGCTGATATCCTTGAACTGGGTGAGAACTAGGCCCACAATCCCTACCTGGCGACTCGTCCGGAAATGTTAGAAGATCAGGTATTCCGGATGACCATAGGCACGGCCATAGAGGACTACTTCCTGTGCAATACTGGTACAGCTACCAGCCCTCTCACGGAGTGGGATGCTTTTAAGGTCGTTATTAGGGGCCGCTGTATAGGAGAGGCGGTGGGTGTGCGGAGAGTCCTCCAGGGAGATGTGCTGACAGCAGAACAACGGCTCTGGGACACAGAAAGGGATAGGCCGGAGAGAGAAGATAGACAGGCGGACCTTCTAGAGGCCAGGGAAGCGCTAGCGATTCAGGTGGAGCGGTTGAGATGCTTTGACTATAGGGCGTACACAGCTCGGGTCCACGCTGAAAGGGACAAATCTGGGGCACTCCTGGCTTGGCTGGCCAATCCAGCGCGCAGAGGGTCGGCGATATTAGAAGTCCGAGGGACTGATGGTCTGAGTCACTATGAACAACAGGATATAAACACTCAGTTCCTGGAATATTACACCTCCCTGTACCGGAGCCAACTGGATCCGAGGATGGTGGAGGATGCGGGATTCTTAGATGACATTGCTCTACCTCAAATTGACGCAGACGCAGCGCGGACCCTGGGTAGTGACATAGAACTAGGCGGGATTAGGAAAGCCATAAAACATATGGCCAGAAACAAGACCCCTGGCACGGATGGACTCCCGGTTGAGTTCTATTCAACTTACGTGGATATCTTATTCCCTCGTTTGATGGCCCTATATAATAGGTCAAAGAGGGATGGATGCTTGCCGGACTCGACGAGGGAAGCAGTAATTATACAGCTCCTAAAGTCGGATAAACCGGCCTGGGACCGCACGGCATATCGACCCTTAGCCATGCTCAATTTAGACTACAAGCTCCTAAGCTGTATTTTGGCCGATCGTCTGATGATCCATATGACGACGCTTGTCCACATGGACCAGGCAGGTTTTATTCCTTCTCGCAACTCGGCCATGAATATACGGCGGCTGTTTCGCCTGCTGGACGCGTCCACCTATGATAAGGATGAGGCGAGTATTTTATCGATTGATATCGAGAAAACCTTTGATAGCCTTGAATGGCCATATCTTTTTAGAGTCTTGAGAGCTTTTGGGCTGGGAGAGGAATTTGTGGCGTGGACGGCAATACTATACAGGAGTTCTACTGCCAGGGTGCGCACGGGAGGAGTGATCTCAGAGGCCTGTGTAGTGGGTAGGGGCACGAGACAGGGCTGCCCGCTATCCCCCCTGTTGTTTGCGCTGGCGGTGGAGCCTCTGGCTGTACACGCGCGATCGGGGCGCTATTATCGAGGCCTGGACGTGATGAATCAAACCCAATTTATAGCACTGTACGCAGATGATCTTTTAATGTTCTCGCCGATTCGGGCGGACGATCTGCAGGGCGCCAGAGATCTCCTGAACAGGTTGGGAAGAGTGGCGGGCCTTAAGGTCAACTGGAACAAGACGTGCCTATTCCCAACGCGGCCCGGAAGGAATGCTCCCCCAAATGTGTTGGATGTAAAGTGGGAAAGTAGGTGCCTGACCTATCTGGGGGTTCGCGTGTTCCACGCGGCTGCCAATGTGCTGGATGGCAATATAGGACGGGCGATACGGAACACCAGGAGTGGCTTTGATTTCTGGGGGACCCTTCCTCTCTCGGTGGCGGGGCGGGTGGCGCTCCTGAAAATGGTTGCACATCGCTGCGCTTGCTCTACTACTTTGGCACGTTGCCACTGTGGATCCCGCGGAAATTTTTTACTCTGCTCAACACCATGATCACGGGATTTTTATGGGGTACCGGGAGGCGCAGAGTAGCACTCACCACCATGATGAGACCTAGAGGAGAGGGGGGCTTCGCGGTACCGGACCTCGAGGCCTATTATCACGCAGCCCAAATACAATGGTTCACGAAGTGGATGGCTGGGCGGATCCGGGATGGGGAGGGTATTGGGACTACAGACCCGACCCTGAGCCAACTTGCCCGCGTACTGTTGCGACTACCTCTGCGCGAAAGGGAAGCTCCTGGAGACCTGTGGGCGCTACGCCAGTGTTGGGATCGGGCTAATCGAAGGGCCTCACAGGGACCCCCATACGCACCCGAGATCCCGCTGGTGGTCTGCGAGGCATTACCCCATGGGGGTGACTGGCAGGGATTGCGGGCTTGGAGGGAGGCAGGGATCTCCACCATTGGGGACCTGTACGAAGATAATACCCTGCTACCCTTCAATGATTTACTGGAGCGCTACGACATTCCTAGGGGGGATTTCCTTCTGCATGCTTCCCTGACAACAGCCATTCGCAAACACTGGCAGACGGGATTGGTGGAACCACCGATCTTCCTGCCTTGCCAATATGTGGTATCCGCGGCTGGGACGGTCAAGGCAGTGACTTGCCTTTACAGGCGAATCACCCAGGAGCTAAGACGCCCCCTAGATAGATTGCGTCTCAAATGGGAGACAGATCTTGGTGTACCCATTGAAGAAAAGCCGTGGGAGGCGCTGGTAGAAAAAGCATGGAAGAGCACCAGAAACGCGCGGTTCCAATTAATACATTTCTTTGTCCTCCACCGAGCATACCACACTCCACATAAGATCAACGAGTATTTTGGGGCCAGCGCGGTTTGCCCGCGATGTAATCTAGACAATTCTGAGTTTTTACACATGTTCTGGGTCTGTCCATCATTAATGGGGTTTTGGAGGGAGATACTGACCAGACTGAATGACATAACGGACCGTGACATTGAGCTGACCCCGGGATCTTGCTTATTACACTGGTTTCCTCACACTGCCCGGAACAAGATTACCAGCAAATTTATTGACCTGGGCCTAGTCTTGGCCAAGCGAGAGATCACTAGTCACTGGAAGGCGAGCAATCCCCCAGTGCCTTGAGGTGGCTGAGGGAACTTACAAAATGGGCGGATAGTGAAGGAATCTTCCGGCTCCAAATGGCCCACAGAACGGGTAACGATAAGATACTGGAAGCAGCAAAGGCGTGGGTGGCATTGGTAGAGGTGCTCAAACACCCGGTCGATGATGATATTGAGCCTCCTCCCGATTGAGTAGGATAGTACGTGGGAATGGATGAATTGTCTTAGTTATGCCTGTTAGATGGTTGATTGACAAATATACTGTACGAGAGCGCACCTTCACTTTCTCGCGTGATCCCAACGGGCGGGTATCAGGGTGTTAGACGACCTGACTGACAGGCTTTGGCTCTCCACAGAAGTTTAAATGAGTGAGCGGCATGCCTGGGGGGATAGGGAGGAGGGTGGGGGTAGGAGTTGAAGGGGAGGGAGGGGGACTGGTGGGTGGGAGGGTTGGTTTTGTTATTCCATTACTTGTTGTGATACTCGTGAACCCACGGCGGCATAGAATGATAGGATGTGAATTATCCATTGTTGGGACATGGAGCATGATCTATTTGCAGACCTAGATCAAACCGGCAGGTATTGTTACTAATGTTTGAAAAATGTTGGGGGAAAAAAAAAAAGAAAAAGAGCTGTGCACGGCAAAAACCAGCATGCAGATGAGATCGGACTACTGTTTTAAAGGTTGGCACCCATTGTGAATAGAACAATGTAAGCCCATTGTCCCAATGTATCGATCCGACACTATGTAATAACAACTGAATAAACTCTGTTAAAAAAAAAAAAGCAACTTATTATAAAGTATATTGCAGAAATCACATAGAGACTATAAAAAAATGATTGCTAAAGTGAAAAACCAACAGAATACTGCTCTCATCAATGTATCTGCTAATAGCCATGACTGTTTTACAGTTTTCAAGACGTAAATTTCCTGAGAGGATAGAAGCACCATTACTTCAACTAAAGACTTGTGCAACTCCTTAGAAAAATATTTTTTTGTCATAAAGATCCTTGATATATACACTAGCGAGCACAGCTGAGCAAGAGAGATCTGCTTTGCCCCTATCTGCTGAATAATCATTTTTATCAACTTCACAATTCTGGCCTACTTTCTGCAAGGGAATTGTACGATGATAATGTTGAAGCCAGCCTGCGTGCCAGAGGAGGATATTCGCCTGCAGCTCAGTTGAAAAAAAGAATATACAGATGACAGTGGTTGGCGTGGCTTATTTAAATAATGCATTTCGATACTATCAATTCTGTGAATTTTCATTCCATCTTCACCGACTCTGGTATAGGCAAACTACAGAAAAAAGAATTTAAGGTCCAATTACTCTTGTATATTTATTCCAGCTTGTTGTTGTTTTTTTTATTAGTCTTTTTATTAAACAGTTGCTCAGTATGCATCCATGTTTACAATGTTGGATATGCACATAATGAGTCAGTGTGGAGAGAATCAAACCACAGCAGTTTCAGGTAGCGATGAAAGCAACAGATGTATTACGTATAGGCACAGTGGAACGTAAAGAAATACAATCCAAGCCAAAACTACCCTCCTCCCGCCCTTCCACAGTATCCCTGACAATTCATTGGGTCTCTCTATAAGCTTGCTCTTTTTTAGATCTCTTTGTCACCACAGGGTGGTTTTAACGTAGACAGCAATCATAGACACCAGGGAGAAACATCTTCACCTGACAGGCAGAGGCATAGCACTGATCCTTTCTGAATTACCAGTATCTTTCAAGATCACATACCACATCTTTCTCCTCAATCTCCTAGATCATCTGATGCGCAATCAAGTTCAGGTGTTGAGATGGGTCTAATCCTTTCTCATAGTCAAGAATAAAACATTGTAATCTAGTATGTCATGAAAAAAGAAAAGTGGTGTAAGACCAGGCCTGGGCGGTGAACTCCACTGCGTTTGCAGACTTTTCCGCACTCAGCTGAGCACGTGGAGTTCCGAAAAAGAGAGTTTTTTCCTCACTAGTACATGCCTATGTCAACGCGGGCGGTCAGATTTCTCAACGCGGGCGATCGCGTATGTTCGCGACCGCTCGCGTTGAGTAACCTTCCGTTCGCATTGCGAAAGCTACCGCTCAGGTAGATAATCTAGTCAAGTGGCAGGAAAAGAAGCACCGCTCTCTTGCGCTGCGCATTGTGGCATTCGCGCAAACTCCCGGCGCTAAAAATCAACGCAAACGGCATGAATAAATGTACTCCGCTGCTTGCGAAACTGCGCGTAGCGCGGTGGAGTTTTTTTTTGTCACTTCGCGGAGTTCCGCTTTACGGAACTACGCGATTTCCGCCCAGGCCTATGTAACACTTTTTGTCCAGATCAGTGGTGGGTTGCAATTGAGAAGATAACAGTGAGAATGGTGAAAGATTATGGAATGAGGTGGTCTCGGATTTGTTTTAAAAACATTTAGAAATGAAGAATGTCGAGAAACATTTGAATGGGATGAGTGGTTACGTGGGATGGCAAAATATGTTCGGGAAAACGTGTACTTTGGAGAATTGTGTCATTATGTGTACCTTTGTGGAACAGTTGACTTGGGCAGTCCTGTTCTTATAATAGGTGAAGGAATAATACCTCCTCAGAGATTCACCAGAGATATTGTATTTGTGACTAAGCACACAAACAACGTTTGACTGTGGAAGATGCAAATGGGATGCACGTTTGCCAAGTGAAAGTTTTCTGCCCCCCTCCGTTCCTCACACCTCCCTTCACTTCTCCCATACATTCGGCCAAGAGATTCTGATAAAAGGGTTGTATGTCTTGTTCCTCCATGAGAAAGAAACCTGGGATTTTACTGCAGTTTTTCTGCACTTAAAGAGAGAACGAGAGACTCACACTTGTCTTGGTACTCCAGCTTTTCAACCCATTTCTGCACAGTCCTTCATTGTGATCGTTACTGCGTCTCATCCTATCGGTTTGCAGATCAGGGACTGGCTGTGTGCCAAAGATACATAGTTTTACATTCTACTGTGATAATCCTGGAAAATTCCTGAGATCCGTCCCAGGGAGAGGCGAGTCAGAGTGTCCATTGCAAGGTTCATCACATCATTAAACACTTCTTTGCAAGGTGGTGATGGTGGTGCAAGCCTTTCACAGTAGTGGTTCTATGTTTATCCATGTTGCCATCGTTGACAAGCATCCAGAGGCCTTCAATTCTCTCTACAGTTTTTTCCTTCTGCTCCATTGCTTGGGCTTTTCGATCAGTGTCAACAAGCCCTCTGTAGTCCCAGACCAGAGGATTTCTTTCATTGGGGCTACGCTGGACCTTTGCTTTCACTTTTTTCTAATCTCTAAACTTGACCATACTACTAACCGTTTCCTTAATCTGTTTTTTGATTTATATAGTTCTCCCCTGGAATCGTAACCATAACCCTAGAATTAATTAAGTTTAAAAATGTCAATCGTATTAAATGTAAAACAGTGTGTGTGTGCGCGTAGTATTAAATTTGTTATTAGTTTAAATTAAATTGCATTAAAATATAACCCTAACCTTGTATTATAATTAGTAAATGTATTTTTTATTTAATTTTATTCGTTTAAGGCTAAGCCTAAACATAATTGAAATGGCTTGAATGTACTACAAGTAAAATATGTTATCACTGATAAAGGTTTTCTAACACTGGCCCTTAATTTATTTTAATTAGATTGTGTTTCAGTTAACAGTAACACTAAAGATTAATCCAGAACTATTTTCTTGCTCTTATGCATGTGGAGAAGCTCAAGTGGACTTCGCACATATGACATGGAGCTGCTCCTACATATAGATTATCTGAGAGAGACTTCTAGCCACAGATTTCTTCCCTTAGAATTATCCCCAGGCAGCTGGAAATGTTTTGTACGCAGTACCCCTGCACGCCATTAGGTGGCGCCGTTTGGCTCCGCGTGGCGTTGTCCATGCCTGAAGTGGTGTGCACTGTTCCTATATTGCCGCCACCCCAGTGCGCTGACGTCAGTTCTTTTCTTTCTGTGCCAGTCAGCGCAGATCCAGAGCTACCCTCAGTCATTTTTTGACTGTCTTTTTTTTACTTTTTGTCAAAGTTTTTTGAGACTTGTCTCTTGGTGTAGCAAGGATGTCAATGAGGAAGGCTGGATTCAAGCGCTGCAGCGCCTGTCGCCAACAAATATCGGTGACGGACTCGCACCTTGTCTTTCTCTGGTGCCTTGAGTGTGACCACAACGCCAAGACCTGCGTTGATTGTCTCTCCATGCACCCCAAGGCCTTGAGGGTGCGATCCTTCAAGCTCCTTGACACTCGACTTGCAACGCTGCGATGGCCTCGATCCTAGTTGAGTGGAAGGTCCTGGGATCAGCTGCGGAGCCCTTGACCTTTGTCATAGTCGAAGTCATCCCATTCCGGTAAGTCCCACAAGAAATAGAAGAGCAAGAAGCCAAAGAGGGCTTCTACTTTGCCCGGTCCATCAAAGTCATTCGACGAGACGAGGGAGCGTCTACACTCGAGGCCTCGTTCCGCGGTTGAGCCTCGGCCTCCCTAAATTTCTGGGAGCCGGAGCGACCCCCACCCACTTTGAGAATTGTATGAGATCATGCACTTAATATTTAGGTGGCCCCACCCGCTGGAGCGCCTTTGGGCCCCGCAGGTTCGGGAGAGGGCCTTACCAGTCTTACGCTGGCAGATTCGCCCTTGCTGCTAGTCGGGCTCCTTGGATCTTCAGATGTATCCGGACCGGTGCCAGTTGAACCACCTCAACTTTCCCCGGCCCCGCTGCGGATGCTCCTGATACCACCGGTACTGCCATCCCCATTCTGATCCCCAGCTCCAACACAGGGCATCGCCCGACGCAGACTCCGGCGCCAGTTGGAGCCTTGCCTTCCAGATCGGAGCCTAAGCCCTATTCCTATGGGCTAGGACTTGGGGAAGATTAGGAAGGGTCACTGGATCCTTATGAATACCAATCCTTAGACGCCAATGAGGACACCTGGTGTGAGGATCTGGCATACACCAGTGGACTGGACACCTCCCCAGATACTGACTTGGTCTCTCCTTCTGCCGTGGCTATTGAGTAGGGAGCCTCATTTGCTATGATGGTGAGGAAAGCGGCCGAGGTCCTGGACCTTCAGCTTTCTTCTGTGGCTGTCATGACAAACGTCTTGATGAGTTAGCCCATCAGAACCGCTTCTCCAGTTTAATGAAACCCTCACAGACGTGCTCCTCTGGGCCTGGTCCAAGCCCTGCACAGGGGCTCCTGTAAACAAGACAATTGACCGCCACCTGCGCCACGCCCCAGGAGACCCCAATTTCTTCACACAGTACCCTAGCCCGGAGAGCTTGGTGGTCCAAGCCTCCACTACCTGAGTAAATCCTGGCACATTCCCTACCACCCCACCGGATAGGGAATCCAAAAGGCTGGACACCTAGGCCAAGAAAATGTTTTCTTCTGCCAGCCTGGCACTGCGGTCTGTGAACACTGTGTGCCTTTTGGGACGTTACTCCCATTCACTTTGAAATTCAGTTGCGCAGGTACTGCCTATTGTCCCGGAGGAGGCTCAGGCCATACTCTCCCAAGCTATTCCTGACGGGAGAGATGCAGCTGAGTTCACGATCCGATGTGGGCTGGGTACGACCGACTCGCTAGGCAGAGTAGTATTTTCATCGGTGGCCTTACTGCGCCACGCATGGCTGAGCACGACTGACTTTTTAGGGGATGTCCAGGCTTCTCTTATGGACATGGCCCTTTGATGGCTCCTGGCTGGAACGTCAGGGCATTTCCCTGGTGGCTGAACACCTGGCGTCTCTCTGAACGTCAGAGCAGATGAACTCAGCCGAAGATGCCTAGTAGATCTGAATTGGTGTCTCCATCGAGAGGTGGTGCAAGGTCTCTTCCAGCAGTGAGGAGAGCCTTGGTTAGATCTGCTTGCCACCAATGAGAATGCGCAATGTCAGCTGTTTTGCGCGCTGCAGTTTCCAAGTTGCCTCTCATTAGGAGACGCTTTTCATCTCGAGTGGAGCTCAGGCCTCTTGTGCGCCTTTCTGCCCATACCACTCCTGCCGGGAGTTCCAAAGAAGATCAGAAACGACTGGGCCCAAGCCATCCTTGTGGCTCTGGACCGGGCTCGCAGAGTCTGGTATGCCGAGCTGGTGAGCATGACCACCTACTCCGATCAGGCACTCCTTCAGTAGGATCTTCTGCCGCAGCGACTGGGAAGGGTTCTCCACCTGAACCTGTCAAGCCTCTGCCTTCATGCATTGAGATTGAGCGGTAACAGTTGACAGCTTTTGACTTTCTGCCCGAAGTCTGTGATGTTATCTTGGCAGCTCAGAGTTCCTCCACCAAGACGGCAAATGCCGACCTTTGGCATAAATTTGTGGCATGGTGTGCTGAAAAACAGAATGATCCCTCATCTGCTACCCTTTCCCAGGTTCTTTTGTATATCCTTACCCTGGCCCAGCAGGCCTCTGCATTGGGCACTTTGCAGGGTTATTTATCTACCATCTCCGCTTTTCTGCAGCTGCCAGATCAGCCATCTGTCTTTAAGTCCCCTATTGTAAAAAGGTTCCTTAAAGGTCTACAGCACGTTTCCCCCAGCTCCCTTTGTTATGTCTCACTAAGACCTTAACTTGGTGCTTACTTTCTTAATGTGCATTCCCTCTGAGATGCTTCATTCTGGTCTTCTTAGGCTCCTTATCATCAAGATGGCCTTTCTAGTGTCAATTATACCTGTCCGGTGGGGCAGTGAGCTACAGCCACTGTCCTCTCAGCCTCCCTACATCTCGTTTTTCCCCGACAAATTGGTCCTTTGGACTTTAGTATCCTTCTTGCCAAAGGCAGTCACCCATTTCACGTAGGCCAGTCCATCACTTTGCCTACCTTTACACTCCACCTCATCCTTCTAAGGAAGAGGAGGGACTCCGCCGGCAGGACCAAAAAAGAGCGTTGTCTTTCTCCCTTGACTGCACCAAACTGTTCCTGGTGGACAATCAACTCCTCATGCAGTATGTCTGGGCCAAGAAAGGGAAGGCCATGCAGAAACGGGTCATCTCCCGATGGATCGTGCCTGGCATTAAAATCTGCTACGTATTGGCCAAGAAGCAACCCTCAGAGGATTTTGTGCTCATTTCACTAGAGCAGAGGCTGCGACCACTATGTTAGCATGTGGAGTCCCGGCCCTGGACATCTGCCTTGCAGCAACCTGAGCATCTCTGCACACGTTTACCCAACACAACCGCCTGGATATTCAGGTGCGTAGGGATGGGCACCTTGCCCGTTAGTCTTGCAGGTCTTTTTGGTGTGAAATTATTTTGCAGACCCACCTCTGGGGAGGTATTGCTTGGGTATCTTCGGCTAGAAGTCTCTATCAGATGAACAAGTTACTTACCTTCAGTAACGCCTTATCTGGTAGAGACTCTTGCTGCAGATTCCTTACCAACCCACTCATCCTCCCCATTCTGCGAACGGATTTCTAGGAACAGGGCTGTCCACTTTCAGGGCCCTAGTTTTACACACCAGTGGTCAGTGTTTTTCGAGGCTCCGCGCTCCTTAGAATCTGTAACTCTCTATGCTTTTTATACTAATGTAATAATTAGTGTATGCCACTTGTACAGCTCCAAATTATATTTAATACTGCAAACGCTTAAGTTGTTTCATATAAATTTAGGTTGTTTAGGTTGTTTTCTGTCCCCTTAGTGCGAGACATTACTTGTTCAATACAGAACAAAGCCACAAGGAGGTGCTAAAACCTTAGTTGTTTGCTGATTCCTCTAGCGTGAAGCGTTTTAATACGCAGAGTAACGGCAGAACATGTCTTTGCATGCCATCGAGTTTACGATTGAATAGAAAATATCATAATAAATAATCTGGCAATTGTTCTGTTTTTCAGTTAAAGAAAATGCATGTGGAACCAGTAGCCTGGAAAGGCCTCCCTCGGAGCCTTTGTCTCCACGTTGAGTTACTTATTTGCAAACATTATCGCATTGAATGTCCCTCTTAGCCTGAGTTATGTATGCCTCCGTGCCCTAAATTAATATTATATATTTCAAGTTGCACGGCGTTCAGTCTCTTGCTGTTCAGAGTGCCTTTTCTATATTCGGTACCTCATGAGTTTTGGTACACTACAGGCGCGTGCACCGCACACAAACCTCAAGCCAGATTTGGTTGTGAAAACCTTTTGTTTATTATTTGTAAAGTGCGTATCACAAAATGTCTTCCTTCTTTTCTTATTGCATGTTCGTTCTGACGTGAGAACGTGCCTGTAATAAGAACATTGTCACTTCTCGCTTGTAATTACGTATTGCCAGTAGAGACCCCAGCAGGCGTCACCCGTGTGGAAGGAGGGCACGCTGCCACTGTAAGGATTTCAGTGGCAGTCCTACATAGGTGGACAGCTGCGGACTTCCGCTGTCTCACTTTTGTGCCTCCTACTTGCAGGAGACTGAAGGCAGGCTGGTGGAGTCCTAGTCTTCGATGCCATGAAGCCACCCAAAGGCCCGAGAGAACAAGGGTGCAGGTGGTACTATCATGTGTTCAACGGGTAGGGTGGCTTTTCCGTCAGATCCCCCAGGATATTGCGGCATAGATTTGCACATTTTGCGGTGCAAAAATGTACATTTTGCAGCATTATTTTACTCGTAATCATTCTCTTTCAGACTTAAATTAATGGGAATTGTTTTAGCAGAGTATTCCACTTTGAAATAGGCATCTTTAAAGTGTCTGGGAGGGTCCCTTTGCTTTATTCTCCTTTGTGGTAACATTCTGGAGCATAGGTTAAGCCAAGCAGTTGGGCAATATCAACAGCTGCCATTTACAACGTTTCAGACCACAAGCCTGTATGCAGCACAAAGCACTATATAAAGGCATGCGAGTCACGTGATCCATCTGCTGCCAGTTTCAACGTAAAGTAAAAAAATAAGTGATGCTGCTGATTACCATGTTTGCAAAACCCACTTTAAAAGCTAAGCTTGCTTGTAAGGGGCATGAATAAATAAATCAAGAATTTTAAGTAGATTTCGCCCCTCTAGCTGTGCAGTTATGTGGGACTAGTTGGGGACCCAGCAAAGGGAACGAAAGGAGTGAGTGAGGTCTGGGAGGGGCTCCAGGGTGGAGTGGAGACTTATACGGGGAGTGGAGACATACGTATGGGACCAGTGGAGGGAAGGAAAACGTTACAGATAATCGATGAATGAGTGAAGACAGGCGTGGGAAAGGTAAAAGCAAGATCAATGAGCAGTTTACCAAACTGATCACTATTTTACTTTAGAGCTGTGACAAGGTGCCTGGGTCTGTCTTGACACCATGCGCCATCCTTGCCTGAGCGGCGGTGCCCTAGCCAAGGTATTTCTCCAATATTTACTAAATACTTTTTTAGCAATCTATTGCTTCAATGTACACACATGCATGGCCCTCTCCACATGCATGTTTATCATCGGTGCAGTAGGTGCCGAGGAACCCAGTGCACTTGCAGCAAGCCCTTTTGCTCTCAAGTGGCTTACAGTCTTATTCAAGAAGGCCCACTCAGAATCAGATAGTGTAGCAGTTGGATGAGCATATGGTGAGACAGAATCCCAAGAACACTCTCACTCTGGGTGTGATCTTAGGCACCATAAATTTACCGAATTATTTCAAATTTTCAAGACTGACAGGATTTTAGCAACAACTGAAAAGATCTGCCTACGTTTCACCAACTTACAATGTGCAAACTGTTCACAACGAAGGCAAAAGTCCCCCCCCCTCCCTCCACCAGGCATATGAGATCAGGACATTCCAAGCTGCATAGGAGCTTGGTGGGTCCAGAGGCACAATACCAAAGGTTGTTAGGCGTTATAGCATCTTAAAAGGAACTTCAATAAGCTCTACTATGGTAGCTCAGTGGATTGAGCACCTTGTTATAGAAGGCTGCAAATAGCAGGTAGGAGGTTCATCTCCATGTAATGGGCAGTGGATAAGGAGGGGGGCTGGGGAAATATGCAGGGAGCCAGGGCCGTAGCTGGCCTTTGCAAAGCTCTCAACAGGCAGGCGGCAGAGGAATTTAACACCTCTGCCACCAGCTGGCCTGTTTCTCACCCTCCTTTGATTGGCTCGATGACAGCGCAGAGCCAATAAAAGATGGATCAGCCTCATTTTTTTACATAAGTGACCATTTTTAAATTTTTCGCTGCCACGTTTATAAAAATCACAGGATTTTTACAAAAGTGCCGGTTTCGCAGTTTTTTTACATATCGCAAAATCCTGGGAGGGTCTGATCAGTTAATGCAAGAGGTTAACAAACCAAGTGCTTCAAGGGAGTGACTTTGATTCCCGGACAACCATCCTTCCCAGATCATTCATTCTTTCATATGTATGTATATGTGTGTGGATATATATATATATGTGTGTGTGTATAGGTAGAGAGTACTCAATAGGTCAAAAGGAAATTACAGATAAGAGTGTTATAACATGCTATATATCAAATAAGTTATTAACGAGTTATGTTTTCTATTGAGCCACGCTGTTGTACTATATAATAGCCCAGTGCTTCACAAACCTTTTAGAACTACGACCCAATTTTTAGAACAACAAACTTTTGCGACCTACCTAGCTTTAAAGTACATGAGGAGGGCAATTTTTTTTTTATTGTAACTAAAGGATTATGTGGTTGCGCACTGTCATTAGGCAGCACATTTTCCAATGAAATGGCCACTAAATTTGCACAAACACAGTTTTGCGGATAAAACTATAAAGCACACAAATGATGTTTGGAATTCGGGTTTTCAGTGAATATTTATTATTTGTGCCTCACCAAATAAAGTGTCTTGATTTGTTTTGATCCTATTAAAATCTTGGTTTCCATTACACTTCAGAATTACATAAGATGTGCTTAAGTTTTACATTCCTAACTGCTGAATGTGTATGTCCATTTACAGGCATTTACATTTTGTTGTGTGTTACAAAACATGAAATGCTACAGTCTTTCCTTTCACACTCTCTGTACCAGAGCAAGATTGTCACATAATTCACTTTACTTTTCTTCCTCTGACTGCAAAGTGAAAAGAGTTTGTACATACCAACCCCCTGTTAAAAAAAATAAGATGCAATTTGTCAGAAGACATAGTCTGACATTCGACCTCTGTCTTTGAAGCGCAGCAAATGTGACAAGATAAACACAGATTTCAAACGCATCTTCATTTATTGCTTGGACTTTCATGACCCACCAAGATCTTTTAGCACAGTTTGGAAAACACTGTATTAGCCTGATTTTTCCATTGCATTCTGAGATTTGTTGTCCTGCTTTTAGAAAAGAAACACCAAACTACAACCCTCCCAATACTAAATAAAAAGTCAACTAATACCTAGAAACTAGTACTCTCTCTTTCGAAGGCTAAACATACAAAGCTAACTTATTGTATGGACTATTGTACGTTAGCAAGCATTAGCAAAGCCAATAGGACTTGCCTTTGTGACCTATTGGCTTTGAAATTGTCTTTAAGCAGGCTGCACAACTTCCCTGATGCTGTACAACATGGCTATAGTTTTAAAAATAAAAAAGCTGTGGACGTGGTCCCCTGCGACATTTTGTAGGCACTTGCACAATGCATGCACACGCCCACAGAATAACACATTTTCTTTTTAGTTACCTTTCTGAGTTAGATTGGTTAGTAAAATGAAAATAAAACGTCCAAAAGCTTTATTTATTTATTTTAAAGTGAATGGGGGAACGGAAGTAACGTGGGTAGGGAGGGAGTGAGGTATAAGCAACACTCGGAGGTCAGGAGGGAGGCAAAAGCAACACGGGATAGCAGGAGAGAACTGGGAAGATACATGGGAGTTGGTAGAACGCAACATGGCGGGCACGGTGGGGGAAGAAACAACAGGGAGAGAGAAGAAGAGCACACGTGGGGAGGAAGCAACACGAAGGGTGCCAGGAGGACTACACGGGCGAGCACAATTGGGGGGAGGTGGACAAGGAGAAGCACTTGGGTGACAGAGAACATAAGTACAGGGTGAGAGAAGTACATAAGGAAGAGAGCTCAACACACAAGCACTCTCATGGAGTTCTTAACACAAAAGAAAAAAAGCATTGCATGAAAAGCAAGAATTAGAAGCAAAGATGCCAGCTGATCAACAAGATGTTAAAGAGGCAATGCTCAATGGGAAGGACGAGCACCAGATTGACAAGCTTGGGACACATACAAGAAGCAGGCAGAAAAGAATGACAGTAAAGCCATCTAGTGATAAGCAATGAGTGGGCTCCAAGCCCTGCTATGTTCTTGGTAAGCCACAATATGTTTTGTAACAGACAGCGCATGCACGGTTTGGTAGACTCGACCTAAAACGGATGTTTCAAATCACCTTGAAGTTCCTTAGCCTGATAAAGGCACTCTGCCTTTGGCCTCATGTCTATGTAAGACACTGAACCCCTTGGTGACTTGCAGTATCCTTAAAGTATACAGTTTGGGAGTATGTTAAGCGATTGGACCCAACATGTCTCCTCAGCGACGTCAGATCACTGTAGATGTGTCAGGGTCTGCAGTGAAGAGTGCTTTGAGTCCAGTTGGTGAAAGGGGGCCGCATTCTGATATTCTACAGCCCTATCCTCCGATTAATATTAGATGATATCGCCCAACTGAGGCCCTCGCTTAGAGAGTTGTGTGAATTAGCCAATATGATGATAACCTTTCTCTTTTTGGGAAATGCAGTATTACACCCCGAGTTGGGCTTTGCCACTCATGAATGTTGGACAACTTTTGGTAACTCAGGATTTACCTCATTTGCTGGTGGTAACCTGTCTTGGTGCGTCGATGCTTTATTGCAGTATAAAATCAGGATTCATAGAAATGTGTGGCACGCAAGTACCTCAGATTTCTCCCACACAACTTGCTTCTAAAGGAGAGGCATCAGTAGTGTTCATGGGTTGACGCGCAGACCAGTGAGCCATCTTGCCTGATGCGATAGGTCACTTGAATGTGCCTTCGTTTTCTCCTTCTTACATTTGGTTAGGATCTTTTACACACAGTCACGCATGTACTTAAGTGAGACTTCCCGATGAGCAAATTCAAGTTGAACTGTGATAACTGCTTTGCACTGGATGTAATTGGAGGACATGCGTTTTTGGGCACTGAATTAGAAGCAGAACTAGATTTTCTGTATACAAATGGAAGCTGAAACCCATGCACGCTACTAAACGCCGTTTAACCAGGTTCCAAGACACTACAGAATGTAACTAGATTTTTTCCCAATGGATGAGAAAAGATATCCTAGCAATAGGATACAGTTAAAAGCATTTGTTACTGGTCCACTCTCGGAATTCCACCCTCATCGTGTGTGATGTTTTTGATAGTAAACAAGCCTGCAGGCTGCAAGAAAGCCTGTTGGCTGCACACATTGTCCTGTTTACCACACCATGAAAACAGAACGTTTCGGTGTAGACGCTTGAAATAGAAACCTCGCGGGCCTAAAGCAGGCGTCAGTCACGTCCCTGCTGTGCGTAGTGCTTGCAGATGTTTCTGGAAACGGTGCGACGTTTCGTCTGCGTCGCAGCAAAGAGCCACATACGGGGCGGCCCTTGATGGCACCGTTAGAATGATTTGTAGTTTCCCTTTGGGTTTAAACTGGCCTTTGGACTCAGCTGGGTTCCGTTTTACGAGGTCCCTTCGGGGTGCCACGCGGTGGGACAGGAATGGAATATAAAGCTGGTAATTCAGGATGCGCATGCTGTTCTGAAGATGCTCCCCCGCCAGTGAAAGTGGCAGTTGAGGTTAAAACTTCAACTTCTGAGCTCAGTCATATCAGCTGGAATGTTACTCATTAATTCGCGTGCCCTTGTACCGTGCTCACAGAGCCACAGTTACGCCGAACGGACAGTAGAGGGCGCTGTGCCCCCACAGACTTACATTTCTGGACCTTCGTTTCATTCTGGTAGTATTAAACAGTTCTCAATCGCGTCTTGCTGGACTCCAAATCCTTGTTAAATTAGGAAGAGCACACGACACCACCCCCATCCCACCCGAACCACCACAAAAAGGGATAAACTGCGTATGTCGCCGTTTAGAGTAAATTCAATCCTCTTAACAGTCCACAGGACCATGCACGGCCGTGCCCTTGGTACCCGAAGACTATTGTGGATTTGCGCGTATATTAGGCAGTAGCTGCCTGAGTGCCACCCCGTTCCGACAGCAGGGAACTCCCTGACGAGGCCACATTTTATTGTGCGTGTGCTCTTTCGGACGAAATTTATTTTTGCATACCTGTGTTTTGTACTTTTTAATCACACTACTAAATGTTTTATTGTCCTTATAATCCTGCTTTTGAGGTCTGTTCCGGGCCACATATAACAAGAATGTTCTCAGGTCAGAGTTATTCACAGCTCTGAATCCCTTCTGTGGGTAACAGGTGTCAAAAAATATCAGCAGGTGCCCTCGCACATAAACAATGAAACCCAGGCAGCAAGGCATCAGTGTCTGCAGTGTTTTTGTGAAGGGTGGCGATCGTGCTAAATGCTGGACAGATTAAAGGTAGAATATTGTACCTCCAAGATGGCTAAGTACCCCTTAGATCAGGTGTGCCCTACTGGGCACGAGTTCGAATCCCGACAAGGCCAGCTCAGCCATTCATCATTATGAAGTCTATAAATCAGCTACCCACAAATTGTATAAATATAATGAGTGACACCAGCCATGCACGCTGCCCTCGAAATGGCAACAGTGCAGTATTAAGCGATACATGCATAACCCACTATTCTTATTAAAAGCAGGACCCTGGTATGAATACTGCTCTATGTTTCTCCTAAGTTAACAGTATACACCATAAGTGATGTGCGCCCTAGTTGCCATATATGTTGTAGGTGCTTTGGTAAAATGTCGGCAGAGGTGTTGCTCATGGCTCACCCTGCTATAGTGATTTGTGAGGGCAGTAGTGAGTTACTAAACGGCGATGGTGGGTGGTAGTACTGGACCGCCTTATATAGAAGGTGGCTTTGAAGGTGTGGTTTACTCGCTCGTGGTAACTCCGAACTAGAGCAATCAAATTAGCCAGGTTGGCGTTCTAGACATTTGATTGGAATGCAGAGTCCACAGTATATTATACTTTGGAGGTGGTGGGGTAGGACTGAAGGTCTACTCACTTTTGGCAGTGGGATGGATGGGGAGTTGAGGGTCAAGCTCAAACCATCTGGAATTAGTGGTCAGTCAAGAAACGGGCTTATTCCCTATCTTTATAGGCTTGCTTCTTCTGCCCATTTCAGAAGCCTATACTGGGTTATAAATAGATTTTCACAGAAATCTACTTGCCAATTAAGGAATGTCACAGCCTTTTAATCCAGCAAAACTATGTTCTCATCATCATTGGTGACTGGTGCCGCAGTGTCAGCTTTCATGCCATGTATATACAAAATATGTATACACAAAATGTGTGACCGCATCTCTTACACCTCTTCACGTCATGCTTACGAAAAGCTACAAGTCTGATGCAACGTGCTGGTAAGAACCCTCTGGCCCTCTTGCACTACACCAAAACTCTCCTCACATAAGTGGACACGGTTAGGGTAGTTATACACATGCTGCTTAATAAAACATATTTTTTATTTTAAAGGTATTATTCTTAAGAGCAAGATGCACTCTGCAAGGATTGGTTCCACCAAAACGTTTGTGGTTAACTTTGAAGTCGATTGGACACTTGGAAATGCCAACTGTCCTCACGACTGGATAAAAGTGAGCTCCTCTCACATATGCAGTGTTCACCTTTGACTCGCTGAAGCTCCACACGTGTGTCAGTGACAGAATATGTGGACTAAACCCCTGGGACTGCAGCGAAGATCCATACATCTGAGTCCTACTAAGAAAGAGGTTAAGTGCCTTGTTTGCTGAGAACTGTTTAAAAATACAGCACCTTGTAGGTGGATGTCTGTATTGTGTCTGAGGGGCATAATTCAACGGCTATCCCCTCACACAGCACAATCCACTTTATTTAGCAAACATACTATGCATGCCTCCGGCAGCACAGTATAGGTGCTAAAGTGGAGCACATCAGTGCATCCCTGATGTCAATCAGGAGGTGCTCAGAGCAGCAGGGGCAGGATCTCAGTTACTGTCCCAGCCTCTAATAAGGCTGTTTCCAGTCCGATCAAGCAGCTGGAAGAGGGTTTGAGTGTCTTCCCCTTTTGTTTAATCCTGTCCATGGTGTTTTGTCTGGGTACTCATTGGAAATCATGTCCTGCTGGTTCCAATGTCCCGGTCCAAATTCCTGAGCTAATTCTGCCATGGAGCTTCCAGTTGCCAGCAAGTGAAGTAACGAAATAAAAAGCAGTGATTCTCTATGAGTGTGTTTGTGAGTGAATGAGAGTGAATGAGATTGAGAGTGTGTGTTGGTGTGTTTGAGATTGTCAATGAGAGTGAAAGTGACCGAGATTCAGTGAGTGTGTGAGAGTGATCATGAATACCTGAAAGTGAGTGCGAGGGAGTGAATGAAGGAGTGTGAGTGAGGGGAGCTTGTGAGAGAGTGGGAGTAAGTCAGGTGTAGCTATCAGTGGCACAGCAGATGCAGTTGTACCATGGCGCAGAGGGCTGAGAGGCCAACTGAATCCTGTTTCTTAAAGCAAAGAGCCTTTACACGGGTCATATTGCATTAAGGGCACTCTATCCCTGTTTGCACCACGGTGCACCTTTAACTTGGTGCACCGGTTGTAAACAGGGGCAGGACGCCCTATTACTGATAAGGTTCTGCCCCCAGGCCAGCTGCGAGTTCGTGCTGCCGTGAAGGCAGTGCCTTAGTGAAAGCGGACTTGCTGTTTGAAGCAGCCGGTCTAACTTTCAGACTGCAGACAGCACCCGGCCTCAACTATCAAATGGGACAGAGATCCCCTACAGGTGGGTGCAGTGAGTGACTGCATCTGCCTGTAGGTGAATGCCTGGCGTAGTTCATAGGACCCCAGAATACCCCCTTGCAGGGGGTATACTGACTGTGCCAACTTTTTGTGGCATATAGTCATTGCGCTTCAAGATGGCCTCTTTGGCCACGTCCATAATACGGCTCTGGCGCAGAGGCAAAGTGTTTCAGTGATTTGCATTGGGCCACGGCATCTGCAAATTAGGGAACACTCCTATTAGACAGTGCCAGTGCTAAGTGTGTGCCCGTGCCTTATGTGTAGCTACATCACAGAAGGTACTGCACTTGTGCCTACGGCCCCTTCTGTAATACCAAAGTGCCATGGGGCGCAGATAGCAGACACAGACTTCCGTTGCGCCCTTGGGGCTCTTTATGTAACATGGGCCCAGTAGTTCAAAGTAGAGCTCCCTGTACATCCGCAGTTTTGAGTGAACGTCCAGAATTATGACAGGGTGAGTTTATGTACGTGTGCTTGTGAAGATCAGTGAGTGTGTTTGTGTGTAACAGTGAATGGAAGCATGAGTAAATGAGAGAGTATGAGTAACTTAAAGTAACTGAAGGTGAAGAGAGTGAATGAGAAAGCAAGTGACGCTGAGTAAGAGTGTGAGTGAGTAACAGTTTCTTTGTTAAGGAGCGTGCTTTATGTTTCTGAGCCACTGACCATGGCATACTTGAGATGGTTCTTGGCCTATGAGAGCATTCAAAGTGGCATGCTGTCTCTGACATACTTGAGGTAAATCTTGACATAAAGACAGGCACATAATGCTGGTGCTGGCATACTGATATCAGCGCAGCAAACCGTGGCATATTGGGGTTGGAGGTTCTGGTTGGGGAAAGCAAACCTTGATAGAATCCTGGTTCTGAAATACAAGTTGTCTTTTTTCACACATGGGCCATCATTGGTGTATGAACAGCATCAATCACAAAATTCTGGGGCTACCCATGACAAAATGCTAGCATTGGCCCACTGGATGTAATTTATAACATGTAGGACGCATCCAAGTCAAATTTTGAAAAAATAGTTTGAACTTGTGGCAATTTTTATTCCCCACAACTTTAAAAAGTCATCAGCCTCCACTGCCTGGGGCCCTTTATGGGGCATACCTGAGGTGGTCCATCATTGTTGTGAGCCCTTGCACCCTGTAGACACGAGGTATCTGTGTGACTCTGCAAGTGCATCTTGTTGGTAGCCTGTCACCGCAGCGAACCCTTTTGGCCCATCCCAAGACGGTTGGCTTTCCCAAAGCAACAACCTCAAGCTGCGATGAAGGCGATGTCTTTCCTACATGCCTGCAATCATCTTCGAGACCAGTGCGGTTCAGCTGCATTCTGCAACTGTGATCTCTGGGACCACCCGCAGTACGAGCCTGAGTACTGACATTGCCACAGGTCTACGCGACATCGTGTGGCTTGCAAACACTGCTGAAAGACATCGCTGCCAACCACCTCCTGCCTCTACCAACCAGCTTAATGGATCTAACAACTCAGAGAAAGTGACCTCCCCCTGGACATACCAGTCCATTCAAAAAAGCAAACTTGGCTAAATTCTAACTTAAATTTGTGTGTAATTGTAACCCTGATTTCCTGCATACGTTCTCCCTATCTAAGTATGTAAAATGGTTAAAGTGAATCTTTATTACCAAACCATGACCAGCTACTAAGCCTACATTCGAACCCAAAAATAATAAACTATAACAAACTATATTAAATCAAGACTCCTCAAGCAAAGTCGATGGGCTGTGATTAAGCACCCCTCTACAACTAAGTGACCAGGCAGGCCATGAACTGCACACATATTCATAAACGCATTGTATTGTGTTGTATTGCAGGTTTGTGTAGCGCTTCCCTACCCCTCATTGAGGTCCCAATGTGCTCTGCAGATAAAGTCCATGATCGTGATCAAGAGGTCCATGGATGCGAGGAGGGTGCGTGTAGCAGTGTCTCCGACTAGTGTTGAAAACTTTGAGCTCTAGGTGATGATGCCAAGTATGCTCCAGCTGTGACGCAGCAGCGCATGAGGACGTGGTACATGTGTGGCGTTAAGCAAACACATGTCAAGATAAGTGCGGAAGCAGCCAAAACAAACCAGCCAGAATTGTGGTCCTACAAGTGCTTAAATCCAGGTTATTAGACAGCCCAGGACTTCTTTGCTTACCTAAACTGCAAATGGTTGTTAGTAGATCTGATGTTTTTTGCAGTCTGTTTCGTAGTTTACATGTTTTTACTCAGAAGCTGTTTCCTCTTATACATGTTTAAAGTGGGAATTACCAGCAGAACTGAGGTTTCTCCTGTGGTTGTATAGTCTAAGCATTGATTTTCGAAAGCTGGGCCCCAACCCACAGATCACCAGATATGAATGGCTTTGTTCTGTGTTTTGTGTTTCTTTAACATAGATTAATAGTGTTTTTAAAGCCTCAAGTGAATATACATAAAATGTATATACATATGCGGAGCCTTTCAAACAATCTTTCTGGTGTTGCCAAGCAATTAAAACTGGTGAGTGGTGCACGCGGTTGTCCCTTATCTGCTGGAGGGTGGCTCTTTGACTCATTGGCTGAAATCGCCGTCTCACTGAGATGACCACCTTATGGCGGGGACCTTGGCTTAATCAGCTCTCGACCCTGGAGGGCTTCATCCCCTGGGACCGAATTGGGATCTCCTATCTGGGGATGTCTACAAGGGAGATAGCCTTGTGGCATTCCAGGACCTAAAGGCCAGATACTCCTTGGCCAACTCACAGTTTTTTCGTTACGTTCAGCTGCGCCACGCCTTGCAGGCCCACGTTCTCCCGGATGATTCGCTACCTGAGTTCAGTCAGCCTGAGGCGAAGGTCTTCTTTGGGCGTCTGGGTAAAGGAACAATTTCTATGATATATCGGTTGCTGGTAATCCATGCCCCTGACAGCCTTGTGCTGGCTAGGCAGAGGTGGGTGGCCTGGGTGGGTGAGCTGGATGAGGCGGAATGGAGGGAGGCCTGTATGGCTCCCCGGGAGTTGGCGATTTCATTGCCACTGCGTATGGTGCAATTTAAATATCTGCATGCGATGTACCTCACCCCACGGCGCATGCAGAATTCGCTCCCGGACACTCAAACAGTATGCATGCGATGTGCACTTCCAGCGGCAGACTTCTTTCATGTAGCATGGGAGTGTCCGGTGTTGAGGCCCTTCTGGGAGGGGGTGGTGAGTGTGCTTTCCTCTGTTTGGGGCACACCTTGGAGTTCACACCCCGTAGTGTGCTGTTGGGGTTGGTGAAGGAGATGGGGGGGGGGGGCGGGAGGAGCGAATCTTCTTGGGGTTGGCATGCTTGGTCGCTAAACGGGATGTTGCTCGCACCTAGAAACAGCAGAAACCACTGACTGTCCGGTGTAGGCGCAAGGGATGGATTGATGTACACACCAGGGGAAGCTGACTTTCGAAGCTAGAGGTTGTCCTCAAAAGCATGGCTGAATATGGGGTAAATGATGTAGTTATTACGTATTGTCGATTTGACCTTTGATTTTTTTTTTTTTAAGTATTGATGGCTGGGCTTGCTATTCTGCTGTGCATGTACACTTGTGAACTGTGATGTTATGTGTCGTGCCGCAAAACCTTTAATAAAGTTGGTTATAAAAATAAATAAAAAAACTGGTGCGTGGACAAGCTGTGATTGACAGTACTGTCTGCTGGTAATAATATAGCATGTGCACACCACTTTGCTTACATTATGAGGAACGCAATAATGGATATATATCTATTAAATTAATAGTAATTATTTGTTATTGGACCACATTCTATCCCCTTGACTTGTTATTATCACCTAACACAAACAGCCCGAGTTAAAATAAAAGGCAGGGGAATGCCTAAAACCAGCCTTGGCACATGCATAGTACATATCTGGCATTAAAGAGTACTTCTGTGCCTAAACAACTATAATGAAACATTAGTCCAATACATATGATGCAGCCTTAGTGTATTAGCTGCGTAATGACTTTTTAAGGATTGACTGTCCCCTCTGGAAGAAATAGGTTGAAGGCAAATGGTGTCCTTAATGTGCTTTTAATGTCTTATTTCTTTGCAAGCTTCCTGGCCACACCAAAGGCCTTTCTCTTCTCAGCCTCCTCAGAAGAGAAGTCCCGGTGCAGAGAGCTCATGCTACAGTTCCATGTTACAGATTCTCACTTTATTGCATCTTGTCCTTGGCAATGCTGCAGCTTGCATTTACCCGAGTTGAAATGTTCTTTGTATTTCGACTTCCTGCCAAGACCAGTGCTCTCTGAAAATGCGTCAGCCACAGGGTTTTTAACACATCCCCACATTTCTACATTGCAGGTAGCATACCCTAGAACAACACCGTCTTTTATTCCTGTTTTCCCGAATTCAGTCTTCCATTGAAGGTCAGAGCATAGAGATCCCTTAAAGGATGTTTAGGGCCAGATTCTCAAAGATGCTATACATTTGCATAGTCTGCACATCTGACTTTGCAAATATATATTGCCAATTTGCAGCGTAATAAAGTATTGGCGAAACCTTTAGGGTTTGACTTTTAAAGAAGGTTGCTGACCCTTTGGCATTGCCAGTGCTCGTTGCCAGTTTTTTACTATATGACCTGCCCGAGTTTGATGAGGTATACGCATGCACCCTGACACCGTTAACCATTTTTTTACAATATTTGTTTTTACCATTCAAGATGGTAAATGTCTTGAAGTGGTAAATTGAAAAAATACTAAGTGGAGAGCCCGAAAATACAAAGTCAAACAAAGAAAGACCCGGTACCAATTTGTTGCAGCTGTGCTCACTGGGGGAAAAAATGGAAAATAATACCAGACTGGGATGGATGGGAGAGCAACTGAATGCCGCTGGGCGGCCTGAAGTAACAGAAGGAAGGAGCTGGGGGGAAAGCAATGGGGTAATGGGTGGTTAAAAAAGAGAAAAAAATTAGCTGGATGAGGAGGGTCAAGGGAATCAACGGACAAACTGTGGGAGGGGCAAGAAGAGCATGGGCAGGGATGTAAGTGGAGGAAGCAGTACATGGGAGAGAGCGCAAGAAAACACATGCACTGCCAAATAGTGCTGAAAGCCAAAGAAAAAAGTAGTCCCCTGAATGCAAGCAGTGAAAGGGTACAAATTATCCATTGAAAAGGATTATAATAAAGCTGTGCTCTAGGGAAAGGACAAACACAAGAAGTGAGAGGAAGGTACTATAAAGCCACAATGATAAACAATTGTCCGACCAAAAGCCTACTGTAAGCATTGGTATTGTACACAATATGGATTACACACAGAGGAGTAGGGAAAGGAAGAAGTATATAGAAATGTCTATACAATATATATATATATATATATATATATATATATATATATATATATATATATATATATATATTTATTCAAAAGAGGCTCCATTTTGCCGGGGGCCTCCGACCCTGCAGGGCGGGCTCTTAACAAACAAGAATGGAGAATCCTGTTAAGGTAAGTTCACACAAAGAATAGAGCCCAACTCCGTCTCACTGGCAAGCTGACTTTATTCGTCTAATGGCGTTGCAGCAGTATGAACACTCTTTAAATCCTTGCGCATTACGGCGCGAAGCGCCTTGTTCACAGGTGAGTGTTATTAATGTCCATGTGGTCATGTGGCCAAAACTACAGGCCCCAGAATGCATCAAATTCATATATCCATAGCGGGCACTGGTGTACAATTCCTTACTGCTCAATAGCGTTACTTTCAACACCACAATGTCACAAAATTCACTTGCCATAGTTCGTGATGCATGCTGCTTAAATTGTATCCGCACAGTGCGTGATCCTTCTGCCTCGCTTCTTAATTTGCTCGACACGCGGAGTTTCCAGAGAGAGACTCAACTCCCTCTTCTCCCTTTCTCCCTCGCGCACCATCTAGCCACAGAAATCCATTTTCGGCTGGTGCGTCTGTAGAGCAGGTCATGCCCCCTCCGTTATGTATTCAAAAGAGGCTCCATTTTGCCGGGGGCCTTCGACCCTGCAGGGCGGGCTCTTGACAAACAAGAATGGAGAATCCTGTTAAGGTAAGTTCACACAAAGAATACATAACCTGCTCTACAGACGCACCAGCCGAAAATGGATTTCTGTGGCTAGATGGACATTAATAACACTCACCTGTGAACAAGGCGCTTCGCGCCGTAACGCGTAAGGATTTAAAGAGTGTTCATACTGCTGCAACGCCATTAGACGAATAAAGTCAGCTTGCCAGTGAGACGGAGTTGGGCTCTATTCTTTGTGTGAACTTACCTTAACAGGATTCTCCATTCTTGTTTGTTAAGAGCCCGCCCTGCAGGGTCGGAGGCCCCCGGCAAAATGGAGCCTCTTTTGAATACATAACGGAGGGGGCATGACCTGCTCTACAGACGCACCAGCCGAAAATGGATAGATTGTGGCTAGATGGTGCGCGAGGGAGAAAGGGAGAAGAGGGAGTTGAGTCTCTCTCTGGAAACTCCGCGTGTCGAGCAAATTAAGAAGCGAGGCAGCAGGATCACGCACTGTGCGGATACAATTTAAGCAGCATGCATCACAAACTATGGCAAGTGAATTTTGTGACATTGTGGTGTTGAAAGTAACGCTATTGAGAAGTAAGGAATTGTACACCAGTGCAAGCTATGGATATATGAATTTGATGCATTCTGGGGCCTGTAGTTTTGGCCACATGACCACATGGACATTAATAACACTCACCTGTGAACAAGGCGCTTCGCGCCGTAACGCGTAAGGATTTAAAGAGTGTTCATACTGCTGCAACGCCATTAGACGAATAAAGTCAGCTTGCCAGTGAGACGGAGTTGGGCTCTATTCTTTGTGTGATATATATATATATATGACAGTTGCACGTGTTCTCTGTGAAAAAACTGCCCTCACTCACAAAATTGTGACATGCTTCATCATAGGGCGTGCTACAGACACCCCCGCGCAGACCAACGCCTGGGGTGGAGCAACAGGGAGGGGAAGACAATACAAACAATGAAAAGTCTTGGGATCACCAAAGAAAAAGTGCAGCCAGTGAAAGTTAAAACTAGCTCAGATGTGTACACACTGCCAAATTTTATTCCGGGGCCATCTGGCTAGATTTAAAACGTGAAGGATGGAGGTGAAAGGAGAAAATTAAGATTTCTTCACCCCTCCTTTACTGCCAAGGTGTTGACATGTTTCTGCCATGAAAGGTGTGCCCATAAAGAAGGGGTCCTAGTCATGCAGAGATACCTTGATCAACACACAATTCGTGTTTGATAGTTTCATAGATAAATTCTTTGCGGCGAGGATTTGGAAACTCTCTGAGAGGTGTACCCACCTTTGACGTAAGTTTGACTACAGGGGGTCACCCCCACACCTTACCAGTTCTAGAGACTTTAGCTATGAAACTCAAACAGGAATTGTGTGTTGATCAAGGTATCTCTGCATGACTAGGAGCATTTTCCACGGCAGAAACATGTCGACACCTTGGCAGTAAAGGAGGGGTGAAGGAATCTTAATTTTCTCCTTTCACCTCCATCCTTTACGTTTTTAAATCTAGCCAGATGGCCCCGGAATAAAATTTGGCAGTGGGTACACATCTGAGCTAGTTTTAACTTTCACTGGCTGCACTTTTTCTTCAGTGATCCCAAGACTTTTCATTGTTTGCATTGTCTTCCCCTCCCTGTTGCTCCACCCCAGGCGTTGATCTGCGCGTGGGTGTCTGTAGCACGTCCTATGATGAAGCATGTCACAATTTTGTGAGTGAGGGCAGTTTTTTCACAGAGAACACATGCCACTTTCTTCTATGTTTATATATTGTATAGACATTTCTATACACTTCTTCCTTTCCCTACTCCTCTGTGTGTAATTCAGTGATTGGACGGGGAGGCTGGAGTAGGGAGATATCCTCTCCCCTCTTCTTATTGTGGGCATTTTATTGTACACAATATGTCTTTCTACAATGGATAGCTTTCTGTCTGTAAGCAAAACATAAGTCCGATGCGTTTCACCATTGGCATTATGAATTGCAGTGCAAAAATTAAAAGTCCTTGCGAGTCACAAGGAGAAGGGAATCAAAAAAAGGGGGCGATTGCCCTCTTTAGGACTTGCAGATGTTTTATGAAAACTCCTGCAATTGCAAAACAGTGCATAGTCAGAGACCAGCAAGGCAGGCTTGAACCATTCCTATAGCGCAGACTATCAGTTTCTTTGAAGGACGAGTTTCCTAATGCTGACACAATGCGAATTTGAATGCTGAGACCTAGGTCTGCTGATCCATGCAGGCCCTCTGCTCAGCATTTGTTGTTGTGACCCATGAGGTGAAAATCTGATTCCTGTCCTATTAATGTTAATGAGGCAGAAGTTTGGGCCTCTCGGCACGCTGTTCTTTTTCCCACCAAACGATTAGTCAACTAATTAATTTTGTGCAAAAGTCTGAATCTACTCACAATGCCACTCAAACCGTAGCACCGCCGCCAGCCTTGTCAGGAATTTGGCCATGATCATGATATGTAGTTCAGGTTCCTTCACCTGTATTTGTTCTGTCATTGGAATTGCCTTAATTTGACTCTTTCACTGCTGCTCTTGTTGAATGTTTGAAGAACAACTGCTGACGGTCAGTGATGATGGTTTCTTTGAGCTTATCACTTTGCACATAATGAAAGATGATTAGGCCGAATCAGTGATTTTTTTTTGTAACCAAATATTTGGTTAGAATGTTTATATTGAAATAAAAAAATCTATTTTAAAAAGTCTTGGAGCATTTGTTTTGTGAATTCGCAGGGACTTGTTCTCGTTCCATCAGTTTTGCTTCTCGTGATTCAGAAGTTGAGAGAGTAGGGACACGCATGTGAAAGAACATCTCTGAAATTGATTGTAGATTCACGACAGACGCAAGTCCAATGAATTACTAGGATAAGGCACCTATGAGATGTCCGCCCGTGATGAAGTTTGAACATTTTGGAACTTTGGCCGTGAGTCATAAGGTGAGGGTGTCATCGCACCATCATTGCCGGTAACAATATCCACTTATGCTTTACCGTCAGATGCCAAGCCCTTGCATAATTTGCCAGCGAGTAGACACCTTTCCAAGGCCAAGGACGTGCGAGTGACATCCCAGTGGCACGATGATTCACTGTCACATCTGCCAAGTTACTTTAATGATGGAGCTGCTCCCTCCCAGTGGGAAAATCTCAACAAGTATATTATTAGAAAGGCAAGCACAATAGATGTGTATGAATAAGAACTGCTTGACCTCTTTTTATCTTGTACTTTCCATCACCCAGGAAGTGCTCTTCCAGTCTACACATCCTTTAATTGAGCACCACAGTTATTGAAGGGTGTTTTCTTCCTGGTTCATCTGGTCTGCGTCCCTGGCTCTAATGCACAACACCGAGTTCTTTCATATAGAACACATGCCTACAATGTACCTTGTAAGCGTACATGAAATTGTGACTCCTATATTATCCAGTACACCTTTTAGTCACACATACACACCTACGTCAGAGGGATCAAGTCCTTTTAAGTGATGGGAGCACTTTTCTGTTCCTCGCCCAGACACCCATCTCTGAACACTCTTACAATGCACCTTCCAACCATACATGAATGCTTGACTTTTACACTACTCAATATACTGTATTGTGACAAATGCTTGTCTTGTCCACCGCAGCACAACAGGAGCATCTCTCTCACCCTCCCACAAAACTAAACTCTTTACAAATAGGACATATTCCACCCATGCACATGCAAACAAGCAAGCTAGGGCGTGCAATTCTTCGTTTAAGGGAACGCCGCAATAAGACCACCCTGTGCTTTATCAATGGCATGATGAGACTTCTTTTATCACCCAAAATGTAGAAAGTCTACTTTTTATGCCCCTTAATGTTATCCTAACTTTTAGTTGGGCAGAAGGGTTTAAAACTTTGTTTAAAAATGTGAATAATAGTAAAAAAATATATAGGCGTGATATGCATGCTAATGAACCATCTTTATGAGTTGTTTTGAAGAGTGCGGCCACAAATTTTTGCGTAGAACTTTCAAGACTAGGAATGTACTACGGTGGGAAGGAGCAAATCTACTGCCTTAACCAATAACTTAATTGTACTCATTAAGTAAGTCTGCCTCCTTACGTATCACATGGGTTAATTACATAGGTTACTCTCCTCCACCGAGTTTGCAGTATTGACAGGTTTACTTTAAGGACTGTTCTCTTCCCTGGTGTTGTGGTTGATGACTGTATGGACTGTTCGCTCTAGTGTTTTTTATATTTGCAAGGGCTGTTTTCTCCCCGTTCTTGCGATTGGTAGCTGTGAGAATTGCTCACTCCCATTTGTTATTATTGGTAATTGTAAAGAATGTTCACTGCTGGTAGTTGTAAAGACAGTTAGTTTCCCTGTTGCTGTGATCGTTAACTGTAAGGAATGCTCGCTTTGGTTTTGCTATTTACTGGTCATTACAAGGACGGCTCCGCCTCCAGTTGTGGCATTTAGTAAGGTTGTAATAACTGCACACTGTCCTGTTGTTATAATAGGTCATTGTAAGGACTGCTTATTGATTATGATTGCAAGGAGTCTGCTCTCCTGTTACCATTGTTGGTTATTGTAAGAACTGCTGTTTTAACTGCAATTGCTGATAATAGTTAACCCTACTCGCTGCTGGAATTGTAAACCTCTTACTCTCATTTTACTGTTCGTAGTTATTGTAAGTGCTGCTCTCCTGCTGCTGTTGTAGATTATTGTAGTGAGTGTTACCCTACTAGTATTGGTGGTTATTGCAAGGACTACTCTCTCTTTGCTATTGCTGATTAATGTTAGGAAGGCTGTCCTGTTGTTGTTGCTGGATATTGTAAGGACTGCTCCGTCCCCAGTTCTGTGGCATAACTGAACAACTGCTCATGCCCGTTATAATTGATAATTGTAAAGTCTGCTCATTGCTGGTTATTGCATGGGCTGCTTGTTTGCACTTGCTAGTTATTGCAATTGCTGCCTTCCCATTGGTAACTGCAAAGACTGCTTGCTTTCCTGTTCTTCCCGTTGGTAACTGTGGGAAAAACTCATCTCATATGGTTAGGATTGATAAAGGCAAGGATGGCTCATTGCCGGATATTATAATGACTACTTGCCCTCCGGTTGCCATGGCTCACGACTTAGTAAGGACTACTTGCTCAGCTGCTTTTTTATTTTATTACCGGCTGCTTCCCTGTTGCTATTGCTGGTTATTTCACAGACGGCCTCCCGGCTGATATTGCTGGTTATTGTAAGGACTACTTCCCTGTTGCCATTGCTGGTTATTGTAAGGACTACTTCCCTGTTGCATTTGTTTGTTATTGCAAGGACTGTTTTTCTGCTGTTATTGCTGCAATTGCAAGGACTGTTCCCCTAATTCTATTGGTTAATAATGCAAGGACCACTTTCATGTTGCTGCTTCTAATTATTGCTAGAATTGTTCTTCTTTTGCTATTACGGGTTATTGCTAGGACTACACTCCAGTTATTTGCTGGTAATTGTAAGAGGTGCCCTTGCGTTGCATTTGCTGAGACTAAGGACTGCTTGTTGTGCTGCTGCTATTTCTGATTAAAGACTGCTTCCCTGGTGGTATTGCTGGTTATTGTAGGGCCTGCTTCCTTGTTTCTTTTGCTGACTATTTCATGGCCTGCTGTCTTGATGCTGTTACCTGTTGTTGCATAGATTGCTCTCTTCTTGCTATTGCTAGGTATTTTAAGAACTGCTCTGTTGCTGCTATCAGTTATTCTTGCAAAGGTTGCCCTCCTGTTGCTATTGCTAGGTATTGTAAGAACTGCTCTGTGGCTGCTACCAGTTATTGTTGCAAAGGATGCTCTCCTGTTGCTACTGCTATGTATTGAAAGAACTGCTCTATTGCTGCTATTGGTTATTGTACCAAGAATTGCTCTCCTGTTGCTATTGCTGTGTATTGAAAGAACTGCTCTGTTGCTGCTACCCGGGTGTTGTTGCACAGGTTGCTCTCCTGTTGCTATTGCTAGGTATTGTAAGAACTGCTCTGTTGCTGCTGTCGGGTATTTTTGCAAGGATTGCTCTCCTGTTGCTATTGCTGGGTATTGTAAGAACTGCTCTGTTGCCGCTATCGGGTGTTGTTGCAAAGATTGCTCTCCTGTTGCTGTTGCTATTGCTATTTTTTGAAAGAACTGCTCTATTGCTGCTATTGGGTATTGCTGCAAGGATTGCTCTCCTGTTGCTAATTGCTTAATTGCTTGGTATCGTAAGAGTTGCTCTGTTGCTGCTACCGGGTATTTTTGCAAATGATTGCTCTCCTGTTGCTGAGTGTTGTAAGAACTGCTCTGATAGTTTTTGCAAGGACTGCTCTTTCGTTCTAATTGTTTATTGATGTCATTATCTTTCTCCTATTGCTGGCAATTGTAAGAACTGGTCTTCTGCTGCTTTTGCTGGTAATTGTAAGTACTAATAATTGCTAGTATTGGGGCGGACTGCTAGCTCTGCTTTTGCTGGCTGCTCACGGTTGATGATCTTGCAAGGACTTCTCTCTTTGTTGCTATTGCCGATTAATGTAAGGACTGATGTCCTGTTGTGATTGACGGTTATTGTAAGGACTTCTCGTCCCCTGTTCATGCGATTAAGAGCTTTGAAAACTGCTCATTCCCCTGTGGTTAATTTGATAACTGTAAGGACTGCGAATTGCTGCTTATTGAAAGTACTACTTGCTGGCCGGTTACTGTTGGAGGGTGCTTTAAGGACTACTGTCTCTGCTGCTGGCTATGGGCTGCCTCTGTTGTTTATTGTAACGTCTGGTGTTCTTTTGCCGGTTATTGCAGGGACTGCTCATTTGTGGGCACTGTTGATTATTGCAAGTGTTGCTCTCCTGTTATTGCCTATAATTGCAGGACTGCTTCTTACTGGTATTTATAAGGACTGCTTGCTCCTCTGTTGCTGCTGCTTTGTAGGGAGTTTTCTCTCTGCTCCTCCTGTTGCTCATTAATGACTGCTCTCCTGTTGCATTGCTGGTTACTGCAAGAACTGCTTTCCTGGCGCGGGATACTCCAACTGACTGGGCTGCTGCAGAAATGACAGTGCTGAGACTTTGACCCTTTCATTCAGATCTAAATGTTTGACAAGGCCTGCCAAAGCCAGGTCACCACCCACTCGTGCGAGTAATAAATCTGCGCATGCTTCATCTGCACCCGGTGTCAGCGGATAAGATATAGCGCTGCTATGGTAGCCGCAGCACTGTATGCAACTGTGCATGGTTTACAGATCGTCAACCTGCTTTCAAGCTGATGAATGCATATGGGAAATTACAGGTCACACCCATGCAGAAGGAAAATCCAGTTCCCTTGTTTATGGATATGAGTGTACTATAGGTCACAGGGTCACCTACGTCAGCAAATCACATTCGGAGAGCATCTCAGTAATTAGTCTGCATATGTGTCAGAATGAATGCATTTCTATTTTAGCTCTAGGACATCAAACATAAGCATCTCGTTGTGACTTTAGTCGCAGCAAATTGTCTTCATGAATCTTAATGAATTGCCAATGACTAGCACACTTGGACACAACCACTGCGAAACACAGGAATCTTTTCGCAAGCTGCTGATTTCCAGACTAACTAGGGAAACCGTATGAGATAGTAATAGTCACATTTTCTAACCTAACAATCCTGAATAAATAAAACCTACCAAACTAACAATGAAAAGTGAAACCAATTTATTTTGATGGATACTTCTAACTACAGATTCCTCACCTGTAGAATATCCCCAGGCGCTAAACTGGATTTGGAAATTTTCACAGCTATGCTCCTGTGAGCCGCTATATGGCGCCGTGAGGCTCTGCATTAGCACCGCTTTTACTCATCGACAATAGTTCCTTTCTTTCTGTGCCTTTGAACGTGGATCCGGAGCACTGCTCCCATTTTTGTCAGTCATGAATTCTTCAGAATTGAATTCCAGTATACAAGGGAACAATGTCCTCACCTAAACCCACAGGGTTCAAACCCTTCCGGGACTGTCCTGAGCAGATGTCCAGTAACGGATCCCCCTTGAGGTGTGACTTTGGTGTTTGGGCTTGGTGCACGACTAGAAGTCGTGGGAGGAATGTGCCCTCATGCACTCTTTGGTGATCCAGGACCGTGAAGCGAAGTTGTACAGGGTGAATATCGGAAGAAATTACAGACCTTAATTAAGTCCCACTCCCAAGTCGAAGCAAGGACCCATTACCGCTCTCAAGGCAGATTCCGTGACAGATTGTCCCTCAGGCTCAGTCATCAGGTAAGGCTTAAGTCCAAGTCGAAGAGGAAATCCAAGAAGGTGAAGTGCGACTCGACCCCACCCCGCCATTCTCTTTCTAAAAAGAAGTCGAAAGGGTGTCAGTGTGGCACTCGATCTCGCTCCCGATTGAGGGGCCGATTCCCACAGTTCGTTAATTCTGATGCTTCCCAAGGTTCAGGCGTCAGTGCTGCAGATCGAGACCTTTAAGGGGACCATGCTGCGCATTTTGTTCCCTCTTCCGTCTTCCTCTGGTGTGCCTTTGGGCCCCAAGGATCCACAGGGGCCCATGTTACTGCAGCAGATCCATCCTCTGCACTGTCTGAGCCCCTGGAACCGGCCAGGGGTTCCTCACTGACGGTGGTGCCAACTTCAATTCTGGCTCCAAGGCCAGCGCTGAACCCTCCTTCATTGACTCCGGTCCCGATGTCATATGTACCGGAGTGGACCTGCTGCTGAATCCAGTGTCCAACCCTGAGCCGAATCCGTCTCTACCCTGACCGAGGTCGTGCTCTAACCTGGTTCCCGCACAATCTGGTTCCCGCACAACCTGATTCGGGCAATACACTTACACTACCACGGAGCAGCCTTCAGAGGCTCCAGCAGGTTTTTGGTTCCGATCCTGACATGCGTTTTTCATCACTCGGACATGACAATTAAGTTGTTGAGATGATTTACCTGCACATCATGATGAAGACCATTCATACTTGCCTTTACACGAGGCCTGTAGGCTTGATACTTCCCTGATGCAGGATTGGTTTCCCCCATGCAGCCACCAACGGAAGAGAGGGCTTCATTTTCTGTAGTAACCAGCTGTGCTGCTGAGATCATGGACCTACATGTACCTTCTGTTGAAGATAAGCCAAATGTCTTTAAGGAAGTTCTGCAACCTGGACCTGTTTCCTCTGAGCCTTGCTGATTCTCTGATGTGCAATTAGTCTAAGCCTTGCAGTTGCCAGCTGATGGACAGACAGGTTGCCAAATGCCACAGTCTGACAACCCTGATTTTCTTATGCTGCTTCCTATTCCAGAGAGTGTGGTGGTTCAGGCTTCCATCAGCTAGGTGAATCCCTATTCATTTTCTAGTACACCCCTGGACATAAAGTCAAAGAAGATTGAGGCATTCTGAAAACTAATGTTCACTTCAGCCAGCCTCACCTTGAAGTAGTTTAAAGCGGTTTCCCTCTTAAGCTGCTACACACATGCCCTCTGGGGTATAGGCAGCGAAATCTTGCCAGCGGTTCCAGAAGAATTTGGGACCTCCTTGGCTCAAACCATTCCAGATGGTCAAGATGCAGACAAATTGGATACGACTGATTTTCTGGGGCGAGTGGTCGGCACTAATGTAGTTCTCTACCGCCATGCGTGGATACGATTCACAAGCTTCTTAGGGGATGTGCAGACATCTCTTATGGATCTCTTTTTCGGTGGATCTCCCCTATTTGGCAATAAAGTTGACTCCGCTTTAGAACAAGTTAAGGAGAGCTCAGCCACTGCACATTCTTTAGGCCTCTCAACTTCTGCCAGACAGTTCCCCCACTAGTTTTGGCCTTTCCATTGCTACTAAAGAGAGTTTGCATACAGGCAGCACCAGGCTTTCGAAACCCCTCTACAGTAACTCCAGTCCTTTTGAGGACAGGTTTCAGGCAGATACGACGCAGGTCCCCCAGGGCACCAATCTTCTTAGTCACCTTTCCTGAGTGCACAAGCTGCCAAGCTGCATTAGTTTGCGCTTAGTGGCATATACACATCCTGTGGGAGACAGGATCCAGCACTTTCTCCCAGAATGGCAATCGTCACATCTGACAGATTACCTATCAGGGTTATGCCCTTCTGTTCCTTTCTGGCTTACCGCAGCTACCTCTTATACTAGAGCGGCTCTCAAAGGAGCACCTTTCCATCTTGCTGCAAGAGGTGCAAGCTCTACTTTGCAAATAAGCCATCAAGAGGGTTTTAGACTCGTCCTACTTGCCAGCTACGCAAGTTGGCATATGGGGCTCTGCAGTGGTATCTGTAGTCTTAATCAGCGCAGCATCAAGGAAACCTGTTGAATTCAATCCAGGTTTTTAGTGGAGACTGCATAAGATCTGCAGTGGTTGCTGCTCGATTGCAGTTGGACCAGTGGCAGACCTCTCTTCTTGCCCTACCTGAAGTTGATGAAGGTGACGGCTACATCGCTGCTGGGTCTGGGAGTCATAAGGGGGAGGTGGAGATCAGAGGACTGTGGTCTCTGGCAGAAATACGTCTCCACATAAATCTGTTGAAGTTGCAGACCCTTCACCAGCCGTTGAAGGCCTTCCTGCCTTCCATCAATGGAAGGCTGGTGCAGGATCTCACTACCAACACCACTGCCATGTATTACTGCAACAAACAGGGCGGAGTAGGGCCCTGGATCCTGTGCCAAGAGCAGCGTCCTGGCATCTCCCTGATCATTAGCCACCCAGTGGCATCTTTAAATGCAAGATTGGACAAGCTCAGCTGACTGCTCCTGGTGGATTGATAATGACGATTGCACCCCATGGCGCCATACAGGTCTTTCATTTGTTCATTCATTCATGTGGAAATCGCTATCAACAGAATCTGACTCAGCACCAGTATTGAGCTAGAAAAATTAATTTTAAAACGCAAACCAGGTTCATTTGAAGCAGGGCAGCTGAGTAAATGTACACTGTCATGAATACTCCTCACTGGGGGTGTGGGTCAGGGATGTTTCTCCAATATCCTTTAACAAAAAACATTTATGATCTTGACACTGGACAATAATATCTGAAGAAAATGGAGTATTAGTGAGAATTAAAATAGGACTTAATTTGTAGAGCTCACATATAGTGCTGGGAGGGGAAGGCTCGCGTTTTAGGCTCCTTGTTTCGTCAGTAGTCTCTTAATGCACACTGACAATAAGAACTCCGTTTGCGTGCACAGGAACATTATCTGTGAGCAGTGTATTAGTAAAACACAAACATTTAGTGTGGATTATCCGTGCCGTTTACAGTATGTCTCATCACCTACACACATTCCAAGGAGATTGCCGCCCCATCCTGGTAAAGTACAGTAAATATGTTTGCCAACAATTATCCACTTCAGCATGGAGCTTGTTCGGGCTTGTATCTGGACTCTGACGTGTTCTCTTTGTGAGCAGGATGCAAACAAATCGAAAAGAAAGGCTTTTTGAGAAACCTGACACAACGATGAAAGTACAGTAGGGAGTGAGTTTTAAAGTACGCGCATTATGTTACCGTCTGCGGTCATTAATACTACGTTGTCCCTGTAAAAGTGCACTGATCTTAATCCTGTTCTAAACTGATGATAAAGTTGGCAGACATCTTGCTTGTTGTGAGCAAATGTTGCCATGGTGGTGGAAGTATCTTGTGTTTTGTTCCCCTCCTGTATGGAGGCCCAGGCTGTGGTAGTGGTTTCTCCATCATTAGCAGGTGAAAACAGCACTCCTTGATGATTTGAATAGGCCCTGTAGGGAGCAGGTGACTAGAGAACTTATGAGATTTGCTTCCACATTTCAGGTACCAATGGAAGAATATCACCATGCCTAAGCCTCCTGCAAGGAAGATTTAAAAAAACACGCCTTCAGCTGCCATCCTGGGTACTTCTTTGTAGTAGAGGCAAAACTATATTGCTTACAGTCTTCCATCACAGGAAAGGTATGATGTCTAGCTTGGGGTTTAGAGCTCTGAAATGCCCACAAGGGATGCATTGGAGGAGACCGTGCTATCAAGCGTGCGAGTTCCTCTACCTAAAGCGCAGGCACACATTACACACAAGAGACGTTCTGGAAGGCTACCAGCTTAGGTGGTGATCCTGCCAAGCAAAGCACATCAAGTCACCAATGACTCTACTTTACCCACTTAAAGTCTTGTAATCTTTAGGCCCTGGATTAGTAATTAGTAAAGTCCCATCCAGGTAGGACCAAAATATGATGTAAGTGTTCCCGGCAAAGTGTTACAGGTTTTGGATTATTAAACTGCTATCCAAGCCAACACCACATTGGAAAAGGAACACTGGACATGATTTCTAATGTGGATTTTGAGGCTTAAGTTTCCTAGGTACCCCTGTTTAGAGCTTCCATCACTGCCATATGGCCTCTGTATTGCCTCTATAACATGAAATCAAAGAAGTAAATCTGGAGATTATATAGCCTTTGGAAATCCGCAACTCCTGAGGGCTTTTTAGTCTACTTTAAATAGAGGCACCATCTTGCAAAATGTGTAAGATTCAGTTATGCATTTTGTGCACAAGCTAACTGGCGCTATTGCAAATGCCTTTGTTATCCGTGCACCAGGGTTCATTGTGTAGTTGATGGTTCTGAAATTGACAGCTTAGAGGCCCAAAGGATATTTCTGTTTCACCCTTCTAAATTCGCAAGGTGGAAATAGTGCATCTGGGTTGTTTTCAACCTTTAAGGTATGTTTGCCCATTCCATCTCCTCAAACCTCGCAAAAGAGCAATGTTTATTTGAAAGATAAGGGACACTGCACTGAATTAAGAATTGTCTGCATTAACCAGGCTCCTCTAGTTTCAAGATCCGGTCTAGATTTCCAGATACATGCTGGTGGCTAGGGTGGAGAGTGGCGTATCTGACCCCTTTGATAAATAAGCAGTGTCAAAGGCAATAGGTCTCACATTCAAAAGGCGATTCATGAGCTGTTGGAAAATGCTCGCTTACTTTGCTACTTTATGGTCAGGACAGAGCTGGGATGTTATTTGAGTATACTTTGTGTTCCAATAAAGTAGATCCATTATCTTCTAAACGTTTGTGCAAATATCTTTATTTCCTGAGAAAAAGATTGTGCTTGCGTATGGTTCTTAAAAATTGCATGCGTTGTTGAACACAGGTAGGTATTGTTTTATTCTTTTGAACAAGGTTACAAGTTAGGAGAAGACAGCCGAGGCGTTTTCGCACCCTACTTAGCGCGCAGGCCTGGGCTTTCTCAAGGCGTGGCCGGCAACCAGAAAGTCTTGGCTGGTTGTGGGCAAGAGCTGAGATAACTGTGGTATGTTGGAGGGTCGTAGGGGTGCCAGGTGCCGTGGCCAGGCACCGGCTCGAAGCGTAAGTATCATATGCAGTCCAATATCGATGCAGAACCGCATGGATATTGGACCGCATAGGATACTTACACTTCGAGCCGGCGCCCAGACACGGCACAGGCACAGGCACCCTTATGACCTTCAAGCATACCACAGTTATCTCAGCTCTTGCCCACAACCAGACAAGACTTTCTGGTTGCCAGCCATGCCTTGAGAAAGCCCCAGGCTGCGCACCAAGTAGGGGGCGAAACATGTGTTGGCTGTCTTCTCCTAACTTATAACCTTGTTCATAAGGATAAGACCATACCGACCTGTGTTCAACAAGCATGTGATTTGTAAGAACCATACTCAAGCACAATCTTTTTCTCAGGAAATAAAGAAATTTGCACAACCGTTTAGAAGATAACGGATCTACTTTATTGGAACACAATGTATACTCGAATAACATCCCAGCTCTTTCCTTACCCTAAAGTATCACTTCACTGAATGGGTTAGGAGTTTCCCATTAATTAAGGACATCTGAGAACATTTAATTATCCCCATTGCAAAGGACGAGCTTACCTGGCACATTCACCGCTTGTTTACAGTGGCAGTGGACAAAAAAAAAGAAATCTAAATTGATCACTCACTGGTGTATCAAGATGCATGTGCATGCAGGCGCAGCCCTTATGCAATATTTTTTCATTATGAGATGAATCATTCCAAGATGGCCGTCAATGCATCACGACGCCAGCACAAGCATGGCACCCATCTCAAAATCAATACGTGGGTAATGATAGATTTGACTCCAGTGCTGGTGCACTGCACTCGCAGTGCAAGTTTAACCATATTACACAGTTACTAAAGTTGAGGCACCTTATAATTTATTTTTAGCAATTATTTTATTGAGTAAAGTTCCAAGACACATTAGTAGACTAAGACTTTGATTTATTAGTGAATCCAGAGTCAGCAGAATTTTTGGAACTGTACTGAGTAAGATATTTAATTGAATACTAACACAAAAGGATTCGAAAATATATTGTAAGATGCCCCAGCTTCAGTAACTTTGCATGACTGGTATGGGCAGCCATCTTGGAATGTTTTTTCTCTATAAGAAAAATAATTTCAAGATGGTTGCTACTGCATCACGACCCATGTGCATGCGTAGATGGCCATCTTGCAATTGTTTTTTTCTAAATTCTGATACATTTTAGAACAGTAATTAAAAGAAGGTATGTATTCAAAGAAAATTAAGTAAATGGCCCGGGAGCAATGTACAGCTGCCGGGCCCTCTTCAAAGCAATTATATTTAAAAAAATAATAATAAAGCAAACTGAATTTAAAAAGCATGTGTTGTAGGAAGGGGAGGTTTGGGTAGCCCTGGACAGGTTAGCAGGAGAAGCTTGTGGAGTAGTTTGGGCAGTTAGGTTGTGAAGTGATAAAAATGGATGGGAGCGAGAGCAAGGAAAGATGCACTCCTAGGGAGTGCTAAAACCAGTGCTTAAATTGAACTGGTGGGGGCCACTTTCCACATCAGACATTTCCTGAGAGCAAGAGACAGAAAAACATAAAACGGGAAGACAGGGAAGAGAAAGACGAAATGACCGTCACAAAGGGAGAAAGCAGGAACCTGCAAGAGTGAAATGAAGGGCCAGAGATTGTCTGGCAATGGATTACAGAGGCATAAGGTGTACTTAAGACTACCAGTCTTTGTATTTGGCACGCCGTCATTTAGTTGCACCGCCTGCTTCTGAGCAAAGCTTCGGGCACCAGCACTTTTCTTTTTACAAATTAAACACTGGCTAAAACACAAATAATAAAAAAAAATATTTGATGTCAGGAGTGGAAGAAATATAGTCAGAAATATAGGAAAGCAAAGTGCTCCAAGGTGGAACAGACCGAGAAAGAGGAACAAAACCCATCGACTAAGGTACAGGGAACTGAGATAGACAAGAAAGTCATCCAAGAGAAGGATGCTGACAGCCCACTATATATATTATTTTACTGCATTCGATGTGATAGGTATTTGACAACAGAATGTTAAAGTTGGCTGTAGGTGAGCCTTAAACAGGATACGGTCAGTAAAGAACTTCCCCAGAACTCCCATCCAGCGGTCGAAGTGCATTAAAAAAAGTAAGGGAGCTGTGATCCTGTGCACAATGGGGGCGTGTGAGTAAGAGTATTCTGTAACCTGTTTCAATTGTTCACCTTCATGTATGTACATAAACAATAACACACAGCTTAAATGTTAAACAAATGCAAGTTAAGTTAATCAGTGGGAAATTTACTATCATAGTTTTTGAAACCTCTATAAAAGAGTTTTGTGTCTGTAACCAGAGAGCCACAGAATTGAATCCTGGTTGGAGCAGTGGAGAATAGTTGGTGGCGTAACACAGGCCCCTGCAGCCCCTTCGGTGCAGGTGCCTGTGTTACAGGCCTTTAAAAAACACACACTTCACAGTTCAGCTGGTAACTCCTTTCTAATACCACTCAAAAACAATAAATCTGTGCCATCGGGAAGTGTAAAGAGATTCCATTAATTAAAGCCAATACCGGCATCCGAGCTCCCTTTACATTTGCAGATTGATCCATTGTGCACATTTACATTTCTTTCAGGTAAGCAGACACGCTGGCAAGGAGGCTTGTTTAGCTGTCTGCCCGTCTTCAGTTTCACAGCACAGAAGACTCCCCGCCTTTCCCTGTAGCATTTCAGCTCTCGGAATTAACCGTCCCGGGACGGTTATGTTTTCACAGAAAGTAGTGGAACTGTTTTCCTTACATTAAAAAGGTATGGGCACGTTGAGCCCCTCCGATCCTGCCCACTTCGACTACTGCTCCCATCCCACACATGAATATTGTTTTCCAACTGTTGTAATATCTTTCATGTAAAATAATGCAGTGCTTTTGGCCTTGGTTATAATACATGGAGACTGTGTTCTGACCACTATAGGTTGCCAATAGAGGCACAAATTTCGGCTTCATGCGAGGAACCGTGACACAAATTTACTGCATGAAGGCATACTCAGTAAGCAAAAACAGACAACTCACTAAAATCGTCCAGAGCCCTAAAGAGCAAAACTGCAGGTCAATCACATTACACCAAGTCAGGCAGAGGTTAGTCTCTAAAAATTAGATGAAGCCCTCAAGTCCAGCGCATCACCCACTGCGAAGGGCAGCTAGTAGGGAGCGTCAAATGCACTATTGTGGATCAGACAATATGTAAATTTCGCCACCCCTGTCAGGAACACACAAAACAGACACCAAGGAGCTTCAAGCTAAGTGTCCAAGAACTGGAGGTTGAAACATGTTTTCACAAACTAAAGGGCAACCACCAGTGGTTAATTTGTAAAAAAATAAATAATAATAAGTGCCAGTGCTCTCGTCAGGAGGCAGCTTGCACCAACCCATTTCTCCTGTTAGCGCCGCCTAAAACAGAACCAACTACTAACCATGAAAGTGGGGAGAGGATCGGGTGTTACTGTCAGAGCTGCCGACTTTGGAGCTGGGAACCAGATTCGAGTCTCGGCTTCGACTCAACATCCTGTGATTCTGGGCAAATCACTTAATCTCCCCGTAAATGAATGTGTCCTTAACTGGTTGATTAAGTGTCCGTGCTGAGCACCGGACACCACCGGCTCAAATTAAGCACTGGCAACCACAGAGAGGCATGACCGTGCATCCAACATGACCATGGAGTCATTGAGACATTTTATCACCCACCGTCCAAAGTACAGAGATACCAGTGAAACATTCTTTCTTTTTAACAACTTTATGTAGCATTTTGGTATAAGGAAACATGACACACATAGCAGTCATGAAACATTCAATCTGAAGATGACAAAGAAAAAACAAGTGCGCAGCATTCCGGGAAAACACGGAGGCAGAAGAAATTGTTTATATATGTTCTGCATCCTGTCCTCAGGTTAAACAGAAATGTAATACTATTTTGAGTGTCGTTGCAGAAATTATGCTGTTCTGTCGTCAATCAGTTGTATTTTGGGATCGCCGCTCTGACCTGCCACGGTAGCAAAGTGTATTTGAATTAAAACTGTGTTGTTAAGTCTGCCCGCAAGCTTATCTAGTACCAGCCTCAGCCTGCCAGGGAACTAGGAGGCCTTGAGGCGTCCAGGGAGCGGTCTGTGGCACGCCAGCCCGGGTGTCTTATCCAGCCGGAAGCTGCAGTGGCAGAAAACGCGCTGTTCACTTAGCTGTTCTTTAGCGTGCTGGCGAAAACGGGCTTCGCTGATTTCTTGTGCAATTTACTGCAAGAAAATATTGGGGCCTTTAGCTATCTGTCTTTCTCGTGTTTTGTCGCTCTTTTTCCTGGGCATTCAGGTCTGCACTGAGACCTTGTGAAGCTGGTGAGGTGAAACTGGTGAATCATTGTCAGAGAACAAGGAATGGTGACTGTTGTACAGAGTGATATTCTAAGTAAGGGAAGCTACACCGAGGAGGTGATTGCATCCGTAGTCATCACTCCAGTACATTGTAATTGCTAGATTTTCCCACAGATCAGGAAGTGGTCTTTCTTGAATGGGCGCGTGCTGCAGTGTGCCTTCGAGTGGTTTACATTACAGTTGATTATATTGTTGGCTGCCCCCAGTCAAATGATATATCATGGTTGCAAAAGCCTCGTTGGTTGTGAAAATGCAGCGAATTGTTGGTATTATTGAGTGCGTCGCAAATCCTTGCAGCATAATCGTAGTCTTACATAGCAAAGTGGCAAACAAGCAAGAAAAAGCCAGGGCAGCCACAGCCCCTTTTTCACCACAGGTACAAAAAGATAAATGTTGTAAAACAATTGAATGTTGAAACACCAAAAGCAGGTACTGCTGCAGAAACAGATTTATTGCCGCAAAACAAACAATTGTATTTATTGATACAGTGCCCTGCAGCACACTCACTGTTCGTTGGGAGGGGTGTTGTTTTTTCACTGTTAAGGTTCTTGAAGCACGCCCATTACTTATCATTTGTAGTCATCATTGTCACTCTTCTTTGGTGCTGCCTCCTAATTGGCTAGTGCGTTTCAGGCTTTACCTCCTTTTTTATGTGGAGCATGGACCAAGCAGATTGATTCATCTTCATTAGTGTCCATCCGTTGCACGTGCTGGGATTCAGGCACTGTTTCTTTCAGTACTGCACTGTTTAATATACATCTTCTATTTTAATATTTCATACCACAGTACTCATACGTGTTTCAGAAACTTCCACCATTTCCAGTTCTTGTGCTGCTATCTCCATTTGTTCTGTTTTTTCAAACACATTTTTGGACATTGCTTATCCACGCCTGCATCTTTTGGCTTACTTGTACAACTAAAATAAAATATTGCCACACTAATGTTTTGCCTTTCAGCTATTCATCCCCTTTATGCCACATACCTTTGCGTTGATTTGTTACTTCGGTTCCTTCTTTAAATTACTTACACCCACAACTGTACTACCCTGTGCCACTCTACTCTAAGGTACCTCACTCTACGCCATTCCAAGCCACTATCTGTTCCACTGCACTCTACGCCACTCTGCACCACTCCACTATACCCCACTTTGCAACACCACTCTATTCCACTTCGCGACACCACTCTATTCTACACCACTCCATTCCACTCTTTACCACTCTGGCACTCTACTCTACTCTGCCCCTCCACTCTTCTCTATGACACTCCACTTTACCATATGCCATGCCACTCTACTCTACGTCACTCTATCCCACTCTACTCTATACCACTCTCCTTTACGCCACTGTACGCTAATCCATTCTACGTCACTCCACACTACCCCACTCCATTCCACTCTACTCCACTCAGCCACTCTACTCTATGCCACTCCATGCCACTGGATTCTACTCTACCCCAATGCACTATACTCTACCCCGCTGCACTATATTCTATGCCCCTGCACTCTAAGCCACTCAATTCTACGCCACTCCTCTCCTATCTGCTCTATGCTACTCCACTCTACGCCACTGCTTTCTACTCCACTCTACACTTCACCACTCAACTTTACACCCCTACTCCAAGCCACTCTATGCCTCTCAACTCTACGCCACTCTACTGTACACCACTCCATACAACTCTGTGCCACTCCACTCTACACCATTTCACTCTGCACCACTTCACTCTACTTCACTCTACTCCACTCTACTGCACTCCACTCCTCTCCATTCTACTCTACGCCACCCTATGCCACTTTATTCCATTCCATTCTACTCCTCCACTCTGTGCCACTCCACACCACTCTATGCCACTCAACTCTATGCCACTCCACTTCACGCCACTCCACTCCATGCAAATCCACTCTTCTCTGCGCCCCTCCTCTCTATGCCACTCCTCTCTACTCTACACCAATCCTCTATACTCTACGCCACTCCTCTCTGCTCTACGCTACGCCAGTCTGCACCACTCCACTCTATGGCACTCCTCTCTATGCTACGCACTGTGACCCTCCATTTTACGTCACTGCATTTCACTCTATGCCACCACTCTACTCTACACAACTCCACTTTATGCCACTCTACGCCACTCCACACCACTCTACACCACTCTACTCAACTCTCCTCTACGCCATTCTACGCCACACCACTAACTTGTAGCCATGCTGAATAGCATCTACACTGCTATACAATATGGTTAAATGACATTGGCAAAGCCAATAACTTTTGCATAGGCAAGACCTATTGGCTATGACAATGCTTGGTTAAAATGTGGACTAGTTCCGAGTGGTGACAGAGTGTTTTACAGAGCTGGTGGTTAAATGTTTTAATCAAAACATCAAAACCAATGACATTAGAAACCAGGCGGAGAAAAAAAGGTCCTCCAGATTGTCTTTCCAGTTAAGGATTAGTCGAGACTGGCCATCGTGGGTATCAAACAGATGGTTGAGGTGGTATTCTGGATCAGTTTTGGGACAGGCCTTGATCATGTTTTATCTGGAGGAACGTGGCATTGAATCATTATGTCTTTAAGGTCATTTTTGAAAGAGAGATGGCAGGAGGTTGTCTTGATGTTGGGGAGGAGGGTGTGGGAGTTTCACACTCAGGGGGCGTTCAAGTGTTTTAGACGTCTTGACTGAAGAAACCTTGAGAAAGAGGGTGTCTCTGCTCCTGAGTAATGTGGCCCCCGAAGATGGTTAGTTTTTGAGCCAGGTAATTTGCAGTTCCATGGTGAATGTCTCTATGGGTTTCATTGGGAAATTTATTGATGCTTGTTGATTCGATGGGGAGCTAATTGAATGTGGTCAGAATTGAGGATATTCCTTGTCAGAGGTGAATATTTTGTGTCTGGCTGTTTAGTGCTCTGGTAATGTTATCTTGATTCTCCTTGCCAAGAAACCGTTGATATAAGTGCGTTCCATTAAATGTAGTTAATATAACATTAACTGTCATACACAGATTTTGTCATGCTTTGTTTTAACTAGTCATGCTGCTGTCGATCATTAGGGGCAGTAATATGCAACCACTGTAAGGTATGGTTTGGAAAGTAAGTACATAATTATAGACCATACAAAAAAGTTATTTGAGTTAAGAAATGTTTTTAAGGGCCAAGAAACAATTACGTTTGTAAGGTTCACTGCTCAAATAGTTGATTTTTCCATATTGGACAACTATATTTTTTATAATGTGTTATATGTCTCGAAAAAATGATATGAAGGCTACAGAACGTATCTTAGAGGTTTATTTGGCCTATTGCAGAGAGAAGAGGAAAGCTTTTCAAAGTTGGCCCAAATTTTAAGTTACCACCCTCTTAAGGCCCTTATTTTAAACTTTGTGCTGCATTTAAAATGCAGCGTAGCGGTTTTCATCATCTGGTTTAATGCTGTTTATTGCCTTTCACTACTGCACACATCACTGGATCTCAGAGCCATGTGGACACATATAAATGTTCTATGTTTGTCCATTATTCTGACTACTGGAAATGGCTTCATCCTTGAGGATCAAGGTGCACCATTTCCTAAATCTGAAACTTGTACCTTATAAGGAATCCAGAGAGGTGGATTAAACTATATTCTTGCCACATGGAGACTCACCAAACGTTCATAGGATGATCGTACAGTGTACTTCCAGATCTATATAGAAGGGTTGATCACTCCTCCAGGTGAGGTGGGTTATGAATCGTCATTATCGTGCTGCGGTCTCAAGGTAGCCCCCACCTTCAGTCTTAGCTCAGAAGGATGAAAATGGCCGCCCTAGATGGAGTAGATGTGATCTGCTGTGTAAGTTGTCACGTGGTGTGCCAGAAGAGCTGAGATCTAATTCTTGGACCAAATTGTGTTATTATGTGCACATTTCTTTATCTCCCTGGTCTAAGTTATCTTTTTTGCCAAAATGTGAAATGCTTTGAAAGGGGATAAGTGATGGTATAAAGCAACAGCTACAACTACACATTTGTATTAAACGTGGGCATCTTTAGATCCAGGTTTGAAATCGAGGCCTCCTCTCTTTTCATATTTGTCTATCTGAATATTCAAACATGTGAGCATCTGGGATGGCAAATGAATGGACTTCACCGCACCCTTAGTTGGCCCTGGGAGGGGTGAAAAAGCAAAACTAGACAATTTTGTCTCATGTAAACAAGACCTCTGTGGTCATCTTGTACATTTTGTGCGCTGGATACCACAAACACTGGCAAGAGAAAGGGAAAAGACTAGTGTGCTGGGTGCTTTATTGTATGCGTAATGCATTGTACTAGTGACCATCCACATCCGAGACATTAAAACTGCCCTAGAACATGTGCCCTTTTTTAAGTGGTTCACAGTATTTCCCTGGAGAGGGCAGTGTATTGTAAAAAAACATTCAGTCGAGGTCCACAAGGGTGTGTCACAAAACACCAAAGTGTTGCACAGCTAGATTTTAGAAGAGTACCCTATTCTATAAGCATTTCACACCTGTGGTGTTTTAACAACACCTGAACTGGATTGAAAGCCTGTAGAAAGTCCTGACCAGTAAAGGCTCAAGGGTGGAGACCAGTGAAATGGTACATGGTGCCAGAAGAGATGGAATAGGAAAGGGGTGAGAATTAAAAGCCCCCATTTTGTATAAGGTCACACGGGAGAGTAAAGAACAACTGTTTTTATAGCGTTGAATTATTGATTCTGGTCACTCAAGACTAAATCTATGTCTCAGCCTGGGACTAATTGGGTGTAGTTGCCAACCAGCCTAATTAGACCCTGCATCCAACTGGAATTGTTAGGTAGACCCCCTTTCATGCACCCAACATGGTGCAGTCACACAGTGCAATCCCATCAACCAGCAATAACCACTAGAATAACCACTAAACCTGGGTTGCAGGGTAGCATGCTACTTGCAGAAAAGCAGTTCAACACCTTGTCCTGGGTATTATGCGCTATATAAATGCGATTACAGTACAGTACAGTGCAGGTAAGTGCCACAGCCTTCAACAACAGCACGCCCTCCTAGAAATAACAAAGCAACAAAATACTTAGCACAACATGCACACTGGTCCTCGTCCACCTTTTCTAGCCTTTGGGAGCTTGAGACGGGCTTCTGGTGTGAACCCCTGCTCAAAACTTTCGATTCCTTTGGCCTAGCAGATGTAGTAGGAATTTGGGCCTTGCAAAACTTGTGTAGTTTCTGCTCAGGTTGCCAACCTTTATTGCTCTAAAGTATGCAAAAGAGTGATAGATGGAATGCTTAAATTAATCTCAGCCAGTAGTAATCACTCTGGCTGCATCCAAATCCATTGTTATTTCGCACATCTTGCCCCCTCACTTTTTGTATACTTTATTGTGTCACCCTAAGTGGGACCGGTATTCCCAGACATGGGTCCCGTCTTCACTGTCTCACTGGAACCAAGCTGTACCTGACTGATGAACCCTAACTAGGGAAAAACTGGTCCTGGGTTGCTTGTGTTCTGTTTCAGGGAGGATCTGGCCTGGCAATTTCAGCTGGACTCTCCCTGTTGGAGCAGGGTCAAGACAGATTTGCATATGGCTGAACTTGAATGTACCGAGCCCCAATAACGCTGTAAGGCCATACTAATGGCAATACAGCTCTGTGCAAATCTCTAACATTTTAGTTGCATCAAATGTAAGTAAATGTTTTACTTTTAACTAGAGGTTTGGGAATGAAGGGAGATTATAGGGGTAGTGGGGGAAGGTGGGGGGAGGTGCGGCTATGTTGAAGAGAACAAGTACATTTGGCAGATGTCTGCAGGGAGAGTTCCCAAAGTTATTAACGACGGTTCCTTTAGACAGCCAATTCTCCTTGAAGATAAAATATGTGGTATTTCAGCTCGCACGCCTGGCTGTCTGGCGCTTACTGTTTTACAAGAATATGTTTTGAAAGTGGTTCCAAGATGCAGGCAGGGTGCGGGCATCCACTGGCGCAGGTTCACCTACGCACATATCTTTTGGGTTGTTGCAGAAGTCGGAATTAGTGCAAACATCTCCTTTGGTATAGTTTGATGCCGACCAGAGAACATGGCGCCTTCCTAATATCAGAACAACTTGGTGTCTTGGATTCCCCTCTGTGCTCCGCACTTGCAAGCACGCGCACTTCCGCCTGCTGGCTCGCTGTAGCTATTAGATGGCGACGTAAGGTTAAGCGCAGTTTACAAGGTAACCGAATACCGACCCGAATAAACAATGAGGTCAGAGGTTGAGCTGTTTATTAGTCGAGGGCCCAGTGCCTAGCATGCCGGCCACAGGCAGCCTGCGGCGTTATTACAGTGGCAGAAGGAACTGATCTCTTCAAAGGACACTGTTGTGTCCCTTTCTCCTCTCCAGACCCCATTCCATTCTCGCCGTGGTTTCATTTTCACTCGTTCTTCATTAAGTCTTGCTCTAAAAGCCTTTTATCTGAATACATTTACATGTCCATAGGGTGACCCTCTCTGTTAATGCTATATTTACACAACCAAATAAGCAAGCATAGTGGAAACGTGTATAGATCATCCCATGCACGTACTCCTGAGTTGTAAAGTATGCACTAGTAAAAAAAACACTGTGTCTGTGAAATGTTAAGGCTATATTCTGTCTAGAGACTTTTCGGTGATTGCAGTCTCTGGCCTCCTGTACTCATCCCTGGCCCCCCACTGTTGCATGATGCTAGCTGCCCTGCAGCTTTTCCTGCCCAGCAGTATCTGCACGTTTTGTTCAACCCTTGAGGATCCGCGGTTATCATTTCCACATCTCTGAAGTTGTGGCTCCTCGTTACTTCGTGTTTAGTGCAGTAATGCGCGTTTCACCTTTTCTAAGGTCACGGTTGTTTTGCTTACAGAGTCACAGACAAATCTCGGAAGAAAGAAGGCCGACAGAGATTGCTGGCGGAGAGGAGTCGGCTGCATTCAGTTCTTAATGTACATGGAACAACATTGCAGTCTATTAACCCCTTCGCTGCTAGCCCCCCCCCCCCCTTCGCTGCTAGGCCTTTCCCTCCTCCCTGTGCTAAGCCTTTTTTTTGGCAATTTGGGGTAGTTCGCAAAAAGGCCCCTGTAACCTTTTGACCACATAAGGTATTCACTCCAAATTAGCGTCCTTTTCTTCCAACATCATGGGGATTCTAAAGGTACCCAGGGTTTGTGGATTCCCCTGGAGGGGACCCAGAAAGTAGCCAAAATATAGCTACATTTTTTTTTTTTTTAAATGGGGAAAAAAGTGATGCAAATGAAAGCGTCTGGTTTTTTCCCTGCAAATGGTATCAACAAAGGGTTTGTGGGGCTGAAATCACCATTTTCCCAGCTTTCAGGGACTGACGGACTTTTGTCAGAAAACCAACATTTTTTTACACAGTTTTGGCGTTTTACTGGGACATAGCCTATTTTTTCTATTTTTTGTGCTTTCAACCTTCTTCCAGTTAATGGTAGAAATGGGTATGAAAGCTATAATGGATCCTGGAAAGCTATACATTTTAGAAAAGTAGACAAAATTCTGAATTCAGCAAGGGGTCATTTGTGTAGATCCTTCAAGGTTTCTTTATAGAAACTAACAGTTGAAAATAGGAAAAATTGAAAATGAGTTAAAAAAAAACCAGCCATTTGTGCCAACGTTTTCACCTGTAACTTCTTCTAATTATGACAGATGTTTGAAAGCAATATACCATTACATCCGCTGGACCTTTCTGGTTGTGGGGATATATAGGACTTGTAGGTTCACCAAGAACCCGACGAACCCAGAACCAATAACGAGCAGCGTTTTGCAATGGTTTTTTATTATGTACCAGGTATATAGCAATTAATTTGGGAAAATATATACAGTGAAAAATCGGGATGCGACACCTATGTATCTCTGAAATTGGAACAAAATATAGACTTTAGAAACAGTAGCTATTTGCACATTTCCGAAATTGTGAGTACCCATACTAGCATGAGAATTATAGGACATTTTTCAAAGTGACTTCTTTTTTACACATTGTTTTTCATTTGGAAGGCAGAAATGCATCGAAAGTCAATAGGTAATAACAGTTGCTCTACAATGCTGTGGTACCCAAAGTCTCCCGATAAAAATGGTACCTCACTTGTGTGGGTAGGCCTAGTGCCCGCGACAGGAAACAGCCCAAAACGCAACGTGGACACACCACATTTTCACAGTGAAAACTGACCCTTATTTTGCAAAGTGCCTAGCTGTAGATTTTGAACCCTAGCTCTGCCGGCACCTAGGGAAACCTAGCAAACCTATATATTTTTGACACCCAGGGGAATCCAGGATGGGATGACTTGTCTGGCTCTCACCAGGTTCTGTTACCCAGAATCCCTTGCAAACCTCAAACTTTGTAAAAAAAAAACACATTTTCCTCACATTTCTGTGGTGAAAAGTTCTGGAATCTGCTTAGATCCACAAATTTCCTATCACCCAGCGTTCCCCCAGATCTCCCGATAAAAATGGTACCTCACTCGCGTGGGTGGGTCAAGTACCCGCAATAGGCAAGGGCCCAAAACGTATTGAGGAGACATCAAAATGACCTCTCAGTAAACAACCTGGTTTTGCAAGGGGAGTCACCTGTGTTTTTGGCCCCAGGGCTCGGCTTCCATCTTGGGAAGCCTACCAAACCCACACATTTCTGAATACTAGGCACCCGGGGGAGTCCAGCAAGGTATGGCTTGCGTGGGTCCCCCAACGGTTTCCTACCCAGAATCCCCTGCAAACCTCACATTTAGCTGAAAAAATCACTTGTTTCTCAAATTTCTGTGTGGGAAAGTTCTGGAATCTGCGTGGATCCACAAATTTCCTACCACCCAGCGTTCCCCCAGGTCTCCCAATAAAAATGGTACCTCACTCGCTTGGGTGGGTCAAGTACCCGCGACAGGCAAGGGCCCAAAACGTATTGAGGAGACATCAAAATGACCTATCACAAAACAACTTGGTTTTGCAAGGGGAGTCACCTGAGTTTTTGGCCCCGGGCTCGGCGGCCATCTTGGGAAACTACCAAACCCACACATTTCTGAAAACTAGACAACCGGGGGAGTCCAGCAAGGTATGGCTTGCGTGGATCCCCCAACGTTTTCCTACCCAAAATCCCCTGCAAACCTCACATTTAGCTGAAAAAAACACATTTTCCACATATTTTTGTGTGGAATCACCGTGCCGGCACTAATGTCCTCCCCCGCAGCATTCTCCTTAGTCTCCCGAGTAAAATTATAGCTCACTTGTGTGGGTGTCCAATGCAGAATTGGCTAAAAACGTATTTAAAAAAAAATGTTGCTCTTAGAATTCTTGGTGCTATACCCTTAATCCCTATGTTTTGGGCTCTTTCCAGTCACAGGCCCTTGCCCCACCCACACAAGTGAGGTATCATCTTACTCGGGAGACTGAGGGGAACGCTGTGGGGTAGGACATTTGTGCCGGCACAGTGATTCCACCCAAAAATATGTGGAAAATGTGTTTTATTCAGCTAAATTTGAGGTTTGCAGGGGATTCTGGGTAGGAAAACGTTGGGAGACCCATGCAAGCCATACCTCGCTGGACTCCCCCGGGTGTCTAGTTTTCATAAATGTGTGGGTTTGGTAGGTTTCCCAAGATGGCGGCAGAGCCCGGGGCCAAAAACCCAGTGACTCCCCTTGCAAAACCAGGTTGTTTTGTGATAGGTCATTTTGATGTCTCCTCAATACGTTTTGGGCCCTTGCCTGTCGCGGATACTTGACCCACGCACGCGAGTGAGGTACCAATTTTATCGGTAGACCTGGGGGAACGCTGGGTGGTAGGAAATTTGTGTCAGCCCGGTGATCCTACAACTTTCCCACACAGAAATTTGAGAAAATGTGATTTTTTTCATCAAAATTTGAGGTTTGCAGGGGATTCTGGGTAGGGAAGCGTTGGGGGATCCACGCAATCCGTACCTCCCTGGACTTCCCCGGGTCTCTAGTTTTCAGAAATGTGTGGGTTTGGTATGTTCCCCTAGATGGCTGCCGACCCCGGGACCTGGTCGCAGGTGGTGAGAACTTGGTGCAAACTGGCCTGTTTGCGTCAAGATGAGCCCAAAACATCAGTGTTTCTCCTTGGACTTCAGAGGAGTACACTCTGATACCAACCAAGGACCCAGACTTGGGGAGGTGCCTCTTGGGGATCAGGGACTCACTCTTGCAGAGGCCAGCAGGGCTCAGGCAGGTCCAGTTGCAGATCCAGTGCAGCTGGGCAGTTTCTGGGAGGCCTCTGGAGCTCAGGAAGTCAGTTAGCTGACCCTTGATGTCAGTTCAGGGAGCCTGGGATAAAGGGAACAGGTCCAGTATTCCTTCTCGGGCAACAGGGCAGGCCTCAGGCAGCAGGACAGTCCTTCTGTGGTATCCACAGGTCCAAAAGTGTACTCAAGAGTTGGTCTGAGGGACCAATATTTATACCTGGTGCCAGCTTTGAAGTGGGAGAGACTTCTAGACTTCATGCCCCATTTGGTTCTGGAACTTCCTTCCTTCCCCTGCCCGGTCCCAGAATATCTGGAGTCACAAAAGGCTAGTGCGAAGTTCTTCTTTGTGTGTGTGTTCAGAGGCAGCTCCTTTGAAGTGCAAGAGTGGTAGGTGATATCTCTGCCCTCCCATCTGATCAGGGTGGCTCATCCTGCCATCATCCAGTCCCCCTTTGTGATACTGTCTGGGAGAAACGTATAAAGGCCAACTGCCAACTACATCTAGTCATGTGACTTAGGATACAGGCTGCAGGCACCAAATGATTAGGACAAGAGAAGGCCAACTTTCTAGGAGTGGCATTTTCAGAATTGTGATTTAAAATCCGACATTTCCATTAGTTTTATTAATTACAATTCTTTTGAGACCAAAAGTGACTTTCTAACCTGTTCCCATGTACATGTGGAGTACCGCAGAGTTCATCTTTGAGCCCTATGCTGTTCAACCTCTATGTTTCTCCACTTGCTAGCATCATCCGCTTCTATGGGTTACAAGCAGTATCGTATGCCGACGACACCCAGAACATTGTGTCGATCCCCAAGGACACAGCAGCTACTGCAGTCAATTTCTCCCATTGTATATCAGCTGTAGCAGAATGGATGGAAAGGAATTTCCTGGAACTCAGCAGGGAGAAAACTAAGGTCTTGCTCTTTGGGGCGCAAGCCTCCATTTCGAACGACAACTGGTCCCCGGCTACTCTGGGCACCCTGCCTGCTCGAGCAGAGACGGCCAAAAATCTTGGGGTGGTGATCCTAGATATCAAGCTTTCTTTGAATGGACAGGCCAATTGTACAGTTACAACTTGCTTCTGGTTTATAAGAAGATTGAAAAAAATCTTCCCATTTATTCCCTTCTCGGTGCGGAAGCAGGTCGCTCTGGCATTGGTCATGTCCAGAATTGACCACTGCAATGCTTTCTACCTGGATACGAATAACTGCACACTGGCAAAATTGTAGGTCGCGCAGAATGCACTTGCCAAGGCCATTCTCGACATTCCCAAGCATCAATCGACCTCTAAGGGGCTGTTCGAGTTGCACTGGCTGACTATTATAAAGCGAGTCGTGTTTAAGGCCCTCTGTATAGTACACAAGGCTCTCCGTCAAGTGAGTCTAGCTGAGATAAGGGAGATGTTCCATCAGTACATCCCAGGTAGACATCTCCACTCAGCCCATCTGAATCTGGTCATTTTGCCCACAATCGGAAAGAAGAAAATGGGGGGGGGGGGCTAAGAGCTTTCTCAGTCGCTGCGGCCAGCTTGTGGAACTTGCTTCCCCACACTCTGAGTTCGATCACAGGGCTCTTGCTCGTTAGAGAGGCTGTAAAGTTTTGACTGTTTTCCCTATAGACAGACCCTTTAGCAGTGTGTATAAGTGTCTAAGCTGCTACAGAACTGATCTCCGTGACTACAGCTCCTTGACACCTTTGGGCATTTGTCACGCTTTAAAAGTTTGGTGAAAATTAAATTCTCAAACAAAAGTTTTCTCTTATTAAATGTAATACGGTAACCCAATGTTATCCTCTGAGAAAGGTAGGCCTTACAGTAGTGAAAAACACATTTAAGAGTTTTCAACTACCAAGACATGTAAAAAGTAGAAGTGCCTGCCCATCTTATTAAATACGCTGCACCCAGCCCTATGGGCTGTTTAGGGCCTACCATAGGGGTGACTTGAATGTAATAAAAAGGAAGGATTAGGCTTTGCAAAAGGTTTATTTTGCAGGTTGAAACAGCAGTTTAAAACTGCACACAGGCTGCAACGGCAGACCTCTGATATGTTTAAAAAGGCTACTTTAGTGGGAGACACAATAAGTGCTGCAGGCCCTCAAGTAACATTTAATTTGCAGGCTCTAGGTGCATGTAGTACCACTTTACTTGGGGCTTTCAAGTAAATTAAATGAGCCAATTGTGTGTAAGCCAATTGTACCATGTTTCAAAAAGAGTGCACAAGCACTTTAGCATTGGTCACTTTAGCATTGGTAAAGTTCACCGAGTCCTAAATGGCATCAAAAACGTTCTCAGAAAACAGGAGGTGTGAAGTAAAAAATCTTTAGGGCGTGGCCCTGCATAATGGGCCAAGTCCAACAATGGGCATCTCTTTATTTCTCCTGTTTTACCTTAAAGGTTAATGCTTCGTCTTTAATTTTTGCCGCATGAGGTTGGAGCATGGGTGGCAGGCAGAAACCACATGCCAGTCAATTGTCATCTGCACCATAAAGATGGTCTAGATTGATGGAATAGTGTACCTGGTGGAGTGGGCTGGCGGTGGAGTTAGTTTGTTCAATCCTTGGGTAAAGGCAGTTTTACTCTGACAAAAGAACATTGTTTGATGTGTACCATACAAAGGCATGAATCTTTTGCCTAAATCATCAGTATTGCTCTATATACTTCTTGTCCCTTCACTTCATAATCCACTTCACAATGCCTGCAAACATGCTGAATGGTTTCCAAACATGGTGAGGATGGAGCTGCGGGAGCAAATGGGGTACCCCAAAATCTGGGCGGCCCAATATTTGCCTCAATCAGATTTCCCATTTTCCATTGGATTAGACACAATGTTAGACCTTAATTTCATGCTGCAATGGAAGGCATCTCCCAAACATCAAAAGGTGGAAATACAATTTATTAGTAAATAGGGTGAATTGAATAGGCCCCGTAAATACCTGTGTTCTAGATCAATAAAAACTTAAATGTTTTTTTTTTTTTTTACAGAATACTAAAATAAAGTGATACAGAATCAATTCCCATTAAGGCTTTCAGTGTAGAGTTATACTGAGAATGCAACAATCAGAAATTATTCTAAGTCCCAAATGGGCTGCAAAATCAGAAAAGAAATGGGCAGCATTCTTGGAAGCATCTAGGTGATCGGGAACATTTTCTGGCTCACCCCTAAAATGAAGGTGTTTTTGTTTTTTTACATTATTCTTGCAGATGAAATTACAGAAATCACAGTAAGACTGTAGTGTGAGCAAATGTATCATTTAATCCGGAAATCAGAGTACATGAAAAATAAACGTCACATTGCCTTCACACTTAAGCACTTACCCACTGTATGAATAATAATTCAACACCCTCCATGCTAATGTCGTCTGGAGATGATATAACACAATAAGATACATTAATAATAGTATGTTATGTGAATGAATAGAGCACAGTGATTCAACGGAAGAAACCTTGGGATGTTACAAGTCAGCGGAACAGAGAAAAGTTCATCTAGAGCAAAATAATAACAACAATGGAAATAAACCATTCTATGTCAGCTTCACTATGTGCTGCAGAGTTTGCCAGGAGAGAATGTGGGTGGGGTGTGGGGGGATGAGCAGAATGAGTGACGGAGATGACTTTCATTTTAAGCAAAATTGAGTCTGCACTAAAATGTGGCATGTTCAACATTCATTAGTAAAACACACTTCTACACATCATAGAAACTGTTTCAAGGGCAATAGCACTCAAATCAATGTATACATATGACATCAAGTGTGAAAATGCATTCTGCTAATTGTTAAATATGCACAAAATTATAAATATCTCTTACAGAACTCACACTTCATGTCTTAGCTGCATCATGATCTGTCTGACAAGTTTTAGCACATTTTTCAGCAGTTAACTGTTGTCTCGCTCTAGTCAATGTACCTACCTCATAACTTTAGATGCACCTAATTCAACTCAGTGGTTCTAATTACATCAATTTTTCACAATGGTTAAAGTTTGAGGTGGCGTGGCTATGATTCAAATGAGTCTAAATAAAGGTCTCTGCAGCAGCAGACTTTTAACTCGAACAGCTAAATCATCAGTTAACCACATATATATATATTTATACTTATCACTCTTCCAGTCGAAAGAAATGTGCCGCACTCACGGGCGGATTCCCAGTCTTTACGTTTTAATTAAAATCCAGGCTGTAAACAATAGGATCCACATCCCTTACCGTTTCGGTCCCGCTGTATATCCCGTGACCAAGGTCCCAGCGGGACCGAAACGCGTAGGGATGTGGATCGTATTGCAATGTAGGAGAATGAGCGACCTCCAGTTTTGCTTTTGCGGATGTGGGGAACGTGTGCGAGTGAGGCAGAGCTTAGGTATCTGGTGGGTTGATGAAAGTGTATGCGGCTGTTTAGGTATTCTGGTCCTGGTTCGTGTAGGGCTTTGTATGTGTGCGTGAGAAGTTTGAATTGGCTGTGCTTGTGAATGGGGAGCCAGTGAAGCTTCCTGAGGCGCAGTGTGATGTGGGTGCGGCTTGAAGGATTCAGGCCCACAGAGCATGCACAGCAAATGATGACTGTCCATGTACTTAAGGACCCAGGCTACACTAATGGCTGCAAAAACACCCTCATAGCAGGCCCATCAAACAAATACACAAGAGAGTAATTTTTTGTGAATTGTTTTTGTTAGTGTATGGACCTGTGCTTGAGATTCTCTCCTGATTATAACCTCACATTAGAAGATTTCAGAGACTATATTTACATTGTTGGGAATGAGATTACAGAACAACTACAATCTGTTCTGAGGGCATTAAACACACTACCAGTGACTGCGAAAGAGGTTTCAGCACCATCAACCTGATAATTTCACCCTAATGAAACTGTCTGGTTATTGTATGCCTGTCTAAACTAATGTTCATAGGTCTCATGAGCCCGCTTCTTCTTCTTAGGATCCATTGCCAGATGTTAACAGATGGCTGACTGCTCATCGCCATGTGGATGATACTCCGTAAAGGAAGGTAGATCCTACTCCCCATCACAACAAAGATACCAGATCCATGGTATTTTTAAGTGATTTTGTTACCCACATGTTAGGAATTCAGAGCTGTAAAAGGTCTCGTCTTATGGTTACACATCCTTTGGTAATATAGCATGGTCCACGATGTCTGAATTAATGTTTGTGCAGAATATTCAATTATAACTTTCTTTCATAAGGAATATTGTTTGCTATGGTTGGAATACCAAATGCAGTGTTCAACTTGCATTTTGTTGATATTGGTAAAAGTGGACAAAAAATGTAAGGGTGTGTACAATGGTGGTATGGTAGGTAGGATAACAAATGTTAGAGTTTTGATATTCCCAATTTTAGTTTATTGCATTTTTAATGCAATGCACAAACATTGCTTTGTTCTTGATGCCAAGTGTAGTATGCCTAACTTGTAGCACTTAGTGGCTTGTCTACTGTATTTAATCAGTCACCAAACTTCATCAACATTTGAGCTGTTAATTCCTTCAGGCAGGGAATTCAAGTCACAGACTTAGGCACTGATCAGCTTTCATTTATTAAATCTCGTAATGCACTCTAGTGTACTCATGATTGACCTGCTAAGCATATGTGGGAGATCTTAAGCTCTGATGTCAATTCTTGTGATGCCACTTCCTGTGAGGTCATGGGCCGTGATGCCATTTCCTGTGATATCACGCGCAGTCACTTGCATGCTGCCTGCCTTGCTGAGTCCCCGCACTTCTCTTTTTAGGACTTGTGCCCTGGCTGCTACATTCCCTCCAGAAATCTGTGTTACTCACACCAAAACTTACTGGTCACACCTAAACCCCTGTCTACGACCTCTAGATTCCAGTCTCTTCATCTGCAAGGCCCCCATCACTGGAATGCCTTGCATCCTAACTTCTGTGGCTGCCCCATACCTAATGAATTTTAAAACCAATCCTCTCACAAAATTGGATTATGTAAAGACGCCCATCACATTAAAAAATGTAACAGGTCCACCCTGTGGATGGGGTCCTCGGGCCTAATAAGACTCTGGGAGGGGGCCACTTGGCGGGAGATTACAAAATGGTCCCGCCAGGCGGTAGCAAACACAGATTTCCCTGCCCGCACCGGTATGGGCAGGGGATCTGTTATGTCTCGGGGTGGGCTCCTCGGGATGTAGCTAGTGAATTGGTCCAGCGGGATAGGGTCCCCGCGGATATAATGGCTCAGGAAGGGGAGTCATGCGGCCCCTCTCCCTTTTAATTAGGTTAGCATCCCTGGGGGATGGGGTCCCCAGGGCCTTCAGAGGCTCAGGTGGGGGAGGGGGCACATGGCCTCCCTCCTCTTGGTGACAAATTTTGGCCCCAGGGTTGGGCATTCTGGGGCCTGTAATGGCTCGGGGTCTGCCAGCCCCCCCTGACCATTTGGAGACATTTTTACCCCAGGGTGGGTTCCCTGGGGGCTGTGAAGGCTCGGGTGGGGGGCCGGGCGCCCCCCCTACCTCCCCATATTGAATTAGTCAGGCCCCAGGGGTGGGCTCCCCAGAGGTAATAATGGCTAGGGGAGGGAGGCCGCACGCTCCCCTCCCATTAGTAAAAGAAAGCGGCCCTGGGCACCATTTTTTTCTGATCCTGCAACATTCCTGCAGGATCTTCCAGTACGGAAACCGCCCTCCTCGCCGCAACAGATAACATCCGCACCCTACTGGACAAAGGAGAAACAGTAGCCCTCATCCTCCTCGACCTATCAGCGGCGTTCGACACAGTCTCCCACCGCACCCTAATACGCAGACTCTACGACGCAGGAATCCAGGACAAGGCCCTCGACTGGATCCGCTCCTTCCTCTCCGGCATGACGCAGCGGGTCAGACTCCCCCCTTTCCTCTCGGACCCCACACCTACCACCTGCGGAGTCCCCCAGGGCTCCTCCCTCAGCCCGACGCTCTTCAACGTCTACATGGCTCCACTCGCACCCATCGTCAGAACCTACGGACTCAACATCGTGTCATACGCAGACGACACCCAGCTCATCCTCTCCCTATCCAACGAGCCCAACACCGCCAGACGCAACTTTCGAGAAGGCATGGAAGCCGTCGCCAAATGGATGAAAAACAGCTGCCTACAACTAAACACCAACAACAAAACAGAAGTACTCATCATGGGCCCAAACCCCGATGCCTGGAGCGACACCTGGTGGCCACCCGCCCTCGGAAACCCGCCAACCCCCACGGACCACGCACGCAACCTGGGAATCATCCTGGACTCCGAGCTCAAAATGGACCGCCAGATCAACTCTGTCTCGTCTTCCTGCTTCCACACCGTCCACCTCCTTCGTAAGACCTTCAAATGGATCCCCCTCGAACACCGAAAGACCGTCACTCACGCCCTGGTCACCAGCAGACTCGACTACGGCAACGCACTCTACGCCGGAATAAACAAAAACCTCACCCGCAAGCTACAGAACATCCAGAACGCCGCCGCAAGACTGGTCCTCAACCTGCCAAAACACTGCCACATCTCCCAGCACCTGCGCACACTCCACTGGCTCCCTGTCGAGGCGAGAATCACCTTCAAGATGCTCACCCACGCACACAAGGCCCTCCACGGCACCGGACCAGCAAACCTGAACAGCCGACTCAAATTCCACGCACCCCAAAGGACCCTAAGATCAGCCCAGCTCTCCTACGCCGTGGTCCCCCGCACCAGAAAGACCAGATCGGGAGGCCGCTCCTTCTCCTTCCTTGCGGCCAAAGCATGGAACGCCCTTCCGCTCCACCTCAGACAGACAACATCGCTCCCCATCTTCGCAAGAAACCTCAAAACCTGGCTCTTCGACAGACCCCCTCCTTGATGGATGGAACCTGCACCACCCCCCCCCCCCCCTAGCGCCTTGAGACCCTTACGGGTGAGTAGTCGCGCTTTATCAAACCCCTGATTGATTGATTGATTGATCGCAGCAATTTTTGCCAATGTTTTTGTTTTTGGCTCCAGGGTGTGTCCCTCTGGGTCCCCCCATGGGGCCTAGGGGGTCAGGGTATTCTTGCCCTTCCCCTTATATATTTTTTTTAACATGTTCAGGACAGGGGACTAAGTCCCCGAGTCCTGTAATGGCTGCCAGCAACATTTTTCTCATGTTACTGGCAGCCAAACAAAGCTCTTGTGGGAGTCTGACTCCTGTGGGAGCGAGATGGCCCAAGGGAAATAAAGCTCCCTGGGCCAATCAGAACGCTCTATTTTTAAATTGGCGCTCCCGCTGAAGTCTGTCAAGACTCTCGCAGACCCAACTGTCCTGATATCTATATTTTGTTTTACCCTTAATTTCTGAAAAACTACTGATCAGACTTACACCATATCACAAAAAGCACAATCTGCGCACCAAGATCTAGCTTCCTGCCAAATTTGGTGTAACCAGTCATAAAGTAGTATGTTTTTGGAAAGCTTTGTGGAGATTCGGCAAACTGTTCCAAAGTTATCAGCAACACAAAAACGCCTTTCCTATGGAACAGCTGATCTAACTAGAACTACCCAGTGAGATATATATATATATATATATATATATATATATATATATATATATATATATATATATATATTCACTGAAAAAACCATAGGTTTTAGGGACAGTTATAGTTAGTTGGACATTGCACTCGTACAAAACCCGTGAAATTCCCCCGTTATAGTTAGTTCAGCTAACTATAACTCGCGCCCCGCAATGCACTGCTGATGACGTCACATATTACATCACTCATGACATGGTCAGTGACATCACTGATGACATCACTGATGACATCTCAAATGACATCACTGATGACATCACTGATGACATCATCCACGTGATAATCTGATGCACCTCCTCACACCCTAATATAACCTTTGATACACCCACTCTAAATTACAGACTGCCATTCGCAAAACCATAGACACTCCAACACCAATAACTACATACCCACTCACTGATTCTTAGGTCTACACACACATCCACTCACTCACCCGTACAGTCACTCATACTTACGGTCACTCAGTACAGGACTATCATATGCACTGATACTCCTATATAGACACTCAAACACCGCCACTCATCCATAGAGGTACTCACACACCTAGTCAGTCATGCAAATAATTAAACACACTGCCATTTACTCACCTATACAGTTATACTCACACCAGCTCACTTATTCATACAAATACTAGCACATTCTTACGCTCTTATACAATCACTGATACAAGCACACACTCATCCATACAGTCACTCTCACAATCACACACTCTCGCTTATAGCTATTTATATACTCCAACACACATATATACTGCCTTTCACATATGTAGTTACTCTCACATGTACCACTGGGACATACATTCACTCACTAACACACTCTTACACACACTTACCCACCCATACAGTCTATCACAGATGCACTCTTGAAACCATCCACCCAGTGAATCACCCACTCACACATCTATGCACAGAGTCGCACACACCCCACCCACACAAACACTCAGGCACCCATACAGATACTCAGACAACCAATCAATAACTCATATAGACACTCATGTAGCTATTCACAAACCCATGCAGCCACTTACACAGCAACAGACAGACGGATACAGACATTCACCCAGTTTAGTCACTAACCCATGCATTCAGTAAGATACGTTTAATCACTCACTTATAGAGTTAGTCACGCACCTACTAAATCATCCATACAGACACTTATACACCCACTCATTCTTCAATACGCCTTTCCCTATATATATTAAAAATATTTAAACTTTACAGAAACACACAGTCACTGGATGATGTCATCATTGAAGTCATTTGAGATGTCATCAGTGATGTCATCAGTGATGTCACTGACCATGTCATGAGTGATGTAATATGTGACGTCATCAGCAGTGCATTGCGGGGCGCGAGTAATAGTTAGCTGAACTAACTATAACAGGGGAATTTCACGGGTTTTGTACGAGTGCAATGTCCAACTAACTATAACTGTCCCTAAAACCTATGGTTTTTTCAGTGAATTTCAAAGGTTTTTAAATGCTAATTCCTAACTGTAACATGTCTGAAACCTATGGGTTTTTTCAGTGAATTTCAAAGGTTTTGTAAATGACAATTTTTAAATGTATTAATTGTTATATTTATTTTTTGATACTGATTTACAACATTTTTTAAACTATTTATTTTTAGATATTTTATTTTTTAAATTACATTGTAATTACATTATACATTACATTACAAAATATACTTTCTCAGAATGAATTACTTTAGTTTAAATACTTTGCAAATAGGCAAAAGACTTTTAAGTACAGTAGTTACAGTTGTTGCAATGGGCAACACAATTTCAAACACAATGCAACATTGAGCTCAATGTGAATTTCTAGTTAAATGCAATTAGTTACTTTATGGATTACTTTTCTAACCACAGGACTGGATCCTAGATTCAGTCCTGGGACATCTCCTGTAAACAGTTGAGTAAAAGCGTTTTGGTTACAGTAGTGATTTTTAAGGAATATTATTGTATTTTAAAAGTTGACAAACTTTTTCACATAGAATCACCAATGTTATCCTATGGGAGGAAATTCACTTAGCAGGTAAGTAGTGTTATCGTTACTTTTTATTACTCAGTGGTGGATCCTGGATCCAGCACTGGTGCATCTCCTGTAAACAGTTGAAAGAATGCGTTTAAGTCATACAGGCGATTTTTAAGGAATATTTGTAGTTTGTGAAAATCGACACTTTGAAACTTTTCTGCTGAAAACCAGACAATGGATTCCTATGGAAGGAAATACAAGTTACTGGTAAGTACGGTTAGAATTACTTTTCAGGGTCAGTGCTGGGCTAAAAGATGCAGCACTGGGTTCTCTCCTGATAACAGGTGAGTAAATCGGAATACGTAGTTCGGCTGATTTTAGAGGAATATTATAAAGTTCCAAAACTCCACACTTAGAAGAATTTCCAAGTGAAACCAGTCAATGTTAGCCTATGGAAGGAAATTCAAGTTACTGGTAAGTACGGTTAGAATTACTTTTCAGGATCTGTACTGGGCTCAAAGATGCAGCACTGAGGTCTCTCCTGATAACAGGTGAGTAAATTGGAATTCGTAGTTCAGCTGATTTTAGAGGAATATTATAAAGTTCCAAAACTCCACACTTAGAAGAATTTCCAAGTGAAACCAGTCAATGTTAGCCTATGGAAGGAAATTCAAGTTACTGGTAAGTACGGTTAGAATTACTTTTCAGGATCAGTACTGGGCTCAAAGATGCAGCACTGAGGTCTCTCCTGATAACAGGTGAGTAAATCGGAATTCGTAGTTCTGCTGATTTTAGAGGAATATTTGGTGAAGGAAGGGGGTGGGGCCTGAGGTGACATGTCTGCAAACATGCCCTGTGGCGCGTTTTAAGTTGGAGAATTAATTCCTCCTCAATCCCGAGGGTCCCTAGGGGCCAACTAGCCCACAAGATACCTCCAGTATGTGCCAGAGAGCTGCGTTGCAGTGAGGTGTTCAGAGGCCACGCCCCTTTTTACAACACTCTGCAACGCAGCTCCGTGGCGCTTACTGGAGGTACCTGGTGGGCTAGTTGGCCCCCAGGGACCCTCAGGATTGAAGGGGATTTAATTCCCCATCTTAAAACGCGCCACGGGGCCTGTTTGCACACACGTCACCTGAAGCCCCGCCCCTCCCTTCACCACTGTGCAAACGCGCCCCGTGGCGCGTTTTAAGTTGGGGATTAAGTCCCCTTGAATCCTGAGGGCCCCTGGAGTCCAACTAGCCCACCATGTTCCTCCAAAAAGCGCCACAGAGCTGTGTTGCAGAGAGGTGTAAAAAGGGGCGTGGCCTCAGAACACCTCTCTGCAACGCAGCCCCCTGGCGCATCCTGGAGGTTCCTGGTGGGCTAGTTGGCCCCACAGGGACCCCAGTATTCAAGGGGAATTCGTTCCCCCTCTGCAAACGCGCCAGGGGGCGCGTTTGCAGAGTGCTGGAAGGAGGGGGCGTGGCCTCCGGCTCGATGCCGGTCTTTTTTTTTCAGAAAGGGGGCTTTGTGGCCCCCCTTGTTTTTCTAATTTCTTGGCCCTGGGGACCCCATCCCCCAGGGCCTGCCCCCTAATATCTTGTTTAAAAAAAAAAAAAATTGGAAGGGGGCCGCGTGGCCCCCCTCCCCAGGCCTTAATCAGCCCCGGGGACCCCATCCCCCGCGGCATAGCCTTCTTTTTTTTTTTTTTTAAATGTTATGGAGGGGGGCTGTGTTGCCCCCCTCCTTAGGCCACTTATGGCCCCGGGGACCCCATCCCCCAGGGCCGGCGTATGTTTTTTTTTTTTTTTTTTTATTAACATTTGGGGAGGGGGGCCGCGTGGCCCCCCCCTCCTGGGCCACTACTAGCCCCGGGGTCCCCATCCCCCGGGACTGGCCCTCTCCGTTGGGGACCGTGGGGGGGTCCCCAATCCCCCCACGGTCCCGCCGGCTCCCCACGTCCTTCAGGAGCCGGCATTGCTTTTCCACATGGGGAGCTGCTAAGATGCAGCTCCCCGTGTGGAAAAGCAATCGGCTTTGGTTTTTGGAAGAGAGAGCAGGTTTCCTGCTCTCTCTTCCAAAAACCAAAGCAGTTTGCTATGACAGGACGGGAGCCGCGAGGCTCCCGTCCTGTCATAGCAAACTACAGTGTCCCGGGGTAGGCACCCCGGGACACTGCAGGAGCCGGCCCTGGGGGTGGTGGTCCCCAGGGCCATCAAGGGCTCCAGGAGGGGGGCCGTGCGGCCCCCCTCCCTCCATTGGCAAAGCCCCGGGGAGGTGGTGGTCCCCGGGGCTCGGGGGTCCGTAACGGACCCCCATATTGAAATATTTAGTGCCCCGGGGAGGTGCCTGTCCCCGGGGTGTGTGGGGGGGCTCGAGCCCCCCCACACAGGTAATTTAAAAAAAAATAACAAGAAGCCCCGGGGCTGCGGGAGGGCCGAGAGCCCTCCCGCAACATTTTAATTCAAAGCCCCGGGGGGTGGCGGTCCCCGGGGCTTGGGGGGCCTTAGAGGCCCCCCACATAAAATATAAACCCACCCCCTGCATGCCCCCGGGACTTGGGCCACCCGGGGGCAAAATAGCATCAAAGCGCGGGAGACCGCGCTTCGATTTTTTTTTTTTTATCGGCGGGATCCGCGCACCCTAAGCGCATCCCGCCAATTAAAAAAAAAATATATATTTTTTTTCTGCCCAGGGGGTCCTTGTGGGACCCCCTGAGCAGACCTAGGGGGTCAGGGTGTTTCTACCCTGCCCCCTTTGTGCGTTTTGCGCACTTGTTTCTTGTGCCTCGGTTCTACTGAGGGACAAAATGGCTGCCAACACTTCCTGATTTGGAGTGTTGACAGCCACTTGACAGCCAATTAGCATGCTGCTCGTGATCGGGACGGTGCGCGCAGGGTGCGCTCCGGGTGCGCGGATCCGACGCGGCCATAGATATATATGTGATTTTACTTGTGATTTTCTCAGGAACTACTGAACGGATTTACACCATTTAAGCAAAAGGCACGACTCTGAACCAAGGGCTACCTTTTTGCCAAATTTGGTGTAATTCCGTTCAGCAGTTCGGGCTGTAGCTGCGATGAAAGGAACCTATGGAAAAATGAATGGGGAAAACACGTTTTGGGACCCCCCTCTTTTCTCGGCCCCCGCTTGACGAATCACCCCGAGACTTTCAGGGTAGGAGCGGACCGGAGCGGGCCACAAAGTTTGAAAATTTCGCGAAGATTCGTCAACCGGCGCAAAAGTTATTTCAAATAGAATGTTGCGGATTTCCTATGGAAAATAGGTCCTAACTATAACTATCTACTGGCGACCGCCAGTAGATTATATATATATATATATATATACATATATATATATATTATACACACGTTTCGGTGGACACAGCCACCTTGATCACATAGCGCGGCCGCCATTACTAAAGCCATAAATACCACTTGGAAATGCCTGACAGGTAGTGGCCACAGAAAACATGCTAATGCATGCATTCATGGAAAGTGTAAATATAAAAATGTAAAAACGCCAATATTTCATTATAAAATTCAAAGCATGAAACATATGGCATATTAGTTCATTACTATTGCAACATAGAAATCGAACATTCAAAATTAAACAAACTAGTGCTAAACAAGGTAAAGCAACACACTATGTAACACTCTGCAAGACCCAAGGCAGGAAGTAAATAATAAACTGCAATGTTGCCTTGTTATTCAGACAAATAGTCTGCCTGGATCGAACATAAAAATTCATTAGTACACTCTTGGTGTGGTGTGGCCCCTGCTGAAAAGTCTCGTACAGGTTAGGGATGGGGACAATGCACATTAATACCAACTAATGTCATAGCAAATATGGATGTAGTCTAAATATTGCTGCACTTCGCAAGGTGAGCCAAAAGAGCAAGATGAACCCACAAGGCTGAAAATATAGTGCAAATGTAGATCCCAAGTGGGCATATACTAGACTGCAAATTAAGGCGACATGTGCTGCCTTAATCAAGAAAAAGAATGGATTGTTGGACAAGTGTCCCTGGCGGCCCTCCAAAATCAAGACATACAAGAGATAGTCCTCCGGCTAAGCCACACACACACAGTAGCAAAGAGTTACCTGTGTGTTACTAATAATCAAAAATTAAATGCACAAAAGTGTGAAGTGAGTGTTCGAAAAATAGAGTGACACTAACCCACCCAAGTGAAAAAACTTAAAGAGAAAAACTTATAAAGGCCAGCAGAATATTCTGCTTGCAGCTAGAAGCACTAGAACTGGGCTGAAGGAGCGTGAGGAGCGTGCCCGATGTTGGGAATGTTAAAAATGGATATACAATTCCTCGTCCGAGTTCAGACCATTGGGGATCTTGCTATTAAGCAAAATAATATAGCGGGACTCGAGTCTGCGCAATTTAAGTTCCCTGTTGCCACCCCTTATGTGACTGGGAACTGAATCTATCACAAAATACACCAGATCTCCACTGTTGCACCCATGTATGTCATTGATGTGTCGTGCGACAGGGTATGTCTTGTCATCCTTTGCAATTGCTCTTAAGTATTGAAGGATTCTTATGTGGACCATATGTTTAGTACTGCCCACATAGCGTTTTGGACAAGAACATTGGAGCACATACACCAAAAAGTCACTCCTGCAGTTGAATGAATGACTGATTTTCAAAGTGGTGTTACTAAGAGGACTATAAACCTCACTGGTGTTTTGGCCGATGGTACATGCCTTGCATTTATGACATTTATGGAAACCTGGGGGCGATACCAACCAAGACTCTGATTTGGCCATTTCCGGACTATTTGGACACAATTCTCCCCTCATAGATTTAGCCCACCTGAAAGATGAGTGGATGTTTGGGCATAGAGGGTCCAATAATCGGATCACTGCGAATCAGACTCCATTGTGAGTGGAAGATGTTCCTCACTCTCTAGTGGTAAGTGTTATACCCCATAATCATTCTCACAGAGCCCTGTGTATTAGATTTAGTCTTTCTCTGTTTGAACAACAATGCCTCTCTAGGAATAGAGTCAACTTTGGTCTTTGAGTTTTTCAACACCTCAGGGCTGCAACCCCGCGCAAGGAATCTGTGGTCTAGCTCAGCCTGAACTTCCCTCAAAGACTGAGCCTCGCTGCAATTTCTTTTCATGCGCAGGTTTTCCGCATAAGGAATGCTGTGCCTCAATTTGAGCGGATAAAAACTCTGCACATGAAGTATGGAATTGCCCGCGGTCTCCTTGCGGAAGGTCCTGGTGTGGATACGATTATTGTGGACAAAGACCTTCAAGTCTAGAAACTCGACCTCACTTGTGCTGATGTTACTGGTAAATACTAAATTGATATCATTAGCATTAAGCCGATCCGCAAAGGCCCTAGCTGATTCTATGGACCCTTTCCAAAGCACAAAGAGGTCATCGATATCCCGTGACCAAAGGACAATGTTCTCAGTCCATTCTTCCGAAAAGTCAGAGGTGAGCACCTGCTCCTCCCACCAGCCCATATGCAAGTTCGCATAGCTGGGGGCTATAAACACAAAATCAAGTGTCCAATTTCACTTGAGCTCACAAATCACAACCTTTGGGTTAAAGAGGGTGACCCCTAGATGAATTAGAACCGTAGTGAAGCAGAGGTGGCTCACCAAGACTCCCAAAGCCAATAAGACCACCAGATTGTGTAACCCTGGGGTCTTCAGCAGGTCGATCATGAGCTACCAGTAGCTCGCAGGCTGCCACTGAGGAACTCAAAGAATACAAATACTTGTCAGCAGGCTTGATGATACGCAGTGGCCCACTTCAGTTAATCAGGAATTGTAGAGCGGGGCTGCATCACCTGTGAGGGTGTCGAGGTGCTGGGAGATCATGCTGCCTGTTCTCCTATTGGTTGAACATCCAGGACTTGAGGTCCTTCCTGAGCTGCTGGAGCAATGGTGAAGCTGTTAGGTGCACGGGAGGTTGTTCCAGGCCTTAATCACCAGCTGGGAGAAGGCGCGGCCTCCACTGTTCGTCCGGCAGATGCGTCGGTGGCTACTAGGGAAGGGAGTCAGAACGGCGGTTCCTGGTTGGTAGAAATTCACTTGTTTGTTGAGGTGTGCTGGTCCTTCATTATGTAGTACCTTATAAGCGCAGGTGAGCAGCTTGAACTGGCATCTCATTGCGACTGGTAGCCAGTGGAGTTTCCTGAAGTGAGGGGTGATGTGCGTCCATTTGGGAAGGTCGAGGATGAGTCTGGCTGCTGTGTTCTGGATAGTCTGGAGTTTTCTCATGAGTTGGGCAGTGATTCCTACGTAGAGGGAGTTGCCGTAGTCGAGTAGTTCGGGTAGTGTTGGGTGGGAAGGTAGCTGTTTAAAACACTGACCAGGTTTCTGTGAAGGCTCAAACGAAAAAGCTGACAGTAGGATGATGCAAACTAGCCTCTTCTGAAAAATTATTTATTTACTTTTCTGCTTTCTTTCTTGATGCTCCTTCCTCCTCTTTCCTTTTTGTTTGCTTTCATGTGTTTCTCTCCTTTCTCAGTTTCTTTAATCCCATCCTTTATTCCCTCTTTCTTTCTCTATCTTCATATCTTTTTACACTACTACTTTCTTCCCGTGCTTCTTTTTCTTCCCCTCCTTCTTTGTGGTCCACTCTTTTTCAGTTTCTTGCTCGATTTTTGCATCTTGTCTTCATTTTATTCTTGCTATGTTTCTTTTTTTTCCTTTGTATTTCATTTCTACCTCTACTTTACTCCCTTTCCTCCATTTTCTCCTTTCTTTCTTTTTCTTTCCTCTTCCATTCTTTTTCTCCTCTTTTTTCTTTTATTTCTTTTATTTCTTTTTCTCTGATTCTTTCTTCTTCAGCTTTCTGTCTCTCCTTCTTTCTCTTAATATTTCTTTCCTTTGTTCTTACATTTTTTCTCCCCTGCTTTGTCTTTCTCCTTTCTCCATTTAGTTTTCCTCCCTCATCTCTTTCTTGATTTCTCTCCTCCATTTCCTTTCTTTTATCCTACGTCTTTTTTCATATTTTTATCTTTTCTTTTCCTCTTTCTTTCAGTCTTCTCTTTTTTCTCTATCTTCATCTTTACTTCACTGTTATTCCCTCTTTCTTTTTCTTGTTGTATTTACTTATTGTACTTTTTCCTTTCTTTTTCTCCTTTCTTCCTCCACTATTGTGTTTTTCTCCATTTCTCTCCTTATTTCCTTTTTCTTTTTCCTCTTAATTTATCCTACTTTCCATCTATTTCTCATTCTTTTTTCTTTCTCTTGCTTTCTCGTGCTTTTTCTTTTTTCTTTTCATACTAATTCCTTTGCCATTCTTTGTTTTTCCCTCTCCTTTCATGTATTCCGTTTACTGTTTCTTTTTTGTCCTCTCTCATTTTCTTGTAATTTCTTCATCTCCTTTCTTTTGCTCCTTTCTCTGTTAATTTTTATTTTTTTCCTTTCTTTTTCTCCTTTCTTTTGTTCTCTTTCCCTGACTTTCTCTGCTTCTTTCGTTCTTATTTTCCTTTCTTTCTCTATCATTTCTTCTCTCATGCTGTTATCCCCTCCTTTCTTTGCCTATTTCTCCCTTCGTCTTCTCTCTTCCTCTACTTTTTCTATCAGGTTCTCTGCCTCTCTTTCTCTCTCTCTATTTCCCTCTTTCTCCGTTCTCTTTCTCAAGAGCAAAGGGGAAAAAATTGATTCTTAGGGACACCAAATGTAAGCCTTGTGCTATAAAGCTCTTGTGCAATTAATGCTTTATGTTCTCTTGTTGTAAGTTATGTGATCTCTGCGTACATTTAATGTATCCCTATTTTAGGTAGTAGCTCATGATGGTTTTCAGTGATCCGAAGTAGCTCTCACTTTATGAAAGGTTGGCGACATCTGGTGTAACCCATGTAAACCTTGTAGTTCTAAATTGTGATTCTCTTGTCAAACAGTGGCCAAAGAAAAACATCCGGATGGACAACTGGTGGCACAGGAATGTCCCTTGCATGGCTTGCAGGCATGTTACCCTTCCTGGAGTGTCCAACTGCATAAATATCTTGTTTCCTGGCCTTTATTTGGGCACTAGCGTCACACTAGCCTAAGCTTGTTCCCACAAGCCTATATACATGTCCCTAACTATGCAAGTTCCTGCGACCTGGAAGGGTGCACCAAGCTTGCTCTTATAGTCTGTAGTTCCCTGTCCTTGGTAAAACAGATAAAGCAGCGGTGGTCGCATGCCAAGTTTTTGAGACAGATAGTGCGACAGACCTTTTTCATCTGTGTTACTCAGAGGGTGCAATACAAGCCCTTCTTGTGTAAGGTTTCGCTGTTATGTGTGTGCCCAGAACCTTGTGCTGGCAATCTCTGTGATTATGTTGAGTATGTGTGAACGTGTAGGGGTTGTGTTTCTAGCATATATGCAGAAGTAGGGTTAATATGTAAGTGAACCTTTTTGGGTGCCATGGTCTGACATTACACTAGATGGAAAATGGGGACAACTTCCTGAGACAGTGGGCGTGTGTTACCAGCATTCCTGCAGTTGGAGGGTGAAGATCCAGACACTCAAGTGAGGAAGATGAAGACAAGGCTGCCTTTACAAATTTCCATGAGGCCTTTATTGCAGGGGGCTGCTGATTAGTTCATCCGGAGCACTGCAATTTGCTTGATGGGAGGGATGAAGGGGAGGGGCTCCAGTTTCGGTTGTGCCAGGTGAGGAAGTTTCTTGGTCAGACCTGCCCTTTTCTCTACCTCAGATTACTACGTCAAAGAGGCTAATGACAGCCAAGTACAGAGACCTTTCACTTCATTCTGCCCCTGTTGTGGGTGCTCCAATTTGGAGACAGCCCTAGTGCTATCTGTTGTGAGAAGCATCACTCTGCACAAAGGTTGTGTTTGGAGAGCAGTCTGAGATGGACATTTGAAAAGACAACCACCCCAACCCGTTTCTGAAGTTTGTCTTCGTGTATCCACATCCCCTGTTAGAAAATGTGTATAAAAGTAGTAGCAGCACACCCAACAGGCACAGTGTAATAGAACCTTCCAATTCTAGCCCCACTACATTTGTCAACACTCTCATCACTTCTCCCCAGTACTCCAGCAACTGCGGGCAGGCCCATGTCGTTAAAAACAATGCTGCAGGATGCAGCCCACATCTGCCACAAACAGCCGGGATCGTAGGATAAATCTTGGATAGTTGGTGTGGTGTAATGTAAGTTATGTGCAGATAATGAATAGGAATCTATTTAAATTGTGCATTGAGGGACACCTGTTCACCTTGTTCACGCGCCCTCTTCCACTCCGGTATCATCAATTGCGCTGGGCAGTCCACACTCCACTTGCCCTTCGCCCGGTCTGTCGAGCACCACCTTGACCATCACCATGGCTAAATGCAAGTGAGTTATTAAACGCCTACATCCTGTGAATCCCAGGATTTGTCTCATCACTGAATGTTCTTTTGGTTTTTCTAGTAAAGAATTTCGAAAACCCCCATGCCGTGTGTGCTACCCGAGCGTATTGTAGGAACTGTCCAAGTCCTTGGAAAAATTGCTCTTGCCCTGTGCGAAAGAGAGAAATCTATTATTCAGGTATAAGTCTCCCACCCATACATAATCCTCCTGGCGCCATCTAATGCAATTCATAGCCTTTCACATATTGGTAAACGGTTTCACTGACCACAGGGGCATATTATCTGCAAAAGGGGATTTCCTGAGTATCGTGCTTACCACCCTGTGCCACATCTCCGCCATTAAGTGAATAAGGTCCGGTGCATCTTTAGGGTTCCCCTCCCCATTATAAACACCTTCGGGAGGGCGTATGGGCCATAAGAGCCCGCCAAAAGGGACTTCTCACAGCTGGGGTCATCCGCAATAAGAGCTTTGATTGTATCTCACTGGGACTATGCAAATTCCTTATATTTGGATCTTCCAAAATACCTTTTGCAAAAGCTCCAGGTTATCCAATACACTGCAGCACATTTGATTTTTGGGCTTCTGCTTGGCACTCACTCAAATCTTTTGCTTTAGAAATTGCATTGGCTTTCTGTTCCACAGTGTAAATGGTATCAAATCTGTTGTATCATCCTCAATGCCTTGCATAATTATTCTCCTGACTTTATCAGCAATTGTCTTCAAAGATGTGTTCCCACAAGGTCATTGAGATCTTCTTCAAACGATCTCATTGTTTGGAGAATTAAGAAAAAAGAGCGGGAGGCCATACTTTCTTGCATTCTGCAGCAAGAGTATGGAATTCTCTTCCTGGCTGTTTCAAGATCTGAGGTGTCTTCCCAGTTACTTTGTACTTAACTCAAAACCTGGCTATTTTGTCAAGGTTTCAAGATCTGTTTGATTACTGGGCTTTCCTTTGCTTTCACTGAACATTCACGCACCTAGGGACCATTGGTGATAGTGCGTGTAATAAATGACTTTTAACATAAAATAACAGCTGTTGGTATATTGTTGAGTTCTTAGCTAGTGCAGCCCACACTACTTCCCTGAGAAACCTATGACTTCTTGACTTTGCTACCCTAAGGCTGAAGTGCAGAAAGAGTTTACATGGCCCAGTTTGCATAACCTTAGTAGGATGGGCCTCAGGACACAAGTGGCAAACAACCTCAATCGCCACAATTGGGATCCATTAGCCCCTCTCTACTCTGTGCCCCTCCACCCCAAACAGGATCTGACAAGAACAAATAATCCCTCATCATTGACATTCCTGCAGCACAGGATTAGATCAAATCAAAACCAATCCCTCATTATTCACTGCAAAGTGTTCTAGGTAAATTGTCGCCATTAGAAGTCATCCATTACTAAGTGATTCATTGGAAAAATGTCCACTAGTTAGAAAATACAGTAACCTAGATTCCTGTGTTGCTGTTTAATGCCCCATAAATAGAGACAAGGATGTAGGAAAGTTCAGTACTTATTTCACCAACTAAAATCGCACTTCGAAACCCAGGAACTCAATGTACGTCATATCAATACCGAAGTGTCCACCCCCAGACCAGACTGACGTCATAAGCAAATAACTTGGAAATCTCAACTGTAACTCTGGATGTGTCACTTGTGTATCATGAAATGATGAAGATAAAAGTTGACTTTCAAAACAACTTTATTCAGCATGGGTTTGCAGCAACGACATCCATCACCCACAGATTGAAACGGTTAGCTCCAGGAGTGCACCATAGAACCTTCACAAGATTCTATGGAATGTACAACTACAACGATAAGGTAGGGTACGGAGGAAGAGACCAAAGGAACTGACAAAAGGAATTGACAAAAGGAATACAGAGGCAAAATACAACATATCACCATTAACATTGTTAGCACACAATACCCTCCAACAAATGCCATAATCAGAATACCTAAAATGTCTCATAGACCCTGTTCTGGGAAACCTTCTCTGTGTTGAGCTCTCCTCAAATGCCAGAATGTCGCTCAAAACAACTTCTCGCAAGTCTCTAACATAGCAAGAGGGAGTCAAGCTTTCTGCCTTTCAGTTGACCTGCACAATGCCTCCTTTATCAAAGACTGTATCTTAAGCCTGCTTCTTGATATCAGACCAGCACCTTAAATGTTTTGTTTGATTTTTGGTCCTCCACAGACTGGATGAGATTCTCAAAATACCTCTTGCTCCATTGAAAGTCATTGTGCATATTGTGCAGTGCCTTCCCCCTGGAAGCAGAAGATTCAGCCACGTCACACCGGTGCTCAAAACTAGAATGGCACCCACAGAAGGGCGATCCGGATGCAGAGTGGCCTAAGTACTGCAAAGATGTCTCCGTTACTAAGTGCCAAACTAGCTCACACAGAAACTCGAGGGATGTGGAGGATCTTGCTATATCCGTAACTCAGCTACTCTTCTGCTAGTAACCCCTGACTTTAACAAACAACACACCCCACAATCAGTTGTTATCTGGCTGTGTCCCCAGGATCTAGGGCTCGATTCCCTCTCTCTTTGCACAATCCTCCCTATCTCTCTGCTAAAAAAAGACCTGATAATGCTTCTTACTAAGCGAAATTTCTCTTTTCTTGACCACGTAGCTGGCATCCTTAACACTGCAGGAGAGAATTCCTATTCACTGCTCTTTTTGTTCAAACGAGGGCTTTAGGGTACTCAACTGTACTTTTTGAATGCATTTAGAAAGCTATAGCATTAGATTTAAGAAAACTAATGCTGCGCCATAGCCATTACTCCTAAGGCTCTGAAATGCCAGCCCGCTGCTAACACGGGTTCAGAGCCCAGCGCAGGAAATGTTTGTTTCATTCACTTGGCAATTGGTAGTAAGAAAAAAAGCTTTCAAATTTGTATTGTTATTTGGGAAGGTGGGCGCTCTGTGAACAATTTGATTTTTTGCATACATGTTTATAGAAGTTGAGCACAATCTCGAACACTCAGACCTCGGCCTCCTCTTGTTTCTTGTGCTTTTGTCTCTCTTGACATCACATCCCCTGACAATCTCTTATTTACCCAGTTCTGTGTATCTCTATCTCTTTTCTCTATACTGTCTACCTCGTGGTCTCATCACTTTCTCTCTCATTCCCAGGCTCCTCACTCGTGTCCCCAGGTCTACCTCTATCCCCCATGAAGGGCGATCTCCATCTTTTGGTCTCATGCCTAAGTCTTTCACTCTCTGATGCCATCCAGGTCTCTAGCTCTTGAATGCCCCGATCTCTCCCTATCTCTCTTTTGTCCCAAGATCTCTCTCGTGCCCCTCTGTTGCCTGTCTTTCTTGTCTTCAGATCTCTGACACTAACTCTCTTGTGTGGTATCTGAGGTCTTCTCAAAGTCTTTCTCTCCCAGTCTTGTGCCTCTTTCTTGTCTACTGACAAACGTCCTACTCCTGCACCCCCAGTTGTTACCCTTTGTGCTCTCCGGCACCCCCAGTTCTCATTCAGCGATGTTGCCCTCTGGTCACTCCTTCACTGTCTCCAGCTCGCTAAGTCTCACTACTTTCCCCTGCCCGCAGATAACTCTTCGCCTTCCTTCTTGTCTGGCATTAGTTCCCATGCCTCTGTTCAACACCGGGTTTCCCTTTTCTTCCCCTCTTTTATTACCCACCTCTCTTCTGTCCATCAGTCGCCTACCTTTCCTAATGCCCACCACTGGACCACCAATCACTCTTTTTCATTCTTCATTCCTGCTCACTGGTTTGTTGGTGCTTAAATAAAAACCCATAGCCTTCTTTAGTTGTAGGCTAGACCTATTGGCTTTGCCAATGTGTGTTTACTCTATAAAACATTTTTACGCTGAGACATTTGCCAAAGTGGTGTGCTAGCTGTGTAAAGTGAAACCTACAAGACGAAGATCAGCAGAAAGGCCTGTTTTATTGAAACAGACAGTGACAGACCAGCACTTAGAGTTAAACTCAGTACTAACAGTGGAGTAGCAATGGTACGTACAATGGGCCTTGGTGCAGGAAAGGTAAATGGGCCCCACACACTTACTGGACCAGAAAATACCATCATTTGGGTCAGAGGCGCACCTAGAGCCAAATTTCGGAGGGGGGAGTGTGGGGGGGGGGGGGGCCTAAGAAAAAATTTCGGGGGGGGGCCTAATTCTTCTAGCAAAAGTCAGATTGGAGATGCAGGGGCTCTAGAAGGGTTGAAAAAACAACAAAGCCTCATTAACAAGCAAATGGTCTTTTAAAGACCTGTGAAGTACTCGGGGGCGGCTGTGTGTGTGCCCGGGAAGCTGTCTCAGCCCGGGCTGCCACACACGACGGGGGGCTGAAGCCCTTTGAGCCCAATAGGCGTTGCGCGCCTGATTTGGGTGCATTTAGCCTATTGCTCCCCTGCCTTGGTGCCACTACACCTGTTGCACTGTTGATAGCTGTGCCCCGGAGTACAAGTGTCAAGCAGAAATGACATTAACCTGCCTTGATACAAGAATGACTACCTCCCCGGCTCCCATGCAAGCTTATGGATCTTTTTGAAATGCGAACGCGTGCACACGAAAAAAAAACATTTTCGTGAAACCAGCAGCCCTGAATAGAAACCAAAACAATAAACATACGCATGCCGTAGGCAATCAGCACATACGGGTGATTTAAGGATGATTTTATTTCTTTTTAAAATCAGAAGTGACGCAGAGATCCGGAAGAGAGGACTGTGGCATGCGATCAGAGGCTTGAACCCTGTGGCAGTTTACGAGACATAAGGGGCTGGCGTCTACTCATTAGACATGACACGCCCGCAGATCTGAGCGTCTCTTTGGTTTCACTCGTAACTACGACGTCAGACCGAGAACACGCAGTTAAACAAATGAATGCTACCGCATGAGGAGACTTTGATGAACACAGCGGGTGGGAGAGGAAGGGTCTCGAACCTGGTCCTAGTGAAAAATATCCCTCACTCCCCCCTCTCCCCTGAAGACCTCCTTCCTTTACTTTGAAGCGCTTTACCTCAGCCGCAGCCAGGGAGTGCAGCCAGTTATTCTTCTCCCCGAGAAAGTGAGTTCCATGTGTTTGGTTTGTTTCTAATTTAAGAGAGACAAATGACTGAATGGTTCCTGTCGAGTGCTAAGTTAATGTTTCTCAACTGAAGAAAATCTTCTGAAAGATGCAGTAACCCTGTGACGCATGCAGGCGGCCTCGAGATAACAAAATACTATTGAGATAGCATTAATAGAGCGGTATACAGAGTATAATTGAAATCAAAAACTCTATAAAGAAAGCTCTGATCCAAAGAGGAAACGTGGACTTAATTTTAGGTCTCACCAACAGCAGTGGCGGCTGGTGACATTTGAAAGTGGTGTGCCGTAAAAGTACGGGATGAGTGCCCTAATGGCGAGCGAGTGAGGCCAACCGCCAGGAAAATAAAAAATAAAAAAAGTGGGCAAATGGTGCATTTTCAAGCAAATCTAAGAAAGCAAGAACATTTATAAAGCAATCTATACATTAATAAGCCACCCCTTCCATCCATTTACAAGAAAACCTGGAGGCACTTTAAGGCAATTGTATTGCATCATTCTGTACAAGCCTATTCATCCATTCAGAAGAGGTGCGCCCTGAGCCCTTCACTTAACATAGCCATTCTATAAAAGTGTATTCATTCAGTCATTCGTCGACCTATTCATAAGAGGACCAGGGACCACCTTGAGACGATTCAGCTAACAAAATAGTGCTCTACATTTCCATTCATCCTCCCATCCATTTATCTATTTACAAGAGTGCCGCTGGGTGCCTTGAGGTGACTCCGTCAATGGAGTCATTCACTACTAGCCTATTCATCCATTCACAAGGGAAATAGAAGGCAGCTTGATGCCATTCAAATAACAGGACCCTTCTCTACAAGTCTGTTCACCTCGCCATCCATCCACAAGTACACCCGTGGGCGCCTTGGGGCCATTACTTTGGTAGAGTCAATCTCTGGAACCCTATTTATTCATCAAGCTACTCATGAATCCACACATGACCAAACTGAGCTGGCCTTTTAGGGATTCTCATCGCACCCACCCTTGAACCCTAATCTCCAGCCACATCCCATTTCTGCTCTCTTCTAGACTTTGGGTATCTGGTGGTGTAAACACCTCCTGTGCAATCAGAAGCCATGGCTGCCTCACAACCGAGCAAAGCTGTGTGATCTTGCGAAAATCAATGTATGTCAGTGGGGAGGAGGGTGGGATTTAAAGCGTAATTATCACCATTAAGTGGCACCTTTACCCCAGTCCTTTAGCTACAACAATTGAGTGTGTTTAGAAACAGGTTAAATGCTGGTGTAAGGCGCTACATAAAGGACACCTGACTTGTTCTCTACTACAAATGCTTGCTATCAGCACAGCTACAGAATAAACCCCAAAAATGCATATACAAGGACATATAAAGAATGAACAAGGAGACCAGAGTTCCAATCCCAACTTCCCCTTTTGAAGCACTGTGTAATCCCGGGCAAATCAGGTTTTCTTTCTCTTGGACTCAGTTCCATATAGGCTGGACCAGGTTATCGAGCACTACTTTAAAATCCTGGAAGAGCTGGTGAAAGGAGGTAAAACGGCTGTTTTTTTTTGTCAACTGCATCCACTCATGCGAGTCCTTCTGGAGTCTTCGCCACGATTTACCCTGAAGTACGTGTCCCCACTGCCCCGGACAGACAGACATGGCACACTGATCTTAACGACACTGCGCCTGTGTGTGTTTGTTTGTGTGTGTGAGAGAGAGAGCAGTGTAAGCAGTGCAACCAGTGCAAACAGCATCCACGTATGAACGAGCATGCAGAGGAACTCGGTGAGTACCAGGGACTACGGGACAAGCATAGTTTTACTCTCGCCATCGCAATGCTATTTATTTAATACATGAATTACAAAATGTTGCTAATGCAAAACACTGCAGAAATTCCCTCGCCGAACGGATTCTTGGTCTTCACTGCTTTGCTGGAATATGCATCAGGCTGAGTTCCCCGATCCGCTCTCTCTAGGATATCCTGCATTTCCTTTTATTCTTTAACTTTTCTTACACTTGAGATATTTGCATCACGTTCGATTCTGTGCTTTCAATTTCTATTTAGAGTTTAAAGTTTCATTGTCAAACCTGCGATCTCGCTATGTATGGGGAAGACGATATTTTTGTCAAAATGACACTTTCTAATTTTTTTTAATTTCTCCTTCATGAAATATTCATCATCATAAATTAATCGGCAATTGCGTCATGTTTCCCTCTTTTTGACCCCGCCCCTCCCCCTTAAGTGTTGCCAAATGTTAGTATGTGTGAATAGTGCATTCTCACGTTTAAATTCATATCACTTGGAGTTGTATCGGAATAAGTGCTTTTTACACGGGTGCCAAGTTTTCACTGTGCTTATGTGAGATTTCCATGTTTCCAGCATGATTTGTGTGAAATTTAAATTCTTTCGGTGCAACACTTTTGAGTAGCACTGTTGCGAGTGGAACAGAACAGTCATGTCCATGTAAATTTCACAAATTACTCCTTGTTCCAAACTGATCTGAAAGGAGAGAGTGTGTGTGTGTGTTTGTGTGTGTGTGTGTGTGCGTGAGTGTGTGTGTTTGTGTGTGCATGAGAGAGAGCGTCTGTGTGCGTGTTGTTCTGGAGGTTTCATTAAAGGAGGGAAATATCTCTGCACCACTCGTACCCAGTCCGGAAGCCAGCAGAGAGGCCACTTTCTAGCTGTATGGCTTTGTACTTTTGCAACTCCAGCAATACGTTTTAAATGGCGCGGCTAGCGCCCAACATACACCCGCTCGGGGCATGGGTGAAATTCGGGTGTATCCTGGAAAACTGTCACCCTTCCTCTACTCTATTGCTGTGCCTCGCCAGCTCTCCGCGTGCTCTCTGAAGTCTCCCCGCCCACTTCCTGGCACTGTGTGCAGTTCAGCGGCGGCCAGCATGCTCGAGGGGGGGGTCGCGGGTGGGGAATAAACAGTATAAAACAAATAATAAAACGTACCTGAGTGCCGGGGTACCGCACCGCCTCCGCTCCAGGCCGGTCACGCTGTACTGGTGGGCTGGCAGCTTCCCTCCCCTACGCAACGCCGCCCGCAACACAAGCCAATTACAACGCTGGTAGGCGCAGCAGGCCAGCGCCCCAGCCCGGACATTTTCTCTGCATAGAGAAAAAGGGAGAGTGGGCGGTCCTGCTCGAGGGCAGGGGGGGAGTGGCTTACCCACTGTTGTGGGTACTGAATGTTTGGTCGGCTCCAGGGCCGACCAAACAGTCAGTACCCACAACAGTGGACAAGCCACTCCCCCCTGCCCTCGAGCAGGACCGCCCACCCTCCCGCCCCCAACCAGGCACAGAGGCACTTCTGCTTTCTCGCAATGCGAGAAGGCAGAAACATAAATGGTAGTTTTTACCGTTTATGTTTCTGCCTTCTCGCACCGCGAGAGCAGTGGGGCGGCGCCCCCACGCCCCAATGGGGGAGCCGCCACTGACCAACAGACTGCTTTAGCTGCCTGAAAGTTGAAGACCTATTGCTTCCCTTGCATTACATATACTTTGAGCGTGCTTGGGATCAGCCCGTTGCTCATGATTGCCCCAGTTACTTACCAGTAATCTTAATTATCCTTCGTTCTTAACCTCCCCTCCGCAGTAATTACTATTGAGGTAGATCACACCTCATGACAGGAAAATAAATCGGTAAGTAGGAGTAGTCAGGTAGTGAGCCTGCCCACCTAAATTGGCATCAGTAATAGTACTGACTTCCCATAATTTCGCTTGATCCTTCCAAGCCTCAAGATAAGGCCAGCTCATTCAAGCAGGGTGGGCGGGTTTAATTACTGTGACGAGGAAGTCAAGGACTAAAGATAATGATTACCACTTAATATCAGTGCTTAATTTGTAAAATAATAAGTGCCAGGGCTCTAGTCAGGAGGCCACTGCAGCTCGCACCACTCTTTGCTCCTAATGGCGCTGCCAATAACAGTACCAGTACAACTACCATCCACCACAAACTTAGCAGTGTGACAATTAAGACTATTCTAGGACCCCCCATAGCTATAAGAATGGCTTGTGCCACAGGTATTAGTAATTTTAATGTATATTGAATCAACAAACAAATGTTGTTTTGCTGTTCTCTAAATTAGGGCAGTAAGCCACATGGTGGGGGGCTGTCTGTCTAAGTGCCGGTGTTGACAATTAAGTGGCGGTGCTCAGCACCGGCTCAAATTAAGCACTGCTAAATATTAAGTGCCGTTAAACATATCGCCATTAAACACAAACAAACCTATATAATACAAATAATAACAAAAACAGAAACAAAAAAAGGCAACAAATATAAGTTCACTTTGTGACATCACTGGCTTTAGTACATTTTGTCCAAAATTATCATCACCTATATTTAAACCTTGAGTTCAGTAGTGATTAAAAAAAGTGAGGAGTAGCCGAAGTGCCTGCTCTGCAAATCTCCATTAAGCAGACCCCCCCAGGATATTGCGGCATGGATTAGCAAATTTAGCGGCACAAATATGGGAATTTAGCAGCATTTTTGCGGCACTTTATTTTACTCATAATCATTCATTTTCAGCCTGAAATCAATGGAAACTGTTTTAGCAGAGTATTCCACTTTGAAATAGGCATATTTAAAGTGTCTGCAGCTCTACAGAAGCACAGCTCCAGTCTTAACCTCGTGGGAGGGAGCTGTATTTCTCCCTGACCTGTGGGCACTGCACTCCGCACCACCTCACTTCACTTCGCCGCCCTGGTCTCACCGACTCCATCACTGCCTGCTGACTTCAACATCTGTGACCGCATCGTGGCTGGGGGCACCACTTGTAAGTTTCACGACGCACCGCCTCATCTAACACTGCAGTCTGGGCTACCGCTAACCGGCTCTGTTGCTTGCACCGTGACCTGCCAGCACTGCAACAAGCACCGCCTCACTCTGCATCGTAGCCCTGGTCCCACCGATGCCGCTGGACGACCGTCACCGAGCCGCTGCCTGCACCGCACCTTGAGGGCACCGCTTCACTTCACATCGCAACCGCGACGGTTGCCATGACCGGCTCGCACCGTGTCGGCCGCAACGCAAAAGGTACTGTTCACGAGTCTGCCGACACCCCTGACCGACGCGGTCAGACGGAACTGTTGGATTCTGTTGTTTTCAGTATCGCTGTAGCACCGGACGGCCTATGACCTTTGGTTTTCCAAGTGACTTTTTTGAATTTTTCAACACAAGCTACATTAAATGAACCTTTGTTTTTTCAGTAACTGAAAACTGAATGACTGAGGTATGCAGTATATCCTTACTTTGTTATATTTAGTGGAGTCCATGTGCGGCGCCACTGTATTTTCCTGGATAAATATGGCTTCTTTTATGGCCCTTTCATGTTTAGCTGGATGCAGGGAAGGGGATGTTGTGCGCACACGTACATTGGTGACTGTAAACGTAGATTCGTTACTTTGAAGTATATTTGATGGTCTGTTTGGGTTTCAAACGTCTGAATTTAAAGGCCTTTTTGGGGTAAATGTACATTGGTTAGAGTAAATCAATATTTGTATTTCGGAAAGTTTCTTGTTTCCATTGTACTTACATTTCCAGAGTTTCCAGAGAGTGATTGAGGTGAACAGTGCACCAGCTGCAGGTGCAGTGCCCATTTCATTTATACCAGACAGCAGCTGAACAGGCAGAACTTGCATTTGTAGTGGTTCGAGGACCGCCTCTGCTTCAAGGCGCTCACAATCACTTTAAAATGGCAGCATCTCCCAAAGCACATTGTTATTTGAGACTGGAATTGTGACTTTAAAACACAGCACAACAGACAGTGTTAAAAAGGCGTGGGTGCTGCAGGGTGCTGCAGAATGCCTCAGCATCCACCCTTTTCCACTGAGTACAGCTCAAGGTTGTGGACAGGAATACTAGGCACAGTTCAGAGCCAGTGCCATTGGGCAGCGCTTAGAGTCCTCTGTGCATGGTCAAAGCGCTATGCAGGACGCTTTGCAGAATGTACCCACTGATTGTGTCTTGTGCCCAGTGGTGCTGTGTAAAGCCAAAGCCTGTGCATAGTGGGTTCTCTGGAATATGGACTTGGGATAGGGCATGTAAAAAGGGTGCAGAATAGGGCATTCAGCCAGGCTCTGGGCCCAGTGACCAAAGCACACTGCCTAAGGTTACTCACAGTGAGTTCAGTGTTCCAAGGACGGACGCCAAAGGCCAAGCCCTACACCCAGCGGCCAATGAGCTCAGTGGCACAAGTACGGACGCCTAAGGCCAGTTTGTGTGTGCCCAGCGGCCACTGCACACAGACAAAGCCAAGCCCAGTGGGTTCCAGGTTGTGCAGACCGGATATAAGATGTGGCCGAAGGCTACGCCCTGCACCCAGCAGCCACTGCGCACTGCTGAGGCTGTATCACGTGGTACTGGGCATATGGGAACTGGCTGCAGGGAGTGGCCCAAAGGTACAGCAGAAACCCATGTGAGGTGGGGCTGGGGCCGTGAGGACTATTCCCATCTGGGGAAAAAGAAAACACTGGCAAAGCCGGTAGGTCTGCGCCCGGTGTCACAGGCGAGACCTATTAGTTTGAGAATGTTTTTAAGATTGTGCATTTAGAAATGGAATTCGCATTTGTGCAAGGTAACATTTTTTGGGGAGAATCAGTCCAAGAGGGTGAAGGAAATGTTAAAGGAAAGGCTACAGTGCAGCTGCAACCTAGAAGAAATCAGATTAAAGGGCCTGGAGATTTACAGAAGAATCATTGTGCGAGGACCCCTAGGCTCATTCAAACCCTCTGAGGCTGTGAAGAGCCTCTCTTAACCTTCCCATAGTGTATTGTGCATGGTGCAGTTTCCTGGTTAGTGCTCTGGCAAAATAATATTAAATTAATGTCATAGCAATTGGCTCCCTTTTTTTTTACTATGGTGACTTGTTTGTCAGCCATGAGATGAGGGCCCCTATCACCTTATCACAAGCATCGAAGAAAGAAGTCATTCACGCCTGGCTGAGGCCTGTGCTGGGAGCTCAGTTCCACTCACAGGGGCCTAACTCACCTGAGAAGCTGCCTGCTGTGAAAGTAGACAAACTAAAACGGCAGTCTAGTGCCGTTTAAGTTTGTCTCCGCATTCCTTTAATTTCGCGGGCACTTTTGTAAAAATCGCTGCATTTTTACAAAAGTGCCGATTTCGCGGCTAATCGCGAAATCCTGGAGGGTCTGATTAAGGACACACCATTCAATTTAGCTCATGAAGCCACAACAGTCTTGGTAGATCTTCCTGTAATCTTATCTGGCAAAGGAACCATGGACACCTCACAAGCTGAGCAAGCATCTCTGTAATCCACCTACTCAGAATTTGGAAGCTTGATTACCCTGACTAAAACCCCCAAAAGACACAAATAAGTGGTTAGATTCCCTGAAAGAATGTGAACATTCTAAGTAAATCAGCACAGCTCTCTTGACACCTAAAAGATGCAAAATTAATTGCTCTTGAGAGGAAGGATCAGAAACAAATGCAGTTTTAACTCTGGATTTAAGAGGTTCAAAGGAAAAACCTTGAAGAGCCTTCAGAAGCAAAAGTAAGTCCCAAGGGGGAAGAAAGATTGAACCTCAGGTCTGGATAAACAAAAACTTCTAAGAAATCTATATCCCAACTGTTCATCCACTTAAAAATCTCCCACAGCTTGTAAAGGCTCTTAATCGCTGCCCACTAGGGGCTTAAAGTAGAAATAGCCAAGCCTGTTTAAAAACTGTGAAAAAGAAACTGCAAAAGCAGGTCAATGTCACATTTCACAGAAGAAGCAGATTTCCATGTACACCTTATTGGAAATTCTTCCAATGCTTAGAATAAGCCTTAAGATTGGATAACGTCTGGACTGCTGAATGGACAAAACTAACTGTTCAGGAATCCATTTCTGTAAGAGCGCAACCCTTTCCACCTCCTTGCCAATAGAGCAAGATTTTGAAAAGTATGGCATTCCAGTGATAGAGAAGAGGTATGTGGAATCCTCAAGGGAGGGAATAAAGCCATGGAAAGAAGACAAGGTAACCAGGTATTACTAAGCCAGAATGGTACCACTATTATCACAATTACTGGCTGTCTTTGAATTTTCAGAAGCAGGAAAGTAATTAGAGCGAAGGCAGGTAATGCATGGAGAAGAAGTGGGAGGCCAAGAGATGAGTAGAACATCCATTCCCCAAGTACTCAGAATTAGGAACTGAGAACAGAATTTCTTCAACTGGATGCTCATTTGTGAGGCAAACTGGTCTGCAACCAGCTTCCCAAAGCTGTGCCAAATCTTTCTGAAAAGTGGAGAGGTCAGACCCAGGTCCTGCCAAGTTGGGAACTTCCTCCTTAGAAAATCTGCCAGAGAAGTCTCCTTCCTTTTTATTTAGGTTGCAGTAAGAGAGAGAGAAGGTTCCACTCTGACTATATTCCTATTCTCATAGTATTCAGATTTATGGTTAAAGATCTTCAACCTCCCTGCCTGTTCACATAAGACATTGCTACATGATTGCCCATTTTCACTAGCATATGATGTTGTTGAAGCACCTGAATACCCTATCGGGTGATTAGCCAGGTCATTATAAATCCTGATTGATTGAGTGTTTGATTGATTTTTTTTATAAATGTTTTTATTGATTTTATTGGTTTTACATTTTTATCACCAGTAATCAGAACATTTTGCTGCAACACGCAGCAACACCATCATCTTCACTTCTTGTATCAACAATGGATATTGCTTCACGTGCATTTGTTCAATAGGCGTGCTAGCGTGGCAGGTTTCATATGTTACATTTGCTTGACCACGCAGTACATGTCCAGTCAAACTACTCTGCCTGCATGTAAGTCATGTAGCGAGTAACATGTTAAGGCCAGTTTTGCTTAGGCGAGCATGGTGTACCGCTTATTCGGTAATAACTAGGGGGTGGGATATAGAACTTGGAACTGAGTTGGAGTGACTTTATGTGTCTACTGATGCTTGTGTGTGCACGTGCCGCCTGGTGTGCCCCCGCCTATTGCCGTGACGGCAGATTTTGGTGGGTGCGCGCACTGGAGTGCCAGTGCGTATTTAGGGATAACCAGTCTAGTGTCTGTGAATGATCTAAAGGTGTTGGACGCGTGCGCGGGACTACCCCACCGGGTCAGGTGTCTGCAGGAACTGGTCCGCACTAAGCTGTAGAGCTGCCAGGATTGCTTCCCAGCTTGTGGATATAGGTATTTTCCTGAGGCCTATGGTTTCCTCTCGTCGAATCGCTATACCTTCGGCTCTAGCCCATGCAAGAATAGAGCGCCTCCAAGCTTGTATGTGCGGGGGATCAGGTGCCTTCCACCTCTTTGTAATTAGCCTCTTGGCCGCCACTATACCCAGGTCGAGGAATCTGGAGGTGACTTTGGTGTTACGTGTCCTACGGAACAAGTGTAGTAGGTACATTGGCCAATCAAAGGGTATCTCTCTATCGGTGCAAGTGCGAAGTGTGTCTGCCACCCCTCTCCAATATGTGCTCAGGCTGGTGCAGTCCCAGAGCATGTGCACCAAGTCCGCGTCTGTGGTGGCACATCTTGGGCAGGCTGCATCAGTGCGGTGAAAGTATCTGTTGATATTGGCTGGCCTGAGGTGCGCCCTCTGCGTGATGTAGTATTGTATCTGTCTAGTGCCAGCCACTCTGCTCGGATGTCAAGCGGTGGGGTAATCTGTTGGTCAAGAGAGGCCTTAATGTCTTACAGAGGTAAGCCATGCACGAAGGCGCATACTACTAACGTAGGTACAGACAAGCCACCAGGTCCCTGCCCGGCCTGTGCATGGGACCTAGAGGCACCTTCGGGACTGGTGGGGAAAAATGTAAATGTAGGAATTATCCAAGGTCAAGATGGCAAAGTGGCCAGGATTAAGGCTGGCATGATAAATTGTAGATCCATGCCTAAGCATGCTACGGACATTTGGCTCCTGCTAGCAAGTAATGAGTGGGACGCCTTGTTTTTGACAGAAACATGGATGAACTCAGACTCAGTTGCAGCAGTAGCCTTGGCTGTTCCCAGCAGTTTTAAAATGTGTTACGCGAATAGCGAGAGCGGGAAAAGAGGGGGAGGGGTTGCCATTATTTTTAAAGACTCCTGGGTCTTAGCAGCCTCAGGCCCGCTCAGACTGAATGAGATTGAGGGGCTTAACTTTTGTTTACAAATTGATCCTTCAACTTCCTTCTCTGGCATTCTTATATATAGACCTCCGGACTGTGCTTCCAACACAACCCATGAGCTATGTAATTACATTATCGAGAAATCATTAATGTATGCAAATTTTACCGCGCTATGGGATTTTAATTTACATGTGAATGATACTACCTGCACACAGGCAGCTCAATTTGTGCTGTCCCTAGAGGGGGCTAATCTAGCGCAACACATTAGATCCCCTACACATAAGGCAGGCCACACCTTGGATCTCGTTTTTTCCAACCTGACCTCCTTGAATACAGCGGCCCCTATCAAACTGGTCTGGTCGGACCATTGTTTGACTCCATTTTGTTTTAGGTTCAGCAGACTCGGTCAGAGCAAGGGTAACCAATCCTATATTAAACGAAGCTGGGAAAACCTAACAGTGGCGGTGTTGGACCCCATCTTACAGGCCAGCCAACCCGCACTTTCATCCGACCCGAACATTGATTCCATAGCTTTAAATCAATGGATTGCGACAGCTGTCGAAGCCGCAGCTCCTGCCAAGGCTGCTAGATCTTCAAGGCTCTCTCCATCTGCCCCTTGGTTCACGGAGGCTCTTAGGGCTGCTAAGAGCAGCTGTAAACGACTGGAGCGGCAGTGGAGGTCAGGCTACTGCGAGTCCGCCAAGATCATCTATAGAAATGCTCTGAAAGAACTCCACAGCATGATTAGGGTAGCCAGAAGAGAGTACTTGGCTGATTGTATCTATAAGGCTGACAACTCGACTAAGGAGGTGTTCAAAGTGGTCAAATCCTTCCTTAAACCCAGAGCTGTGGAGACCACTGTGCAACCTTCACTCGCCCTGTGCGAAAGTATCTCCGTCTTTTTCGACAATAAAATTCAGGAAGTGTGTAAATCCTTCGTAGGGTTGTCAGAGACGGAGAAATGTGACAAGAAGGTAGCTAGAGTTACAGAACCGTCTTTTATGACGTTTTCCAACATTTCCCAACAGGACGCCCTGGCAGAAATTGTGAGGTGTAAGTCGGGGGCACCTGATGATCCTTGTCCCCTAACACTATGGAATGTACTGGCTCACTCCCTGTCGCACACTCTGAAGCACATCTGGAACTCCTCCCTGTCGACCGGCACTTTTCCAGATATATGGAAACACGCTACTCTCCTCCCGCTAAGGAAAAAACCGAATGGGGATCCCGGGGATCTGACCAATTATAGGCCCATCTCTTTGCTGCCAGCTCCGGCTAAGATGTTGGAAAAATTGGTGCAGCGGCAACTGTCTAGCTTTATCGAGAAGGAGGGCATCTTGCATGATACCCAATCTGGTTTCAGGTCGGGATTTAGTACTGAGACAGCCCTCCTGGAGGTGGCTGAACTAGTTAGACAGGCTGCTGATTCAGGGGCCTCCACGATGCTGGTGCTCCTGGATCTGTCGCCGCATTTGATACCGTTGACCATACCTTGCAGTCAGAGAGACTGCAAGAAATTGGCATTGGAGGCTCGGCTCTGGCGTGGCTGAAATCCTACTTGGATAATCGTACACAGAAGGTTGCGCTCCAACCATTTCTATCCAAGCCAAAACAGCTCTGGTGTGGAGTCCCCCAGGGGTCAGCATTAAGACCTCTCCTGTTTAATGTGTACCTGGCTCCTCTGTTTACCCTGATAGCCAATTGGGGGGTAAAAGCGATCTACGCAGGTGATACACAGTTGGTCTTCACTTTTAAAGAGCAGACCGAGGTCGCCTTTGAGAGCTTCAAGGGTTGTGGATGAACAACAACAAACTCAGGCTCAACGCAGGAAAGACAGAGGTGCTGTTCTTCGGGAAAGAGCCGCCCCCAGCTCCGTATCTCTGGTGGCCTATTGAAATGGGTCCCCCACCCTCACCGGCAGACTGTATAAAAAATCTGGGTGTGAAGTGGGAGGCTGACCTTTCATTCTCGGCTCAGATACGTCAGGTGACAGCCACCTGCTTCTGTCAACTGAGGAATCTGAAGAAATTTTTGCATCTATTGCCAGAGGAGTGTCGGAAAAGCATAGTACATGCCTTAGTGACATCCAGGCTGGACTATGCAAATGGCCTCTACTTGGGTCAGCCTGAGTACCTGATTAAGCGCCTGCAGATAGTGCAAAATGCGGCTGCGAGACTAATCAGGCGAGTGCCTTTCCGCGAGCATGTCTCTCCGCATCTAAAAGCACTTCACTGGCTTCCAGTGACAAAGAGAATTAAATTCAAGGCCTTGACGCTGGCGTTCCGTGCCATGCATGGCAACTGCCCCAGCTACCTAAAACACAGACTACGTGGATACAAACAGTCCAGACCCTTGAGGTCCAATTCTCAAAATCTACTGTGCATCCCCCGTTTCAAAAAGGCGCGAATCGGTGGCAGATCCTTTACGCTTGGTGCAGCAAAGCTGTGGAACTCCCTGCCGAGTAATTTCCGCAATATAGAAACAGAGTCCCTCTTCACGAAAATGGTAAAAACCTGGCTCTTTAGGGCAGACTGAGGGCCCGAGGTTATGTCCTGAGCTGTCCAACGCTGTACTACTGTTCGCTTAGCGCCGGGACACCTCTGTTTGAGGTAGCTGTCGCGCTTTACAAGTGTCATTATTATTATTATTATTATTATTAAATCTCGCGTTTCTAGGGATCTGAACTGGGCTGGCTAACACCCGCTCCCATTCTTTGTCATAAAATTTTCGGCCCAAGTCATGTTCCCACTTGTGTCTGAGGGGGTCTAAATTAAATGCTACATGCTGTCGCAGCGAAGCTGCAAACCACCACGTCAGATGTCTGCCACTTCCCATGACATGTAAGTATTGCACGGTGAGGTGTGTTTGTGGTTCAGTGGCAAGGTCCCCCCACTTCATCGAGAGTGTGGCCACCAGAGATCTGTGTAGGAGGAACTGTCCTGCGGGGAGTCCATCATTTTCTACCAGTGTTGTGTATGGGATAAGCGAGCCTTCACAATAAAGATCTCCTAGTGTTTGTATTCCTGCCTCATGCCAATGTTGCAGTTCGATAGTCATAAGTGTTGCCTGTCCTCTAGGGGTACCGTCTAATGGGAGCGCAGGAGCATAAGGTGTTGTGTCTAGGGTTAAGTAGAGGCTTCTGCTGTAGCACCTGTAGGCCACGTTCAGTAATTGGGGTTCCGGGGGTCGCGTTCGCGCGCCGGGGTGGAAGAGCGCAAGGATCTAGGGAAGCGTGTACGATGGGCGTATGGTCGCCGTGTCGTCACGTTGGCGATCTGCCATCCATCTGGCGATCCATTGAAGTTGTGACGCCAGGTAGTAGTGCTCAAAGCAAGGCGCCGCCAGGCCTCCCTGGTCTGTGAGTAAATATAGTTTTTTAACCGCCACTCTGTGCCGATTGGGGCCCCAGATGAAGTCTCTGGTCATTTTTTCTAACGCGGTAAAAAAGGAAATTGGTACGTAGATGGGCAAGTTGGTGAAGTAATACAGGAATCTCGGGAGGGCCACCATTTTAACCAACGCCACTCTACCTACGACTGCAAGGGGCATTGTGCTCCAGAATTGCATCTGGGATCTCACGGCCGCTAGCGCCCTGCCCAGATTGCCGTCGAAGAGGTCTAGTGGTTGGCGATACACTCGTATGCCTAGGTAGCGAAATGTATCCGCACACCACTGCACTCGCACGCCATTAAGCATAAGGACTGGGTCGTGGCACCCCTCTCCAAATGCGTATAGTTTAGATTTGACGACATTTACTTTTAACCCTGAAATGGTCGTGAAGTCCTGCAGAATTTGGGCCAGTCGTTATGGTACCTGGTTGATGTCTCTTAGGTAGCTTAACAGATCATCGGCATACAATGACACTTTGTGCGGGCCATCGCCTAATGGAATGCCATCATGCAGCTGTGTTCTTAGCGCCTCTGCCAGCGGCTCCATCGCGAGCGCGAATAGAAGCGGGGACAATGGGCAGCCTTGTCTCGTCCCCCGTCGCACTGGGACCACATCCGAAATGTATGGTCCTACCTTCACTCTCACCACTGGGTTTGTGTAAAGTAGGCGGGTCAGCTGCAGGAAGGCGGGGCCTAGCTTGTACCTTTCGAGGGTTGTAAACATATAATTCCATTCAAGAGAATCGAAGGCTTTCTCGAGGTCAAGTATGAGACAGCCTGCTCTCGGCCATTCGCATGTGGAGTAGGTTGCGATTTGAAAAAAGTGTCGCAGATTGAGTGAGGCGTTTCGGGACGGCACAAAGCCATTTTGGTCGGAGTGCACAAGGGTGTGGACCGCTTGTGCTAGTCTATCCGCTAGGATTTTTGCTAAAACTTTATAATCGGTGTTGAGCAGGGCGAGGGGTCTGTATGAGCCCATGTTGGTTGGGTCCCTGCCGGGTTTGGGCAGTGAAATCAGGTGTGCCTCGCTCAACGAAGAAGGGATCCGTCCCTCTTCCACAGCGGCTGCGTAGAGGGTGTGCAGCCGCGGTACAAATGACACCTGGTACGCCCTGTAAAATTCCGTCGGGAGTCCGTCTGGTCCCGGGGTCTTCCCTGTGGCTAGGGACATGATTGCATCTCTGATCTCTTCTGGCGAGATCTGTGCATCTAGGATTTCATTGTGTGTCCGCTTCGCCTCAGGCAGCTGTACCTGATCTAGGAAGGTTAGGAGGGTGTGTGGTTCCTGGTGATTCTGGGATTGGTATAACCGTTTATAGTGCTGTGTCAGAGCTGTGTGAATGTCCCGTTGCACGTACACCAGGAGCCCTGTGTCATCTCGCAGCAGCTATTGGTTTGCCGGCGTATTCTTGGCGGATCAGCCAGGCCAGAAGACGGCCCGCACGATCAGCTGTGGAATGAGTGCGGGCGGTGTGCGCGGTGTAGATATGGCAGCGGAGGCGTTCCATCAATTCCGCATGCTGTGTGCGCAGCATCTCCAGTTGGCGTCTATCTTTACCCCCACCCTCCCCTTCTGTCTCATACCGCAGGAGTTTCATTTCTATTTTGCTCAGATCAGAGGTTAACTTCTTACTGATGCTCCAGGTCGCTCCCAGGCAGTGTCCCCTCGTCGTGACCTTAATGGCTTCCCATTCCACTAGTGTGTCCCCTGCTGTATCTTCATTAAGCTCAAAATATTCATGGATCGCCGTGCCCAGAGAGGAGCGGAACGGAGAGTCTCCTAATGCGGCTGTTTTGAGCCTCCATGTGGGAGCAGGGGGGCGTGCAGGCTCCCAGGTAAGTTGGAGTAGTTGGGGATTATGGTCAGAGTGCGTCCGGCCCAGGTACTCTATACGGTGGACCAGAGGGAGCAGCGCGGGGGATCCCACTATTCTATCCAGGCGTACATGCAGTCTGTGTACCGCTGAGTAATATGAGTAGACCCGGGCATCCGGGTTGATGGAGCGCCATATGTCTAATAACACCCACTGTGCTAGCCAGTCTGTGAGAACCTGCGCATTGGACACCGCTGCAGTCCTAGTCAAGGGCGGAAACGATCTGTCCAAATCTACATTGAGCACCGAGTTAAAGTCCCCTCCTAAGAGCCAGGGGACTCCGCTCCACCCAGCTAAAATCTTTGTGAGGTCTCCTAGAAAGGACAGTTGGCTGACATTCGGGGCATAGATGGAACCGAAGAGTATTGGTTGGCCATTGAGTCGCCTGCTAACTAGTGTGTACCGTCCCTCAGAGTCGATCAGCACCTCATCGCTCGTGAACGGGACCCCAGCTCTAACCCAAATGAGAACACCTCGCGCATGGGCTGAGTAGCCGGTGCCGTGCAGCATGGCCTCTCCATCTGTGGCGTAGACGCCCCAATTCTACGTGAGACATGTGCGTCTCCTGGAGTAACGCAATGTTGATGGCTCTGCGCCGCAGATAAGCATAGATCGAATATCTGCGTGTCGGGGTGTGCAGACCACGCAGGTTCCATGTGACTATGTTAACCTGTACCATGTTTCCCTCTCACATTGACCAGGACGGCATGGGGGGCCCAGGCGCTGCATATTTGGATCCGTGTGGGTGAACTCCAACTCAGTACTGTTAACTACAAGGTGTTGGTATAAACTAAACTGTGCATAACTATTAGGGCGAGTTCCGATTTGGTATTCGTCCAAACTATAGTGCCCATTTAAGGCTATAACTGTGTCAAACTGACGTGCAGTATGGGTATGTGTGGCGTGTGGGTAGCAGGGGATGTTTGCCCCTCGATGTCATATTGTGCTTATGTATCCCTCCAGCCGTTCCGTGGCGCAGGGGGAAAGGGGGGTGTTCGCCACGCGCGTCTCCTGTCACAATGTGAAGGGTACGCTGCGCGCGGCTGTGTGCAGGGCAGCACTGTGTTCTGCAGAGGACCATTACTTAAGCTACATATTATCACAACACATCATTTTGCTAGCATGGTAGGTACTTGCGTGTTTGTAGTCAGCCGGGCATAGGAGGTCATAGAGAAAGTTCATATAATGTCATCTGCCGTTTGTGGTGTAACTTCTGGCAGCAGAAGCCTCCTCAGGGTCATCAAGCCTGGAGGGCGTGGAGTCACCAGTTTCCGAGGATCTGGATGGGCTCAGTAGGCGATCTGGATGTTGTGCTGTAGATCCCAAAGTCGCGGCCACGTGTAGCGCCTCTTGCCTCTCTGCCCTCCTCTGCGCTGGGTTGGCGGCAGTGGAGGCCGCAGTGGCTCCTGTCTGGTATCGGTTGCGACCACCACGATGGCGTCTTTTCCTGTTGAATTTTCTGGGCTTTTCTGGGCTCTTCTTCCGCGGGTGGCCTGGGACCCATCCACGTTCCCGATTCCTCCAACCAGTCCCACACTTCATCGGGTGAGTCAAAAAAGCTCGTTGACCCTTTTGCGACCACACGTAGCATGGCAGGATAATAGTACTCAATAGTTCAGGCCAAGGTCACGTAGCTGCTTTTTCACCGCAGTATACGCGCTTCTGCAGCGTTGTACTTGCGCTGTATAGTCCGGAAAGATCATGATTTGGCTGCTCCCAATTTTTATGTTTGCCAGCTTGCGGGTTTCGCGGAGAATCAAGTCTCTGTCCCTGTAGTTGAGGACTTTGAACAGGAATGGGTGCGGGCGGGACCCCGGCAGAACTTTTTGCCCGGGGACTCGGTGTGCTCTTCCGACCACGAAATGGGGGGACAAGGCGCCAGGTGGGAGCAATTCTCTGATCCAATTTTCAGCATATTCCTCTGGTTTTCGTCCCTCTTCGCCCTCCGGAAGTCCCACGACGCTAATGTTGTTGCGGCGTGAGCACCCTTCTGCATCCTCCACTTTGTCTTCTAGGACATGCACACGATCTATGAGGTCTTGTAGGGCGGCGGTGTGGCTTTGTGTGACTGGCTTTAGCTCTGCGATCGACTGCTCCTGTAAGCGTACTTTGTCCCCAAGCTTGTGGTGGTCGGCTCTCAGAAGGGTGAAGTCCGAGGTAACCTTGTCAATTGTTGACTCCAGCGAGGAGCGGGTTTGGTCTAGCGTGGCTCCTATTTTCTCTACCGCTGCCAGAACAGAGTCCATCTTGGCTGCGAGTGTTGCGTGTGGCATTTCCGCAGCTGTATCTCTTTCTGCAGTTATCGATTCCGAGCGGCCGGTGCGCGCGTTTAGCTGTTGAGTGCTTGTTTGTAGGCGGCCCATCACTAGTTGCTGCGCTGTCGGCATTCGTTACCAGTGCGTGTGGTTAGTGTCAGGCGTGGGACCACAATTTCACTCGTGTAGAAGGCCTAGTCTCGCAGAGGAGCTACGCATTCGCTGTACTGGGCAGACAAGTGCCGGGGTGGGCGTGCGTGTCTGTGCGCTCACGTCCCTTATTTTCTAGTTATTGCCTCCGCTCTTGTGTGTCCGGATCAGGTCGCGCTTCTAGGTTGAGATGGGCCTTCGTCAGTATTTAACTTCTCCGTGGTTCAGCTGTGGATTTGTTGGCATGGGCGACTCTGGACACCACCTGGCGATTCTAGTTCCCGTTCGCGCTGCAGCCCGGAAGAGGGCGGACCTGCTGTTCTTGTTGGTTAGCTTCGCCTCCTACGCCTCGCCTCCTACGCCTCTGTGCTTCTTGCTCGACTGCACCCACGTGCTCGGTGTAGGGCGGGATTGCGCTGTCTTCTCCCACCTTAGTATTAGCGCTGCCGGTGTGTCTGCGCACCAACGGCGATGCTGACTTAAGGATAGGTGTTGGGAATCACTCAGGTCGCCTTAAGGAAGGGCCGGGCCTCGTTAGTGCGTTATGGCTGTGCCTCTTTCTCTCCAGTCCTGACGTTCTCCTAGCGGTGTGCATGAGGATGGGGTTTCATCACCAGGCACTGTCTGCTTCCAAAGAGGCGGGAAGGGGAGGGGTTTTCCCTCTGTTGCGCCTCACACCGTGCGTTACTGGCCTAGGCCCGATCCAGCCTCCGGGCCCCGCGTAGGGCGAGTCTCAGCAGGTGCCGCGTCTCTTCAGGCCGCGTGCCCCAGGCCCGATCCAATCACTGCGTCCCGCTCAGGGCTAGGCGGCTGCTCGCTGCACTATTCAGCAGCTTCACTATTGCCCAGTATGTGGTGGCGGTCCACCCCAGCCCCACAAGTACAGATTCACGACACCCATTCCGGTTTCCGAGCTGGGTTTAGCACAGAGACAGCTCTATTAGAGGTAGCAGATTCAATTAGAATGGCATTGGACTCAGGGGCATCAGCTATGCTGGTGCTCCTGGATCTTTCAGCTGCATTCGACACTGTTGACCATTCTATACTGATTCAACGGCTTTTTGACTGTGGGGTGAATGGCACAGCCTTGGCTTGGTTGAAGTCTTTCCTCCACTTGCGTACGCAAAGGGTGGCCCTTCAACCGTATCAGTCCACCCGAAAGCATTTATGGTGTGGGGTCCCTCAGGGATCGGCCCTAAGCCCACTGCTGTTCAATATATATATCTGGCCCCTCTATTTACTTTGATAGCCAACTGGGGAGTTAAGGCAATTTCTTATGCCGATGACACCCAGTTGGTTTTCCCTTTTAAGGATCAGTCTGAAGATTCTTTTAAGAACTTTAAAGGCTGCCTAAAAGATATTGCAGGCTGGATGAATAATAATAAACTCAAATTGAATGCAGACAAAACTGAAGTGCTGTTCTTTGGCAAAACCCAGCCTCCGGCTGCTGACCTGTGGTGGCCTGTGGAAATGGGCTTGCCACCTGCGCCAGTGGAATGTGCAAAAAATTTGGGTGTAAAATGGCAGGCTGATCTATCCTTCTCTGCCCAAATTCAGAAGGTTACCTCTGCTTGCTTTAGTAGTTTGAGAAATTTGCGTAAGTTTATACACCTGCTACCTGAGAGCTGCCGTCGGACCGTAGTCCACGCCACAGTAACTGCCCGCCTGGACTACGCGAATGGCCTCTATATTGGCTTACCGGCTTACCTTGTCAGTAAACTCCAAATGGTCCAAAATGCGGCTGCGAGATTAATCAAACGTGTTCCTTTTCGGCAACACATCTCTCCGCATATTCGAGAATTACATTGGCTTCCGGTAGCCAATAGAATTAAATTCAAGACCTTGACCCTTGCCTTTCGGGCTCACCATGGTACGTGTCCTTCGTACCTAAAACAGAGACTGTGTGTTTACACGCAGACACGTGCTTTGAGATCTAACACCCAGAAATTACTCTGCACTCCACGAGTGAAGAAATCCAGACTGGGTGGGAGATCTTTCATGTTTGGGGCGTCCAAATTATGGAATTCTCTTCCGAATTCCTTGCGTCAGATCTCGTCTGAGTCACAATTCAAGAAGGCAGTTAAAACATGGCTTTTTAACCTGGCCTATCTCTTGTGTCCTGATCGCTGCTTGCCGCGCACGTGTTACTTGTCACTTTAGCGCCGGGACACCTCCTTGGAGGTAGCAGTTCGCGCTCAACAAATGCCGGTATTATTATTATTATTCAGTCCCGATAGGGGGAGGGGAAAAGGGCGCAGGGTCAGACCGCTCACCTCAGCAGACGAGCGGAAGCCTCCACCGGCGGTTCCGCTGCACCGCACCGGCCCGTGCAGACCCCCCTGGAAGAGACGGGGTCGCCGGGCCAATGCCGCGATGTCGTGATGGGGGGCGCCTCACTCTGGCTTATCCCTTCCTCTGCTTGTCTCCCGGGTGGTGCGCAGGCACTGGGGACGCGCACAGATTGTAGGCGCTCGCTGCTCACCGTCCGCAGCAGTCGCTGCACTCCTCAGGCCAGAGGATCCCGGCGTGTCACATCTGCCGCACTTCTGCTCCTGTGGTCTCAGGAGCGCGGGCTCGCCTCCCGCGGGCCACGCCTGCAGGCCTCAGCGCCGCACTGCCTGGGAGGGCCTCGCTAGGCCCTCGCTGTGTTCGCATTCGACATGGAGGCGCACAGGTGCCCTGGGCAGACAACGGGCGTCCGCGGCCTCCCCTCAGCAGCGACTGCTTCGCCCTCTTCGTCGGGGGAGCACGGTGTCTCACGATGGCTGTCCGCACCCCCTGGTGAGTCCAGCAGCACGGGCCAGTGTCCTGAAGGCCGCGTCCGCGGGCCTCAGCGCTGTGTCACCAGCGCGCATCTCGCCGTCCGATCTTGTAGGGCTTGTGAACACGGCTCTCCCTGCCTCCTTCACTCCTCTCCGGCCACGAACGCGGGCTGCCGCTGTATAGGCACACTTGTGCTGTTTGATTGCGCCTGGATGGCGGGGGATATCGACGTTTAACAGGATAATTAGGGGTGTAGAGACGGAGCCCTAGCAACATGCGTCCGCCATGTTTGGCTGGCTGGCCACGCCCCCTTTGAGTGTTTGATTGATTGTTAAAGAATATTCTGAAAATGGATCAGTCCCTTACAAATCACAGACAGCTCTCCTCAGTTCAAAGACTGTTGTTGTTTCATCATAGACCATTTTCCTTGAACTATAAGGTCCAACAGTCTAGCAACCCCAACCTAAGAGGCTGGCATCTGTCACTACAATGAGTACGGGATCCAATGTCAGAAGAAATCCCTTCGCTAAAGAATCCTTCTTTTACCACCACTGGTGGTGTTGAGAAATCAGATTTTTTTTTTTACTGTCGTTTACTGTAGTTTGTTTCTTGAACTTCGACAGCAAGGGTTTCCAACATTTTCAATAGATGAACCAAGAGAGGTCTTTGGTGCAGTCTGGCCCAATAGACAAGGAACACACAAGAGACCTTGTGACCCTGATCTCTCAGCCACAGCCTTGCAGATGCTAGACTTTGAGACAGTATTGAAGTCAGTGTCTTTCTCAGTTTCTTTGCCCTTTCCTCTAGAACAAGCACCATTTTCACGTCTGTCTTGAAACTGGCACCTTTGAAGATTTGATCCTGTGAAGGAATTGAGATGACACTTTGTATAAATTCAAAATGATACCATGTCTTGTAAGACAGGCCACCATTGTTATCAGACCCCTTAAAGCCTGATCTTTTGATGAAGCAGTTAGGAACCAGTCATCTAGGTGTGGAAACATTTGAAGACCTTGTAGATATAGCCTTGAGTTTTCTTCGTGAAAACTCTTGGGGAAGATCTGATCCCAAATGGCGAAACCTTTCTCAAAATGTACAACCAAATCTCAGTTGCCTATAAGAAAAGTTCCAATGTGTGCAGAATGTCAGAGGCCAAGCCCAACAGGGACCCCATCCTAACTCCTTATATCAGTCATGAGACAGGGAAAAAACAGGAGGAGTAATGGGTAGTCAGTGCTATTACAGATGTTTAGGTGGGTGGAATCACTACTTGACTACTCCTACTTCCTGATTTCTTTTCCCGTCATTAGGTGGGATCCACATCAATATTAATGACGAGAACATGGGGATAATGAATGGCTTTTTTGCTTGTGTCACATCCCTGGGCCTGGGTCAATGGCTTTCCTCTCTATTCCTGTGTTTTTTTTACCCTTGAGCATTTCTATTTCAGTGTTTTGATTTAATGATGTATCCTTCGACAACTTAGGTCAGACCTTGCATTATGGGGGAAATATTTTCTTTTTCTGTCACTGTCCCTGATATCCTTACTACCCCATGTCCCTCTCTGTAACCCCCTCAACCTCGCTGCCCAGTGTCCTCTTGCCCTACCTCACTTATCAGGATGTGCAGTTGGCCTATTTATTTTTATTTTATTTTAACAAATTCCATTCAAACATGGCCTCCATGGATGCGCTTGAATCCATAATGGCCATCTTTGAGCAAAATTTGGTAACATTTAATAATATGCATAAAAAGATGGTTGTTGCCGATACACATGCATTCGCAGCAGCTGTCTAAGAATCATTAGTAAAGCAAATAGGTTTCATGGCCAAGATGTATTGGCTTTACCCATGCTTGTTGTTTAATTCTTTGAGGTTTCCGAAGACCAGTGAGTACAGAGAGGACTTCAAGTTCCAGAAAGTCAGTTTTTGAGGCAACGCAGCTTTAACCTTCCTCCCCATGCCCATTGGCTGCTGATGACACATTGATTAATATTAACAACATCCGGCCCTGTTGGACATCCGGTAGTGCTCTCAGTGAGTAGGCCTCTGGGGTCTCCATGAAGCAGAAGAGAACCCATTGGTGTACCGCTGAGCCAATGTTTGTAGGGGGGATGGGGGGAACGTATCAAAAGTAGTTTGTACTTTGTGAACTGAATACTGTAAGTAGGAAAAACAGGTTAAAAAGCACAAATGTAAGTTAGAGGTATCTAAACCGCTTGCATGTCTTCAGAAAAGAATAACAAAATGATGGCATGGTTAGAGGGGATAGTTTGCTTATTAGGACAGCCACCATCTGTGATCTACACGAGCACTGGAGACAGCAATGCCAAAAGGCCATGGTAATGGTGACTGCTGAGCTATACAAAAGCTGTAACCATGACATATCTGCAAAGGGCAACATCTCCCCTCTCCCCTCCACAGAACACTCTGCAGAGGTGTGTAATTTAATAAAATATCTACTTGTCCATGAGCCAGGTTGCCTCATAAATCTACTTGTCCTGTAAAAAAATCCACTTGTCCCTTTGATACCACGTAGTGCAACAACAAATTATGGCAGCAAACTCATTAAATAAAAGCTCTGATATTTGCATTTCTGATTATGGCAGGGCTCATACTACAGTAGGGTTTGAATTCTAGTAATTTCCTTATTTTGCCACCTTTCTGCAGATCTACATAATGGGGCTAGAGGAAGCATTAAGCAATAGTTCCTGGGCTGGAATGCCCTTTTGAGTCTGTGCAAGCCTACTAAATTGCATATTTTAGGGATTTTCGCCAGCTCTTCTCTTATCTTTTCCCATACTGAGAAATTTTTAAAATTTACTCCTGACAATGGTAGAAGTAATATGAAAATTAGAGTTGTGCTGTTCCTAAATAATCTAGAGTGTAGCAATATACAAAAGACAGTAGGCTACAGAGTCAAAGAGATGGGAATCCATTTCTTTGGAATATAATGCCCATACACACCCAGTTGGGTGTCATGCTTCATCATCGGGCTGCTCCTCGTCTGGCCGGCGCTGCAATGTCTGACGGGCTCCCAATGAGGGGCACTTTGGCGGAGATCTTTTTCCAAATAGCCGTTTGGTGCCGTGGGGGTGAGGGGCTTAGTGAGTGTAGATGAATGAGTGGTGTGTGATGTTTATGTGAATTAAAACAGGGTTCCCGGCAGCAGTGGGTAGTCCCTGGACATATTGCGTACTACGCAAATTATATGAGGAAGTTCCTCATATCTTGACCTGCCGGGGATTGATGAAGCAGTAGTATATCCCAAATAGGGTACTACCAGTCATTAGACAGAGTAAGTCATGGTGGCATAAACCTCTATCATTAGTTCATTATTGTTTTTTCGGTCCACCTTAGTGTAGATAGTTTTTTAACTTTAGGTCCTGACGAATCGCCTCTAGACTTGTAGAATAGGCGAGAAACATGTTGACCAACCACACGGAAGAGCGCCACACCTGAGACATTAACTTACCATTGCGCCTTTCCTTTTTATTTTAATCAGGGTAGGAGACCCTACAATTAAAATTATTTTTGCTGGTACTCCCAACCCTGTTTTAATTCACATAAACATCACACACCACTCATTCTTTTGTATATTGCTACACTCTAGATTATTTAGGAACAGCACAACTCTAATTTTCATATTGCATTTGGGCATTTGTGCTGGACCTCATGTATAAAAGCCCTTTGTCCCTCTATTTGTGAATAATGGTAGAAGTAAAACATCTTCCAGGGTTGGGAAAAAGTGGTTGGAGGGAAAGTGAACTTGTAAACGCTCAACAGATTTTTGAATGAGCAAATGTGCACCTGCATATTTGCTCAAACTAAAAAGCAATTAACAAATATTTTCTAGGAGTACGATTTCCTGTCCTACTTTTGTAAATTCTTGTGAATTCAGGAAAGCCATAAATCTGCACTAAATCAAGGACTTAAGCCAGGGGTGCAAATTTGTGACTTTCTTTAAGAATTGGGCCCCTGATTAGCTCTGGAGTTAACCTAGCCCTTTTGCTTTTATTTAAATTCTATCCCTCTATCTTTACATCATTTGTATGTATTTTGGGGGCAACTCCTAGCCTCATAAACTGGTTGCTTTCTATTCATACACTAGTCCAGACCTTTTTTTCATTCATCACTCGAGGGCGGCATGTCTCTTTTCTGATGACGAGCGATGTCCCTTTTAGCCACCGTAAGACCCAACCACAGCAATATTTTTGTATAGCGGTCTTCCTCAATGTCAACAGTGATATGTAATATAGGCAGTTTTGGGTCCTGCGGTATAGGCTACCTCATCACACAGCCCAAACAGGTAACAATCCAATTTTAAATGCCTATAATTGGACTTTACAAATATTGTAAAATGTCAGCACTTAGGAAAGCAGAAATCAAGCATTATTTTTAGTAATTCTAAATTGTGGTGGAAACAAAGAATTTAATAGGATCAAAGCAATACAAAACACTTTACTCAATGATGCCCAAATGACATATTCGCTGAAACCTGATTTCACACATTGTTGTTTATGGCTATATATTTTATCAGTAACTCTGTCTGTGCAAAATTACATTCCATTCCAATGGAGAACGTGCTGTGTACGGTGGTTGAAGTGCATAAAAAAAAGTATGATAACTGTGATGCTGCGCTCAGTGGGGGAGGAGTGTTGGGGCATGGTCAGAGGACAAGCTAAAAAACAAAATATTCTGCAACTTTTTTCTGTCTGTCACCTTGAGGTAACTATAACGCATAGCTTAAATGAAAATTAAATGCAAGTTATGTTAATCAGTGGGAAATCCACTATCGTACATTATGAAACTTCTGTTAGTTAATGCACTGCACCAGAGAGCCACAGAACTGAAACCTGGTTGGTGTCTGGTTAATAGGGATTTGTGTATGTTTAGGGCTTCAAGGTCCCAATCTGTGAGAGAAAGCACTGGGAACGTGTAAGTCATTATTTCCTAAACTTGCATTACACACAGTATAGAACAGGCTGTCACAAAATGCGCAAAAAGATTTTAGATAAAGTGCTTCCAAAATATAGATTTTAGTAATACCCAGACTGCACATAGTGCATTTTTTTTTATAACTGTCTTTTAAAAGCACACACTTCACTTCACAGCTTAGCTGGTAGCTCGTTTACAATAGCTCTTAAAAAGAATAAATGTGTGTCCTCAGGAAACTTCAAGTGACTTTGTTAATTAAAGCCAATAATTACTTCAGAGCACACTTTACATTTGCGGATTGACGAGTTGTGCACATTTACATTTCTTTCAGGCAAGCAGGCATCCTGGCAAGGCTGCTTCTTTAGCTTTCTGTCCCTACCTTACATTTCAGCTGAAGCATTTCAACTCTCGGAATTAACCGTCCCGGGACGATTGTCATTTCACAAAAAGTAGGGGAACTGTTTTTCTAAAATTAAAAAAAGTATGGGCACGTCGTGCCCCTCAGATCCCCCCCCCCACCCCTACTGCGACCACTTGCTGTCGGTAAATGACAACGACCTACCATGCCATGTTTTAGTAATATATTTGCGACACTGTAATCCAAAATTCAGCACCAGCTACATACTGCACCCTTACCGCTCTCTTGCTGAATGGGCGTGGCTCATTTGCTACACTTGTTCTTTATGCAAAACTTGGACTTTTCACAGTCCTTATGAGTCCGGTGATGTAATATTGAAGGCAGCACACTCACCCTGAAAATTGTTCCAGCACAACTGAGGGTAGAGCGAGGATGGCAGACAGAAGCCACATGAAAGCTCATCTCTTGATGGGCTTGAGGTTCCAACTGGACCTTGAGCTGAGCCAGGCTTGAGCTTGGCTTGAGCTTTCAGCAACTCACACCACTAATTTTACAAGACCCAACACCTTCATGGAGATCACGCCATTGGAATGGCTGAGAGTCAGAAGACAATAACTCACATGCATGTTTTCCTTAATCTTTATTATTGTATTTCTGCAAATTGCTCACATTTTGTTTCAAAATATCTCAATCTCTCTTTACTAGCAAACTAACAATACCTATACTCCTCTACCTCATCTGTTAATCCCACCAACCATCTGCATGAAATAATAAGCCCCCAGTCCAAATATGATTGCAGCTAAATTCAATTAATTTAATCCATCAAAAAGAAACTGGAGTAAATGCATGGAATGATTTTTTCCAGTGAAAGCACAAGATTATTCCCGATAACCATTGGATTAACCACTAACTTTAGGAACCATAGCTGCGTGCTGCCCCGCAACGCCTTGTCAGGGGAAGTGAGCGCTTTAGAAATGCAAGTACTACACAATAAATAGTCTACATACTGAAACACCCTACAGTGCCAAGAATCCATGTACATAGCGACCACTGAATGACACAAAAATATGTTGTAACCTATTCAAGTATCACTGGCTCTATTACCGAAGTGTCAAACACATAGTAAATGGGCAGTGGGTAGTATTCATATAGATTTTACCAATAAGGTTTTCGCCATGGATTTTTATAAAATAGCTCATGACAGTCACAGAGGTTTTTTTTTTTTATTTGTTTATTAAATTTTTGCAATGGTACACACTCAGCATCATGTTATACAAACTGTATAATGCAAGAATATCAGTATTTCGAGCGTGTGAACATAGTAAATGAAAAAACAGAACAGAAAAGAAAAACCTTAACAAAACGGACAGGAGGCATCATATATGTCTAACAGTATTTAAATAAGCACATAAGACAATGGGCTAGTTCGCAAGTAAACAGCAACACAGCAATACCCCTTGCAAGGTTATTAACAGTGGGTCCGCCTTGGGAGGACTGCCGATGTCATACTTAATCAACCACCAGAGAGAGCCAAACCAAGGCGGGCATGTGTCTAGTTATGTTTCAGATGGCTGTGAATTGTGAGAAGCTGCACAGTTAGGGGGAACGGAGTTATCCTCCTGAAGTGTTTGTAACCAATCTAAAAAGGGGGCCCATAACCTTCGGTCTTGAGGCTGTGGGCATCAACTCCCAATAAGTTGACAATTGTGTGTGACTGAAGGTGACGTCTTGGATCCAGGCCCTGGTTGTGGGCACTCTCTGATCACCCCAATGAATAGACACTCTTCGCTTGACCAGCAAGAGGAGCAATGCGTGTAGTTTGCGATTATCGGCCTTAGTGTCCTTAACATATCCCAGTAACCCTATAAGTGGCTGAGGTTCGTTTGATACCCCTAGTATATTATGGATTTTGCTAAAGATGTCGGTCCAGAAGGTAGAGTTAGGTGGACAAAGCCAGGACATGTGTAGGAAACTGGCGGGAGTCAGCCCGCACCTCCAGCATTTCTCGTCTGGCCTTACTCCCATGCAATGTAGTGACAGTCACAGAGTTGGCTGCAAAGCCACATGGTTTTTGATCGGATGGTAAATTTCAGATAGTGTAAGTTGAAGCCATCAGTGTAATAGAGTGCGCTTCCTTTTTTCAGTGCGCTCAGGCCTTGCACCAATACCGAAGGTTTACTGCAGAGCTTCCTGCCCATTGCTACAGGCACTTTGGAATACCACAGGACCATTCGCAAACAAAGAAAGATTTTTTCATCAGTACTGTGCTGTTAAGTGCAGGAACAACACATGGATTTTCAGAGCACCAGGCAAAATGCTATTTAGCGTCTGGAGTGCTCCCTTCATACAGGAAAATGTACATTTTCCAGGCCTTCTGGTGGGCTTGCTAATCCTTCAAGCACACAGAGATGCTATGTATATCTTTCTATCTATGCAAAAATGCAGCTCCTGGGAAAACCTATTGATCACTTAAAACACCGCGTTAGTCGTCCTAAATCCCCCATCAAATATTTGTGGTCATTTCATGGTGTATAATTTAAAGCGCTTTATGCTGAGTGTGTTTTCATGGTACAGGGTGCCTACAGCGAGGAGTACTTTGCGAGGGTGCAGAAGATGCACATGCAGGGTCATTGATATGAATATAGGGTGAAAGGTCATGTGTTCACTTATTGATGGTATGCTTGCCTAGAGAGAGGAAGACCACCGTGAGCTCATGATGACGCATGAGATGTAATTGCTGTGTGGTGCTGCAGATTTCTCACTCTCTGTGAATGTATGCATACTGTACACACTGTTGAAGCGTCAGAGCCGTGCAGTGGCGTGCTTTCACCACAAATCAATCATTTTTAGACCCGCTAGCTCATAGACGGGTTTGGGCATAGTGAGGGTATGGGCGCATCCGTGGGGCAGTCAGGCAGAGTACTCGGCAGTAGGAGGGTAGAGCTCGGAGTCTGGGTCTGTCCCAGAGGCGAGGACCTCCTTAAAGAACCTGAGAGAGCTGTGCAGTTCGTTGTAGTATTGCATCTATACATTAAAAAGAACTGTTTCCTTGCCACTGGTTCTCATTAGTATGTTTAAGCGATCCTTGCATATCACAGGTCTAGAAGACGGTCTCTGCTTCGTATCCATACCCTCCTGCTTAGGTGTTGTACTGGAACAGCGATCACTGAGCGGATCCAGCAACACTGGGGAGAGGATGTGGTGTTATGGCCAGAGTTGCCGTCTTTGGACCTGGAAAGCCAGGTTCAAGTCATGGTGACGGCTCCTGTGATTCTAGGCAAATACCCAATCTCCGGGTATCCAAAAAAGTGGGACCTGGTGTAACGTTGGAGCTCTAGAGCGAGCCAATACCTTTGTGTCGAGTTTGCGCTATAGAAAACTGCAAAAATAATGATAAAACATCATCCCCTACAGCTGTGTGGTAAAAGGCAATCAGGTGTTTGTTTCCTTCATTGCACTGAAATTGTGCCCATCCCCTCCCCCACTTGGGATTTGGAATGCCATTTAATCCAAGAATAAGTTTTTCTAGTTGCGCTCATCCTCCTTTGCTTTGACATCCGCTTGTTACCTCTGTGAGCCAAAACTAAGGGCCTAATTTAGATCTTGGCGATAATAGTCCAGCCATCACCATTTCGATGGATTCACCGCCCGCCTACTTGGCGGTTCGCCTACTCTGTTTAGATGTTGGCGGGTCCATTGACGCAAGACCGCCAGAGTCTCGCGGACTCCTCCAGGAATTCTCACCGCGTCGACTGCGTCATAGGCAAAAGCGGCTGTCGACAGGAGTCCAGCCAAGATGACCGCTGAGCAAATCATGAATTGCCTTTCCGTCAAGGCAACTGTGGCGGGAATACCTCCTACTTTAAGTTGGCAGAATCAAAAGAAATGAGGTAAGTGCTTTCCACTTCCATTTGGCTATGTCTGAACTGGGGTGGCGTGGTGAAGCAAAATAACGATGGATTAAACCCAGATCTGTGACTGGGGGTGAATGTTTGCCAATGTGCATCATTCCGTCCATCATCTTGTGTGTTTTGCATTTCGCCCTAAGTGGGAAGGGTATGCCCAGACGTGGGTCCCGTGCTCACTACGCCACTGGAGTCAAGCTATCCTGGCTGATGAGGGCTGAAAGCCCGAAACCGGTCCTAGGATGCTTGATTCCGGTCCAGGGAATACATGGCTTGGCAGGTCGGTCTGGACTGTTCCCATGAGGCACAGGGTCAAGACTGATTTGCATATGGCTATGTCTGAACTGGGGTGGCGTGGTGAAGCAAAATAACGATGGATTAAACCCAGATCTGTGACTGGGGGTGAATGTTTGCCAATGTGCATCATTCCGTCCATCATCTTGTGTGTTTTGCATTTCGCCCTAAGTGGGAAGGGTATGCCCAGACGTGGGTCCCGTGCTCACTACGCCACTGGAGTCAAGCTATCCTGGCTGATGAGGGCTGAAAGCCCGAAACCGGTCCTAGGATGCTTGATTCCGGTCCAGGGAAGACATGGCTTGGCAGTTCGGTCTGGACTGTTCCCATGAGGCACAGGGTCAAGACTGATTTGCATATGGCTATGTCTGAACTGGGGTGGCGTGGTGAAGCAAAATAACGATGGATTAAACCCAGATCTGTGACTGGGGGTGAATGTTTGCCAATGTGCATCATTCCGTCCATCATCTTGTGTGTTTTGCATTTCGCCCTAAGTGGGAAGGGTATGCCCAGACGTGGGTCCCGTGCTCACTACGCCACTGGAGTCAAGCTATCCTGGCTGATGAGGGCTGAAAGCCCGAAACCGGTCCTAGGATGCTTGATTCCGGTCCAGGGAAGACATGGCTTGGCAGTTCGGTCTGGACTGTTCCCATGAGGCACAGGGTCAAGACTGATTTGCATATGGCTATGTCTGAACTGGGGTGGCGTGGTGAAGCAAAATAACGATGGATTAAACCCAGATCTGTGACTGGGGGTGAATGTTTGCCAATGTGCATCATTCCGTCCATCATCTTGTGTGTTTTGCATTTCGCCCTAAGTGGGAAGGGTATGCCCAGACGTGGGTCCCGTGCTCACTACGCCACTGGAGTCAAGCTATCCTGGCTGATGAGGGCTGAAAGCCCGAAACCGGTCCTAGGATGCTTGATTCCGGTCCAGGGAAGACATGGCTTGGCAGTTCGGTCTGGACTGTTCCCATGAGGCACAGGGTCAAGACTGATTTGCATATGGCTATGTCTGAACTGGGGTGGCGTGGTGAAGCAAAATAACGATGGATTAAACCCAGATCTGTGACTGGGGGTGAATGTTTGCCAATGTGCATCATTCCGTCCATCATCTTGTGTGTTTTGCATTTCGCCCTAAGTGGGAAGGGTATGCCCAGACGTGGGTCCCGTGCTCACTACGCCACTGGAGTCAAGCTATCCTGGCTGATGAGGGCTGAAAGCCCGAAACCGGTCCTAGGATGCTTGATTCCGGTCCAGGGAAGACATGGCTTGGCAGTTCGGTCTGGACTGTTTCCATGAGGCACAGGGTCAAGACTGATTTGCATATGGCTATGTCTGAACTGGGGTGGCGTGGTGAAGCAAAATAACGATGGATTAAACCCAGATCTGTGACTGGGGGTGAATGTTTGCCAATGTGCATCATTCCGTCCATCATCTTGTGTGTTTTGCATTTCGCCCTAAGTGGGAAGGGTATGCCCAGACGTGGGTCCCGTGCTCACTACGCCACTGGAGTCAAACTACCCTGGCTGATGAGGGCTGAAAGCCCGAAACCGGTCCTAGGATGCTTGATTCCGGTCCAGGGAAGACATGGCTTGGCAGTTCGGTCTGGACTGTTCCCATGAGGCACAGGGTCAAGACTGATTTGCATATGGCTATGTCTGAACTGGGGTGGCGTGGTGAAGCAAAATAACGATGGATTAAACCCAGATCTGTGACTGGGGGTGAATGTTTGCCAATGTGCATCATTCCGTCCATCATCTTGTGTGTTTTGCATTTCGCCCTAAGTGGGAAGGGTATGCCCAGACGTGGGTCCCGTGCTCACTACGCCACTGGAGTCAAGCTATCCTGGCTGATGAGGGCTGAAAGCCCGAAACCGGTCCTAGGATGCTTGATTCCGGTCCAGGAAGACATGGCTTGGCAGTTCGGTCTGGACTGTTCCCATGAGGCACAGGGTCAAGACTGATTTGCATATGGCTATGTCTGAACTGGGGTGGCGTGGTGAAGCAAAATAACGATGGATTAAACCCAGATCTGTGACTGGGGGTGAATGTTTGCCAATGTGCATCATTCCGTCCATCATCTTGTGTGTTTTGCATTTCGCCCTAAGTGGGAAGGGTATGCCCAGACGTGGGTCCCGTGCTCACTACGCCACTGGAGTCAAGCTATCCTGGCTGATGAGGGCTGAAAGCCCGAAACCGGTCCTAGGATGCTTGATTCCGGTCCAGGGAAGACATGGCTTGGCAGTTCGGTCTGGACTGTTCCCATGAGGCACAGGGTCAAGACTGATTTGCATATGGCTATGTCTGAACTGGGGTGGCGTGGTGAAGCAAAATAACGATGGATTAAACCCAGATCTGTGACTGGGGGTGAATGTTTGCCAATGTGCATCATTCCGTCCATCATCTTGTGTGTTTTGCATTTCGCCCTAAGTGGGAAGGGTATGCCCAGACGTGGGTCCCGTGCTCACTACGCCACTGGAGTCAAGCTATCCTGGCTGATGAGGGCTGAAAGCCCGAAACCGGTCCTAGGATGCTTGATTCCGGTCCAGGGAAGACATGGCTTGGCAGTTCGGTCTGGACTGTTCCCATGAGGCACAGGGTCAAGACTGATTTGCATATGGCTAGGTCTGAACTGGGGTGGCGTGGTGAAGCAAAATAACGATGGATTAAACCCAGATCTGTGACTGGGGGTGAATGTTTGCCAATGTGCATCATTCCGTCCATCATCTTGTGTGTTTTGCATTTCGCCCTAAGTGGGAAGGGTATGCCCAGACGTGGGTCCCGTGCTCACTACGCCACTGGAGTCAAGCTATCCTGGCTGATGAGGGCTGAAAGCCCGAAACCGGTCCTAGGATGCTTGATTCCGGTCCAGGGAAGACATGGCTTGGCAGTTCGGTCTGGACTGTTCCCATGAGGCACAGGGTCAAGACTGATTTGCATATGGCTATGTCTGAACTGGGGTGGCGTGGTGAAGCAAAATAACGATGGATTAAACCCAGATCTGTGACTGGGGGTGAATGTTTGCCAATGTGCATCATTCCGTCCATCATCTTGTGTGTTTTGCTTGTAGAGCATCATCCACGATGTGTAGGATGGTGGTTTCAGTGCTGTGACCAGATCTGAAACCGGATTGGAAGTCATCTAGTAGGTGGAAGTTGGTGATGTGTTGGCTCAGCTGCTGTTGCACGCATTTCTCAAGAACTTTCACTAGGAGTGAGATGTTGGATATAGGCCTATAGTTGTCAGGGGAAGCAGGATCCAGCGTAGGTTTTTTTAAGATAGGGACGACTTGGCCGGCTTTAAAAGAGTCCGGTATCGTTCCCTGTAGGAGGGATGCGTTGATTATTGCAGTCCAAGAGGGGATGATACCTTGAGATGCGGCGGCTAGGCAGTTAGAGGGGAGAGGATCGTTGTAGTGGTTGTTCGGGTTGTTCGGGTTTAAGGAAGACAGAATTTTTGAGACAGAATGTTCGTCGTGAACTTTGAAGTTGGACCAGTGCGCTAGGTTTTTGGGTGAAGTCTGGGAAGGCAGCGCGGAGAAAAGAGGTGGAGCCAATGTGGTTTGGGAGTGCGTTGCCGATTTAAGTTCATTTCCTAGGGCAGAGATTTTGTCACAGAAAAAGGAGGTAAATTCCTCGCATGTTATTAGCGCTTTAGGGGTTTCTTTGGAGGTTTTAGCCAGTTTGTTAGATTGGTGTTTGACCAGTTCGAATAGCTTGCGCGGTCTATTCTTGGCGTTCTCCAGTTCTGTTCTAAAGAATTCTTTTTTTGAGTTGCGGATTTTCCTATTGTATGTGTTTCTGGACTGGCGGAGATGGGCTGCTGACGGGTGCTTTTCCAGTTGCGTTCAGCCTGCCGGAGGGATCTCCTCTCATTGTTGAGGGATCCATTGAACCAGGGGTTCCTGTCTTTGATCTGGGTTCTTTTTTGTTTTAGCGGAGCAAGGTCATCGAGAATGTTGGATATGGTTGTGGAATAATGATCAGTGAGGTTTTTGACCTTGGTGACGTGAGGGGGGGGTGGTCAGTCTCACAGCGGGCAGCCAGTTTCCCGTGATCAAGGTTCTTGGTGTCTCTAACCCAGCGTTTGGGAATCACAGGATGGGGTGACCATGTCTTGTGGGTGCCAGGCAGAAGGAAGGTGATAGCGTGGTGGTCGGACCAGTCACATGGGGCTATGGAGATAAGCTTGACCGCTGATTCCTTGGAGATGATCCAGTCAAGAGTGGCGCCTTTCGAGTGGGTTGGGAGTGAGCAGGCTTGGGTGAGGGGTTGGTCAGTCAGGAAGTTTCTGATGGCGTTGAACTGCGGGTCCTTGGGGTCGTTCCAATGTAAGTTAAAATCGCCAAGGAAAATGTCATTGGAGTTAGGAGAGGCCTTGGCTGTGAGAATTTCCATAAGGAAGTCAGTGAAGGTGTCATTCATGCCTGGGGGGTGGTAGAAGATGTGCAGTCTGCACAGTTGGGTGGTATTGTTGCATATAGAAAGTGCAAGGTATTCACAGGAGTCTGTGGGATCAGCCAGAAGATCAGTAACGAGGAGGTTAGAACGGTAGATGCAGGCAATGCCTCCCCCTTTTTTGTTGGATTGTCTGTCCAGCCTTACGGTGTTGTAATTGGGCGGGACTAAGAGGTCAAGGCAGGGCGATGAGGAATCATTTAACCAGGATTCTGTCACGATCGCTAAGTCCGATTTTTGGCTCAGGATGAGATCGGCGATATCAGTAACTGGTCATGGGTTGGTCTTCTATATTAGTTATTCATACCCCTGAACACAGTTATAAATCTTTGTCACATAGACCCTTTACAATCTTCAGGGCACACCAATCATGCAACTGTTGTTCCCAAATTCACTGGCTATCAGATAAAAGCAACATATAGACTATTATTTTTTAAAGCCATAGATGACCCGTTTCTAATCTACCTATCTCAAATAATAACCAGCTATGTCTCCCACACAACATTTGCTCGTCGATTCTGCATCTTATTGGCACTCTTTATCCTCTTTCTACTGCCTCCTGGTTCCTCTCTTTGCATCTTCAAGGACCACACCACAGGGTCCGGTTCTAAGTTGAACTACCTCGTCTCTCCTCTTCCAATTTTCAAAACTGCCATTAAACCTCACCTGCTAAAGCTGAAAAGCAGTCACTACTAATTTGAGTCTGCAATTTTATTTTCTCCTCCTACAACACTCCTCTGCCTCCTTCATTACCTGCAAATGCAAATATGTATATTTGTTTGTATGATACATTTATTTGTTTGTAGTTTTCTAACGTTCTGCATGTCACTCTTTGTGAAACAAGCAGAAGAAAGTCTGGAAAAGTAGAGTTTTCAGGCCTTTCCTGAACTGCAGGTGGTTAGGCTGTGCTCTCGGTAGTCTGGCTCTGCCCTGAGTTCGATTTAGGGCTGCATTGATTGGAGCCCTGTATTGCCAGCAATCTCCCTCCATGTTTCATCATTTTGAACGGTGGTTGCATAGTTGTAATTGTAAATTGTATTTATATAGCACTTACTACACCTGAGGAGGCGTTGAAGCGCTTTGCGGTGAGTAGCTCGCAACTTCGGAACCCCAGGTTAGAACTATAAATTTAGTAGATTAGCAATATATGCTTCCTTTATCCTTGTGAGTTAGTTGTGGTAAGTTTACACGTGTGCTCTTGATATCCCATGCATTTACTGTAGTGTTTTGAAGGTGATAGATTAATTGAACTGGATTAGTGAAGGGAAGATGTGAGATGTTATGAAGAGTGGTGGATCTCTGTGCCTGTTAGTTGAATGCATTGGATAAGGGAGGGTGGAATTTGGAAAGGATGTTTAGGGGTTCATTGTAGTCAGAAAGATTTGAGATGAATCAGAGAGTGGAGTGGCAGACGGAGGTTGATGGGAAAAATTATTATTGTGAGTTTTTCTGTTGCTAAACGCAGATTTCTCTTTGGGGATCTGTGTATGTTTCTTTCTCTGTTGTTTATTGGCACCCAGTTATTACACACAATGTGTCCGACCTGCAGAAACTCTGCGCCTACCACCCAAACTGTATATGACCTTATTTTCTGTGTTTCTCTTATGTGCAACCTTCCCTGTCGAAATGCTCCTTTTGGCTCAAATAAATGGGAAACGCTACAGAGTGTTGCAGACCTCAGAAATGAGTGCAGACAACCGAAGTCATTAGCAGTCATCTTTGGCTCCGAGCGCCTCTTTCCTATACGTACAAACAGGGCACAGGTCGGGGGAACACGGCGTCCACCCACTATTTTCACAGGGTGGACACTGTCCACCCTGCCAAGATTTTGGCCCCCACAGAAATATGCTGAACGTGTCCCAGTGTAATTATCAGACACCGGGATACATTCAGCAGCTCCTGCACGTTGTCTGCTTTCCATTTCCAGCAGCAACGTGGAGGCAGCTAGGGTTACATTTTCACCTCCAGCTGGGCCAAGGACAAATGCCAAATTTAAGGCGCCATCAGGCCTTCTTTTGATCAAGGAACCTGATTGGAGGCGGCCTGGAACCTCACACTTAAATGCAAATGCAACAGAGGGGACACAAAAGCACACAGCTTGTTAACTCTTCACAGGTACTTAAGAGATGCTTTTGACTTTGTTCAGTCCCTGTATATAAGTCCATGCACTGTAAGAATGTCAGATGTGTTGGTCTGTCCCAGTATTTACACAAATAACAATTTAAATAGCACTATTTTATTTCTTTTATAGCTACTCATCCCAATGCAGGGTGTCAAAGCACCTTACGTAACAAACACATTAAAATGATGTAAGTGTGTAAATCAATGTACAAGATGTGTTACATGAGACAGTGAGGTTTACAAGGTGTAGGAGTCACATGCCGTTCATAGCTCACTGTGCTATATTAGAAGGATCACAATTTATGAACTGCAAGTAACAAAAGGATCTCTGTGTTCAAGGCAATAACCCACTTACCCATCTACATAAAATACAAATCTGTCATCTGCATGTTACATGGTGTGCTTTGCAGGAAACACATTAACATTCTATACGACTTTGATTCAAATTTGGGACTGCACAAAACACCGATATCTCCAACAAATGCATTAACCTCCAGAGTTATCTCACCATTATTATTATTCCCCGAGATTTACTAGGCACACAAAGATCTCTGTAGCAGGTGTCTTAACCCCATAAGATATTTTGAAATGCAGACTTTGCAACCAATTAAGCAGAACAGATCTACTACCATGCTTCTCCTTGTTGCCAATTCCTTTTTGGCAGGGTTTTGGCACAACCCCAACGCCAAATCTAATTTGTTAAATCTCATAATTCGCTTAATTGTACAACATGATATACCTGTTAAACGTATGTGTGAGTTCTTAATATCTGATGTCACTTCTTGTGATGTCACTTCCAGTGATGTCACATGTAGTGACGTCATACGCTGTGATGGCACATGTTGTGATGCCACATGCATACTGCCTGACTTGGTTGGCCCCCCCCCCCACTTCCTTTTTTAGGACTTGTGCTCTGCAAACAAATAACAACCGATCCTTCTTTCGCAAGTAAAATTATGGGAAAACCAAGCCCCATCTTTCCCCAAAGCACTTCGGAACATTTAAGCAGATTCTGGCCCTGTCCTAGCTAACTTCTTCAAATTTCTGTTTTTGGGCCTGTGAGAGTCTGACCACCACAACTGCAACTAGTCCAAAATACAGCCAGGTAGAAATACACCATGTTGTCTACTTGCTGTCATAGTGATGCCGATTCGGAATACTGCAAATAACATGTTGCTTTCCTCAATTCAATAGTACTCTGTAAGTTGACCTTGAAAGGATGAAAGGCTGACTTCATCTGCCAGCAGTGCAACTCGCAGATACAGGCAGCAAACACTTAATTCACTTAGCCCTCGTGATTGCATGAGAGAGAGGATTTACTGAGTTTATTTATGCGTTTTTTTTATACTGCGTACATGAATTGCATGTAAGATACGTGTCTAAGAACAAAATGAAAACGTTACAATGGTGTGTTTGAGAGATATGCAATTTAAACTAACAGCTTAGATATAATTTGCCAATATTGGAGGAAAGTGAGCACAAAGGGTATTGGTGGGAAGTGAGTGCAAAGAACATAGAAATAGATTAATGATATTATGTAGCATAGCATTATGATTTCCACAGGTTGGTCAGTTTGTATGTGCAAAAAGCATCCAAAGGCCCCAACGGCTAACCCTGTCCTCGCGATCAGCCCGCAGGATGGACTCACGCTACATAGGGGGGATCAAAAGAACATATAGGCCTAACATAACATAATAGCCTAACAATGAGGACATATGGCACAAGCTACTCGCAGGATGGAAGTATGCCCAAACAGTAGCAAGTTTCTATATCATGGATAACGGAGGTGGAGGGAAGCTGTTTGATGTAGAACACACTCAGCGTGGGGACGATGTTGCGGTCTCCTCTGGCATCTCCAAGGCAGCAGCAGAGATCCCTGGTCGCCTGTAGGGGGTCAGTGGGGGTACAGGAGTTTTCTTTTGTATTGCTCGACCCAGCACACGGACTGGGGGCTGAGAAGGGGGGCGGGGGGGCGACAGAGTGGGCCGAGTTGGTGTTTCTGTGTCGGTACCGGCAGTCCCCTGACTACCAGTCGGATGGGCACAGCGGGGCACCGGCAGTGGAACCAGGGGCCAGATGCCAGAAGATCCGTGGCAGTCTCCCAACCACCAGTCAGCTGTGCACGGCTGAGCACCAGCAGCAGACCTGGGACCAACACGTCGGACGAGGCGGGATTAGGCCACAGAGTGCATAGCGCCCTCTCGCCAGAGCGTGCCTTGCAGCTAAAACAGTAATCTCCGGCATCAACCAGTAACCCCTGCAGGCCCGGTTCTAGCAGGGTGGCCAGGTGGGCCAGGCCCACCCAAACATGCGCTTTGGCCCACCCAGTCACAGCAGAAGAGGCCATGGAACCTGTTCAGTGCTTCCTCCATCTCAAGATCGGAACGTTGTAATGTTGTTTTCAGTCTTTAAAAGTGCAATTGGCCCTGTGAGTTGGGGCACAGGTTGGAGAGCCAACAAATTAACAGGGAGAGCCGAGCTCAGGGTCTGGTTTGGCTCTTAGAGCTGATGCACATTCCGAGCCCTGAAAATGTTTGCTATGTAAAACATACAGCAAACATCATGTAAAATATGATAGTCTCTTCAGAATTAAAAAAAGTATATTTCTTTAACACATGAAAGTATTGACATTAATATGTCACAATATAGTGTTGCACTAAAGTACTTATTGAAAGTGAGTTTTTAAACATGAGCTTAGAGTCATTCTTGCCGCCATCCTCAAACTGGTTACAATGCATTAGTGAACCAACAGGTAACTCTGTTGTTACGTGGCCCCTGTATGTAGCCCGTATTATTATAGAGCAACATTAGTCTATTAAATCAAACACAATAGGTTTTTGTATAGTTGGTTTTTTCATTCATGTATTTGAATGTGCTTTCATGCGCATATATGAAGAAAAATGAGTTTTGATTACATAAAATATTTGCCCAAGATCACACAATTTAAGTGGGGGAACTGAAATGTATCCTAGTTTTATGTTTTCACTTTGGACAAATCAGCCACTAAATGGCTGTTTGTCTCTCTTTTTTATGTTAACGCTTTGTTTTTAGCTCTTTGTGATGTTTTCTACAGTTTATATAGAGTGCAAACTAGACGTGGAGGTACTGAAGCACTTTACAGGAACGCCAGTTACATTTCACAAGGTCACAGTCATTTCTTTCAGGCACTGGAGATTTGCCCAGAATCACAGGAATTTGTGCCAATACCGAGGATTGAACCTAGCTTGTTCAGTTCCAAAGTTGGAAGATCTTGCCGTAACGCCACACCCTGGGTAGATGGAGGGTAGTAGGCAGAAGGTACATGAAAGCTCGCCTTGTTATGGTCTCCAAGTTCCAACAGTACCTCAAGCTGAGCCAGAGCCAGGCTTAAGCCCGGATTGAGCTTTCAGTGGGTCACCCATCTCTAGTTGTGAGATTGGGGACAGAGGTTTACCGGCTAATGATGCAGCAGGTACAGTGACACCAGGGTCCAGGCCTTTGAATGGCCTTCTGCACCTCAATTATGGTCTGTGTGGGAGATCTTAGAGTGTTTATCTATTTTAATTTGTGTAAGATGCATGCAGTAATATACTGTAGGAAGGGGCATACATTATGCTATTCAGATAGTGGCAGTGCATTTTTATGTGGGGAGTCTCGGGCATCAACGCGGAGTCTCTTGCATCGTAAAATTACAATTTGTAAAATTAAACTTGTAGTTTATGAATACCAAAAAAATAGTAGACTTACACAAAAATGTAAGTTTATCTTTGTGAATAAGGCGCTAAGCGTGTCTGTCTGATTTCTGCCAGATGCTGTGTTATCATAAGTAAGATATTGTGTTGGGCTGAATTTGTTCTCACCAGTATGGCAGAGTTACAAATATGAGCATTTCATATTCTAATATCTTGTTACAGTGCATTGCACATTCCCAGGTTATAGTCACTGCCACCGGGATTATGCAGTTTTATAGCTGTGCTGTTTTCCGCAAAATTATGAATTTGCCTCATAATCTATCATCTGCTGCAAAATCTGCAGATTTAAAAATGTTTCTAGCTTAAAGGGATCAAAAGTTACTACAAATGGTGCATGCATGTTGCAGCGCAGTTGAAGACCCTATGCAAAGGTTGACTGCTCACCTTTCAGTTGCTTATTGCTATACTTGCGTGTAAAACTTGTACTAATGAGGTACAACCTAGGCCCAGACTGTGTTAACAAATGTAAACAAAATAATGAAGTTCTACTATCACAAAACATTGCTGCATTACACCACATAATTTGCCTTTTTTGCAGCATAATGTAGTCAACTCTGCTGCAAAATATTTGGTCCTCCCCTACCACATAAATTCAGTGGCCCTGGTGATACTCTTTGCCTAACCACATCTACTAGCAGTGGGGCTGATCATAATCCAGTTCAATAAAGGGCTACCATGGGTGATGCAATGTGGGACATATACACAAGGTGGCATAACCTAATTATCCAAACTTACCTCAGAACTAAATAACTCAGGCCATGAACCTTCGAATTATCCTCCACTGCAAACATATCAGAGCCCAAGTCAATGCCATCATTCCCTTATGCTTCCACATACTGAAGATGCTGAGGAAGATTTTAAAATGGCTTCCAGTCAAAACATGGAAAATTATAACCCACACTCTTGCCACCAGCAACCTAGACTACAAGAACACCCTCTATGCCTAATAAACCAGCATCTCATCAGGAGGCTGCAGAACATCCAGAACTCTGCAGCCAGAATCACTCCCAGTGTCTCACGACACACACCTCACTTCACCTCAAGGAGCTACACTGACTACCCATACCCAAATGAGCACATTTCAAACTCCTCAACCAAACTTTCAAGACACTTTGGCCCAGTATACCTTAACAATGCCATCTGCTTTCACAAACCTTCCAGACTGCTCAGCTCGACAAGACTCATATTTGCACACATCCCATGCAAAGGAAAACCAGATCAGACAGTTGAGCCTTCTCCTACATCACCGTAAAAGCATGAAATGATGTGCTGTTAAACATCCAAGCCTCCTCCTCACTTCTTGAATTCTATAAGAAGCTGAAGACCTGGCTTTTTGAGAAGCCATATTAGACACTAGGCTTAGCTAATCTCACACCTGCTCAGCACCAGGATACCCTCCTGAGTAAGAGTGCGCTTTACAAACTAACATGACATGACTCGAGATAAGCAAATGCACTTTATGGAGCATTCAGGTCAGAATGATACACAACTAAACTATGCTGCAGTTTTCTGTTCTTCTGGATGATTGCTTTGTTTGTCATGTTGTGTGCCTGTTCGCCTCTGCGCACACATTCATAATATGGACAGGCTAAGAGGCAAAATGATTCCATTGTTTGTGTGGGGTCACACCCCATGCAAATGAGGGAACATTCTCTTAATATATAGCTCTGGCTATACATGCGTGCCAGTACTGTCAGTGTTACAGAAAGTCCTGCACAAGCATCTGCAGCCCATTCAGGAACCAGGGCCCCAGAAGGTTACCTGTTTGACTGCAATTACTGGTTTTACAATTCTCATGCATGAAAACAACTCTTATTAGTCAACAATAGTGCTTTCTTTTTCCCAAATATGTTGCTGTTTTTTTAACCTTTTTATCAATGAAAGTACATTGCAAAAGAATGATATGAAAATAAACAGTTACAAAGTTCACAGTGTGCAAAGAAATAGGTGCTGGACAAATTGCAAGGATTAAGTAGACAGTCTTCGTAGTGCAAAATGTCAAGGCTTAGGTGTGGTAACAGCTTTCTGAACTACTATTACAATCCCCTTGGAATCCTGGTGCTTGTGCTGATGCCTGGCCTGCTGAAAATTATAACGGTTGGGGCTAATGAGTATAGACATCAGCTCTTACTCTCAAATAACGCTCTACATGCACTGTATGCCTGTTTGGAAGAAGATATGATGTAATCGTGGCCTTGTGGCTATCTCCAGAATTGGCAAATATTGGTCCCACCCAAATGTACCCTTGCCCATCCAGATGGAAATTCCTGGATCGGCCCTGTACCCCTGGCACCCCAGCCGCCCACCTGGACAGCCAACAACATATGGTGAACGACAGTCTCCCGACCACCGGTCACTGGGCAAGGTGGAGCACATCAGCGGACCCGGGGCCGGCCACAAAGCGCATACTACCCTCCTGCAGGAGTGGGCTTCACGCCAAGATGGTGGTCTCCCGCGTTTCCCTTCTTCCTTGTGGTGGAATATACACGTGCATTATGAATACTGACATGACAAACATAATCGCACAGGCTTATAACCCCTTCAAGCCAGTCCATTATATTTATCAGACAGCAAGAAGCTACCCTGACTCAGTGTCTGATTCTTATTGAAGGATGATGCACACTATGCCGGTAAACTAAGTGGTGTTGGGCATCTCAAAAAAATGTATGGACTGCCCTCACACACCACCTGGTGTCATGCTTCAGGTTTAGTTTTAGGTTTAGTACCCCATCCCCACATGTGTTGCCAACATGTTTCATGAAATTTCATGGTAGAGTTGGACCAGAGCCAACCTACAAAAGTGGATTCATCTTTGTCTCTTAGAGACGAGATAGGAGCCCATTTTTCACCCACGCCCTGATGAATGCCATGGACCCTCCTGGCCGTTTAGGCAGAAACATGTTGGCAACACAGATGGGGATGGGGTACTAAACCCCCTAGTCGCCACGTTAAGTTTTAATATCGAGCACGTTCTGCACAATTAAAATTTCACGCAGTATTTTGCATCGGTTTTTAAAATCACTCACTCACTTTTCTTAGCAAGGGCCTCCACTTAGTTATAGAAGTGCCTCCCTCTCTCCAGGTGTAGGCCCGCTCTTTATCAAACGTGGTTTTTAAAGAGCGAGGACTGCCGATGATGAAGCATGACACCAGGTGGTGTGTGAGGACAGTCCATACATTTTTTTGAGATGCCAACACCACTTAGCTTACCGGCATAGTGTGCCTCATCCTTCAATAAGAATCAGACACTGAGTCAGGGTAGCTTCTTGCAGTGTGATACTTGTCATTTGGAGGCCAGCTCACCCTGACCGCCCCATAGCCTCCTGTTCCCTCCCCTTTTGACTAAAAGGGTTTTGTGTATATATATACAGTCCTTTATATTGCCAGGTTTTTTGTCATCATTTCACCTCTTGGGCATCTTTTATTACTTGGCTTCGCATCCCTTAGTTTGTTTTTTAAGTGCTTTTGTCGGCAGAGGTGCAGACAGAACAAACTCATAAATAATTAATAATTTTTTATAGTGTTTATACCACTCCCACCCTTAAGATGCTAAAGGGGGTGGTGGGGTCCCAACACCATTGTGCCCAGTCTCACCTTGGAGCCTCTGATGTGGAATTTCATGGGACAGGTTTCCAGCTGCTATGGAATGGTGGAGCCGGGCTGGCTGTCCTGGCGGAAACCTCTCTATACTTGTGTTTTCTGTTTTACATGGACGCAAAAATCCATCCACGCCTATGCAATGTGATTATTACACGCAGTGCTTGAGTGGTGTCCTGCAGTTCTGCATTTTAAAAACTCCGGTATGTTTTAACCATTTGGTTAATTTGCATAGGTGCTTAGAGAGAGGCCCCTTGTGAAGAGGATGACTTTCAGCCACTCCATTTTTTCAGCTAACAGCACTCTGCGTGCTGTGAATTGTATTTTTCACTAGTCCTGTTTAAGGATTGACCTACGAGTCTCGCAATGCTTAGTGCTGGTGGCCCCAAATCAGGACTTTGACAAGTGCAGGTATGCATTTAATACTGTAGTGAAGGAGACTTCATATTTCGTGGCGATGTTATCATTTTTTTTTAAAATGCGTGGGGGTATGCCTGTTCTCTGCACTTTAAACGACCAGCTGAACCTAACAGCCCGTGATTCACTCGGGGTGAGAAAGCGCTTCTCAAATTCACATAACATCACATCTCCCATCCTCCCAATGTAGGTGAACAAACTTGGCCCTTTCAAGTAGAACTCTGAACCCAATGCCCTGCTAATCCTGACCGCACCTCTGTGTAATGTATACAGGCAGAAGGCGGAAATGTCCCAGCGCGAGTCCAAGCTCGGGCCCTGAAAGTGTGATGTGACAGTTGGCACGTTCCCTCACTTCCCTGTGACTCACAGACGTCATAGACCATTCTAGTCTTTCTTCTTCCTCCTTCTCTTGGGAAGGAGCCATGCGAAGTGTTTGCCCAGACTCCAATTTCAGAACGTCCCATCCCAGATGTGGCTGCGTGTGTATGTACTTCACATTGCTGGGACGTCGTTGTAAAGCGCACAGCACATGTGTAAATACAGCGCCAAACGATAAGCATTCTTTTCAGCCATTATGTAAAGTAGTGACTGCCTGAAACCTCAGGGTTGTTTGAATACTTGCAGAATGATTGTGACAGCTTAAATCCCTTTTATGTACACACGCACAAAAGGCATTGGGGAGACGGCTTTACAAAGGCCTACAGTATATGTCAAGAGGATCACGACTATAGTAATTGCAATTATATAGCGCTTACTACTCCTGACCAGGCGTCAAAACGCTTTTTCGGCGAGTAGCACGCTACTCCAGAACACCTAAAGCAGTGGTTCCCAATCTGTGTGCCGTGGCTCCCTGGGGAACCATCAAAACTAGCCAGGGGAGCCACACACCAAGCACTTTAATGCATTTAATGTTGAAGGGTTTGTTGGCTTCAGTTAAACTAATTAGACTTAAACGCACGATGTCGATGATTTGTAAGTGACTCCTAAAGCTGGAACCGTAGTGCTTAATTGATGGCATGTCAAGGGAGATGACCTGCATATTTCACTGGATCCCTAAGTTCTAAAACTCCCAAAGTAAGTGGAAGAAACCGATTTATTTTGTTACACTCGTTGATAGTTTTTTTTTTTTTTTTCCAAATGCACTTTACACCAATGCAGTTGTCCTGTCTCTCAAACCACTAAGTGATATTAAGTATTGACATGTGTACTTGAACCATAGGTACTTCCAGTACACATTTCTTTTAGTAAACACACATTTCCATACAGGCCAGCTCTCTCTATGAGCACAGGGATGTAAAACACCATATAGGGCATAATGCCAACATTTGGAAGCAAGAAAGAGGGACTTTTAAAAAAAAAAAAAAAAAAAAAAAAACTCGGGGCAATTTATTTGGCTTGATTTGTATTTGAGACACTTTTAGGGAGGAGACAGCTAAAATAAAGCTGTATATGATTAAAAAAAATCGTGAGTCACCTTGCTGAGACAGGTGTGTTAGCAAGTATGGCATGGGTGGAAATGGAAGTGCATGCAAATATTCTTCAAGCGCAGAACACTTTGGCGATGGGGCCTACATGCATAGGGGTGCCATCTAGTAATGTAAGTGGGATAAAAAGGTTTGAGAGGGTTCTCTAAAAAAGGCATGGGCAAAGAAGTGTAACTAGGAATATTTTATTGCGCCGCCTTAGTAATTCAAAACACCATGCGTATATGATCATAATACCGTCATCAGCTTCATCCCAATTATTTTCAGGGAGAAAAATGCAAGTATTCCAGAGGCTGGCCTTACATCCCCCCACCCTCCAAAAAAAGTAAGTGGGGAGCCGCGGCCAATGGGTCAAGGGAGCCGCGAGTCGAAAAAGTTTGGGAATCACTGCCATAAAGGATTAGTGGTAAATTAGTATAGTGAAAATATGAAAGTAATTTGAGTGGTGGATATGTTAGTCAGTTATTTGGGTTGAGAAGGATAGTTGAGGGATAGAAGAGGGAAAAAGGTTTGCATTTATATAGCGCTTGCTACCCTTGATGGGGTGTTGAAGCGCTTTTTCGGCGAGTAGCACGCTACTTCGGAACCCAGAAAGGATTAGTGGTGAATTAGTATAGTGAAAATAGGAAAGTAATTTGAGTGGTGGATATGTTAGTCAGTTATTTGGATTGAGAAGGATAGTGGAGGGATAGAGAAGGGAAAAGGGGTTGCATTTATATAGCGCTTGCTACCCCTGATGGGTGGTTGAACTGCTTTTTTTCGGCGAGTAGCATGCTACTCTGGAGCCCGTACAGTGTTAGTGGTAAATTAGTATAGTGAAATATGAAAGTAATTTGAGTAGTGGATATGTTAGTCAGTTATTTGGATTGAGAAGGATAGCGAGAGGGTAGAAGAGGTAAAAATTTGCATTTGTATAGCGCTTGCTACCCCTGATGAGGTGTTGAAGTGCTTTTTCGGCGAGTACCACACTACTCTGGAACAAAAAAGGATTAGTGGTGAATTAATATAGTGAAATATGAAATTAGTTTGAGTGGTGGACATGTTAGTCTGTCATTTGGATTGAAAATGATAGTGGGGGGGATAGAAGGGAAGGATTTAGAATTGTTTTTATTTTTTGGAGCTCATGGCAGTAGGAGGAGGCTTGGGATGAGTAAAAGGGAGGTGGGGGATGAGTAAAAGGGAGGTGGAGGGGGACGAGTCAGAGGGAGGGTTTAGAAAGGCTTGTCTTGGGGGATCGGAATAGTAAAAAAGAGGTATTAGATAATAATGTATATATTCATCCTTAAGGTAACCGACACATGGGGGCGAGGGGTGCAGGAGAAAACGGGTGAAGTCCGAAAGGGCAGAATAATTGACAGATAGCCAATGGACTCCCAAACCGTGTGCATTCTTTTTACAAAATCTGCAAGCCAAAGACATTGACAGTAATATGACTTTATTAGTCACAAACATACCACATTTTAAGATAGTGTAGTTGGTTAAAGTACCCATGCTGACTTCCTTGTGTTTCCAGCATTTGGGTTATGTTTCAGCGTATTTATAGAGCACACGTAGACATAGCTTCTTGGCGCTGGCTAAAAGTAACATAACACTAGGCTAAAACTGAAGCTAAAGGACCTGCATTAAACAAATAAACGGGCGAAGACGTTGCTAGAGTTTGATGGGGCCCTAATTTATTATGGCGAGGTGACGAGCCAAGGTTTAATCTTGGGCAGAAGGGAATTCGTTTTTTTTTTCTACCCGCAGTTTAGGGGACTGGTATATCAGAGCCTCGTTACGGCGATGGAAAGTGCCCGATCGCCAAGTGTCACACTGCAAGTGTAGGGTGCATAGAGTCTGCATAAGTGAGCTCAGCTCGTCGATTTAAGGGGCGAGTACCATGTGAATTTATGTGCCTGTCAGGGCTTTAAGCGAGATAAAAAAAACATGGAGACGTGCGGTTCTCTAAAAGGAGCGTGGTCTATGGAATTAAGGGCATGGCTGGAACACACAAAACTATTTTTTTGTGATTTCCACAGTGTGGCACCTAATCGAGATTTTTGGTTCCTCTCCGAGCTTTCCTTTATTGCATCCAGATATATAGCACAATAACTGACATACACCTACAACCAACCAGAACTATTGGCTTTATCAATTGTTGTTATCTGCTCAAGATATATAAGTAACAATGATTTGTTGTAATAATATTGAAAACTTTTCAGTTCTAAAATTGTGAAACTGAATTAAACATAATTGAGGCATGTGAAAGGGGTAGTCTTCAATGTCAACTCTCCTTATGTTCACTTTATGTTAAATATGTTCATCCTTTTTCTCTCCACATCTCTACATATGTTACATCTCACCTCTTCCCTCTTCAGCATCTTCTTTTCACTCTCTCCTGAATGCACTTCCTCACATCTCATTCACTTCACCACCCCCCAAACACACTGCTCACCAGTAAGCATTGCGTTTTTGTTTTCTTTTCCTTGACAACTGTGTTTCTCTTTAACACAAATTTGCACAGATTTACAATTGCAACTGAAATACATGACCATTGCCCTGTAGAGAGGCTAAGGATTGGATGGCCATGTATTCTGAACATTTCTTGAGCCATTGAGAAGTTTGCACTGCCCTCACCCTCAATTCCAGTGTGCTCAGTCGTGGACTGTCACAAACACCAGGCAGCGAGTCGATTGAAAGTATGCACTATACAAGAGTAATATGCTGCACAGTGAAAAAATACAGAAACACAACATCCTGGAAATAGCTAACACTCTTAGAGAATGCAAGGTTAAGTAAAATACGTGAAATATAAACAGGAACTAAATCGCTGACATGGAATACCTTAACGTTATTCCATTTATTGTTCAGAAATCGATCAGTGTTTTTTGCCATTACAGTTAGGACATGAATTTAGGGCCTGATAGTGACCCATTTCACTGTCTGTTTTTAATTACTACTGGGTCTGAGACTTGGAGGGACCCGGCCCACTTAAAGCCCTGGTGTACCGCCTTGTGGCTTTTAATGAAACACTCTGCTTAACAGGCAACCAGTGCATACGTTTTTATGATGTATCTAATCTGCTATCAAGGTAAATACTGGTAAGGTAGCCTCCGTTGCAGCCTCTGACTCAAGGAACGTGTTCCATAGAGCCAGTACGCCTATGTGTGACTGTTGCCATGTATAGGGCTTGCATACATTTACAATAGTACCTATGCGATTTGCATACATAAATCTCTCCCCCTTGCAAACAGCTACGTTCACACTAGCAAACCTCTGAAAATAAATGAATAACAATGTGTTCTGTTACAGACTGCTGTTTAATTATCCAAGAAATGTAGGCAGGCCTGTGAGTAGTATGGATGTTACTTTAAGGCTTGCTAAAACCGTTTCATTTTGCCACAAAACTTGGCTCGGTTACATCTGTACCTTTAGCACTTTGGTGAACTATATGCTCACAACATGCGTGGCTGTAGATACACACGCTCTGCATACACCTGCCATCTAGTGTTGGTCTTGGATGTTTGCAACTTGTTTTTCTTCCAAGGAGTTATTCGAGTCATGAGGTATAGTGACTCCTCCCTTAGTTGGCAATGAGCATGGGATCAGCTCCATTGTTAGATTGCTTTTCTCCACCATCAGGTTTGGATGTGTTTCGATGCAGTTGCTGGACTTGACATATTACATGTTCACTGTTCCGGCCCGCTTTCTCCAATCCTGTCATCGAGAAAACCTTTGACTGTTGTTCTTTCTTCTTCTCCCGCGACACACTGTGGAAATCTGAAATAATTTCTGTTAGCATAGGCTGAAGCCATCTTGTTTGTGGCATCCATTTTGTTAGCTATGTAATTCTTCCGTCTTCACTGTTGCTTGCCCTTCTATTCTGCTTGTGTCATCAACTCTAGTTAACTCCTTCTGTACTGAGCTAAAAGCAATGTGCTGAGCAAAGGCCTGTAGCTGCTAGAATGCACCTGGCTAAAGATATAACTGTCAACTGTTTTCTACTGTTGTAAGCAGTTCTGTTCCCCCTCCCACTCTGCTGACTAAGTGATCTCCCATCTGCCCATGTTTGTAGGTAGTTATTCCTGTGTATGCTTGTACCTTCTATTTGTAACTACATGCAACAAACTCTGTATAGAAGCACCATGGTCTGTGACTTCAGTGTACTACCTCAGGCAGCACTTGAGAGTGCTGTGTGGACGTAGTCCCACTCATGAGTGATTAATAAACTTGTTATTTGAATTCCAGCTTCAGTGCCAATCTCTATTTTGTTGGTCTATGAACCCGTGGACAAGAGAAGGGTGACCCCTGCACCGGTGTGCTCATCAAAAAGCACATTTCCACAGTTGGCGCCCGATACGTGGGGCCTCATCGAGGACACGGCTGTCTGAAGGAGTGGTCTTGACAGAAGAGTGGAATATTACTGACGAGACGTCCTGCATGAGGAGACCCTTGTCTTTGCAGCCAAAGTGACTTTTCCGGTTTTTCGATTTGACCCTCCAGGTGGCGGCCGGTCCTGACTGAGGTATCTTTTGGCGTTATTTTTGCAGTGACCATTAGGTCAATCAAGAGATTGGCAGTTGGAGATTGGAGACTTTTGTTTGGTAAGGTCGCTGGATTCTGTTTTTGTTTGTTTGATTTATTTTTTGCAGAAAATAAAGGCAGGTAATGTGGAGATTTTTCTCTACTTTTGAACAATTTGGAAACGTAATATTTTGCAAAAACTTGGTAGCATGCCTGTTTCCAGCACACTCCGTAGGTTGTGTTGCTGTCTTGGTGGTACCAAAATGGATTTAGAAAGAAGTCAGCCGGCTCCCTTAGAGGGAACACCTAATAGACATATGTATATTAAATACTGTATTTCTTCCATAATGTATAGTACACTGTGGAACAATTATACAAAGAAGGATCCTGATCTCCAATGGCCTGTGAATGGGTCATTTGACTTTAAAAAGATTCAATATGTAGAACAGTGTTTGTTTAACAAAAAAAGTCGACAAGATATGTTTGATTGTGTACGAATGTGGGAGAAAGAAGTGAATGAAAGAGCGAAGAGAGAAGCAGCTATAGCAGAGAAAGAACAACGAAAAACGATATATCAAAAAGCGCTAGAATTAAAAAATAAGGAGATGACGGAAATAAAAGAAAAAGAAGAGAGGGAGCGTCGTTTAGAGGTAACTGGCCAGTACCCTATTAGGCGCCCCCTTTATCCCATGCTTAATAAACCTCAAGATGATTCTATCTTATTAGATCGACCTCCGCCCCCGTATAAATTTCCCTCTGCCCCTGAGGAGGATCCTTCCGATAAAGACCATCATTCTTCCGACGATAAAGATATAGATAAGCAAGATGGGCGACAGACTCGCTCTACTTTAACTACTGATGAAAAAGCCACCATTAGATCCACTGTTCGTTCAGAAGCCCGTAAGAAAACTCTTCCTTCAGATCTTGTAGCAATGGTTCAGCAGTGGAAAGATTTAGAGCAGTTATATTTTGCAGAAAAGTTTGTTTGGGAAGTTATACTTAATTTTAGAGACCTTTCTAAAAACTTAGAGCCCACTGATATAAATTCTGGTTATAAACAATTGAGTGATGGAACTTTCCTTTGTTCAAACATACCTGATTTAATTAGGCGAGTGGTTAAATTACAAGATGAAACATTTTGCTTAAAAGCGGAGAAAAAAGAAGCTAGTAAAACTAAAACTGTACAAGTAGCCCAAACCCCAGCGCAGATAGTAGAAACTTCAGAGACAAATAATGGATCTAGTAGTGCTGAAGTTGGTATACGACCACTGCGCGAAGCTGCGCCTTTGTATGTTCCTCCAAAGGGTACGGGAAAAGATGAAGATAAGACTTCAGATGATGCGAAAGGGTATTTTATTTATAATTGGGTTTATACCCCTTGGAGTAGAGCAGATGTTATGGCTCTTAAAGCCGCTTTGCCCGATCCGCGGAAAAATCCTGCCGCTTTCTATTAAGAAGTAGAAGGAGCCATTAGCTCCTGTACTATGACTCTGCCAGATATTGATATGTTTTTTGGACTTATTTTGCCCCCTGATATGTGGAGAACAATTCGGAAAATAGATGATAATGTAGCATATGGTGATACTTGGGTGCTTTTAGAAGAAATAGATGTGGCTAGAGAGCCTCCACAGAAACCACAACAGGAGATATTAGATCTTCCTAAAGCTATTGTGACTAAGTTGAAACTCTTATACCCCCTAAGAAAATAGATTGGACTACGTTAGCGTCTTGTAAACAGAAAGCGGATGAGTCAGTTTCTGATTTCTTTACACAATTTGAAGAGACATTCCATGACTTTAGTGGGCAGTCCCTGACAGATGACACGGGTAAGCATCTGTTCGTCGACAAATTTGTCGCTAACATGTTGCCAGAAATAGCTAGGCCAGCGAGAGTTCGTGGACTACGTCTTCCCCAGTCTCCCTTTTGACTATGGCCCAGTATTATGAGCGTCAGGAATTGGAAGCAAAGGGCAAAGAGGATAAGAAGGTTAAGGATTTAAAAACAAAAGTTATGTTGGCTCAAGTATATGGTCCACCATTCAGAGGTGGTGGTAGAGGTGGACGTGCAGTGTATATACACCTGGTGTACCCCCTTTCTCTCAATCAACTTTGTCTTCTGATCAGTGTGCTTATTATAAAGAGATTGGACATTGGCGTTCTGAGTGCCCCCTTTTGCGAGGTCAGCAGTACCAACGAGGTAGAGGAAGTATGAGAGGACGCCCAGGGAATTCAGGAAATAGGGGAGGCATGGGCAATCGTCCCAGATTTGAGGCAGTTGAACATGGGCCAAATTATTCTAATACTTTTGATAGACGAAATCAATATCAAATGTCAGATTATTCGGCTGATGGTCTTGGGGATTCTGATTATGCATAGGAATGCCTAGGATGGGGTAAGGAACCAGTTGAGGTCCCAGTAGATCAGAAGGGTCCTTGTGTTGATGCAAATATCTTGGGTTCTACTGATCGGTTTCTGGTTGATACAGGAGTTACTCGTAGTGCTCTGTCTAAAAAATTGGTTCCTAGGGCTCCCCTGTCTGGCGCAATGATAACATCGATAGGATTCGATGGGACACCTACACCTAGCCCACTGTCACAGCCACTTGCATTTAGTCTTGATAAATTTACTGCAGCATGTCCATTTCTGCTTTCCCCTAACACGCCGGATAATATTGTGGGCATTGATATGCTTAAACATTTTCGTGCTACAATACGTTGTTCCCCAGAAAGTGTGCGTGTTGTCTTAAATGATAACTATCCAATGGTTGAGAGGTCTTGTCTCATCAAAGAAGATATCGCTTTGGCATCTTTACCTAGTACTTTGTGGGCTACATCAGATACCGATGTGGGACACATGGTTATTCCACCAGTGCATATTCAAGTGAAGGAAGGTGCTTCATTGCCTTGATTGCCCCAATATAAAATATCTCGGGAAGGCGAAGAAGCATTAACACTCATTGTACAGGATTTGATTAAGGTGGGGGTTGTGGAAGAAGTCCCTTATAACATTTGTAAAAGTCCTATCCTTCCTATGTTGAAAAAAGACACTGATACTAAAATTTACAGATTTATTATAGATTTACGAGAGGTTAATAAAATCGTGGTGCCCCAATACCCGGTAGTCTCTGATATCATGACACTTCTCACCATGGTTCCTCCTACTGCTACTACATTTAGTGTAATTGATTTAAAGAATGCAATTTTCTCAATACCCATTCACCCTGACAGCCGTTATTTGTTTGGCTTCACTTTGAATAATAGATCATTCAGGTTCTGTAGAGCTCCACATGGGTATACAGAGAGTCCTAGCATTTATAGTCAGGCGTTGAAAAGGCAGCTTGATTCTTTTCCTGTACTGAAAGGGGTGGCTCTTATTCAATATGTCGACGACATCTTGTTGGCTGCTGATACCCCTGAACAGTGTAAAGAAGGAACACTGTCATTATTGTTATTTCTTGCCTCTCATCATCACAAAGTCTCTAGGAAGAAACTGCAATTTTGTAGACAGCCGGTTACCTATTTAGGTCACCTCCTGTCTAAGGAGGGACGTGCACTCACACCAGATCGCATTCAAGCTATTTTAGACACTCCCGTGCCCCGTACTCAGAAGGATGTCCGTGCACTGATTGGCCTTACTTCTTTTTGTAGGCAGTGGATCCCTAGCTTTTCTCACATTATTAAACCGTTGTTGGCCCTTTTGACTAAAGACACTCCGATGCCTCTCCCATGGACTACTGAGTGCCAGGATGCCTTCCAACAGTTACGTCAAGCTCTTTGTTCTGCACCAGTATTAGGAACTCCAGACTACACTAAGACCTTCACACTCTATGTACACGAGAGGGAAGGTTGCGCTCTCTCAGTTCTAACTCAAACACACGGTGATAAACAACTTCCTTGTCCATATTTCTCAGCTGTCCTTGATCCAGTTGCCCGCGCGCTGCCTGGTTGTTTTCGAGCGGTGGCGGCAACGGCTGTGTCTATACGTCAGAGCGAGGGAATAGTTTTGTCACAGAGATTGCTTGTGTTAGTACCCCATTCAGTTGATGCCTTGTTAAATCAAACAAAAACACAGCATCTGACTAGTGCTCGCTTGACAGGATATGAATTGACACTTTTGGCCCCTCATATCACGTTAAAAAGATGTTTGACTCTGAACCCTGCTACATTATTGCCATTTCCAGCTACTCAGTCTCAGTCACAAGAGTTACATGATTGTATATCCCTTACTGATGAACACACAAAGGGTCGTGTTGACCTACAAGATACACCTCTTTCTAGTGTTGATGGGGAATTGTGGGTTGATGGATCCTGCCTGAAATTGCCTGATGGCACTACATCTGCTGCTTATGCAATTACAACACTTCAGACAGTAGTTGAGACAGCTCGTATCCCACAGAAGTCAGCTCAAGCAGCCGAGTTGATAGCACTGACAAGAGCATTTGAGCTTAGTACAGAGTTGCTTGTTAACATTTACACTGATAGCCAATACGCCTTCGGCGTGGCTCATAACTTCGGGCAACTTTGGAAAGAAAGAGGCTTTCTCACTTCACATGGGACACAAATAGTGCATGGGGAATTAGTACATAATCTCCTTACTGCCTTGACCTATCCTAAGAAAGTGGCAATTGTTAAATGTAGTGCACACAAGAAAGTGACAGATAAAATAGGAGCAGGCAATGCCTTTGCGGATTGCACAGCTCGTGAGACTGCAATGCAGCGAAGTACCACATCTAGGTATGTAGTTAAGTCACAGGCTGAACGTTGGCATGATGCCAGGCAAGAGGTGTTGGACATGCAGCAATCTGCTTCTGTTGATGAATTAGACCAATGGTCCAAGGAGGGAACATTGGATGACGAGGGCTGTTGGAGGAATAAAGAAATGACAAAATGGAAGTTACCCGCAGCCAATTTACATCCTATGATTCACATGGCACATGGGCCGGCACATGTTGGAGCATCCTCAATAGCAAAGCAACTTATGCAAGTTTGGGATCATCCAGATATTGCCGGTACGGCTAAGAAAATAGTCCAGTCCTGTCTGATCTGTCTCCAGTATAATCCTGGAAAGGGAACACGAACTCCAACAGGACGGTTTGCAATACCAACTGCACCTTTTGAGGTCCTGCAAATGGATTACATCCAGCTTGAGCGCTGTAACAACCTAAAGTATGTCTTAGTAGTGGTTTGCGCCTTCAGTAAATGGGTTGAAGCATACTTTACGAAGGATAAAACAGCTCTCACGACAGCAAAGGTGCTCCTAAAGGAGTTCTTTCCCCGATTCGGCATTTGCCGAGTTTTGTGGAGTGACAACGTACCCCATTTTATTGGGCAAGTTGTTGAGTATCTCATGAAAGGGTTGGGAATTAAGCAGAAGTTTCATGCTGCTTTCCACCCACAATCAGCAGGACTAGTGGAACGTCACAATTCTACCCTGAAACTGAAATTGGCCAAGATACAGGCTTCCACATCTATGAAATGGCCTGATGCACTGCCTTTGGCATTGCTATCCATTAGATCGATACCACATACACGATCTGGCCTCACACCGTATGAGGTGGTTTTTGGAAGGCCAATGAATATTTGGGAGATTCCTAAGCCACGCCCTAGACATGATGTTCCCTATGTATTGACGAATGACTATTTGTCTCAGTTGACTGACAGTTTGTCTTCTATTTATCAACAGGTTCGGGAGACTCTTCCAGACAGGTCGCAAGGTGAGGGCCATTGTTTACGGCCTGGTGACTTTGTGGTCGTAAAGTCATTCCAGAGGACCAGCTCCCTAGCACCGAGGTGGCGAAGACCGGAGCAGGTACTACTGGCTACCAGGACTGCAGTTCGAGTGACGAACCGGAAAAACTGGGTCCACGCGACACACTGCCGAAAAGTGTTGCAAGACCTAGTGAGCCCAGCTGTGTTGGCAGATCACTGCGATATCCTGGTCACCGAGAAAGGACAAGCTGTGTCACCTGAAGGACCTGAGGAAGTCTTCCTGGACCACACGATTCCTGGTACATCTCAATATCAGCTTCGACCCAGGAAGAAAGACATTTCATTGAAAGAGACTGTTTGAGCCACTGTCCTGGGTAGTTAAAGCCTAACTACAAAGGGGGGTAGTCTTTTAGTGACTACTCGTCTCAACGTTAGTGAAGAAATCAACGCCTGCCCAGGACCTTAGGGCACCATCTGCTCTGTTGTTTGTCGACGTAATGAATATGTCTAAGGAGAAGAAACCAACTGCTGCAAGAGTTTGTAGCAAAAGAACAATAATTGCTACTGGATTTACTTTGACTATTGTTATTGTTGCTATAATAACATGGATTGTAGAGGAAGTAGCTCCTGTCCGAAATCTACTGACTACTACTACTCCTGTCCCAATTGAACATCATTATTTTACTCTACCGTATCATGAGAAAAAGCATAGAATGTCCTACCTCAATAACACTTTCATTCAAATGTTGCATCATACCCACAATTCCACGAACTTTACCAATTGCTGGGTATGTGGAATGATGCCAGCTCATCAGAAAAAGGGAGGAACGCCTTTTATTCCCTTGCCGTTTTCACATAAGGGCTCCTGCAGAGCCTAGTTTGCATTGTTGTGGGCTTCTGAAGTTGCTAATATTACTTATGCTGATGTAGGTGGACTAAACGCTCAGTTGAATAAAGTTTGTTACCCCGATGAGGAAGGAGATCCACCAGCTAAAGGAACTGTGTGGGAAATGGAGGAGTATCGCCGAGGAAATTCCTCTATACACTATGTTTTCCCTAACACTCGAACAACTAAGGGGAATGGGCCTCCTGTTATTGCTGTTACTAGAGCTCGAGCGGATCTCTGTGTGAGCAGTATTGGCAGTATTCCTGTGGGAAAAAGTGACTGTGCTTTACTGTTGAACATTACTGGAATGAACAATAGCAGCTTTTTGTCCTCACACAACACCTATTTTATTTGCGGAAGTAAAGGTTATTACCATCTACCTATTGGTTGGTCGGGAAGCTGCTACGTGTCCTTTTTGCTTCCACCTGTGTTTTTGGCACCTGCATCCTACCATAAAGACTATAAACTGTATAATGACATTTCCAAGAACAGATTCAAAAGGACAATAAACAATGATGAGGTGGATCAAACTGATACTGCACTACAGCAGTATATTGACTTTAATTTGGGACTATTCTTCTTTGTTGGTGCGGCCTTAAACAGTAGAAAAATAAGGCGCGTGACACGTGTTGTAGAGGCTGTAAACAATCAGACAGCAATGGCGCTTGGAAATATCACAGAAGAACTACAAATTGCGAGAATTGTGGCGCTCCAAAATAGGATGGTCCTTGATGTCATCCTGGCCGACCGTGGTGGAGCATGTCGCATCATTGGGAGTAGCTGCTGTGTCTATATCCCTGATCACGCCCCTTCTGGTTTTGACGCAATTTCCAAGTTGCACAAAATAGCCACTGAAATCCATCAGGATTCAGGAGCTTGGACTTTGACTGGATGGCTATGGAACATGTTTACTGTATGGGGCTGGAAGCTATTGTCAGCCTTATGTATATTTCTTGCTATTCTTTTCACTTGTTGCCTATGTATTCAATGCGGCCCAATGCTTTGTTCCCTTTGTGTTTCTACTTGCACCTCGTGTATACCGGCTAAACAAAATGTTAAGAATGTAAATGCCCGATTACCAAGTGATCAAGAAATTAATGAATTAATGCAGATAGATGTACATGATATTTTCCGTACTCGTTATAAAGCCTAGAAGATGTCTTCAGCATATGCTAAAAGGGTCATCTGTGGAAATCTGAAATAATTTCTGTTAGCATAGGCTGAAGCCATCTTGTTTGTGGCATCCATTTTGTTAGCTATGTAATTCTTCCGTCTTCACTGTTGCTTGCCCTTCTATTCTGCTTGTGTCATCAACTCTAGTTAACTCCTTCTGTACTGAGCTAAAAGCAATGTGCTGAGCAAAGGCCTGTAGCTGCTAGAATGCACCTGGCTAAAGATATAACTGTCAACTGTTTTCTACTGTTGTAAGCAGTTCTGTTCCCCCTCCCACTCTGCTGACTAAGTGATCTCCCATCTGCTTGTTTGTAGGTAGTTATTCCTGTGTATGCTTGTACCTTCTATTTGTAACTACATGCTTACTCTGCAACAAACTCTGTATTTAAGCACCATGGTCTGTGACTTCAGTGTACTACCTCAGGCAGCACTTGAGAGTGCTGTGTGGACGTAGTCCCACTCATGAGTAATTAATAAACTTGTTATTTGAATTCCAGCTTCAGTGCCAATCTCTATTTTGTTGGTCTATGGACCCGTGGACAAGAGAAGGGTGACCCCTGCACCGGTGTGCTCATCAAAAAGCACATTTCCACAACACTTGGGAGACTGTCACCGAAGACCGGGCCCCTAACCCTCTGGGCTCCTTCCATTCTGTACCAACTCCAGAGAATGAAAAGGCGTAGAGGGTTATGGAATAGAAGACCTTCAGGAAATGCCCTCAGTGCCACGCTAAATGCCTCTGGGCCAACCCCCACAGGGTTTGTAATCTGTCATTTTCCAGAGCACGATAGCTCGGTGTGCTTGCGGCCTCGCCTTCAGTTGCAAAAGATCCTTTGTCAGAGAGACAGATGCTGAGCCCACCTCAAGATGCAGCGATCCTTCAGTAAGACGCCAGATGTCTTCAGCGAAGCTGACCCGCTCGGCCCCAAAGAAAGAGGATGCAGGTACCCCAGGCGACCCTGCCCACCAGCCTGAGGTTATCAGCTCTGACTCAACGGAGTCTGAAAAAATAGAGAAAGAGGAAACACTCAGAACCGGCCTGCGCACCACCACGATACCGAGAGTCATGAGTACTGCTGACACAAATTCACAAGCCTCATGAACGGCCGCACGCCGAAGAGAAGCACTGCCACCAATGAAAGGTAGGCATCTAGCCTCGCGCACATGCCACCACCACCCCTAGGTGCGCCACTGCCCTCGGCTCTGGTCAGCTGCAAGGAAACGTGTCGAAGCAGAGATGGGATCCAGTCAAGAAGTTCAACCCCCATTAGCCTTCAAGTCCAAAAAGGCACCTTGTAGCCGAAGCACCGAAACCCCCTTCAAGGCCAAGGGCCTCGTAAGTGCCTCAGCCAGGCTTGACGCCAAAAGCTGCCTGACCCGAGACCAGCCCCAGCTTCTGGCTTCGAAGTCTCCCGACAGGCCAGTCCTCGAGAAGCTTCAGCAGTAGCTCAACGAGAGACAAATGACTATTGTCATCTATCCCCGAACAGGGAAGATTTTTACTAGCCCCGGTGGAACAGTACCCAAGCTACGCAGGTTTGCCTGCGAGGTTATCCCTGAGCTTGATTTCTCTTCAAGCCCCCGGCTCCGGTGCCTAAGAAGGCTCTCATAGACAAACCCACCAGCCCTCCACCACCATCACCACCACCCACAACCCTTCCTCCTAGCTGACCACAGTCCTTTTCAGACACAGGCATTCCTTGTCCCTACTCTCCTACAGAGAACATCGACACCCCACTCTACCCACACCCCACTGATGACCGCTAAGAAGTCTAGGATACAGAACCTCCAGGGGCCCTCAGTTTGAGCCTGTTACGGTCCACATGTCTCCTCCCCCGCCCCCTTCGACAGCACTGTATACTATGGGATTACCCAATGTGGAGCTGTCTACCACAAAGTAGTCCTGCATGCTTCTCCTGAGGATGGCAACTTCCTTGTAGAGACCCTCTCCAGGACAGAGCGTTCGTTCTAGTTCCTCCTCATGCTCAAGGGTATGCTTAAGACTGCTCCGGAGATATTCAAGGACCCGGTGAACTTCTTGTTTGTCACACCCAGGATAGAGAATTATAAACCTTCTCCCTCTGACCCCTTGTACATTAGAGGACGTGCCCCCCCAGATTCCCTTGATATTGCTGCCGCCCACAAGTGAGCAGCAGTACAGGCCACAGTTGACGCGCCCCCCTTCGGATAAAGAGAGGAAGTGAATTGACACTGCGGGTAAGAGGGTTGCGTTAGGTGCTGCGACCCACTGGTGCATATTCCAATTCTGTAGGCCTCCTGTTCTGCTACTACAGAGCTCTGTAAGACGAGATGGAGGACCTGCTCCAGCACCTCTCTCCTGAGCATCGGAGGAGGGGGTAATAGTTAATGCCATTAACAGTCACATCAGCTAGAGGGGTTAACACATCCATCATCTTACTTCGCCATTCCTGGCTGCTCATCTCTGGTCTTAAGCCGGAAGCCCAGCAGCAACTCATTAGCTTGCCCTTTGATGGGGAACACCTCTTTGGGCCACAAGTTAATGAGATGCTGGAAAAAATTAAGGACACCAAAACTGCTAAAGCCATTGGTGCCCTTCAAGCACCATCAGCTAGGGGTTCATTTCAGAGACATCAGGGTAGAGGCACCTCCAAGACTACCTCCCCTGACCAATCCCAGTCCTATCATTATCAGCAGTAGGCCTACTACCAGAAGGGGGGCAGAGGTTACACAAGTTGTTCCTTCCAGGGTAACAACTCCAAGGGTAGAGACAAAGGCACAACCTCCACCTTCAAGCAGCGACTTGACTATCATGCCCTCCAATCACATAACACCTTTCAGGGAGAGACTTCAGGGGTTTCTTTCCTGCTGGAAACAGATCACTTCCAACCGGTGAGTTCTTTCCATCGTCTAGCATGGCTACTGACTCGAGGTCACCTCAACACCAACAAACATCCAGCATGCTAACCCGGGACACCAGCACCTTCTGCTAGAGGAGGTTCAGGCACTCATCTTTAAGGGTGCCATTAAGCCAGTACTACAGCAGCATCTCCACAAGGCGATGTACTCTGTACTTTCCCATCCCCAAAAAGGATGGGTCCCTAAGGCCTATACTAAACCTCAGACCCCTCAAGAAGTACATCCTCTGAAAACACTCCCACATGATTACACTGCCGGATGTATTCCCGCTGCTGCAGCAAGACGACTTTATGGCCGCATTCAATCAGAAGGAGGGCTGCTTTCCCACATCCATCCATTCCTCTTACTGCCACTACCTCTACTTCATGGTAAGTGGCCAGCATTAACAGTTCAAAGTGTTGCCATTCAGTGTCACCACAGCCTCAAAGTTGTTAACCAAATTCCTAGCTGTGGTAGATACCCATCTCAGAAGGGTTGGGTTTCACCTGTTCCCTTATCTTGATGGTTGGCTGACAAGGAGCAGTGCCCTACGCACACTAATTCCAATATTTCCCTCCGACATAGGTTGGGATTCACCATAAATGCCACTAAATCGCATCTCCAGCCCCTTCACATTCAGCCCTTTTTAGGGGGCCCTTCTCAACTCAGCCACTGGCAAAGCCAACCCCACCTAACCCAGAGTACAGGCGTTCCAGAAGCTCCTGCCTCTTCTTCATCCACATCTTCAAAGCATCACCAGCTCACAGTCAGAACAGTGATGCATCTCCTAGGCATGATAGCCTCCTGCATAGTCATAGTTTCCTCCGTACCAGACTGCACATGTGTTCTCTTCAGCTATGCCATTGGCACAATGGTCACAAGGGGGCAGTCACGGGGTCACCTCCAGACAGAGTACCTTCCAGGAGTGGACAGCGACTTTGCAAACTTGTTCAGAAGGATGCAGCAACAAGTCCACGAGTGAGAACTTCACCTGCAAACCCTACATCTGTCCTTCCATCGTTGGGGGGTCACCGAGGTCAACATCTTCACCACTGCGCAAAACGCCAAAACTTCCCTTCTAGGTTTTTGTACCCTCAGTCCATGGGCAATGCTCTATGGATGAACTTGTCAGGGATCTTTGCCTACGCTTCCCCCCCCCCCCCCCTCCCACTTCTTCTGTACGTGGTCAGGAAGATCTGACAAACCTCCCTTACTCTCATCCTGGAGGCTCCCTCATGGGCTAGACAACCCCGGTTCTCTACCCTTTTCTAGATAGCCGTTGTTTCCCACGAGAAGCTACCCAACAGGCCGAACCTTCTCGGGCAAAGCCAGGGCAGAATCAGACACCCTAACCCCAGGCAGCTCAATCTAGCAATTTGGCTCCTGCGGTCCCAGTGATTGGTTATCTCAATCTACCTAAAGAATGCATGGACATCCTCAAAGAAAAAAAGTACATAGACACGCTACCCCCACTTGTTACGCTGCCAAGTGGAAAGGTTTTGTCCACTACAGCATTCTAAAGCACCTGGGCCCTCTTAAACCCACAGCCCAGGATATCTTCTGTTACCTCCTTCATCTGCAGAAGTCAGGTCTATCTTACATTTCCATATGCCTCCACTTAGCCACTATTGCAGCTTACATGCAGAACAGGGAACACTATTCGTTGTTTAAAATCTCTGTCATCAATGCTTTTATGGAAGGGCTCAAATAGATAATTCCACCTAGAGTTCACCCTGCCTGATCTGGAACCTTAATATCATTCTTACCAGACTCACAAGCACTCCTTTTGACCCACTACACTAATGCCATTTTAGTGTTCCTCTCTTGGAAGGTCACCTTCCTTGTCGCTATTTCCCTGTAAGGTGTGTTAGCAAACTACATGCCCTCACTTTGGAGGAGCCTTTCTTCCAGGTCCATAATGACAGAATAGTCCTCAAGGTCAATCCCAAGTTCCTTCTAAAGGTGGTATCCCCTTTTCATCTCAACCAGACCATAGAGCTTCCATTCTTTTTCCCTCAAATAGACTCTGTAGCACAAAGGGCTCGTCACACTTTTACACTGCATTGACAGGACTAAACCTTTCTACAAGACACAACAACTTTTTGTTACGTTTACTAAACCTAACAAAGGCCATCCTTTATCAAAGGCAGATATAGCCAGAGACTGAGCCACAGCCCTTGGAGAACTTATAGCTGCTATTGACGTATGAAACTGGCAGAAAAGTGATCACCCTGTTATACGGAATGCTTTTACCACAGCACACAACACGTTACTTAGCTCTTAGGGGTAGGCGGACAGCAAATCACTATCATGAACTGACAGACAGTGGGAGTCCACACTGGAATACGTTAAAAGCAGTGCTTAATTTAAGCCAGTGGTTTCCAGAGCTTGGCACCGGCACTTAATTGTCAGCAACGGTACATATGACAGTCAGCCACATGGTGGCGCTGTTTTTTGAATTTATAGATGAGCACAGCAACTGTTTGTTAGTTAAATATACATTTGGAATGACTAATACCTGCTGCCATAGCCATTATTTTAACTTTGGGGTCCTGAAATTGTCAGAAATGTAACACTTGTAGGAGTGTGATTTATTAGTTATGCTGTTACTGTAATTGACAGCGGCAATGGGCAATGCAAGTGGAAGTGGCCTGCTCACTAGAGCCCTGGCACTTATTTTTTTTAATTACAAATTAAGCACTGGTTAAAAGGGTCTCAAGAAGCCCTTGCCTTGAGTGCACTCATTCATCTACCTGAACCAGACATACCTCACTCCCAAGCATGTCAGTCATGTGATTCCAGGTGCTTTGCCAGATTGCCTTAGATGCAGTCACATAGTGGCTGGTTCTTACCATATGGTATGGTCATGTCTGATGATATCACAGTTTTGGGAGGAGGCAGTGAGGGACACGACCGAGGTAAGTGGTAAATCAATGACAGCGGAACCTCTTGCATGTCTGCTGGGGATAACACATAACACAAAAGCAGACCAAATACACCATGAAGTTTGTAGACCGAGCCTACATTCTGATTAAAAGGCGTATTGCTATGACCGGAAAGTCACATACTCGGTGGGAAAGAGAGCGGGCCTCATGTGGCAGGAAAGATTGATAATGTGTTTGAAAGCCACCGGCAGGTCCATAAGCATAGGGGATACAGTGCTGAGATATTGACCCCCACCCCCCATCATCACAGACACTAATTGAATACATGCCCCCACACAGCACATGAAATGAGCCTTTCGCTAATGGTAATGGAGACCAATATATATATATATATATCACAATTAAGGACAAAAGTATGCTTGGCAGTACTCCATTGAATGATTACCTACAAGAATGATGCACACTAGCCATGACCACATTGTTATATGGTTGCAACGGTTTGTACAAGTATTGATAACATTGTTTACTTTGGGAGTATTGTTGAATTCTTGTTTTCTACATTACGCCAACAGCGTGATGTTTATAGAATGAGTAATAGAAAGTTTGTAGAAAGGTTATGTAGAACATAAATACTGATATAATTATCTTGAGATGTGATAAATATCTATAAAAAGCAATTAAAGAAATAATTGACAAAAAAAAGGTGGATATAACCAGGTGGATTAAGTGCATCCAAACTTGCTACCTCAAAGCCATGATAACATGCCTGCCCCAACTAGACTGCATTCCACACGTAAACAAGCATTTGCAATGCAATAGGTCTCTCATTTACGCAAGTTTAAGCTATTGGCATTGTAAATGACAATGCGTTTTATTTATGTTTCAAAAACCAAAACATAAATAAAAGGCATTGTTATTTACAATGCCAATAGCTCAAACTCGCGTATATGCGAGACCTGTTGCATTGCAAATGCCTGTTGGTTTTAGTTTCTAATGTGTTTGAGAAGGGATGTGCAAAGCATGCCCTCATTTTTTTGACATTGGCCTACCTTCCCTGTCATGGGATTAGCTGTTCTGGCAGCAGACTCTGCTCTCTGAATCAGTAGTTATAAACAGACCTTTTTATCTGTTCCACATGAGTGAAGGCCTATTGGCCCACTCAAGAAAAGTCCCACTGATATGCACTAACCTAGGTCCCAGCACTACAATTCTAGTGCATATTTACATGCACGTATGTATAAGTGTGGCCTGCATGATGCATTTTTATTGTGTGTATGAGTAAAACAGAGTAATGGAAGTCTGTGAGTTTCATTTTAAAAGCTTGTGTCCTGATGATCTTCACCAAGTGGAATTGTGTTTTTTTCAAGATTGTAGAATTGTATTGCTGACGTTCATGAAGCTGTAAGGAGGAGGCAGGTCTCACTTTAGATTGATTTTGTTAGGTCCTTTTTGCTGCATTGGGTTTCTGCTTGGTCTCCCTGAATGAATGAATGAATGATTCTTCTATAGCACACAGCTACTCAGAGGATTGTTCCGGTGCTTTTAGGCACTGAAGGGAGCAGAGCACAGAACCGCTGAGATCCTAACATCACTGAAGTCTGAATAAGAGTGTTTTCAGCTTCTTTTTAAATGTAACTTCCTTCGAGATAGACCTCAAGTAATCAGGCAGCTGATTCTACATACTTGCCGCTCTGACCATGAAGGAAGAGCCTCACCTCCGTTGTCTTTGGAAGTGAGGTACTGCTATAAGTTTAGCATTGCTGAAACACAGGTATTATTCAGCTATATTTCTTAATCAATTCATTAAGGTACATAGGCTGAGCTCGGGCGGCCGATGACAAAGGGCAGTCTCCTTAACCCGGAAACAGGGGTGGGAGGAGTGTAGATTTAGGTGTTGAGAGGGAGGGCACCACACGGGGAGAATTGTTAAAGTTCAGTCAATGTTATGAAAATAAAATGGAGGTAGTTAAGCCGCGCATGCGGACCAAAACTTCTCAATAAAGTGTAAAATAAAGTTCTATCTGAGGTCCGTGGCCGGGAGCCCCAGGTTCCAATGTTGTCCTCGGCTTAACATCCTGTGATTCTGCGCACTTCCCTTCATCTCCAAGTGCCTACGAGAAAATGAATATGTCCTCGTGTAACGTCACTGGAGCTCATTTAAAGCGCTCCAATACCTTCGTGTCGAGTTAACGCTATATACAATTTTTTTTAAATCCTCAAACTGCAGGCCTGCTGCATCAATGGAACTTTTTGCATTGTACAGTTCACATTTAACATGCTGTTCCCTGGGAAGCAGCAAGGGGTTGGAAAGGGTTAAAAGGGTGGAGAGAAGGAACATCTGTGCACTGTCTAGTGGCCGGGAGCCCCAGGTTCCAATGTTGTCCTCGGCTTAACATCCTGTGATTCTGCGCACTTCCCTTAATCACCAAGTGCCTACGAGAAAATGAATATGTCCTCGTGTAACGTCACTGGAGCTCATTTAAAGTGCTCCAATACCTTCGTGTCGAGTTAACGCTATATACAATTTAAAAAAAAATCCTCAAACTGCAGGCCCGCTGCATTAATGGAACTTTTTGCATTGTACATTTCACATTTAACATGCTGTTCCCTGGGAAGCAGCGAGGGGTTGGAAAGGGTTAAAAGGGTGGAGAGAAGGAACATCTGTGCACCGTCCCGTGGCCGGGAGCCCCAGGTTCCAATGTTGTCCTCGGCTTAACATCCTGTGATTCTGCGCACTTCCCTTAATCTCCAAGTGCCTACGAGAAAATGAATATGTCCTCGTGTAACGTTACTGGAGCTCATTTAAAGCGCTCCAATACCTTCGTGTCGAGTTAACGCTATATACAATTTTTAAAAAATCCTCAAACTGCAGGCCCACTGCATCAATGGAACTTTTTGCATTGTACATTTCACATTTAACATGCCGTTCCCTGGGAAGCAGCGAGGGGTTGGAAAGGGTTAAAAGGGTGGAGAGAAGGAACATCTGAGCACCGTCCCGTGGCCGGGAGCCCCAAGTTCCAATGTTGTCCTAGGCTTAACATCCTGTGATTCTGCGCACTTCCCTAATCTCCAAGTGCCTACGAGAAAATGAATATGTCCTCGTGTAACGTCACTGGAGCTCATTTAAAGTGCTCCAATACCTTTGTGTCGAGTTAACGCTATATACAATTTAAAAAAAATCCTCAAACTGCAGGCCCGCTGCATCAATGGAACTTTTTGCATTGTACATTTCACATTTAACATGCTGTTCCCTGGGAAGCAGCGAGGGTTTGGAAAGGGTTAAAAGGGTGGAGAGAAGGAACATCTGTGCACCGTCTCGTGGCCGGGAGCCCCAGGTTCCAATGTTGTCCTAGGCTTAACATCCTGTGATTCTGCGCACTTCCCTTAATCTCCAAGTGCCTACGAGAAAATGAATATATCCTCGTGTAACATCACTGGAGCTCATTTAAAGCGCTCCAATACCTTTGTGTCGAGTTAACGCTATATACAATTTTAAAAAAATCCTCAAACTACAGGCCCGCTGCATCAATGGAACTTTTTGCATTGTACATTTCACGTTTAACATGACGTTCCCTGGGAAGCAGCGAGGGGTTGGAAAGGGTTAAAAGGGTGGAGAGAAGGAACATCTGTGCACCGTCCCGTGGCCGGGAGCCCTAGGTTCCAATGTTGTCCTCGGCTTAACATCCTGTGATTCTGCGCACTTCCCTTAATCTCCAAGTGCCTACGAGAAAATGAATATGTCCTCATGTAACGTCACTGGAGCTCATTTAAAGCGCTCCAATACCTTCGTGTCGAGTTAACGCCATATACATTTTTAAAAAAATCCTCAAACTGCAGGCCCGCTGCATCAATGGAACTTTTTGCATTGTACATTTCACATTTAACATGCCGTTCCCTGGGAAGCAGCGAGGGGTTGGAAAGGGTTAAAAGGGTGGAGAGAAGGAACATCTGTGCACCGTCCCGTGGCCAGGAGCCCCAGGTTCCAATGTTGTCCTAGGCTTAACATCCTGTGATTCTGCGCACTTCCCTAATCTCCAAGTGCCTACGAGAAAATGAATATGTCCTCGTGTAACGTCACTGGAGCTCATTTAAAGTGCTCCAATACCTTTGTGTTGAGTTAACACTATATACAATTTAAAAAAAATCCTCAAACTGCAGGCCCGCTGCATCAATGGAACTTTTTGCATTGTACATTTCACATTTAACATGCTGTTCCCTGGGAAGCAGCGAGGGGTTGGAAAGGGTTAAAAGGGTGGAGAGAAGGAACATCTGTGCACCGTCTCGTGGCCGGGAGCCCCAGGTTCCAATGTTGTCCTAGGCTTAACATCCTGTGATTCTGCGCACTTCCCTTAATCTCCAAGTGCCTACGAGAAAATGAATATATCCTCGTTTAACATCACTGGAGCTCATTTAAAGCGCTCCAATACCTTTGTGTCGAGTTAACGCTATATACAATTTAAAAAAAATCCTCAAACTGCAGGCCCGCTGCATCAATGGAACTTTTTGCATTGTACATTTCACATTTAACATGACGTTCCCTGGGAAGCAGCGAGGGGTTGGAAAGGGTTAAAAGGGTGGAGAGAAGGAACATCTGTGCACCTCCCGTGGCCGGGAGCCCCAGGTTCCAATGTTGTCCTAGGCTTAACATCCTGTGATTCTGCACACTTCCCTTAATCTCCAAGTGCCTACGAGAAAATGAATATGTCCTCGTGTAACGTCAGTGGAGCTCATTTAAAGCGCTCCAATACCTTTGTGTCGAGTTAACGCTATATACAATTAAAAACAAGAAGCGCGAGCAACAAGCGCTCGCCAGGCATCCGCTGTTTATTTTTGCATCGCGCTTTCACTTTAAAGTGAAAGCGAGATGCAAAAATAAACACGCGGTGCCATGTCTCCTTTTTTGTCAGGCCCATCTGGACTGGATCGCATGGCTTGTTTACATAACACGCCCCCTTGCGATAAGAAACTGCTTCACGACAGCCGTAAAGCAGGCGATCCAGTCCGGATGGGCCGAACAAAAAAGCGAAAAGGAGGCACCCCAAAAAGCTTATTTCCAATGGCAGGCCACCATTTACCATAAACGGTGACGCCAGCCAATGGAAATAAGGGGCGGGACTTAAAGCCCTTTTCTCAAACTCCTAATTAGCAATAAATCTCGCCGAGCGAGCTGCGCATGTGCGCAGTCCCTCAAGGATCAACACTGTCCCCCACCCTCTTCAATCTTTACCTGGAACCGCTTACCGAAGTACTACGCACTGCCAATATCTCCTATCACATGTACGCTGATGACACTCAGATCTACATCAAAACCTCATCTCTCGCAGAGATCCTCTCCCTGAACGAAGCCTTGAAACTCACTGTCCAATGGCTCGCATCCAATCAACTCAAACTCAACGCAAAGAAAACTGAATTTCTCCTGATCGCCCCGCCCAATACCAACCTTGAGATTCAATCATTGATTAAGGCTATCACAGCCTTGAATTGCCCACCAACCATCGTGGATTCGGCCAAATCCCTGGGAATCACCCTCGATAGCAACCTGAACATGCGGGACTACATCAATTCAATGGCCAAATCAGCCAGATTCCACCTGAGCTACCTTAGGAAACTGAAACCCTTCCTCGATGCTCCCGACCTAAAAATGGCAGTCCAAGCACTTGTCATCTCTAGACTGGAATATGGCTGTTCTACCCTCTCGGGTCTACCCAAGATCTCCCTGGCACCTCTAAAAGCCTGCCTCAATGCGGCCGCCAGACTACTCACCGGCACGAGGAAATACGACCATATTTCCCCACACTTGAAAGCTCTCAACTGGCTTCCCCTGGAGGCAAGAATACAGCTCAAGTAGCATGCATCACGCACAAAGCCTTATACTCTAACTCTCCTGCATATCTGAGGCAGAAACTTGTGATCTCCGGAGGAATCAGAAACTCCCGATCTGCCAGAGACCTCTTGCTCCAACCTGCACGCTTTCGGAAAAAAAAAACTTACAACCGGGCTTTCTCCGGGGCTGCTTCAAGAATATGGAACTCTCTCCCACCTGACATCAGAAGAATCCCCTCTCTGACTCGCTTCAAAAAGGATGCCAAAACATTCCTTATGGGTAAATTTCTCGTTTAAACCTTGCCTCTACCACCACTAACGCCCTGATCTATGGCCATCTATTGCCTCCCTTCGGATTATCTAGCTCACCCCATCAGAAACTTGGGACCTTATGGCGCGAACATTGGTTAACATAATCTGTAAATATGTTACCTCGTTCCTGAGTATTTGGATATTTAATCTGTAAATACGTGCCCTATCTCCCTTGTGTATCCTGCACCTTGCCCTCTCTCATTCAATCCGCAACTGGATGATGCTATGCCTCTTCTGTACATGGCTATGTTTTCCTGTAAAGCGCTCTGATACCCTAACGGGTCAAGTTCGCGCTCTATAAAACACATAAATAAATAAATAAATAATAAATAGAGCAGGAATATGCAAAGCAGGTGAATCTACAGCACTATACGCTACGAACAGATAGTTACAAGGTAAGTAACAGTTTCCTTATGAATATCGGACCTCCTTGATCTAGTGTGGGGGTATCATATGTGGATAGAGGGCAGGCCTTAAAATGAAAGGGTGAGCTTTGGGGTAGAATATTGGCATTATTGCATATATATCAATTAGAGGTGAGTGAGCCCACTGGAAGCTCGAAGAAGAAGCCTAGCTCTGGCTCAGCTCAGGGCCCTCTTGGAACCTTGAGACCATAATGAGCTGAGCTTTCATGGGAGAGAATGTGGCCTAGTGGCTACAGCTGCAGACCATTCAACATTGGGAACCACGGTCGAACTGCGGCAAATCTCCCTGTGCCCAAAAAAAGGTATAACTAGTATATGTGTATGTTGTGAAGCACTCTCAGTCCTTGTCAAGGCTTCCGCTTTGTAAAACTGGCAAAATAAATACTGGCAATCGCTCGGGTAGCATTCCAGCCCAACAAGGAGTTAAAATGCTACCCCAAGTGCTTGCCAGTGGTTAGACTTCTTGCAAGAATTTCCTCCATCATCTTTTGTGTGTTTGATGTAATGCCCCAAGTGGCCAAGGGTATGCCCAGACATGGTTCCCTTGCTCACTGTGCCACTGGAGCCAAGCTGCACCCACCTGAAGAGGCCCAATCAGGCAGAAATCAGTATTAGATTGCTTGTGCTCCTGTTCAGAGAGGACCTACCTTGGCAGTTCTGGCTGGACTGGTTCTACTGGATAAGGATCCTTCTAAGACTGATTTGCAGATGGCTGAATATAATCTGAGATGGCTTATAGGCTGGTTATGGTTATGACTGGTTAAAAAGCTACTCCGAGCAGTTGCCAGTAGTTAAACTTATTGGAGGCATTCCGCCAATGTCTGTTTGATACAGTATAATTAGCGACAATTTAATTTGGCCCTCATATTGTACTTGTGCAGTGTTGTGAAAATACTAATAAAGATAATAATAAAAAAGGTAGTGTCCATTTAGGTGGCCATGGTTGTGGTGGGGAATAGGTTATTTTTATTTGATAGACACAATAAGCATTTGTCTGTGTATATATAGGTAATAAACTAATACCAGCTAAGTGCAATTATGTACATATCTTATATGATAGTAAAGGAAATCATTGTAAATCCCCTGCAAAGAGGCCAGAGCTAGAAGGGCAGAAGGTGAAGATGACCACACTTTTTCAGAGGTCCTGATAGAAGCTCCCATGGTGACCTCTTACGGTTACTTGGTAGCACTGATTCATAACAAATAGGTATGTATGGAGGATGAAAACAATTTTGATCTGGCTAGTCAACCCTGTTTGTGCTGAAGGGTGCCTGGTGTTACTGCAGAGCTTTGCTTTCCACCTTCTTGCTGCTGATAATGAGGATCCAGCATGGCGACTCAGATGAAAGCGTGGCTGCCCCGGCCTGGCACTTGGGCCTGAGTGGCCACCACGGGCAAGATCTTGGAGCTATGCGGAAAGAGCGAGTGGAGGTGGAGAGAAGTGTTTTAGAACCTTTCAGCATAACCAAAACCACGAGGCGAAGTGTTCCATCCCCTGAGTGGATGGGTGAGGGAGCTGAAGGAATCAAGTGAGGAAATAAACTTCAGAGTAGTGGAGGTGTTAGAGACTTAGTATTGACATTTCCCAGGTATAATAAACGTAGGAACAGAATGGTCCGTAATGGTAGTCCTGAGGGGTGTGACCAAGAAAGAGGAGAGTGCCAGAAGGGAGGTAAAATTGAAGATTGCAGGTAGGGGGATAATGTTTTGGTAGAGTCCTCTCTCATGCAGTCATATTCCTACACTTCAGGGGCACACAGCACCTTGGTATTGTACAAAGTGTGCACATCCTCAGGAACGGAGGGGCTATGCAACAATGTAAATAAATCGGGATCAGCACGCAAGCAAGAGACCAAACTCAGGGGACGGAAGAGCTACTTGGGCAAACTGCACCGCACAGTTGTTCGCCCCATAGGTACCTCAAGCTTCTAAGAGTCTGGGGACTGTATAAGCAGTACCTAGCTGAGAGAGACGCGGGGGAACAGAATGGGGAGGACTAAGGTTACCATGGGTACCGATTCTAGTGGGGGACCCCCGTCACTAAGGGCACATGGTATTATTCATGTGGATGAGGTATATTTGAATAGCGTATTGTGCATCGAACGTGAGGGTTTTTTGGGTGTTTTTTTGTTTTCGTTTTCCAATTGAATGTACGATGTTATGCAGTGCTAAAACTTTTCCTTTCTGTACAGCTCTGCGTAGCTCCACAGAATGCAATGTGATGCCTTGATACTATCTCTGCAGATGGCATTGTATGCTGTCCATTTGTATGTTTTACTGTGAATTGTTTATATAAAATAATTTAAAAAAAGGTACCTTAAGCTCGCCTCTCACATGCCTGCTGGAATACACATTGGATCTTTATTTATGTTCCCTCTGTGGATGATGGAGAAAGCTTCAATCACTGCAGATTTTCAGCAAAGATAGAAGTGTACTCCATTCTCTCCTTCCATTCGTAAGAATGATAACCTTCCCCACAGTCCCTTGTTTGTGATCCCAACATGGAAGGTGGGAGGTGCAGCCAGTCTTTCTGTCGCAGGTGCAATTTTTCTATGGCTAAGTGCAGAGCATCAGCTGTAAGTCAAGCTGAACTCACTTCCTGTCTCATAGTACCGGCTTTTATCCTTCGAGAATGGAAATTAGAGGATCTAATCAGCTACCTATAACTAACTTTTTAGGCTAGTCATTTTGGGGGTCATAGCTCAAGGTTCAATGCTAAAAAAGCATTGCAAACTATTCTATGAAGTCTGGCCCCCTCATGCTGGCAGGTATCCCATACTATTCCCAGGACTTGTGGATATACCTCAAACATTCATCAGCCAAACTGCTTCTTCTTGATGGGCGTCAGTCCTCCTCTGACTCAGCTGGCCACAAGGGGAGAAGAGGTGCATGGTTCCTCATCGCATCTTTTTTAATTTAACTGCAATATTGGCTATGCCCTTAGTTACAGTCGTTGTCAAGATCCACCTCCCTCTCATCCAACAGGGTTACCTGACAAAAGCGATCAGAACCAATGAATGCAAATTATCTCCCTGTTTCATTAAATGTTTTGTATGTTTGAGCCAGACACACTGCAGCCTCCCTACAATGGGCAGTGCAGAGAGGGAGATATTATGAAGTACTACAGAGGCATGGAGAGGTCAGGAGAGATGGCTAGCCTTGAGCCTAGGCTTTCTAAGATGGCAACCACCTTGTTGGAGCTGCACATATGCTGGTAGACCCCCATACTGTAATACTACACCCCTTTGCGCCTACTCAAGTCATGCTGCATGCACACCACAAACACTGGTAGAAGTGAGGGGTTCTAGTCATGGAAAACGACACAGTCTCTCCAGGGAATGACTGTAATCAGTCTCTCCAGCTTCAGGTGTAAGTAAAAAAGACCCATAACCCATGATTATTTATCAGCTACTATAAAGACACCACACTGCATGTTTGTTCCAATCTTGTCGATAAAAACAAACGAAATATAAATCACTGGAATTCAGCAGTTATGCTTAACCACACAAGTATAACTCTTCTCCATTTCCTACCCTAGAGTCTTAGCATGGCGTGCCAGGTGGCATCAGTGATGGTGACATTGCAGCAACCACAGCAGTGCTTCATACAGACATAAGACACAGAAGGGATAGCCAGTGCCTCTTCCTGAATGTAGCCCAGAGAGGACATGACTGCACCTACTAACTCCAAGCACATAGCCCAAACTGTGGTTGTTTCAATGCCTACTGGTATTGTCGTGATCTCCCTGGCTGCAGTGAGACATACACAAGCTTGCCTTCACTTGCAAAGCCACACAATTTCTTCCCCCCACCTCAACTTGCTTTTTGGCCCTGCAGTGTGCTGTTCCTGCGTGTGCTGTGCTGTATTACTCTTCCATTATCCCATCCTTTGGCGTTCTAGGGATGATACCTAGCACCAGGGCACCGTCTTGGCTACCTCCTCTACGCTGGGTGTACGTTCTTGTGTGCATAAGCATCGCTGGAGAAGATAACAAACTCAAGTGATGCAATTTTACATAGTACATGCATGGTGGTTATGAGAAATGATGGCCATGTTTGATTGGACTCCAGTATTGTGATACCACATACAGGGGGCCATTTTCGATGAGCAGGACTCTAAAAAGAATTGTTGCTGGTCCATAACTCTTTTGAACTGGCAAACTCTTGTTCCTGTGTGAGCATTTCTGCACTTCCTATTTCAGATCAATCTTTTCCTGAACAGATTTCTGCTTCATACTATTTGATTCCTGCTTTCCTCTCACCCACCATAGCTATTTGTTTCCTCCATTTCATGTTCTCAAGTGTGCATCGAGTTTGCAATATTTTCTTGCCAAGCCCCTGGATCCCCCTATTTGTTCTTGCCCTCTGCTGGCACAACATTTTAGACAGCTGCCATACAACTCAGTTTGACCTGGTGTTTCCAATTTTCCTAGTGTGAGGGTTATCCTTGTTTCCGCTTACTGCGCAAGAGTCTTGTTCTACCTGCACTGTCCCTATGACAGTGCAGCTCTTGTGCAGCCTCTGCTGTCCCTGTGTGAGACTCTCTGCGTTCTTTCCCATCCTGTGTCCCATTTTGTCTTCCCTCATCTTTTTGCTGTGTCCATGTTTTCATGATTCTGAAGTCTGCAGTTTTTTTTGTCTAGTTCTGCGACATCAGTGACACAGGTTGTAGGAGGTAAATGACTGCCAGGCATAAGTGGGGATCATCGTTCTCATACTTGTCCATTCTTGTTACCGGTACAGCCAATGCACGTCTCCTTAATGTAGGAGTCCCCCTCGTTCTCTGCTAAACAAACAAAACGAAGAGATAAACTAATGACCTCCTCTTGTGAGCGACAACAAGAACACGGCTAAGTCATAAAAAGGAATAGAAGGGAATACAAAAAAGGGGCGGGATTGTATGGAGGTAGTGGGGGAGCTTGTACAAAGAGCAGCCTACCTCAATCCCAACTTACTCGGTGAGGGTTATGTATATTATACCCCCTCTTAAGCATGGGTGGTGTGTATTTATTCTATGGATTCATTCTGGGCATCCCCATTGCTTTTTATTGCTGTGATCATGGAGTCCCATAGTCAGGCTGCATCCCTTTGTCTAAGCCCTCTTTGTCCCTCCTTGTGCAGAGGTACATCCTGTTTATCCTTTTGGATAACGTGTGCTAGTAGAGGAAATAGATCAGCTTGAACCTTGCATTCCTAGATATTTTAGGGCTATTTCTCAGTATCCTTGTCAATTCTTCACTAAGCTGGGTAACTAGGTCAAAGGTGTGGCCCGTCATTAAAGATGCTGGGGCTCCCCCCCCTTCCTTTTCCAAAGGTCAGCCTGACAGACACTCATCATGTCAGGATAAGGTAGTCAGGTGCTTTAAATGGGCCATTGCACAGGCGTCTGGCCGCCTGAGCAAAGCTTTGCCGGGTTGATGATTTCACAGCCCTAAGGGTGTGACCTCATCAGTCAGGCAAAGTCCTGTGAGGTCCTCCTGCCCCATGACAAGGGGGAGTGTCAATGATAGCATCCGACCTGGGTGCTTCAGACTTAAGCACTGAATTGCCCATGGCTGACTGTCTATAAATGAAGAAAAGACTACGAGAGGGAACTGGGAAGAAACTATAGGGTACAAACCCTCAACTAGCACAAGACTAGGGCACTCTATAAACAATTGGTATCCAATGGGCCATTGTAAATAAAATGAAAAAAACATTTTTAAAGGACGGTAGCCCTTGCCCCCCAGCATGGTGGCATGCCGCATCATAGGGCTCCTCCTCATGCCCAGACCCCCCCAGTCTTTCCACAAGATGCATCAGTGTCTCCCTTTCATTGTTCATTTCACAAAGATTTCATCTTGAAATTCTGGTAGCCTATTCATCTGTTTCTTTCAAAGTCTCCTCCTCTTTGTTAATGTCTTGCTGCAATGCAGGCCTCACTCCTTCAAAGATCACAGTGCATTGTCCATGGGTTATGACCTTGAAGGCATCTCATTCGACGAGCAATAGTGTCTGATCCCTTAACCAACTGTTTGCTGAAAGAATGGGTTCTTAATGGCGTGTACCTGCAGTCTCCAGGTTGGTATGTTACCCCATCTCTGTCATCAGGAGTGGGCTGTGGTCGGCATAGGTCCTAGTTAAGTACTCAATGTGTGTTAAATTCATGGGTAAGCAGGGAGAGCAGAAGAACCGGTCTAACCGGACATGGAGGTCATCCATGTTAGAGTAGAATAAGTATTCTCTGGTGGTGGCATGCTGAGCCCTTCACATGTCTTTAAAGTCCCTGCGGGCGGCCCACATCCCCAGACTTTAGACTGTCCTATATGTACACAAGGTGGGTGTGATCTGTCTAGTGCCATATCAACTATGCAATTAAAGGCCCATGAGCAGTGGATAGTGAATTATGTTGGCTAACTCATGCAATAGGTCAGGAATGCAGCTTGCTGTGAGTTCAGAGCATACACATTTATTATGGCTATGTCCTTCCCATTTAGCCAGTCCCCCACCACCAGGTAATGCCCCTTTTCATCTTCTATTTCAAATGTGTTGGAAAAGGACTCCTAACCCAAATCTGGATCCACTTGCAAAGGCAAAGTAGTGGGTGAAGAAAACCTGACCATGCCTGTGCTTTTGAGGACTACCCCCTCCGCTTTGGTTAAACGTGTCTTGTGAAGAAGCTCTGTTTGTGCTCCATGCCTTTTAAATGCTTTATCATTATATCTCATGGAGGTAAGGTCCCTCACATTCCATGTAATTATTCATATTTTCTCCCGTCTACATTTGACTCTGCCATAATGATGACCGCTGAGAATCTCTCCTCTGCCAAGCATTCTCGTTCTCGTCCTCTCAGTGCGCTGTCTCTCCATATTGATCGCAGGAACAATAAAGCAAGAAACAATAAAACAGCACTTCAACTGTTCTCACTGTGGACAATAGGAGAAACCCCCCATCCAAATCATTTTGTGATGCCATAGTTCTGCTCTGCTACCAAAGCCTACGTCTGGTCCCTGGTCATGGAGTGCGATCAAAAGGTTGGGAGGTGGATAGACCAAGGCATATCATGCCCCGGTCACCTCCTGCAGCCATTATTAGCAAATTGATCCATTCCACCTGGGGCCTCACCACCTGGCCTCTGGTCTCTCAGATGCGGCCGCTGGGATTCTTAGCCTGTTGGGCCACTGCTTGCATAGCATTAATTCACATTGTCAACATTTCTCTAGGTCACTTTAGACATTTTCACGCTGCTTTCAGTGTTTGATGAGTGTTCCTCGTCTGTAGTATGACCACTGAATCTCTGGCCCCATCTGTCGGGGGTCTTTACACAAGTTTGCTGCTGCTACCTCTGGCTTATCTCTTTCTAGCTGGGCCTGTTGACGAGTGAGGCACTGTGTTCTCATGTCTCTTCCTGGGCCACCAGCTAGACAAGGCATTTCCCTCACTTGGCAAATCCCAAGTCTGGTGTGCCTCCCTGCCCAGTTCCATTTATTGTGCAGGTCTGCAAAGAAGAGCGTTTCTCCCTCCTCTGAATTTAAATTTCTCAGGGAACAGCAAAGCGTACTTGAGACCCATGTCCCGTAACCTCTTCTCCGCTTCATGTGACAGAGGATCTCTGGTCCTGGACCTCAGCTGTGTAGTCAGAAAAAATTGACTATACTGTCTTCAACCATGATGTGCTCTTTCACACTCACTTGCTGTAAGAATATGTTTTTATTGGTAGCATTTCAATTTCTGTCATCGTGGCTGTATTTTTCTACTGGCTTGTGATCCGTGCTACCTTAACTTTTTTTTTAAAAATAATTTTTATTGATTTTCCGCAACAGAATATTGTTAGCTTTCGCATTACAACAATTTACTTTTTGTTATATTGATAATACAAGAAGAGTAACTTGAATGGCTTGGGTGGGATGCCCGGAGAACTCCCGCCACCGTTAAGGATGGACCATCGTATAGTCTGTAATTATACACATGTACATATTAGAGTGCATTCACCTACAAACTCATATACAAAATTGCTGTTCAGCAAATGGTCTCTCATGTAAACTCAATACATGTCCGTCTTGGATTCACAGGCAGGCATCAATGTAAAACAATTTATAAAGAAACAAAACTATGAGTCGAACTCTACTTATGGGCACAGGACACAGTGTACCAGCCAATAAAACGTGTCAGTGGGTGTCGCAGATGTGGATAACCGTGCGCAATGCATCACCCATCGTGGGTGCATAAGTGGGGAGAGCAACGAGGGTGGGGAGCAGGACACAGAAAGGAGATGGGGAGGGGGGGCAGAAGAGGATGTAGAAGGAGGAGGAAAAGAGAATGACGTAACATGTTGTGAAGGGAGAGATGGAGGGGGAAGGAAGGGGCGGGGATCTCGCCTATAAAGGGGGTCCGTTTTGGCTAACTTAGTTTCAACCAGCGACAGGTATTCCCTCCATTGGGTAACAGGCCTTCGCGGTGGCGCCAGCGCCCGCGAGGCCTGTGCTTGCTGATTCGTAGGCTCTGATACCAGTGCCCTCCTAAGATCCAACAGCCATGAGTGTACGCTGGGGCCCGCTTGGGCTTTCCACGTCATGGCTATTTTGCGTTTGACGAGGACCAGAGCTAGGTCCAGAAATTTATTCAGAGCTTTACGCGATGCGGAGCGCTTAGTAGCACCGAGCAGGAAGTGAGTGGGTTGTAGTGATACCTGAGTCCCTACTGCTTCTGTGAGTACAGCAGCTATTGTGCTCCAGTATCTTTGTATACTTACGCAAGTCCATACCATATGTGTAAATGTGGCCTCCGGGTTATGGCATCTGGGGCACCTGTCAATAGATGTTGGGTACATGTGGGCTAGTCTGTGGGGCGTGAGGTACGTATAGTGTAGGTAGTTAAATTGGGTGTATTTCAACCAAGCATTGGTTGAGACCGTTTTTGGGTGTCCAAAGCATTGCGCCCAGTGTTTGTCCGATATGGTGGTTGTTAATTCTGCTTCCCAGTACTCTCGCAGTGCCGCCAACGCGGGCGTATCATCTAGCCTAAGGGAAGTATATATGGCCGTTACTGCATGTCTGCCCTTGCCATGCTTCAATAGTGTCTGCAGTAAATGCGATGTGGGTGGCTCTGTCCGGTCATTACCCCACGTTCGTAAGAAGTGGCGAGTAAGGAGGGCATGTAGGAGAAAGAAACCCTGCGGTATCCCGTATGTATCCACTAGCTCTTCAAACGTTTGCAGTTGTGAGTCGGCGTACATGTCACCCCACGATTCCAACCCCCTCTCCCTCTAAGAGTCAAGCTCCAAACGTTCGTGTCGAATGAATGTGCCGGGAAGTACCTCCAGTGGCGAGCTGGAGGCGTATGGGGCAGTCCGGCCCCTAGGGAGCACTTATCTGGACCAACTTCATCAAGCCGCCATCATTGGTATGTTACCTTGATGTTTCTGGGTTGGTGTTGTGGTGCCCGACAACCATTCCAATAGTGTTGGACAATCACAGGGAATGGCGTCAGTTATCAGTTCAGTAAGATTACTCTTGTCGAGCCATCTCATTGGCCATAGCAACTGAGCTGCAGCGTAGTAACGCTCATAGTTCGGGGCGCCCAGACCGCCCTCTGATAACGGGAGATACAATTTATGCAAAGCCACCCTGGCTCCAGAGTGTCCCCAAATGAGGGAGATAGAAGAGATTCCAGATCTCTGAAAAGTTTTCGTGGCAGGATATAGGGGAGTGCATAGAAGAAATATAATAGCCGCGGAGGGATCAGCATCTTGGAGATCGCCACTCGACCCATAGGGGACAAGGGGAGGCTTAACCAGAACGGAAGAGTCGACCGGGCTCTAGAAATAGCACGCCCTAAGTTACCGTCTATAGTATCCGTCCCCGAATATTTAAATGTGTCAAACGCCCATTCCAGTACCGTTTGTGGCGCGGTCTGTCTCTGGGCCATTGACATTGGTGTCATCGGGAACACCACCGATTTAGACCAATTAACCTGCAGTCCCGATACCAATGCGTGTGCATTTAGCAGGTCCATTATCTGCTGAAGTATCTCAGTCCGGCCACGTAAATAAATCAGGGCGTCGTCTGCATAAAGCGACACTATGTGCCATTGGTGGTCTGCGAACAGGCCCCACTCTGCTACCCGTTGTCGTAATTTACACGCAAGTGGTTCCATAGCCAGGGCAAAAAGTATTGGCGACAAGGGGCAACCCTGTTGTGTACCTCGCGCTATTGCGAAAAGTGAGGAATAAACTCGACCCGTTTTCACCCTGGCCTGTGGCCTACAATACAGTAATCGTATCTATTTCAAGAAATTAGGGCCGATACCGAACCTTGACAACACCGTCAGCAGATATTCCCAACCTAATGTATTGAACGCCTTTTCGATATCAATAGATGCTATCCAAGGCATTTCTGCCTCTCCTCCTCTCGCCCATTCTAGCAATGTAAATAAACGTCGCAGATTCAATCCTGTGTTCCTTCCTGGTATAAAACCATTCTGGTCTTCGTGGACCAGCAAGGGGACCGACGCAATCAACCTATTCGCCAGTAGCCTGCCAAGAATCTTATAGTCTACATTCAACATTGATAGGGGGCGGTATGAGGCCATTAAAAGAGGGTCCCGACCCGGTTTCGGTAGTACCACCAGCGTGGCCTCCCTCAAAGTGGGCGGGAGCTCACCTGTCTTGAAGGCTTCAGTGTACATGTCAGCCAATCGCGGCGCCAGCTTATTGGTGTACGTGGCGTAGAATTCGGATGGCCAGCCATCTGTCCCCGGTGACTTTCCAGTCGCCAATTGCCCGATTGCCTCCTCTATCTCAGACACAGTGATGGGTTCTTCCAGGGCATCGTAATGCGCTGGTATAATTTGCGGGAGTTGTAGCCCATCAAGAAAATTGTGTATGGAAGCAGGGTCCAGGAGGACGGGAGTCGCATACAACGTCGTATAATATTCTAGGAAGGACTGGTTAATCTCCTCCTGTGTATTCACAAGAGTGCCATTGGACGTGCGTATGGCGGTAATGGGGGGTTGAGAGGCGTCTGATTTCAGTAACCATGCTAGCAGCTTACCTGCTTTGTCACCCTCTGTATGTCGCCGTGCGAGATATTTCTTGTAATCCAACGCGCAAAGATCGTCCATTGCACTCTTATAAGCAAGTCTGGCTCGGACCAAGGATGGGCCCATCTGAGGGTCGGTAAGAATGAGTTGCTCACATCTCTGTATTTCCGTCTCGTGAGTCTGACAAGCATCTGTCAGTGATTTACGGGCCCCATACGTGGTTTTAATTGTGTGGCCTCGAAGGACCGCCTTAAAAGCCTCCAATTCAGTACCTATGGACGAGGCAGTACCGGCATTCGTTGAAAAATATGAGTCAATGAAGTTCGAGAGAGTGGCCCGGTATGGTGAGTCGGCGAGCGCGGCGCATGGCAGCCGCCAAGTCGATATATCAGGTCTTTTTGCACCCCAGGATAGGCTTATCACTAACGGGTTGTGGTCTGAGAGTGTTCGCGGTAGATAATCTGCCTGGAAGACGTTGTGCAGGGCATTATCCGAACAATATATAATATCTATCCTAGTATACAATGCGTGCAACGCTGAGTAGTAAATGTAAATGTAAATCCAGGTATTTGTAAAGCGCACAGCTACCCAATTGGGTGTCCCGGCGCTGGGGGCCGTCGGGAAGATTAAGCAAGCTATTGCCCAGAGTCGCATGGTGCTGGGCTGATCTGCCGCCAGAGCCGGGGATCGAACCGTGACCCCCAGCGTCCAGTGTTAGTCGCCCTGGCCGCGGCGCCACGTGTCAGAGGATATTTACTACGCCATGTATCATGGACTTGCATATTTGTGATCCAGTCTCTCATGCATTGTGCCAGCTTAATGGACTGTGCCCCCAGGAGAGGGGGGCGGGAGCGATCCAGGTCGGATACCCCATTAAAGTCACCTCCCCAGTATGTAGGGAACATAGGGTCCACTAGCAGGGATGGCGTAAGTGTTTGTAAGAACAGGGATTGTCCCGAATTTGGGGCGTATAGAGATACTAACGCCAGTGGAGACCCGTTTAATTGACCCTCCATGACAACATATCGGCCCTGCGTGTCTACCCGGGAACGTGTGATCTGGAGCGGGGTCCCCGGAGCCACCCATATCAGCGCACCCCTAGCATATCCCGAATAGGTGGTGCCTATGACCATGCCCCTCCAGCGCTTACTAAGCGATGCAAGTGTTTGTGTGGTAAGGTGCGTTTCCTGGAGCATTGCAAATGTAATCTTGTGAGTTCGCAGGTACTGGTACACTTTGTGCCATTTAGCGCAGCCCGCCAAACCCCTCGCATTCCAGGTCAACAATCTATAATCCTCCGACATTTTTCCCCAACATTGAAGAGAGCATTTGTTGCAAGACAACCCCCCGCCGCCCAATCCACCCCACCCCCGTACATAGCGCATATAAAAAAAGGAAAGGAAAATGAAAATGCGTTGGTAACCCACATTTTCTGCGTCTGTACAATAATAGTGGAGAAAGTCGACTCATCTAACAAATTAAAGAAAAAAGATCCCCAACATCCCACCCCAGGCCGACTTGCCAACGGGCAATTGGCCATTCGCACTTTAATGCAATTCAAAAGTACAAAAAATAACAATTCAAATAGAAATAAAATTTGGTGCTGTATCAGCTACTTATCGCTCGCTGGATGGGGCGTGGCATCGGTGTGCCGCCACACGGGACTCGACCTGGTAGCTTGCGTAGGTGCGTATGACAAGGTTCGTACAGAGAAAGTCTCGATAGTCCCAGGGTATTCACCCCAAGGCGTCTGCAGTCTGCGGGGTGAGAGCCGGTCCGCCCCCCGACAGTGCCTCCTGTTGTGAGGCTGTGAGAGGCAATATTTGGTCCATCGTCGCATCAGAGTCCGAGTCCAGTCTGTGGGAGGATGCAGGGCTGTCCATATGTTCCACCGTCTTTATGGCCTGAGCCTGTGCTTGTGCCAGTTGGGCTTTTGTCGGTCGGCGGGTCCGTCTCGTGCCACGGCCCCTACGGGGTGCAACCAGCTTCCAGGCCTGACTAGTGTCCCAAGCCCTGCTGCTCCACCCACGTCCACGCCTCCTCGGGTGTATTGCAGAACACTGTACCCTCCTTGTGGCGAATGCAAAGGCGTGCCGGGTATTGGAGTGAGTATTGGAAGTCATTGTCTCTTAGGCACTTCTTGACCTCCAGATACGAGGAGCGACGGCGTTGCACCTGCAAAGTGTAGTCAGGGTAAATGTGGACCATTGAGTTATCAACCTGCCATGGGTCCCGGGCCCGAGTGACCTGCAGAATGTGGTCCCTATCTCTGTAATTGAACAGCCTCGCCACCACCGGCCTGGGGAGAGCGCCGGGGCGCGGGGGGCCCCCCGGGACCCTATGGGCGCGTTCTATAGAGAAGAATGTGGAGATTTTGCCTTGTAGTATTTCTTGCGAGTGCCATTCTTCCAGATAAAGTTCCATATTGGGGCCCTCCGCTCGTTCGGGGAGACCCACGATACGGATGTTGTTGCGGCGTGAGCGCCCCTCTTGATCATCCACGCGCTCTCTCAAATATTCAACCTCTTGCTGGAGGGACTGCAATTGGGTGGTCGCCGCGGTCACCGTGTGGCGTAACGTCGCCACTGTAGACTCGGATTCCTCCACCCTGCCCTTCAGTCGCTTGTGGTCTTCCCGGAGATAACCCATATCGATACTCAGGGAATCGATCTTCGTACCCAGGGTGGTTTTTATATCCAAGATCGCCGCCATTAACTCGTCGAATCTGTGTGAGTGATCGTGTCGGTCCGTGGAGGGCCCCAGGTGTTCCGCAGCCGTCTCCCGCGAGGGTACCGATTCCGTCTCAGGAGGCTGTGTCTGGGGCTTCTCTGTCCTAGGCTTACCCATTGTGCCGCTGAATGGGTCCTGGTGTAGTCAAAGGCTCAGCACGAGGACCTGGGCTCTTGTGTGGATCGCTACTGAGGGATCTCGCTTCCGGCCTCCCCAGTGCGAATGAAGGAGATGTCTTAAGGGGGCCGAGTTAGGACCCCGTCTCCAGAGTGGCGGGCCTGTCCTGGGAGTATTCCTCCAGAAAGTGACTATGGAGAGCTTGGGGTTATGGCTCTCTGTGAGGTGATGGTCATGCGACCCAGTGCTTCACCTCCATCCACGGGGTCAAGTAGGGGTCCCACCGCTCCTCCAACAGTGCCACGAGGATGCACGCCAGGAGGTCGGTGCTAACAAATGGGCAGGTGGCGTCTCAGTACCTCCGCCGTGTGCCCGCAGCCAGACCGAACCGCACGGACAAAGGGGCGGGTGTCATAGGGCCCAACAATGTGGTGGGCCGAGGATAATTCTCCCGATGCCTCCACCATATGCCAGAGGTCCGACCAGGCCACTCCGCGTGGGTAGGCAGGAAACAGGGCAGGGAGGACGGAGCCAAATCCTATATCTCAAATAAGGGGAGGGAGGTTGGAGGGGGGTGTAGCACCTCTTCATGTGCGCAGTGCTTCTGATCTCCACCCCAGCGGCGAGGTCCCAGGTGCCAATTCAGGGATCACTGCGCTCCGGTGGGCACAAGCAGGCAGCTCACACTAGTTCAGCGTAAGGGACACAGCTGAGTCTTTGTGTGTCTCCTCTCGGCGCCGTCCCATTAATCACTCCGGACTGCCAGCGGTCACAGGCAACGCAGATCTCACGTACCTGGGAGATCGCAGCAAGCAGCACCGTATTGCCGACTGAGGGGCCGATGAGGTCAGATTCCCGATCTGCGCTCGTCCCCGTCTCCGGATCCCCACATAGTCGCAGCTCGTCACGGAGAGGCCTCCAAGGTTGGTCCAGCTAGGGTAATGCAGTCCGCCCCGCTCGTCAGCAGGGCCACAACTTTCCACTCGACGAATTCGATCCCCACACTAAGTCCCTGCGATAGTCCACGGCTCACCAACGGAACAAGGAGGGGGGCCGGCGCCGCCGGTGGGAGAAAGCAGCACAGTAGATCACGCGGGTGGCGGGGCAGCTCGCTCCCGATCGGAGCCTCAGGCCGCGCGGACTCCGCGTTCGCGGAATCGCCACACAGCTCTCCCGTTCTCAGCCCCCAGCAGCGGCCGCGGCGTGCACTGGAAACGGTCCCGGAAAGTCTCCGGCGCCTTAATATGGTAGTTTGCTACGTGTAGGCACTGCTTTTCAGGATGTTTGCGGCGGGCTCGAAGCGGAGCTCAGAACAGTGCGACCGCTCTCGCCGCCATCTTGGCCACGCCCCCTCCGTGCTACCTTAACTTAAGGACGCCAGATATTAAGTTTAGTCTACACCAAGATGCTTTAAATATTACATTTTTAGATGTAGAAGTCATTGCAGTGGATGGACAACTGAGGACTACATTACATTCATAGCCAACGGACAGAAACAAGGCTTTACACTGTTCGAGCCATCATTCTCGAAGTCTTCGCGACAACTTACCATTCAGTCAATTTTTAAGAATTCGACGAAATTGTTCTAGTAAATCAGATAACTTTTTTCATGCTAATAATCTGATTGAAAAATTGAAAGAGCGAGGATACCCTAAAAAATCGCCCAAACATTCCTTGAAAAGAGCGTGGTGGCCCCATGTGAACAACTTTTACAGAAAGAAGATCGTCCAAAATCAGAACTTTTAGTGTTTGTATCAACATTTTGTGCTAAAACTAATCATCTTAAAAGGATCATCAATCAAAATTGGCATTTGATTGCGCATTTGGAATCATTCACAAAACCGCTTTTTGCATTGAAAAAGGAGCAAAGTATAGGGAGCCAAATAGTTCAAGCTTCCATTCTACCAACATCAGTGAAAAGCACACTAAGGCAGTTTTTGAATCTTCCACCGATCGAAGGGCATCACAAATGCGGAACATGTACTTGTTGCAGTCAGACAATTGAAGGCTGTGTATTTTCACATAAAAATACAATTTCGAAACATAACTTGTTCACAAATTGTAAAGCCAAAAACATTGTATGTGGGAGGATTTACCCTTGTAACAAATTATACGTTGGAAAAAGCAGCCAAGAAGTACGCCAACGGATAACTCAACATAAATCAAGAATTCATAAAAAAGTGCTGACAGCCCCATTAGTGAACCACTGGATCACTCAAAAAGACTCAGAAACAGAATTACATTGGGCAGTTTTGTCATCAGTTGGTCCTGATCCTCGGGGAGGTGATCCAGAAAGGCAACTGATCCAAAGAGAGGCCTATCTAATTGTTAAATTTGACACAGCAATGGATGGCTTAAATGAAATGACAGAGCTTCAGAATTTGTAAAAAGAAAAAAATAGTAAACATGTCAGTTTTACATATTGTTGTTTTTTGGATATATCAGACCTCCAACAGATCACAAAGGTTCATTTCACACCCTCGTGCTACATGAGATCATTAAAAAAGTAGCGCTTCAGATTTCGGCTATTCAGGATGCAAAAAATCAAAGGGAACTACAAGTCCCAGAATGACATGCGGAGGAAACATCATGATCGGAGTATGTGGTTAACCACGGACAAGTGGAATTTTAACCTTTAAGAGAGTAGGTATAGACGCAGTTACAAAAAAAGCAACAAGCACCACGAAAGACTGTGCACATAATCGCAGTTTGGGATTGCAAAAAGAAACAAGCATTGAAAATGCAATAGGTCTCGCCTTTGATTAAGTTAAAGCCATTTGCTTTGCTAATGGTATTGTACAGCAAAGCAAATGGCTTTAACTTAATCAAAGGCGAGACCTATTGCATTTTCAATGCTTGTTCTAAACTGATAGCTCCCCAGCGTTAAAATATGCATGATTCAGAAAGGGAATACACATACTGAAAGCTCTGTGTGATGGGAAAGCAATGTCTTAGACAAGTGCTTGCACTTCATAACTAACCTTGTTCTTCCTCCTACTCGATTTCCACCTGACAAACTCGTACAAGTTTTTTGCATGCACCCATATTTTTTAATCAGGCTTTAAGCTTTTTAACCACTTTACGTGGAAAATACTAATTCCACAAATCCTTAAAAGCCTTTAAATGAGGCACCCTCTTAGTCAGAATATAAAAAGAAATTCCCGGTGCATTGATCTTCTTTTGTTTGCATAAAGAACAGCTGCGCCCAGCACGGCGTGAGGGAGGCAGTCATTGCTGACCAGGACGCCCTGCTGCCGGATGCAGCCAGGGAACACTTTCGCTGCGCGTTCACATATTATAAATATTGCATCATGCAGCACGCTGCCTGGAACCCGCCCTCGGCACAGAGACTCGTGCCAACCGGGAACTAAGGCTTGAACGTGACGTCTCTTGGCACCGAAGCCAGCTATTTGGGCACCTTGTCACTGCAGAGGAGGATGCGTTGTTCTTTGCTCATACGCCGGGAAGGAGGAAGGCAGACGCAAGACGCGCACTAGGAACCGACCACAGTAGGCGCAAATGGAGTACAGTCTACCTCCCACACTTATACGAGCCTGGAGAAGGGCGGTACAAAAACAGACAACAATAAAGAGCGCTGGTATAAAAAGAGGCAATGACAGAGAGCATGGGTACAGAAACAGGCAACGAAAGAGAGAGAGCGCAGGCACAGAAACAGACAACGATAGGCAACAATAGGGAGCGCTGGTACCGACACAGGCAACGACAGAGAGCGCGGGTTCAAAAACAGGCAACAAAAGAGAGCAGGGTACAAAAACAGGCAATGAAAGCGCAGGTAGACAAAACAGGCAACAATAGAGATTACAGGTACAAACAACAATAGAAAGCATGCAGGGGGCTCAGAAACACAAACTCTTCGCCTACTACAGGACAGCCAACGCGCCACGCTGGGAGTCGGCAGCAGGGCAGACGTGGTGGGTTACAGCAGTTCTATGGAACGCGCGCACACGAGAAGAGAGAAGGAGGACTCAAGCAAATAGTGCTTACAGAGTAATTGAAGGAGGCCGTGTCCCTCCGCAAGTAAACGATACAATCCCGGTGGGCTGGGCCAAAAGCGGACAGGGTGGCAACCCTCAGTGTAATGATTGCCTCCGGTGCAATCATTACACTGTGTTTTGCATCATCCATGACGCAAAACGACGCGCACCAATCAAAATTGGAGGCGGAGCAGCGACACGACTTCTGGAATCGTCTCGATTCCAAGAATCCCTTGCATGGGGAGAGCAGCGCATGTGCGCTGCTAACGCCAGGCGAGACCTAAAAAGCATTACTTCTGCTCTTCTAATGCGGAACAGGGAGCAATCGAGAGGTAAATTGCAAACGAAGGACGTGGTGGAAAGCTGGCTTTGAAAGAACATGAGGCACGCGCCTGAGCATTTTTCTTAATATCCAGGTTGTATGGTACATATACTGGATTTAGTAAGATATATTTGGATTATATTCCTGGAATGCAACAACAGTTTTGAATGCCTGTCCTATCATAAGCTGGGGCACTGTGCACACGGTTCAACTCGCAGAGTCGGACACGCAAACCGACACTTTTTTGAGTGGTTTCATTTACAGATGGAGCTGGGGTTTGATAATATGTGCACCAATATGGATGATAAGAACATTTGGAACGCATGTCGGGCAGGCCATAAACATTTAAACCGAATCACTGCTACATCAAACGATTGGTGCAATTCGCATATGATTAAATTTGCAGATACGGACATTAACACCAATGCATTTGGGGGTACTTCTTGATGATCCTAAAAGAGAGCGCAAGTTTGCGAATATAGTTACTGACTAAAGACGGCAAGACGTAGGACTTATTTTGATGGAGGATGTTGGTTTTTGAATTTTCACAGGGGCCAAACTATAAACAGGTCGAATTGGTTCTGGAGTTCCTTCGGTGGCGATTTGGATGAAATCAAGGATTCGTACAACAGAAAGGGAATCGTTGTGCAGTACAGAGTAGAATTTCTACTTGGATATTTCTTCAGAACAAGGTGGTCCAATTGAGTTTCATTCATATTGTTGCTGATTGAATGGCTAACCATTGGGTTTCGGAGAAATCATGTCCAGCTGGAACAGCTGGTACGTGATTAGAAAAAGAGGTAATATGATGAGTGGTTGCGAGTAGAACGTGTGTTTTGTGCAATGAGGTGTGTAGAGTATGTTACCATAAGTGTTGTTATTTTTTTTTTTCAGTGCTCTGATGTTCTGTGTCCTGAGGAGAACCCCAAAATTGAAAAACATGTTCGAAATGTGTCAACAGTTTATTTTGTTTGTTTTTTCCTTTTTTACCAAACAAGTGCATTTCAAACTTAGCTACTATTGGAGCTCATAACTATTGTAATCCTCAGTTGAATTTGGTTTTTCTTCCCTGAGGTCTGTACAGCCACTGTTTGGTCTTGATCCATTTAGCAAAGAGCTATGAACTAAAGAAAGCATGGAAAGCTCCTGTGGTAGTGCAAAAGTCAGAACCTGGGCTTATAAAAGAATTGTAATAGTTTTTCATATTATTTTTCATGATTTATTTGTGTGTATTGTTTTACATTATATTTAATGATCTGCACATCAACAATTGTTCCTTACGTTTTTTGATTGTTTGTTCTGTATAAGAAAAATAAGAACATTTTCTATATACTTTTGTAAAGAGAATGTCAAAAAAGTTTTGGATTAAACTGATCAAATAAACGGTGATCATAATAATTGATTTGTATAATCACAAATTTGAATGAATGTGTGAAGGTGTATCAGTACTGGCATTTGAGAGGTTTGTGGACCTTAACTTATGCTAGCATTATTTTAGCTATTTCATTTCCCAACGGGGTCTATGGATGATATTTGAGAAATGGGGGAGTGGTGAAGTTTGACCTAGAGATGTGTTAGCCATAAGAGATGGTCGAACCTGCATCAGTGTTAGCGTTACTAACAGTGGTAGCATCTTTTATGGCCATGAGGATATCAAAAATTGTGAAGATATGGTGGTTGATATCAAAAGATATGATCATGACCTTCCAATTTTCCTACAGGGTGGTGTGCAACTCACACTTCTGGTTATGGTAAGTAATTGTAGTAATGTTTTCCCTCTAAGGGTATTTTTGTGAACTTTTGGATTTAAAAGAAAAAACATAGTGCACTAATGTAGGGCTCCTGGTTGGTAGTCAGGGCTTGAAGTTCTTGGGGTTTGAGGGTAGTTTTTAATCGGCCTGGGGCAATAGGATGTCTGAGGTTCTGTTACATGTATTCTGCAGTCAAATCTAATATGAAGCTCACTTAGTTTTATGTTTGGTTGCCATGATAAGATCACAAAAAAATGTTAATCTTCAGCTGCAGTTTCAGTATGAGACAACCACAGTTTGCAGCCTTGCAAACTCACATTTGGGTGCAAATTACCGTTGGTGCAACGGTATCAGAACAGTCAAAGCACTGTGTTTTTTAGGTGCACGTAGGAGGAAACCCGCAAAGGCTGCGTTGGTGCAACACCAGCAAGAATGTGGAAATATATTTAGGGCCATAAATCAAATTAAGGTGCAAAATCTCCCCTGATGCAAACTAAGCCGCGTTTTGGTATAGCCTTAAGGAGGACAATCACATGTAGGTGCAAAATCACATTAAGTAGTAACAGCAGCAGAGTGGAAACATGTTTAGTTGCAAAAATAATATTTAGGTGCACAAACAAATGGAAATGCAAAATCAGCAGGACTGTGGTATCACATTTAGGTAGTCCTGGGATGAAGAAAGTCCCTTTGCATGGCTCTGTAGAACCTGCCACCCTGCTCGTCATTCAGCATAGCAAGATGTTGTGTTTTGACCACCCCATCCCCCGTACACATGACAATCATGCATGTGTGCTGAGGCCTGTTTGACAGGCAGTGAGATGCAGAGCATGGCTCTGCTGCAAGAGGGGCAAACAATGGTCACAATCTGCACGAGTGTGACTACTGCTACCTCAGGCTGCAGAGGAAGGACAGTGCTAGCAGCGATATTGATTTTAGTAACTAGGGCAAGTCTTTTTAACTGTCACCTGCTAGGGAGAGGGCCTACTGACATCTCCCATCTTTCTCAGTTGTCTGGAAGCCCATACACCCATCCATGTGCGAGACGAGTAGCAAATATGTGCTCTTAATGTGAGTTACAGGTGTATGTGAAGTATGTGTGGTGCCTATGGCCCCACTGTATTCCATTTTGAATGAGGTCAAATCCAGTAGTACCTAAACTGGAGGTAGAGAGACAGTCCACACTGCTGATGTGAATTGGAGAGCCCTTGAAGATATTCCAATGATCTTTGTAGTGGGCCAGATTGGAGAGTTTAGGAAAGAAGATAACAAAATAACAAAACTACCAAACTACTGGAATACACAGTCTGTCTGTAAATTCGGGATAAAGATGGGACTGCAACTGCCTTTCACTGTGCCAAAACTTCCTTACCAAAAACTCGAGGTCACATACCAGTGGTGGCCAGTTGAATCCTCTCACATACCAGTGGTGACCAGTTGAATCCTCTGGGGTCCAAGGCTGGAGCACTGACTGACAAATCCCCTTGCCAGGTCTGGGACCAGAAGCTGGGGAAGATCTGACTAACCTCCCAAAAGGGACTGCTTACATCCAACTTCAAAAAAGAGAGGTGACTGACTGCTCTGGGAGGGCTTTGGAGGTACCCTTGCATGAAGGTGACACTGCTAAGAAGCCGCTCAGGTGTGACTAGCCGACTCTGGCTTAGCGAGCTCACAACACTACTGTAACACAGGATGTGACCAGCACCAAGCCTGAGAGCTGAGGCCGGATATGTCTCCAGCCACAGTGCCCTCCTGTGATCAAGGGTGCCCTGGAACTCCGCTGAAAGCGAGTTACACTGGGAACATTAGCTCCAAGAAGTGCTGAAGAGCTATGACAAGTTGCAACTACCCAATGTGGTTGGATACTCCAGAATCTTCAAGTGCCAAAGAAAAGTCAAGATAAGCATGAGGAGCGGCACTGGGTGGCACCTGTTTGTTTTGATGGGACTTTTTTGATGTGGGCCTGGGGAATACTCAAGAGGCAAGGTCCCTGTAACCATGATCACCACTGCCTCCAGCGCACCGTCAATAAGGTGGTGCTGTTGGTATTGCTATTACTGGAAGGTTGCAGGTACTGGCACTCCTTGTGCATGTCAGAAGCTAGACTGGATCCTCATTATACAGTGGGCTGTTAGTTTGATCTGGGTCACTCGCGTTGACAGCGGCAAGGCAGGCGCAGCTGCCGAAGAGACTGCACAAACTTACCCGGGCAACAGGCACTTGCTTCCCGAACCAGCGGGTTGTAGTTTGAAGGGAATGATGAGTGACTGCGTGTGAGCTAATCGGCAGGATCTGTTCGCCAATTGATCTCTCTGGGATTCCTCCTCACAGGGCTACAAACCAAGAAGTTTTACCTTCAGAGGCTGTTTCTCAGTGGCGGCAGGAAAGTCTGCTGATTAAAGGGGCAGAAAAATGATTTAACACATTTTAAAAAAGGCACACAAATACAATTAGATACACAAAAGAAAAAAAGATACTTACCACGTTTTCCGGAGACATGTCCCCCACTCCGGTCGTCGCCTTCTCCTAACACCATCTGACGTCCAGCTGGGCTTAAACAATCCTGGTGCTGCATGTGAGCAGTGCCCTGATTGGTGGGAGCGGCCTCTCTCGCTGCTCCCAAGGACACTGGAGGCTTCTGTAGGCTCTCAACCCGGCTGTCTAAAACAGCCGGACTGAGAGATTTATAATGCGCAGGTCAGACTGGCCGTCGCAAGATGGCCGGCCAAAGGGACATGCTCACTATAGACTAGTGCACAATCAGGCAGCCCTCCACTGCTGCCACTCAACAGGCCCCGCCCCGTCCTAGCACTCGGTTTAGGACAGTTGATGGAAAATAAAATGGTAATGAATTAACTTCATTACCATTTTATTTTTCGTTCTCTGGGGCAATTAAGTGGGGCAACGCTCCTCCGCTCAAACAGAGGAGCTGCCCCTGCTGTCCCTGTAATGCTCCTGGGGAAATTTTCCCATTCGTACCAGGAAATGCCCTTTTTAGGTCTCGCAGCGCGCATGCGCTGTCTAGGAGAGGGCTCTTGGAATCACTTCAGACTTCCAAGAGCCTTCTCTGTGTAGGTGTGCCTCCTCCCACACATCCCATTGGCCTTTGCGTGTGGCTTTCAATAATTGAAAGCACGCAAATGGCCAAAGACGGGTGCATGTCCCGCCTTTCTTCAAAACTTTCACTCCCAGGGCCTAGGGGTCTCGGGAGCGCGCAGGGTGCCATCTGTTCTAGATCAGGTTTCTAATTCACTTTCGTGTGCAGCGGCGGGCACGATGGCAGCTGCATTCCTTACAGCGCGCGCGCACCACGCGCGGGCTTGTTTTTTAACCCACGCTTTCAGTTTCATGACGAGCGCGCGGCTTTATATGCGGCTCGCTGTATTTTTTCTCTTGCATTCTGTTTTCCTCTGATATCTGCCTGCAATGTTTTAGTGTTTTCTCACGCTGTCTATTTCTCTGCTGATCCTATTTCTCTGCTCTGTGTCTGGTTCCTGTGTGTTTTGCTGATTCCGCCTTGTACTCTGTCCGTGTCTCATCCGGGCCGTTTGTTTCCTTGGAACCCGACTGCTTCTTGCTTCCTATCTCCCTCTCTCCACGTAGGTCTCCCTTTCCAAGTCATCTGCCTGTGTAACCCAGCCTTTCCCAATCCCTGCTTGGCGCGTGTACCCTCCCTCTCCCACGCTCCGTCCGCCTCTTCTCCTTCAGTCAGGCGGGGCTCCCCGCGCTCCTCCCCCTGCTCGCTGTTCCTGGTGGCGAACCAGGCTGCCTCCCCCTCTCACCTCTGTTGTCTCGGATCACCTCTCGCCCCCTGGACATTGTATGCTGCTGCCTCCTGCTGCCTGAGTCCGGGGAGCACGGCTCAGTTAACAGTCCTCCCTGCCTGGTGACTGTTTGGGCTGCTGGGCAGCACTCACCGTGACAGCCTGGTGCCCGGCTGAACCGCTCCTGCCCTCGCCCGGAGCCCTTAGCCCGGTATGCCCTGCACGCACCGGCACAGCTCGGTCTTCATACCTGCCCTGTGCACGTATGCAGTTAACCGGGCAACGGAGGGAGCAGTGCATTACATGCTCGTAGGGGCACAGCACACTTACTGCCCGGCTCTGGCCCCTCGCATCTCAGGGACGCACAGCTAACCAGGCGGCTCCTCCCCTGTTGCACCTGCCGCTCACCCCGAGGCTCAGCGCCGCCCGCCTGGTGCCTACAGCGGCATTCCCAGGTGCTGGTGTGGGTACAGCTCCGGCCAGGCTCCAGGGTGGTGGAGGGGAGTGTACCTTGTGGCGCTGAGCCTTTTTGTGTGTGCTTCCTTTAGTGAAGATCAGGGAAGTGTGTACCTTGGGTTGTTGACAACGATAGTTCTAAGTGAAATTCTGGTTCCTGTTTGCACTAACATATGTCATGCTGTACATACATTAGCACACCCAGTGTAGGATTTCTACCCACTACCCATTGACTTTTGGCGCAAGCTGACTGCCCCCACCCACTCAACAATGGGCCAACCCACCTACCGGGCATCAGTGTAGCTCCCTCCACCAGGTCACTTGCTTACTACAGCATGGGCCACCACCTTCAGCAAGAGCCCTAATAGCAGTGTCCCCAACAGCAACAACCCCAGATGTTATGGTTTGTGCTGATCTGTTGTGGGTGAGTGCACTGGTGGTGGGGCGGCTGCACTGATGCTCTGTGGATGAGTTGGCTGACTTTTGCGTAGGTGAGGATTTTGCTGACAGGTGCGTGGATGCACAGCATGGGCAGAGTATCATCCTCTCCTTATGGCTGATAGTCCCCTGCACTGTTGGTGAGGGAAAGCCTGCACTAATAGTGGGTGTGTGGAGCCTGTGCTCATTGTGGGTTTGCAGTGCAGGTGCGTGGTGGCTGTGTTAATGGTGGATGGAACACCATGCTGATAGGTAAGCTGCTATACTGATAAACATCTAGGGCTGCTGATGTTAGTCTGTGGGGTGAGTGGCACGTGGCCTACTGCTTTGGTTGTAGTTACTCTGTCCTAGCAAGAACTGCACGTGTGTAACTTCGGCCCCCTGCAGGGTGACCCTGACCATGGAGGAAGCGGCTGCAAACATTATCCAATCCAGTGCATGTTCGTCTGAGGGTACTCTACCACAGGGATCCCCGATGGCACCGGTATTTTTACTTGCAGCTCTGTGAGCCCCTAAAGAAACCTGCATTATAAAATACACACCTGTGCATGTGCTACATGCAACGAAATCTACTTTTACTTGGCTGCCCCACTTCACAATTTACAAAACTAGGATTTTACATAAAGTAAGGCACTGCGACGTCAGGCAGTGTGATTGTAGGCAGTGTGTGTTGTTTCCTGCTCCTGGCCCTTTCTCAGTGAGTTACTGAAGTAGAAACGAGGCCTTCCTCTGAACATTTGCATATACACACCTGCTGCCTGTGCCTTCGCTGTGCTGTCATGAGCACGCTTCATAAGGCAGCACAGGTTGGCATAAACAGCCAGGCCATGCCTCTTTTCTACAGCAGACTGCTGCACAGGGCGTTCCCCTCTTTTTATACAGAAGTCATCGCATGATATGGCCGAATTTGTGTAACTGGGCCTTGAAGGATTGGCATAGCCAATAGGTCTCACCTTTGGGACCTTAAAAGTATTTAGTTATGCTTTAAGACGCGGTGCTCGTCTAACTCTGGGTCTTAGAAAACGTGTCCATATCTCTAACCATTTGGAGTCTCTTCCTTGGTCCTAAGTGGCCAAACGAGCCCTATTCAAATGGCTGTGCTGGCCCGCGTTCTCAAAAACAGGACTTTATTTCGCTGGACACATATTTAAGAGGCAAATCAAATCCCTTGTGAGCAAAAATGTTCTTCTCTTCTTACCTGCTACTTCCAGAATCAAAAGACGTCATGTCAGGGGGTCCTCGCTTTTTTTTTTGCATCTGACTGGCTAAGCATGGAACTCACTTCTTATCTCTGTTCCTTTCTCGAAAATCACTTGCTGTAATGAAAATCTCTAAAAACGTTCTTATTCTCCTCTTCCTTCTATATAACATATCCTCTTTCTGTCAGTTTCAAGCCTGGCACCAGGATAATCTTTTCCTTGGTAACTGTGCTCTACAAATCAGGAATCTATCCTCTCTTCCAGCTCACTGTATCCTTGTATGTTACCTTATCTGTTCCATCGGTTCACCTGTGTGCTTGTCTATGTAACCCAACTATACCACCAGTGTTGCTCAGAAAGAAGTACTTTAAAGTCCTGAGTAGAGATTTACGTCTATGGTGTAATTGGTTATTGAAATGTTGTTTTAAAAAAAAATATATAGTATATGCAGATGCTATTTACTACCATTGAGTGTGGAGCAGGACTATGTTTATCCCTCCACTCCCTCTGCATATTGTAATCGGCATATATGGGTTATGCAATGGCATTTTCACGTGCATTTGTTTTTTTTAAAAAAGGTATTTAACCAAAACCTGGATGCAAATTGTTAAATTGCATCGTAAAGTGTAACCTTATGAGTCACGGAGCATCTTGGAAAGTCTGACCTGGTTCTAGGAAAGGCAAGTCCAATATTGCTCCCGGAGACCAGGGCCCGTTGCACAGCAAGATAACTGCTGAGTATGTAAACTGTCCATGTTTAGATTTACCATATGTACATTTATCCCAAGTGAATGGAATGAAGGGAGTTCCAGTAGGGCTCCAGGCCTCGTGGCCCAGTTTGCTCAGGACTACAATGGGAGGAGGATGGCAGGGCACAGAACAGAGTTCAAAGCATGCCAAAGGTACAAGAAACACTCCCATGAAACATTCAACAAACAAGAGGTGCCCACCTCTGCTGTATGTTTGGGTCAAATTATAATTTTTTAAACCACAGACCTTTTCTTTTTTCTTGATCGGTTTATTGTAAAAGAACCATACCGGTGCCAAGCACCAGAAATATGTTGCACTTGTAGAGAAATTAAACAAAAAATGCGAGGGAGTTACCATTAAGTGACAAATGACTGATAAAAAGCCCCTTACATTTTTCAGAAAAAGAAAAAGTCTGTGGTAAAAAACAAATATATAATTTGACTAATTTTGAACAGCATTTTTGCTTCGGTTTTAAAAGGGTAGATGTACTTACCTCTCAATAAGCTATCTAACATCTTTTTTCAATTCATTTACCTGTACATGCAACCCTTCCTGTACGATGCTGTACAAACCAAAACTGCAAAATGATGCAAAATTACTTATTCACTCCTTTTTTAGGTCTCGCCTATCGAAGCAGCGCATGCGCTGCTCGCCTTGGCGAGACTATTGTTGTCGGTTTGGTGCGCGAAGTGGGACAGGCGATGTGCGCGCCTGGACAGGCGATGTGCACGCGCATGGCGTCTCCTCTCTGCCTCACACGCTCCCACCGCGCGCTTGATTTAGCTTTCAGTTTCACTGTGCGCTGCAACTATACAAGGCAGACACATACATTTAAGAGCTCAAGCATATCAACATCTTTTTTTCTGTAGATTCGCGCGCTTGATTTAGCTTTTAGTTTACTTGCGCGCTGCAACTATACAAGGCGGTATTTAGTTTGCTTTTGTTGTCTTAACACACAACAGTGCCATGTTCTGTATCCTCTGCCCACGCTCGCCGTGCTTGTCTCTCTGCCCCGCACTGAGTCCTGCCACCTAATTTTATGTTTTTGCCTCGCCGTGCCTTTCATCTGCCCCGCACTCTGTGCTAACAGTTATTCTCATATTTTTGACTACTCGTGCATGTCCCTTTGCCCCGCACTCTGTCCTAACACTTATCCTCATGTTCAAAACTCGCCGTGCTTATCCCTCTGCCCCGCACTCTGTCCTAACACTTATCCTCATGTTCAAAGCTCGCCGTGCTTATCTCTCTGTCCCGCACTCTGTCCTAACAGTTATCCTTATGTTCTTCACTCGCCATGCCTTTATTTGTTCCGTACTCTGTCCTGACAGTTATTCTCATATTTTTGCCTCCCCGTGCCTGTCCCTCTGCCCCGCACTCTGTCCTAACACTTATCCTCATGTTTAAAACTCGCCCTGCTTATCCCTCTGCCCCACACTCTATCTTGCCACCTAAACATATGCACGTGCTCTACCTTTGCTTCCACCTCGTTGCTCGCTCCCTTTTTGTCTTTATTAAGTCCCTCATGTTTTATTTTGTACCACATGGTATTTACTTTACTTTTCTTCGCTTTTGTTGGTTCAACACACAACAGTGCCGTATTCTGTTCCCTCTGCCCCGCACTTTGTCCTGCCACTTAACCTCATGCTATTAACTTGCCGTGCCTGTCCCTCTGCCTTGCACTCTCTCCTGCTTTTATCCTCATGTTATTCTCTTGCCGTGCCCAGTCCCTCTGCTCCGCACTCTGTCCTGCCACCTAATTTTATGTTTTTGCCTCGCCGTGCCTTTCATCTGCCCCGCACACTGTGCTAATGCGCGCTGCAACTATACAAGGCAGACACACACATTTAAGAGCTCAAGCATATCAATATCTTTTTTCTGTAGATTTGCGCGCTTGATTTAGCTTTTAGTTTACTTGCGCGCTGCAACTATTCAAGGCGCTATTTAGTTTGCTTTTGTTGCCTTAACACACAACAGTGCCATCTTCTGTCACCCTGCCTTTCACTTTGTCCCGCACTCTGTCTTCACAGTTATCCTTATGTTCTTAACTTGCCACTGCCGTATTATGTTCCCTCTGCCCCAGCACTTTCTCCTTTCTCAAAACAACACCAATAAACAACACAAATATACTAATCCAATAACTCTAACTCAACCTAATGCGAGACCTGTTGCATTGCAAATGCTTGTTTTACTTCTCTGGCTGGTCACCACCCGGACGCTGGACAACCCCTGTAGAGTTTGTATATACATCTGTCTATTCTCTCTGCAGCCACTCTTCCAGTTTGTCTCCTGCCAGCAACTGTTCCCTTCCCTTAGCCACTCAAAACTACTACTTTGGATGCAGTATCCTTGCACCAACTCTCCCTCCAACACCCACTGTAAATCCCTATAGTAAAGACCTCAGATGCTTTGCAGTTAGGTTTGTTTTTGCAAGCCACATGCACGTACACCAGGGGCCGCATTACAGACAGTGCCATGGGGCACGCAAAGAGGTGTACACCTGTTTTCTGCACCTTCAGGGCACTGTTGTTTTACAAATGGACTGCAGACACTTGTGTGACCCCTTCTGTAATACTGATAGTGTTGGTGCTCTCTCAAGTGGGCGTTCTCTCATTTACGTGCGGATGGCCCCACGCAAATGAGGGAATCACTTTGTCTCTGTGCCTGTGCCATATTATGGACGCGTGTGCAGAGGCAAAGAGGCCTTCAGGAAGCGACTACATGTGTGCCACAAAAAGGTGCACTGTCAGTGAGCCCCCTGAAGGTTGCCTCTGGAGAGGGTACATAAGGTCCCATTGGGCCCTCACAGACATCCACCTGCACAAGGGTACAGATATTCAGTGCACTCGCAGACAGCGGGATCTCTGTCGCCCCTTTGAAGTGCAGGCTGGAGCCGCCTGCACAGTGCAATACAGTAATGTGTTGCGCCCAGGGCACCAGCGAGTTCACATCTGCTCTAGGGAAGTGCTTTTCAGTAATAGGGTGCAGTGTCCCTGTTCGCACCCAGCACATCAAATTGAAGGTGCACCGCGGTGCAAACAATGACTGTGCACCCTCTTTGTAATACGGACATGTATATAGTAAAATATGAAAGTAACATTTTAAATATAAAAGTAACAATTGAAAATACATTTATATTTAATCAACGTTGAAAGTATTCTTTATCAGCCAACTTTTCGCTCTCAGAGACAAACATTAATTTCAGTGCTTCATTAACTGAAAGTAAAGGATGATGTTGCAGCTGTTTTGTATAATTAGAAACTTTTTTGAACTTACAATTTTCTAAATGTCTGTAAGAAACTAAAAAGTAACCCCGGGCGTAGTGTGCGTAGCAGGGCTACGCAGAGGTCCACATAGTTGCAAACAAACTCCGTGAAGCTCCGCTCCGCCACCCGCCTCCACCCCCCCTATTATAACAAGTAATTAAACATTAATAAAAAATAAATTTAAAACCACTTACCTGTACTGCGGCGTCCCCGTGCTGCCCTCCTCCTCTTCCTCGCCGTCTCGCTAATCCTTGTGAAAACTTCGCATGCGCAGGCGGGCGCGCATGCACAATTATCACAAGGATTAGCGCGACAGCAAGGAAGAGGAGGAGGGCAGCCCGGGGACGCCGCAGTACAGGTAAGTGGTTTTAAATTCATTTTTTATTAATGTTTAATTACTTGTTATAATAGGGGGGTGGAGGCGGGGGTTGGCCACCTCCGCTCCGCTGCGAGTGTGCGGAGATTTGCCTTCTCCGCGGAACGCGGAGAAGGCAAATCTCCGCACACTCCGCGGGCGGAGCGGAGGTCTCCGCCCGGGGTTACTAAAAAGTGGAAAAAGCCTCTTAATTACATTTGGGTTTTGTTTGATATTTTCTGCCACACACAACTGTCACACCTCTTCTCGTAGAGGAAGTTGCAGATTTCATCAACCGCGAGTATCTTTGTCAGCCGATCATGACTTCGCCACGGGGAAGTGCTCTTCGAGATGGGAGTGCTTGTTGATTGTATTGTAGCATTTTTCAGCACTTCATACCCTGTAGTGAGTGCCGAAACACATTTGCGACTGGGTACAGTGTGACACCGTGGACCAGTGCACGGTTGACTGTTATATTTGTTGTCATCCAATGTGCGAAGTGTTTTGGTGTTGTGCATGAGTGACTAGAGTGGTGTTGTAGTCTTGCGGCACAGTATAAGTGAATTTGTACAGTAGTAGGCGGTACCCCTGTCTTTAAAAAGTGTGCTAGGCTACTGCTCATGTCACCAACCTCCATCTTAGCCCATTTTGCATCATTTTTAGGTCGAGCATTCGAGACCTCTTGTATATACTTTAGTATATACTTATATGTGTATGTACTTTGTGGGCTCTGGAGATCAGCCCTAGGACTTGTCTGCTTCCGCTTAGGGACTTTTTTTTCTGTTCAACTGCCTCAATTTAACTGTCTTGATAGAAAACGATCAGTAGAGGTCAGTAGAATACAAGAATTGCTTTCTACTTGTTCAACTGCCTCTATTTAACTGTCTTGGTAGAAAACGACCATTAGAGGTCAGTAAATTACCAGAATTGCTTTCTGCTGAGGGACTTTCTTTTTTAAATTTTTCTGGCAACTGCCGCTCTTTAACTTTCTTGATAGAAAACGACCGGCATGGGTCAGTAAAATACCAGAATCACTTTAGCATTCTCTAGATTCCAGTCCATAGAAATTGTCTTCCACAAGCACCCGTAGACAATAATATTTTTTCAAATCTTGTATTTTCAGTGATATGACCACCGAAGGCCCTGATTTTATATTAAAAACAAGGCTTTGGACTATACCATTTCCCACTGAAAGGCAATAGTTCTCTCCATATGTTCCCATATCTGGCGTGTCACGCAGTTTGGTGCTTACTTTCCCTCCATGTTAAAGAACAGTAGATGTTTCAGCACCCAAGCTAATGTACTGCATAGCTAAATACATATAAGGTCCCAAAGGCGAGACCGATTGTATTGCAAATTCTTGTTCTATTATGTGTAGTGATTCTAGATGTGTGTAGGAGAGTGGAATAAAGTACTGCTGTTTTCATAAACCAAAGTAGTGGCTCAACAACAATTTATTAAATATTATTTTCTGTGTGTTGAGTTCCAACCCCACACAACCCTCATGAACAATCCTAGGACTGCTCACCTTTGCTCCACTGAGAGTCAAGTACTAAAGGGATGTACTTTGTGCTCAGTTTTGGGTCCAGTAGTACGGTTAAGCCCTTGTACCCCAGCCGTAACTGACCCGAAGCTCACAATCTGGGCCTGTTCACCCCCAACTGGTCTGGGACTTCTGAAACAGTTTCCTCATATGCCAAATCACTCGGTAGAGAGACAAAATGTGGCAGTAAGATGTCCAAATAGGTGTAAAAGGTGTGCATCAGTATGGCATCACATTTGTTTGATGGCACATTTGAGATTCATAATCATGCTTACATGCAAATTCCCTTTTGGTTGGTTTAAAAGGTTCTACAATTCTGTATGCTTTAGGTAAAACCCTAATCACAGGAAACATACACAACACAGTCAATATATACATAAAAGAGTTAAAAGAAACAAATTTTGAAATGTTGGGAATACTGCTAGCATGTTTTATGTACAGCAGTACCCTTAGTGCAAAGAAAGCATTGTAGTATAATTTTTTTTTTTTTTTACAGATTTTACTGGGTTGTAAGAAAGATGTCTGTTTACACGGGCTGAGAAGTACATACAGGATGTTGAAACGAGTACACCCGAAAGCGAAAACAACATAACTTGCACATCGATGTTGAAATGAGTACACCCAAAAGGGAAAATAACAACATAACTTGCACATTGACACCCACCCCTCCGACCCAAATACCATATGACGTCATGCATGTCTCGCAACAGAGTAAGCATTAGTCGCATACATCAGTCCTTTGTCTTGTGGCACCGTATCCCCAAACTTCCTCTTCCATAAGGGAATCAGCAGAGCAAACAGGATCCAAAACAATTCAGCCCACCTCTGCTAGATTTTAGGGTGTTTGGGGGGGGGGGGCACCCCCTCGCCTGGTACACCGCAATTTCTAGCCCCATGCAGTGATCTATCCCCTTTTTCCACACCCCAAGGGATGAGGGATGAAGGCACATCAGCTTTCCATGTCTTGGCTATATCCCTTTTGTGGTATCACGTTTAGGACCATAATCACATTTTGGTGCAAAGTCACATTAAAGTGCAAAACCACTCTTGGAGCACCATCGGCAGGAACGTCACAACACTTTTAGAAACACATCCCACATTTAGTTGCAAAATGCCGTTTAGGTGCTAAATTATTATTAGTGCAGCATGAGTGTGGTAACACTTGTGGGAACACAAATGTGCCTCTGTTGTAGTGTATGGGTGATTCACTTCGCCGTCCATGGAATGCAATGGAAATCAGTCTATAGGCAAGAGTAGTCACACAACTAATAACCAATAGTTAGTGGCGAAACAGAAATACTTATCTGTGCAAAATGGAAATGACACATTTTTTCCAAGCAGTGCCTGAAAGATGATGACCCGAACTAACCAATGGCTGACGACGGCTGACGCAAAGCCCTCTCTGCTTATGTTTTTGGTGTTGATGACATGAGCTCTAATAGCAAACTAAAGCTGTCCTAAGGCAAACTTAAAAATCTTTGTCAGCCAGCTAAAGCTGTCTGTAGCCACACCTAACAGCGTGTCTTCAGTATAAGACATGAACCTGGGTTCAGTTTGAAGTTGCTGCTAGGCTTCTATAGTTGTTTCCTAATGACAGAAATGTAATCGGCAGTGGAGGTTCAGTTTGGAGGGACACTCCATATAGGAGTCTGTCACGTGTACTAATGGCATGAGAACAAGATGGCTCTGAGGAGGCTGGTGCAGCCTCTTACAGTTTTTAGCTTGAATATAACTCATGTAGTGCTTAATCTGAGCCGGTGGTTTTTGGTGCTGGGCACCAGCACCTAATTGTCAGCACCAGGGCTTATGACAGTCTACCACATGGTGGCGCTGTCTGGCTAATTTACGTATGAGCGCAACAACAGCTGTTTATAGTTCAATATACGTTTACAATGACTAATACCTGCTTCCCGAGCCATTCTTATAGCTTTGGGGGCTTGGAATATTTGAATTGTCACACTTGTAGGTGTGTGATGGTTAGTAGCTGTGTTTGTACTGTCATTGGCAGCTGTCAGGAGCAATGTGTGGAGCAAGCTGCAGCGGCCCCGGCACTTATTCTTTTACAAATTAAGCACTGATCATATATTAATGTTCATGGTGTTCTCTCCACATTTCTCCGCAGAGGTATCTACAGTGGCTCACAGGCGTGAATTTGATTTCTCCTTTTTCCGGGTATGAAGCGTTGTTTCTTTCTAAATATGTTCTCGTTAACTGTGTGAATTCTATCATTGGGTCCAAGCCTGTCTTTGTCTGCTGGGAAATGTTTTCGCTACTGTTTTTGTAAACTGCCATTGTTCACTCGTCAGTTATCATCTAAACATGCAAGTAAAAATGGTGCATTGCTTCACATAACGACTTTATGGAGACTTACATAAGAGACACTGGAGACAATAAATTGTATTTAAATTGCAGAGACAGGAGCAACATAATTACCTCTAGCAGGCTTTAAACCAATACGCTCCTTGCTTTCTTGCATGTTGCCAAGTTCTCTGCCTCGGGTGATTTGGAGGTTTCATGGTCACACCTACAGACTAGTCACCCGCTGGTGGTTTCGCCCTCGCATCTGTCCCGTCGCTCGTTTCCCGAAAATGTTCCTTGTTAGCCTGACAGGCAAGGGCCTCAATTACTCCAACGCGCATCCATAGTTGCGTGGCTGGCCTCTGAAGTCATGTTGTAGAACCGGTAGGTTGGGCCGAGCTACTAGCACATGACCTGCTTCCAGAGTGGAGCATTGCCGGCTCACTCGGGGGCTGTCACCGTGTTAGTAGCCTTCATACACTGAGATCAGAAGACCTATGGGGCTGCGGTTCTCTGCAGAGATAAACTGCGTCAGCGTACCAGGGTCCTTGGAAGAACGCTACCAGGCAACCATCTGGAAAGGACTCTCAGATATAGGAGAGGAGTTGGCCTAACGGCTAGGGCTGTCGACCTCGAATCTGGGGAACTGGGTTCGAGACTCGGCAATCACGCTCAACATCCTGTGATTCTGGGCAAATCACTTTATCTCCCCGTGCCTAACAAAAATGAATGTGTCCGATACTTTCGGGTCAAGTTCACGCTATATGAAACTGCGTAAAAATAAAATAAAAAAATACATTAATGTATTCAGGTTGGAAAGCCCCTTCGTGGTTACTGTGCGCACCTACACACCTGTAATTGGCATGGTGCGCTTACTACAGGTGGTAACTAGCGGTATAATTACATCCGAGAATTATAGGAAGAGGCAATTGTGCAAGAATACAGGCCAATAATTTGCTCTGGTGAGTATTTTGTGCCTGCAAAAAACATATTCCTTTCTTATCACCAGGTTTAATTCTGGTCGCAGAATTGAGGTTTGAGAAGGCTGGTGCAGAGGAGCCTCCTATGAGCAGTGGATCAAATCCTTTATTTGAATGAAGTGCAATGCGGATATTTGCAGGGTAGAAACATTCATCTAGGCGAACTGGGGAGTCGCCAAGTTAGAAGGGTTGTTATACTTAAGAAAAATAAAAAGTAGTCAAAATTAAAAAAGGTGTTGTCGGCTATTGTGTCGTTCCCCTTGGGTGCCAGTACCTGAAAGCTAGTCTAGGGCTGGCCAGTAGAGGCTGGTGTTGTGGAAGAATGGGGGTGGAGGGGTGGGGGGTCGCGAGACAACAAAATAAATAAATACATTTCCTGCAGCCGACTGCGTTGCGCTCTTCTGCTCCTCTCTTCGCCGGCACAGACTCCGCTGTGGCCAATCGTGGCGCTGCTCTCATGTTATGAGAGCAGCATCAGGATTGGCCTGAGCGCTCTCAATTTGCACTCCCATTGATACTGGGAGCCTGTGCCTGCTGTCTTCAACCCGGCAGCTCAGCTCGGTTTGGAGACAGCTTCAGTGCGCATGACGGATTGGCCAGCCTGAGATGGCTGACCAAACCGTCATGCACACTGACAACCATGCCTACCACTCCCCCCCCCAGGGGGGCGCTAGAGGGCGCACAAGCAAGATGGCCGCACTTGTGTGAGGCTCCTTGCAGCCTGGGACTAATATCCTACAACATCCTGCCCAATCTCCACTAGCAGAAACCGAAATTGCGTGGAACGACATGCTGAACGCGCCCAGATGACTCCTGGCGCAGAAACGGGGACGATACATGCAAAGGGCGAGCTATCAGAACGACCTGCTGATTACACCCGGGCCCGCTCTGCAAAATGGCGGGCGCCCGGTGAACTGAGTGGGGCTGCAGTTGCCGGTGTAGAAGATTGAGGCGTCGGTGGGCAGTCGCCCCCCATCTCCCCAGAAAAGCAGCGCGGGAGTGCGACCTGCACTCGTCTGCCGGGGGCTGACAAATCCACCTATTTGTGCGGGGGCTGCGGGAATCGCTGGAGAGCGGGGCTGCGGGACCTACTGCCCGCCGCTGACTCGTGAAGGCCGTGAGTAGTTGCTGCAGCGCGGCTTCAAACGCATACGACTGCCCGGCCCATGGAGGCACCGATCGGCGGGGGCGCAGCCCAATCCATTAAATTAACCAGCGGGGATTAAAATAGCAGCGTCTCCCATCCCAATCACAGCAGAGGGCAAGGAGACTGCTGCGTAGTGCTGTTTTGGTGCCGGAGGCGGCCTGGAGACTCGGCACCCCGTGCGTGCAAAACACGGGCAGCGCGCTCGGGACCAGCCTGCTAGACGAGCCTGGGCCAGCGACACAAGCCTTGGGGGGAGGGCCCCCCCGCTCGCCACAAGCCCACACCAGGCCCCGAAAGCCAGAAACTGTTGACGCTGGGCCCAGACTGCGAGCCGCACGGTGCCCGGAGGGACTGCACGCTAGGGCCTACCGTCCTGCACAAAGGCTGACAGTGGGGCAGGCAAAGCACAAACCACCATCCACCCGCACTGGATTGAATGCGGGTTTCCTAGTCACATTCCGGGGCAAGTACTCGCTGGGACTCGACGGCGCTTGCAAGCCAGGAAATACTTGTGAAGAGGGCCTAGGCCTACAACGCAGGCCTCAAGCAGAGACATACCCCTCTCGCTGCAGAGACACTATCGCGACCTGAGGGTTGGGAACCGCCGCCACTAGGCCGAATCCGTGCTTTACACAGCGCCGCAGAGAGCTACGCACGCAGACCCTTGCCGCCACACTAGGCCCGGCGACGGGATAGGCTCTACTCATAAAGCATTTGGCACTTTCAATCCTGTACGTGTGTCCCCCACTGACAACTCAAGACAGAATCACGCTGAGCCCCAAATATCCCTGCACGTTGGAGACCAGCCAGTAGGTTGTGCCTGGATCTAACATTCAGGTCTCAAGCGGCTACACTCTCTGCCTGCCACTGACAGCAAATCGAATCCTGTGGGCGGAAGATTACCACCACTGGGTTAGAGCTCACCTCATTTGGAGCCAAGAGAAGCTGCACAATGGGGCGCATCCGTGGAACCGAATCTGATAGCGGTGTGGACACTGTCCAAACACCACTAGTCCTCCTTACCCCCTGCAAATGTGACCCCTAGAGCTGGCTCAAGGCAGACTCTCGCTGAGACCCCGCCGCACCTGCACGCTGACGTGAAAGAGCGGGGTCCCCTCGGCAAGGCCGAAGGGAGCCCCCGCGGATAAATTAACCTGTGGCGCCGGAGACCAGAGTGCGCCACTGCAGCAGAGCCAATAAAGCCCACCAAGACACAGGGCCCTACTCCGGGAGGCACTGCGGCGGAGAAGACACAGCGTGAGCACCGGAAAGCTATGGTGTAAACGGACGGCAGACAAGCAAAGCTACCATTTGAAGCACGGAAATCCGCAGAGGTTGGAACTGACCCTGAAAACGCGATGGCGGACTGCTCTGGCCCTGCGTCCCAAACCTCCATGGACGATCTTAAGGAGCTACTCCTCACTATGAAACACAGCATCACATCAATAGAGGCCAAAATGGATGCCAGGAATACCCTCATAGACAATGTCACACACAAGATAGATCAACATGAGGAGCGGTTGGCGGAGCCAGAACAGCGCGTCTCTACCCTGGAAGACACCTCAGTCAATCAATCAATCACGGCATTTATAGAGCGCGCTACTCACCCGGGAGGGTCTCAAGGCGCTGGGGGAGGGGGTAAGTTACTGCTCGAACAGCCAGGTCTTGAGCTGCTTCCTGAAGGAGAGATGGTCCTGGGTTCGCCGAAGGTGAGTGGGGAGGGAGTTCCAGGTCTTGGCTGCCAGGTAGGAGAAGGATCTTCTCAGTGGGCAGAAAAGAACAACTTCTCCAAATGGAACGCCTTCTAAAAGTCATTGCGGCCAAAAACGAAGATCTAGAGTCGAGGTCGCGCCGGAATAATATCCGCATAATAGGTGTGCCAGAGACCACCAACTCCGGCCGCATGGAGGACTATGTTGAGCATGTACTGACGACCATATTCGAAGGAAGTGCCTTCTCCCCCATGTTCATTATAGAAAGGGCACACCGCTCGTTGGCCGCCCTACCCCCGCCTGGGGCTCCTGCCAGACCGATCATAGCGCGCCTCCTCAATTATCGAGACGGGACACTGTGTTGAGACTTGCCAGAGAACGCAAAACACTGTCCTATGAAGGCTTTGATCTGGCCATATACCCGGACTTTACAATGGCGGTCCAAGAGGCCCGGAAAAAGTTCCTATCCATAAAAAAGAAACTACAGCAGGCCAATATCCTTTATGCGATGCTCTACCCTGCGAAGCTACGGATCATCCATCAGGGCAAGCAACACTTCTTTACCAACCCACAGCATGTGGCAGACTTTCTGAAAAGCAACCTTCGAAGATCCCCTCGAAATGATCCGGAATTAAGCCCCTCGCATTCGAATGCTGCCCTATCTGATATTGAGTGAACATCAGGGATAATCTGACGATGCGGCTGAACCTGCGGCTCAATCTTGCTGTGCGTGAGCAGCACAGATCCACTGTGCATTGTACTAAGGCGGACTACCCCAGAGGATGGAAAAAAGCGCCGCAGGGTCTGGAAGATACATTGCAAAGCCATACCTAAGTTAACGATCTTCACAGTGCTGTTCACAACATGTTTTTTTTAATGAGACACTGCAAGGAGAGGGTAAACGAACCTGTACCTGGGCACCCTCGTGCTTAGCGAGGCGAGACTGTGAGGCCCTCACGTGTTTCCCCAACAGGGCAACCCTAATAAGTTTATTGCTAAATGGTTAACGTTTCTTTATGTTATTACTGAATCTTCCTAAAATGGGGGACAGAATTCTATTGTTGAGGCTGTTTGGGAAAGGGAGGGAGGGCGGGATGTAGGCCACGGCAGGATTGGGCTGCTGTTGTGGGAGGGGGTGGAGTGGGGGGAACCTAGTGACAGATACAATCACACTACAGACAGACCTCATTTCATGATGTGGCACTATCAGTACACAAAGCGGGCTGCACCATGCATCACAAGCTCACCGTATAATCAATGACGCGCCCGAATCCACCTAGCTATAATTTTATCACGTGGAACGTGAGAGGATTGGGGAATCCCAGGAAACGTCGTCATGTATTGGCATATCTAGACCGTCACAATATCCATGTCGCAATGCTTCAAGAGGCACATATGGGCCCCACTTCCCCGGGTACATTTGCATCCCGCTGGGCATCATATAGATGCCACTCGACATACTCCACATATGCTCGCGGGACGCTGATACTCATCAAGAAAATGTCCCATATGTACCAATAGGAGAAATGGCCGACCCCCAAAGGCGATACTGTATAACATGGGGGCGACTGTCATCCCAATCCATTACATTTGCCTGCTGCTATGGCCCTAACGTAGACGACCCTACGTTCTTCAATGTCCTCTGGGGGAAATTACTCGACACTGGATCCACTCACGTGGCATGGGGGGGGGACTTTAACCTAACTCTAGACCCAACGCTAGATCGCCTGAACCCTCACCCTCACCATTATACAGGGGTCCAAACACAACTTTTAGAAATATTAGACACGCATGAATTGATTGGCGCAGTTTACACCCAACTGCCAGAGAGGGCACATGCTACTCCTCCACACACTCCACATGGTCAAGAATAGATGGATGGCTCATCTCTAGAGAGCTTAAAACATGGACTTTGTCCACTAGGCACCTGCCAAGAACTGACTCGGACCACTCGCCGGTCTTGCTCACCCTGGCTCCGCCCTGCTCGATATCTCCCTACCAAAATTGGAGGCTGCCGGTGAACGCTCTTCTAGACATCCCATTCCAAACGGAACTGGGACAAGAGATCACCGACTTCTTCCCGCGCAATATTGATACTGTCGCTCAGTTCTCCACCGTCCAGGAGGCACTTAAAGTGACCGTCAGAGGAATCTGCATCGCAAAAGGGGGAGGCATTTTAAGGGATATTCGTAACACACTCCGAAGACTGGAAGCTGAACTCAAACAACTCGAAAATCAAATGAGATCTGACTCGAGCCCTCACCTGAAGGGGCAATTCCGAGACAAACTGAATGAATACCAGGACACTGCCGAGCGAGAATGTAAGTTCCGCGGGAAATACTACCGCGCCTGGCAATACGGGGAAGGTGAACGACCCGGAAAAGCTTTAGCTGAGCTCACTCGAAAACCCAGATTCTCTAATACTATACTTGAAATTACCGATCACGAAGGAGAGATATGCAGAGATACCCCAGACATACTAAACACCTTCCATGCATTTTACACCAAGCTATACACAACACAAAGGACTCACCCGGTAGAGTTTGTGCCCTATTTTGAAGACATGTGTTACAGCAAACAAAGACATAGCACTGGGCTGGCTGGGGGATGGTCAGAGGGAATTCCTTCCAGCGGACATAGAGAACGAGGAGATACGCGCTGCAATTATGCAATTGCAATCTGGCCGCGCTCCTGGGTGCGCTCCTGGACCAGATGGCCTACCGGATAATGGAGTCAACCCAGATTTGTGACTGGGGGTGAGTGTCTGAAAAGTTTCAGCTCTCCGTCCATCATCTCCTTGTGTTTTCTTTGTTTGCCCTAAGTTGGCAGGGTATGCCCAGACGTGGGTCCCTTGCTCACTTTGCCACTGGATTCAAGCTAGCCTGGCTGAAGAGGGGTGTTACCCCGAAACCAGTCCCAGGATGCTTGTTTCCGGTTCAGGGAAGACCTGGCTTGGCAGTTCGGGCTGGACTGTTCCCATGAGGCACAGGGTCAAGACTGATTTGCATATGGCTGGGTCTGAACTGAGGTGGCGAAGTGAGCTAAAGAACAATGATGGATTCAACCCAGATCTGTGACTGGGGGTGAGTGTCTGAAAAGTTTCAGCGCTCCGTCCATCATCTCCTTGTGTTTGTTTTGAGGCAGCTGGCAGAAGGGGAGACGCTCCTCCGCCATAGAGAATGTCTGCATTTAAATGAAAAAAATCGTTGATCTGTTGGCATAGAGGGTAGTCTACGAGAGCATAGGTTGTCCGGGAAAATGGACCCTGGTGTGGGGGAAGTGGAATGATCACCGGGTGGATTGTGTGCCTCTTTTGAATAATGATACTCTGTGCCCGGAACTCCTGAAATCTAATGAAGCTTTGTAACATTTTAAGGGGGGGGGAGAAGGGGCTTTCCAAGAGCTGTAGGAGGGTCGATTTTAATTGGCCGTGTTCTGATGCTACAATATATTGTTTATTATTCTTGTTTCTTTATTAGCTTTATCTGCAATAAAAATAATTTTTTTTAAATCGTTGATCTAACTTATTGGTGTTAAGCTTATTAGAACATCAGATCTGCTCAGATTTAATTCGTTTTTGAAACATTGACAACCTGTTAAGTTATGAGTGGTATTTTTGTCCCTCATTTTCAGATTTGTGTGCTAGGCGGGCTAAAACGTTTTGTTAAACAATTCTTTTGTCTGGAAGTAGTGCACAGAGCAAGGAACAGTATGGCTAAACAATTAATGTTGAATGGTTCAGATTATGTCAAGCTTTCCAAGGTGTTTGTCTCGTCTACACAACCCACCAAGGGCAGTTTTAAGAGCCTGTAGCCATATCCATGCTATGCGAACAGGCTGATGTAAAGAGGAAAAAGTTAACACAGCTGAAAAGTGCAGTGTTTGACAAACCAAAAATTAACACCGTTATCAGAGCTGTGAGTTAACTGATTGCCACCCTCCAAAAAATGTGATCTGCATAAAGATGTGTGCTGCTCTGGTTGAGTTCTGCTATCACTGGACTTGCTTTTTAGAGGTTTGTGTGAGAATTAGGGGCCCTCTATATTAAAGAAGAAAAATTCTGGTTTCTTAAAAAGGACTTTATTTAGCTGCAAACATGGTTACCATGCCATATCGATAATAAAGAGTAGTTAGCTGCGTTTTCTATTGGATTTTATAACCGGACTAATTCAGTATGTGGAACATGTAGTGGAATGCAGTCAACGGATTTTACAGAGTAACCAGAATGCTGAAAGAGCTATGTATGTGAGGCATTTACGCGGGTCGTTGTGTGAAGAATGGGTAAGGGAGAATGTGGTTGAAGATAAAATTCAGTCTGGAACAGCTGGATCTGACAAACCCAGAGATCCTGAGGCTGAATGCAGAAAGGGGTGTCCAGAGGTAGATTCTTTAGGGTAGAAACACCCATAGGCTGCCCTTTGATGTTTAGTGTGAGTATGTCCTGGCGCCACGTCTTAAGGTAATGTGGGTGCCAGCCTGTAATGAGGCTTGAGAAGGTTGAGTGCCAGATCCTGAAGGAAATATTACTAGTGATCCTTCTTCTCCACCTAGGGAATCTTCATTGAAGTTATGAACATTGAAAAGCTCCACACATTTGTGTGATGCACTTTTACATTATATAACATGTTTTTAAACAAGCAGTAGCAAGGCCAGTAGGCCTTGCCTTTAAATTGTGATGACTAAGCTGTTTGCTTTAGTAATGCGTGTTCCTCAAGTGTAATGAAAAATGTGTGAATTATTTTTTCAAAATGCGCCACATCCAGACGCACTGGTGACCATCTTGCAATGTTTGTTCTTAAATTAAGATCTGTTCCAAGATGGCTGCTTGTGCCCTATGACGCATGGGCAGCCATTCTGAAACAACAAGCTGTCTGACAGAAAAAGTGTTGTAACATGGCCCCCAGCATGAGTGTATGGTTCTTTTTTTCCAAGTTTAATTTACTGTTCCAAGATGGCCGACAGGCATTCTCAAACAGCAAATCAAATTGGAAAAAAGGAATCCTAGAGCACAAAAATAAAGGGGCGAGTGGCCTACTAGTTGTGTGTAGCTTCCATTCCATCACAAAAAAATATTTTTTAATAATAATAATAAATCAGAAAGAGGAGAGGTGCAAAGAGTGTAGAGGGGTGATAGAGCAATGGAGGAACTGGAAGGAGGACAAAAATAATAGAAGGGTGGGGAGGAGCAGGAGAGCAACGCATTAAGTGGGGTTAAAACAACATGCACAGATGGATCAACAGGGAGGCAGTAGGAGGATGGGCATGAAAAGCTATGGAGGAGCCCAGAGAGGAAACAGAACAACAGAGGAATTGGTGTGGTTGACAAAAAGCAGCAATAGAGCAGAGAAAGGTGATTGAACAAAGGAGGAACGGTGGGGGGTTGAAAATCAAAGGGAGAACAGGAAGGTGTAAGAGTGCAACAGAGGAAGTGCGGGAAAACAACATGCACAGCAGAAGTGGGCTAAATGTAAATAAAACAAGCACACAGGGGAGACAGGGAAAACGCATGCAATCTCATGGAGTGCCCAAGAAAAAAAGTAATTCCATGATTATAAATTGTGGAAAGGTACAACTCATCCATCAGAAACACTGTAAAATAGCTATTCTCTGGGTGAGACAAACAGAAGAAGAAGGAACACCATTGAATACGAAGCAAGCCAATGAGTTTGACAAAAACCTCAAGCAATGATATGCAATGGGGTGATGCAAAGCCCACACTAAGTATTGATATTGTGCGCTATAGGTGTTTGACCATAGATGGCTAAAGCTATTTGTATGCGAGACCTAATAAAAAACACATTTCAACAAGCCTATCTAGAACCTCTATCAACATAATTTAATTTGCTTTTTCTTATAAAATGTACCAAACTGCCTGAGATGAGATGTCACTAATTGTACAGAGACAGTTTTCTCTGTTTTTGAATGTGCTCTGGGTTTCCCAGGTTGAGGCCTGTTTGCCTTTTGATCACGTAAGACTATGCAGGACACGGTCCATCAGAATATAGTTTTTTTTGAAGTACGGATCCATGTTCAAATAGAAACCATAATTCATGAACAGATGTTTGCTTTTCTTGTGTCCTTAGTTTTGTCTTACTAAATCTACAGAACCCTTCTCACATTTCCTGTTTGTAATGTTCATTTTACTGGAGGAGCAGTGTTTTGGAAGAAAGTGGTCAAATAGATAATTTAATTAATGTGAAAAAACATGCACAGGCCGTGGGAACAGATGACCTGGATCTCACGTTAACTGCATGCGAAAGTTATAGTTAATAGAAACTCTGCCTTCCATGAAAGGTGTTATAAAGGTACCTTATGAATAGATTCAAAAGAAAATCTATTAGTTTGCCAGGATTATATAATGAGCTCCATTGGAGATGATGACCTTTTACGAGATGTTAGGATCTGGGTGTACTATATGATATGGCTGTGGAGCCTTTTCGTGGAGTACATTCACAGATATCAGCTTGGGTCCAGTCAGTATCGTTTACTTAACCTTAGCTCAACCCTGGGTAGCTGTGGCTGTGAGCAGTAAGGCTTGGCAAAGTGTAAAGCATTTAACAGCACCAGACAACAAAATAAGAAAATCGCACACCAATAAAAAGACACAACAACAATTTGTAAAAATAGAGAGAATTTTTAGAGACCTTGATCATCAAAATCCACTGGAGGGTTCCGGAGATACCAATTTTTGTAGATTTTATCACTTTTAAATGCAACTGCAAACAAGCACTGGTCAACAAAAACTTTGTAAACTTTTCAAAAGTTTGGAAAAGTTAGTGTGGGTACTCCAGCCCTAGTTGGGTGACCAAATCTGACAGGGACATGGTCAAGTAGGCCAGTATAGTGTTTATAGAGCAAGCTCCAAACTCTACAGCACAACCGCCATAGAAATCAATGGAGTGGTCCTGATGCTGAGGGATGCAGGCAAAGATGCTCAAAAGGATGCTCCGGTAGTGGTGTGGTCGATGGGGGTGTCTTGGTGGTGGTTCTTCGGACCACGGGTGTCGTGGGGCGACTTTGGCCACAGAGATCAGGATCCCTCGAAGTCCTCTATGTTACAGTAGTTGGGCAGCCGATGCTGCACTACTGGTCTCGCAGCACTGCGGTTGGATGCAGACTCTTTGGTGGGGGCTGGTGTCCCTTGGGTGCGACGAATCCGGACTTTGACAGCACTCCCTGGCCCGACAGACTCGGGTGCAAATTTGAGCTATCTCAGATTGTCTCATTGTGGTGCCCGGCGATTGGTAGCAGCAAAACGTCTGCATGGCTGTCAACTTGTACGTTTGGGCTCTTTCAGCTCTTGTTGTCGTGGACCTGGTTCCAGGAGATCAGCAGACTGATCCTCTGAGTCACTGCTGTTGGTGAAGGCAGGAAATTGAATTTTCCCTGAGTCATGAGCCGCAGGTACAGTCACAATCTTGCTAGCCCAAATGTGCAGCAGGTGCAGTTTTCACGACGGTGCAGCTTCTCTTTGTGCAAACAAAGGCAGCAGGGCAGTCTTCCTTCGGTCCTCTCTTCTTCTCCAAACGTGAACTGAGGGGCAGCGTGCCAGGGGTACCCTACTTATCCCAGAAAAATTACCCTGAGGGGACCATGCATTCACTAGCCAATGGGCTACTGGGTCCCCTACCCTTTAGTGACAAATTTCCTGTGATGTGTGGCATCTGGCTATCCCAGAGTGCCCCATTCTTGCCCCCTTCAAGATGGCACAACCCTTTCTAAGATTCTCTTGACTTGTATTTTGTTCTCACTTTGGGATATCCAAAGTCAAAGTCTGGGTATTTAGTTTTGCTTGCAGTAGCAAGGGAATCTATTTTCAGGACACCCAAGTCACAAAAGATGTTGAGAGAAACTTTATCATGTAGGGCCCCCTAGTATTCCCATGAAACATCTTAGAGGCTGGGCCTGGGGACTACAGGTCAACGCCTGTGCCAGCTTCTGTGTTTAACCAATTCTGAAATCTTCCTGTTATGCCCTGACAAGCTGCACATCCTTTATAACTGGGAGAAGTGGAGCTTAAACTACCAGTCAAGGAGTAACGGTATGGATATATTGTATTAACTTGTATTACCCTTTAGTGCTTGTTCACCTTTTTGGCAGCAGTTTGTGTTCTTTAGATATCGATTTCATCCACTGAATTGACATTAAGCAGGAAAGAGATGCACATTTGCTGAAAAAAAAGTTTTTTTAATCCAGCAAATTAATGAATCAATTTATGACACCCCTCAATTGCTACTGCTACAATAAATGTGACATTCACTTTAGTATTTAAGTCGTACTTTACTTTTTCCACATTGTTCTTTTTTTTATTTATTTATTTTTTAGATCTTGTGTATTGCCCTACAAAGTGATCTTCTAGGGCCTTTAATTTGGAAGCACCTCAGTCTATTCAATGATAGAAACGTCCGTTATTTATCCAGCACCCGCTGATCGCGAGATGAGGTGCTGATCGTGGTATCACGGCTAGGAAAATAGCGAAGCAAGACACTGCGCCCATGTACTTGAAAATAATGTCTATCAAGTGTGTTCTAAATGTACGGATTAAAATATACAGTTGACAATTGCAATATAATAATAAAATCACGTGTAACGCTTCCATGTAGGAGTTCAGCAGGTTCACCTTGTCGGAGCTTCCGTGAGAACCGAAAAAGCCACATGTTTAAGGACATTTTACCATCCTATTGTTCAGACTATCCTCACTCTGTCTCGCCTGATAATTTAGACATTTTGTTTGGGGATTAGGTGCTACTGCATTTAGTAGCACCGAGGCTAGAAACTGCACGAGTGTGGTGAGTGCGTCACGGCCGTCCTCGGCTCCGACCCACCCTGGGGATTAGAGCAGTCTGCGTGTTGTTCCCTGTCAAACGTAGGAGCGGCTCCCGGAAGCCACCTCAAACCTGTCAGCCTGGTTCTTGAGGAGGCGTTCAGAACGGCGCAGGAGGTTTGTTCTTCGGTGTCAAAAACAAGCCAGCTGCGTGTTATGTTCAGTTTATAACACGGGCAGGACAGCGCGGTTACAAAGTTCTGCTCTCCAGTTATCTGCTGGTGTTTCTTTGATATTGCGTGTTTTGTGTGTGTATTTATACTTTAATTGATTTCAACAAATTCAAGCGCTGTGCGCATTTTTATGCCTATAACAATATTAAACACTATTTTAAACAGTTATAGGTCAATGCTGTTACATATCTGGTCATTAACACGTTGTGCAGTTTTATTTTTTCTTTGACATCGTAGTTAGTCGGTGGTTTCAGTGTTACTACATATTTCTTTTCGTGCTTTTGATCGGAGGAGAGGTGACTGTTGTGAGAAAAGTCAGGCTCTCACATGCTCTGCCTGTTCCCTTCCTCCGTTATTCACCCTTTCTCGCCCCGTCATGCCTGCTGTGTGGCGAATTTGCATCTGGGAAATATCACATGGGGTTGAGAAAAGAGACGATTGCTATTGAGCTGTAGTTGTTGAATGACCACAACATTTATTTGCAGCATCGCACATGAGATCAGCAGTCCGGTTGGTACACTGCTACAGACAAGGAGGCGGAGCATGAAGGGCAATTGTTCTGGGATGCTGCTGGCTCTTGAAAGAGTTGTTTTTTTCATGTCTTCTACTTCTTATCACGATTGGTCAGATAAGCCGCAAATAAGGGCTGGGCTGTCTGGGAGGATCCTGATGAGGTGTCTGTGGAGTTGTCCCAACATGCCTACCTGTGCCTTACCAGCAACAATGTGGGGTGCCAGCCAACCTTTGCCCTACTGGTATAGGGTGGTGCTCTTTACGTAGTTAGTTTCTAGACGCTTAATCTTAATTTATCTTTGAGGCCTGGAGGTCTGTGAAGCGGGCACCTACGTCATGATGATCTAGTTACTCCTGCCTCTTGCCACGCCTTTTCAGTCTATGATGGTGGAAACAGAAACCTCTAGCGCTTCAGTTTAGATATAATTTCTTTGTAGCTGAATTTTCATCTGAAAATCAAAATCTGAGCAGTCGAATCATCAGTTTATAGGATGTGCAGGCACCTACAAGGATCTGGAGAGCAGTGGAGCATGTGAAATAGGTGCCCATCTTTGGAACTGTTGTGTCGCTATTTCTGAATCCTGGTCTTAAAGAAAACATTGTCTTTAAGTAAATCAACCCCGTAGGCGTCTCCAAGGAGTAGCTCGTGAACTACTAGTAGCTCTCCAGCTCTCTGTGAGTAGCTCTGAAGTGTGCAGAACAGCCTACTAACATAGACGCTTTTGCTTAGTTGAATTATTATACGTATGTCAACATTAAAAAACATATATTCAAGATGAGAATGTGTGCATTATGGATGCTTGGAGAAATGTGGTTGAATTTTCAAGATCTATTTAAATCTGTGACTTGAGTTGGAGAGATTTATTACTCACATTGTTTATTACCTTGGTGCAAGGGGGGTGTAGCTATGGCTGTTACCCATGTAGAGGTATTCCACATTAATAATGCTTTTTTACTTTTACTTCGGGTAATCCTTCCTAATGCACAGATATGATCACTGCTGACAATCTTGGATGGGTGGTCACTCGATGTCACAGATATTAGTAGTTCGGGTTGATTATCATTGAAGCTCTTTTGTTACAGAAAAGGTTGGAGACACCTGCCTTAGGATGTACTCATTGGCTGCTCTCAGCTAGAGAGTGCATTTTAGTCCAGGAAGTGCATGAGGAGAGCAGACAACTCTGGTTAAGATGTACGCAGGTAGACTCTCTTAGGTATGCAGTTCATTCAGGGCGACCTGAACATAATGTGCTTGGAGGGTAAATAAAGACAGAGGTTGAACGCAGAGAGCATGTAAGGACAAACGGGACCAAGGAATGTGAAACCACCCGAGGTTTAGTGAGAAGTGGAGAGATATGCATAATACGGAAATATTAAACGATGGGCTCGTTTCCACTTCTTTATCTGGATCTTTTGTGCACAGAGCAACTTGCCAAGTCTTAAACTGGTAGGGAAATGTACACAACAGATGGAAGCGTGCAGTTTTACAACCATGGTATTCCTTTCCCTCATATTAAGACAATGCACTGTGGGTGTTAGGCTCAATGTAGGAAGCAGGCTCCTTGTATGATAGATCACTAGGTGATTGTATCATGCAAGGAGTCCAAATATTCCCCCAGAAGTGTACAGGGCTCAATGTAAACCCAAAGTGTTATTTTTGCAGTAGTGTGGTCGAGCAGCCTTAGGCCTAACACAGAGGAGTGTAAGACATTTGTTATACACACATTGCTTAATAAATGACCCAAGACTCAAAAAGGAGATCCACACCAATTTTAGAAAAATTAGCTTTGTTCAATTTAAATTTGCAATGTTAACCTTTGGAGGAAAACCATAATGCGGTTTTACAGGTAAGTACACAACTTACAGTTCCTGTCTTCGGAGGTTTCAGATCAACACCAGGCAAGGGTCAGATGGGCACCAAAACTGCACCCCCAGCGTTAGCAGGCGGGTGCAGAGGTCAGATTCGGAATCGGTGCCCAATGTTAATCAATGGAGACTGGGGGTCCTTGAAGACGTGCTTCTCACAGGTGAGTAAAGCGGTAACAGGGGTCCGTCTCCTGAAGTTAAGGTAAGTACCAGGGGGGAGGCACAAGGCAGCACCAAACTTATACCCTCAGCAGCACAGGGGCGGCTGGGTGCAGTGTGCCAACACAGCGTCGGGCGCCCAATGCAATTCAATGGGGAAGATCTAGGTTGAAGAAAGGCTGCAGGCTCAGGCCAGGAGGCCGGACGAGAAAACCCACAGCTGCCCAGGTAAGTAGAGATGCTAGGGAACGTAGGGACACCGTAGGTCAGGATGCCCAAGGCCCAGGGGCTTCGGGTGCAGAGGTGTCCTTAGGCGTCGGAAATCTTCTTACCAGGCAGGTCGCGGTCAGGGGGAGTCTTCAGATTGAGGCTGCAGGCGTCAAGGTGGAGTCCAGCAGGGGTCAGCACCTGGTGGACTCATGCTCAGAACTGCTGGAGAACCTTCAGAGGACCAGTGGACCACTTGGACTTCGCCGTCGGCGTCTGGTGCAGAGGTGGATCCAGAGGTGAGTTTGCAGTTCCTCAAGCAGAGTTCTTTTTCTTTGTAGCTGTTTTTTGCTGGACAGGTCCACTGTCCTTCGGAGATTTGGAGTCTTTATCAAAGGCAGGCAGTCCTCCCAGGGCTTTGGGGGTCGCTGGACCTTCAGGACGAGTAGTCTTTTTGTAGCAGAGGAGAAAGGCAGCAGACAGGCCGGCAGGGCTGGCGCAGAGTCAGTCACTGGTCCTTGTTCTTTCAGGCTGCTGCGGTTCTTCGGTGTCTGCGTTTCTTTGGTCATTGTAGATCTGATTTCAGGGTCTGGAGAGCCACCTAAAAACTAGATTAAGGAGTGTTACAGGGGAGTAACGGGTAGGGACCAATTTTACCTGGGGTTTCTACACCCACTATTTGCCACCCTCCTATGGGAGGGGGGCATAGCCCTAGCCCTGATTAGATAAGTCCCACCATCTTCAAGATGGTGGGCACTGAAAAGTGTGCTTAACTTTGCCTCCAGCACTTGAGGGGTGTAGTTGGCGATGGTGGGCACACCTCCTACTCTAGCTTGGTTTTCCCGCCGGTTCTCCTGCCAAAAGTGGGGGTTTGAATCAGTGGAGGCCATCTGCTGCTAGCAGCAGAGGCTGGGGTCGCATTACAAAGGCGGCAGGCCTTTGAAGCTTCCCTCTCGAGCACTGGGCCCATCTTGGGAGAGGAGGTGTGACACCTCTGCCCAGGATGGGCTTTGTTTCTGTCCTCAGAGAGCGGGGGTTCTCGACCCAGGGGTCCATAAACATGTCTTGTGGTGGCAGGCTGCCTAAGGCCTCTCTAGACTCTGGAACCCTGAGCAATTACAGACCTCCTTCCTTACCCTATAAAAATCTTGGAACGCTATGTATCTTGGAGAAAGAGCAATTTGGGTTTCGATCTGGCCATGGGACTGAAACGCCATTACTCACCATTATGGACGAACTCAGAGAATGCGTGTAGACAGTGGCAAGTTAGTGGTATTGATCTTATTAGATCTTTCTGCCGCTTTCAATACGGTGAATCATAACACACTTCTGAAAAGGTTATCAGGGGCCGGACTGGGAACCAAAACCGGCCCTGGTAAACTGCTCGGCCGGCCCCCCTGGAGGGGAGGGGGGAGTGTTGCAGAGCTGTTTGTTAGGGCCGGTTTCGGACGATTTTGTTACAGGGGGCCGAAATTGCCTCCCCCAATAACAAAAACGGCCCCCAGGGGCCCAAAACCGGCCCCCACCATGGCGGCCCAACGGGGAAACGCCCGGTTCCCGCTACGGCAGGTCCGGCCCTGAAGGTTATCCTCCCATGGAATTAAGGGTTCAGTTTCAAAATGACTGCATTCACATCTGGCGGATAGACAGCAGGCTGTATCTCTCCCCCCTTTCCGTTCTGAGTTCAGGTCAGTTAATCACAGTGTTCCACAGGACTCGTCAATCAGCCCTATACTTTTCAATATCTATATGAGCCCTCTGATCTCACTTATTAAATCTGACGGGATCAGCCTGGTAAACTACGCGGATGATACTCCGCTAATTCTGTCACTGGAAGGGGATCCTTCCAGGGCACCAGACGGCGTTTTACAATTGATTAAAGGACATAACTAACTGGCTCAAAGCAAATTCCCTAAAGTTCAGTGGAGATAAGACTGGGTTCTTTGTCCAGCAAATAAAATTCCAGCCTCGCTACCATCTGATTTCTGGCCAATAGCTCCTGAAAAGACATTGTCACTCTTGGAGGCTGTCAAAAATCTGGGAATTACCTTTGACAAGAATCTTAATCTAGAACCACATGTCAGTATGAGAGTACGCACCTGCTTTGCTTCATTAAAAGCATTACGTAAGATTCTTCCTCTGCTACCTAACATGTCAAGAGCCCTGGTAGCTAGCAGTGTGATCCTGAGCTGCCTGGACTACTGCAATGCTTTACTGCTTCAGACTCCAGAGTACCTGATTAGACGTCTACAGAGGGTCCAAGCAGCAGCAGCTAGACTGGCATTGAATATGCCAAGAATGGCCTCGGCCTCGCTAGCATTGAAAGATCTACTCTGGCTACCATTGAAACAAAGAATACAATTTAAGTCTCTTTGTATTGTTTTTAAATCTTTGCATGGTTTTGGGCCGGCCCCATTGCAAAAGAGATTAAAATGGTATGTCCCGGAGAGGAGCCTTCGCTCCTCTTTAGCTAAGTTGGCACATGTGGCCAGATATAGAAGAACTAGACAAGGAGGAGTTTTTCTATTGAAGCAGCTCAACTCTGGAATCAATTACCAGACACCCTGAGACTATCCATCAACCTATTGCAATTCAGGAAGCGTCATAAATCTTGGCTTTTCCCGGCGTGACACTGAAGTGGTTCGGTATGGCCTAAAATTATCATAACATAGGACCACTCTTCCTGCCATCAAACTGTTACAATAGCGCCAGGATACCTGTTAGGTGACAGATGCGCTTTAGAAATGTTTTAAATAAATAAAGCCAGTCAGAGACTACACCAGGGTTGGTAGATTTTCAGGGGGCACCTCTAAGGTGTCCTCGGAGTACATGTTTTTATAAATCCAACACTGGCATCAGTGCGGGTTTATTAAGGGGAGTTGTTTGGTACCAAACACTCCTGGGTTCAGTGAAGCCATCAGTGTGATGTGGGTGTGGCGTGAGCGGTCGAGTATGAGGCTTGCGGCTCTGTTCTGGATTGTCTGGAGTCTGTGTAGGAGATGTTTGGAGATTCCGGTGCAGAGAGTGTTGCGATAGTCCAGCCTTCTGGTGATGAGTGCTTCTATGACGATCCGTCTGGTGTTCTGAGGCAACCATTTGAAGATCTTTCGCAGTATGCATAGGATGTGGAAGCTGGAGGTGCACACTGCGTTGACTTGAGCCGTCATGTTGGGCTTGTCATCTAGGATGATCCCTAGATGTCTTGTGTGGTCTGTGGGTGTTGGTCCTAGCTCCGACAGCCACCAGGTTGAATCCCATGGGGAGGTCTTGTTGCCGAAGACCAGTACTTCTGTCTTGTCTGAGTTACGCTTCAGACAGTTGGTTGGCATCCAGTCTCCTACCATGGTCATGCTGTTGGTGAAGTTGGTTCTGGTGGTGTTTGTCTGGTCTGTCAGGGAGATGATGATTTGGGATTCATCGACGTAGGAGATGATGGTGATGTCTTTTGATCGGATGACGTTGGTGAGCGGTGTCATGTATATGTTGAAGGGACAATCCCTGTGGGGTACCGCATATCAGTTTCTTGATCTCTGATGTGAAGGGTGGCAGCATGACCCTTTGGGGTCTTCCTGTAAGGAAGGAACAGATCCATTTGAGAGCAGATCCTTTTATGCTAATCTCTTCAAGTCTTCTCATGAGGGTGTTGTGGGAGACAGTGTTGAAGGCTGCATAGAGGTCGAGCAGAATGAGGGCCGCTGTTTCTCCTTGATCCAGGATGTTTTGAATGTCATTGGTGAGTGCTGTTTTGGTGCTGTGGTTCTTTCTAAATTCTGATTGTGTGTTGTCTAGAAGATGGTGAAGTTCGAGGTGGGTTGTGAGTTGCTTGTTAATGGCCTTCTCAATCACTTTGGCTAAATAGGGGAGCAGGTAGAAGGGTGGGAATTGCTCAGTTGATTCAGTCGGATGTGGACTTCTTGAGGGGGCATTTTTTTCTGCAAGTTTCTATTCATCCAGGAAAGTGGCGGACGTGCTGGACTTGTTGATGATGTGGGTCAGGGTGGTGCTGATTGGTGATGCTCCCAGGTTGTAGATGTGGTGAGGGCATGATTCCGTTGGGGCCCCTGAGTGGATGATCCGCATGATTGCCGCTGTGTCGTTTCTAGTGAGGGTTGTCTACTCGGTCAGGTAGCTGTCTTGGTTGGTGGTGGGTATGTTTTCAATAAGTTCTCTGGGGTTGGGTTAGTGTGCGAAGTTGCTGTTGATGTTTGCGATTTTTGCTGTGTTGCCATGTAGTGAACTGCCCTTCGAAAGGGGGGACTGGTCACCTTTCAGTCGCTTATTGTATTTGGGCATTCAACTGAGGTGACATCTTTGTCCCGTAGTATTCATATGTGTAAAAATTTCAAAAAAATGAAATACTTCATAAAATGTGACACATTAAGCAGCATAATTTGCCTTTTTGTCCAGCATAATTTAGTCAGCATAGCATCATTTAATCCTCCCCTTCAGCATTAATCCAATGGCCCTGCTTTCTGGTCCAACATCTGCATTGATCGCATTAGCCAACTGAGGTTTCATAGTAAAATCAATTAGATTAACTTGCATTTATTTTTTTACATGTGTGCATTATTTTACTCACAGTTACCCGAAGGTTAAAAAAATAACAAAACAGTTACAGAATATATTATTTTTTGAGCCACATCTTTGGCCAGCCAACCTACTCACTGACACCAATCCCACTGCATCAAGTATCACATTTTACATTCTGTTTTTAGGCATTTCAAGTGCTATGTGTAAATCAAGAATGCTTGGAAACATGCCAAATAAACTAAGTTGCACTTCCAGAGAGTCTTTATTTACACGTATTTGATGACCCATTTGCGCCCCCCTGGGAATGCAGAGATGGACCCCCATGGAGGGTGCGCCCCGCAGTTTGAAGACCTCTGCTCTAACTAATGCCTTTGTGCCATGCAAAGCCAGGGGCTATCCATAATGGATGCCACAGGTCCCAGTATTCTGGCTCTCACCATACACAGATGTATACTACCAAAAAGTGCTACACATCCACTGCACATACAAAAACTCATCAGTGGAAGTTTTGGGTTTCCACTAAAACTCACCTTTACATGAGTGGGGTTGCCCACACTCTCCTCTGACACAGAAAAAAGGTCTAGTCATAACTAATGATTCACAAAACTTGGTACACTGCCACCACTGCTTTATGTGACTAACCCAGGACAAGGACAGTAGTCCCAAGTCAGCTATGATGGCATGCTTGGTGTGCCCCCTACATGTCCTGGAGCTCTCATTATGAAGGATGTGATCTATGCACATGCTTTAGCATGATTGCCGAGCCAAACAGCCAGGGTACCAGTTTCTCACACAATCTGGCACTCAAAGCAAGCATACACGCCTGTTTGCCATTGACATGCATCCCCCGAAGGTGGCAATTTTCTTTAGCATTTGTCAAGCTGGGATCCAGAACGCCTTCATCCAACAAATTGTGTATGTGTTTGGTCTTACTTTACTTTGATTTAATATATGCTGAATTGATTCCTCTTGCCAGTGGCATGGTTAGTGAAAATCCAAGGTGCCTAATTGAAGATTAAGTTCCCTGGGTCAGGCTACTACCCACTCTTTATACAGTGCTGTGGCCGGTACATTGAAGAAAGTTTGGTAAAAAGTGCACCAAAGTGCCATCTTGGGAGCAATTTTTGCGGAAAGTGTACAAGAAATTGCCTATTGTGGAATTCTCAACCCACACAACCATGAAAAGCCACTGTTTTTAATATAAGACCTGAAACTTTAAGGTTTGCCATCCCCAAATCTCCCATAACAAAATCCCTACTGACATTTCATCCAAAAGGACGGTAGCTATGCTAGATTAAATACACAGGCGCACACACACCAATAGCCATCTGCATGGGTAGATATTTGCATAACTGCCCGCTGTCTCCATGTCATATATTGACAGCCTTTGAGCAAGACAAGTTTGTGACCTGTTTTTGTTTAGTACCATTTGTAGATCTGTCGATCCACAACAGGCCTGCGTTCTCGTATTTTGCACTTTGCTTTATAATCTACGTGTAAAAATGTGATCTATTACTTGCACTACCCTTAAAATTATGGTTGAGTTGAATCTTTTCTGCCTGTATTCTGTAGATCTGTCGTTTAACAACAGGTCTGTGTTCTGCTTATTTTGCACACTGTTTTAATTCCATACTCAAAGATCCATTTCTTTATGTGCTCTGGCTGCTTTCTTGCAGACTTTTTTTAAAAAACTGTTCAGCTGAATCCTTTCTGCTTGTATTTAGCGATGCTTTTTTTCATCATATGGTTTTATCATTGTACGCTGTTTATTTTTATCCCTTTTTGTACTTTGTAAAAGTTTTAGTTAACCATACATTAAAATTGACTATGACTATATTGACAGCTTCAGTCAGTCCTGCCTTTTAAACCTTAAGTTATTTGTTTTCTAGGACTAATAATTTCATCTTTCTAGTTATGAATGTAGAGTCTACACACTGTTAATGTAATGTTATGGATGGACCGTGGCATGCATAAGCTGCAGGATGACGGACAGGAGGGGGCGTGTACTCACTGTAAGAAATTTGCATAGGCTGATTCTGGTGAATGACAGTGTCTACCTGGGTCTAAATGAAGAGGGGAGAGAGTGGGAGACCTGGAAGCCCAGGGATGGAGAGAGCAGAAGAGAAAGAGAGAGGGAAAGACAGACAGGCAAAAGCAAATTACAGAGAGGTCTTGCTGGGGCGTTCTGAGCCTGATACAGAGCACCGGTTAGCATTGGCGGCAGTGCTTAATTTGAGCCTGTGGTTGCAAGTGGGTCCCACCTGCACTCTTTTTTGGGGACCAGCACTTACTTTTCCTTATCAGACTTTGACACAAAGCAAGGGACAGAAAAAAACACAAGGGGAAAAGATGAAGAAAGAGAAAGATGGAAAAATTGTGACAAAGGGAGAAAGGAGGAACCTGCAAGAGTGAGATAAATGGTCATGGAGTGTCTGGTAGTAGATTAAAAAGACTTGATGTGGTATTAGCCACCACTGCCATTCGGTAGCGCCAGCCGCCGGCTCCTGCAAAAAATGGTGGGCCAAGCACTTATTGTTTTACAAATTAAGCAGTAACTGGTGGTAAGAGGAGGAGGAGGAATGTTGACGTGAACTGTCCACCGACATTTTACAGACCAGAAAGTGGATGACACATTGGCTCACCACTGAGGTAGCAGGCCACTAGTCCATAGTTCTGTGCCTGGCAATAGACCCCAAAGCCTTACTTTTCTGATGGCTAGGCTTAGAAGCATGATCTTGTCCGGCAGGAAATGAATTTGGATGTCCGCGACCAAAAATGAAAATACATATCTAGTCATGGGGCCATTTGCCCTTTACAACCAAGACGTGGACTGGTGAGTACGGACGTCGGATGGGAGTATAAATAGTATATAATAATTTCTGCCCAGATTTTTTTTTATATACATGAAATCTAAATATAAATTAGCATGGAACACTGTAAAAAAGAGACCTAGCTGATAGAGGTACACGTTTTTCGATGGTTCCACCGCCCACACTCTTGCATTATATATTTGGTGACTGACACTTTTGACCAACTTTGAAATGGCCCCTGTTGTTTATCCAGCACAAAATAATATTTACACTACAGATGAAATTAGGAGGCTGACTCTAATAACTCCAGAGCTGAGTTTTATAAAATAGATGTTCTTGCATTCTAAATTAATCCTTGGGAGCCATAATTTGCTTTCCGTTGGGTACCCTGGTTCATTTAAGGTATATGGATCTGGTAGATTAGCTCTGACCAGAGCTGCAATGAAAGACTTGGAAAAGGCTTCCACATTCACCAATGTACCTACAAAAGCAAAGGATAGAATTGTACTGGGATGGTATTTCCAATGGCACTGTATGGAGAATGAAGAAACAGGACAGCAAAAGCAGAGATGCCTTTTAACTGTGGTTTCTAAGAATACCATGGACATCCAGGGAAACGAGCTGGTGCATCCTTCATCAAAGCAAGCCAGGGCTTTCACTCAGAGCACAGGTGATCAATTTGAAACTCTAATACTGTGGACACATAATACAGAGCTCCAATTCCCTGGAAAAGTCCAAGAAAAAAGAGGAGAGTCGCTGGCAGGAAGGTGGATGAACTGACTTACAGCAGCAATTAATGCACCCTTGAGAAGTCTGAAGACTCAAATCGAAAACGAGGTGTCCTGGAGTCTGTCTGTTGTCATTAGGAGAGGTCTGCTTATATGTTCACCAGGAATCTTTGTTGACTTCACAGCACTAAGAAGATGGTCAATATATACGTTAGGACTTCTGTGTTTCTTCATCTTTACCAACTTCTTTCTATGTGGTTAGTGAATTGGTACATGAACGCCATGTGCGTCATGGAGGCAGTTGATTAAAAACATAAAGCATGGCATTCAGCCACTAGTGTGCGAGTGCTGGGTGGCAACATTGATGGTTCCTCTCTTCACAGACATGTTAACCAATCCTTGGCACTGGAAATCCCGATTGATGGTGCCTTCTAGGGAAAGGAGGTTGCACAAGCTAGGCCTAAAACTTCCAGAATTCAAGCCACTTTAAGCTGAAATCTCAGGGCTGGCGGAAAGGCCACTCATTACACTAAGACCACTTGGCAGCTTTAATTTGCACCAGCAGAAGTGTAGAATTGTGCAAATTGTGTGCAACTTAGCTAGCGAAATACTGCAGCAACATTGGCACACACCTATCCTTTCTCCTCACCTATGTACTGTTACCTTCATTGCTAGATAGAACATTATATCTGATAAGGTGGAACAAGGTGCAGTCCACCTCATGCTGTTAAAAGCAAAACGCTAATCATGAACATTACCTGCGCCATCTTGTCTGGTGGAATTCTATGTGCACATAAGTTGCAGTCATTTTTAATCTATCACAGCCATTTTGTACTCTGTTGGTCACCTTTGTTTCACCCTGCCCTTACTAGCATCCCTCTGACCCTCTGACCGACCTGGTATGTGTGCTGGGGGCTATAAACTCTATTGCCACAACAAACCTCAGCGCCACTTGCTGCCACAAACTCGTTTTTCCTCTCATCTCTGTTTTCAGGCAAACCTTTGGACACTCTACCCCTCACTGCACCTAGTTACACAAACAGGTTCCAAACACCAAAAAGACTCTTGCAACATGATTTATTGCACTGCACACAGCAAGACTTGTTACCAACAATGGGACCTGTTTTTATCAACAGAACGGACTCTTAGATCTGGCCGGTCTCACATGTTTTAGACCCTGAAGCAAGGTCCAGCTGCAAGATAAGATTGTCTGTTTGACCTGGGTGGGAAGAGAATTACTGTTGGGCTTGTGTGACAACCTGCCCGGGGCGGGGACCCCAAGCTTGTGTAACCATGTTGACGAAACAAATGCATTGTGTCAAACCTGTATAAAAGGAAGAGCCAAAGGAGTTATCAGCAGAACACTTCCCTCAGACATCCCGGTGTCTGCAGTTGACGTGATCTCCTCATGAGAAATAAACCTTTTTCTTGTCTTCCAGTTTCCAGCGCTTGCCTCATTATTTTGATAGCGAACCCAAAGTGAATTAGAGGTGGAACCCTGCACCGGGCAGCATTGAGGGTCTTAGAAGACTCGCTGCCTTTCACAAATTGGCGCCCAAACGTAGGGGCCCATCAGCGACGCGTGGGTCCGGTAGAGAGGTCCTAACGACGGAGTGAACGACTAAACGGTTGGGGTATACCTGCCTGAGAAGACCCTTGTCTGGCTGCCGATCGACTGAACTTCACCGGTTCCGAACGGACCTCTCTCGAGTGACCTGCGGTCCTGACTGGGACCTTAGAGGAACGCCGCATTGATTGTTGGAGTGAGAGGACAACCAGGCGCTGGAAGGGGAAGACGAAGAACTGTCCATACGGTCCGGGTAAGGTCGTGAAAAAGCGACTTAAATTGATTGATTGATGGAATAGTTTGATTGAAATACTAGTATTCCTTTTTTTTGATAGAGTTATTTGCGACATTTCCCTGCTTGCAAACAACGAAGAATAGGAATATTCTCTCTCTTTGCAGGCAGCGAAGGACAGGTAGTGCAGACTGTTTGTCTAAATTGATTGATTGAGATATTCATTTTTGACCGATAAATACGTCATGCCTGTTTTCTCTAGATTGTTTGATTGTAATTGTTTTGGACCCGACCGTTCGTTAGAGGTCAGTCAGCCGGCACCGCCGGAAGGCACCCTAACAAGGACATGTACGTAAAGTATGGATTAGCCACCGTAGCTTATAGCAAACTATGGCATAAATACACTAGGAAGGACCGGGTAAATCAGTGGCCACTGACGGGATCTTTCGATCCCGCTAAAATAGAAACGTTAGAATTAGCTCTCCACAAAAGAAAACTAGACCAGCCATGTTTGACAGTTTTGGTTTATGGCGAAAAGAGGCAACTCAAAGAAAGAAAAGGGACGAAGCTAGACAAGATAAAGAAACGCGAAAATCAGCTTACCAAGCCTGTAAAAGATTAGAAGAAAAACGAAAGAAAAGGAAATCGATAAAAAGGAACAGGAATCAAAAATATCAGGTCAATGCCCTGTTAGAACGCCCTCGACTCTTTACCCCAAGTTACCAGCAAAACAAAGGGTAGATGATGATTTATTGTTAGGTCCCCCAATCATATACATGCCACCCCCTTACGCCCCTACTCATCCCGTAGCACAACGCCAGGACCACCAAAGTATAGCCGGAGATGGCACGATCGCCTCAGTCTCCACCGCCTCTGCTCCCACCGAGTCACCCACACCAAATGCCTCATCAAAGGATACAGTAGTAGAGGTAGGATCAAAAGAAAAAGGAGCGCCCAGGGTCCCGCAATTAAGTAAAAATGAGCGAGCAGGCATTGATAAAATAGTTAAATCCCTCATAGATAGGAAGGAGACAGAAGAGTATGTAACTGACATATGCAACTCCTATGTTGAAAACCACAAACGATACTTTATTGTACGTCTCTGTTACCACACTCTTACTGCATATGAAGAGAAGTACCAAGATGTAGGGCCCGAGCGGCTAGTGGCTCTCTATAGGAAGGTAGACACCGGAGATGAAGGCGACAATGATGTTACAGAACTCTTTTCATCCACACTGGAGGTATTCCGTCACCTCGTGGAACAAGGACGGATAGATAAGGACAGGACATCTAAGATAGCAGGACCCCCGGTGGAAAAACCAGATAGCATGATGCCGATAAAGAAGCTGCCCCTTATTGGGTACCTCCTAGAGGACAAGGGACTCATGACGATATGAACCATCAAGACGCTAGAGGAAGGGTGGTCTACAATTGGGTGTATCAACCATGGGACAGACAGGACATTTTGACGTTCCGTAAATCTTTACCGGATTTACGAAAGAACCCCACCGCCTTTTACACCGAGCTAGGTACCGCTCTGGGATCAACAATAATGACACTTGCCGACATAGACTTGTTCTTCGGGTTATGTTTGCCAGCAGATGTGTGGAAACAGATTAGGAAAATTGACCATACCGAACTGCTTGGTCATACCTGGGAACAACTCAACACATTAGATAAACCACGAAACCCTGGTCAAAAACCGGTTAAAGCAATATTGGACCTCCCTGACAAAATAGTGCAGAAAGTGAAAACGCTGATCCCAGAGAAAAAGATAGACTGGTCCATAGTAACCGCATGCCGCCAGAAACCACAAGAGGATGTCTCAGAGTATTTCTCCAGATTTGAAACGGTGTTCTCCGATTACAGTGGACAAGACATGTCCACCGCAACCGGACACCACTTATTTGTGCAGAACTATGTCAAAGGACTACGGCCAGATGTATCCCAGAAATTACAAGCCAGCGAAAGTAGTTGGGCAGCATCTAAACCGGCGCCCATTCTCCAAATGGCCCAGTACTATGAGCATCAGAAAAACGAAAATGACAGGGCTACAGAAAGGAAAAAGAAGGACTTGAAGGAAAGGGTAATGGTAGCACAACTCCAGGGGGCGAATACAGGAAGGGAGCAATATAGGGGAGGATACCAGCAGAATACCCATAGAGTACAGCCACCTAGAAACAATTCATCGACATCATATGTAGGACGCCAAGACCTAGGACAGGATCAATGTGCATTTTGCAAAGAATATGGACACTGGAAAACCCAATGCCCGGCTTTGTTAGGAGCTGGTAGGGGCAGAGGGGCGAGGGAAATAGCAAGTGGACAGAGAGGAAGAGGACGTGGGAGAGGGTACGCGAGTGAAGCAAGCGAGGAAAGGCCAGGAAGAGTGAACACATTTGACCATCCCAAACAGAATCAGTACCAACAGACAGATTATGACAATACGTACGACTTTGCATAGGACAGCCAGGGGCAAGGGAGGGATCCAGTCGAGCTCTATGTTGATCAGCAAGGCCCTTATGTTACCGCTGAGGTCCTGGGTACAAAGTCGCCATTTCTGGTAGACACGGGAGCAACACGTAGTGCACTATCCAAACGACTGATTCCAAGGGCACCCTTGTCAGGCTCACATGTGACCTCAATAGGATTTGACGGTACGCCCTCCACCAACCCTTTGTCCCGACCGATCCCTTTTAACCTTGACAACAATAGCGTCGAAACGACATTCCTCCTCTCTTCCAACACCCCAGACGCCATTATGGGTCTCGACCTTTTGAAACACTTCCATGCGACTATCAGATGCTCACCAGACAGAGTGCGTGTCGTCCTGTATGACAACCCCCAGCGCCATAGAGAGAACCCTTCTCAGCACATGTTTCCCATCTCCGAGACTGACGCATCCCTACTGGACACTTTGCCATCACACTTATGGGCTAGGGCTGATTCAGACGTAGGACGAATGATGATTGGCCCAGTACACGTAACAATACGACAGGACGCAACCCTACCGAAAGTACCGCAGTATAAAATATCGCCAGAGGGTGAGAAGGCACTGACAGAGATAATACACTCTTTGGTAGAGGCAGGGGTGGTAGAGGAAGTAGTGAGCAACGTTTGTAACAGTCCCATACTACCGATTGTAAAGAGACAGGGAGAGGGAGACGGAAAAGCCTACTGCTTCATCATTGACCTGCGGGAGATAAACAAAATCGTAGTGCCACAATACCCAGTAGTTTCCGACATCACGACAATTTTGACTTTAATCCCTCCACTGCCACCACCTTCACTGTAATTGACCTAAAAACGCATTCTTTTCCATACCTATACACAAGGACAGCCGCAATCTATTTGGATTCACCCTAAACTCCCGTTCGTACAGATTTTGCAGAGCACCTCAGGGGTACACTGAGAGCCCAAGCATCTATAGCCAGGCGCTTAAAAGACAGTTGGACGCCATATAATTGCCAGATGGAGTGGCACTAATACAATATGTAGACGACATCCTTCTAGCAGCGGACACCATACCAATAGCCGTCACCGCCACCATCAAACTACTCCATTTTCTTGCTGAGAATGGTCACAAGGTCTCCCGAAAGAAATTGCAGTTCTGTAAATCACAAGTGACCTATTTGGGTCACCTTTTATCCAAAGAAGGGAGGAAACTCACGCCTGACAGGATCCAGACAATTCTAGACACCCCTGTCCCCAAAGATCAGAAACAAGTCCGTTCTTTGATAGGTCTCACCTCATTTTGCCGACAGTGGTTACCGAACTTTAGCCTCATTGTCAAACCCCTTCTCTCCCTCCTAGCTAAAGACATCCCCTCACCTCTCCCCTGGACCCCCGAATGCCAGTCAGCCTTTAAAGAACTACGCAATGCCCTTTGTTCAGCGCCTGTCCTAGGAACCCCGGATTACTCCAAACCATTCTTCCTCTACACGCACGAGAGGGGAGGATGTGCATTGTCTGTCCTAAAACAATCAATTGGTCACAAACAACGCCCTTGTGCATATTTCTCTGCCACCCTCGATCCAGTAGCCAGAGCGCTGCCAGCGTGCCTGCGCGCTGTGGCAGCTGCAGCAGGATCGATACGCCAGAGCGAAGGAATAGTACTCTCCAATCCAGTCACTGTTTTAGTACCCCATGCAGTCGACACACTACTAAACCAGACCAAAACCCAACACTTGACTAGCGCCCGACTGACAGGATATGAGTTGACCCTGCTAGCACTGCACATTACCCTAAAGCGATGCACCACCCTCAATCCAGCCACACCGTTACCCCTACCCGAAAATGATCCTAGCGTGACTCCACTACACGACTGTGTGACACTAACCGATGAACAAACAAAGAGTAGAATAGATCTCAGAGACACCGCCTTTCTAGAACCAGATGGAGAACTATGGGTGGATGGTTCGTGCATCAAACTCCCCGACGGCACCACCTCAGCTGCATACGCTGTCACTACAGCCCGAACCGTTCTGGAAACAGCCCGTATTCCCCAACGTTCAGCCCAGGCTGCAGAACTCATTGCCCTCACACAAGCATGTATCTTAGCGACTGACACGACAGTTAACATATACACCGACAGCCAATATGCCTTCGGGGTGGTTCACCATTTTGGGATCTTATGGAAAGAAAGAGGGTTCCTGACTTCACACGGTACACCCATCCTGCATGGAGATTTAGTCTCCGCCTTGACGCAAGCAGTCCTCCTCCCCAAGAAGTTAGCAGTGATAAAATGCCAAGCACATAGGAAAGTGACTGATCTCATTGGACAGTGAAATGCACTAGCAGACGTTACTGCCCGAGCCACGGCAGGAGACAGAACTACGACACGAATGTATGTGACCAGGTCACAAGCTGAACGATGGACTGACGCTAGGACCACTGTAAGGGACATACAGACTACATGCACACAAGACGAATTGACCGAGTGGGAAAAGGTGGGACTAAAAGACGAGGAAGATTGCTGGAGAACTAAAGACGGAAATAAATGGTTGTTACCCAATGCCTACCTCATCCCCATATTGACCATGGCACATTTACCAGCACACATAGGCTCCACCCCCATGATTGAACTAATCACCAGAGTATGGCATAACGTCAAGATAGCAGAATCTGCAAAACGCATAGTACAACAATGTATAGTCTGCCTACAACACAACCCAGGGGAGGGGACAGTAGTACCACGGGGAGGGTTTGGAGTCCCTGACCACCCCTTTGAAATCCTTCAAATGGATTGCATTCAACTAGAGAGATGCCTTGGTCTAAAATATGTCCTGGTGGTTGTGTGCGCTTTTAGCCAAACACCAACTGACCCCGTATGAGGTGGTCTTCGGCAGGCCTATGAGCATTTGGGCGGCACCAAGACCCACCTCTATTAACGATGTCCCGAACATATTAATGTCGGATTACTTGCATAAATTGACAAACGAGCTAACAATTATCCACCAACAGGTGCAGCAAGCCTTGCGTGACGTATCCAGGGGCCCGGGACATGAAATAAAGCCAGGCGACCATGTATTGATTCGCAACTTCCAAAGAACGAAGAATCTGGAGCCTAGGTGGACGGGCCCCTGGCAAGTCCTGATCACCACCCGAACTGCCCTCCGAGTGGAAGGAAAACGAAACTGGCTGCATGCCCACCACTGCAAACGAGTCCCTCCAACCTTGGCAACCTGTGAAGGGGTGGAGGTGCAAGAGGAAGTACTCGCGAGAGACCGACCAGCTCTGAGTTGCTACCCACAAGAAGACACCCTCGAACTATCAGAATTTCCCGACCCCACGGTGCCATCCAGGAAAGGGCACAACCTAAGATCGACGAAAGGAGGGAGCTCCAACGACCAGGCCACCAACTAAGTCAAGGTCTCAGATCGGTAGCACAGTCAAACAACGCTACCAGGAAAGCGCCAGACAAATGTCTGTGGTCCTAACAGTTGTTGAGCTCCTCGAAGATGATGGAAGAAACTGAACACCTGCAAAACCACCGCAAAGACACCAAGACTGCTAACCTGCACAGCATAAAGACAATTGCACTTGTAGCCGCATTTCTCACCTGTCTCCTGCTAATGGTCGCACTCTGGATCATTGAAGAGAATGCACCTGCATACAGGACATTGTCACCCACCATGCAACCAACCACCAAGAAAGAACACTACCTGGTATCACTAGCGCCACATCTCCGAGAACGACGCAAAGAATTCTGGAATAATTCTTTCGTGCAGATGTTGCACCAGCACAATCTTGCCACCAATGCTACCAACTGTTGGGTCTGTGGGCTGTTACCACATGCCACTGAACATTCCATCCCTTTCATCCCTTCGCCCTTTTCTATTCACGGATCTTGCCTTGCCTGGATTATGCTCCTACAAGAAAGTTACAAAGACAATGCCACTTCCGACGGAACAATCGCCCAGTTCTACAACGAGTTCTGGCGAAACAAAACAGGAAGGACAGCCGCCCCCTTCTGCCCTCACACCTTCAATACGACCTTCCAGATTAATGTCCCCTCCAAAGAACGAGTGGAAATGCAAGTGTTCAATAATCCTAACAGAGCCACATTTTCCTACCTGAAGAAAAGAACTGCTGCAACACTGACTGTGGCCCTAGCTGTAGTGAACGTCTCTGGCCTTGTATGCATTGAAGGCCGTGGGACTAAGAATGTGGGTCACAGCACCTGTAGCATTGTAAGGACTTTGAACACTGCCAACCCCCAGCGCTTGTTGCATCACCCAATATGTACTTTGTTTGTGGAACCAAAGCCTACACCTGGCTCCCAAGAAACTGGGGGGGCACGTGCTACATCGCCTTTGTTTTGCCACCAACCTACACAGCCCCTGCAGAGCATCATCGAGAAAAGCATTCAAAAGACATTGATCAAGCAGACTCTGCCTCATCACAGTTCCTCGACGCAGCAAAAGGGCTCGTCCTGCTATGGGGTCCGATGGCAAACAGCCGAGCCATCAGACATCTGTCCCAAGCGGTAGAGACCGCCCTGAACGTCACTGCTGGCATCCTCACCAACAACACTGCTGAGCTCCAAGCGATCCGTCTGGTTACCCTGCAAAATCGCATGGTCCTGGACGTGGTACTAGCGGACCGTGGAGGAGCATGCCGCATCATCGGTGCCAGCTGCTGTGTATACATTCCTGATAATTCACCTTCTGTCTATGAAGCAATCGAACATCTCCATAGACTATCTTCAGAAATTCATCAAGGATCAGAGACTTGGACAATTGGAAGTTGGCTTTGGGGCATCTTGAAGGAGTGGGGTTGGAAAATATCAATGATTCTCTTGGTCCCAGTATTGACAATATGTGGTTGTTGTTTGGGTATACACTGTATACCACCTTTGTGTTCTCTTTGCATAACTACCTTGCACCCTACGACTATGGACACTCCGCTAACAAAAATTAGAGTAATGTATGATCAAGAGATACGGGACATTATGGAGATCGAAATAGACTGACAAGCTGGCTAGTTATGTTCAAAGGGGCCACTGTTAAAAGCAAAACGCTAATCATGAACATTACCTGCGCCATCTTGTCTGGTGGAATTCTATGTGCACATAAGTTGCAGTCATTTTTAATCTATCACAGCCATTTTGTACTCTGTTGGTCACCTTTGTTTCACCCTGCCCTTACTAGCATCCCTCTGACCGACCTGGTATGTGTGCTGGGGGCTATAAACTCTATTGCCACAACAAACCTCAGCGCCACTTGCTGCCACAAACTCGTTTTCCTCTCATCTCTGTTTTCAGGCAAACCTTTGGACACTCTACCCCTCACTGCACCTAGTTACACAAACAGGTTCCAAACACCAAAAAGACTCTTGCAACATGATTTATTGCACTGCAAACAGCAAGACTTGTTGTTACCAACAATGGGACCTGTTTTTATCAACAGAATGGACTCTTAGATCTGGCCGGTCTCACATGTTTTAGACCCTGAAGCAAGGTCCAGCTGCAAGATAAGATTGTCTGTTTGACCTGGGTGGGAAGAGAATTACTGTTGGGCTTGTGTGACAACCTGCCCGGGGCGGGGACCCCAAGCTTGTGTAACCATGTTGACGAAACAAATGCATTGTGTCAAACCTGTATAAAAGGAAGAGCCAAAGGAGTTATCAGCAGAACACTTCCCTCAGACATCCCGGTGTCTGCAGTTGACGTGATCTCCTCATGAGAAATAAACCTTTTTCTTGTCTTCCAGTTTCCAGCGCTTGCCTCATTATTTTGATAGCGAACCCAAAGTGAATTAGAGGTGGAACCCTGCACCGGGCAGCATTGAGGGTCTTAGAAGACTCGCTGCCTTTCACAATGCTCTTGTGCTAATTTACTGCTCTTTGTGACCTTTGGAAAGCCCACTGGCATTAGCATCAACCATTTATGACCAACAAGGCTTTAAACGGGCCAGGTCCCGCCAGGTCTCAGGCCCGATAGTAATTAAAAATAGACATTGAAACAGGTGCCTATCGGGCCCTATATTCAGGTTCTTAACTTTAATGGCAAAAAACAAAGTTTGATTTAAGAATAATTAATGTAAACATTGTTAAGGTAATCCATGTCAGTGATTTAGTTCCTGTTTATATTTCACATTTTTTACATAATCTTGCATTCCCTAAGGGTGTTTGCTATTTCCAGGATGTTGTGTTTCTATATGTTTTCTTCTAGCATATAACTCTTGTTTAGTGCATACTTTTGAACTGAGTCACCTCCATGTCAGCGATTTAGTTCCTGTTTATATTTCAAATTTTTTACATAATCTTGCATTCCCTAAGGGTGTTTGCTATTTCCAGGATGTTGTGTTTCTGTATGTTTTCTTGTAGCATATAACTTGTTTAGGGCATACTTTTGAACTGAGTCGCCTCCAGGGGCCGTATTACAGAACGTGCCCCAGGGGCACAAAGGGCATGTGCGCCTGCTTTGCGCGCCCCGGGGGTATGTTGGTATTAGAGAAGGAGCCGCAGATGCTTGTGCGGCCCCTTCTGTAATACTGAAAGCGTTGGCGCACATGTAGCGCCAGTGTTTTCTCAAGAGGGCATTCCTTCATTTGCCTGGGGGCGTGGCCCAATACATATGAGGGAATCCCTTTGCCTCTGCGCCCACATCATATTATAAATGTGAACGCAGAGGCAAAGAAGCTGTCGGGAGACGCACTGTCAGAGCGCCACCTAAAAGGTGGTGCACTGTCAGTGCGCCCCCTGATGGCAGCCCTCTGGGGGTGAAGGGGGTTCTATTGACCCCCCCAGGCATCCCCATGCAGGCGAGTGCAGTCACTCTGCACCAGCCTGCAAGGGAATCTCAACTCCCTCTTTAAAGTGCAGGCGGGTTGCCGCCTGCACAGAGAAACACAGAGCAGCTTTTAAATAGATGCTCCGTATTGCTCTTGAATGCACTGCCCTAGGCGCAGTGCGAGTTTGCGGCTGCCCTGAAGGCAGCGTATTCCATATGATAGGGCGGACTTTTCCTGTGTGCACCCGGTGCACCTGCTTAAAGGTATGCTGTGCACCTTATCTGTAATAGGGCCCTTGGTCTTTATAATGGGCCTAGATTGACAGCTCTGCAAATGAAGCAGAAGGTTGTGCACGTTTCTCACAGTACATGTCACTGGGTCAGAGAGGTGTTCAGATTACATAGCTATCCAATTCTTGGCCTCTCTGCAGAGCGCACAGAGTAGTGGTCATGTATTCCTGTTGCAGTTGTGATTCTGTGCAGAATTGTATGTGTGACGTAGGTACACGTAGGTTTGACGTAGGTTGTCAAAATATTGACAGGATGAGAGTAAAAGAAAGTGCAGTGCTTAAAGTTGAGTGAAGAGTGTGTGCTGAAGATGAAAGAGAATAGGTGTAAGATATGCAGATGAACGTTATGTGGAGAGATATACGATGTCCATGTCCAACATAGAGTGAACATAAGGGAATGATTAACACTCTGAAGACCACTACCCCTTCCACACACAATCTCATAATTTTAGGATTCAAATATTTTCAATATTATTTACAACAAAATTATTGTCACTCATTTATCTTAAACAGCTAACAACCATTGACAAAACAAATAGTCCTGGCTGGCATTAGGTGTGTGTCAGTTGTGTTATATATGCAATAACAGAAATCTCAGAGAGGCACCAAAATAATGATGGAGTGGCACACTATGGAAATCACAGAAATGTAGTTTTCATGATTGAGCCACACCTCTAATTACATAGGCCAAGACCCCTTTAGAAACCACCTACTTTTTTTTATCCCACTTAAAGCTCCGATGGACGATATCCTTATTTGTGTACTTGTCAATACATGTAAGGAAGGCACTTAAACACATTGTGTACTCCACTTTGCAGCGATTTGAAACGTATAAAATTCTCTTTGATCGTCTAGTGATAGTTTTTCTCCTTACTAGAAACAAATCGAATGAAAATTAATGCAACAAACCCATAGCATTCCATGTTTATGATGAACATCAACTATGCGGGACCTCATTTAAGCTAAAGAAAATGTATTCCGACACATTGCTCCGCCTAGAACGATTAATTTATTTTATTTTATTTATAAAGTTTTATATAGAGCGAACGTGACCCAGGCGGGTATCAGAGCGCTTTACAGCTGTACAGAGGTGAAAACAGAGTTGGAGGTAAAACAACAACAACAATGATAAGCAGGGTACTGTAAACGATAGAGGAACAGTAAAATATGCAGGAGGAAATAATCTAGCATATACGAGCAACAAACCAACAGCAGTTGAGCACAAGCCAACGGAGTGGGAATAGTCAATGGAGGTAGGTGCCGTCAAACAAGGGCATTCATCCACAGGGCTTTCACTTCTTTTTTGAAAGACGCCGTAGAGGGAATCAGTCTGATGTGAGGAGGCAGGGAGTTCCAGATTCTCTGGGCAATACCCAAAAACGCCCGGTTATAATGCTTTGCCTTTCTATGTTGCAGGTTTATCCCTGCAACATAAAAATGTTAAAACCGATAGATTTCGAACCCCTTTGTAAGCTTTACCTAGCAGCTTGAATGCAACACTCTAAACCCGCCCTGTTTTTAGGTCTCGCCTAGCGTTGCTGCGCACATGCGCAGCTCGCTCGGTGAGATTTATTGCAGATGAGGACTTTGAGAAAAGGGCTTGAAGCCCCGCCCCTTATTCCCATTGGCTTGCGTCACCGTTTATGTTAAACGGTGGGCTGCCATTGGAAATAAGGTTTCTGAGGTGCCTCCTTTTCGCTTTTTTGTCCGGCCCATCCGGACTGGCTCGCCTGTATTACGGCTGTCGTGACGAAGTTTCTTATCAGAAGCTTCGTCACGCTGCCTTGCACGCACCAGTCCGGCTCTCTGGGCGCTGTGAGAACGCTCTTCATATGGTAACGGGCTTGTTTTAGTAGGATTTCCGCATCTTTGGGTGTCCTTCCAAGGTGTGCATGGCTTGCGTAGCTGCTTTTTCTTACTTTGTTTTTCTTAACATCTTAACATTTATATAGCGCGAACTCGACCCGAACTTTCGGAGTGCTTCACATAAGCACCATATTCCAGCACTGTCATCACCAGTCGCCCTCATACACCCGCCAGGCTCCAACAGACATTAACAGAGAAGCCCATTAGGGGTTATAGCCACAACACAGACACCTGGGCGCCGTGGCGGGTGTATGCACGCGCCACAAACTGAATTCGACCCAAGTGTGCACGCCGGCACGGGCACACTCCGGCACCTACAGCGAATGCACGGACACGCCCAAGCCACCAGGGACACCAGGAGGCACAATCTGACTGAAGCAGAATACCACCGGTCAATCCATTCAGCCCATCCTTTCCAGCTCCTTACACGTAAACTCTACCTAGCCTCCAGTGCCACCCTTGCCTACTGAGCTACAGTAGGAATCCACTTATATACACCGTGGCATGGGAACGCAGTCAGAATGCGCGCATGGTCTTTTATAAAGTGATCTACTCATAAATAGCGCGAACTCTAGCTGAAGGTATTGGAGCGCTTTACATGAGCTCCGGTTACGTTACACAAGGGCACATTCAGGCACGGGGAGATTATGTGATCGGCAGGCAGGGCTGCTCGGGAGGAGCGCTTGAGGCAGGCTGGCACGGTGTTTTATTTTTTTTATGCAGATTTCTATAGCGCGAACTCTACCTGAAGGTATTGGAGCGCTTTACATGAGCTCCTGTTACGTTACACAAGGGCACATTCAGGCACGGGAGATTATGTGATCGGCAGGCAGGGCTGCTCGGGAGGAGAGCTTGAGGCAGGCTGGCACGGTGTTTTTTTAATGCAGATTTCTATAGCGCGAACTCTACCTGAAGGTATTGGAACGCTTTACATGAGCTCCGGTTACGTTACACAAGGGCACATTCAGGCACGGGGAGATTATGTGATCGGCAGGCAGGGCTGCTCGGGAGGAGCGCTTGAGGCAGGCTGGCACGGTGTTTTTTTATGCAGATTTCTATAGCGCGAACTCTAGCTGAAGGTATTAGAGCGCTTTACATGAGCTCCGGTAACGTTACACAAGGGCACATTCAGGCACGGGGAGATTATGTGATCGGCAGGCAGGGCTGCTCGGGAAGAGCGCTTGAGGCAGGCTGGCACAGTGTTTTTTTTTAATGCAGATTTCTATAGCGCGAACTCTACCTGAAGGTATTGGAGCGCTTTACATGAGCTCCGGTTACGTTACACAAGGGCACATTCAGGCACGGTGAGATTATGTGATCGGCAGGCAGGGCTGCTCGTGAGGAGCGCTTGAGGCAGGCTGGCACAGTGTTTTTTTTTATGCAGATTTCTATAGCGCGAACTCTACCTGAAGGTATTGGAGCGCTTTACATGAGCTCCAGTTATGTTACACAAGGGCACGTTCAGGCACGGGGAGATTATGTGATCGGCAGGCAGGGCTGCTCGGGAGGAGCGCTTGAGGCAAGCTGGCAGGGTGTTTGGTTTTTTTTTATGCAGATTTCTATAGCGCAAACTCTAGCTGAAGGTATTGGAGCGCTTTATATAAGCTCCGGTTACGTTACACAAGGGCACATTCAGGCACGGGGAGATTTTGTGATCGGCAGGCAGGGCTGCTCGGGAGGAGCGCTTGAGGCAGGCTGGCACTGTGTTTTTTTTAATGCAGATTTCTATAGCGCGAACTCTAGCTGAAGGTATTGGACCGCTTTACATGAGCTCCGGTTACGTTACACAAGGGCACATTCAAGCACAGGGAGATTATGTGATCGGCAGGCAGGGCTGCTCGGGAGGAGCGCTTGAGGCAGGCTGGCAGGTGTTTTTTTTATGCAGATTTCTATAGCGCGAACTCTAGCTGAAGGTATTGGAGCTCTTTACATGAGCTCCGCTTACGTTACACAAGGGCACATTCAGGCACGGGGAGATTATGTGATCGGCAGGCAGGGCTGCTCGGGAGGAGCGCTTGAGGCAGGCTGGCACGGTGTTTGGTTTTTTTTTATGCAGATTTCTATAGCGCGAACTCTACCTGAAGGTATTGGAGCGCTTTACATGAGCTCCGGTTACGTTACACAAGGGCACATTCAGGCACGGGGAGATTATGTGATCGGCAGGCAGGGCTGCTCAGGAGGAGCGCTTGAGGCAGGCTGGCACGGTGTTTTTTTTAATGCAGATTTCTATAGCGCGAACTCTAGCTGAAGGTATTGGAGCGCTTTACATGAGCTCCGGTTACGTTAAACAAGGGCACATTCAGGCACGGGGAGATTATGTGATCGACAGGCAGGGCTGCTCGGGAGGCTCGCTTGAGGCAGGCTGGCACGGTGTTTTTTTTTATGCAGATTTCTATAGCGCGAACTCTACCTGAAGGTATTAGAGCGCTTCACATGATCTCCGGTTACGTTACACAATGGCACATTCAGGCACGGGGAGATTATGTGATCGGCAGGCAGGGCTGCTCAAGAGGAGCTCTTGAGGCAGGCTGGCACAGTGTTTTTTTTATGCAGATTTCTATAGCGCGAACTCTACCTGAAGGTATTAGAGCGCTTTACATGAGCTCCGGTTACGTTACACAAGGGCACATTCAGGCACGGGGAGATTATGTGATCGGCAGGCAGGGCTGCTCGGGAGGAGCGCTTGAGGCAGGCTGGCACGGTGTCTTTTTTTATGCAGATTTCTATAGCGCGAACTCTACCTGAAGGTATTGGAGCGCTTTACATGAGCTCCGGTTATGTTACACAAGGGCACATTCGGGCACGGGGAGATTATGTGATCGGCAGGCAGGGCTGCTCGGGAGGAGCACTTGAGGCAGGCTGGCACAGTGTTTTTTTTAATGCAGATTTCTATAGCGCGAACTCTACCTGAAGATATTAGAGCGCTTTACATAAGCTCCGGTTACGTTACACAAGGGCACATTCAGGCACGGGGAGATTATGTGATCGGCAGGCAGGGCTGCTCGGGAGGAGCGCTTGAGGCAAGCTGGCACGGTGTTTTTTAAATGCAGATTTCTATAGCGCGAACTCTACCTGAAGGTATTGGAGCGCTTTACATGAGCTCCGGTTACGTTACACAAGGGCACATTCGGGCACGGGGAGATTATGTGATCGGCAGGCAGGGCTGCTCGGGAGGAGCACTTGAGGGAGGCTGGCACAGTGTTTTTTTTTATGCAGATTTCTATAGCGCGAACTCTACCTGAAGATATTAGAGCGCTTTACATAAGCTCCGGTTACGTTACACAAGGGCACATTCAGGCACGGGGAGATTATGTGATCGGCAGGCAGGGCTGCTCGGGAGGAGCGCTTGAGGCAAGCTGGCACAGTGTTTTTTTTAATGCAGATTTCTATAGCGCGAACTCTACCTGAAGGTATTGGAGCGCTTTACATGAGCTCCGGTTACGTTACACAAGGGCACATTCAGGCACGGGGAGATTATGTGATCGGCAGGCACAGCTGCTCTGGAGGAGCGCTTGAGGCAGGCTGGCACGGTGTTTTTTTTTTTAATGTATGGCGCCGCCCCTAATTCCTTTGGAGACCTCATCTCCAGACCTTCTTCGTGACAGTGGAATCCCCTCTAATTCTCAGACGTGAACAGCATGGGACTTGCCTCAATTTGGGACCTTCATGCCACAGCTTTAGATCATCAGCGCGCAACTTAGCCTCCCCAAGTTAATGCGCTTAAACTTTTTTTATTCATTGCTTCTCTTTTCAACCACGTTGTTCGCGTCTCACGTTCCTGATTTGTATTTGAAAACTAAGTTGTGTGTCCCGTATATCGTGTAGAATCTGCGTTCAGGACCTGGACACAGTAACCGTGACCAATAGGAACAAGCATTAAAAATGCAATAGGTCTTACCTTTCATTAAGTTAACCCTTTCCGTGCTCATGACGAGCTCAGCTCGTCATGCTGCGCGGTAGCGCTGTGCGCATGACGAGCTGAGCTCGTCACGACCCCACCCGCGATCGGAATGTCCAGCATACGAGCGGAATTCCGATCGCGGTCAAGGGGTTAAAGCCATTTGCTTTGCTATACAATACCATTAGCAAAGCAAATGGCTTTAACTTAATCAAAGGCGAGACCTATTGCATTTTCAATGCTTGTTCTTTTTCTTTCTTTGACATGTGTGACAGCGCCACTCCTCAGGTGATCGCCTGAGGGAAAATGAACCTGTGAAGGAAGGGTGGGGGCGGAGGGGACAGCGTCACTGCGTAGGCCCACGCGGATGTGTGACACACTAAGTTTACTTAACCTTTGCCCCCGACGCACAATAAAGCAGCAGGTGGATTACAGTGAGTGGCGTGAGCCTTGCCGCGCCGTATGGCGCGAGAAGGCGGCGCTGCATGCCCGGCTTTGATGTTTGGGCGGAAGTGACTCAGGCCCCTCTCTCTGGCTGTCACGCCTTGCGCTCCTGGGTCGTATGGCGTGCTGGAATTGTCCAGGTTTAAAGGCTGGAAGGGCCTATGTAGGAGGCGGAGGAGGGAGAAAGAAAATGGGTGTGTCGTTGGGCTGGGGGAGTAGGCAGTACATGTTTGTTTTCAGCCAGTGCTCAGTACCTGCGAGCATGTTTTACCAGTACAGACAAACAGGCCGCGGCACCAAGTCGATTCCGCCTGTTCGCATAACTGCTGACTGTGTGTTTACCGCCTTTATGGCCTGTTTTATTGATTTGCGATGTGTGCAGATATTCACTCTAGCCTGCCGCTGAACACATTTTTGCCGCCGTGCCAAGAACACTTTGTTCAGTTAAGTCACCCAGTGACGCCGGGAGCTGGCCCGGCGCCAGGCAGGGTCAAGTTCATTCAAATAAGCTTCTGCGTAGGCAGACTAGGCGAGGAATGCTAGGCTTGTCTTCACAAGAGAAAGGGGGCTGTGCTTAAAGATTTTCCATGACAGATAGAAATGTAGTAGTATTTTTTCCTACTCAACTTTCCTTTTGGATAGCAGCACGCGGTGCCCTTTTTGAATTATCCGGTTGTTATTTTTATATCCGTAAATGCAGGATTTGGCAAAACCAGACCGGAAGGGATATTTCATGTGAGATTACTTGGGCTGGGTCCTTAATATGCCAGGGATTCTGAAATGTGACAGTCTCAATCTTAAAGGTTATTCGGAAGTCCCAGCCTGTAGATGTTTTCAACTTTTGTGCTAAGGTACGATTACACCACATGCTCAGGTTATAGCAAATGCTTTAGACGTCGATTAATTTCCCTGAAATCGAAGTCTTCCTGATGATTTAGCAAACAGTAGACAATGATGAGATTGTGGGAAAACTCAGAAAAGTCCCTGTCAGGCTCTAATGATGTATGCCCACTCCTTTGTGGATCCATTGTACTTTTACTTGCATAGACCTGCACTGTTCTGCAGAGTCTGCTGAAATGAGAATCATAAGTGCTGCTGAGACTACTACTGTATTTCTAATCTCAGGGCATACTTATAGTTATTAGCGCTAGAATGTTTTTAATTTGGTAGTCTATGCACCTCTGTAGATATATGGTAACTGTAGTGTTTTATTTATGTATCAATTCTGTATAGCGCGAACAAGACCCATGATCTTCACATACATGCATTTTCCCAAATCATAGTAGGTATGGATTGACCTATTTACAGAACCGACCACACATAGATAACATTTTCCTTTGTTATATTTGATAGAGGCTCCAGTGTGGTGGCGCACAACATTTACCAAAAATGTTGCCAACAGATAGCAGTACATTTGATAGGATTTCCGGGGACCTTTCTTTTCTCTGTAGCAGTTATCGGTGCAAGTGCCGCTGGAGCACTACTAGCTTTAGTTCGTTTTTAAATGATTCATACGTTGGTATTGTCCTAATTTCCTGTGGGATGCAGTTCCACACCTTGAAGCACTTTCTGAGAAGGATTGTTCTTGTGTTTTTGCCTCCTTCAGGGCAGGAGTTTCAAGGAGAAGGATGCCTGAGCTTCTTGGGTATCTTTAAACCCCTGCAGGTTTTGAGTGACTAGGTTGACCAACCGTCCGTAAATTTCACGGACCGTCCGTTATTTTAGTATGATGTCTGTAAGGCGTCCGTAATTTGGGGTCCCCAAATTACGGACGCCTTACAGACATCATACTAAAATCAAATTTGGGTATTTCAGGAAGGTATGCTGTTCCCCTGCGAGAGACCCCATGAATTTAAAAGTTTTCACTCGGGGCCTCTCGCATTTATCTTTTAATCTGTAGACTGAGGCTGCCTGCAGAAGCCCCTCCCGAAGCTCGCACAGACTGTGGACTGGCCCATTGTCATTCTGAGACTGCAGACGATTATCACAGATATAATGACAATGGGCCCTATTAAAGTGACAGCATGTGGTGTGCCTTCTCCTGCACAAATCCTTTTTTTTTTAATTTAATTTTTTTTAGAGTTTTATATAGCGCGAACTAGACCCAAGACATCGGGTATCAGAGCGCTTTACATGAGCACCAGTTTCGTTACAGATGGACACATTCATTTTTTTTACGCACGGGGAGATTAAGTGATTTGCCCAGAATCACAGGATGTTGAGCGTCGTTGCCGAGACCCGAATCTGGTTCCCCAGCTTCAGCCTTCGACACGGTTGACCATAAACTGCTCATCAATGTACTGCGGGAAAGGGTCGGAGCAGATGAGGTGGTACTACAGTGGTTCTACTCCTTCCTGCAGAACCGCACCCAAAGAATAAAAATTAAAAACAGCACGTCAGACCTACTCCCCGTTAACAGGGGGGTTCCGCAAGGATCAGTTCTCTCCCCAGCACTATTCAATATCTACATGGAGCCCCTCACCAAGATACTCAAAAAAGCCAACATCCCCTTCCACCTATATGCGGACGATACCCAGATCTACCTAGAAACTTCCTCCATTGATGACATACAGAGACTAAACTTCACCCTAAAAGAAATCCAACACTGGTTATCCCTCAACCACCTGAAACTAAACCAAGACAAGACGGAAATACTCATCATATCCAACAAAGAACAGACCCCCCAAGTCACAGAATGGATAAAAACCATTGATGCTCTCAACTGCAGCCTCACCCCGGCAGACTCCGTAAAATCACTGGGAATCACTCTGGACCCAAACTTAGACATGGTCAAGCACATCAAGAACACCGCTAAGAGCGCTTTCCTCAACATAAAACTGCTCAACAAAATAAAGCCATTTATCCCTCCCAATGACCTCAAACAAGCCACTCAATCCCTGGTATTGTCCAGATTGGACTACGAGAACGCAACCCTCACAGGCACAGCAAAATCTCACTTAGCCCGCCTCAGAACAATTCTAAATGCAGCAGCCAGGATGGTCACTGGAGTAAAAAAATACGAGCACATCTCTCCTGCTCTCAGAGAGCTAAAATGGATCCCAACCGAAATGCGTGCCAGCTTCAGAACAGCCTGTCTCACACACAAAGCCCTGCATACCGGTAAACCCGCATACCTGGCCGCCAAACTCAACAAAGCCGGTCAGTCAAGGAACCTCAGGAGTACTAACACTCTACTTCTCATCCCGCCAAAAACTCGCAAACATAAAGCCTTATCACACTCCTTCCCTGGAAATGCGCCCAAAATTTGGAACTCCATCCCAGTCCATATCAGGACTAACCCTTCCTTTCCAAAATTCAAAAGCCAGCTCAAAGACCTTTTTCTCAACCGAACTCTTCCGAATGGATAGCTGACGCTCTACATCGAATCTCGCCCACTGCAGTATACAATCACTTTGCTAAGAGGACCTATACTTCTCCTACCTCTCGTCTCACTCCGTTGTCCCCCCTCACCGATCTGGATTCGTCACGAATCATTGAGTTCTATTTGTTACTCTTTGTGTTTGAACTGTACTCGTCACAAATCAATATGTTCTATTACTGTCACTTCTTATGTTTGATTGCATTTTTGATCCATGTTGTAAAGCGCCCTGATACCCTCGGGTCTGGCTAGCGCTATATAAAACTCTTAAATAATAAATAAATAATAATAATCCTCTCCCCTAAATCAAATCTTGATTGCAGAAAGGACCTGATTTCGCTGTGCAAAGCTGCGCACATACTGAAAAACTGTGAAGTGCACGATTGTCTCAACCTTATATAAACATATTTTGACTTGTACTTATTTTGGTTGTCTATTTACTTATATACTATTGTTCGACCTCCTCTAATATGTCTGTAAAACGTATGTTTTGTCCCAAATTTTTGTCCTGAATTTTGACCTTCTGTCCTGAATTTTTGTCCTGAATTTTGACCCTTTGTCCTGAATTTTTACACTGACCGTCCTGAATTTGCAACCATGCCAGTTGGTCACCCTATGAGTGACAGAACTCAGAGTACCTTCTGAAATCTCTCTATGAATAGGGTTACCAAACTCCTTGGACAGGACTGTAGTGTTTTTGAGTTATGAGTCCCAGGGTCCCGAGAGACACTGTCAGGGTGCACGAGTTCCCTGGCGTTTGCTGGAGGTGGACAATGAATCTGCTAATCTGCCCTCCCACTTTACTTCCTAACATTCTGGCCCACCCTTCGCCTGGTACCTCAAAGCTTCAAATAACAGTCCAGAAATCATTGCACATTCGAACCAGAGGTCCAGCAGAAGATAATATGTGAAATATGTATTTAGACAGACGTCAAGTGCCAGTAAGGGAAGAAGCTAGAAGGAGGTGCGCTTGAAGGAGCAACGCAGTCCAAAGAGGTGGTAGTCCTAGCTTGCTAGGGTCTCTCATAACATCTCAACAGGGCTGCTATACGTCAAATGAAACTGATGCCGGTTTTCTTTCGGGGTGCTGTACTGTTCACGCAAATGTGCCAAGACCTGCCTTCCTCCCAATCATCCAGGGACTGTTTGTTATCTATGTGCACATCAGAGCTGTGGCAGGTGCCTATTGGTAAAAGTCACACAATTGATGGACGGAATGCAGAACAAATCAAAACATTCACCCCCAGTCAAGAGATCTGGGTTAAATCCATCATTCTTTTGCTCACCATGCCACCCCAGTTTAGACCTGGCCATATGCAAATCAGTCTTGACCCTGTGCCTCATGGGAACAGTCCAGCCCGAACTGCTAAGCCAGGTCCTCCCTGGACCGGAAACAAGCATCCTAGGACCGGTTTCGGGGTTTCACCCCTCTTCAGCCAGGATAGCGTGAATCCAGTGGCACAGTGAGCCCGGGACCCACGTCTGGGCATACCCGGCGCACTTAGGGCGAGGAAGCAAAAGACACACAATTGATGGATTTAGGCCCAGATCTCTGTACTGGGGTGAATGTATGATATTGTTCTGCATTCTGTCCATCAATTGTTCTTTTTGCATTTGTCACCCCGAGTGGGACGGGTATGCCCAGACGTGGGTCCCGTGCTCTCCATGCCACTGGAGTCAAGCTATCCTGGCTGATGAGGGCTGAAAGCCCGAAACCGGTCCTAGGATGCTTGTTTCCAGTCCAGGGAGGACCTGGCTTGGAGTTCGGGCTGGACTGTTCCCATTGGGCGCAGGGTCAAGACTGATTTGCATATGGCTGGGTCCAAACTGGAATGGCATGGTGAGCAAAAAAACGATGGATTTAGGCCCAGATCTCTGTACTGGGGTGAATGTATGACATTGTTCTGCATTCTGTCCATCAATTGTTCTTTTTGCGCTCGTCTATTGGTGTCATGGGCCTTTTCAGTGCTACCTGCCTTCGTAAGAGAACCAAATTTCAAAACTTTGGTGACAGTCGTTTTCCTCAAAATATCTTAGAACTGGGGTTAGAATAACAATTTTGCCAGTCACAGAATATTATATGGGAAGGTATATGAATGCTGATTTTTTAAACTTTTTTTTTTACTTACCTCACATTGCTGTTTCTCTGTTTTCTTTTTCCCCTTCTGGTGGTCTTGAATATTGCAGCTATCAGTTCAAGTCGCAAATGGGATTGCTTAAAAATATTTCAAATAGCAGTAATTTGATTAGCAACCTTTTTGTTCTTAAGATAAATGAAGTTATGTATATTTTTTTAGTATACATGCTGGTTACAATACCTGCCTTATCTCCAGCACTGTGGATATTTCCTCTGAGTGAGTGAAACACTGAAGGTGGTACGTCTCAGCTTGCTTGGTATTTGTTTCTATGGAGTATGAAGCGAAAAATGTTACATAGATTTCTAACGGTTCAACACCCGCTAGAAGTATTGCTTGGCATAGTTGTGACTTGCTTTCTCGGTGAAACTGGCTGCGTAGGAGGGTGGTGATTGATAGTCTTCGCCTTGATTACTAGCTGTCTGTCACTGGAGGAATTTGAGTGGAATGTTCTGTAAAAGTATCTAAGGACACCTAAATAACATTGCATGCCAAAATGGAAGGAATGAAAATGAGAACACATTCTGCTAGCTTTTGAAACAACATTGGGAAATGATTTTGCTCGAGACTGTCAATTGATGGATATAAATGTTATTTTTTTGTTAACTTTTGCTGGCAGTAAGTGATACCCAGCGGATTTGTTCTTGATAAAAGTAAATAACTGAACACTATTCTGATGTGCTATAATAATGTTTACTACTAGCAAGTAAACATAATCCCTTTTACTTTGTAAAGCTTATGTTTGTTTGTTTACATATTATTTCCCCCAAATATTGTCATTTTGAAACTAGAATTGCTGACACGAATCTCTTCGCGATAAATGTTTTTCCTGCGGCCTTGGCTCGGGCAGGTCTGATTCTATGTCAAAGTACTATGCGGTCTAGAGCGCCCCTAGTATGGGGTTTCCATTTTGGTCCAAGAAGCCCAAATGTGGCCAATTTGATAGTAAAGGGGGCTGTACAATGTAGTTTTTCCTAGGATGCTAACAGCATAGGGTTTGGAAAAGGTCTCTGGTGTGCTAGTTCTTTTCATTGAGTTGTCTTTTGTGTTAGTGTTGTTGTGGCGAATGATGTGCCTTTCAAATGCAGAGTGTCTCATTTATATTGAATGACTGACTTATCTGGAAGTTTGTTAAAAATACATTATTGATGCCATGAAATGATGAGCTGAATCTGCACATCGGTCTCCACGTAAAGGATTTGTTTCATAGAGGACATCAAATTCAGACTTTAAAGTATAAAGCAGGCTCAAATATTTATTTATTGCGTGGCTAATTAAAAACCATTGCAATTTTGACAAAGACATAAGCATAATAAAAACTACAAGTCAGAGAAAGAAACACACGTTTTACAGTGTAACAGTAAAGCAAAAGCATGTATTAAACACATAATTTAGTAAAAAAGTAAGCCTATGTGCTTCGTAGTCTTATAACACTAGGCTAAGTTGAGAGCCTATCCCTAGTTGCAAAGTGAGACTATTATACACTCCTAGAGGGAAGAACATTGTTACTAGCTGCAAAAGTTGTTAAAAGACACATCGAGATAGAATTAAAAAAAAATATCGTATTGATTCAAACAAAGATGCAAAAAAATTACCACTTTTGTCAACACCGACAAGGCACAGGAAAACTATTGTACGCACCTAGCAGCAAAGGCTTTGTTACTAGCGTCAAGCATGTTAAAACGAACGTCAAATTAAAAAAACAAGCATTTACAATACAATCAGTCTCGCCTTTGGGACCTTATATGTATTTAGTTATGCAGCACATTAGCCTGGGTGCTGAAACATCTACTGTTCTATAACATGGAGGGAAAGTAAGCACTAAACTGCGTGACACGTCAGATATGGGAACACATGGAGGGAAATATTGCCTTTCAGCGAGAAATGGTATAGTCCAAAGCTCTGTTTTTAATATAAAATCAGGGCCTTCAGTGGTCATATCACTGAAAATACAAGATTTGAAAAAGTTAATATTGTCTACGGGTGCTCGTGGAAGACAATTTCTATGGACTGGAATCTAGAGAATGCAAAAGTGATTTTGGTATTTTACTGACCTCTGCTGATCGTTTTCTATCAAGAAAGTTAAATAGAGGCAGTTGCCAGAAAAATAAAAAAAAGAAAGTCCCTCAGCAGAAAGTATTTCTGGTATTTTACTGCCCTCTACGGGTCGTTTTCTATCAAGACAGTTAAATAGAGGCAGTTGAACAAGCAGAAAGCAATTCTGGTATTTTACTGACCTCTACTGGTCGTTTTCTCTTAAGACAGATAAATAGAGGCAGATGAACAAGAAAAAAAAAGTCCCTAAGCGGAAGCAGACAAGTCCTAGGGCTGATCTCCAGAGCCCACAAAGTACATACACAAATAAGTATATACTAAAGTATATACATGAGGTCTCGAATGCTCGACCTAAAAAATGGAACAAAAGTATTGGTTCGGTCAAGGTGCAAAGTGCAATGTCAGAATAATAGTAGCAACTATTCATAGATAGAGTCTGCAAACAATTGGCCCTTAAAGGACGCCATAGAATTCGCATCCAAGTCTGTTGTTTGAGACACAGTCAATCAAAAAGGAAGACCTCCACAATAAGGTACAGAGTGCCAAGTAAAGGGGAGCAATGGCAGCACCAAAAGAACTTGGCCAGAGACTTAAGTCGCGCAGCATGAATGCGGCATTAAAATAACAAAAGCTTTCGCCACAGGGGGTGCGTGCCAGCAGGTAATAAGGGCAAGAGCAATGGCTGAAATGACAAGAAGGATACAATAGATTCCTTAGATGGGTGCAAAAAGTGATCAGATGGGAGACTAAGCCTCGCAGCATCCAATGACTACAATTTCATGAATACACACAGTGGTAGTTAAACGACTCCCTGCTCAAAGGAATGCGCTGAGCTTTCTTAAAGCATCCGATGATTCAAAAGAGTAAGAGCGCCTTTATAATGAAGGCCCCGGCGGAGGATCCACGAGGGTGCTTCGGTTGCAGCCACTCAGTGGAGCACTCAAGCGGCAGAGCTTCCTAACTGCTAGAGCGACAAACTTAGCCAACAGGATGTTCAAGGCGGTGTTGTCAAGATTGAGGAAAGCGATAATGGCCTGCCGGCATGAGCATATACCCAGTTTGTTCCATTCCCGCTTCAGGAGAAATTTTCGTTCATCAAGTAAAACTGGGCAACTGCAGACGATATGTTCAAAGAATTCATCATGCAGTCCAAATCTCCTTCACATTGTTGTTTTTGAGGACCGGCACCACCTAGCTAGGTGTTTTAGGAACGGCCATTCCCCAAGCCTAAGGGTCATGAATCTTGCTTTTGTTTTGAATACGTGCTGGACAAGTAGGATAAGGGAAACGCTGATTGGTAGGAATTGATGACCGACCATGTGTGCTTTCGCTTTGCTTGAACGGTTGACAAAGACAATAGGTCACACAGCGGTTGCCAGACTTATGGTTTTGTCAATGCATGTTTTGTTTGGACATAGTTTTCATAAAACTTTATTGTTGTGGGAGCTGCTCACCAATATAACAAAAACATTGGCTAAAAGCAAAAATGTTTTATTGGTCCCAAAAAGCACACATTGCCATAGCAGTGCTGGTACTGAAGGAAACTACTTTGTGTGCTGATGTGCTCCTTTTTTAAGAGCATTATGCCATCAACACAGAGTAATGTTAGCCATGTAGGAAGATTTATATTTATATACCTTTAATAAAAATAAAACATCTCAGCTAATGTCAGACGTAATTAGAGGCCCAGTTATTAAAGAAAGTCACAAAGTTGCATCCATGGGATATGTTGTTGTATTAGTGCAGATTTACAACTTTCATGAATTCACAAGAATTTACTTGGGTAGACCTGAAAACCATACTCCTAAAAAAAGTTTGTGAACTGTGTTTTAGTGTGAGGAAATATGCATATGTATGTTCATGCATGCTAAAATGTGCTGATCATTTGCAGCGCCCTTTCCCTACATTCATTTATTTCCTCATCCTGGAAAAAGGTTTACTTCTGCCCTTGCTAGTAGTAAATTTCCAACCCTTCCCAGTGTGGGAAGAGATTACAGAAGAGTTGGTGAAAACCGATAAACATGCAAGTTTGCGGCTGTAGGTGTGCACAGACTCAAAATGGTATTCCAACCCTGGAACTACCTCTTCTTGCTAATTCCAGGCTAGTATGTAGATTTGCTAAAAGGTTTCAAAAGCAGAGCACTGCTTAGAATACAAACCCTGATATAATAAGTGTCTTGGCATAATCAGAGAGGCTATTACCAGAGCTCTGATATAATGAGAACTCTGGCATAACTTGTCACCTCGTTGCATGGGATCTAAGGAATGAGTATAGTTTTTACAGGACAAGTACATTTATGAAGTATCCCATCCCAAGAGCAAGCAGATATTTTATAAAATTCCACACCACTGCAGTCTAAGGAGATCTAGAAAATTTGGGAAAGAAATTGCTGCACTGCCCCATGAGCACTTTTATGCATTGATTGTACTCTGAGTTATGACCAAATTGTGTTACAAGATAAATTATTGTTGAGATCGTTATACTAAATTAATCCATTTATTATTTAATTGTCATGTTACCTTGGGAATCAGAACACACTTCTTTTCCCTGAAAGTATGCATGGTATTATTGCACCTCATATAACCTACTCTTGGATACATTGTCAGTTAGTGACTCTTTGGAAAACGTTGTATTTAATAATGATTGGACAATGGATACATGATGGCTCTTCCTTTGGGCAGTTTTTTTTATTGCAGGCTCCCTTTAGCTTAATTGGGGTCAGTTGGTCAAGCCTATGACTTGTACCTGGAGAAGTCATTTCAAAGCTGGACACCCTTGGGCGTGTCTCGCCAGCAGTTTTTGTGGGGAACAAGAATATCCAAAAGGACGAGACTGTTCTTGAGTCTTTTGAGGTTAAGCAATAGCTGATTTAGGGATAGCAGAACAAGTGGCCCTACTCACTTCAACCACTAAACTAGTTTCCCCTCTGGCTCAAAACCTTTAAAATAAATAATGGTAGAGTGTGGGGGGTAATCTCATCCGTTAAGTGAGTAATTAATAGTACCACAAATCGATTATTCAAAATAAGATATAATAATAAATATATACTTGTAAGTCAATCCAAAACAGATTTTTATTTCTCAGATTATAATTCTTACAATACATAATCTTGTTTTCAAAAAGTACAACTTCCCTCTCAAGACAGAGTTGTAATATACACTTCTTTATCTTCGAATAGAACAGCCTTCTACAGCTGACACGTGTTTCGCGGTTATCTCACTACTTCTTCAGGGCTGCAGGAACAATAGATTAATTCAGTCTATCAGTTTGTTACAAAATCAAAACTGTGCAAAGCTTCCCAATTTCTAGTGAGGGATACAATTAAGCCTGGGCGTAGTTCGCGAAGTTTTGCTACGCAGAACTCCGCGAAGTTACAAAAAAATTCAGCGAAGTTGCGCAAGTGGCAGAGTGTAGTGCGAACTGCTATTCACGCTGGTCTTCCTGCCACTAGGGTAGACATTCTACCTGAGCGGCAGCTCGCGCTAGCAAACTTACAGTTCGCGAGCGAGGAAAAAACTCCGCTGCACTACGCAAAGCAGAGTTTTCTGCACTCCGCGAGCTCCGCGGAGCGCAGAGTTCAGAAAACTCTGCAAACTCCGCGAACGGAGCAGAGTTCAACGCCCAGGCCAAGATACAATAAAGATATGTATCTAAAACGCATGGAATTTTTTTTGTCATTTATTGTAGCACCCTCACTTTCAAGCCAAACCCTATAATATTCTATATGCCTAATTTTATTTTCAGTGATCTTCAAGGTCATAATATAGTGTGAATGAATGAATTTATTGTTCAGTTAATTAAAACTTACATTCTAACATGGTTAAAATAATACATCGTACAAATATATCATTTTAAAAACATACTTCATAAAGTACAATTGAAACCTTCATAACCTTTCCAAAGCCTCAGAATAAGAAACTGATTTAAAAACACAATCTGCAATGATTTCATGTCATAGATCTTATTGCACTTAAATGGACCCCTTGTGCCTAAGGAGTCCTATTTAAACTGTTATTAGTTAAACCGTATGTCCTTTTTGTGCAAGATAGTCATTAAAGTGCCACGTGCCCTGTAAGAGACCACAGGTGTCTGATTACTATTTAATGGTCGTAAGGTAAACTGACATAATTAAATTAATCAAACATGCGCCTATTTAACTGTTACTAGTTAGATCATACATAATGTTTGTGCCAAATAGTCAATAAAGTGCCACGTGCCATGTAAGATACCAAGGTGTCTGGTTACCATTTAATAATCCTAGGGTTAGATGACATAATTAGAATGAACAAACTTATGCCAGCAATGCTTTTCAAGGCAGCAATCTGTTATTGTAGCGTTTCTTTACCCTTATTACCCACTTTTCAGTAACCTGATTACCCACGGTTGCTTACCATTGCACTTCATGGTTACTACCCTGGAATAAGTAGAGGAATAGGATTTATCCATAAAGTTAAAGTGTAACATGCTTTTTATAAAATCATTTCTCAACTTAATACTATATATCAATTAAAAAACCTTTCCATTTATTCATAGGTCAGAGAAAACCCACTGGAGGGTAGAAAACACTTATTGTATTTGTACCTCATGGAGTCAATTAACATCCCTGACTGCGGATATTACTGTTTACACTTTTCAAGTGTCTCCTCCGCTATAGACATGAATTTTATGAATCGCCCAGAAAAAATTAAATCATCTCCCTGAAGTCCAGATATAACTAAATGCTTGACAACATGTGCGAATATTATTCTGATTAAAATACTGTCTCAGCAAGCATTTTCGTTCGATCGCTAGAGCTGGGCAACAGCAAACAATATGACAGATGTCTTCTCTACTATAATTACAAAGACGACATAATTCATTGCTCAGCCTTTTGCAGGCTGGTAAATGACAGCGAAGTTTGAAGGTACCAAGCCGGAATCTCAAGAGCTTTCATTTGACTTCTAATCCATTCAGGCCACTCAAGTAAAACTGGGATTTTAATAGACCATACGAGGCTATAACCATCCATGCATGGGCTCTTTTTGCTAACACCTCTCTGTCCATCAAGGATCAGGTCTTTTTACTAAGACCGTTAATAACTTTATTAAATACAGGTTGTGAAAGGGGAAGGGTCCGGAGTTCCTCTGCCTTGAAAGTAGAAACAGCCAGTTTAAAATATTTGTGTGCTTTAACATTTCTAGGTTCACTTATAGCCTCCCATACTGTTGTACTAAGCGTAGATAACATAGTCATTTATCAATCTTTCACATCACATAACAAGACCTATTGCACTCCAAATCCCTGTTTAAAAATATGTGTGTGGGGGGGGGGGGTTGCAAAAAGAAGGTAGCAGAAGGAACACAGACAGGGAGGGTGTGTGGAAGCAAAACTGAGGGTGCGGATGTGGGGATGCAAAAATGATGGTGCCGTGGGGGAAGAGGCACGGGAGGGCATGGGGAAGAAAACGATAGACAGAGCAATGTGGCGGGCAGGGGGAGAAAAGCAAATGAGCGAGGGCAACGTTAAGCTGGGGGTGAAAGCACACCCTTCACAGGTAATCTGAGCCGAGGAGCAAAGCGCAGCGAGCTGCCACTTTGGAACTGGAGAACTGCTCAGGAAAGTGCTCCAATACTTATCGGTCGGGTTCGCGGTTGCGGGAAAGTGTGTCCATAGAGACATTTTCAGCCAAAGAGTTTCTTTCTTTTTGGATCCATTTCACAGAGGAAGAAATTGAGAAAAGAGGGTAAGAGCCCTTTGTTGAAGTCATGGTCTTTAGCAAGTGAGTGTAGGAGCAAACCTAAAGCATATTCATGTTTAATATAGATGTTCGCCAGATCTAGCGGAATTTACATCACACACCTTTGACCTCCCTAAAGGCATCGCTGAGTTGCCCCCTTCGGTCTCCCATGGCCCCTGAAGAGCTCCCCGTTTGCTATGAGTTAAACAAGCCGGTGGTCACAACTGCGCATGAGACCCTCCTGCAGTAAGAGAAGCTCATTAAAGAAAATAGTGCTGGAGAACTACAGTGTACAGGTAAGTAACTTGTTTTTTCTCCAGCATTGAATCTTTCATAGATTCACATGCTTGTATCTTCCCCGTCGTCATGGTGGGAGTCTCGGAAGATACAAGCATGTGAATCTATGAAAGATATCAATACTGGAGAACCACAGTGTACAGGTAAGTAACTTGTTTTTTACTATAACAGACTAGGGGTCTGGTGTTGGTTACCTCCGTGACAAAGTCCTGGGGTAGAAGATGTGCCCTGTGAGAATCCTTGCTAGACCCTCTTAGGAGGGCCTAGCTAGTGGAGTTGTCTGCCAGGCCCTTATAAAGAAAAAGGAAAAAGAAAACTTCTCATAGATATGTATAAATAGAGGGCCTTTGGGTCAGCCCTCTTCTGTCTGTTCAAGTGATAATCACATTCTTCTTCTCTCCCATAACTGAACATTGTATGAGGCGATGGCCATTATTTTACATTTGACCTTTTATAAGTTCACTTTCATTTCTTTCCTTCTCCTTTTTTTGAGCATCCTGGAGTTTCCAAGACTGTCCTATTGACCATGCGCTTGCCCTTGCAGCGTGCTACATCCTGTGCAGCATCTATTTCTAAATTGGGTGGCCATCTCTTATTGGTATTCTCTCTAGTGTATCATTGTTTTACCATTCCAGTACGGCCACTATGTTTAGAAGAATTATGTTGGCCAACTTTGCTCATTATAACAGTGATACACCATGCACGTTAGCATTTGTTGATGGCCACCCAATGCAATATTTACTGAGCAGCTATCCTTGAATAATAGTGTGCACAGTGTATGCCCAATATCAGTCCAAGATAGCTAACACATTGCTTCCAAATGCAGCAGCTGGGTTTAAACCTTTGACCAGTGATACACTATATAGAATACTATTGCAAGACAGCCGCCAGCCACTATATCTAATTTTAATTTTGTATTGTAAGCATATGCACATCACCATGGAGTAATGGCTATGGAGGAGAAGGGGGAGCAAAGGAGGAGCAGAAAAAACCCGAAAAGCCTAGTCTAGTGGAATGGGGAAGCGCCAGGAAAGCAACAGACTAGCTGGTAGGGGGGTCTGGAGCAACGTAGAAGGCTGGGAGGAGATGTAATGGTTTAAGAACCACATGTAGGAAAGAGTAAGAAAATACATGCATTCTTGTATGGAGTGCTAAAAGAAAACGAAAAAAGTAGTTTACTGATATCAGCCATTGAAGGATGCAAGTCATCCAGTTAAAAGGATGATAAAGAAGCCATGCTCCAGTAAAAGAACAAACACAAGAAGAGGAAAGCCATAGAATAAGAAATAGGCAAAAGAGCTTAACAAGGAGGCCAACCAATGACGAGCAACAGGCTGACCCAAAGCCCACTCTAAGCATTGTTGTTGTACTCAATGAGGTTTATTTTTTCATAAAGCTGTCTGTAGGTGAGCCAGGACAGAAGGTTATCACAGATATCTTTGAGTGTACCATGAAGTTTTGCAGCATGAATCTTTCTCTGAATTCACATACTGTCCATTATTCCGCCATCTAGTGGTTGGGTCCGGAATTGTCCTTGTTTTTTTTTTTTTTTGGTGGTAAGTCCATCCCTTGTGTGATGTCAGTCGGCGCCCCAGAAGTACCTGTGTGTGGTCGCCATCTTCAGATTCTTTTTTTCCTCCATTGAGTCTAGAAGTACAGCGGAGAAGCTCTGAAGAATCACAGAGAAAGGAAGACAACAAGTCAAAAAATCAATAAAGAACACCGAAGACCACGAGAAGATCTAAAGAAAAGAGAAGCGGAGCCTTCTCGACCCTGCCGGTAAGATCCGTGTGGCGGGAGAATGAATAGAGGAGATGAAGTAATGGGTCATGAAAAATGCCCCTTTTTATTTCTCCCCCAACTGTCACCACAAATTCTCCAAAAAAGACCCCCACGAGGTTTGACTGCGAGGCTTGCGCTTCGTTCGTACCCAAGACACTCAAGGTGCAACGTCGACAGAGACTAGAACACTACACCATGGCTAGCACCGGAAGACACAGGAATCTATGAACGATCTCGGCCTATCCAGCAATGATGAGGAGAATGTCGGGGAGGCCGAACTGGGCATGAGGAGATGAGTCGGACGTTAAGGACTTCTCAACCGATGTCGAAAAAAGGCGGGCGTCGGGGAAAGCGCCAAAGGACTCCTAGCTGAAACGGCAAAAGGTAAGCAAACCGCTGAAAGGCACAGTCCTCAGACTCCAAGTCCTTGAAGGCAGCCTTGGCATCGAAACACCCGACAATCGAAGGTCAGCACAAACAACGAGAACCACACGGGTCCCGACCAAAGGACACCGATGGGGGCAAAACGTCGACAAGACCTTCAACGCAACCAAGTGCTCGACAAGGAGCAAGAGAGAAGGGCAAGGAAGCCTAGGTCAGGACAGCCATGAGCCAAAAAAGAGAGTTCCATTCATGGTCGATGCCGAATAAAGAACGCTCAAGGTAGAGCGAAAAAAACGAAGGCTAAAGATCTTCAGAGAAAAAAGTTCGACAACTCCTGGAAGGAATTTCGCATTCCGACAAGACTGTAGGCAACCACTGTGCAATGTACGAGGACCAACGCCAGTTCGAGGTCACATAGCAGGATCTTGATGCCGAGTCCCCCGAGGAAGGGGTAGAAAACTATCCCGACAACTTGTCGCTATACAACAGCCTCAACAAAAGAGCTGCAGACACCTATGGGGTACATTTAGAAGAGGTTTACCGACACAATAAATGCCACACGATCAGTGGCAACACCCGGCGAGACAATCCTTTCGAGGGAGAACAAGAGGAAGAGGTCCGTCTCACAAAGGTGGAGGCTCAGCAGGCAAGTGATTCAATCTTCACTCAGCCCCACCACCAAACGCCTGTGGGTGGCTGAATGGGGGGGTTCCTCTAGGAGTGGAGGGCAATCACATCAGACAATTGGACTCTAAACATAATAAAACATGGATGCTGCGTAGAACTCATAAAAACACACCCACACTTGCCCCGGAAAAAAAGAAACTTCCTTTGACAGGTACTCACCCAACTCAGAAAGGAGGTCAAAGAACTCTTCCAGATGGAACCATAGAAAGGGTTCCCCCAAGGAAAGTAGGCAATGGGATCAATTACCCTTACTCTCTGGTACCAGAATAGGATTCAACACGAAGACCAATCCTAGACCTCAGATTTCTTTTTTTATTAACATTTTATTGAAAATTTTCGAAAAGAAAGCATTACAGAAATGCAGTAAAAAATAAGCATGAGAAGTAAAAACTCAGTGGTGTTTCGCATGATACATGAGAAGACAATAAAAACAATTGTTGATCAACTACATAAGTGTGGAGGCATTAATGATCGAATCAGCAAAATTAATTTGTCAATAGAGCCACCATGGTTAGCTTTTGTACCTTTTGTGGTGTACCCACTGCGTTGAGTTGGAAAAGAGTAAAGAGGAAAGTGTAAGCTTGTAGGAGAGATAGCAAAAGGCAGGGGAGTGGGGGGGGGGGGTATCCCAAGATCCTGGCAGTGCAGAGTGAGTAGTTAAATAGTGTTGAGCTCGGGACCTGGATCACGGGTTGCATTGATCTGTAAATATGCATCTAGGGTTAGCCAGAGTTGCCTGGATCTGATATTGTTATAGTTTTGGTTGAGAATAATGTTATCTGAGCTTCTGAGGAAGCATTCCAAGGCCCACCAAGTGTAGTAGGAGATTGATTTAAAGTATTTCCAGTTGCAAAGGATCGTTTTGACCCCTGATATGAGTAATAGATCAAATAGTAGGAGTTCTGGTCTGTTTAGTGAGGGGGAATTGGGAATAATCCAAGGGCCTAGGCAAATGAGGACAGGGTCACATTGCAGTGGAAAATGTTGTTGTTGGTTTTATTAATATCATTCCTATTAATATCCTATGAATGGAGCATAGAACAGGAAAACAACGCGATTTCAAGGTCTCCTATTCCAGGTAAGCGGTTCCAACATTGGGCTGAATTTATCAATCCTAGTTTGAAGAGTTTGTCCAGGATCCAGAAGGATCTATGTAGTAGTGAGATTTTGAGCTTAGTTACATGTTTCCATATAAGTGACCAGCTTTTCTCATCTAGGTGGCTGTATCCTTCTTTGAGGCAAGATGCGAACCACTTGTTCTGGGATTTTTGTATGGCACTGAGAGAGTGTTCCTGAGGATTTTATAAAGTTTAGAGGCTTGGTGGCCTTGAGATGCGATTAAAGTTATTTTTCTTAGAATGCTTGGGGTTTGCAGTTACAGGATGACTTGGTTATGATTGATCGCAACTCAGAGTTTAAGGAAATTGTAAAATTCTTTGCCAGGAATGTTAGAGCACAATTGTATGTATGACAAAAGGATCGGATAGGCATTGTCAACAACATCCTTAATGTACAAGGTATTATGTGATGTTCAGGTGTGCCAGTGGAGAGTTTTACCATCGATTTATATTAATGGGTTGTCCCACAGAGGCGTAGGAGTCCTTGATTTTGACTATACATTTGTTGTCTAAGTGTTGAGTTTGTATGAGCTTGTTTAGGAATCTGAGTTCTCTCTGGCGTGGCTTCGAGGGCAGAGAAAATGGCCGCCTGAATTACGAGCTCCGGCAGCCGGGGGAGAATCCACCCAAATATCGCCCTTGATCCACCATCTCCAAGCCCGAATGCAGCAGGGTTGAACACCATATGGCATGCTTAACTCAAAGAGGCGATTTCTGAGTCTCAACACCCTTTATGTGAACAACACAGGCCGACCCCCTAGACCTTCAGCAAAACCCTGCGGGACATTAAAATGGTGCTCTAATGATCAACACACCCACTACGCACCTGCCATGCGCTCTGCCCATGACCGTGAAAGACTAAGGAAGCAGTCCTCACGATATTCTGAGGTTAAGCGCTCACCCCCACCACCTTACACAGCCCCATGGTGACTTGCAGCCCCAACATAGCATCTGGGGCCTACCGTGCACAGCTTGGCAAGATGGTGCCACGATGACTCACTGTTCTGCGCACCTGCATATCACAGCACCAGAGGCCGTAGAAATAATCTACACTGAAGCAAAACCACAAGTTCTAGCGATCTGAAGTGAACCCATAAGGTAAAGCACATACCTTTGCCTTCATCTTCCTGGGCCATAGAAGGTGTGCGTCCCGCTTCCTGGTGCGGGGCCTGCCGCGTCACAAACAGCCAGCACTGCAAGCTCTGGTAGATGGTTCCGCATCTACCAGAGCTTTCTAACCCTGAAAATAACCTTTCTAATAGCGTTCACATCACTACGCAGAGTCAGTGAGCTACAAGCACTTACCATACAGGAACCATACCTGCAAATCCATAAGGACCAACTGGTCCTCAAAACAAATCAACAGTTCCTACCAAAGGTGTTTTCACAATTCCACATCAACCAAAGAATGCAACTGCCAGCATTTTTTCAAAAACCAAAGACACCAGCAGAAAAAGCCCTATACACACTGGACTTGCGGAGGGCACTAATGTACTATCTACAAGAAACAAAGGGTTTTGCAAAGGAAACCAATTAATAGTCTCATTTGCTAGGCAAGCAGAGGATCCCCAGTGACCAAAGGAACAATCGCACAATGGATAGTGGAGACTATCAAAACCTGCTACACCAGAGTGGGAAAGACATTACCTGTGCGTCCTAGAGCACACTCAACCAGGACAAAGGGTGCAACACTTGCATTCCTAGCAAACGTACCCATTGACGAAATCTGCATGGCAGCAACCTGGTCATCACCACACACTATTGCCTGGATATCCAAATTAACGCGGAGGCACAGGTGGGACAGAAGATACTACACCTGTTTGCCAACACGTCCACATTTCAGCCCAACCAACCCAGGGGACAGGATACCGCTACATAATGTAATGCACAGCATGTTAATCCACAAAAGAATTCATGCTGCAAAACGAAATGGTTACTTACCAGTAGTAGTAGTTTTGCAGCTTGAAAACGTTTCTGGATTCACATGCGACACACCCGTCTCCCAAGAAATGGAAGGTGTATCAAACAAGTGGTAAGAAAGACCACTATTGGGAGAAGAAAAAAATAATCTGATGATGGCAACCACGCACAGGAACTTCCACGTCACCGTCTGACATCACACAAGAGATGGACTTACCACTAAATGGTGGTCGACGATGCCCACTCAAAAAAAAGACCAGGACAATTCCGAACCCAACCACTAGATGGCGGAATAATGCACAGCATGTGAACCCAGAAATTCTTCAAGCTGCAAAACTACTCCTACTATTAAGTAACCATTTTATTTTATACAATGCAGATAGTGAATGAATAGTCATATATGCCTGTAGCTAATCATTCTTCCCATGTAGATCCTTGCATGATCCCTTTGTTACCATTTGTGCAAGTTAACATACTGTGGTAACTGTAGCATGCACCTTTGACATTGTCCAATAAACAAAAAAGAGGCTACCTCAAAAAAATAAAAAATAAAGCACTCTTTTTCTGTTAATGGAATTAAAAAACACATTGGGCAGGAATAGACTGTCAGTGGCACAGACAGGAATCCTTTGTTTTACCAATACCATAATCTGGTCAGACCAGCTGTGTTCCTTAAATGCTATAAGTTCCTGTGTTTAAATGCAATTTTATGTTTAACCTCCGTAAATGTTTCGCTACCGGGTGATATTTTGGCACCCACGCTAGTAATTGCAGATCTGATTTTATTAACCGTGAAATTTTTCTCTCTTCATTTTTCCCCTCCCTTTTTTGGTCTTCAAAACACAGTGTTCTAAATTCTTTCTTTCTGTGAATGGTTTTCGTAACATGTCCCTTGGCCCCTCCATGCAACCACAAACCAAAAATAAGTCATTTTCTTCATCTAAGGTCATGTGCTTCTTTACAGGAAAGGAACAAAGTGATATGTGCAGATTTGTAACCAGTGTTTGAGGAATTTATGGTTTACAAATATTTTGAACTAATGTTGCGCTCTCTCACTAATACAGACATGGAATAAGAAGTAAGCAAATGAGATTGACAAGGAGGCCAACCAATGATGAGCAATATGCTGACCCAAACCTGTTTATCCTCTATACATATTTCGCTACCGGGTGATATTTTAGCACCCTGAGTGGTAATTACAGATATGATTTTATTAACAGTAAAATTTTTCTCTCTTTATTTCCCCCCACCTTTTTTGTGGTCTTCAAAAAACAGTGTTCTAAATCCTTTACTTCTGTGAATTGTTTTTGCAACATATCCCTTTGCCTCTCCATGCAACCACAAACCAAAAATAAGTCCCTTTCTTCATCTAAAGTCACGTGATGCTTTACAGGAAAGGAACAAAGTGTTATGTGCAGGTTTGTAGCCAGTGTTTGAGGAATTTATGCTTTACAAATATTTTAACTAATGTTGGGCTCTCTCACTGACGCACACTTAAATTGTTGGGTGGTGTCAAGTGGCTCAGCCTAGTCAGAAATTACAAATCAAGATAAAGTATAAAATATAATTTGACTTCAATCTTCACTCATCAAAACTGAAATGGGTGCGTTGGTGGTTTGGTTAAAAGAAAATGGGTTGTATCTCAAACCTCTCCCAATGCCACCCTCTCAACTGAATTAAAATTAGTGAACGCCTAGTGTTCAGCCGTTTCACAACTCACCTGACTAAACTCAACCTACTTGTCCCCTTTCAGTCTTTTTTCAAAGCGCCCAGTTGATCATAACAAACCCTACTCAGTCCTCCATCTTATTGGACTTGTCTGTCACATTTATTCTGTGGATCTTACTATCTTATCCGCAACCCCCACTGCTCTGAGCATTACTAGCACTACACACAGATGGAACTCATTGCAGCCTACAAAAAGGTCCATCATGGTGCTCATCGAAATTCCCTGAACACTGCCTCTGGTTAGAGTCCCTACAGGGTTTAGAACAGATCCCTTAAGCATGCTTGCCCTGTACTTCTTCTTTGGGCACCATCATCTCATCCTTTGGTTCATCCTATCATCTCTTTTCTGAGGACACTTAGATTCTTCTCTTGCGCCCAATATTTGTAATTCTTATCCAGGATTGAATCTCTCAATGCAATATGTCACTGGATGGCCCTGTGGCTGCTAATGCTCTCAATTCTGGAAAAAACTGAGATTACCTTATTCCCAGCATCCTGCTTGCTTCTTAGTTCCATCTCATTCCTACCAACCATTTTGACACCTTATTATATCTGCAGGAGACAAAAATAACCTGAGGGAGTCCCTTAATTTTGTGCAGTATTTACTATGACTTTGATAGGTCTTGATTCACAACGCACATGGACTTCCAGATATCATATATATACGTGCATGGGGAAATGAAAGAGCCCAGTTATTATGAACTGACCAGATTTTACCAGCGAGAGCCAATAGGCCTTCTCCTCTGAAAACTACTCTTTAAGTATATTTGCCTAGTTTCAGGCTTTTTTTTCTTTTCTTTTTTGGTCATATGATCGAAAAAGAAGAAAAAAAACTTCAAAAGTTGGAGGGAAAGTGTCACATTTGATTTGATTTAATTTGACTTCATGAAGGGATCCTGTAAAACAACCTTTCGGTCCTGACGAAAGCCATCGACCCATAGGGCACAAAGTTGGCTGAAACATGTTGACCTGGTTCTTCCAGAGATAGATGTGAGAGACACCTAATACCTCTCTTTTCCCATCTCGCATTTTTTAATCATACCAATACCTTTGATCTTCTTAATAAAATGTGTCTTTTCTAAAGGTAGGAGGTATTTTTTTTTAACCGCTTAACCGCGGCGGCAATTCCGCGGCAGTTTAGCGGAGTGGGCGGGGCCGCGTCGGCCAACGGACGTTCGCAGCACTACAGAGGTAGTGCTCGCGACGGCCGTTGGCCGACAGACGCACGCAACGGGTTAAAAAAATACTCAAATGGTGGATCCCATATGGTCTCAGATTCAAGATACAATCCCTCCTGGTGGAGGAAAAGACCCAATGATGTAATGATCAGTGGCTAAGTACGCCAACACATGCCTTTGGCGGAACAACACTGTTGAGGGTCTCACAACAATTTTGGTGTTGCCCTCCCCACCCCCTGTCTCAACACAGCTCTTCCACCCCTTTTGATTTTACATGTTCATTTAAGGGAAGTTGATTGGAACTTTAACTTCTCCCTCCCTGTTTTGATTCTTGAGATATTATAACTTTTCAACATGCTGCACATCACCCACGCTGCTCTACAACATAGCTTAAAGTCATTGGCAAAGCCAATAGCTGTGGCAAACACTTATAAGGTCCCAAAAGCTAGACCTGTTGGCTAGGCCAATGCTTGTTGGTATGTTACACTATAGGCTTTCACCTACAGAGACTTAAAGCTGTCTGTAGGTGAGACCTAAAGAGAAGTTGGACAATTTTTGCAGAGTTCTTCAGTAGCACGTCAAGCATAATGTCAACTGACTGACTGAAAGAGATAAAGTTGCCAGTAAACCTGTTTTGTTGCCCCCACTTGAGAAGTTTATTGCAGCCATGATGATCGTTCTCAGAAGGATGTTTAGTACTGGACGTGTTCTTCGGAGCAGACACTCCCACATGCATGTTTCAGCCTTACTCAGTTCATCATGGTTTCTTGCATTCATGCTCCAGTTGGCAGGGAGTTCTTTTTTCATGTCCAGTAGTGCGGAGGAAGTTCGTACATTCATAATTTTAAATGACCTCCCAGTACTCATTATATCTCCTGTTACCGCTCTAATTACTTTTTTACATCTGTTCCAAATGTGCTCACGCTCCACAAACCCATTATGTGCCCCATGCACAAGACTGGAAACACAGCAAACATTTTCTCACGTTTAGTCCTAATAAGTTCTCTGGTTATGTTTACACACTACTCCTTATAATCTTAACAAGGCTCGCATTTGCACCTATTAGCCCTAAATTAATTACTGGGCTTCAACACATCATTCGATTTTTGGCTATTTTGCAATACCAGAAAAGATTTTTCTTACAGTAGTACAAAGTATTTCTTTTATTTTACATTATATCTTTTCTTCTTACATATATGTTTTTCACTTTTGCTCAACCACTACTAGATCGTTTATCCCAACTTGACTGTACTCCTAACATGGCGCTGTTTTATTTTTGTTATATCTTGCCGTGTTGGCTTGTGACACCTCAATGCCGTTTTGGCTCGTGACACCTGTACTCTTGTAGAATGTTGAGACCTGCATTCCATTAGAGCAGGGTGGAACGGGCAGATGACAGTTGGGGACGGACCAAGGCACCCGAGTTGGGGAATAGATGCCTGTAATCTTTTGACTCATTGTGGAATAAACCTGAAGTTCAAACCTGCTCGCTGGCTGTATGTCTCGTATTTAACAATTTTGTTTATCCTACTTTGGTCCTTATCAGTCTATTAATAACTGATTAGATTGTGTCCTAGCTACCTGCCGTAACTACAAGGTACGGGATTTGACAGACCCATCGGGAGGTTTTCACTCATCTTGGATAAGCTAATTTATTTAGCAGTGAGGTTTACATGTGATACTCTCTTTGTTATTCCCCACACACTGAAAGACTTACTCCATTATGTGTATTCCTCCAAAATGATGCCTGCAGCTTGGATTCTAATTTTCAACAGCTCCAACAATTAGGATTATAAGAGTTTATAGCTACAAGTTTGGTTGGTAATATTTTGTAATTTCACCCGTTCAGAAGGTATCCATATATTGTGAGATCCTATTCTGTCTGAGAGGCAAATCACTGTTGGTTGTTTTGCACACTGTCATGTTGTGACTTGTACAGTTCGCTGATACAGGGTCACACCAAGACTTATTATATTTTATTTGGGAGTTATAGGTAATCCAATCAGGAGCATGTACATCTTTTTCTAGCCCTGATGAAGACGTAGGGTTTATTACCTGTCTGACGAAACACGTGCTGGCGGAGAGTTCTCCTGGAAGTCTCTTCTGATTGAAAATTGGTTGGATTTACTGTATCGATTTATAATTTGGAATAGATGAAGTCTTTCAGAACTTAAATCTTCACAATTATTTTATTCTACCCAAGAACTTATCCAGCCCAGCTCTCCACCCGGTGAGACACGGGCCCTTGAAATATAATTTTCTTATGAGAAATTGAGAGTCCACAGAGGATGGGAAGTGGGAATTTGGGGTTTCTACTGCAGGTTGCTAATTTCTACAAATGCTATCAGGATTTCTAGAACTGAATTTTGACTAGGAATATTTCGAGTGAAAATAGGTGAGTGCACCTAGTTAGTAACTAACCAGCATAGTCCGACTCTTTTTCTTGCTAGAGGGTGCTGCCACAGTTTTGTAGCCGCACCCATAGCTGCAGGGAGCCATGGTAGTTGAAACAAAAATCAGAAACCTTGTGGTGAACGCTTGCCTGGGCAAATATGCGTCCATATATGGGGGTTTTGTGAGGTGTAAAGAGATCTTATGATGATGATGACCCAGGCTCACTGATAAATGGCATTCTGCATTGGGATGAAGCCAAACCCTAAGTTATGCTTCTCTCTGCTACAAATTGGAATGACAGTGTTTTACTGCCCTCACATTTTTATTAATGTGTGCCATAATTTCTGGATATTTGTCATGGATTTAGGAGACCCCATATGAAAAAGTAAAGTAACATTGCACTAGCATCGGTGCTATTTTACTGTTGTTCAGCTGGTACATTGTTGCATGAATGCCCTGTCTCTCCATGTCACAGAGGATGCAAGGAAACAACAGCCCAAAAGTAACTACAAAGCTTCTATCAGGTCCGTCTGTTATGGACCCAAAATTATCTTGTTCACTTCTTGTTTTGCCCCTGTACGGTCACTAGTTATATGCATTGAAAGCATACTTCCTTCATGCACCATGTTTCAGTTGTGCTCATTTAGGTCATTGGGTAGCTGCAAACTCGGGATCCTGTCATACTTGTGATTAACTAAATAATTTTTTTTATTAAAACAATTAGAATACCCAAATATAGGCTGTATGATCATATTGTGTAAAACCAGTGTTAAGGTTACCCATTGTGTTCAGATAAATTTAAGTCAATTTAATTCTTATACGATTCTTGGTCTTAAGAAACGAACATCTTAGCCACCTATTAGCATGGACATTGTTTTAATATTTTCTGTTAAGCTGAACAGTACTTTTTCAATAACTGGTTTGGTAACTACTGGAAATGTCGGTTTCATTGGGGCGTATATTCATTGCAGACATTACTAGTGTACCACAAGGGGAGACCTATATTCTTGTTTATTCACAAAAATCTATTTTTAATAGTATGGCCAATCATATTATCAGCTAACTCTAAATGGCCAAAAGTTAGTGAGAATAAAAGCCACTTTGTTAGGGTGCACACAAAATGTTGAATTGACTTACACATTGTTTTATTAGTCTCTTAACGTGGTTAACCAAATTGACATATACCTGTGAAAACATGATACCTCTGATGAACAGTTTTCTGGATCACTAACACTGAGCCACTAATCAGGACACACATGAACCGTAGCATTTTGTATTCTGATTTAAAGGAGAAGCATGGAAGATTCCATGCTATGACTGATCTGGTTATTATGAAGAGTTGGCCATGTCTTTTTAGCTCTGAAATGCTCCTGCAGTTTTTCAGAAATCCATTGAATGTGTAAGACCGTTTTTATTTTACTTTACTATGAGATTATTCCATTACAGAGTTGCAACTATTTACAAGATGATAAAAGTCTGACTAGAATCAGTACACTATTTAGTATACTGATATTCTAAATAATCCATTATAAATATCACGAACATTTAAAGGATTGTAAACACTTTCAATAGAATAAGGGCGCATTTTAGTTTGTTAATAATCGAAATCACAACATTTAGAGTTTTTAGAGTTTCTGTAGTACATCTGATAGTGAGTGAAGCCGCTATTAAAAAAAAAAAAAAACGTATTTACAAACGGATATCTTAATATCATTTGTGCAATGCACACACTGTCACTAGTGTGACCTTGTAACGCATTCCATAGCCTTGTGACTTTCCCGACAGCGCTTAGGTTATCATTGTAGAACAACGTTTTAGTCAGCTTGGGATAATGGGCTACAGGTATTATGTTGTTGTCATATTCTCAGCTAGGTGGTAACGTGTATGTTTATGGAGTTTTATGGTAAGACCAAGGAGCTTTGCTTATTGCCTACACGTTATACGTCAAAAGACATCCTTTGCTGGGTGGGTGGAGATGCAAGTTTGGTGTTTCTTGGTGGTGAATGCTGTTGGGGTACCATCGTAGCCGACCATATGCCATATCTGGTCCTTGTTGGGTGTATTTTATCAGTTTTGATCAATGTGCCCTTTTGGATGTTAGTGTGTGGGGAAACGTGGTGATTTTGTGAGCACAGTGATATCCCTCTGTATGGCATATCTGTGCTTTGTTGGCTGTATGTAAGCTGTTCAATATGATGTGTGGTGTTTTTGAAAGTTTGTGTGTTTGATGCTGCCAGAACCGTTGCATTTTGGCTTCTTGCTTGCCTATAGACATTTACGTGGTGCAGACCTATCAATGAGGCAGCGGAGTTCTGTGTGTTTTTACACCAAAGCAGCTAATAACAATAGGCTGAGAAATCCATGTGGTGATATTAACACACTCTGTGCAACCTTTTACTGACTAATGCTGTAAATTTTCACCAAGTAAGCTAATTACCGATTGGAACTGCACCTAATTCTCCTAAGCAGGAGGAGGATTCGTTTGTGTAGTTTGTCAGCCCCTAGGCTCTTCTCGCGTCACAAAGACACCCATAGGTACTCCTATCCTAGTTGGTTCATTGCTAAAACGCTAGCCTGCAAATGCGACGGTGAGACATAAAATGTTTCACAGTGCTGCTCAGAGAAAACAAGTCGGGCCGACCCCATTTCCCTTTTCTTTTTTGTATTCTTCCATTCTTTTAAATCCCATAGGCCCTTTTGAGGTCCCGCCTTCGACAGCGTATGCGCATGTGCTCTCACTTACAAGCGATATCGTATACAACAAAGGGCTTGCAGCCCCCCCCCCCTTGCTTAACATTGGTTGGCTTCATTGTCACTCTTATTTGCTGCTTTCACATTGGCCAGCGCATTCTGGCTTCACTTCCTCTTCTTTCGGCTGGAGTATGGACCAAGTACTGATTGCTTCAGCTTTATTGCTGTCCTTTCGCTGATTGCACTGTGACTGAGGTACTGCTTTTATTTTTTCTTCTTCCTTGTTGTCCTTGTTGAACCTCTTGACTTTTCTAGCTAAGTTTTACTATGCCACTTGCACTTCAAAGAAGTCCTTTTCTCCTTTAAAATTGATGTTTATTGTGACAGCCAATGTTATCTGCTTTCAAATGTATTTTCACCAAGACATGGACATGGGCACAAATGCTTTCTTTATGTGATCAGGTGTTTTGCCAAATGTCATTTTCTTTTTCCTGCATGGGAAGATTAACTGATTTGCTCAGAATCATCATGCTGAGACCTAACAAGCATTGGAAACCCAAAAGCTATTGCCTTTGAGACTTTAGTCTCTGCCATTGCCTTTTGTTCATATAGCATTGGTATTGCTGACTTTGGCAATGATTTGTAGCCAAGCTGTATATCAGCGTGGCTGCTGTGCAGGTGGCTAAAATTAATAATAAAAAAGGACTATGATGCATCCAGAACAAACACACTTAAAAAAAAAAATAAGTGCAGTAGCCCTAGCTGTGTCATAGTGCTTTTTAAAAAAATTGTTTTAGCCACATTGCAAAGCATCTGCGCTGCTGTACAGCATGGCTACAAACCAAAGCCAATAGCTCTCATAGGCTTGGTCTCTTGGCTTTGGCAATGCTTGTTTTGTTTATGTATAAATAAGATTATATTGTCTTCCCTAATTTCCTTCCAGACAATTACAGCCTCATTTTTAGCAGTGAGAAATGCCATTTCAGGGTGAAAAGCATAAACAGGCAAGTAAAGGGCAAGCACTGTTGCACCAAAGAAGTACCCTTCTTCCCTTGACTTTACTTGAACGCCATCATGGCACAGAATTCATAAACGAGTCATTTTGTCTTACTCAAGCGGTTCTCTGAAGGTTTTGAACTGTCAGCCCTGCAATAAACATTTTATGTTTTCAGGGGTGAAGTTCTCCCAGTATTTTAAAGCCTGTCCTGACTGCAAGGCATAGACATGAACCAGGTCTGAACTGAGTAAAGAGCACCTTGTGGCATTAGCTAATTTCTCAATTTAAATTCCCAATCAAACTAATTCAAATCTGTTTCCTCATCATATCATTCAAAACTCTTGATGTTGCTTATAGGATATATGAGTGTTCAAGATTATGTGTTTGTATCTGCACGAGGATCTATATGCATATGGGGATTTGTGGTTCTGAGATACTTCTCTGTGGATCAGTAGGTGGATGATCGATGGACAAGTGAGTCTCTGTGTTTACAATATTTGTAGTTTGGAGATCTGTAGCTGTGCTGTGAGAGGCATTTTGCAAAATGAGTGTGAGAGATAGGATTGCAGATTGTGTATGCGGACCAGTAGTTCTTGTGTTTTCCATCCAGCTGATGTTCTGTTTCAGGTAAAAGAAATGACTTTATCAACCTTTTAGGCTCCAGAGTACGAATTCCATATAGAGAAACATCACCCACGCCAGTTTTTTTTATAGGGGCTGAAATAATGATTCTTTGAATGTATGAAAGTCTGGCATAGCCAGGTCGCCCACCAACATGCATCTTCCCAGAAAAATATGTTGGCACAAATACATAACAGATGTCGAGGGCTTGTATAGGTTTTAAATAGGTATCATTCCCCGTCAGTTATAAAAATAAATCGAAGTACGCATTGACCATGTCAATCGTTTTGGGTATTGTGTGATGGAATGTTTTCTTAGGCTTCCATAAGGCAAAGAGTGGAGGTACCACCTGAACATCAGTATTCAAGTCCTCCATCGCCTAGGCAGACCAAGTACAGCATAGACAACAGCAGCACAAGACACATGCACATTCATTCTCACTGTTGCCCACTCGCAGCCTCTCTCTAATGAAGGGAGCAACAGTGCGTGACCTTCCTAGTCAACAAAACAAAAGAATCAAATGTATTTCAGACAGCAGCGGGGCAAGCTTCCATCACAGAATACGTACAACTTGTGGAATAGCAGTACTAAGTTCCTCACAGAAGAAGCAGCAGTGCAGACGTGGGTAGTGCCTCTGAAGTGGTGTCACTCCTTGCACCAGCCATACTTCAGTTCACTTCGTTATTGGTTAATAAAAACCATAGCAAAAGCAGAGAATCAATTCTCAACCTGCAAACAGAAGACAAAATGAACAGATTGGTCAAGAATTTAATGACGGAAAAATATAAAATAATAGAAGAAAAATATAAAGCAAAGCATTCAGTCAGTTACTAGAGAATATTTGATATCACAGTGAGTTCATTGATAAAAACTTTTAAATTATGTTTACAAATTTGACCACATAGCTAGTCAACCTCAAATCCTAGTTAAGTCAAATTTGATCAGCATGTGTTTTAACAATGTTTTCTTCTCTTTTGTAAGAAGTGGGCAAATGCAAAACAAGCAGATCAAATTTTCTGAATACGGTTTGAACACTCTGCAGTTATGTTATGTTACATTTTTTTTATAAAGCGCACGTACACCAGGTTGGTTTCATGGCGCTACTCTGAGAGGTGCCGGAGCCCTGGAGACTTACTCATAAGCTTGTCTAAATAGCCAAGTCTTGAGGAGCTTCCTGAAGCTCAAGAGGTCTGTACAACATCTGATTTCAAAGGGGAGGGAGTTCCAATATCCGGGAGCTAGAACGGCAAACCTAGCACCGCCCAGACGCTTCAGTTTGAAGGAGGGTGTTGACAGAAGGTGCTTGTGAGCCAAACGCAGGTTGCGCGTGGGTGTGTGCCTTTGAATAAGGCTGTCCACAAATTTAGGGTTCATGCCATTCAGGGATTTAAAGATGATACAGCATACCTTGAAGGCGCATTGCTGTGTGATAGGGAGCCAGTGCAGCTTCCTCATGAGGGGTGTGACATGTTGTTGCCTAGGTTGCTGAAAAATCAGTCTCGCTGCCTGGTTCTGTACCAGTTGCAAACGTTTAGTTAAGTATAGTGGAACACCAAAGTATAGGGAGTTAGCGTAATCAATATGGGACATAACCATGGCAAGAACCACCTGAGTCAGGGCTTCCTGGGTGAGAAATCTTCTGATCTTTCTTATTTTCCTCAACTGGTAGAAGCAAGTTGAGATCACTGAACCAATTTGGGACTTCATTGTAAGATCGCAGTTAATTGTTACCCCAAGACTTTTAGCTGAGGCGGATGAGGTGAGGGGTTGGCCCAGTTCCTTTGGCCAAAAAAGAGGGCTCCAAGGGTTATGGGTACCCCCCGTTAGAACCAGTTCAGTCTTGTCCGGATTGAGTTTCAAGTGATTGCTGTTCATCCACCCGCTGATGAGTAGCATGGTGGTCTGAAAATCACGGTCCGATTCAGGAGAGTTGCTGATGGAGAACATTAGTTGGAAGTCATGAGCGTAGTTGAATGTGCAGACTTTCCTCTCTTTCAAGGCTCGAATCAGTGGGAGGAGATAGAGGTTGAACAGAAGGGGGGATAGTGAGGAGCCTTGCGGGACTCCACATGTAGTCCTCATCTTTGGAACTGTAAACTGGGCAATGCGAAGCGACTGAGAGCGGTTTTCCATGAAGGAACTGATCCAGCTGAGAGCTGATCCCTGGATCCCTGCGTCTCTGACACGATCGACCAATATACCGTGGTCAACCGTGTCAAAAGCCGCGGAGAGATCAAGCAGCACCAGAGCCTGCGGAGAGCCCCTGTCGGCCTCCTTCCGGAGAGTGTCCAATACCGTCAAAATGACAGCCTCTGCGGAGTGTGCTGGGCGGAACCCTGCTTGATGGGGGTCGAGATATTCAGACTGTTCCAAGAATACGGAGAGGCATCTGGCCACGTAAACTTCCAAGACCTTAGCCAGGTATGGAAGCAGAGAGATCTGGCGGTAGTTCGTCAGGGTTTGAGGGTCAGCCCCTAACTTCTTCAGGAGGGGGACGACAGTTGCCTCCTTGAAGGTTTCGGGGACATAGCCCTGGGACAGTGACTCGTTCAGAAGTGATAGAGCTGGTCCGGGGAGAGCGGTAAATGCTTCTTTTAAGATGCCTGGAGGGCAGCAGTCCCTGGGTGAACCCGATTTTACCTTTGACAGCAAGTCCAGAAATGTCTGGTTGCTTATTGTCGGGAATTGTTCGAGAGTGCAAGGGTTTTTTGGTACAATGGAGCTAGCCTCTGGGTTTGGGCATGCAGGAATGCTGGCCTTAGTTTTGTAATCTTGTCAATGAAGAAGGTGTTCAGGGAGTTGCATAGGGTTTGAGAGGGTGTGGGTTTTGTAGTGACTCTGTCAGGATTGGACAGCTCATTAGCAATCGAAAAAATTTCTTTGGACCTGTTAGTGGCAGTCAGAATTTTTGAGGAGAAGTAGGCGGCTTCGGTGGTTAGAATAGCTTTTTTGTAGTCGTTCATAGCAGCTAAATAGGTCAGTTTGTCCTCAGGCAGGTAATTGCATCTCCACTTCCTTTCAGATTGCCGAAGGGCTAATTTTTGGGCTTTTAGGTCAGTGGAGAACCGTCTCTGTGCTTCATGACGTCGGGCTAGGTTTATTTTCCTGAGAGGTGCATGTTTGTTGCTAGCTGCTAATAGCCAAGCTGTTAAGTTTTCCTCACTGAGGTGGATAGATGGTTGATTGGGTGGGACTGTGTTGGCCAGTGTATTGAGGAATAGTGTTTTATTGGTGTTATTCCAATTCCTTGCTGTCCCCCCTTCAGTGGTGGGGGTTTTGGCCATGGTGATGTTATTGATGGTAAATTTGATTAGATAATGATCAGACCATGTGCAGGGAGAAACCGACAGGGTAGACGTGTCAAGGTTGGCTGTCCATACCTGATCAAGTGTGTGCCCTTTAATATGTGTGGCAGAAGACACCTGCTGAGTGAGATTTAACCCCGTGAGTAGGTCGGATAGTTCAGTGGATTGGGGACCACCCGAAGTATCGTTTGCCCAGTAGTTGAGATCGCCGATCAGCAGGATTTTTGCGTGGTTGGTTATTAGGTGAGCTGCCTGTTCGCCCAGGGATTGTGGAAACAGAGGCATGCTCTGAGGGGGCCTGTAGAGCAATACACAAACCAGGGGGGCTGCGTCAGATTCTAGTTTGATCACAAGGTTATCTACTGAAGGTAGATCTAGCGGCGTTAATGTGGTGAATTTCCGGTCGTGGCGTATTATGGCGGCTACTCCTCCACCTCTTTCCCCTGGGGGCGGTTAGTTTGGAGGATATAGTAGTCCTTGGGTAGGGCAGCCAAAATGTCAGGGGAGGGATCCTGAGAGAGCCAGGTTTCTGTTAGCAGAAGGATGTCAGGTTGCTCAGACTCCAGTAAGAGAAATATGTCTAATTGATGTTTTACCATGGAGCGGGTATTTGGATAGAGGACAGATAACGCCTGAGGTCTATTTCTATCCTGTATCTGGGTGTGCCCTGCACTGTGGATGGGGCGTGAGAGTTCAGGGAAGGAGGCTCTGGTTACCATGATCCCATGCTTGACCAGGCTGGTGCAGGTGGAGGGATTGAGTATGAGCTTGGCAGAGTGAAGCTGTTTAAGATCGGCTGAGGAGTAGGCTGTGATTTGGGCATAATAACGGGCCCCTGGCCGCGGACGGGCGCAGACGGGCTTGCCTTTGGCGCGCCTTCGCCATGCTATTGGGGCCCTTGAGCTAGCTAGATCTGAACTCCCAAGTTGCAGTAAAAAAAACTCAGAGGTGTATGTAGGATTTACGAATGGCTTTATTAACTGGGCTTTACTAATAGTGTGGCAAGATAAAGGCAGTATAGCTGATTTCAAGATATTTAATTGCCTTCAGTCACCCAAATTGGCCACATCACTGGTCACTGAGCCGTAATCGCGAAGTGCAGAACAGAGGTAGAATCGGTCAAAGCTTCTTCTAGAGACAAGTTGGTAATGGCTTCCCTGAGGTACATGGTCTATGGTGGCATAACCTTCGCTTCAAAACCAATTGATATCTACAAAATATCCTTCAAAGGACCACCTGGCGCTTGCTCCAAGTTGAAAATTGCCACTAACAAGTGTCTCATTAACTTAAAGATCCTGGTTGGCCAAGTCAAAATCGAGCCTGGTTTGGGCATGAGAAGTCGATTGTGGTAGGTGAAAAATACCTCTCAAGACTGCGGATTGAGCAAATTCAAACCATGGAACTTGTTTCGCCGGAAAGGCAGTATGACTATATGTGAGCGAAGGGAAGAGTTCTGGATTTGAAAATCACACTTTGCACTTGCCACTCTCTTTACAGCCCTGACAGTGTTCTGGGCAAGATGTGACTGTTGCAGTAGAGGAAACATCCTGTGCACTCAAGGAGCACTCAGTGGCACAAGGTGAGGTCCAGGAAAGGAGCCACAGTGCAGGAAAGCAGTGGGAGGGATGAACAGAGAGAGGAGCAGGAGGTGACACTAATGTGTCTTGGGTGGATCTCAGCAGCAGATAGTCACTGAAACTATAGCAAGATGAAGAAGAGTCTTTTCACCAGGAAAGATCGCTTGCATAAGAGTCACTGGGGTCTTCCGACTCCCTCAGATTTGGACTTTGGCTCGCTATGACAGATAAGCAGAGGTAGCCAGCCAGTCAATAGTTAACTTCTCTGTTCTCATACTCCTAGAGCCTACCAACTGGACAAAGGTGGGGACCTGTACCAGGTAAAATATTGTGCCAGAGGCATGCATGCTTCGACTATGTGGGCCCACAGCAACTGAACCACTGACAAGGCGCACAAGCACTGGTTCTCCTTGACTGTAATTAGGGAACACACAATATCTGTTAATATAGTAATAGCAGACCCGAGACCTCTGTTTTAAGTAGTTAACTGACCAAGGAAATTCACCATTAATGATATACTTAATGACATGGACCTAGGGCCATGGTGGCTTCACTTATTAGATAACAGTGAAGGCTGGAATTGCATGTACCTTGATCCGTCCACTTTGCTTAGCGAAGTGGGCAACGTGGGGCATTCTGCTAAGAAAGGATATGTGTTGCATCCGACTACTTTCTACAGTGTTGATGAAGATAAAAAAAAAAATTCTAATGTGGGCTGATAACCTAAAAAGCATGTCTTGAAAGATGTCAGTCCAGTATGTTTGCCCTTTCGGTCATTACTCCAGTTCCTAAAGAAAGTTTGCTGCTGATATGTGGAATGCAACGTAAGGCAACTATAAGACATTAAAGCTGAACGTATTCCATATGTTAACATTGATAAATCTGTGTAGTCCTCTTGAATGGTAATGTCATTATTGCCAAACGATTAGAATGTCAAGTCTCCGAAGGTAAACTTTGATACCTCTTTCACTAGCCAAAACCATTGCATTTTCAAGTTGGGAATATATACGTTTCCCAAACTGTGGGGCGTGCCCCACTGGTAGGTTATCAGCCGATTTCTGCTAAGTCGCGAAAGAGCAATGCATGAAAATGCCTTGACAATTGGTATTTTATCTTGTCACATTTACTGTGCTTCAAAGACAGAGGTCAAATGTCAGGCTATGTCTACTGACAAATTGTTGCTTATATTTTTTAACTTGCGTACTGGTGTTTTTTTTCTCTGACTGCAAAGCTAGAGGAGCATTTAAAGTGAACTATGTGACAGTCTTGTTATGGTACATGTCAATCAATCAATCAGGTATTTATAAAGCGCGACTACTCACCCGTAAGGGTCTCAAGGCGCTGTGAAACATGTGAAAGGAAAGATTGTACGGTGTCAAAATGTAAATACTTGTAAATGAACTGTGCACATATTTCAGAATATATGAGCAGCCAGGAAAGCAAAAATGAAGCACATTTTTTTGGAATTCTGAAGTGTGATGGAAACAAACATTTTTTTAGGATTCAAGGAAATCAAGACACGTTTGCATGGTGATACACAAATGATATTCACTGAAACCCAATTTCCATAATTGTGTCCTATATAATTTCATTAGTAAAACTGTATGGCTGTGCAAATTTAGTGCCCATTTCAGTGGAAAATGTGCTGCCTGTAAATTACGCTTTAGTAATATATTTGCGACCGTGTGCTCCAAAATGCATCACTGGCTACATACTACACCCTGAACACTCTCCTGCTGAGCACCTTTGCTACACTTTGTGTGAAGCTAGGAATTTTCACAATCCGTATGACTTCAGTGATGTAACATAGATGTCAGCACCCCCACTGTGAAAATTGTTACAGCAGCACTGGTGCAAAGGTGTTGAACTATGTCCAGAAGTCCAGTTTTAAAACAAACATTTGCAAGTATTCCCAAGCAAGACTCTGGGTGAACCTTCCAGCATTTTTTTCAGCTGTTCTTTTTACTCACAAAGCCATTTTAACAGAGAATGTACTCATTACTCGTAATCATACACAATCTCATTTGTGCATGACTTTTACACATAAATTGAGAAATATGGATGAGGCCTAACGGACAGAGCCGCCGACTTCGGATCTGTGGAACCAGGTTCGGGTCCTGGTATTCTCTCTGGGCAAATCACTTAATTTCCTGTGCTTAAAATAAAATGTATCTGACCTTAAGTGATGTAATGTGGTGCTCAAGTAACACGACACATCCAGTGCCCTTTATTTTATATATATATATATATATTATTCTCCAAAGATGCAACGCACTCCAATTTCCAGTTTTAAAGCTTTTATTGTTAGCTTAACTGGCTCCAACCAACGCGTTTCAGCCCAACGAGGCCTTTGTCACGGTCAGTGAGTCCCTCTTTTGTGTCACTATTTATACCAATCACCTATTGCCTTTAATGCAGCATTGTGGGAAACGTAGTGCTAGTTTATATTATACATGAATATTTACACTATTTACAAAGTTTTCCAGTTTTCAGGTGACAATTCATTACTTTACATTACAGTAATCAATCATTGCAAGCATTTCATTACATTCAGAGTTACCTTAATTAAACGTTTAGTACATTAAATGAGTCTTTTTTCTATTTTAAACTAAGTGTCTTGTTTTTAATGTCCATTCCTTTCCACTTAAATGGTCTCAATCCAGGTGTACAAAAAGTTCCTCATCATTATTGATCCCATAAGGGGTCTTGGTTCTTAGCCTGATTATATATCTTGACTCTGTTTGGCGTAGTTTCCTGATTCTATCACCCCCTCTTTCGTGGTTTTCTATGGCGTGGATTCCAAAGAAGCTCATGGCTCTCCAGTCACTGTTTTGACACACCATCATGTGTTTAGCTGTGGCGTAGGAAGTATCTTTATTTTTTACGGCTCGAATGTGCTCAAGGATTCTTTTTTGAGCATACATATTGTACTTCCTATGTATTGCATGCCGCATTTACATTGGATGACATAGACTACAAACTTTGTTGCGCAAGTGATAGTTTGTTTGATTTCAATCGTCTTGCCTTGGAAGTCCTGTATGTTTTTGCGATTCACTCCAATTTTACATGCCTTGCACGTGATGCATTTCACAAATCCCTTTTGCTGTTGGCGCAACCAATTCGTTGGTGTTTCTTCTTGAAAGTGGCTTCTTACAATTAAGTCCTTTATTAATTTGGTTTTTCTGTATGTTATCATAGGTCTAGGTCCCAGTACGGATCCAATGTCCGGGTCATTGGATATCAGGTGCCAGTATTTTTGGATATTTTTTGTGATTAGTCCACTTTTTTTACTGTACGTCAGAATACATCTTGGCGTATTTTGTTGATCATTTTCTGTTGTCATTTTCTCCTTTTTAGTGATCAGAGTTTCTGTTCTTGTTTTCTTTTGTATTTTTTGTCTGCCTTTGCGTAATGTGGTTTCATTGTATCCTCTTGATCTTAATCTTTTGATGTTTCCTTTATTCTCTCTCTTGCGTCGTCTTCTTTTGAGCAATTTCGTTTCATTCTAGTAAATTCACCATAAGGGATACTTTCTAAAAGAGGTTTGGGGTGAAAGCTTCTACCATGTAATATGCTATTCGTTGCTGTTTCCTTTCGGTATAAGGTGGAATGAATTTGATCCCCCTCTATATATATCCAGGTGTCAAGGAAAGCTATACCTCTTTTGCTTGTTGCGCATGTGAACCTTGGGCCTAAGGTATTTTCATTCAATATTTCAAAATATTCCGAAAAGTTTTCCTCAGAACCGTTCCAAATTATAAACAAGTCGTCAATAAATCTGACCCATAAAATTATGTTGTTCATCTGATTCTCATTTTGTGTATTCCAGGCTACTTCCTTTTCCCACCACCCCATCACGATGTTCGCGTAGTTTGGCGAAAAGGAAATGCCCATGGCAGTTCCACACTCTTGCCGATATAGGTCATGATTAAAGAGGAAAACGTTATTTGTCAAGCACAGTTCTATCATTGTCAATAACATTTTCGTGTGCTCCAATTCAGATATATATACACCAAACCCCTCCAGTCACGAGGGGTATATATATATATATATATTATCTACTGGCGGTCGCCAGTAGATAGTTATAGTTACAACCTATTATCCATAGGAAATCCGCGACATTCTATTTGAAATAACGTTGGCGCCGGTTGACGAATCTTCGTGAAAGTTTCCAACTTGTTGGGGCGCTCCGCTCCGACCCTGAAAGTCTCGGGGTGATACGTGAAGCGGGGGCCGAGAAAAAGGGGGGTCCCAAAACGCGTTTTCCCCATTCATTTTTCCATAGGAACCTTTAGTCGCAGCTACAGCCCGAACTGCTGAACGGAATTACACCAAATTTGGCAAAGACTGGTGCCTTTTGCTTAAATGGTGTAAATCCGTTCAGTAGTTCCTGAGAAAATCAAAAGTAAAAGTACATATATATCTATGGGCGCGTCGGATACGCGTACCCTCAGCGCACCCTGCGCGCACCGTCCCGATCACGAGCTGCCTGCTAATTGGCTGTCAGCTGGCTGTCAACATTCCGATTCAGGAAGTGTTGGCAGCCATTTTGTCCCTCGGTAGAACCGAGGGACAGAAACAAGTGCGCAAAGCGCAAAAGGGGGCAGGGTAGAAACACCCTAACCCCCTAGGTGTGCTCAGGGGTCCCACAAGGACCCCCTGGGCAGAAAAAGATTTTTTTTTTTTAAATCGGCGGGATGCGCTTAGGGTGCACGTATCCCGCCGAGAAAAAAAAGAAACAAGTGCGCAAAACGCACAAAGGGGGCAGGGTAGAAACACCCTAACCCCTAGGCCTGCTCAGGGGGTCCCACAAGGACCCCTGGGCAAAAAAGCATTTAAAAAAAAAATCGGCAGGATGCGCTCAGGGTGCGCGAATCCTGCCGAAAAAATCGAAGCGCGGTCTCCCGCGCTCGATAGTCATTGGCCCTCGGGTGGCCCAAGTCCCGGGGGCATGGTGGGGGGATAATTTAATGTGTGGGGGCCTCAAGGGCCCCCAAGCCCCGGGGACCGCCACCCCCGGGGCTTTTTAAAAATGGTGCGGGAGGGCTCTGAGCCCTCCCGCAGCCCCGGGGACCACCACCTCCCGGGGCTTTTTTTAAAATAATTTAATAACCTGTGTGGGGGGCTCCAGCCCCCACACGCCCGGGACCGCCACCTCCCCGGGGCACTAACAAATTAAAATGGGGGTCCGTTTTGGACCCCCGAAGCCCCGGGGACCACCACCTCCCCGGGGCTGTGCTGATGTAGGGAGGGGGCCGCGCGGCCCCCTCCTGGAGCCCTTGATGGCCCTGGGGACCACCACCCCCCAGGGCCGGCTCCTGCAGTGTCCCGGGTGCCTACCCCGGGACACTGTAGTTTGCTATGGCAGGACGGAGCCTCGCGGCTCCCGTCCTGCCATAGCAAACTGCTTTGGATATTGGAAGAGAGAGCAGGAAACCTGCTCTCTCTTCCAATATTCAAAGCGATTGCTTTTCCACATGGGGAGCAGCATGTCAGCTGCTCCCCATGTGGAACAGCAATGCCGGCTCCCAAGGGACGTGGGGAGCCGGCGGGACTGTGGGGGATTGGGGACCCCCACAGTCCCCAACGGAGAGGGCCAGCCCCGGGGATGGGGTCCCCGGGGCAAGTAGTGGCCCAGGAGGGGGCCACGCGGCCCCCTCCCCAAATATGAAAAATTAAAAAAATTAAAAAAAGGAAAGGCCGGCCCCGGGGATGGGGTCCCCGGGGCCTTAAATGGCCAGAGGAGGGGGCCACGCAGCCCCCTCCAAAGAATAAAAATTAAAGGCCATGCCCCGGGGATGGGGTCCCCGGGGCCAATACAGGCCCAGGGAAGGGGGCCACGCGGCCCTCTTCCCGTTTTTTTTTAATTAAAAATTTAAAAAAGGGGTAAGGCCCTGGGGGATGGGGTCCCCAGGGCATAAAAACAGGAAAAAGGAAGGGGGCTACACAGCCCCCCTTCAGGGGACAAAAAAAAAAATTTAAAAACGATCGGCCCGCAGGCCCCGCCCCCTTCCTTCACCACTCTGCAAACGCGCCCCCTGGCGCGTTTGCAGATGGGGAACGAATTCACCTTGAATACTGGGGGTCCCTGGGGGCCAACTAGCCCACCTGGAACCTCCAATATGCGCCAGGGGGCTGCGTTGCAGAGATGTGTAGAGAGGCCACACCCCTTTTTACACCTCTCTGCAACGCAGCTCTGTGGCGCTTTTGGAGGTATATGGTGGGCTAGTTGAACTCCGGGACCCTCAGGATTCAAGGGACTTAATCCCCCAACTTAAAACGCGCCACGGGGCGCATTTGCACAGTGGTGAAGGGAGGGGCGGGGCTTCAGGTGACATGTGTGCAAACAGGCCCCGTGGCGCGTTTTAAGATGGGAATTAAATCCCCTTCAATCCTGAGGGTCTCTGGGGCCAACTAGCCCAACAGGTACATCCAGAAAGCGCCACAGAGCTGCGTTGCAGAGAGGTGTAAAAGGGTGTGGCCTCTCTACACGTCTCTGCAACGCAGCCCCTGGCACATATTGGAGGTTCCTGGTGGGCTAGTTGGCCCCTAGGGACCCTCAGGATTCAAGGGGACTTAATCCCCCAAATTAAAACGCGCAACGGGGCGCGTTTGCACAGATGTCACCTCAGGCCCCGCCCCTCCCTTCACCATTGTGCAAATATTCCTCTAAAATCAGCCGAAATACGAATTCCGATTTACTCACCTGTTATCAGGAGAGACCTCAGTGCTGCATCTTTCAGCCCAGTACTGGTCCTGAAAAGTAATTTTAACCGTACTTACCGGTAACTTGAATTTCCTTCATAGGCTAACATTGACTGGTTTCACTTGGAAATTCTTCTAAGTGTGGAGTTTTGGAACTTTAAAATATTCCTCTAAAATCAGCCGAAATACGAATTCCGATTTGCTCACCTGTTATCAGGAGAGACCTCAGTGCTGCATCTTTCAGCCCAGTACTGATCCTCAAAAGTAATTTTAACCGTACTTACCAGTAACTTGAATTTCCTTCCATAGGATATCATTGCCTGCTTTTTGCTGAAAAAGTTTCTAAGTGTTGATTTTTGAAACATACAAATATTCCTCTAAAATCAGCCGAAATCCGAATTCTGATTTACTCACCTGTTATCAGGAGAGACCTCAGTGCTGCATCTTTCAGCCCAGTACTGGTCCTGAAAAGTAATTTTAACCGTACTTACCAGTAACTTGAATTTCCTTCCATAGGCTAACATTGACTGGTTTCACTTGGAAATTCTTCTAAGTGTGGAGTTTTGGAACTTTAAAATATTCCTCTAAAATCAGCCGAAATACGAATTCCGATTTACTCACCTGTTATCAGGAGAGACCTCAGTGCTGCATCTTTCAGCCCAGTACTGGTCCTCAAAAGTAATTTTAACCGTACTTACCGGTAACTTGAATTTCCTTCATAGGCTAAGATTGACTGGTTTTCAGCAAAAAAGTTTCAAAGTGTTGATTTTCACAAACTACAAATATTCCTTAAAAATCGCCTGTATGACTTAAACGCATTCTTTCAACTGTTTACAGGAGATGCACCAGTGCTGGATCCAGGATCCAACACTGAGTAAGAAAAAGTAACGATAACAGTTTTTAACTGCTAAGTGAATTTCCTTCCATAGGATAACATTGGTGATTCTATGAGAAAAAGTTTCTAAGTGTCAACTTTTAAAATACAATAATATTCCTTAAAAATCACGACTGTAACCAAAACGCTTTTACTCAACTGTTTACAGGAGATGTACCAGGACTGAATCTAGGATCCAGTCCTGTGGTTACAAAAGTAATCCATAAAGTAACTAATTGCATTTAACTAGAAATTCACATTGAGCTGAATGTTGCATTGTGTTTGAAAATGTGTTGCCCATTGCAACAACTGTAACTACTGTACTTAAAAGTCTATTGCCTATCTGCAAAGTATTTAAACTAAAGTAATTCATTCTGAGAAAGTATTTTTTGTAATGTAATGTATAATGTAATTACAATGTAATTTAAAAAATAAAATATGTAAAAAAAATTGTTTCTAAAAATGTAGTAAATCAGTATGAAAAAAATTAATATAACAATTAATACATTTAAAAATTGTCATTTACAAAACCTTTGAAATTCACTGAAAAAACCATAGGTTTCAGGCACGTTATAGTTAGAAATTAGCATTTAAAAAACCTTTGAAATTCACTGAAAAAACCATAGGTTTCAGACACGTTATAGTTACAAATTAGCATTTAAAAAACCTTTGAAATTCACTGAAAAAACCATAGGTTTTAGGGACAGTTATAGTTACTTGGACATTGCACTCGTACAAAACCCGTGAAATTCCCCCGTTATAGTTAGTTCAGCTAACTATAACTCGCGCCCCGCAATGCACTGCTGATGACGTCACATATTACATCACTCATGACATGGTCAGTGACATCACTGATGACATCACTGATGACATCTCAAATGACATCACTGATGACATCATCCACATGATAATCTGATGCACCTCCTCACACCCTAATATAACCTTTGATACACCCACTCTAAATTACAGACTGCCATTCGCAAAACCATAGACACTCCAACACCAATAACTACATACCCACTCACTGATTCTTAGGTCTACACACACACATCCACTCACTCACCCGTACAGTCACTCATACTTATGGTCACTCAGTACAGGACTATCATATGCACTCTTACTCCTATATAGACACTCAAACACTGCCACTCATCCATAGAGGTACTCACACACCTAGTCAGTCATGCAAATAATTAAACACACTGCCATTTACTCACCTATACAGTTATACACACACCAGCTCACTTAATCATACAAATACTAGCACATTGTTACGCTCTTATACAATCACTGATACAAGCACACACTCATCCATACAGCCACTCTCACAATAACACACTCTCACTTATAGCCATTTAAATACTCTAACACACATATATACTGCCTTTCACATATGTAGTTACACACACATGTACCACTGGGACATACATTCACTCACTAACACACTGTTACACACACTTACCCACCCATACAGTCTATCACAGATGCACTCTTGAAACCATCCACCCAGTGAATCACCCACTCACACATCTATGCACAGTCGCACACACCCCATCCACACAAACACTCAGGCACCCATACAGATACTCAGACAACAAATCAATAACTCTTATAGACACTCATGTTGCTGTTCACAAACCCATGCAACCACTTACACAGCAACAGACAGATACAGACATTCACCCAGTTTAGTCACTAACCCATGCATTCAGTAAGATACGTTTAATCACTCACTTATAGAATTAGTCACGCACCTACTAAATCATCCATACACACACTTATACACCCACTCATTCTTTAATACGCCTTTCCCTATATATATTAAAAATATTTAAACTTTACAGAAACACACAGTCACTGGATGATGTCATCAGTGATGTCATTTGAGATGTCATCAGTGATGTCATCAGTGATGTCACTGACCATGTCATGAGTGATGTAATATGTGACGTCATCAGCAGTGCATTGCGGGGGCGCGAGTTATAGTTAGCTGAACTAACTATAACGGGGGAATTTCACGGGTTTTGTACGAGTGCAATGTCCAAGTAACTATAACTGTCCCTAAAACCTATGGTTTTTTCAGTGAATATATATATATATATATATATATATATAAATATATATATATATATATATTCATTCCAAAATGCACCACCTGGCCTCATTTTAGCCCAAAAATGTACATGAGGCTGTACCCCATACTCTGCTGCAGAAGGGGTTTTCCTAATTTGCTAAAATATCACTGGTATCAACACGAAGATTTTTCAGAAGCCTTGTGATTTTAGTGAACATATGCATCAGATCCCCACTTTGAAAAGTGTTCTAGCTCCGGTGCACATAAAGGAGTTTGTTGAAAGACAATGATTTGTTTGCGAGCTGTTCACAAACAAGCCTTTTCCTTCTAGCCTCCTTGCAGTGACGAAGCTACATTGCTCTTGGCAACCGCCATCCCATATGCCATAGAGCTCTCACATTTCAGCAAAGGGGTGGAGGGTGGGGGACTCATACAGATTAACAGATCATTTTTTAGATCAATGCAAATGTGCAGGAACCCCAAAAGGAATCTGCAGTTGTGCGCAGTATGCTGTGATTAAAAGACATCTCCTGGAAATTTTAAAATATGTGCCTTTATTTATTTATCTAGAACAGGGCTTTGCATTCTGAATGTATCGTCACCCCGCCGATACGTTACACTTATGGATGGCCCTTTCTATAATATATATATATATATATATATATTCACTGAAAAAACCATAGGTTTCAGGGACGTTATAGTTAGAGATTAGCATTTAAAAAACCTTAGAAATTCACTGAAAAAATCACAGGTTTCAGGGACATTATAGTTAGTTGGACATTTCACTCGTACAAAACCAGAGAAAATCGGACGTTATAGTAGTAGAGCTAACTATAACTCGCGCCCCCGAAATGCGCTGCTGATGACGTCACATATTACATCACTCATGACATGGTCAGTGACATCACTGATGACATCACTGATGACATCTCAAATGACATCACTGATTACATCACTGATGACATCATCCAGTGAATGTGTGTTTCTTTAAAGTTTAAATATGTTTTATATATATATATGCCAAGGTGTATTGAAGAATGAGTGGGTGTATAAGTGTCTGAATGGATGATTTAGTAGGTGCGTGACTGATTGTATAACTGACTGATTAAGCGATTCTTACTGAATGCATGGGTTAGTGAGTAAACTGTGTAAATGTCTGTATCAGTCTGTCAGTTGGTGTATAAGCGGCTGCATGGGTTGGTGAGTAGCTACATGACTATCTATATGGGCTATTGATTGGTTGTCTGAGTATCTGTATGGGTGCCTGAGTGACTGTGTGAGTGGGTGGAGCGTGGGTGACTGTGCATAGATGTGTGAGTGGGTGATTCACTGGGTGTATGGGTTCAAGAGTGCAACTGTGAAGGTCTGTATGGGTGGGTGAGTGTGTGTATGGGTGTGTTGGTGAGTGAATTGATGTCTCTGTGGTATATGTGTGAGTAACTACATATGTGAAAGGCAGTATATGTGAGTGTTGGAGTATATAAATGACTATACGTGAGAGTGAGTGATTGTGACAGTGGCTGTATGGATGAGTGTGTGCTTGTATCAGTGATTGTATAAGAGAGTAAGTATGTGTTAGTATTTGTATAAATAAGTGAGGTGGTCTGTGTATAACTGTATAGGTGAGTAAATGGGTGTGATTGATTCTTTGCATGACTGAGGAGGTGTGTGAGTAAGTCTATGGATGAGTGGCTTTGTGTGAGTGTATGTATAGGTGTATGAGTGCATATGATAGTGCTGTATTGATGAGTGACTGCATGTATGAGTTACTGTATGGGTGAATGAGTGGATGTGTGTGTGTAGACCTAGGAATCACTGAGCGGGTATGTACTAACTGCTATTGGTCTGTCTATGGTTTCGATATTGGTAGTCTGTATTTTAGAGTGGGTGTATAAAAGGTTTTATTAGGGTGTGAGGAGGTGCATCAGATTATCACATGGATGATGTCATCTGTGATGTCATTTGAGATGTCATCAGTGATGTCACTGACCATGTCATGAGTGATGTAATATGTGACGTCATCAGCAGTGCATTGCGGGGGCGCGAGTTATAGTTAGCTCTACAAACTATAACGTCCGAATTTCTCTGGTTTTGTACGGGTGAAATGTCCAACTAACTATAACGTCCCTGAAACCTGTGGTTTTTTCAGTGAATTTCAAAGGTTTTTTAAATGCTAATTTCTAACTATAACGTCCCTGAAACCTATGGTTTTTTCAGTGAATTTCTAAGGTTTTTTAAATGCTAATTTCTAACTATAACGTCCTTATTAAGTCCCCTTGAATCCTGAGGGTCCCTGGGGGCCAACTAGCCCACCAGGTACCTCCAGTAAGTGCCACAGAGCTGCGTTGCAGAGAGGTGTTCCGAGGCCACGCCCCTTTTTACACCACGCTGCATACGTGGCTTCTGGCGCACTGCTGCTCGGAGGATGAAGTCCACTTGTGTCCTAAGGTCATCAGGACACAAGAGGACCTCATCGCCCCACCAGCAGTGCACCAGAAGCCGCGTTTGCAGAGTGGTGTAAAGGGCGTGGCCTCGGACCACCTCTCTGCAACGCAGCTCTGTGGCGCTTACTGGTACCTGGTGGGCTAGTTGGCCTCAGGACCCTCAGGATTCAAGGGACTTAATCCCCCAAGTTACAACGCGCCAGGGGGCGTGTTTGCACACTTGTTATATCAGGCCCCACCCCCTCCCTGCACACCTTTGCAAACGCGCCCCCTGGCCCGTTGTAAGTTGGGGGATTAAGTCCCCTTGAATCCTGAGGGTCCCTGGGGGCCAACTAGCGCACAAGGTACCTCCAGTAAGCCCCACAGAGCTGCCTTGCAGAGAGGTGTGAAAAGGGGCGTGGCCTCGGACCACCTCTCTGCAACACAGCTCTGTGGCGCTTACTGGAGGTACCTGGTGGGCTAGTTGGCCCCCAGGGACCCTCAGGATTTAAGGGGACTTAATCCCCCAATTTACAACGCGCCAGGGGGCGCGTTTGCACACTTATGTCAGGCCCAGCCCCCTCCCTGCACCACTGTGCAAACGCGCCCCCATGGCGCATTGTAAGATGGGGGATTAAGTCCCCTTGAATCCTGAGGGTCCCTGGGGGCCAACTAGCCCACCAGGTACCCCCAGTAAGCGCCACAGAGCTGCGTTGCAGAGAGGTGTAAAAAGGGGCGTGGCCTCAGACCACCTCTCTGCAACGCAGCTCTGTTGCACTTACTGAAGGTACCTGGTGGGCTAGTTGGCCCCCAGGGACCCTCAGTATTCAAGGGGACTTAATCCCCCAACTTAGAACGCGCCAGGGGGCGCGTTTGCAGGGAGGGGGCAGGGCCTCCGGCGAGTTGCCGGTTTCTTTTTTTTATTATTATTATTTTATGGGAGGGGGGCTGCGTGGCCCTCCTTCCCTGGGCCACTTTTGGCCCCGGGGACCCCATCCCCCGGGGCCTGAGCATTTGTAAAAAAAAAATGTTTAAACAAACGGGAAGGGGGCCGTGTGGCCCCCCTTCCCTGGGCCACTATTGGCCCCGGGGACCCCATCCCCCGGGCCCTGGCTTGGTTAATTTTTTTTTTTATATATATCTGCGGGTAGGGGGGCCGCGTGTCCCCCCTCCCCTGGGCCATTTCTGTCCCTGGGGACCCCATCCCCCGGGGCCCGGCCATTTTTTTTTTTTTTTAAATTAACGCGGAGGGATGGCCGCGTGGCCCCCCTCCGGGCCACTCCTGGCCCCAGGGACCCCATCCCCCGGGGCCGGCCCTTTGCGTTGGGGACCATGGGGGGAGCCCCAATGCCCTCACGGTCCCGCCGGCTCCCCACCTCCTGCGGGAGCCGGCATTGCTTTTGAGCAAGGGGAGCTGCTGACATGCAGCTCCCCTTGCTCAAAAGCAATCCTGCTTTGCTTCATTGAAGCGAGAGCAGGTTTTTCTGCTCTCGCTTCAATGAAGCAAAGCAGGGCTTGCTATGGCAGGGCGGGAGCCGTGCTCCTGCCCTGCCATAGCAAACAGCAATGTCCCGGGGGTTGGCACCCCGGGACATTGCAGGAGCCGGCCCTGGGGGGTGGCGGTCCCCAGGGCCATCAAGGGCTCCTGGAGGGGGGCCTCGTGGCCCCCCTCCCTCAATTTGCATAGCTCCGGGGAGGTGGTGGTCACCGGGGCTTGGGGGGGCACGTGAGGGCCCCCCCAATGTACTTTGAAGCCCCGGGGAGGTGGTGGTCCTCGGGGCTTGGGGGGCCTGCGAGGCCCCCCCTTATAATTATTATAAGCCCCGGGGAGGTGGCGGTCCCCGGGGCTTGGGGGGGCCAGCGAGGCCCCCCCACATTTTAAATTTGAAAGCCCCGGGGAGGTGGCGGTCCCGGGGGATGCGGGGACCCCCATGGGCCCCGCTTTTTAATTTTGGCATTGCCCCCGGGACATGGCCCACTCGGGGGCTCATTAAAATGAAGCGCGCTTGCTTGCTAGTGGTTAATCTATCCTACTTGTCCCTCCTTTTCGTGTTTTGTGTCCTCCCACGGAGCACCGCCAAATTACTTGTAGCCTTTAACTTTTCCTATTTTAGCATCTGTTTAGGGACTACTTTTCCCTTTCTCTAAGAGAATTTAACATGAGTGCTTGAAGTTTTTAGTGGCTCCTAATTCTGTATAGAGTGCTGTAATACTTGTTCGTATCTCCTCACATAGAATGTCAGACGCAGTTTTCGAGGGGCCGCTTTATTTTACTTTCTCTGACTTCAGAGTGAGAGGATTTCCCGGTCCCACAATCCCCTCCTGCTTCCCTGCCTTAGCTGTTCCCCCACCACTCCCTGTCCGTGTGCGTTCGTTTATAGTCCTACAATTATGTCTATTGCCTGAAAACGTAGCCATTCTTTTTATCATTGCTTACTTAATAAATGGACAGTTTTTCCATTGCGTGATTTTCGGTTAGCGAGCCCAATTTATAATTTGAAATTTCTGTTATTGTATTTTTGTCCATGCACTTACTTGAAACCGTGTCCCGCATCACGGATCAAGACACACCAAAAGTTAACAGGATTGTTCCTTAACACCAGAGAAATATTTCTCCTAACATTCTAACATGGCGACTGGTGTTTCACGACTCTGCTCCTCATTTAGGCTGGTCCCCTTTCCATGGGCCCTGCAATCAGGGTATATATTCATACCAATATGGCGACCATTAGGAACGCTGACGGAGCCACACCATGTGACATTACCAAGTGCTCTTAGTGAGTTTTCACTCTGGTGAATTTCGCAATCACAATTTTTGCACTATAAATATTGTGTGTAATTGCCTGGTTTATGATAGCCCTAGAGCTTTTGAGGATGTAGCCAAAGCTGGGAACAATAGGTTTGCATAGAGCTATGAAATGTAATACCCCCTTTTAGGTTTCCAGGCACAAACCTTCTCTCTCACTTGTCGTCATGACCCCGCACAAGTTGCTTGAATGTGGAAAAGAGTTCAAGGCCATGAGGCTTAACTACAAATGTGCTTCATGGCAAAAAAAAATATATTCAGGCAGCCTAGGGTGTTGTGAGCGACCATTGTTGCATTTCCAGTTTTTTTTCTGCGTGAAGTTTATGGCATATATTTTGTCTTGCTGAAATGGCAAAATGTATGTTCATTCCTCGCATTACGGATGGAGAAAGTTTAAGGTAATGCGAAACAATGGGACAGAAGAGCTTGAGACTGCTTTCCATGATTTGTTTGTATTTTGCTACCACTTAAACCGTGGCCGGTAGGAAATTGCCTGCAGACTTGATAATGTCACAGTCAGTACCTTAATTGGGCAGGTAATGACAGACCATTGCTCGGTCCTGGCCCTGTAGCCAACATGTCCTGTGGTTATTGAACAGACAGCGGGAAGGATAAAGCATCTGCAAATTGCACTGTTATTTTTCTTTATTGTTGTTATTTATTGTTTTATTTATTTAGTGTTTAATAGAGCAAAGTTGGCTTAAGGGCATTGGAGCGCTTTACACGAGCAGCATTTACTTTACACAAGGTCAAATTAATTATTAGGCATGGGGAGATTAATTGATGTGCCCAAATTCACAGGATGTTAAACCTAAGCTGGGACTCGAACCAGGTTCCCCAGTTCCAAAGTCAGCAGCTCCGTCTGTAAAGCTTCATCCTCTTCCTGTTTACAATGACATCTTAAATATGAATTTCGTGGATTGTATTCAGGAATTTCTGAAATAACTTAAACCTTTCTATTAAAGCCTTCTCTGTCAATGATCACACATGGAGTCCTTGCCCACTACACTATCTCTGAAGTGGCCTGAGAGAAGGCTCATAGAACTACCAGGGGGTTAGTTGTATGAGCCTTCTCTCAGGCCTTCCGTTTTGGTAGGCTCTCCCATATGAGGAACCTCAGCTTTTAACTGACCCTCATTTGAAAGGCTACTTTAATTTCACTGCACGTGTTTTGATTCTACCCTCACTGTCCGAAATCCTATTTACTTAAGTGTAAACTTAAGGGGGACAGCATTTGAAAGCAATAACCCCTCACAGACGTTTGTAAGAATGTGTCTGAGCTCGGTACTTTCGTCAGCGCTACTTTGCATATGATAATGTTAATATTTTTCTTTAGTCCATTTGTGCCACCCCTCCCAAATATGGTTAGCAGCCTCTCTACACACTCTATAAAGGCTGCTATTATGTAACTACTCCTTTGGTTACCAATATCTGATGAATTGTGCTGTAAGAAAAATACTCATATGTGTAACTGTTGTTCTATTTTCAACTTTTTCTTGTCCATCTCAGTTCTATTCACGTAGTTTAAGGCACATAGTACCTATTTCTTTAGTCCAAATCTTAATTCTGAAAATTATCAGAGTAAGTTTGCAACTTTTCTGGTTCAAAATAGCACTGCATCTTTGTTACCTGGCTCTTTAAATATTTGTTTATACACGGTGCCTGTTGCCACATCTTGCGGCTTCGTTATATTGTCAATGACGAGTGTTCCTGATGCCCAGCTCATTAATATTCTTTTTATCAACCCCAAAGAGAAGAAAGATGGAGCTGACATTGCTGGGTTTTGAACTTCTCACAAGTACAATGAACCACTCTTTGTAGTTGCATGTGCGTTAACCCGGTAAACTATCTTAGAATTCAGCATGCAGTTAATTCTGCACTGGCCCGCACACACAAAAACATAGTTGTTTTCTTATTTATTGCAGCAGCAGATAACATTTCAATCAGAAACGCTTTGGCTATACAATAGGCCAGTTTATCAGTGAGCAGACTCAGTGGATTACATATACCAACAAAGTGAAATAGGAGATTACTTGTATAAAAGAAAACATCCAGGAAAAACAAATAGAAATACAATTCAAACTAACACATTCAATAAACAACGCAATGGGGCAGAGGGTGATTTCTCCAGCATTGAATCTGTAATAGATTCACATGCTTGAATCTTCCCCGTCGTCATGGTGGGAGTCTCACGGTATTAGAAATATAGCAGTATAAAAGAAAAATTCCATGAAAACCAATACAAAGGTATTATACTTTGGTAACCCATCATCATCATTATATGGCCCAAAAGTCAGCCAATGAGACGCCAGCCCTGAGATCACAATCCCCTGCAGAGCCACCATACCTCAGATTTCTAACCGCACGTCGTGTGAGAAGGAGTCTCCCTGAGCTCTGCTCAGTTTTCTCTCTGTGGTGAACTTTTGACCTTGCTTTCATCTCAGTATTTCTCTGGAAAAGAGGTATTGTTATTTTCTTCATTTGGGGAGATGTCTGAGGGCTCTAAGAAGAGGTTATTCAGACCCTGCAGATCTTGTGGGAAGGCTAGACTGTTCTCTGAGGACCCCCACAAAGATTGTTTTTATTGCTTATATCCAAAACATGTTCCTAAGGAGTGTAAGCATTGCAGGACTTTCTCTGCCAAAACTCTAAAAGACAGAGAGGCACGTTTGCTTCTGTGGCTACAGAAGAAGAAATCCAGATCAGATTCTGGTTCAGATGCTGAAGAGGCTCAGTCTACTCCAAAAAGAAAACTAGAGCCTACTGTTTCAAAAACTGACTCTAAAAAACAAAAGGTCAGTAAAACTAAGGACAAGGTGCCAGAATTACTGCCTCCTGAAGGTGTTCCTAAGAAGTCTTCTTCTTCAGTGCCTCACACTCCTCATAAGAAATCTGTGGAGAAAAAGGCCTCGTCGACGGCAGCCTCGTCGATGAGAGTGACGGTGTCGATGACGGTTATTCCGACGACGACAGCGTCATTGACGGCAGGAACTTCGACTCTGACTATGACGACAGCCTCGTCGACGGCCGCCACGACGACTGCACCGTTGACGACGGTATTCAAGTCTCCAAATATACAAAGTTCGTCGATGACCATTTCATTGAAGAGGTTTCCACCGTCGACGGGCTCGTCGACGGAAAGAAAAAGGTCCTCAGTCATACCTGATTCAGGAAAATTTTCATCAGAATTGGCATTCTGGAGCAAAGTCTCACCGCTACCACCTTCCATCTGTTGGAAATGCAGGAATCGGAGGAGGAAGGTTCTTTTGTACCTGCGTATAGTCCCTCTCAGCTCAAGGTGAAATGCCAAGACACGGATGAGGAAGACTATCAGGACAAAACTGAATATTTACATGAGGATTTCTCTTTTAAAGATCGTCCGCCTTCAAGATCACAGCAGTATGAATCTTTTCAGGACACTTATGAGTATGAGGAGGAGGAGGATACTCCTCCAATGCCCAGAGAAGATACTATGTCAGTGCCAATTTCATTGGTCACAGATCTGAGGCACATGATTAAGGACTATTATAGACGCTTTCCGGAAGCAAATGCTCCTTTACCTAACACCCCAAGTAAGACACAGAGCGCACCCTCCGCTGAGAAGACAGCACCACCGCAAGCCTCCCAGAAGACGGGTCCCCCGACAGTAATAGCCATCAGGGATGACTGTATAGAGAGCGATGTGGAAGAACAACCAGAAGAAGGAGAGTTGACACAGGAGGAAGAGCCTGTGGGTGATGAATGGGATCAGTATATTGCTCCGACATTACCTTCACCTTCCCCAGCAAATTTTTCGCTGGAGGATATTGGAGGATTCCATGAGTTAATGGAGCGAGCCTCAAAAAGGTTTGATCTTCCTCTTCCTGTGAAACAGGCAGACTGTTTCATATATGATTTCAAAGATTCGGCTAGGAAGTCAATTCGGACCATCCCATTGGTGAGCTATATATGGGAGGAAGGCCTAAAAATTATGAGAAATCCAGCTTCTAGTTCGGCATCAGTCCCGAGAATGGAGAAGAAATATAAAGCCCCAGAATCGTCTCCGGCATGTCTGATAGGTCATCCCAGACCGGAATCAGTGGTCATGCAAGCAGCGCAGAGGTGCTCTAGAAACCCGGCAGCTACATGTTCCGCTCCACCAGACAAGGAAGGTAGAAAACTAGATGGCACAGGTAAACGATTTGCGGTTATGGCAGCCGCGTCCATCAAAGCATCAAATGTTTTAGCCATAGTAAGCCGGTATGACAGACAAAAGTGGTCTAATTTAGCGCCTTTGCTATCTCACCTTCCTGAGGATAAGAAGGAAGAGGCGACGCAAATTCTTCAAGTTGGGGTATGGCAGCCTCTGAAATGATTGACATAGCCATGGACATTTCATCAGTGGCTTTTAGGCAGATGGCAGGGGCTGCCGCTCTTCGCAGACAGGGCTGGCTCAAAGCCACCTCTTTCCATCCAGAAATGCAAGCAAAAATTGTTGATATGCCATTCGATGGTGAAAATCTATTTGGTAAACACGTGGATGATGCTCTTCAGGGAATTAAGACTGATACAGACACAGCACGTGCTTTAGGGATCCTTCAACAACAAAGGTTTCAGTCCTTTCGTGGTAGAGGAGCAAGAGGCCATTACCAACAAAGGCCATCGTTTCACTCATATAGGTACCAACCCTACCAGCAACAAGGGTATCGACAATATCCTAATCAACAACAGTTTCGATCGACCAATGCGCCTTACCATCAACAGGCGAATAGAAGAAAGACATCAGCTAGAAGAAAATCACAGGACAGCGGTAGGAGGCAGTGACATTCTCAGGGCGCCAACCACCTCGTCAGAAAACAAACCTCATCAGAACCACTACCTTTCTCAGTTTTACCAACAATGGCTGTCAATAACATCAGACAAATGGGTGTTGGACATTATACATCATGGTCACACCCTAGAGTTCGTTCAAAAACCACCGGCCCGACCTCCCGTTCCCAAGAAACATCAACACCTATCCTTACTAAAGAAAGAGATTTTGAATCTCCTTATAAAAGGGGCAATAGAGGTGGTTCCTCAAAATCATCGAGGGAAAGGATTCTACTCGCATTTTTTCCTAATAAAGAAGAAACAAAGTACCAAATGAAGGCAGGTGATGGATCTAAGAGGTTTAAACAAGTATATCAGAAAGCAACTCTTCAGAATGTTATCGCTGCAAGAGATTCTTCTAATGCTGAACAGAGGAGACTATATGACATCTTTAGATCTATTAGATGCATACTTCCATGTTCCAATACACGTCAAACACTGACGGTATCTGAGATTCGAGGTGGCGGGGTGCCACTACCAATTCAAAGGGTTGCCCTTTGGTCTCCATTCCGCACCAAGAGTGTTCACGAAGTGCATCGCGCCAGTGGCAGCATATTTGAGACAACAAGGACACCAGGTCTATCCTTATCTAGACGACTGGCTGATAAAAGGTCCGACGTATCATTGCACTCAGAACTTTCTCAGAGCTTGCAGAAGGCTATTCGTGACCATAGGTCTAAAAATAAACGTGGAAAAATCCTCTCTGATACCGTCACAAACTCAACAGTTTTTAGGGGCAGTGTTGAACACAAGAGAAGCAATGGCGTATCCTTCAGAAGAACGCATTCAGGAAATTTTAAAGCTGAATTCTCAGATTAAAAAAAGAGAGTCAATTTCAGTGAGGATGTACAAGTCCATGCTGGGAATGCTCTCATCCTGCATTCCATTAGTTCCAAACTGTTGACTCCATATGAGGCCACTTCAGGAACTTCTCGACCTACCATGGGTTCAAGCTCAAGGATCTTTCGAAGATCTAGTCCGTGTCACTCCACTAATAAAGAAAGCTCTGTCATGGTGGGGGATAAGAAAAAATCTTTCTGCAGGCCTACTTTTCGAACCTCAACCTCCCAGTTACATAATGACAACGGATGCATCCTTGCAGGGATGGGAAACGCATCTGCAGGACCTGGAAATACAAGGTCATTGGAACTGGCAAGAAGCGAAGATGCACATCAATTGGTTGGAACTAAAAGCAGTGTTTTTAGGTCTTCAGGCTTTTCTCCCCAGAATTCACGATTCCCCAGTCTTTGTCAGAACGGACAACACGACCACTATGTTTTATCTTCTAAAGCAAGGGGGAACAAGGTCGAAAACTTTATCAGAACAAGCTCAAGAAATCTGGCAGTGGCTTCTAAAGCACAATATCACTCTACAGGTTCAGCATGTCCCAGGAATCCACAACACGTGGGCAGATTCCTTAAGCAGGTCGGCAAGCCTATGCCACGAATGGGAGCTAGATCAACATCGGCTTCTCCAGATATTCCACCTATGGGGAACTCCAGGGTTGGATCTTTTTGCCACTCGAGACAACAAAAAAAGCAAAAGGTTTGCGAGCAGATTCCCTCAAAAAGGCTCATGGGGGAATGCTCTTCAGCTACGATGGACGGGAATGTTTGCTTATGCATTTCCCCCATTCCCTCTAATTCCGAAGGTTTTGAGGAAAATTAAATTGGAACCATGCCATCTGATACTCATAGCTCCGGCATGGCCGAGACAGTTCTGGTTCACGGAGCTTCTACAAATGTCGGTATCCCCTCGTGTTCAATTTCCGCCGGTGCACGATCTAATATCGATGAACAAGGGACAGGTGGTGCATCCTCAAATAAGCTCGCTAAATTTATCAGCTTGGAACCTCATGACCACGAATTCCAATCCTTGAATATTCCTCAGGAATGTCGTGATATTCTGACTCACTCAAGAGCATTTTCCACCAATAAAACTTAAGCGGCAAAGTGGAAAAGGTTTTGCCAGTGGTGTTTGGATCACTCTCTACACCCTTTGCTTTCAACTCTGGATCAAATACTTCCATATTTACTGTATTTAGCCAAAGCAGGATTAGCCCATTCATCTCTGAAGGTGCATCTTGCGGCAATCTCAAGATATCGGAGAAGGCCGGGGCAACCTTCTCTTTGGTCTGACAGAGTAATAAAGGAGTTTATGAAGGGTCTTTTCAGGATTTTCCCTCCAATAAAACGTCCAGCAGTGCCGTGGCAACTGAACACAGTCCTTGCACAGATGATGAAGCCACCTTTCAAACCCATTCATAAAGCTGATTTGAAGTTTGTGTCATGGAAAGTAGCTCTACTTCTGGCTCTGACATCAGCCAGAAGAGTCAGTGAGATCCAAGCTTTTTCAATAACTGAACCTTTTATGCAGTTCAAGAAAGATAAAGTAGTGCTGAGAACGAATCCAAAATTCATTCCGAAAGTTCCGACGTCATTCCACCTAAACGAACCTATTGTCCTACCTACATACTTCAAAAATCCAACTTCTATAGCGGAAAGATCCCTGCACACGTTAGATGTCAGAAGATGCTTAAGATTTTATATTGAGAGAACAAAGTCTTTTAGAAAATCAAATCAACTGTTAATCGCTTTCGCCACCCCCAGGAAGGGTTTGGCATTATCCAGAAATAGTATTTCCAGATGGATATCTTCAGCAATTGCATTCTGTCACGAGAAGGCTGGAAGGCCTCTGACTTCAAAGGTTAAAGCACATTCGACAAGGAAGATGACTACTTCTGCTGCATTATTCGCGGGGTATCGCTCCCAGACATTTGCAGAGCGGCAACGTGGTCAAATGTCCATACATTCACCAGGCACTACTGTCTGGACACAGCGTGGAAAGGAGATTCAGCGGTGGGACAGGCTGTACTCCGCCGACTGTTTCTTTAAGGTACTTTTTATTTTAAAAGAATATACTTGTATATGAAGTAATGCATGATATGATTGTTTTTTCATGATACTTTATATTTATATATGTAGTCTTTGTTATTTTTTAACATTCTGAGACACACAATCCGCTATGTAGGCTAAAAGATCTAGTAGATTTTGAAAGTGCACTATTTAGAACATAAGGAAAAAGGGGTCTTACCCTTAAAACGCTTTTCATGGGTGAGATACTGCTTTCTATTCTGATTCAAGCATGTGAATCTATGAAAGATTCAATGCTGGAGAAAAAACAAGTTACTTACCAGTACAATGTGGTTCTCCAGTATTGATATCTTTCATAGATTCACATGCGGCCCGCCCACCTCCCCGTTTTTTAAGGTAGACCACTTTTGCCTCACGATAACTATCCTTGGCTCACACTGGTGCTGGAAATCTGAGGTATGGTGGCTCTGCAGGGGATTGTGATCTCAGGGCTGGTGTCTCATTGGCTGACTTTTGGACCATATAATGATGGTGATGGGTTACCAAAGTATAATACCTTTGTATTGGTTTTCATGGAATTTTTCTTTTATACTGCTATATTTCTAAAACCGTGAGACTCCCGCCATGACGACGGGGAAGATTCAAGCATGTGAATCTATGAAAGATATCAATACTGGAGAACCACAGTGTACAGGTAAGTAACTTGTTTTTTCCTCTCCATATTGGCTTATTTGCATGTTTTTAGCTCCTTTGTGCCCTGGTTGTCTTATTTACATGTTAACATAATTACACTGGATGGATGGGACTGTGCAATAGTGACAGCTTCGGTTTCCTTCAGACATTGGTTTATTTACATGTTAACGTATTTACACTGTCAGGGTGGATGGTGCTGTGCACTCTTTCCCATTCATTGTATTTGAGTAGCAAGAAGTGTTTGCACTACTATTGTGAGGGCCTGGCCCGATGTGTCAGTGGTAGTTTGTTGCTGAGGAAGGCTCCTACGAGTTAGGACTGGATCCCGGAACCTGAGCAAGGTAAAGTTGAGTAGATCATCTTAGGCTGCATGTGGGTTGCGGCTGGTTAAAATATCAGAGAGGTAGTTAAGGGAACGCTCATCGATGGCTTTCAAGATTAGTGTTAGAAGCTTGTAAACGGCTCTGTTTTTGGTGGAAAGGGAACCAGCATGGTTACCTTACATTTAAGCTTGTCCACGGGGAGAGAGAATGAAGAAGTAGTGTACGGTGGAATAAAAAAAGGTGTCCCAATATTTATGCTCGGCATACACAGGACTAATTAAGTCTTTGACTCCTGCAGACCCTTGTCCTCACTGCTCTACTCCACCTCTTTAGTAAATCGACGAGTGCTTCACTTTGAGCGGCAAGCCCATCTCCAAGCGGCCTTTACCGACTCAATTACTCACAAGAGTTTTCTTTTTGTATGTTTATGTCTCGGCTAGATAGCGCATGCGCTGTCTCTTTGAGACATGTTGTTTACAGTTAGTGGGCTACAGCTTGCCCAAGGTCTTACAATTTGTTAGCTGCAACGCCACTCTCATATTCTTTGTTGCAGTTTGCCATGGCATGTGTTTGTACCACCCCTTAGCGCAAGTACTTGTGTCCATCCTCTGCTCTGTTTTTTTGGAGCTACGTTTTTAAATGTGTTTACGCACTCTACACCAGTACTTGTGTTTTCACTCGCTCCTTTCGCCATCCGTGTTTTATTTTGAAAACTAGGGCCCACTGCTCAGGCACTCTGTGCTGTCTATTGGTAACTTTCAAACATATCGCTGGTGTGGCTAAAAGACATTTAAAAAGGAGGAAGAAGCGTAAATCGGCAATTAGAGCCCATGGAATTATGGGCATGCAAATAAACTCTGGAACGGCTTTCTTGACATTGCATTTGCGGACTAATAAATTAAGCTGATATGCAGTGAAACAGAATTTGCCAATATTGAGTTGTTCACCTGAAGCAACACAAATTTTATGCAAAGACAAAAAATTACACAAAATGAATGTTTTATTAACAAAATACCTTCATTTAAATCAGCTCCATGCATTTGAAACTGCATAGTTGGGTTTTTCTGTGAGTACCTGCAATGGGATGAATATGTCCTGGGCCAAAACAGTATTTTCTTCACTTATCAAAACAAATTGCCTACACACCTATTTATATTAGAGAGGAACATCCACACATCGTAATAATGCTCCCACTTTCTCATGGCACCGCTGCCTATCCCCCTACATGGCACTACTGCTCCTCTGTTTTCATCTCACTGCTTATCCCCTTTCCTCCACGTGCTACTGCTCCCCTTCTTCATCGCATTGCACTCCACCCACTTCAATCTGCCCCAATCTACCCCACCCAACCTACCCCAATCTACCCCACTCCAGCCTACCCCAACCAATCTACCCCACTCCAGCCTACCCCATCTATCCCACCCCAATCTACCCCACTCCAGTGTACCCCAATCTACCCCAATAAAATCTACACCACTTCAATTTACTTCAATCTACCCCACGCCAATCTACCTCAGCCTATCCCACTCCAATCTACTCCAGTCTATCCAACCCACCCCACAACAATCTACCTCACTTCAATCTACACCACTCAAATTTACTCCAATCTACCTCATCCTGCCCCACTGCAATCTGCCTCAACCTATTCCACTATAATCTACCTCACTCCAGTCTACCCCACCCAATCTACCCCATTCTGCCCCACTTTAATGTACCCCACTCCAGTCTACCACAATATACCCCACTCCAATTGGCCCCACCCAACCTACCCCACTCCAATCTACAACATCCAGTCTAACTTACTCCAGTCTAGCCCATCTACCCTACTTGAATCCACCAAAGTCTACCGTACTCCAACACACCCCAACCTGCCCTACTCCAATCTACCCCTCCCTACCCCACTCCAATCTACCCCACTCTAGTTTACCCCAAACTACCCCACTACAATGTACCCCACTTCAATCTACCCCACTTCAATCTACCCCACTTCAATCTGCACCAATATAAACCACTCACATTTACTCCAATCTACCCCACTCCAATGTACCTCAAACTATCCCACTCCAATCTACCCTACCCAACCTACCCTAGTCTGCCCCACTCCAATCTACCCCACTCCAATCTACACCAATGTACCCCACCCAACCTACCCCTATCTACCCCACTCTACCCCACCCAACCTACCCCACTCCAATCTACTGCGTCTAGTCTAACTTACTCCAGTCTAGCCCCATCTACCCTACTTGAATCCACCACAATCTACCGTACTCCAGTACACCCCAACCTGCCCTACTCCAATCTACCTTTCCCTACCCCACTCCAATCTACCCCACTATAATCTACCCCACTTCAATCTACACCAATATAAACCACTCACATTGACTCCAATCTACCCCACTCCCATGTACCTCAACCTATCCCACTCCAATCTATGCCTAACAGAGGTTGTCCTTTGAATGAAGCTCAATCACCTTAAATGCAACACGGATAAAACCGAGATTTTGCTGATAGGAAGGACAATCCCTTCAAGCCGACCCAATGGTGGCCAAAAGATGCGTCCGCTCCACCGAACACAGTAGAAGTAGCTAAGAATCTGGGGGTAAAATTTGATGCCTCTCTCTCATTTCGACCTTATGCCCTGGCAGTGGCTGGAATGTGCTTTAACCTTATCAAGACTCTCAAAAAGTGTTTTGATTACATTCCGTTCTTTGCGAGGAAGACAGTTGCAATGGCACTTATTCTGTCTAGACTTGACTACTGCAACAGCCTCCACTGCAGGAGTTAACAAACAAGTACTAAAGAAACTACAGATTGTACAGCGTGCAGTGGCCCGCCTGGTACTAAAACTGCCCCGTAGATCATCTTCCTCGGCAGCTCTCAAAACCCTCCATTGGTTGCCTATTCATAAAAGAATCCTAATCAAGGTCCTGTTAATCACTTTCAGAGCTTTTAGAAACCTAGGACCTAAATATCTATCGGCCAGATTTACCCCTTACAACACTGCTAGGACACTTACATCCTCATAAGCAAATTTTCTTAAATCTCCGGTCTTCAGGTGCAAAACCAAAGGAGGTAAATCTTTAGCAGTTCTAGGAACCAGAGCATGGAATCTCATGCCAATACAACTAAGGCTGATGGAATCAGAAACTCATTTCAGGAAGGCCTCGAGGACCTGGATCTTTGGATCCTCCGATGCACTCTGTTCGTCACTTATATAACTGAGATGCCTGTCTTCCTTTTCTCTCTTCCGCATAGGGCCAGGATGCTCCTTTCGGAGTGATAGTTGCGCTTTACAAATAGCCGAATCAAATCAAATCAATCTACCTCACTCCAATCTACCCTACCCAACCTACCCCAGTCTGCCCCACTCCAATCTACCCCACTCCAATCTACACCAATGTACCCCACCCAACCTACCCCTATCCACCCCACTCCAATCTACCCTTCTATCCCACCCAACCTACCCCACTCCAATCTACAGCATCTAGTCTAACTTACTCCAGTCTAGCTCCATCTACCCCACTAGAATCCACCACAATCTACCATACTCCTATCCACCTCAATCTGCCCTACTCCAATCTACCCCTCCCTACCCCACTCCAATCAACCCCTCTCTACCCCATTCAAGTCTGTCCCACTCATCCTACCCCACCCCAATTCATAACACTACAATCTACCCATATTTGCCTCAGTTTATATCACGCCAAACTGCCCCACTCCAATCAACCTCTGTCTGCCGAGCCCAGTCTACCCCACCCCAATCTACCCCATCCCAGTCTACCCCACCTCAATCCACCCCATCTACTCCAGTCTACCCCACCAATTTACCCCACTCCAATCCACCAGACTCTGCCCCACTCCAATCTACTCTACAAGAATCTACCCCACTCCAATCTACCCTAATCCAATTTACCCCAATCTACCCCACTCCATCTACTCCAATTTAACCCACTCCAGTCTACCTCAACCTACCTCACTCCAATCTACCCCACTCCAATGTACTCCACTCCTTTCAACCCCACTCCAATATACCCCAATCTACCCACCTCAATTTACCCCACCCCAGTGTACCCTGCCCCATTCTGCACCAATGTACCCCACCCCAATTAGCCCAATCTCCTCCACCCCAATCTACCCCAGTCCAATCTACACTAATCTACCCCACTCCAATCTACGATAACGTACCCCACTCCAACCTACCCCACCACAATCTGCCCAAACCTACCCACACCAATGTACCCCAATCTACCACTCTCCAATCTACCCCACCCCACTCACTTTTAGCCATCTGAATAGCAGCCGCACTGGTGTACAACATGGCTAAAACACATTGCAAAAGCCAATAGCTCGCGCATAGGCGAGACTTAATGGGTGTGCCAATGCTTTTTTTCTTTACTTTCAGCCACGTTGCAGCATGGCTATGAAACATTGTCAAAGCCAATAGATCTTACATAGGCGAGGCCTATTGGCTTTGCCATTGCTTGTTATCCTTTCAAACCCTTGCAATTGCAACGATGCTCCTAAAAGCCGGGGAGGCATAAACCCTTAATTTCCAATATTTCCAAATTCTTAGAGCCAGCATGGGAAGAGAAAGAAAAAAACCCAGAACGAATATCTGAAAACCCAACGTACAACTTTTGGCGTTCATGTCTAATCTCCTCGCATTCGTATTTCACAATGATGCGTAAAAACCACTCGCTTTCCGACATTAGCCGTAGCAACATAATAGCGCTGTCCTTTTAAACTTCCCCAATTCGGCCTGTGGTGATTCTGTCACAATGTGCGAAGCGCACACGGCCACCGATAGTACACGGTGTGACACACACGAGTGCCCACATCCAGCGCTGACTGGCAGGAAGTTGCGATTGCAGTTTCCTGCTCTACGGGACGAGGAATAATAGGAGACAAGCGCATCGACGCCTTGGTGTAAATAGTTCAAAGAACAGATGCAAGCTAGAGATAACAGGATATCCTGGGTGCAAGCACATCTACACGGAATAAAAAGAATACATTGCACGCAATTACTGCGCTGCTCAAACGTTCACAGTAACGGGTGTGCGCTGCAGGTGGCCGCCGAGAGCTTCGAATGTCTGCGAGGTGGCGTGACGCAACGCGTATTCCTGCCAATGGGGGCGTTTAAGGGCTCTCAGTGGACCCTCGCCCTTTGCTTCGGGTGGACCGGGTCATTTTGGGTGATGTCACTCGAAAAAAGTGAAAGGGGTGATGGCCCTTTTATGACTGGTAAAGGTGGGACATTTTAGACAACAGTACAATCGGTCAGGCATCAGTACACCACAGCTTCATTTTAGTCCGCACACGGAGTTTATTCTAGTGCCCTTGTCATTTATTTGCAGGCAGTGTCTGTCACATTCTCAATCTTGCTGCAACTGCAGCATGTCCTTCCCATCCGTAACCACTGTGAATTTACCAGTGTAAAGTGAATAGAGGCCAAATCATTCGATCCAAGCATTATACAGCAGTTAAAATCAACAAAAGCCTGACATTAAAATAACACACTATAAGGTTTTGGTCAGGAAAACAAATAAAGGTGAATAGAACTGCCTTATGTTTTCTTGATTTCAGATTGTGGAACATGTCAAAGGGATTCTAGTTCGGTATCCGAAAGATGTCAATGCTTTGATTTTCTCAGCGAGTCCCTCTAAAATCAACTATCCATTCTACATTGCTTTCAGCTGTAATACTTCTTGATTAATTGGACTTTTTAGAATCGCAACAAAAGTTTAACAAAACTTGAACATCCTTCAGAGCGTCCAGTCTGAACATTCTGCAAATTGGAGGTTTCCAAAAGGGTTTATACACTTTGCTGCATCTGTTTTGAAGTTGCATGTTTGCCATTGCTTCCTCCCCTGTAAACTGCAAAGTATGTGACAGAGTTAATTTTAAACAAGTAGATTGGCCGTTGTCTATATTTACTTGTAGGTTAATGTTACCTGCATATGTCTACATGCAGATGAGAATGTATGGCATATACGGTATTGTTGATTAGCTGAAGGTTACACCCATTCGATTTGGCATTGTAGAGTGGAGAAACATGGTTATTGACAAGCTCTACAGCCATCAACAACTGTATTTCTTCTAGGAAGTACTCTACTAAAACAATTCTTCATAGCGTAAGCTTGGAATAGATGCAAATCAACCTGGCCATCTTGAGCCAATGCGAGCATCAGCATCTACTATAAATGTTGGTGTGAAATGCTGCAGTGAAGCATGCACTACAGATCTGAAGGATTATGCCTAAGGTGTATGCGTGTGCCTGATGGAACCAAAGCCTGCTCATTTCATACATGTATATAACAAACAGATTTAACTTAGTGTTTATGATTCTTATCTCATTATTAATCTTGTTTAATCTCTTCATCTATTTGTATCCCTTTCTCACATAGGGATATACAGGGCCAAAGTTAATGCAGTGTTTTACAAACCTAACTCACCTAAATATAAGCTACTTATCCATTTTTTTTAAAAACCCTAGTAAATATCACTTAAACTGGAAAACTCTTTTTAAGATGACTGCTGCATACAATGGTGTTTCTGTTTCATACATTGAATTAATGCACTTTTTTAAAAAGGTTGTAATAAAACAGGTGACATGAAGCCATCAATTAACACCTACTTATTAAATCCTTTGGTAGCATGCACTATGTAGTTAATATTGCTCTTATTACTGATCTAGATTTACTTCATTTATTTTAGTTGCGACTGGTTGCATTGTGATTAAGCACTTCTCTTCTAATACTATGCATTACGGTAGATTTAACTGAACAGGTGGCACTGACAGCTTGCCAGGGCGAACCTGGCATCAGAACAGCATGTTCTGGGAGAGGCAGGCTGAAACAGCTCGCAGATGTCTCCTTGTACGAGGAACCAGTTGAACCTGTTTACATTATATGAAGGGCGGCATATTATTTAACAGAGTGTATTTAAGATTTTTTTTTTTTTACATTGCTTTAGTTTTTCGACACCAGTAAAGCTAGGACACAAACAACTAATTCTGCTGCATATGTATGTGATTATTGTGGGGGTGAGCTGCTGGTTGGGGCCCTAACCTCTCCTTCCGCCTTCTCTATGTAGGTTTATACCCATTAAAGATAATTATGATCATCCTTTCGGTCCATTTCCATGCCTACTTTTACCATGCGGGGCAGCACGGTCCCCAGAACTACCGGAACATTTTCAATACTATTGACCCCACTCATCTGCCCTAGAGCTTTTTGAATTCTTTTACTTTCTAACTTTTTTTTTTTTTTTTGTGGGTTGGCTGGGGCTCTCTTCAATGAAGTCATTACTCTTCCTATGGAAATCCTTTTAGGTCTGTCGTTAGCCAAGTCATTTTGATTTTACTAAAATTATGTCTATGGTATACTTAAAAGAGCTTTCAGCCAGCCCTTATTTTTTATTTGAATTTTATTTTTCGGAGTTTTATATAGTGTGAACTCGACCCAAAGGTATCCGAGCACTTTACATGAGCACCAGTTGCATTACAGATGGGCACATTCATTTTGTTAGGCACTGGGAGATTATGTGATTTTTCCAGAATCACAGGATGTTGAGCGTCCCTGCTGAGACTCGAACCTGGTTCCCCAGCATCGAGGTTGACCGCTCTAGCCATTAGGCCACATTCTCTGCCCCAGCTACAGCCCTTTTCAACTATTGGCCCCTTGTGCCAATCTCATTTCTCTTCCACCCATTAGAGCAAACAGCATGGTGCAGTAGGTCAGCCCACTTCAGCCATAGGCTAATTTTACTGTGAGTGACAGCATTCTGCTCTTTTACAAGACACACATCCTCACACAAAGTTAGACCCCTTAAGTGCCAGGGACTCATAGTCCAATGTATGCTTTTGGAGAGCAGAATTTGTTTTGCTTTTGAGCCACTGTGTGTTTTTTTAATCTGGTGAGGACCTGTCAGCTCATCCAACAATAAAAGTTTACAAAACTCATGACAAAGCAAAACAAGCATTGACAAAGCTAAAAGGCTTCCAGTCAGTGCCAGATCTATTGGCTTTGCCAGTGCTTGTTTAATGTGTTTCCTAAGCTTCCACTCCTGCAGCCTCATAGCATACTCATAGTTCTAGTAATATCCTTCCTCTGAAAGAAGTGTCAGCCTCGAGTGCTGTTTATTCCTGTGAAAAATGAATATTGTCTGTATCATATTCCCTCATCCCTTCTGCGTTCTTGAGCCGCTCTTCTTGCTCAGTAAGATGAGCACTATTGGGTTGAGTGATAGTTGCACCTGCTATTTGCAGGTCAACAGAGGGGCTGCACTAAGGCTGTATAAAAAGAAAGACAAATGCATTTGTATATATGGGTCATTCGCTCTCTTCTGGAAATTCGCCTTCAGAACTGGACTTCAAATTGAATGTATTCAATCTGGAAGGCATTATTAGTCATCCCATTTGCCTGAAGTTGTTTTGGATGTCTTAAATGTCTGCGTTCAACACACTGCCAGAGGCTAGTTTAGAATATGGGTAGGAGGAGTTGTTGGTTTGTTCAGGAGGTTGACAGTGATTAATTGCGAGTTCTGCTGCATGGTATATTTTTATCCTGCATCTAAGGTGTACGTGACAGATACAGGTTCAGTTTAGGACAGTTCTTTCAGACTATTATCAGCTGAGAAGGGTGCATACTACTCACGTGGTGTGGTGGAGAGTGAACGTGCAATTAGGGTAGTACAAAGCGTAGGGGTCAAATGAGTTTGAGGGCTTCTAGTTGACCTGGCTCCGGCTCAAAGCCTAGACTAGGGTGGGATATTGGAGGTCTGCAGTTCATAGAGCATCCTTCAAATGAATGTGCAGTTTGACTACAGAACAGCCTCTTGTTTTGAGTGTGCTTTGATGCTTTGCCAATGGCAGTAGTGCATTGTGTGAAAGTGTGTGTCGGGGAAGTTAAAAAGCTCTGGCTAATGGTCAGAAACTAAGGACGCTCCTGAATCCAAAGGCTGTTGCCTTGGATCAGTAGGTAGTGCAAAGTTGTATTGTTGGTTTAAGGTATCCATTCCACGTTGAGTACCTTTAGGGCTCCCTCCATGTAGACGCATGACAATTGCGCGGTTGTGGCAGTTTACAAAAGAGGACAAGAGTACAGTGTTGCCCTAGACACAGGTGGCTGAGGCTTCCCGGGCCTAACTCTCTTGAGTGGTCGAAAACACACTTAAGTGGGTGGGATAATTCAGTAGGCCCTAAGACTGGTGTGAAGATGCTGTAGTATTGAGCACCATTCTGACTTGTGTTGGGGAGAAGCGGAGAAGTGGTTCAGCTTGATGTAGTGTTGGCCATTCAAACAAATGGCTGCATGCTTGTCTCAGGCTTTCTACTGTTGTTGGCTTTCCAAACATCTAGGTGAGTGTTCATGTAAGCAAATGTGTCTTGTACTTTTACAAGTACAAACACTTCTGTAAAGACCTCTGCCAACATCTGGGTGTGGATCCACCCTTACTCGTTGACTCTTATATATGGCTGACCAGACTGTAACTGCTCGATGGAATGATATACTGGATCAGATGGCTATCGGTACACATAGCATATATGTCACTGATGACATTTATCAAGAAAGGTGATATCCTATCCTTTCAGCTCGCACTACTAAACATTTGGTTTCCCAACAATTTTTTGTAGAATCGGTTCAGAGCCAGTCTAATTTCAGAATATCGTAGTGAAAGTAGGAAATTAAGTTTTACGCCCACTTGTTCCTGTACGACTTACATTAAAATCTCTGTCAATACCTCTTCTGGCTACATTGTTGACCACCTCGTCCAGACTTTTACCTCATTTACCATTACTTCGTCATTATTTATGTAGCATGCCCCTTCATTTTTCTAGTGCACTTTGACTAAAGTTTTTTTTAAGTGCTATAATATAGCAGTGCCTCATTCTAGGCGCAGCTTCCTCATTTACTACTCTGTTCCTGGCACACTGGACTTATTAATATCTGGTCACCAGTGGAAGGATACGTCACCTGATAATATTATCCCTATTCACTTTAAAGCCCAAAGATTGTGCCCTGTATTGTCTTTGTCGTTTATCGGGTGTTACCCCCATCTAATACTGGGTAGAGACCTGTGCAGTTTTTTGCCAGTCCTCTTGTTCCTGTATCAGACTAACACACTTACAACAGTGATTTGTAAAAGGAAATCCCATGCTGGCTACATGTTGTTTCGTATTCAAGGAACAGTTTGGCAACACTAAATCTCTAAATGTGACATAACGTTTCCCTAAAGCATTGCAAGTGCTCATTTGCAACTCTACCTGGCTATGAATATGCCGAAGCAAGGTTGGTCATAAGACTGCTATATACTAATATCTACTGGTGAACATTTTAAAGGGGGGTCAAGGATGTGTATGCAGACTGAAGTATTCTATCACTGAGGCAGGGATGTGGAATTCCTATAGCCCGATGCCCATGACATATTGTTTGGGGTCAAGGGCAACAGGTTTTCATGTGTATTTTGTCCTTGGGACAAGTAGGCCCAACCCCCCTGCCAGTTTGCAGTACCACATTATGGATCAGGGAAGGAAACTGTCTGCAGCTAAGGTAATATTTTTGTCCATATGTTAATGATGTTTAAACTTGTATTTATGGTTCATTATTTGAAAGCCTTTATTATTAGAGTGAGCGCTCTAAGTAAATGTTGTAAGCTCTGACTGCACTACTGACAGTGGTTCCAGTATAAAAATGTGTACACACGTTTTCAAAGTTTACCAATAAGAGGCTATGTATAATGCTCCCAGAATGCTCTCTGATTTGATGCAAATATTTGCAGCAACTTGAAAGCAAGATTGATGATTCTTTGCTTTCAAAATAAAATGTTCATAAAAAAATTAAAGCAGGAAATAAAACATTTCGCTAAACGACTGTAAAATTTCAGGTACCATTTCTTTGCAGCATCATTTAGTAACGTGTTGATGCATGGTAGTATTTCCCAAAAATATTCATAATGGAAAAATCAGTGTAACCAGTTTCAATAAGATTATGGAAAACAAAAATAAACAAGCATTGGCAAAGCCTGTAGGTCTGAAATTGGTGGTCAGCTTTTTAGTTTTGTCAATGTGTGAATTGTTTTGGCATGGTTTTTGTAAAACCGTATTGGTGTGGGAGCTGCCGGGCCCTCACCATTAAAACAAACATTGGCAAAAGCAAAAAACAATTTGGTCTCAAAAAGCACACACTGCCACAGTAGTTACTGACACTGAACAAAACTACTTTGTGTGCCGTTATGCTCCTTGCGAAAGAGCAGAATGCTGTCACTCACAGTGAAGCCAGCAGATACAGAGGAAGAGAGACAGAATTTTATTAAACGCAAAAGGTCATGGTCAACGCCAGACCAAATTAGGGGCACAATTATTAAAGAAAGTCTCAAAAATGCACCCATGGTATATGTCCTTGCATTAAGTGGAGCTATATCGCTTTAGTGAATTCCCAAATATTTACAGAAGTAGGACAAGAAATAGTACTCCTAGAAAATATTTGTGAACTGCATTTTAGCATGAGCAAATATGCATGTGTAGATTTGCTCATGTGAAAATCTGAGTGTTTGCAAGTTGACTTTCTCTTCAACTACTTTTTTCCCAACTCTGGAAGAAGGTTTACGTCTGCCATTGTCAGGAGTAAATTTCCAACATTTCTCAGTATGGGAAAAGATTAGAGAAGAGTTGTTGAAAACACTTAAAACATGCAAGTTAGTAGGTTTGTACAGACTCAAAGGGCATTCTAACCCTGGAACTATTGCTTACCACTACCTTCAGCCCCAGTATGTAGATCTGCGGAAACGTGGCAACATAAGGGGATTGCAAGTATTCAAACACTACTATGGTATGAGCCCTGGCATAATCAGAGAGGCTATATCAGAGCTCTTACATAATAAAATTGCTGCCATAATTTGTCGCCACACTACAAGGCACCAAAGGGACAAGTGGATTTTGTTACAGGACAAGTAGATTTATGAAGCAACCTGCCCAATGGACAAGTAAATATTTGATCAAATTCCACACCCCTGCTGGGGTAAAGATAAGATTTTTGACGGATTGAATTTGGAGCTCATACTCTACTCTTTTCCTGACTTCGAATTGTATTTTCTCTGCAAATGGTATAAAGATTGTGTACATGAAACTTATAGTCTTCTGTCTGTCCACCTGTCCGTCCGTCTGTTTGTGTGCGTGCTTGTGATCTGCCCACCGTAGATGTGTTGAGTCAGCTTAAGTTTATTTGTGTTGTCTTTCTGCGAGTCTCTTCATCTTGGCCTGCGTGCATTTGACTTGTATGTCTATTGGTCGTTGCACATCACTGTCTGTAGTTCTGTGTGTATCTCTGTCTGTCTGGAGTATTTGAGGATGTTTTGTTCGTGAGTTGCCCTACGTTTTCATGGTTGTAAGTGTGTTTGCATATATGTGTGTGACCAATGTCTGTCTCTGTGTAACTTCTGTACACAAACTATATCTATTTATCTTTGTTAAGTGTGTTTTAGTTCTTTACTGAGTACAAAAAAAAAAACTCTGGAAAAGATTGAACTTTACAGATATTTACAGCTGCAGCATTTGATCTTGGAACAAATCTTTTATCTTCTGCTGTGCTTTAAACATTTTTTTAAGTGACACTGGTTTATTTGCCATGGTTGATTGTCTGCCGTGTTCTTCGTTGGAGACTAAAACAATGAAAAATATGCATTTACCGAATGCTGTGTTATACCCAGCATAAATTTCTAGACTGGAGAAATGGCCAATGTCACTTTACGTTCACAGTAGTAGGTGTACATCAAAAGGTGTAAATGTATTGCGTTTATTTTGTGAATCAAGCTCCTTGATCTGAACATATTATTTAAACTCTGCCAAAACAGCCTGGCAGTTCTCTTGAAACATAGCAGTACATTTGAGATCTTTTCCCTACCTTTTCAGAACTGTCATTGACGTCTAATGAGAGCATTGTTAATCTGTTCCAAAATCTTTGGGTTTGGATTCTCCCACTGTTAGCTCCTAGTAGCTGTCTTCTTTCCCGTTACCGAACAACATATCCTTAAGCCATCCTTGTCCTCTTAGCATGCTATTACCACCGTGCTCCGAGTATCAGGGACTCAAAACACCCTTTTCCTTGCTTTGTGAAGAAGAAAGAACATGCAGCGAAGCGGGGTTGATGAAGCCTCTTCATTGGTAATCTTGCTTATCATAGATAAGACCTGCCTTCGGGATTTCTGCATTTCTTACCTGAGGGCAAGAAGTCAAAAACTCCCCAAATTATAGGTCATTTGGAAATGTGGTAAATGTCAATAATGCTGGGCATCGTACTGATACCATGAAAAAAGCTTTTTGTTAATTTGTCCACTCTGAATCTTCTTCCTTTACCATTACCTACCTACCTTAATAAGCAGGCCCATTCAAAGAATACCTCATTCTAGTAGTTCACAAGCATATTGAAATCATATTTATTATAGTATTTTGCTTCTATTGAAGTCATCTGTACCTCACAATAGTGTGCTGTTTCTTTAGAACGAGACACATGCTCTTTGCATTTGTTATTTATTGATTCGCAGTCACCTCTCCAATAGAAACTCTGTGCACAGTAACCACACCGCAGAACATAAAAAATATGGTGCAAAACATCATCAGCTTCTGTGGGTGCGTATAATAGCGTGAATGAGATAGTGATGTACAATGTGCTGAAGAAAGACAATACAATTACCTACATACTTTACATATTATGCATTAATTATGCCTGGCATGTATTTCGCACCTTATAGGCCTTATTCAATTTATTAACTGCAGATGTCACTACTTTTTGTATTTTGTTTACTGAATATTTATTCGTGCATTTGTAGATGTATTGACGCTTCCTTAACCCCATTTTGCTGGTGATGACACATTGTCATTACTTTGAACCGCAGGTCGTAACTGTTTTAGCTCTTTCACTTCTCCTTTATTTTCTCTTTGAATGCACTTCTCTTTTTGGTCAATCTGTTTATTTAACCAGATGTAGCAAACATATATCCCTCCTATCATTTTCTTTCTTTGTGAAAATGGTATAATGCACAGTGCCTTAAAATATATTGTCCTTCCTCTGTTCCATTTCTTTTGGTTGCATTGTTCCCAATGACATTTAGTACAGATATATGCCCATCCTTAAAAACAGCTTTTTTAATTACATACCTTGACTGTACCTGTCTACTTGTCCAACTAAAGTATGAAGCAAAATTGAATTAACTCATGTTTTATGGCTCCCTACCACACCTAAAGTGTTGCGCCTTACTTTTTTTGTTTTGATAAAGTGTAGTATGGCGTCCTTCCTTGTAGAATTCTGTCTTTTATTCTGCAGTGTCTATGACACCACCCGGATGTTTTGCATTGTCTTTTTTTTTTAGCTAGCACATTGCTGGATATTTGAATTTGCCCTGGATTAACACATGCCGTTTTGTCACTGTGGTGCTTGTGGTTTCATTAGTTGGCCATGCATGCCATGCTCATAGGTCAACGGTATCTGACAAGCCCTAATACTTGGTTGTAGTATTTTTATTCAGCCCTGCTAACCCGTTAATTATCAGTGTTGACCATTTACTATATTTTAAATGGAGAACAAGAGCATTGATACTCAAAGTACGGCCCGGGGGCCATATGCGGCCCTCCTAACCTTTACATGCGGCTTCCTGGTCAACAGCAGCACTGCTGTTTACTCGACTCAGCACTAACAATAAAAATATGTTAAATAGACAGGCAGGCATTTATTTAAAGATTAATTTAAAAGTTATAGTTTTCCAACATGAATTTAGAAACATTAATTCCCCCCACCCCTCACCCTGACAACAATTCCAATAGTGAACTAAAGTGGCAAGTCATTTGTTATGTGCACTCTTTAGGTAGCCTGTGTTCCTATATACATGAACCATATTATAGTTTATTAAATCAAACAGAGAAGGTTTTGTACAGCGCACATCCTGAAGTCATGTATTTCGAGAACCTGTTATATGGGATGATGAAGAAAAAGGAGCAAAAATGAAATCAAACAATTGCTTAGCACCACACAATTTGGTAAAGTGGGGAAACTGCAAATAATCCCATGTTTTCTGGTTTCACATTGTTCAATTCAGCCACTAGATGAATATGCTTCACTTACCCTACACCCACCTTACCGCCAATCACCCTCGAATGCCCCTAGCCCAACCGCCACCCCGCTAGGATCAATGCGGCCCTCGGTCAGATCACAGACCGAACTTTTTGGGCCCTGGGAAAATGTTTGTGAGTATCCATGAGCTAGAGTATATGTTAAAATACCATTGAACAGCATTTTCTTTTGATTGATCTTTGCATTCTTATTCAGATATACGTTAGCAAACATTGCATGTGTCTCTTACTCTCAGCACTGGGATGGTGACAGCAGAAACATCACTCAGCCATATCTAGGTGATTACTTTCAAGGCCATTGGTTAAAATACATTTAGACGGTTCTGTTTTCGATGTTTAGTATTTTTTTTGTGTGGATTTCAGTGGTGTTTTCTCAGTGTTTTCCAAACCTTTTGAAATCATTGCTTATCAGTGTTTATTCAGCTGCTTAACCCCCAAGATAGACAAAACTGTGTTTTTCCTGTGTTTACAAAACATGTTGTTTTATTATTATTATTTTTTTGCATTGATTGTTATAAAGCACATATTTAATTTAAAGTAGGCCTAGGTGCAATTTTAATCACATCAGAGTAATTTTGTGTTACTCTTTTGGCATGAAATTACCAAAAAGTAAGCAATTTATTCCAGTTCAAGTAATTATGAATAATTTGGCACAAAAATCCTACTACAGGAGCACAGGAACAACGAACTTAGTGAGCACGAGCTGCTGCTGCTGTTTGTGTTCTGTTGCATTTAGCACTATTTTCTTAGTGCAAAATGCCTCCTTGGTCTATTTTGGACATGAAGGTGCATTTTGCACTAAGAAACAAATACTAAATGCTGGGTTACTCTCCTAGCATAATTCTGTATAATTTTGCTATAATTACTCTATAGCAAATTACTTGAGTTCCTCCCACCGAGAAGTTTGCAGGGTTTGTAGTATCTTCCCATTGACAGTGTGTCCAATGGAATTATGTTTGACTGTTTTAATCATGGAAAGTTTATGTAATGCACTCTCACATCTCAATACCCTCTCTATCATCTGATTACCTCTCACACTCACTCTTTCAGGATTTGTCTGGTTTACAGTACTATTAATGGATTTAAAAATGAAGAGTGCTATATTAAAATGTTTTAATAAACAAATTCCTGAACACAGTTGGGGGTCTTCACCTACACCTTACTAAATATTATGACATTGTAGGAGTGGTCAACCTTGTCAAACGCATAGTCCATTGTGAAACCATTAAAGTTTGAAATGACACCAGAATAATTGTAGCCCTGCATTCAAATGCACTTGAAGCATAGGGCCAGATGTAGAAAGGGTTTTAGCGTTCGCAAGCCCTTGGGTTTGCGAATCCTAAACCCCTTTTAATTACATACTAAATGCTTTTAGCAATTTGGAAACGTTTTTCCGAATCAATAAATGTGTTTAGAAATGAATACCAATTCGGTATCTGGAAGGGGCGTGTTGTAGGCATCCCTTCCAAATACCGATTGGTATCATATGTATCAATGTTTTGTGACCAAAATCCAGTCACTAAACATTGATATTTTACCAACCTTCTCACCCCCTTCCTCCAAGTTGGGGTGGTAACCCGTTCGCAAAACAGAAGGAGTCACCTTGGAACCCTTCCCCTTTGTGAATGTGCAAAAAACCCTTTGTTTTAGAGGAGGCAGTGGTCTACCAGACCACTTCCTCTTCTTAAAGAAAAAATAAACTTTTTCTTTTTAAAACGCAATCCTGTTTCCTTTAAGAAAAACAAGCTTCATTAAAAAAATTGCTTTATTTAAAAGCAGTCACAGACCTATTGGTCTGCTGATCCCTAACAGGCAACCATCCTTCTGATGGCTGTGAATTATAGTGGGTCATAATTTGTGACCTACCTCATTAATATTCATAAGGTACGTTGGATTGCAACCTACTACGATTTCGTATTTTGCAAACCGACCTATTAATACATTGGTTTGTTAGCAGAATACTGCCCTGGTCGCAAAAATACTGTTCACAAATTGCAACCAGTAATTTACAATCAGTGCTTTGTACATTTGGTCCATAATGCTTTAAGCATGCCTGTCACTATTTTTCTGCACTATTTGCCTGACTACATTAAGATGGTGCTTTTGTTGTGTGGACATTCACAGCTGCCATGTGTCCCTATAGCAAATGTCTCACTTTAAGTCAGTCCAGACCTTTTAACAGACATCACATTGTATTTAGGGACTTTACATTTTTCTGTTAAGATTGTAACTATGGGCTCAAAACCCAAGCAGCAAAGTGCAGTTGGGTAAAAGCCAGATTTAGCTGATGGTATCACACATAAGAATGGGACACCTTGCAGCTATGAAGTTTGTTAGTATGTGGCATATTTTCACAACTATCCAATGTGCATGATGACAGCACTCTTTTTCATAGGTGCCTGTCACTACACCTCGCATTCAATGTTTAAAGCCTAGGGTGTTTGGCAGGTGACCTGCTATCAATACTGACTTGTTAGTTAAGGGGGCGGATGTATCAAGGGGTTTTACCCCGTCTGTGGGTAAATGTGATAATACATAGCAGCCAAAATTCTTATGAGCCAGCCATTTCAAAGCCAGTGAAAAGAATGAAACACTGCCTAAAAAACAAATATGATTTTAATATTCCCAGATTCTCTACAGTTTATAATAAATTAGATGAGACCTAAAACATGCTTCTAATGCCTGCACCTGTAATCCAAACACACAAAAATGACGTAAACAAACGGAAGAATAAACAATATTTTAGTGACATCCCTATACAGCAAAAGTCAAGCAAATAATCTTAGACCAGTCCTTCTTGCTGCTATCTTGTATAAGAAAGTTACATTGTGGTGACCCCCTACAAAAACAAATAAAACGCCTCATTCTCTCTCACTTTCATTTCTTTGAATGGCCTTTTAGTTTTTGGTTGTTCAGGTGTTTATCAGTGTTTACATGTTTACATTGAAAAGAGCTGTTTCCCTTTCGGTGAGGTTTTATCAGTTATTACAGGTTTAAACCTAAAACAGGATAGCCTGAATATATTGCAACATCTGCCCCAGTCAGCTTAGCAGTCAATCATTTGACATGATTTTACTATACACTTATAAAGCTTTTGATATGCTTTTGTAAGATGTGCTTCTAAATTTCTTCAGTTAAGACTGAATCAACAATTTAAATTGAGAGGAAAAGATGTATTCATATCTGTGATTTGCTCGATTGTTGTACGTGTTGTTTTTAAATCGTTAGTTTAAAATCTTTGAGCTTGCAGCAATGGGTGGAGCGTATCATACTTGCTCTGGAGAAGCTCATTATTTCCACTATTTTGTTGCATGCAGAGGCAATTTTAGGTTAATACAAACCTTAGATATCTGATGCATATTTATTGGGAGTGGAAACAGATGTTTGTCACACAACACAGCTGTGGTATATGTTAGAGCTTTTGTGAGTTTAAATCAAATGTACATTATTAATAGTGTTCCCAACAATTAATCTACACTTGAATTCACATGTGTATATTGAGATGGAGCAATCACAATTGAAACAAATTTGCTATGACATGTTAACACCTTCGCTGCGATCGGAATTCCGCTCAGGTGCTGGACATTCCGATCGCGGGCGTGGTCGTGACGAGCTCAGCTCGTCATGCGCACACGCCCACCGCGCAGCATGACGAGCTGAGCTCGTCATGAGCATCGAAGAGGTTAAAGTATGTTTTTCTGGCTTAAGCTAACTAGGCCTCAGTCCGGCTTAGACGCCATCTTGTTTGAAATGGATGTTGTATCGTTAATGTTCATTCTCTGTTTATATTCCTGCCTGAATGTGGATTTGTTTACTTTTGAATGACCCCGTTCTCGAAGAAAGCCTGCTAGAGGAAGAAGCGTTAGTAACATTTTCCATGGATCTAACGCTTGCACGTGGTATTACATTAGTTCACAATGGTTCACTGTTTTATATTTAATTAATTTGTTCTGGCACCTCCGGACAACATTAGGTCAGAAGGGCTGAGTCAATATTCATGTAGTGGATTAGTGTTAAGGTGATAGGGTTATATGTCGATTCATGATACTGTAAAATGATTTTTTGAAAATGTAATTCTTTGCTCACATCATGCTGACTTTGCAGTTTCAATGCTTTTTTAAGGAGAAAATGGCTATAACATTGCAACCCTTGAATTTGGGGGTGAGGCAGATCTTTTTGCTCTGTACTAGGGATGCTGCCCGATTTATTACTGATTTTGCTGCACGTTTGAGACTTAGTCTATTTCTGATTTTGCCTATTATTCTATATTGTCCCATTTACTGAGAGCCTTAATGGCAATGACTGTATGCATTTAAATGAGACTTGATGCATCTGCATTTTACTATTTCTGTATTATACTTTTGAATTTTGTAGTAAACCTTCCAATTTTGTCTAAATTGCACTCTAGAATGCACTTTTTGAGTCAATCCCTTCATTTATTGACTATTTTGAAGTGCTGTTTAGAACCTTGAATCTGGGAGGCATTGCCTCATGATTTGAGGTTTAACACTGTCCTGATCCACCTAACATCTGGGCACTATTGAATTAAAGATTTTCTGGAGGCACAGCTTGCCCACCCATTGGTGTGTTGTGTGATATAGATAATTTCTGAAGGATATGTCTGCCTGCAGATTCCTCATGTTTTGAATTTCCCCAGGCTGGATCAGGAAATGTTGCAATATCTCTCCAGCGCCATTAGATGCACTGGAAGCAGGGTAGGTATGATGTCACTGGAGTCATATAATGCCATCCTGGCACTCTGACGTCAGTTCCTTTTTTGCACTCCTTCCAGTGTGTATCCAGAGCTGCAGTTGGTGCTCTTTTTTCCATTTTTTCTACATCTTTAAAAAAAGGTTTCTCAAAAACTTATGTTCAGTGCTTTAGGAATGTTACCCCAATAAGAAGTGTTGGTTTAAGCCCTGATGCTCCTGTCATGAACAGATATATGTTTGTAAGAGGTGTCATCTAGAGGTAACATAGCCAGAAGGCACTGGAGCCTTACACAGAGTCAAAGGCAACCATACAGTCAACAAGTGATAGGTGAGGAAGCTGGGTTTCTTGGAGCAGAAGTGGGCGATTCGTGCATTGTGATGTAATGTTCTTTAAAGAGGTGCTTCTTCATCTTTTTTCTAAATTGGATCAGATTTCAGGCAGTCCTGATGGATACAGGGATTCTGTTCCAGATTCTGCGTGCATAGATAGAAAAAGCCTGCTGGTGTCCATCTCAGACAGGTGTGCTTTTAGTGTTTAGGCCTAAAGCACAACTCTGTGACAACAACAGCCTAATGCACACGAAAGAAATAAAGGAGGGAGAGGCAATAATGCTCATGGCGTGCGCGCAATGAGCATCAGGCTCTAGGTTGAAGTCGAGGTCGGTTTTCCCCCTGTATCGAAATCCTCAAAGGACAAGAAGAGGGAAGCACAAGAAGAGAACAGACAAATACTCTTCTCCCAAGCGCCGCTCTCACTTGAAAAGTAGGTCGCCTCAGAGTTCTTGACCTACAGTGAAGTCCCCCTCTGAGCCAAAGGTTGTGGATATCTTGTCTAAACGTGCCTCATCGTCTCCGGCATCAGCTCTGACCCCTGACCTAAATTGCGTTCCAGCCCAGTCCAATTCCCAAAGCCAATTATGGTGACATCCCAGCTTTCCCAGAATTTCTAGTGCTGAACTAGCGCAGTTCCTATATGCCTTAATGTCATTGTTTCGAAACGATGTGGTTACGTGTGGTGTGCCTGTGGGCCCCACTGGACCATTTGGGTCCCTGATTGAGTTTCAACCGTTTGGTTTTCTCTCCGTACCAGTCAGCCCCAATGTTGTGCTATACAGTGCTTCTGTGGCATCAGCTGGAGTCATCCCGTGTCCCAATACTGTGCTGTGATTCCTGCTCCAGTGTTGTTTCTAATGCTGGCGCCTCATCAGCATCCTTCCCTGCTGTCTAAATCTATTCAGATACGGTACTAGGCAGAGGCTTAGCGTCTTTTGGAAAATGCCAGATACAGAGAGAGTATCCAGCCTGATCCTGCCTCGTGATAAGAATACTGGCAAACCATGGTAGACCTATTTGATTCAGATTCTGACCCAATTAAAACGTCACAGATTGCCACCCATAACAACGATGACAGCAGTGAAGCAGCCAATTTTCTTCCTGCAGATTCAGGTACTTCCAACCATTTGGCAGTTCATAATACCAATGTTTTAGACACTTCACCAGATATGGACATAGAGTGCCTTGGGGGCTGGCACTCCTGGAGGTGGGCTCATGTAATGCTGTGTTAAGGAAGATGGCTGAAACTCTAGAGTTGCAGCTTCCTACAGTGGAAGATAGATTGAATATCTTGGCTACCCACTTCAGCGGTCACTGAGACACTCCATTTCAAAGATCCTCTCATGGAGCACTTTAACGCAGTGTGGGACAAGCCAACATCTTCCCCAGAGGTTAACAGGATGATCGCAAGATGGAGCAGACCAGCAATAGATGAACCAGACTGCCTCTTTATCCCTCTCCAGAGATGAAGATGCAGGCATCTTCATGCATTAAGCAAAACCCAGGGGCTTTTCCTAACGCACCACCTGCAGGGAATCCAAAAAGCTTGAAGCAATGGGCAAAAATATGTGTTCGGATGGAACTCTGGCCCTGACATCTATGAAAGCCATTCTTCTCCTTGTTAGGTGTACACATGTACTGTGGGATATGGGTCCATGGTGTTCACAAGTTTGTTCTAACCACCTGAAGGACAACTTCACAGCGGTGGCTAGGATGCATCCCAGCAGATTCTGAGATCAGGCCTGGACAGTTGACTCTGTGTCCATGGCCATGGGATTCTCTGTGACACCAAAGAAGCATATTTGGCTGCTTGCTTTCTACGAGCTTTTCAGGTGATATCCAGGCCACCTTAATGGACATGTCATTTAATGGTTCCTACCTTCTTGGGGACAAGGCACATTCAACAATTGAACGATTTAAGACTGGCAGAGCATCTGCCCGTTTGTTAGTCCTGGCATCTCCTGCCAGTGAGCTTCACAGGCAGTCTCAGAAATTTCACAAATTCTCCATGGGACATCCTTTTTGTCAGCCCATCCAGCAAAGTAATCAGTTTCATGGGCAATGAGGATGCTGAGACAAGTCAAAGGGTAGATAGGCCCAGCAACCCTCCTCTTCCTCTCCCAAACCAGGCGGTTGGAGGGAAGGTATCAATCTTTCTACAGGCCTGGAAGTCCATAAAAATTATCCTGTGGGTCTAACAAATTATAGAAAGGCGATATGCCCTACCCTTCTCGCAGGCCCCTCCACATATACCTTCACCTCATTCACTCCAGTGGATCACCTTCGGATTTTGCAACCAGAGGTGGTGGTTCTGTTGCAAAAAGGTACATTAAGTATGTCCAGACAATGCAGAGATTAAAAGCTTGATAACCTGAACATTAAGTGGTGAGTAGATGTGGTGCCTGGTCCTTACGTTTTGTCAGTGTTTGTAGGGCTGTACCCACCGGTTGCATGTAAATGTCTTAGCCTCTGTCTGCATTCATAGTTGCATGAACAGAAGAAGCTATTTCGGTCCGCAGCACAGCCATTACAATTGAAATGTAGGTCTCGAGTTTGTTGTGTTGTTTCTGAATTTCAGTTCATAATTTAGTTACGTGAATTGTGCTAAGTTGTTAGTGGAAACTGAGTAGTGACCGAGGCTGTAAAAAACATTTAGATGGCTACTCATTACAGCAGATGCATTAATAAACAGCAACCGAAAAAAAGGGCACGACCTCAGGCTGGAGTAAAGACTAAAGAGTGAACATAGTCCCAGCTCCTATTGAATTGTCTCATGCCTGCCCCAGGTACTTGTGGGATTGCTCTGCGAGCTTGCTACAGCTGCGCTATGTGAGCAGTACCTTACAGTGGCATGAAGCACCACAGTTAGCCTGATAGAGGCTTCAGTTTTTGGTTAAAGGTTAAACGGCGAAAATAGAAGCACCCCTGATCCTTATTCAGGTGATTGCGTTGACGGCTTTTGGTTAAAGTAGAGTGCAACATCTGGCTCACTTAGGTAGGTAGTATATCATTTGCATCCATGAAATGGCATGAAATTATTGTATTATTATTGTAAACACATAAGCGCACACTTAAACCGGTCTATTTTATTTCTAACAACTTTCAATCAGTTTTAACTCCTATTTTCTTTGGGGTTTCCCCTAATATCTGTTTTTGAGGATTATATAAGCATGTACAGTGCATTACATAAACACAACTAGCTCTTAAAACTACACACTTCAGTGTTAACACACAAGGAAACGTAATAACTGTGTTTATCCTGCACGGTCGACCAGGGAGACACTGGAGGGGGAAGGGAGCAGAGAGATTAGGGGACAACCGAAGATTAAACGGAGGAAACTGATCACAAGAAAATTGCAGGCAATGGAATGGAAAGTATTTATAAGGCGCAACATTCAACTATAAAGGCATCTTGGCGATAGGAACGACATTAGCTTAGCTGCGAGGACGGTAGCAACATAAACACTAACAGATTAAAATTGTTTTCAAATCCTTCCTAAAAGACAGGTGAGATGTGATGTATGTAATGCGCAAGGGAAGACCGTTTCTTAAATGGGGACCTAGAAAAGAGAGAGAGAATGACCACGGCCCTCCATACTCCTACGAAGCAAAAAGCCACCTGAGAGTTGGAACGTAATCTTCGCATTAAGCTATAAAGCGCAAGACCAAATTGGTCAGACACAAGGCCTTGCCTTGAACACATGCTTTGCTTCACTGGGAGCCAATGTAGCCCAATTCCTGCTTGAGTGACATGATCAAATTTATTTAACCTGCAGCTTAATCGAACAGCCAGGTTTGGATTTTCTGCAGCTGATTCAGAGAAGACTTAAAAAGAACAGGAAAAAGAATATACCAGGAAAAAGAATATAACAGTAACCTGGAGAGGATACATCGGAGATGACCTGTGCACACAAGTGTTTAGGCCAGAAGGGATACTTCTTTCTTACCACTTTTCACACACGATTGAAATAACTTGAGAATGCGACTGCTTTGAATGCACAGTATGTATAAAGAGGTATAAGATGGAAAAACATTACAAAAAATGTTATTAGTAAAAAAAAAAAGAGCTAATAAGTGCCCGTTTTTCCACACATGTATAAAAAAGCAAGTAATTAAAACCGAAAGAAAGAAATCGGCTTATTTCTATTAGCTCTTAGGAACTTTATGCCTGCCCCTGGTGGCTGTGTGCACAGTCTTGTCAATGTATGAACTGTACATTGCTCAACTTCTTTGATCTATTTCGGATTAAACCTTGATTTAATTGTACAGACTTTGATTTGAAGAATGCGAGGTTTCACAAAGTGGGGATATAGTGTAATGAGAATAGCACATTGCATGCTGTCCTTTAGTCTGCCTATCCCTGGCAGAGCACACACATTTCAGCCTCAGTGATTTGCATCCCTCTACAGAGACTCCTTTGGCAGATGAGGGTTCATGAGAATAAGTTGGCTCATAATATCTGCACATTCTGAAAGTGCAGAACATCCTAGCACAAGGCTTCCAAACTTGTGACATCCATCATTTGTGAGGCGGCAATAAGTTAGGTTCGAGGTTACTAAAATGTCCCAATGAAATACTCTGGGAAATGCTTCTTTGCACTCCTGAAACAAAACTAATTTTAAATGTTAAAATCCCTGGACGCTTTGGTTAAAAAATAGACAGAATTGTAGGGTGCCGTGGCACGGTGCTGCAGTATGGTCACCAAACAAGCTTCAACACACTCCTCAAACAGTTGTCATTTTTTGTTTTGTTCCACATTAGATTTTCAATATATTCTCACTTAGTCTGAAATACAGTATCGAATAGCAAACCTCCATTAACAAAATGTTTGCTCTGAAATCGAGGAGGGGATGTCTTATTAATGTGATTATCCTACACCAAGGCCTCTTCACCTCCCCCCTTTAGCATCAAGATTACTGAAACCAGAATATGTTGGTTCCCTTTATATTGTTAAATAAAAGATGTCAATCATGCACTACATCACCGCTCTGGTTTCAGAGGGACTATTAGAATGAATTAAATTGTGGTCATAGAGGAAGGCTACACTGGCCATCGAACTTGGGCCAACCTTATATAACATACTGCATTGCATTTTGCATCAGACGCCAGCTGTGCAGTTCTGTTCTGATTGTTCTTCTCCCACCCTTCATAACTAGCCTCGACCTCCTGCAGCTTGTCCGGTATGTGTTTCCAGCAAGACCATACACTGCCGCCATATCCCAGATGATTTATTGTTTCCTTAATTTTGCTGGACAAAAAATACCTACCTCTGCTTCTGTTGCACAAGCCCGTTTTTGGCGGGGACACGCCCCCAGGGGCCCAAAACCGGCCCCCACCCTGGCGGCCCACTGGGGAAACGCCCGGTGCCCGCTACGACCAGTTCGGCGATGCCCCAGAGATGAAAGCAGAGCCACGACTGTGCAGAAAGGAAAAACGGACAGCTATTTCACACCCCTTCTGTGGGCTATACACATTGTACAAAAAGATATTTGGGAAAAATAGTTCTACCAGAAAACTTGCGGAGAATGTGAGGAACCCACTCCGTTTTGGACCCCACCATATCAGTACATAAACAATAGTTTATTATGATAAAGGAGCTTTATTATACCCTAACCTATTGTGGAATATATATATATATATATATATATTGTTTATTATAGTCCTAATAATAATACAAATACTAGCAAAGGCAATTAAATTTGAGGAAAAAAGAATAAAATACCAAAGATTATATTTTGTTAATGGAAATCCTATGCCACATTTATTCTCACATTTGCTGAGCCAGGTAAAACCGCACTGCAATGCCTAATGTGTCTGGACCCAGGGAATACTTTTGGGAAGAGCTGGGCTCCCAAGCGGCACCAGTTGCTCCGGGTCACACTGTAATTCTTATTCTGCTGTAACACAGAAGCATTATCATACAGTTGTTCAAGATTAATACCCTTGGCCCATTAATGTGACCATCAGTAGGGTTTTCTACTTTGTTCTGGATTCTGTGCCCCACATTGCAGTGCTTTTTGTAGTCACCTCTGCCCTGATGATAACCATAGACCAAGTAGAGATCAAAACGTGTTGACTATAGACGCAAGACCGAATCCTTGTAAAGTTACTTTGGAGTCAAGAGTCATATTTCTTTGCTTTGTTTATATGCAAATGTAATTTTTTGTATTCACCTTGCGCTGTCTTCACGATTTGAGCACTTTATTAGTTCAATCCATTGATTTTTATTCTTGTGATTAAACTACATTGAATATCTTTTTCAATGGTTGGTCTCCCATAGCTTTGGAATATGGTTGGCATTATCTAAATATCTGGCGATAATTGATTTTTCTAAAGTGGGTAATAACTGCTTCCACCAGTTGATTGTGTTTTAGTGTTGCAAGTAAGTCTACAGGGAACCGTTGTGGTTTGTTATATACTATTACCACAGGTTCATGTTTAGGCAAATTGGGCACACCCTTGTATTTCCTTAAGGATTAGTAAACAAAGCACTGCATTAGGGGATATTGGGAAATATCATGTCAGAGGTAAGTATGTAGGTGACATGAAGTAATTAAGACAAGCTGTAGCTAAACTAATTGAATATTAAGCACGTGAGAGTGCACATATCTCTATGAGGGAAAACAGTTACATTCGAAGTTTACTCCTGTGTTTCAAGCAAGTCCGAGTCCTTAATCCGGCTAAACAGGAGATGTTCTTAAATTGCAGCAGAGCATGGAAACTTTGCATCAGTATGTGCACTGAGCGCCAATGAGGAGGGAGTGAATAAGGAATGGGGGTACTCAGATGGCTTTGAATGAGACTGTACAAAGTTCTTATAATGACTCCACTTTTAGGCGAGAAGAAAATCGGTTAGATTCTCCTAGAATTGAACTGGGAATTATTCGGAGAGACATGGGGTAGGTTTGCTGTGTCCCTCAGATTTGCCCGATTGACAAAGATTACCAGAAAATTGCACTTAAATACTCATGCGTACGTCTTTGATAAATAGCCAACTTTCCTGAAATTCAGAATTTCAATAACACTTCTGGGGAACTGTGCATTCCAGAAGTGGTACTCACTCACATGAATATTTCTTTGAGCACCTAAAAGTATGCAAGTGAACATTCCTATGTCGAGAAATGTAAGATCAGCGAGCATTGGCCTTGTTCTTTATTGTTTCTCAATATTCAGAATATTTTTGAAGGGGCTTTCCCCATTTCTTACACTAGTTTTGAGCCTGTTCCCTTCACTCTCCAACTGGGAATCGATTAAAACAAATTTACTCCAGCCCTTGACATGAATAAATCTCTAAACGATTTCAGGGTGTTGCATTGCCTGCCAGAAGTGTGCGAAAACCCAGAAATCTGTGAGCTTGCGGGCGTTCATCAAGTCTCCACACCCTGGAAAAACTTTCTCTGAACAGAGTTGCAATGGTCAGGAAAGTTTCTGTTTGAGGAATGCATTTACAAGAGCAAATTCACATTGGAATTAAGCTGGTAAAAGATGTAATTTGTGCACACATTTAACATAGACGCGCACAGAATCCGGGCCCATGCTGTTTCTTCATCTTGTTGGAAGGGCTGAAGCAGGTTTTTGTGTGAATGTTTTATGGGACGATGTGCATGTTTGCTGAAGAGCGAACTCGATTAGAGGCGGGTTTTTTCTTGTCCGCAATGCTGACACGAAGTCCCACACAATAGTCAGTCAGTCTGTTTGGTCAACCGGCGGCCGCTTTGGTGGTGGGAATTTCCAGCATCGTCTATTGCCAAGGCCCCGCGTGCCACTTGCTAGGAAATTCCAGCTTCTATTTAAAGTCCTTACGGAATGGATCGCCTTCAAAAATAAACCTCCGCGTATTACACGCAATTAAGAGCACACGCCAGAATATAATACGAACTATTTTACTTTTTTACTTTTTGATGAATCCATGTTTCCGAAAACGGTATAGAGAGTCCAGGACCTGCCCTCTCTTTATATACGTTTATAGTCTCTCGTTTTCAAAGTCTTGGCCTCCGTATATTTTTTCCGTGTAATAGGGCTGTTCTTAGAAAGTGCCACAGAGGGAAACTCCCGCTGCTCCATGCTGCCGGTATATGTTGGCACAAGCCTCAGTGAAGTTAACCTCGCCACTCTACTGGCCTGGCACCTTATGACTATATTAAACTGGCCGACGAGATTTATCTTCACGCAGGAAGGCAGGTCGCATTCTGTCTAGGAAGTATATACATATATATATATCACTCACACTTTCTAGATAAGAATGTGTTCTGTCTTCCTGCATGAAGATACATTTCTGAAAAATTATGAAAAAAACAAAGATTAAAGAGACGTTATAGTTAGGTAAAAATGTCTCATCTCAAGTAACTATAGCTCTTGTGCCATAAAGTAACTGTAACTCGTGCCCCCACCTTTTACAGTGTTTATATCAATTAATGTAATTTCAGGTGTTGCAGTAATGTTATCAATGATGTCACAGAACATGTCAAAAGTGATGTAATATTGAAGGTAATTTAGCAGTACATGGCAAAGTTGCGAGTTACTTACTTTAGGGCATGTGTTATAGTTGTTTGAGGTAACTAGAATTGGTGAATGTCAGTGTTTTTTTTTTTAGTTTAAAACGTTTGAATTTTAAATTACATTTTCACCTAGCTAACGTCCCTTTAACCTTTGTTTTTTTCAGTGAATATATGTATTTTTTAATGCAAAGTAAAATATTATTTCAGTTCATAGCTATAACGTAACTTAAGCCTTTGTTTTTTCCCTTTGAATTTCTCTTTTAAAAAAAAAAAAAAGTAAAGTCAAATGTCCATCATTGTGCACCTCCCCATGGGCACCCAACTCCCCATCGACCATGGGCCTTGGCGGCATGGGTTGAGCGCAGGCCCTTGTGTGCAGCCCCAAGTTGCGCCCAGCCTTTGACCGTACACGGCAGGGGGGGGGTTGCACCTGTGGGGGAGGGCACCCAACCTCCCATTTTTTAAATATATATATGTAAAACGCAGGTCTACTGGGTTTATCAGGAGATCAACACATTATTGACTTTGACAAAGTAACCAATAATTAAAATAAAACAGTATATTTTATAAATATACACATTGCAATGTTTAATAATACTTATTATCACAAAATACTGTAAATAAAGCATTTTTTTAAATCACTATACACATGTCTTCAAGACTTTTTAAACATTTTTCAGGCCACAAAATGCAGCTATAGAACAGGGGTTCCTGCACTCCAGTTCAAGAGCATACAGCTGAAGCTCAGAGTGCTTTAAAAATAATGGTAACCTTTGAGGGGGCAGGGTGTCGCCGGACGGCGATTGGTGGAACCGATGCCCAGGACTTGAGGGCGCTTGTTGCGTCCTGCTGCAGGTTAGTGCGAGTTTGGCCAAATCACGCTTTGCATTGGAGACGGAGACCTCCTGTAGCCCCCAGCACTATTGATACATGACGCGCGTGACTGATGTCGGTCTTGGTTGCTCCCTGGTGCCGCACACGGAGTCGTGCGGGGCCCGGTTCAGAGGTTTGGAGACCCCTGAGACGAGAGGGAACTGGATCCCTCCCCCCACCACTTCTCCACTTCCCTTGAATGCTCACCCTCCTGAAGCTCCTGGGGGGCCGCAACACCAAACACTCACCAGCTGTAATCCAGCTCATTGTGGTGCCTGGGCAATACTGTTAAGAATATGAGGCTGCTGCTATGGGCCTCCTTCCCTGCTGCGATGGTCTGAGGCTGTTGGACCGGGCCTGGTGGCGTGCTGCATCTTATATTGAGCTGGGTGTGGGGATCCAGACGAGTGTGGCTGGGTCCAGATGGGCCATTGCTGCCTGCTTGACCGAATTCAGTGGAGTGGCTTATCCATAGCGGGATCCTGCCTGTGTGCTGCCTGGTCCACAGTATTGGAGTAGGGGATAATATTCTACAATTCCCGGTGCTGGACTCCATTAGGGGGCCACTCTGAGGGCTGGTGCCCTTGTTGCGGAAGCGGTCTGGCTTGGTCCTGGTGCGGCTTGCGACAGGGAGCTGGCAGGGGCTGGAGGAGGCGCATCAGGCACGGATCCGCACTGTGGACTCTGGTCATCCGTGATAGATCGTGGAGTTAGACTGTCCACTGCCGAATGCTCGTTCCGCCCCTTGAGGTCACGGGCAGGGGGTCTGGCAGGTCGTGCATGCCAGTGGGGCTGAGAAGTGACCCAGAGAGAGCAGTTAAGATTGTAGTTTGACATGACCAAAGACAAACTACCCTCTACGACAGCCAAACAGAGCATCATGGATAAATACGCCAACATTGGTGCCACAGCTCCTGAAAGAGGTGGGCCAGTGTCGTTCCAGATTACGCAGCACTGCTGATGGCCATTAGGCATTCCTGAGATATGCTGGACGCTAAGATCCGGGCAGTCGGCTCTGATGTCACCCTGCTTTGTCACAATCTTCGGAAGGCGGTGGAAAGGATCAATGAGGCTAGGGTGTCTGGCATCATAGATTTGGTGGCGGTCTTACAGCAAAAAGTCAGCACTATGACGGTCATGACGAAGGAGCTGGTGGCACGGGTAGAGGATGCAGACGGCCGCGTCCACCGCAATAATCTGCGGTTTGCTGGTTTCCCGGAGGGTTGTGAGGGGTCCTCCATGGACAAGTTCTTGACGCAATGGCTTAGATCAATGGCACCCTCAGAGTCCCTCTCGGCGTGCTTTGTGGTGGAGAGGGCCCACAGAGCACTGGTGAAGAAGCCCCCTCCTGGAGTGAGGCCGCGACCAGTGATCACCAAAATTCTCAACTAGATGGACAGACACGCGATCCTTAAATATGCACAGAGCCAAGACAGGATCCTTTACCAATCACAACACATAATGATATTCCTGGTCTATATGAAAATAGTACAACAGCGCCAATTCTTCACCGCGGCAAAGCAACGCCTGTGGGACCTCAAAATCCAGTACATATTGCAGTATCCTGCACGTCTGCGAATCATCTTCAACTCACAGACTCAATACTTTGACTCTCCAGAGGAGGTTTTCACCTGGGCGGATGAATCGGTGTCACTGAAGCCGCACACTCTGCCCCGCATACACTCCGATTCATCTCAAAGTGATCGATGGAACCATCCCACAAAAGTCCACGGTGAAGCACTGTAATCAGTCCCGCTCCTCCTGGAGGAGCACGTACCAAGATGTTGCACCCTAGTTGACACATGATGGATCTGCGAGCCATCAATAATCCCAGCACATGACTGACTGTTCTAGGACAACAGAAGCCACTAGGGTAGTGGACATTTTCAATGCATTTGTAGTGTGAGACCTTTATGTTCGACTGCACCCCTAGAGATAAAGGTTTAACTCTCTCTAGCGCGGTTTCTTGGTTGGGAAGGAGATTTGGGGATCCGTTGGCGTTGCTCTCTTGGCGGCCCCTTTTGGGGTCCTGGGAGGGTCTCTTCCGTGACAGGTACTTCTGGTTTACTGAAGTATGGAGGTGGAGGGAGGGGAAGGGGTGATTGGGGGTTGTTTGAATGTTTTTAATGGCACTGCACAGACCCAGCACCCATACCTCCTTAGGCCCATATGCGATAGCCCAAATTCACTCACATTAGCTCTTAATGGCAGACGCAGTTCTCGCTGGTCCCCTAGGGAACATCCGCATTATTATGTGGAATGTACGTGGGGTCCTTGAGAAGATAAAACGAGGTGCGGTTTTAAAACAGGCCAGGAGAATTAAGACTGACATTCTTCTCCTGTAGGAAGCGCATCTTCTAGGCTCCAAAGTCCCTTGCCTGTCCCTGTATGGCCATACACAGGTGTTCCATTCTGAGTTCACAAAGGGGTCATAATTCATCATAGGGTCACCTTCCAACCCACTAAAGTCTGGACAGATAGTTATGGTAGATATTCGCTGGTAACTGGCACATTATATGGAGTGCCTCTCATGCTTGGCACTGTGCATGGCCCCCCCTCCGGTGGGACAAAACCTTTGTTGATCTGGTGCTTGGCCTGTGGGGGGAACTGCTCGCCGATCGGCAGGGACTGGAACGACGTAATACATCCAGAAGTAGACAGGTGTCACACTAGAGAGGGGAGTGGTGGGGCCCAGAGGTCCAAACTGGGCTCCCTGGTGTCCGCGCTGGGCTGAACTGATGCCTGGAGGGCCTATCATCCGGCTGACACTGGGTATACCTACTTTCCGGCTGTTCATGGCTTCTTCTCTAGATTAGACTATTTACTTGTCCCCAGCTGCTTCATCCATAGGGTATCCAACGTTGGCATAGTGCCTAGAGAGCTCTCCGATCATTCCCCGGTGGCCCTGAAGCTGCATGTAGGACCGGAGTGTCCGGTTTTCCGCTGGCTCTTGTCGCTATGGCATCTGCGGAATCCTTAGTATAAAACGCTCATTTATCGGTCCATTGACAAATATTTTACCTCTAATACCGCAACAGAAACATCTGTGACAATTCTATGGGAAGCCCTCAAGCCGATGATCCGAGGCATAGACATTAGTTACTGCGTGGGAGAGCTTAAATGTAAAACCCACACCCCAGCAGACCTTGAGGCACAGATGCAGACGTTGGAGGAGAGTAGCCGCAGAGGGGACGGTGGTGTGGCATGGCGCCGGCTGGATCTAGCTCAGCAGCAATACCAACAGCAGCTCCTAGAAGGTGCTAAGCAGGCGTGACAGCTGCATCTACCAATGAGGCGACAAATCGAGCAGGATGCTACATAAATTGTGTCAGGCTGCTCAAGATGTCTCACCAGTGCCGGTAATTCGGGACACTCTGGGAGGGTTGCTGTCTGGTCCCCGGGATGTGGCTCAAAGTTTTGCAGCATATTTTGAAGAACTTTATGCTCGGCAGGCGGCGATAGACATAAATCAAGTCATAGAATTCGTTGAGGCCTTGCCCTTGCGGTCTGTGAAAAAGTGTTGCTCACGCACAACTAGACGAGGAGATCACTGAAGAAGAGCTTTCCCTAGCTCTAGCTAAGCTGTGGACGGCAAAAGCCCTGGGTCCTAATGGTTTTCCCAGCTAGTTCTTTAAAATGTATATGTCATAATTGGGGAAGCACGTATTGGGGATGGTCCCCTCCGCACTTGAGGAGTCACTGCTCCCGTCGGACTGGAGACAGGCAGAAATTGTAGTCTTCCTTAAACCAGGTCGCCCGCCAGAAGAACACTCCTCATACCGCTCAATCTCACTCCTCAACATAGAGGTAAAACTCCTAGTGGCCAACAGGCTAATGAAATATATGCCAGATTTGGTCCAGCTTGACCAGGCCGACTTTATGCTCAATCGAGCCACACGCCACAATATTAGGCATGCATACAAGGCCCTGGCATTGGCGAACTGTCTGGGGAGGCTGGTGGCGATGCTCTTGGCAGACCTAGACAAAGCAGTTGATTCCATTAGCTAGGAGTACTTGTTCGTTCTTCCAAAGCACCTAAACATAGGCCCCAGATTCCTTTCCTATATCCGCTTGCTATACACCGACTTATCTGCCACGGTCCGGGTTTCAGGTGTGGTCTCTGACCCCTTCCAAATCTGCCGGGGAACACGACAGGGGTGTCCCTTGTCTCCGTTGTTGTTCTCTCTCGCCATGGAGCCTTTTGCTGCATGGGTAGGGGTGGACTCCCAGGAGCGAGAGTTTGTATGATCTGCTACACTGTCCGATAGGATAGCTCTATATGCAGATGATGTTTTATTCTTTTTCACGGACCTCGCAGCCTTGGGAAATCCATGGTGTTTTCTGGGAGGGGGGGTTTGCTGGTGACATGGAGTGGGCGTCGGGATTGAAGTTAGCCACGGAGGGTTTAAATATTTAGGGGTCTTTGTTTTTCCAGACCAGATGATATCGCGGACCCGCAATCTGGCCCGGTGTTATTACCCGCCAAAGAGCAGGTGAAGGCATGGTCTTTGTTGCTACTGTCCCTGCTAGGTAGATCCGCAATATTCAAAATGGTCGCCTTGCCCGACTGCTATATCAACTTTAGAACTACCTATCCCTCGGTCATGGTTTCATCAGGTTTACGGTCCTGAGTGGGTTCCTGGGGGGGAGGAGGGGGCAGCACGCATTGCCCTTCGGACATGTTTTCAGTCCTCTTACTGTGGGGGCATTGCTGCTGTGGATGTTAGGTCATGCAATGCCGCCTCCCTCTTATTGATTTTTAATGACTGGTGCTATGGCCCTACAGAAGACCCGGCTTATGCGACGGAGAGGTGGGTGATGGGCGAGGTTTCCCTGCTTGACTACCTATATAGTGGGAGGAGGGTTGGGTTCCTTGCCCCGGCAACACAAGTAGTCATAGACACATGGAGACGCTCCCGCCGGCTGATGGGGTTGGTGGGGGAGGTTGACGCAGTGGACACCTCTGTGGCAGGACACCCTCCTTCCACAAGTGGCTCTCTTAGGTGGCTTCCAGAAATGGGATATCATTGGAATATCTGTAGCTCCACCGTGCCATAATCCCCCTGTCTGCGCAGTCTCCGGGAGCTTCCAGAGTTCAGCCCATTGGAATGCAAGCTCTTGATTGGAGATTTGGGTACTCATAAGATCACTCGGATTCACCAGTCCTTGATTGCCAATAGCACCACCACACTTTTGGCTTTAAGGGCGAAATGGAAGGCCGACATTGACAATTTGGATAACGATGATTGGGTGGAGGCCCTGGGGGCTCCCCGTACAGTGGCGATACCAACCCGTCTCCGCTTAATACAGCTAAAATACCTGCATAGAGCCTAATTTATACGACGCAATGCCTCTGGCGGCTGGGTGTCATTGATTCCCCTGTATGCCTCCATTGTGGGGCCGAGGAGGGTACTTTCCTCCACACGGTGTGGAGCTGTGTGGCATTGACTTGTTTTTGTAGGGGGTGACGTCCTGCCTTGGAGATGTCCTCTCCTGGGTAATTCCACTAGATCCTAAAATAATCCTCCACAGTACAGAGGGAATAGGGGGGAATCGGTATAAGGCAGCTGTTGTTTTTAGGGCTCACATTGGCAAAAAGAGACATAGCTAAAATGTGGAAAGCAAACACACCTCCATCCATTGGGGCCTGGAAAAAGAGGATGGACCATAACATGGGCCTTGAGGTAGCGGTGTTCCAGGCATGAGGATGTCCCCAGAAACATGCAAAGGTATGGCATCGATGGGCCGATCTGAGGGTTATAGTCCTGGCCCCAGTGCTCACTATGGACTCCTAGCTTGATGCCGAAATACGAAACTATGACGCCACAGCATGAGAGTTTGAAATGCATTTATAATGTTGAATCTGCTTGAGGCTCCGCTGTTGGCAGGGTGTGTGTGTGCGGGGATGGCTGGGATTGTCTGTGCAAATTTCTGTGTTATTGTTGTTTATGGGGATATATCTTACAATCTCCTCTGTATAATTGTGGGCCGGCTGGAACTTGATTTAATTGCTAAAACCCAATAACATTTGTTATGAAAAAAGTAAAATAATGGTCACCTATCCTGGGTTCATGGACTCAGAGAGCCAGGAGATTTAGTCTGATGATTTTTTTTTATGTTCCTGGGAGGCCGCTGTGCTCCCAGCAGCCCTCCACAAAATAAAAATAATGCTTGGTGGTGCCTTTGCCCCCTCGCAGGGCATTGAGTTGTTCCTTGCCTGGAGCAGTGAATAATAAACGAGTGGCTCCAGATGTTCATTTATTATTCCTTTTTTTTTTGTTTGTGTACTTTTTTGGCCCCGTTCCCACCCAGGACACCCAAAGTCTGTGCATATTTTGTGGCTGCGGGGAGCCTTAATGCCCCCTCACCCTCTGCCGACTCCCCAGCCAGCACCCATCCTGGGTGGTGGTGGGAGGCGCACATTTTCTTTTTACTGTGGGTGCCACCTGGGACAACCACCCATGTTTTTAAATGTTGGGAATCGTGGGGGGGGCAAGGCCCCCACTGCCCCTGACGGTTCATCAGCCAGCACTCATCCTGGGTTCCGGCAAGAGCCTGCCAATTTATTCTTATACCATGGGTGCCTTAGTGCCACTTGGGCTACCCACACCTTGTGTAAATGTTGGAGGCAGCAGAGAGAGCCTCAAAGCCCCCACTGCCCCTGCTGTCTCTCCAGCCAGCAACCAACATATGTACATCGGGTGCCGGTTGTGTTGTTTTGCTCTCGCCCAGCGGGAACAGCTTTTTTCTTTGCTCCCAACGGGTGGGAGCAACGCTGTATTCCCTGCCCAGGAGAGTACGGGCAGGGAGGTGAAGTTCTCCCTGCCCATGCTCTCCGTGGGCTTAGGACCACACAGTGTCCTAGGGGATGGTTCCCCACGATGCTGTAAGTCATTGGGCCCTGGGGGATGGGGTTCCGGGGGCCATAAAATGAGTTGGGGAGGGGGCCTCCTCCCCATAAAAGGCAAATCTAACCCAGGGGTTGGGGTGCATGGAGTCTTAAAATGGCTCGGGGAGGAGGATCCCACATCACCTTCCCCATTAAAATTAAAGCGACCCCAGGGTATGGGGTTCCTGCGTCCACAAAAATAATGCTTCTGCCGGGCCCCAGGTTCAGACCAGTGGGCTTATATTGCAAGGCCATTTTTTAACGAATCCAAGGTTCCCCATGAAAAATTGTTTTTGCCCTCTAAAGGGTCTTTTTGGGATGCCCCCCACTAGGCCTAGGGGGGTCAGGGTATCCTACCCTGCCCACATATGTTTTTTATTATCTTTTTGCAGGACTGGGGCTGAGTCCCAAAGTCCTAAAATGGCTGCCGCCACATCTTTGTTGATGTTGTGGCAGCCAATCAGATTTTACATTTGGGTGTGTGTCTGTGTGTGTGTGTGTATATATACTTTTACACCAAAGCACACTTTCTGGGTAAAGATCTAGGTATCCGCCAAAATTGCTGTAATTCCATTCTGCCATTTTGGCTGTAGCTGTGTCTAATTTTCCAATGGTAAATTGCAAGGGAAAAATGCATTTTGGGAAACCCTCTCTTTTCTCGGCCCCCGCTTGATGGATGACCCCAAACCTTTCCAGGAAGGAGCGTAAGTGGATGAGATTTTATTTTCTGGAAAGTTTCATAACATTTGTCAAGCAGTGCCAAAGTTATAAGCAAACCAAAAAATACATTTTCCATGAAAAGGTGGTCATAACTATAACTACCGAGTAGGGACCGCTGTATCTTGCTCTGGGTTATGGTGCCATGGGGTTGCCCTAATGAGCCTTGAGGACTTTTGCCCAAACCCTGATACTTCTAAAGTGACTAAATCCCTAAGTGATTTTAGACCTTGTGGATGATGTATTATTATGTTAGCTTCTTATATAGTGCTTTATGCCACTATGGGTTCACGTGAGTGGAGACCAGTTTGATAGAAAAAGTAGCCAGCAGAGAGACGAAAGGAGGAAACTCACTAGGAATAGGGAAGGAACCTTACGAATGGAAGGCTGTTCCCCATACTCATGTAACTGCTAGCCAATTTTGCATGTCTGGACAGCAAGCAGAGAAGAATGAAACAGGATGGGCAAAAAGATGGTGGGTGGCAGAAAGATAAAGCAGGAGCTGATGGCAGGTAGAAATTTGGATAAGAAGGCTGAGGATGTCAGTAAAAGAAATCAGGGCCTGACAGATAGAAGTCTTTATGTTTTGTTACTGGTATAGTCCAGATGAATCCCTGGGAGACGAGAGACAGCTAATCCTCTCCACAATGTCATTTCTTGCAGCCTCTCTCTATTCAAAACATTTATTTAGTGGACCACAGATTGAGAAGGAGGGAGCGCATATATAAGTCCTTCGCTCCCCCTTGATACAGTGACTTCCGGGAGGGCTCAGACATGGTTTCGAGGTGGAGGCCCATTACAGCATGCTGAATACACGGGCCCTGCTCAGGGGCGACTAGACTCCCAGAGCTCAAGATTTAATCCCAGGTTTCCTAGCTGGCTGCTCAGGTGAGGGTCCTGGGCACTTGGCCAATTGATTGCTTGAGCCCCTGAAGGACTTGAGATGCATTGGGATGAACTGTGATTGTGGGTCAAAGAACCCTGCCAATTTTCCACCAGGATATGTGAAGAAACAGAATGGAGACAGATTTGTAGGACCTGGCCTGATAGCTTAAAGTGTGGTGGCACAGTACTGGGAGAACCTACATTTTGCAGTACAGCACAAAAATACTTTGTTGGCATAACCATTTAAATGTGAATTGGGGAAGTTAGTATGCTTAAGTGACTGCAATAAGTGCACAAAATAGCTGAAGTGATAGAGACAAGTCCATTTTCCACACTGACTTTCCAAGCTGGTTTCTGTGGAAAATTGCATGTTTTTGTCTCTGTCCTGTTTCTTTTTGTGTCGTGCAAAAACATACTTTGTTACTATTTCCAAACTGGCATATCTATCCCAAGCAGAGCATACCCCACACAAAACCTCCAGCCACATATGCACACACAGTGTGGTACTGCTGCAGCCCTGTCACTATCTCCTCTTTCAGATAGTGGCTGGTCACCCCCTTATTTCTTCTTGCATGTCAGCATTGCCCGCAGCTCTTTTTAGGTCGAGCCTAGCGGCAGCGGCGCATGCACTGCTCGCTCTGCGAGGTATGCTGTATTAGGGTGTGCAGTGGAAGCCCCGCCCACTCTCCTCCCATATTTGTCATTGGCTTGTGTCATTGTACTTCTTAAATGCTGGCTTCTGATTCGTAAAAAGGCTTGTTAGTCTCTCCTTGGTACATCCTTGTCTCCTTTAGTTACTGCCCATAACGACTGGACCTTTTACTTGGCTTGTTACCCGGTCTGCCTTGTAAGTGGGTGACCACTATTTTATTTAATAATACTGGGGACCATGGCGGCTGCTTTTTTTTTTTTGTATCTGCATGCTGAGCGCAGCGCCCGCTTCAGGGACACCGTGCTCGGTTGCATTTTTATTTTTTATTTACTTTAATACAGAGTGCAGTGCCCGCTTAAGGGCACCCCGCTCTGTTGCATTTTTTTTTTAACTTTAATACTGAGCGCGGTGTCCCTAAAGCGGGCGCCACGCTCTCTCTTTTTTAAAACTTTCATAATAAGTGCGGTGCCCGTTTCAGGGACACCGCACTGAACTCAGGAGCAGCTTCGGCTTCTTTGCTGCCCACTCCCTCCCCTCAGCCGGTCCACGCTCGCCTCCTCTTTGGCCCTCTCCCTCCCTCGCATGAGGGGCGGAGCTTAGGGGCAATCTTAGCGAGTAAAGAAAGCCTTTGCAATGCTATAGTTCTCGCATTTATGCGAGTTCGAGATATTGGCATTGTAAATGAAAATGCCTTTTATTTATGTTTTGGTTTTATAGCATAAATAAAAGGGATTGTCATTTACAATGCCAATAGCTTAAACTCGCGTAAAAGCGAGACCTATTGCATTGCAAATGCTTGTTTTTCTTCCCTGCCAGGTAATTGTATCAAGTACGGAGAACAGGAAGGAGGATATATCGGTCTCCTGGCTATATGTTCGGTGGAGAAATAAGTTTCCGAACCCAAGCCTTTCAAAACCTCAGTGAAGGTGGAGAACCTTTAATGAAGAACTTTACATCTAAAGATGGCAAAACAAGATAAGCTAGCAAAAAAATGAACCATCCTTAGAAGAGCAAAAGGTCCGTAAAAATAACACATTTAGACATAGAGTATACAATAGGTTAAAATTGCCATGGAAACCGACAATGCTATCCCCCCCCCAAAAAAAAATCAACCCAGCAAAAACGAGTGCTGGTCATGGCCAGCAGCATCTCTTTAACAAGCATTGGCAAAGCCAATAGGTTTTGCCTACATTAGAGCTATTGGTTTTGCCAATGTCTTTTAGCCATGTTGTACAGCAGAGTGGAGTATAGTGCAGTGGAGTGGCATGATGTAATGGGGCGTAGAGTAGAGTGGCATACAGATACAGTGGAGTAGCTTAGAGTGTAGTGTAGTGGAGTGGCGTAGAATGGAGTGACGAGGAGTGGCATGGTGTAAAGTGGTGCGGAGTGGCTTGGTGAAGAGTGGAGTAGAGTTGCTTGGAGTGGCATAGCATGAAATGCGGTCAAGTAGTGTGGCATGGAGTGGGGTAGAGTGGCACTGTGTGGAGTGGCATGGCGTAGAATGCAGTGACATAGAATGGTGTAGAGTGCAGTGGTGTAGAGCAGGGTGGTGCAGAGTAGAGTGGCGTAGAGTGCAGTGGTGCAGAATAGAGTGCAGCGGCGTAGAGTGCAGTGGCGTAAAGTGCTGTGGCGTGGAGTGGCTTAGAGTAGAGCAGTGTTTCCCAAACTGTGGTCCGCGGACCCCCAGGGGTCCCTGACACATTCCCAGGGGGTCCGCAGGCAGCAGTTTTAAAAGCACTGCAAAGTATCTTGTATAATTAGCAGTTTTCAAAGAACAATAAAATTGTCAAGATCACGCCAGTGATTAATGTACCTGCTGGAGAGAGATGAGTTTTGTCCAGTGGCAGCTTTGACTTATCTAATGTAGCACAGAGGGTTAATATGCCTACTGCAAAGAACATGTACCATGCATTTTAAAAAACAGTATTTTATATGCTTAGGTCAGTGGGTTACTGCTTTTGTCAGAGAGATTCTTTTTACTGTGCAGTTTATAAGTGACAATCGTAATCTAGCACAGTGACCTATAAACTGTCATCAAAGAGCTGCTTACAAACTGCAAGGTACAAGTTAGTTACTTATGTTTTTTCCCAGTCTTTCATTATCCTGATGCTGCTAAAAAGGTTTATTTGGGTGGAAATACATTTTTATTGTTAAAGTGAATGCTAACCACTGTGTTATGTTCTGAATCCTGAGTTTGGGCTTCTCCAGACCAAGCACTCTTTAAAAATGCCTACCAGTATGAATGACGTGAATTCTACACCTTGTAGGCCCCTTTGCCTTATGTAACATTTTCTATACACTGATTTACACGTATGATTCATTGTCTCTATATGTGTGTAATGTAAAGTGCTCTGACATCCTACAATGGTATGAGAGATGCTATAAAAAATGAGATACATGTGACCGAGGGGCTATGGAGACACGAGAGGCACTGTTGGAGGGTGATAGTGCGGGAATCATTGAAGATCCCCAAAAGGATTGTCGTATCCTGGTGCATAGTAAGGTCTTCATTTACTATTCTTTAAAAGCTAATACAATTCAATATAAAATGATAAATGTGTTGTAGACTGCACCATTGTTTCCTAAAAATTTTGGGGAAGAGCCTCCCAAAGCCCCTTTGTAGTGGTCAGGCTCACTCACTGCACTTGGTGTGCACCGTATGGGGACTGGTCTGAAATCATTTGCCAGGGCTGCTTTGGGTTTCCAGTCTGGCCCTGGCAGGAGCAGGAGCCTCGTACTGCAAAATGAAACCAACCATTTAAAAGTTAGTCACAGAGATGCAGCACCAACCTTCCCATTAACTTTTTCGTTTTCTTGCAAATTCTTTCAATATAAAATACAACAGAAGTGGCGGAGAGTGTTGTTAGCCTCCTTGGCTTAACGACACACTCAGCCACTTCAAAACTGCAGGGCTGCACCATATTTACAAGAATATGGTGCAGCCCTGCGTTTCCTGTGCTGGCGCTACACTTAACAGTGTAGCGCCAACGCATGGCACCCTTGCACCATAGTGCAAGGGTGTCTTCGTGCAGGGGAAAATTGTTTATGTACAGGGAGGTGCCCCTTCTTGCACATAAACAATCTTGAAATGTCATTTTGTCACTTCTATGTGTGCTACTTAATGCAGCACACATGAAAGTTACAAAATGTCGTTTTTAAAAAAGATTGTTGATGTGCAGGAAGGGTCACCTTCCTGAACATAAACAATCCAAGGCGTTTTGCAAAAACTAGGAAAAATAAAGCATTTCTCCTTGTTTCGCCAAGTTAAGACCAGGTTTTCCCTGGCCTTAATTTTGGTGCTGCATCCCAGTTAGCTGCCCTTGTAATAAATAGGGGTCAGCGTCAAAATCAATGGGTGTTGCAGGGGAAACGCCCACCGCAACACCCACTGCCCACCCCTTTCATGCTAAGCATTGGGTGAAAGGGGGTCTTACTTACAAGGCACCGTTAAGCCACGTTAAGTGGCTTAACGCTGCCTTGTAAATAAGGCGAAGCCCCTATCGCCACGGCAACGTCGCAAAAAGTGATGTTCCTATGGTGATAGGGTCTTGTAAATATGCCCCTAAAATCCTCAGTAATTCGAGTATTTGTTTTGTGTGCACACGTGTGTTTATTTTTCCGAATTACTGTTTTAATGTTTGAAATTTAAATCCTACAAATTGCTTGGGGGTCCCTGGCTTCCGGTGGTGACTCAATGGGGGTCCTCAGGAGTCAAAAGTTTGGGAACCACTGGAGTAGAGTGTAAAGTGCAGTGCCGTTGAGACTGGCATAGAGTGCAGTAGCGTAGGGTGCAGTGGCATAGAGTAGAGTGCAATGGCTTAGAATAGAGTGGTGCAGAGTAGATTAGAGGGCATTGAGTGCAGTCGTGTAGTCTAAAGTGGTGTAGGGTGAGTGCTGCAGAATAGAGCAAGGTAGAGTGCAGTGGCATAGTGTGCTGCTGCGAAGAGTGGTGCAGAGTAGAATGCAATGGTGAAGAGTAGAGTGGCATAGAGTGCAGTGGTGTAGAGTTGTGCAGAGTAGAGTGCAGTGCGTTGGTGCAGAGTAGATTAGAGAGGCGTTGAGTGCAGTAGGTTGCAGTTCAGTGTAGAGTGGTGCAGAGAAGAGCAGAGTTGCTTAGAGTGGAGTGGCTTAGAGTGCAATGGTATAGAGTGGTGCAGTGGCAAAGATTGGAGTGGCGTAGAATACAGGGTAGGGGGTGGGAGGGAAAAGAAGCGACATGGAAGGGGGATGGGTGGGAGGATATAGAAGCTACATAGACGGGGATATGGGAGACGGACTGAAATCGCAAGCACTCCTATGGAGTGCTTGAACTCAAAGAAAAAAGTAGCTCCAAAAACGGGAGCAGTGGATGGACACAGGTACTTGGTCCATGCTCCAGGGGAGGTCCAAACACAAGAAGAGGGCATGACACACGCCTGCAGTGACAAACGCGGATGAAGGAAATGAGAGCGACTCTGTAGCTTACAAAAGGTAAGCTGTCAGTGGGCAGTAAGCCTACTGTATGTAAACAAAATGCCTTGCAGAGACCGTACATTCGCTGTCTAGGCGAAATCTTAAAAAGGGACTCTCAGAAGAAATTCCCTGGCAGCCATCTAGACTAACCCCCAGTTCCTAATAATTTTTTTGTGTGATAAAGATTATGAAATCATTAACCAGATAAAGGTACGCTCCTCAAATATACCTCAATGGGTACCATTTACCAACCATGAGGACGCAATCATTAATTTCAAATTTTTGACATAGTAGGCCTCCAAAAAACATGGAAAAAGAACATCTCCCATGCTTTGAAATTTTCGAGAGCCTCACAACAAGAAAATCAGTTAAAGGAAGGCCATCTGGGGGACTGGCGATCCTGGTAACAACAAGACTCCAATTAATATTGGAAACAATGGATACAGGTCAACCATGGTTATCATCAATTATAGTGAGAATTTAAAAAAAACATTCAGCTATGCATTCTTTTTTTAAATGTTTATTTATTTTTAGTAATGGGAATTTACAATCAAAAAAATCATGAATGCACGATACAGACTGGTAGTTGGGCAATCACAGTTGGCATAGGGCAAAAATTATATCAACATTTCCTCTGAAAGAGAGCACGAGGTTAGATTTCAACACAGTGCATATACATACGCTAAGGGTCAGATCTAACTGAATCCCCCTCATCAAGGATAGGTCCTGTCTCATAATCATCAAGACTCTTTCCCCGCTCCACCCATTGGCAAGGGCAATTCCTCCTCTTCATCACCCAGTTCTAACCCATAGTATTTTATCCACGGCGCCCATATCTTTCGAAACTTCCGGGGGCAGCCCCTCGCCTTGTATGTCACTCTCTCCGCAACCATATATAGATCCAAGCTTGCTCTCCATTCTTTGAGTGTAGGGAGTCGGCGAACACCCCAGTGTCTAGCTATGTCCCTCTTGGCAACCACCAGCCCCAAATTAGCCAACATGAGTTTATGCCTTGTCAGGTCCACCTCTGTGGGAATTCTCAGTATAAGGAATTTTGCGTCCAACTCGAGTTGGGCCTCTAGTATGTTGTTTAGTTCCTGTATTATCCTGCTCCAATAAGTCTGAACCCTACTGCACTCCCAGAGGGTGTGTATAAATGTACCCCGTTGTGTGTGGCATCTGAGGCAATCTGGGTTATCTGCTCTCCCCATGGAATGAAGTCGTGCTCTGTCAAAGTAGGTCCTATGCAGAATTTTATATTGAATGAGCCGTAGTCGTAGTTTAATCGCTACTTCTCGTGGGTGCATTATGGCTGCTTCCCAGTCGATATCCTCTAGTGCAGTGTTTCCCAAACTGTGGTCCGCGGACCCCCAGGGGTCCCTGACACATTCCCAGGGGGTCCGCAGGCAGCAGTTTTAAAAGCACTGCAAAGTATCTTGTATAATTAGCAGTTTTCAAAGAACAATAAAATTGTCAAGATCACGCCAGTGATTAATGTACCTGCTGGAGAGAGATGAGTTTTGTCCAGTGGCAGCTTTGACTTATCTAATGTAGCACAGAGGGTTAATATGCCTACTGCAAAGAACATGTACCATGCATTTTAAAAAACAGTATTTTATATGCTTAGGTCAGTGGGTTACTGCTTTTGTCAGAGAGATTCTTTTTACTGTGCAGTTTATAAGTGACAATCGTAATCTAGCACAGTGACCTATAAACTGTCATCAAAGAGCTGCTTACAAACTGCAAGGTACAAGTTAGTTACTTATGTTTTTTCCCAGTCTTTCATTATCCTGATGCTGCTAAAAGGTTTATTTGGGTGGAAATACATTTTTATTGTTAAAGTGAATGCTAACCACTGTGTTATGTTCTGAATCCTGAGTTTGGGCTTCTCCAGACCAAGCACTCTTTAAAAATGCCTACCAGTATGAATGACGTGAATTCTACACCTTGTAGGCCCCTTTGCCTTATGTAACATTTTCTATACACTGATTTACACGTATGATTCACTGTCTCTATATGTGTGTAATGTAAAGTGCTCTGACATCCTACAATGGTATGAGAGATGCTATAAAAAATGAGATACATGTGACCGAGGGGCTATGGAGACACGAGAGGCACTGTTGGAGGGTGATAGTGCGGGAATCATTGAAGATCCCCAAAAGGATTGTCGTATCCTGGTGCATAGTAAGGTCTTCATTTACTATTCTTTAAAAGCTAATACAATTCAATATAAAATGATAAATGTGTTGTAGACTGCACCATTGTTTCCTAAAAAATTTTGGGGGAAGAGCCTCCCAAAGCCCCTTTGTAGTGGTCAGGCTCACTCACTGCACTTGGTGTGCACCGTATGGGGACTGGTCTGAAATCATTTGCCAGGGCTGCTTTGGGTTTCCAGTCTGGCCCTGGCAGGAGCAGGAGCCTCGTACTGCAAAATGAAACCAACCATTTAAAAGTTAGTCACAGAGATGCAGCACCAACCTTCCCATTAACTTTTTTCGTTTTCTTGCAAATTCTTTCAATATAAAATACAACAGAAGTGGCGGAGAGTGTTGTTAGCCTCCTTGGCTTAACGACACACTCCGCCACTTCAGAAACGCAGGGCTGCACCATATTTACAAGAATATGGTGCAGCCCTGCGTTTCCCCTGTGCTGGCGCTACACTTAACAGTGTAGCGCCAACGCAGGCACCCTTGCACCATAGTGCAAGGGTGTCTTCGTGCAGGGGAAAATTGTTTATGTACAGGAGGTGCCCCTTCTTGCACATAAACAATCTTGAAATGTCATTTTGTCACTTCTATGTGTGCTACTTAATGCAGCACACATGAGAAGTTACAAAATGTCGTTTTAAAAGATTGTTGATGTGCAGGAAGGGTCACCTTCCTGAACATAAACAATCCAAGGCGTTTTGCAAAAACTAGGAGAAATAAAGCATTTCTCCTTGTTTCGCTAAGTTAAGACCAGGTTTTCCCTGGCCTTAATTTTGGTGCTGCATCCCAGTTAGCTGCCCTTGTAATAAATAGGGGTCAGCGTCAAAATCAATGGGTGTTGCAGGGGAAACGCCCACCGCAACACCCACTGCCCACCCCTTTCATGCTAAGCATTGGGTGAAAGGGGTCTTACTACAAGGCACCGTTAAGCCACGTTAAGTGGCTTAACGCTGCCTTGTAAATAAGGCGAAGCCCCTATCGCCACGGCAACGTCGCAAAAGTGATGTTCCTATGGTGATAGGGTCTTGTAAATATGCCCCTAAAATCCTCAGTAATTCGAGTATTTGTTTTGTGTGCACACGTGTGTTTATTTTTCCGAATTACTGTTTTAATGTTTGAAATTTAAATCCTACAAATTGCTTGGGGGTCCCTGGCTTCCGGTGGTGACTCAATGGGGGTCCTCAGGAGTCAAAAGTTTGGGAACCACTGCTCTAGTGGACCAGTGGTAAGTTCCCATTTAGTTCGAAGAGGGCCCAGTTTGTCAGGCATATTGTTAATCAGTGTTTTATAGGTCAGTGAGATGGCCTGAGTCTGAATCTCTTCCTGCAAAAGTCTGCCTTCTAATGGGGCATACTCCAGCAGTGCCTGTGTGTCTAGTCCCTCCGCCTGCCAGGCATGTTTTAGTCTGAGATAGGCATAGGCTTGGGTGTCATGTAGCTGGTATGTGGCTTGTAGCCAGGCGAATGGGGCCAGTGTGCCTGCCTGCATTACATCCCCTATTTTTGAAATCCCTATTAAATCCCATTGTTTGAAACCTCTTAATTTTCTAATTTCAATCAGTCTAGATCCCTCCCATAGCGGGGTCTCCCTTGTTGGTTTCATGTCCCATTTCATTTGCTTCTCAGAACTTTTCCATGCCTCCAGCACACGTTGGGTAGCTGGTAGGAGTCGAGTACTACCTTTGCCACCATAGATAAAGTGTAATTGTGTACGCTCTCTGAATTGTAATCTTTCCAACCTGTAGGTGGGATGGTCTCCTGGAGCGTGGTTCCATTAATTAATTATAATGAGTTCGGCCGCTCTGTAGTAGGCTCTGATATCCGGCAGGGCAAGACCGCCATTGTATGGGTTTCGCTGTAGCATTTGTAACGCTATTCGCGGATGAGCTCCGTCCCATCACAGTAAGCGTAGCTCGCTATTGAGGGTTGTGAATACGGTCTCTGGAATTTTACAATAGGTATTTTGCAAGATCTATAGCAATTGCGGGAGTGTAGTCATCTTGTACATTGCAGCCCTTCCCATAATCGTCAGCGGGAGTTTCCTCCATCTCTTGACATCTACTTGGAAGTTCAAGAGAATTCGTCCGATATTGCGTTCTCAGTTAACTGCTACCTCAGTGGTGATATAGAGTCCCAGGTAAGTGAACCCCTCTGTGGATAGCCGAAGGCAGCTCGGATAAGTGTGGGGCTCCACCATTCCAGCTATGGGGTACAGGGTAGATTTACCCCAATTAATCCTATATCCGGCATGTCGGCCATATTCTCCAAAAATTTGTAGTACTTTGGGGAGTGTTGCTGCTGGGTCAGTGACGTGTAATAAAATATCATCCGCGTAAAGCAATATACGTTCTGCTTCTAAAAAGCGGGACTCGTCTACAAAACCCCCTAGACCTTGATGAGTTCGGACCACACAGGCCAAAGGCTCCAATATAAGAGCAAATAGTAGGGGAGACAGGGGACAGCCCTGCCTAGTGCCTCGTTGAATTGACCAGCTCTTCGAGACAGCCCCGTTAACTCGGACTTTGGCCTCAGGAGCATTGTACAGGAGTGCTAACCAGTCCCTAAAGATTGGGCCAAAGCCAACGTTTTCCAAGGTGCATCTCATGAAGGGCCAATGAATAGTATTGAACGCCTTCTCGGCGTCTAACGAAAGGAGCAGATGAGGGCTTTCCTGACCCTGAACCGTGGCCATCCAATTGGCCAAGCACCATAGGTTAAAACGTGTGGCCCGCTTAGGCATGAAACCGGATTGGTCTCTATGGATCAGGGGGGTAATGACAGTCAGGAGCCGCGTCGCAAGAATGGTAGCCAGAATTTTGGTCTCGATGTTGAGCAGAGATATGGGTCGATATGACCCACAATCCTCCGGGGGTTTCCCCGTCTTGTGAATTACCACTCCAGTGGCCATTCAAAGATCTTGTGGGAGAATCCCTTGCTCTTTTGCCGTCTGGAACATATTTAGTAAGTGTGGTGCCAGCAAACTACTATTTAATTAAAAAAATTCTCCCGGGAGTCCGTTTGGGCCCCGGGTTTTTCCCGACTTTTGGCGGCCGATGGCCTCTGTTACTTCCTCGAGAGTGAGGTCCTCCTCTAGTCTGACCCTCTCCTCCCGAGAGAGCGAGGGAAGCTCAATTGCGTCCAAGTACTGGATTATTTGCACCACGTCCGCCTGCGATGTAGCTGCGTACAAGTTCGTATAGTACCGTGCAAAGGCCCCTGCAATATCTGTGGCTGTGGTATGTGTGGAGTCTTGTTCCGTGATTGACGTTACCCATCTCGACTCCATTTCCTTCCTACCCAACCATGCTAGCAGTTTCCCCGCCCTGTCGCCCGTCTCGTAGAGTCGATGTTGGACTGCCAATTGGCGAGCCCTCACCTCCCTGGTCGCCAGTGCCTGATACTCCCTTTTGGTAATTTCAATTTGGCGAAGGGTATGAACAATCATTGTAGAGGCGCCACTGCCCTCCAGACTCAAAAGCTTCCGTTCTAAGGCCTCCATCTCCTGGGTTTCTCATCTCTTTTTATGGGCAAATATATTTTGCGCTCTGTCTCTTAGCACCGTCTTGAATGCTTCCCATAAAGTGACTGCTGACTGTACTGAACCTACATTCTCCTTAAAATAGAGCTCTGAATCCACCCTAACCTCTTCAGCAACCCTCTCATCTTTCAAGGCCCAAGGGCTCAGTCTCCAGTTCATTACCTGACGGTCATCCGTCCCGCCCACCGTTAATAAAAGCGGTGAGTGGTCTGAGATGCCCCTAGCTAAGTACTCCACCCTCTCCACCGGTCCGACCTCCCCTGCAGGAGCAAAGAGATAGTCTAATCTCGAAAATACTCTATGCGCCCCCGAGAAGTAGGAATAGGCACGCATAGTTGGGTGGTGCCGTCTCCACAAGTCTGTCAGTCCAAGGGCGTCCTGAAATTTCGCCAGCATTGTGGGTCCTTGGGACCCAGGTCTTGGTTGGGTTTGATCTAGAGAGGGCTCGACCACATCGTTGAAGTCCCCTCCTATGATATGTATAGCGGATCCGGAGTGCAATAGGATCTCCGTCAGCCTGTCTAGCGTACGTTGCTGCAGTCGCGGGGGCGCATAGGCACTAATAAGTAAGAACGTCGTACGATTCCAAATCCCCTGTACTGCAACAGAAGTACCGTCAGAGTCCACCCACTGTTGAATAATATGAAAGGGAGGCGACTTTTTAATGAGAATTGCCACTCTTCTCGATCCCTTGGTAAAACCTGCGTGTGCCAGGGTAGTATACTATCCCCTTCCCAGGAAAGAACAACTCGAACCCAGTAGGTGCGTTTCCTGTAAAAAGAATTATGTCGGTTTAAGTCGTTTGAGATATTGAGATACAAAACCCCGCTTGATTTTGTTTCCTAGCCCATTGACGTTCCATTTCAATGCCGTGAATCTAACCCCGGTCATAGCAATAGAATACGTGACTCATTACACACCCCGCCCCCTCCCAGAGGATTGCCCACATCCCACAGTCCCAGCTTACTCTCTGCATCCATTTGGTGTAACTGAAAAGAACAGTCCCCCCCCCCCTCGTGACCATCTCAATACCCAACATGTGACAATGTCTAATCTACCCCCCACCCTACGCTCTTCAGGTACCCATACCCTCCCCCAATTCGTCAACATGACAACTCTGGCACGGGTAATCCACTAAGAGGTCTGTAGCCCTCCCTCCCCCCCTGTTTCAATTAACTACACAATCATACGATAACAGCACTCAGTGTACTTCCCTGTCGAAGGCCAAAGTTCTGCAATGTCTACCAGGCTTTAGGGTTATCTTACTGTCTGTTGGCGGCCGTCCGGCCCCATCTCAGTCCTCTTCGCCATTACTCGTCGGATGTTGCTGTTGCGTGCTTGCGTCGAGCAAAATCGGATCTGCGGCTTCCAACCGTTCAATCCTCTCCAGTAACGGGTGCTCACTGTCTGCATCCGCAGAATCTTCTCTTTCTGACAGTTCAGTGTGGATATTGTCACTCGGTCTCAACAAGGTGTGTGACACATGGCCCTGCACGGCATCATCATCCAAATCCGATATTTGTGACCTACTTTCTCTAGGCCGCAAGGACCTCGCCGGTGTTCCTCCCGCTGTCCCTCCCGCTGTCCCTCGGATTTTCAACACTCGTCTCCTGCGCTTTTCTTTGGGTCGCTCCTGACTTGAGCCCAGTCTCTTTTCTGTGAACCGATCTGGAGCTTGGGGTGATCTGCGCCTGAATTGAGGCCATTCCTCAATCCACGCACATGCCTCTTCTGGAGTCTGAAAAAACGTGTTGCCTTGGAAGATAACTTTAAGCTTATCTGGGAACAGTAACATGTACTGAATTCTCGAGTGTTCGAAGCTTCGCCTTGACCGGATCAAAGGTTCGTAGTTGCTTTTGCACGTCCCGTGAGTAGTCCGGAAATACCATCACTCGCGTATTTTCATATTTGATCTCCCCCATCTTCCTTAGCTCACGTAGGATTAGGTCTCTGTCTTGGAAGTTCAAAAAGCGGGCTATCAAGGGTCGAGGGGGGGCCCCCGGAGGCGGACGAGCAGCAGGCATCCTGTGCGCTCGTTCTATGACAAAGCAAGACAAAAACTGGGTAGTTGGAAGGGTGGCTTTGAGAAACGTCAGGAGAAACTGCCCCGGGTCCGTCTGTTCCGCGTTTTCCGGAAAACCAATAAATCGAAGATTATTTCTGCTGGCCCTGTTTTCAGCATCGTCGACCCTCCAGGCCACTTCTTTCATTGAGGCTAAAAGCCCCGTCACATCCTTTCGCATGGAAAGAGAAGTATCCTCTAACTCCGAGATGCGGTGCTCAGCTTTGGTAACTCGTTCGGAGACTTTTCGCAGGTCGTGGCGTAGCAATGTGACCTCTGAGCGTATCTCCACCATCTTCCCTTCCAAGCTTTCTCTGGACTCATGGATCGCTTGGAGTATGGCTGCACCATCAGGAAGGGGAGCTGTACCTCCCTCTGCTCCCGCCGTCTTAGGGAGCACCTTGGCAAATTGATCTAATTTACCCTGCTGCGACATCTTTGGTTCCTTATCCTTCGCCATTGCAGGCCGACAGATGTGAAGGTATATGTAGACACTCTCTTCCACAGTCACGACCCTCGGAGCACCACTGGTGGTTTCTCAGCGATTCACCCACTGTTGTGTCCCGCAGTTCCCAGGCCAGCTGTAGCCGGACGCCTTCTTAGCATCCCCCCATCTACTTGGTGGACCGTCTTGTCCCTCACGCCTGTGTGACTCCTACCGGCTCCACTGTAGGATCACGTCCGAAGTGGTGAGGTGATTGCTTCGCGGGTTGCAGGCCTTTGTAATCAGGACGTGTTAGGCCCAGTCCATGCGCCCAAACTACTGGAACGCTATGTCCCCAGAAAGCCAGTAGCTTGAGATGTGCACCGGGGCCTGCAGGCACAACGGTGCCCCGCACACACACTTCAGCCTCTCGTAGCCGCTTTATTGGAATCTACGGGAGGGGGAAGGAAAAAGGAGAAAAGCACGTCTCCACCCCCAGCTGGCCTCTCGGAGCAGCTCCGCAACGTATCGCAAGATCTTTGGGTCCAGGCCCGCCGCTTCTCATACGCCGCGTTGCCAGCTAAAACGAGGATCTCCAATGCGGATCCAGTGCAGGCGGGCCGCTCTGCGCGGTCTCGGCCGCGTCCTTCACCACCCGCCTTGAAGGAGGAAAGACGCGGGGGCCTCTCGTCCAATCTCAGGGCATTTACCCCGGTGCAGCAGTCCCACCACCTCGACTTCACGATCCACAATGCTGGGTCCCCAGGCCTGGGAAGCCTCTTCACTCTAGCCCCCAGCGGCGAAATTTGCCTCAGGGTCCACAACGCCATCAGTCGCAACAGCACTCAGCCGGGCAGGTCACACGGATACCAGCCAGAGGCCGCAGCTCTTAACGGGACGAGCAACTCCAGGCAGCAGCGCAGTCATGGGCCCGCAGACCCCTGCTCCCTCCTCCGCCCAGCCGAAAAGGACTTCCAGAGCTGCGGGGCCTCAGGCTGGCCGACCCGCGGAGTCCCGCTCCATGCAGGAAGTATCCAGCGGGGGAAAGTAAAAGCGTCCGCTCTTCGCTTCTGGGCAGCCCGCTAGGAATTGGCGTTCGGATCTGGCCGCCGAGCGGTTCCAGCTCTGGGAGGCAGGGGACCCTCTTCCTCTGGCACGGCTCCTCCGGTCCGCCCACCTCGGTATTACAGTCCGATGCAGTGCCTGTATCGGGCGGACTGCCACCACTGGTCTCTGTTGTGACCGCTGGGGGTGTGGGGGCGATGTTCACCGCCAATTCCGCCCTCCGGTGTGTCAGAGTGCTCCCCCTCCACCTCGCAGTCCAGGGCCGTGTCAGGGTCCGCCGATTACTACTGGGAGCCTCGGCAGGCCGCCATCTTAAAAGGCCGCACACCAGCGGCGATGTTGAAAGGGCTCGTAGCACCGCAAAAATCCCCGGTGCAGCGATCCTCCAGCCCGTCTCAGCCCACCTTCCGATCCTCACTGAAGCAATTTTCAGGCGTCGAGGGTCACGATACTTATCAGGATTCAGTCGGGCCGGCGGAGCTAGCGGAGAACGCAGCTACCCGGCCATGCTGTTGTCCACGCCCCCCAGCTATGCATTCTTAATAATGTTAAATGTATATCTGCAGCCAGGAGGCAAAAAGAAGCCACAAAAATTGCCCACTTAATCTAAGCAGTATCAACTACAATTCAGGATGATAAATCGGTGCTAAAGTATTAACAGGAGATTTTAATCTTAATCTCATGTCTAAATGCCCTGAGAATGCCACTCATCGTGAACAATACCAATTTTTGATTATTCCAGATAATTCAATCCTATTCCAGAGAAAGGATGTGATGGGAAATTATTCAATTACTCTCTGAAATGAATTTGAGAGTAATCAATGGGTGTACAGTAGATGACAAAAAACAAGGAAAGCAGTATTAGATTGTACAATTACTTCCATCGAACTAGTTAGCTGCTTTTCTAGTTTTTAAATACAACCACAGCTAGAAAGCGACCACATACTGCAAACTTTGTCCTTGGCTATAATCGACCAAGTTATTCCTTCTACGAAACCTCTGAGGTCAATCGCAGGAAGAGACAAATTAATACAAATCAAATAGTCATCAACCATAGAAAATAAAATGAAAAAATGGCCAACAACCACTGCAACAAACCTCACAACATTCCTAGAGTCTATGGCTGGGAAAGAAGGTCCCTACGGCCCCGTATTATGGAATAAATTAATCGACCATTTAAAACCTTAAGGATAGAAAGAAAAACTTTTTCCCCACTAAAGAATTACAAAAAGCATGGTAGACACTGGAGCTACGAAACAAGAAAAGAGAACTTATAAACAAAGTTAAAAAGATCAAACAAGCAAATAATAATGCCAATTTGCCTCTTAAATGAAGGTTCCTCTGACAGCAGTATAAAAATGTTTTTTGTTATGCAAAGCGCTCATATGAAGATTAGCAATGGCTAGATGTATACAAGGAATGCAGAATTAGAAATGTCAGGGACTTCTGTACTCACGTCAATAAAATATCAGATATAAATACAGTTACGGTCATTCTATGAATCAATTTTGTAAGCTTCACATATGTCTTTGGTGAACAAAATTACAAACTAACAATATATTATAAAAACACACATAGTTCACCTGTATCCACCAATGATATGGGCCTCGATTCATCTTGCACTGATCCAACAAGTCAAGTAGCCATGCATCTCTTGAAAGTTGAATGGGCAACCACACAGCGGATATCCAGAGTAATAAAGAACAGTAAAAATTATGCAGCGCCAGGCCTAATTCGATCCTGTCTGCAGTTTATAAAATAAAACCAGAGTATTGGCTTGAAACCCTGAAAAATATTTTTGAGAGGTACTTCAATACAGGATTTGTTTCTATGTTCTGGCAAGGTTCACACCAATATTAACTTCACAAAAAGATAACAAACAAGATCGAGCCAATTATAGACTTGGTGCTCTATTGGATACAGAGTAAAAATATTTTACACCACTAAGACTAGAAGATCTGAAAACCTGCGCAGAAGAAAAGAACATAATTCCATGATTCAAGACAGGGTTCCCCACTAATTGCAGCACATTAAATAATACCGTAGCAATTAGTTTGTAAGTGCACAAAGAAACTAGCGTTCACAGCCAACTGTATGTCGGTTTGTAGGTTTCAAAAAGCATTTGATTGCATCAACAGAGATCTACTGTGGGCCAAACTCAGCAAATGAGGAATCCCGGGCAAACTGTTGAATGCTATTAGTAGTCCATATTCAAACAGCTGGATTCTAGTCAAACTAGGTGATAACATTTGTATGACTAAAAATATCTTGGAAAATAAAGGGCCAAAGCAGGGTTGTTTCCTTGCCCCCTCCTTTTATTCTTTACTTTTTTGGCATTGAGGCTATGTTAACCATTTCAAGAGCTTTTCCACCCAAGTTAAACGGATGCCAATTAAACATAATACAATTTGTGGACAAAGCAGTCCTCCTTGATCATACTCGAATTGGCCTACAATACACTAAAGAATCTATACCATTATTGTGCAGAAAACCAACTAGAGATCTGTTCTGGAAAAAATGTATTATCTCTTGGCCCAAGAAAGGTAAAGGGTACAAAATGGAATATAGTAGGCCAAATGATTGAAACTGTAAACACCTACACATACCTTTGTCACTCTTCACAAAAATGGTGATCATAAAGCACACCTCCAAGCAATAAAAAACACAAAGCAGCAGCACTGAGATTTTCACTACGAAAATTGTCTGTCTAAAAACTTTGATGTCCCATCTAGGTCACCACTTTTAAAGGTTATAAAAGCCAAGTGTATACTGACACTAACTTACAGTTTGGAAGCTTTTCCAGTTAAAATGAATTCATGGTTAAACTTGGAGCAAAGCAAACTATTTAGATTAATCTTCAGCCTTCCCCAATCATCTAGCCAAGCTCAAACTGACTAGAATTTGGCCTAATTGCTCAGCAAATGGTGCTCTATTAAGGTACTGGTTTAGAATAAAAAGAGCGGACAGGGGGCGTAGCTTCAGGGGTGGCGTTTGGGGTGTAACACCCCCCTAATAAATGTATTTTTAAAAAAAATAGGTCGGTACAGGGTATCAATCAGGTATCATAAGGTGTTTGTTGGATTTCACCCGGAATTTTTAAATACTCACTCAGACAAAAAAAAACACTTCTCAAAAGTGGTGTTCGACACTGGAGATCCCTCCCACTTTCCTTGCTGGGAAGGGCGGCGCTGTTTAAGAGGATGACTTTGCCCCGCTTCCTTTACATCCTGCAGAATTCCCTCTTCCCAATACCAGATACCTATTTTAAAACAGTTACTAGTGAGCTCAGGACTCTTCTCTTGGATGGAGATTCTCCTCGTATAGCTTTGTCAAAATTGACCCGGGGTTGGTATGAAGGGGGGGATCGCCCTTCCTGATTTGCAAACATACTACGCAGCAGCCCAATTGATAACAGTCAACTACTGGGCCCACCATCCCAGGGACGATCCTGCCTATCGCATGGATCACCTGGTCCTCCAGCCTGGGGGTTATCGTCGTGCTCTATATACTAGTCCACATCACTTATCCTTGGAAAGACCAACGGCCTTAACGGTCGCCCTCTGGCATTCTACCCTACAGAAACTGGGTTGGGAGAGACAACACATGCGTGCTATCACCCTATGGGACTCGGAACTCTTGGGCACGATGGTTCGACGACAAGTTTTCAATAGGTGGGGTTTGATTGGGATCTCCACGGTGGGAGATATATGTACAACCAGGGGGGTAATCCCATTCACGGAGCTACAAAGTACATATGAACCAGCCCCAACTGAGGCTTTTCGCTACCTACAGATCCATCGTGCTCTTCTGGCAGATGAAGCCTTACCAGAATCATCTCCTCTGGAGGATAGATTGTTGGAAGAGTGCTTTTCCACCAAGGCAACCTCACTCACATATCGCAAACTCATAAACAATTCCCCAGTCACACTGGCCGAGCTCCGGCAACGCTGGGACACAGACCTAGATGACCTACAGGAGGAGGACTGGGCTGAGGCTCTCGCCTCACCGCGAGTGGTTGCTGTAAGACTTTGCTTCCGGTTAATACAGCTAAAAATCGTCCACAGAGTCTACGTCTCCTGCACCACGTGGGTTAAAATGGGCAGGCAGATAGACATGGGGTGCCTTCGGGGGTGTGGCCGGGTGGATACCTTCTTTCACATCTTGTGGGAATGCCCAATGGTCCAAACATACTGGAATGGGGTGCTGGCATGTATTAGTGAAGTCACCAATACTACTATAAGATTATTGGCCAAACTATGCCTGCTCAATATCTGAGAAGCCACATCCTTGACACGAGCAGACCAAACGTCGGTAACGTTGGGTATGATGGTAGCTAAGCATAATATCGCGCAAAAGAGGGGGGTGACATCTTCTCCATCCCTAAACGACTGGAAGGGAGATATGGATTGGTGCCTGGTGGCAGAGAGATCAGTGTACGAGAGCAGGGAATGCCCCAGAAAGTGGAAGAGGGTGTGGGGAAGATGGATTATATACAGAGGCAGCCCATGTACGGCCCCAAGAGCACGAGATGACGAGACGATACTATAGGCTTTACACTATGGTTACAACTCAGGAGGACAGAAGTGTTGCACAACCAACTGGCACTGTTTATAACCGTTCATACTATGTGTAATGGACTTGTGTCTGACAATCCTCTTCGAATCAACGATCAGAGACGACGATGACCCAAAACTGTGTTATTATTTATCCCCAAATGTATACAATCTATGGTTCATGTTGCATCATTACCACGGCCATGTGATGTTTCTCCTTTTTGTGTTAATAAAAAGATTTATTAAAAAAAAAACACTCTTGTCTCTGTTGTGAAGGTCTTAAAACATGGTTATTTTACAAAATACTGTTTTAAGTACCCCTTCACAATCCTCACTCCTGGCCCTTAAGCCCTCCTCATGTGCTGCTTCTCAAATAATGATTAACATGATATGCCAGTGTGATATTCGGAAAATCTGAAACTAGCCCCCCCACCACCAGTCTTACTGACCAAGCTACGCCCCTGAGAGCAGATGAAAAATCAATCCAGGGAACTCTTCTAGGCAAGACTCCCAGGAATACCACAATTTCAAATATTTTTAAGTAACTAGGAATATCAAATCCAAGGGAAGAAGTACTCACGTATTCCAATTTCAAATGCTTAATGAAGAAACATGTTTTTTCACAGTATCGCAACAAAGATCTTCAAACACTCACCATATGCACCCATTTTAGTTTAATCAAGAGAAATTAGACAAAAAATATACAAATTCTCCATATCATCCAGTTTCAATCGTTTGCCGTTTCAAAAGAATATACCTAAGAATATGTTTTGGACTCTTTGACTTAGGAGAAATAAAACAATTGTGGAAATGGAAAAGAGAGAGTTTCGCTTAACTGTTCTGTGAATATTATAAAGTCCATATCACATTATATGTTCTTGCTCAAAATTTCTTTCCCTACATAGACTGCTTTTATTCCCAACTTTTAAGAGGTTGGGCTTAAAAACCTATAAAGAAACATTTCTCTTCTGTTTGAACAACACAGAAGGTTTCTTTATAAATATTTTTATAAGATTCATTAATTTGGTACAAAGTATGTTGGACAGTTAACACGTATATTATTCACCTAGAGTTGTCTGAGATAAATGATCAGATAATGGACATGTCTATATAATGAAATGTTGATTATTGATTGTTAATTTTCATTGCTTCAAATCTCATCCACTGTGATGGGATGGGCTCAATGGGGTTCAATTCTGTTTGTCAGTGACACTTTATAACTGTTTCGAGACAGGCTTCATAATTGAGACCTCCTTGAAATCTATCTCTGCATTTGAAGTCTGGCTTTGTTGGTAGGTGAATTTACACAATAGTCATGGGGCGGCTGTGAGAGTTGAGACATACCAAAATGTAGATTTGCTTTGATAGTTGTTTTACTGGTCAATAATTGTTTACTAAAGCATTTGCACTGAACCTGTTTTCACCGTTTGAGCAATGTTCATTTCAGCTTTTCTACAATCTTTGCTATATCTATTGTTTTAACTTTATATGTTTGTCAACTCTTAACGATTTTATTAATTAATCATATTTAATCATTTTGGTGGAAAAATCCCTTTCCCCCACTCACTCCCATATTTTGTTGGCCAGAAAATGCCAAAGAATGGTACTTTTATCCTAGAGTGTTCCGAGTTTAGTATCACAACTTTCCTACTGAGAGTTTCTTGTAGGCATGGGGCTGGTTAGATAGGGTCTGACCTCCTGGTGGTCCAGGCCTTCTAGCCTTACCTCAGGTGCCCATAATATTTCTTGGGATGTCACCAAGATGTCACAAGGAGTCACAGCAAGGACAACATGCTAAACTGTTCCCCTGGTGTCTGCTCTGTAAATACAAATTTGTCATGACCTTTTTAGGTCAAGCCTGAGCCAGCGCACATGCGCTGCTCTGCGAGGCTTCTTGTAAGCACTCTAAATTACTTTGTGTGGGTCTGACTCCCCCCACGCATTGGGTTGGTTGTTGCCTGTGTCATTTCGTTATCGTAGCCTGCAAATGGCTAAAGGCGGGCGCATGTCCCACCTCTTCTGCAAAGGTTCACTCCCACAGCGTTTTGCTTGCGGGAGCGAGCAGCGGCGCACAGGGTGGCAGCTGCATTCCTCGTTTTTTTCTTCCTTACAGCGGGCGCGCACCATTCGCGGGACGCTGTTTTTATGTTAGGCATGTTGCGAGCAGCGGCGCGCAGGGTGGCAGCTGCATTCCTAGTGGAAAATCAGATTCTGTATGATTTAAAGGGCGGGTGCTCTACAGACGGGACCTTTTTGGTAACATTTCTACCACAGGCGTTAATGATGTATTAAAAAAAACGTTTTCCAGTACTTCTTTAAATTATATTTTGGTTTGTTCCCTGGCATAAAAACCGTTTTATATTATCAACAGCTAGTAAATTCTGTATCACACAAGCAGTAAAGTGGTGCACAGAATGATTTTGCGCTGTTTTTTCCGCTGCGCATTGCTGTGACACGTCGCCAGAAGTTCCCAAGTTCACACGCAGCGGCAATTCGGCTTAGCCGGGATCTGAACTCGCGCTGCAAACCTCAAGCCTTAACCACTAACCGCAGCGATCGGCGGGGGCCGAGATCAAGGCGCGAGGAAGAGCTGGTCAGGAGTTTGTGTCAACAGCCTCGTCCCACGGTGCCGGGAACGCCCGGGGCCGCTCGGGGGCCCGCCCGGGCTTTCCTGGCTGCCGTGTGACACGCAATGCAATCTCTGTTTACATTTCACGTTTTAATTCATTTTGCATTTCCTACGATTATTGCTTTGTCCAGATTTTGGGTTATACCCACACAACTTGTGTAGGGCTTACTGTGAACTCAGTCTCAGGTGTCTGGGTGAGTTCAGATTGTGGGTGGGTGTTATGAAGGGGCACGTTTGAGAGCCATGGAGCTCAGGTTGAAGGCTGTCATATTTCTAACAGTGGGACATAAAGGGCGTCAGACTACAAGCGCATCCAATTCTTGGCCTCTCTGCAGAGCGTGCAGAGTGATGGTCATTTGTGACAATTGTAATTGTAAATTTGTTTCATTCCACTGACACTCAGGGAACCACTTTGTTTTCCTTTTAGCACTCCACGGGAGTGCATGTGTTTTTATGCTTGCTACCCCGTGTCCTAATTCCTGTAACATCCCTGCTGTCCCCACACTCTCCATGCTAGCCCCCACTAAACTCATATGCTGTTTCCCCTCCCACTCCCTATCCCGTCTAGCAGTTTTCTTTTTTTCTTTTTTTATTTAATCCCCCCACACATCTTTCTTTCTGCTGGACTGTTCACTTCATTTAGTTACATTTGTGCAATTTTTTTTTACTTTTCGTATTACTTGATCGAACATAGCTGCCCACCATGTTAGATTGGTAAATTAAAAATGTCTAGTGCCTCAGTACGCATGTTATGTACAGGCATTCGTTACCCCCTATAGCCACCCCGCCCCAATGACAAAGCCAATAGTTCTCCCATCGGCGAGACCTATTGGCATTGCCAATGCTTGTTTTTTTTTGGTAATGTGTCTAGACTGGCCACTTGATCCTGCCTGCACCCCAAGAGAGTTTAATTGAAAATGTGTACATTCATTGTCACAGAGCTTATGTCTGTGAATACATGTATTGTGACATGTAATCATAGCTTCCAATGTTCTGTTGAGTAAACTTCTCTGCGCCCCACTCCAATGAAGGGTCTTTGCCTTTGATTCTGAAGAGGCAAATGGTGAGTTGGACCAATTCTACTGCACGAGTGAGGGTGCTGTTTTCATATGGAAGTCGTGCTAGTCTGTTAAGAAACCTAGTCACTCGGCTCAATTCTTATCATGCTGATTTCTCTTCTTTTACAGACAATCCCTGCAGATATTTCTGAATATTCTTCTGACAGTGACAAAGGGGAAGACGAAGGCCGGACGGAGGAGCCCTCGCCACGACTGGGGCGTGTGCAAAAGCAGATGTTAATTTACGGAAGCGACCGACGACAATCTGTAGGAAAGTCTGCCAGTGATTGGCTGAAGTCTGCCCAGGTCCTGCTGCAGACTCCAGAGAAACAACCAGAGAAGTCTTCCAGAACCCCTGAAGACTCTGCAAAGAAGAGGAAGCGATTCCTGAGGTTAGCTGCAGTCTCCCGGGTTATGCTGTGTTCACGTGAATCATGGTCTCCGATGGCAACAGGCTGTATTTTTGCACTTTAAAGCACTTGTCCTGCGGGTAGAAACACAAACTAAGTTGAATCCGACCCCCCTAAGCTCTTGTAAGATTAACCTTTGTAAATGCTCATTTTAATTAACTTCTTTCCCAAAATACCGTTTCCACCCGAAGTTCTGACCATGCAGTAAGTTAGAAGGTGCGTTCAATGGAATGTGTTAAACTGCTTGTTGAAGGAAAAATAATGAGGTATAATGCTGTGAAAACACGAACACCGTCCACTGTAGCAAGTTCATGGATGAAATGAAACAATTCACACGAGAAATGAAAGGGAACATCAGTTTGCACCTGCCACAGGACCTAACTCGCCAGTGCGGTGTTCCTTTTGACAGGTGCACACTAGTGGAATTTTTGAAGCCTTGAGACTCTGGCCTACAGGTTACAGAGGCACATTGTGAAGTTGGAAGTTTTCTTCCTGAAGTTTACACTGTCAACAAATGCCCACCTTGTATGGGATTCTCAAAGGATCTCAGGCATACAGAGGGAAATCTACGACAGTCGCAGGACTCCTTGTGAAAGCCAATGTGCAACATTTTAACAGGCAGATTTTTCACCGCTGGGAATGTAGAAGTATGGTGCACAGCTGTATTTGCACCTATAACTTTTTTTCTTCATGTGGAAAATAAATTTTGCATGGAGAAAACTCTCTTCAAATACATTCCTTTTAAATTTGGGGATGTTTCCTTTCCATTCCCACGCTGGAAACGCTCTTTCTCCTTTGACATGAATCATTTTGCGTGTGATTCTAAGGTGGGAAACTACCACCAAGCGGTATCTGGGTTTTCTTGCTTTGGCAGGCACCCTCTAAGCAAGTGTCACAAACCCACTGCAACCCTAAATTCTCAATTGTTGAATTCCCACTATAGTGGCTAAATGTGAGGAAAGTGGTGTATTATATAGTGTGGTCCTGGGACCTCACCGTGTAATACACTCTAGGGTCCAGTCAGTCTCGTTTGTAAAACCTTTAACTCCACCCTGGGTAGTTGTGGCTTCCAGCAGTCAGGCTTAAACAAAGGAACAAGTGTAAAGCATTTAGAAGTACTGAAGCAACTGAATAGGAAAGTCGCACAACACAAAAGCAATCCAACATCAATTTATAAACAAAAATAGATCTTATTTTTATGAATTTTTAGACCCCAAAACTATCAAAATCCACTTGAAGGTTCTGGCGATACAGAGTTTTAAGTAAAACTTTAATCACTGCTTTTCAGTCACATTTTCAACAAACAATGGTAACTACTGCTGTTAGCGGAAACTTTGTAAAAACTTTTACGAAGTTGTGTTCGGGTACTCCAGCCCACTTTGGCTGATCAACTCTGACAGGGAGCAAGTCAAGGGGACCAGTGAGAAACTGTAGAACAGCTACCTTGTCACTAAAGCAGTCTCAAGTGCAGTTCCAAGCTCTATGGTGAACCACCATAGACATCAATAAAGTGGTCCGGATGCAAGAGATACAGGATGCTGAAGGTACTCAAGATGCAGTGTGGTTGACAGAGGTTTTCCTGGAGCTACTCCTCGGTCCACAGTCTTGGTGGGGTAACTTTGGCCACAGGGGTCGATGTCTCTCGAAGCCTGGTGACTCCAGCAAAAGTCCTGTTTCCACTGGACTTCTGGTCTGCGGTCATGATGCACTCAGCAGTTCCCTTTGATGGAGGCTAGTGTTCTTCTTAGGCGACCAAACAGCAGTCTGACGACTCTTTGGGGTCCAGCAGGGTCCAACAGACACGGGTGCAACTTTTGAGTTTCGGTCTCCAAGGCTAAATGTCAGCGGTAAGTGGCGATCAGGAGATTGTGGTTACTGACTAGCCAGGCAGTCTTCTTCAGATTGTTGTTGCCCTGTAGCTTGATTCAGGAAGGTCAGACAACTTACTCTTGGAGTCACTTCTTCTGTCTGGGGATCAAGAGTGACTTTTCCACAAGCCAGACACCACAGGCACAGTCCTCTCTTTGCTAGCTCAAGGATCAGCAGGTGCAGTCCTGGCTTTGGTGCAGCCACTCTTGCAGAGGTCTTGGGAACAGCAGGGCAGTCATTTTTCAGTCCTCTCTCTAGTCCAGATGTGATCTGAGGTCTTGGTGCCAGGGTGCCACATTAATGCCCAGAAAGTGCCTTTGGGGAATGCAGCGGTTACTAACCAATGTGCTACTTGGCCCCTTCCTGCCCGATGACGACTTTCTGCAGTGTGTGGCATCTAGCTATCCCAGAGTGCACTATTCTGCCCATTCCCAAGATGGCGGAGCTTGATAGCCCACCTTAGAGGTGTGACTACCTGAGGGCTACACACCTACAGCAAAACAGGTTTGGCAACTCTTTACGCTCTTTGTCCCCGATGCCAACCTGTCTACCTGAACAAAAGAGCAGCCCCTCTTGTGTGTTTCCATCATTTGCCTTTCAAAGAAGACTTCCCCTTTGAAGTTCGCCTTTTGGGCTCGCACTGTGTGGCTTCTGGCCAGGGAGATGTAACCCCTCTTCCAACGGCTAGCCTCTGTTATTCCCTTTCTTGGGAGTCATTCACACTTGTCCCCAGGAGGGCAGAAAGCTGTCTTGTGGCCAGCATCTGTGACTGGCCACTGGAAAACTTGGGCAACAGAGTGGCAACTTTCTAAAAGTTGCTTTTACTCAAAAGTTTCATTAAATTCGACTTGGGCATCAAGTAATGTAGCAATTCTTTTGATACTTTGAAGTAACAAATATGGTAGTCCCATTCAGGAGTTAGCACAGCTGAGTTGTCGGCGTGTAACCCTGTACTTGCCAATGGCTCTACTAAGCCTTTCCACAGTCAAAACAACAATTTGGGGTTTTAACTGTTAGGACATATAAAAATGCATCTCCTGTTTTTTTAATATACAGCACCCTACGTTCAGACTCAATAGGTCTAATGTAGGAATTACATATATATTGAAAAGGGAGGTCTGTACTTTTCATTGGTTTAAATGGCAAAGTCAGGTTAGCAACTAAAATTGCTTTAGGAGTCTGTTGTAGCAGGCTGGGAGACATGTTTTACTTTGTCACACTCAGGGTGGCACAATAAATGCTGCAGCCCATCGGAGACATGGTAACTGATGGGCCCTGGCTACCCCTGGTAACATATACTAGGGACTTATAAGGAAGTTAACCTATGCCAATTGGGTATAAGCCAATCAAACCTACACTTTTGTGGGTCAGAGACATGGCACTGAGGTCTGGTTAGCAGCCCTCAGTGCACTCTGATTAGACAAGCATTGAAAATGCAATAGGTCTCGCCTTTCATTAAGTTAAAGCCATTTGCTTTGCTATACAATACCATTAGCAAAGCAAATGGCTTTAACTTAATCAAAGGCGACACCTATTGCATTTTCAATGCTTTTTTTTGCTCATGCGCACAATCTAAACACCTATGTGTCTTATCAAGCATTTATTTCAATATTGAGCTTATTTCAATGAATGGATTATAGTTGTGTGTCTCCATATTAGAATATAGACTGTATTGGAAGTCCTCAGAGGATATCGCCACCCCTGCCTGCACTGATTGTTACCTCATTTAAAAAATACTGCCAAAATGAATCGCCTAGTATAGTAAAATGGTTGGGGAGGCGGGGGGAGAGGGAGACAAGTTGCTGGGGCAATTTTGCACAGTGCTGTCACTGCGAGAGCCACAGATTCGCAGGTCACACTTCCACAACGACATTTAGTTTCTGAGTGCACAGCAAAACATTTTGGGAATGTCAAATCTGTCAAGGGGAACTCTGCTACCGAGTCTTTTCTCTTTCAAAGTATGACTTTTCAGCACAGTACAGTGCTTGGCATACAGTTAATCTCTACAACCGCGTGTTGCCAATTCTAAGGTCAAAGAACACACGGTTTCAGGGGGGGGGCGTCCCAGTTTAGCATACTTAAATGTCCATGGCTCTCATCACAACTAAAGTAGCGCAAGAGACGACCTACTCGGCACAGCTGAAACCCAGCAACTTATCAAAGAAAAGCATCACTCTCCCACGCCTCCCTGTGCGCAGACGCAGGCAACGCTTGTTAGAATGTAAACCTTCGAAGCGACCCTTCAGACCCAATGTGACAGGTGGCAGCAGAGGGCTGACAGTGCCAAGGGGCCAGCTGGCAGTGTGCACGCGCTCACCACGGGCAGGGCGCGCACAGCGCCTGGACATCACAGGGTTCTGACGTTATTTAAGAACTATTAACGCACCCACAGGCGTGCTGCACGCACAGAGGCTGGTGCGCATTCGTGTATAGGGCGCCTGTGCACACGCAGGGGCACTCACTTAGGTATCGCTTCGGCACACACCAGGACATACAATTAGTGATCGGTGGTGGACGCGCGGTGCACTCTGTATGCTCAAACCATACGAGAGCGTGCAGCACACAAATAATACGGAGTCGGCCAATAATTGTATGAATTGTTCGTGCACCGCATGTGCACAAATGCATAGAGTGCTCGTGCACACGCAACCTATGACCGTCGTTGGGAATGCACGCACGTTGCCACTGTGGAATCCTGACATGCACAACTGTGCGCTCCAGGCATGCCAGGGCGTGGGCACGCTCTGCAAGAAACAGGTGCCAGAGATGTCGTGCGTGCCCGCTGGACGAGCCGCGGACTCACACAGATGGCGCACAGAGATGGCACGTCTCGTCATGGAGTAACTTCCGAGAGACATAGAAATAGGAGAAGATGTGTGGCAGCAAAAAACATTGACACAGGGAAGGGACTTTCTATCAAGGGGCATGGGGTAGTTTAAGAACTAGCGCGCTAACTTATCTGCATTAAAGTCCCAAAGCAGGCGCCGTGATAATGACATACAGAAAGCGGAATGTAATTCTCTAGCCACCCAGAAAGAGACTTTCTATTTTCTTAAGGACACGGAGACGAGGATTTTATGTCAAGTAACGGATAAGATGTTAAGAAAAACAAAGTAAGAAAAAGCAGCTACGCAAGCCATGCACACCTTGGAAGGACGCCCAAAGATGCGGAAATCCTACTAAAACAAGCCCGTTACCATATGAAGAGCGTTCTCACAGCGCCCAATCAGAGAGACGGACTGGCGCGTGCAAGGCAGCGTGACGAAGCTTCTGATAAGAAACTTCGTCACGACAGCCGTAATGCAGGCGAGCCAGTCCGGGTGGGCCGGCCCAAAAAGACAAAGGGAGGCAACACAGATAGCTCATTTCCAATGGCAGGCCACCGTTTAGCATAAACGGTGACGCCAGCCAATGGAAATGAGGGGCGGGGCTTAAAGCCCTTTTGTAAAAGTACTTATTAGCAATAAATCTCGCCGAGCGAGCTGCGCATGTGCGCAGCAACGCTAGGCGAGACCTAAAAAACCAGCAGCATCAGTCTAAAACTTTGGAGGTGAGTATGCAAAAAAGGGCATTTCCTTACAATACATTTTTGCATTTGCAAACGCAATTTTGTGTTGATCCAATTCCACCAATCCTTTTTCTGTATACCAGGTTTAAAAATGTATCCCTGCAAGTGTCTTTTTCCCCCTCACAGGTAAGTTCATGTTAAGTGTGAAAAATCCTTTGTGGTACAGTCCCTTTGTTGTGCAACATGGGCTTGTTTTCAGCCTCTTCTTTTACTTAAACTGCCTATGAAAAACTACTGACAATATGTGGATATGATTATATTAACATTTTTGCACCATTTAGTAAAAGCATATTGGTATGTTGTATATGTCTGAACATTGAAATCCATTTTATAGTATAAAAAACGTAATTAAAGGGGCAACATAACTGCACAGTCGAAGTTGTCTAGTACATTGTGTGAGAGCGAGCACAGCTTCACCGAAACAAAAGCACACTGCATCACAACATTATTCCAGTAGTAGAGCATCCGGCCTTTTGTTTTTTTTTAAAAGGTATGTTTTATTTCTGTTGTTTTCATGTACAATTCTGGGTACAACCAGACGCGCTCTGAGTTTTTGTCACCAGTTCCAGTTACTTTGTGATAGATTATATTAATACTAGTTAGGTGGGATCATTAGTAGGGGCAATGTGGGTTCAGATGAATGGTTGATAGGCTGGTGGAAATTAAATAATGTTAGGTCACAGGGATAGGGCTTTAAAGAGTAGAGGTTCTGATCTATGAAATGAAGTATCAGCCAATTGCAGATTTACAATAAGAAGGATTAAGGCAGACAGGTATGAGACTGTCAGGAGACTAAACTGAGAAATAGAAGGCATACAGAGGATGGAAGGTAAGGAGAGGGCCACTCTGAAAAAAGAAAGGAGAGGAATCAAGCGGAAGTAAGTCAAGGTCAATTTTTCATCAAGGGGTTTAGGAATATTTTAGAAAAGGCTTTATAAGATAGGCAGGCAGCTTAACATGCAAATCAGAGTCGACACATCATTTAAGCATTCAGAGCCCTAGCCTGTTGTGTTCCTGGCCAATGACAGCCCTTTCTAAACATTGTCCGGAGTAGCCCAACCTTGGTACAGGGTCTGTTCGCTGCACAAGGGTAGTTGGAGCCCAAAAGTCTCATTTAAACATCTTCCCTCACTATTCTGTAATTAAAGGTTTTTTCCACTCACATACAAAAAATGTGTTATTTGGCACCGGTTGAGAACGTTTCGCCAATATGCAGTCCGATTTATACCTTGTTTTGTCATCTAATCCCAACCAAGTGTATGTGTGTGTGCTTGTGTATGTGGCCATTATTAGTATATGCATTGGATGTACAAGCAAAGCAGAGAGATGGAGACCTGTGGGTTCTATTTTGAAAGGGCCTGTCCTGTGTACAAGATTGGGATGAGGTTGTTTTCCCAGATCATGGAAGTGTTGCTGGAGAGATGGAGGAGACCTGTTGAGTTTACTAAAATTGTATTTATATAATATACTTAGTGAGAATTTTAGCCAGCCTTCTTTATCCATTGGTCTCTTGTGTCTTTCACGTTTTTTCCACCTACTACAGTATATAGCATAGGGCAATGGATCAGCCACTTCAGCGATTGGCATGTACCCCAGTCTGCTCTTTCACAAGAAGCACATCTGCACACAAAGCAGTTCCCTTAAGTGCCAGGCACTACTATGGCAATGTGTGCTTTTTGAAACCAAGCTGGATACTTCTTATCGCAGATTCCTCACCTTTAGAATATCCCTAAGCACAAGACTGGATCCGGAAGATTTAATAGCAGTACTCCAGCGCTCTGATAGTTGGTGCCGCGTGGCTCCACATTGATTTCATTCTGCCCTAAAAGGGACGATGAAGCCAACAGAGGTACTGGATTTACTGCTGCCAACTATGGAAGTCAATGCTAATGTATTAACAGGCCAACCTGGCTCAAATCAACCCAAATGGTCCAGATCCTGCAAAATATGTCATCCGGTCTGGGCTGGACACTACTTATTGCTTGGGTAGAGCAGTTGGCACTAGCGTGATGCTTCGGTGGCATCCTTGGATGATATCCACAGGCTTCTCAGGTGACTTGAAGGCCTCTTTAATGGACAAGCCGTTCAATGGTTCTCCTCTGTTTGGCGAGAAAGCAAATCCAGTGTTGGAACGCTTTAAAGAAAGCCGGGCCACCGCACTTTATTTATGCCTTTTCACTCCTGTGAGACAGTACCCTCAACAGTTCTTTTGAGGCTACTCCAGAGGGTTGGAGTACCTGCAACGCCAAGGTTCACCTCCCCGCAAGAAGCACCTCCATCCTTTTGGGGTCTGTGATCAAGCAGTCCATGCCCAGGCCATCAGGGGCAATGCAATTCTCAATCTCCCGCAACTGTGGCATCAGCCTCGAAGCCGTTTTAGTTTGCCTCTAGTGGCGCACCGCAACCTTGTGGGAGGTAGAATGAGATATTACCTCCATATGTGACAAACGGTAACATTTGACTGGCGGGTCCTGCAGTTAGTTCAATAAGATTTTGCCCATCCGTTCCTTTTAGACCCGCCACAGTTCCCACTCCACATCAGAGCATATTTCAGAGGAGCACCTACCCATTTTGTCGAAGAAATGCAGGCTCTTTTGACCAAAGAAGCCACAGAGAGTGTCTCGGCTCCAGAAATTGGGACTGGCTATTAATCCTGCTATTTCCTCTTGCAGAAGAAGCACAGAGGACTTTGTCCTGTTTTAGATCTCCGCAGTCTAAACGCCTTCTTGCGGAAGGACAAATCCAAGATGTTCACACTGGCCAAGATTCTGTCTTGCCTGGATCCAAGCAACTGAATGGTGGCTTTGGACGTGCAGGATGCCTACTTTCAAGCACTCTGCAGTCCCACAGAAGCTACTTGTGGTTCAGGTTGGGTTCCCTCAGGTGTTCACGAAGGGATGGTGTTGGTCACAGTACTTCTTCGGAGGTTAGGGATTTTAGTTTTCCCCTACCTTGATGACTGGCCGTTAAAGGTGGACCCGCCACAGTCAGTCGTATATCACCTCCAAACGACAACAAACCTCCTGACCTCACTGAGGTTCAATATCAATGTGCCAAAATCACACCTGTCTTCTTCACAGAGACTCCTATTCATTGGAGCCATCCTGGATGAAATACAGTATTTCATTAACAATCAAATCTTGGTTTTGGAAAATAGGTTAGGAATAGCAGTGCTGTGTCCATCTTTACTTATACTCTGATTTTGGTGCAATTAAAATGAAGTTGTATAAAAAAAACGTAATTAAAGGGGCAACATAACTGCACAGCCGAAGCTGTCCAGCACATTGTGTGAGCGCACAGCTTCACCGAAACAAAAGCACACTGCATCACAACATTATTCCAGTAGTAGAGCATCCGGCATTTTGTTTTTTTTAAAAAGGTATGTTTTATTTCTGTTGTTTTCCTGTACAATTCTGGGTACAACCAGACGCGCTCTGAGTTTTTGTCACCAGTTCCAGTTACTTTGTGATAGATTATATTAATACCAGTTAGGTGAGATCATTAGTAGAGGCTATGTGGGTTCAGATGGATGGTTGATAGGCTGGTGGAAATTAAATAATGTTAGGTCACAGGGATAGGGCTTTAAAGAGTAGAGGCTCTGATCTATGAAATGAAGTATCAGCCAATTGCAGAATTACAATAAGAAGGATTAAGGCAGACAGGTATGAGACTGTCAGGAGACTATACTGAGAAATAGAAGGCATACAGAGGATGGAAGGTAAGGAGAGGGCCACTCTGAACAAAGAAAGGAGAGGAATCAAGCGGAAGTAAGTCAAGGTCATTTTTTCATCCAAGGATTTATGAATATTTTAGGGAAATGCTTTGTAAGATAGGCAGGCAGCTTAACATGCGATTTAGAGTCGACACATCATTTAAGCATTGAGAGCCCTGACCTGTTGTGTTCCTGGCCAAGGACAGCCCTTTCTAAACATTGTCTGGAGTATCCCAACCTTGGTACAGGGTCTGTTCGCTGCACAAGGGGAGTTGGTGCCCAAAAGTCTCATTTAAACATCTTCCCTCACTATTCTGTATTTAAAGGTTTTTTCCACTCACATACAAAAAATTTGTTATTTGGCACTGGCTGAGAACGTCTCGCCAATATGCAGTCCGATTTATACCTTGTTTTGTCATCTAATTCCAACCAAGTGTATGTGTGTGTGTGCTTGTGTATGTGGCCATTATTAGTATATGCATTGGATGTACAAGCGAAGTAGAGAGATGGAGACCTGTGGGTTCTATTTTGAAAGGCCCTGGCCTGTCCTGTGCACAAGATGGGGATGGTGTTGTTTTCCCAGATCATGGAAGTGTTGCAGGAGAGATGGAGGAGGGAGGAGACCTAGACCGTGAAGTGAGGACAAAGGAGACAAGGCTACTATAAAAAGTCGATTGGTCCTTTTGCTGAGAGGGGCTCATGACTAGGCTTCCTGTACCTCTGTCACTGGGTGGATGGTAGGGTTGAAGAGAGCCGCAGTCTCTTTTATTCAGAGCGAGAAGGTTCTTTTTGGTAAAACCACCCTTTGGTCTCCTTCCTGGTCACTGTCTTTGTGGGTGTTCATAGCCAGGTGCAGATAATTCACATCTCTTTGTGCCTCTGTTGTGGGTGCTCCAGGCTGGAGACTACCCTGCTGTGAGGAGCATCACCCCACACAAGGCTGTGTCTGCAGAACAGGTAGAGAAGCAATTGAAAACAGAAGCCACCCCAAAACAGTTCTTCTGCCTGCAAATTTCTGAAAAAAATAGCACTTCCCCGTTCTCAGAGAGAGTTTTAAGAAGTTAACAGTGGATTCAAAGAGACTTGTGTCTCCTATCGAATGGGCCATTATACATCAAGGGCAAAGTAAGATAACCATAGCAACGGGTGATAATGGCAGATTTAAATATGTAAATGGCCCTAAAAATCGCATTGTTCAGCCCGTAGACATGTAAAGGCCGCACCACAAGAGGTGGGAATGGTGAGAGATGCAGTAAAGAACAAGCATTGAAAATGCAATAGGTCTCGCCTTTGATTAAGTTAAAGCCATTTGCTTTGCTAATGGTATTGTATAGCAAAGCAAATGGCTTTAACTTAATGAAAGGCGAGACCTATTGCATTTTTAATGCTTGTTGCTACTTGCATGTGTATAGAGCACAATCTGTCACTGGTATGTCATTACAGAGCATTTAATCGCTGGCCTTCCACTTTACATCTCCAAAATATTATTGCACTGCTTGCCCACAAAATTGCAAAATGGAAAATGTCCACAGCAGTTTTCCAAATTCGAGGTACTTTGGCTGATGGGCTCTTGGAGAACGGTTGAGTCTTTTTTTTTTAATAAATTACATTAATATGTTGTATTTTCCTTCAGTCAAAGAAAAGCAAACACCAAAAAGCCGTTGACAGTAGTAACGTTATGCAAAACCTGCTAGTCGCCTCCCTTGAAAACAGACTCCAGCTTCAGATTACAGCCACCCTCCACGCACAGCCGGCTCTGTGCAAACACCTCCCGGTTAGGAATGCACAAAGGACCTAGTTCACAGCGACGCCGTCAACGTTCACTTCCGTTTCCAGTTCCATGTTGGTACCATGGGCCTAAAATGGATCCCTCTGACCCACCCCTTCTCTTACCCTTCTCTGAAAAGCCACATATGTCATGAAAGCATCCTATTTCATGTATATGTTAAGACCCCTGCTTAATGATGGGGGACGAGCAATACACCCTCCACTACAGCTCCTACAAGGTACAGGAAGATTTCAGTTACATCAAACCAGGCGCGAGAATGTGTTTATTTACACCTTTGTGAGGTTATGTGAACCAGATACGGAATATCCAGAAATAAGATTCAACACTTTTTAAAAGACATCTTGGTACATTAACTCAATGCAAAATACAAGTATTGGAAACATACAAAGCGAAAGCCCCTCTGTGCCCGAGTCAGTCTGGTCACAATCAACAACAGTGTAAATAAATAGTAAATAGACATATTGTAATACAGAGTCAAGCTACAGCAGAACAAACTGAACTATTCAAACTTGAAGGGCATTAAATATCCCCTTCACAGATTAGAAGGATCGCTCTCGAGTGGGTTAATGACTGCATGCTGTCTGCAGGTCACAGGTTAGAATCCCTGCGAGTTTTTTTTTAGGTCTGGCCTAGAAATAGATTTTTACGCTCTTCTCTCCTGACACACAAATACACACACAGATTTCAGTTGTCCCTCTTCATCCACAGGACTGTTCAGGTGTCATTTACGTTTTGCCTCAGCCCACCAAAGCATACCTCATGGACAAATGGGTCTGCCCACTTCAGCCATTGGCTCTCTTCACTGTTGAGTGACACATTCTGCTTGTGCACATGTACACATCTGCAGTAGTGATCTGCCTAAAATGTAGTTGCGTTTAGTGCTAAAATTGGTGGACCAATCTTTGCTTTCATTGTTGTTTTTATTTCATGTTTATTTTAATTTATTTTCTGTGATGGGTCCATGTTTACTTTTTTTTCGCTTGCAAAAATATACAGGTCGCCTTGAGATGGCGTCATTTTTCCGTATTATTTTGTTTAAACTTCTATCACCTAATGTACATCCCAGCAACAAAAAAAGTTCACAATTATGAACCAAATGTATACATTTGCCAAGGCTAGACCCAATGGCTTTGTCAATACTGTTTTTATTAACATTTCAAGACAAGGACATGGAGTAAAGTCCAACAGCAGAGTTTACACCTAAAAGAATCCGCTTAAATACTCCAACTTCCACAGAAGCCTGTGCGACGTACTATTATTAGGGGGTTTACAAGTTTGTGTTTATTGAATGAGACAGAACAACATCCCAACCCATGGTACAAAAGCCGGATATGCCAGTCAGTGTAAAAAGTGTAGCCTGTCTGCTTCAAATGAGACCATCGCTCCGTGAATTTAATCTGGTAATATTGTCGACAAAATGACTGTAAAACCTGGAGATTTTAATAAATGATACATACACAGCATTGTGGAACAGGCTGCTGAAAGTTAACCGTGCACATTGTATGCCTGCAGCTCGATGGTGGCCCTAGCTAAATGCAGAAACACATGGGGAAATGTCCACTGCCCACGTCCATCGTTTGAGGTGACCTGCACTGTCGCCGCTGCCCCCATAGGGTGGCGGCGTCACAGATCTGTGCTGTTTGCTGAGCCGTGCAACCACCTGTAGCTGCCAACTCTCCGAGTGCCAGCAGGAAGCACGCGTTCCAGGCCCGACGAGAAGTGTGTGATTCACGGGGCCTGGGGCCCCCTGGGCTGGTTTATCTAGGCTGTGGGGTTGTCTTGTGCCACTTCACACCCAATCAATACACAAACTGTCCATGTCCAATTAAGGCAGCAACAGCTGCACGCGCTACAATGCCCCCGTTTACACAGCGCACCTTTTCTTTTCAAAACATTTTCTGAATTTTATAAGTGCTGGTCTAGGGGATGGACTGTGGAAATAGCGGCAGAAGCTTGCTGCTGAAAATCTCTAAAAACGTGACTTCTTGGGCCAAACATACACGGGTTGACACTGTAATAATATGTAAAAATATATCATTAAAAATGATAAAGCACCCTGATTTGTTAATTTATTCAGAGTCCACAACCGAAGCACTAATGCTTATACTTGTTTTTTTCTGAACATTCTTTATGAGGTTAGCGGGATCTCGCCTATTTGAAATGAAAATATTTTTAAAACTCTTCGACCATTAGACAAGTCCAAAATCGGCAGGTGGCTCGGCCATCCCACTCAACTCGCTCGGTTTAAAAATGAACACGCTCATGTATCCAAATGTATTATTGTTTATTTTTAAGTGCTTTTATTTATTTAATCTCAGCCGAGGTGGTCCTCGTGCCAATGTTGTCACACACACAAGTCATCACCTTTCTGCCGCTAAATCTCTTGGGTGTTTTTAAAGATGACAATGTTTTTTGCAAGTGAATGTCTGAAATTCGACAGTTCCTGTACATAAAAAAACAAATGCGAGTCACTCAGTGTTCTAGGCCCAGTTCGGCGCTACATTCACAGAACAAGTTGTACCATCATTCTTGTTTTAAGCGTTTTTGTTTTCATTTGTCGAGGTAGCGCGTGTTCCACCTTTGCACTGTTAAACGTCAGCCGCTGCATTGCTTACAAAGTCATCAATAATTATATTAGTACAAAACCGGCAGATGGCACACATGCCCACTAGTCCTATTTAAAGACAGTGCTCCCTCTATTTTCCGCCACTTTTATATTTCCCTTTGTTTACTTTCTTTTAACAGATGGCCACATGACAAATACACTTTTCTTCCAGACTAACTTGCGGGTGCCCCAAACGTAAACAAGATGCTTATTTCAAGCATCAGACGACGTGAAAACACATAACAAGACAACGGGTGCGTCAGTCCACGGCCCTGTTAATTGGGAGCAGAGCAACAGGAAAAACAAGCGCGGTCCCGAATGTGAAAGAGGACCGCTCTTATGCTATGGGGCCATGTGTTTAAACACATGGCCCCATAAAGATAAGAAAGTGCTTTGCGACAGACGCAAAGCAGGGAAGCCAGTCCGGGTGGGCCGGCACAAAAAGTGAAAGGAGGCAACCCAAACACCTAATTTCCAATGGCAGGCCACCGTTTACCATAAACGGTGACGCCAGCCAATGGAAATAAGGGGTGGGGCTTAAAGCCCTTTTCTAAAACTCCTCATTAACAATAAATCTCGCCGAGCGAGCTGCGCATGTGCGCAGCAACGCTAGGCGAGACCTAGAAAAGTAAATGTACAGGCAGCGTCTCAAGGCAATGTGAGCACAGAACATATTATACAAACAGCGTGCATAGAATATATAATATACATAAAAACAGCCATTGTACTGTAGACACAGGACGCGTTCGCGCAATGAACAGTGCAATCTACACAAATTGTAAAACAAACCTCAAAAAGACGAAAGCAAAACATACACTGTGTGTTACACTGCACACTGAGCATCTCGATATAACCGAGCACTGTGCATGTGAGAGTGACAGCACAGCACATTGCACACTGCACACCTCAGTCTAACACAGCACTGCACATGCCGATTCAGCACATAAATGCACATTGTGCATCTCTTTATAACACAACACTGTGCATACTGCATCTCTACATACCACGCCACTACACATTCACCATCACAATATAACACAGCACTGCAAATAGTGCATCTTGTTATTAACAGCTCTGTGCATAGTGTATCTCTGTACTACAGGCAAGTCTTCATTCTATATCTTATTATAACAGCGCTGCACATTGTGGATCTCGATTTAACACAGAACTGCGCTTTGCACATCTTAATATAACACAACACTATATACTGTTCATCTCAGTATAAAACGCTGTCTTTTCCGCACCTAAAGGTCAGAACATTTCACAAGGTGCCCCTAGCCGCGTGAAATAAACCAATGCACAGTTGAATGCAATAACATGGTACATTATGTTCTGATTGTAATACTGCTTAGTGTGCATCTCTCCTAATGAAATGCACCCAGTACATCTCAATGTAACTCTATAATCCTAGTGTGGGCACTGCGGTGCCTATCACTCACCTAGTGAAACACAACACATCTCAATGTAACTTTATAACCCAAATTCTATGGTGTGGGTGTGTTTCACTCACCTAGTGAGAAAAATGCCTCTGTCTGTCCCTGTGTGGGATTAAAGCACACCCGCTGGGGTTAGAAGACCTTCATTGGCTTATAGTTTCACCTCCTCTGGGCACAGCAGCCTCCTGATGCTGGAAGACTATAAGTTTGGACTATATTTCAGGAGGTGGGTTAAGCTTATTTACAATCGACCAGTTGCAAGGTTCCGTACTTGTGCCTTGATATCTGACAAGGAAAATTGAGAGCGGGACCGAGCAGGGCTTGCCGCATTTTTCTCTCCTCTTTGAATTGATGATTGAATCTCGTGCACCAATGTTTTAAAAGAATATATTTAATTGGGTGATTAAAGTGGCGACTTCATGCCTACAACTTTATGTACCGGAGGGTGTAAACTTTTTAACCACAACTTTGTTGTCGCATGTCGTGTAGTTTATGAAAGTCTGTGGCCTTGTTATGAGTTGGTAGCAACCAAAGCTCTTCCCATTGGGCTGACTGATGAAAGAAAAATCCCGCCGAACTTCTGAGTCTGTGTCTTCATGCAAGGATGATAAAATATCTTGGCATCTAGGTTGTTCAAAGCCAACCGGAGACCTTAGACTTTAATATTGGACAAGTAACGAAGGATATAAGCAGCTCTGTGCCACTCAGGTTGAAGGTGCCACTAATTGGGTAAAGTGGCTCTTGTGAAAATGGTTATGCTCCACAGAAGTCTTTATATATTACGGGCAGTTACATAAATCATGCCTAATCGAATATTCGAAGAATTTGCCAGATATCCAAAATTGTACGGACGTATTTATGTCCTAGAGTTAAACTTGCAGTGTTAAAGTATCCCTGCTATAGAGGAGGATTCAGACCTTGAATGTTATTTGGTTTCTCAATTGTGTTAACTATATGAATGGTGGGATGACTAATTGAATGATAGAAACGTTTTTAGCTGGCATTACTGGATGTGGCAGTTTAAAACAAAATCTGCCTGACTGGGGAGGAATCAGTCCCTTTAACACTTTACCTAGTTATCCTGATGATGCATTTGTGGCAGAGATATAGGCCCAGATTGGGTAGAATAAGCCATATGGTCATGGGGCACCTCTGTGAGGATTGTTGCATCTCTGCAGCTTTCTGAATGATGCTCTGATGACAAGATGGATACCGGCGGGTTATACTGAAAAGGTTAGTTTGAAGAAGCTTAGCTTAACTTTCTAGCGTGGTCTCCTATATCTGGAACACTGATTGTGCTGACTGATGGAGCACTGGGCAGGCATGCCATTTTCCTGCTATAGAGGGCTAAATGTGAGGACTGCCTGGGAATCATCGTTCGAATGAAACAAAATGGGGTGCTGGTTGTGGCTCACCCCTATCTGAAAGGAAGTGACGCAAACCCGGCCTTTGGATAAAAAGAGATATCTAGAAATGCTAGATTTAAAGTAGCCTAATTACAATTCATCCACAGAACCCGTTTGACCCCACGGCACTGCATAGAATATATCCTAGCTGTTTACATGCTTGCACATGATGTGATACTGTACTGGTTGACTCGATGCATGTAGTATGGCAATGTCCAGTTAGTGAGAGATATTGGAGAACAATATTGAAAATGGTAAATAGAGTGATAGGTGTTCTGATGTATTCTTCTAACTGCTTATTTCCAACCTTTAGAATAGATCCAGGCTGGATCCAGAAAATGTTTCTAGCAATGCTTTTGTATGATGGTAGGTGGTGCCATGTGGCTCAGCGATGACTCTGTATCACTCAAGAAGTGACAGAGTGGAGCCACATGTAAGGGCCACCCATGCACGCTGATGTCACTTCCTTTCTTTCTTTCCGTGTCCTTTGATGCGATTCTGGAGCTCTTCTCCGAACCTTGTTGGTCTTTCAACAACTTTCTCACTATAACAATGTGCTGGAGAATGTTTCCACCAAAGACAACAGGACTCAAACTGTGCTACAACTTCAGGAAGCAGATGTCTGTCATGGACCACAAGACATGTGTTAGTGGTGCATGGACTCCAGTCACGAATCAAATCTGTGCGATACCTGCACCATTATGCACCCAATGGTGATCTCGGATGAGAGGCGAAGCTCTGCGTTGCTGAACAAAAGATAATGTCATGGTCGAAGTGCAAATCTCTCGCCAAGGCACCGAGCCACTTGCGATCCTGGTTTGAAGCCATTTTCACAAAACCTCAATTTCCTGGTCGAAGTCTTCTGGTAAGTCTTAAGTTGAAGACACCACACCGTAAATGTAAGAAAGCCAAGTGGGACTCGACCCCATCTCACCGTTCAAAGTTTGACAAGAAGGTGTGAGAGTATCATGCTAAGGATCTTACCCCTCCAGTGTCACATGATTCCAACCTGATCCAGCAACAGTTTCCGGTATGCACCAAATTTCCTGGGCTGCTGTCAACTCCACAGCAAATAGCTGCTTTCATAGTAGCCATGCTTCAACTGTTTCTAGTGCTTCCAGCTCCCTGTGGCTTGCCTTCCAGCCCCACAGAGCTGAAGGAGCCCCCGTCACACTTCCGCTGGCACATCCACCCCCGACGATGACTGACCCCTCCAGACAGATTTCCGGGCCTTCATCAATGCTGGTTCAGATTTCACACCTGGAACATGGTCCACACCAGTTTCTTCTCTGCTGCACTGATACTGACTCCATCGGTGCCAGCCCAAGGTTAAAGTCTGACATTGTTCTTAAAACCGACATCAGCCCACTCCAGGCCTATGTTGCACTACGAATTCACAAAAGCCAACCAGTTACACTGCCAGACATTAATCCAAAGCCTATGCGACAACACCAGTACTTCAAGAGTCTAGAAGCTATATTTGGATCTCATTCTTAAGTGATTCAGTAGATACTTAATGTTGCAAATGATAAGGAGACCGATAATTTACTCTCTCCTCATTACTTCAATGTTAGCTTATTCATGAACTTATGAAATGCCATATGACTAGACTCTTCCCCTAAGATGGAACTAAGCTCGCCATCTGGGCTGCCAATGGAAGAAAGCGCCGCTTGACCAGAAGTGCTTTGGTGAGAAACTGAAGTTTTGGACTTAAAGTTGCTCACTATCGAAACTAAGGTGAAGTTGCTAACTGAAACAAAGCAATGCTTTTGGAAGAAACATTTTCTCTTAGGCCAGCTTGACTGTCAGATCTCTCAGTGCAGGGTACCTTTAGAAAGTACACCCATGCTGTGGGGGACATGGCTATCACAATCTTGCCAACCATCGTGGAAGATCTCAGGATCTTGTTGGCTTAAAGACACCACCAACCGACTCATGCCCTCAGCACATCTTCAGCCTAGGGGAAACACCTCAGTTGCCACAGCCACCTTCCCCAAGAGCTGGTAACATGCAGAAGTCAATGCCTTACTAAACAAACCATCAGCAGACCCCAGCGAACTCAACAATTACCGACTGATCTCCCTGCTTCCGGACAAAGTATTAGAAAAAGCCATCAAACTACAACTCTCCACATATCTGGAACGGAACCTCCTTCTCGAGTCCTTCCCAAGACTCCTCCCAATCCTTATTCCGCAGCAACCACAGCACCGAGACAGCCCTCATTGCGGCTACCGACAACATTGAAGCGATACTAGACCGTGGAAAGACTGCGGCTTTTGATCCTCCTAGACCTCTTGGCAGCCTTCGATACGGTCTCCCACCACACACTCATCACAAGGCTGCAAAACATAAGCATCTAAGGAGCTGCTCACAGATAGATCGCCTGTTTCCTCATCGTAAGAATGCAAAAAGTCTGCCTTCACCTCCGAACCCAAGGAAATTATCTGTGGAGTAGTCCAAGGATCCTCTCTCAGCCCCAACCTCTTCAACGCTTATATGACACCTCTGGCCAGCATCGCCAAAACCCACAGACTCAACATTAAATCCTATGCCGACTACACCCAACTCATCCTCTCCTTATCTGATGACTCCATCAACACCAAGACCAATTTTTACAACCGAACGACAGACGTCGCCAACTGGATGAAGGACAACTGCCTGAAGCTCAACACGACAGAAGCACTGATTTTCAGAAACAAAAGCTCCCCATGGAACTCGGACCTACTCTTACCCCAACTGACAACGCTAGGAACCTAGGCATCATTCTGGACAACAAGCTAACCATGACAACTCAGGTAAGCTCCGTCTCCTCCTCCTGTTTCTTCATCCTCCATATGCTTAGTGAGATATTCAAATGTCTACCCTAAAGCTCAAGGCGCACCATCACCCAGGCTCTTATCTTCAGCTGACTGGACTACGGCAATGCTCTCTACGCAGGGATTGCAGCTCACCTCCTCCTCCGACTACAGACTATACAGAATGCCATAGTCTGGATCTCCCTAGAAAAACCCACATCACCCCCTACCTCAGGGAACTCCACTCCCTGTACAGAAAAGAAGCTTGTTCATGCTCCTGACATATGTATATAAGGCCCTACACAACTGCAGGCCTGCCTACTTGAGCCACCGCTGAACTTTTATCAGCCCACCAGACACCTCCGCTCCGCATCCCTTTCCCTCACTCCAGCATCCAATGTAGCAGATGCACAGGTCGCTCCTTCTCCTACCTAGCAGAGAAGACATGGAACAAGCTACCCTTTCATCTGCGGACCGCCCCATCTCTTCCAGAGGTCTGAAAGCCCCTGAAGACCTGGCTATACAGCTAATCAACTGGACCCTGCCAGGGCCTGGATACCCTTACGGGTGACAAGTAGCGCTCTACAAATCTACTGATTGATTGATCTCATAATTGTAATATATGTGTCACTGCTGAGTTTAGGAAAGGGGTGGTGAGTTGGGAAAGGTGGAGAACAGAGACCTCTGGTTTCCATTGGAGTATGAACTCCACATAAATTTACTACAGCTCTAGGAAATCAGTCTGGCAATGAAAGTATTTCTCCCATCCATCAAGGAAAAGCTTGTGCAGGTCCTCGCAGACAACATGACTGCTATATGATACAGCTACAAGCAGACCAGAGTTGGGTCCTGGATTCTCTGTCAGGAGGCCCTATGTCTCTAGAAGTGGCTAGACCAGCAGAATATCTTCCTTGTTACCAGCCATCTCACTGGATCGCTGAATCCCCGGTCAGGCGAGTTGAACATGCTTCAACTGGCAGACCATGAGTGATACCTCCATTGTGACGTTGTGCAGGGTGTCTTCAACCAATGGGCAACGACCTGGCTAGATCAGTTTACCACCATCGAGAAAGCACAGCCTCCAGACTGATGGGACATAGGGCAGGGGCCTATGTCCCAGGGGGTACTATTTTCACCACTACCTCTCCAGCCTCGAGTATTGAGGAACATCAGGACGTACTGGGCCCAAATCATCTTGTTCACCCCGACCTGACCAGGAGATTCTGGTACCATGAGGTTCTGACCCTGATCATTTATCCGCTGATCCAGCTACCGGTTCCAGGACCTCATGTCCTGCACCCAAGCCTCAGCGTCCCACACCTCCATGCGTGGAGATTGAGCGGTGGTAATTGAATGCATTCAATTTGTTGGCCGAGTTAGTGGGTGTCATTCGTGTGGCCGACCTCTCTTTCACAAAGTGGATCTATGCTCGGTACTTGGAACTATATGTTGCCTGGTGTGGTGATCAACACTCCAACCCTTCCCCCCAAAGAAAACCAAGCTTTTGAATGCTTTAATGTTCTTTCGTTGGCCCATCAGAGCCTTGCTTGCGCACAGGTAAAGGTTATATATTAGCTCTTTCAGCCTTTTTTTCTACGTGACCAACCCTCTATTTCAGTCGCCAGTTTTAATCCATTTTTAACGGGTCTGACTTGCATTCCCCCACCCCAAGTATTTGTCATATCACAATGGGACTTGAATCTAGACCTAAAATTCCACTTGTGCATGCCTTTTGAGCCAGTGTACAGCTGCTGTTTGCGCTTTTTCACACTCAAGACTTTCTCATCTGTGTCGCCTCAGTGAGCCTTGTGAGTGAACTATAAGTGCTTTCAGTGCAACCATCATTTACCACCTTCTTCCTGGGCTCATTGGCGCTGGGTCCCCAGCGGCCTTTTTGCCAAAAGTTGTCTTCTTTTCACATCCAACAGTCCATTGCTCTGCCAACTCAACCTCCAACTCCCGAAAGAGGATCTATCGGGTCAACCCTAAAAGAGCACTGAGCTTCTGGATCAACTGCATGAGAGACCATCTTATGACCGACAAACTCTTTGTGAACTTTTTGGAGCAAGGAAATGTGATGCAGTAAAGGACCCTCTGAAGGTGAATAGTCCTCTGTATCATAATCTGCTACACACTGACCAAGAGACAACCCTCTAAGGCCCTGCGAGCTCATTCAACCAGGGTTAAGGCTGCTGCAATGGCTATTAGCAGGGGTGGGGGCGTACCGATTCTGGAAAGCTCCCAGGATCTGTTGCGAAGCATTACTGCCTCGACAGCCAGTCATAAAGGAGGTCCATTTTGCCTGCCCAGTCCTTAAAGACTTCCTGATTTGAGTTCACTTCTCAGACTCTCCACCTTTGGGAGGCACTGCTGTGTTATCTACTCTAAAGGAGAATATCTGCAGTTAGAAGCATCATCAGAGCAAGTTACTTACCTTCAGTAACACCCTTTCTGGTGGATGCTCTGTCTAACTGCAGATTCTTGCACTTCCCTTCTTCCTCTCCGTTCTGTGAAGTGGACTCCTTAACATGTTAATAGGGTCCCAATATAGGGATCAACACACTGTCATCATTTTTTTTTTTAAATGCTTTGCTTCTGAGGGTGCAGAAAGAGAAAGATTGAGAAACTGATGTCACTGCACTGGAGTGCTGCTTATATGCAGCTCCACTTCATCACTTCAGGGACGCAGTAACTGCAGAACCACTTTACATAACTTAATGGTGCATAGAAGCATTGCTGGATAATTCTCCCGATCCAGTCTGGCGCCCAGGAGTATTCTAAAGGGGAGAAATCTGCAGTTACCTCGAGTCCTCACCCGAAAGAATGGCAGTGGAAAGTGCTACACCACTTTCAGATGCTCTTGTAATATTGTATGGAAGGTTGTTTCTGTTACTTTAAAAACAACAAAACCTGATTTCAAAAATGATGTGACCATTAGAAAAACAATCACTTAGCACATTGCCACCAAAATGTGAATGCAAGTAAACAAATGGGAATCAAAGTTCTGCGTCTTATTGCCACACACTACTTCTTTTATTATTATATCATCTTTTTTTGGGCATTGATGGCTTATGTCCTAGTATGTGGATTTAAGAAAAATAAGTAGTGAATTATGATTTTGAGAAATCGATATGTCAAGAAATCTAAAATATGAAGAAAAAAAAGAAATAAATAAATGGCAAAACCTTGGTGAAAAAAGAGGCCAGAATCAGTATGACCCAGGCATCAAATCATGTATCCAGATAAGGCGATCTTTGTATTAAAAATAAAGTGGGCATACAGTTGCCAAAACAACAGGTCTTTATCCATTGTTTCGACCTGTAGTGGATAATCTGTCTCTCCTGGGTTCTGCTCTTTGGATGGCAGGGAAGGGGGTTGGTTTTTATATAGGTTTCAGCTGCACAGCACTCAATCTGAATGTAGTGAAGTCTACCAAGAGGGTCTGTTAAGCTTCATACCAACATTGCCAGCTTCCAGTATTTGATTATTGCCTATTGATCAGAAGGGTGAGCTTCAGTCTTCTGATAGTTCCAGTGGCTTATTAATTTCGACTGCTCAGGTTGATAAGGTTCCCACCAAAACTATCTTCTTCTGAAAACAGAGAACGTTAAGAGAAGTGGATCAAAGTAATTTACCTGGGGCTCTGCTTGGTAGTGACATTATCTCAAACCTATTCTGAATCTCATCTGAAGGAAAAGTACTTAACTCTAAAATCTACTGCATGTTTTTGGTACCAAGTTAAGGGAGAAGGTTTTATAAATTACTTTTGGTATCTTGTACTTGAGCCGTAGTCTTTTGTTTTTCAGATTTGACATTTACTTCATAGAGTTTTCTCTTCCAGACCGTATGACATGTTGTACTTAAACTTGGGCTTCAGTGGCAGAGCTGATGGGTGTCCTGGAGCACGGGTACTGATCCCCAAGACAGTTAGCCATTGGGCGAAACTGCCAGTTCTTATTTTCTGTAGTCCCCCTTGGACTACTTTCCTATCAACTTAGAATATGGCAGAGATATGCTTCCTCCTGAGATAATGGATCAACATTCTCTGTGGGGGAAGGACTTCAACTTCATTTGAGTTGGCAAGGTAGCCTGTTTTTATTTCTTATGCAGATTCAGTTCCAACCCTTTATTAGATGTTATGTTTGTGTTGTATTTGAAGGAAGCTCATTACAGGGAACGACTCACCTAGGTACTGAAGACACTGGTGTGCCTGCGTTTTTTTTCCATGCCCCTTGCCTGAAATAAACAGGAGAAGTGTGACCACACTACTGAGATTCATGGATTTCACCTTTGAGGAGGGAGTCTTTGTAGCCATACCTCCATTCAGTTACTTGTGTTGCTTCCTGCAAACTTTAGTCAGCATGCCTCTTCAAGAAGGTAAAATGAAAAGGAGATGATGATGACAAAGATGGCTTCAGCTGAGCCCGGGGTGAAACACTGACCCAGTAAGCTCAACAAGATCTACAATATGTCACCAAACACATTAATGAGAAAGTGACCTCCATTGAAGCCTCTTCAGCCTCGATTGATCAGCAGCTTCTCAAAACAGGGTCCCATACAGACCCATGAGACAAATATTGTCAACATGGAGGCCTCCATGCTGATGGTTCAAGAGATATGGTAATACAGTGGAATTGCAAAAGCTGTGTTGTTCCCAGCTTGCATCAGCAGCAATTCACAGAACAAATGTTTTGAAGACTAGGTATGCTCTGCTAATAGCAGCATATTGTGGATACCAAAAGGCATGGGAAGAGAAGACAACCTTGTTGACATGCTCCACAGGTTTTTAAATACAGAGATTCTCTCCGTAGATGACTTTCACATGACTATTGGTGGGAAAGTCATAAAGACTACCCACCAAGAGAAGGAGTTGGAAACAAAGTACATTGTGGAATTGAGCACTGCACAAGAGAGAGAACGGATATTGAGAGAGTCTTCTTCCTGCCACAGAGCAACTGGAGAGGGCAAGACAATTCTGATCTTTTCAGATTACAGTTGCACTACACAGAATAGGTGTAAAAAAAAACTGCTCATGGCTGGTTGTACCTCCTTGGCAACATGCCAAGTTCAAGATGTCTCACAAGTGCAAACATCATGTTTTCACCCAAGAGAAAGTGGAAGAGAAATTTCTGGGAGCGAGAAGGAAAGGTGGGTGAGGGCTTGCTGGTCTGTTTAGGGGCCAGCTATGGGGCATGCAAGAGAATATTTGTGTTTTTGGATACCTTTATTTGTTAAATACATTTGTCATCCTGCAAAAACAGATTGAAAAAGGTTACTCACGATTAAAGTATTTGTAATGGACTCAAATTGTTGCTTGAATAAAAAAAGAAAGCACAAGAGTGAAGGGTAAATGAGGCAATGCTGCATCTTAAAGATAGTTGGAACCAATCTCCAAGTATGTGGACATCTTTTTAAAACCATTTGTGGAAGAAGTCCCATCATACCTAAGGGATACAACAGATTTCATTAATAAAATAGAAGGATAAGAATTCAATGCTCTGCAGCAATTGATGGTGTAATTTGATATTGTCTCGTTATATACACAGATTCCTCAAGAAGAGGCCCTAAAAGCCATCGAATTCTACTTAGAAACCAGAACAAGGCCACATCAAGTTCATACTTCAACTCGCGGAGATAGCTCTTAAGAAAAGCTATTTCAAGTTTGAGGATACATTCTTCATTCAAACCAAGCGGACCGCGATGGGATGCCCCTTCGCTCCAGAGGTGGCGCCACTCTTCATGGCCAGATTTGAAGATAAATTTGTCGTCAACGGTAATCCTTTCAAGAAACATCTCCAACAATGGTACCGTTATATTGACGACATCTGGTGTCTGTGGAATGGTCCAGAAGAGGATTTAGAAAACTTTCATAGATGGCTCAACACCAGGCATGAAGACATCAAATTTAGCATCACCAAAAGTAAAACAAGCTTGACCTTTCTTGATGTGGATGTCTTTCCACATGATCACAAATTGGTGACCACTTTACATCGGAAGCCTACAGACAAAAACACAATTATACACTACCAAAGCTCTCATCCAAGAAATTTAAAGGACAACCTTCCATATGGACAACTATTGGGAATTCGGAGAAACTGCTCCAGACAAGAAGACTTTGAGATCCACGCCACAGCATTCTGTGAACAATTGAAATGCATGGGCTATCCAGAAAAATTGCTTAAACATGCTATTAAAAGAGCATGGTATACACCACGGGAAGATCTCCTCATGAAAAAATCCAAACAACCTCTGGATAAATTGGTTTGTGTGTCGACCTATGGCCCTCACACCAATAAATTTCGCCAAATAATTCTGAAAAATTGGCACCTTCTCCACAACTTGAAATGTTCTTTCCAACGACCACTCTTTGCAATGAAAAAGAATCCAAGTATTGGCCAAAGCATTGTAAGAGCAGACATGGCTTTGCCAAGCCAGAAGAAAGATTTAAGAGCACAATGGAAAATGAAACCTATTGAGGGACATCACAAGTGTGGAAACTGTTCGGTCTGTGAATACACAGTAGAAGGAACCGAAACAAAAAATATCGTCTATGCAGTTATATGTCTGTGCCCTAAAATATACATTGGAAAGACCAACCAGCAAGCTAACCAACGAATAGTTCAGCACCGCTCAAGGATTAAAAAACAGGTACTGACAGCACCAATGGTTTCCCACTTTGTAGTAAAGAAACATACCGAAAAAGAACTAAAATGGACAGTGTTAGCAGTGATCAAGCCGACCCCTCAAGAAGGCGATGTTGAGACTGCCTTACTACAGAAGGAAGCGTACCTTATCTTAAAATTCAATAGCACTATGAAAGACATGAATGAAATGTCTGAACTATCTAGGATGTAAATACATGCAGGATCGACACTACATTTCCCAGCATGCGACGCAATAGAAATCTAAGAGTAAACAGCTGATTCAATATGTGCAATAAATCACTCTTGCAAGTGCTGAATGCGTCACTTCCATCTTGAAAGTTTCGAAAGTACCCGGTCGCTTACAACTAAAAAGCGTCAGTACTACAACATCAAGAAATCATCCCGTCCACTAGTGAAAACAAGTATTGGCATAGCCAATAGGTCTCGCCTTTGGGACCTTATAAGTGTTTAGCAATGCAGTATATTATCCCCCACTGGCTGGGAGGATCGACGAAGTGAGCTGATCGATGGGCCCTGCGAGAAATGGCATGGATGAGAGCGATGTGTTCGCGGGGAAATATCAAGACGAGGAAGGCCCTGGGCTCAGCGTGAAAGGATGAGAGCGGTGTGTTGTCAGTGACATTTCAGAATGCGAAGAGCAGTGGAATCAGCGTGAAAGGAAAGGGGACCGGGTGAGAGGGATTGGCTTTTGTGTGAAAAGTGAAAGGAGAGAGAAGCTGCCTGGTGAAGCGGAGAGCCGTGGGCTCTGGGTGAACGGGCAGTGGAGAGCGACGGGCTCTTGGTGACAAGTGAAAGGAGAGTGGATGGGGAGGGTGAAGGGATGTGGGTGAAAGGACAGAGGATGAATGTAAGTATGGAGGGAAGATCATTTGAGGAGTGCGATGGATTCGGTGAAAGGACGGACAAGGACGTGGATTTGGTTCGGTATGAGGTGAGTGCGGCGTTGGGCTGTGAGAGTGAAAGGGGCTTTGCTGGCCTGTGCTGCTTGTGTTAGGGGCTGAAGGCAGTGACGATGCTCCTCGCGAGGACAGGACTGCCGAAGGACAGCGAGCCATGAAATGGGCAGTGTGCAAGGGAGGGTGTGGAGGATGGAGAGCACGCAGCGGGTGAGGAGGGAGGCTACGTTATTGGAAGAGAGAGAGAAAGGGCCTTTGCTGGCCTGTGCTGCTTGTGCTAGGGGCTGTTCGCGAGGGGAGGGCTGCTAAAGGACACCCGGCCGTGAGGTGGGCATTGTGCAGCGGGATGGAGGATGGGGATTACTCGATGTGTGAAGAGGAAGGCTAAGGCAGTGGAAGGGAATGATGGGCGTGCTTGCGTTCTGTGGGGCTGATATGCCTGTGGTGTGGGGAGCTGATGATGGCACCCTGGGCGGGGCTCTGCTGGCACGTCATCTATCTGACAGAAGGGTATTTCTAATCGGGGGGGCTAGGATAGCGTGCACATTGTCGCGAGAGGAGGGGTGGATGGTGCCCGTGTCCGGGAACGGCAGTGAGATGAGGATGCGCGCACTCTCGGGGGAGGAAGTGCTTGTAGGTGGGAGGGTAGCATGCATACCCGGGCAGTGTGAGGGGACTAGAGCGCATCACATAGGAAGACCGAGGCGCTGAAAGGTGCGTGCGCACGTTGCGCAAGGGTATGTGCTGAGGAAGGTGAGATTCGAGCATGGGGAGGGCAGTAGAGGACACCGATGTCTACGTAGTAGTGTCAGGTTCAGGGTATGTAAGGGTGTAGGTGCCCACATCGTGCAAGGTGAACGCGCGGGAGGGGCAAGCTCGCAGATATATGGAATAGGAGTATTATGAGGAACAAGGCAGGCTGAGGGCACTGGTGTGCACATGGCATGGAACAGTGGAATTGTCTTGGTGCCCACATGCATCGTGAGAGGTGGGGGTCACAGGAGGGGGGATCAGTGCAGGTTAAGGGCGCTGATATGCACATGACATGCTCATGATGTAGAGTCGTCGGGTGGAGATGACCTCATTGTGCACGAGGGGAGGCTGGTCGGACTTACACGACAAGGAGGAGCCTGATGTTCAGAAAACACTTCTCTCCCTAAGAATGGGCCGCGGGGCTCCCACACCCCCACTTTATAAACAAGCGCAGCATCAATCGTTGCTGGAGACATCTATGACAATTATCAGGAAACGCGCGGCCGCAAAAGTGAACGCGACCGCCATCTGTTTACAATTAACGCGACCGCGAGACAGGCAAATGGAAACAAGCGCGGGCGCGATAATTCGAAACAGATGGTGCCGCTGCTCGTAACCGCAAGCCGTAGGCCGTGGGCGGATACATTTCCTGGGAAAGGTGGGACATGCACCCGCCTTTGCCCAATTGCGTGCTGTCTTCGCACGCAAATCCCAATAGAACAAAAGCTAAAAAAAAAAAGTCCAGAGTGATTCCAAGAGGTCGTTTTCCTAGAGCAGCGCGTGCGCGCAGCGCTAGGCTCGACCTAAAAAACGGCTTAAAGGCAAATTGTAACCGGAAGTGACCATGTTCGTAACGGATTGGAATACGACAGGACTCACTACCTGTTGGAATCAAGGAAGTCCTTTGAATTTATCAAGTAAGTCCACGGTACGCTGTTACCGGCATGTGTGATACAGTCACAAGTAGAATAAAGTGATAAACAGCACTTGCTCGCATTACTGTTTTCAGAAACAAATCCATCGGCAACATATAGGGGGCGCCTGCGCCTGATGTCTGTGTAACAGACGAAGAAAGATACAGTGCTGCATTTGAAGTAAGATGCTCCACGAATAAAAAACCCATTCTGAGACGTACTTCTTTTTTTCAAAAACAATTAGTTGCTTAACGGGAATTCTCTATTCGCTATAGTGTCCTGATAAAACCGGAAAGGACTTGCTTCCACAAAAATTGGAGAAGAATAATCCGCCAATCCGGCAATAAACAAACCCATACTAATCAAGTACGGCACAAGATTCAAAATATTTCCATGTAGGAGAAACTGGGAAGGGACCGAGTATGTTATTAATTACTTTCGTGTCCATTAATTTTTAGACGACACCATGTCAAAGCCCTGAAGAGAGTCCCACGAGTGCTTCTGGGACTTGAAACGCGTCGGCGCTTTTCTCTGCCGTTGAGGAACTAACAGCTAACAAATCCAGACAGCGTTGAGGGACATTTAACATTGATTTAACCCCAACTGCTCTCAAGTCTATTCCCAATGGCTAGCATCTCTCTTAAGATATTATGAATTTGACACAATGGGAGTGCTTTATGTCTAATGTTCTAGAAACAACCGACTGGTGTATTGTTCTTTTTGCACTGTTGTGAAATCATTTGTATACATCATTTGTTTTTGTTGTCTTTTATGTTCACAACCTTTTGGTTTATATTTGTCTGTAACAAACAGTGTGTTCCCCATTTCAGACTGAATAAAATGATAACATGTTATAATGAAATGATGAAATAATGGTTAAATTAAAAAAACCAGGACCAATGAAATCATACTTTGGCCCTTAGCCTGTTTAAGAAAACAGCAGCATTTGAAATGGTAGCTAGGTGCTCTGTTGTACCATTTTAAAGAGAAGCAGCACTTCTTGTGTTCCACAATGCCCTGTATTAGCAGTGGGCCTACGTTCCTTTTTTCGGGGTAGCATGGTCCTGAATTCTCATATATGGGACAAAGTATTGATACTGCCGAGTAGGAGGGTGGGTCGAGTGGTTATGACTTCAGTGAATATTTCCATAACGGAAATCTGGGATTACAGGTAAATAACTTTTCCTTTTACATCATGGGCTTTTTATTGATTGTCATAAACATTGAATAGAATATTAAGCTGTTTTCTGGCAGTTTGTTTTCTCAGTTCTGTTTTTCTGGCAACTGTAAGGAGGATCTGTTTATTTAGATCACTCAACATTTTTCATTGCAGAGTCTGTTTCCAGTGAAATGTAACTTGTTTTATACTTTGTTTCTTCCTTCACAACTATGCCACTTGTCCACACGCTTTGTGAGGTGCCTTTGTGAGAGACAAAATGATGAAAAATCCTCATGCTCTGATGTGGTGAATTTGCCAAACTCTCACACAACAGAAAAATATTCAATTCTTCAGAGGATGTCGAAGGCTCACTCTCAAGGAATGAGAAGGATTTTATCTCAGAGGAATGGGAGGTTCAAAGAAAGTGAGTGTCAATGAAGGAAAAAGCTGAAGGCACAAGTAAGGAAAGTCTTCCCTCCACCTCAGCAAAGTGTAGCCTGCCAAAGGATTTTTTGAGTGGGAGCTCTGAAATTTTTAGTAAAAAGCAAAACTCATGAACTCGCCATTTGCCATTAATGTCAAAGCATTCAGCTTTTATTGCATGCATCTGTCTCTACATGCTCTCTGTTGAGATCTGCAATGATGCTGAACCCTTCTGGAGGTCTGTAACACCATCAACCTTTATATTAATATTGATGTTGAAACCACTGCTATAGTTGAAAGTGTTGATGTCGAAGAGAATATACTCCACAAACAGTAGTTTAGGAGAAGACTAAAAAACCTCCTTAAGAAACAAGTATCTTTGAAACCTCAAACCCTTCACCCTTTCAGTCGGGAATGGAGTGCTATGGCACAACACATTCCCAAGTTCTACTTAATATACTGCTATGCACTACCGGAGTAAACATTGATGTTTTATCTCCAGTGACTACTGAATTGAGCAAGGTACAGAACCGAGGCCTGGGCCCCCTACCTTGCCACTCTTATCCTTAGCTTATCCAAATCTGTAGTAGTGAATAAAAACCTTAGGGATAGTCATAAGGTCTGACTCTTCATCCATCATGGGTCATCCCAGTATCCTTAAGATTCTGGATTTGTCCAGGTTCTGTGGGCACTCCACCTTATCTTCCAAACAACAGTTGAGGTTAGCGCACAGCTCTAGAACACAGATATTTTCCACGTCTCTTCTTTCACCTATCTCGCTGCTGCCTCTGTTTTTGTCTGCCCCTTCTGTGGAGGTGATCTTCTTCGATCGATCACAGTTCATCTTGGTCTAATTTGGTCTCATAACATTTAGTAAAGTACTCTCCTTTCTTCCAGTGAAGGCGCTCAGAGCCCACTCTCATTTAATCAAATTGGGTCAGTCTTCTCTATTATCCACAGACCTTCTGGCTTGATGCTGAAAAGGTGCTCTGCCAAGATAGCCCACTCCGCGGCACCCCACCTCTGTTTCTCACAGTGAGGAATTTGTCTGGGTTTCACCTCTGTAGTAGCAGATGGACTTGAGGGTCTCCAGGTACTATAGCTTGGTTCTTCCTGCAGTAGTTGTTCTGAATCTTTTTCGCTCACAAGGGGTGCCTCCTCTGGGTCCATCCGACACTTATAGACCGAGATCAACGAGTCCTCAGTAAGGGAAGCTGGAATCCTCCCGTTGGTGCACTGGTGGCCCCCACTTTCAAACCATTCCATGAGGCATCTATCTCCCTTACTGAGTCTAATGTGGGGGCACGCCGTGAACACTGCTCTATTCCTAATCCTCAGTTTCCTTGAGCGTTCTCTGGCAAGGTTCTCAGGCGCCACAATCTGAATTTTCTTCAAGATTGTAGGCACATGCTTACTGAGGACTGATCCAGCAATACAGGCTATACTTTCAAATGGAAAAGATTTTGTATCTGGTGTTGGCAGACATCTGTCTTTCCAAATACTTGCCACGAATAAGCGGCTATGCCATATATTCTGCACTTAGCACAATCTGGTCTACAGTTCACCTCCATATATCTTTACCTAGCTGCTGTCACAGTGTACAGAAAGAGTCCTTCTGTGGACTCTGTTTTTTCAGCACAACAGTGAATTGCCTGGAAGGTACCAAGCATGTTTTGCCTCCAGTCATAAGATGCATCCCATAGAGGAACTTAACATTTTTGCACCCAAATTGATGGGCCCTCAGTTTGAGCCTTTGTACAATTCATCTCTGCAACACCTATTCCGGAAAGCTGCTTTTCTAGTGGCTTTCTCATCAGCCCATAGAACATAGCAATTTCAAATTTTGTGTTTTCAGAGCCCCACACAGTTTTCCAAAATATAGTTTAGTCATGAGAACGCATCCTTCCTTTTAATCAAAAGTTGTCTTTAATTTCAATATGAGTTATATCAGTTATAACGTAAAAAGTGAACTATAAAACTGAATACCAGTACAGGGCATTATGGGAAACAGGGGGTTCTGCTCCCTTTAAATCTGTAGTGAGCATTTTTAGGTTAAGAAAGATGTTGCCAAGCTGAGCTCATTCACCTTGAATCTGCAGTGTTGCCCTTTTAAAAGAGTCAGTGTTTCTCAGAATATCAATCTGATTCCATTCCATTTTTTTTTTGTATTGTAATTCTCTTCTGTTTAAAAGAGAGCCTAACCGAAATTCAGTTTGTGTAGCACGTGGAGAGACCATATTAAATATTTTTTTGCTTTAATAATGTAAAAAGCTGCACAAGCAACTTAGAGAACTAGAATCAAACAACTATAGCAGTATTGTTATTCATAGCACTGTCACATTTCTAGCCCATTTAACTGGAGTTTGTGGTGTTACATTGGTTTGCACGTAACCATATGAAAACGAAGCCAAAAAGGGACATTTTTCAAACGAGATTTGTGTTTTTTTTATAAAGTTGGTCTGAAAACCGGCACATAGGCTGGAAAGTTCAGAGTCTATGACTTAAAAGAAGATTTCCCCAGTGGAGATCTAGGATAACAGGCACCATGGAACATGTTGGGACTGCTAGCTTCGATGGAAGAAATACTGGTATCGCTGGCGGAACTGGTTTGATAAAATGTCAACCTTCCCTTGTTTATTATGTTCAAAACTAACAATGAAGAAAAGAATATCAACACCGCATACTTTTGGGCCTACCTGAGTAATTACGGGTTTGACAGAAAAGAAAATGCAAACACCTTCAGGTGGAGATTGGGAGGCATTCGAGGACACAGACAGTCATGCCTCAACTGGCAGTCTCGGGGGCTTGGTTCATGCAAGGTGACTAAAAGCGAAGATTTACAGCATCTTGCCTAAATCTGAATTACTCCCCTGTTTTTGAACCATCCCAAGATTCAAGCTCATCTCCTTTCATTTAAGCAGCGGAACCATTGAAGGAAACCCTTCGATCCCTGTGTGGCGTCCCATTAATGCCCTCTCTTTAGGGCCATATTGCTATTGCTATTATAAGGCCTTGCAACAAAAAAAATACTTGCAGGGAAACCTGCTATCCCATCATTTTCGACCAGGACTAGTACATACATAGTCATAACGCAATTGCTACTCGTGAGAAATCATTTTGGGATAATCTTGTTTATAATACTGTTTAATAGGGTAAACTCTTCTCCCTGCAATGCAATAAATGCATTGATACGAACGCATAGTTGATACTCAGATTGTCTGATAAGATTCAGTAGTAGTTTGAGGGACAAACATTTTGCGGACCTTACATGTAACAAAGGGAGTGACATGAACCCAGTGTCATAAACATGCGTTCCGAAAACTGATCACGACAAAGTACAGTAATATAATAAGAAAAAAATATATCGTTGTTTGAAATCGGACAGAACATTAGTACTATGGCTATAAGCAGTCGCAAGTAGGGCTTGATATTTACTGCACTTGGCAAATACCTCTGCCCTGGTGAGTGAGGCAACTACTTGGTGCAGTAAAAAAAAAATCTTAATTGGTGGGAATGCCAGCAAAAACATGGCAATAGTTATTGGGGAGTAATGCATGGAAAACAAAGGCTAAACACAAGGAATTTGTTGCGGTAAATAAAGGTTAAGCGTGAAAAGCCTTTTTATCCCCAAACATTTTCTCTATTGTATTTACGCAGGTTTTCTTGTGGTGGAATCCGTGAGGGGAAAATTGTGGTGGGGAGAACAGCCTGAGGTAATTACCTAATTCAAGAAATGCCCCTCCCTGAGGAAAATACCCCATGCAGTAATTATGCACAGTTGCATGTTTCCCATTCCGCATAATCTGGCCCTCTGTTCACAGTACAAATGCTACAATTAGAAAGTTTAAACACAACTTCAGATATGAACGCCGTTGTTGTGGTCCTGTATAGCACAATCATTGGTCATCATCAGGACAGAATGCAAGTCTTAGTATTCTCCACGCTCCTCAATGGGAAAGCAGTGTTAAAATCATGTATTCTAGGTAAACAATATGTCCAATAGTTTGAATATCAAAACATGTATCCTGTCTTCATGTGCCCTGCTGTGCTACTGGCTTCCAGTGTAGGTGCTATATCAGGCCATCATTCGTACTTTACAGCCTGAAGTGTGAGGCAAGACCCCAGTGACATCAGCGCTATCAAAAATGGAATGACACAAAGCTTTCAGGCGAATGTACTTAGTTATATGTAGCATAAAAGTGTAAGATTGTTTTTTGCTATACCTTGTTAATAGGTGGATGATCACAGTTTTCATCGTGTAAAAATGGCGTTAACGTTGGAAAAATGTTTGTGTAAAGCCTCTCAGAGAGCGGTAAAAAAAACAAAATTTGTGCCGGAAGGCTTGGAATGCTCTCTGGCCAGTCTTCAGAGGAGAACACAACGATTTAAGTTTCAAGCAAGTGCTGAAAACAAATTGTTCAGACAGTCAGTCATATGACTGAGACTCTAAAGTCCCAGGCCCTGGTAAAGCAATGACGAATGTCGTATGACTAGACCTGAACTGTAGAAAAAATGCTTGAAACTTCATCTGATCGGAACCATTTTTCCTACACCTGATGCGATCATGACCCAGACTACCAGTTTAAATTCTGTTAATCGTACAATTGAATGATGAAAATAGTTGAGTATCTAAAGAAGTGTCAGTACTGACCTTAGCTTGTACTTTATAGCTTCGAAATTATATGTATCCTCCAACCCCACTGTTCATGATTGTGGTGTGTGCCTCTGCAGATAGGCACAAAAGCGACATTTTTTGCAACAAAAAACAGTGCGATAAATAATCTTTTCAATCTCTGTGTGAATTTTGGATAGAGATACATCAGAAGCAAAAAAAACTTACTTTGTTACTGTGACATGTGGGATAAATGATGTCCTAAAGAAGGTTTATCATGTCTCCTCAGCTCCTTACAAAGGGGTTGTTCACATTAGTGACACTGTGTTTTATGGACAATCTTATGGAATCATTAAGCATTCATCACACTTTCGCTCTTTTCATGTTTTGCAACACACACTTATAACACCAGAAGATATACTCTTAATTTGAGCCAGTGGTTTATGGTGCTCGGCACTGGCACTTAATTGTCAACAACGGCGCTTGTGACAGTCTGCCGCAGGGTGGCGCTGTCTGGCTAATTTAGAGATGACCACAACAACAGTTAATTATTAATTCAATATACATTACAAATGTCTATTACCTGCCACCCAAGCCATTCCTATAGCTCTGGGGGTTTGGAATACTCTGAATTGTCGCATTTTTAGGAGTCTGATGGTTAGTAGTTGTGTTGTTACTATCACTGGCAGCATGGCAGGGGCAATGTGTAGTTCAAACACTGCACTTATTATTTTACGAACTAAGCACTGACCAAGAGGGCATTGAAGTGCTCCACAATGATTACATAGGAAGCGCAGCCGGACAGTTTGACTACAAAAGGGCCTATCCTTCTGCATGTTTGAGGGATTTGAACCTCAAGGCTTTAGGGTTTGTGGACGGGGGCATGTATTAAGGATTTTCTGAATTATTACTGGGAGAGATGATTCTTGAGTTTGTATCCGAAAGCTTACTAGTCTAGGTGGAGACAGGATCAGGGGGTTGAGAGTTCCACATGTCTGGTATTTCTTGGAGAATTGTTACAGCAGTGTCCTGTTTATGTGGAGTGACTGCATTTGCAGATAGAAGATGTATTTAATGGCTGCTGGGGTTGAGCTGCTTTATAGCAGGTGCATGCCATTGTGAAGACCATATAGTCGTAGCAGGATATTCAGTTTAGCCAGAGCTAGATGATGGTGTAAACAAATCATGGGAAGTTTACTGCAGAATAGTGATTTCAGTAGGATGGATAGTACAGCATTTCTGACGTCCAGTCTAGAGGGAACTGGGAATGTGCGCTATGGTTCCAAAGTCAAGGGGTTTAATGAATTACATGGCTTTTCTAACAAGGTGTCGCTCAGTAGATTTTAGCACTTTTTCTGTGAACGGTTTAATGGAGGTTCAGACAATATTGAGGTGTTTCTCTCCATAAACAGCTAAATTGCTGGTGGTAGGTTGCCCTGTGCCGTCTATGGGGGTTAAATAGGACCAGTCCAGTGAGATTTAAGTGGGTGTAGTATTTGCTTGAGTATAGCTAGAAGGTTTATGAAGCTGAACCTGGCATTTGATGGCAGTGGCTTAACAGGTTTCAGTATAGAAAGTGCTGTATGCATTACCTATGCTGTTCTGTGGTCGTAACTCAGCATATCAACCTGCACTTGTCATATGATGTTTTTAAGCATAGACAGGCAGAGGTTTTAGGTAGTGGCAGGGAGTGCTGAAAACAGCGATGTCCCAAAAATTCAGTACCAAGTACGTTGTTTTGTTTGCACTTTGATTCAGGCTCTTGTCCTGAAACCAAAGCTTTAAGTTCCTCTCAGAAGGTAGGTTTTCATGGATCCTTCCTTCTCAACGGGTGAAAAAACTAAAACATGATATTGTACAAGGAACACAAAACCTTGTTTGGATCAAAATCCCTCACCACCTCCTCCCTCAACAATCACTGAGCCTTTCTAAAGTAATATATCGGGTTGCTTACAAGCCAACTCATTCAAACAGCGCCAACCATCCCCAACGAGAAAATCCCTACTGAACATACACACACATTCAGGAACCACCTCTGTAGAGTAAATGGACTTGTAAATGCAGTACTTAGGTCACCAGTGAAAATTACTATGTGAGGTGAATGTTCTCTTGTTGCCTGCTCCTTTTGGTCCCCTTAGTTTCTAGTTCTGTACAGTGCCTAGTGAGGGAGTTATAACCGACCACTTGGGCAGGGCCTGACTGCATGATATGCTTGGCCTTGTGTATCAATGGCTGTGCCTGATGTCTGTTTGTGCCAGAAAGTTCTGGAGCTTGAATCGATCATTCAGGAGAGCATGATGCATCCAAGGACTGTACATCACACCAATCTCCAAGCACCAAGCGTGTTACTCTGGATTCAAACCTCTGGAAAACAACCATGGGTAAGTCATGAATGAGTTTTTTCTCATTCTCAGAGCACTCAGCTTTGGGCAGTGAGAAAAAGGGAGGATTTTTCTTCGGTTTAGACTGAGCCTAGGGAAACTGCAGGGAGTGTGTGAAAGAGTAGTCCACAAAGTAAGTAATAAGTGAAGGAAAACATAGCTCTTGTTACTCCCATCATCCCACATTCTGTTTCTATCTGAGTGACTTGGACTGGTATGAGCGAGTGTGTCCCCTTATTGACGTTCTGTGCTGTGTGACTGTATGCAGGGTTTGGAAAGCTTTGGTGGGTCTAATCAGGCTGATAGTATTCCCATGTTTCCACCTTGAAAGTGCAATTTGACCCCACAATGGTAAATGTTCTTGTTGCCCCCACATGCTTTTCACAGCCACTCTTGCATGCGGTCATATATGTATTTATTAAGATGGTTAGTAACGGCCTACATGTAATCATTTAGTTACTTCAGAGCTCTAAGAATGGCACAGGAGAAACTTGTAAGAACAGAAGAAGGGAACTTGAGTCCAGTGTGGAGTCCGCTGAATCCATGTGTAAGTTTGAAGGCAAGGCTGAATAGTTCAGTTTAGTTTGGTTCAAACCTCAGATTAGGATTAATGGAGTTCCATGTGTATTTCCTATTTAAGTATACCATAGGGTGTGCAATCTTGGGTTCTTCTTGGGATCGATGGAGAAATGAATTCTGCTCGGTGGCGGCTCCCATTCCTCCTGAGGGTACTGAGGAGTTACCCAAATGTGACTCATCATATTTATGGCTGTGCTTCAATGACCCTACCCTGTTAATGTGTATTTGATTGTTACTTGTGCAGCATTCTAATGCCACTTTGGGAAGCTCTAAAAGTATTTAGATAAATAAAGGCAATACTTTGCAGTCTGTAGTCTCTCCTTCTGTATGTCCTTAATATTACCCTCTACATGTCATAGCACACTGCCATGGCTGCTCTCTTGAGGAAAAACAATATTAATGCTATTAACAGCCTCAACTCTTATTTGCTGTCAGGTGCCCTCATGTTAAGATCGTTCATAAGTATTCCACCCTTTAAAACCTGTAGTGTCACCAAGATAGCTGATTAGTTAACTTAGCATTGCAAGTAATTGCTTTCTCAAATCCTCCCTCCAGACTTCAAACAAAGTGTGTTAGAACTACACAAGTTATTTGTACGGAATACTGCAGCTGTTGAACAGGGCACCTCGACCAACTTGAAATGCTAGAAAGCGACATTAGAGCACCCTCAGCGCAGCACCCATTTATCTCACTGGCAACAGTCTCACATTTCACTCCATGCCTAAGGATAAGATTAGAATATTTCCTCAGAGACTTTGATCCTACTGTGTACCCTAAGACAATGTGCCTTCCATTTTTGCTGAGGATTTTAAAGTATTTCTCGCTAAACCTTTACGGTTCATTACTACACATACATCTCCTCCAGCTATGTCTACAAAATATGTACTGGCTCTTGCATTCCTCAAAAAGACCATTTGCCTGTATCCAGCAGTTTTAAGTAGCTACATGGCTGCAGCCGAACTTACTTAAGATGGTAGTGTTATTCAAGATGTAGCAATTCATTTCTGGGATTTTCTCGACTGGTGAACTGATTTTTCTCAGTGGATGAATGTCTCTACGTGGGCATTTGTGTGACTTTGAAGTCACAGGTCACAGTTTTTAATTCTGGCGGGTCCACTCTGCGTTGCCTCCTTTTGGTGCCAATAAAGTGAGACATAGTGAGCTTGCTATCAATAAACATCTGCCTTCAGTGCCAAGAAACTGCATCAACTGTTTTACAAAACAGACACTTACAGACTACAGTTTTACTGTTAACACCTAACAGCTGTGATGGCTGCCCTGGTACACATCTAGGACGATATCCTTTCCATTTTATCCCTCGCGCAGTGTTTACCCTCCTGAATCAGGGTGGTCGCTGTTGTTCAGAGGCTCTTCACTCAAGTGATTCAGGGTACTTCTGTTTGAAAAGAAGATTAACATAGGCCCACTGTTTACCTGACTCAAGTGCAGTAACCATAGACGCCCGCTCAGCGTCCCCTTTGTCACCGCTGCTTTTCAACATATAGCTCCATGCTGCTCCTTATGGGAATGCTGAGACCCACAGTTTTCTCATTTCTCTGAGAATGAGGGGGTGAATGACGCTCATAGCTGCCTGTGTGTCACTGCACCTTTGCAGCAGTAGGGTGTTTTGCCCAGAGGCCTGTGGTTGTTGGACGTGTGGATGGGGAGGGACGGCCTGAAGCTCCAGAGGGCTGGGGCCTTCGGACCTTCAGTAAGTGTTGAGGGCCGAAACTCCCTCCTCGCCCTTTAATGTTCTTCAGACAGCCAGTGCCCTTGCCATGTCTGTGAAACAGATGGTCGTCCACCCAGATTGCAACCCGACCATGAAGTGCCATCCCATCAGATGGATTTATTTTTGTGATTTATTTGATTTTTTTTCTTTGAAACAGAGTGTGCCCTAGAGCGTGTTAACATGTGTTAAGTGTGCTTGAAAGGAAATCTGCTTTTGCAGAATATGCACAATTCCAATTTTTTTGCGACCCTTTTTTGAGAACTTAAATCTTTATTATTTGTGGGGCTCACGAAATGAGCAACACAGTATGCGAGAGTTAGCTGTCATTTTAGGAACGGTTGCAAACCGCGAAGGATCTGTGTGGCCTCAGCCAGGAGCTACATAAAATGCTGTGCCTCCTCGCGCCGAGGTGATGATAGGGTTAATGGAGCTCTGTTTGGTTTTCACATAATCATTTGTAGAGTGTCTGGCCACTCTGAGATGTGAGCAGATTCAGCGACCTTCCTCTTATCACAGCAGCGTAAATACAGAATGTCCTTATGTTGCCCAGAAAGACAGAGTGGGGGGAAAAACGTGGTAGCCTTCGTCATCGAAGGTCACTCGCAGTACTGGAAACCTATTCGTGGCGTGAAGGGGTCAGGGCGAGAAATGTTTGCACAGATGAAGCGGGGAGCTTATAATTTCAGTCCTGCACAAGGCTGTGGCTGCAAAAGGACGGCGCACCTGACCTGGCGCGTGCAGATCAGAACGAGCGGGAAAGCTCCAAGGTCGAAGAGCCTCCGACACAGCAGAGATCCGAGGCGAGCAGCGCGCATCCTCTGGAAACAGCAGTTCGCGTTGCAGTACACGATGCGTGCTTTATCAGTTCAACTCGTAGTTGCTCGAACTTTGCATTGTCACTCCAATCTTACAAACTGAGACACCAAATCGGGGTTCTGTACAGGATTTCAGCCAGACATCACGCCACTGATCAAAAAACGTAGCATTTGGTTGCTTCAGCGCTAGCTTCCTTTAACACATTCTGAAATTCTGCCTAAATACCACCCAGTCCCAAAACGTCAATGTAGGTGAGAGATTTTCCTATCACTTGCTGATCGTTGCAGTTGGTGTTTTTAGACACTGGAGAAGGCCCTCTAGATCAAGAACACCCCAAGACCAACTCGGAAAACACACACTTATAAGCAGAGCTTACTTTGGAAATATATATATCACCTACTGGGGTGGCCAGTAGGTAGTTATAGTTAGAACCTTGTTTCTATTCAAAAGCATTTTTTCTTTTGCCAATATCTTTGGCACTGGTTGACGAATCTTTGCCAGATTTTCAAAACTAATAGGGCTCTCCAGTCAGCTCCTGTCTTGAAAGTTTCGGGGTGATTCGTCGGGGGCTGAGAAAAAAGGGGGTCCCAAAACGTGTTCTCTCCATTTTAATTTCCGTAGGAAACTTTAGACACGACTACATCCCAAACTGCTGAACGGAATTACACCAAATTTGGCAAAAACGTAGCTTTTGGTCCAGAAAGCACGCTTTTCTTTAAATGGTGTAAATCCGTTCAGTAGTTTTTGAGAAATGTAAACATTTACAGATATCGATATATGAGAATTGTGACATCTGATTGGCTGAATCCTCCCGATCACGAGCTTGTTTCTGATTGGCTGTCAACACTTCAAACCAGGAAGTGTTGGCAGCCATCTTGTGACTCGCTACCGAGTCACAGGAAAAAAGGTGAGAAAAACATTAAAAAACAGGAAAAGGGGACAGGGTAGAAACACCCTGACCCCGTAGGCCTGGTCAGGGGGTCCCAAAAAACATTTTTTAAACATTTTTCGGCCGGAGCCGCCTCGGGTGCGCGAATCCGGCAGAACATTTTTAAAAAAAACAAAGCGCAGGCTCCTGCCCTTCGTTTTTGTAAAGCCCCCAGGTGGACCAGGTCCTTGGGGCAATGTTTTATTATGGTGCAGGGGCCCCCGCTGCCCCGGGGACCACCACCTCCCCAGAGCACTAATTATTCAAATACGGTGGTCCATTGCGGCCCCGGGGCCCACCACCTCCCCAGGGCTTTTATTTATTTAGGGCGGGGAGGCCTCATGGGCCCCCCCAAGCCCCGTGGCCCGCCACCTCCCCGGGGCTACTTGTAATACTAAGTGTGGGGGGGCTTGAGCCCCCCCCACACTTCCCCGGGGACCACAACCTCCCCAGGGCACTAATTATTCAAATACGGGGGTCCGTTGCGGCCCCCCGGCCCCGGGGACCACCACCTCCCCGGGGCTTCATACATGTTGGGAGGGGGGCCGCACGGCCCCTCTCCTGGAGCCCTCCTTGGCCCTGGGGACCGCCACCCCCCATGGCCGGCTCCAGCAATGTCCCGGGGTGCCCCCCCCCGGGACATTGCAGTTTGCTATGACAGGGTGGGAGCACGGCTCCCGCCCTGTCATAGCAAACATTGCTTTGCTTCATGGAAGCGACAGCAGGAATCCTGCTCTCGCTTCCATGAAGCAAAGCAGAATGTTTTTGGACAAGGGGAGCTGCATTTCAGCAGCTCCCCTTGTCCAAAAGCAATGCCGCCTCCCGCAGGAGGCGGGGAGCCGGCTAGGACCGCGGGGCATTGGGGCTCCCCGCGGTCCGCAACAAAGAGGCCAGGCCCCGGAGGATGGGGTCCCCGGGGCCAAAAGAGGCCAAGGGAAGGGGGCCATGCGCCCCCCCGTAATAATATTAAAAAACATTTTTTAAAAGAGGCAATGCCCCGGGGGATGGGGTCCCCGGGGCCAATATTGGCCTCAGGAGGGGGGCCGCGTGGCCCCCCTCCTTTAACAGGAGTTAAACTTTTTTTTTTTTTTAAATGTGGCCATGCCCCGGGGCTGAAATTGGCCTCGGGAAGAGGCCCCCTTCCCGTTTAAAAAAAAAAAAACATAAAATGTCTCAGGTCCTGGGGGATGGGGTCCCCAGGGCCCACAAAATATTAAGAGAAGGGGGGGCCACACAGCCCCCTTCTAACAAAAAAAAAAGAAAAGCCGACATCTCGCCGTAGGCCCCGCCCCCTCCCTGCACCACTCTGCAAACGCGCCTCCTGGCGCGTTCTGGGTTGAGGGATTAAGTCCCCTAGCATATTAAGGGTCCCTAGGGGCCAACTAGCCCACCAGGTACCTCCAGTAAGCCCAACACAGTGGGATTGCTGAGAGGTGGTCCGAGGTCACACCCCTTTTTACACCACTCTGCAAACACGCCTCTTGGCACACTGCTGTTGGGGCGATGAGGTCCTCCTGTGTCCTGAGGACCTCAGGACTAAAGTGGACTTCATCCCCCGAGCAGCACTGCGCTAGGAGGCGCGTTTGCAGAGTAGTCTAAAAAAGGGGGCGTGGCCTCCGACCACTCTCAGCAATTCAGCTGTGTGGGGCTTACTAGAGATAACAGGAGGGCTAGTTGGCCCCCAGGGACCCTCAGGAGGCAAGGGGACTTCATCCCTCAACCAAGAGCGCGCCAGGAGGCGCGTTTGCAGAGTGGTGCAGAAATTGGGCATGGCCTGTGTCCACCTCTCAGCAATCCCACTATCTGGGGCTTACTGGAGGTGTCAGGTAGGCTAGTTGGCCCCTAAGGATCCCCAGCATCGAAGGGGTCTTTAATCCCCATCCAAGAGCGCACCAGGGAGCGCGTTTGCAGAATGGTGGGCAAAGGGGGCGTGGCCTGCTATGAGAACTTACCAATGCTGCTGTGTGGGACTTACTGGAGGTAACAGGAGAGGTAGTTGGCCCCCAAGGACGTCCTTGGGGGCCAACTACCCCTCCTGTTACCTCCAGTAAGTCCCACACAGTGGTATTGCTAAGAGGTCTTCGGAGGCCACGCCCCCCTTTCTCCACCACTCTGCAAACGCGCCTCCTGGCACACTACGGGTTGGGGGATGAAGTCCACTTTACTCCTGAGGGACTTTGGGGGCCAAGAAGCCCTCCTGGTACCTCCTGTAAGTCCTACGCGGGGAATTCCTGTGCGCTAGTCGGAGACCCAGCCCCCTTTCTGCACCACTGTACAAACGCGACTACTACGTTATAGTTATAAATTAGCATTTAAAAAACCTTAGAAATTCATTGAAAAAACCATAGGTTTCAGGGAGGTTATAGTGAGTAATTAGCATCTAAAAAAACCTTTGAAATTCACTGAAAAAACCATAGGTTTCAGGGACATTATAGTTATTAATTAGCATTTTAAAAACCTTTGAAATTCACTGAAAAAACCATAGGTTTCAGGGACATTGTAGTTAGAAATTACTATTTAAAAAACCTTAGAAATTTACTGAAAAAAAACACAGGTTTCAGGGGCGTTATAGTTAGGCTGACACTTCACTCGTACAAAACCAGAGAAATTCGGACGTTCTAGTTAGCTGAGCTAATGAAATGAAATGTGGCATTTATAAAGCGCGAACTGTCACTCCCAAAGGAGCCTCCTGGCGCTGTACAGATAGCGAACTTAGCAGTGGAGGATGAAGACCTAGATGAGGGCAAGGCAAGATTCGTCAGGTGTTCCATAGATCCATGTCTTTAGGGCCTTCCTAAACTGGATTTCAGATTCCATCGATCTTAATTTGTTTGGCATGAAATTCCAAGCCTTTGCACCTAATACCGTAGCTCGACTTCCCTCCCCTAGTTTTAAGTTTGAAACCAGGCAATTTGAGTAGGTTTGCAGAAGTAGATCTGAGTGTCCTCATTGTAGTGTATGGTGTAAATCTTGTGGAGAGATATATTGGCCTCTAGTCGACGAGTAGCTCTAAAGGTGGTGACAAGGAGTTTGAATAGAATTCTCTTGTGTAACGGGAGCCAATGAAGAGTTTTCAGAGCCGCTGAAGCTGACGCCCACGGGGAAGTTTTAAGACCAATCTGGCTGCTGCATGTTGCACTACCTGTAGCCTCCTCAGGGTTGATTTATTAACCCCTACCAGGAGGCTATTACAGTAGTCTAGACGTGAGAGTATTAGTGCCACTGCCACTTTAACTCGCGCCCCCGCAATGCACTGTTGATGACGTCACATATTACATCACTCATGACATGATCAGTGACATCACTGATGACATCTCAAATGACATCACTGATGACATCATCCACTTAATCTCAGATGCACCTACTCACACCCTATTATAACCTATCATACACCCACTCTTAAAATACAGACTACCATTCTCGAAACCATAGACACACTAATACCAGTTAGCACATACCCACTCACTAATTCATAGGTCTACACACACATCCACTGACTCACCCATACAGTCACTGATATACACACTCATACAAACATACAGACACTCACACACCGCCATTCACCCATAGTTACTCACACACCTAGTCAGTAACAAAAAAGAGACAATCACACTGCCATTTACTCACCTATACAGTTATACACACACCACCTCACTTATGAGTCTGGAATCCTCAAACTCTATCTGAAATGGAGTATACTTATGGGGCAGAACTCCTAAGACGGTGTTTCAGGACTTTGTAACTAATTGTTGCCTAGGCAACACCCTGAAGGGTTTTGGAGAAAGACTTATGTTATCCAAAGCTGGTGTCCTTGAAATCCAACTCCCCAGACAAATTAAGGGACATAACCGCAAGTCCAAAGGATCCTTTTGGAAGGCCTGACACACTGGTACAAGAGAGGAGCCTGCCTATGCTGCTGTGAAGAGAAGCTTTGGAGGTATCTCTGAAGAAGGAAGCTATCTGAAACAAAAAGATCTCGCTAAAGGAAGACGTGCATCACCTGAAAACAACTGCACTGCAAGCACTAGGGGATGATCTGATGAGAGAGATTGTGATGGGCCACTGAGCTTCCATTGTGCCCCCGGCTGCCCCAGTCTGGGTCTCAAGCTTGCTTGGCCCTCCTCCTTGGCTTAGGAATGTTGAGCAGGGTTGTTAGTGTAACCGTAAGCTTTTGTCCACCCAAGATTGTTTCTCCCTAAAGTCCTCTTCCAAGCACAACATTTAGAAGCTAAAATTTTGATTGTTGGTTTCCCATTTCTGAGGATCGAATTGTGCAGCAGTATCACGTGTGCCTTAGTGCTTTTTCCTTCGCTCCCATCAGTAGCATCACCTGAAGTGCGGACTCCATGGGGCAGCTCTAATATCCCACAAACTCCAGTTTCTGCTCTTGAAAGAGCCTCACATTTGAGCTGACTTCCGGGCAGTGCTTAATTTGAGCCTGTAGTTTCCGGTGCTCAGCACCAGCACTTGATCATCAACACCGGTGCTTTTCATGAGCACCAGTTAAGGACACATTCATTTACAGGGAGATTACGTGATTTGTGCGTACTCTGAGACTCTAACCTGGTTCCCCAGCTCCAAAGTCGGCAGCTCTGCACATGACGCCAAATCCTCACCCCACTTTCATGATTAGTAGTTGGTACTGTTTTAGGCGGCGCTAACAGGAGAAATGGGCTGGTGCAAGCTGCCTGCTGACGAGAGCCCCAGCACTTATTTTTTTGCAAATTATCCACTGCTTCCGGGTGGGCTCTCCTCTTTGTTTTGGGTGCGTAGTGATTGCACCTGTGGCAGCTGCTGAACCTGACCACAAGGTCTTATGGTAACAGCGTGGCCTCTCGGCAAGACCACCGAAATACTCATGGGGTAAGACCTTTGCATTCACAATGGTGATGTGCCTCTGAACTGAGGCGCATAGCAGCAGTTATGTAAAAGCTCCAAGGGATTTGGGCACAGGTTTGATTCTTAAAGACACTGATTCCAACCCCCCCCTAGTCTGATATTCACTATAGAGAGCACACCTACACCTTGAGTATTGGCCAGAACTCTGTGTTACTGCAAGCCCACAGTGAAACATTGCATGCTATTTCCCCCAACATATCAAGGTAGCCGCTAGCACAACAATATTCCTTATGTTGATGTGTGTTAAAAAAACCAAAAAGCGTTTCTTTAACTAAGATAAAGCACTGGCTAAACATTCATGTATTTGGTGTAATTCCATCATTCTTTTAGCTCTGAGTCTCTAGCCCTCATCCATTTCCATAACAAGCCTTGGCAGCCTCTGCTTCTCCGGGGGTCAAGTGCTGAAGAGATGTATTTTAGTGTTCAGCTTTGGGTACAATAGTAGGAAGACTCCTGGACAGCCTATAGAAAAGGATCCAGTTAATACATCTGAGGCCCAGTAGCCTCTGTTCACCATGAGGTCCCCAAATCGCTTCCCCAAGTGCCATGAAATCTTCTGTACTGTCTTTTGAGCTTTTGGATTGATGAAACGTTTGTTGATTGCGACAGCAACCTAAGTGCCTAGAATTGTAAATTGAGCCTTTGAAATGTAAGAACTGTGTGGCTGTGCAGATCCTCTATGCTGATATGAGCAGAGTAACTGGACGACTCAGTACATTTTGAAAGTGGTTGTTGCATTTCCTGCATCCAAGAGGGAGCGTGCACCAGAGGCTCACTCCTGCTTTGTGGACGTAGGGAGTTCAGTAAATGGGAACTAAGCACGTGTATGTGTCAATGCACTTATTGGAATTTACAGCATGATCCTAGCTAGGAAGCAACAGAGCGCTGGACAGAGTAAAGGCGCCAAGGAACATGCAGGCGTTCAAATGTTGTGTGCTTCTAATGGCCAGGAGAGTACATGATCCTGCAGACTCTCGTGGCTGCTATTTGATGAAACAGTATCCTCCATCTTGGTCTCATTCTTGTTTTCTTTTAATCCCTGCAGGGGAGGACTAGCAGAGCGCTTAAACCGGCTGCAGAACAGAGAGAGGTCTGCCATCAGCTTTTGGAGGCACCAGGGTGTTGCTGATCACAAAACTCCATCGGGTAAGAACCAGAACCTAAATGCAGCCACTGTACACATTTCAGTGCACAACGTATGTCACAAATGTGGGCATAACTTTGCCATCATGAGAGGTCTCCACGAGTAGAGGAACATTTCCAACACAGAATTAGCCACAAGGTGCAAAGGGTAAATTAAATGCGGAAACGGCATACATTTTATAATCATTCACTTTATCCCTAATTTATTATAATCAGGAACTCTTTTATAACCAAGAGGTTTGGGCCCATATAAACTCAATAACCACTTACATATATCAGGTCCTCCGATAGATCTTTGGTAGAGCTAATAGGGACTCGATAATAAGAGACAGATGCTATTTCCCTCATTAGGACCTATAATGAAGGAAAAGCCTGTCCAACAATCGTAATCACAATATACATTATGGCCGATAATTCATAAATAAAGACAAACTCTGGATACTTATCTTGTTACTTTTATCTAATTATTTCAAAATATGAATGGTCAATACACAAGTACATAAGAAATCATAATTTCTGTGTTATTTCAATATTACAGGTAAGTTCACAACAAGGAAATACAGTTCATTGTCAAATACAGCATGATAGGGGAGAGAGAGAGAAACAAAGAATAATTATTTGCAAAACAGTATGCAATACAGAATTTCATACGAACCTAGATCAGAGAATACTAATGCACAGCTTGCAAAAGTCAGAAATAGCTAACCCTTCGGCCCACAAGGTATAGCTTAAGCAACATCATCAGCCGATGAAGTGCAAGATAATCAGGATAGTCTCGCTGAGGATTTGGAAGGATAATTAGCCAGCCAGAGTAGCATAGAGAGTACAGCAGCATAGGCTCTCTTCTCATAGAAACAGCTACTGCCAAGATCTTTTCTCACAGTAATAATTATACCCCAAATGCTAAAAAGTTCAATTACCCTAAAGTTGCAATTTCACAGTTCTACGCGATTCCATTGGTCAGACTTATGAGGTGATCATCGTCTCAGTCAGTTCATCCGGATTTTCTCTTTTAAAGTTCTTTGTTAACAATGAATGTCATCATCGCTCTTCGGAAGCAGGAAAGAAACTTTGATAACTCCATGTTCTCGCTCTCCCTTCTACATCAGCTTGCAACATTAGTTGACACAATTATTCATAGAAAGAAATACTCTAACCGTAGGAAGGAAATCCTAGTGATACGCTAAGCACAGCTAAACAAATAAATCAGCTCTTTTGAAATAGGCAAGGACAAAATATATTCTTCTGTGGCCTACCTTAGGGAAAAGAAAATTACTCTAGCATGGGTTTGAGGCCTTCATAGAAAAAAACATAAATTGTCTTTTTTCCTAAGGAATAAAACGCACGCATTAATATTTTAGAAAAAGAAAGAAACACATAAAGAAATAGGAATTAAAGATTCATTATCCTAATTAAATCCATAAGTATAATCTAACTTTTCAATAATCAAACTTTTAATAAGATTTGTTTTTCTCTTATGAAGATAGGATAAACATTTCACGAAACATTTTCTGTAAATGTTTTCTATTACTATTTCATATTTCTACGTGCATGATTCTAAATGCATATTTATTCAAGTCTCTCTCTCATAACATGAAAACACTTCATATATTTTTCCATGCTTTCAGCATGATAAACGTTGCAGCTTCTGTTTTACTAAACATGTCGTACCTTTTGTGCACAATATCCACGTAATTTTTAACTATGTTAATACATTTTCACACCACCATTAGTCATTGTTTTGTTAATAACACAGTTATGAGCAGATTTGATCAAGCAAGATTATTTCGCAAAAAATCATGCTTCATCAATCCCCCATTTGATGGCAACTCAAGCCATCACACAATCTATATAATCTGATTACAATCTGATTTGTTTCAAAATGCACTCGTTCTCATTTGTTTCAATCTAACACCCTCTTTATCTCTCAGTACTTCATAGTAAGCACCCTTTTTATCTTCCATCTCTATTTCATCTCTTTTCCTTTTCCTTGCTCTTTGCTTTGTCTCTTTTACCTTGCATTTGCAGCATTTATATATCAGTATTACTATCAGTATGCCAGCAGCAATAGCAATTATTGGTGTTAGTATTCTTCCTAACAAGCTGTTACTTAGGGTTAAAAACCAATTGCCTACTGAGGAAAACCCCTTACCAAGTTTTTCCCATGCACCGTCAACTTTTAATTCTGTTAAATCATTACGCAAATGTGTAATGTTAATAATATATCCCTCCAAGTCTTTGCTTTTGTCGGGGATATAGGTGCAATATTGTTGAATTTTCAGCATATTACAGACTCCGCCCTCTTTTGCCAATAATACGTCAAGAGCGAGTCTATTCTGCAAAACCATAGATCTCATCGCAACCATTTCAGTGTCAATCATCAAGAACCCACAAGCAGTATCTGTTGATAAACGATCAACCACTCTAGACAATTTCCTAATCTTATGTGAGTTCAAGACTACTCCCACTGAAGGTATTAATGCACCAAAAATATCTCCCATTATTTCTGCAGCACTAATTCCTCTTTTACTCTGTGTTAGTTTCTTTTCATTGGTTCCATGATTTTCATTCACATAATAAATCTTAGGAAATACTATGCCCATGTAACAACACCCATACCAATGTGTGGCAATCTATAATAAGCATTTCTACCACACACATAAACTCCAGGATAAACTGGATCAGTACCACCTCTTAATCCCCAACCCCCTGTAATTAGTAAGGTATGTTCACATTCACTAGAACCAATGAAATAATTGTTGTATTCAGTCTTTTGTCTTGGTAAGCAAAGCTTCCCTTTGTGATGCCAGTCTACAGTCATTGTAGCATATGTCTCCCCTTTCTTGTAATCACCCTCCCTATGAGCTCATGGAAGTATGTTAGTCTTTTGTTCTGCAGCTCTGCTTTTAAAGTCTTTTGCCCATCTTCTACAGTATTAATAAGCTCTATTTCTACACTATGTACACTACAAGTTAGATTATTTGGATGCACGTATACAGTATCTATTGATTTAGTTGTATGGAAAAATTCTCCCATATATTCCGCATTCCTTGCACTATTCACTATATTCATATTCTTCTTAATAGGAACTTCTGAGAATACTAAATCAAAATTAGAATAAAAATATTGAAATTGCTCTTTGTCATAGAATAAACTTGTTAGCACACTACACGAAATTCCATATGTTAATGGAAGGTGGTGATAAGTCGCCCCTTCTGACACAGACAAGGGTAATTGCATGCACACATAATAATCTCTTGCGTCCATAGTATCCACATACTCGTAGAGAAGTTTTGTAAAAACATTTAACAAAAAATCATTAATAGAATTATCTTGATGTAAGCCATTCCCTGTTAATTTTTTTATATTAGTCTCTGGATCTTCTTTAAGAATTTTCTTCTCATCAGTTAATACATTTACATAATTATTAGTAGAATTTGCATTAGTAGGATACATAAAATAAGGCACTACTAAAATTAGTATTAACCAGACAAACAATATTATAAGAACACATATAAAGCAAGCGTTAAAACACCTTTGCCTAAATAAACCTTGGTTTTGTTTACCAGTCTCAGTTTTATCCATTTTAGATTTCAAAAATCAAAAAGTCAAAAATCTGTGTACCAAAATTTTTTAGCAAGACAAGATCTGTGTACCACACACTTTCTGAGCCACTGGTCACAGCCTTATTTTCAAATCTCCTCTCTCTTTTTCTGCACCCTTTTTCTTATGCACAGTTCATTTAGGGTGGCTCATATGATGAGTTGTCTTTGTAACAAAACTCGATGAATTCTTTTTCCCAATCATTTGTTGCAACAGCCAAATATGTCCATTCAGGTGCTGTGTATTTCTTATTCAGGATTTTTTCTCTTTTCGTTCTGCGTACTGTATTTCGTCTTCCTCAGTATCACTTTGTTCAGATTGGCTAGAGATTTCAATCACAGTCGCTGGAATTTTCTTATTCAAGGTATATTTCATTATCTTTACTCCCCTAGGCCATTTATCACTATTTCTTGTTTGTTTTCCAGAAACACTGTCTATTTCATTCAATCCACGGCTTCGTTTAGCTGATTCCCTTTTCTCTTTTTTCCTGAATCAACTCTCTTTCTGCATCAGCAATGACAGTGTTATGAGACCCAGTAGCTTGTGCCCACTCTACTTGATTCTCAGTCTGTTCAGGTTCTCTTCTTTCTCTTTGTTCACCTTCAACCAACCCTCTGCTTTCAAGTGGACATGGGACTCGACGTGTATGGCTTGCATGGATCCAGTTAGGCAAGCCACCACTTTTAACTGCTGTTGTTGTCACAAGAATCACTTGATATGGCGCACGCCAACGAGGTTCCAAACAAGTCTTGCTCACATGCTTCTTGCTGAGCACCCACTCTCCAGGGCTCAAATCATGTGCTTGTTCTTGTTGAACTGTAGTTGCGACTTCTCCAACATGGTGAGACACAGAACGAACTACATCAGCCAATTCTTTCCAATAATCGGGCACTAAATCATCAGTTATGTTCACAAGTTGATTTGCTGGGACTGTTGGCTGTCTCATAGCCCTTCCCATCACAATCTCGTGTGGGGACAGTCCAGTTCTTCTGTCTAAAATAATTCTCAAACTCATCAATACCACTGGTAATACATCACTCTATTTCAGTGTTGTGGATGCACAGACCTTAGCCAGTCTCGACTTTATTGTGCCGTTGACTTGCTCAACCACACCTGATGCCTCCGGTCGATAAGCACAATGCAATTTTTGCTCAATTTGTAATGCTGCACTGATCATCCGAATTATCTCATTGTTGAAGTGTATTCCTCTATCAAATTCTAACGAGACTGGAAATCCAAATCTAGGTATAATCTCTCTAAGAAGCAGGTTGGCAACAGTTAGGCTGTCATTACGTCTTTTTGGATATGCCTCGACTCAACGAGAAAACAGACAAACAATCACTAGTACATGCTTTAAACCATGGCAAGGAGGCATGTCAATAAAGTCGACCAGCATACGCGTAAATGGACCTGCTGCTTTTCCAATTCGACCCAAATTGATAACTGTTTTCCTCCCTGCATTCTATTGTTGACAAATTATACATCTTTGACAGAGACTCTCTGCAATGACTCTGAACTTAGGGTTATACCAAGTTTGTTTGAAAAATTCTAATCATAGCATCTCTACCCACATGTGTAGGACCATGGTAAACTTGTGCCATTTGAGGTAACAGACTATCTGGCAATATCGGTCTTCCATCAGTGTAAATTCACACCTCATCATCTGCCCTGCGTGTACATCCTGCTTTGATCCACCCTTCTCTCTCTGCATCACTAGCTGCATCTTGCAATTCTCTTACTTCTTCCCATGTTTCAACAGATGAGAACATTAACTTGCATTCTGCTTGATCAGATCGTTCTTTCAAATGTTCCCCATTGATTGTATGTGAATTTAGAGCACAAAATCGTGCAATTTCGTCAGCATATCTGTTGCCCACAGTGACATAGTCACATCCAGATTTGCGTGCTGAACATTTCACCACCCCAATTTGTGCTGGCAATTGTAGTGCCATCAATAGATCCTTTACACACTCTCCGTTTCGTATTGGTGAACCCGAAGAGGTTAAAAATCCACCCTTAGACCACAACTGCCCAAAATCACAGACAACCCCAAAACCATATTGACTATCCGTAAATATGGTTACTCGCATTTGCTTTGTAAAGCAACATGCTCTTGTCAGTGCAACTAGTTCTGCTACCTGAGCTGAACTTACTCCTTTCAACCATTATGCTTCAATAACACTTGCCACTGTACAAATCGCATATGCAGCTCACAAGGTACCTTCTGTATCTCTCAAGCATGACCCATCCACAAACAACACAAGATCAGATTCAGGTAATGGTGTATCTTGTATGTCAGGTCTTGATTTTATACACAACTCCGTAACATCCAAACAATCAGGATCTGCTTCATCCACCACCACTTCACAACTTGGAATCGGCAACAGAGTAGCTGGATTTAGATTCGTACATCTTGTCACTGTCACGTTTTCAGCTCCCAATATCACTCGCTCATATTTTGTTAACCGACTGCTTGTAAGATGCTGTGTGTGAGTTCGTGTTAACAAAATCTCAACTGAATGTGACACATACACTGTTAACGGATGTCCCATTACAATCGTTTCACTCTGTTCCAGACTCATACAAGTAGCAGCAACCGCTTTCATACAACCTGGTAAAGCTGCAGCCAGGGGATCAAGAGTAGCTGAAAAATATGACACTGGATGGCGTGCTGTTCCATGCATTTGCGTTAGAACTGAAAGTGCACATCCTTCACATTCACTGCAGAATAATGCAAAATCCTTCTTGAAATCTGGCATTCTCAAAGCGGGTTGCTCGACATAAACTGTCTTGCAACTCAAGAAATGCCTTCATGCATTCATCATCAAGATGTATTGGATCTGACATGTCTTTATGCATCAGTCTTTGTAATGGCTTGGCTATCAGTGAAAAACCAATGATCCACTGCCAGCAATATCCGACCATTCCCAGAAACATTCAAACTTCTTTTTGTGTTTCCAGTGGATTCATCTGCATAATAGCATTGATCCGATCTTGAGACACTTTTCTCATTCCTTTCTCAATTTTGTGACCCAAGTAAAGAACTTCCTTTTAACACAATTGCAATTTATGCCCACCTTCTCCCAAATGGTTCAGTAGAGCAATCGTATCTGTCACACAAGCCTCTTTTGTCTTTGACGCAACCAACAAATCATCTATATATTGGACAAGAACTGAATTATTAAGCATTACTAGTGATTCCAAACATTTCTTCAATATCTGAGTGAAGATTGAGGGGCTCTCCGTATACCCTTGAGGAACTCGACACCATGCCAAAACACGGTTTCTGAACCGGAACACAAATAAATATTGGCTATCCGGATGCAAAGGTATCGAGAAAAATGCTTGACATAGATCAATCACTGAAAACCATTCTGCCTCACAAGGAATTTGATAAAGAATCACAGCTGGATTTGGCACTATTGGACAAGAAGGTATTACTATCTGATTAATTTTACGTAAATCCTGCACTATCCTGTATTTACGATTAGGTTTGCGAATTCCCATAATAGGTGAATTGCATGGACTCCCTAGAATCTCTTTTAGGATACCTTGTTCAATCAGCATTTCAATCACGGGTGTTACTCCTGCAATTGTTTCAGGACTCATTTTGTAAGCTGGTGTTCTTGGAAATTCTGCATTAGGTGTTACTGTAATCTGAATTGGAGCTACTCTTTCATCATTCCAATGTCTTTCCCTGAAAAATCCCACATATTAGTCAACACTGTATCTTTCAATTCAACAGGCAAATCATTCGCTGTAAATAGAGGATATAAATCATTCACCTCTGTTCCCTGCCTCGCTATTTTACAAAATCTTTTGTATGAAATGCTATTCCATCTGGTGTATAATAGATGGAGCAGCTCATCTTACACAACAAGTCCCTTCCTAATAGGTTAACTGGACTTTTTGTCACACACCACAAATCGGTGTAAATCTTGGAAACCTCCAATTTGCACTTTCATTGGTTTAGTCACTGGGGTCTTAATCAATTTGTTTGAAACTCCTACAACTTGGATACTTTCTCCCGAGAGGGTTAGGTTGGGAATTTCCACAGTTCTCACAGTGTAATGGGTAGCACCAGTATCTACGAGGAATGTAATTGAATTTCCGTCTACCTCGTCATCCACATAAGGACCAGACTGATCTACCTCTAAGGATGCGCCAAGTACACACTCCTCCTCCCCCTCAGGCACAGTCATTGAATTATTTTCTTCCCACTGCATCAAATATTGTGAAGACACCTGCACATTTGAATTCACTTGATCATTTGTATGGAAACCCACATTTGCATTGTATTTCTGTACTTGACCATTCACATTCTGATTTGGTATAGGAGCTTGAGGTATCTGCAAATTGTGTCCTCTCACAATTTGCACAATATCGGCTCCCCTCACACGCCTCCTGGTCAGGAGCCAATATCACACGGTGGCAGGGAAAGCGAGCTGAAAACCACTGTAAATAGTGGTTTTCCAGCTAGTTTTCTGAGGCTTTGAACTGCTGACGTCCATTAAGGGGTGTGAAAACACCCCAGGACGGGGGCTTAGGGGTGGGGTGGGGTTCAAAAGTGCCTGGTAGGTACTTCTCGGGACTATCCCCTCCTCACACTGTGAGATTGTTCTTCAAGTTGGCAGGTATGCAATCACATATTACAGTTCCAAACAACGCAGGTACACTAGCTGTCCCTCTCGACCACACACATTTCTTATTGATTGGCACACACTGGGAATATTCTGCACCTTTGAATGTATTCTGGATGTAAAGATGTGCACCCAATCCGAGCGTTGGTGATAATCTTCCCGTGTGAGAATTTGGGGGCCGCTAAACCGTATATCACGCTAAAAGGTTGTCCAGTTCCACCATGCTAACCAGAAATGTAAAATTTGATGGATTGTCTTTTTTTTTTTTAACAATGTTAACTTTTTTATTTTCATTGGCATTGGGTGAAGCGCAGGTACGAATCGTTTGTAAAACATATCGATGCTTTTTAATAACAGAAGATCTCCAGACATTTAAATTAACTAGTTTCTAAGTTAGCACATTTCACTGTAGTAACAAAAAGAGTCTCCCTTAACAATCTTTGGATAAAATCATGAAAACTGTTCTGTGCCCGAGGATGAAGGTCTATGACAAAACATTCAAATGGTGACTCAATGTACCATCCATCCCTTATAACACTTCCCTCCCCCGTAGCCAATGTACGATGGGCCCAGATGTTTTCTTGTTTCTCCATTATGCCTCTGGCAACTGTCAGAGACTGTTCCCTTACAAATCTATTACACATCATCACAAAATGGCCGCTTAGTTAACACTGACAACACAGACGAGCAGCATGCCCATTCTAGTCTTGGTTTCCATGAAAAGACGGTAACAATGTGTGTATGTTTTAATGTATGTGGTTTGTGGGAATCTCAAAGCAAAACAAAAGGTTACTTTCAAGAGAATTCCCATAGCTGCCAAGGTTTCAGATTGCTATGAGTGACATTTTCATAATTTCAGTGTTAATATGAGTGACATTTCAAAGACTATGAGTGACACTTTCTGGTGAGCAAAATCAAGCAATAAAGACGAGGGAAACATGTAAATATTAGCAATTACACCCATTTGAGCAATGAGAAACTCTAAGAAGAGTCGCATCATAGACCACAGGGTGTATTATTTCAAAAGGAGATATGCTCATGATAATTACACCCATTTGAGCAATGAGAAACTCTAAGAAGAGTCGCATCATAGGCCACAGGGTGTATTATTTCAAAAGGAAATATGCTCATCAAAAATATCAATAGCTGACTGAGCAGTTCTCCCTGGTCCAGCGCGCTGCCCACTACCTGCCGAGCCCTGCTGGCAGCAGTCACCAACACACCAGCTGCAGCCTGTCACTACAGGCTCTGCTGACTTAGTAACACTCGGCATGCTGAGAAGTTGACAGGCACCACAGTGGCTCTTACAGTCACCCGACCCTAAAAGTGTTAGTGGAAGTGACTGCTAACATAGCTTAAAAGTGTCAGTGAACAGGTAGACCTCAGTATGATGCAGAGTTCCCAGCTGTAACAGGGCAGGCGGCAGCTCAGATGGTGATTAAGACTGTCACCGCGCACGCCGTTAGAGCAAATTTTTATTAGCATGATGGGTAACACCGCTCCGTCATGTTAGGAAGCGAACGCCACGCTTTACAGTGAAAATGTAATAAAACGTTAAACACAGGTCACCTGTGTAGTCCATCGGAATATACCGAGGCGCTGGTGACCATGGCAGACGTGTGAAAGACATACACAAACATGAAGGCCATGTGGGGGCACGACACATATACAATAATATCAAACATATAAAGTGATCACTGCTGACGGTGTCTGCTCTAACGCCCTCTTTCACTCTGCTTACAAGCCTTATATGCAGGATTAGCAATTTAGGCCTAAGAGATTACCTCACAATGGCGAGCCCGAGCCAACGGCAATTGGCGGGCCGTGGCCGCAACGATTCGTGCACTTCCGCGGCAATGCCTGGCCGCATTCTGGCTCAGCCTCTGGGCTGTTGAGGAACCGGTCGGGTCCAGTCGCTGAACCACTTTACTGCGCTGCGAGCACAGAAGCTCTGCGCTGCCATGAAGAGCACTCACTGCAAGTTCAAATCAGCCGCCTGCGCTGGTGGGCTCCAATCTCATCACCATTTACAGCGGCAGCCAAAATGAACAGATTGCAACTTCCGCCGCTGAGCGCTCGCGCTGCAGGCGGCAGATTCTCATTGGGCACTGATTCCTGGCGTAATTCCGCGCTGTCGGGTGTCATTAATGTGTAACATTGTAGCAGCGCAGCAGCTAGAGCTGCAAGCTGCCGAGTCATCCCCCTTAGCCTGCCAGGAACAGCGCGCACTGTGCGCTGCTACAGCTTTCACAGACACTATGGTGCATTATAGCAGCCTCAGACTTGACAACTGCGGAGGCGCTATAATGCGTGACTTTGCATTTCAGTGCGGTGATGCGGACCACCACACTGAAATGTGTTAGTCTAACGCCTGTTGCGTGATACTTGGCAGGGCTGAATTCCTCGGTAAAAATCTCATACGAGTCGATAGCCTGTGAATGGGAGAGGATGTGGTCCGTCGGCTAGACTGCCGACTTTGGTGCTGGAAACCAGGGTTCGAGCCTCGGGGTCGTGTCCACATCCTGTGATTCTGGGCAAATCACTTTATCTCCCCGTGCCTGAATGTGTAATGTAAATACGGTGCTCATGTAAAGCGCTCCAATACCTTCGGGTCGAGTTCGCGCTATATAAATATGCAAAAAAAAAAAGAATGTTGCCCTGTTACCACAGAGTGGTAATGAGGGGATGCACCTGGATTTTAAAGGGAAACGTCACTCGTTTTTCAATATCGAAAGTACTCGGGTCCAAACCCTAGAGGATGTTCTGGTTTCCCACACTGTGCGTCGTAATTCGTATTTAAGCTTCTCGAGGCCGGGGGGGGGGGTGGGGGGGTTAACAAACTCGGATACTGACCATTGTTTAGCATGACACAGCTTAATACAACAGTACAAACAGCATTGCTGATCCACAATAAATAGAACATCTCACACAATTCTCTCGTTTGCGAGAAGTAAGCCATTGTTTCTAAATCCCAGGCATCATTTTTTGTTTTCTTATGGACATCCACAGTGTTGGCAGACCTGCATAAAATGCAATGAATTTATGGCGCTAAATTCTTTGGTTCCTGGGTATGCAAATAGCCAGCTTTGATATTCATTAGATAAACAACTGAAAGAAAAATAACCGCTATATACAGAACTTTTCAGAACCTTTCTCTTGAAGGAGAAGTATTGCCTGCATCTTGTTGCACACTTTGGCTCTTTCGTTTGGAGCAAATAAAGACAATAGTAGCTGGTGGATAAGGCCTGGTGGTGTAGGCAGGTCTGAGTGGGCGTAAGGACGGGTGAGGTGTTTGGAGAGTGCTGTCATTAGGACGAGGTAGACCTGGGGCAGCTGTGGATCAGTCAATATTTAGGTGCCTCTAGTGTAAAACATGCCTCCTACCAACGTTAGGAGAAGGGGTTCCTGTGTTGTTGGGGGTGGCTCCTCAGTAAAGACAAATAACGAGAAAAAGCAGAGAGGCAGGCAGCTCCTCCGTTGGAGCGGAAGAGCGTCCCACCACTTAACCCCCCCCCCAAAACCCAGAGATGAAAAATAAAATGGGAGTTCATTACCATTTTATTTTTCATCCCCTGTCCCGAGCTGAGCGTCAGGACGGGTGCCCTGCTGACTGACAGCAGCAGGGAAGGTCGATGGGCTGTCTAATGCACTGTTTAAGGTCTTGCGATGGCCAGCCACACGTGCACTTTAAACCTCTCAACCCAGCTGTCTTCAGATGGCTGTGTTGAGAGTAAGTGCAGGCCTCCGGTGCGCTGTGGAGTGCGGAGTGAGGCCGCTCCCTCCAACAGGGCGCAGTGCAGATGCTGCATGTGAGCAGCGCCAGGATTGGGCAAGGGAGTTCTAGCGTCCAGTTCTAGTTCCTGTAAGGGAGAGGTCCGGAATGAGGGTGTCGCGTGAGCGAAGTTTTATTTTATTTTATTATTTTTTATATTTAGCGCACGCACCTGCCTTCCTTCCTCCCCTGTTGATGCCAGCCGCCACTGCAGAGAGGTACTACTATTGCAGGTTTGATCCAGTGGGAGAGAGGCAACAGAAGGCAGGGGAACTGCCTGTCAATGACCAGTGGATAGGTTAAACTCTAGATAGAGGGTTGCCCAGAGAGTAGTGTGTCCAATGGATGGATGTTCAGGGATGCTTAGTGGCAGTGGTACCCACATAGACTGGTGGATGGGGGGGGGGGAGAGGGGGGGGTTGTTATTCTCAAGCCTCTGTGTTCGTTCTGCAAAAATGTATTTGTAGATTTTTATAGATGCCCTGTTTTCTAATAATGAGACAACTAACATTACCGCTAGATGGTGCCAAATGCAGGAACTGATGCGTTTTCTCTTTACTGGAGAACATTTTTTAAACTTAGAATTAGGTGTACGCACAATGTGGGGCCTGTATGAAGTTATTACCAGACCCCTCAAAAACGTCTCACATGCCTGGCAGTGACAGCTGTTTAGTCCTAGTGAGGGCACCGGCTCCTCTAACGTCCCACTGCAGTGACATGTTGACATGGGATATGCTAAATTTCACAAGGCACACGTGATTGTATTCATCAGCCTTTTATAAACAATGCCCTTCTATGTATGGCTTGTAAGTGCTAGGGGAGAGAAAGCTAAAGTTCCTATCCTCACCTAGGCCTTTGTGGCAGTTCCTTTAAAGTGTTCTGAAAGTTAAATACAATGTTATGTCCAGTTAGTGAAGCCGCTGTTCTTGACAGTAAATGGATACACATACAGCACCTCATGTTTAAATGTTTTATTGAAAAGAAAAACTGCGACCAAACGGATAGCATCACAGGTACCAGATCACTTGTATAGCACTGCCTTATACGATCCCATAGAGACATAGTTCCACCCTAACAAGAAGGCAGAGCAATAACCACAAAAATCATACCATCAAAGATGTTTTCATTGAGCAGTCTCCGGCAGCTTTGATCCCAGTACTTAAATCACAGTGACTCCATTAAAAACCAAGGAGGCGAAGGGGCCAGTAGAGTGATGAAAGATTAGCAACAAGAAGAACCAGAATTCGATTCTCTGACATCGACAACCCCAAGGAAGAGGCTGGGGAAGGAACTCCTCACCACCACAATAAAGGGACAGGACCCAGCGACACCTTGGGAGCGACCCCGCCCCATCCTCTGCCCAGCCTCAACCCTTATCAAGAACCAGACTGTCGAGACAAGGTTTTGCAGAGTCCACTGGAGTGACCACACATTTCTTCTGCTCATGGTCACTCTCAGTCTCCCTGGGAATCCCACAGAAGCATTATTGCCCTTAGCCACCAGGCCTGTATTAAGCCCATCAGAGCCCGCTTCATGACTAATGTATGGGGGTTGAGGTCAGGAATGAGCAGCAGCCGTTCGTCTCCCCATTTGGCAACTTTTCTTTGTAAAGCCACTGTGCCTCCAGACCCTTCCTTGGGGTTCCTCAGCTTTAGGGGAGATGAAAGGCTTTCACTGTGACGGATGCTGCTACCTCTGGTTGAAGTCTCAGTAGCTCTCTTATCACCTTAATCAACATCTCCGTTCGCTCATAATTGACATCCACTGGAATGCAGAGTACTCTGAGATACATACTTCTTTGTATCTTATCTTGTGTTTCTATCTTGACTTCCAGAGTGACCATGGGAGCTATAAGGCTTTGTTGGAGTTGTTTAAGGTCCCTAACAACTTTCGCCACCTGTATAAAGTCCCTAACAACTTTCGCCACCTCAACTTTTTTTTTCCTCCAGCTTTTGCACAGCAACGCCATATGCTTTTTTGTTTTTTATTTAAACAAAGTTTTATATAGCGCGAACTTGACCTGAATCGGGTATCAGAGCGCTTTACATAGCACCAGTTGCATTACATGAGGACACATTCATTTTTTTGTTAGGTACGGGGAGATTAAGTGATTTGCCCAGAATCACAGGATGTTCAGTGTCATTGCCGAGACTCGAACCCAGTTCCCCAGATTCGAGGTCGACCGCCCTAGCCGTTAGGCCAACTCCTCTTCCCCTCTTTCTGCTCGACATTTAAGATCCTTCTACAAGAGGTCCTTCTACTTGGTCTCTGTGTCCCAGATAGCAGATTCAGTAGCACATGTTTTTTCTACATACGCATTAATGGACTGGAGGTGCATTTTCTCACTTTGCAACTCCAAGTCTTCAGCTGACAGAGTTGAGGGGTCCCGCTGTATGTTTTTCTGCTGGTGTCGCAATTCTTAAAAATTCTTCTTTACCCTTCTTACTATCCGTCATGGGTTCTCTGGATTCCCAATCCCACCATCAAGCAGTCCTATTTCAGTGTTCAGGCTTCACTCCATGCTGTACTGCAGAGGCTAAGCTTCAGAGGACTCTGAGGGATGAACCAGCTGGACTATACCCCCAGCAAAATCCCTCAAAGTGGTTTTCTGGTGGGTTCACTGTTCCCTGCTTAGAAGGGCGAACAGCTTGCCAGCTGAGGAGATTAGCCACGCTCCTTCAACACGCTCACTACCTCAGGGCCCCAAGGGCCACTGGTCCATGGAGCATCCCAACACTGCAAGTCTTTCACCCTTTGTGCAATCCCCACCTCACAATAGGTGTTGTGCATCCAAGCTCTCCTCTCCACCTCTTCCCCCTGGAGCACTGCAGTGCTGAGCTTGTCACCATCATCTCAACAGGCCTGTACAGTAGCATACACTGAGGCCACAGGAGATGCAAAGGGTAACAGATTCACAGCACACCAGTTGAGATCTCTGTTCATGGCATTTCAGTGAGTGCTCGGCTATTCCCACAATATTCTTCTACCGCAGCGCTTCACGGCAACCTGAGATAGACAACCGATCGATCGAATACATCTGAGCCCACAAAAACTGTGGCCATCTTGGGGCCCAACCCCCGCCCCCTCACCTCACCTCCTCCACTCCTCCCACATACGGCAAGTTATAGAGTATACTATGGAGTTTACTTTCTAATTTGTGAGCTGGTGGTTGTGAAACATGCCTGATGTAGAATCATGTCCCATATGTTTACTTCCTAAAGGGAGTAGATTCTGAGTTCCTTGTTGACAATATCCTGTTATATTAATCTGACACTGTGAAAATAAAATCCATTTAAAATGACTATTTGATATTCCCTATTTTAGTTAAGCCTGGCTGAAGAGAACGTTAGCCTTCCAGTGTCAATGATTTATTTTAAAGAAAGCATAATGTATTGTGCTCCTAGATCCAAGGATTAGTGGTGGTGTTTACAGAGAACATTTTTGTTTAGGACAAACCGTTCTACAGAAAGTGCCTAGTGGGTTATCACTTTGGCTCCATAGAAAGGGCCGCTGACACTTGGACGGCCCATGCTGCCACATCAATCACGCAGGATCATGTTTTGCTCCTATCAGTGGCGGCTGGTGACATTTTAAAGTGGCGAGGCGTAAAATAATTGTCACACTGCACTGTGGCCAGCGAGCGAGCCCGAACAACTTATGGGGGGTTTGGGGTGGTTCTCCCCCCGAGAAAATTTTGAAAAAAGAGTGGACAAATGGTGCATTTTCAAGCAAATTTGAGAAATTAAAATAATAATAATACATTTAAATTACCTTACACATGAAGTCAAGTTGGAATAAAGTAATTAGGATTAAAGGTGCCTTTAGGCCTACTTCGGGCCTACTTTTGTTAAGCACAGGAAAATAGAGTTTCACACAATCTAATAAGAAGGAGCAGGCACCCTAATAGATCTATGCTCTTCGTGTTCTAATAAAGAAGGAAGGAAACAGCCGTACCGTGACGAATAAAACAATAGCAAAGGAGCAGTTGGCGAAGTTCTGCATTATTAAACCTGGACTCAGTAAATACAGTTTCCCTTCCAAAGCTGCTTAGATAATTATATTACCTTCATTACACAGATGCATTCTGGGGTCCATCTCTGAGCGGGTGGGGGAGCCCGGGTAAGGCAATATGAATTCAGGCAGTTATATTACATCAAAATGCTAAATATTATGAAAATAAGGCGCCAATGTGCTGCCTTTCATTTAACTGTAAATAAGCAAAGCAAACGCAAAGGCAAATCAACGGTCTGAGCTGCGAAATTATCTGCGCGCGTCACATAACCAGTCTGTTCGAGGAAGCAATAATGCGGAAACGTGTTCTCAGCTTGAACCTGTGGCATCTTTACTGGGGTTAGAAACCGCTGTGTTGAGAGTGCCAAGTGACTCCTTAATTACAAACACAAAATACGCTGCGCATCAGGATGTACGGTTCAAGGGGGCGAGCGAAGCAGCGTGTCAAATGTAAAAACAAAACATCAGCGCCGAGCAGGCACAGGACAGAGACTGGGCAGAGTTTTTGGAAAGGGTGATGTGTGTGCCTCTGCTGGAGACTCCTCTAGATACTTATTAGGAACAAGGGCCGACTCACAGAAACATTTTTGACTGGCACAATTGAGGACCTTGTATACCCCTATGTTACCGCACCTGTGATACAGTAAAATTACGACATGCACTACTAAAACATATAGAATAACAAGAAACTAAAGGCTGTTGTTAAATGCATTTAGGGATGTTCAAAGGTGGAATCCGTGAAGCTTCATTTTTCATTGTACACGATTCATCAGGAGGTAAAATCCAGCTCAATCATCACTAATTGTGGTGCAGCTGTTGCCGCCTGACTAAAGGCATCACTCTTGGGCCATAAAAGAAAAGAAAACTCACCGCGCCCGGCGCGCCGCCTCAGCTCCTGGCCAGTCCCGCGTTTTCCTGCTGCTCTCCCTCTCTCTCCTCAGGAAAGCGGAAGCCACCCACAGGCAGCCTCCCTCCCCTCCGCCAATCACAACGCTGTAATGGCAGCGTTGTGATTGGCTTAGCAGGGATACTCGCCGCTCATTAGGAGACCGAGGGCTGCTGCGTGGATCAACCCTCGCTCTTCTAATGCGCAGCTGCCAGCCAGCAAAGACTACTAGTGCGCATGTGGGGTTTGGGTCAGAGAAATTCTCCGACCCAAACCCAACATGCGCACTTGTGCTGCTGTGCGCTCGGCTTGACGGACCAGGACCACCCCCTGTCAGTCAGCATGACGATACCGGAGTCAACCTGCTGGCTGCCCCGCCCACTTCAGACAGAGCCGCTGAGCTGAAGTCGGGCGGCCCAGGATTATTTAAAAGCCACTGATTGAAGCCAGTTAAAAACTACTGATTGAAAGAAGGTAATAATAGGGGCGGCGGGGCCAGAAATTACTAGTAGGTCAACGCCCCAGCGCCCTAATGGACGCACCGCCACTGGCTCCTATGCAGTCCTGGGTGGGGACGGGGGCCCGACATCCGCATAGGCGACGCAAATAAGAAATGCCTTTGCCCTTGCATTATATTACAGAAGCGCGTGCAGGGCCATATAGGATATCGCCAAATATGGAGTGGCCTACAGTCGGTTTACCACTGGGGGACCCTCCGCCATGCAGCAGTAGGTGGGTGCCTTCACACACTGCACCCGCCTTTGGGGGGCGTCTTTCCCCGGCCCTTCCCGAGTGCTTCTGGTCTCTCTGCGTAGAAGGCGAGCGGCGGTTTCAGTTCCCAGGTCTGTCTTTCTGCGCAGACGAGAACTCTCCTACTGCAGACAACTGCGCGCCATCTTACATAATGCGTCCCATGTGTGACGTGGAGCCAAGTGGGAACATCTGATTAGGACCATCAGGACAGTATATTCAATTTTACGTGTTTTCATTTCACGCTTCTAATTTGAGGTACAGAGATAAAGGAAGTAGCTTAGGGTCACGTGATTTTTTTTATCACAAGTTACCCGGTAGAACTCTTCTCCTCATCACAAAGTACAAGGTCAGCAGAGCAGCCACCAGACCACATCGGACTGTGCGGCTGCATGCCACTTCCACCGCATGTGTCACCGCCATGAAAGAGTGAGCGCTTTACATGCAAGCATGAAGAGAAAGCAATGCACAGGGTCAGGTTGTGGCCGATAGTGGCATTGTGTGTGTAGGATGGTCTCTTTTTATAACTGCTTGTGAAACTATTGAAGAAAGCACATGTACTCTCATGTTTTCAAGAAAGCATTTCTGTTTATCGGAATACATAGAAAAATATTTGTTGAACTTTCCTTCTAAGCAGAATCAGTATTTTGAATTGTTCATGCTTGCTGATGGGGTGTATTTGTTTTTGGGTTATAGTTCTGGTTTATTGCAGGTAGGACTATTTTGAAATGAGTGTAGTAGCAGCTCATGGCACGCTGCCTCAGACCGAATCCCACTCTGATCTTGGGTGAAATCTCTTGTAAGTTAAAGTTGGGAGAGTGACTGGAGCATTGTACATGTTTTTATTTGAACTCCCGCAGCAAGCTTGTCAGTACATCTACTGTGAAAGAGGACAAGCGCCTTCTTAAAGTACCCTTGGAGCATTGTGCAGTAGCATGATGGAGCTCAAGACTAAGTGCTGTGGATACTGACATCAATAAGTGCTTTTGTTCTGCACCATTATATTGAATGGGGCCAATCATTATAGTGCAATGCTGTCTTGCCAAATAAAAGTCAGAGAAAACGTGACCAAAAAACACTTCTTTATAGTGGCTCTGCTTGAAGGAGCAGACAGCGGCACAACTGGCTTTTTGGTTGTGTTTTTTTTGTGCAGATTTATATAGCGTGAACTCGACCCGTAGTATTTGGGCTTTGACCTGTTAAGTGTTCGTGTCGGCAGTCAGTCCAAAAAATAGCTTTTAAGCGTAGACATTTCTTTTGCACTTATGGTCCTCATCACCCAGTAGCGACCACAATGTAGCTACTGCCTTATTGTACGTGGATTGTATGTCCTGCGGAGTTTCCTTGGCTCAGGATGATCTTTGTTAGCATTGGCTTGTGCCCCCCTCAGTTGAGATCCACACGTCTGCCTTTATTACAGTGCTGATCATGGAAGGGGAACACTACCTTGAATCTTTTTTCAGGCCTTATTCTCAGTAGTGTTGCGGCATAGCAACTGTTATTTGCCCAGACCCCATATAATGTAAGAAGAGGGCGAAGGCCTTGAGACAGAAGAAGTACGTGACTAGTTGGAAAATCGGTTCCCAGAAAAGCAAGATAACGAGTGAACGGATTAATTTTCGGTCAAAGAAAAGCTATGTTTCATTTACGATTCATAGAACAAACTAGAAAATCAGTAACAGCCATACCCCTGTTGGATCATCTATGAAAGGAGGGCCCTCTCCTCATGAGACATTTGCCTCATTCCTAGAAAGGGGAGGAGAGAGAAATTGCCTGAATCGGATCCTGGGTGTCTTTTAAGTCAAATGAGGCCTAACTAGGTAGTAGCCCATAGCTGCCAAGGTTTCAGATTGCTTATGTGTGACATGCTAATAATTTCAGTGTAATTATGAGTGACATTCAACGATTATGAGTGACACTTTCTCGTGAGCCAAAAATCAAGCAATGAAGACGAGGGAAACATATACATATCAGAAATTACACCCATTTGAGCAACTAGGAACTCTGAGATCTTAAAACTGTTGCACAGCACCAGAATTTGCTGCCCAAAAATTCAGCCCATACAGTAAACCTGTCACACCTACACTTCAGGGTCTGTACTGGGAGACAGCGTGCATAAGGGAGTTCACTGCAGGATAAGTTTGTGGTAATAATATCAGAAAAATCAAGAATAAAACCCAGAGCAGCAAACTCAACGCACCCACAAACAACCCAAAACAATCAGCCCAAAACTGTCACTTCAGGGGTTGCATTAGAGGCGGGCATAAAAGAAAGCTACCGCCTCAATGTCTCTGCAAGGTATGGATGGGAGAGTGGGTGTATTTAAGCTTGCTGCAGGCCAGTTTTTGTTTTACAAACTCAGGATATCAACAGTAAAACCCAGCACAAGAGATTTAACAGGCCAAAAAATGTCACTGGCCTGTTCAAGACCTTAGCTTCTCCAAATTAATTGTTTTCCTTTTTGCAGTTTTATGTAGCGCCGGCTCAGCCGAAAGGTATTGAATGGCTTTAAATAAGCACCAGTTACATTTTATGAACACGGGGAGTTATTTGCCCAAAATTACAGGATGTTGAGCCTATGCTGGGAGTCAAACCTGTTTCTGTTCCTCAGTTCCAAAGTCAGTAGCTGACTGATGGCACATCCTCTTTATAATGCTATTCCATTGCTTTTTCTCGGGTGCAAACCACTTACTTAAATCATAAGTACAACTAGAAGAATAAGTCACAGTACCTTACTTCTTTGCAAGGCGAGCCGGTGCCCCGCCAACACAGTCATGCTTACTCCCGCGGCAATCAACGCCAGGCCGCGTGATTCTGGTGGTACTGTACACCGTAGTGAAATGGTGACAGTGCCCTGGGCTGAGGACAACCACTCCTGCGGCCGCTGCGGTGCGTGGTTCTCTCTCAGCCTGGCCGCCGGTGTGGAGTCAGGTTAATCCGGTCGTGGTGCCTGGATCGATTTAATTAATAAATACCGCCGCTGTGCGAGGGCCTCTTCCATTTCGCCAGAAGGAGGTACTTTCACAAGACTGCCGCCGGTAGTAATGAGATAGGGTCTGCTCGCGGGATCATAACCGCTGCAGTGCCATGATTGCCCACTAGTGCAAACTCCAAAACATGTCGCCTGTTCGCGCTGCAGACGGTTTGTTCTCATGAACAAGGTTGCTGGAAACGGAAGTAGCCATTGGGCAGCCGGGCACTGACTCCACTGACTCCTGACGTCAGTCAGTGTATGGAATGTGCCACATGGTTTCGAGTACTGTACTGCCGGGTCTGATGAGAGTGTGAATCAGTGGCGTCTGAAAAGCCGCGCCGCGGCAGGAAATTAAATGCAGCCAGGCAGCAGGGGAGGCAGATTGTAACATTGTAGCACTCTGACTCCAGAGCTGAGCAGTCAGATCTTTAACTATTAACTTTACTGAGCCAGAGCGCTGCTGGCAACGCAAGTCTCTGGGAAGCAGCAGAGCCGGGGCACAGAATATGCTACAAGTGCAGGCGGCGCGCGCTGGCACTGCCGCCGCGTAGCCAGTTACAGACTGGCATGATTAAAAATGCGTGACAATGCATTTCAGTGCGGTGATGCGGAACACCACACTGAAATGCGTTAGTGTCACACCCGATGCGTGATACTTGGCAAGCATGGTAGCCGCTGCAGCCCAAAGAAGGACCCGACATTCTACTTCATCCCAGACAAAGAAGATTGTCGGCTAGAAGCACTAGAGAAGAAAATCAATACTTTAGCAGAAATATGAATAAAGGCTGTCAATCCTGTAGTCGTACAACAGACAAATGTGGGAAAGTAGCTCGTCAATCCTAGGCCTCATTTCTGAGTAAGGGAGGTCAGAGACCAAAAAAGATCAAAGAGGGGCCATTAGTTTTGGCAGCTGTAATTGATCCTCCTATGGATATCTCGGCAGCCAGCTGCCTCCAAAGAGCAGTTCCTAGGCAAGAACAGTTTAGTAGCACATCCTCTTGTCCAGCAGCGCAAGAGGAAGTCATTGACATGCCGTATGTTGGGGCTATGCTGTTTGATAAGCAGGTGTATGATGTGTTGCAGAATATTAAAAGTGAAAGAAAAACAGCACATTCCTGCCCTCATTACATGCGAGAAGATGTTATCCTTTTTTGGCTGCAATCCATTTTGTCTATTAGAAATCAATATTACCAAAGTGTACCTATACTTTACGTTTTTTGTTTGTTTAAAAACCCAATAAAGATTGATGTATATTTTTTTTCATCAATTTTACCAGAAGAAAGTACAGCAGGGTTGTTGTTTGATTAGTACTGTGCCAGAAGGTTGTGGCACCAAGACAATACATTTTCATTTTCATGGTTTGGTACAATCTGCATGCCTATACATTTCCACCTATCCTTCTGGTACTAAGCTATTCAAGAAAACAAAGGGATTGTGCACACTGCTCATAGCCCAGCCTGGCCAAGTTTTGGTATACACAGCTCCTCTTTTTTTTGCTAGTCAGACGTTTCAGATTCATACAGTTCTAAAGACCAGGAACCAGAGCAGGGTCTATTATTGAAACACGATTTTCCTTCATGTCTTTGCCTCCGCAGCGTAAATTAAGATCGCTAGAAATATCACAAGAGTGCTGGCAGATTTTGATGGTGGCTAGGGCACCATGTACTATAAAAATGTACTGCTTGTAGTGGAATATATTGTGAGTTTAGTTCAGGGAAAACGGTCTCGAACCTCTGTCTGTTTTAATAATGCTCTATCTATGCAAAATAATTGATGAACTCCTAAATGCCCTGAAATTAATTTAGATGCAAAAGGCTTTCTCTTCTGTTTTTAGTCTTTAGTGCTCTTCCTTGGGCACTTAAATCAAGTCATGGCTCAGTGTGTCTCACTGTAGCTTCAGAGCATTAACGAAATGGAAATGTGCACATCATCATCATCATCCCAGAGCAGTCACATCCCAAGAAATATTAATGTGAATGGCAGAATGCCAAACCAGGGGGTTGAAGGAAATTTGATTCCAAAGAAACAGGGCTCGTGAGACGGTAGAAAATCACAAACCTACTAAGGTTAAAAGTATCATGTAAACATGTTCAGTTGGTTATGGGCTTGCCATTGAAGCACATACAACCCCTATGACGTCAGTCATGTTTGGTCTCACAAGCTTAGTCAACAATTTCAGGTACTTCTAAACAGTATCTTTGCTGTTGGATGTGCTCTGTATTTAAGAATATCTTTGGAATTTGTATTGTATGTCTGATTATAGAATTATTCTATGTGAACACCAATCTATGCTGGCTATTGCTTTGTTTCAAAGGAGCAAAATATCTGAAGACTTGTTAGCAAGGCAAGCATCATGATTCTGTGCCTGGGATATGCTGTGTGCATGTGGAAGTGTAGACCAATGAAACGCCTGCGTGAGATTCATGAGCCTCAAAGTACTGAAGATGCTCCAACCACTAAGTAGTTCTCTTTGAGCAATAACAGTATAAATCCGCATTAAGGAAAAGAAGGCCCTCCTGTGGAGAGGACATGCAAAAGGTCAAGAAGAAAGACTTTGGGCGGGTCAGCCAGTCAGGCCTTCAGGTCTCAGCAGTAGCGCCTAAAAGGATGAATGTTGGGGTTAGATTGTGCACTGGTATATGACAATTAAAATGGCGGATGGGGGTGGGAATGACAATGCTATTAGCATCGTCTCTGATATTATGGGGAATTTAGTGAACTGTCAATCTCTGGATTTTTATCGATGTAATCTGAGAGTCATTTGAGTTCTCGGTTACGTAATTACGTGCTTCAGTGGCAATCACCCCAGATGGCAACTCGAATGGGACATGTGGAAGCAGTGAATGTAGCTCAGGAACTCTGAGGCCTGTATCTGGAAGAAAATTCTGAATCTGTGAGGGAGGCTAAAGCCAGACCTCCTTTGAAATTGTTCCTATTCTATTTTAAATACTCTTTATCAAGATCCAACTTCTGAATCATGCATTCCCTCCAAGAGCTACCCTCCCAAATGAAAAGTAACAAAGCACATGTGTGTTTGTGCTTACACGTCAACTCCAATGTCTTCGGTAATAAAGGTCTGTGTCTGGGTGTGTGTCAGCACGTGCCCAAGTCTCCTGTTTTGATGGTCTTAATCTGATTATTTATATACTTTGGATGTGCTCAAATGCTTGGTTGGCAAGACCTATGTGGACGTGTTATGCAAAATAAACTACATAAAAACTCTGGTTTAAAAAAGGTCTCAGTCTAGCTCTCAATCGCTTTTTTATTTATCTCTGACCTTCAACCACTACTTTCTCATCCTTTCCCTACCTAGAGATCCCATATTTCTAAAATCAAGAAGAGTCCAGGCTCCCATTTCAAAGCCTCATTCACGTATGGGAAAGGCACAAACATCATGCATCTTTTGTTTACATGGTTCTACCAGTATAGGAATGGGTAGTAATTACTTTACAAAGAGGTACAAGTTAAAACCAGCGTGGAACCACACACAGAAAGTAGTCGACTGAAAGTATAGAATGATTGGTTCAAACTGAGCTGTTAAGACTGCCCCAAAGGGCCATTTGCAGTTTCCTCAAATTCCTGAGTGGGCTTAGTTACTAGGTTGTGATGGTAAAAGCTAACCAAGGTGCGTAAAAGGCTGTATAGCAGAGGAAACTGTGGCATATTGCACATGTAATGTTTTGGTGTGGATTTACACAATGGCTGTTAATGTTTTCAACCAGGAAATACAATTTTATGTGTGTGTCTACTGGCAGGGAGGTCAAAGTCTGTCAAACTTGAATTGAACTATAAACTCACATGTGCAACCCTTACTGGTTAGAGTAGAGATAAATATACTGGTGAGCAGCTAGTCCCCCTTGGTTTGGAAGACTTCAGGAATGTGTGAGGTCAAAATTCTTAACTCAGTTTTCCTGTCTGTTGGGACTGCAAAGTCCTCTACATGGTAATAGACATGTACCCCTGCCCTAAGTGCCCCACTGTACTGATACCTGGATCCCTAATGCTGATTTTTGTTGCCATCGGCAAACACGGATCATGCAGGTGCGCCTTGACTTAGGCCTGTCTCATGGATTGTGGTTTTGTTGGACTGGGAGGAGCGCTCAAAGCACTATGCTCATAGTGGTGGAAGGCTACTGCCTTCATCAGGAATTAGGCAGCACGAGCACGGTGGTGGCAGCATACCATGTAGTGACCAGTAGGAGTGAATAGTTCCTTATTTAACCTGTATCACTGAAATGAGGCCTACCGGCTCACTCATTTTTAAAGTTCTGCTGCTGTGTGCTTAACTCACTCTTGGCCAACATCAGTTGGGTGTAAAGTGCTGCGCCGGGCAGAGGTGGTGTATCTGCGCTAGGTGTATGTGTGGCTGGGAGGGTAAAATAGAGGGAAAATGCACTTCTGAGCATGCATGCATGGTGAATGCATGTGCTGGATATATATGTGCCTATAAGCGGTACAGTACAAGAAGGATGTAACACTGTGCAGTGTGAGGGATAAATGCATGTGCTGAGTGTATGTATACCTGTGAATGGTACAGTACATGAAGGATGCAGTGCGTGCCTGTTAAATGTATTTTGCTGGATGTATGTGTGCCTATGAGTGGTACAGTACATAAAGGATACAGTGCTGGGAAGTGTGTGCATGTTAAATGCAAGTGCTGGATGTATGTGTGCTTCTTTAGTGGTAGAGTACATGGAGGATACAGTACTGTGCAGTGCGTGTATGCTGTATACATGCACTGGGTGTATGTGTGCCCGTGAATGCCACAATAAAAAGAGAGCCCTGTGTTCCATTTTGGGAGACCCAGACTGGCATGGTGAAATATGTATCGGAAGTAGAGAGAACCCCACCCCCCTCCCCCAGACAGATTTGTGTATTGCTGCATTCCTGTAAGCTGGATGGGACACAAATTGGATAGGGGAGGACCAGGCCCCATGGTACACTTCAATGGGTGCGCTTTGATTAAGTGACGGGTCACAAGGAAGGGGCCTGGGCACATCTCAGGAAGGAGATGGGGCTGATAAGAGAATTATAAAAAGTACGACTTGGGGACCCGGGCTAACCTTTTGATGCACGTATCGCTGTGGCTGTCATTCAGGTGTGAACTCTAGTCACTCCCATTGCCTGTGTTGCGGGACTATTGGCTTTGGTGACACTCCTGCTGTGACAGACTACTTTTCATAAGGAAGAGGGAGCAGAGGAGTGGACATTTCAAAAGAAGCAGAACCCTAACATAAAGCTTCAAAGACTCAGACCCTAAATCACATTTGGTGACTGGAAATGGATTATGAGAAGGGGAGTTTGAGACCCCAAAATTTGTCATCTGCCAAGTAGCCAGACTGGCCGTGTGGGTAGTGGAAGCTCTGCAGGAATTCTGCCTTTGACCAGAACTGGAGGCCAAGGCCTTTTAGTCTCCCTGCTGGGTGATTGAACATCACCCAGGGAATTGCCTGCTTGCTAAGACCAGAGTGGCCTGTGAGGAAGAGGAGAGCGTTGGAGGGATCAAGGTACAGTGGGGAGCCCTGTTGAGTGGACTCTCTGTGCGAGGTGTGAGGAAACAGCTGCTGCACAGATCAGGTTGTTGGCCGTGTGCAGGACAGAGTTAGCAACCCCTGTTTGCCAGCAGAGGGCCGTTGTGTGTCTTGCTGTGTCGATCGAGTCGGAGACCATATGTTGTAGCGAGGCGACGACCCAGTATGCTAGGAGGGGCCACCGTAGAAAAGACTGCCATGTGGTAGGGTCAGTAGCATTGCACAGTACCATGGCAGTGATCCCGTATTCCAGGAGGGGCAGCTGTGGGAAAGACTACCATACGGTAAGGGCATTAGCCTTGTGCGTTAGTGAGGTGGCGATCCGGATTGCCAGGAGGGGCCGATTTAGAGAATATCACCATGATGATCAGGCCAAAGCCCGTGGACTGTAAGTTGTTGTGACCCCATATGCCAGAGGAAGTCACCAGGAGTACCAAGGACGGCAACTTGTTCTGCCCCCACCAGAGAAGTGAAATCGCTGTGGGAGCACCTGCGCACATTCACCTAGGCAAGGGACCGGCGACATGATCATCATAGCCACCTCCCATCGGGATATCAAGTGAACACTTACTCTGCAGGAGGAGCTGCAGAGAGTGAAAGAATTTGCACCCATTGAGTGATGTTGCTGGGGCCACGTGCAGCCAACTCACCTGACCTCAGCTGCAGCCGCTGCGAGCACTGGTGGACACGGTGCACTCAGTAACAACGAATGCTTCACACCTGCCGGTGTGGGTAAGACTGGTTTTGGACCTGTCGACTCCGGGGAACTTTCTGCTAAATTAGCGCGATAGCGCTGGAATACTCATGGCTTTAAGTTAGTCATAGTGGACTTGTGAGATTTGAACTATTATTGGAGCACACACTGGATGCTACCATTAGTGAATGGGGAATAACAATGATCACTAACACGAGGAGTAAGTGGGATAGGGAAAGCCCCAAAGAAACACTAGAGCACCGACCTCACGGCAGGACTGTGTAATTGTTAATGTCGTATTTGGCCTGTGTGTGGGGTAGCATTAGAAAATAATAGTTGTCTTTTTTCATAAAAGTGAGTATTTGGCTGGACAATGACTTATTGCTGCTGCTGCACGCATTTTGATTTGTGAGCCTGTGTTCTCTATCCTGTATCCACCTCCACCCCACTGAGGGAGCCTTGGACTGCTCGGACCACTCAATCCTGAGAGTCAAGTGCAGAAGGTGTTCTTGTCCCAATTTCTGAGAATCCGTAGTTGGTCAGGCCTTGGGACATCAGGAGTAAAAGGCCTCAACCCCCACGGTTGGGCCCAGTAGCCCCTGTGTGCCCTGTGGCACTCAGAAAGGGGTTATGACACTCTCCTATTTTCATATTATATTTCCCATATCTCACCTCTATAACTGACATTGTGTAACCAAATCTATCCATGTAAGTGTAAACATTCTCTCTTCAACTATAGTATCGACTCTTTAGTTATTAAATATACTATCTGAGAGTGCTTTATTGTAGTGTCTACTTGCTCTGTATTTTCACGCTTTATGAAACAATTCCAGGGAGATGGGCACGAAAAAACAGTTATCACCCTGGTGTTCTGATAATTAGTTGTTCTTGGGGGATTCAATGGAGGGATAACTTGCATTAGTCCGTCTATATTGACCTACCCTTAATTCTAGAAAAGCTACACCATATTACATTAAATCAAACATTTCCTTCGTGTCACTCTGAAACCGTTTCAAATACTTGGCTACTAGCAAATGTTATGCTCTTGTCAACACCCATATTTGTTTTGACAATAATTGTTCTAACTAGAGAAGGTTTAACATATGTAAGTTCCATTTCTGACATGTTTACTGGTATGTACCAAAACTAGAGCTGCTCCCAAGATAACCTAACTAGCAGCCAAATTTTTGAAAAGTGGATCCCACTGAGAATTCCGACTATGGTGAATTTTGTTTAAATATACAGCTGATATCGGTTGTTAGATTTTGATTCATAACCATCAGGAAATATATACGTAATCAGTATGCCGCTGGTGGAAGAGCAGTGTCTGTAACTTCCTCAAATACACAAATGCCAGCTTTTTATTTATTAATTTCCGGAGTAATCAGTGATCCCAATGGCTAGAACAAGCGTCATTATGGTTAGAAAATGTTTACCAAACCCATGTCAATGGCTCCTCTTTACTCAAGAGTATTGTTCCCTGTAACTATCCCAAGCTTCTTAATGTCCCAGGCTTCTGCTTGGTGGCTGTTCCATTCATTAAAATGGCAATGCTACACCTGCATCCTCTTCACAGTTTGTAAGTTTCATTCAAACAATTCTAGTTCTAGAAATATTCTTCCACTGATACATAGCTTATATTCTATCCCATCAGGATTTGAATTAATCTACCATTGAATCCCTTCTAATCTCTCCACTGTCTGCACATGTAAGTTAATTCTGAACTTATTGTTATAGTCCTTGTTTGAGTCCTGTGTCATTTTGTTGCCCTTCTGTGGATTGCTCTCTCTAGATTTTTGATTCTGTAGTTGTGGCCCCCAGAACTAGCCACAAGCAGTGGCGGCTCCTCCGCTAAGGCGGAGGAGCGTCGCCCCACTGCTCGTTGAGCAGTGGAATATAAAAATAAAATGATAATAAGAAGTTATTATCATTTTATTTTTCTTTGCGACTTCAGCCAGGTCGGGCGGGGCTGGCTCACCGCAGAGGGAGCAGGAGTGGTTTGCTCTCCCTCCCTACATGCGCATGCCGCTTTGACCGGCCCTCTAGGCGTCATGCGCACTTGCCATGTTCTCCATCGGGCTGTGTTGCACAACCCCGTGGAGGACATGCCCAGCCTCCCCAGGCACTGGCTGAGCGGCCAAACAGGTCACTCAGACCAATCACGACGCTGCTCCTGCAGCGTCGTGATTGGCTGGCAGAATCCGGAAGCCTGTGCTCTTCTGGTGCTTCCTCCAGCAGAAAAGAAGACGGAGGAGAGGCGAGAGAGAGGCATGCAGCAGAGGCGGCGGCAAAGAAAGTAAGTTAATTTTTTCATTTTTTTCCATCTCTCCCCTACCACCTCCGTTCACAGGCAGCCGCCACTAGCCACAAGGCTCCCAAAAAGATATCCCTGTTGGGTACAGTTGTAATACTGTCTTCTATATTCTGTTGGGTATACTATTAATTTCTTTGCCAAGGCCTTGCCTCACTATTTAGCTTCTCTGAGGTCATCCACTATAAAACCTCCACTGTCCCTCTCTGTGTGGTGACTAACCCTGGGCGGAGTTCGCGGAGTTGCACTACGCGGAACACCGCGAAGTGCAAAAAAACCTCTGTCGCACTACGCAGAGCTCCGCGAGCAGCGGAGTATAATAGAAAAATGCCGTTCGCGGTGATTGCACAGTGCCGGATGCTTGTCCGCACTGTGCAATCATTGCGAACGGCACCATGCACAGCGCAAGCTTTCCTTTTCTGCCGCTCGAGTATATTTTTACTCGAGCGACAGCTTTCTCAACGCAAACGGGCAGTTTCTCAACGCGAGCGGTCGCGAGCATTCGCGACCACTCGCAATGAGAAACCTGACCCCCCTGCGTTGAGAAATCTCGCTGGGAAGTTGATTTTCCATGCTCGCGCTCGCCAACTTGATGTTGACGATCGCGAACGAGGAAAAATCTCGCCAGGGTGTTGATTTTCCGCGCTCGCCAACTTGATGTTGACGATCGCGAACGCCAACTTGATGTTGACGATCGCGAACGAGGAAAAATCTCACGGGGAGGTTGATTTTCCTCGCTCGCGGTCTCCAACTTGACGTTGATAAACGCGAGCGAGGAAAAAAACTCCACTCCGCAATGCGAAGCGGAGTTTTTTGGAACTCCGCGATCTCTGCGTAACGCGGAGTGCAGAAAACTCCGCGAGCGGAGCGGATTTCACCGCCCAGGGTTAGTAGAGACCCTTAAGATGGCCCCCTTCCCATCTCCCCTGTCCAGCCTCACTACATTTCTGCGCTCCAAGTGGGCATGTTTGAATTTTGCTGATACTACGCAAAACTGCTTCACTCTAGACCACTGTTCCTGTCTTGTTTTCTCTATTCCAGATGGTGTTTGACGGGTGGCAGGCCTTTGTATTACACCGATATATACTTTACCTCCTAGCTTTTCAACAATATCTTTTATGAAAGTATTGGAGACTAAAGACAACAAACTGATTATGTAGCCCCTCAGTTATTGACTAATTGTTTTGTTGGTCAAAATGGACTAAATTTGCCAGAACTCTGGTATGCCGCTCAGCCCATTTTGATCAAAAGTATTAAAGGAAACCATGTTGGATTTGGCAGTAGTCTTTGTCTATCTCGTGTTAATGTATACGTATCTTGAAGTGTTCACCTATGATTCCACAAACGTTAAGGCCTGTAGTTTTAACCTTCAATTTTTCTTTGGTGTCTTAATGCTTTTGGGCAAACACGTTTGGAAAGTGTATGTTATGCTGTTCGGTATGACTCTTAAACCTAAAGTATTAGGAAAGCTTTCAGACTTGAAGCAAAATACCTCCTCTGAAGTCTTAGGATTTCTGCCTTTCAAATGCATGTAAGTGCTGGGTTTCCTTTGCACTGGCAATTGTTTCACCCTTGGAATTCGATTTAATAAGGTATGAAAACCTCACCACTGCCTTGGTATTCCTCAATCAAATCACCTATGCAAACACACATGAATTCTGCTGTTTTCCGTTGTTTAGATGCAACAATGTAAAGAATTTACAATGCTTTTCTGAATTAAATGTGAGTTCTTCTGGCATTTTGTGATGAGGGTGCTACTTCCAGCAATGTAGGAGTAAGAAAACGCGCTGAAGCATAGTGAGTGACCCACTTCATTAGGCTGTGTCCCTTTCAGAAATTATTGTTGTGAGAACATGCAGGGATGGGCAAGAGCCACACATCCCGTAGTGTGAGCACATCTTGTCTAAATAGTTATGCACATTACCTGAAATAAAGTTCTGATTTATTCTAATGGAAAGTTCTTAGATGTTACCACACTCCCGCATTTCCTTCTGCCATTAATAGCATTTGCTACAATCCAGTGACTGTACGGTGACACCTATGTAAGTAAATGTTTGTTCGTCCTTTGGAAGACCCTGTCCATTTCATACTATAAGATAGAAACGTTGGCGCATCATACTAGCAGATTTGTTTCACTAAAACTCTATGCAGTGAGTGCTATCCCTCAGTCTTTTAACCTGTTGCTTTTTCTCTTTGTGAACCATTAATCTATACAGCATAGATCATATGGATAACAATCACTGTCATGTCTGAAAATGTTAAAGGGTTTTATTACAGCATTAAAAAATAAGCTTTGCAGAGTCAATGATATGAAGGCTGTCATTGAAATTATACAGAGAATACAATTATTAGAAATTATTCTAAGTCTCAAATAGGCATGAAAATCGGGAAGGAAACGGACAGCATCCCTAGTAGAACAGGAAAGTCTTCTGGCTCACCCCCACAACCATGGAATTTTATATATTATTTTTGCATATGAAATTACAGAATAATATATATTTTATACATTATCTGCAGACTCGCTGTGGTGTGTGGAAACGTAGCATTTCATCAGCACATAAGAGCACATGACAAATAAATGTCATATTGCCTTAACACTTAAAACACTATCCCACTACATGAATAATTATTCAGCACCCTCTATGCTAATGTCGTCTGGAGATGCTAGGACAAAACTAGCCACTTGAACAGCAGTGTGTTATATGAATGAAAAAGCACAGTGAACCAGCAGAAGGGCCCTGGTAATGTATCAGGTTGTGACTAAAGGGTCATTAAGAGTAGAGTAACAATGTAAATAAACCAGTACGTCTCAGCTTGACTGCAAGCTGCAGAGTTTGTGAGAAAATAAGTGGGCGGGAGGGGGGATTGGTGGAGAAACATGAGTGATAGGGCTGGCTTTCATCTTGACATGATGGCTTTTAGGCCTAACTGAGACCTAGTTAACACATAGCGAGAAAATGCACGTCCACACCTCATAGAGAATGAGTTTCAAAAGCATCAGTACTACATTAGTGTATGCATGCATAATTTTTTTTTTTTTAACAACAAATTTTATTGCATTTAATACATCGAGTGGGCAAAACACCATAAACATCATATAGGTATATGACAGAATGTATGAACATGGGATACTGGAGAGAGCCCCACCAGGAGATCTGTAAAACATTCGGTCCAACATCTCACCCCTCCCCCCAACCCTGCACCGCACATCCCATAAGGAACACAAAATACATGTACAATAAAGAAAGTAGGTCCACAGCTACAGCCCGTTAACACATTAGATCGGTGAGTCATTGATGACCTGTCGTTCGATAGGGTCTTGGTTTGCTGGCTGTAAAAGGAGGGACAGGTCAATACCCCTGTGTGTTGCCCACCTGGCCCAGATCTTTCCATGCTTTTGCGGGCACCCCCGTGCCTGAAACACCGCCACTTCAGCCGCCATACAAGTATCTAAGGCTGTTTTCCATGCCGCCGTCCCAGGGGGAGATGAAGATTTCCAATGCTGTGCAATATCGCGCTTGGCTAAAGTGAGACCCAGGAACAGGAGGTGCCTCTTATATCTATTCCCCCCGATGCCCTCTGTGCTGTGAAGAAGTATCAGTCTAGGGTCCGCCGGAATGTCCCACCCCAATACCTGCCTCAGGCAGGACATCACACCTGACCAAAAATGTTGCAGTGCACCGCAACTCCAGACCGTATGAAGAAATGACCCCTCTTCAGAGTCACAGCGGAGGCATGTAGGGGACTGAATAGCCCCCATCTTCCAGAGGCGGAGGCGGGTGTAATATATTCTGTGAAGGTATTTGAACTGGATCAACCGGTACCTAGAGGAGACAGCAGCATACCTAGGGCTGGCAAGGGCCTCCGTCCAGTCGTCATCCGTCAGGGCCGGCAGGTCCGCCTCCCACGCCGCCCGGGTCCGTGGTATGTTCGTCTTGGAGTCTGTGATCAAAGTTTGATAAATTTGGCGGGTTTTATGGGCCCCTAGATCCCCCATTAACAGTCTGCCCTCCATGGGGTGGAATTCTGGTAAGGACTGGAAATGCCTTATCAGGGGAAACAGGGCATGCCGGAGCTGTAAATACTTATAGAACTGGGATTTGTGAAGGCCAAACTCCTCCTGCATCCTCTGAAAGGATTTAAGCGTGGGTCCACGCATCACATCTCCTAGTGTAGATATTCCTATGTCATCCCATCTGCGAAACCCGGTCAGGGCAGAGACGGGCCGGAGGCGCGTGCCTCGCCAAAGGGGGTTGTGCCTGTCAGCATGCCCCACCAGCCCATGGACCGGGACACATGTCTCCAGATCCGGATCACCGTACTGCAGGCCGGGGGGAGCGCCGCCAAGGACGAATTGCTGTATAGGAGACCAAGTAGTGGGTGCTCCACCAGGAAAAGTCTTTCCACCGCATATGCCGGATCATCTTGAGAATTGTACCACCATTCATTAATTACCAAGAGCTGAGATGCCCAATAATACGCCCGCACGTCTGCTGCCGCAATTCCGCCACAGTAGGTGGATTGGATACATGTCGCCAGGGCTACCCGAATCGCCCCTCCCCCCAGAGGAATCTGTTTAAGAGTGCGTTAATTTGGAGAAACCACGACGGAGGGATGGGATACGGGAAATTCTGCAGCCTATAAAGCAAGCGTGGCAGGGACACCATTTTGAAAATGGCTGACCGGCCATATAGTGATAGGGGAAGATGGGACCACACGGTCGTCTCCTCACGTACCGCCGGAAGCAAGGGGGCTATGTTGCGCGACCACGCCACAGTGGGGCATCTAGTGATATGGATACCGAGGTACTTAAACCCCTCGTCAGCAATGATCAGTTGTGCGGCCCACGTTGTACTCCCCTGTTCACCGCATATGGGGAAAAGAACCGACTTGGACGGGTTGGCATATAGTCCTGTCGTTTCGCCGAACACCCGCAAAATCTGAAGCACCCTCGGCCCCGAGGCCCAAGGGTCGGAAAAGAAGAATAACGCGTCATCAGCATACAGTGCTATCCTGTCCGAGCACTCAGGTGACCAATACAATCCCCGATAGACCGCATCCCTGCGCACCCACGAAGCCAAGGGCTCTATTGCTAAGGCAAAGAGGAGCGGGGAGAGGGGGCAACCCTGCCTGGTCCCCCTGCGGATGGGAAAGGGGACAGAGTGATGGCCGGCCATGCGAACCGTGGCTGTAAGGTCGGTATACAGCAATTTTACATAGGCGCGAAAATGGGGCCCTAGGTTCACGGCTTCTAGAAGTTTAAAAAGATAGGTCCAGCTCAAGGAGTCGAACGCCTTGTCGATATCAGCTAGGAGGACTGCCGCAGGGCGTCCCAGGCGGTGAGCCTCCGCTACGGCAGTATGTACGCGCCTGATGTTGTGCCTAGTAGAGCGTTGAGGCATAAAGCCAGATTGATCTGGATGCACTAAGTCCTGAATGCAGGTGCGGAGGCGGTCAGCCAGAACCTTCCCCAATAATTTCGGCTCGAAGTTTAATAGAGATATGGGGCGGTACGAGCCTGGATCCTCCGGAGGGCGACCCGGTTTGAGGAAAACAACTATTTCGGCATGGCGCCAGTCTGGGGGCAAGATCCTCTGTTCTACTGCCTGGTTCAGCGCTTTAAGAAGGTGGGGACCGGTGGTCCCTATAAGGGGTCGCATAAAATCGCAGGGGAACCCGTTTGGGCCCGGCACACGACCTGGGTGTGTATTGGTGAGGGCCGCCCGCAGCTCATCCAGAGAAATGGGCTGATCTAGGGCATTCCGTTGCTCGTCCGAGAGGCGCCTGGGGGGGACATCCGAAAGAAAGGCATCTATGAGCGGTTCGGCGAGTCCCTCTTGGGCGCTGTATAAGGAAGCATAGAAATCAGCAAAGGCCTGCACCACTGCCCCCGGGGAGGTACATGTGTCACCTGCAAGGGATCTCACGAGGGGGACCTGCGTCGGGGAGGCCCGTGCTTGACATAGTCTGTGGAGCATCTGACTAGATTTATCACCCCATTGGTATATCCTATATTGAGTTGCCAGCCAGGCTTCTTTGGCATTATCCGTGAGCAGCTGACGTAGCTGCTGTTGAACATGGAGCAAGTTACGGCGAGAACCGGCATCAGAACCTGCCACCAACGAGGTTTGAAGGGCAAGTTGTCTATCTTCTAGGTCTTGGACCTGTGCCATGCGGCACCGCTTCTCTCCAGTGCAATAGCTGATATCGGCTCCTCGAATGGTAGGTTTAAAGGCTTCCCATAAAATAATCGGGGACTGAGTGGATGCGGCGTTGAAACTAAAGTACTCGGTAGTGGCCCGGTGTAGCATCTCCTGATACCCGGAATCCCTAAGCAACCAGGGGGACATGCGCCATCGGTATGGGGCACGGCTTGTCTGCAGGCGGAGCTTAAGCTGGATTGGTGAGTGATCGGACAAGCCGCGTGGCAGAATAGAGGCATGTGACACTCTATGAATATAGCTACGTGGGAGAAACAAATAATCTAGGCGTGAGAGGGTGGGGTGTACTGATGATGCATATGTGAATCCGGCCTCTGAAGGGTGCAAAGCCCGCCAAGTGTCCACCCAACCCAATGTATGCGTCAGTATGTTGAGTTTAGACCTGGGAGGAGGGGTGACTGGGGGTCGGGCTCGCCACCTATCCGAGGGAGCCATGGTGTCGTTCCAGTCTCCACCGAGGATAGTCAGGCCGTCAGGGAGATCACCCCATAGTTGCGTTAGTCTGTCTGTGAAAGTCTGGCCGAGCGGGGTGGGGCGTATATACTCCCAATTGAGATCCGTTCCCCAGCCAGAGTACCGGAAATGACCGTAAAGCGGCCACCTGGGTCGGACCAGTGTTGCGTCACTTGGAATGGGACTCTGCGGTGGATAAGTATGGCTGTACCGCGTGCCCCCTGGAAAAGCCGGAATGGTATACTGTGGCATATCCATAGCGAGAAAGACATGGGGCCTTGTTGCCTAGCATATGAGTTTCTTGCAGCAGCAAGATATCAGCTGAATAACGCTTCGCCATGTGGAGTACCGCCCCCCGCTTGACCTTATTCAATAGGCCCCGTACATTCCAGGAAACGATGTTAAGATCTCCTAGTGGAGTGGCACTTGCTGTGGGTGTCATGACCCGTCCTTAAGGTGTAGTGTGAAGGATGATGTGGAAAATATGGGACTCTGTGCTGTGTGCATCGTGCAGAAAACTAACAACCAAACAAGAAATTCCCCACCCCAACCCCTCCCCCCCCAACCCCTATACTTCCTAGAACATGGAGTACCTGTCGCGGAGGAATCTCGTCCTGGCCCCCGAACGTGAAGACCCTGGCGGAACCCCCAATGGATCCCCCCCCTCCCAACATCACCCATAATAACTCAGAACAGTGGAGGCGTGGAAGGTCTCGCACCTTCCAGGGAAATAGCATAGGCCCCAGTTCCTAAAGGCAAGAGATCTCGGCAAGTGACCGCAGCCAGCGGACCCTTCAGGCAAGTGAGAAAAGAAAAGGTCAATATAATAAAGTTTGTCCGAACCCCAGGACTACCTCAGTCTTCGGTATCCTTCTTGCTCTGGGAACGCCAGTTGGAACGGGATCGATGTCGTCGATGAGTTGCGTCTCCGCCTTGTCGGCCGTTCCTGTGCGAGCCCTGGGAAGAGTCAGAGTCCAAAGGGAGTGGAGAGTGCGGCTTGAGGGTTCGTCGCTCATCCGTCCATGTAAACACCGCCTCTGGGGTATCGAAGAAATACGTTTTTGAATTGTAGATGACCTTCAAACGGGCCGGGAACAGGAGTGCATACGTTATGTTCAGTTCACGTAGCCGCCGCTTGGCCGCAACAAAGGATTGACGCTGCTGCTGAACTATCCGGGTGTAGTCCGGGAAGACCATGATGGGATGGGACTCAAAAACCATTTTGTCTTTATGTGTCCTGGCAAAACGAAGGATGGCATCGCGGTCCGCGTAGTTAAGAAGTCGAGCAATAACCGGCCGCGGACGTTCCCCCGGCGGCGGCTTTTTGGTCAGGGCGCGGTGAGCCCTCTCGATCATGAAGCAGGAAGAGATGTCTTCAGCAGGTAACAGCGTCTTGAGCCAGCCCGAAAGGAAGCCCTCCATCGATGATCCCTCACAACCCTCCGGGAAACCCACCAGGCGGATGTTGTTGCGGCGGGCCCGTCCTTCTGCATCCTCGGCCCGTGCCGCCAATTCCTGGGAAGCCATGGCCAGCTTGTCAACCTTCTTCTGGAGGGCGGAAACTGTGTCCTCCACAGTAGAAACCCTCGTCTCTGCCTCAGTGATGCGGTCGACCGCCTTCCGGAGATCTTGGCGGAGGAATGACACTTCCGTACCCACTGCCCCAATCTGGGCTTCGAGGGCGGTCCTTGATTGATTAATGGCTTCTAGGAGCGTCGCCGTGTCCGGGGAGATGCCCTCCGTGGCTCCCTTACCCGCCGGGGCGGGTGTGGTGTACTGGTCCATGGTAGGTTGTTTGGGTGCCGCCGCACCAGGATTGCCTTTGCCCATGATAGTGTGGGGCGCTCCTCAGAGGCTCCACTCCCGATCCGTCTGCGTTACAGCCAGAGGCGAAGGTGAATGAGGAGCAGTATAGTTAGCCACCCACCTCAGGGCCAGGTGGGGGCACTGCGACCGTGTCCCCAGCCCTGAGCGCCCCGATCCCAGCCGATGTGGGCAGGAAGCCCCTCAAAGATCTCCCAGGGCCCCCAGTGCGGCAGGAAGGTCAGAATGGTCGACGCGGCCTCCGAAGGGGAAGAGACTGGGCGGCACTGACCGACTCACCGTCCAGGTCCGCGGCCAGGAAGGCCCCGATCTCCGGATCGCTCTCCCCTCAGGTGGGGGTCTGGCACATGGGACAGCAGCAGGTGGATGCCGGGTATTCCGCTGGTGGGTCCGATCCGGCGGGTCTCCCGGAGTGCCCGCTGCGGCGGGGCAGCGCAGCCACCCGCCCGGGACCCCGCCCCAAGCGCACCACCCGCCCGGCTCACCGGAATAATGAAGTCCTCAGTAGGGTCCACTCCAGATCGGTCTTTACTGCGGCCAGAGGCGAGGGTGAATGAGGAGCAGCAGGGTACGCCGCCCACCTCAGGGCCAGGCGGGGGGGCACTGCGACCGCGTCCCCAGCCCCGAGCGCACCCGATCCCAACTGATTTGAGCAGGAAGCCCCTCAAAGATCTCCCGGGGCCCCCAGTGCGGCAGGAATGTCAGGATGGTCGACTGGGCCCCCCCCGGAAAGCCGCCGCTCCAGGAGGGAAGAGATTAGGCGGCACGGACCGACTCACCGTCCAGGTCCGCAGCCAGGAAGGTCCCGATCACGAGATCGTTCTCCCCTCAGCTGGGGGTCAGGCGCATGGGGTAACCGCAAATGGACCCTGGGTGTGCCTCTTCGCAGTGAGAAAGTCCACAGTAGTGTGCAGGCACAGCGGCGGTCCTCGGGCAGCGAAATCCCGGCCCCGGGTAGGCCTCTCTAGGCCCAGAGTCTCCACATGCAGGGCCCAATGCGAGTAAGGCTGGGGGAGGGGCACCGCAATGGCGTCGGTGAAGAGACGCGACCTCCGCCGACGGATCGCACCCTCCGCCGCTCCTGTATATCGGGACACGGTCCGTGCCACCGAGGCGGGGTCCCCAGACAAAGCGGCGCCAGGTACGGTATCGCTGCCTGTGGTATGCGGCCGCCGCAACACGGCCGCAGCTGCTCTCCGGTGCGCGTGAGGTCTCCTCCGGCCAGCCGGTCCGCGGGTAAAGCGAGCTCCCCGTCCCGCCGGAGTACCACAGCGGGAGCGCTGCGTGTCTATGCGTGTGTAGCTCACGCCGAGAAGCGCTAGGATCCAGGATTATGGCGGATTATGGCCCTGGAAGGGAGCGAACAGCGGAGCTCTAAGAAGACGCGTCCGCCATGTTCGGCTCCTAAGCCACGCCCCATGCATGCATAATTGAGTGTGGAAATACATTCTGTTCATTGTTAATGATGCACAAAAATATAAACACCTAAAAATATTTCTGACATTTCCCCTCTAATGATTTTATAATCACCAAACGCACAGATAATAACATAGTCTGCATCACTTTTTGTTTCATCCAGGTTGACTGCTCGGTCAACTTTGACTGGTTGTAAACGCAATCTTTAACATCCTCTGTCTCAAACTCTTCTTCTGTCTTTCATTTTAATGATGTTCTGTCACCCTTACATCCACACGTTTGAAACAGACACCCAGAGAATTTGAACAAAATAAACAGGACAGTTGCACTCATCATTACAATTATTTCAGGTGTTAAGATTAGTATCAATATTCTCCCCCCCCAAATTATCAGTCTATTCACCGACCTTGCTAATACCATTTACTATATCACTAAACCAGGAGCCTACTGCTTCCCACATACCATGCTCTCCTAAAGCTTGAACGTCACAAGAAACATTAGTAATATTTTGTACATATGCATTAACAACTCTACTGTTATCAGGTATGAAGGTACAACATTCTTTTACCCTCTGTCCCTTACAAACACCAGCTTCATTTGCAAGAAGAATATCTAGCGCTAAACGGTTTTGCATAATCATTGCCTGCATTACAGTTAATTCAGAATTAATTTGGATTAGTGCTCCAGCTGCTTTAGAAGCACGTTGGTCCACAAGTGAAGACAAGTGCCTAATTTTCAAATTTTTCATAGCTGCACTTATTGGTGGAATAATGGCTCCTAATATATCTAAAACTATCTGTCAAAACCCATGTTTCATACTCTTCAAACTAACTGCATCATCCACTCTATTCACGTGATAGACTCTAGGAAACACTAAGCAAGATAACAAAATCCAATCCAATTTTGTGGCAGATTGAAATAAGCAGTCCTACCACGCATATAAAAAATCCCTCTCAGAATTGGTTCTTCACAATCCAGGAAATCACCATTTACAGCTAACTTTTTATCACGTTCACTTTCACCCACATACTCAATTTTCCCATTCTTTTTAGGTTCACTAAGCACCATACACAACTCGCCCATTCTCTCATATTCCATTCTCAATCTAGGATGCAGCCTTAATCTGCTCTCTTATTCTCCTTTTATCTCTCCAATCTCTCACAATTTTAACTCTCCTTTCATTATATTCTTTAACAAACTCATGCTCTTCTTTACTTAAAATGCACACATATTCCCGGCTAGTACTTTAAATTTTATGCTTAATTTGTGCAATTGTATTCAGAAATTTACCATACGTAAGACCTTTATTAGTATCTTCATTTTCAGAAATATGTAGATCTTCCAGTGAGATGATGTTTGTTAAAAATACTAGCAAATACATTGCACAACAACCCGTAAGAAATTGGTAGTTGTAAGTAGCACATTCACTTGCAGAAGAAGAAAGGTACAAATATAGGAGTCTTTATCTTCCATCATTTTAACATACTCTTTTAATATTTTAGTGTAAACTTTATCACTAGCTAAACTCTCCCCAGATGTCAACGTATTATGTCTAGTATCATGATGTAATTTAGTTAATTCAACATTTGTGGGAGTCACATCCCACTGGAGAAAGGAGGACCAACAACAAGCCAACTAGTATTGTCACTAGCGAGATGATCAGATTTATAATTTTACAACACCTACTATATGCCATTTTCATTTTTGAGAGTAAAAAAAATGATTGTGTAGCTCCAAACATTAGCAAAACTTTTCTTTAAGACAATTATTTCTCTTCATTTCTTATTCTTTGAAAACAATAATGCAAAAAATCTAAATAAACTTCAAAAAGGTTTCTTCCTTTTTTTCCAGTTTATTCAGCTCATGCCTTAAAAGATTTTTTTTCTTCTTAGATTCTTAAAAAAATTGCACAGTTCAATTTTTATTCCGTGACAGTCTTTAAGATTTTTCTCTGTTCCTGGTGGCTCCTTTTCTTGAGGATCACTTTTAGATTCACTTTCAAAGATGTATTGGCAATGGTTTATTGAACTGTAGATCTCTTGTTCTGACTCTTCTTCTTTTTCAGATACTAATGCTAGATATTGCCATTTAGGTAAATTAGACTTTGTATTTGGAGTTCTCTTTCGTGCTGCTCTGTTAACAACTGGTGATTCACTTTCACTATTCTCTGAGTCAACTTTGATTGCTTCAGTTTCTTTATTGATTGGCATAAGTCTCTCATTCTGCAAGTGTTTTCTTTTGTAGCTTCTTTTCAATTACTTGTTTTCTTCAACCCTTTGTGACTACTGCTGATTTGTCTCCACTTACTGATGGACTTGAACTGTGAACTGCTTTCTTCCTCTGGGGATTCTTATGACTCAAACTTTCAACTGGAGCTTTTCACCATTTGAATCAGAGACTACTACTTCTTGCTGCAAATCATGACTTTAGTATTGTAACAGCTCTTCACTCTGGCCCTCACTTTGGAGCTGGACCTTTGGAGGTTAATTTTTTGTTTGAAGGATTTAGGTCACTCAGCACAGCAGCAACAATTGTTTTACCGTTATGTAAACCACCAGTAGTCACTGTTGTATTACCTTTACATACATGGTAAACCTGCTAATGATCAGGCAAGTATCAGTATACGTATTGCAACACAAATGTTTAACATTGCATCTTGGTACAATTACCTAGCATAAGTCATTTTGGTTAATTTCCCACTATGACTGCTTTAATGTTTATCTTGATTGTTGTCTCATATTAGTATTTGTACAGCTTGAGGTTATCATGCCCACTGGGTGTTTTGGTGGAGGGTTTACATATCAACATTCAGTAATGGACGTCATGCATGTGGCACTGGAATTGGTATAACGGAGTAATCAAATATTTATTGTTGATTGAAGACATGTTGTCTATTGTTGGTTCTGATGTGTCCTTTTTCAACTTTTAATATTACAGTTGCCCCTGACTAAGGGTTTTTCCGAAATGCATTGAGATTGTTATCATGTTATGTTATGTTACTAGATTTGTAAAGTGCATGGCTGCCCCAGCAACGGGGCGTCCCAGCGCTAACCCCAGACATAACTTTGCAGGGTGGAAGAAAGAAAACAAGAGGCAGGGCCTAGACCGGGAAGAGCCAGGTTTTTATGGCCCTTCTAAAAGCCAGATGATTCTGAATACTCCTGATAGTCATTATGGTTACTTGCAATTAATTATGAACCGCTATATGCTGCAACAATAAACCTGGAGTGGCATCTCACATGAACTTGAAAATGCGAATCATCATGTCTCCAAAAACGTATTGAAGAAAGAAATACATTGATTACATTGGACAAAAAATGACAAAAGTGGACTACTATTGTTAATTTCACTTGCCCATGGTGGTTGGTTGTGCATCTTGGGTCTGGTTCATTTTTTGGGCACCAGCTAGCAACATAGTAGCTTTGTGTTTGTAGGCAGGGTTGCACACCAAACATTGTGCTTTTGAGCATCTGTTTAATAAGTGGAATGCCTTCTGTTGTTGATACAATTAATATTTACATTTCTGCCCCACATGATAGTTTGCACACTAGAATTATGTTGGATGAAACAGTATACTCTATAAAAAAGGAAGGAAATATTTTAGCATAAATGACAACAGAAGGAATGGAGGTTCATTTTTTGTTTGAAGGATTTAAGTCACTGAGGACAACTGCAGGAATTGTTTTGTTGTTATGTAAACCACCAGTAATCACTGTTGGAGTACCTTTACATATATGATGAACCTGCTAATGATCAAGCAAATATCAGTATACATATTGCAACGCAAATGTTTAACATTGCATAATAGATTTCATTATCAATTATGTACCACCTGTAGCATGATTATGATTATCATGATGTTTCAGAAATTGGTTGCCATACACTGTACAATTAGAGTATTTTATTTTAATTTCTTTTGGGCTAGTTCTGGATCACGATGACACGGATTAACCTCATGGCACATTTAAAAAGCATTCCATACACTTGTTTTCACTTGGGGAGAATTTACTGTGCTCCCCAAATGAATCAATAATAAAACTAAAACGGCAAAATCCATCAGCTCCTTGGTTCTCCCCAGAGCTTGGAAAATGTAAGCAAAAGTGCAGGGAACAGGAAAGAAAATGGAGAGTCTCATATAAGGAGGAAGAAAAGGAAAAATATAAACAGTCAGTAGCAGTAAATAAAGACAGTATTGTAAAAGCTAAAGTAGTATATTTTACAAATAAGATCGAGGGCGCTAAAGACTCAACGAAAGAGCTTTTTCGCACAGTAACTGAATTAACAACCAATCGCAATACCAAAACCACAAATGCCAATCAGCCCTTTTGTAACACACTAGCAGATTTCCTCCTAGAGAAAGTAGACAAAATTAATAAAAACTTCTCACATGGTCAATCATGCACAAAGCCGACACCGGTAACAGAGGGAGATAATGACCCTAATATAACCAATCCTCTGAAGGAATTTAGCCCTCCATCAACAGAGTACATTATAAAGCTATTAAACAGTGCCACCTCTGGATCGCCAGAGGATCCATGTCCGCCTAATATAATAAAACTAGCAGCAGAAATCACTGCATCTAAATTAACGCCTATTTTCCAAAATATGTGTGAAACAGGAACGTTTCCTAAGATCTGGAAAAAAGCAGTTGTGATTCCTCTTCTAAAAAAAGCTTCTCTTCATCACAAAGATCAGTGCAATTATAGACCAATTTCCCGTCTCCCATTACCAGCGAAAATAGCGGAAAGATTCTGAACGAACAATTGGTTTCCTTCGTTGAGACAAATAAACTTTTGGATAGGACACAGTTTGGCTTCTGGACAGGCCACAGCACAGAGACAGCACTGCTCAAGGCAACCGAAGAGATCAGGCAGGTATTAGACTACTAAACCGCCTAAAGACATGTGGAATCACAGGTCAGGCGTGGAGCCTGCTGAAATCCTACCTAGCAGATCGGGAACAAGTAGTGAAGTTAGAAAATTTCACCTCTCACTCATTCTCCCTGCCTTGTGGAGTCCCACAGGGATCATCACTGAGCCCTACTCTTTTTAACATTTATGTCTCTCCATTAGCAGCACTGATGAGAAAGTTTGGTTTCTCACTCCCGTCCTACGCTGACGACACTCAAATTGTCGTCTCCATAGAGAAAAATGATGGTAGCATTGGAAACAGATTTCAGAACTGCATGATAGCTGTTCACAGTTGGATGGAAAAACATTGCCTTAAATTGAACTTGGAAAAAACCGAGGTACTGCTGTTTGGACCTGAATTACATTTTTGGGGCCCTGATGGCCAACTACTATGGGCCCAGTCCCCCCTCCAGTGGAAAAAGCACAAAACCTAGGAGTGATTATCGATACAAAACTCAAATTTACAGAACAAGTAAATACAGTCACCTCCTCCACTTTCAACAGCCTCAGAATAATTAAAAAAGTCCTGCCTTTCATACCGACTAACCTGCAAAAGACCCTAGTTACAGCATTAGTTCTCTCTTAAATAGATTATTGCAATAGTCTGCTTCTGACCACTCCAAAATATAATTTGAACAAACTTCAGATCTTACAAAACGCCGCGGCCAGACTCCTACTAAAAATCCCCAAATTTTGTTCAGTGGCTCAAAAACTAAAAGAGCTACACTGGCTCCTCATTAAACAAAGAATAACCTTTAAGGTACTCTGCTTAACCTACAAAGCAATCCACTATTTGGGCCCAGCCTTTCTGAACCATAGTTTCAAGCAGTATGTTCCAGCTAGGAAACTTCGTTCAGCCACTGCCAATCTATTGATACAGCCCAGATTTAAAAAATCACGATGGAGTGGAAAGAGCAATGTGATGGAAGCAACCAAAATATGGAATACACTCCCTTTGGGCATTAAAAATGAACCCAGTCTTCTTTCTTTCAGAAAGGCTGTAAAGACCTGGTTGTTTAAATCGTGGTAATTCTTCCGGCAGTCTTGATGAAATGAAATGAAATTTGTACTTGTAAAGCGCACCCATACCCCCAAAGGGGTGTCCAGGCGCTGTACGCATACCGCTGTGGAACCCTTCCTGGCTTTTCCCTGTGAAATGTCCACTCCTGGGCACCCCCAGGGTGAAGCCAGGCATCCCAGCGCTGTTGGGGCCGTTGTGGAGATTAAGCAAGCTATTGCCCAGAGTTGCAGAGTGGGACCCATGATTAGAATAGGCACCGAGGCGAGAATTATCAGGTCCGAGGAAATTGAGCCCAAGACCCGCCGAGGCGGGAATTGAACCCTGGTCCCGGGCCAGATCTCTGCAACTGAAACAAACAGCGCTTAGACGCCCCAGGGCATTAATGCGCTATATAAATAAAATTAACATAACATAACTGTTCGGCCGATAGTTAGCGTCAGTCCTTTTGTTTCAGGAAAACTGAGCACTTTTTTATAATGAACCTCTATATGCTGCAGTAATAAACCTGGAGTGGCATCTCACTTGAACTTGAATATGGGAATCATCATGTCTCCAAAAAAAGTATTGAAGAAAATACTGAAGAAAGATTAACTTGGACAAAAGTGGTCAAAACTGAACTAATAATGTTTATTTCACTGGCCCATGTCAGTTGGTTGTGCCTGTTGGGTCTGGTCCACCTTTTGGACACCAGCTAGCGAGATAGTATATACACATGTTTGTGGGCAGAGCATTCACCAGGGTCGCACACCAAAAATTCTGCCTTTGAGCATCTGCAAAATCTATTTAATAAGTGGAGTGCATTCTATCGTCTATACAATTGAGAGGAACAGATTTCACCATGTCAGCCAGACCCTTGCAGTAATCTAGAATGATGTTGTCAGTAAATAAATCAGGTGTAGCTGAAGGAGTATAAGCCAATCTCTTTGCTCTGCCCATTAACACCTCATGGAGTGAAAGACCAGTCTTTTTGTCAGGAGTACTTCTGCTACTTATTAAACAAGATAAAGAGGATCCGGTCATTTCAAACCAGTGGAAACACATACTTTAGCTAATTTGTTTCTTATAGTCCCATTTATCCTCACAACTATCCCAGGAGATCGAGAACGATAACTACAATGGAACCTCTGATCAATTAGGAGAGCTGTAAAAATCAATTGCAAAAATCAGATTTTTAAAAGGTGAGTCACAATCTGTGTCATTAGAGGTTGGCAGGCCAAATCTCGGTATCAATCTCCTCAAAAAGAGTTTGGCAACCATCAGATTGTCCGATCTCCGGGTGGGATAGGCCTTGACCCATTTAGAGAACAGGAAGACAGTCACAAGAATGTATTCAAGACCATTGTAAACTGGCATTTCAAAAAAATCTGCCTGGAGTCTTGTAAATGGGCCCTATTATTTGCCAGCATGACTCATAATAATGCTGGTCTTATTCCTCGATTATTTGTTTGACAAGTCAAACATCAGATTCACGAATCTTCAGTAATGTTTCTAAATATTGTATTTGCTCAATGCTTAGTTTAAGTCTTCACCATGGAATCTTTCCCTGCATGTGACTTACTGTGTATATACCTGGCCATGGGATGCAACATTGTGTCAGGAAATACATATTTGTATTCAGGAGTGATTTAGAAGTCCTGGTATTTTTTCTTGTAACCCAACATTTCCCATTTTTCTTTCTCGTCTTCTGGAGCTTACCCTTGAAGAACTCTCAATTTACTCTTGTTTTTTCTTCAAAATTTGTTTATTCAGCTTTCTCAAAGACGAATACAGATTGCAGCATAGCAGCGTCTTCACATGTTCAACAGATACAATAGCATTCAGAGGTGGGTGGGGCGGCAGTTTCCAATAAGGAAAGGATTCCAAAATATATCATCGTAAGCTGAGCCAAGGGAAGCGAAGCTACAAACCTCCCCGCCTATTGAATTATCATAATTCCTGGTAAAGTGGCATGTGCAGAGAACAATAAGACCCCAATCCATTTCCAATCCCACTCCCGTATTCAAGTAGAGGGGAACACCTACAAAACTCTTAATTTACTTAAAGAAATATGAACTATATTTAACAAGTAACTCGCATTGTTGTTCACCATAGAATTTCCTTTGGCTTCATCTTGTTCTGCTCCTTGAATTGCTGCCTCATTCTCAAGTGCACAATATCTGGCCACCTAATCAGCATATTTAGTTCCAAGAGTGACAATATCATTTCCAGCCTTATGGGCAGCACACTTGACTACAGCAATCTCTTTTGGTGGTTTTATTGCTTTATATAAATAAAGTTAATAGAGACTGTTCCTGGTGGGATTTCCAGAAGATGTCATGAATCCCCTATGTGACCACATTCAACCAAAATCATGGACCACTCCAAAACCATAATGGCTGCCTGTATAAATTGTAACATTCACATTTTCTGACAGGCAACAAGCTCTTATCAGTGCAACTCTTCCACGTGTGCTGAAGTTACTGCTGAACATACTGCATAGGCAGGCTTCTAAGCTCCATAAAGATCCCTTAAACAGGAACCATCAACAAACAACGTCAGATCAGCCATTTTAGGAGGAATTTATTTTTAATATCTGTGCTTAATTTGGTACATAATTCTATGACACTGATGCAGTTGTGCTCTGGTTCATCATTATCATCGTATCTGCTGTTTTTATCTTCACAGCTTTTGTTTGTAATTGGTAGCAATGTTGCAGGGTTTAAGAAATTACTTCTTCTGATTGAGATGTTTTCAGCTGCCAGTATGACTTGTTCATACCTGGCCAGTTGACTGTTTGTCATATGCTGAGTTTGTGCAGGAGTCAGCAAAATCTCAAACAATACATTTAATGTATGTTCCATCACAATTACTTTGTTTAATTACAGTGCAAACAGCTGCACCTCCTTTTACACAACCAAGAAGACTTACAGATACTGGATCCAACACATATGATAGATAGGCCACAGGCCTCATAATTCCTCCGTGTTTTTGTGTTTCGTTTGCAAGTGCACACCTGCCTTTCTCTTGACAGAAAAGTTAAAATTTCACATTGTAATCAGCCATTTTGAGAAGAGGGTGCATTACACAAACGTTCTCTCAACACCCGGATGGCCTCTTAGCATTCTTCATCAAATGGTACCGTATCTTTGATATTACTGTGGGTCAGCCTTACTAAAGGCTTTGCAATCCAGGAAACGTTTAAAATTCACAGACAACAGTAGCCAACAATTCCCAGGAACATCCTCACCTCACTCTCGGTGGTAGGAGGATTCATTTTCAGAATTGAAAAAACTAGTTCTTTTGAGACTTTCCTTGTTCCTTGTGATGTGATGCCAAGATAAACCACCTCCTTTTTATAATACTGCATTTTTGTAGGGAAAGCCTTGTGACCATTGTCAGCTAAATGATTCAACAGGGCAATTGTGTCAAGTTTACAGTCTTTTTTAGATGCGACCAGTAGGTCATCAATATATTAAATCAGGAATGAGTAATAGGGCACCCTTAAATTCTCTAGAACTTTCTTTAGGATTTGACTAAAAATTGAAGGACTTTTAGTATACCCTTGTGGAATTCTACACCAAACGAGAACTTTATTTTGAAATTAAAATGCAAATAAGTATTGGCTGTCTTTGTGGAGGGGAATAGAGAAGTCTGCTTGGCTTAAATCAGTGACTGTATATCATTCTGCATCTGATGGAATCTGGAATCGAAGCCTGATTCAGTACCACTAGCCAACATGGGAGCACTATTTTATTTATCTTTCTCAAATTCTGCTTTATTCTCCATTTAACACTCAGTTTGGTTTCTGCATTCCCATCAAGGGAGAGTTGCAAAGACTACAAAGCACTTCCTGAAAAATTCCCTATTCAATTATTTTTTCAATGACAGGACTCGCTCCTTCTTCTGCATCTCTTAAAAGTATGTTTTGTTAAGTTGTGGGAAAAATAGCATTGGGTTTTACATTTATCTTAATGGGTTTTGCACTTTTTATTAATCCTATCTCTTCTCCAGAGAAATCCCACACCTCTTATTTGACAGCATGTCTTAAATCCAGAGGTGAATCATCTTTGGTCAGGATTGAGAACAGCTGGACTCTTGAATCATGTGATTTAATTTTGAGTACAACATTTTCATCTTGGATTTCAATTGCAACACCATCTGGTGTACAATAAATCACAACAGTTCATTTTTCAAAGCAAGTCTCTGCCCAACAAGTGAAGGAAGTGACCCGAAAAGGGCCACCCGGGTTATCTACAACCTCCTACACGCATTCTACCAAATGAAGAGTCGGTCAGACAGTAGAGAATACAAACAGTTATTTATTAGCAATACTCTGCAGAGGAGTCCAATCTGACCTGCACCCTAAGATGTCTGCCGAGGGACTGACCCCCCAATAGTCTGCAACTCATAACCATTCCTCCCAAGAACCTCCAACCACGCCCACAGTGGAAAGTTACCGGCTTAGGCCGAACATGAACAAAGGAGGCACAGAAGGATGGGCAACCACCTGCCAGATGGCACACTATCACAGTTTCAAGGTTGCGGTGCTGGGTCTCAGCGTCTCCTACCGTGGGAGCAGGACTACACACACACGGATAGGTATGCGAGGGCAGAATGGCCTATTTATTAGTAAGTCGGAAAGCAACCTTGAACAGGAAAGAAAATAATAACTAAATACAGTGTTCTGCTAAGGCAAGCAATACGAATAATGATACCTAGTTCAGGCACAGTCTAATAGGGATTACGAAATACAAAATGGAGTCACACTCGCTAACTGAAGCTTGCACATTGCGGGGATAACTCAGTGGGTTGCATAACGTAAATACGAGTGGTGCCTAATTTAGCCGCACACTGCTAACCTAATATAACATGGAACGAGTGTATAGCGAGAATGGGATTTTCAAACCTAACAGACCCTCCTTTTAGCAGTGGAGGCTAAATGCTTTATTGGCGCTATCCGGTAGGGTCTTTACAATTCTAAGCAGGGGAGAATGAAAATGCATAGTCACTCAAATTGTAAAGGAAAACAAAGCAGTACAAATGTATCAAGATCACTTTAGTATTCAAAAATACCCTCATCTATCAGCATCGTATCCTGTATGTCTTGCATCATCATAGCAGAGTCTTTATTATCTCGTCCTGGCAATTTGGGGGTAGGTGTGAGCTTGCTCACGCAATAGGGGCAACATGCTGGAAGGCAATTGCCACATAGACAGCACATGAAGATGACACCTGCGATAGCTACTAGGAAAAGAAGTATCTTCCAACCCCAGGATGATATTAGACCCCAGAACCACCCTGTCAAGGACCATGAACCATTGTCCTGATGAATATCAGATGCAAGCCTATGCAGCTTCTGGATAGCGGAATATACATTAGGGGCGTGATCTGGGATGAAGACGCAGCAGCTGCTGCCGAGGACGCAACAAGCTCCACCCCTATCTGCAAGGATGATGTCTAAAACCATCCGATTTTGAAGAGCAACGAGCCTGGTAGCCTGGAGCTCAGCAGTAATATTACTGAGTATGCCCGCTGTAGTATTAATGACCCCTTCCACAACCCTGGTGAGGCGACGAATACTAAGACTGTTATACATAGGTCCCCAAAAGGGCACTACACCCTTCATGGCATCCATGAATTGCTGTAAAGTGGTGTCCGTCTGATCAATATCTGCTGTGTCAATAACTCTCCTCACCCGGGACAGGTATATGCTTCTCCGCTGTAGTCTGTGGTCCTTGTGATAATTGGAGGGGGCAATATAAACAGGAGGTAAAAGAAACGAGACATAACACCGGCCAGACCATCCCCTAGGGAGCCATGTATAAGCATGTGTTCCACAGACAAAGTATACATTAGGAGGCGTGAGTAAAGGCGGGCTACTAGTAGTGTTTAATCGATATGTGTAAATACAGCCGCTCTGTCCCAGCAGAATGTTCCCAAAACCTTTGACACAGAAACTAGCTGCAGTATCAATCACAGGTACGGGCATGACTGTGTCTCTAGTGATATTTCGTGCATGAAAACAGTGAAAGTATTCATAGACATTGAATCCCTGAAAATCCAACATTTCATCTTGCAACCATGTGACATTTTTGTGATTGTCGTATACTTTCATGCACGCATTGGGATGTAAGGTACCCTCCTTTCCATCTGTTCCCGGAGTATAACCCTGGTGTACTACTATATATTCCAGAACTGTCTCATAATCAGACTCCGTGATATTCATAGCGTCAGCTTGATAATGAATATACACCATGGAAAGTAACTGGAACCACGCCTCACAGCTACCTAAGTACGACAGGGGTAAGGACACTAATAGATCATTCTTGTGCATAACAGAGGGGAGTAACCCAAACACCCAGCAATTCGTTGTATTAGTCGTATTGTGAACCTGATGTAACATCTGCACAAAGGCATTGTCAACATATGTCTGTCTATGTCTTTCCTTATGCGGGGTCAATGTGACAAACAGGTGCTCGGGTGGAACCGGGGTAGCCCCTATCAGAGTGTGTACTGGATGTTGTTCTTCTAAATACCACACCACCCCAAACAGTATGATCATTACAATGAGCAGGAAAGTCACCACTACTATCTTACTCCTCGTAGACCAGTTAGACCAACCAGGACCATTATGCTCTAGTGGAGGGGCCTCTAGGGGCTGTTCCTCCCTCATGACTGCATGGCCAAATGGGTACATAGAAAAAGCTTTAGGAATTGGAGCCACAAAACACAACCGACCAGAGGGGTACAAGTCACCCAGCGTCCTTCTAGAGCCTCGCTGGTAGGCTCCTATTGTTCATCAACGACATGGCTATGCAGCACTCCCTCGATGGGGCTGCCGATTGCAACCCTTGCTGGAAACAAATCCTTCTTCTTTCAGGATAGGGCACCCTCCCTCCAGGGCAAGTACCCTCAACGATCCTGTCCAGTGTCCAAGGCAGTGCACCTGTTCAGCTCACCCTACTCTATCGCAGGCACCTTAGACACAGTACCCGCACCCTGGTCTCGAGTCCTTCCCTAACTGCTAGACTGTCCCTCCGGTGCACTGTCCTTTTTCCGGGGGCGTAAATTATACCTGGTGACTCCAGGCACTGTTTCGTCAACAAAAAGGGGGTGAAACTCAGGATCAGATGGGCACTGAGACTCAGACTCTTGTGGATCAGAAGTGGGAGAAACTGGGGTGGCCCCTATCTGCGAGGGAACCGCCTCGAGCAGGGTAGCATCACTCTCCTCGTCCGTCTGCGCCCGCCTCAGCCAGGCGTCAGAGAAGGGAACAAAACGGGGCACCCGTTCCCCTTCCTGGTCAGCAATGCCCTCAAGCACCCACTTGTCGTAGGGAAGTGGGAGAGGGACCTGCTTACAGTGAGTTGCGTGCCCCCAGTGCTTCCGGCCGTCGAGCTTCACCGCGCTGCGGGTGGCAAGGAGGACCAATAGTGGCCCTTTCCAACGAGGCTCCAGGCAGCTCTTCCTCTGGAAGTTCTTCACCAGAACATATTCACCGGGCTGCAACTGATGTCCGGGCCCCTCTGGTACTGGTCGCAGTGTCTCCTGGATCTGCTGACGAAGAGAACAAAGATCTTTAGTCAACTCATACAAGTAGTCCACAAGTAGAGGGTACTCTATTTCGGAAATACGCTTGGGCCTTGGGACGCCCCAGATATTAGCAGGGCGGCCAAAGACCACTCATAAGGTGACAACCCTGTCATAGAATGTGCGGTCGCCCTGGTAGATAACAAAGCTAAAGGCAACGCATCTGGCCATCGCAATCCTGTACTTTCTTGTATTTTTGCTAACTTCAGTTTGAGAGTACCATTGTACTTCTCAACCAAACCAGCTGACTGGGGGTGGTTAGCTGCATGGAACTTCTGCTGGATGTGCAACCCCTTGCACACCAACTGAATCACCTTCGAGTTATGACTTCCGTTGTCACTCCAGATCACACGTGGCAATCCATAGCGTGGAAAGTACTCCTTTACGAGTGCTTTCGCCGTCGCCATAGCTGTATTCTCTTTAGTGGGGTAAGCCTCAATCCATTTACTGAATGCACAAATCACTACCAGTACTTCAAATTGTTAACTCGTTCCATTTCGATGAAATCCATCTGGAGGACCTCGAAAGGGAAGGAAGGCGGTGCAAAGTTACCTGAGGGGGTAGGAGTACCTTTCCCAGGATTATGTGTCATGCAAATCATACAGTGTTTCACTAAATGAGTGGCTACTCTGGAAATATTGTCGTTCTGCCACACTGGGTCCAACACCTTGCATATTCCCTTGGCGCTAATGTGGGCTGGGCCGTGGGCCATGGTAACCACAGGGAGTACATAGGCGTTAGGCAGCATCCACCGCTGCTTCTCGGACTTATCAGTCCAACACCCATCCTCATCCAGACGCCCTGTACTCTCCTGCCATATTGCCAATTCATCTAAGGTCGCCTCACTCTGTATTTCCTTAACGTTTTCTAATGTGTCCTCGAACATTCCATTATCTGGGACTCACCTCGCAGGACCTGCCACAAACATATTTTTCATTTTTGATCTAGCTGTCTCTTTAGCTGTCTGATCTGCAAACGCATTACCTTTCCCTACATTATCTGTTATTGCTTTGTGGGCACTACATTTTATTATTGCTAACTTATCGGGAAGTGTTAGGGCTGACAAAAGTCTATGTATCAATGGGCCATTGTGTATTCGCAATCCATGTGAAGTCAAATACCCTCTCTCCTCCCAAAGGGGCCCAAAATTGTGGGCAACCCCAAAGGCGTACTGGCTGTCAGTGTAAATATTGACAGTCAGTCCCTCGCTCAACTCGCAAGCCCGAAGAAGGGCAACTAACTCTGCAGCCTGGGCTGATTGGTACAGGACACTGGATGTCTCAACTACAGTACGCAACGTTGTAATTGCGTATGCTGCAGTGGTGGTGCCATCTGGTAATTTAAAACAAAAGCCATCGACATATAGTTCCCCTTGGGTGTCAGATAGGGGAACATCAGTCAATTCTACCCGTCCCTTCGTCTCCTCTTCCGTTCTGTACACACAATCATGTGCATCCGTGTCATTACTCACCGAAGGGAGGGGTAGTAACGTGGCTGGCTTCAGAGTGGCACATCTTTTGATGGTAATGTGCGGCAAACAAAGTGAGCTCATATCCAGTCAGACGCGCACTAGTAAGGTGCTGCGTCTTTGTCTTGTTCAAAAGCGTATCCACAGCATGGGGTACCATTACTGTGAGGTCAGTGTCAAGAACGAGCCGTGCCGATTGCCTGATAGAAACCGCCACCGCCGCGGCAGCTCTTAGGCAGCTCGGGAGCGCTCTGGCGACATTATCCAGAATGTCAGAAAAATAAGCGCAGGGTCTTTGCTTACCACCAAAACCCTGTGTTAAAACAGAGCGTGCAACCATCCACCTCATGTACGTAAAGCACAAAAGGCTTCTGGTAATCAGGAGTACCAAGCACAGGAGCAGAGCAAAGTGCAACCTTTAATTGCTCAAAAGCTTGCTGGCATGCAGATGTCCAAGGCAGGGGTTCATGCACTTCTTGGTGGTCAGGTAAAGGAGGGGTTTCGTTAGTAAGGAATAATTGGGGATCCACTGGCGACAATACGAGGTAATGTCAATAAACGCACGTACTTCACGCTGGGTCTTGGGAACAGGCATATTAGTGATAGCAGCTATGCGTTCAGGTGTTAGTCCGCGACCCTCCTTCGACAGTAGGTGACCTAAGTAGGTGACCTCCTGTCGACAATATTGAAACTTGGAAAGGGACATCTTATGGCCATGGTGTGCCAAATGCAGCAGCAGTTTAACAGTGGCGTCCTTACAGCCATCTTCAGTATCAGAGGCCACAAGGAGGTCGTCAACATACTGCAATAGCGCATTACCAGGAGGAAGTACCAAAGAATCCAATTGACTTTTTAAAGCTTGGCTATAAATACTAGGACTTTCTGTATAGCCTTGAGGAGCACGACAGAATCTAAAGCTCCTGCCGGCTAGGGCAAACCCAAACAGATGTCTGCTATCTGTATGGATCGGAATACTAAAGAAAGCATAGTACTGCCATCCCCTGTTTTCGTTAAAATAGTTCCTTTTGTGCTGATCATACGATGCATTTTCAGACTGCACCTCCCCTCGGCCTCCTCCTCCTCTACCGCGCCCCCTAAAACCGCTCCCTCTCGGGGCCTCGACTTTCTGCAACAACTCCGGACACTCATTTCGCCAATACCCCTCCTTTTTACAGTACGCACATTGGTTGTACCCTACGGGCACACCGAGAGTACTGTTCCTGTCCGACCGGGACCCTCGCTGAGCCGGTCCCGAACCTCTACCCCTGCCATTTCCCCTTGTCACTTTCTGCATCAGCACCCTCGTCTTCAATTCCTTGGACTTTTTCTCTACCTTCTCTTTGTCCTCATTCTCCCTATGCTCCTAGTACTGTGCCATACTCAAAATTACTGACGGGGATGATGTAGTCCAAGTACTTTCCAAAGCCTGCAACCTAGTCGCAATCTCAGGAAGCAAATTAGTGACAAATCTGTTAACGAACAAACGAACACCACCCTCCTTTGACAGATCTTGGCCACTAAAATCCCAAAACACCCCTTCAAACCTAATAAAGAAATCAGACACACTTTCATCCTTCTTCTGACGACACGCAGTCAACTTGTCCCAGTCCACTCGTCTCGGCGGGATGAGGGAATGCATGTAGGTAATAATACGCCCCGGCAAAGCTAACAGCTCCACCTTCGGCTTCTCGCCGGGCTTGCGCTCCTTATCCCATGCCCTGATCTCAACCCATGTTCCACCTAGCTCTGTCACATGATCCTGCGTATGCACCTGCCTCCATATATCTACCGGTACCAACAGACCGAAAAATAACTCGATATCAGCTAATGTCATCACTGTGGAGGAGGCCGCCTCCATCAATTCTTTATAATACGCAGTTGGGTTTTTCCGAGGGTCCGGCAATTGACCCTTTAAGGATAATACCTCACTCCTCTTCCATGGACTGTAGACCCACTGTTCCTGAAAACGGGCTGCCACTAGTGGGCGAGTAACAATGTCATGGTCGTCTCGCAACTCTGGTATTTCGGGGTGGTAAATGGGATGAACTTCCCTCATGGGACACTGCGTCACTATCATCGGGACCTTCTTACACAATCTACCCCGATAACCCACTAATGTCGTCACATTACTGAAAACCTCAATAGGGGCCACATCTGTTGTATATACCCTGTCCCGAATGTCATAGATGATCTGCGGTGCAATACCCTTGAAACACTGTTCCCACCATCCTATCAACATAGCCGAAATATGCTTAAGAGCATGTTGCTGTATAAACGGCTCATAATCTTTCATCACGCTCCACACATCCTCCACACTATAAATCGGATTCCGAGCCTACTGTGCAGCTTGGTCAGCCACCATTCTCTTTTCCTCATCACCCACAGCAGAGCGCACCAACACTTTCTCCATACGGTCGCGTGCCGCTGCCCAATTCGCTCCATGCACTACACGCACAGGCGTCTCGGCAACTTGTAATGCCTGAGGTAACACACTCAGGGGAGAAGGAGCAGACGAAGAAACGGGCACCATCGCAAACAAAGACTGTGTTGTAGGAGTATGAGAAGGCGTAACCACAGATACAGAGCCAGGGGACAGAGTAGGAGAGCTGACGGCACCCGCCCCTGTAACTTGCGAAGGTGGGGAAGAAACAGGCGGGGCTGGGGCCGAAGTAGCAGAGCTGGAGGCAGAAAGACTAGGAATAGCAGAACCAGAGGCCGAATGCTGAGATGTTGGGATCATGGTGTATATCCGTTCAGGGGCATAAGGAGGTGAGGGTCGAGAATCTAGTAACTCTTCAACGAAATCATCACTTTCCTCTTGAGCAACATAACATTTATCACTCTGTAATTGAAACTTCCTATCTGCTCACTCTATGCCTTTCTCGATCTTTTCTCTATCATAGGCCATTGCTTTCTGCGTTATCGTTTGCGTGTGCCCCCTTCTAGCCTGCTTCTCTGCCCTCATTCGTCGCTGCTTGGCTTCCTTCTGCCATACCCTCAGAGAATCGAACATCGACTGCCTGCTCCTCTTCGCAAACAATTTGTCCTGCAAGTAATTCAACTTTTGTTCATCAAATGTACCAGTAAGCGGCCACTGTAAGTCAGCATTGTCCCTCGTATATTTATTCCACAACGTGCTAAACATAATAGGGCCAATGCAATGTTTGACGTATACATCAAAATTTGGGGTACCCTCCGGAGGCGCAGGCTGCCTCTCTTCCAATCGAGCCTCGGTGGAACAACACCGACACCCAAAACACCCTAACTTACTTAAACAAGGCATCTTAATATAAGACACATGCACTGTCCCTCATGGACAAATACGACATCAACCACAAAACGGTCCAAGACCACAGCAAACAAAAAGAACACAGTCCGAAAACTGCACTACACAGTCCGCAGACTGTACCAAGACACGACAGTCCAAAGACTGTTTCAAGACAAGAAGACAGGCTTCGGCCCCAGACCTTTTCAAGAATAGACCGAATTTCCAGTTGGCCTGGCAGATTGCCTGCAAACAGTCCCAGACCTTTTCAAGAATAGGCCAAATTTCCAGTTGGCCTGGTAGACTGTTCACAAACGCTCTGTGCCTTTCAAGGGTCCACAAACCCACCAAGATCAAGACAAGACAGTCCGGAGACTGTACCAGACACAGCCCGCAGGCTCATGTCGTTCAACCATGGCGCCACATTTTCCAAGAATTCAAATCACTCACCTGGTGCACTCAGGTCGAGCAAGATTATTCTCCACTGCCGACTGTTCAGACCAAACGGTCAAATCCAAGGTTTCGCCTTCTCAGGATCCCAGCCGGTGACCCTAGACGAGGAGTCGCCCGATCAGACAGGCCGGGCAGCTGCGAGAACCAGGCTCGATCATGTGCCCATCCGACCGGACACAACCTCGACCCCACAACCCGATTACGGGCGAGTCGGGTCACCTTGCGGGGTCCCTGTTCGGGCACCAACTGAAGGAAGTGACCTGAAAAGGGCCACCCGGGTTATCTGCAACCTCCTACTCGCCTTCTACCAAATGAAGAGTCGGTCAGACAGTAGAGAATACAAACAGTTATTTATTAGCAATACTCTGCAGAGGAGTCCAATCTGACCTCCACCCTAAGATGTCTGCCGAGGGACTGACCCCCCAACAGTCTGCAACGCATAACCATTCCTCCCAAGAACCTCCAACCACGCCCACAGTGGAACGTTACCGGCTTAGGCCGAACATGAACAAAGGAGGCACAGAAGGATGGGCAACCACCTGCCAGATGGGTACACACTATCACAGTTTCAAGGTTGCCGTGCTGGGTCTCAGCGTCTCCTAACGTGGGAGCAGGACTACACACACACGGATAGGTATGCGAGGGCAGAATGGCCTATTCATTAGTAAGTCGGAAAGCAACCTTGAACAGGAAAGAAAATAATAACTAAATACAGTGTTCTGCTAAGGCAAGCAATACGAATAATGATACCTAGTTCAGGCACAGTCTAATAGGGATTACGAAATACAAAATGGAGTCACACTCGCTAACTGAAGCTTGCACATTGCGGGTATAACTCAGTGGGTTGCATAACATGAATACGAATGGTGCCTAATTTAGCCGCACACTGCTAACCTAATATAACATGGAACGAGTGTATAGCGAGAATGGGATTTTCAAACCTAACACAAGTTTACAGGACTTGAATTACACAGAATGAACTGATGATTATTTTCCATTGACCCTGTTATAACAGGGAAATCTGCTGCAGCTTTACAATCTGCTTATTACTGATTCACACAACTTGGACTCTTTTGTGGAGAGGGGTAGGTTTGGAACTTCTACAGAATAAACCATAGAATGGGTTAGCCCCCGTATCTATCAAGACAGAAGTGGGATGGCCATTGACTGTCAATATATGGACACTCTGGTCTACCCCCAGGACTACTCCAAGTAAGTAGTCCTTCTCCCCTCTCAGTCCCCGTCATTGGGAATTATTTTCCGGAGAAAACCGAGAGAAATCACTGCTCAGAATCAATGGATTCTGTTGTACCTTGGGTTATATGGCATTGTAATTTTAATATTTTGCTGCAACACTGGGGCTGTGATCATATTCATGCAAAACTGTTTCTGGTCATGCATGTTCTGCATAGGAGTTGGTTGGTCTGGGGCCAATGACTGTGTTTGTGTTTTGGCGAGGTATCTTAGTGTGAGGGCACATTGCCTCATAAAACTGAGATTCAATGCCATCTCCAATCCAGTGAATGTGGGCATTCTGGTAGAGGTGAAATTTCGGGGTGTCTAAAATTTCAGGGTTTGATTTGCATTGCTCTGGATTTGATCTGTATTTTGTTGACATTCCCGTTTACAGTGCCCGATTGTACCACAGAAATGACAAGCAGTGCTCTTCTTCAGTATGTCAATGTTTGCATTAATTCCAGAATTATTCACCGTCCCTCTTCCCCAACCCTGCATTTGTATCACTCCAATTCCCATTCTCACACCTTGCACTGAGGGCAACACATTCAGTTCAGCATGTTCAGATGGCATATAACCCTAATCAGAACCCATCAATTGGTTCCTGACATTCCTACTCTTCAAATTGCTTAGTCTTGGCAACCATTGGATTTTCTTTGATCCTTTTCTGCGTGGCATCAAACCACTCACTGCTGTATATGGAAGATTTCAAGATTTCATATGTACTTTATCTGCCAGCACATCACACATTGTTGAATATGAGAACTGAGCTCAGGATACAAACCCATGACAAAAGCAGAAACAAAACCACTAGCACTATCTTTCTGGGTATCTTCGACTCGACTATGCTTTTTGAAAATCTACATAAGTCTCTCATAGTAGGCTTGCACTGACTCTTTCTGCTCTTGTGAAAATCTCAAAATATTTGCCCAAATAATGTCTTTCTTTGGCCCCTTCTTTTTCAAATGCTCTATCACCTCCTTGCAGGTGGCCAAGCTGCAGCAACCTTACACTCAGACTACAAATTACTAGGACAGCAACAATTAATTCAAATCAGTCCAAAGCACTTTCAAAATGGTAGTCAATCTATGAACTTCCTTGTACCACTTTTCAGGTTCCTCTCACAATTTTGGAATATTTGTCCTAAAAACATAAAGATTAGCTCTTGTCCAAGGCCCACGCGCAGTGCCTTGTTGTTTCCAATTAAATCTGTGAGCCCTTAAGATTATTAGAACCAGTTTTTTTATTTCACCATTGGTCAAATTCATTTTGTTTTTTCTCTTTACATTTTTCATTTTACTGATATCTACCTCACACTCATCAGCCATTTCTTCATGTTTGTCATGTCCCTCATTTTCACGTGCAAATATTTCATTTCAATGACACTGTATGACAACAATCTGTTTAAGTCAATTGTCACTTGTAAAATGTCTCCAAATTAGATTTTTAAAAGCCCAACATTAATAACTCTCTCATTAGGAGGCTCTTCAATAACAGCAGTAGTAACAGGCAGATCAATTGGAACTAGAGAAACATCTGTAGTATCTCCACTAGTGCCCAGCAATGCTGTCATTGCAATCTCAGATGGGGCACTAGCTATTGTACTCTCAACTGCAGGTGCAGTTGGTCCCTGTGCTTGTACCCCCACAATATCTTCCGCTGCACCTGTCTGGTGCTACAGCAGGACCAGGCCCCTGTCTCTGTACTTCAGCTGTATACAGAGGAGGTCTGGAATTTTAAAGATCATTTGAAAAGTTATCCTCCTCATTGTTCTTGATTTTGTTTCTCTCTCTCTACCTTATCAGTTCTTTTTATCTTCTGTCTGACTAAAACTCTCACTCCCTCCATCATATCCTCCCTCTAGCATCCTTCCAGTCAACCACACTTGCTGTCAAGCCATTATCTAGAAGAATATTTTGCTTACTTAGACATTTTCTGTCTCTCCTTCTCTGTAGCCATCCGATCCCATTTGTTCAATACCTCAAACTGTACAGGTCTAGGTAGCGCCATTCTATAATCTATAGTTTGTCTGAGGAAATCTAGCTTTCTAATGTGAAAGGAACCCTTCCTGGAAACTGCAAGTCTGTCAGAAGCGTTATATTCATGCCATTCAGAAATGTAGGTACATATATAAAACCCTATGCCTGTCATCATTTTATATTCTCAGAAGGTAGTTTCTGGCCTTTGGTAGAAGATACACTAGCTGCTTTAGATTTTTTCAACACGGAACCCATTATGTTTGTTCAAAACAATCTAAAAATCACACAAAATAAGCTAGGGAGCAACAACCAATCTCTATGCCAAAGGTCAGCCAATTTCAGTGTGGCTGTATCAGCAACCAGCCAATGACAGCACAACTTTGTGGTGACGTCTCACCAGTCCCAGCGTGGTTCCCTGGCTTACTAACAAATCACAGTGCAACTTCTTTGTGAATGAGGAAAACAATATACACAACCTTTCTGAATGAACTCATAGTAAATAAACCAAAGTAATCCTTGTCTGCTCAACCTAAATAGGAGGAAAATGAGCAAGTTAGAATATGACAAATCTCACAATCGATAGAAACAAGAATGGCCACCCTTTTGGCACTGGTTAAACTCAATTTGCACAAAACAGATCCCCATCCAGTGGCAGTCTATGCCCGGCTAATATACTTACTCTTAGGAGCCAAGGATACCAAACTAAATTAGACACACAAACTCCTAGAAAAGGAATGTTAATTCAGAAAACCCTACCTGTGTGCATGTGGCACCTCGCAAAACACACTACCATATGCAGACAAGTAAAACCACAATATCTTGAGATCTTGGATTTCGACAAATCCAGTAACTAAAGCAATCAATATTGACAAGAAACCTTTTTAACACACAATTTATAAATAAGAATAAGACATTAAAACAACAGTGATCAAACCACCAATTGAACCCAGATTCAACATCACATAACCAAATACTTCACATACCGCATAACAATTCATCTGACAGAACAAGACTCAACACTTCAACAACACACCCAAAACACTCACAGACACAAGGATCATTCCGCCCTATTCATATTTATAATCCAAATCATTCAGGAACAGCACTGCAAGTCGGGTTCTCTGCAAAATCCTCCAGCATAATCCACACTGGAAAATCCACTATCACTAAGGACTGGGCAAAAAGGGAATTTTCTAAAGAAGATAGGAAGTGCTGTTTTACGTGCAACCACACTCTGCTACCAAAAACTATGAGCATGGGTAACCCTGAAATTTTAGACACCCCGAAATTGTACTTCCACCAGAATGCCCACTTTCACTTAATCGGAGACGGTGTGGCACCTCAGTTTCAATGGGCAATATGTCCCTGCGTTAAGGCACCTCCCCAAAACATCAAAATCAGGAAAATACAATCAAATTGATAAATGGGGTCACTCAAAAATTGAGTTCTAGATCATTGGAAAAAGTTAAAATATTTGATATCAGAATTCAAATAAGCGGTACAGAGTCAGTTCCATGAAGGATCTCAATGAAATTATACAGAAAATACAAAAATCAGAAATTATTGTAAGTCCCAAATGGGCAGCAAAATCGGGAAAGAAACAGACAGCTTAATAAGAAAGGTCTTCCGGCTTACCCCCTAATCCAAGGGTTTTCACACCTTATTTTCTCATTTGAAATTACGGAATATGCAGACTCACTTGTGGTGTGAGCAAATGTAGCATTTCTCCAGCAAATCACTTGAAAAACCTTAAAAATAAATGTCTGATTGCCTTAACACTCAAGCACTGTCTCACTACATGAATAACTATTCGGCACCCTCTATGCTAATGTCGCCTGAAGATGCTAGAACAAAACGAGATACATGAACAATAATGTGTTATATAAATGAATAGGCGCAGTGAACCTGTGGAAGGACCTTGGTAATGTATCCAGTTGTGACTGAAAGTTCATTAAGAGCAGTATAACAGTAACTATGAAAATAAACCAGTACATCTCAGCTTGACTGCATGCTGCAGAGTTTGTGACGTGAGAAGTGGATGGGGGACGGGAGGAGACATCAGTGACAGGAGTGGCTTCCATCTTGGAAAAGGCGGCATTTATGTCTAAACTGAGGCCTAGGTAATACATAGCAGGAAAACACACTTCTACACATCATAGAGAATTCATTTCAAAAGCATCAGTGTATTCAGGCAATCAAGTGTGGAAATACATTTGTTTTGTTCATTGTTAATGATGCACAAAAATATAAATGCATAAAAAACTTTAACATTACATAAAGGGGACCAAGACTGAAAAGACGTGCGCTCTTAAAGCGATGAGTTGATTAAAAAAATAAAAATCCAACCAGAATGTAGAGGGTGGACTAGTTAAAAAGGTCTGCATTGCCATAGTCTACCCTGATGGATACAAATACATTAGCCACCATCATATAGTGAGTAAAGAGGGAGAAAGGAAAGATTATTTAAAGCATACTCTGAAAAAAGCAAACACCACCAAGTTCACCTGAGTAGCCAGACAAAGGTATTTTTAGGTTTGAGGCACAGGTTCTTTAGAGGGGCCACTGTGACTAGGTGACAGCTATGGGAAATGGCAATCTGAGGTGTTCTGAGATGTTTGGATCCAACAAGGCTAACACTCTTTAAAATAAGGAGCCAAGAACCGCTGGTCCTGATTCAGATAAAGACTGAGTTGGTTGTCATTGAATTAGGGCTAGACCGGGATGCAAAATTAGCACACACAGGGCACCAAATATTGAATATGGGTGCTGAACATGATCTACAACTGCGAGGAATCCTAGGGAACACTGCATGTGATAAGCGAGCTCTCAGGAAAAAATGTTAGGAGTGAAAATGCGACAGAGTGGTACATAACAAACGACCAAAGCCAGACCAGAGCCTTCCTGGTGCTGCATGCAGATGCAAGATGCAGGACCATTATTCTATCATCGAAAGAGTATTATTCTGTCCCCACGGAAACGTTTGGTATAACTATGTGGCAGTCATCCAAGAGGGTGATGTGCTCTAACTCTTCCCCTTTGGCTTGTCTGAAGGCTGCTTGCTTTGTCTCTAGAAACCTGGCCTAATCAGTAGCCATAAAATCATGTCATTTTTTAACCATCTTTCCTACATTTGGAGTTGTGAAATAGACCTGAAGTTAGCCAGATCTCCAGGATCAAGCAAAACATTTTTTGTCACTGGAGTACAGTAACTCTTTTAAGCCATTTGTTTTATCAGTCGGAAATTAACAATATGGAATATACATCAGGGCAGGAGCCACCACTAAGTTTAGAAAGCAGAAAATCCTTTTAGGACAAGGGCCAGTCAAAGACCCTGATTTAATTTCTTTAAGTTGCAAGAATCTTTCTTTAAGTTGCATCTCTGAAGGCATTGTAAAGCTACGCAGAAATTTCCATAAAATGTGTCCTGCTTGGATAGCCCCCTGTGACAGTGGAATACCCTTCCACCCAGACGGTGTGAGAGTGAGGTTTATTCTCTTATTCCCATGGTTTTACTTGTCTGGAGATCTCTGATCTCTGTTCAGAGTGCTTGTGATGTTTCAAAGGCAGTAGAAAGGGCATGGGCTTCTACGAGGGGAGGTAAAGCAGAAGTCTTAAAGCATCACTTTGTAGTAGCGCTAAGCTACTATAAACGTGTACAGAAAGTACCTTTGTCAGTGTGTGAGGGGCATTTCAGTCAGCAAAAGCTGTTTTGCCTGGAGCATTGTAAATCCTATCACCGCTCCTAGCAGTAGAAAAGGAGGCGGGAGCTCCCCCACAACTGAAAAATGAAAGTAGTGCTTGCTATGAGCCAGAGGCTTCTTAAGTTGGTGCCCCAAAGTAATCAATTGTTTTTTAAAGATCTTTTTATTAAACAGTTGCTCGGTACACATCAAAGTATGCATTTGTTGACAATAATATGACACTTAAAGATGGAGAGGCATTACATCATGACATTTTCAAGCATTGGTAGACCGAAAACAAATCACATTCAGTTGTAAGTGCAGAGAAACATTATTGACTTCAATCACTGTTCGAACCACAATATCCCCTCCCTCCCCAGACCAGGCCTTAATGTTTCCCTATATAAGCCCTATTTGTCCCAGATTTTCTCATATTTTCTAAGCTAAAGTAATCAAGTGTGTCTTGACAAGACATTTTAATGCTACAGTGGATTGTATTACTGTGCACAGTCTAATTCAGCTTAAGAAAGTTGCCTAATGTATTTCAGTCTTCTAGTTCAGTGTTCTGCTGCTTAGTCAGTGGTGAACTAATAGTCCTTTCAGCTTGACTCTCCTGACCTGAAGTGGTTGGCTCAGGAAAAGTTCATTTAAAGCTTCCAAACATTTTCCATTAAAAAACCCAACTGTTTTGGTCTTCATAGGTAATGCAATAACCATAGCAGAACCTTGAAGAAGGATGATAATGAAAGTAACAACCACATGGCTAAACCATGTGCATGTAGATCTCTAATGTTCAGACCCTGAGGTATAAACAAAGAAATCAAGGATGAATCCTGCTTTATATGTAAAAATGCTCAACATCTATGACCGGCCTGGAGAGCTTAAGATAGTATTATAATGCCTGTGCCTGGCAGGGATTCTGTGTCAATTAGAACTACAACCAGGACACAGACAAGAAGCATTTGACTTAGTAATTCTGTGAATCCTACCGCAATATATATGAAACAAAGAATCAAAGATACACCTTGCTGAAGAAGAAGCTGAAAATTGCCATCTCAAACTAGAGATTCATGGCAACTGTGGTAGAAAAACACTATCATCATAAAAAGATGTTCTCAAAAATTCATAAAACTACCTCTTTGCATGAGGCATACCTACCTGACTGATACTGCAACTGCCATACTTAAATCTAATGCATCGCCAGGAGTGAATTGTTATTGGTTGGAACAACTTGGAACACTTCTTCAGCTCTAGAAATCCTATACATGTTCACATTCTTCGAATTTTACGTCCAGGTTGTGATAGAAATTGTACCGAAACTGAGCATTAGAGATGCCAAAGACTTTATCATGCACCCTCTTTCCTGCTCTTTGTGTATTCGATGTATGCCTCTTCTCTTAATTCAACTTTTCCATCTCAAAAAGAAACAGGGCTATCTCGTCGTCCCGCTTTATCAATCAAAAGACCACAGTATTGTGCCTATTTTATTAATTTTAAGAATATGGGTTGTGGTGTATTTCTGTTGTCTTTACCATGTGCACCTCTCTTTGAAATACCTCACCCTGAAACCTGTCAGAGGAGGTATGATTAAAAAGTGCAAAATCATTCAGATCTGTGTTTTTGACCCTAACCTTGGAACCTACACCAGCCGCCCTGAGCACTGACTGTTCTTTCATTCTGACCCTACCACTGTAAATGCCTCTGCAATCATATTCAGGCTTAGATCAACCGTGTCTTTTTTTATCAGGAGTGATGGTTTCAACTTTATTAGCAGAAGATCCTTACTGCACCACAGATGTTCACTGGGGTTCTGGTGGCAGGTTCAGCCTATCTGGACCGCCATGAGGTTCTTGTGTACCACTACATGGAGCCATCACTGCCAGTGAGAGTCTGTGAGCCAGAGCCAATCATCATAAAATCCCCAATTCAATGGGGCCAGTGTAGAAACTTCACTGAATAGAGCCTTTGGTCTAATGGAATATATGATGGCCTTGAAGGGCTTCATACTGCACTTCCAAAGGCATCAGTTCATCCCGAGTTCCAAATATATAGACAGCTGAATAAAGGTTATTCAGCTGACATGACTCAATAAACAGCTAATGCCATCAGCTCAGTGGGATCAGAAGTCAGACCCATGAATGAGAAGCCTCTCCTCTGCACTGCCAAGCAGTGCTCCATCTGCAGACCCCTAGGTAAACCTTCTGATTTCCATAGCCTGACTGTTCTTCATTACCACTTACTCGACAGAGAAAGGATGAGGTCTACTGGTATTGACTATTATATCACTGCCTGGGGTGTCATTCATTCTGCTGCTACAGGGGAAGCGATGCTCGTAAACATTGAAATGGCATGTGTTCTACCTGAGCAAGTAGAGGTATATCTAGTTAACTGACCTGTGCTATGGTCTTGGAAATGTAGTAATGGGTGCTCGGACAGATCATCTCCTTGGTCTCCGTTCTAGTATTGAAAGATAATGCAGAGGAGAGCAGGCTGATCAATACTCACAGGAATCGAAACCTAGTTCAAGGGCATCAGATCTCTGTGTCAACCAGAACAACACTAAATACACCCATAGTGTTAGCCTCGGCCATTTTGCTGACTAGTGCAATATCTGACTAAGCACAACACCATATGCAAGGGTCACATGACAAAACTATATAAGCTGGCCCTTGTTCGACCATGAGGCGCTGGGAGTGGAGAAATGCCATGTAGCAGAGGAGCTGAACTATAGCACCTATCTATACCAAGCAGCTCTTGCTGAAGGTGCTCTGCTCACTGATGTGCCACATCTCAAACTTTGTACTGGCCCTCTAAACATTGTCTGGCTGATGCACCTCGAGAGGGTGGCATCTCTGGCTAGGGATAAGCACCCATTGGACACTGACCTGAGTTGCCTCAACTGTGGCAATGAACTACGGTACTAGCAGCCGTGGAAGCCGATGGCTGCCAAGAATATATCAGATCAGCTGGATTCAGGAGATTTTGCATTGGGGCCCAGGAGCTGGGAGATGGAGAGAGCTACCCTGGCACAGACATACAAATACACATATGCATCGCTGGCCTGGTACCATTTAAAGGCGCAAAGATCTGGCTGTACCAGGATCCGTCCCCTATTATCCTCCAAAGGAGGCAAGTGTTCAAACAAGTCGCCAATCACCTACTTGAGAAGAGAGTCAAATAAAGATGTGACCACCTGTTCCGGCTAATTTTTATCTGGAACAACAAGACTCACTTGATGTGCATCCTGGGCGAGGCATACAGGATTGTAGAGCTGGAGATGGTGTTTGGTGCGCCACAGTCCTCAGCCGTGACCGCCAAGAGAGTACAATTCAGCGTTATGGCAGATGGGCGGCGAAACCCGCGAGGACAACAGTACATGGAGGAAAGCAGAAGAGAATGGGAGACTATTTGTAGCCAACTACAGGGAGCTGACATGGGAGCGGACACAGAGTAAGAGGGCTATCACCCTAGGGCACACATTTTCTGAATATAACTTACCATGACAAGCAAGCTGCAATTTCAAAGCAATGTCCTGAACCCGAAAGAAGTTAGTTTCTGTTATCTCAGAGTCAGAACGGGAATGGCGAACTACGACCATGGACATAGGCACTCTTCTGGATCTGACGGCTCCTCCAACACACAATGACCAGTTATTCTTTTTTCCATGTTGGGATTTGTTTAGTTATAGTTGTTATCCCCCGTTTTGTGCCCTTTCCCACTCCCCTTCACAGAGTCCAACTAAGTTACATTAAAAAAGGAGGGGTTCAACGCAAGTGTTTCAACCAGCCACCACCTCTTAGGATAGTTTTGGTCTCACGCTATAATAGAAGCATGGCCACCACTCACCTATTAAGATACTGAACCTCAACCTACGGGGCCTTAGCATCCCGGCAAAGAGAATAGCAATACTAATTCAACTAGTTCAGTTAAAGCAGCACGTTTTATGGTCGAACTCCTCCCCACATGGCAAAGACGTGGCTTTTCGATCACCTATGTTTGGCAAGGGACTGGAACATTAATCTGTCAGTGTACTGCCTTTCCCTTTTGAATACTTAGCTTACACACTTAACTGTATGAGGCCTCAGCATTTCGTGTCATGATAGCCCTTATGCAGACCTCCAGGAAGGACCCTGCCAGTTCACCTTACGAGTAAGATGCCTTTTTGTTACTGAGCACTAGAGGGAGAGGACTGTCCATCTGTCCTACCTTGTTAATGACCATCTTTCTTTCCTCCATTTTCATACAGGCAAGGGTAGCCAAATTATTTTGCTTTGATTGTGGTGTAACAGAAACTCCCCAGATGACCTTTTGTTTTCAACTGAAGCAGTGTGGTGCCATTCTGTTGTCTTTGGCACCTGTGCTGAAGGAAGCCCATGCACTAGGAGATTGAAATCTTGTTCTCAGTTCTTAATTTGTGAAAGTATACATGCTGAAGACTAACGTTTTGGTCATGAGCCAGTGGCTGGCGCTATTGAACATCGGCGTGCTCAATACTAAGACTCTGTGGTCTTGATGCCACCCCATGCCACTTTAATCCACCACCAGGCGCTCCCTGCCTCTTTATCTCACCCTTGCAGGTTCTTTGTATTCCCTGCTCTCTCCCTTTGTGACGGTTTTGTCTTTCTCTTCCTCCGTCCTTTCCCATTTTGTGTTTTTCTCTCTCTTGCTCTGGATCAAAGTCTGTTGAGTAAAAAGAAGTGCCAGTCCCCAAAATGTTGTGTCTGTTGGTCCCACCTGCAACAACTGGCTCCAGTTATTCACTGCTCATCCTACCCGTGTGTTAATTTAATCTCCCCTCTTTGAACTCACCAGAAGCAGTGATGTTAGATAAGGATCTGCCATTTTAGGTGCTCTCTCTGTCACCCCAAGAGTGATAAAACTGTTGTAACCAAGTATTGCAGATTTTTCTCCTATCGCCATTCTGAACTATGGAACATCTAAAGAGCTTTGAAGAGGAAAAATATATTTAACTCAGCAGAGATTTGTTGTCTACTCAAAGAATTACCATTGTGCCAAGGTTAAGCAGATTTATTTGTTTCCAAACACTACTCCCTCCAGAACACCCAATTTTTTTTAGGCTTTCATGTCAAATCTGTAAGAGTCAAATCGGCTTCAGTTGGTTTCCTTGGCCTGGGCTCCTTGTTGCCATACTGTGTGCCTTCCAGATTGATGTCCCCTGCATGCTTCCTGCAAGGATTACCTGCTGGGCACAAAAACGTGATCAATAAACTATATTGACGTATGGAACTACAGAACTTTAGTCTAGTATATGCTAACCTCGTCATGCCTTCCTCCCATTAGCTTCTTGCTTTGTAATCTTTCCACCCCATAGTACATGGACTCGACTGGGCATAAGAATGAGTAACTTTGGAGCTGTCCCTTTTGTAACGCCGTAGCTGTGGCGCATTAACGCCAAATTGCTGCAGAAGACCTGGAAATTTCCCCTGTGAACGGGATCACTCCAGCAGGCAAATTTCAATTTAATTGAACGCCCTGATGATAATCCTTGCGCCGTTTATGAATGATGACGTGCTCTAGTAGCATCTTGAAACCGGCCTGCCCCTCCGTCCTGTCCGCTACCGCCCTGTCCATGAAATAGCATACGTGTTTGGCAAAAATTCTGCAGTGGAGAGGGCTGTTGGCACTCCACTGCAGTGTAGTTTGGGCACATTTTTTCTGGTACTGTCCAGTAGATGGTGGTGTTCCCATGCACTGTAAAGGGAGTGACTTGAGATTAAGACTACAGAAATTACTACTAAAGGTAGCCGCTTTATTTTCTATGTCCCAGTCACCCGTATCTTCATTTTTTTCCCTTTCTCTTGCGTCGTTTCGTAGCTTCATGCTTCTTCCCCAGATCTGCTGACTCAGTGTTTCATAAACAGTTCCTCTGTGAATTGACTGTTATTTTGACTTAATATCATACAGAGAAAGCCTTTGTATCTGCTGTTGCTGCTAGGAGCAGTGAGCGATTTAACTGGGAAGCCTACCTTTTAGAATTTTTTTTCAATACACCTCCCACATTGTAGAATCTTTTCCTTTTAGTTCTGCAAAAAAAAAAGTAAATTTGCAGTAGTTAGACAGATTGCAATAGATTAATTTCTCTCGTGCCTGGGATTAAGCGTATGTTTTGTTTCTGATGACTGATTTTAAAAAGGATGTTTTTATTTTCAATCCCTTTGGAAACATAATGTATCCACTAATGCTGGAAGGCACACATGGAGCATGCTGTTTGCAATCCCACACCCTCCCCAGCTTTCAATATGCAGAAGCAATAAAAGGAGTAAATTAGAATTAAAAATGTTTGTTTGTTCATGGTTGGTTTTGAAAAATGCTTAAAGATTCGAATAAAAGATCTTCCAAACGCGTATTTATTGCAATTTCTCAAAATATAATTCATGTTCACTTTTGTGACATTTGTGATGATAGCCAGCGCGTCTTTCGTCTGAATTACCCAGGCTTTTTCAGGGCACAACCCCTTGTGTGAATGCAACTCTCGCAAGCATCAAACTAGTAATATTAGTGTGTTAATAGTATCGGAATACATTCTTGTCCTCGCTCCTTTCAGTTCACTGAGCGTGCCGCACACGCGACGCTCCTCCTTATGTTTTGATGTCACACGTGATTCACGTTGTGCACAGGACAGTGACGCCTTAAGATAACAGAGCCAACAAGCATTGGCAAATGTTGTTGCTCTTGCCTTTGGAACGTATTGGCTTTGCTAGTGCCTTGTGGCGCTGCTGTGCAGCATCAGCAACATGCTGTGCAGCATAACCAAAAATACATTTTTAAAAAAGCACCAAAAAAAAGGAGCAAGCATGCGGCCACAGCAGCCACGTCTTGTTGAAGGCCCGTGCATGAGTGATAATGGGACTGGGCAGAGGAGGGTAGAAGCTACACATTAGGGAGAGCAACACGAGGAGGGGGGGAGCACATGAACAAAAAAACAACATAGAGTGCAGGGAGGTGGGGAGTTTGGTCGGAGGAGAAGCACACAAAACAGCGTGCAACACAAGGGAGACAGCAACACGGGTTGGGTACATGGCGGGGTAAGAAGCATATGAGGGATAGAGCTGGAAAACACGCTCATGCAGGGCTTAAGCAAAACAGAAAAAAGTAGTTCTTGAAAAGTGAGCAGTAGAAGGATAGAGGCCAGCCAGTCGGAGAGATGGTAAAGAGAGTGTGCCTCAGGGGAGGGACAAACACAAGATGGGCAAACTCTGACAAGGAAATATCAAATAAGAAGCAAGCAAATGGGAGTGACATAAAGCCAACCAATGGTAATCAATGCATGGGCTATTAGCCCCTGTAAGTTCTTGTTAAATCCACAGTATGTCTTTACGCAACCAGACAACTTTCGCTGTCTGGTAGGCTTTTTAAAAAAATAATATGTTTATTGGTTTTCAAAACAGGCATTATGGCAGACAATAAATGCAAGTCGAATACAGAATGCCAAAAAGAAACAAACCCCCCCTTCCCCTCCCCCAGGCAGAACGAGTTACAATTTATTATTCAGTCTGAGAGCATTTGTTCTTCAGAAACAGACAAGCGCAACGCGATAAGCGCCAAGGCAATGGTTGAGTTCTCACATTAAGACCTGCAGTGCAAGCAGTTTAAAGGGCGTACAGGACCTCAAGCTATATACATGGAGTAGCAAAGACAGGAGCAGTGGGTGAGATTTTACGAAAAAAGCCGCAATTACATAAGAATTTAGGAGGCAAACATTTCCATAATACATGTTACATATTCCATATCACAGCAGATCTGGGTGAGACAACAGGTAGGCAGTAAGCGGTGCCCAGAAATCCTTGGGACGTGATGCCTCGGGTATTTCCTCCTCATAGATCAACAGCTGATCCCTACAATAGAGCAGATCCCGAAGCCACTTTTTTACAGTTGGAACAGTCTTGGCCCCCCAACATTGCGCAACTGCTCTCTTTGCAAACAAGGTGGACACTGCAATTATACGTCTGTTACAAGGCTTAAGGCGTTTAACATACCCAAGGAGGCAAATCTCAGGAGTGCAATGCACTGGTTCCAGTACAATATCAGTAAGTATCCGCATCACCCTGGAGCAGAAGGCAAACACACCCGCACACAACCATGCTACATGCAGGAAGTCCGCATCAGCTTGTCCACATCGCACACAATGAGCGGATTCGCGCAGACCATACCTACAGAGTTGTAAAGGGGTATAATACAATTGGTGTAAGAATTTGAAGTGAATTATTCTGAGATTACAGTTCGCTGTGAGGCGACCAGTGAGCTCGCAACATGCCTTCCAAGTATCCGGTGTGAGAGTGATCCCCAACGCTGCCTGCTATCTGAGACAGGAGGGATGGTCTGCGAGTTCTCGCTCTCGTAAGGAAGCATTATAAAGTTTAGTAATTAACCCTGTGCGTCCCTCCCCCGTCAGCATAACCTGCAATGCCCGTAGAGTCGTGGGTTCCGCCGGATATTCCGGATAGATAGCCCGAATAGCTTGTCGGACTCGGACATACGTAAAACCAAACATAAAACCGCGATCTGCCCCCCCTGTAGCTCCTGCAGTGTCTTGAATCGACCATGCGCGTACAGGTCCCCCAGCCGGGAGACGCCAACTCTAGCCAGCTCACGGAGAGCAGGTTTTTCACGAGCCGCCGAGATGTCGGGGTGTGAGGCCAATGGTAACAATGGAGCATATAAATATGGTAGCTGAGCCCTTTTCGCTAGCATCCGCCAGGCCCACGCCGTGCAGTGTACTGGGTTTATTTCAGTTCGTGGACCACCCGAGCCTCCAGACAGGGTCGCCGCCTGAAGCGGCATTGGGAGGACGGCATCCGATTCAATAGCCACATGAGGCTGGAACCGCTGCGGAAAATGCCAATAATGTGCAAATTGCGCCTGCGCGCACAAATAGTATAGTCTGAGGTCGGGGCCTCAAATCCGCCCCGGTCAAAAGGCTGAACCAGAATATCCCACCGGCATCTGGGCTTCTTTCCGCCCCATACAAATGTCAGCAACAACGATTGAAGTGTTTTAAACAGCGCCAAGTTCAGCTTTATGGGAATGTTAACAAAAAAATAGAGCAGTTTGGGGAGGAACGCCATTTTCACCACAGCAATCCTGTCTGCTAGCGAGAGGGGCAAATGTGCCCACCGCTCAGCCAGTTCAGTGATACGTGTGACGGTGCGCCCATAGTTCTCAGTGATCACCTTATCCGGATCCCTAAGCAGCCACACCCCTAGATATTTCACGGGATCTGAAGTCCAGGTTAGGGGGAAATCCAGCTCCACCTCCCTCGTACCTGTAGTCAGCGGAAACACTACCGACTTTGTCCAATTAATCCCGAGACCGGAATATAGTTCAAATTTTACATATTCCCGGAGCAGTGCGGGCAGATATGTGGTAGGCTCTCGGACGTAGAGTAACATATCGTCAGCATATAGAGAGACCACAAGTGGTCTCTGCCGAAAGCGCAGCGCAGCTGCTGCATGCTGCTGACAGAGCTTACAGGCCAGGGGCTCCAGTGCAAGGGAGACGAGCATTGGCGACAAGGGGCACCCCTGCCGTGTGCCTCTCTCTATAGGAAACGCAGATGACACCAAACCGTTAACGCGCACCCGGGCAACCGGATTGTCATAGAGCACCCTAATCCATTGCAGGAAAAACGGGGGAAAGCCCATTCTAGTTAAGACTGTGAACATGTAAGTCCAGTGGAGGGAGTCAAAAGCTTTCGCTGCGTCTAGCAGCACTGCGACAGCTTGAAAGTCGGAGTCAAAGTAATGCAGGGTGGAAAAAATAGTGCGTAAATTATGAGTCGTGGATCGAGCAGTGACAAACCCAGATTGGTCGGCAGGACCAGAAGAGGGACCAGCGGTTGGAGCCTAGTAGCAATAATTTTTGCCAGGATCTTCGCATCTATATTTATAATCGAGAGAGGACGGTAGGACTCACACATATTTGGGGGCTTATCAGGTTTCAGCAGTGTGACCAGCAAAGCCTCCTTAAGAGTAGGCGGCAGCTGTCCCTTCTCATATGCCTCCGCATAGACTTCAAGGAGTCTGGGGGCGATATCTGAAATATAGGCCTTGAAGAACTCGCTGGGTAATCCGTCCATCCCAGCAGCCTTACAGGTCGGCAGAGACATTATGGCGAGTTTGACATCCTCAACATCAAACGGCTGCATAAGGTATTCACGATGTGAATTGGACAGCCACCCCAGCGCGACGTCATCCAGATAGGAGTCAATCTCCTCAGGCGGCGGAGAGCTCCTCGCAGCGTAAAGCTGAGTATAAAATTGCAGTACCGGATCGCAAATTTCCGGAGTCGAGTAGCAGGCAACCCCATTCGCATCCAATATTTCCGTTACACAATCCTGACTACGCGGTGTCGCTAACCGCTGCGCCAAGGAGCGACCAGTACGGCCACCCTCTCCGTAGTAACGAGCGGTGCTGCGGCGAGAGCGGTGCAATAACTCCTGATCAGCCGTTGTATTGTGTTCCGTAACTAATTCACGGATTGCAGCTAGTTTTTCTGGGGAGGGATCGGTCTCATATTCACGCTCGAGCGCGGCAATATCGGACGCCAATTTTTGGATCCTACGACGGATATCCCGCAGTACTCCAGATTGTGCTCCTATACAAGCTCCCCGAATAGTCACTTTAAACGCCTCCCAAAGCACTCCAGCACTATCTACAGACCCCTCATTTTCTTTAAAAAAAAATCTGATCGCTTCTCCGATTGTCTGCTTAAAAACTGGATCAGTCAACTCAGACGGCTGCAAACGCCACGTAAAGGGCGGACGCTCACACGTGGGTACCTGCAGTGCAAGGATTACGGGAGAATGGTCTGAGAGTGTGCGAGCCATATGCTCCACCCTCTCTACCCAGGTGCAAACCACCTCCGAGACGAGCCAGAGGTCTATACGAGACCAAGACCCATGCACAGAGGATACAAATGTGCTCTCCCGACCCGTGGGGTGTCGAAGACGCCAAATATCACGTAGGTGGCCGGCATCCAGCAGCCCCAATAGCACCTCTGCCACCTGTCTAGACCTCACCGCACCACTACCAACCCTATCCAAGGCAACATCCAGACATACATTAAAATCGCCTCCCCAGACGACTGCAGCTGGTGGGAATGCTGAGATCCTGCGCCATACATCCGAAAAGAATGATGGATCATCTGTGTTTGGTCCATAAACATTCACCAATAATACACTCATGCCACCCAGTTGCCCATGCACTATTGCCACTCGTCCGTGTTCATCCGTGTCAGTGCGAATCACAGTAAAGGGAACACCTTTTTTCACGAGAATTAACACCCCCCTAGAGTAGGTAGAATAAGAAGACGCAATTCTCGTACTGGCCCAGCGCGCTCCCACTTTTTGTGCAGTTTTATTAGTGAGGTGAGTCTCTTGCAGCAAGGCAACTTGCACTTCCAGTCTATCCAAATATGCTAACACCGATCTTATCTTTTTTGGGGTATTCAGCCCACGCACATTCCAGGTGAGGAACTTAACTTTACCACTCATAGTGTCGCGCCAACATTAACTGGACATACTTGCAAAAGCACATATCATGCGTGTCTGAAGAACAATACCATATCGGAACAAAGGTGTCATAGCACAGCCGCATTGTCATTCCGCCTTCCAGGAACACAAACCCCATTCCCCCCACCCACTTCAGCAACCCCAACTCGCCAAAGCTATCCCAGTGCAAAAAACCCAACCCCCAACAAACCCATATAGAAACATTATGCATTCGGGGAACACCCAATTCGGGGGCGCAGAGTGCTACTAGCCTCCTACTTAGTAGAAGGTGGCCGAGCAGGTCTAGAAATTTGCCAAAATATATACCGTTAGTTATTTAGCGCACAGTGTAGCAGAGCACAGTATTTCCAGTTACTATAGGACACCCCAACCGGAGTACCTCGTAAAAGACCAATCATGCGCTGTAATAATACAATATGAAGTGTAAGAGCAAAATAAGATGCTAGGTATGAAAAAGGACAGAACAGCAACAACAAATGTTCCGGTTAATCTGTTTCTTCTTGGGCCGTACCAGGCCCGCGTTTTGTGCGTTTCAGGTGTTTCGCATGTTCAAGAGCTGCCTTGGGATTGGAGACAATCTTAAAGTCCCCATCTGGGCCTACACGGAGGCACGCGGGGTAGAGCATTGCATACGGGACCCCTTCCGCCTGAAGAAACTTTTTTACTGCACTGAATTCACGCCTCGCCGATTGCACAGCCACAGTGAAGTCAGGAAAAAAGGCCAAGGTGTTGCCCTGATATTCAATAGTTCCCTTATCCCGAGCGAGGCGTAGGATAGTGTCACGGTCTCTGTAGTTTAAGAGTCTAGCTTTGACAGGCCGTGGAGGGGCACCTGGAATAGGTCTCGGCGCCAGAGAGCGATGGGCCCGTTCGACAACAAACATGTTGGAAAGGTGCTCAGATCCAAAAATCTCCCTAAGCAGGCTCTCCAGAAATATCTCCATTCTCCCCACATTCATGGACTCCGGCAGCCCAGTAAGTCTGATGTTGCTGCGCCGGGACCGCGCTTCCAAGTCTTCATTCTTGGCCTGGATAAGGGACAACACCTTTTCCATATTGAGCGCCTTGCCACCCACATCACTTAACCCATCTTCTGTGGCCGAAACACGTTGCTCGACCTCACCCATGCGGGCATTGTGTTTCTCCAGCTGTGAGGACATATGATCTAGGCGGTGGTTTACCGCTGCCATAATGCCTTCAATAGATTGAAGGCTGCGTTGCATCGCTAGGAGGGTAGTCTCTAGTGTGGGGGAGTCGGAACTGTGGGCATCCGCCTCAGAATCCGAGGCCGCCTTTTGAGAGGATTTAGCTGGTTTGCGGGCCTCAAAAGTGAGACGAGGTTGTGATCTGTCAGTTCTCCCCATGCTGAATGTAGTCCGGGCTGCCTCCCCAATCCACCAGGCGAAATATACCGCTGTCTGGTAGGTTTAATCTAAAAATCAATAGTCATCTAGGTGTTCCCAAATTTTTCACTTTAGTTTCCTTGGCAGAAATGACTCTGGCAAAGTCACCACTGTATATACACATGATTCTAAATAACTACTTTAATTGTTCATTGTGTTTGCAATAGTTTTAGATGAAGATTGTGGGTCTTCAGTGCTGCAGTCCCTACTTCTTGAGGTATAGGTAGCTACTTTGAGCCAGCTGGACCGGAAAGAGACTTCCAGCTCAGCCTCAGTACCTTCATTCTTCTCATGGCTTATCGTGCCAGTGTCTGAGCACTGTTTGGGGCATGCTTACAGTGATGAGGAAGCACAAAAGCTTGGCTGTGTCTTATTTTCCGCCTGGTTCCTCCCATGTCTTTGGCTCATACAGCAGAGAAGAGTGGGTATGATTCTTCCTCTCCTTAGGTTAAGTCTGGCATGGTTCGTGCAGAGCCATTCCATACCTTGGCCATATAGAACCTGCCCGTCTTCACCAAGAAGCAGTGGTGTGGATCCCTGCCTAGCCTACACCTGGACTGTGAATCGTACCCATAATTGCAGCTGTAACAACTGAGGTAACAACAATTCACCAAAAGTCAGTTGACAAACTGCCACAGTCACGAGAGTTCCTTTAGATGTCTTCACACCCTTGGTATATTTTCAGAAGTGCTTTCTTTTTGTAAAATTCATGCCCACTTAGAGAGTACCTTGACACATGACACAGAATTGTCCTTGCGATCTTGCTACGACCTCATGTCCAATTCTCTCCATTAAAAAATATCTTTAAATCAGTCACAACTTATGTAAAGTATGATCATGGTTTATTTCAAAGAGAGCGGCACAATACTCGACAGATCACGAGACCTGCACTGCTGCATCTACAGTGTGATTCATTGAGTGAACCTCCTCTTGTGATTATTGTAGGAATGTGCCTAATTGCTTGGCTGTTTGTGTGTGTTTCTATTTTTTACGTTTCGCCTGCACAGCGCTTGCGCTGTGCTTGAGAAATCTATTGTTTTTAATATAAACTTTAAAGGGACTTACAACCCGCCTCCTCTCTTTCCTGGCCTCTCATTGGTTCCTGTGTGTGCCACTTACCTTTCCTTCATTTCTATTGGTTCTAGCATATTTTTCTGCATTTACTAATGCTTGTTCCTCGTCTGCGTCTCTTATCAGTTTCCCGCCGCCAAAATACTGTTAACATCCGCTTTGGTGGAACTATATTTTCATAAAGTTTTCCCTTTTAGTCTTGCAGCATATTTAAATAATTTATCACCTGGAGAGATTACGTGATTTGCATATATTCACAGGATGTTGCGCGGGCCGCCGAGACTCGATCCAGGATAAGCAGCTCTCGAGTCAGCAGCTCTGATCGCTGCGCCACATCCTCTTCACTCCCGTGTTATCTGTCAGGGAGCTCTTTCCTTCTCCCGGACGATAATTGATGAAAACAACTCTTTATTTACTACATAGGCAAAACCGATGCATTACCAATGCTTGTTACTTTGTATTATAATGGCCGTCTCCGTCCAGCTGTAAGAATAAAACATTCACAGTAGGGACTGCAACTGGCTGGGATAATCATGTGAACTGCAATACCCTCTTGTTCAAACCTCCCAGTGCGTCCAGTCCAGATGTCCATTGTTACAGGAGGACACTGTCAAAGACAGCACCTTTACAGGATCAACCCCTGCTGGATGGAGAGAGCTGCTTTCTTCTGAAGAGCACAGTAACTAATGCAGAGTGATCTTAAGACTGCTCGCTCGGCCCCAGGAATCCAGGGAAGAGTTAAGAGTTTAGACATATTCGAGTCAGATAATTACAGTGAATTTCCGAACTCAGTTCGAGAAAAAAAAAAATTGTTTTGCGGCAATTCATAGGAAGAATTGGAATTATTTCCCTCAGTAACTAAATGTGGCAGAAAGAAAAATTGGAGCCTTTGTTAATCTATTCTACAAAGGTCAGATTGTAATAAAAAAATAACATTACCTTTCTACTAGAATTTATTGGAAGGAGGGTATGGAACATTAAGTAATATAAAGCAGAACACATTGTGGGATCAGTATAAAAACATTAATGGGAAATACATGTCAGGGTGTTAAAGGGAATTCAGAGTCTGTGATCTCCAATCTGCAAGCCCAGCTATCGCGGTGAAATGCATGTGATCAGGACAGCAGGCAGTGCACTGAGCATAGTACGTTCATTGTAAGTTGCATGAGTAGCTAGGTCATATGTGTCCTAAGCTGCTAAGAAGCTGCCAAGAGCTTTAAAAACCTCTGGAACTGAAAGTGGAACTTCATTGTAGGTGAGTGTAAGAAAGTAACGTGCCTCAGCATTGGAGCAGAACTTGGGACAAGTGTTCACATGGAACTCATTTCCTAAAGAAGAGATATAATACAGGAAATCCTGAATAGACTTAATCTAGTACCAAACCAATAGTGTTTCTACCTAAATTTAATTCTGTTACGGTTTAATCCTAAAGAAAAAAACAGCCAGTATTTAGAATAAATTCGGTTCAGCCGAACCTAAGTTTATTATTTCATCAATCTCAGATACTGAGTCACACAATAAAACAGTCAAGTGAGTGGTGAAAGAATATTGCTTAAGGACCCCAAGTGCTAAGAACCAAAACCATCAAAGAAGAAAAAGTGACTATGTGAATAAAATCCATGGTATATTCGTTATTGCTTTTTAAGGACAGCCAGAATGCATTGTATGTATTTTCAAACACAACAGGAACAATCCCAGTTTTAATTCACACAGGAATAAGGTCTGGCTATATCTGTGTCGACGGCTTTTCGATCCTTTGTCAGATATCAGGGTCTGATCAGGACAGAGATAAACCTGGGGGGCTAAGGAGATAAAGAAATTACTGATCTGGACTCAGATTATTCATAAAGTGAGATGTATAAAAGATGGTACATACTGGAACAGCCATTCTGCTCTTTTGGGATGTCTGTGCTGACCTAAGTTGAAACTCTTTGGGAGCATGTATATGCGGAAACACAATGATGACCAGACCAGTTATATGAAACATTTGACAAACGTGGCTCCATCATGTGGAAGATGTGTACACCCTGTCCGGACTACAGTTGTGACCTGTGATTGTTTGCCAAACAGTACCTTAAAGTGGAGGACATTTAACAATGGAACAAGCTGCGTTCACATATTAGTGTCATATCAACCCCAATATCCCCCCAAATTATTCTGATTTTCACAGTCCCTACCTCTGCCTGCGCTTAGGGTGGGATAGGGTGTGGTGTTTACTGCACCTGGTTAATACCGATACAGTGGATTATTTATGGGGTGCGATAAAACCTCCTGCTCTCAGCGATCCATAGTTCAGAGTGAGACATAACAAGTTGATTTGTTGTTTATCACACCAAAATATCCATGTTTTACTTCTTTACTAGGTGTTTTCCCCAATACGTTTTGCCAGGTTGTACCTGAGAACCCTGTTGGGTTAAACAGTGAGGTGCAATAACTATCACAACCGGTGGTCGAAGTGAGGGAAAAAAAAGTAGAGGAACTGTTGGCGGAGAATCAGAGGGCAGGAATACCTAGAGGATTGGGTTAGTGGGCGGAGTCAGAGGTGTGGCCAGAAAGATCAAAACATCCCAATTTTTAGTATTTATTTGTCATTTCACTGACCAGTTACAGCTTATTACGTTATTTAATTCAACCAATGGATACACATGTTTATTTAAGGTTTAATGTGAATTATTGACATTAAAATACATTCACAAAGTGGGATATGTTTTCATTCACAGAATGTCCCAAATACGCTTAAAAGTTGTTTGTCAGTGAGCCATGCAGTTTCTGTCATCAGCACTTCTGCCTTTTTCCACAAGAGCAGTTCAAACATGAATGGCTAATATCCTAGTTGGCAAATGTTTTCCTCATAATTATGGCTTTTTGCCATATTTGCCACATGATACACCATCTGCTGCATAAGCTGATGATTTTAACAAAAAAATTGTTTGTAGCTGAAACGGATCAAAAGTTACTAGAAATGTGAATTGCGTTGCTGAGAAGTGGAGGGCCCTTTGCAAAGGCTGACTGGTCACCTTTCTCAAAGCTGCTTTTGTATGTTACACTGGTACTAATGAGGCAAAATCTTTGCAGTGACTGTATGTGTAAAAATGTCAACATAGTAATAAGGTTCTCCTCTGTGATCGAGGACCTCCGAGAGCACGTTTTTGGACTAAGTTTGACACAGTTCATTTTTTTCTTCCTTTTTTCTTTTTGGCTTCCTGGTGTCACGGTCTACTTTGTTGCTTTTTTTGTTATTAGGTCGCTGAGGCAGAGTGGAGGGATGGGCGGGGGGGGACATGATGGGCAATGTGCGGGGGAGGGAGGGGCCAAGCTGCCCTGGTTTTGCTGACAAATGATGGAGATTAATTGTCTGACATGGAACGTAAAGGGGCTTAACTCCCCTAACAAGAGGCAACGGATCTGGAAATTTTTAAATGATCACCAGATTAAAATTGCCGCCCTCTCGGAGACACACCTCCCCCGCAAAGAGGAACACCGACTGAAACACAGGGCATACCCTCAAATCTTCCGCTCTTCGGCACGCACCAAACATAATGGGGTGGCGCTGCTCTTCCACACTTCAACCCCCTTTCTTCACCACAATACTAAAACGGACAAAGAGGGGAGGTTTGTGATAGTGAGGGGGGAAATAAGGGGCAGACCGTGCACGATTGCAGCGATCTTTGCACCCAACACAGGGCAACATGATTTCCTCAGTTCATTCTTATCTACCCTGGGGGGGTTCGCAAGAGGTGACATTTTACTGCTTGGAGACTTCAATTTGGTATGGGACCCGTCCCTGGACACCACACACGTCCTTAGGGCAGAAGGGGGGGTTTTCAGCAAACCACTTCAAGCAACTTTACGGGGGTTGGGCCTGGTAGATGTTTGGAGGAATGCCCATCCCTCGACCCGAGACTACTCCTTCTTCTCCCACTCGCATAGGACATACTCCAGAATAGCTCATGCCTTCATAAGCCAGTCCCTCCTCTATACGGTAATGGGAACCCAGTTTCACCCGATCTGCCTCTCAGACCACGCGCCACTAGAGGTGACCCTAGATTGGCCCGCCCCACGCTCCAAATTTACCAGGTGGTACTTCCCCAATTACCTGTGCAGAGATAGACTTCTCCGAGACGAGCTACGAAAAGCAATCACAGACTTCTTTGACCTCAATGACCCAGAGCAAACTTCGCTAGCCAACAATTGGGACGCCTTCAAGGCGGTCATTAGAGGGAAATGCATTGAATTAGAGGCCACGCTTAAGACGCAACGCAAGGGAGAACGCCTCCTTCTCGAGAGCGAACTGCGCTCCGCCGAGAATAACCATAACCGGTACAAACCCTCCGTAAGGTCACTCAGGTTAAAGGGAAACTCCAAGCGATTTACACTAATGGGGCCGAAAAGACTCTTTTACGCCTCCAAACCCGAAATTATGAGGGTGGGAACAAGGTGGGCTCGTTATTGGCACGCCAGTTACGAACCCGACAGGAGAAGAACTACATCAAGAGTATAGAGGATGGGGAGGGGGTTCTCCACCAGAGCGAGTCGGGAAAGGCCAAAGCTTTTGGGGATTTTTACCACTCCTTGAACACGGCGGACCAACCAAACTCGTGATCCCAAGACCAATACTTAGAGGGCCTCACCCTGCCCCAGGTACCTGCCCCCATCAATGAGGAGCTGAGTAGCCCCTTCACCACTGAGGAGGTTCAGAAGGCGATCGATTAGCTTAAGCTCCAAAAAGCACCTGGCCCTGACGGCCTTAACGCCCACTTCTATCGTACATTCGCTCCGGAACTCGTCCTCCGCCTAGTAACGCTCTTCAATGATATAGCCACTACGCAACGGGTGACCCCCTCGATGGGCGATGCCCTGATCTCTGTCATCCCCAAACAAGGGAAAGACCCTTCCCACTGCGCCTCTTACAGGCCGATAGCGCTCCTAAACCTGGACGCCAAGCTCTACTCAAAAATTTTGGCCACTAGCCTGGAAAACATTATGCCATTCCTGGTGCAGGCCGATCAAGCAGGCTTTATCAAGGGGAGGCAAACCCATGACAACCTACGCAGAGTAGTCCACATCATTGAGAAAGCACAAAGGAAGGCAATACCCACGGTCCTTCTCGCGCTGGACGCGGAGAAGGCCTTTGACCGGGTGGATTGGACTTTTTTGACCCGTACACTATGTCGGTTCGGCTTCGCCGAGACTTTTATTGGAATGGTCAGAGCGAATTACCATGCGCCGCGCTCTAAGGTCCTGGTTAACGGGGTTGCTTCGGAATCTTTCAATCTCTCATGGGGCACCCGTCAGGGTTGCCCCCTATCCCCCCTCCTATTTGCGCTCAGCATCGAACCCTTTGCGGAGCGCATTCGATCCAACCCGGACATACGGGGAGTACCATTTGGCACGGATGAACACAAGATATCCCTCTTCGCGGATGATGTGCTCCTACCAGTCACGAGACCGCAATCCTCCCTCCCGGCGATACAGGCTGAACTCACCTCATACGAACAGGCCTCGGGCTTCAAGGTGAACCTCTCGAAATCCTTCCTCCTTAATCTCACAGTGCCTAAGGCTACCATGTGGGCTATCGAGGGCGCAACCCCCTTTTGTAGTGCCCACAAAGATATTACCTACCTGGGCATAAAACTCACCCCCCAAACTGGAGCACCTCTATGGGGCAAACTACCCCCCTCTGTTGCGCCAACTTAAAGCGGATTTTGCCAGATGGCGGACGGCCTACCTCTCATGGATAAGGCGGATAAACGCTATAAAAATTAATGTTCTCCCGCGTTTACTGTATCTCTTCCAGGGCCTGCCGATCCCCGTGGACCGGGCACTTTTCTCTGAATTAAAAACAATGATCACCAAGTTCATTTGGCAAGGGCAGAGGGCAAGGCTCTCCAACCGAATGCTGATGCGGCCGAGAGAGGAGGGAGGGCTGGCCTTACCCGACTTCTTGGGATACTATAGGGCGGCCCAATTGAGGGTGATCACGGAGTGGTCCCTTCGAGAGTCGGAAAAACTCTGGCTCCATATGGATAGACAAATAACAGGGAGAATGATCTGGGACCTCTTTTGGAAACACAAACAGCATCGGCCATGCAATGGCTACATCAGCACACCCACGGCGACCACCCTAGAGGTCTGGGATGTCTTGAACAAAACCACTCCCCTCACCACCTTTCCCTCCCCGTACACGCCCATACACTTCAACCCCGAATTTCCCCCGGCATTACAGGAAGGTCCCTTCAAGGCTTGGTGGGAGGGGGGCTGCCTTATGCTTTCTCATTTGTTCGAGGGGGAGAAACTGCTCTCTTTCCCGGAATGTTCCCGGGCATTTCAGCTTCAACCTGCTGAGGAATTCCACTATTTGCAGCTTAAACACTGGGCTCTTCAACCGCAGGTACGGCAGGCCGCCACCAGGGAGTTACTTCCCTTTGAGAAATGTGCCCAATCCGGGGCTTCCTCGAAGGGAACCATCTCCTTTCTTTACTCCCTTCTACAGGTGCGGGGTTCCCCACACGCCCCGAGACATCAAAGGTTCTGGGATACACTCTTGGACACCCCACTACAGAAGAAACAATGGTCCTCACTATATAGGGATATTCCCAAGTTTAACCGCTCTATGTTTTTAAGGGAGGGCCATTACAAAATTATGTACGAATGGTACCTACACCCTCAGAGGCTTCACACCATCTTCCCTAACGCTTCGGACAGGTGCTGGAGGGGATATGGGCAGCTGGGTGACTTTAGGCACATCTGGTGGGATTGCCTCCTCATCAAGCCCTTCTGGAAGGAGGTTCTAGCTCAAATCAAACAGATCTTGGGCTACCCGATTCCAGACACCCTAGAACACACTCCTGGGGATCCGGGATCCCAATCTGAAGCGCCAGACACAAGGGGGCCGCTCAGTAATGTGGCTCTGCCTCGGGCGGCCAAGATGGCCGTAGCCGCAGCTTGGAAGAAATCAGAGGCTCCTTCCCTCACGCAATGGCACGCCAGATTGTGGCGGGCATTGGCGATGGATAGAATGGCAGACATTGTAGAGGACGCTCGTAAGGGATTTGACTTTGTGTGGGCCCCCCTGGAAGAATACTTATCTGAGGGACTGCCCCTGTTTGCATGTGGTCCTAGGATACGAGCTCTCCATCTCTTTCATATCTAGAACTGACACTGGCACCCTTGAGTTGCCGAAAGGACTTCAAAGACGGAGGGGTTCCTCTCTCCTTCGACAGTGACCTTTACCAACAACTGTTTGTGATGTTTCTTTATTGACCGTGACACCTTAGTTTAAGTTCTCATGTTTTTATGTTCCGGGGGGGGGAGGCGAAAGTTGACTGATAAGGTTATTCGAAAATCGCCGATTCCTAGTTCACAAACTGTATAAGAACTGTTAGCACACTGTACTGTTCGGCAGATATTACGCATTGGGGCCTCCTTCCCCTACAGGTTGTTTTGCATTTTTGTGTATTTCGATATCTTTAAAACCAATAAAAAGATATTTGACAAAAAAAAAAATGTCAACATAATAAAGTATCAGAAAATGTACCACATTACGCTGCAGCCTTTTTTGGCCGTATAATTTACTTAACACTGTGACATAATGTTGTACTCCATTGCTGCATAATTCCAGTGGCCCCAAAGCAGTCCGCACATGTTAAAAGTGCTTGTGCATGGAGCAGAGAGACTGTGAAGTTTGCAAACTTAGTTTGGTGTGCGTGCAATCCAGCACTGCGATCTCTGGGGAGTTGCAGTGTTACTGCTGTAACAAGGCCAATGGAGGTACCAATGGGTAAGACGGACTAGCCTCAAGGGCCTGTGAGCTCTGTGACAGAGTCACTGTTGCTCTAGGGCATGGGTACTCGCAAACATTTGCCCAGGGGCCACAAAGTACAGTTTGTGGTGTGACCGAGGGCCGCACTGATGCCAGCAGGGTGGCAGTAGGGGGTGTTGGTGGGTCAGGGATTTTGTAAGGAGGTTTAAAATATGTTAAATAAGCGGGCAAGCATTTATTTTCAGGTTAATATATGCTTGCCCGTTTACTTAACATGTTTTTCTGAATATTAGTGCCCAGCAGCTCGTGCTGCTGTTCACCAGGGGGGCTGCATGTAAAGGTCGAGAGGGCCGCAAGCGGCCCCCGGGCCGTACTTTGAGTGTCACTGCTCTAGGGTGTGCTGCGTCATAGGCCTGCCCGCACACTGGAGGTGAACTTCAGTATGGATTGTGGTGGACAGGCCTTCAAGGTTAACCCACACATGCCACCGCTCGGGTCCACCTGCTGGTACTAAGATACCAGGGCTTCTAAAGTCTAGCTTGGCCTTCTAAGATCCAGTATGGGAATGTGCTCCACGGGAGAGTGGTCTGGTGGATTTGGTCATGTAGGCTGAACCTGAGTCCCCACTTCTAAATTCAGCAGCTCTGGCCATAGTACCACATCCTCCCCCATAACCACCATACTGCACCACTGAGAAAAACTTGCACTGCCTTCAGCTACAACCCAATTGTGCCCCGCTATAAGCACCTGGATGCGACTCAATTCCAATTATGCTCTAGACAAGAGTTATATGTTGCCTGAAAAAAAAAGTTACAACATCCTGGTAAAAGCAAACACTCATAGGGAATGCAGTATTAAGTAAAGCATGTAAATGTAAGCAGGAACAACAGGACTACGTTAACGCTTTTACACTCTTTATTCAGAAATCAATTAGTGTTTTTGCCTGAAGAGTTAAGGACATGACTACAGGGCCTGGAAGGGACCCGTTTCAATGTCCATAGCTTATATACTTACAAAACTTAAGCTGTATGCTTTAAAAAGACCACATCTCTGAACACAGAGCCGCAGTACACAATTTATAAAATAAAATAAGGAGAACAGCTGATAAGGAACACTTAAACATTTTCCACTCCATGCATCAATCAGGTATTGCAGTACCTCCAGGAATGCCGCACTTCCTCACCTGGGGAAAAACAATGCTTAGAGGAGAGGATGTGGCCTAACTGTTAGAGCAGTCGACCTCGAAGCTTGGGAACTGGGTTCGAGTCTCGGCAGGGACGCTCAACATCCTGTGATTCTGGGCAAATCAGCTAATCTCCTCATGCCTAACAAAAAATTAATGTGTCTGTCTGTAACACTACTGGTGCACATGTAAAGCGCTCTGATACCTTCGGGTCTAATTCACGCTATATAAACCCCCGCCCCCCCAAACAAAATATGCTGTTCAAAGAAAGACGAGAAAACAAAAGTAGGGCTTCACTGGCAAACTTTGTAAAGTGGCGCTAATATGTTTGAGTGTGAATAACTCAATAACTCAAAATGGCCACTTTGCAACCACTCTGGCTTGCTTTATTTAGTTATTTATTTTTCGTATTTTGAACCTTTTTTTCTCTCCATCCCGAGGCTGCACTTTGGAATAGAAAAATGTCAGAAAAAGACGACATAGCAAAAGTGTTTTTCTTTTTTGGATCCATTTTAAAGGGGAATGAATGAAGGAAAGGAGAGAAAAGAGAGGAAGAAGGAAAAGACAGTCCTTTTCCTTCTCTGCCCTCCCCGAACAGCCACGAATTGCCGAGCCTTATCTATAGGCCTTGGCTATTTCTGCCATCCTGGGACGCATTTTTAAAATAAAGAAGTAGGGAAACGGATTCTATTAAATAGAAAAGTAGGGTCATGCTGTGCCCTGCCGATCCCGCCCACTTCGACCCCTGATCACAACCCAAAATTCTGATACCTGTCAAAATCCTCTTTATGCATACATTGGATTTTAGACTTCGACTCGGAGTCTGAACCGTCTCCATTTAGCTCTGTCCAGGTTTGCTCCCTTCACGCGGGCCGCCACTGACTGACAGTCTGATGGCGATGTGAGTTGTCTACTCCTCATACAAGACGGAGAGCTGAGTCTTCCATAAAATGATGAAATGATATCCTTGATACATGTTAAATCATACTGGTCACAGCACAGCTATACCTGAGGAAACCCAAAATGTGGCAGCTTGGGATCCAATGATGGAGTTTAAGCTGTGAATTTCAGCATGCTTTACTGTCCAATGTCTTATTAATCTCTCTCTCAGGTATCTTAAATCACTCCATATAATTTGCTGTAATCAGTATCAGTCTTTGACAACAATGTATTTGTCTCTAATTTTTTTCCTTCCTGTCATGTTCACACTTTGCCCTTAACTTTGTATCTTTTTTTTGTTTGTTGGGGGGGCGTGGTCTCGCCGGCGGCAAGATGGTTGCACCTTGAGTGAGCTCTGCCGACCGTGCGACAACAATCCGACACAATCCTTGGATAAAGCCCGCAAACAACTGCTAAAACCACTGGCCTATATTGCGGATCACCACCCGACTCCGACCCAGCTGTTTTGCCGAGATTGGGCTGCCCGGGAGGGCGGATGGGCGGCGGCGGCCTCCTGTAAACCCTGTCGGGGCTGATAGGCCTCGTGAACAATGGCGGCTGGCCGAGGAACGCAACGCGGAGCCAGTCACTGACTCTCTCCCGACTGGCGATGCCTGCTGCGCCTGGCTTGCCTACCGACGCTCCTGCAGGCGACCGGTGGCTCGAGAACCTCAGAGGGCGGACGGCCCCAGCTGCGAGGGATCCTACGAGCCCCCGCGACTAAGACTCTGACGAAGCCCTGCGGACCTGCATGACACCGGTGAGGCTCGGTGTGAGCGATACCAGGGGGCGCAACATCCTAGAGCTGCTGTAAGAGGACCTGAGCTGCTGCGGGGGGACCCCCTCCCTTCCGCGGGGTGATTAGCCTGCTGCCGGTCAGACGATTTCTGCGGGCGGATCGCTGCCTGCGGCTCTGGGAGCTCGACTACAACACCCACAAGCCACTGCTACCCTCCACACAATACAGGAGAACGCCCTAGTGGACCTCTGGCGACACACACACCCCATGGGCTCCGAAGGCACTTGCATATCTACCACACATGGCTCTTGGTCACGTATCAACCTATGGCTTACGACAAGAGATGTGGCCAGTTGGACCTCATCAGTCGAACTCATGCCCGCACCTTATCGGATCACGCCCCCGTACGTTTTACTCTAAAGCTACCACAAACCCGGCAGAGTATGCTCTCTTGGAGTTTTCCCCCCATGCATTGCGCGACACGGTATTCAAAGAAGAACTGCGCAGCGCCATTGTCGAATTCTTCTAAATCAATACCGGCTCGGTCGAATCTCCCTCAATTCTCTGGTAATCTTTCAAGGTTGTGATCAGGGGGATATGCATTGCAAAACAGGCCGGAGTCCTCCGGGCCATACAGGACACCCTGAGACGCTTAGAAACTGACATCCGAACCCTTGACCAGATTTATTGCTCCAATCCTAATCCTGATACATTGGCCGATATAAGGGTCAAAGTTACTGAATATTATTCAGAGGCTGAACGTGAAATCAGCTGCCTTGGTCGCGAGGCATCTGCTCGCAGATATGGTGAGGGCGAACGCCCCGGTAAAACCCTGGCAAACTTATTACGGAAACCCCATGCATCCACTTATATGATGGAACTGTGCACTGAGACTGGCAATAGAATTACTGCACCTGATGATATCATTGAAACAATAACCACTTTCTATTCCCAACTCTACACCGCAGGGTCGGTACAGAACCCAGACTCTTTACAACAGTATTTTGATTCGATTGAGCTTCTCTGACTTAGTCCTGCCCATCGCGAATACCTTGACGCCCCATTCACGAATGAGGAAATTACTCAGGTCATTGCGAGCCTCCCAGCTGACAAAGCGCCGGGCACTGACGGCCTTACTCTGGCGTTTTCTAAAGAGTATGCCCCAATCTTAATACCCCATTTAGTAGACATGTACAATGAATCGATTGAAGTCAGTCATCTTCCCCCATCACTGCGCGAGGCGCTCATCACACTCATATTGAAACCTGATAAGCCACCAACATCCTGTGACTCATACCGCCCCCTCTCGCTCATTAACACAGACAACAAAATACTAGCCAACCGACTACTCCCGCTCATGCCGCTAATAATATGCCCCTACCAATACGGCTTCATCCCAGGCCGAGCCACGTCGCATAATCTTAGAACAATCTTTTCATTAATGCATCAAATTAATCCCACCCTACCTGCAGTGGCAGCACTCCTAGACGCAACTAAGGCGTTTGATTCCCTTGAATGGCCCTTTTTGTTCTCGCTCCTAGCCCGCCTTGGCTTTAGTCAGGCCTTCATCCGTAATATTACGTTATTATACACTCTACCTACGGTGCGCATTAAACTCAATGGGCAGATAACCGGACCCATAGCAATCACCAGGGGCACCCGGCAGGGGTGCCCACTTTCACCCCTGCTTTTTGCCATTGCCAAGGAACCCCTTGCTGCGCGGCTACGACAACACCATACCCAGCTCGGCATCGGTTTCTCTGCCCGCGCTTTGTGACCTCTATTTATGCTGACAATGTTGCGTTATACATCCGTGAGCCACACATAAACTTAGACCCCATGACTAGGGAGGTCGTGCGATTCGGCGGATATTCGGGTATCCACATCAATTGGAGCAAATCAATTTTATTCCCCCTTACGGATGCAACTTTACCCTGCTCGACAGAATTTCCACTTAAATGGGCTACTGAGCCGATCAGATATCTAGGCATATGGCGCAGTAGAAACACGGATGAACTCTGGTCTGTGAATTACGGCAAGGCAATGGAATCGCTGGAAGCCAAAATACCAATTTGGAACAAACTTCCTCTCTCCATAGCTGGCCGCATCGCAATTGCTAAGATGATTGTCCTGCGAAATTTCTTTATCTATTTTTTAATATCCCGCTCCCTCTTACGTCTCAATTTTTCAAAAGACTGCGCTCCAATCTAATCACGCTTACTTGGGCGGGACGACAACCACGAATTGTATGCGATATCCTGACACTGCCCTTTTCACGCGGCGGGCTGGGTGCTCCAAATCTGAAATTGTACGCGTACTGCGCTCAGGCTAGATTCCTACACTTCTGGCTCCATCCGACACCTTTTCAGCCACATTCGGCGGTGGAGGCTGACCTGGCCTCTCCCTGGCCGCTTAGCACGGCACTTTTTCTGCCCTATAAGAATCCCAGGAAAGAAATGAACACGGTAGAATGCTTGCGCTGGGCATGGGAGGGACTTCGCAAGGTAACTGGCACTGACACCCTGTATGCTCCATCTATGCAACTTGCTGAGAATCCTGCCTTTCCTCCGTTACAGAATAAAGGAATGGCGCGCCGCACGAAAACACTAGGAATTTGCATAAACGCAGACCTCTACCCGGAGGGTCAGTTCCTTCTCCCACCTGAGCGCACCGAAACATCAACACCTACATTACTGGACAGCCTACTATATTACCAAATACGGGCAACCTGTAAAGACATAAACACTACATTCCCGGCAACACCACCTACTAACACGGCATTAGAATATATGCACACAAATACCTTGCACCGAAAACTCGTCACAAGACTCTATTCGTTGTCCATGGCAGCCTCCTCCATAGACACAGAACGCGCGCGATGCGCGTGGCAGGGAGACCTGCTTGACAGCCCCACTCCGGAGCAGTGGCATTACTGCTGTAACCAAACCGAAAGACTATCCCCAATTATAGGCTGAGACAGATACACTTCAAATTCCTTCACAGGCTCTACCGTACCCCTACGACGCTTCATAAAATGGGCTTAGTTGCAGACATACGATGCATACGATGCTCGGCACTCGACGCCACATTTACTCACCTGGCCTGGTCATGTCCCAAAGTGGCTTCTTACTAGCTAGAGATATGCGAGGCCATTAGCACTATTACCTCGGCTCCCATTACGCCAGATCCTCTTCTCTGCCTGCTGGGATATGTCAAAGAGATTCCTGACGCCAGCCGGCGCCTCGTGGCAATGTTTCTGGTGTTGGCCAGGCGTAGGGTGGCGATACACTGGGGGCAAAAACCTGCGCCATTGCTTAAATCCTGGCTATCCGATGCCGCACATTGCCAGACATAATTGACAGAATTCTGGAACCTTATGCCGACGTCGAGCAGACCACATCATATTTGGGGACCATTTGTTGCCTACCTCCATGGCCTGGAGAACACGGGTCTAGGCCACAGTACTCCAGCGATTAGCTCCTCACCCACACCAACATAAATGACGATAAGCACACCAACGAGCTTATACTCCCATAGATAAGGCCAGTACGGTGACACAACATTAGCCTTTGTCTGCCTCATTCTTAATCTTGCTGTCTGATGTACAATTTGTCACTATGGGTCACTGCTGGTTACCTGAGCATGAATCAATAGTCCGCTACGCTCTATTGTATTAATTGCTCAACTGTTTGTACTAATATGTTCACAATGAAAATGTTCAATAAAAAAAAACAAAAAAACTTTGTATCTTTTTTAGTCAATTCCCTGGCACGTTTCACCCAACACTCCTCTAGTTCAAGATTTCAGGACACCACTCCCTTTCCCCTCCTCGGGGTGTCGATCTGTGAATCTCAAAGTTCCCAAGTTTGTCTCGCACGTGCCCAGCACTTTCTCACGCTCTTCGCCGTGCTCGTAATTTGCATTGGGTGTGTGCGGTGACGGTGACATGAGAGTGAAGCGGTAGTGGGGGCAGGGCGGTGTCCTTTCTTGTTCCCGATACAGGTGGGGCTGCCAGCTCCCCGTTCTGCCTCCTCCTGGGCCTGGCACCTCTCCTCCTTTTCAGCCTGCAGGGCAGAAGGAGTGCCGAGGTTGGCAGATTATTTTCCACACGCACGAAAAGATGATTTATTCCTTTTTGGCAGTCACACTTTTTCATTGGCAGTGCTGTGGGTTTTTATTTTTTTGTGTCGTTTCCTCTTGAAGAGACCCTTTATTTATGAAGTAGCCTGGTCCTGTACCGAGGTACTCTCCTAAGGGATTAAGGTTCCAAGGGGCCATACAAGAGATTGGATCTACAAACTATTAAGCGTTTGCATTGAACATTTTGATCTTCCCAAAGCATGATAACATTTTTTAGAAAATAATGTATTAAGTGATAGAATTGTATTCGTTGTCAGAAAAGCTAATTTTAGCAATCCGTGTTAACGTCCACCACTGTCATTATTTAGTTTTCTAGCCCCCTGTCTAACTGTGGTTTAATAGGTTAAACAGGGGGTGGGGCAGCAGCCAGCAAGATGGCAGATCATTTGTAATAATCCTACTTTTAGTCATAGATTGCTGAGATGTGAGAATACAGCAGGTGTGTTTTGGAGTGAACATTTGATGGTTGTCCAGACATACGTTATGTTTGTGTGTTTTGTTGCTTCGTTAAAGCAAACTGGTCTTAGCTGCATTTTAGATGGTGGGGTAGCAGCTCATTGCAGGGCAGCCAGAAGGTACGGCCTGAGATTAGTATTTTGTTCCCTCTAGAAGGTTAATATTGGGCATGCAATGAAGAGAGCCATATTGGAATGGAGGTCGAACATTAATTAGATCAGCTATATAAATAATGTCAGTTACTTGGAGTTTCTTCTTTTTGTTACACCTTTCAGGAATGGATAATGTTAAAAGCTTATAAAGAAATCATATTATTATGTACTTTTATATCTGCACTTTCTGCATCCTAAATTTTCTTTTGATCAAAGGTGCTGTGTCACATCATCAAAGCAGACACTGATACAACGTTTGGATAAGTCTAATATATTCGACTAAAAAGGAGATGTTTTTGGAATCAGTTTTTATCCCAGATGCATTGACTTCTAAATGTTCCTTACATTCTCCTCTTGCTACCTAATACACAGAGGCAGCCACAGCAATATAAGTAACCAGAAGAAATGTGCACCAAACATAATGTACAAGTCCTTTGGGAGAGGATCGCTGAAATGAAGATTAAAACAATTCAAAATGTGACATGGAGACAGCACAGAATATAGGCTCTGCGACACACACTATTCACCCCAAGGTATTTTGGTGCTGAAACCAAATGTTTATTTTAGCCAAAGACATGTTTTAGAACTCCTAAACTACCATTCAGTAACTACATAGAAGCTTAACGAGGTGAAACCATGGGTGGCAGTGGCTGAGGATGATTTAACTACTAGATAGTGGGAACGGTTAGAAACGATTGAGAAAGTTGTGGAGGCTGATAACAACGATGTATTGGTAGATACCACAAACAAAAAGATTATGCTCTTGTTCTCAGACCAATAGAGAAAACAATGGTTCCTTCGGGAAGTACTCTTATGCAAGCATGAATGGTAATTGAAAGATCCTCGAGTATTCTGATAACCTGGAATGGTTTGATATTCAGCTGATATTTATAAACCGGATAAGTGACACATACATTTAAAAGAAAGCAACTTTCCTGATTTTAGGTGTATTTGAATAAGTAAGACATCAAATGCATTACTATCAGGACATCATTGATAACCAAGGTGCTACAGTGCAAACAAAACTGATGGTGCCGTGCTTTGTGCGGCAAGTAGTAATTATAAACAATTCAATGCAGGTATTAAAAATGGCGCTCTGGTACACTGGTGTGAGCCTTTAACTTATTATACTTAAATATAGGTGTGTAGTAATCCAATCAGTGGAAAAGAGACAATCTAATTTTAGGAATTAGTGGTAACTTTTCGGCCCCTTGGCAGATTAGGCCAAGGCCATCCTCTGAACGGTGTCAGTGGTGCTTTAGTAGTAGCAACATACTAGAAAATGGCAAAGTCCCCATTAAAAACACAAACATGTACATTGATGGGATGTTAGTGACTTCACAAATGTTTCTGTTGTCAAAAGTAGAGGCTTGAATGTAAGCGCCTTAATTGAAAATTAGTAATTCAATGGGCGTGAATCAGGTAATCCAAAGCCTTTATAGCAATTAATAGATCACCAGAACTTCAGATAGAGTCCAAGCAGACAAACAGGCTGCAGACTGGTCTCCACACCCCTGTTGTTACTAGTTTTTTAAGGTTACCGGAACAGAGACACCATCATATTGGAAGCAAGGCTAGAACAACTGTACATTACCAGGGGCCAACAGCAATGATCTTCACAGACTTCAGTTCATTCATAGAGAATGCCAGAACATGGCTCATCCAAGTAAAGAAAGTGCAGAGAGACATAGTCGTGACCTCCTCCAGACTGTTCCCTACCAAGCGCAATACAATAACTGATAAGACACATTTATTACATAGCTGTGGAATGAATGGTCAATAGACCAGGATCAGGTAGTGCTTCCCTAGTCACTCTCTCCATAAGGTGTGATACTGTGCCCTTGTATTTATTTCTGCTGCCCATCAAGAAGGAATTATTGTAGAGATCTGTACTTCTCTTGAGTGTAGCATTGTTTGATTTGGCTAAAGCTGATTCATATCTCTACCTGGCCCCCGCTGGTTTAGGCATAACACGTTGTAGTTACTTTAGGGGATTAGTGGATCTTGTGTTGGCGACCCGTGTTTTACAGAGATGCCTATGCTATTCACCTCTAGTGGTGGCTGGTGATCCATCTGCATGCACTCAAGTAGAATCTGTAGTAATGTTGATACTTTTTAGTAGTGTGCTATTAAGGTTTATATTGGGATTTCTTATACCGTTAACAATTCAAATTAAGGCACAAAAACTAAAAGGGAGGGCTATTTTTCATCCTCATTTTGGAATATCGTGTCTGGATGGGTAGTTTAAGGATCATGTGTGACCTGTCATTTGGGGACTGCTTTGGTGTCTGTTTGCTACTGTCTTTATTAATTTCCATCCCTCCACTTGCTTCTTCTGAAGCAGGTCCCAAGTGCTTCTGATTTCCAGCGCTGACCCTTCTCTCTATTTACAGCGTCTCTTCCAGGGGATATTCATCAATAGTCATAAGCACTAAATAGTCCCGCCCACGTGCGGAGACCCCGGAGCATTAATAATAATATATGCATATATAACCATATATATATAAAGATATATATATATTCAACTGCAGACTATTTGCACATGAGTATGAGTTCATATGTACTATTTTGCACATATTAGTTATGAGGGTTTAGTGTTCTTATGTGTGTGTCAATCATATATATACATTATGTATTTAATTTTATTCATTGTGGTCATTGACACTCATGGATGCATTATCCATTCTCCCTCCTTCTTTTTAATGTGGTTTTAAATATTCATTGTTTTTACTCCAATATTTGTATTTATATTTGGTGTAGATTTTTAAATATTTATTCCACATTCAAAATTCAATTTAGGTACTCTTTACTCATTGTGTAGTAATATTATATAGTATGTTTTCCATGTCTATATGTCATGTGACTTTGGTTGAAATGTACACAGGTGTGTTGCTTTTTATTCAATGTTTTTCTAATCACTTGCACTATTTAATGACAGAATGTCTTGTAGCGCGTTATGTGAACAAGACCGAGTTGTTTCGGTCGAAACGCGTCATGCTGGGGCACTGGCCAGGACTGACTGGTTGCTGTGGTCATTTTTAAATAAAGCACAGCATTTTTTTCAATTTGTCCCTTGTGTGGTCCGTACCTGTGTTTGTACGCCGTGGAGGTCTGGTGACAACCGGGATTTGCTTTCTCATATATATATATATATATATATATATATATATATATATATATATATATATATATATATATATATATATATATATATATATATATATATATATATATATATATATATATATAATAATATGCATATATCTACAATATACACACATGTATATAAATATGCAGCCCCAAATTGAAAAACTAGGCTGAAATATGCCAGTATTGCATTGTATTTTTCATTTGACCAGCATCATATAAAATAACATTTCCAAAATATAGAGAAATGTACTGTCAGCTTGTTTGAAAAACAGCCTTTATTTTCTGAGAAAAAGACAAGGTGATAGCAGGCAGATTAGCTAGAAGGCTGCATATAGAACACTCAGATAAAAAACTTGCACCGTGCCTTTAAGACCTCCAGGACCTCCAGGCTCCCATCATGCCCCACAGGTGACAGTTAGGTCAGTTCTTTTTTCCAGCTCCTTCTGTGAGGATCCTGGAGCATTGAGCTCGTCAGTTAGTAGTTTTTTGTCACTAATTGGTCTTTTCAAGTGAGATTTTCTGTCTTCACACGACGTTTTTAGTACTTATTGTACTAGTGCCATCATTTTTTCTGACTTTCCAGCTATTTTTCCTGTCAGAATTCCTGCCTTATTTAATAAGTATAAACACACTCAAAGAGGGGGGTGAGAGGAATACGAGCGTCCCAAATCGCCCTCCTACACGATTATAACAAACACACAACAGAAATGGCCGGCTGAAACATGTCGACGTTCTCGCAGAATGGAGGGGTATGGTGCTCATTATAGGCTTTCTCTTACCATCATCCATAGGCCTGCGAGAGGCCAATCTTTCTTCTGGAGAGGGTATCCAGTATTAAATATTTGAGGTGGGATTCCCTATCTCCAGTTTTAAACATTTCACTGCTATTTATGTCACTTTTGTTGGTCCCATATCATGAACACTTATATGTTGTATTGTCTTCCCTTCCCTATTGCTCCACCTCCAGTGTTGGTCTGCACGGAGGTGTGTTAGCAGCCCTATGATGAAGCATGACACAGCTTGCTGCGTGTGAGGGCAGTTTTATCCCACGTAGCGTGTCCCCACTCTCACTCTAATCCATTTTTAGTAAGCCCGTCCCATTTCTGTTGTTTGTTTGTTATTTAATAAGTGCCCTTCCTGTGGGAAGAAAATGGCTAAGTCAGATCCACACTTGGTCTGTATTGTGTGCTTACCATCTACACACAGGCCTGATAAGTGCTACTACTGCCAGCAGTTTTTGAGAAGAACCCTTTGTGAAAGGGAGAAGATCAAGCTGCATGCCATGCAGGAGAGAGGAAAGGAGTCCGTAAGTGGCAGGGAAGGAGACGATCGACGTCGAAGACACATCGCCGTCAGGTGAGGTCGCCGTCGAGAACATCGGCGCCGATGTCGGGATCTCCACCGACGTCGAAGGTACCTAGAGTATCGACGCCAAGCCCGGCGCAGAAGACTCCGGCATCGGTAAGCATGGCTCATGGCCGATCGACTGCTTCGTCGCCGACGGCAGGGCGAGCATCACCGTCGAGGAGGTCGATGTTGAGGAAATCGCCGGCGAGGAAGTCACTGGCGAGACCTATTCCATCTATAGGTCTCCACCGGCCAAGAGACTCAGAACGGATCATTCACCGACGTCGAGGGATCCGTCGAGGGAGATCCACGATCTAACTGCTAAAGGTCTGACGTCGAGGAGTGCTTCATCCTCTCCGGAACTAAGAATCGTTCAGGTCACACCGGAGGGCTCTCCGGCTCCAGAGCACCATACGCCTCCTACTAACCTCTCCCCGAGATGGTTGGAGAGCATAAAGAACTGGAGGATGCAGAAAGTTACCCCTGGATCAGAATACTCTCAGATATACTCGCCTTCTCATTCTCCTGATAGGCAAGTGCGACATTCCACTCCTCAAAAGTCTACAACCTCAAGGAGACATAAATCAAGATCTCCCCTTCGTCGCTCTAGGTCTAAATCTAGGCATCGTTCGCCTAGAGAGCGAAGACACAGGTTTCCTTTATGGTCTTCTGAATCCACTTCATCCTAGGCTGACTACTCTCCAACTTTGTCATCCACTCCACCGACTAGAGTATCGCCAGTGGATGATATTGTCACATTCAATGAGGTACTGTGTAGAGGGGCTTCGAAGCTCAACATCGAAATGCCTACAGCTGTCCCCTCAACATCTGTCATGTTTGAGGCTCTACATCACAGATCCTCCACTAGGCCTCTTCTTCCTTTGGTGCCTAGGTTGCTAGAACCGGCTCTCCATACCTTCCTGACGCCGGCTTCAGTGCGAGAGGCTCCTTCGAGGATACTAAAGAACAGAGCCCCAGACCAGGACCCTCTTTTTCTGAGGTCTGACCCACCACCAGACTCTGTAATTGTATCAGCAGCCAGAAAGGGTCACATTCGGGCCTCCTCATCTGCTGTTCCCCCTGACAAAGACAGCAAAGCCATGGAGTCCATTGGAAAGAGAATGTGCAACACCTCTGCCTCGTACATGAAGGTGGCCAGCGCCTCTGCTCTGCTAGGTCGATATGACCGTTCACAGTGGGACTCTCTCTCACATTTACTGAAAAATTGCCAAAGGAAGATCGGCAAGATTTTCAGGAGATTCTGCACGAAGGAGGGCTTGTGGCGAATCAAGTCATCAGCGCTGCAGCTGATGCCTCAGACTTTGCTGTCCATGGTTATTCCCATGGCATCTGCGCTAGGAGATGCTCATGGCTGAGACTTATGGGCTTGAAACCAGAGGCCCAACACAGGATTCTCAACCTCCCCTTCAATGGTTCATCTCTCTTTGGTTCTCACGCGGACGACGAGATGTCAAGGATGAAATCCGATCTGGACACCTTGAAGGCGGTTGGTTTGGAGAAAAGAAAGGATTTCCGACGTCGCTACCGACCCTATGATCGTCGTCAGTACCAGCAGAGGGTTGAAGCCCCTCATTGGTCCTCGCAGCAACACCATGCGAGATCGCATTTCCACCAGCGATGACCTGGTAGAGGAAGAGGGGGCTCTAGCAAACGGGGTGCAAAGCAACAGCCTAAGCAGTGAGTTCTTGTTTCCCCTAACTCTGTTACCCACTCCGATGGGAGGAAGTATATACTTTCATTTGGAAGAGTGGATAAAAATAACGCAGGACAGCTGGGTGCTCAATATAGTGCGGAATGGGTACTCATTGAGATTCAAGTCTCCGCCACCATCTGGACCTCCTCGGAAAATCCCAGTCAGTCGGATAGATCTGCTGCGAGAGGAGGTCTCCATCCTGCTAGAAAAACATGCCATCGAAAAGGTTCCCTGGCACCAACATCGACAGGGGATCTATTCCCGCTATTTCTTGGTCCCAAAGAAAGGTCCAAAAATGGGGATTTTAATATTCATCCTTGTGGAGACCCTAAAATAAGATGTATGGCTGAGATGGGATGTGCCAGGATGCGGGGATTCCATTTTGAGCATTCCGTTCAGGGGGATGCATTGAATGGTCTGCTTAATGAATTTGATTTGGTATCATCAATGTCTCTGGTTAACCCCCTTAGCACACAGTCCGTTCCTTCTTTTAAAGGATGTAGTGATGGTTCATTTATAGATTACATCTTGATTTCCACCGGACTCCAGTCTAGTTTCCGTGGGTTTACCATCATGGATAGCGCTTTTAGCGATCATAATCCCATCTGTGTCCACCTTGGAGGTAGGCTGTTGATAACACAAGCTAGGGTGACATTCCCAGGCATGTTGAGACCGGTGGATGGTAAACGCCGCCTAAAATGGTCACAGATATCCCCAGACTCATTTTATGGCAAGGTACAAGTATCTTGTGCTACCGAATTAGCTTTTTGTGTGTCACTTGGTTTCCACCCGGGAGTGTCCTTGGGGCTTTTGATGTTATTGTTTTAAAGATAGGGGCACTTTTAAGTGCCCCTTCTCATGGGACGGTGTTATCTGACCCTAGATGGTTCAATCCACAGTGTTCTAAGGCAGCTAAACTTTTGAAAGATGCTTTAAAAGCTACCCGAGAAATCAGTCTCTGATATGTGCCCGCCGTCGCGAATATAAACGGGCATTGGTTAACCGTAAGGGTGAACTGAAGGAGGAAATGTGGAGGGACTTACTGGAGGCAAGCACTTTGGGGAATAGTGCAAGGTTTTGGGGCATTATTAATCGACCTTTATTTGAAAAGGCTAGGGATGGAGAAGTAGGCACTAATATATCTGAGGATGAATGGGTGTCTCATTTTAAATCTATTTTTAGACGCCCCATGGAGCCTCATCAATCCCAAAGTAGGGTTAATATTACTGCTCCAATAGTGTTTGAGCAGAAAGAGGTGGAGAAGGCCATCTTAGGGCTGACGTGTAATAAGGCCCCAGGTCCGGATGGTATCCCTCCAGACCTTTTCAAATCTAATCCATCTTTTTGGGCCCCAGTATTGATGGCTGTCCTTAACGCGGCGGCCAGGATTGGCTGTCCGGACTCCTGGAGCATCTCAACCATTGTGCCGGTATTCAAGAAGGGCGATCGCAATAGCACTTTGTGTTATAGACCGATCTCCCTTCTTGACTCCGTGGTCAAGGTTGTGGGTGGGGTATTATTGGGAAGATTATCCTCTTGGGCGGCAGAGAATGAGATCATCTCTGATATACAGTATGGGTTCCGCCCAGGGCGCTCCACCTTGGCCCAATGCCTTAATTTATATTTGATCCTGGGAAAGTATACAATTGCCCGCCAAGGTACAATTTACATGGCCTTCATGGATCTTTCCTCTGCCTTTGACTGTGTCAATCGGGGGAAACTGTGGCAATCCATGCGGGCCATGGGGGTGGAGGAAAATTTAGTTGACTTCCTGGAGGATCTGCACAGGGATACAAAGGCTAACATCAGATATGCACAGGATCTCCGTGTATCCAGAGATTTTAAAATAGAGAGGGGGTTCGGCAGGGGTGTATTTTGGCCCCCTTTTTATTTAATTTATATATCAACGACCTGGAAAAAACTTTGATAAAAACAGGGGTCGATTTCCCATATGTGGGGCAAAGAGGTCTGCCCGTCCTGCTATATGCGGATGATGCGGTCCTCGTTGCTAGGACGGCAAGGGGACTTCAGACATTGTTAGACACATTTCGGAGTTTTATGGAAGCCCGTGATTTGGCAATTAACAATTCCAAATCCTATATTATGCAGGTTGGGATTCGCCCGAAGAAATCGTTCCCTTTTAAAGTGGGTAATGAGAAAGTACCAACGACTTCGGTATTCTCTTACCTGGGTGTTCTAATAGATGACCGTTTGAATTGGGGGCCCTGATTCAGAGGAAAAAAGGGAGGTTACAAGGGCGAATGCGGCAATCTTCAACTTTGCAGCGAAGATGGGTAAGCGCCCAATTGCCGCAATGTTGAAGATATTTCAGGCCAAAAGTGTTGCTATCGCTGGCTATGGGAGTGAAATCTGGGGCTATGTAGCAACCGATGCTCTACAGGTGGTGGAGAACACCTTTCTAAAACGTCTCCTAGGAGTGCCCACTAGAACATCAAATCTGGTGGTACATGAAGAACTGGGGTTGCCATTTTTATGCGACACCTTGGCTATGCGCCCCTTGTTGTTTTGGCTCAATTGTTGGTTAAACAAGGAGTTAGTTCTCAACCATCAGATTTTAAGAGAAACTATGAGTCTTGATTACATGTCTCGTATTCCATGGTTAAAATATATTAAGGGTTGTTTTGAAGAGCTGGGGCGGCCGGACCTTTTTTAAAGCCTGATTCTATTACCATGAAGGATGTGGAATTTGTAAAGAAAACCTTTATTACCTTAAAAAAGCATGGTAGAGACGATTTAGAAATTGGGAAATCAAGCGTCCGTAAATATGTGATGCTTAAAACAATCCCATCTATTGAGCCTTATCTTCTGTGGCCATTGTCGCCCCATGAGCGGTTTTTATTAATCAGGTTTCGATTGGATTATTTTCATTTGCTATTAGCTGTCCCAAAGGGAGCTGCAGAGGCCAGGTGTTAGCATCCTGTGGCTGCGACGGAGTGTCTCCTCAGGATTTGCTACACTTTATGTTTTTTTGTAAATTTTATGATGTACCTCGCAGATATTTTTTAACACCCCTTTTAAAGAAGTTGAATTTTACTCAGGTCCGCCCAGCTCTTTTTATTTACAACTGTTGAAATTAGACTGTGTGACTTTTATAGTAGGCTTTCTGAAATCCTCTCTGAGATCTAGGATTTGTATGGAGAGTTAGTAAACTTCCAACGTTGGTAGGTACTCCCCATTACTATCCACATTGATGTAATTTGGTCCTCTGGTGTAGTGGTTCCCCCTATATAATTTTATGTATTAGATGTATATATCTTTGTATTTTAGGGGACAATTTGTTTTAATATTATTGTTATGAATTACATGTCTTAACTGTTATATGGAGTTGTGTAACTTTTATGGTTTTAATCCTAAAGCCGAATAAAGTATTTTGATTGATTGATTGATTGGTCCAAAAATGGAGTTCAGGCCCATACTAGATCTCAGACTCTTAAACAAATACGTTCTCTGAGAGAGATTCAGGATGTTGGCCTTACACCAGATCATTCCCCACATCCATCAAGGGGACTGGATGTGTTCCATAGACCTTCAGGATGCTTATTTTCGCATCCCAATTTCTCAGAAGCACAGAAAGTTTCTTCGATTCAGGGTAGAATCAACCCACTTCCAGTTCAAAGTCCTTCCTTTCGGACTCAAGTCTGCCCCTCGCACCTTTTCAAAATGCATGGCGGTGGTGGCTGACTTCCTGAGAAAGCAAAAAAATCTTCATCTATCCTTACCTAGACGACTGGTTACTCAAGAGTGCCTCTCCCAGTCTCTTACAGGATCATCTGAATTACTGCATCCAAATCTTAAACCGATTGGGCCCGTGTGTAAACTTAAAAAAACCTATCCTCAACCCTACTTAGAGGGTTCACTACTTGGGCGCTACGCTAGACGCTGCAAACGCAAGAGCGTTTCCTTCGGATGAGAGACTATTATCAATACTCCACAAAGGTCGCACTCTTCTGAGAACACCTCATGCAACGACCAGGCAGGTGTCCTCTCTGCTAGGCTCAATGGCGTCATGCATATTCATTGTCCCGAACGCCAGGTTACAGATGAGACCCTTACAACAAGCTCTAGAGGACCAAAGGGTTTCAGGTTTCCAACTGCTGGGAGGACACCATAACTCTTCCTCATGCAGTTCAAATCTCAATAAAATGGTGGATGCAACAATCTCATCTTCTGAAAGGGGTTCCTTTCCACCAGGAAATTCCCAAACAGAATATCGTCACAGATGTGTCTCTTCAGGGCTGGGGCGCTCACATGGGATCACTTCAGGTACAGGGGATGTGGTCGGAAAAGGAAAAAACTTACCACATCAACATGCTAGAACTCAGAGATGCGCATCTGGCTCTCAAAGCGTTCTTCCCCTTCCATAGCGTCACGCTCCCTGTTGGTTCAGACGTTCAACACCACAACAATGTACTACCTGAACATACAGGGAGGGACCAGATCCAGACCCCTGTCTCTGGAGGCTCAAGCAATTTGGAAATGGCTACTGGAGAGGAACATGTCCATATCTGCAGTTCACCTTCCAGGCGCCCTCAATACACAGGCGGACGACCTTAGCCGAAATTTCATCGAAGCACACGACTGGGTGCTAAAAGACGAAATAGCACAAGACATCTTTCAGAGATGGGGTTCTCCAGACATCGACTTATTCGCAGACGCGGCAAACACAAAATGCCGCGCCTTCGCATCCAGGTACCCTCAACCAGGCTCCATGGGGAATGCACTGTTGATCGACTGGTCAGAGAAATTACTCTATGCCTTTCCACCAGTCCCTCTCATACCACTGGTGATCAGCAAGCTCTACAAATCCAGGACAGAGATGATCCTGATTGCACCAGAGTGGCCTAGCCAGTGGTGGTACACGGACCTGCTACACCTCTCCAAGACACAGCAGAGGAGGTTGCCATGCCATCCAGATCAGTTAACCAAGTCAGGAGGGAAGGTTTTTCACCCCAACCTCCCGTCACTGAGATTGACAGCATGGCTCCTGAGTTCTTACAATATGGTCACCTAGGCCTCTCGCAGGACTGTATGCAGATCTTAAAAGAAGCAAGAAGGCCCTCGGCGAGAAAGTCATATGCTTTCAAATGGAAGCGTTTTTATCTATGGTGTACAGCTAATGTTCATGACCCTATCATGGGTCAAGAACAGGTTATTTTGCCATATCTTCTGTACTTAGCTAAAGCAGGCTTAAAGTTTTCCTCTATTAGAGTACATCTGGCAGCAATTACAGCCTATAGAAAGGTTCCCACTCAGACTTCTTTCTTTCAAATGCCAGTTGTTAAAGACTTCCTGGAAGGGCTAAAAAAGGTCTACCCACCTATTCGGTTACCTTCACCTGCCTGTGAACTTAATGTGGTTCTTTCTAAATGAATGGGTCCCCCCTTTGAACCCATTCACAAAGCTTCTCTTCAGCACCTCTCTTGCAAAGCCGCTTTTCTAGTAGCAATTACCACTGCTCGCAGGGTAAGCGAGATTCAGGCCTTATGTTCTGTAGAGCCTTATCTCGTTTTCCATGTGAATCGAGTGGTTATGAGAACTCACTCGAGTTTCCTACCTAAAGTGATCTCAGACTCATATTAATCAGTCTATCACTCTACCCACATTTTTCCCGAATCCTACCACGCCTCCTGAGAGGGCGCTGCATTCACTTGATCTGAAAAGAGTGTTAAAATTCTATCTGGACAGAACGAAGGATATAAGGAAGTCGGACCGTCTCTTTGTTAACTATGGTCCAGTGCACACTGGTTCTCCCTCTTCTAAAAGGCCCATCGCTCAATGGATAGTATCTTGCATCACATTAGCCTATCAGCTAGCTCATAAACAGCTCCCTGGCAAGCCAAGGGCTCACTCTACAAGGGGTAAAGCCGCTACTACGGCTATGCTTAAAAATTTACCTATTCAAGAGATATGTATGATACGACCCGAAGGCCCAGGAGGAATATAAAGCAAAACTAGCCCTCTATAAAACCTCAATCATTGCAAAGAAATCTGAGTACTATGAGCGACAGATCAAGGAGGCCAAGGACACTCAGAAGGAGACCTTCAAGGTGCTGAGGGAACTGAGTCAAAAGAAAGAACAGAGGACGGTTGCCAATCTAGCTGATTGCAATAAGATACAGGACTTCTTCCTGGCAAAAGTCAAGGATATCCTAATAGAAATAGGTAACACCTGCATAAGCTCATGACCTCTTTCAGTGGTGGATCCACTGGACTTCCAGGGAGGTTATCTCTCAGTCTTTCCAACATTAGACCTAGACTGCCTAGCGCACATTATGGCCAAAGTGAAATCGGGGTCTCCAGAGGACCCCTGTCCTCCCAGGGTGTTCAAAATGATCTTCCCTGTGTTGGGGCCAGAGATGTTGTCCTTATTAAATCTGCCCCTGGTAATGGGGAAGGTTCCTCTCAACTTTAAGGAAGCCATGGTGACCCCGCTGCTGAAGAAAGCAGGGGCGGATGTCAATAACTTGAAGAACTACCGCCCCATATCTAGACTTCCCTTTCTGGCTAAGGTAGTTGAGCAGCACGTGCTTAGAACACTTTCGTCTTTTTTGGAGGAACATCACCTGCTCCATGCGCGGCAAGCGGGCTTCAAGGCCCACAACAGTACAGAGCTGGTGATGCTCTCAGTGCTGGATGAGCTGAGGCTCGCAGCCGACAAGAAGAATTCGTCGGCGTTGATCCTTTTGGATCTTTCAGCCGCGTTCGACACGGTGAACCGTGCCCAGTTGCTGACCCGTGTTCGGGCGCTGGGAATTACTGGCGTTGTATACCAGTGGATTGCCTCCTTTCTGAAGGATTGGTCGCAGACGGTCCAGCTAGGAGATTGTGTGTCCAGGAAAGGCGCTCTGCCATGTGGGGTTCCGCAGGGCTCGGCGTTGTCCCCCCTGCTTTTTAACAACTATTTGCAGCCACTATGGAAGCGCTGGCAAAATTAGAATGTCTGGTGTTCAACTACGCCGACGATACGCAACTAATCTTGCGGATCGACAGTTCTACACAGGCACAGTCTAACGTACAGAATATCCTCCGGTTCACTATGAACTGGATGACCACCAATTCACTGAAAGTAAATCCGGACAAGACGGAGGTACTAGCTATTACCACAGGGGGCAACCCCATGTCCAATTCCTTCTGGCCACAAGAGCTAGGCACTACTCAGACACCGATGCCAGTTGTGAAGAGCCTGGGCATCAGGTTGGATAACAAGCTAACACTGAACAACCAGGTGACCGCTGTGGTGTGGAATTGTGTGGGCCTTATGAGGCAACTCCGGAAACTAGTACCCCTCCTGTCTTTCTCCACCATGCGTACCGTAGTGTCGGCACTAATTGTGTCACGACTGGACTACGGTAACGCGCTTTACATCGGGCTACCTGACAAATTATCAGGGAAGCTTCAGGTGGTTATGAACGATGCAGCAAGATTGATCTTCAAACTTCCTAGAAGAGCATATGTCACACCATTGTTGCAACAACTACATTGGCTTCCAATCAAGCAGAGAGCTAGGTTTAAGGGCCTGAATATTGCACATAAAGCCCTGCACAGAACGGCACCTGATTACATCAAGGAACGGCTGAAGAGCTATGTGTCAGGACGATGCCTCCGTTCATCTGAGGCAAGTTTGTTGGCCTGTCCACGGTTTGATAAAGCCACCTTGGGGGGGCGAGCTTTTTCTGTGATGATACCTCAGCTTTGGAACAAGCTACTGGAGAGCTTGCGCAGGGAAGTTTCTCTTCTCCCCTTCAGGAGGAAACTAAAGTCTTTTCTGTTTATTCAGGCTTTTGGTTAAGCCTCACCCAGATCGACCGAGCATCAGGTTGTGTAGCCCTGGTAAGGATTTATGTTTCTCACAAGCGCTTAGAGACCATTGGTGATTTGGCGCTATATAAATGGCAATAACATAACATAACATAACATGTAAAGCAGCTACATGGCGGTCAGTCCACACCTTTGCCCGCCATTACTGTTTAGATTCTGATACTCAAGCGGATGCTCAGTTTGGGCAAGCATCCTTGAGGAATTTATTTGGATAATCGTATTTTCAATATATATTTATTGTGCAGGTATTCATCCGCGGGATTCATGGGTGGGCTTGCTACTCTATTCAGTGCTTAGGACTATTGATGAGTATCCCCTGGAAGAGAAGGATAAGTTACTTACCTGTAATCCTAGTTCTCTTCCAGGGGTATACTCATTAAAGTCATAAGCAACCCTCCCTCCTCCCCGGACGAATACCATGCCTATTACAGAATGTGATTTTTCCTCATGTTATTTACACAATGTAATACGCCGTCAAAAAGACCTGACCTAACTGTCACCTGTGGGGCATGATGGGAGCCTGGAGGTCTTAAAGGCACTGCACCAGTTTTTTTTCTGAGTGTTCTATATGCAGCCTTCTAGGCTAATCTGCCTGTTATCACCTTGCCTTTTTCTCTGAAAATAAAGGCTGTTTTTCAAACAAGCTGAGAGTACATTTCTCTATATTTTGGAAATTGTATTTTATATGATGCTGTTCAAATGAAAAATACAATGCAATACTGGCATATTTTAGCCTAGTTTTTCAATTTGGGGCTGTATATTTATATACATGTGTGTATATTGTAGATACATGCATATTATTATATATATATCTTTATATATATATGGTTATATATGCATATATTATTATTAATGATCCGGGGTCCCCGCACGTGGCGGGACTATTCAGTGCTTATGACTTTGATGAGTATACCCCTGGAAGAGAACTAGGATTACAGGTAAGTAACTTATCCTTATGGTACTGTACGTGCCCACCTGCTAGAGATCAAGGAAATTCCCCTTGTACTGTACTGGACCATGGCGCTCCTCCATCTCCTGCCATAGGATGGCTCACTCTCCTCAATTCCATCATGTCTCCTCCCTCCTAACTCCGTCCTTGTGGTAAACCTGCCCTTTTAAAAAGATATGTTGCTTGTGAAGCGCAATGCCCCAGCTAGCCTCTCACATACCAGAGTGCCTCTACCATTCCCAGGGAACATAAAGATCCCTAATAGAGCCATACAGCCGCCGTTATCCCCTGCCCCTTGCCCCTTTGTTCTGTGATTGGTCCCCACTCCCAAAATAAATCTTCCATTTCCTCCTCCTAATTATTCGATTAAGCCTGCCAAGCTGCACCTAGTGCTACCTACTTTTATCCCCTCACCATAACTAAAGGGGCCATCGTCATTAGATAAAAAGTGATGGCCAAAATAAATTCTAGTGCCTTGAAGATGTGTACCAGTAGCACCTGGTTGGTGCATTAGCTGCGAATGACTTGGCTACATAATAACACAGGTTGTAAAACTTGACATAAAAGAAGAGAAGGGTAGCAGATGAAGGCAGTTATTTTGATATTAAGTTTATAGTTATAATTCTTTCCATACCCCTCTTTGGGGACATATATTACATGGAATTATTAACTATTTAATATTTGGGGAGTCGGACATATATTGTGAAAATATTGTGGAAATATATTGTGGAAACCAAAATGTTTGTCCTAGCAACCTTTACATGTCACCAGCAGTGCCACGTAGGATGGTGTTATAAGTACTATGACGAGGAAGATACTACACACTTTATTGAGGATTAACATTGCATCATCTAGTCATTACCCCTGCCCAATGTGTTTTTTTCCTGTATCGCATTCTTTTGATTGCATGGAGATATCAAAGCAGACATTGAGTTTGCTGCATATCTCAGTAAGTACTACATAGCCAGTAAATGAAGTGTATAAGCTGTGTATAAACTCACAAAACAGTCAGGGGTTAAAATCATTGACAAACCGAATAAAATGAGGACTGACAGCAGTGGCCCCTGGAACGCCAACACACTTTTGGGAACGCTTCCTAAAAGTATGCAGAGAGGCACCTGTGTCTGTCCAGCCGAAATCCAACACCAGAGCTCCCTCAGCCATCGAGGCAAGGTTTTTGGCCAATAGTCTCTCAATAATGGGAGGAAAAGAAAGGTTTGCCAAATTAATAATACAACCCAGATACCTTTGCAAAAGTTAGAAATAAATGATTGGTGACTCTCCCTCTCTCCATATGATACAAAGTAATTATCAGTTCTGCTGAATTTGGTTATTCTCGATAAGTAGTTTCCACGGCTTCTTAAACATTGACACAGTGGAGGCACCTCTCCCAGGGTTATAGAGTCAGAAAATGTACAAATATACATTCTGATGTAGATGGAAGCTATGGAGAAGTTTAAGGGGCCCATCTGCATTGTCCCTTGTGTTGGTCAGTTACCATTGGTGTAGCATGTGCATGGCATTTTGTTGTCCTGCTGATTGCACCTTTACCTATAACTCTGCAGGGGTTGTTTCAAAGGTGTTATTTGGTGGGGTTAGTGAGGCCAGTATATTGAGCAGAGTACCATCTAAGCTTCTTTGTGGTTATATGTAGATATGAAAAGCTTTCTTCTGTACATCTGACGCAAACCACATTTCAAGGTATCTTGCAGATGCCAGTCATCTTTACAAAGGGATGGCACTCAGTGTTTGATTAAACTGTGCTTGAAGGTAAATTCCTCCTACCTTAATCTGAACAATACTTAACACACAACAAAATACATGGGATGCTAACATGATTTCAGCATCCGAAAAGCCAGTGAAAACTGTAGATAGTGTTCTCTACTGTGAGGCCTCCATATCTCTTAGCCATCTAAACAAAATGACTACAGTCAAAAAGACAGATTCTATAGGACAGCAAATGAAATGAAAAATGAATTTATAAAGCATGGCATCTCAGCCACCACCTCTAATTGTACTATTGTATGGCATGAAAGACTAGCAGAAGATCACACCTGGAAACTAACACCTTTCAAGCAGTGCGAATCAGCAGAAAATCCATTAAAATACGAGAATCCATTGACTCGATCTCTTGCAAATTGCATCAAGGTTGGCAGAAGATGGTATGACTGTCAACTGTACCTTTAAGTTAGCCACCATTAGCCCTTAATCAAACCCCATAAAAGAATCTGCTGCATGGGAGGGAGCTTGCACATTCCTTTTGCTTAGCACCCATTTTTTTTTACTGTTACACATAATCGTAAATGCTTATATATGGCTTAGCTGCTCCTCTAAAAGAGCTGCATCTGGGATAAACGTACTTTCTGCGCTTCTATACTCCTGCCCTTTATCAACCTCCAAATCAATGGTGAAGCCATGCCAGGATTTGAAGTAAGTCGCACAGAGTATTGAAAAGACTGCGAGAGACTCCACAACCTTCTCCACAAATGCCATCTGCCATAGAAGGAGAAACGGGACTGCCTGGTCGACAAACGTAACATCAAGACCACCTTTCTTTCTTTCTGGATCAAAGCAAGTTGTGGGCAAAGAAAGTAAGATTGCATCCACCAACCAAGCCTCTGGTTCAGCGAGAGGAAAAACAAACAGATATCGTACGTTATCTCAAAACATGTACTTTGAATTCAGGGTTTTCAATCTTTATAAATGACATGCATTATTTTTAAAATACTTTTCACTCAGGAAACTGTGAACAGAATTTAAAAGAACGATGAATTGTCAGAATGTAAAGAGAACCCCTTGCCTACACCTAGTTTACTTTTCATAGGATTCAGCCATTTGATTCTCCATACAGTGCTCTGTTGTAGCCCAGGGAGCAGACGTATGGACCTCGAGGAGTAGTGTCATACTAACTACAGGTTCTGAGTCAAAGAGCAGCTGAGTTAGTGCAGCAGATGGCCCATACCCCAGCACCATAAAAGCCTTTGTGTGCCCAAGTTTGTGCTTTTATGGAATTCAGAGGATCAAACAAAATCTACACTAAAGGTTTGCTCTTGAGTCATACCTCAGTAAAGATATCCCTGTAGCTTTACTTTTACAGACAACTTGGCAGGGGTGTGAAGCAGCACAGCATGCAGTGGGGTTGGTATTTGAGGCAGGGAAGACGCACTCAAAAGAGAGAGATAAAAAACACATGCACTCTCATGAAGAGCTGAATGAAAAAAGAAAGAAGTAGTTCCCTGTGAGCAGTAGAACTATATAAATCAGGCAATCAAAAGGATTGTAATGAGGCTGTGCTTCAGGGGAGGGACAAACACAAGAAGAGGAAGACAAGCCCTCAAATAAGAAGCAAGCGAATGAGAGTGACAATAAAACCAACCAATCTTAAGCAAATGACGGGCTGTAATCCCACTGTAAGTTCACAACAAGTCTTTAGTAACCAGACAGTTTGCGCTGTCTAATAGGCGAGACCTAAAAAAAGTTACCATGGCGTTTTCTTTGGATGAAAAAAATCTCTTCATGCTATGCTGAACTACCTGCTAGGAATATATTCTTTGGCAGTGAGATATGGCAACATGTTGCTCAGTTTTTCAGTTTCTTAGTTGACCATTCCGTTGGTGTGCACTGCTGTTACCTAATACTTATGTTTCTTCTTCACTACTGGTAATAGGTGCAGTGGCTAGATTGAGCAGGAGATCTCATGTGCCCTCTTGAAGATCTGGCACTTGATGAGATCTCACGTCTAATACATGATTACTGTCCTGGTTGATGGTGGATGAGTTTTGAAAGCCCTGCTCTATCCATACCACACAATGATGGTCACCTATGTGTCTCTAAAAAATCTTTCACATCTACTATGAGACCAGACTGGACAGTTTACTCTTTAGCACACTATCACTAGTGACTGAGCTGGTCTATTGGTGTTTCCCTGACGCTGTTGTATATATGGTTGGGTTCTCTTGACCTGGCCACTAGTGGTCTCAGATGTGCCTGGGTTGATACAATTGTACCAGCATGCGCAGTTGCTGGGAAAAGAGCCTGTTCTCAGATGCCTTTTTTACAGCTTCATCCAGGTGTTGGCCAGATAACTTGGTTTCAAAAAACCGTATATGGAGGCTCTGGTTCTTTTGGGTTGCACCTGTGTGCCAGGCTGCCACCATGACCTGCCAGTGATATTTTGCTTGCTTTCTTTAGAAGTTCTAATAAATCTTAAATCTGCTGTTCAGTAATTATCAGTAGTCCTGCTCCATGTTCTCCTTCATGTAGAGCTGCATACAATGCCCATGTTAGATTTTTAAGCATGTGCGCAGACCGCCTCAAAACGCCACGCCTTTGAAATGAATGATGACACTGACAGCTTGTTATGTTATTTTATATTTTATAAGTAATATATTTTTAATAAAACCCTGCAACAGTACCTTGAAAGTAGAGGATGAAAGGGTGACAGTAGCGGAAAGGGTCAAAGTCCAGTGAAGGGCCAGCGACCCAAGATTTTCCCCTAAGCTATGCAGGACCCTGGTTTCAGGATCCTGCTTTACTTATCAGTGTAAGATGATGGGCCTGTTTGTCAGTCTTGTTATTCGTGGTCTGCGACTGTGACCAAGTCTTGGCCGGTGAAAAAGACATGTCCCCGATGCACATATTAACCTAAGGATGCCTTGCGCTTTTTCTCAGGGGAAGATACCTTTAGGGCCAAATTTCTATGGCCAGAATGTCAGTGCTTCAACTCTGAAGAGTGCTCCACAGTAACTCACTCACATCAAGGACTGTGCACCTATTTTTCTGCCTGTCTATCTTTATTTTCTGCTACATCTTGCCATCCCTTCAGCCAGTGCACACCTCTAACATCAGTGGGACAGTAGTCCTTTCTCAGATCCCATCCATACGCAGGACATACCGCCGTAACCATGTCCCAGCCACACTGTGCCCAGGCTGATGGTATACAAGTAGGGAACACTCACTCTCAGTCACCAGGCAAGTCCCCCCCTTCGTTTAGCCTCGGTAGAAGTGCTTGGGGAATTCTGGGTTACAAAGTGTGTCCGACCTCAGATGACCGAAATAATCTGAAAAGAGGGTGGGTCTCCAAAATATGTTACTCATGGACGAGGTGGTTGTTAAGTAAAAAAAACAACATAAATGAATGTGAAATAGGGTGCCTTTTTGGAAGTACAAACATATCATATAATCATTTACAAAAATACAAATGCCCGTCATTCTTTGTTGTTTCTTGGAACCATTCCCAGAACAGAAAGTGACACACTCCAATGAAGTGAAAAAAATTATTTTAACGTGTTTTTGTGCTTCAACCTTTATCACAAAATATTGCTCAAATACTTCGGATTGTTTCAGGGAAACCTCTGTCCATAAAGGTGAGAGGAATGTGAGGGGTTGTTCCAGCAAATTTAATTCACTTTTCAACCCCAACAAAATATTTCTAATTGAAAATAATGTGAGCAAATATATTATCATTTTCCAGCATATTTTAATTTAAAAAATTGTCCTTTTCATCTTTTTAAATAAAAAAGTATTTTCAACAGCAGTGCCATCTAGTGACACGTTTCAGGAGGAGATGCTGCACTCGCAAACTTTGTAAATTGAATCTTGGCATTAGTAGGATATTTGAGCCCAAAACTAGATGAGAAATCATGAGTTTGAAGCCAATACCCCGGGGAATATTTTATCCTGAGTATGTATGTGACTAATTATGTTGTAAAATTGCCATGAGAAGATATAAATCCGTGAAGAGGTAGGGCTTCGTACTCTGGAACATTTTATCACAGGGTAGGCATTTATGTCTTCATTTGCATCAGAAGCTAAGCCGCATCTCTGGCCCGTAAACTAGTGGCTTACAGCCAAGGCTCGGCTTCTTAGTCCATTGCCTAAATTTGTCGGCTACATTTCAAATCAGAAACCCAGAATCGTGCTTGTTTTTCTCATGTCTGGACTTTTTACAATACTTTTGAGATTATATAGATATCCCTCCCAGCAGGGTAATGTTATGTAAATGTTTATCTATATAGTGCATGTATACCAACGTTTGGTGCTGATGAGCAAGGAAGAAGGACATAACTGCAAAGCCAGTCCTAACTGCTAGTCCTATTGTCCCAGTAGCCAGGCCTTTGTTCTTTTTGATCATGTCATGGTCAACCTCCTGTATTAGTGCCGCAGAGCATTCTACGTAACAGCTTCATCATTGTCACCACCTTTATCATCAACCAAGAGGCCTACAAGTGCTGAAGAACAAAACAATGGGAGACTTATCAAAATATGGTGAGTTGTTTCCATCAGTTTCCTGAAATATAGAATGTCAACCCTATTCCAAATAGATTCCAGAACGAGGTTACAGGGAAGATAAGCATTTAAGTTAGGATTTAAATCCTGACCGAGTTCTGCACATTCTGTGACACACCCACAGATTTTTGTTCCACTGGATCATAAGCGGATTGGGGGGATGAAAAACATAAGTCAATTTAAGGTATTCTAGAAGCTTTGCAGGAATAGCTTGATGTATCGAATGAATTGTTCAGGACGTATTCCCAGCGTCTTTTAGTACGAGCAAGTTAAACCTATTCCAAACTGAAACTGCAAACTAGGCAGTATTAGCTACTGCTCTAACAATAGTTTTACAGCTCTTCAAGCGATAAATGAATTTCTTAGTAGCACCAGTCATCAGGATATTGCAGTATTCTAACGTTGACACCCACAATTGCTCTGCAAAATTGTCCTTGCGGGGCAGCAAATGGCTCATTCTGTTTAGTAGCTTGATACCCATAGCAGATGTAAAAATTTTGCATATTTATAGTAGGGGGATATTATAATTGCGGGACATTACGTGGCGTAACTTGAGGAATTTTACCCAACATTTGTGGAGAATCAGTTAACCACTTTTTAGGCGATTTGAACTTAAAACTGACGTTTGCCCACGTTTGGATGGTTTAAAACGTGTATTGTGGGCAACGAGACAGCTTAAAGGCTATCTTGCTCTCATCAGCACAATGATAAATTAGCAAAAGAAACACCCAAATCTAACTTTTGCCATGTACTGGCTTACTATAAATGCAAAATAAAGCTACGGGTAAAGCAGAACCCTTCGAGACACTACGAGTTACTTTGATCTCTGTTGATACAAATTTGTCAATACCCATTACATACTCGGTAGATCCTGTTTCTCAAGAAGGAATAGCTGACACCCCCACCATACCTCCATCCTGAAAATAGAAAATCACAGCCCGTGGTGTGAAAAGCTGGAAAAAGGTCCATCTCATTGTCTCCAGTAGGTCAAAGTGCTAATCCTCAAGCATGTTATTAGACTCCAACTGCTTAATGGTAGCCACCTTTTCCAACATCTTCGATAGGAAAACACATTGGAAAGCAGACAGTAACACAATTGAAAACGTCAATGTGAACTTTTTGGAAAGAGGAGTCACCTAGACATACCGTAGGGCATCTGAACACATGCTGAATTGAAGCAGCAGTTTATAAAATGAGTGGTAAATGTGGACATCCAGCATCTAGCCATACTCAGGTAGAGACTCAAAGGCATAGATGAGGAATTATCAGTTGCTTCCTTCAAAATTAGAGTAATGTGGGTGTCATACATACTCGTGAAGAAGGGGGAGTTTATACAAGCATGTAATAGGTAAATTTCAAGTACAGGATTCCTAAATCACAGGCATTGGATCAGGACTGGTTGGTCGAGGTTAAAAGTTGCCAATATTTCCAGCAAATTAAGGCACCAACACCCTAGCCCTCCACCTCAATTCTTACATGAAACTATAATACTATTATTTATGCATGCCTACTCAGTCTTAAGTTTGATTAAAGTGGTTTCACAATGATGTTCTCTGCGTAGCTCTGTGACATAGCCATTGTCTCAAAATAAGGCAGCATTAGCAACAAAACAAAATCAGTTCGTAAAAAATGACTTTTAGGAAAGTGTTTCGAAAGTGACCATTAGTGATCTATTAAGATATGTACTGCCGTTGTTCACAGACATTGTCTTCTAAACTAATTTAAATGCCTTCCTGTCAAGATGTTACCCTGTAAAGACAGAACATCATTGGCGTGCTACAAATGGTGGATAAATTGTTCAATGTATGATCATTTTGCCCATCAGGAGCCGTATTATGGTAAATGTGCCATTTTCATTGTTTGCGCCGGGCGCACCTTTAAAAAGGTGCGCCTGGCGCAAACAGTGAAAATGCGTCCTATTACCATGAATACGCTGCCCCCAGGGCAGCCGTGAACTCGTGCTGCCCTGGGGGCAGAGCATTCCTGTGAAAAACAGAGCGGCTGCTTTACATCCGCTCCGTGTTTGACAGTACAGCAGAAACCCGCCTGCACTTTCAAAAGGGATTAAAGATTCCCTTGCAGGCGGGTGCAGTCAGTGACTGCACCCGCCTGCAAAGGGATGTCTGGAGGGTCCTTAGGACCTCCTTTACCCCATGGCGAGGGCTGCTCTCAGTGGGCGCACTGACAGTGCGCCACCTTGGATGGCGCAGTCTCTGTGCGCTTCCTGAGAGCTTCTTTGCCTCTGCGTCTGTAATACGGCGTGGGCGCAGAGGCAAAGGGATTCCTCCATTTGCATGGGGCACACCCCATGCAAATTAGGGAACGCCCCCTGCAGATAGCGCTGGCGCTTTATGTGCGCCAGCGCTATCGGTATTACAGAAGGGGCTTCATAAGCGTCTGTGGCCCCTTCTGTAATACCAAAGTACCCCGGGGACACACAAAGCGGGTGTAAACGCCCTTTGCGCCCCCGGTACACTTTATGTAATGCGGCTGCTGGGCTCCAATGTTTTGTGACCAGGCAGGCATCCGCCTCTTGCCCTTTTTAGGTCTCGCCTGGCGTTGCAGCGCGCATACGCGGCTCGCCCTGCGTTTGCTTTTGGAATCGATACGGTTTGAGAAGGGTGCTTTAAGCCACGCCCTTCTTTTCGCTGGAGCGTGATTGGCAATTGGGCTTTTTGGTTCCCGCCTTGTCCTATTTTAGGACGGCCCATTTCGACAGGCCAACGCCATCTTTGTTCCTGTGACGGGATGCGCACTGCAACGCATGCGCGCTGCAACGCCAGTGATGTATGTTAGTTACCGACCAGGCCAGAACCCCAGACTCATATTCAGCAGTACAAGCAACAACCGGCAGGGCTTGCTATCACTCGATAATGGATTAGTCCGCTATCCAAACAGCCACCGCATGGATCCCGTGAGTCATTTTCACCACCAAGGCTCAGCCCTGCTCCAAACTGACACATGCAGCTAAGCTGCCTCTCCCCATTGTCATCGTCGGCTCCCGTTTACAGCCCTGATCGTACACTGTAACTGACTCGCCAGGGCGACCCAAGTTGCCAAGAGCAAGAACGCACCTCGGAAAACGGCTCTGAACATATTTACATACTGCAGAGGCATGTGCCGACTCGACAGCCAACGAGCTCTTCTGAATTTTATGGCATCTAGGTAAAAAGTAAAATATCAGAAACGCTGCAACGCCAGTGACGTATGTTAGTTACCGACCAGGCCAGAACCCCAGAAACATATTCAGCAGTACAAGCAACAACCGGCAGGGCTTGCTATCACTCGATAATGGATTAGTCCGCTATCCAAACAGCCACCGCATGGATCCCGTGAGTCATTTTCACCACCAAGGCTCAGCCCTGCTCCAAACTGACACATGCAGCTAAGCTGCCTCTCCCCATTGTCATCGTCGGCTCCCGTTTACTGCCCCGATCGTTCACTGTAACTGACTCGCCAGGGCGACCCAAGTTGCCAAGAGCAAGAACGCACCTCGGAAAACGGCTCTGAACATATTTACATACTGCAGAGGCATGTGCCGACTCGACAGCCAACGAGCTCTTCTGAATTTTATGTCATCTAGGTAAAAAGTAAAATATCAGTAACGGGCATCAGGCTGAGGTCACGCACGTGGTTTATGTAAGTAGTGGACAGATGATTTTAACTCCGTCTAACCATTTTTTTTTTTTTAAATCATTTGTTTTCATTTCGTTGGCTGCTATATAGCATTATGTGTTACGGTTGTGGTGATGGGACCCGCTCAGAATTATCATTTCAACGCATTGGGTAATTTGAGAGATGTTTCAAAGCACTCTTTGACAAAGTAAGAATGTGATAAATTCACCTACTTCCTGTCTTGCTGCTTATTTCGTATAATATACCACTAATTGTTTTTCCCTATTGGTGATGCCATAAAAAAAAAAAAACGACATCGCCATTTCCACTGTAAAAAAACCTTAAAAAACATTGTCCAGTCGCATGTAGTAAAGCTTGCAAGCTGTGTCACAATATAAATGTAACGGAGTTACTTGAAGATGCCACTACTATGTATCACTGTATTTAAAAGTTTGAGTGATAAGTGTCGTGCGTCTGACCTCCATCATGGGCATAAACACAATCCATATAAGAGGGGTAATGCGGGGACTATCTGTAGTTATGTGTGGTAGTTCTACCACATTTTCTCACATATTCATGCTGTTATTTAAGAAGTAATACGATTGCATTTCATACTGCATCCTGCCATTGACAATTTAATGCTGCTTTTGTTCCACTTCATGACGCCGTGGGCACGGACTTACTATGGTGCAATCCCAGTTCTGTGAATTATATTAAATCAGTTCCACGCGGACTTGTATTTTATGCACACCATCATTCAAGCCTACACATGATTTAGGAATGACAAGCCTTCTTCCTATTTCATAAAAAACATTTTGAGAAAACAGTCAATCGATCAGCTCTGTCATTGCTATTTTTCATTCTCACTAGGGACCTCTAGGCACAGCTTGCTGTACTGCACCTGCCACATCTCATTTATATCAGACCTTCTATAAATTTCGCCTCATCAGCTCCATATAGAGTACAACCTAATCTGAAATTAATATAATAATTATTTTGTCACATTTCAAAGCTACTAATTGTACACATGAACATAGCTATTTGAATGTACTAGTGGTACTGTTTTGCATGCAATGCATTATGGGTAGATTGGATTTACCATATCTTCAAAGTTTATGATGCTCATTAGGGACCTCTACGATACGATGCTCTCCATGCCACTGGAATCAAGCTATCCTGGCTGAAGAGGGGTGAAACCCCGAAACCGGTCCTAGGATGCTTGTTTCCAGTCCAGGGAGGACCTGGCTTGGCAGTTCCGGCTGGACTGTTCCCATGAGGCACAGGGTCAAGACTGATTTGCATATGGCTGGGTTCAAACTGGAATGGCATGGTGAGCAAAAAAACGATGGATTTAGGCCCAGATCTCTGTACTGGGGTGAATGTATGACATTGTTCTGCATTCTGTCCATCAACTGTTGTTTTTGCATTAGGGACCTCTAGGCGCAGCTTGTGGTACTGCACCTAGACAAGCAGTGCTGGTGCCTTACTCACTAAGGACCTATATGCGCAGCTTGCTGTACTGCACCTACCACATCTCATTTATATTAGACCATCTATAAATTTCCCTTCATCAGCTCCACATAGAGTACAACCTAATCTGGAATTAATATAATAATTATTTTGGCACATTTCAAAGCTACTAATTGTATTTGGACTTTGTACTTCTAGTCGTTGCTTATGAGAAGCAAGGCTGGCAGTAACTGCGCCTCTTTTACTGCCAGCCTTGCTGTTCATAAGCAAGGACTATAAGCACAAAGTTCGTGTTTAGGCACTGCTTGCCTGTTTTCAAAACACATAAAAAAAAGACATTGTCATTTACAATGGCAATAGCTCAAATTCTCGAAAGGCGAGACCTATTGCATTGCAAATGCTTGTTTTCTTTGACATCTATCGTGTGGTTCCTCAAAATTGCCTTTAAGCAAAATAAGTGAACTAAATTGATGGTTTAACAATTTTGCTCTTTCCTAGAATTCATATTATTTCACCACTCCTTCGATAATTATTTCAACCCACCACTGGATTTCCACTTTCATTGAAATTCCCAAAATGGGCTTAATTTCCTTGCTTCATAAATTTTGCAATGTTTCCTCCATTTGTGCCTTTGCTCTCCTCTCTTCAGATATTTTCCTAATATGCTTCTCTGTCCTCCGATTGGTGTTATTTCTCTAAAATGCAGCCGTTTTATTACCCCTATTGTTTCTTTCACTTTCCTTGAGTCCATTATGGATTGACTTCTTTTGTTTTGGCCACCTGTCTAGAATGGGGGTTTAGAGCTACTAAAATGGCTGCCTTCATATTGGTTCATACATACCACCAGCACCATGCTGTCTCAGGTTTAGCTTTAGTTTACTAAATGCAGATTTTACTACTGTTCTTAGTTGTATGGAGCACACTTTGAGGAGGACACTGCAGTCACATATTCTCTTTCCTTATTATATGGAATACAGCCACAATTGTAAGATTGTACATACATTTGACCCATTCACAGTTCGAAAATCCACATCTTGATTCACAGAATACTTCCTGGAATTTTTAAAGCAAACTGACGGTGGTACGTCTGCCATAGCTGTGTCGTAGGTTTGGGTTTGGGGTTGTAAAAGGGACATTATAGCCGCGGGCATGCAACTCCAGCTTTGGTGAATGTTCATAAAGATTTGAAGGCTGCTTCCATCCATGAATCCATCTTGTTAAAGGCAGGGTTGGTGCAATTCTAGAGTGAAAAGGTGAGGGGGCAGCACTTTATTCAGTAGGGGTCTGTTGGAAGGGGCTTGTCTACACCCTAAAGCATAAATTAAGTTTCAAATAATAAAATAATAACATTTCTGCATTGTAATGTAATGTAAGGGCTATTTGTAGAGCGCACTGCAACCCGCCGGGTATCCTGGTGCTGAGAGACGGAAAAAAAGCCTGTGACAGAGGGCAGAAGGCATTATACTCTGGGAAAGAACCAAGTCTTTAATTTCTTTCTGAACGGCAAAAAGTCCGTCATCTGTCGCAACTCCATAGGTAGGCTGTTCCAGAGCCTTGCAGCAGCAACACTGAAAGCTTGCCCCCCCAGTTTAGCTCTTCTGACCCTAGGCACTTTCACCCAATTGGCAGAAGAGGACCTAAGGCAACGAGTGGGAACATACCAACTAAATTTACTCTGCAATGGTATTGGCCCAAGACCGTGCAGTGCCTTGAACACGACACAGAGGGATTTAAAGTGAACCCTCTGCAGAATTGGGAGCCAATGAAGGTCCGCAAGGGCCTGAGAGGGGGAGGACTGACGAGGTCTCATCAAGGCCAGCTTGGCTGCTACATTCTGGATTCTCTGCAGTCTCCCAGTTAAATATTTAGGGGACTCCAGTAGCAGGGCATTACAGTAATCTAACCTGCTCATGATGACACTCCTTACTACCAATGCACGAGTATGTACCAGGAGCATGGGAAGTATTTTCTTGAGGACCCTAATAAGGGAAAAACAGCTCCCAACGGTCTTATTGACTTGATTTTCCAAAGTCAGCTTCTCATTAAAGCAGATTCCCAAATTGCGAACCGATTTAGAGGGTGCCAGCGGGGCATCAGCAGCAGTGGGCCACAAATTGGCTGGGAGAGGATATGACACTCTCCCACCTGCAATGTAAAGGAACTCTGTTTTATCTGCATTAAATTGCAGGGAGTTATTTCTCAGCCAATATACCACACTCTGCATACATGCATGGAAGTTTTCCACAGAGAATGACTGTTCTCCCTCCCAGGAGAGAATAAGCTGGGTGTCATGCGCATAATTTACAAGGCCTATGCCGTAGGATTTAATGACATCCACCAAGGGACGCATATAGGCGTTAAATAGAATAGGGCTGATTGCAGAGCCTTGCGGTACACCATGATGTATCTTGGTGAACTTAGACTGAAAAGGGGGGAGGGCCACAGCCTGACATCTGTCAGACAGATATGAGTGCAACCACTTCTGAGCCAGGCCCACTACCCCCACTCCTTCCAATCGTTCCAGGAGAACCTTGTGATTGACTGTGTCGAATGCGGCGGACAGGTCCAACAGGATCAGTATAGTAGAGTGACCCTTGTCCGCACGCAGACGAAGATCATCCAACACAGTCAGCAAGGCAGTCTCTGTCCCATGTCCTGGGCGGAAGCCGAATTGCACGGCATCCAGTAAATTATTTACCTCCAGAAACTGGGAGAGTGCCCTGCTTACAAGGCGCTCCATGATCTTAACCGGGTATGGGAGGAGCGAGATAGGCCTGTAGTTTTTTAGGCAGGCTGGATCAAGCGACGTTTTTTTTAGTAAAGGGGTTACAACTGCTTGCTTCCAGCAAGAGGGGACCATTCCACTACCCAGGGATTGATCACATAGCTGTCTTAGCATAGGGAACAGCTCAGAGCCTAATGCTTTCCAAATCCTATGGGGAAGAGGGTCCAATGATGAACCGGAGGAGATCCCTAAGGCTATCCGATTAAAATCCTCCACCATGGGAATTTCAAAATGATCTAAAAGAGGCCTCTGATCTGAAACTTCATTCATCCCCTTCCAGTCCTCCTTCCTGCCATGTGGTGGACCACTAGCCCCACCAACTGTGCTATCCCCTTCCAACCCTTCAATGATTTTGCAGATCTTATCTTCAAAAAGACAGCCAAACTGTCACAGAGTTCCTGTGTTGGGGAATCTTATTATTAGTACAATCGGGGCTGGCGATATCATTCATTATTTTAAAAACGCTTTTGGAGCTATTGGGTGCCTTCAGGATTACATTTGCAAAAAATTCCGCTTTAGCGGAGGCAATATTTTTCTTATAGCAGAGGATTTTCTCCTTCCACTCAGTTTTATCTATATCAGAGTACCCCCTCCTCCACCACCGTTCTGCTTGTCTGCAGCCAAGTTTTAACTTTAGTAGTTCAGCATTGTACCAAGGAGCGGAGGATTTGCCTACTTTTTTAACCTGTTTTTGTGGAACAAGCTGGTCAAGTTGATCATTGATAAAAAGACAAAAGGTGGTGTAATTATCCTCCACCTGTTTCCCAGGGTCGAAAGATTCTTCCAGATGGAATACAGGGGCGGTACCAGCTTTCCTCAGGAGACCTTTCCAATCCCTACTAAGAAGACATCTAGTTTCCTTCACAGTTGCCGGGCTGTTCTGCTTAATGTTAAATACATCAAATTGAACTAAATGGTGATCGGTCCAGCCAATCGGCAGAACATTTACCACTTCCATTGAGTCTTTCCCAGCAAAAATAAGGTCCAGAATATGTCCTCCTATATGTGTAGGTTCTACCAACCATTGAGAAAGTTGCAAATCCATACAGGATTGTAAGAGATTATTATACCCGGGGTCCATGCTCCCATTGGCCCACAGGTTAAAATCCCCTAATATAAGTAATCTAGCATGTGAGAGAGCCATATTACTAAAAACATCAATCAGACTTTTTTGTTGCAGGAGGCTGGCCGTCCCTGGAGGCCTATAGCAAATAATACCAGTCAGCACCTGTCTCCCCTGATCCTTTAGCGCAAAGCCCAGCAGCTCAACCCCTTCAACCTCATCAATATCTATAGGGGAAAAATTCCATGCTTCCTTAAATATAATCCCAAGCCCTCCACCTCTACCGCTGGGGCGTGGCTTATGAAAAGCTTTATAGCCCCGAGGACAGGCCAAACCCAGCTCTAGATCAGACCCGGGGTGAGTCCAAGTCTCAGTCATCACCAGGGCATCTAAATCGTGTGACTCTAATAGCAGTTGTATCTCCATATAATGTTTACACAGGGACCTAACATTAAGCAACCCGCATCTCAGAGAGTCCCCTTTAATGAAGTCAGCTACTGCCCCTGCCGTATCTCTCAGTATAAACTCCCCATGGGCACCACCCTGCACACCTATTGCCCGTAATGAGGCACTCGAATACCTATAAGTAGTATCAGCTGGTAGATTTCTCCTACATTCAGCATGGTGGCTGGCGCTGTGCGTTGCCGGTGCGCGGACGGGCGCAGACGGGCTTGCCTTTGGAGCGCCGGCGGCGCGCCCGCTGCGCGGTCGCTCCTGCGTGATGATTTATAGGCCGTGGCGCAGGTACAAGCAACTAGAATGCTAACCCCATTTAGGTACAGCGGCCCGCTCTAACATGCGGACACCGCTGGGGCAAGTCGGAAGTAGCACCAACGTACACCAATTGCGGCAATAAAAACTGCAACTATTTCAATTTTAAAACTCAGCGATTACAGCGATTAAAAAACAGTGACAAATTCAATTTTACAGTTCTTTTCTAAAACGAGTTCACAAACATGCTAACATAACGCGATTTTAGCAGTATACGCCAGCGCCCTCACACAAGCAGGAGATACCACGTCTCAAGCGTTTAATGCAGCGGATTTCCTCTTAAGTGGAATATCCACGAGTGCATTTTGTGACGTGAGGGTTCTCCTGAAAATGTCTGACTGTTGTGCACTTCGTGGCGTGCTGCTTGGGTTTCATAACTCTACTCCAGACGTTGGAATGTAGCTGCGGGTGATTACTGACTTTTGCAAGCATGTCTTTGTGACTCCCATTCTCCCTGCAGAGCCACTTTCGTGGTATACAAGGAACAGCTTGTGCCCAGGATGTGTGTGTCGGGAGACAGTGGTACTAATAACAGCCACATACCACGAGCAGCCCCCTCTGTCGAAGTGCTGAATGTCCCATAACATCACCCTCAGCTGTCTGCAAACCACCTCTCACTAGTCTTTGTTTTGGAGACAAACCGATCCCTGGAACATTGTTCGTCGTATCAGTGAGAGAGCTAAGTTTTTTGTATCCTCTCAGCGTTTGCCATGAATATCAGTTTCTAGTTTCAATACAGATATTTGGGTTAATGTTTCTTTGTTTAGAATACGGGGTTCTCAATGCCAGTGTAAGTTACTGAGTGTGTATATGTTACATTCTGGGTACCAGAAACCTAACAAATACCACGCAAATTCAACAGTTTTCAAGATGTTTCCATTAAATTGTTAAAAATGATAGAACAGAAAGTTGTATACTCAGAAATGCAGGTTTACACATAGATGTATGCCCCTATCTTCCTGTACAGTGAAGTATATGAGGTTGAAGTTTAAGGCCTAGATTTCATACCTGTAGAATAGCCCCCTCCTCTTGGGTTTTCTTTGAAATGAGAAATAACCTGAAATAAAATCCCGAATACTCCTAAAAGACTGAAACTTTGTCCATGGTTTCTTGCTTCTTTCATCTCGATTCCCCTGCCATAATGTACTTATGCAGCATCTCCTTCACCATTGTGGTTGTGCAAATTGATTGAAAAAGGTTAATTGTTGCATGTCTTTTAAAGAATCCCAGTACTTCTGTACATGCTTGTGTTAAACGTTGGTGAGAAAAGTGCAATTTAGAACAACAAAACATGGACATTGCTCACGCATGGTTTTGTTCTCAGCCCAGGACCAAAGCAATTCTTAATGATCTGCGCTTGATGCTGGACAAAAAGTTGATCAGCCGCCTTAGTCCTTCTAGATTTATCTGCAGCCTTCAACATTTTTCTTACTATACGCTCTTTTATTTTGCATGTCTTCCAATACAAAGTGTAAGAAATAGACTCAGAAGGAAAGAGGAGATAAACCTTTTCATCACTTATCCTACACAAACTCGAGTAACAGTCCTCAAGCGAGACCTCCACCAAAGGTAGAGTCAGGCACATAGCTACTTTTAGGAATGGCGGGATCACTCTGCCCTCAAAAAAGGGAGTGTAGCAATAAAGCCGTTTGCCAGGTTCCTTCCGAAACCTAGCGTTGTTCTTGGATAAATTAACAAAATGCCAAGTTTTGATAAGGACTGCGAAAGAACTTACTATGGGTGTGGATCCCAAAAAGTGGTTTGAAGGGAAACAAAAAAAGGAGTGTAAGGAGCAGTCCCAAAGGCCATGTGTTCTTCAATGTCTGAGGAGGAGTGGAAACATAGCACAAGTGGTTCAGTGGGACTCAATCAAGATAACCCATGAGATTAAGGTACGTCAGCCTTGATCATCTACAAAAATCAAAATTTTAAAGTTCTGTACCCAAGATGCTAGAAAATAAATAAAGTGCAAACAGCGCAGTACTCATAAGTGCAATGGTGAAACAATTAAAATATGATACATATATACATCATGGGTATCCATAAATTCAGAATTATCAGTCCAGCACAAATACGGATGCAGAAATAGGAATTATTTCAAATTAAGTGATCCCCATGTCAGTGTCGACGTTTCAACCCACACATTTTTTAGAGTGCGTCTCTTCAGGACATAAAATCCAGCTCACAAATCACCTAGAAAAATGAATTGTAGAAACATCTATTAACCTCATAGGCCTATTACTTATGCCAGACATACATCTAACTAATTAAACTCATACCTCTCAACTTTATATATCTCGCATTTGCAGAGGTCTCAACCAGTCATAAAAACGTTCCCTTCTGTAAAAAATAAATACATGTGAACCACATTGTGTCAATGTAGCGAACTGCACTTACAAGAGAGTTAGTCAATAAAACACATGTAATGTGTGCCTATATGTACTGCTTTAACCAGTCTACATCTCTTCATGCTCATAAGGTAGTGACTATATGGTGTTACACTGCATATTAGAACTCTTCTACCCCTACCTATAGTGCTGGGAATGTTCCTGCTGGCATAGTAATCATTAACCCCTAATGTTTACATATCGTTACCAACCAGACCATAGACCACTACTTTGAATTGTATCTATGCTACCTCCTTAACTTATGCAGCTCGATCCAGATAGTCTAGGTAGTAGAAATTAAGCGCATTATTCTTCCCTGTATGTGCCCCTATGTAGGGCATACCTCCCTGCGTTGGTGCCCAAATTTTCTATGCACATGCCCCATTGTTGGGGCTATCACACCACAAACATGCCCAATTTATTTAATTTTTTTGGGCAGTTTTATATAGCGTGAACTTGATCCTAAGGTATCGGAGCGCTTTACATGAGCACTAGTTGCATTTTTTTTTTTCGCACCGGAGATTAAGTGATTTGTCCAGAATCACAGGATGCTTGAGCCTCCCGCCAGACTCGAACCTGGTTTCCCGCCTTCAAGGTCGGCCGCTCTAGCTGTTAAGCCACACCCTCTCCCCTCCTCCAGCTTCTCGTTGTAACAAAATCCAAGGCTTACGGGAAAGAGACAACCTCACCATAAGTCCCCAACCAATTGGAATTACACACTGCATGGATGCTCAATTATGATTGTAAGAAATTCCTCACCTTACGGGGGCCAAAGGAACCTCACCTTCAACACCAAATCAGTTGGTTTGGGAACATCCCTGTTTCACACCCCCTCAATCGAAATATCCGAGTCGAAAGACGCACGAATGCTGGCTCCGTTCCTATGGATCAGACACGTTAGAAAGACTAGACTGCTGACCCTGGCGGTCATCGTGAGTCACCTGTGTGCTCTATTTAAGTGGTTAAGTGTTTTGTCAGTGGCTGTCATAATGTAAGGTTGCATGTAATGGATATAATTATTTAGGTCATATATGCCACCACATTTCTACAAATCAAATGTGCCCACATAACTGGGTTTGTTGCGTGGCAATACCAATAGCACATTTCATATCTCCTGATCACATACGGGAAACTAGACTGCTGACCCCAGCGACCACACTGGATCTCCAAGAAACTCTTTACTAGTAGCCATGTGTTCTTTCATTATAACCCATATTGGTAGGCTGAATAATCTGAACTATATAGTATCCCATGTGCCATCCCAAACAATTGTATTAAAACATTGGATTGTTGTGGACATATATACATTGTCATCATACCAACGCCACCCTTGTATTGCAGTCATATGGCATTTGAAATACCCAAGTGCCAGGGAGAATAATCATCCCGAAAGATTCACTTTGTGTTCAGTACTTGCATATCTTAATTCATTTGTATGAAACATGTCCGTAGTCAAAACAAGGCCATATTGGGGTCATTCCCCAAATAAAGATAACCATGTTAGTTATTCTCAAATATAATCCTTGACCATTTCCATAGCCCTACACTGCAGATGTACATCAGTAACTGCATAATAATGTTCCACATTCTGTTCAGGGTGGCAGCCACCGATCTCAGTTCACAAACATCATTTAATCCATACACTGTACTTTGAGGCGGTTCATCCATCTGCATTCCCGAAGGTTCAGCAGTTTGGTCAGATTTCCTCCCCTCGAGCCAAGTTTGACCACTTCCAGCACATACAACCTCAGCATATCCTCTGTGTGTTGTACCTCGATGAAATGTTTGACCAGTGGTGCTCCCTCTGTGTGACACGTTATCCTGCTTTGATGTTGGCAGGTCTTTGCTTCACCATTTGGGTTGTTTGTCCCACATATGTAAGATCACATGGACAAATAATAATATATATCACATGCTTACTGTTGCAGTTTGCACAACCACTCAGTTCAGTTTTAAACTCCACAATCTCAATTGTTTTGGTATCAAACATGCACCTAAATGCTTGGCATTTCCCGCATCAGGAGTGACCTCTAATGGGTGGTATCTCTTCATGCCTCTGTTATAGTCTCCTGCACAACGGGATCTCTTATGCTTTACTTTCTTTTGTATGCAAACATAGGGATGGTATTGATTTCATCCCGTATAATGTGCCAGTGTCCATTAATGATTTTGCTAATAGCATTACTCACTGGTTTGTAAGTGGTAGCCATGAGCATACTTTCATTATTCTCATTGGGCCTATCTTAATGGAGTAAGTAAGGTATCTCTGGGACAATTCCATGCTCTTTTTAGTGTGTGGTTTCCTATTTTGCGTGGATATCCTCGCTCAATTAGCTTAGTAAGTAGAAAACATGCTTCCTTGAAGTAGTCTGTTTTGAATGTGCAACACCTCCGAATGCAGAGGAATTGTCCATACAGCAAGTTGTCAGGTAATGATCTGGGGTGAAAGCTGTTGTGTTCTAATAAGGAGTTCTTATCAGTGGGTTTTTTATATAGTGTTGTATATATTGTACCTTCACTGTGTTTCAACAGAATGTCCAAGTAGTTTATCTGAACTTTGCTATAATGATGAGTGAATCTTAGATCTTGTATATTAAGCCATTCCACGAATTCTAGTAGATCCTGGCTCTCTCCATTCCATATCATGAAAATATCATCAATCTATCTTCTCCAAATACCAATTCTTGATCTATATGGGTTGATAGAACTTTCTCATTCTCAAACTCAGCCACCACCAGATTTGCTATACTTGATGCAAAGCAAGCTCCCTTTACAACACCCTTCTTTTGTAAGTAATAATCACCTTTGAACATTAAGTAATTCCTTCTCAGGGCAATTTCACTCAGTTGTACAAGGTACTCTACAGGATAGGACGAGGGGAGTCCTTGGAAATAGCCCTGCTATGGTTGTGCAGTTCAGGGTTTTGGTGATATGAGCGAGGGCCGAGAGGAGAAGTGCAACACCAGGGAGATCCATCTTGCCATGTCATGAGGACTGCGAGATCCGCCCTGATCTGGAGCCAGGACCTGGACACAGCTTCCTGCCCCAGGAACTGGATGGGAAGTGTTGTGAGGCAGGGCAGGGCAGGGCATTACAGTGGATAATAATGCATGGACAACATGGGAATAGGCAAGCTTCCTCAGAACTGGAGTAACAAGTATGTAGAGAGCATATTCACATTAAAGCATAGTTTGGTACGTTTATCTTTTTTTGCGCCTCCCTTTCCTATACAAGAAAGAGAACAGAACAACTGGTAACAAAGGTGGAATAAATTCATGTGGTCCTGTTTGTGAACGTGGTGCATTAAAGCTTGGTGGGACCTACAACTAAGGAGCTTGTGAGTAAGCAATACAGGGTTCTTCCTGCATAGACCAAGTGTGCCCCTGTGTAGCCAACAAGGTGATCATACGGATATAAGGAACTTTGCAAACATGGTGTGGATGGTACCAGCATAGCCATCCAAATTTAACTGCAGGAGTGGGATAAACAATACTGCCCAGCAGAGAGACAGCCCGAGGAACTGATGTGAGAGGTCAGAACCATTGCTGCCAGCTAGAACACAGCTAAAGTCGGTACACACCAAAAGCTGAAGTCATGATGCTCCACAAGACAGTTCCCCACCTGCCTGCAGTGCTCAGTGCAGCAGAGGAGAGGCAGTTTCTAGCAGTCACATAGATAAATGAAGAAGCTGAGGTGAATGGGCAGCGCACACCCAAAGAAGTGTGAACCAAAGGTGGCCATCTTTAAAAAGAGAAAATGGGACTGAAACAACACAACACTCGTAATCACCCAAGAAAGTTGTCACATATCCTCAAATAAGACCTGAGAATGGCATAAACAATTCTGATTTGAAATAAATCTCTAGAGACCCCCCAGGAAAAAGCAGTCAGACATAAAAAAAATAATACAGAAGAGTAGGAAACATGGGATCTCAAGGATCTGAGTTCTTGCGAGAACATGCAACCAACTTGGATTCAGGCTGTGTCATGGTAAAGCATATAGAACTCATCACAGTGACCATCTTAAAACCAGATACCTTTTCAAAATACAAAATGACTCTCTCCAAGTCAGAAAGGACACGGGTATCTATTCAAACACAGTGCAGTGGGCTCCAAACCAAAAACAAATACTGAAATGAAAACCACATGCACCACAAACACCGAACACCTAACAGTATATAAATAAAGGACAAGGTTACTACCCAATTGAAGGACCAAAATGTAGCAGCCATCTTGGATTGGTTCCAAACATATGATACATGCAGCTCAAGTTCACATGGGATGTTGAACAAGACTTGCTTGTTGGCACTAATCCTCTAAATATTTAATACATGCCATCTTGGCATCATGCAGTTTAAAAAAAGAAAGAAGGGGTCAAGTGTTCTTCTCATTATAGCAAGTCCAGTGATAATGGTAATATGGCACAGCTGCAGCATAATTTGTTTCATAGGAGACCAAATAATGATATATATGCAAGAAATGAATACCAGGAATTGTTGATTTGAACTGAGCAGAGCTAAGAATAAATAAGAAATAATTGAATGGTAATATCAAGTAAACATACAAATGCATAGAGCTTCACTAACAGGGCAGACAAATATCCCTGAATAGAGCAACATCATTTGTGACAGTCAATATAAGGAGCACATGTGGGGTGTAAACAGTGAAACAGCTCAAATGTTATCTCACCCAGGAAAGGAACTGCCTTATGTGGCCATCAGAAGAAGACAAAGTGAAAACTAGTGGCAATAAAAAGCATTGAAGAAATTGTGCTCCCCTGTAGAAAGTAAGTGCATCCAAAGACTTCAGTGAAAGATAGGAGGTACATGTTGCACTTCGGAAGAGACAAAGAAATGGTTGCCACAGTCAGATTGTGGTCCTCTACAAAGCAGCTAGAAGGCAAAGCTGTTGATCTGCAGGACACTGTGAAGCTTACTCCGTTTTTTTCCTTTTCTTCATCCTATTACATTTGGTAAATTGAGTATCCCTGAGTTGACGAATGGTAGTGAATTTGTTTGCAGTAATTAGAGATGACCGGGTGGCATGAACCGTTGCATGGGCATATACATCACATTGAAGGAGCTGTAACGAAATATGAATGGACATCATCACCATCACAATCAACACAAACACCACATGCAGGCTGCGTCCAACAGTGAAACAGTTTTGAATAGAAAATACTGTGCATGTGAGCTTTGGCCCTGGTGGAGTGCCTCCTCTATGGCCAAAGACAAGAGATCACAATACTTGACTCTTTACCATTGATGTGCCACCTAGAGTTATAGAGGCCAATACACAGAGTTTGAAAGTGGAAGAGGTGGTTGGGGTGTGTAGATACCTTTCTCAAAGTAATAGGAGATCCATCAGACAAACAAAACCTGCAGCTCTTGATTGATCTAATAGGGCATGACAGCTGAAGCCTGATCAGGATGTTCTAATCCGGAAAGATGGAGCTATACAAAAGAACTCTAAGATACACTGGGTGGACATAATAACCATTCAATAAACGTGGACTAGGAAAGCCACTAGTTTAACTTGAGAGACTGAGGGGGGAGCAAAGGAGAGTGAGAACATAGACAAGTCTTAAAAGAACGAGGTTCAGCCAGCTAAGGGCATATTCACAAAAAACATGGCATACGAGTGTATCGTCTGATGCACACACTGGAAGAGGACAGTGAGACAGAGTCTTAGTCATTCACAGTCCAAGCCAATGTAGTTGCAGAAACACCAAGGAGCCAGGAGAAGCTTGACTGACTCAACAAAATTAGAATTGTCAATACTAGAGACATTAGAAGACACCAAGGGGTTGTCTTCTCAAGTGGAGAGGGAAATGTTGAGTTGTCATTCCTTAAGAAAGGTTGAAATGTTATGTTATCAGAACACTAGTGCCCTGCAGTGCAAGGCTGCCCCAATTCAAAACCAGGGCACTGGACACCATCCATCTTCAGGGACTGGGCAGGAAGCGTATGGAGAAGGAGGACATTGCACCAGAGGACAGTATAGGGGGTAGCAAGGGAAGCGGCATCTCAAGCTTACTTGCACCAGCAGCACGGCACAAGTAGAACCCCCAGTTTATTGTCCTCTCTCTCCTCCAAGAAGGCCAAATTTGCAGGGCAAGAATCTTCCGGTGGTCAGGTCATCGATCACCACTCCCCCAGCTACAGAATATTTCCCTCACTTTTTATCAAGTCAGTAGCAAGACTCCCATGTCTATGGCCTCACAATGTCGCCATCTGCCAAGCCCCAGGAGGGAAAGTAGTGATCTGATGCAATACATCTCTTGGCAATATCACAGAGGGCTGCAGCTCGTCACACTTTTCTCAGGGCTCTGCTCATTGGTGATCATTGCAGTTTCGCAGTGGCAGCTCTGTTGTTGCAGTTGCCTCAATGGATACGTGGAGCTCTGATCCCCCATCCAGGTTGAACACTTTGAATCAAAAAGGCAGGTTCTGTTTGTGAAGATGTAGGAAAGTAGGATCTGCTTCTATGGTTACCCTAACTTTTTGCTTGATGTGATGCTGTTTTTGACTAGTCTGACTGGGATCCTGCTAATCAGGACCCAAGTCTATCTGCTTTCTCCCTAAATTGTTGTGTTGAGTACTTAGGTACATTCCAGATTGGATACTGGGGTACCTTTATCAGTCCCTAGTATATTATACTAAGGTACCCAGGGCATAGGTACCCCAGAGGTCTCCCATGGGCTGAAGCATGCATTATGCCACCCATGAGAGACCATGCAAAATGGAACTACAGGCCTGCCATTGCAGCCTGTGTAAGTTGGTGCTTGCATCACTTACTTAAGATATAGGTTTCCTATATCTAAGGGTCACTGCACTTAAAACCTATAAGTCACCCCTATAGCAGGCCATTGCAATCCTGAAGGCAGGGTGCTTGGTTCCAAGTGAGAGGGTGCCCCTGCATGAGCAGGACACCCATGCAGCTTACGGAGTTCATTCTCCCGGGCTGTCAGTGAAGCAGCGCAGCCATATACTATATAGAGGGACACCGCACAATTACGCGATGACCATCTTGAAAACGGCTGCAACGAATCCTATCATGTTTGGTATCAAACATGTTGGAATCATACCCCCACACCTTAAAGGGTGTGGGAGGTATGATTCCAAGCACTGGAAGAGCCCTCCGTTAGGTCCTCTGTTCCCGGTGCCAACCTTCTAGACCTGGACAGCACAAAATGGTTGCTACCGACCAGAGACACATTTCTGCCCTTCTTCTGCTGAGCCAAGCTCGAGCAGAGGAAGGTGGAACAATAGGCATCCTGTCACAGGGAGGTGTGACCACCTCCCAGACTGGATTTAGTGTATTGGGTCTGGGTGGGTGCGCTTGTCAGCGCCTGAAAGTCTACATGAGGGGCACATTTGGTGTCCCTGTGCATAGTCCAGTTCTGGGAGCCGTTGGCTCCCGCTCTGGCGCGAATTGGACAAAGGACATAGGAGTAACCTCCCCCCTGTCCAGACTCTCCCCTGGGAGTGTCCCCTGAATCTTCTCAACCCTTTCCCTAGGGTACTTAAGAACTTGCCTGGGTGTAGGTCCCTAGATTCGTCACGGGATAAGATTCAGATCAGACACCACTTCTTCTTCTACCATCTGGGCACTCTGGACTTCGTTTGGGCCTGACTTCGTCTCCCTTCCAGTCTGCTGCATCGTCTGTGCCTGTGCATCTTACAGGAACCTTCCAAGGCCTGTGAAGCATCAAAGACACTTAAAGGAATCTCCCTTGGAGTGAAGGATTCACTCCCCTGCATCTGCAGGCACCGCAACTAAGTTGACCGGTCTGCTGATCCTGAGCTCTTCCGGACTCCAAAGGCTCTGCAACACAGGTGGTGGTTTACCATAGCTCCCGAGGCCTGCCCTGCCACCAAGTTTGAGGCCAGTACCCCTCGTGGGGGTTGCAATAACCGAACCCCTGTGCATCGCATCAATGCATAGAACAGCCCCTGTCGTATATAGTATAGAGATTTCAAGCACTGGCTGAACTAGTACTTTACTGCTAAAACCTCAAAAATGTGAGTAAAATGGAGAGAATTTAGAATGCTTTTTGAAGACTGTATTCTAGATGTGATAAATATTTAAAGGAAGTGAGGAGAATATTGCAGTCTGTCACCCTCCTTTGACCTCTTTAAGTAGGGCTATAAGGCAGCTGCCTACAATGGCCTTAATGTAGTCCTGGCGCTCTAGATAGGATGTTGACTTCTTTCCAAGGAGATCTTCGGGCTCCAAGTAGCCCCAACCTTGAGCACCTCCAGTGACATTTGAGGCCAGTACCCCTCGTGGGGGTTGCAATAACCGAACCCCTGTGCATCGCATCAACTTTGCAGTTGCAAAGGCTTGTTGACTTCTTTCCAAGGAGATCTTCGGGCTCCAAGTAGCCCCAACCTTGAGCACCTCCCATGACCAGAATCTTCAGCCACACCGCATCGTGTGCATCGTGGCCTGCATCTTTTGGTAAGCTGCTTGAGGTCCTCTCGCGACTCCAGTGCCTCCGGCCTGTGGCTCCACTTGAGGGTCACACTTGTTTCTTTTGGGCTCCCCTGATTGCTCGGGCCTGGCCTGACTCCCCTGCTTGTGGTGAGTCCCCTGGACCTTGCTGGTCCCGACGTTGCTCCTTCTTTGATTCCTGCGTTGGTTGCATTTGCCAAGGCTTGTTGGTGCTCCCGCCGGACACCAACACCTCAGCACTCGACATCCTTTGTGGGACAGCTCGTGCATGGCTCCTGATCCTCCTCAGCGTCGCCTGGTCCTCATAGCTGCAGAGGCAAGGTCATTGTCATTTATCCTGTAGCACCCGACATCTGAGGGCATTCGTCTTCCAAGTCTCCTGGTCACTCCTGAGTGACATAGACTCTGTCCCCTCTGCTTGCAGGTACCTCTCATCAAGAATCCATCCTCGGATTTCACCGGACACTTCTTCTTTCTTCCACAGCGGCACTTTCCTGAAGTCCTCCACTGGTTCGACGGCAGTTTCCGACACCACTTCACACGTGTGCACCCGGCTTCCCTTGTGTAGGTAACGTGGGTACTAGGGTATCCACGGGTGGGGTGGCTCTCCAACCATCTGTCTTCCATGGGGTTTCTTCAGGGTCCTCTGGGAAGGGTCCTTAATCTTTAAAAATCCAACCGCGACGTGCACATAGACTTGTACGGAGCACGCGGTCGTGTTCCCATACTGCACACGCTCTCCGTGGCGTCCCTACCTACTTACCTTGGGTGGTTCTAAGAGTCCCCAACAATTCTACGTCCTCTCGACATCGTCCTGACTCGAGTCATGGTTCTTATACCACTTTCTTAGTATATGGTTTGGTCCCACCCTGGGGTCCACTGTGTATTTCGTGCTATTTACTGTGTTTCTTTGCTAAAGTATTGTGTGCATTGTGTTTATCTCCGTGTTGGAGATATTGGAACGTACTAGAGAGTATTATATAATAAATACATATTTTTATAAATACTTGGTGTTTTTCTTAGTCCCTTAATCTATACTATAAGATTGCATTCTTTTAAGACAATCTGCTTTACACTCCTTCTGGACTAAGCCTGAAGGCTGCTCTCCACAGCTACCACTTAGGGAGCTTTCTAAGGTTGTCTAAGACCTCTTAAATCACCATAAGGGTTGTCTGAACTGGTGCAAGGTGCCCACTTACATTAGTGGACATCATATACCAGGCCAGCTTCCCACAGGAGATCAGAGAGACAGGAGTGACTTTGAGCATACGTATCCACACTGACCCTCTTAACTTACATTCTTACAAAGATCACTCTCATTTGGAGTGAAAGGAAGAGTACTGGTTTAACTAAAGTCATTTTTTTAAGATCAGTTGTTATTGGTTTCACTGTCCCCTATCTGTCCTTGCTTTTCCTGGTTTCCTGTGACATACTTGAGGGGTTATTATATATGCCGTCACATTGGTATTTATAGAATCACAATGTAAAGTGGGTATAGTAGTATATACAGCTAACTACTTAGACAGTGTATCCTAACGCTGGGCCTGAATAAGCAGGAAAAGTAGTAAGCAAATTATATTTTCTCTGTTTTATAAAAGCACCTAATTGTGATGCAATCAGTTGCCTGTCACAAATTGTTTGAATATCGATAACCTACTCGTACTGCTGGGAGAATTCCAGAATTAGTTGACCAGCTAAGGGAATCCGCCAAATTAATGGAAAAGCAGTCAAAGTACTTATTATGAATAGCTAATGTCGATACCATGGAGTGAGCTGGTTAAGATGAAAAAGTGACCAGTCCCAACCTCATGGAAAATGGCAATAGTAAGTTGGAATGTAACCAAAGATATTGTGATAATAGATTTAATTGAATTTAGAGCATATCTGAGAGAGCATATGCATTCCTCGAGGCAGTACACATTTGAGTAAAACTTGACTCGAAAGGACCATCAGTCTACGTAGTTCTTTCGTAAAATGAAAGCTAAGAAGTTAATAGTCGCTAATAGCATAAGAGTCAGAAAGCTGCTCCAGAGACAGTTTGAAAGTAGTGCAGGAGCCACCTATCTATTGCTTTTAAATCTGCAGGATTGGTAGATTATAGTGAGAGTGAATGCCTTTCCAAAGATGGATCAATGAACTGGAATGAAATAGACACAAGACGGTACAAGGGCCCAGTATTGATGGTCTAGACTTGTGGTTCTGATGGTCCAGAATTGATCATGTCCAGACTCTAGTAAAAAGTTCTTCAGCAGTGTTTTGATTCGACTGAAGTTGGTTAAGGAGAAATATGGAACGCTCTTAATGTAAGGATAGTTATAATGAAGAAGTGAACGTAGAGTGGCAGTTATAGCTGAAATGTGGTATTGATTGCTAGTCATGAAAATATTGTGATATGGGTTTTTTAATTGTAAGATGCAGGCAGATAAACCTGTTTTTACCTGAGATGTCTAGGACAGGTCAACGTTCAACCTGAACTCCAGTTTCTTGTTAACGGGGCTATCCTAGAGTGGCCCATTTCAGGGGGAATAAAGGTGGACCACAAAGGTCATCTCTGATGCTAATAGCAATGATCTTCTTTTAGAGTAGACCAACATACTTAGCACAATGCTTGATTATCTTTCCTTCCCACTTGAGGAGAAGATACTCACTCCAAGAGACAGCGGGACATATAAAAGTCCCATAAAGTACAGTAAATTTCAGCAAAAAGTCCTGATCAGCCAGAAGCCTACTTGCCTTTTTCTCTACCCCGACCAGCAATAAATGAATGGGTCAAAATACTGTACCAATAAAACAACAACAGCCTACATCGCCCTCTCTCTTACCGCGGTGAAGTGTCTGGGTCACTAGTTTTACCATCAGTACATCACTTTGTATTTTCAAAGAAGGGTTTCCACTGTTATTAGAGAATGTCTTTACCAGCATAGAAAAAAATCTAAATGTGATTGAAGACAGGGAGGTGAATGCTAAATGCACAAGTCGGTGTTTGCATTTTATAGTTACCCAAAACTGTATTTAATGAAATGCCATACTTAGCAGCGATTAATAGATGATCTGATGCAGACATCAAGTACTGCATAATTTGAGTCCTAAGGAAAATAGAACTAGCCCCTGTAGTATATAGTATAGAGATTTCAAGCACTGGCTGAACTAGTACTTTACTGCTAAAACCTCAAAAATGTGAGTAAAATGGAGAGAATTTAGAATGCTTTTTGAAGACTGTATTCTAGATGTGATAAATATTTAAAGGAAGTGAGGAGAATATTGCAGTCTGTCACCCTCCTTTGACCTCTTAAAGTAGGGCTGTAAGGCAGCTGCCTACAATGGCCTTAATGTAGTCCTGGCGCTCTAGATAGGATGAAGGGGAAATACGAGGGAGATAATTGTATTACCCTACATTAGTACTGTACTATAGCAGTGTAGCCCACTTCTGAGGAGGTGTTAAAGGCCCTGAACCCTAGTTATAGGCCCAAGCCGCAAGCGAAGACCTAGAACGAGGGTGAGGGCATCTAACAACTGGTATAGCCCTCAGCAGAAGAGCTATAAGATTATTTGAACATTCCACACAATGGGCGATAAAAGAAAGACAAACATTGGAATGTTGGAGCCGCAGGCCTATACCAGCTGTTACTGGCCCTGAGCCACTTCATTGTCTTCGGGGGAGGTCTCAAAATTCCAACGTTTTGATATAGCCTTAAAGCCCGCCGTAGCGGGCTATACCGTTCGGCTCGGGCCTTTAACACGGGAGCGGGACTTTAATAGCCGGTATAGCCCAGCTACGAAGGGCTATAAGGCTATTAGAACATTCTGCCACTAGAGGGCAGAATGTTCTAACAAATAAAACAAAGGCCTCTCGGAGCCGGACGGGGTTTAAATCCCCTCGGGCTCCGAGAGGCCTTTGTCCACAGCAACAGCTGTGAACAAAAACAACATGGAATGTTGCTCTGCAGGTTTTTACCGGCCCGTAGAAGCACGGAGCACCCCATTGTATTCAATGGAGTGCTCCACATTCCAATGTTCTAATATTGATTAATGGCTTTTTTAGTCCAAGGCGCCTGTTAAAAAATGGGGCCAATAGTATTAAGACTCATTTTTATTACACTAGTGTTTTGTATGAGATCATTGAAGCTTGTGCTCACCCATGTGTTGGCTCTGGCAGTTATCACCAGTTCTTATCATATGATAATTGCCTGGGCAAACTAGTGCGCTAGGTTTACGCACAGTTAGTTACCTGGCCCAAATAACATCTGCACGTTTCCCTTGTGCAAAATCACTGGGAGCGCCCAACGCAAATGTCATTTACACTCGTTTTTAGCCCCATTTTACTTATCACAACTAAATTACTCCCAATTAAGTAATGTGGTAATCTGGCATAGCATCAGGACATCATGGATTTACCATGAAGGACACCATGAGGAAAACGCTGGTAGTAAGTACGTGTATACAAACGTAGAAAAACTTGCAGCAATCTTATTACCACAAGGTATTCCCCACTTTTGGCAAAAAAAAGCCTAAATCCAGGGAAGCGCCATGTTTTCCAGCAACGTTATTAATGTATGGTTTTATAGTTTTACCTGGTTCTCTAAATGATTGCACTTCTGTGCAAGATTTATGGTGAGTAACAGCACTGCAGCCTTCGTAATGGCTTTAGAATGAGGAAGGATAACCCGTCCAGCCTTAAGAATTTGCAAACCCCTCAACCTTGCACTTGTGGCTTAGAACATCACCAGAACTGCTCAACGTTTGGCCTCTTGGAATGTTTCTTTCGTATAAATATATTCATAATTTTTCTTTTTCAGAAATTTGAGAATGAATAAAAAGATGCCCATAGTTAGACTTGCAGATTCTCCAACTGAATGCGTCTTTTGGGTGAAAACCTGATTTTTTCAGGCACCTTGTGGCCATCTCAGTGGCACACCTGTCACCTTGCAAACATTTATGACTTAAGATCACTCGTTTTACATGTGTTCTGCTGCTAGAATTAATTTGGACACGATTGATGCCCCCCTTACTAACTTGGCGCTATAAACAAGGACATACAAAACCAGATGAGATGCCCAGAATGCTTTTCAAATTTGTAGTTAATTAATAGAAGCCCCGCTGGTATATACATTGCAAACATTATATAAAACATTTTTGCCACTTAAGAAAATTTGTAACTTTTTTTAACGTTATGATTGGGCGTAAAATAGCTAAACGTCCATTCGTTTTTGCATGGTCCTTATCTTGCAGCTTTAACAAGGAAAGCGCTGCATGAGGTCACCAGGGTGGGGCACGTGCCTGACTGCGATAAAGAGAGGGTTGGAATACCTGTCTCTTGACAAGGCCCCACGGTGACCTACTTATAAACCTTTCCGAAAACAAAAGGAGAGAACAAGATTAAAACGCGTGGGTGCGGTGGTCTGTGGGTGCGATGATGCGTGGGCGTGCGTCAAGGTGCAGAGAGCTGTGTGAGGTATCTGCACTAAGACAATGTGGGGCACCGGTAGTCACACAATACGATCACTTAACTCCTTTGAAAATCAGATCAGGCTGCCCTTTCGTGCAGAAATATAGTAATATTTGTTTCCTGGTGAATTATTAACGGCTAACACAAGAAAAGTTAGAGGAGCCCTCAAGTAAGACCGGGCCCCAGTCAGGAATGTGGCACGTTCATATTTGTCGTTGGCTCTTACCTTGAAAGAAAGTTCTCACTCCTCTTCTCAGTTGCATCTTTTTCGGTAGAGCATTTTGGCGACATCACCCAGCCGGTGCTTGCGATATCAGCAAATGCAGGCATTTTTTGATATTGGAATTGATCGATTTGTCTTTATAGATGGTTCGTATGTCATTGTTCTTGGCCCTACAGGATGACCATACTGCAGCTGTTTCTTGTTTTTTATTCTCATGTTCTTGTGCTTTTCTATAAACCGTAAGGAGGCGTCATAGTTCAGAAGGCTCAGTGGATCCATGATACCAGTCCCAGGCAAGGGAACATATAGTGGAATTTAAAATATGCGGGAGTTATGGACGTTGCTCAAAGACACTATTCAAATCTAAATTGCCGTTCTCAGCCATTTTTTACATCTTACGTATTTTTTGAGACCTTGAAAATAAACACAGGTTTTGTCTTAGCCCACATGTTCTTGCACTAATATGGACCCAAAGACTTAGCTTGTGCACCAGGTGCTTGACAGTTGAATTGAACGTTGATAAACCGCGACATTCATGAAGGGATCCTATGTCAAACGAAAATATAATTTTTTGTAGCTTTTATGCAGTGTATTTGTGCCAAGTCTAACTAAATATAGTCTACCAAAAAGACTAGTGTATTGAACATTATTTTCTCCTTATTAACAGTGTGATTAACGTGGATAGTGACTGTCTCTAATCAGCAGAGTAATAAAATAACTCTGTTGAGACAGGTATGTCCCCTGGCACACGGAGATGGTCCGATGGGGAGGGGCGGAGAGCGCCATCATCAGAAGAGAGGAGATACGTGGGGTGCGAAAAACACCCATTTCCATGGAGTGGGACCAGATGTTGGAAACACTGAAGGCTAAGGATCTGACGGAGCCCTCTGGGCCCTAGTGAGTGTCGCCACCTTCCCCACAAGACACTGAGTCCATGTAGTATCATCCCCTGTATAAAATTGTCCAATAAGAAACAGCTTAGTATGCGTACCAGTTAAGGCGCGATAACTCAAAGGAAAAACGTGCAACTGGACCCTAAGACGACACGTAAGGGAGTGAGCCAGTCAGGAGGGCGGGGGGTGAGACAATAGGGAGTTGGGGAATGTTACCGTGTTCCAGGTTGGACTTCTTTATTACAGAGTCATCAAGAATGTATATAGACACAACATCCATAAATATGGAAATAAATATACATACAAATGTTGGTAGATTACAGCAACTATAACGAGAATTTGTAGAACAATGAACATATTACTGGTGGACAAAATGTGTACTATTAGATGACTTCTGAAATGTAAGATAATGCCATAATAGATTGTATTGCTTACACAAATAAAATCAATAAAACTGTTTTTTAAAAAACCAATATCATCTGCATATAGCGCAAAAGCAGGGGTCCAGTATTAAACTGCAGGCCCCTATGACTGTGCCGCTCTTGCAGATGCCGCACCAGCGGATCCAGTGCCAGCACAAACAGCAGGGGAGAGAGTGGGCATCCCTGCTGTGTTCCCCATGTAAGTTGAAACTCAAATGTCAATGTTCCATTGAGGCGGATGCGCGCCGTGGGTTGTGTGTATAATAATTTAATGACTGCTAAAAATCGTTCCGGCACCCCCAGGCGACCCATTGCGGCGTACAGAAAGGGCCACTCAAGTGAGTCAAAGGCTTTTTCCGCATCGAGCAGCACGGCAGCTGCTGGGACCTTCGGTGATATTCTATGCAGTGTGGCAAACAGCGTGCAGAGATTGAGAGCTGTTGATTTATGAGGGATAAAACCTGACTGAGCGGGCGAGATCAATTGTTCAACAATTAGGGCAAGTCTCGTTGCCAATATTTTAGCTAGGATCTTATTATCAAAATTTAAAAGTGACATCGGTCTATATGAACAGCATTTCAGTGGGTCCTTTCCAGGTTTCGGGAGTAGGATCATGACCGCCTCTCTTAAGGTAGGTGGAAGCACTCCCTTCTCGACCGCCTCCTGGTACATGTCTATAAGATAAGGCGCAATGATAGCTTTATACTTCTTATAAAAGCATCCAGTAAACCCATTAAGCCCTGGTGCTTTAGAACCATCCAGTGCATCAATAGCCTGAATTACCTCGTCCTCCGAGAAGGGTTCAGCCAAGAACTCTTGATGCGCTTTTTCCATCCAGACCAGTGAGATCTCATCTAAGTAGTCTCTGTATTCCGTTGGATGCCCAGTGGCTCTAGCGGTATATAAGGTAGTATAATATGTGAGCACCTCCTCGAGGACTCCTACATTGCCTGTTATCCGCAAGTCCCCTCGCCCCGTTAATTCCGCTATGTAGGTCGGCCTACGGGACTGTTTCATTAATCTGGTAAGGGTTCCGTCCGGCCGTTCACGCTCCCCATAGCGCCTAGCAACTACGTACTTGCTGAGATAGTGTGCCTCTCACTCTGCTGCCTCCCGGAATTCCGCCAGTAGGGTTGCATGGCGTTGCAGATTGAGGGAGCCAAGGGGATTCGCATCCATTCGATCGAGCTCTGTCAACTGCTCTTCTATATGTGCAAGTGTGCGTCTTAGGTCCCTGAGTACCCCAGTGCTCTTTGATATACGCACTCCCCTGGTGTTCGCCTTAAAAGCCTCCCACAATGTAGCCTTGGATTTCACAGTACCCACGTTCAGCGAGAAATACTCAATTATCGCATCATTCAGTTCTGATGCAAATGCCGTATCTCTCAGGGCTATGTCAGGGAATCTCCATGGCCGTTCTACCACCCCTGCGCGTGGAACTCTCAACTGTTGTGTGACGGGGGAGTGGTCCGACAGCGTACGCGGGAGATGGCTAACTGTGCTGACCCATAGCGTCACCCCTGCGGAGAGGCACCAATAAGCCAACCGAGTCCATGTGTTGTGTGGTGCAGAATAGTGTGTGTACCCAACCTGACTGGAGCCATGGTATCTCCAAGCATCCACCAGCCCGTACCTATTGATGATATTCAGCAGCGACCGCCTTGCCCTGGGCTTTGTATCTACAGTCGTTGCTGTGCTATCGCGCATCAAGGAGTAGGTTAAGATCCCCACCCAGGCATATTTGGTCCACCCCCATGCGCTCGATGTGTGTGTGAATGGAGTTAAAGAAGTCGGGGTCATCGACATTCGGTGCATAAATATTAACAAACAGTACTGAGTGTTCGAGCAAACATCCCTTAACGAGCAAGTATTGCCCCCATCATCCCGGTACACCTCCACCTCCCTAAACGGTACCCGCCTATGTATCAATATTGCAACTCCTCTGGCATACGAGCTATACCCTGCAAAATATCTATGTACCCCCCAGTTGGTGACAGGAGAGGCCTAACAGAAGGCGCCAAGTGAGTCTCTTGTAAAAAAGCAATGTCCACCTGGTGGCGTTGCATATACTTGGTCACTTGCTTACATTTACGGGTATTGTTAAGGCCCCTTACATTCTAGGACATCATCACAATGTTGGCTTCCGGTTGTATCTTGTTAACCGTAACCTATGTCTTTGTTATAAAACTTGCCTGCACCCGGATAACTATTACTGCACTGTAACTGAAAAGCTCGACTAAGCCGTATTGCCAATTTTTGCTGCAAACCCCAACATCCCCCCACCCACCTCCCATACCGAACTTCAGGGGAAAAGCCCAACCCCCAACAGCAACATTTAAATGTAAATGAAAAAGCAGCGTTCTACCATATTGCGTCAACTTAAACAGGTGCATCCGCACTCGGGGTGGCAACGCCACACCGCTTCCCCATTATCTTGGCGCAAATGCACCTGAATGAATGGATATAGTCCATCCCTGGTGGCTGTCCACCGCAACCCAAGCATAAATGTGAAAAAACCTGATCTGGGCATTACGTCATGCGTACAGTAACTAGTCCACTATTATCTGTTAATGACCACATGGTCTGCCTAACTGGCCGTGAAGAGGTCAGCACTTGAGCCGAGTCCGGAATCTTCTGCGAATGCTGCGGGGAGGGTGTTTCGTGCTGTCGCCCCGACTTGGAGTAGTTCTGGCAAAATTCCTGGGTGTCATGGGGAGAGTCAAAGACGCGTGAACGGCCGTCCACGTCCACCTTTAGCCGTGCAGGGTACATCATCCCATAGCGCAGCCCCAGCTTCCGAAGGTTTGCCTTTACCTCAGCATATTTTCATCTTGCTTCCTGCACCATTGCAGTAAAGTCTGGATACAGGGAGATGGATGACCCTTGCCACTCTAGCTGGCCCTTCTCACGCGCCATCCTCAGAGCGGTGTCCCTGTCTCTAAAGTTTAGCAACCGGGCTATGATCGGCCTTGGCGGGCAGCCTGGGTTTGTTCGCGGACCAAGGATGCGATGTGCGCGTTCCACCACAAAGGTAGCGGTGAAGGACTTCCTACCAAAGAGATCTGCGAGTAGTGTTTTCATGAACCAGTCCAGTCGCCCAGTATTGGTGGACTCGGGTACACCCATGACCCGTATCTTATTGCGCTGCCCCTGTGCCTCCAAATCCTCATTCTTAATGGTGATTGATTTGAGGAGTTTCTCCATCCGTTCGAGCTTCTTGGTAGTCAGGGCGGTGCCATCTTCTAGGTCATAGATCTTGCCCTCAGCCGTGGTTAAGCGCCCCTCGTGCTGTTCAAGCCGAGTGCCCATGGTGTCTAGACTCTTGTCCAGGGCATCAAAGCGGGTGTCCAAAGTTCCAACAGCATGGGGTCCGGCCTGGCCGTGTGCGACCCTCCTCCCTCCGCCATGTTGGCCTGCTGTGTCATTGCGCTGTTACCAGGCGTTTTAAACGAAAGAGTACTTTGCTCAGGGTCTCTTCGGCCCATGCCCCAGGCTGGTGGGTCCGAGCAGCCAGCTGTGTGGCTTACTCCCCTCTCAGGCTACACTGCGTAGTATAAGGCGAACTGCGCCACAAGCCGGGATTAACTGGGTCCCCGGTATATTCCAATGCTGATCCTTCGTCTGCCGAGGTTTTTTATATTTAAAAAAATAAAAGCTGGTGTGAGCTGCAGCCGCCACGGTTTTGCTTAGGGGGCTGTGCCTAGAGAGCAGCAAGGGTGCGGTAGCACGGGAGCTTCCGACAGGGTCACGCAGCTCCCGTCCGGCAGCCGGTCCCCAGGCTCACCCGTGGACCCTGTCACCACGGGGCCTCCAGGGAGCGTCTGTGGGACACGCTGGGAGAAGCCTGTTCACTCTGGGTGCCCCCCGCCACCGCTTACCCCACCTTTGATGTTTGGCCGGGCACAGGGCACCTCCTCCGGTCACGCTGAGGCGCACGTCGGCTCATGCTACTATAGCCCCCGGCTGCACATGTGGCTGTAGGCCGCTCCCTGCACGAGCTCTGCACATCGGTGCCGATCCGCACCGCGACCGCCCCCAGGTCCGCATTACGCGCCGGCAGCCTCCATGTCCTCTCTCACAACAGGCCTGTCTTGGTGGTGCAGCCGACGCCACCCGGACGGACAGATTTTCGAGAGTCAGCGGCGGAGCTCCAAGCCTACGCAGCCATTACGGGCGGCTTGGCCACGCCCCAGATTCAAACACAGTTGTCGTTCGCTTCACTGTTTGTCCTCTTAAATTTGGGTTTATGAATGTACCTGATAGTGTCACATTTCTGGTTGCCAAGTATTTAGGAGCAAACCTTTGCTATTAGTCTGGGCCAAGGGGCCCATAGGCTTTGTTGAACATAAAAACGATTTTAAACTTCACTCTTTGCGCTATTGAGAGCCAGCATGTCAAAAAGGAGTTCCCCTTTACGTAGCTTATGTTTACCTCTTGTCCGCATTTGATTACATAGAGGGAACTTCTGGGTATGCATGAAGTTGGAATTATGCAAGGTGAATATAGTGTATGAATGTATCAAAAGAGCCTTTATACTATTGGCATGCTGCTATCTCCATTAAAGAATGTACTGTTTGTTACATAAAAAAAGCTCCTTGAAAGCAATAGGTATTCACTATGATTTAATATACAAGGAATTATCAGCTTCCTAAGTCTTTCTAGAGAGGCGATCAAAGAAATACAGTTGTATAATGTAGGAAATCTGTCTTTTCCGTGTGGTCACTCTGATTTTTCTCCCTTTGCTGCAAATTATTTTTTGCTGGCTTTAGAACTCTGCACTTTACCCCTGCTAATCGGTAGTAAAGTGCTTGTGCTTCCACATTAAACATGGTTGAATCAGCATATTTCTAATTGGTATATTTAGCTTACATATAAGTCCCTAGTATATGGTACAAAATGTACCCAGGGCCTGTAAGTTAAATGCCATTAGTGGACTGCAGCACCTAAAGTGTCGTCCTCTACAGTGACAGTGTAAAACAGGCCTACCATTGTGTCATTCAGGCACTTCTATTCTACCACTCAAAATGAACTCTTTTGGCAGGTCAAATCCTCCCTTTAAATTTTAATAAACCCATCCCCTTTATAGACCCTGTTGCTCACAAGGCAGGGTGCATGATATTTAAAAGTAGGACATGTAGAAATGCAATATTAACATGTCCTTACAGGGACAAACATCAAAAAGCTATTTTTGTCTGTGGCAGGCCTAGCTGTCCTCTAGGGTAAAAATTACTATTCCCACTCCAGTGAGTGCAACAGTAGGGAAAGCGTTGGATAGTGTAGGGGTAAAAATTACTATTCCCACTCCAGAGAGTGCAACAGTAGGGAAAGCGCTGGATAGCGTAGGGGTAAAAATTACTATTCCCACTCCAGTGAGTGCAACAATAGGGAAAGCGCTGGATAGCGTAGGGGTAAAAATTACTATTCCCACTCCAGAGAGTGCAACAGTAGGGAAAGCGCTGGATAGCGTAGGGGTAAAAATTACTATTCCCACTCCAGTGAGTGCAACAGTAGGGAAAGCGTTGGACAACGTAGATGTTAAAAATAACATACATATAAATGAAATAAATATTGTAATTAAATAATGATTTATTAATAAATGTAGAAAAAGAAAAAAAACTACAAATATATCAAAAATAATAATTACTTTAATAATATTAAATACTTCCCATCCTATTCCCCAATAAACACACAACACACTCCACATAAAATTTCACACAATTAAATTAATTTTCAATTAATCAATTAATAAAAATTAATTTGCAATTAATAATTAAATTTAAAAAAGTCAATAACAAATATGTAATAAAAATTATGAACCAATTAATTAACTATAAAATAATTATCAATACCAATAAATAATATGTAATAAAAATTAAGAGCCAATTAATAATTCACAAGAAATTAATTATCAACACCAATAAATAATATTTGATAAGAATTAATAACCAATTAATAATTAATTGACGGAAAATATCAATACCAATAAATAATATTTAATAAAAATTAATAACCAATTAAAAATTAATTAACAAAAAAATTAATTATCAATACTCAATTTTTCTTAATTAATTACTTAATTACAAATAATTTACTTACCACCCTATTCCCCTAAAAACACACAACCCACTCCAATAATAAATGAATACAAATAAAAGAATTATCAATTAATAATAATTAATTACCAATTAATAATTAATTAACAATAAAATAATTATTAATAACAATAATTAATAATTGCTTAATTAAAATTGAATTACTTCCCACCCTATTCCCCTATAAACCCACAACCGGCTAAAGAAATAAAACACAACATTTTATTAAAATAAATTACTAATTCCTAAAAATTATTATTTAATTTACTATAATTAAAATATTTCCCACCCTATTCCCCTATAAACCCACAACCCGCTACGGTACTAAAACGCAAAATTTACTTTAAATTTTTTACTAATTTCTAAAAAATGTATACATATATTTAAAAAAACAGTACAATACTTAACAAAAAATATAGAACACATACATATTAAATACATACTAAAATACATAACACTCATAAATATCGATATTATTAACATCGATAATTTAACTATCGATATTACTAACATCGATATTTGCAACATCGATATTTCTTACCTTAACTTCGATATTCTGGTTGTAGATATTCTTGACTTCGATATTTTGTCCCTACAATATTTAAAACTCGATATAACTGTGCTTCGATATTTAAAAATCAATATTTTGACTGTCCACCATTTTTGGGCGGGCCGACCCCTCTGGAGCGCCTTTGGGCCCCATGAGTTTGGTAGGTGGCCCCCACTGGGTTCCGCCGGCGGCTCCTTCTTCGGTGCCAGTTGGGCCCCCTGGATCTTGTTCTAAATCCAGGGCGACTCCGATAACAGACCGCGACCTTCCTCAGCAATGTCGTTCCCAATGCCCTGAATGCCCCACGGCACCATCGACCCCATAAACATACCTGGCTCGATACAGAGCTATATTGGCATCGCTCAATGTGGACTTTGGGAGGAACTCGAACTTCCGAGTCCGATCCAGGGCCTGCTTTTTTCGACAGGCCTGTAGGAGTAGTATGGTCGGGGGAGGATCCTTATGGTTATATCACCCCCCCCTTGATGAGGCAAAAGACTACAGGTATGAGAAACTGGCGGATGCCGGTGGTCTGGGTACCTCTCCAGACACTGGCCTGGTCTCTCTTCCTAGTGTGACTACAGCGGAAGGGGCTTCATTTGCTGTAGTAATGAGATGTTGACTGAGGTCCTGGCCCTTCCGCAGCCCTCTGTGGCAGTCAAGAAGAACTTCTTGACAGATGTGCTTCAACCCGGAGTCATTGCATCAGAACCTTTTCTCTCTTTTAATGTAGCCCTTGCTGATGTCCTGCTCGGGACCTGGGCTAGGCCCTGCACAAGGGTGCCTGTGCACAGGACAATTGCCTGCCGCCATCGCCCTGCTCCTAGAGACCCAGCTTTCCTCACCCAGCAGCCCACCCAGAGAGTCTGGTTGTCCAGGCCTCCTCCTCCAAGTCAAATCTGGTGCATTCCCTACCACAACATGGGATAGGGGATCTTATAGGCTGGACACCTTTGACAAGAGGATGTTCTCTTCTGCCAGCTTTGTACTGTGGCCGGTGAACACCGCGTACCTTTTGGGCCGATACACGTACTCTGTTTTGGATTCGGTTGCACATATGCTGCCCATGGTCTTGGAGGTGGGACGCACCATACTGACACAGGTTATTACCAATGGCAGAGATGCAGCAAAGTTCACCATTCGCTGCAGACTGGATATGACCGACTCGCTAGGCGGAGTGATTGCATCGTCAGTGACACTTAGATGCCTAGCTGAGATCTACTGGCTTTTTGGGGGATGTGTAGCGATCTCTTATTGACATACAATTCGATGGCACCTGCCTCTTCGGCGACAAGGCAGTTCAGCGCTGATGCTGCGCTTTAAGGACAGCTGGTCCACTGCTAGGACTTTGGGCCTCTCCGTGGTCCCACGACAACCCCATTCTGCCTATTGCTCCTTCTGTAGCTCTGATACGGGATACCAGTTGCATCCATTCCCGCTCAGCCACCAAGGCCAACAGGTTCCCCAGTCCTTTTGTGAGAACCACCGACGTGGTTCCCACAAGTCTTGGGGGACACACATCCAAAGGTCTACCCAGTCTGCCACCCCTGGCAAACACAGCCTCAAAATCACTTTAGTTCACCCTCATACCAACACAGGCACCCAGTTGGTGACTGAGTCAGACATCACCTGCCTTGTTGGAAGTTCATAGCATCTTACAAGTGAGTACTACAAATTGTTCAGCTGGGTTACTCCATCCCTTTTCTAGAAACCCCACCATCCGTGCCACCATCCTCAGACCAGCTGACGGAGGACCACCTCTCACTGCTCTGTCAGGAAGTTCAGGCTCTTTTGGCCATAGAAGCCATCAAGAAGGTGGCGACATCTGCAGTATATTGCAGTTGTTATTCCCACTACTTTCTGGTGCCCAAGAAGGACAGAGGCCTCCAACCTATTTTAGACCTGTGGCCTCTCAATTTCTTCCAGAAGAAGGAGAAAGTCCCAATGCTCATGTTAATTCAAGTTCTCTCTGCCCTATACCCTGGGGATTGTACGATCGTAGCATTGGACTCTCAGGACACCTACATCTATATGCCTGACCTGACTGCACACAGATGTTACCTGCGGTTCTCGGTAACACATGCCCGCTTGCATATGCAGGCTCTGCAATGGGACCTGAAGTCCCAGTGGGCGCAGCATCAGGGGAATCCCTCCGACCCAATCCAGATATCACAGAGAACTGTATAAGACCTGCAGTGGTGGCTTATGAACCACGATTGGGTCAGTAGCAGACTCCTCTCCCTTCCCCAACTTTAGCTGACTTTAGTGACAGATGCTTCACTCGTAGGCTGGGGTGGCCATCTGGGAGAGGTGGAGATAGATGAAGCATGAACACTTTCTGGTGCAGGATCCTGCCCAGTTGCTGTGACAGTAGATCTTCCGAATGGGCAGCTTGATTGGTGGACCAATGCACATGCTCAGGAGTTTGGGGTACCATACTACCATACTTTACGAGCCCAATCTGGAGGCACAAGAATGACTTGGGCCAGTCGTGCCTGATCTTCTTGAGAACTCTGGGCAAAAGTGTTATCGGCAGAAAGGCGTAGAGGAGGCCTGAGCTCCACTTTAGACTAAATGAGTCTCCAAGCGAGAGTGGCTTTGGAAACTGCAGCGCGCAGAAGTGCTGACATTGTGCGGTCTCTGTGGTGGCAAATAGATCTAAACAAGGTGCTACCCAAGCTCCGAAGAGACCTTGCAACAAACCCTGATGGAGCTGCCATTTGTGATCCGCTAGGCATCGACAGCTGAGTTTGACCACTCTGATAGTCCACCAGATGTTGAACCACCAGGGAAATGCCCTGACGTTCCACCCATGTAAAGAGACGCGTGGCATCCATGACCCCACCCAGTCCTTCTTGTTGCAATACCACATGGGGGTGGTATTGTCCATGAAAACCTGAACTAGCCTTCCTTTGATGGAAGGAAAAAAGGCTTTCAATGCCATTCGGGTCGCTCTCATCTCCATCAGGTTTATGTGGAGTTAAGGCTAGTCCTTTCACGTGTGGAGGTTGAGCCGCGACGGTTGACAGTTTTTGACCTTCCTCCAGAAGTCTGTGATGTCATTCTGGCAGCCAGCTGTCCCTCAACCAAGATGTTATATGCCTGCTATTGGGACAAATTTGTGGCTTGGTGTACTTCCAAAAATGTTGATCCCCTTTCTGCACCCTTGTCTGAGATTCTGCTGTTTCGTCTCTTTGTAGCCGGGCAAGGTTTTGCTCTGGGCACTGTTAAAGGGGGCCTTTTGGCCATATTGGCACTCTTGCAGGTGGCAGATCAGCCCTCATTGTTCAAGTAACCTTTTGTGACTTGTTTTCTAAAAGGATTACAGTATATGCTCTCTCACCCTTCATCATGTTCCGGTGGGACCTGAACCTAGTTTTCACCTTCCTGATGTGCTCACCCTTTCAACCCTTGCATAATTGCCCTCTATGTTTGTTGGCCATAAAAACAGCCTTTTTTGTGGCCATTACATCAGCCAGGAGAGTTAGTGAACTGCAGGCAGAAATACATTTACACACCAGATTTGACCTGGATTGCTCTCAAGGTATTAATACCCATCTAAATGGTCAAAGAAGAGAACCCTACAGGACTTGCAATACAGAGGGTCTTTGCTGTTTGTCTGGAGTAATATAATGAGAGGCTCCCACACCATAACTGACATTTACCCCCAAATATCTTACTGTAATTTACTAATAATTTAAATGTTAAAATATTTTAATTACCTCTCTGCAGCTCTGGGGCCAGACCGCCTAGCAGTGCTGCCATATGGTTAGACATTCTTATTATGAAATATAGGGCTTAAGGTATTTCCAGTATGTAGATATGCTTGTTCAAACTGGATTCGAGCTTGGTGTTGAAATCACCTCCCCATTTTACTGTTGTTTGGAGTACAGTTATCTTACAGTGATTTATTAATAGAGAACAATCATCCTTAGTAAAGTTTGTGAACTAACAAGAACTAATTTTGTGTCCAAACACCCTTACTAGTCATTTAGCTTTCTCGCGTTTTAACTAGGGCTTCACCTAAGTTCATTGAATTAAGGGAATTGAGTGTTAATTAAGGTTCAGACCACAAAAGGTGGACTGGTGGGTGAGACTAGACACACTCCTTTGCCTACGTGACAAGATCCCACCTTGAACTTACGTGAAACATATATGCAAGAAGAATATGAACAATGTAAAGCTACATGTCTCTGATAATCCAAGAAACTACTATCACATTGGGGGTGCGGGATTTTGAAGACATTTATGGAAATAGCATTTCCAAACATGGTTCTGTATTATGTGAATTCTTGCTGTGTTGTTGGTTTTGCTCCACCCCAGTGCAGCCTGGTGCATTCACGAGGAAACATTTCGGACATATTAATCAATCAATAAATCAGGGTTCATGTAAAGCGTGACTAATCACCCGTAAGGGTCTCAAGGTGCGAGGGGGGGTAGTTCAGTCGAAGAGTCTGGTCTTGAGGTCCTTCCTGAGTTGAGGCAGTGACGGTGATTGCCTGAGATGCAGAAGTAGGGAGTTCCAGGTCTTCGCAGCAAGGAAGGAGAAGGATCTTCCTGCAGCCGAGGTCTTGTGGATCCGTGGGATAGTGGCCAGGGCCAGATGGGCGGAGCGGAGATGTCTGGTCGGTGTGTAGAAGGAGAGGCAGTGGTTGAGGTATTCGGGTACGGTGTTGTGGAGGGCTTTGTAGGCGTGCGTGAGGAGTTTGAAGGTGATTCTTTTGTTGACTGGAAGCTAGTGGAGGCCACTCAGGTGACCGGAGATGTCACTGAATTCAAGCTAGCCTGGCTGATGAGGGCTGTTAGCCCGAAACTGGTCCCAGGATGCTTGTTTCCGGTCCAGGGTAGGCATGGCTTGGCAGTTCGGGCTGGACTGTTCCCATGAGGCACAGGTTCAAGACTGATTTGCATATAGCTGTGTCTGAACTGGGGTGGCGAAGTGAGCTAAAGAACGATGATGGATTCAACCCAGATCTGTGACTGGGGGTGAGTGTCTGAAAAGTTTCAGCGCTCCGTCCATCATCTCCTTGTGTTTGCTTCGGAGATGTGGCTTCGGCAGGGGATGTCCAGGATAAGTCTGGTGGAGGCGTTCTGAATGCAATGCAATTTCTTTTGGAGTTTTTGGGTTGTGCCGGCATAGAGTGTGTGGAAGCAGGAGGACAATATGACGTTGATTTGGCGGTTCATGGAGAGCGAGGAGTCGAGGATGATGCCGAGGTTGCGTGCGTGGTCGGTGGGTGTTTGGGGGTGGGGGGTTCGTAGTGCTGCTGGCCACCAGGACTCGTCCCAGGCAGAGGGAGGGGAACCCAGGATGAGGACTTCGGTTTTGTCGGAGTTGAGTTTGAGGCAGCGCTCCTTCATCCAGGCGGCTACTGCTTTCATCCTGTCGTTGAAGTTGCTCTTAGCATATTACGTTTTTTAGAAGGATGATTTCAGTTCAGTAGTGGCCAAGATAGAAACTATGTTTTCTCTTGCAAGAAGTGGCCCCCAGAGAGCCTGGATTCAACGCCCAAGGGCAGAAGTCTTCAGCCAGTATTTTCTGAGAAGGTAGCCTGTCTGACTCATCCCATCAGCTTTCACAAGCCTTAGACTTTGACTGTTTAGAAGACATTCACAGCCTGTAGCTAAAGTGATGAGGCCAGGGAGTATTACTCAGTAAAAGATTGCCAAGTTCTTGCTTGAAATCTGCTTAATTTGGGTTAGAGGAAACGAAGAAGTAAATTCGACATTTGAGACAGTCCTACATCATCGAGAAAAGTGAATTTATTACAGCAACACGTTTCAGATTTCTTTCTTTAGCAAAGAAGGTTTTGATTGAACTAATCCTTAGGTTTTCACGCATGACATGAAATTGTTTCCTCAAACCTTTGCCAGAACATTTTTATGAGGATGAAAACAAATGTTTACATCTCACGATCCAGTGTCATTCTCTAATTCCCAGCACACAAGTTAAGATTACATTTGTGTTCTTCATGTGATTAGAGATGTCTTGGCCTAGGTCATGGCAGCCTTATGAACTGGCAACGGAAGACTTGATAAATATCAGTTTCACAAACATTTCCAAGTAATGGATGGTCAGAAATACATGACGTGTTCTAGAGCACAGCTGATGTCCATCACAAATTTGTCTGGAAATAGCATTGCATAGCAGACACAACATGAAACACTTGTATCAGAGCGGAATTGGCTTTACAATTAGATTAACAACTCTTGAAAAGAAAGATGTTAGAAAGGAGAAGAGAAAAAGGACCGACCGTAATGCTATAGAAGATGAGAAATAAAGTGAGAAAGTCCATTTCCCCTAGAGCATAACAAAATAGTCATGGGGCGTGGCCAGGCAAGATGGCGAACCAGACGTGCCTCGCCGAGGCTCCCGTCAGTAAAATCATCCGGAAACATCCTGTGCATGATTTGCAAACGTAAAGTGCGATATACGGACTCCCCGAGTCCCGCGCTTAACTTGGTGATCCTTCCATGGCCCGCTGTCCTCGCCCTGTGGGTTTCAGGAGACGAGACGGCAAGGAGAGAAGCACTCGATCGGTGCGAGCGGCCATCTTGGGCTGCACCACGGAGGACCCGCTGGCGAGAAGACGAATAATCCTGCCTGAAAAGAGGCCTGGAGGGGGCGACTGAGGTCAGCGGATTCCTGCCCCCGCTCGGACGGCATGTCGGATCCTCCTGGGTCCCAGCCCAACATTAAGTTCTGCGTGCCCGGGAGCTGGCCAGATCGGGCTTGCGCAGACTGTGCGGCCTGGAGACTAGGAGGCCGCGAGATCTCCGGCAGCACCCCTGGAAGAATATACGACCCGCGGGGTGAGCGGGCCTTGCTGGCTCCCCCGGGGACGCACCGCGACAGCTGGCAACTAAGACTACATCACCTGAGGGCGACCGTTGACGGACTGCGGTGAAGTCGTTCACCCACCTGAAAGGGGAAACGGGCAGCCACACGTGCATCGATGCGATAAGGCAGACCGGGGGCCGCATATAAGCCAGGGGAGGCGAACTACCCCCGGCGGGAGCTCGTTTAGACTGGCTTTAAACCACCACCCCCCCCCTGAGGGAACCACTTGAGAGATCTGGGGGGGGCCTGAATAGTGACCCTACTAACTTAAGGAACCAGTTGGGGATACAGGTAGCATCCTGTTGGAAGCCACGCGCTGAAGGGACACGCCATGTAGATTTGCACTCTGATCAGCAGCTCAATAGCGGTGCGAGCTTGGGGAGTGTTACTGTCTACCAGTACTGGATCCCACTGGGCTGACTGTGAAGTGCCCGCGGCACACGTGAGGAGCCATTTGCCCTGGACTCCCTGTGCAGGGGAGCCTTCCTCCTGGGCGAGTGGTGCTGAAGGGGGGTGCGCCCGCTGAGGGCAGGGCCCATCACGTTGACCCCGCACGAGGGTGGGTTCGCCCAGCTGAAGAGGACACTATAATTGCTGACTGCGACCCGTCGCAGGGAGAAGGCAGGACGGAGCGAGCTCTCCCCGAGAGACATAGATACCCGGATTGAAAATCGTCCCCAGTCTGACTGGTGATCCCGGCCCCACGGGAGGCAAACGAAACGTCCGGGCGAACTAAAAAGAATCGAGGATCTCGCCAGCGAACCTGTGACCTGAAGGGAATATCCGAAGACAATAGAAGTGCGATCATTCTACGTACACGCCAGCGACGCGATAGTGCTTATCGACCAGACGAGGTCACCGCGACGCAGAATGGTGAAAGACAAAGGGAATAAGGCAGCACAAGCCAATAAAATCTCCAACTACGCACTCCCACTTGACCATGGGGCGCAGACAGCAGCCATGGCCACACGAGACCGAGCGCCACTACAGGTAGACGATCGGGCTCCCTCCATAGCGGATGTCCTGGCAGCCACACACACCACAAGAGATGATATGGTCAATAAAATTGACGCTGTTGCTATCGATGTTAACTTGCTTCGCTGCAACCTGCGGAAAGTCTCTGAACGAGTGACTACAGCGGAGCATACAGTAGATTCCCTGCAAACAGACTTACATGCCCTACGTGAGACAGTGATTGATCTCCAAAAACGAATGGTACGACTTAATGACTGTGCCGAAGATGCGGAGGGGCGATCACGCAGAAACAACCTCTGCTTTGTTGGCTTCCCTGAACGGGCAGAGGGATCGCCCACGGATCTGTTCTTGGAGGACTAGTTGGTCGCGGCACTGGCCCCCAAGAAACTCTCGACATTTTTCACCGTGGAGTAGGCACATAGGGCTGTGGTCCCACCGCCAAAACCGGGAGCACCACCACGAGCGCTCATAGCGCGTTTTCTTAATTTCCGCAATAGAGACCTAATATTGCAGCTTACCCGTAGTCGAGGCCCGCTGATGTACAAAGGACAGCAGATATCCATATACCCAGACTACACACAACGGGTACAGGAACAGCGCCGATCCTTTCTGGCAGTAAAGCGACGTCTGCGGGACCTTAACCTTAAGTACAGTCTTCTCTTCCCGGCGAAGTTGAGAGTTGAGCAAAACGGAAAGACTATGTTTTTCTTTTCAGCGACGGAGGCAAACGACTGGCTGGACTCTGGAGGGTCCCCGGGGGCCTGCCTAGTCCCTACCACAGCAACACCCCGGAAAACGGGATCGGGTAGGCAACTGGGTTCCCGAAGAAGGCGCTCCCCTGCACGAGACAGAGGCGGGGGCCGGAGCCCTGCACGAATTAGAGTATGCCTGGATGGAACATTGCAAGCTACAGACATTGTGCCAGACTCGGGGGCAACCTCACCGGAGCCTCCCCTGTCTGTCAGTCCTGACGACGATGTCAACTGCTAGCCGCGCAGTGCACTGATGGCTTAAGAGACACACTGTTTGAAATACTGCTGCCAGCGACTATGTAACATATGGTAAGACTGTTCTAATTGAGTGGTGAGTAATGGGACATAAAGGCTATATGGACACAGCAATCCTCTATGCACTTAAGCATTGCTGACGGAGGTCTACCCCCCTAAATGATGGTACCTGGGTGAGGAGCTTGAGGCTTGTCCTCGAACCTCTCCGGCTAGCCAGTCACTACTGTGGGAAGGGGTGGGGGGAGGTGTTAAAGACTTTCAAGGAGCGGGGGGGATTTTGTGGGAATGGGGCGATGTCTACATGCCTTCATCCCGTTATGTTGTTGTGGGGAGGGAGATGTGGTATTGCCCAAGGGGTGGGGGGCAGTTGGGTGCATTTTGGGATATGTTAAGATACCCTTCCTTTATAAATGCCAGTCGACAGTCACTCCAGCACTGAATTCTTAGTTGAGTAGAGTCAACTTCACATGGCGACCCCCATGAATAAGTTGCTAGCTTTGAGAAACATAGGCGCATATTGGCGTACTTGAAAAGGTACCAAGTGAGTATAGCATGCCTTCAGGAAACGCACATTTGGGGAGACACAATACCATGTTTACGGAAAAGGTGGAGAGGGCAAATGTATGCCACCTCATATTCGGGCTTTGCAAGGGGGGCTTTGATTTGGGTGGCACCTGGGGTGCCTTTTCAACACTTACATCACATAGTCAACACGGAGGGAAGGTTTGTAATCTTACACGGCAGATTAGATGGCACTGAAGTATGCATTATCAATGTATACGCTCCCAGGGGGCGTGGCCAAGCCGCCGACCGACATGGCCGCGCAGCGCTGAAGCTCCGGCCGCCGATGCCCACGAGCGGCGTATAATAGCGTGTTGAGTTCGCCATCAGCCGCCTCAATGACTCCGGGTGCCCCGTAAACCTGCGGAGCAAGCGACTGGCACTGGAGCGGGCGGGGGCATCGCGAGGATCACCATCTTCCTGCGCCCGCCGGAGGTGAGGGCGGCGCGGCCTACCCCGCGCCGGATACTTGAGCGGCAGCACAGCAACCTGAGCTCGGGGCCTCTGCTGATCCTTAGGCCCCGCGACTTTTCGCTGCTCGGGAGCGCCCCAGCCCGGCCCTCTCCACCAACGTCGGAGACCAGCGAGGGAGTGCTGCCACATACTAGTGCACACCCGGTGAGTGGAGGCGGGGATTTGAAGGATTTGGCCTACCCAGGAGGCCACATCACTGCTCGGGCCTTCTATTTGCTAGATTAGGACTCCGGATTGGGGACACTGCGGCTACCTGCTACTGGCTCTCCTGTTTCAGGCTCAAGGCACCACACTCCCCCAGGTCTGCAGCTTGCCATACACCGGTCCACAGGGTGCCACGCATTGGCGGGCGCGCCGCCATATCCACCACAGGGGCCCCATTGGAGGAGGCAATGGGGCGTGGGGACCCTAAACAACGCAAACTGGCCTTCGACAAACCGGCCGACTCAGGCCGTACATCCCACTTGCTGGACCGTGGGAGCACTTTAGACGCGAGGGGCCACCAGTCGACGGAGGAGGGGATGTCGGCCATTTTGGCGGAGCTCCGAGCGGGGTTCCGCGGCCTGGATGACCGACTGGACACCCTGACTTCCAGGCTGGACCGAATGGGGGAGCGCATCGACGGCCACCACACCCGACTTGGAGAAGCCGAGCAGCGGCTTTCTGACCAGGAAGACCGTACCAAAGATATGGCGCGTAGACAGGAGCGCGCGGAGCACCTCTTGAAATCCGTTGCCATAAAGAATGAGGATTTGGAGGCGCGGTCCCGCCGAAACAACGTTCGCATAGCGGGACTTGCAGAGACCACCAACATGAGCCGTCCGGAAACCTTTCTTGAGGGGCTCCTAAAAGAACTTTTTGGTGCCGAACACTTCTCCGCCACGTTCGTTGTGGAGAGAGCTCATCGGTCTTTGGGCCCACGCCCGCAGCCAGGCCGCCCCCCCACGACACAATGTGGCGCGTCTCCTGAATTACAGGGACAGGGATACCGTCCTCCGCCTGGCGAGAGAGGCCGCCCCGGTAACCTATCAGGGTTCGATCCTCTCCTTCTATCCCGACCATACTCTGGTGGTCCAGGAGGCTCGCCGCAAGTTCACCGAAGCAAAACAACGACTCCGCGCCCTGGACCTGAAGTACGCAATGCTCTACCCTGCACGACTCAGGGTATTGGTGGACGGTAAGCCTCGATTCTTTGGGAATGCTCCGGACGTGCTGGCCGCCTGCAAACAACGTGTGGCCGAGTCCTGCCGCAGTCATGTCCGGTCCTCCCGACACTCCTCTCCGGACAATAACCTGGCTCCCAGTGCTGAACTCTTCACATCGGATTGAGACTTTGCTGCTGGTGATACTAATTCGGGCTCCTAGCCCATTTTGGCGAACTTTGGTAACATTGCTCCAGTTTTAGATACTCTTTTTGTCCATTTTGCAGGGTTGTTTCATGTTCTTGCTGTACTTGACTCTCGTTCTTTTTTGTCTGGCCCCGCCAGAACTGCTCTGAACTGGAGTGGCATGCTGCCCCAGTTGTTCTCCGCCTGCTTGCTTGATACTTGGTGAACTCACAGTATAGTGGATTGTTCGAGGTTTCATTATGGGGACCGTTACTGCGGTACTTCCCGTAATTGTTATGTCTAATAAAATTCTATTCTTTCAGTGAAGTGGGCACAGGCTGTCCGAGGCGTTGCCTCCCCCCATGGATGATTCCGCATAACTTTATTTTGGGATTTGTTGTTGTTGGGGTGATGTGGGGTTTTGGGGGGGGAGGGATCCGTTTCTCAGGGCCTTAGGGCTCAGGTGTGGGTGGTGGGTGGGATCCAGGGGGTGGTGGGATTTGTGGATATATGTGTGTGTTTGAATATTGATGTATTGTGTTTTTCAGTTGATATTGTTGGTTGTGGACTCCGCACTGCTCTCGCCGTAGTAAGGTTGCCGTTCTTCATGCTCCACTTCCTCCTTTTTAAGCCATGGCTGTAGTTCCATCCGTAAATGTGCGTTTGCTTACATGGAATGTTAGGGGGCTTAATAACCCGAGAAAATGCAAACTAGTACTCGCATACTTGAAACGCCATGAAGTAAAGATAGCCTTCTTGCAGGAGACCCATCTTCCACCCCAAGGTTCTCCTCCCTTTGCCTCCTCCTGGGGTCCCAATAGATTTTTTTCCAGCTTCAGTACTTATTCACGGGGGGTCTGCACATTGATACACAACTCCCTCCCGTTCACTTTGCTGCATAAGGAAGAGGACCCCCTTGGGCACTATCTGCTGGTTAGGGGTACATTGTTGGGCCAAACGGTACTTCTTTTAAATGCTTACGCCCCAAACACTGACGACCCAGACTTTTTTACTAATCTACATGCCCTTCTCAATCAGCACGATTATGATGTTCTATTCCTGGGTGGGGATCTAAACATTTGGCTGAATCACGCTCTTGACTCCTCCAACCCTCACGCCATACCGAAGGGTCAATCACTTTTACCGACCTGATTGATACATTAGACCTCCGGGATACTTGGCGACAGCATCACCCATCGACCCCTGACTATACTTTTTATTCCGCACCCCATTCAACCCACACGCGCATTGACTACGTTTTTGCCACGGCGGCGGGTTGCCGCTGGATTGCAGGGGTAGACGTACTGCCTCGCACTCTGTCCGATCACTCCCACCTAATTTTACGCCTAGTGATCCCCCATTCGGCAGGGTGGGAGCGTCGTTGGTCCTTTCCTGCCTCGGCTCTCCTTGACAAGGTGTTTCGCGCTGAGGTCCAGGATGCCATTACGGAATACTTCGCCCTAAACACTGGATCGGTGCCACACTACTCCACCCACTGGGACGCCTTTAAGGCATTCATACGGGGAGTCATTATTTCCAAGCAGGCTGGGGTGTTGCAATCAATCCGTGGCAGCCTTGTAGGGGTGGAGGCTGAACTGGCCCTCCTGGACGAGTCTTCCCCCGATCCGACGGTGCAGACCAAGCGAAATGCGCTGTTACTAGATTTTAATGACCATGCGGGCAGGGAGGCGAATCTCCTTGGCAAATACCACTTGGCAAGGCGCTACGGCGAGGGTGAGCGCCCGGGTAGGACTTTGGCCCGCCTGGTGAACCCCCCTAAAGGGGCTGGACATATTACGTCTATCGTCCGTGAGGACAGTACCGTTGCCACGACTGACTCGGACATCGTAGCGGAACTGGTGGCCTATTACCGTTCTCTCTACTCCACCACACTGCCTGAGGGTTTCTCGCAGCACCTTTCATATTTGGAGGAGGTGGCTATGGTCTGGCTGACCAAGGGCCGGGCTGAATTTTTGGCGCACCCCTTCACGGTGGATGAAATTTTGTTGGCTATAGACAAACTCTCGGGCTCCAAGGCCCCGGGCCTAGATGGCCTCACCGGAGTATTCTATAAAGCGTATAAGGAATGTTTGGCGCCCCAACTCCTGGAGGTATTTGCTGAGGCGTTGGAATCGGGCACGCTCCCTCTTACCATGCACGAGGCGGCCATCTCCTTGATACTTAAACCGGGCAAGGATCCCACACATTGCTCGTCCTAGCGCCCGATATCCCTCATAAATTTTGATAACAAGGTGCTGGCCAAAACGCTCTCCTCGAGGCTATCGTTATTGATGGACCAAATTCTCTCCCCGGTGCAATCGGGGTTTATACCGCACCGATCTACCGCCCTCAATCTTCGCACGGTGTTCTCTGTCATTAACCGTATTGAGCCCACCACGCCCGCTGCGGTCGCGCTGCTAGACGCGGAAAAGGCCTTCGACTCCCTCGAGTGGCCTTTCCTTCTGGCATCGCTTCGTAAACTTGGCCTCCCTTCCAATTTCATAGCCATCATCGCCCTGCTGTACTCTTCTCCTACAGCCCGCCTGCGGGTTAATGGGTCCCTCTCTCCCTCCATTCCCATCACCCTTGGTACCCGTCAGTGTTGCCCCTTGTCCCCGCTCCTGTTCATTATCGCGATGGACCCTCTGGTCCGACACCTCCAAGAAAAACACTTGTTCCGTGGCTTACAATTCCCCGCCGGTCCGCTGCTGATGTCCCTGTACGCGGATGACGTCTTGCTTTTTGTGCGGCACCCGCAAAGCAATCTCCAGCCTCTGATCGACGAAAGAGAACATTTCGGCTCCGTTTCGGGTCTTAAAATTAACTGGGGAAAGTCGGTATTGTTTCCCATAACTGACGCGGCTGCGGCTGACGGAACTGAATACCCCTTGCGGGTGGACCGGGAGACTACCAAATATCTGGGGGTACACTTACAGCGGGATAAGGGACAAGTTATACAGTTGAACTATGGACCAGATATTGAACAGCTTTCCTCGCAAATAGATTGGTGGATACAACTGCCTCTCTCTATAGCTGGCGGTATCGCCCTTATTAAAATGAAAGTACTCCCGCATTTTCTTTACTATTCCCGCACTATTCCCATACCGCTCACCAATGCGTTTTTCGCCCACCTACGTGGTCATCTCATCCGTCTGGTATGGGCGGGCCGCAGACCCCGGGTGGCTTGGGACACTCTTACCCTCCCATATGCCCGGGGAGGATTCGCAGTTCCAGATCCCCAACTATATTTTCTGGTGGCACAGGCGCAATTTGCCCACCATTGGTTCCATCCTGATGCCAGGATACCTTACACAAAAACGGACAAGGAGCTGGCTGCCCCAATGCCCCTAGCGTCCCTACTCCCAAAGGGAATCCCCCTTGATGCCCATGACATTCAGCCCCTGGCCACCACGTGTTGGGCTTGGCGCAAGTTGAAAGGACTATACGGGTCTGGTCCCCTTTACTCGCCTGCACTTCCGCTTGCCAATAACCCCTTTTTGCCGTTAACAACTGATAGAGGGGTGCTTGTGACCTTTACCAAACTGGGGCTCAACACTTTTGGATCCTTATTCCTGGACGGTCGGGCACGTAAGCTGTCTGATTTGACACAGCTTCCTGGGCTCACCGGTGTGGATACTCTTAACGTGGCTCAGCTCCACGGGACGCTCCGCGCTACATTCGCTACTTACCCTGCCCCCCATGACGACTTCCCCCCGCTCACCTTCCATATAGCTGATACTACTGGAACACATTTGGTCACAGAACTATGCAAAGCATGTATGGCACTCCGGCCGGGGCGGGACAGCGGGGCGCGTCAACGGTGGGAATCTGATATCGGACGTCCCCTGACGGACAAAGAATGGGCCTACTGCTTGGAGCAGACACAAAAGGTATCCCCTAACCATAGACACAAGTTACTCCATTTTAAATTCATTCACAGAATTTATGTGACTCCTGTTCAATTGGCCAAATTTGACCCTTCTAAACCAACGAATTGCCCTAAGTGCAACGCCCTGGACGCCGACTTTGCCCACATGTCCTGGTCCTGCCCCACGTTCTCCCCTACTGGCAGGAGGTATTTGCTGTGCTATCTCAAATAATTGAAACGCCCTTGGTTCCCTCTCCTGAATTGGGGCTGCTGGGGATGGTTCAGCGACTCAAACTGTCATATAGACACTTTACAGCGATTGCCCTACTGCTTGCGAAGCGCGAGATAGCCTCTCTCTGGGGAGCCAGGGCTCGTCTAACTAAGGCGGCCTGGCTTAGAAGCATGGCGTATTGTAATGTCCACTCCGAGATTTACGCCTCGCTCCAGCCTCCTTCCTCCAGGCCTCGTGACATCTGGTGCATATACAGCACATTTCTACAACGGACACTCAATGCCTCACAGGCCGTTCCTAACTCGCCAGACCCCCCACGGACTGAGGGGGTAGGTGTTGGGCCCCCAGTTACACCCCACAGATTGCTGCCTTCCTTGGGTGCATCCCCCGTGGCTCTGGAATGATTATAACACGCACATTAACAGCGCCATCATCGGTATTTGACTACTGCTTTATGTAAGATATTGTGCGGAGTCCACCTCACTTAATATGACATGATATGTATCTTTATTTTTTTAGTATTATGGATATATGTATAATTTGGATTTGGATTTTCTTTTTTGGCGTAACTGTCCTGCAGACAATTTCAATTTGCTCTTTGGTCTGTTGTAATCCATGCTGCATCCCACAAAGGTGTAATGTCGATGTTCCGTTCTGTTTCCGGTTCTAACACCTGTATTGTCTATTATTGTATTGTCCTTTTTTTGTTCTGTATCACAATTTTGTAACAAAAAAAAAAAAGAAAAAAAAAAATGTATACGCTCCCAATTAAGATAGTGCTTCCTTCTTTCCTGAATTATTGGAGGCGGCTACACCCTATTTGGGGGCACCAGTGCTAATAGTTGGGATTGTAAATTGTGTTATGGATGAGACCCTGGATCGTAAACTCCTGAAAGAGCATACTAAGCCCAAGATGACTGGTGCGCTGAAAGACATGCTAGAGGGGCTCGGGCTCCCGGATACCTGGCGGGGTCGTCACCCTACTCTAAAGCAGTTCTTATGCTATACGCCCGCCACTGGTACTTCCAGCCGACTGGATTATTGGTTCCTCTCGGCAGACTTGGAATGGACTGTAGGTGGGATTATGTACTTGCCCAGATACCTATCGGACCATTCTCCGGTTCTGATGGAATTGGGGGAAAGGGGACCTAGGCCAGAGATACCACTGTGGCGATTAAACACCAAGACTTTGACGGACCCCCCGTTTGTGGTCACAGTATCAGAGGAGCTAGGCAGATACTTTCAAGAAAACTGGAAGTCAACTGCCTCTCGCGCGACAGAGTGGGAAGCCATGAAAGTAGTCCTGAAGGGTGTTTGTGTAGGAAGGTGGAATCTGACTATATGGTTGCCCCCACTTTTTTTATGGTGTTTTGCTGGTTTATGACTTAGTTGGACTGGGATCCTGCTATTCAGGGCCCCAGTCTATCTGCTTTCTCTGTAAAAGGTTTCCATGTGCCTTAGGCACATCTCTGATTGGAATCTGGAGTGCCCTTATAAGTCCCTAGTATATGGTATACTATGTACCAAGGGCATAGGTACCTCAGAGGCCTACCAGGGGCTGCAGCATGTATTATGCCACCCCTGGAAGGCCATCCAAACTGACACCACAGGTCTGCTACTGCAGCCTGGGTAGGGTGGTGCATGCACCCCTTACTGTGATATAGGTTACCTATATCACTAAATACATACACACATATAAACCTATAAGTCACTCCTAAGGCAGGCCTTATCAATCCTAAAGGCAGAGTGCATGGTTCCTATGTGAGAGGGTGCCCCTGCATGAGCAGGGCCCCTCTGCAGCGTTCGGAGACCATCTCTGATGCTGTTTGTAGTGCAGCCTGACCATATACTCTTAAGCGCATTATATCCTCGCGGTAAAATGCTAACTTTGGAATGGCTGCACCTAAACATGTCGTGTTTGGTGTCAAACATCTTGGAATACTACTCCCCCCCGCCAATCCTGGCGGCGGGGGTAGCATTCCACCCTTCTAGAGGGAAAGACATGTTAACTCTGGCTTACCCGGTAACTTCTTTCTGAAGCCCTGGCATCACAAAATGGATGCTGCTGCCACAGACACAAGTCTGGCCTCCTGCTGCTGGACGAAACTCCGGCAGGGGAGGCCTGGACAATAGGTTTCCTGTTGCAGGGAGGTGTGACCACCTCCCCAGACAGGATAATGTGTATTGGGGCTGGGTGGGTGCACTCTTAGAGTGCTTTGAAGTCCTGCACTGGGGAGCAAAGGCTCCTCTGTGCATATGCCAGTTCAAACCAGCTCAGGGGCTACCTGCCCCTGCTCTGGCGCGAAACTGGACAAAGGGAAGTGGGTGTAGCCACCCCCTCCCTTGACCCTCCCATAGGTGGGGTCATAGAGCTAGTCCATCCCCTCTTTTTAGTATAAGAGGGGGAACCTTGCCATTGCAAAGCAGAGAACCCCTGGACGACACTCTACAGAAGAATCCTGGCCCTTCGACGTTCCACTACCTTTGGAAGACAGAAGAATCTCCCTTGGAGTCAAGGAGTGACTCCCTGCTTGGCAGGCACCAAAACGACAACGACGGTCGCAAACTACGCCGCTCCCGCCGGAGTCCGAAGTCCCTGCAGCCCAGGAAGTGGATTTCCTGACCTCTCCCAGGCCATCGTGAGTCCCCAGCGAAGCTGAGGCAAGTGGACCCCACGAGTAACGAGGAACCGCGACCCCTGGGTACCGTGCACTATTGTCGAGTGCAACCCCTTCACAACGTTCTACGAACCTGTGCTTTGGACCACGTGTGGTCCCGACCTCCAGCAGGAATCCCTCCGAAGATCAGAGGCCTACACCGTCCCGAGTGACCGTGGGCCCCTGTTGAGTGATTCCGCCCGAGGTGTCTTCGCGATCCCTTGCCCGCTGGCTTGTGGGTCCCCAGAAGACTTCTTAAAGAAACCAAAGGGCTCCCTGGTTGCTCCAGGCCTGCCCTGACTTACCCTCGCTGGGTGAGTTCCACAGACCTTGCTGGTCTGCGCCATCGACTTTTCTTCATCTCCCCGAGACTTGCGGCTGCCAAGGCTTGTTGGCTCCGATCGAGTTGCCGACACCGCAGTCAGCTGCAGACGTTGAGGGACACACCGAATCCAGCTCCTGGTCGTCGTCGACGCCTCCTGGACCACGTGGCTGAAGAGTCAAGGCACCCGCAACCGACCTGAATCACTCGACGACGGTGGGCATCCATCTTCCTTGCCCCGAGTCACTGCCAAGTGACTTTGAACACTGTCCCCTCTGCTTTCAGGTCATCCTTCTTCAGAATCCAGGCTTGGATTCCACCGGACACTTCTTCAGCTCCCGCAAGCAGCAAGTCTTCTTTGTTCGCCATTGAAAACGACGCCGCGACCCGACACCAAAGGACACCTGTGCACCCGGCTTCCCTGGGTGAGGTAACTCCAGCACTACGGTGCTCTTGTGGGTGTGGGCCCTAGAACGACTTACCCTGCAAGTGACTTGCTTGTAGGTTCTACAGAAGTATCCTAAAACTCTTTATTTCCAACTGCGACTTGCCCCATTGAAGTCAACGGCGATCCGCGCCTGTGTATCTACACTGCACGCGTCCCCCGTGGGTCCTTTACTTACCTGCCTTGGGTGGTTTCGTGAGGCCCCAGCACTTCTGAAGGCCCTAGGCCTTGTCTCCCTGCAAGTCGTTGTCCCTAAGTCTCTTACTTAGTATATGGTCTGGTACGCCCCTAGGGCCCCAGCCATATTTTGTGCTTAACTTATTGTGAAACGTTGATTTGTGCATATGTTTGTCTTCTAATCTCATAAAGAGATTAGTAGAGAGTTGTTTAGAAATAAATACATATATATTTGATATATATACCTGTGTGGTGTCTTTTCATTTGGTGATTCAAGAGATTATATGGTAAAACAAGCTGCTTTACATTCCTCCGAGACTTAGCCTGAAGGCTGCTCTCCACAGCTACCACTAGGATAGCTTTCTTTAAAAGGTTGTCTTAAACCTATCTACCATAAGAGTCGATTTGCCCTGGTGCAAGGTGTCCACTTTAATTAGTGAACAGCATATACCAGGCCAACTTCTCACAGTTTGCATTAACACTTCATATGGTGTTAGATGCCTGCTGGAGCAGGACGTGGCCACCTGAGAGACTGTTTTGGGTTGACTGGAATTAGAGGTCTCACTAGATCCTCTGAAATTGAGGGACTGGCGCGAGGCCAAAGAGGCTTTTCTGACTGATCTCGGACGCCTGGAAAAATATGTTCATACAACATATAGGCAGCGCTTGTACCGAGAGGGCGACAGAACAGGAGCACTATTGGCCCGGTTCGTACGGCAGGAGGAGCCTCTGACGCCAATTACACAAATTAGAAAGACAAAGGTACACTAGTGTACGCATAAAGGGCAATTGTTGATATTCTGGCAGCCCATTTAGGTGAGGTATACACAAAGCAACCTGACCTTAACCCTGAAGCCATCACTACATACCTGGAGAAAACTGTACTTCCCTGTCTTGAACCAGATGAAACTGAGACTTTGGGTGCACCCATCGCTAGAGAGGAATTGACCAGAGCTATTGATCGGCTGAAAGCTGCTAAAAGTCCGGGGTCTGATGGACTGCCAGCCGAGTTTTATAAGAAATCCGCTCCCCTGCTGACAGATAAACTTCTTGAAGTTTACAATGAAGCATTAGAAAAAGGATTCCTGCCACCTTCTATGAGGACAGCACCAGTGGCTTTGATCCCCAAAAAAGATAAAGACCCCACGCTACCCGGTTCTTCCCGGCCAATCTCCTTACTCAACATTGACGTGAAATTACTTAGCGGAATACTCGCGGAACATCTCCTCCCCATGGTGCCTCGACTTGTCCATACAGATCAGGCGGGGTTCATCCCTAAAAGAAGCACATCCTATAATCTTTGTTGACCGGCACATGTGTGGCATGCCCCGTTAACACGTGATGCCGACTGCGCTGCGACACTGCTAGACATCAAGCAAGCGTTTGATTCAGTGGAATGGCAGGTGCTGCGCAGACTCAGACTGGGGGAACAGTATTTGCAATGGGTACGGCTGTTATACACCGACCCTTCTGCAAGGGTACGGGTGGGCAAGGTGGTCTTGAGGCAATTTTCCCTCCAACGTGGTACCCGTCAGGGATGCCCGCTCTCACCCTTAATATTCGCAATGGCCATGGAACCTCTGGCGGCTCGGCTAAGGGCAATTATGGATCCGTGGGGGCATTAGGCTAGAGGAGACCAATCATGATGTCTCCAAGTATGCCGACGATGTGCTAGTTTACTTGACGAGTCCGGAGAACTCGATTCCCGTGCTCATGTCTGAGTTACATAACTTCTGAGAGGTATCCGAACTGCGCATTAGTCCTGAGAAATCAAAGTTAATGCCTATTGGCAGATTAGCTGAGACCCCGGAAGGGGAGCGTGCACAGATTCAACTATCATGGGCAGAAGAAGGAACGAGTATCCGGCTGGCAAATACAGAAGTAGACTACCTTAAACTTAATATTGGCCGAGTAGTGGAGGGACTACGAGGATCAATCCGATTCTGGGCGGAGCTACAATTATCACTTATGGGGCGCATAGCAATAATCAAAATGATTGTTTTACCTCATTGTTTATATGCCCTGCAACACTCCTTAAATATTATCCTGCGGTCCTATTTTCATACATTAGACAGTCTGCTGATAGGCTTGTTGTGGGGGAAGAAACGCAGAAGGGTGCGGTTGACGACGTTACAAAAAACGTGGGAGAAGGGTGGTTTAGAAGTGCCCCGTTTAGAGCTCTACTACATAGCCTCACAACTCCAAAATGCAGTCCTGGCTGGATGGTGAGCTGAACTGGGAAAAAGGCCTGTTAGCCGGTACCCACGGCGACCACTCCTTGACAACGCTTCTCATGATGGGAGGGGGGAGTTCCTGAGAAATGCCATATGTTATACGTCATGTAGCCAAAGTATGGGAGAACGCAGTGAGAAGAGTGGTGCAGCATACCCCATATGCACCAGACATGCCCCTCTGGGAGCTGCGCCCCTTTGCGAGTATTGCAGAATCCATGTTGGTCCGGCGCTGGAGAGACGGAGGCTGCCAGACACTGGGAGACCTCTATGCGGATGGGAAGTTCTTGACTAGAGATGAAGCGCAGGAGACTTTTGACCTTAGGCCTGGTCAGTTCTTACGATACGGGAAAATCTCCAGTGTTGTGCAGGAGCTCTGGTCGGGCTTTCCAGAGGAGCCTTCTGCTACTAATATTTTAAAGGTCATGCTTTATATGGCAGGAGGCGGGGATTGATCTCTCATCTTTATAGGGCACTCGGGAATGACCTACCAGAGGAGACACTTAAGATCCAACAAAGGTGGTACATGCTACTGGACGAACCACTCACACAGAATGAATGGAAAAGAGTACATAAAGGAGTGCAAAAGGTTGGCACTAATACACGATTTAAGCTTCTTCAATATAATCTAGTACGTCAGGTATATCTCACTCCGCGCACGATTAGCAAAATGTACCCATCCCGCGTGGATGAATGTCCTAGATGTAAACAGCAGGGAGCGGATTTTCTGCATATGATATGGTCGTGCGGTGCACTGTTTTCCTACTGGAAAGCAGTGCTTAAAGAAATACGGGACGTTACCGGGTGGGATATTGCTAGTAATATTAAGCAGACATTGTTGGGGATCCTACCTGCGCCCAAAGGGAAAAAGCTCACTAGGAAGCTGGTCAATCTCGGGCTGGTGTTGGCTAGACGACGGGTGGTTATTAAATGGCTGAATCCTCGGCCGCCAAAACATACAGCTTGGAGGTGGGATATGTGCGAATGGGCGACAGCGGAGTTGGTAAGAATGAAACTAACCCGAAAAGACATTAACCCTTTCCGTGCTCATGACGGCCTGGAGCCGTCATGATACACGGTGGGCGTGTGCTCATGACGGCTCCAGGCCGTCATGACACATCGCCCCGGAAATCCCTCTGGTGCGGGCACCAGAGGGATTCCCTTTACACCAAAAGAGCCTCGGGAGCTAGCTCCCGAGGCCGCCCCCCCCGGTTTCCCTGAAATGACGATCAGCGCGCACGTTGCGCTGACGTCATTTCACTGAAACCGAAACTGAAATGAGCCTTTAGGCTCATTTCAGTTTCTACGTGCTCAGGGGGCTATCTCAGCCCCCTGAGCACGTAGTAAGACGGGAGAGGTATCGTTAGAAAGGGGAGAATCTCCCCTTTCCAATGGTACCCCTCCCCAGTGGATCCCTGCTTGGGGATCGGCCCAGGAGGGCGATCCCCAAGCAAGGATCCACCCACTAGACACCAGGGAGGGGTGCGGCCCCTTGGGCAAGGGCCTTTGCTCCCCCAGTTCAATTTGGCAAAATTTAGTCTTTTTGCCCCCCTGGGAGCAGATGGGGGCAGTAGCCCCAATCTGCCCCCGGGGGCAAAAAGCCCACTAGACACCAGGGATTTTTTAGCATATAAAAATAAGGGTGGGGGCTGCCCAAAGCAAGCATGCCCATGCCCCCACCCCACCCCCCCCCCCACAATCATTACAGTCTTTCTGCCCCCCCTGGGGGGCAGAAAGCCCACTAAACACCAGGGATTCGTTTTTTGAACATTTATTTTTAGGGTGGGGGCTGCCCGAAACGGGCACGCCAATGCCCCCACCCACCCGCCACCATTACAGCCTTTCTGCCCCCCCTGGGGGGCAGATGGGGCATTGGCCCCTAATCTGCCCCTTCGGGGGCGGAAAGCCCACTAGACACCAGGGATTCTTTTAGCATATAAAAATAAGGGTGGGGGCTGCCCGAAACAGGCACGCCAATGCCCCCACCCACCTGCCACTATTACAGCCTTTCTGCCCCCCCTGGGGGGCAGATGGGGCATTGGCCCCTAATCTGCCCTTTCGGGGGGGGGGCGGAAAGCCCACTTGACGCCAGGGATTTTTTTTGCGCATTTGTTTTTAGGGTGGGGGCTGCCCGAAATGGGCACGCCAATGCCCCCTCCCCCCGCCACCATTACAGCCTCTCTGCCCCCTCTGGGGGGCAGATGGGGGCAGTAGCCCCCAATCTGCCCCCCCGGAGGGGCAGAAAGGCCACTAAACACCAGGGATTTTTTTGGGGCGCAATTTTTTTCAGGGTGCGGGCTGCCCGAAACGGGCACGCCAATGCCCCCATCCCCACTCCACAAAAATGACAGTCTTTCTGCCCCCCCGGGAGGCAGATGGGAGCTGTAGCCCCCAATCTGGCCCCCCCGGGGGGCGCAGAAAGCCACTAGAAACCACTGATTTTTTTGTTTTATTCGTGTAGGGGTAGGGGCTGCCCAAATTGGGCATGACAATACCCCCACCCCACCCCCAGAGAAATTCCAGTCTTTCTGCCCCTTGGGAGGGCAGATGGGGGCAGTGGCCCCTGGGGCAGAAAGCCCACTAGGCGCCAGCGATTACGCAGGCTTTTTTTATGCGTGGGGGTGGGGGCTGCCCAAAATGGTCATACCAATGCCCCCACCCCCACAAAAAATAGCCACAGTCTTTCTGCCCCCCTTGGGGGCATATCGGGACGAACCCCCCTCCCCCGATTCCATCCCAGGGCGGCAGAAAGCCCACTAGACTCCGACTTTTTTTTACCAATGTGCCTACCTGTGGATTTTGGGCCCTAGCGCAGCTGGCACGTAGGGAAACCTAGCAAACCTGTACATTTTTGAAAACTAGACACCCAGGGGAATCCAGGATGGGGTGACTTGACTGGCTCTCACCAGGTTCTGTTACCCACAATCCCTTGCAAACCTAAACATTTGTAAAGAAAAACAAATTTTCCTCACATTTCTGTGGTGGAAAGTTCTGGAATCTGCGTGGATCCACAAAATTCCACAAACCCCGCGTTCTCCAAAGTCTTCCGAGAAAAATGGTACCTCACTTGCGTGGGTAGGCCTAGTGCCCGCGACAGGAAACGGCCCAAAACGCAACGTGGACACACCACATTTTCACAGTGAAAACTGACCCTTTTTTTGGAAAGTGCCTAGCTGTAGATTTTGAACCCTAGCTCTGCCGGCACCTAGGGAAACCTAGCAAACCTATACATTTTTGAAAACTAGACACCCAGGGGAATCCAGGATGGGGTGACTTGACTGGCTCTCACCACGTTCTGTTACCCAGAATCCCTTGCAAACCTAAAAATGTGTCCAAAAAAACACATTTTCCTCCCATTTCTGTGGCGGAAAGTTCGGGAATCTGCGTGGGTCCACAAAATTCCACCCACCCCGCGGTCCCCAAAGTCTTCCGAGAAAAATGGTACCTCACTTGCGTGGGTAGGCCGAGTGCCCGCGACAGGCAAGGGCCCAAAACCTATTGAGGCGACATCAAAATTACCTATCACAAAACAACCTGGTTTTGCAAGGGGGGTCCCATGAGTTTTTGGCCCCGGGCTTGGCGGCCATCTAGGGAAACCTACCAAACCCACACATTTCTGAAAACTAGACACCCGGGGGAGTCCAGCAAGGTATGGCTTGTGTGGGTCCCCCAACGTTTTCCTACCCAGAACTCCCTGTAAACCTCAAATTTAGCTGAAAAAATCACTTTCTTCTCAAATTTCTGTGTGGGAAAGTTCTGGAATCTACGTGGATCAACGAATTTCCTCCCACCCAGCGTTCCCCCAGGTCTCCCGATAAAAATGATACCTCACTCACGTGGGTGGGTCAAGTACCCGCGACAGGCAAGGGCCCAAAACCTATAGAGGCGACATCAAAATTTCTTATCACAAAACAACCTGGTTTTGCAAGGGGGTCCCATGAGTTTTTGGCCCCGTGCTCGGCGGCCATCTAGGAAACCTACCAAACCCATACATTTCTGAAAACTAGACACCCGGGGGAGTCTAGCGAGGTATGGCTTGCGTGTTTCCCCTAACGTTTTCCTACCCACAATCCCCTGCAAACCTCAAATTTAGCTGAAAAATTCACTTTTTTCTCACATTTCTGTGTGGGAAAGTTCTGGAATCTACGTGGATCCACAAATTTCCTCCCACCCAGCGTTCCCTCAGGTCTCCCGATAGAAATTATACCTCACCCGCGTGGGTGGGTCAAGTATCCACGACAGGCAAGGGCCCAAAACCTATTGAGGCGACATCAAAATTACCTATCACAAAACAACCTGGTTTTGCAAGGGGGGTCCCATGACTTTTTGGCCCCGGGCTCGGCGGCCATCTAGGGAAACCTACCAAACCCACACATTTCTGAAAACTAGACACCCGGGGGAGTCCAGCGAGGTATGGCTTGCGTGGGTCCCCTAATGTTTTCCTACCCAGAATCCCCTGCAAACCTCAAATTTAGCTAAAAAAATCACTTTTTTCTCAAATTTCTGTGTGGGAAAGTTCTGGAATCTACATGGATCCACAAATTTCCTCCCACCCAGTGTTCCCCCAGGTCTCCCAATGAAAATGGTACCTCACTCGCGTGGGTGGGTCAAGTACCTGCGACAGACAAGGGCCCAAAACGTATTGAGGAGACATCAAAATGACCTAACACAAAACAACCTGGTTTTGCAAGGGGAGTCACCTGGGTTTTTGGCCCTGGGGTCGGCGGTCATCTTCGGAAACCTACCAAACCCACACATTTCTGAAAACTAGACACTCGGGGGAGTCAAGAAAGGTATGGCTTGCGTGGGTCCCACAACGTTTTCCTACCCAGAATCCCCTGCAAACCTCAAATTTAGCTGAAAAAATAACTTTTTTCTCAAATTTCTGTGTGGGAAAGTTCTGGAATCTTCGTGGATCCACAAATTTCCTACCACCCAGTGTTCGCCCAGGTCTCCCGATAAAAATGGTACCTCACTCGCGTGGGTGGGTCAAGTACCCGCGACAGGCAAGGGCCCAAAATGTATTGAGGAGACATCAAAATTACCTATCGCAAAACAACCTGGATTTGCAAAGGGTGTCACCTGGGTTTTTGGCCCCGGGCTCGGCGGCCATCTTGGGAAACTTCCAAACCCACACATTTCTGAAAAGTAGACACCCGGGGGACTCCAGCGAGGTATGGCTTGCGTGGGTCCCCCAACATTTTCCTACCCAGAATCCCCTGTAAACCTCAAATTTAGCTGAAAAAAAATCACTTTTTTCTCAAATTTATGTGTGGGAAAGTTCTGGAATCTGCGTGGATCCACAAATTTCCTCCCACCCAGCGTTCCCCCAGGTCTCCCGATAAAAATGGTACCTCACTTGTGTGGGTAGGCAAAGTGGCTGAAACAGGAAATGGCCCAAATCGTATTGTGGAGACTTCAAAATTACCTATAACAAAACTACCTGGTTTTTCGGGGGGGGGCACCTGGTTTTTTGGCCCCGGCTTGCCGCCATCTAGGGAAACATACCAAACCCACATGTTTTTGAAAACTAGACACCCTGGGTAGTCCATAGAGGTATGGCTTGCATGGATCCCCCGTTTCCCTACCCAGAATCCCCTGCAAACCTCAAATTTAGCTGAAAAAAACATATTTTCCACATATTTTTGCGTGGAATCACTGTGCTGACACAAATGTCCTACCACCCAGCGTTCCCCTTGTTCTCCCGAGTAAAATGATACCTCACTTGTGTGGGTGTCCAAAGCAGAACTGGCTAAAAACGTATTTTTAAAACAAATGTAGCGCTTAGAATTCTCGGTGCTATACTCTAAATCCCTATGTTTTGGGCTCTTCCTAGTCACAGGCCTTTGGCCCACCCACACAAGTGAGGTATCATTTTACTCGGGAGAACAAGGGGAACGCTGCGTGGTAGGACATTTGTGCCGGTACGGTGATCCCACGCAAAAATGTATGGAAAAAGTGATTTTCTTCAGCTAAATTTGAGGTTTGCAGGGGATTCTCGGTAGGAAAACGTTGGGGGACCCATGTAAGCCATACCTCGCTGGACTCCCCCGGGTGTCTAGTTTTCAGAAATGTGTGGGTTTGGTAGGTTTCCCTAGATGTCCGCCGAGCCCGGGGCCAAAAACTCATGGAACACCCGTTGCAAAACCAGGTTGTTTTGTGATAGGTAATTTTGATGTCACCTCAATAGGTTTTGGGACCTTGCCTGTCGCGGGTAGTTGATCCACCCACGCGAGTGAGGTATCATTTTTATCGAGAGACCTGGGGGAACGCTGGGTGGGAGGAAATTTGTGGATCCACGTAGATTCCAGAACTTTCCCACACAGAAATTTGAGAAAAAAGGGATTTTTTCAGCTAAATTTGATGTTTGCAGGGGATTCTGGGTAGGAAAACGTTAGGGGACCCATGCAAGCCATACCTCGCTGGACTCCCCCGGGTGTCTAGTTTTCAGAAATGTGTGGGTTTGGTAGGTTTCCCTAGATGGTCGCCGAGCCCGGGGCCAAAAACACATGGGACCCCCCTTGCAAAACCAGGTTGGTTTGTGATAGGTAATTGTGATGTCGCCTCCATAGGTTTTGGGCCCTTGCCTGTCACGGGTCCTTGACTCACCCATGCAAGTGAGGTACCATTTTTCTCGGAAGACTTTGGGGACCGCGGGGTGAGTGGAAATTTGTGGATCCACGCAGATTCCAGAACTTTTCACCACAGAAATGTGAGGAAAATGTGTTTTTTTTAACAATTTTGTAGGTTTGCAAGGGATTCTGGGTAACAGAACCTGGTGAGAGGCAGTCAAGTCACCCCATCCTGTATTCCCCTGGGTGTCTAGTTTTCAAAAATGTTTAGGTTTGCTAGGTTTCCCTAGGTGCTGGCAGAGCTAGGGTTCAAAAACTACAGCTAGGCACTTTGCCAAAAAAGGGTCATTTTTCACTGTGAAATTGTGGTGTGTCCACGTTGGGTTTTGCGCCGTTTCCTGTCGCGGGCACTAGGCCTACCCACACAAGTGAGGTGCCGTTTTTCTTGGAAGACTTTGGGGAACGCGGGGTGGGTGGAAATTTGTGGATCTACGCAGATTCCAGAACTTTCCACCACAGAAATGTGAGGAAAATGTGGTTTTTTTGACACTTTTTTAGGTTTGCAAGGGATTCTGGGTAACGGAACCTGGTGAGAGGCAGTCAAGTCATCCCATCCTGGATTCTCCTGCGTGTCTAGTTTTCAAAAATGTATAGGTTCGCTAGGTTTCCCTAAGTGCCGGCAGAGCTAGGGTTCAAAAACTACAGCTAGGCACTTTGCCAAAAAAGGGTCATTTTTCACTATGAAATTGTGGTGTGTCCACGTTGCGTTTTGCGCCATTTCCTGTCGCGGGCACTAGGCCTACCCACACAAGTGAGGTACCGTTTTTCTCGGAAGACTTTGGGGAACGCGGGGTGGGTGGAAATCTGTGGATCCACGCAGATTCCAGAACTTTCCACCACAGAAATGTGAGGAAAATGTGGTTTTTTTTACAATTTTTTAGGTTTGTAAGGAATTCTGGGTAACAGAACCTGGTGAGAGGCAGTCAAGTCACCCCATCCTAAATTCCCCTGGGTGTCTAGTTTTAAAAAATGTATAGGTTTGCTAGGTTTCCCTAGATGCCGGCAGAGCTAGGGTTAAAAAACTACAGCTAGGTACTTTGCCAAAAAAGGGTCATTTTTCGCTGTGAAATTGTGGTGTGTCCACGTTGCGATTTGCGCCATTTCCTGTCGCGGGCACTAGGCCTACCCACACAAGTGAGGTACCATTTTTCTCGGAAGACTTTGGGGAACGCGGGGTGGGTGGAAATTTGTGGATCTACGCAGATTCCAGAACTTTCCACCACTGAAATGTGAGGAAAATGTGGTTTTTTGGACAATTTTTTAGGTTTGCAAGGGATTCTGGGTAACAGAACTTGGTGTGAGCCAGTCAAGTCACCCCATCTTGGATTCCCCTGGGTGTCTAGTTTTCAAAAATGTATAGGTTTGCTAGGTTTCCCTAGGTGCCGGCAGAGCTAGGGTTCAAAAACTACAGCTAGGTACTTTGCCAAAAAAGGGTCATTTTTCGCTGTGAAATTGTGGTGTGTCCACGTTGCGATTTGCGCCGTTTCCTGTCGCTGGGCACTAGGCCTACCCACACAAGTGAGGTGCCATTTTTCTCGGAAGACTTTGGGGAACGCGGGGTGGGTGGAAATTTGTGGATCCACGCAGATTCCAGAAATTTCCACCACAGAAATGTGAGGAAAATGTGTTTTTTTTTACAATTTTTTAGGTTTTTTAGGTTTGCAAGGGATTCTGGGTAACAGAACCTGGTGTGAGCTAGTCAAGTCACCCCATCCTGGATTCCCCTGGGTGTCTAGTTTTCAAAAATGTATAGGTTTGCTAGGTTTCCCTAGGTGCCGGCAGAGCTAGGGTTCAAAAACTACAGCTAGGCACTTTGCAAAAAAGGGTAATTTTTCATTGTGAAAATGTGGTGTGTTCACGTTGCGTTGTGAGCCGTTTCCTGTCGTGGGCACTAAGCCTACCCACACAAGTGAGGTACCATTTTTATCGGGAGACTTAGGGTAATTCAGATTTGTAAAGCAACTGTTATTACCTATTGACTTTCGATGCATTTCTGCCTTCCAAATTAAAGACAATGTGTAAAAAATAAGTAATTTTGAAAAATGATCGATAATTCCCATGCTAGTATGAGTATTCCCAATTTCGGAAATGTGCAAATATCTACTGTTTCTAAACTCTATATTTTGTTCCCATTTCAGAAATACATAGGTGTCTTCCATACCGATTTTTCCATGTACACATCTTCCCAGAATAATTGCTATATACCCAGTACATAATAAAAAACCATTGCAAGTCGCTGCTCAGTTTTTGGCTCTGGGTTCGTCGGGTTCTTGGTGAACCTACAAGTCCTATATATCCCCACAGCCAGGAAGGTCCAGCGGATGTAACGGTATATTGCTTTCAAAGAGGTGTCCTAATTAGAAGAAGTTACATGTGAAAACGTTGACACAAAAGGCTGTTTTTTTCAACAAATTTTCAATTTTTCCTATATTTAACTGTTAGTTTCTATAAAGAAACCTTGAAGGATCTACACAAATGACCCCTTGCTGAATTCAGAATTGTGTCTACTTTTCCAAAATGTATAGCTTTCCTGGATCCATTATTGCTTTCATACCCATTTCTACCATTAACTGGAAGGAGGTTGAAAGCACATAAAATAGCAAAAATAGGCAATGTCCCAGAAAAATGCCAAAACTGTGTAAAAAATGTTGGTTTTCTGACAAGAGTCTGCTTGTCCCTGAAAGCTGGGAAGATGGTGATTTCAGCACCACAACCCCTTTTTTGATACCATTTGCAGGGAAAAAACCAGACGCTTTCATCTGTAGCCCTTTTTTCGCATTTTTCCCCAAAAAAACAAAATTTTGCTGTATTTTGGCTAATTTCTGAGTCCCCTCCAGGGGAATCCACAAACCCTGGGTACCTTTAGAATCCCCATGATGTTGGAAAAAAAGGACGCAAATTTGGCGTGGATACCTTATGTGGTCAAAAAGTTACAGGGGCCTAAGCGCGAACTACCCCAAATAGCCAAAAAAAGGCTTAGCACAGGGGGGGAAAGGCCTAGCAGTGAAGGGGTTAAAGCTGAGGAAGACATTTTGTCATGGTCCTCCATGTTGATAACGATACAGGGGAATCAAGTGCCAGTATCCCAGACACTCACGATAACATCGACCCCTAACGACAAAGATTAATAGTGGAAGTGGAATAGAGCATAACTCAGTATCCATATATTGATAAATTATGAAACTGTGAGGTGAAACTGTATTTTTTCTTTTTTCTCCCTTTTTCCTTTTTTTTCTTTTTCAGTGGAAAGGGGGGGGGGAAGTACTGGCAAAAGGAGGGGAGAGGGAGGGGGGTGGTGAATAACCTTTAAAAGTTGTTGAACACGTTTATTGATAATAGATATATATAATGTTGTGGCAAACGTAAATGTAACCATATCTGTATTCACAGATATGGATGTAAACTGTTATCAGAAAAGTTAATCAAATATATTTTTTTTTAAATAACAAAATAATCATCCAAACAGTTGTGTTTCTCTTGTGGAGAGAAGAGACCGTATGTTGCAGTCTGAAATCAACACGGGTCAGCATTTAAAAAGAGAGAGAATACTGAGCCAAATAGTCATAGGTGTCCCTGTAAATAAAACTGTAAATAATTGTCATATTTTAATACGTGCAGTTTAGGACTCGTGATTTCGGAAAGAGCCATTTTCATCTGTGTATTCTGGAGCAGTGGGTAACTATAGGTTTGTGGAAGCCCAAGAAAACTTGAAACTGGGGAGTGCATGGTGAGGTGGGTGAGCATTGCATGAGTGCAGGGAGAGTGATGTGGGAGTGAGTTGTAAGAGTACCAGGTACGAGATGTGTGACTATTGGGCAAGTGAGAAATGCAGGGTAGGCGTTTTATGAGCACAGGGTGAGTGTTGCATCTGTGTGATTGCAAGGTGAGTGGTTTGTCTGTGTAAGAAGCCAGACGCACCTGCAGACACCTGGAGAAGAACTGGAGAAACACCAAGACAACCGAAAACCACACCACCTACAAGGACGCCATGACGGACTACCACAACCAGATCAGAGCCACCAAGAGGAACTTCATCCACAACAAAATCCTGGCCAACTCCAAGGAACTTTTCAGTGTCATTCAAGAATTCACCAACCCACGCAGCGAAGCCACAGACATCCCCCATCCCAAGACCTCTGCGACAAGCTTGGAACCTATTTCCACCTCAAGATCAAAAACCTCTACGACAACTTCATCGACCATCCACCATGGCGCCACAGACGGCCCCCCGCCCCCCAGAAACACCAGCCAGCCCACCATCTCCAACTGGACACCGATCACGGCCGAAGACACCGTCTCGACCATGAAAAGCATCCACTTGGGGGCCCCCACCGACCCCTGCCCCACTCACATCTACCACAGAGCCGCGGCCGCCATCGCACCCGAACTACAACGCACCATCAACACCACCTTCAAAACAGGCACCTTTCCAGACCACTGGAAGCGCGCAGAAGTCAGACCCCTGCTCAAGAAGCCCACAGCTGACCCCACCGACCTCAATAACTATAGGCCCATCTCGCTCTTCCCCTTCGCAGCCAAAGTTGCAGAGAAAACAGTCAACAGGAAACTGACACGATTAATTGAAGAGAACACCGTCCTCGACCCGTCCCAATCCGGATTCCGAAGTAACCACAGCACAGAGACCGCCCTACTCGCCGCCACAGACGACATCCGCACCCTCCTGGACCAAGGCCACTCCGCAGCCCTCATCCTACTCGACCGATCAGCGGCCTTCGACACCGTCTCCCACCGCACACTAGTCGCCAGACTACATGACGCAGGCATACAAGGAACAGCCCTGGACTGGATCCGATCATTCCTCAGCGGAAGAAGACAAAGGATCAGACTCCCACCCTTCCTCTCCGACCCCACGAAAATCACCTGCGGAGTCCCACAGGGTTCATCACTGAGCCCCACCCTCTTCAACATCTACATGACCCCCCGCGCGGCCATCGTCCGACAACACGGCCTCAACATCGTATCCTACGCCGACGACACCCAGCTCATCCTCTCTCTCACCAAAGACCCCACCACTGCCAAACTCAACTTCCAGAAAGGAATGCAAGACGTCGCAGTCTGGATGACCAACTTCTGCCTGATGCTCAACGCCGAGAAGACAGAAGTCCTCGTCCTCGGTACCACCCCTTCTGCATGGGACAGCACCTGGTGGCCGACCACCCTCGGAAGCCCACCTACCCCTCAGACCACGCCAAGAACCTCGGCATCGTACTCGACTCATCACTCACCATGAACGGACAGGTCAACGCCGTCACCTCCAGCTGCTTCAACACCCTCCGCATCCTCCGCAAGACCTTCAAGTGGATCCCCCCTGAGTCAAGGAAGACAGTCACCCACGCACTCATCACCAGCAGACTGGACTATGGAAACGCACTCTACGCCGGCATCAACAAGTCCCTACTGCGCAAACTCCAGACAATACAGAACACCGCCGACAGACTCGTCCTCGGCATCCCCCGACACGAACACATCAGCCAACACCTACGAAGTCTCCACTGGCTCCCTGTGGAGAAAAGAGTCACTTTCAAAATCCTCACTCATGCCTACAAATGCCTACACAACAACGGACCCAAATACCTCAACGACAGAATCAACTTCCACGTACCCAAAAGAAACCTCCGATCTTCCAACCTCGCACTGGCCGAAACCCCGCGCATCCACAGAGCCAGAGCAGGCGGAAGATCTGTCACATTGCAGCCAAGACCTGGAACGAGCTACCGGCAGACATCAGACACGCCCCCTCCCTGAACACCTTCAGGAAGACCCTCAAGACCTAGCTCTTCGGCTAAACAGATCTGCGGCCCCCCTTCAGCGCCTTGAGACCCTCACGGGTGAGTAGTGCGCTTACAATTCCCTGATTGATTGATTGATTGATTGATTGAAGTGCAGGGTGAGAGGTGAGCCCATGTAAATGCAGAGTGAGCAGCATGCTTTTCAGAGTGCACAGTACAGCACATTAAAGCCAAACCTGTAGGCATTGCTAATGCTTATTAAAAAATGGAACCTCCCCTCACGCTCACCAAGACGGAAGGCGGGACTCAACTTTGCTTCACAATGACATTCGTTAATTCTTAGATGTATGGGTCCAAAACAGAAATTTCTGATGGATGGAAGTTGACTGGAATGTTGTCAGGAGCAGATGTCACACACCACTGTTCGAGATATACAGTCACCTTCCCGCTATCATTTTGGATAATGCTTAAGAATGAGTAACTAGAACGAAGTCAGTTGACATATTACATCCCTTGTTCACATTTATCCAGAAAAAGTTTTGATATTTGAACCTGATTCCATGCAAGAAGACTGGCCAATTTTTATTTCCAGTTGCTCCCTTTTCTTTCTCCCAATTTACTGTTTGTAGCCCCCTCTTAATGTAGGAATGTTAACTCCACTAGTGTCACTGCTTTTCAGGACTAAGGACACGGGTGCTTTTGCCATTCTGCACTCCTTACCAAGCCACTGCTGAGTTTTAACTATCATTGATTTTGTGACTGCAGTTCCTTCCATAGTTCGCGATTTTTCTCATAACATAATGTGGTCATGGACTTGATGTGGACATTGACGTTCTTTATTCCATATTTCTTTTGTTTACACATTTGTTGTTAATCACATCTACATGCAGTTTCTCCAAGCAATGATTTGTCAGGCGGCCCATCCTTCCAAAGGTGAGCTAGGGTAACACTCGATGAATCTGGTTTACCTCTTTGGACGGGACATGTCGGCATTCCCAGCTAAGACAGTTTTCCTCCCCACACAATTAGAAAGTAAAATAGATGAATTTTATAAATCAAAGAAATCTGTATATCTGGTCGTCAAGCATGGGCTACTTGGTACGAATGTAACATAGCAGTTTAAATAAAAACATATAACTGCTATCCCTTCAATATAATTTCCACCTTCAGTGGCTCATTCAAGTGTGGATGCCTCTTCGGCTCTGCCCTTGCATGTCAGGATAGATTATTTATCTCCTTGTAAAGCGGGGTGTCCACAGTAGGGTTATTGTCCTGTTCTTCCTTCAAACCTAACTAGTACATTTCTAAGCTCTGAGCGTTTTACACCATAGCTAGATAGAGTTTGTCAAATTCTGAAGGCTTTTTCAGGCTGCCGACCCACTGATCTGGGATTAAGTGCTTCAGTTCGCCAAACATCTGCCCTTACAAAATGCCCCTTCTCTTTGCCCTGTATTTGCAGTTGTTGGAACTTTTAAGCATACTTTATTTAATAAATGTAGCAACACAGTTCGTATTTAAAAAAAAAAAAATCCATATGAAGTTAATATTTTCTGAGCGCCCTCATCATGCTGTAAAAGGTGCAGCATTTGCCGAAGTATTTTCCAGACCAGAGGATTCTGAAATATGGGGACAACAATCCGTTTTTTTCTTTGAATGAAGGTGGTTCATTCCACATGGGTGACGAAACACAGGACAAAAGCCTCTGACCACCCCATCTTTGCCATTTTTTCATTTATCCCTGGAGGCTCAAAGGTATTTTTCAATTTGTTTTTTTTGGTGCAGTTTGAAGGATCCCTAATTCAAAGCCCCCACGCCTTCCAAGTTGCAAATGTGATGCTCCTTAGGGACACCCTCTGCATGCCCTAAGGTCTGTGAGTAATGTAGTTGGTCTCCTCACCCTGTGGACATAAGGGGTAACTCTTCTCAACCAATCTGTCATGGTCCTGGCCACTTTGTTCTGGTCCTGGCAGAAATGTATACATTTTAGGGTGTAGTAGTTGCGTACATGGGAGATGCCTACTGGCTACTCCTCCTGCATTTTGTTCAGTCCTAATGTCAGACAGTGTCCCTTAGTGTGTTTGCATGCTTTTGAATGTTCACGAACATTATGAGCAAGGATTTCCCAAACGTGAACATCCGGGAATGTGTGTATGTATGTTGATTGCACTGTCATCGTCATAGCACCTTTTGTTAAGCTTACATCTTCGGAATGGCAAGTGCCGTATGATGGTAGCCGCTGGCCTCCAAGAAACAATAGGACAACTCCATCCCCTACTGTTGTTTCATTTCTCTTTCTTGTGTCTTTAGATACTGTTTTAGGGGACTACAGACGGTTTTGTACCAGAATAGGCTCCGAAAAATAGTGCCTTCTTGATGCTCCATGGTGTATTCTGGGAGAGAGGCAAGGGCCACCCTTCCCAGAAGCCTATCAGTATAGGGAAGTTCTGCCCCAACGTGTTTGGGTGGGATTTCAAACTTCGTCGATGCTCAGACACTGATTGATGGTGGCTTGCTGCTCAAAGGTTCAGGGCAGGAAATGTAAGCCGGAGCTTTTAGATCTCCAGGATGATCTACGTCAACTTACACCTGCATGCAGTCTTTTGTGGTGCATCTTGAGTAACGTGGAGCTATGTGCTGCCAGTTTCCTCAACGGTGGACTAAACCTGATGCCCTGCTGCATATCTTCTAGCCAGCCCTGCTATTGCCTGCTTACCTGGTCTGTGTGGGAGCTAGAGGAGTCCATAAAAGTGACGGCAGAGCACCAAGATGCCAGCTCCACCCCTCATCAGAGACCTGGAGAGGCTGCTCAAGAAATAATCATCTAGATATATTGGGGAGATGAGTGGTAACTGCCTAGTGATCACACTTCGTCCCTAGGGCAGCGTTTGCAGCTGTGCCTTGGTGCTCCTTTGTGAGGCCCTTGCCTCTCCTCACAATTTATTTTTCCTGGTACTCAACACTATCTACTAGCATGGTATGATCACGGGAACATCACCAACACTTTTGGTGCTGTTATAGTCAACTCCGAGCCCTATTTGGAGATCCCCTGAATGGCAGTGCAGAGGTCTAGCACTTGGGTTTCTTGCATGTCGGCCAGATCCAAAGAGCTCAAAGAGGTGCTGAGTAGTCCTTTAGTGCCTTTGTGCCTGCTGTCTCACACTCTGATTGTTCCTGTGAATTAGACCGCTGTCTTCCCTCTTCCACCATCAGTACAATTAGTATTGAGCTCTGTCACCCCTAATTGTGAGTGTCCTTCCCTAAGGTCACTATTAACCCAAGGTCGTAAAGTATTTGCTTTTCACTTGATTAACAGACCCTTACTCTGGAGACAAGCATATTTTCCCGACAGCAAAAACCTGAATCCTGGACTCCAAGACAAATTTTACTTTTATAAGATCCTGTTTTCTTCATTTACGGTTTGTACTAACTGTATTGTGCCTTTCTTTTTTTTACAAGATTTCTGCTCTTCGCAATAGGTTAGCAACTGCAAACAATGCTTAGAGAATTGCTTTGATTTGGCAGGAAGATTGCAATCTTCCATGTTCTTTTTGTTTCGGAATAGTGGAGCGTTAAAAGTCAGTTAGTGATCGTGCACAGTACACATTGTGTGTAACTTGGGTGCCAAGTATTACAACTGTCTTCTTTCTTTTGTTCTTGTTACGTTTTTCGCATATTATAAAAGTCTTCGTCGTTAATATAAAATGACAGTCTGACTGAACATTCCCCTTTTTATTGCAAATGTAATAATTACGACGTACTGCACCTTGATTCAACCGTCACACCACCTCCTTTGAGGTACACCTTGACTATTTGACCCAGCTACCAGGAGAGATTAGGGGGCTTAAAAAGCCAACTTTTCATCACAGACATAGGACCCAGTTTCAACACCACCAGTCTCACTTTTGATGTTGCAGCGTTGTCTCTGCGGCTGCAAGGATCAGAGTAAAGGTTTGACATTCTCCATCCGGCATGTCAGGACATTTCCTATAAAAAAAGGACAATATAGAACACAACCAACATTGTTTCCCTCTAAAAGGGACAAGCCAAGCAATGTTATGTTATGCTTATTTGTATAGTGCGCTAATCACCCGTGAGTGTATCCATCCTTTTACCGGTGAGTGGGCGGCTGTCTCCCTGGAGAGTGTATACGAAGAGCTAGGTCTTCAGCTTCTTGTGGAACTTGAGAAGTGATGAGGATGCTCTGCTATGATGTGGTAGGTTGTTCCACGCTTTGGGGGAGATGTAAGAGAAGGTGCAGCCTCCAGCTCTGGTTCTGTGGATGCAGGGTTCATTAGCTAGTCAGAGTCTGGCTGAGCTGAGGTGCCTGGAGGGGGAATTGATAGAAATGTACGTGACTGTTGAGGTAGGCTGGACCAGTGTTATGTAGTGCTTTGTGTGTGTGAAGTTTGAACTGAGCGTGTTTGTGCATGGGGCGCCAATGAAGCTCTCTGAGGTGTGAGGTGATGTGGGTGTGTCAAGGTAGGTTGACTATGAGTCTTGCTGCAGCATTTTGTATGGTTTGGAGTCTGTTCAGTAGCTTCTTGATGATTCCTGCATAGAGTGCGCTGCCATAGCCATGTTTGCTAGTAATTGGGCCCTTGTGACCATTTTCTTGGTGTTTTCAGTAGCCACTTGAAGATCATTCACAGCATCCTCAGCGTGTAGAAGCAGGTGGAGGTCACTACGTTCACCTGGGCTGTCAGGTCCAACTTTGTTCCAAGATGATTTCTAATTTTCTGGTGTGGGCGTGGGTGTGGGGCCAAGGTCTGATAGCCACCAGGTAGAGTCCCAGACAGAGATTTATCTTCCCTAGATCACCACTTCAGTTTTGTCTGTGTTGAGTTTACGTGGCAAAGTTGTTTTTTGTTATGGGGGTCTTGTCCGATAAGGAGAGTATCAGTTAGGTGTCATCTGTGTAGGAAGTATGTTGATGCTGTGTGATCTGATGAGGTCAGCCAGCAGGGTCATGTAGATTTTGAATAAGACCGGACTGAGGGACAATCCTTTGGGGACTCCACAGATAAGGTTCTTGCCTTCTGATGTGTAAGGTGGCAGACTGCCTCTTTGTGTTCTACCTGTGAGGAAGGAACAGATCCATTTGAGGGTGGGTCCTTGAATGCCTGTTTCATATAATCTTCTGATCAGGTTGTAATGGGAGACCATGTCGAAGGCTGCTGAGAGATTGAGCAATATGCAAGTCGCTGTTCCTCCACGGTTAAGGATCAACTTTGTGTCATTTTTTGCTGCGATGAGGGCAGTCTTGGTGTTGAGGTAGGGCCAGAAACCTGATTGGTTCTGTCTAGGATTTGGTGTGTGTTGAGGTAGTGAGCGAGTTGCTCATTGATGACTTGTTCCATGACCTTGGCTGGGTACGGTAGAAGGGAGATGGAGTGGTAGTGTGCAAGTTGAGTGAGGTCTGCAGAAGGCTTCTTTATTAGTGCATTGACCATTGTGTGTTTCCAAGCTTCCGAGAAAGTAGCGGTGGTGATAGTTGTTCAGGATGCTGCCACATCGCCAGGTAAAGAGGCACGACTCAGGATGTGTGATTCTTTTTTCTTTTATTATATCTGGTGCGGCATTAGGTAGCGCATGCTATCCTTCACCTGAGCTGCCTCCTCACAACTTCCCCTTTCCATTTCTGGGGCCTCTTATCTCCTCCTTGCCTCTGGCCAACACTGTGACGACACTGCCAGCCGTAGGCAGAGTCAGGGTCCTAAAGACCCAGCTCTACACCTCCTCCTGTTTAAACACAAACCCACCAATGTCATGAGTTGGATATCTTTCATCAGTTTGCGGTGTCGGGGTACCACTCTGCCAGACCTAGTGGTTGTTGTAGGGAGCATCAACTCAGTGCCTGCAGATCAAGCAGTCCGGAGTCGCCGCAATAGACCCTGCTGCCAAGGTTAAGGACTCCTCAGAGTCTGCAAAGGTTGAGGACTCCTCAGAGTCCGGGCTTTATTCAGTGGTTCAGAAGTGTGATGCATTTCTGGTCAAGAAGCTGTGACCATGCTCCCTTTGACTGCGGTGACTTGTAGTGGTAAAAAAAGTTGAATGGGGTGTCCGCTTTCTTTAGTTAGTTTTGCTTGACTAGCACGCTGTCACCGGGTTTAAAGTCTGTCTCCTGCGCCTGTCGCCTGATGTCTGCATGAGCTTTCATCCAAGCTTACCAGGAACTCAGATGTCCACTGTGGGAACTTGGTGCACAGAGATTGCCTGAACATGAGTGTGGCTGGACTTTCCCCCATTGTTGAGTGGTGGGTGGTCCGGTATGCTCTCAGGACTTGACAGAGAGCATCTTCCAGTACAAGCCCTTCCTCACTGGCTCTTTGTACAGTGCATTTGAGTGTTTCTATGAATTGCTCTACGATCCCATTGTCCTGAGGCCAGAGCAGAGTTATTTGTTGATGTTTGATGTCAAGAACTCTCGGGAAGGTTTTGAAATCCCCCTGGTGGTTGCTGGCCCTTTTTAGACTTCAGAGTTATGGGAGACCCCCAGGTTGCAAAAACTTCCTTTAGGACCTTGAGGACATTGGTTGCACTGATAGAGGAAATCATTTTGACCAGCGGGAACCTGGAGTATTCATCTATTATAACAAGGAGGTATTTGCCAGATTCAAGTGGGCTATAGAAGTCGACCACTACCTTCTCCCACACACCTTGCTGGCATCTCTGACATTTTCAGTGGTAAAGGACGTGTGACTAGCACTAAACAGATACATAGGTGGCATTTTCTCAGTTCCTTCTCTACCATGACGTCTAGCTCAGGAAACCATAGCCTGTCTCAGAGGGCCCTTTTGGTGCAACTATTCCTTTGGGTCTATCATGGGCTAAGTCAATGGCTAGTTTGCAGAGAGCCTTGGGAATTACTATCTGTGACCCTCTTGAGACTAATCCTTCACTTGTGACTGCCAGTACATCCTTGATATTGTGGAATGCCAGGATTTCCTTGGAGCTATCACCCTATTACGTGCTGTGTTTCCACTTGTTCTGTTCGATAAGGCGTATCACAAGAGTCGGTGCACTGTCATTTCTTGTGGCTTCAGCGATCTGAGGAATTGAGAGGGCATCAGCTATACTGATATTAACTATGAATTGCAGATATTCCTCTGCCATGGATGTGTGTCTCTTTGGAGAAGCTGAGGTAGCCTGGAGAATTAGTCAACCAGATTGTGCTACTTGCCAGGCGTGTGGATGATCAGGTAGTCATATTCCCCATCACTCGATCCAAGGGGCATTTTTGGCTTTAGGATTCCGAAAGATGGTCAGAAGACCCTGATGGTCCGTGTTGATGGCAAATTTTTTGCCGTACAATAAGAGATCAAAGTATTTGTAAGCCCATACTACCATTAGAATTTCTTTATTGGGTTGTGAGTAGGCTCTCTCAGTGTCAGATAAACTTCTACTGGCATACGCAACTACGTGATGATGAGCTTCCGAGGTGCCAGAGCTCTGAGTCAGGATGGTGCCAAGCCCTACGGGCTCGTATCAACAGTCACCTCAGTGTGCAACTTGAGGTTGAAGTATGCCATGACAGTGGCTTTGGCTAGAGCAGTCTTTATGTGTTGAAAATTCCTTTCACAATCCACCGACCACTGAAAAGTCACTCTTTGTCTCGTGAGATGCCGAAGAGGGGCGCTGATGGTGGCATAACTTTGGATGTACTGGCACGGTAGCTGGCCATACCCAGAAGGATCAGAGCATGAGAACATCACTAGGTGGGTCATCGGATGTAAGAGCAGCAACTTAGTCCCGGTCAGGTGTCATACCCTCTTCCGAGAAGAGGTGTCCAAAAAACTTTTGTTTGGTCTTATGGAACTCACACTTGCTGGAGTTAAAAGTGAGACCAGTCTCACAGAGCAAATGACAGGCCTTATCTAGTTCACATTCATGCACCTCACGGGTGGCCTCAAAGACGAGGATGTCATTGCTGTAGTTAGGTGCATTGGAGACAGGCTGGATGATCTTTCAGATCACTTCTTGGAAGATCTCCGCCACAAACGAAATGCTGAAATTCAGTCTTGTATAGAACAACAAACCCATGTGATTGGTGGATGTTATGATGTGTCGTCACTGTTCCTCCAGCTCAAACTGATGGTAACCTATGTTGAAATCTGATTTGGAAAAGAGGTTGGAGCCATTGAGTTGGGTAATCATGTCTGCAATGTGGGGGCCAGGATGGCATTCTCTTTTAATTACTTTGTTTGGCTGTCGCATGTCAACACATATGTGGACAGCCTCTGGATTGTCCTCCTTCGGGACGACCAGAATGGGAGACACCCAGTGCGTGGGGCCTTCAGATGGATCAATGATGTGTAGACTGAGAAGGTTGTTAATTTTCTTTTCCACCGCTTCCTGTAGGTGAAACGCGACTCTTCTATGTTGCTGTCCTACTGGGCGGATAATCTCGTCGTTGTGAAGGCAGATACGAAAGTGCTTCAGTTTGCCAAGACCAGTAAAGAGGGCTGGAAAATGGTGAGTGAGGTCAGGTATCAGTTCAAGGTGGAAATTGACGGAGATAAGTCCCATTGCCTCCGCGGTGGCAAAGCTGAGGAGGCATGCTCCTGATGTCTTGCCCTGTAATACATGGATGGGAGCTGAGATGGACTTCGTGCCATGCAACAGCGATGCAGTGAAGTAGCCATGGCTATGGAGGTGTTTGGTTGTGGCCAGGTGTAGACTTGTACGGATGAGCGCTCAAGGAGCGGCATTGGGTCAAGAGCTTTGAATTGATCTCAGGGCATGACACTGATGGACGCCCCACTATCGATGATGAAGGGGATGGACTGGTTATTCAGGCGCAGGTGGACGACTGCACAGGTGCTCAAGCAGTTTGGAAAATGGACATGGTGAACGACCTCGCTTCCTGCGTGTACTTGTATGAGTCCAAGGCTACTGGCAGTCTCAAGACATAGGACCCTGAGGATGGGTACCCTCCAGTCTGTAACATAGAAAGTGGCATCTCTACTTTGCGTACGGTAGGTGAGGGTGATGTGAACTTTCCGAAGGAGCGTATGGGTGCACCTTCACCCCACACATGTATCCTCTGTCGAGGGTCGACCAGGTGTACGCAGTCATTTAGGGCGGCGAGGTCTCTTCTGCTGACGATATTAACCGAGGCGCCATTGTCAATAATAAATTTTAGAAGATGTCCGTTCAACAACAGCGCAGGTGTAAGCAATGAGGCAGTTGGTCTGCGTGTTGACATCATTAGGAGATATCCGTCCTCCTCGCTTTCTCTAGTTGGTGAGGAAGTCGGAGGTAGTGGATGGAGAGGTGGGCGGGTGGTGTCTGGGCGTGGTAAGAACAGTTCGGAAGTGATGGCGTGACTTATCGCCGGATTTTGGTTGTCGTTGACGCACACTGCCTGATTTGTCATGGCGTCTGCTGAGCTCGGAGGGATGGTGCATTGACTGTTCACGGCAGACAGATACAAAGTGATTTTCGTTGCCGCTGCCTTGACCTAGGGCAGGGTACTTTCCTTCATGTGGGAACATGAGGCCACACCTATAGCAACATTTTTGGACCTCTGACTGCTTGTTCTTGGGCTTGTCTTTGCGTATTCGTTGATGACTGCCAATAGCCAGTACGGATTTTACGGTGCTTGCACCTCCCTCCATATCCACTGCTTGTTTTTCTGTTGGCTCTTCTGCGCCGGCTGTGGCAAGTATTTTGATTGGTGTGTGTGTTTCCCAAAGCATGCGCCTTCGGAAGGCTTCTGATTGACGGCCATCAATGATCCTCAGGTGCATGTCCTCTTCATCTGAGAATTCGGAGAAACTACTATGTTCTAGGCACTCAACTAAATCATCCATAGACTCCCCTGGTTGCTGCTGAGCTTTTCCAAACATGTGTCCTTCGTAGTCTACATTCATGGCAGGATCAAACTTCTTTGTAAGCTCATCTTTGATTTTACGATAGGTGCTGGAATATTCTTTTGGAATCTTTTTTGCGCTTTCTTGGCGCCATCTCCCGCAAGGTTTTTGAGATAGCATATGATTTTGGTGTCATCAGACTCGCCTAGCGCCGCTATAAAGTCATCAACTTTCTCGATCCAATCAGCCCACCCCTATGTTATGCTTTTTGGACATGTCAAATGTGGGTGGTGGCTTTAGGAATACGGCAGGTCGTAAGCAGTTTGCCGGTCGGTGGACATGATGCCACTGAGGAACAGCAGCTAGGCAAAAGAAATATTCCAGCAGGAACGTTGAAAAATGAAGAATTGCGGGCGTCAGACAGCTGGGCAGAGTAGGCATTGTATGACGCGAAAACAGGCCTCCTAGTCACAGATGCCCGCATGCAGTAACAGGAAGGACAGAGAGGATGAATCAGTCCTAAAGACACAACTCAACAGATGTGGATGAGGACTTCGCTGATTGGGGAGGTGCCCATGTTGTACATGTGGTTGGTGCAGGGGTCTGTCGGTGCTCCGGAGTGGACGGTTCTCATGTTGTTGGCTGTTTCTTCGGTGGTGATTTTTTACCAGGTAGTCGGCTAGTTTATGTGGTAATTTGTGTGAAGGCTGGAGGTGAGTATACAAAGGTTCGATTAAAGGTCAATGTTGTTGGTTTTGATTTTGTTGATGAATAATTCTAAGAGGTTGCAAAAGAACAAACCTTACCTCACATGTATACCTCTAACATTGGCTATAAGTCCATACTTCAAGAAAACCCACAGACCAACGATATTTTTATAGAAAAATAATTTTTTTAATTCATGCATTTATCAAAATATATTTTTTTCATAGTATTTTATGTATTTATATTCATATTCTTCGCACAGAATTCAATAAAAACACGACAGAAGCCCAACATCATGATATATAAGGGTACCTATGAGTGAATAGACATGAAACCACCCCAGCCACCACATACAAAGGATCTAACAATACAAAGCAAAAAGCCATACAAAACAGATAAAAAACAGTACATACAACAAAATTGACAAAGGCAAAGAAGCGCCTAATTCTAAGAGGTTGTCACACAGTTCTTGCAAGGGGAAAAGGGTTGACATAGTGCTCTGACTCTGGCTTTTAAAAAGAAAACTTTTCTCTTGAACCCTTGTATAAGCCATCCCTAACATCTAATAACATTACATCGCTCCAGACCCTTCCATCATCGTTGAACTCTCTATCGTCAAGGGTCTGGTTGTTGGCCACCTCTCCTTCTCCTTCATGTGAAAACACGGCTTATCTCCGAGTCAATCCTGGATATCGTCATATATGACAACAAAGAAGTCTAGTAAGGGAGAGCCTCCAGTTATCCTACCGTATCACACTCCTGCCATATCAGCAAGGTCATTTCCTCTGATACATAGACCATCTCCCACATGTGAAGTGAGCATAGTCCTATCAAGGATAATGTTAGTCCTTTTTCAGCCTATGCATAAGTGAGATGATAAACTATTTTCCTCTGACACAGCCTTGCTTGTAGTCTTGATTTCTGCTACTTAATGATATTCAATGATTTTCTCTGAAGAGCCATCCGCTTGATTCTTTTTAAAGCTACATAATTGTAGGAACTATTTAAATTGTATTCCAAAGGTCCCTTTTGACCTTCACATAAAAAGTCTCCTTGCTTACCTTTTTCCAAACACTTCTACACTGACTGAGAAAGGTTTACATACCCAGAACCTTAAGAGAGCCTCATGCTACCTATGGAATATACTAAGGGCCTAAGTTTATCCATATTTTCACAAACACAATGGAACCCAAAAGGTAGATAAGGACCTTCGGTAACAGTTTAGTATTAGAACAGTGGTCCTTAAACAGAACAGTGTAATCATCAGGATAAATATAGACTCCAATCAGTGCTATATTACGAGTGTCCAGCCGGACATTCAATTTAATAGTTCAAAAATGTCAAAAACCAAAAATAAACACATCAATACTGTGGGACACAATCCTGCATCCTACATAGAAACACAACAGATACACTTAGGACAGGAACATATCAGGCAAGACAGGGTAGCTTGTAGAATATTGAACACAATTTCTGACAAGCTTGAGGAAACAGTAAATACACTTTTTTTATCAGATTTGATTAACGTGCAAACTGTTTACATTGGGCAACCTCTAATTATTCAGGCTTGTATTTTTAACTGTCCTGATGATGATCCTACTATTTCCTAAGAGGATCGAAACGTCGTCGACCAATGTAAACAGTTTGCACATTAATCAAATTTGATTAAAAAAAGTGTATTTACTGTTTCCTCAAGCTTGTCAGAAATTGTGTTCAATATTCCACAAGCTACCCTGTCTTGCCTGATATGTTCCTGTCCTAAGTGTATTTGTTGTGTTTCTATGTAGGATGCAGGATTGTGTCCCACAGTATTGATGTGTTTATTTTTGGTTTTTGACATTTTTGAACTATTAAATTGAATGTCCGGCTGGACACTCGTAATATAGCACTGATTGGCGTCTATATTTATCCTGATGATTACACTGTTCTGTTTAAGGACCACTGTTCTAATACTACGTTTATCCAAGCAGCTAGTAATTACATTTGGTTCTCAGTCAAAATGCAGCCTTGGGCTAAGAGGACTTACCTTGTAAGTTTCTCCATGTTTAAGGTTACAGTACTTGAAGTCCAATTACCCCTTTCCAGGCAGAATCACAGTACGTATGAGGAACGAGAGCAAGGCTATCATTGTTCTCATGCCAAAACTCTGCTTCTGGGAATGTGCATAGCAGCAGCCTTCTGAAACATTGCTGCATGATAGTCAGCCCTGGTGTTGAGACACAAGCAGGACAGGCTGGCCTTGGACACTCACATCACTGTCCTTTTGTCCAGGTAAACATTGTTTGCTACTAATACTCTATACTAGAGAAGAAAGCATTGCTTACCTATAAATTCCGGCAATTACTATTCTCCGGTGTTGGTACCTTCATAGATTCACGCCTGAAAGATCTTACTTCCTAGTAAGTAGAGAAAAGTAAACACTATGGCAATCTGGGATTTGTTCTGGAATGGCAAAGCTGAGGAAATGCAGTTACAATTCAATACATTGTTGTGTTACTTGGATTCCCTAAAGTTATTTGTGTCTGGAAGCGTGTGCGTGAAAATCCATTAAAATGCCTCTCTATTCAAGGGGCTAACTTTCAGATGACATTGCGAGGATGCCTCGGGTTCAAGGGATTAGTCTGCTACACTGCAGCACAGCACAGTCGCACTGCACAGGGTTACAAAGACAAACTGCGATTCGTCATATCCCCTTACAGTCGAGCCCCTCAGCATAGACATTCTAAAAGAGCAGGCACGAGCTGGTACAGAAATGTGCAACGCTTAGGTCAAGATAAGGGGAAGAGGAAGCTGCCCATGGAAATGGATCAACTTAATTTTGAAGAAAATATTCACAAGAATAGTTTTCTTAAAATACAGCTTCATAATTGCATTGACCCCAGCGCCGTTGCCGGGAATGTAGAATTGTAGTTGCTTTGAGTTCCTCGGATATTTGTGGTTGGGATAATCCGCGGTATTTGTGTGTAACCGCTGGGTCATTTGATGGGATGGCCAATCATAATTGTTCATGCTTTATTATCTGTTGTTCTTCTGCAGCAGAGGGTGAAAGGTCTGTTCCCCTGGTGATTAGGCCCCGCCATCTTGTTGAGACGTTGGCTAGGCACGCTTGGCAGGCAAATGTTGTGTATTCTTACTTTATCCCCTTATTCATTTAGCCGTCTTTTTGTTAACCACAAAGCATTAGCGCTACATATTTGTTTTAAGCTAACAGAAAAAGACAAGGGCGCAAAGAACCAAGTTGTAGTCTAAAAGCGTGTGACCTTTGCCTCAGATTCTTGTAGTCGTCTGACCGGATATATTCTAAGTAGAGTGCTACAGTGTGCACACATTTTAATTATATGTCCAGAAATTGACAAGTGTGCACAGACGTTTACAAAGGGAAGAGTTGCATAGGGGGCCAGTAATGCTGCATCGGTTAGTGTTCATGCACCAGTGTGAGCAGTAAGCAGGGTTTGCGACCGTAAAGCGCTTTTTCAATGCACAATAGCCCCTTTATGAGTCGGAAAAAGGTCTTTGTGACTCATAAAATGGCTTTTGCAACCCTTTATTAATCACAAATAGGAGCGAGTGTGAAAGGGGCATCCCACGCCTATTTATGAGTTGTAGAGGTATCTATTAATGATTTGTAGCTGCAGTTGCCATGACGGACCATTGATCAGTTACCAGTCTCCAAATTGGGGGAGTAAATTATTCACCAAGGAGAAGTTGGCCCTGTGGGACAGCTTTTCTTTTGGGAATCGTGTTGGTTGGCCTCTGAGGGAGTAGGAACAAAACAATGTGCATAATGAATATTAATTACTTAACTAATTAATTAACTAATTGCCTACTTGGTTGGCTGCAAATGCATGGAGGGAAGTCTGAAGGGACAGCAGACCCTCCTCTCTGCATTTGCATTCCCAAACAGGGAACATATTTTTTTAAGCTGTTAAAGGGACAAGACCTGCTTAAAAAAAAAGTGTAGCAACAAATAAAGTGATGAATAGAATGCTTGAAAAAATCTGAGCTTCTGGCAATTGCCAGGGCAGCATTCTAGTCCATTCTTGTTTTTTTTAATCAACTGTGCCATTCTTTTCAGAGACCAACCGTATGAAAATCACTCTTGACATTGGTCCAGTAGGAACAGTCCAACCTGAACTGCCTGACCAGGTCCCCTCTACATGGGAACACTGCCAACCCCTTAACAGTTCCAACCTGTATAATCCTCATCAGTGAAAAATAGCTCGAGTCCCATGTCACAGTAAGTAGGGTTCCCAAGTCTGGGCATATGCGTTGCACTGAGGGCCTCTACTGCAACAAAAAATGTGATGAATGCGATGCTAGAAGTAATCTTAGCCACTGGTGATCACTCAGGGGTGCATTACAGTCCAACGACTGGACTAGAATCGCCAGACCATCTTCTGTGATCCAAATTAATACTAATTTAGAATGACTTGTGCACTGGACATTTTTACCTGGATGTTCATCGGTACATTTTTCTAAAGTGATTCTTAAAACCCTTCATTAGGTCGAGCCTGCAACAGCACTTGCACAGCATGTGCTCTGGCTTGCGAGATTCTATTGTTTACAATAAAGGGTCTGGAGCCCACCCATCACTTACCATTTGTTGGCTTTGTGTCAGTCTTGTTTGTCGCCACCTAATTGGCCAGTGCAGGCCGGGTGTCACTTCTGTTCCTTTCTGTGGAGTATGGACCACACACATTGATTCAGCTTAATTAGTACCCGTCCAGTGCTCGCACTGATTGAGGTACTATTTCTCCTTTTTAATAATTTGTTTTTCCATGTTTGATGCTCTGCAAAGCTTATTACAGTTACAGCAGAGTGTGCAAGGGCCGTAACTGCACGAGGTTGTTAATTGTGGACAGGCACTGGGACCTAAGTGTCTTTGCATGGATGATGGTGAATTGGCAGCTGATTATCCCCTGGCAATTCCTACCCGCTATACGAACAATTAAAGCTGATTGGCCACGGACACTTTATTCATGGACACAGTGACCGGTGATTGTGCACTCTGACTTTCTTATGTTACGTTGACAGCTAAATGCATAGTGACATTGTATACAAGATTCATAGCGGTATTTTGAAATGCAGAGGGAGAGTTAAATCTATAGGCACACTGTAAAGAATGACACCATCGGTATATGCACTTTTTTTTTTTTCTGTTCAAAAGTTTTTATTGGTTGCTTTCTTGAACATAAGAATACATCGTCATACAGAAAAAATAAGTACAATACTACAAAATGTGCTAAATCAAGAAAGAGAAGGTAAAACAAAAAGAACACAAAACATATACAAACAATCAACATCTACTTATATACTGCAGCGACAAAGTACAGGTGATTACCTGTAGGAAAAATTAGGCAGAGAACCGGTACAGGTCAAGCTTGAGCAGACTGTAATTTACACCATTGTAAGGGTACATTTCATGGCGGCTTGTGTGATTCAAAATATATGTCAAGACTATCCCACAAATGTCTGAGGGGGGGTTTCCAAGGTGAGTTTTGGAGGGCAATTGTGTCAGCGCCTCTGAGGTGGGTTACCCAATTTAACCAGCATTTAAACAAAGCTTTATTTGTATCCTTCCAGTTGTTTAGTATAACTTTAATTGCTGCTATCAGGAGAAGGTCCAAAAGAGCCCTATCATTGTCGTTTAGATCTTCCACAATAATGGAAGCAAAAACCAATGTGGTGAATTCTCTTTTAAGGGAGCATGAGAGAAGTTTTGAGATAAAATCAAAAATACTGTTCCAAAAATGTTTAACGCATTTGCAGTAGAAAAGCAGGTGTGCGAAGTCTCCTGTATCCTCCTTACAGTTCCAACACTTGGAATCCTCTCTAATCTTGTGTAGATGTAGGCGAGCTATTGTCCAATATGCTTTGTGTAAGAGCCAAAATGTTGTCTGTGATAGGGCTGGAGAAACTTTATTTCTAGAGACTGAGGTCCATGTTTTGGACCAGACCTTTTCAGAGATCGGGGAAGAAGATAGCGATTCCCAATAGGAGGTGAGCTTTTTATTGAGGTTTGAATGCTTAGGGCGAAGTAATTTATAAATCCAGGATACTTGGTGTCCCAGCTTATTTATTTTCGCTATGTATAGCGGGAGGGAAGGGGGAAGAAGGCGATAGGTTAGCTTTCGTGATTGCCGCCTTAATTTTTAGGAAGATGTAGAATTCTCTATGATCTAGATTAAATTTTGTCTGTAGGTTTTTAAAGGAGATGGGTTCTACTGGGTCTACCAGTTGATGAGGAAAGGAGATACCCTTGTCTATCCATGTATTATAGTGTATGGTTCTCCCCCTATATTGTATTTTAGAATTGTCCCACAGTGACTCTAAGTGCGAGTGCCTTATACTGACATCTAGATTTTTATCTAATTTCAGAAGGGCGTATTTAGTGTTCTTAAATATGGATTTTGAACAACTGATATGTGTAAGTTTGGAGGTAAGTAGGGCAGCTGGGGCCAAATTGCTGAGCATCGACTTCTCAATCTCCAGCCAGACTGGAGTATATCCCACGGGAGGAACAAACCAATATGAGCCTTGTTTTGCTAAGAACGCGGTTTGGTAGAGTTTAAAGTCGGCCAGATTTACTCCCCCAAGAGATTCTTCAGGCTAATTCTGGCCTTTTTCCCCTGCCATAGGAACTTTGAGATGAGGATATCTAGTTTCCGATGGAACTCCTCAGACAGTGTAAGAGGGAGCATGGTTATTACGTAGTTCACGAGTGGCGTAATCATCATCTTGATGGTTTCGATTCTCCCCCACCACGTAATGAATCTTGGGGACCATGTATCTAGATGTTTTTTAATTTTCTCCAGAGTGGTGGTTTAATTACGTTGTAAAGACTCTAGGATAGTACTGCCAAATTCCATCCCTAGGTATTTAATGAATCTCAGCTGCCAGGCAAGGCCCGAGTCGCCTAGTATCTCCCTAGTGCAGTAAATATTGAGGGGTTTGACTTCTGACTTATCTCTGTTCAATTTGTAGCCGGAGTGGGATGAGTAGACTTCAATGGTTTGCATCAGGGCTGCTACTGAAGGGCATGGATCCTCCGTGACTATGAGAATGTCGTCCGCGTAAGCGGCCACTTTCACCCAGAGGTCTTTAAAGCCCACACCTTTAATCGCATGGTTTTGTTTAATATCTTGCAGTAATGGTTCAAGGGCTAGGAGAAAAAGGGAAGGGGAAAGGGGGCAACCTTGTCTAGTGCCCTGCTCAAGTGTAAAGGCATCAGATAGCGTTCCATTTATCGCTATGCGTGCAGTTGGTTCTGAGTACATTGCCACAGCCATGGTGACGAACGAACTGCCTAGATTGAAAGATAGCATACAGTGTCTTAAGAATGACCATGAGACTCTGTTGAACGCCTTTTCCGCATCCAGGGTAATGGCACACGACGGGTCAGGTTTTTGCTTTGCCTGTTCAAGAATGTGGCATAGCAAGCGGGTGTTGTCATTAGACATACGGTTTTTGATAAATCCAATTTGGGAGATACTAATTATTTTAGGGAGGACCGCATTTAATCTTACTGCTAAAATTTTGGCGTAGATTTTGCAATCCACATTAATCAATGAGATTGGTCTATAGTTTTTAGGCAAAAGTGGATCTTTCCATTCTTTGGGAATGACAATGATAGTGGCTTCCTTCATTGATTAATGACAATGATAGTGGCTTCCTTCATTGATTAATGACAATGATAGTGGCTTCCTTCATTGATTAATGACAATGATAGTGGCTTCCTTTATTGATTGTTATATGCACTTTTAACGCCAAATTACGCAATGTCCTGACAGCATCAATTTTACATAAGCTGTATGTTGAATAATGTACTTGTTGATATGCATCACTTGTGCATAGGACTGCCGTAATTTACTTAATGCGTTACAACACATTTGTATAGCGTCTACGTTTGCTTCCAGAGAGCATGTTAACTCGTGCAGGTTTTTTCACATATTTGACTAATTCAGAACTGCGTAGTTCGCTGCCTGTTAATGCATGTTGTACAGCATTGTTTTTGCAATTTTCTCGCAGATATGTTCCAAGTGTACATCACAAACAGATTTGTCTTTAGGCGCATACTCTTGTATGAGTATTAAAATTGTGCTTTCGGTACCCATTGTGAAGCCTAAAGTGCTTATTAATAGGTATTGTTAGGTAACATCATTGTATCACCATGAATGATGAAAGGGGAATCGCTACAGCATCTGAGATTGTTTTTATTTAGTTTTAGAACTGTTGAAGGTGATGGATTTGGGGCTCACCTCCCTTAAAAGTCAGTATTGTGTGTTTTTGGGCACATTGTTGCACCCAAACTTTTTTGCTTACCTCAAAAAATGTCTTAAATTTAGAACACAAAACACAGTTTCTAAAATACACTTACAACACCTAATACAAGGGCTGGGGCTTTTTCTACATGCATCCAATTTTGACACAAGGTAGCCAAGGATGTGTGAGGTAATGTTATATCTCCACGATCAAACAATATAACTGGGAGAAAGTAGGATTGTAAAGCAGGACACCTGGTTCTAGAACCTACAATTTAGCCGCTAGATCCCTTTCATGACTTGCCTTGCCCTTTCATGACTTGCCCTGCCTTTTCATTTCCTCAAATCCACCCAGCTCCCATGCAGTCAGTTCACAGTGCTACCAAGTAGCTGTGACATTGATGTGTTTTGACGCTCTCATTTTGGCGATATGAAGGATTGGAGAGCCTTTCTAGGCCACTCTAAGAGACCTGCTTGGGATCAGTCAGGGGGTTGAGCTCCGTATCCTGCAGTACACCATGTTACTCATTTTGCAGTACAGGTCAGCCCAAACGGCCATTTTCAATCAAAAACCACAGACGGCCCCTGCCGGTGAAGGAACGATGACCAGCCTAATGAAAAAAAGCAGATTTCATATAATATCAAAAACAAAAGAAACAAGCTTTGGCAGAGCCATGTTATAGAGCAGCGCGGCTGAAAGTTAAAAAATAAATACATAAATAAAAGCGCTGTGACGCAGTCAACACCGGTCGTGTCATATCGCTTTTTTCCCCACTTCAGTCATGCTGCATATCAGCCTTGCTGCTGTACAACATGGCTTAAGAACCTTGACAAAGCCAATAAATCTGGCATAGGTTAGGCCTATTAGCTTTGCCAGTGCTTTTTTTTTTTTTTTTTAAATCTCTCTAATTAGTTTTAAGGATACAATACCACTTTAAAATTGCATCTCATATGCTAGTCCGAATGGGAAGCCACCAGCAACTTTCTATAACCAGACAACATATTGTGCAGCAACTGTAGACACTTGAGTATGATATATAGATAAAAAACGTAATGGGGGAAATTAGAGTGAGGCAATGGGTTTGTAAGTGTATGTGGAGAAAAAACAAAGTATCAAAATTCCCCTCTCTACCCCCCAAAAAAAGAGGACTCTGGATCGCAAAGAACAATTATCACACTAATGGAGGAACAGAAGGTTCAATAAAATGGTAGCAGATTGTGAAAGAGACAAGAAATAGTGACATGTTCATTCCGTGGACACATTCCTGGCCATGAGAGACTCCAGATGAGCAGTAGCTGCTTCCACAGGTCCAAATAGGAAGATCTTTCCATTCAGAATTTCTCTCAGGTGGGCTCGGTAAATCCTCTGACTTGGGACCCAAATGTCAGACACTATTCATTGAGATTCTGTAGATCAGTTCTGAAAATCGGGGTGGGACAACATCGATAAAATAACAACTCTCTTGCTATTACTCAGCACCTTTCCCATTACAGTAGACCATCTCAAAACTGGTTTTCTCCGGAGGAGTAATTAATACTTAATACCCTGGCCAGTTCAGGCACTGCATTGACCTTGAGTAGGCAAAGTATTGCCTTTCTTACATTAGGTGTGGCACCCGCATCAATGTTCATTGCACTCTAAAAGAACTCTTTCTTCTACGACAGTTACTGGGTCGTCGACGACGGCAAGTTACACTATTACGTCGTCGGCCCTGTTGACATCAAACACGACGACGACCATGGCCATCTCCGGACCCATACCATCGACGAAGATATCGTTGATGCCGTCATCATCGACGTCTGCCCTGTCTTTGCAGTCGGTGAGAATTTCAGTGATGAAGCCGTTGAAGATACCGTGGACGTCCACACCGTCGATGCCACTTCTGTCGCTGACGACGACACAGCCGACGGCAGGTTCAATATCGATCAGACCATCGACGGTGACACCATCTACGACGATACCGTTGATGATGATTCCGTCTACGATGTCGTCGTCAACGGAATCATCGTCGATGACAGGATTTTCAGCTGCTGCAACCAGAAACCCGTTGACGCCACCGTCGACGATGATTAGGGTGACAAAGAAATATTTTCATCCTGAAATGTCGGCTTATAGTAAAATCTCTCCGTTACCTCCATCGCACCTTTTGGACCTTCAGGAGTCTGATGAGAGTAAGATGATGGTATGTACGGAGCAGCACACAGTCCTTCGGAGCTGCATGTGAAGTGCCAGGATTTTGACGATGACTACGTGGACCAGCAATACTACCAGCCATATCTGGCACCGCCGGGTCATTATCAACACTACGAATACCAAGAACATCGCCCTAGAGAGATGGCTCATCTGCCACCAACCTTAATTCAAGATCTTCAAGCTATGCTAGCAGATTACAAGCAAAGATTTCCATCTCAAGATGTTCCCAAGGAACTACCGGCGCAAACACAAATCCATGACAAACCCAGTTCACCAGCAACATCTACAGTACCAGAGAGGCTGATCCGGTCGACCCCTCCTCTTCAGACGAAGAGCGAGAAGAAGGAGAAATCCCAGATCCAGCTGCTGATCCCTGGGAGGATTACGTTATTCCTACTCCTTCACCTCCGTCACACCATCCAGCGGATTCCCCGCCAGAAGACAAAGGGGGTTTCCACAACTTATTGGAGAGGGCTTCTAATAGATTCCATCTCCCCATGGAAATTAAACATACAGACTGCTTCCTGTATGACTTGAAAGAGGAAGATCGGAAAGTCAATGCGCACAATTCTAATTATTGACTACATTTGGCAAGAGGGTGTAAAGATAATGATGACCCCGGCAACAATACCACCAGTGCTCTCTCGAATAGAGAAAAAGTACAGAGCCCCAGAAAAATCCCCTTCTTGTCTGACTGGCCATCCGAAACCGGATTCTGTTATTTCACAGGCAGCACAAAGGAGATCTAAGAACCCGGCCACCCCGATCTCCACTACTCCGGACAAAGAAGGGCGTAATCTTGACATTATGGGAAAGCTTTTCTCCACCATGGCTGCGACTACTATTAAGGCAGCCAACGCTTTGGCTATCATCGCATGCTATGACAGACAAATGTGGTCTGATATGGCTTCTCTACTAGACCTTATTCCTGAGGACAGAAAGCAGGAAGCCAGAAAGATCCTCATAGAAGGAGAACGGGCAGCCTCAGAAACAATCGATTGCGCTATGGACATAGCCAACACGGGGTTCCGCCAACTGGCAGGGGCGGCTGTATCAAGACGCCAGGGGTGGTTAAAAGCAACCACATTTAGACCAGTGGTCCAGTCAAAAGTTCTGGATATGGCATTTGATGGGGACGCCTTATTCGGCAAACATATAGATGAGGCGCTTCTACCCATCAGAAAGGACACAGATACTGCTAAATCCTTAGGTTCCCTCCAATACAGAAAGATACCGTTCAGAGGGGCAAAAGGATGTGGTTTTTCCACTTACAGAGGAAACTACCAAAGAGCGCAACAATACCAGCCCTACCAGACACAATATAGGCAATCCTATCAACCTGCTGCCTGCCGTCAACCGACTACGGCTAGTTTTTCTCTTCAAGGGGGCCGAAAGAGAACATTGACCCAAGGCAGGGACAATGGAAGAAAACAGTGATTTTACCAGGGTACCAGCTTCCCCCTCACCTTCTGTGGGGGAAGCTAACTGTGGGTGCAAAGATATCCAGTTTCCTCCAGCAATGGGAGAGGCCAATAACATATATAACATCGGACATATATAACATCGGACCGTTGGGTATTGGATTTGATCGCCTTCGGTCACACACTGGAGTTTGTACAAAAACCTCCAACTACGCCACCCAGGGGAACCCCTCCCCCTTGTCTTCACTTATTGCAGAAGGAAATGAAGATTATGCTTGCAAAAGGAGCCATAGAGAAAGTTCCAGCTCTGCAAAGAGGGCAAGGTTTCTACTCCCGTTTCTTCTTGATTATGAAAAAGTCAGGGGAATGGAGACCAATTTTGGATCTCAGAAAGTTAAACAAATTCCTAAGGAAACAAACTTTCAGGATGGTAACTTTGACCGAGATCTTACGACGTCTCAACAAAGGAGATTTCATGACCTCCCTCGACTTGGAAGACGCATATTTCCACATCCCCATTCATCGGAAGCTTCGAAAATTCCTCAGATTCGCGGTGGCTGGTACCCACTACCAATTCAAGGTTCTCCCTTTCTGCCTCAAATCGGCACCCATGATATTTACAAAATGCCTGGCACCTGTGGCAGCAGCTCTACGTTCTCAAGGCCATCAAGTATTTCCATACTTGGACGACTGGCTGTTAAAGGCTTCTACGGCAAAGCAAGCGTCCAGAACCACCAACGCTTGTTTACGACTGTTCAGCAAACTAGGGTTGACAGTCAACGTCACAAAGTACTCTTTCATTCCCAGTCAAATAGTACCATTCCTGGGAGCCAGATTGGACACAATCCAATGCAAAGCAGTCTTGTCGGAAGAGCGTCAAACCCGACTACGTCTTTTGGCTATGGCCATATCAAGAAAAAAGTCTGTTTCAGTAAGGAAATTCAAGTTGCTGCTAGGGTTGTGCTCTTCAGCGATCGACTTGATTCCCTTGGCCAGACTCAAAATGAGACCTCTCCAGGAAGAATTACAAAAACAATGGCTTCAAACATCGGGATCTTTTGAAGACATCATTCGCATTACTTCGGCCATGAAGATAGCAATGAAATGGTGGTACCAAATCCCAAACCTTTCAAAAGGGTTGACTTTCTTACAAGACATACCAGATTTCATCATGACAACGGATGCCTCCATGGACGGCTGGGGAGGCCATTTGCAGGACCTTCAAATTCAAGGCAAATGGTCCAATTCTCAAAAACAAAGTCATATCAACAGCCTAGAGTTGAAGGCCATATTCCTCTCCTTACAGGCTTTCCTGCCGAGGATAGCAGGCGCCTCCGTACTGGTCCGTACAGACAACACAACCAGTATGTTATACATAAACAAACAGGGAGGAATAAAATCTCTCTTGCTTTCTCTAGAAGCGCAGGAACTGTGGAGCTAGGCAACAGAGCACGGGATCTCTCTCAAAGCCGAGCATGTTCCAGGTCTACACAACACGCTGGCCGATGCTCTCAACAGAGCTACAGACAATTGCCACGAATGGGAACTCAATCAATTCCAGTTGGATGGAGTATTTGCTCTATGGGGGAAACCAGCTGTGGACCTGTTTGCCACGAACATCAACACCAAATGCCGGTTCAATGCCAGCAGGTACCCCCTCCCGGGGTCTCAGGGCAATGCCCTTTCGATGCGATGGTCAGGGATATATGCCTACGCTTTTCCCCCATCCCATTGATTCCCAGAGTACTGACCAAAATGAAGCTGGAAGGATGTTGCCTGATTCTCATCGCACCCAGGTGGCCCAACATTGGTTTCCGGAACTTCTTCACCTCTCAGAAACGAGACCTATTAGTCTGCCACTGTTTCCTCCTCTTTTGTCCAGGGACAACGGTCAAGTGCACCATCCGAATCCGGAGTCTCTGCATTTACACGCCTGGCTCCTAAATTCTTGGAGTTTAAAGACATGAGCATTTCTCAAGAGTGTAGAGATATTCTCTCAAAATCTAGAGCAGAAAGCACCAACAAGACATACAAACTTAAATGGAAGAAATTCTGTGTCTGGTGCCAACTAAATGCCCTGCATCCATTTCAAATATCCCCACAACAGATTTTACCATATCTTCTCTCTTTGGCAAAATCAGGGTTAGCCTTCTCTTCGGTTAAGGTGCATCTGGCTTCCATCTCTCGCTATAGAAGAGCTTTCAGTGGCACTTCTCTTTATGCCTCAAGCCTTATCAAACAATAAATGAAGGGGCTGTTCCGTGCTTTCCCTCCAGTGCGAGCACCTCCACCGGAATGGAACTTAAATGTGGTTCTTGCACAACTCATGAAAAGACCATTTGAACCCATTCATAAAGCTGAATTGAAATACCTCACATGGAAAGTTGCCCTTCTTCTGGCCCTCACCTCAGCCAGGAGGGTAAGCGAAATCCAGGCTTTCACAATTAAGAAACCCTTTTTAATATTTAAGGAGAATGCTGTGATTCTAAGGACTACTCCCACGTTTATCCCTAAAGTGCCTTCCCAGTTCCACCTCAATGAGCCGGTTATACTCCGGTCCCATTTTCCGCAACCATCAACGCCTGCGGAGCAGGCGCTACATACACTTGATGTCAAACGCTGCCTCAAGTTCTATCTTCAGAGAACAAAGGACATTCGAAAAACTGATCAACTACTTGTTGCCTATGGCCAAGGCAAAGAGGGGACTGCAATAACAAAAGCCACTATCGCAAGATGGATATCGGCTGCGATTCAATTCTGTCATATCAAAGCCAACAAGCCTTTGAAAAGGATAGCAAAGGCTCACTCAACCAGAGCGGTTGCAACTTCAGTGGCCCTCTTCGCAGGGGTAACGTTAGAGAAGATCTGTTGTGCTGCAGCCTAGAGTACCACTCATACTTTCACGCAGCACTATTGCCTGGAATCCGCACAAGATGCAGATGCAGCGGTGGGCCAGGCAGTACTTCGCCATCTTTTCCATTAAGGTAAGCCTCTTTCTAACCCTTGGAAAGAGTCTTTTGTTTTTATGGTGGTTGCAAATACTAGTGTATATATATATATCATATCATATCTAAAGTATACTATTGGTTACATTATTATTCCTTCTTTCCCTCTCGCTAATACTATGTATTTGGAGATGTTGTTACTTAAGTGATGTTTTACCATGCTTTTAAGAGTATATTCTGTGCATCCATTCACATACATTTCACACAGGTATAGCCCTCAGGGGTTTTGTTCTTGTTACCCAAGATTTTTTGGTTTCTATATGTGTTAAAGTCTCCCACCATCCGCACCATCCGCAACAGACAAATTGAAAGATTGGATGTGACTGCTTGCTATTCTGATTCAGGCATGTGAATCTATGAAAGATACCCCAATACTGGATAAGAAAATAAGTTACTTACCTGTAACTACGGTTATCCAGTATTGGTATCTTTCATAGATTCACATGCACTCACCCTCCTCCCCTTAGAGGCTGTTTCCTTAATATATTAAGACACTCACTTCTCACTTGTGCTGGGTAAATCTGAGGGAAACTGCCTCTGCTGGGAAGGTTCTAGAAGGTGCTAACAGCTGATTGGCTGCATTCAACATTTGGTCCTTTTTTAAAAAGGACATAGATAGGCTATATGAGCATGGCTCAGGGCCATTATAGCCTATGGCATTATTTAACAAGCATTGGCATAGTCAATAGGTCTCGCTTTTGGTATGTTGTAAGTGTGTAGTTAGGTAGCATCTATTTTTATGTGCAGTAATATAAAGTGTTGCATGGCTGAATATTTGTAAGGTTAGAATTCGATACCTATTGGCGTATTTGTTATAGGAAATAGACGTAAAGCAAAAAGTTTGTATGTGTAGGCGTACAGTTGTAAATGCAACCTACTGGTTTTGTAATAGCATTTTAGCGAGGATGGGAAGGGGAGAGTTCTGTGACATAGAAGAGATAACAACAGTGAGAAAATAGTAAACACATGTTGCTGCCACTTATCAAAGGAGCCTCCTGGGGCCTGTTTTTTTGCGTGTGTTTATGTACAATGCGTGTGAAAGCAATACTTTTATACTGCACGTGACCTGTTGTGCGTATTACTTTAAAAAAAACGATCGCAAAACAAAAAGGAAGGGCGGAGCAAGGGCCATGCTATATGAAGCGCTGTGCTATTTTAAAGAAAACTTAGGTGTTATAAGTTGTGGCGGCAAAAATAGGGAAACACAGAAGAGAGGAGTGGGGGCTATCGAAGGGGCGAGACAGCAAAGCGAACGCCCTCCTGGGACCGGTTTTGTGTGTTATTTGGAAAAATATGATGCAAAACAAAACCGAGGGCGAGGAAGCGCGATGCTATATCAAGCACTGTACTATCAGAAAGAAGACTGATGTGTTTTGAGTTGTGGCGGCGAAAATATTAAAACATATAAAAACAATACTTATATCCGTTATGTCACCTGTTCTGCGTGTTTTTTTAAAGAATTTTTTTACTAAGACTCCGTACATTCCCTCCTCCGTAAAAATGCGGCCCCTGCAGTATATTGTATAATGTAGAGAAATTTTAGGTATTTTGACTCGTGGTGGCGAAAATAGTAAAACACGGAAAACAGGAGCGGGGCGAGCAAAGGAGCGAGATAGCAAAGCGAACGCCCTCATGGGACCTGTGTTGCGTGTTTTTGGAAAAAGAGGATGCAAAAGAAAACCGAGGGCGCAGCAAGCGCGATGCTATTAAAGCGCTGTACTATCTTAAAGAAGACTTATGTGTTTTCTCTTGTAGCGGCGAAAATACTAAAATATGCAAAAGAGGAGCAGGGGCGAACCAATGAGCGAGACAGAGAGCGAGCGCGATGCTATTAAAGCGCTGTACTATCTTAAAGAAAACTTATGTGTTTTGCCTTGTAGCTGCGAAAATAGTAAACCATGCAAGAGCATGCAAGAGAGGATCGAGGGCAAGCGAACGAGCGCGATAGCAAAGCGAACGCGCTAGACTCGTGCAGGAAGCAAAAAGGGCCAGCGAAAATACTAAAACACGTGAGAGGAGCGGGGGCGAGCGAGCGACCGAGCGCGGCAGCAAAGCGAAACCACTAATTCTAAACACATGCTGCTGCTGCGCGTAACCGCAAGCAATATGCAATGGGTGGGTACATTTGTTAAGGAAGGTGGGACATGCGCCCGCCTTGGACTAATCGCATGCTGCCTTTGTAAAGAAGACGCACGCAAACGCCAATAGCAGTTAAGCACACGCACGAGTGTGTGCGGAGCGTGTGCGAGCGTCTGGTGACATTTTCGAAAGCCCTTACATAAAGTCTCGCAGGGCAGCGCATGCGCGCTGCGCTAGGCTCGACCTAAAAATTGCTTGATTATTATACCGTGGGACTCCCATCTCGACGACGGGGAATGATTCAGGCATGTGAATCTATGAAAGATACCAGTACTAGATAACCGTAGTTACAGATAAGTAACTTATTTTCTTCTGCTTTAAGGCGGACACGGCTGCCATCTTTTAACACTGCAGTTTGAGGGGGAAAGGCTACAATGCCTCATGAGTCCCCGGGCTCAAACAGCATTGTGCTTCCTCATGGGAAGCCACGCAAGCTCAGCCTCCCAAATATTGCTGCGTTGTCCAAAAATCCCCTCTCAAGGTCACTAAGCTGATGGAAAAGACTCCTCATTTGTGTTGCTTGTGTGACAACACTAGCTTGAAATTTGCTTTCTTACCATTTAGTCGTGCTGTACCTGACAAGCACAATGTCTTCTACTGTGGTGTCAGGGTGCATGCAAAGGAGGCTGGTGTGTGGTCACCTCTGTGCATGGCTCTGTTTTTTATTTTTGTTGTTTGTAACAAGCGTGCTCTGAGGGGTAGCCTCGGTGTCATTTGCCGTGTTTATTGTAGACGAGGTATGTATGAGTGTGCCTCTCCAGAGATATTAACACTGGCTGCCGATTCTTTACTGGGTATGTTTAGGGCCATGGCTGTGATTTGTAATGAGAGAAAAAAAAACTCTCTAAAAGGGGAAAATAATATGACCTTTAGTTTTAGTAAAATTAGCATTTTTACTTGCGGATTTATTCAGTCTGAGGTTTGGACATCTCGCTTGTGATCTTATCATGTGTATTCAGACTCCGAATCTTCTGATAAAGGAGATGATGGTGCCTGTTCTAGGGGAAGGAGGACAAGGGTTGTATTCTCTTCCTAGCCCTGAGAGCTTCAAGGAAGTGTAGCGGTATCTAGGACTTAAAATGTATAAACTGGCATGTCTTGAAGATCCTATTCAAGATGGAAATGCGTGGGAAATTCCTACCCCTGCTCGCCTTGTAGTTCCTATTCTCCATCACTTTGAAAGTTGCATATTTGCTCTCTCCATTCACAGTGATCATCAGCAGTTCGTTTCGTGGCGGAAGCAGATCTTCCTGGGGCCCCTTTCTGCAATAGGAATAGGCAGAGATGTTAGATTTTGAGGTTGAATTAGTGGTTACTGGGTCCTGGAAATGAAAGCATTCAATGCCCACTTTTCAATTGGGATAAAGAAAAACGTAGTTCCTTTTCTGAACCAGAAACAATTAAACAAATTGCAAAAGATGATGAGATTCTAAATAGTGATGTATGTCTAGACCTCTTGAAGCTTAAGGGATATGTGCCTCTGATGTGACTGATGCTTACTTCTTTAGTCCATGTAAGAAATTGGGTTATTATTTGAAGGGGGTAGGCACCCACCTCGAGTAGTAATCACAATCCTTGTCTGGGTGAACACCAAAAAGTCACTAAATTAGCTTGAGCTCAACTCCCTGGTAGCTATGGTACAGAGAAGACAGGCTTATCTTAGAGGCAATATGTAAAGTATTTATGCAGTAATAAAGTTGAAATGCAAAACAATAAAAATCCCAAACTGAATTACAAAAGGAGAGCACAATTTAAAAAACAAAATGACTCCAAATGACTATAATCTAATAATGGCAACCAGAGTAATGACTTTTTAAAGTTTTAAATAGAAATAGCATCAAGGAGCAGAAAGTGCCAATGATAGTCAATGGTCATAGTAGAATAAGACCTGGGTGCGATTTGACGCTGACCGTGATAGAGCACAGGTCAGATACACTAACCATGTTCATCCTAGTCAAAGATTTTATCTTCTAACTTTAGTCTTTTAGTCCCAGTCCACCACAGGAGTACAATTCTAGAGCCTCTAGGACCTTAGGGAAAGGACTTACAGACTCACAGTATGACAGATAAAGCAAACCAGAGTGTCCAGTCCAGATCCAGTTTCCAATGGTCAGCTGGGCAGTTGCAGGAAAATACCTCATGTAGCTTGTTGGGTCCCTGTAGCTTTAACAGGAGCTCAGCCTTATGACCTTAGGAGTCCACTTCTTTGCCCTGGGTACAAGAGGGAGAGCAGGTCCAGTCTTCTAGGCTCTTCTCAGGTTTCAGGCAAAAGGCTCAGTTCTCCTTCGATGTTCCACAGCTCCTGGAGTGGGTGCCTGGATATTCCACATTTATGCCTGGCACAAGCTAGTGTGTGAGAATGACCCCTGGGGATGCCCTAAACAATGTGGTAAAGGTTCCAGGGGCTAATCCTACCCATTTTGAGCATTTTCAAGATAGACAACGTCTTCAGCCACTCCAAACTTAGGCTCTCAGAAGAGTGTGTGTGTGTTTTACTAGGGTAATCCTTGAGTCCTCCTTCATCTAACACTAAAATCCCATTTTAGTTAGTCCTTGTACCCCCAAAAACCTCACATACAGAAATCTGGTAGAACAAAGCTGAGCTTTCAGCAACCAGAAAGTGGATTCACACAAATTGTTTTGGCATTCTGTTTCCCTTCTTTGAAGAGAGCCCCAAATGTTATATGTATGCTCAGCAGACCTGTCAAACAAATCTTGACACTCCAGCAGAATTTGACACTGTGGTGTCAGCAAGAGGCCCACTGTGATAAAGGTCGGTCTGGCTCAGGATGGGGGGGTAGCGGGGACAAAAGAAAGGTTAAGATATTGGTGTTAGCTACATCTGCTTGTGACAAGGTAGACCTCTTTGAAGTTATCAAATCCTTGTGCGGAGCCCACAGGCCATCCTGTCAAGGGCACAGCACCACCTCCCCAAGCTCAAGGCTCTTTGTCCCTGTCCTGGGAGCAATTCACACCTCATTCACACCTATTGAAATTCTAATTACTGACTGACAGATTTGGAAGAACACAATGCAGATTTAGCTTCCAGGGACTTCAGGCATGGCAACGGTAACTTTTAAAAGTCATCTTTCCAAAATATTTATTACAAATCCAACTTCACAAGTGTTTTAGGCTTGTAATAAATAGTTCAAAAAGTCAAAACAATGTAATTTGTTGCGGTTTTCTAGGCAGAGATAACATTTATTAAACTTCATATTGTATCCCAGTGCTTACCTATAGAATAACCAACCCTGCTACAGTGAAAATAGCTTTTAGTGCTTTTTCACTGTAAACATTTTTAGATGTCCAATTTTTAAATACATTGCACCCTGCCTTATGGACAAAAAGGCCTACTTAAGGATGATTTATAAATAATTAGAAGAAATGTTTAGGTCTGTCAAATGGTATTATTTTGATAGGTTGAATTTGCAGTTAAACCTGCACAGCCAGGCTACTGATAGCAGGCCTGCAGTCATATTTATAGTGCCACTTTCAGTGGATGACACAATGAGTCCCACAGTCCACTTCTTTCATTTAGCTTACAGGCCCTGGGTACCACTTGGTACCATATAAAAGAGACTTATAGGTAAGTTAAATATGCCAATCGGGGGTTTGCCAATTTCATCATGTTTAAAGGGAGCACACATCACTTTAACACTGATTACCAGAGGTAAAGTGCACAGAGTTCTACGCCCAACAAAATAGTTAAAGCAATATTCTGGGGGAAGGTCACATAAAAGATGATCGTTTCCAACAGTCCATAAGAAACAATCACTGGAAATTGATCCTTCCCTTATCTGTTAAAACATGTCCCTTTTTGGTATGCATAGCACCAAGACTATTTCACATGTGGGTTGAGCACAAGGGCCACAAGCAGCAGTGAGTGGGGGAGGGGGGTGATGAAGAACTAGCTGTGTGGTTGGCCAATATATAATTGTGTATGTGGACATTTGGGAATTATATGGCTATTATATTTTCTAATCCGTTTATCTACTTTAAAAAATGGGATGTATTCACATTGCACTGTCTGGTGCTAATAGCAGCACTGGCTGCTTAATTTGAAAACGTTTCCCCAGCCTTTTTTCTCTTGCATCAAGGTCTGAGTCCACTACTTGGGTCTCTATCTATTTCAACTCCCCTGAGTGTCCACCCTCAAGTCATATAACCCCGCTCCCAACTCAACTCCGCCCTCCCCTCATTCTGGTTAACTGCTTTTTCCAAGCCATCCTTCCATGTGCAATTAAGGTCATTTTCCTTTGACGTCTTTTGTGTTTGACCCTGTTGGGACTGAGGGCCAACTGCATCATTCAGTTTCATCGAGGCCTATTTATTTCAGCTCCAAACAATATCTGCTGTTGTTGGTCGCTCCAGTATAATTTTGCAGCTTTTTTGTATGAGGTGGGATCCTCACACAAAAAAGCTGAAGGCCCTCACGGGTGAGTAGTGCGCTCTATAAATCCCTGATTGATTGATTGATCCTAGAGTGCTTGCAAGTCAAGAAAGGTTTTTTCAAGCCCTGTACAAACGCTGAGCCTGTACAGCAGTTAAAAATCGTGCCCTAGTTATAAAACACTTAAAAATGTAGATAAATCAATAATCTTGTGCATTAAAGTGAATCCAGAATATCTTTATTTCTGTAGCTCCAGACTGAACTCATTTAACGCACCTTTTTGCTCTTAAGAGCACTGTGAAGTAGCCTTTGGGGGTGACATATTCATGTACCGCCTTCTTGAGCAGCTGATGGACTAAAGTATATGCCAAAGGTACTATTCGTCTGACCTTGTGTAACTCCAGAAAGAATCTCTTTGTTAGTCCCACCTTTCTTACCACATGCGTTGGCAAAGCCATTATATCTTGTCCGTAAAACCTATTGGCTCTGCACACATCTGCTGCCCCATCTTTGGATGGAGTTTCTTAAAGTATAAGAAAAGCCACTCAAAGATAGGCAGTGTGGATGCACACGCCCATCTGCAGCTGACAACTTTGAATGCTTTTGATGTGTTTTCTTAAACCCAGTTCAAAGATGACTGCTGCAGATGCACACACATGCCTGGTGACAATCTATGAAGGAGTTTTTGTAATATATAATTAAATGCATTCAAAGATGCATGGCCGGGAAGCTATCTGGGAATGGTGAGAAAGAGAGAGAAGCAGAGAATATAGGGCCTGATATACAAAGGTATTTTATCATTGTAAAGGCTATGATTTGCAAAATCACAGGGTTTGTTACTGCAAAATACGTTTTTACTCTTTACAAAGCCCTTAGTATGAGTAGGAAAAGTCGTTGTGACTAGTAAATAGGGTTTTGTGACCCTGCACGAATCGTGATTAGGAGGTTGCATGAAAAGAGCATCCTCCTCCTGTCTGCTGTGTGGAGAAGAACACATGCAGTCTCAAACCATTGATAGGATACCTACATCTCAAAGATGATGGTATCTGATTTTCTAGGGGGTAACCTGTCCCCTTTGGGAATTGTGTCGGTGGCCTCTGGGGGAGCTTTAACCCTAATGCCCAGTGGTGCTGGAACAGAGTGGAGGTGCTGGACAGCGTCATGAACTGACTTAAATGCCTTGACTGTACTTTTAATGCTTCTGATATATATTTTGAGATATCTAAACTTTACTTTGTAAAGCAGTCACGTCATTTACATGCTTTACAAAATCTCTGGAATATTGTAGACTACTTCTTTCACCTGTACCCCAGCAAAAGGGTCACTAGTTAAAATTACAAAATACCTTGAGCACGCAGTAACAGAAAGGAATAGCAAACACAGCTCTTCATTTTTAAATGGATGAGTACATGACAAACGAAGTTGCCCTTTTGAGACCGTTTGTACTTAAATATTCATTAAATGCTTCTGGACTAATACATGCCTCTGCATTATTATTCCTTCATCTGACCTCAAACAAAGATTTATGGGGGTGCTGCAGCACCTCCCCCACTCCCTGCTTCCAGTTCCACTGCCAATGTCTTCACAAACGGGATACTTGTTTTTAATTAGCACCTGTCCCTTTAACAGACACGAGCTACCTAAACAAAACAAAGTTTCCTGTTTGGGCTATGCAGATGAAGAGACCAAGGTCTGCTGTCCTTTGCAAGTCTCACCCCTGCTTTTACAGCCAGTCACAGGGGTCACAAATTGCCACCCGCCTAATCAATACTCATTCTGCCGTTTTGCCACCCCATGCGCAGGGCTTTAAGTGGGATGAAAAAACTGGGGGGGGGGGGGGTCTCTCAAAGGGGCGTGGCCAATGTAATTAAGGGCGTGGCTGAAAAACACATAAGTTAAAAATCTCTGCTTAGCATTATGTGCCGCCCTACTGGTATTTTGCTGCTTCTTTCTGTCATTGAATCCAGATATATAATATAAGTAACATTACACCTACAGCAAGCCAGGTCTATTGGGTTTGTCAATGGTTGATAGTTGCATAAGATAAATAAGCAAAAACTATGGCATCTTTTGTATAAAATAGTTAAAATGCTTCAGTTCTGAAATGATGAGACTGTGAAAGAACTGTAACGAGTCCCTTTAAAGATGCATCAAAGGCAGTGAAGAGTAGTACTGCTTCCAAATTAAGATTTTTTTTTTTCACTCGGAGGATGAGGGCAATAATAGAGAGCCCGAAAGGGACCCGTCTCTGAACCTGCTTTTTGGAACTGCCGATGCTGAGCACCGGCAGGGCCCGGCCCACTTAAAGCCCTGCCCATGTGAATGCAATTTTTCATGCCACCTGTTAACTGCACATCCCTGGTTTTCTAATGGGAACAGTGCACCAGGCCCATAGTCCCTCGTGCACTGTAATGAAACCAAGATATTCTGTGGAAGAATACATGCCAAAGAAACAAAACACTGCGAGCCCCAAATGCACTTTGGGCAGGACAAGCAGCAGAACAGGGAGGAAAGAAGGGAAGCGGGATAGACCAGAAATACATCCAATCATGAGTAAGGGTCTGCCCTAAACCCATTCTATGTATTGTATTGTATAGCTTACAATAGAGCGTCCTCAAAAGACTGCTAAAGTGAGACCTGCAGAAAAGCCTTTCCCTTTAAGCAGAGTGTTTGCTTTGTGTTGTATCTGGACATTCAAAACCAGACAGAGAGAGATTCCCTTTTAAACCAGGAAAGTGATCACACCGCTTATTACAGGCTGAGTTTAAGCTTCTGAATTCGCTATAACCCTCTTTCAACGTAAGGAAATGGAGACTCTTGTTTGAAAATGCATCTGCATTCCTAAGGACTTTTTGTGTTTTGTGCGACTATTTTGGAATTAAGAGGTGAGCCCTCCATTGTGGTGTGTAAGCAAAGGCTCACGCCATTTTTTTGGTTTCTTAGCATTCTGGGACCGTTTGATTCTCAAAAATATGACATACCCATTTCTTGATATCCAGAATCTTTGCAAATTATCGATTACCTGGCGTTCTCCTGCTACACATAGCCATACAACTCGTCCGCAGACCATATGCTGGTCTAGTGTTAGGAGAAGATGGCGGTTGCACATTTGTTTCCCGCTTTTCTTTCTCCTCCAGTTACAAAACATTTGGTGAAATCCCTTCCACTTAACCCCCTAGAAACGAGGGTGTTTGGCACACTTTCGCAACCTAAAAGCATGCTTACTCCAGTGGCTTTGGAGTAGCATTGGATGCCAGTGAAAGGATAGATACTTGCTGAAATGGGGTAATTCTACACATTTGGGGACTCGCACAGTCCACATTTCGCCAGATAAAACCCGATGGAATATCTCTGCTGATAACAGCCAAGCATCTTGAAGTCACAGGGAGAAATCGGGGCGGAAACACTAATTTCCTTCGTCATTTTTCATTCTTCATGACATAACTTGCAAATCGGATGATTAAAATGGCCAGGCCCCAAGGAATCTGTAGTTACAGATGAGGCTCAGCGCTCCCGCATTATCATGGCGAGTACCTCTGTGTTCCCGACATTTCCAGTAGCCACCTCAGCACTGGCCATTTGGGCTGTCTGATATTTCCTCGGTGTGCTGTCCGCTGAGGAAGGGGGGGGGGGGGTGATTTTATGGTTTGTCACACTCCAGCCCTAAAAGCAGTTACCTAATAAATATATTTGTAAACGTGTGTTATAATTTGCACTGTTCAAGCCAATTTTTGTAATGGTCTTGTGGGAGCACCTCCAAACACACACAATAAAGGGGGCCAATCCCTCTTGCTAAAGTCACTGGCATGCTGCAGTATGGGACTGATTTCAACATTGTGCCAGGGCTGCTGTTGGTTCCCACTCCGGCCTTGCCTTGATAACCTGATTTCTCACTTCTTACCACACTTAGCTCTGACTAAAGTCCCACTTATGGGTTTTCTGCAGTTCTGGCTGCGCCTGTTCATATCCTAAAATTGTTTGTTTTGGGCTCAGCTGACGCCCTTCACTTCGATGTGCCTGAAGTTCGGTAAGTCGTGCTCACAGCTGTTTCCATTTTACTAATTTGAATGTCGGATTTTTATCTTAAGTGGCTAACAACATTGAAATATGTTTGCGTCATTGCACCCTAAAGAAGCACGTTCCAGGTAGAATATGTCTTTCTAAATTGTTGTGTAGCTTAAAATAGTGCATTAAATATTGTAACAGGCTCTTTCAGGTTAATTAAAAAAAAAAGATAACTCAGTGGGCTGAGTACCTGCAGAGCGGAGCTCATGCACCCATTCATCTTTCTTATGATTGAGTTGTGTAACATGCAGATTGTGAACATGCGCTACATAATGAGTTATTATTACTATTGAATGCAGATTTACCTGCATTCATCCAGGATTGGAAACCGAGTGGGCTCGTTGGTTTGACATGTATTAGCTTGTCTTTATTCAGAAATTAAATTGATTGCTTCAGTCATGTTTACGTTTAATCTGAGTACCTAGTCTGACATGGCGTCTGTTTTTTCTTGAATGGTTTGATTGCAGGCAGCAGAGCCGGTGTTTTGATTGTGAAGGTGCTGGGGGTGCACGAGGAGTGTTCCATGCAGGTTGCCGTCTGCGAGCAGCTAGGTAGCCCCCCGGGGGACAAGGACAGCTCTGGGGAAGACCCTCCCTCTGACCGCCGGCTGAAGGTCCTCTTCACTAGAGTAACGGCCGCACAGCTCAGAGCGGGCCCGGAGGACGTCATTCATATCCACCCGCCTTGGTGAGTGACAGACAGACAAGCAAGTACAGTATGCTTCCGTTGTTTTACAAGGGCGGGCCCTCCTTTATAGGACTCTGAGCGTCATTCATAACTGTTCCTGTTGAAGATGTCCGCTGCGGCCATTGGGAGGGAGGGGGACAAGCCAAACCGAGACCAATTTTTGTGTGTGTAAAAGGCTGCTTTATTGAAACAGGTGCATATCACAATGAATAACACTGGCAACTGCCTTACAAACTAAAACCTCACTATACATAAAATAACTGATCCCCTGTTCCCCCCCCGCCCCTACGATCCCCACATCAAATCCCCCACCCTGCCAATAACATAATAACATTACATAACATCCACATTACATAGTATTGCGGTTACAAATCCTGCCCTCCAATGAAACCCAAACCCCTACCTGCCTTTCTGCAACTGTAACTACCAAACATCTATTCTAAACTTAGCCTACCTGCCTACCCTTTCCCTGCCCCTGCTCACAAACATCCAACACTTAACTAAAAACTTGTGCCAATCTTGGCCAACTTTTAGCAACCCCGCCTGCACCTGTTCCAAGCGACAATTATACAATAAGCAAAACCCCTATGCACCTGTCTCCACAAACCTTGCCTCGAAAGATAAGGAACCGGCCCCAAATAAGACGCCCCCCAAATACCAATTATAGGGTGGGAGGGAGGGCAAAAACGCTAAAAGCCCTACGCTCCCAGCCACCAGGTCACCAAACCTAAAATGGTGGCTGGGAGCGCACCAAACCCCCAGATATATTGTTGGGCTACAAATTATGTTGGGCTACAATTGGGCTATTCCCAATGTAGCCCAACCGCTAAAATGACCGCTATCCGGCTCGCCCCTTCCCCCTCCCAATCTGCACAGGGGGCAGACCTCACCGGGTTCGGCTGCCCCCCAAACCCACCTTGGGAGGGAGGGGGACAAGCCAAACTGAGACCAATTTTTGTGTGTGTAAAAGGCCGCTTTATTGAAACAGGTGCATATCACAATGAATAACACTGGCAACTGCCTTACAAACTAAAACCTCACTATACATAAAATAACTGATCCCCTGTTCCCCCCCCCCGCCCCTACGATCCCCACATCAAATCCCCCACCCTGCCGATAACATAATAACATTACATAACATCCACATTACATAGTTTTGCGGTTACAAATCCTGCCCTCCAATGAAACCCAAACCCCTACCTGCCTTTCTGCAACTGTAACTACCAAACATCTAGTCTAAACTTAGCCTACCTGCCTACCCTTTCCCTGCCCCTGCTCACAAACTTCCAACACTTAACTAAAAACTTCTGCCAATCTTGGCCAACTTTTAACAACCCCGCCACCCAGGAAAAAGCGGGAGAGTAAGCGGAACGCTGCCTCCCCTTTTTTCTGCCCCCCCTGTCCTCATACGAATCCCATCTTTAGTGCCTCTGGGCATTCAACACCCTGGCCAGCACCCCTCTGATTTCCTACCGATACAAATCCATGCCCATCCGTGACAAGTGAACACCCTCACCCTTGAAGCATTCAACTGTGTCAAATCCGCTATCTTTATGTGCAAATCTCTCAACCCGATCTCCCTACAGAAGCGCCCCATTTCTGTATTGAGTTTCCTCCTGGCCACGTCCACTACCCCCGGGTTAACTGCGCCTCTCCACACCCTGCGGGGGACAAACTCCGTCCAAATGACCGAAACACCCAGACCCCTGACATTTTATAATGGCCATGTCCCGCTTCAAGCTCCTCATCAAAACTAGCCCCATGTCCCTGACCATGAAATTCTTCCCCAAATTAAGTAACAAGATGTCGGGGCACTTACCAGCCACCAATACTCCGTTCAAAACCCTGGATCAGCTCTTTCCAGAGCATGCCCCCTTTTCCTTTCCAATAAACTTTAAACAAATCTTTATTAACCCCAAAATTTTTCCCCCAAAATAACCGGCGGGGGCCTGGACCTGTGCCCACTTCACCAATGAATGGCCCACTATCCAAATGGTCATCTCTCTGGCGAGGGGGCAAGCCACCGAACCTGAAACAAGAAAAACTGTATGAACCGAAGAAAACACAGAACCTAAAAGCACTCACCTCCCCTGTGCCTCTGAACCGTTTTAAACTTTCGTAGCCCTATGCAGACTTTATTATGCTCGGTATCACATCCCCCCATTCAATACCTCCCCCAACGCATTGTGACTTTGTCTTTGCCAACATTGCTGCCATCAGCCCTAGCATTTGCTGCTTTTTTGTCTTCTGGCAGGCGTGCCTCTATCCATTGCAAAACCAACGCCAACACCATAAAAGAAAGAGCCGTGCGGGGCCCCATAGTCTTTTCCGGCACCAACGGCACCCCTAGTTCCCTCATGATCTCTTTGAAGCTGTCCAGAGCTGCCTGGTACTCAGTGGACTCTGAGGTGCCCACAAAGAAGAAGTCATCCAGGTAATGTGTTACCAACTGGTGACCCGTCCGTTCCCTCATGATCTCTTTGAAGCTGTCCAGAGCTGCCTGGCACTCCGTGGAGTCTGAGGTGCCCACAAAGAAGAAGTCATCCAGGTAATGTGTTACCAACTGGTGACCCGTCCACTTTAAAAATAGCCACTGGAGAAACATACTAAAGCCCTCAAATCATGCGCAGGGCATCGCGCAGCCCCACGGTAATGCTTTGTACACGTACCATTTTACCATTGAAATGGATGCCCCAAGAGATCCCAATCATCCCGGTGGACTGGAAGCAAACAGAAAACCAATTTTATGTCCCATTTTGCTATCATCGCCGTTGCGCCCGCGGTCACTACCAGTGACATGGCCACGTCAACTGACGAAGAATAAACAGTAGCCTCCCTTTCATCCATGAAATCATTCAGTGCGGCTCCTTCTGGCCATGACAAATGTTGAATTAATCGGAACTGCCCCTGTTCCTTTTTTGGCATCACTCCTATGGGACACCCAAACAGATTCTCCAAAGGCCAATCTTCCCATGGGCCCGCCATGCGACCCTCACGCCCTTCTTTGTCCAATTTTCTTGGACTATCTTGTGTGTTTCCTTTGCCGACTGTAAGTTATCCGCCCACCTCCTTATCCTAGGTCCCCAGTACCCTAGTCGAAAACCCTTTTGAAATCTTGCCCGCAAGATTTCTACCGCCCTCTGGTTGCACATAACCCTGTAGGGCTGCTACTCTACCCGGTGTATGAGCCCTTTGGCCCAGTCCCTTTAGCCCCCCGTCCTCCCGCGAAGGGCTGTTGTTGATGTCCGCCCGCATTGAACCCCCCTTGGTGCCCCCCTCGCTGCCACTGCTGGCCCCCTTGCTGCTGCCCCGGCCCTCCCCCGAAGCAATTAACCAATGCGTGTCTGCCTCCACATTTCGAGCAGTCATGCCTAAATCTACAGAAATCCCGGGTGCACATGCCCTTATTAAAATCTCAGCAGGCCCCTCCCGATCCTGTCTGCCCTCTGCCTGTACCGTCCACCCCTCCCCAGGTAGGTCCCCCTTGAAAGGGCCGGTACACGAGTGGTAGCGCGCTGGCCGTGAAGATCGTCTTCCCTTCCCGGGACGCCCCCATTGTATGCTGCCACAAGTCTGTATCCAACTCCCCCCATTTTGCCTCAGTGTCCCACGCCATGCGTGCCCTAAATTCCTCGTCATATTGAGCCCATGCATATCCACCCCCCGTGATCTGGGCCTTCCTGATCACATCCATGTACTTAAACAGCGCCACACACCTCTCCGGGTATTTTTCACAGTACACACTTGCATATATCAAAAAGGCCGCTGTCCAATTCTCAATTGTGAGAGGCACCTTCGGCCGCTTGGCCAATCGTACTCCTCCTCTTTGGATCCCTCTTTCGCCCGTACTTCTCTATGCAGAAGTTTGAGCATCTCGACATACTCGCACTTCCAGATCCGCTCCTTAGTAGCCAGCATTAAGTGCACGCCCAAAGGCTTGGTTACTCCCATGTAAGGCAGCCGTTTTATCTTTAACTCCTTACTCTCTAACTTGTTATCTGACTCAACTGCCGTTAGTACCACTGCATTTTTTTTGGCCTTAACACCGGCCCCTGGGCTCACTGACGCCTTACCTGCGTCCTCTGTGCCTACTCCCATGGTCTTAACATCGTCCCCTATGTTCGCTGACGCCTTACCTGCGTCTTCTGTGCCCACTCCCACATCCAAAACATACTTTCCTTTCCGCTGCATGCCCCCCCGCGCCCCCCCTTGTCCCCCCCTCCAACCCCCACTGATACCATGATGGGCCGCAATCCCCCATCCTTCTGTTTACCTGGCTCTAAGGAGGATGCCCGTCGTCCTGCAGTTCGCCTTGCCAATGGAGCCGACCATTCGTCCAACCTCAATGTCCGACCCGTGGGCTCTGCCGGGCGTCGTGACACCTGTAACATACTAGACAAAACATTACTCTGCCCCCCCACACCCTTGTCCTCAATTTCCCGTAACTCGCCCTCCTCAAGGCTGTCCTCCTCCTAATCTAGCTCTTCGTGCTCTCTGAATCCCCATGCCCTCTCAACCGGAGGTGCAGACTGCACCCTCCTAGCCCCACTTATATGCCGGTCGTCTGAGCTCCTGCTTCCTCGATGCCCCGAGGACTGTTGGGGCCCATCGGGTGTTGTGGCCGGCGAGCCCGCCCGGGGCCTACTTATGCCGGCCGCACCGTGATCCCACGCCGGTACTGGGCACGCCGCGCAAGGCTCTACCCTCCCTTCTCCTCGGCGCCTTTGAGCCGCTCCCTGCTCTGCCAAGTCTGGCGCCCGCTGTTGCTCCACCGCCTGAAAGAAAAAGGAATGGTCTGGTGTGCTGGGCCTACCTACCCTCTCTCTCCCATCCCAGCTCCTCTTCCTGCCCGCCCCCAACGTACTAGCCGCCCATGCCCGCCCTGCCATACTAAGATCCACCGCTTCCCCCGTCCACCTTTTCCTCCTCCTCGTCACTCCATTCCAAGCCCGCCGCACCCGAACACCGGCCCAACTGGGCCCAGCCCCAGCTCTCAAAGACTCCCCACCCAACCCCCGCCCCTGATTGCCCGTGCCCCTCTACCCCCAAACCCACTGACCCCCCCTGCGACAGGTACCCCTTCCGCTGACCTACCCCATCTACCCCCGCACCTCCTCATTCCAGGAGGTGAAAATATCCAGACCCTCCCAGTCCCTGCCACTCCCTTCCGACTCCAAGTCAATAGGCGAACCCTCTCCCTCATCTTCCACAGCCCAGGCACTACCTCCTCTCACTCCTGCCCCAACCTCTCCCTTCCCAGGAACAGCCTCGACGCCCCCCCAAACCCCAACCCCAACTATGGCTGCCCCCTCCTGCTCACCAGGGGTAGGCTAAGCCAGGATCTCCCTGGTCCCCCCTGTGCCTGACCTCTCTTGCCTCTTACTGCCCCCATCCTCCAACACAATTGTGGCTGCCTGTGCCTGAAGGCCTCCAACCTCTGGTGTAGCCAGGCCCTTCGACCCCTTCCTACTTTTCTTCCCGCTCTCCCGCTGCTCCACTGCCCTTACTGAACTCAGGGCCTCCGTCCCTCCCTTCCCCTGCAGCCTCTTAGAGCCTGGCGCGCTCCGCGGCGAACGGCTCCCCCGGCGGGCCCCGCCACTGCCCCTTCTCGCCGGAGCCTCTACCAGGGAAGGAGGCTCCGGTTCGATGCACACACTTGGGGCCGCTATCCTCACATAGGAGCGGCCCCGGACCTTTGGAGACCCCGCCGGGGAGACGCGAGACGCGCTCCCCCGCCGGGCCCCTCTTCTCCGTACCTCCGCTGCCACCTTCCCCCTCGCGCCATCCTGCACCACAGAGTCGCCTGAAGGGGCCACACCTTCCCCATACGCGCGGCCCCCAACACTGACCTGCCGTTTCTTCGCCTTCCGGGGGGGGGAGCAGGCCACGACGGTGGCCGCCACCCCCGCCGAGGCCTCCGGCATTAAGAGGTCAAGCCGGCCGGCCTCAGTAAGCATTCGAACCACCTCCAGCACGCGGTAATCCTCTGCCGACATAACTAAACTGTTGCACTACAAGAAACAAGGCACTACACCAGTACTACAACTACCACAGAAACTACCCAAAAACGCTAAAAACCCTAGGCTCCCAGCCACCAGGTCACCAAACCTAAAATGGTGGCTGGGAGCGCGCCAAACCCCCAGCTATATCGTTGGGCTACAAATTATGTTGGGCTACAATTGGGCTATTCCCAATGTAGCCCAACCGCTAAAATGGCCGCTATCCGGCTCACCCCTTCCCCCTCCCAATCTGCCCGGGGGGCAGACCTCACCGGGTTCGGCTGCCCCCCAAGGCCCCCTTGTTAGCATTGGGGCACTTAAGCTGCCAATGCAACTTTTTTTTCTCCAGAAAATCTTGGAACATGGGCATCCGCAAGGGGGTGTGCTTGCCGCCCACACCCCCACCTGGATTTTTCACTGGGCCTTTAAAAAAATGTTTTGGATCGTGCTGCTGTTTGGAAAGGCTCAGAGAATGAATGACGTTAAAATTATGCCCCCGGAACCCTCAAAAGAAATTCTGCAGACGCCCATGACTTAAAACTACGCTTTTCTGTATGTACAGAAAAAAAACCTAAACGCATTGTCTGGATGCCACCCCCCACCCCATGTTAAATAGCCTCCTATAATATTGACCGGTGAGCGTTGAATGCTCCCTGCATAGCACGTTACAGTTTATGGGGCGTTTGGGGATACACTCAAAACCAGCAGCAACACGGGATGTTCAGTGCTGCCATCCTTCACCGCTGCCTGTCGTGTCGGGGATGTCGACTTTCCCCGTGGGGTTTGGGAGATGCAGTGTCCCGACGAGGTGAACATTAAGACCAGCACTTTAAATGGGTAGGTAGTCACAGGTAGCACTTCTTGAATTTTGAAGGGAGAGTTCCTGCATTTCTCGTTTGGAATTCAATTCTTTTAATTGGAGAGTACTGGCACCTCAAAGTAGCACTCAGGTACTGTAGGACAATGAGCACCTGCACTTCTTGAACTCCATTTCAGCCACTGATTAAGACCCTCCGTCATGGGAGGCTGCTAGGTTCACAGCTGTGACACTGGACACTTCTTCCTGCTCCATGGACTGGACAGGAAGTGTGAGGAGGAACCTAGTTGTCCAATCATGGGGCTCCAGCTGCGCTGTGTTTCTCTGCTCTTGAACCTAGGGGATGCATAGCACCCAGGGCAGGTTATAGGTTGTGGGGAGGAGGGGGCTGCGGGCGGCAAAGGCCCCCAGACACTCACTGTTCCACCCAGGCCCCCACCTCTTTTATTGACTGAGCATTTTGTGAGACTGCCATACTTGTCCAGGTGAAGTCAACCCTTCCTGTGCACCCGTAGACAATACAGGGGTGTTTGCAGTTTTTCAGACTCCGTATGCACAATTACTCCATTCTCTTAGGCACCTTAATTTGCGGATTGGGACTAAATGTCCACAAATGTATGACTGTGTAAGCGTTCTGAACACTCCTTCTAGGCACCCATGTTTCTGCATCCACCCTTACCCTACGGATGAGAAAGATCTGTTGTAGATGAAGAATTCAGAGGAGGTAGTTTCCATCTGCCCGTCCGCAGATGGCATTTCTTTTCATCTGAGCTGAACATGGGAGCACAAAATGTTTTGTGAATCCAAAAATAGATTCTCTATTCGTTGTATATATAACTTAGCTCACTCAGTACATTTGCGCATTTTAAATCTGCACCCTCATTCAGTGGAAAGACTTAAATGTTCTTTTGTAATATCATTACATATGCACATATTGATTAGTGACGTAAGCTCATGCACCACTAGTATTTATTGATAGTATAGTTGCTCATTATAGAGTTTCATGATTTCTACAAACATTTTCGCTCATTTAGTATGAATTTCCCTCTTTTGAAGAACTGTGGATGCTTCTTGCTTTCCTCTTTATAAATACAGAAATGCAAAAATCAGAATGCAAAAAACAAACGGTACCATTATATTAGACAGCTTGAGATCTCTGTATAGCTCAACCTTCAGTTGCAGGCTGCTTAAAACCGGTAAAGGTAGGTGGTTCTAGGACATAGGCACATATCTACAGAGGAGGGAGGTGTGGGATTTCACCAGCCTTGGACAAGTGTATTCTTTTAACAATAGCACCACTTATATTCTCTTCTGGGCAGCATTTACTGCAGGGATATTCCTGCGTCTTTTCAAGCCAATCCCTTTGATAATTATTCTTTTTTACACGTTGTTGTGGTGTTTAGTCCCCTTTGGGTGAAGCCATTTTAGCGATATTACAGGATTCAGAGGATTGTTGGTGGTGAAAGTTTTACAGGTTGACCTTCTATATAGAATGACGTTGCCTCCCTGTGATCGGCGGGTTTATTTACTCCAGTTAACTAAGAAGCCACCTTGAAATGCTGCCTTTCAATAAAGATTGCATCATCAGCCATTTGTTTACAATGAATTTGGAAGAATCTTACAGGCAAAATGCCAATCTAGTTTTTAATTTATTCTATAAAAATCAGTAAATGTTATGATGATACTTATAAGTTTAGTTGCAGTAACAGTTGATTTATTTAGCATTATAGTCTCGAATTGTAATACTAGTAACAAACCTGGAACACCCCTGGCAGACGTTGAGTATTAAATGTGGATAAAAATGGCTCAGTCAAAGATCCCTTTTAAGAAGAAGCATCATGGTATATGCAAAAGCAGCCTTCACCCGAAGTATCATATCAGAGAAGTTGCTAAATGTTATGTAGCTGTTATATTTCCTATTCCAGTAAGTTACAGGACCATATGTCAAATACTCCTTGAAAAGACCACTGTTTGACCAGTGGCGGCTGGCACAGATCGGGGGTGGCAGGGCCGGGGGGGGGGGGCGTGAGAGAGTAAAGAAAAAAAATAACGTACCTCCTCACCGCGTCTCTCCATTGTCGTCAGTCCCGGAACAGGAACAGAACACCCAGAAGGCACCCAGGCTTCCCTAGGCCAATCAACGCTGCAAAGCAGCATTGTGATTGGTCTGAACGCTGTGGTTTGGCGCTCAGGCAGGGACTGGGATCCTGGGCATGTTCTCCACCCAGGCTGTAATGCAAACGTCGTGGAGAACATGCAAAGTGTGCATAACTGTTTGGCCGGCCCAAGACGGCCGGCCAAACATTCATGCACACTTACATAGTGCCACCACTCCTCCCCCTGCTCTGAGAGCAGAGCAGCCCCGCCCGCCCGCAAAGCTGCTGCAGCAGGAACAAATAAAATGATAATAACGAGTTATTATCATTTTCTTTTTCCTTTATTTGCAGTGCTGCAAAGCAGTGGGACGATGCTCCTCTACCTTAGCGGAGGAGCCGCCACTGTGTTTGACACTGAAAATCATTGTCCATTGTTACTCCTTTAACAGCCGTGTTTTGTCCCTTAATTATGGCGAGCTGACCCAGAGTTTATGATACACCAAGGTTAACAACTAATCAACTTCAGGAAAACTGTTAGCGATGTAACAGTGCGGGGGCCTGGGATTCTTTGGGCAGGCTTTTCATGGGTTAGCAAGGTAAATGCTAACTAAATGCCTATTGGACCAAACAACGGAAATACTGGGTGTTTATGGGGTGGCGCTATACAGCTGTTCACCTTGGCTTTCTTATGCTCAGATTTTTGAGGCAACTTAGAAAACACTAGGGACCTCCTTAAAGGCAGCCAGTGCTGTGTTACAGATTTCAATGGCCTGATCCAGGCCTGTGAGTTGTCCGGCCTGTACTTGCCTAATGAGTGGATCACCTATGGTGTTCCTTCCTGCGTCACTACCACTGATCCTGATCACTGAGGTGCTCTTCAGGCTAGGCTGACTTCCACGGCTCTCATCTGGACAGTCCCACTCATGTTTTACCAGAGCCAACACTGCACTGCCACCAGAGCTGCTGTAAATTAAATGAGAAGGTTCCCACTCGTGAAGTACCTGTTCTCTATGCGCTTTGGAAGCTCAGACCACGGATGCCGTGTGTGGGTGTGCCTTTGCATTAACTGTTCTGTGTATATTATTATATTTATCACATGCTAATTCACTGAGGTATATTGGCGCTAGGACAGACCAGGCAAGTAATCAGTGCAATATATAACACCCAACACAAAATGTCACTAAACCAAAAAAGTCACAAAATCATAATATATACCAATCTATGAGCTTTAAATAATTGTGGCTCATCCACTTCTGAAAGTCCACGAGGCATTGTTTTAGCCTTCCAATGTAGTCTCCTGAATTCTGATCAAATTCAAGAAACAGCTTTGTATCATAAGCATACAAAAAGTAATGAAGCAGCGGGACCTAATCAAATGTCAATGCTTATACATATAGATTATAAAGTACAGGTAAACCCTGTGGCACTCTGCAAGCACTGAACTTTCAGGCAAGCTGAATGTCTGCATAGCCACTGACTGAGACCTGTCTCTAAGAAGCAGAGCACAGTAGGGCCTGGCTCTTAAATCTAGCTGATTTAAGCTGATGTAACAGCAGTGCATGGTTAAATGTATCAAAAGCTGCTGATAGATCTACACACAGTAGCTCTCGAGATCTCATGCATTTACTCCAGTTTTATGATAGACGTGGATTAATAGAAGTAAAAATAATAGATGTAACATGTGAGTCATTGGTGGGAAAGGGTCACCTGTGGCCATGTTAGCTGAATGAGTAGATAAAGAGAGGTTTGAACGTAATTATGAGAGTCCATTGAAGTTTGAAAGGTTTGGGATGAGTAAACTAGTGGAAAAGAGCGAGATTTGGTCGACAAGAATCTGAGTGCATGCAGAGGGTGGGCGAGAAAGGAAAAGCACCACAGCTGCTGACTTTGGAAGTGGGGAACCTGGTTTGAGCTCCAGGTCGGCTCAACCGCCCGTATTTATGGCAAAATCAGTAATCTTCGCATGCCTTAAAAAAATGTATCTGGCCTTATGTAATGTAACTGGTGTTCATGTAAAGCACTCCAATGTTCCTGGTCGAGTTCGAGCTATATAAAACTGACACAAAAAAATCACAGTACATATTTCCCATTTATGCTTCAGGAAAGGTCTAGAATTAATGAGGTGTCTTAAGAACATTCTCCCCTGAGGTCTAGGTCCCAGACCTAATTGCATGTCTTAAACCGATGTCTGCAGAGTGCCCCACGTTGTCAAAACTCCTAGAAAACCCACCCTCCTTTTTAATGGCCACTGGCCAGTAGTTCACCCTTACATATAGCTCCAGCCAGCAGCATGTACCGCCGTCCGTTGGGACGTGCGCAGTGAGCTTGGCTTTAGCGCGCCTCGCAGCTAAGTAAGGGCAGGAAACTAACTAGAGAGCTTCACTCTGAAAACTGCCTTCACAAAGGTCCCTACCGTGGGCATATCTCCACCCAGTAAGGCTGCTATTTTACGATGTTTCACTATAAAGCCTCTCACACTGGCTGTTTCGCCTGATGTCTTGATCCCTCCACAAACACCGAGGTGCGCGGACCAGGGATGCTGCTATCTCCGTCCGTAGCTAATGTCTTCTCACTACCAACACAGTTAAGACTCGTGAGAACAAGAGACAAAACAGGCCACCAGTTCTGCAAAGTGAAATCGATATTGTACTTAAAAAGAGCAACTAGAGCGCGTACTGTGCACAGAGAGCGTGATCAGTCAGCATAACATTAAAATGGCGCTGATATATGTAGGTGTGCTTCATTGCCGCACAGCTGGTATGTTTGTGAGGGCGGGAAGCCCTGCACGTGCTCCCTGACACCTTTGCCAATGAGAGCGTGCCTCTGGCAGACATTGCCTCCACAGACGCCCTTGCCGTGGGAATATCCCCTCAGTAATGCCGCGGTTTCACAGTGTTCGACTCTACAAGCCATTCACTCGGGCTATTAAACCTAATGTCTTGAGCCCTTCGCAAATACACTGAAGTGCGCGGACCAGGGATGCTGATATCTCCCCAAATTGGTGTCTCCTCAGCACCGACACAGCTAAGCCCATGCGAACGGCGAAGAAAGTAGTCCACCTCTTCTGCCCAAGAAAATCAGTACTGTAGGTAATAAACAAGCATTTACAATGCAATAGGTCTCGCAATGACATTGTTTTGAGCTATTGGCATTGAAAATGTTATTATTATTTTTTTTCCCTTCTTGAAGCATTAATCAAGTAATGGCGTTGTAAATGACAATGTCTTTTACCCCCTGTTGACCCCCGCATACAGACATACATAGAAACCGCACTACAAACGGGCACACATGCATGCACACGCTGAGAAACACTATGTATTAGTGAGACAGACACACTAATACATAGAGGCACACGGGTGCACGGGTGCACCGAAGCACGTGATCACACACGCAGGCAATATAGTAATTAGTAATATATGACACAGGTTGTACCAGGCAACTGGAACTGCATCTTAAGAGACACATGTTCTCCTATAAAATCTGCAGATATTAGCACTGCATCTGTAGTTTAATAATTGTTATATGAAAATTGAAACTTCAAGTCCCAGAATCCATTGTGCTGTAAAATGTCAGTCCTGTCTGTGAGAGACCCTGAAGACATGGGGTCAGAAGGCGGGTTTGTAAAATGTATTTTCTTTCATTTTAGTACTTTGTGCACTGTTAAACCCTGCGCCACTTACAAATTCTTATTGGTCAAGCTCGTAACCAGTGGGAAGATGTTTACAACTAATCAATAGGACGCTTGCCCGATTGTACGATTGATTGATAGAACATCTGACCCTGCGCGAGCTGCTAGCGGAAACCCCAGTCCATTAACAAGTAATAAGGCCCCTTCCCACAAATAATCAATAAAACAGAGTAGTGAGCATTTCCATGCTTGGTCTAGGTACCAAATAATTGCAGAACGTATCCACATAATCTAGCACTTCCACTGATTAATTACATTGATGTCCCAGTGAGTTTGTTTGGGTTTCCCTTTTCAAACCATTCTTTTTTACTGCGACGGGTCTAGGCCTTTGCCATTCCCATCCAACTTTTAGCAAAATGTGTTTAAAGCAGCAGCTCTTCAAACATCCTGAGCTTTCCTGCAGATCTTCACAGAAGCCACTGTCTTAACCTCAGCAGCAACACAGTGCCAACCAAAATGGTGTCTTGTCATCACTGGACCATCTGCAGCCACTGCTTGTGTCAAACAAGTACGCAGAAAAGTACTCTTGCTACATTCACAACCCCCACCAGCCTTGACAATGCAATTTCCACCACAAACAGGTTCTGCTGTGACAAAGCGGCCTATGCTCCTCGAGGGCGCTCGGCTAACATGGGTGCCTGCGTGAATATCCCATTTCACACTAGGTGCTAACATGCAACATCTTTCTCACTAAACACAGACACTAGATTCTGCCACTTTCTACTACACTAAATATAAACAAAATGCACAGATAGTAGCTAGAAAAGCTTGCACAGTTTCCTTCAGATGCCAGTGAAATAAACACATGTAAACTGCAACGCTGCACTGCTGGCGAGTTGCTGACTACACTCACAGCACCTGTCAAAGGGTAATATTGTGTCTCATGGCAGGCGATTCAATTTGTGAGCTCTGCTTCCGCTTCTGTCCCCAATCTAGTGCAGTTACTGATCTTTGAAGGACTCAACCAGCTCACCCTGGCTACAGCGCAATACAAACCATTACTGGTGGAAGGGAAGGGGGCAGCAAACTGGCAGCTAAGCGAAGGCACCTTCCCCTTGCCAAGAGTGTACAATCGGCCATCTTAAAACAAGGTCACAACTCTCATGCAAAGTCCAGCAAAACATCTCCCTTACATGAGGACGGGCTCATGGACTTCACCAATTCAAGTGCATTCTCCAACTCGATGGCGCTGGCAGCTGTCATCAGCTCAACAACATCCAAACATGTGTTTGGGCCTGGTAGATACAAACAGTTCATCTGATGATAACTTTCAAGTACCACCCTGGAGATAATCTCCAGCCTTTAATAGAGCCAACACTCTGGTCTGTGCCCCCCTCAGGTGATGTCTTTACAAGGCCTTCAGGAAGCAGAGCCCACACCCAATGGACACTACTGTGGCAATGTGAAATATGAGCTCTTCGCAGACCAAATGCCCCCGCCTGCTTACACCTTCTGTTTCAACTCTTGCCAGTAGCAATGACACTTTCCGACGTCACACGTTTGGGCAGGTCAGCAGCTGTGACCACTTCACGTCAAATCTACAACTCACTTACACCAAAGTCCTCCATAAGTTCGCGATAGCACGTCACAGCGCCTTGGACTCCGGGCCATCAGTGGGTATCGAAAGCATTCAAAGCAGCGCTCGCCGGGCAGCTGTGAGCCCGACAAATCAACACAGTATCTGCCGATTCCAGCATTGGGGACTCTGCCTAATCCTCATGCAAAGAGTAGCAAACTAGTCTCTTCGCTCAATTGCTTATGCCTGCCGAGCCCTCACAACAACTGAATAAAGATTCCCCATCCGGAAATGGACATGCTAAAGATGCTCTGCGATCACCAAACTGTGTATTATGGCCCGACACCTTCACTGCAGCCACTACACTACGAGCTTCACGTTCAGCTCTACAGGGATTAACTCACAACTCCAGCCCAGATAGACAGCTGGTGACCCAGTTTTGGTGCCATTCAAATCACATGTTGCACAGACTAGGTACATGGAAGATGAGGACCAGGTCGGATTCCAAAACACATACCTGTACAGTACGAGGACTTTTATTAAATGCGTGAACTGCTTATGGGGAAGGGAGTGATCTGCTTGAGCGTTCGATGCTCGCAGAGCGTAGCTGTAAATGAAGCGGACGACATGTTAGCAAAAAAAAAAAAACGACCGCCCTTCGGAAACATGACCCGTGATTACACGCCTCCAAAGATAAGAAAGATCGTCACGACAGCCGTAAACCAAGCCATCCAGTCCGGAGGGGCCGTCCCAAAAGCCGAAAGGGCGGCAACCAAAAAAGCTCATTTCCAATGGCAGGCCACCGTTTAGCATAAACGGTGTCGCCAGCCAATGGAAATGAGGGGCGGGGCTTCAAGCCCCCTTCTGAAAGTCCTCATCCACAATATATCTCGCCGAGCGAGCAGCGCATGCGCGCTGCAACGCTAGGCGAGACCTAAAAAGAGCAACCAAAGCGCGTACTATGCACAAATACTATAATTTAAACAAACATTGGCATAGCCAATAGGTCTCGCCTTTGGGAGGGGTTATTAGTTTTGCAGAATATAAGGCTTCCTTCAGTAATCTGTTGAAAAATGCCTGATAAATGGGAAACATGCATCGAATTGTAGTAGTTGATTTTTTTAGGGTATTGTAGTTGAAGGCGTATTCATGGGAGTTTGTGTCGGTTAGTACTTACCATACACTAGTATGGATTAATAATAATGCAATTTTTTTATTAAGAAAGTAAACATACTTTTATTATACACACACTACTAAATACTATGGTGTAATTTAGAAACATTTACATTAGGCAGATGGAATTACTTTTGGTGACATTTTCAAATGTTATTTGACCCCCATTGAATTATGCCCCCCACCCAAAATCATACCCTATGGCATGGCATATATATTAACCGCAAATTTTCATGTTTTAATAGCTTTTGCTCATGAGCGTACCGGCAGACACCGGCCGAAATTAAGCCCCTGTATGGCTCTAGTGGCGCTGCCAGGAGTGCTGGGGCTGCCACTAGGCCCATTTATGAGGGTCCTACTGTGCCCCAAATACTTGTTTTGCTGCAAATTCTGGAGCAAGAAGCCGATGCTCCTCTCTGCTTTGGAGACCTTGACACTATTACTATGCCTCTGCTAAGTCATTAAATTACACTTCAACAGATAGCGGCGCGCTGCCCAACCGCCCTATGGCATGGCATATGTATTAGCCGCACATTTTCATGTTTTAATAGCTTTTGCTCATGAGTGTACCGGCAGACACCCGCTGAAATTAAGCCCCTGGATGGCTGTAGTGGCGCTGCCAGGAGTGCTGGGGCTTCTCGTTTCCCTTCGCAAGGTTAAGCAAGGGCGGGGGGAGGTATTTTGCAGCGCCCCATGCCACGACTGAACAAGCATTTCAAAGAAAAGCAGGGCGGCGCATTAAGATCAATTAGTAACCTGTGGCAGAGGCTGAAATCCATAAAATAAAACAGCAATTTGCGACTGTGACTGCAGGGGCGGGGGTCTGCTGTCCCTCGCCGGCCTCCGTACCGCCCCAGCCCTTTCAGTAGGGTTCAAACAAAATCTGCTGGTATTGCTGCTTCAGGATTCCAGTTGCAAACCTGTTGGCAGCTGTGCAAAGCCTTGTTGCATGTCTTCTTAGGTTGGGCCCCTCTAGCTGGATTTTAAACCTCCGCCGAGTGAGACACATGAAATGTGATATGCTGTTTTACACTGTTTTTAAACTGCAAGAGGTGCCACATGATTGCAGCATAATTTGGCTTTCTTTTCTGCATAAACAAGTCAACCCCGCCACATAATTTTGTCCTTTGCCGCATAATTCCAGTGGATTTAGCTAAAAAACAAATCAATAAAGCAGCATTGAACAGAATCGAGAAAGCGATGGAAAGATTAAAAGAGACATAAAGACATCCAGAGGTGGGGGGGGCAAGAAAGAGGGGGAGGACGATAAACAGAGGGAGAGAGAAAGGAGAGAGTGGAAAGCGGGAGTGAGAGGGAGGAGAGATAAAGAGAGAGAGAGAGAGAGAGGGAGGGAGAGAGAGAGAGAGGGAGGGAGAGAGAGAGAAAGAGGGGGGAGAGAGAGGGAGAGAGAGAGAAAAAGAGGAGAGATAAAGAGAGAGAGAGGGAGGGAAAGAGGGAGGGAGAGAGAGAGATAGAGAGAAATAGAGAGGAGAGAGAGAGTGAAAGAGTGAGAAAGAGAGGGAGAGACAGAGAGCGAGAGAGAGAGCGGGAGAGACAGAGATAAAGAGAGAGAGAGAAAGAGAGAGAAGAGAGACAGAGAGAGGGAGGAGAGATAAAGAGAGAGAGGGAGGGAGAGAAAGAAAGAGGGAGAGAGAGAGGAGAGAGAAAGGGAAAGAGTGAGAAAGAGAGAGAGGGGGAGAGAGAGAGCGAGAGAGAGAGAGAAAGAGAGAGCGGGAGAGACAGAGAGAAAGAGAGAGAGAGAAAGCGAGAGGAGAGAGGCAGAGAGAGAGAGAACGGGCCCTGGTGGGAGCTGCGGCCCCCGCAATATTTCTAAAGAATAACGTAATGTCATTTTAATTTTCTTCCCTATCTATAGAGTTATTTTGAGAATTTCCCTCGTTTTTTCTATTCCGGTATTTTTCGCTGGCAAATCTTTACTGTTCGTGGAGGAAGAAAGAGCTGGCGGGGATGGGTGGGGGGAGGGCGGTGAGGAGAGTAGGGGAGGGAAGTGGAGAGACCTGGAGGAAGAGGAGGATGAGAGTGAGAGAGCGTGAAAGGAAGAGAGTCGACGAGCGAGAAGCAGACAGACGGAGTGGAGATGGGGGTGAGGAGGGGTGAACACGAGAGGAGGGGACAGAGGGTGGACGCTGGGCTGAAGAGGGGGGATGGCGAGTGAGAGACTCATGAGGTGGACACTGGAGAGAGCGGGAAAGAAGGGGCGAGAGAGACTGACAGAGTGAGAAAGAAAAGATGGAACGGATTGGGGGGGGGGGCCAGACAGGAGCGATATTGAGAAAGACCTCATAACTGAGTGCCTCAGTTATACTCAGTGCGCCTCACGGTCCCACGGTTGAAGGTGCGAGGTGTGTCAGTGTCTCCCTTTCTGACCTTCTCATCCCGCCCCACATCCAGCCTCTCATCAGAGAGTCAGAGTAGGGCATTAACTCCGCATTAAAGCCTCGTGTATCACAGGCCTTGAATTTAGTGCGCACTGAAAACGCGATTCACCAAAATAACCTGTGGAGAGAAAAATGAGTAAAAATATAAATCTGTATAAATAAAAGAGAGAAAATGATTCATTGTGACGTGAACTTAGAAGAGTGCAAAAGTAGGTAATGAACGCCAGTTTAGTTAAAGAGCGTCAGAGAACAGCCAGAGCAGGAGAACAGAGTGCAATCGATACTTTGTGTGGTCGATGCTACAGAGTGCGTCGTTACAAGCAGAGTGACGAGAGGTTAAAGGTGCGGAGAGTCAGTGGGCACATCCATTTATAACAAGTAATAAACACTGTTTAAAAACATGAAAATCTGGAGCGAGCCAGTAAAAGAAGGTTTTGCACCAGAACGTTTGTAAGCTGCGTTCAGACGTGAGCGCAGAACTAAGAACGCCTTATAAAAGAAGTGAGACAAGGGCGAAGTGGGCAAAGGAGAAAGAACAGCAGTCAGTGTAAGGGAGGATGAAAGGTGGATTAAAATGCTATGAGGACAGAAGGTTCAAGACCTGCAGATTTCTGAAGGGTTTTAGGTTGATGGGGCGCACAAGCCTACTTCAGTCAAAGAAGGTCCCAGCTCTGAAGGCACCCATAGCTACGTACTCTGTCACTATCCGGAGCATCACGCTTGTGGAGCGGAGGTCTGCAGCTGACGGTCACTGAGGCTTAGTTATCCTACCCTTGAAGCCCTATCAGACCTCACTCTGCCCCCGCTCTGTATTAGAGGAGTCACTGCGGAGGAGTCAAAGAAAAGCAGGGCGGCGCGTTCAATTCAATTAGTAACATGATACAGGATACTAGGTTAAGCAAGGGCGGCAGCGTTCGGTAAGGCAATAAATTGCTTTAGCAGATAACAAGCAAAAGCACGTGACCAAGGAGGAATGCAGCTGCCAGCCTGCTCGCTCCAGAGAGCAAAACGCCATGGGAGTGAACATTTTAAGAAGAGGTGGGACATGCACCCGCCTTTGGCCAATTGCGTGCTTTCATTTATTGAAAGCCACACGCAAAGGCCAATAGAATTTGACAACCAGACGCACGAGCTTTCTGAAAGCTTTCTGAATGTCTGGAGTGATTCCAAGAGGCCCTCTCCCAGAGCAGCGCATTCGCGCTGCGCTAGGCTCGACCTAAAAAGGAACCAGAGCCCGTAATCAGTCAGCATAACATTAAAATAGCACGGGTATGTACCAGTATGGGTGGGTGTCCTTGGTTGCCATGGAGCTGGTGTCTTCCAGTAGAGCAAGAAGCCATGCTACCTAAAGCCTTCACCCAATAGAAAGTTCCCTCTCAAAAATAGCTTCCACAAACTGTCCCAGAGTTGGAATATCTTCACTCAATACGGTCACAAGATGCACTGTAAGAGCGAGGTGCACTGTGCCTGCTGTGCTTGAGGGAAGCTGGCCCTGTTGCTGCATGCAGTGCTATTACCTGCAATGTACACGTGTGTTCTCTTGTATTTGCTTTGAATACAAGTGGCGGGTGCCCTGATAGTGTCCATATGGTACCCCTTATTGTGTCTTGTTAATGCTTGACAAAACATTTTAATAGTGAAAAACGATCGGGTAGGAAGCTGGCTCTGTATATACTATACCAAAGTAAGGTATAGTGTGCGCAGAGTCATGGGGATCCCCAGAGGTATAGCAGAGGCTAAATTAGATAATCACTAACAGTTCTCTTTGTGGTATTGTGGGCGAGCAGTTAGGCTTATCAGGAGGGTGTGTTGAGCATTTATTGTATTCACTCAATCAAGGACTGATTACACACACTCAGAGACAGAATCCAGACCAATTAGATAAGTATAACAAAGGTATACTTATGTTTTATTTCTAGAACCAAGCAGGACTTGGCACAGGTAAGTGAAATATGTTTTAAAATACAAAACTTTACAAGGAAATGCAGTTGTAGTTGAAATTGCAATCGTTACAGATTTGAATTTGCTTTTAAAACAGTTTAAAATACATGGAGATTACTTTGGAATACTTTCAGATTACTTTTGGATTTCATCGACTACTCAGGGTGATATGCCTAGATATCACACCATGGATTCTACAATACAAAGGTAAGTAAGACACTTTTTGGTTCAAAACACAGTTACTTTTCTTCTATACAAAACACAGTTCAACACATTTTTAGAGGCACAAATTCGTAACATTGGTTCCTATGGGAAAAAGAGTGATAACGGATTACAGATTAGTACTCGACCTGCAAGTATGGCTTTTGGGGGTTAGAGCCAAGGTTCCCCAAGGTCCAGGTAGGCACTCAAATTGCACCACCAGCGGCACTGGGGCGGCAGGGTGCAGAATGCAGAGGCCCAATGTTAGCCAACGGGATTAGGGGGCCGTCGGTTGGGGGCTGCTCACGGGCAGGCCACTCGGTCTTGGGAGCCAAGCTCCAAGAGTTAAGGTGAGGGCAAAGGGGATCCCAGGTTGGCACCAAGTGCACACCACCAGCGGAGCAGGGGTGGCCGGGTGCAGGGTGTTTAGGAGGTGTTAAGAGCCCAAAGCAATCCTATGGAGGTTGCCGGTTTAGGATTGTGGCTGCAGGCTCGGTCCAGGAAGTCTTCCAGGAGGAACTAACAGCTGGGCAGGTAAGTTGGAGGGCTCGGGGACGTAGGTGCACCTCAGGTCCTCTTCTCCAGGATGCATGGGCACCTTTTGAAGTCAGATTTCACCTTACCGGGCCACTCGCAGTTGGAGGGGTCTGTGTGCAGAGGCTGCAGGAGACGTCAGGGAGACCTGGAGGGGCAACCCACGGTGGACTCGGATTCTGGAGTGCTGGGGGACCGGTGGGCCACTTGAACTCGGGCCGTAGTCGACTGGTGCAGTGGTGGTTCCAGGCGTCCAGTTTCTTCGTCCTCAGCAGGCTCAGAGTCGGTCTTTGGAGGTTTCGTCTTAACAGAGCTGCTGTTTGGAGGCGATCCGGTCTTTGTGGAAGGCAGTCCGTCCTTCCAGGGGTTCTGGAGGTCGCTGGCTGCAGGACAAGTCGACTTTTGGCGCAGGATCTCTGGAAACCGCAGACGGGCCGGTAGGGCTGTGGCCAAGTCAGTTCTTCTCTACAGTCTCCTCTTCTGTGCGACTTCTTCCGTCCTTCCTTTTCGCAGGTTGCAGGAATCTGAGGAGGCAGTGTTCAGGTGTTAGATTTGAAATGTTCTTATCGCGATGCTCATGCTATGTTCTGTATTAAGTTAGTATTCATGGCGCCATTTTACAAGTAACCGACATTTTGTTTTGTGATCGAAACTAAGCTTCTGTCTCGTATTGCTTGTCTCAGCAGAAAACTGCCTCCTTTTTGTAGAATCTAGCAATCGATCTTGTTTCTGTCGATGCAGACTATAACTTAAAGTTTCCCCTCTTACTCCAGCTTTGAAGGTATCCCATACTATCCCCAAACAAGCGGTACCACTATTGATTTCCCAGAATTCAACCATCCAGTCTTTCATATATTTTATATATGTGTTGTCCTTCAAAAGCCCCCTCTCAAATGTCCAACATCTCACAGGCCTTCCCAACCCAGCCATATCTAATGTTAATACTAAAGGGCTGTGATCTGACATTACCCTGGGGAGTTTTTCTATCCTGCATCGGGAAACTAAAAGCTTAGAGGCAAAAAAGTAGTCCAACCTGACTACTAATTTATGTGGGGCTGAATAAAATGTGCTACCAGGATCATCCGGCTTCAGAATATCTCAAATATCAACCAATGCGTTATTACGTACCAGGCTAGAGAGTGCTCTATATACTTTTTTCTTCCGGCCCTGATACCTATCTCCTCCTTCATCCCACAATCCTCCCAAGCCGTTAATATTAAAATCACCACACATGATAACCAAAGGAGACCAGGAAGCCAACTCTGTATCCAGGAACTCGAAGATATCAGGGTCATCTTCCGTGGACCCATATACCGAACATATAGTAAAAATCTCAGCCGACATCCCACATTCTACTAATACCCATCTGCCCCATTTATCCTCAAGTTTCCGTCTTACCGTTATATCCTTTCTTTTTGTCAGAATGGCCACCCCACGGGTTTTGGTCCCCTGCCTAGTACAAGCCAAAAGACGAAAACCTAACTGCTCCAAAAGCCTGCCTTTCATCCCCTCTATGTGTGTTTCTTGCAGACATAGAATGTCAAGCCGCATTGTTCGCAACATTATTGCGATTCGTTGTCTCTTACCAGGATCATTCAGTCCATTCACATTCATTGTAGCTATTCTCAACTCCATTTATCTGGTTTGTAAACAAGACCCTTTACAGTATCCTCACCAATCATCTTGCTGACTCTTTCTCCCAATTTTGCCAATTCCATCCTCTTGCATCCTTTGTACTGTTCCTTGTATCCGCTAACCATTCTGCTGTGCTGTGTTAAACCCCCTCCACCCTGACTATCCCTACCGCTCCCCCTGCCCAAACCCCAAACCCGCCCCCACCCCCCACCCTTCTTGATGGCAAATAGGTCACGAATGACCTATGTGTGGCAGCAGAGATCCGAAGAGGGCGGCGCGGCCGCGGCCACCCCTTCCCTGCCTTTTCATATGTCATATTGCACATATTATTCACTTATCCATATATAGACCATATCTATAATTTAAACTGATCCTTGCCTACTTATTTCTTATCAGATACTAAACAAACAAACATAATACCCTTTCGAGAATAATGTATTAGCATTAGAGCGCGAATCAGTGTGTATTAACCTAAACTACCTTACATATCCCACCACCGTTAGAGCACCACCCAAAATTAGCACCCTCTTTGTGACATTATTAAAAAAGTCAGTTTCCAACATTTAATAACAGCTCAAGAAGTACCATCTGCTCCTTTCTTAGGTAAAAGTTCGGCTAGGTAAGTTTGCGCTTTGATCTCAGAGGAAAACATGCGGACTTGGCCATTAGTGATAACCTTAAGTCGAGATGGGTATAGCAGATAAGCCTCGCTTTTTGCCTCCTGAAACGATCTTATCATTTGCCTAAGACGCCACCACCGCTCAACAGTGGCGTGGCAAAAATCAGGACGGGCGAAGAATGTGTTACCATCAAACGTGCGTTTGGCCTCTGGCTTCGCCTTATCCATAATAGCTTGCCTAAGGAGGTAGTTACCAATATATACAAGCATAGCCCTTGGGTACCCCCCCAAATCCTCTGTCCCTCTTTTTTTAAGGGTAAGTGGACAACGATGTGCTCGCTGAACCTCCGCATCCCAATTCCACTCTGCAAGTTCCGGAAATGCCCCCTTTAAAAGGGCAACCACAAATGTTCTTGCATCCCTCCATTCAACGTTTTCAACCAAGCCCAAAAGTCTGACATTATTTCTTCTCTGTTTGTTTTCAAAGTCCTCCATCTTCCATGCCAGGTCCTCGGAGATTTTTTCTTGTGTGTTCTTGAAAGTCTGCCATTCATTGGCCTGATCCTCCAACCTCCCAGTCCGATCCTCCACCTGGGTGACCCTGCTCTCAAGGCCTTCATAAAGTTTGTTTATTTTCCGGAGTGAGCCTTGCAATTTCTTTGTGGCCATTTGTGCCCTGCGAGACTCTGATCTAACTTCTCCCTGCATTTGTTTTAATGTAGTGTATATCAGTTCCATCGTAGGGGCTGGCGTAGGGCAAGTGGCAGTAGCTATAGCAGTAGTGATTGCCTTCAAACCGGTTTCCTCGTCAGAGTTAGAGTTGGGTGTCGTACCCTCTTCAGGGTATAGTTGGGAGGAGGCTGAATATCCCAAGTGAGTCTGCGAGCTGCTGCTGCACCCTCGGGGGCCGTCGGACTCCCTTTACTTTTAGATTTTGTTCTTAACCTGACTCTTGTCACTGTTGCCCTTGATGCCCTTGATGTCTTCTGCCCCAAGGAAGTCTCTCCCGAATCTGTATAATCCGTAAGATTGTCTTCGCTTGTGTGGGGGATGTCAGAGTCATCATTTAAAGAAAAAAAACATTCTCCGTCTGGTGAACCGGTAATCTTTTTCACCACTCCACCCCCCGGGTAACTAACTTGAGTTTGTTCATGGTCACTCAATTGGCCGATACATGAGCCAGTTTCTATTATTTCACTCACAGCGGGCCCAACAAGTTCAACAACGGGAGGAGAAGGAGTAGATTTAGTTATCATTTTTGCTTCATCACTACCGGACTGTGTCGTTACCTGAAGGATTTGCTGTACACCACTGTCAGGCAGGATCATGCTCTCTTCGTTCGTCTTCTCACCCCTGCAGGCTGGCCCAGGGAGTGCTTGCAGCTTTACCAGATTCGCCGTCAGTGTGAGAGCAGCTGATGGCTCTGTCAGCAGCTCTGTCGAAGCGTCCTCTGTTATTGCCGTGGCTGATGCCGGACTTCCCTCGAGCAGCACTGAGGTTTCTCGGGTAAGACTCGCGGCGTGTGTGAAGTGCTCTGCAAGTGTAAGTTGTCTGAGAGAGATACTGGATCGAGCAGTGTTAGCGTGGCCGAGGTCACCGCTATTTCGCTGCGAGACGTTGGCTCCGGCGTCCACTTGTTTCTGCGGTGCACGCCGCTGCTGCTGGCCGATGCCACGTCCCGATACTGATCCCTGTAGTTTCAGAAGCTCCCTGGGATTGTCTTTCGGATCCTTCTGGCTTTTGGGATCCTTCTGTTTACAGGTCCGGGGGGGCATTCTGATCGCAAGCGCTACGATGTGATGTATAAGCGCAATAAGCTGTTTGCCGTTTCCGATACTTCTGCGATGTATGCGTGGTGATCGGGTGATGCAGACAGCGTTCCTGCGCCTCTGTGTTCCCCCCAACTCGGGTACGTGATGGATCCTGCTGTTGACAAAGATCACTTACAGCTTGCCAGTCTGTCGCCAATATGGTCAAATGTACCGGATATGTGCTAAATGACATGACCATCCACGTTATCTGTTCATTAGCTCTCCAGGGAAGGGGAGCTCAAGGCCGCAGCTGCCACTACAACCTCTCGGCGGCCATCTTTGCCCCCCAAGATCGATTGCTAGATTCTACAAAAAGCAATAAAGTAAGAGAGGTAGAGGAGGAGCTTTGCCAGGCAATTGCCTTAGGGGTAGACCTAGACAGTATCTTGATTAGATTGGCCCTTGCTAAAGCAGAAGCACAGGACCGATTGGCAGCCAAAGTGGCCACGACCTATCTTACTAAAAGGGAGCAGTGTCATGAATTTAGCGAAAGGGTAGGGCACACTTTGGCGATTCGTATAAGGCAAAAGGAGGCTGCTGCAGAGATCAGGGAGATTGAAGATGGAAATGGGGAACTGATTAATGAGGCAGCGGGGATTCAGGAGGCATTTAGGAGTTACTACAGTAAACTGTATCATGAAGACCAGGATAAGGATCCCTTGGACACTCAAAGCTATTTAGACGAGATCATTATAGATCCGATAGATGTAATTGAAAGAGAGGCATTAGATGCCTTATTTACATCGGAGGAGATCTCTGAGGCTTTATTCAGTCTTCCATCGGGCAAAGCTGCTGGCCCCGATCAAATACCCTTAGAATTTTATAAGGTCTTTTTTGACACCATGGGGTCTCAACTTATTGAGATGATTAAGCAAGTACAGACCGGGGGCCGGGCTCCAAACTCTTGGGCAGGGGCAGACATTGTGGTCTTTCTTAAAAAGGAAACCCCTAGGCAGCCTGGGTCTTATAGACCCATCACATTGATGAATGGGGATGCAAAGATCTTCTCTAAGATTCTGGCTTCTAGGTTAGGAAAGATAGTTTCCAGAATGGTTAGCCGACTCAACACGGTTTTATTCCCGGGCGGGGGACGACGCAACATATCCGTCAGGTCATAACGCTCTTCGACGCGGCGGCAGCCTCCGGAGACCCCATGGCGGTGCTACTTATAGATGCAGAAAAGGCCTTTGATCGGGTCTCCTGGGGCTACCTCTGGGCCGCTATGAGACGGTATGGCTTAGGGGAGGGGTTTATAAGAGCGGTACAGGTTATGTACGACTCTCCATCAGCTCGACTGAAGATTGATGGAGGATATACGGCCTTACTAGATATTAGACGTGGTACCCGACAGGGTTGCCCTTGCTCCCCATTACTTTTCGCCATTTATATTGATCCTTTTATTCGGAAGATGGAGGCAAACGAGTATATTCCCCCTATGAGATTTCATGCACTTGAATGCAAAACTTTAGCATATGCAGACGATATCGCGTTAGTCACCCCAAACCCGACCATGGCTTTGAGAGCAATGGAGACAGAAGCGCAGAATTTCGGTCGGGTGTCTGGCTACGCTCTGAACAAACAAAAAACCCAAATAGTTAAGAACACGATGGTAGTTTGTGCAGATACTCGAGTGACTGACTCTGCGGTGTATTTAGGGATAGAAATCACAGCTGATCTGGGGCACATAGTGGAGAAAAATATGACACCAATAATTAACAAAGCCAGGAAAGATTTTGATAGGGTACACAATCTCCATTTATCATTAGTAGGGCGATGTAATGTTGTAAAAATGGTTTTTCTTCCTAAAGTCCTTTATCTATTTAGGGGTATCCCATTAGAGGTCGAGAAAAAGTGGTTTAGTGTATTAGAGAACTTAGTGAATTTGGGCTCACGGGAGAACTAGAAGGGCAGTAAGGTTTATGTCACTACCTAGGGAACGAGGGGGCTGGGCCATTCCGGATTTTAAACTATATTACTGGGCCACTGCTTTTCAACATATGAGGGGATTACTGGGAGTAGAGGGTATTGCGGAAGGACCCGGGGATGGTTCAATGAATCTATACACATACTTAATTGGAGAAAATGCTCAGAGCTGTTTGGTGAAATTTACTGACCCAAACTATTTTAAAAGAACATGCTTCAAGACATTGCAAGCGGCATACAAAATATGGGGAATATTTCGGAAAAAAATTGGTCTGGGTCGTCTGAATGCCTACACGAGATTATATAAAAACCCGACATTACCAGGGGAAATATTTGCAGATTCAACGATGGCAGAGTGGGAAAGATCCGGTATACAGAGAGTGGGGGACTTAATGGGACCCAGTGGAATAGTACAATTTACCGATTTACAGAAGATCTACGATATAGGTCGTAGTAATTTTTTCAAATACCTCCAAATCCGTAGCTTTTTCAGTAGTAAGACAGGGGGGAGTGCTGAATTTAGGGATAATAAAATTATTGATATCATTAGAGCAGGGGAAGACTGCACTATACGGAGGCTATATATGGAGCTATCTTCCCTGAAAACGGATGATCTTGAGAAACACGGTGGAAAATGGGCAGTTAAGCTGGATATAGAGCAATCTTCTGTAAAGGATTCTCTAGAAATGGGTCAGACACTACTATGTTCAGCCGCCCTACAAGCACAACACTACAAGACTCTATTCTCTTTGTATCACACACCGGCTAGGATTGCGCAGTGGGGGGGACAATAAGGAATTAGATGCCCACGGTGCAATAGTTCAGAAGCAGAGATTATACACATGTTTGCAACTTGTCCCCAGTTACAAAAATTAAAGAATGATATCTCAGAGTTTTTGGGCATTCACTTGGGTATCAATGTCTCTCTGACGCCAGCGTTGATATTGCTGGGAGTTATAAGTGGGGATAGGCTCAATATGAATAGGAACTTTTTGTTTGTTGCAATGTCGGTGTTGAGAATCTGTATAGCAACAGCCTGGCTTGATAGAGATCCTCCAGTCTTCCAACAGTGGCTTAATAAATTGTTATCTACTTTTAATTTGGAAAAAAATATTTATGAAAGAAAGGGGAGAAAGGGCAGGCAACGTGGCAGATGTATCTGGGGCCCTATATATAGATTAAAGGATAATGCTTAGCAGAGTAAGCTTCTTTGTAGGTGTTCTCCTTATGGTCTACTCCGGGTTATTTCTGTAAATTAACCAAAGTAATGTATGCTGCTGCAAAATGAATATAATATATGATAATAGCAATGTAAAGTGTTTCTTGAAGTAAGCTAAACCTTGTTTTTTATAAATATGTGATCTATCTGCTGTACTGTGAATGAAAAAAAAAAAGGAAAAAAAAAAAAAAAAGGAAAACTGCCTCCTGTACCTTCAGCTTGTACTTCTCAAGGCCAAGCTTCGTTGCACTAATGAATGTACTCTCTATTGTTGCATACCTCCGCTGTTAGATAGACCCGTTCCCACACCTTAGAATGGTAGGCACAGGCCGAACGGCCTTGGAGCCGAGATAGTATGTACCTAGCCCCAGGACCGTGGCTCATCCTTCTTTGCTACCTTTGTTCACTGTTGCCAGGATCGGAATTTTCCAGTCTGGGCGTGTTCTTGGGGAATTAGGAATGTTTAATATCTGACTTTATGTTGGGGGGAGTCAGTCCCTTGGCTGTCATCTCAGGAGACTGGTCAGACTGGGCTCTGCTGCAGCGCAATACTAATAAATAACTTGGTTTGTATTCTCTACTGCCTGATCAACTCTTCATTGTTTGGAAGGCAGAGAGGTGGTCGTGAGTGACCCGGGTGGCCCTAATCGGGTCACTTCCTTCATTTGGCACCCGAACAGGGACTCCACCGGGTGACCCATCCTCACCCGCGGACGGATGGGGAGGACGGGGCTGCGTCAGGTCGGACTGGCGGATCGGGGATCCCCACACGACCGAGATTAGTTCTCGCAGCTGCACCACCTGCCTGATCGTGCGGTGCCACGCCTAGCGGTCATCCCGGCTGGGGTCCTGCAAGGCGAAACCCTTGGAATTGACCGTTCGGTCCGGAGAGTCGGCAGTGGAGAATACGTTTGTTCAACCTGTGTGCACCATGTGAGTTTGCTTTGGTTCTTTGTGAATGGTGCCATTTTGAGAGATCTCTGGTGTGGTCGGAGGACCACTTTTTGATTTATGCTTTGGAGGTCTACGGACCAATTTTGGAAAGAAGGTGTCTTCGGACACTTTGCCAGGCAGAATAATGGATTTAGCTTACTCTTGAAAATGCCTGGGATTTGACTCGTTTTTTGGCTTTTGTGGTGTTGGTTCTGATTTGTAAATATGGTACAGTCTGGGGACTGGCTCTTGGTCCTTCATTGCTTGATACGGTCCGAGGACCGCCCTTTGGAAAGATATTGGTAAGTCACTCGTCAGGTACGAGTAGCGAATTTGTTTCTCTTTATTTTTGAAAATGCCCTGTTTTAGTAAATTGTGCTTTTTGGGGTGCCGTTGCTGTTCTGCTGATGCTTGATTGGAAGAGAGGCATCCTGCGCCTCCGGAAGGCACCCCGAACTATGACATGTATGTTAAACACGGCCTTGGCCCTATTATATTTAGTACGCTATGGCACAAATATACGAGGGACAATGCCGAGTTGCAGTGACCGCTAACAGGTACCTTTGATGAACAGAAATTGAACTTCCTGCAGGATAAATTGTTTGCGAGACGAAGTAGGCAATCGATGTTTGATTATCTCCAGGTATGGGAGAAGGAAGCTAAGCAAAGACGAATGAGAGCAGAGAAGGAGGTCCGGAGAAGGAAGACGCAGACAGTAACACAGAAAGCAGTAGCGTATGAGAGAGAGAGAATAGAGAAGGGTATAGAGTGTGCTGACCGGAAGTTTAGGTTGCAATGTGATAAATCCTATGTTGCTCGAGAAGAAGGTGATCCCTTTGTAGAGGATCTGTTAGATATACGACCCCCACCTCCGTATGCTCCACAGAGAGTATATCCAGCTGTCCCACAGCCCCAGCCTCCCGTCTCCCTTGCTTCTGCATGTGGCTCTTCTACTATTGACTTGGCTGCCTCGGCTGGAGCACCTCATGTTTCCTCTTCTGCTTCATCTGTCATGCCTGCAGCGACTGCAGGTCTTTCTGCTATGCCTATTGCTTTAGCCTCTTCTCTCTGCCCCTCGCTTCCACCTACAACACAGACGTTGATGTCTCTGGTTCCTGCCTCTACAACGAGTGTGTCCTCCCCACACCTCCTCTCCCCGACCTTGTTGAGTATTGGAACGCCAGTGCTTGGATTAGATGATGGGGATTGGGCGACTGCATAGGAAAGGATGGGGCGAGTATTGATTCGGTCTGACTTGGGAGATGCTGAGAAGAAGATGGTAGCTGGCCAGGCCTCCGAGTGGGCCCAGAGTCCGATTTACAGTGTGGAAGATGTGTGGGGTGTACTGAAAGAATATGAGCCGTTTGTACAGCAGCATGCTCTCAAGCACATGTCGGCTACTCTGATTGGGTTGTGGGAACAGTGCTTTAATGGTGTTGCCCCCCCAAATTATTTATGATATTCGAGACAGCGTGTATGCTGCTGGCATGGCCCCTAATGACGTTTTTAGTAATGTTTCAACGTTGATTGGATACAGAAGTAGGTTACACCAGAAGAGTCCGACTACAGTGACCCAGTTCCCAATGAGGGAAGTGCATCCTATCTTCCACCCTGAAATACCAGAGCTACGAGATGGGCAGGGCAATGTTGTCAGGCAGCGAGTAGAGGCCCGTTTCCAAGAACAGTGGGTTTATACTCCTTGGAAAAGGAGTGAGGTTTTGTCCCTTAAGACTCAGTTGCCCGACGCTAGAAAAAATCCTACTGCTTATTATAAAGAATTGACGGAGGCTGCGTCGTCGACGGTGATGACGTTGGCAGACATTGAGATGTTTTTCGGTTTGTTGGTACCAGTTGATATCTGGCGGCAGGTGCACACGCAGGACCACGTCGTGGAGTTGGGCGGCACTTGGGACGAGATCAGGGCCTGGGACAAAGAGAGGAAGCCGGGCGAGAAGCCTAAGGCTGAGATACTAGCTTTGCCGGGCCGAATTATTACTTATATGCACTCCTTGATTCCACCGAGGAGAGTGGATTGGGACAAGTTAACAGCATGTCGCCAGAAGAAAGATGAACGTGTATTTCTTTACTAGGTTTGAAGGTGTGTTTTTGGATTTCAGTGGACAGGACTTGTCGATGGAGGGAGGCATCCGATTGTTTGTTAACAGATTTGTTACGAACCTGCTTCCTGAGATCGCGACTCGGTTGCAGGCTTCGGAGAGCACTTGGACTACGTCCTCCCCATCGGTAATATTAAGTATGGCACAGTATTATGAGCATAGAGAGAACGAAGAAAGGGAGAAGGTAGAGAAGAAAAATAAGGAGCTGAAAATGAAGGTGTTGATGCAGCAGGTGTCCCGGGGGAACGGTAGAGGACGAGGCATTGGTCCGGCCCGACAGCTGCCTCGCACTAGCAGGAATACCATGCCTGTGGGGCAGAACCAGTGTGCATATTGTAAAGAGGAGGGGCACTGGCGCAGTGAGTGTCCGACGTTTTTGCAAAGGGTTGGGGTCCCCAGAGGACGAGGTTCTAGAGGACAGGGTCGTGGGGCGAGCGGCCATGGTGGAGGCCAGGTAAGTGAGGGACAGCCAGGTCAATTTGGCCAGAACTATTTTGATGATCCGCGGGGGCGACAGTACTACCATGATGACAACGATTTGGATGAAGTGACGGGACTTATTCATGGCTAGGGCAGCCAGGGGCAGGGTGAGGGACCAGTTCAGATCCCTGTGGATCAGCGCGGACCTTATGTTACTGCTGAGCTGTGGGGCTCAGCGAAGAAATTCTTGGTGGACATGGGGGCAATGAATAGCTCTGTTTCTCGTTCACTGGTCCCCGGGGCAGCCCTGTCCAGCCAAAATAATGTTTCGGTAGGCTTTTCAGGTAGACCGGTTGTGAGCCCCATCTCCGAGCCACTAGCCCTGACTATTGGTCATTTTACTGTAGTTTCGCCTTTTCTACTGACATCTAACTGTGGAGAAAATTTGATGGGTTTGGATTTGTTGAAGAAGTTACATGCAACTATTTCGTGCTCCCCAGATGGTGTCTATATGACCATAGGACCCAATGTAGTGAGTTCCAAGCAATGTTTGTCAAAGGATGAGCCCACTGAGTTCAAGAATGTGCCAACGTCATTATGGGCTACAGGTGATCCGGATGTGGGGCTATTGCAAATACCACCGGTCTCCATCAGAGTTAAGGACAAAGCTGTTTTACCTCGTATCCCTCAGTACAAAATACCGCAAGCGGGGGAGCGGGCGCTATTGCAGATTGTACAGGATCTGATTGAGTCTGTGGTTGTTGAGGAGACGACTGCGAAGTGTGTAATAGCCCTATTCTTCCTATTCTCAAGAGGGCACCATCGGGTTCCTCAGATGATCACCCAGATGTCTATCGGTTTGTGATTGACCTGCGGGAGGTGAATAAGATTGTGGTCCCTCAGTTCCCAGTGGTCCCCGACATCACTGCTCTTCTAACTATGATTCCTTCCTCTGCCAAATACTTATCTGTCATTGATTTGAAAAATGCATTCTTCAGCATTCCAATACATCCAGACAGTAGGTATTTGTTTGGATTCGCCCTCGCCGGCAGACATTTTAGATTCTGTCGGGCTCCTCAGGGCTATACTGAAAGTCCCAGCATATATAGTCAAGCTCTGAAAAGTCAATTGGACTCCCTCGCCTTCCCACAGGTAATGTATTGTTGCAGTATGTGGACGATCTTTTGATCGCTTCGGCCACTGAAGACGGTTGCAAAGATGCAACGGTTAAACTGCTGTTGCATTTGGCCCACCACGGACATAAAGTGTCCCTTTCAAAATTTTAATATTGTCGACAGGAGGTCACCTACCTAGGTCACCTACTGTCGAAGGAGGGAAGGAGACTAACACCTGAGCGTATTAATGCTGTTGTTAAAATGCCCATCCCTAAGACGCAACGGGATGTGCAAGCTTTTATAGGTATTACCTCGTATTGTCGCCATTGGATCCCTAACTATTCCCTACTAACGAAACCTCTATTGCAACTAACCACTAAAGATGTGCATGAACCCTTGCCTTGGACGCATGAATGCCAACAAGATTTTGAGCAACTAAAAATCACGCTTTGCTCTGCGCCTGTGCTTGGCACACCAGACTACCAGAAGCCGTTCGTGTTGTATGTACACGAAACGGCTGGCTGCGTGCTCTCTGTCTTAACACAAGCCTTTGGAGGTAAGCAAAGGCTGTGTGCCTATTTCTCTGCGCTTCTTGATAACGTCGCCAGAGCCCTCCTGAGCTGTCTAAGAGCGGTCGCGGCCGTGGCCCTCTCAATCCAACAATCGGCAGGGCTCGTCCTTGATACTGATTTCACAGACATGGTACCGCATGCTGTGGACACACTTTTGAACAGAACAAAGATGCAGCACCTTACCAGTGCGCGTCTGACTGGCTACGAGCTGACCCTGTTTGTACCACACATCACCATCAAAAGATGTGCCACTCTGAACCCAGCCATGTTACTACACCTCCCTTCTGAGAGTGAGGACACGGACGTGCATGATTGCATTTTCCGTACTGAGGAAGAGACGAAGGGACGGGTAGACCTGACTGATGTTCCCCTGTCCGAGCCCCAAGGGAACTATATGTCGATGGCTCCTTGTTTTAAATTACCAGATGGCACAACAACTGCGGCGTACGCCATCACTACATTATACACAGTAGTCGAAACATCACAAGTTCCTTATCGTTCGGCCCAAGCTGCAGACTTGGTTGCCCTCCTTCGAGCTTGTTAGTTGAGTGAGGGATTGACTGTCAATATTTATACAGACAGTCAGTACGTGTTCGGAGTCGCTCATAACTTTGGGCGGCTCTGGGCAGAGAGAGGATTCCTGACTTCACATGGGTTAAAAATCCAAAATGGCCCACTGATACATAGACTTTTGTCAGCCCTGGCATTTCCCAAGAAGTTAGCAATAGTGAAGTGCAGTGCCCATAAGGCAGTTACTGACGATGTGGCAAGGGGAAATGCGTTTGCAGATCAGATAGCTAAGGATAGCTAAAATGAAAAGAATGTTTGTGGCAGGTCCTGCTAGATGAGTACCCGACAATGCGATGTTTGAGAATTGATTGGAGAATGTTAAAGAAATCCAGAGTGAGGCAACAATTGAGGAGTTAGCAATATGGCAGGAGAGAACAGGACGTTTAGACGATGATGGGTGTTGGACTGACAAGTTAGAGAATCAGAGATGGATGTTACCAGATGCATATGTACTCCCTGTAGTCACCATGGCGCATGGGCCAGCCCACATTAGTGCGAAGGGAATATGTAAATTGTTAGATCCTGTATGGCAGAATGATAACATCCATAATGGTAGCTGCCCACCTGGTGAAGTAATGTATGGTGTGCATGATGCACAACCCTAGAAAAGGTACCCCTACCCCTTCTGGCAGCTTTGCACCTCCTTCCTTCCCTTTCAAGGTTCTCCAGATGGATTTCATCGAAATGGAACGAGTTAACAACATGAAATATGTGTTAGTGGTTGTCTGTGCGTTCAGTAAATGGATTGAGGCTTACCCCACTAAAGAGAATACAGCCATGGCGACGGCGAAGGTACTCTTGAAAGAGTTCTTCCCGCGCTTCGGTTTGCCCCGTTTGATTTGGAGTGACAATGGAAGCCACTTTACCTCGAAGGTTATCCAGCTGGTGTGCGATGGGTTGCCCATCAAGCAAAAGTTTCATGCAGCAAACCACCCCCAATCGGCAGGTTTAGTTGAGAAGTACAATGGTACTCTCAAACTGAAAATGGCAAAGATGAAAGAGAGCACAGGATTGCAGTGGCCAGATGCTTTACCCCTAGCGCTGTTGTCCACAAGAGCCACAGCTCACTCTAGAACAGGACTATCACCGTACGAGGTCGTGTTTGGGCGCCCGGCAAATGTTTGGGGTGTCCCGCGACCTCGTCGGTTTTCCGACATAGAATACCTCTTGCTTGTGGACTATTTATGAATTGACTAAAAATTTGCGTTCTATTCACCAACAGATTTCCGAGACCCTACCGCAAAATCCAGAGGGGCCGGGTCACAAGATACGACCCGGAGATTGGGTCCTGGTTCGCAATTTCCAGAGGAAGAGCAGCTTGGAGCCACGCTGGAAGGGGCCTCTTCAGTTCCTTCTTGCCACCAGATCAGTGGTGAAGGTCGACGGCCGGAAGAACTGGATTCACAGTACCCATTGCAAGAGGGTACCCCTGCCGTTGCCTTACGACCAATGGGTCCTGGATGGGATTGGCGACTGTGAGACAGAACAGGTGGCGCGTTTCATTCCCTTTTCGGATGCCCGCCTGACACGGGCACTGTTAGAAATGGGATTTTTGGTAGGCTACGGCGTGGGCCAAAGCCAGGCAAAAACCGCCACTCTAGTCAGGATAAGGGAGTTACACGTCTAAAATAACCCCTGCTCACCCCCTTGGTAGCTTGGCACGAGCAGCCAGGCTTATCTTAGAGGCAGTGTGTAAAGCATTTGCACATAACCAACAGTAATACAGTGTTCGCACTACAAAAGGACACCACACCGGTTTAGAAAAATATCCAATATTTTTATATAATTAAAACAAGAACAAAAACGATAAAAATCCACAATACTAAACTTAAAAGCTCACAGTTCAAAAATACGTTGATTAAAAAGAGTTCCTTGTGTGGATAGCTCCGTCCGGGCTACCACGGCGTTGTGAACACACAAATCCAAAACAGTTCTGGGTGACCGCGGGGTCGCAGGCCAGCTACGGTGTCGGGAAGACCCGCAAACAGTACTTTTCAGAAATGCAGGGCGATGGGGCCCTTGAAGTCACTCGCGTTGCAGGTCGAGCCCCTTTCTGATGGGATCAAGAGCGCTGGCGCCAACAGGCGTCGGATGCTGCGGTGCGAAGCGGTGCGGCGTGCGGTGCCCCCAGGTCGCGGTGCGAGTAGCGGCTCGATGACTGTGTCAGAGGGCGTCGTTGGTGAGACCAGGGTCGCGGTGCGAGAAGAAGGCGGTGCTCGTCACGGTGCTAGCAGGTCGCGGTGCAAGCAGCGGCGTCGTCGCGGCTGAAGCACTGTCGTCGGCTGACGAGCGGGAGTCGATGGTGCCGGCGTCGGTGGGCCAAGGCTGCGGTGTGGGATGAGGGCGGTGCTTCGTGTGACTTACGAGCGGTGCCCTCGAACCACGGTGCAAGCAGCGGTGTTGATTTCGGCGGGAAGTGGCGGCGTCAGGAAGGCCAAGGCGTCCTCGTGAAGCAGGGCGGTGCGGAGTGCGGTGCCCACAGGTCGCGGTGAATGCAGCGGCTCGGTGGCGGCGTCAACAGGCGTCGTCGGTGAGACCAGGGTCGCGGCGTTGCGGCGGTGCTCTCTGCGGTGCCAAAGCGAGGCGTGAAGCGAGGCAGTGCGGAGTGCGGTGCCCACAGGTCGCGGTGCAAGCAGCGGCTCGGTGGCGGCGTCAACAGGCGTCGTCGGTGAGACCAGGGTTGCGGCGCGGCATTGCGGCGGTGCCCTCTGCGGTGCCAAAGCTTCTGCGTGAAGCGAGGTGGTGCGGAGTGCGGTGCCCACAGGTCGCGGTGCAAGCAGCGGCTCGGTGGCGGCATCAACAGGTGTCGTCGGTGAGACCAGGTTTGCGATGCGGCGTTGTGGCGGTGCCCTCTGCGGTGCCTTCAGGACACGGAGTCGGCAGTGGCGTCGTAGACGTCGTCGAGTTGGTGTTCTTCGGGTTGCAGCACAAAACACACAGTCCCCAGTGCTGCGGGTCAAAGAACTTGAAGTCTTTGCTGTTCCTGAGACTTCGTGAACAGGGGGCAAGCTCTACCTCAAGCCCTTGGAGAGACTCACAAATTAGGTTGCAGAAAGTCCAGTCCAGGCCTTTCACTGCCCAAGACAGAAGCAGCCACTGCAGGTCAGCCCAGCAAAGCACCCAGCAAAGCAGTCGTTCCTTTTCGCAGCTTCTCCGGCTCTTCTTCTTGGCAGTCTTCTTGTTCCAGATGAGTTCTAAAGTTCAGGGGTCTGGGACCCAGCATTTATGTCCAAAAATCCTTTGATCTCTTAGGCAGAGAGGGCCTGTGCCCGGTCAGGACCAGTTCTGCCTTCTCTGGTGTGAATTCCTGGCAGGAGGTGGAGACGGCATTTGTCAGAGGCAGAGCAGGCCCTTTGAGGTGCAAGGAAATCTCCTCCCCTTCCCCCATCGTAACCCAGGTCTCTTCAGCCCTTTCCTGACCTACCTAGACCATCTGGCGCCCCTCCTGCTCCCCAGCCTTCTGTCATCCAAAACCCAGACAGGCAATCCACATTCCAGCAGAGGCACACGGGATGACTGAGCAAGAAAATACCCACTTTCTAAAAGTGGTATTTTCAAACACAGAATGTAAAAATCACCTTCACTAAAAGATGCATCTTTAGATTCTGAGTTCAGGCATACTAAATTCTATTTTCTTACCGAATTCCCTGGGCCAGTTATGTTTATAAGATGTTATAAACAAACCTCCCATTCTATCCTATGGGGAACTGGTAGCCTTGCAATAGTGAAAAACGAAATTGGCTGTAATTCACTATCAGGACATGCCACACACACCAGGGCATGACCCACCTTTCACATACACTGCACCCTGCCCACAGGGGTACCTTGGGCCTACCTGAGGGGTGTCTGACATGTAAGAAAAGGGAAGGTTAGGGACCGGCCAGTGTGTGCACTGGCCAAGTCGACATGGCAGTTACAAACTGCGCGCAGACTTCTGCAATGGCAGGTCTGAGTTACCGTTTTCAGGGCTACTCACGAGGGTGGCACAACCAGTGCTGCAGGCCCCCGAGTAGCATTTCATTCACCAGCCCTGGCACACGCAGTGCACTTTACTAGGGGCTAACAGGTAAATCAAATATCCAATCATGGAAACACCCATCCATAACACAATTTACACAGAGAGCATATGCACTTTAGCACTGATTAGCAGTGGTAAAGTGCCCAGAGTCCTAAAACCAACACAAACAAGTCAGGGAAAAATAGGAGGAAAAAGCAAAAAGTTTGGGGGTAACCCTGCAAAAAGGGCCATTTCCAACATAACCCCCTTCCAGCCTAAAGCCAGGGGAGACCAATCCATACCTCGATGGGCTTCCCTGCTTGGGGCGATAGAACAAGGAACCTGGCCCGCAACAGCAGGGTTTTCTTCCCGTTCTCCACCTTCCTGAACCTAGTTGGATCCCTCTATCCATACTCTCAGGGCCCACTATGCTGACCCATGGGGAACCCTTCTCCTCACCTGTGGACCCCATCTGCGCAGCACCTAAACTTACTTGGCTCACAGATGTGTCCCAACAGGCAGTCAGTACCCACATGGCCAACACAATGGTGTGGCCCAGTCCACCCCCGGGGTGTGACTCCTGTCCCCCTCCCAGGGGCAACTCTGTCCACCGGGACAGCCAGCCACAGTGGCCACTGACAATTGTCAGTGAGGAGAGCCAGGCCTTATGCCTTTCCGGCCACTCCAACCACTGTGGCGTCAGAGAATGGGGGGCGGTAGCCCCAGATGCCTGGCATCCTTTCTCCACTCTCCCGCCTGCCAAGTCAGGTATGGCATCCTGACACTGGCCCACCAGCCCAGGGTCTGTACCCTGCGGCTGGACAGGAGACTGGGGTTCGGCTCTCCCACACCCTCTCCTTCTCCCTGGGGCTCTGTACCCTCCCACCTGGAGCGGTACTCCCTTCCAGAATTGTCAGGGCACCTGTGGTAGTGTTGTATTCCTCTTAGGGTGTCCGTACATGGGTTTTCCTGTATCATGTCCTTATATAGGCACAATTCGCCCTGCCCTTATATAGGCATAAAATCCCAGTCCTTATTTAGGCATTAAACCGTGCACTCCAAATACAGGCATGGTCTCCGACATCCGTCCACCCTAACGTCACAACGAGTTCTTGAAGAACAGACCCTTAGGCTTCGGGAGTTTCCCTAGCACAGGACTATTGATTTCTTCAAGGACTCATCTATTATGCATGAACCGTTATACCTTGAGGGTTCATTCATGAAGTCTTCCGCTGTCCGATTCACGTCAATGCTAACATTCTGAGGTACCTCTCAGGTATAAATATACCTTCCCTAGCCCTTGTAAATAAGAGGAGACCTCGACTTCAGAGGAGCCCGTTCCCGTCCTGACGCACTGAGAAGACGCTGTCATCCCTGCACGCAGAGAGTCCAGCTTCCAGTGATCTGACTTCCCTCGCGGGGTGTTGGAGTTCGAGTCTGGCAAGAGATTCCCACCTCTCTCATTCTTAAGGTATGGAGCTGACAAGACACCTAGAGGGACTCTTGGCATACTAGGCATACTAGGCGTAACATACTCTTAGTATACCATAGTAAGGAATACTCCACCTACTTCATACCTCTCCCTACACCTAGGTTAGGTTAGGTACATTGGGGTAGAACTAGCTTAGAAACTCATCGTATGAGTACTCACATTTTTAGTCTATGTTATTTATGTAAATGAATATCTACTAAAGATCATGCAAGCGCAGTATTATTTATTTCTACTGCTTACGCTGTACATTATTTATCTTGTATACTGTCTTGTGATCGTAACGGCACATATTACTTACACGAGAAACAAGACTGTTCAATAAATCTTTTATTGAAACGCCCGTCTATTCTTTCTGTGTAACTTTGAGGAAAACTAAGCATGCACGATTGAGCTGAGTGAAACAGTTATCTATTGTTTCCACGACTCTGGGACACGTTCTGATTCTAAAGGGAAACAAAGTTGTCATGTTTTGCGGCTGCCAGAAACTACTCCCTTCTTGTTAATCAAGGAGTTTCTAGTGGCCTCTGAGCTAGCTGGCACAAGTAATTAAGTTTAATATACTCGATAGGGACATATTGACCTTAGTCCTATGTCAAACCTATAGGGTATATTATTCCAATGCGCAGAGCCTATTAGGGAAATAGGAGCTACACTACATGGCGCCCAACGGTTTGGTAAGGCGGTAATTTAACGTTAGATACTGAGTAACTCAGCCGTGCCTTTTCTCTCAGAGACCCCTACCCATATACTCCAAAAGACGCCTGGAGTGGGCAGGGTTAAGTATCCGCCACGGCTACATAGGGAAGCACCCTAAATATTAGCTGTTTGGTTTGCTCAGCGTTGAAGGATACAGTGTTCCAAAATATTGTGCACCTTATCTTTGTTTCCTTGAAACTTGTTCTACATTTTTAAAAAACAAATGTCCATAAACGGGGACGTTGCCACCGGACACGGTGGAGCTGCGGCTGACCCAGCCATAGCAGTTTTTAACTTTACAGGTTTAAATGAAACCGAGGAGGGTGTTATAGACATCCCTCCAAACTTAAGAAGAGCCATCACTCTAAAACTTATAAAACATGGCCTACCACCAAGAGGCGGTAGAGCAGTTTTCGTGATAGTGGCACACGAATACTTTCAGACAGAGGTATTCTATTCATGGGTAATATTTCCTGAATCCAATCCAGTTACAAAACTGTTTCACTTCTACAAAGAAGATGATCCACCAGAGGAATATATTCCTTTCGAGGATATTGAAATTCCACTAACATACCAGGAGCATCAGCTCTGGTTTAAAGGCGCCCTAAAACATCACAGAAATATAACCAGGCTCGGTCCACTAGGTAGACCAGGAGCAACATGGCCGATTCTAGCCGACTAAACTCCTCATTCTGAACTGGATATAATGTCAGATGAGGAACTACTTACTCAACTTACAGAGTTAATAAAAATCTACAGACAACTAGTCCAATATGTCATGCGGACTTTCACAGTCCGACCACCATTAACCATTCCAAATCAGACCCCTCAACAGGGGAATACACTAAAAATTACACCACAGACTCTATACGCAGTGATGGGTAAAATGCCCACAAAACGTGAGCAAATTCCATTCTGGATAGCTCAAAAAATTACTCAAATCGAAGCAGTATTTCCAAATACTAGCCCGTGTGAGAAACACAGAATCCTAACAATCAGTTTACCGATGGGGATCACACCACAACTGGAAGACTGTACCACTTGGGGCTCAGTCTTTGCTGCCATCTATACTAAAACACATGGTATTCCATCAATTGCAGTAATACCTGATGTCCTGAAACAAATTCAAAACGAATACGGGGCAGAGCCTGCTCTAAATTTAGGTATGAAATTACTGAAGAATTTCAACCAGGTCTCAACAATAATATTATCTAATATTAAAGGGGAGGCAGCAGCAGTGGCGATCCGCCAACGATTAAGGGAATTCGATGTTACAGAACATCAAACTGAGCTACCCAGAATAATTGAACAATCTTATGCAGAATTAGGCAGAGATAGTTTGGGTGGAAGACCAGTGAAGCCGAAACTATCTGAAAGTCCTGAAAAGGACTCTATTAAACAAACTCCTACATCTTCTAAAAAGAAGTGGGAAACTAATCAAAATAATTCAGAGAAACGTTCTCAATCCCGAGGTAGGTCTCTCAAAAGGAGCCCTCTGAAAGGAGGTATAACCTCAGGAATAGGGATAATTTGAAAAAGCCTGACAGGTATCAAGATACTGATACACATTCCTCTCGTACCTTTCAGATCTCGTCACAGACTTCGGAAAGAAGAGGACGGTCAGAACATAGAGAAGAACGCGTGAAATCGAAAGACGACAAACGCGTTCCGAAAAACAAATCAAAACCTCAATTCTCAAAGAAGAAGGTAGCAGGTCTGAAGATCAGACATGCCAAGAATACTGAGAACACAACTCAAGAACGGAGAATGGGCTCAGACAATGCTGGACAGTGCAGCAGAAATCACAATAGCTCGCCAGAACCTGAAGGAACTTCTGGAGATAGTGGACTTGAATGAGTACATTAAAGTTGAGACTGTAGACACCAGGGTTAGTACTCCACAAAAGTTATATGAAATAACACTCCGGATGGAGGGAGACATACCTAGACAGGTGAAAGCACTTTTTGGGGAAAAACTATCAAGGGGCTATGACATACTTCTAGCAGAAAAAGACTGGCCACCACAATTTGTCAGGGAGTGCCCACACGGCGAGGACATTATTATGCCTGCCTTCTCCAACCATATTCCAATTCACCTAAAATATACATATGCCAGGAAATGGGCAGTAGCCCAGGCCCCAGCATTATATAAAAATCATGTAGGATGGGACGAGGACTCACCTCACCATAAAATACATCTGAAACATGAACCAACTGCACAGAGGCAGTACCCAATAAAGCAAGAAGCTAAAAAACAGGTCAGGGAGATCTTAGATCAACTTGAATACCAAGGGGTGATTGAAACATGCACCTCCTCAATGAACAATCCTTTGTTTCCTGACTCCAAACCAGACAATACATATCGTCTAGTTTTGGATTACAGACACTTAAACACTTGTTCTAAAACATTTGCAGTACAAAATGCACATAGCACAGCATTAATGAATAACATTGTGCGTAAAAAATACAAAACCACATTAGATATCTCAAATGGTTTCTTTTGTCAAAAAATAGCACCTGAAAGCAGGTACTTAACAGCTTTCTCCATAATGGGGACCCAGCGTCAATTTTGTCGACTCCCACAAGGGTTCAAGAACAGCCCGGGTTTATTCTCAGCGAGACTAACGGAGTTGCTACAAATTTATGATAATGAGGCATTGTCATATGTCGATGACATCTATCTGACAGACGATGACCTGGACAAACACTTGAACAGGGTGAGTACCATTATATTGGGCTTCGCCTCTGAGGGCTACAAATTCAACTTCAAAAAGTCCAGAATTCCCCATCTCAATGTCCTATTTCTAGGATATGAGCTTTCAAGTGAAGGCAAGAGCTTGGCAGCTAACTTTTTAGAGAAGTGTGCGCTGCTCCAACCTCCAAAAACCCTAAAAAACTTACAATCTATCCTGGGTTTCCTAAATTTTGGAAGAACATACATTCTAAATTATGCAGAAAGGGTTAAACCTCTCTACGCATTAATCAAACCTGATTATTCAATCAAAAATTGGACACATGAACACACAGAAATCTTGCAATCACTCCAGGCTAACATGTTAGCAACAAATCACTTACAAACACGCGTAAGTCAACGCAACCTGGTGATCCGAATAATTTCGGGTCAATGCGGATTCACCTACTTAACATTTAATGAGGGTGAAAAGTACCAATTACATACAAATCTCATTTGTATACACAAGCGGAAATGCGCTTCACTTCAACTGAAAAAATTCTGACAGCAGTTCAAACCGCTGTAGCAAAAGAAAGAGCCTTAGCCCAAGGGAAACGCATTATTGTCGTGACTCCCGTACCAGCCTTAGAGGCGGTAACAAAAGCGAGCATTCCAAATGCTAAAGCTTTACATCCGAGATGGATACAATGGGTTAATTCTCTTGCTGCAACAGATGTTGAATATGTTTTTAATCCAGATTTAAAAACACAAGCGTTCCTGCAATATGAACAAGAATGTCCTCTGCCCACTGAAATTCTGCCTCTCGATCAGTACGAATTCATAATTTACACTGACGGATCCGCACAGCCCGCAACAGGGAGTAAGCAAGCTTACAGTGCAGCGTGTGCAATCGTTAAAGGTCGCATGCGAGATGGCATCTTCAGACCTATGGTCACAAAAACTCAATCACTAGGAGATTGTACAGCTCAGCGAGCTGAACTACAAGCATTCAAACTGGCACTTGAAAGTACAGATCGAGAATTCCCCACACTGATAGTGTGCGATTCCTTTTACTGTCTTCAGTCGTATAATGAATATATACAAAACTGGCTTGAAAATGGTTTCAAAGATGCGAAAGGTGGCACAATAAAGCACAAAACGCTTTGAGAACAAGTAGTTCAGTTGAAAAACGAACTACCTAAGGCTCACGTGATCCACACACTGAGTCATCAACGTGATGGCGTTCACGTTGCAGGGAATTCATTGGCTGACGAAGCCGCAAAGGGGGCTGTTCAGACGGCTTCCGTAGCTGCGATCACTCGTTCAAAAACGAAAATAGACAGTGAGATAATGTTGGCTGTCAATGCTACAAGCAAAGGCAGTGGTGCAGCGTTACCAAAAAAGTTTCCACTCAAGTACTCTTATGTAATTGATGCGAACAGCGTTCCTTTTGCTCGAATCCCTGGAGTGGGGGATAGGGTAATTCCAAACATGGAACGTAGAGCAGCTTTGATTTATGAGGCACATTTGGGGGAGGGTCTGTCACATCAAGAGATCTCCAAAACAATTTTGACATTAAAAGAGATGTACTGGTGGCCTGGAATGAATACAGAAATACACATATTCATCAATAACTGCTTAGACTGTAATTTACAACGAGAAAGCCACCAGACACCATGCTACGAATGTAGCTGCCCAGTACAGACACCATTGTTAGACAGCATAAGACTATCTATGCACAGGCGTCCTCATGGACAAGTGCAATCCCACAAATACTAAATCAAGGTTCCTATGGATATGGCCTCAGCGCTCGGCTGACGCTCGAACTGTTATAAAAGATTTGCGAGTCTTTATCGGCACATACGCAATAGGCACGCTACATTCTGACCAGGGCCCTGCGTTTAGCTCTCGTGCTTACAAAGAAGCCATGACCAGTCTGGGCGTTGCATTGCGGTACTCCTCTCCGTTTCATCCTGAGGGAAATTCTGTTGTGGAAAGGAAAAACCGGGACATAAAGCAGTCTATAACAGCTAGGGTATTAGGCTCGGGTGATGGGTGGGTCAAACATCTTTATGGGGTCCAACGCTCATTAAATAACCTGCCAAGAAGTTCTCTAGGGGGGGTCACTCCATATGAGGTCCTATTTGGGACAAGAATGTGGGTACCAGACCTTGATCACGTAGGCACAGTGGTGGAAAATAAACCGTTTGATATCAAAGATCGTTTGGGTGTTTTACAGGAACTCAATGAACTAAGATCGAAACAAAGCAACGTATTCCTGCAGCCAACCACCACTGGGGAAAAACCGGCGGTCCTAGCAAGGCCTGTCTGGATTCCAAAAGTTGGGGATCTAGTCAGAGAAAAGATTGCGGACAAGAAGGAATTTGGACCTTCTTACAGACAACCAGTACCTGTCCTAGCAGTTCAAGGAACTAGAACAGTACTTCTGCCGCCCCTTGCTGGAAAAAAGGAGAAAAGATTTGTGTCCATCGACCTCATCAAACCACAGTATGTGGCCAATACTAAATAGTAGGCCTCGTGGACTCCGACCTAGTAGCAGATGCACTCCTCCCGCTACTATCCAAGAGGTTCAGACTGAAAGACTGATAACCATCGAGAATTCAGCAGTAAGAGATGAAGGACTAAGCAACAATGCAATGGAACTCATCCCTCTTGAAAATCAAGTAACAGTTCGTCCAAATACACCTGTCTACACCAATGTAGCAAGTGATCAACTTGTTCCAGCGATTTCTACAAATCCTGATGCAATTTCAACAATTGACAGAACTGCTTCTGGCTATTTCATTAACTTTGATACGTTCTCAGAAGATCCGAGTGAACCTGAAACGACGCCAGCATCATTAACATTCAAGCAGCAAGTACAAGACTTTCTTCACTTTCTGAAAAAGACTTATCTGGTTTCCCCATTGATTGAACTCTGGATTATTTCTGGAATATTTGTTTTCCTGCTTTTGCTAGCTTTGGTTATGACTTTGAGCGTGCTTCTAAATGGCAGATACATCCATGTGAACACTGAAGGAAAAGAGGTGAACGTACTTTTGAAACCTCATAAATCTTCCCATCGTGAAACAAGAGACTTGTCAACAGTGAAGATCACAGCCGTTCCTATACAGGATGGTATAGTGTGGGACAAAACAGATTTTGATATTTTTGGCCCGACGGAACAATTGAACATTCCACATTTGTTTAAAATTTCACTAAGTGATCTCATTTCATCCAGTACCTATTCTGATGATTGGGACTTTGAGACTGTTAACGACATAATGTTTGACCTAGAAAAATCTGCTGCATTTTCTAAAAATGAATATTTAGAGGGTTCATCAGACTATGAACAGCTGTATTGCTATAACCACTATGGTCATCATTATTTGCATAAATCTGCAAACCCTAGAAATGTGTTTATGTTTAACCAATGGGAGCATTGTCCTACACCACCAAAAGGTAGTTCAAAAACATTTGCTAAAAAGTTTCCATATTTTTCAGGATACAATACATCTGATCCAGAAACGTTTTACTATAAAAACTGACTGAAAATTATGTTAACTAATACAAAACAGATTTACTCTGCAACATTTATTGCCCAACTGTCTAGACAGGGTTTCGACTTATGGAAAGACACAATAGACACAAAAACTGTCTGGGGTACTAAAGATTGGCAAGTGCAGGGGATAGAAGCTTTATTTAGAGCCTGTATCATCCCTGAACAAATAATGTTTTTGAATGAAACTGTCCAACAAACATCTTGTCTTGGACTAGCCAAGATCAAAGAGATGAAAACACCTTCTGTACCAACACCTGCAAGTGATAACAATACACAGGCAGCGGTTACAGTTGACCAAATACTACAACTCAACAGATCTAATACTGATTGGAGAAAATGGTTGATCTGGCCCACAGACACGAACAACTGTCAGGAAAGATTCCTGAACAAAACTCAGGGCTTTACTATTCATAGGCCAGACCCAAGATACGTCCAAAGACAGCATCCGGGGGTAGTAACAACATACAGTGTAGGAAAATTATGCCTCGATTGGCTGCAGAAATCTACACTACAGGATGTGAAACAACACTTATCCTTACTTAAAGAAGACGCAGACCTTAGGGAATTCTTGCTTGGACCAAGAAAACCGCGTCAAAAACGTTTCATATATGCCAGCATTTATGCTGCCTATAATGAAGCATGGAAAGTGTCACAGATGGAGGCCGCAGAACGAATATGTGAACTTGATCGTATTAATTTAGAAAAAACACTCACTGTGGTCGACAATGGGTTAACAACTTTGTCCTCCAGAATATATTCATTGGACAGCATTGTATCCTCTGCTATCGACATACTAGAACAAGATTTGGCGATGTTACAGCAAGGCCAATCTCAATTACGTTCTATTGTGTTATTAAGCTGGACGCTGCAATCTTTGCGTGCGGGCTATGAGCCTTGGCGTTTCATCAACACATCGGCTCTGTTTGCAGAATACAATCTAACTGATAAACAGATCGAACTGGCACAAAGAGGAGCAAAGTATACAGTGCTGAGCATTGAAAAACTGGAAAAGTTACCATTCACAGTGGCAGAAAAACCAGCTACAGAATGGCTTATTCATGGCAAAATCACACTACCTGTGACTACTTTTCAGTTTCAGTATTGCCTCAAACAAATGCAAGCAGGCAAATATGAAAGGTTGGGTAAGGAATACATTAAGACATCTTGGGATTTACCGTATACATATAGATGTTGGAGTGGGGATCGTGAAGTGTTTTTGAGCGGTACACACTGTAAAAGTGCACTGAGCGGTTCACTTATATGTCAGGACATTTCTTTACACGGGGCTTGCAATGGTTCTGTGGCAAATTTGTCTTGCCATCAGCAGGGTACACCAGCTGCTGTGATTAATCCAACGTTTGGACAACTTTCTAATGGGAGTTACCTCATGTTGAATGATCAGAGTTGCTGCGGCATGTTGCCAGGCATCCCATATCTAGTAACGGTCAACTCCAGGGTCACTTGCTGTATGCAAGTATTGTTTGCCCCAATAGACACAGTCAGGGAGTCGCCTTTGTGGCCTTCGCTGAACGTCTCTTTTATAAGATTTGATACTTTAAGCAGAATGAAAGCCATGCTTTTACAACAAACAGCGCCTTTGACCTCGGCCAAAGAAACCTATGATCTACAAGTAGGAAGGACTTCGGCTGAGATACAGACTTTAATACATACAAATTGCCCTATACATTTCGTGGAAATGATAGGACGTATCTTTAACATGTCTGATACAATCGGAATTGTACATGTATTTAAGAGCATCTGTTCCGGTCTGTTAGCACCTTTCCAGGCAATACTCGGAATCATCCCGAACTTTGCACATTCGGTGTTTGGTGGCATACCATTAATTCTAGCACTTGTTGCCGGAATTCTATTTCTCTTCCTGCTATTACGCAATGGCCAGTCTATTCGCAGGCATCACTCCGAGCGAAGTGGAGAAAGCTCTCCTTGAACGAAGGTGCCGTGAGCGAATAGTACAGCTTTTGGGCATGACTTGTCTACGGGAACTTAATACCACGTGGTTCCTGTCATTTAGACCAGTCTGGCAAGATTGCATCTTACCTGTTCTACGATGCCTGCTATGCGGTGAAGAATGCGTGTTAGACACCTGTCTAACATTTCCATCAGCAACGCCAACGGATATCGATACTCTGCTGGACCCGATAACGGCCCATGCTCTGTGTTGTTCCCAGAGGCTACCAATTCTGATGACGGCATTCATTGAGATCTCACAGACGCTTCCGGCTGCTGCTGAGGTACGAGATGGATCTACAGGCATACAGGTAACAACAGACGCAAACATTGCTGAGGCAACCTATGCTGAAAGCGGTGCTTCACATCTCTGTGCAATTAATCTACTACACGAGGTGTTCCAACTGAAACCAACTTCAGTGGAGGATATTTTGTCTACGGAAATAGATGATCTCATGTTTACACCAGACCCGTACACTGACTCTGATTCAACCCACAGTGTACCAGAGATGCAGTAAAATTTGGCCTTCATATTTCAAAAACTTGGAACTCTTCCCAAATTGAACTTTTTTCTATTTTTTCAAACTGAATGGCAATTCAATCTGCTTGAAATAGAACTAGTCTTATAGTACGGACTTCGCGGTACTTCCTCAGACACTTTGTCATCTTATTTGTCTAAAGAGTTCATTAATTTTCATGACATGAAATGACTTTGATTTTTTGAACAACTTATCGATCATTTTCTGTCACATTATTATTGCTTATTTCATTCAAATTGCATTTTATTTCCAAATATATGCCTGAAATGAAGAGCAATGCTTAAAATGTACAGTACCTTTTGCATTTTTGGTTTTTAAATGCTTTTTAATGCTTTTAAGAAATATTTTTAGCAATATGCGGTACTCCATTTTATGTTTAGCATATTAAATGTTTAGCATTTTATTATTATCGTACACACGAAAGTGGAGTGGGTGTTGTATTCCTCTTAGGGTGTCCGTACATGGGTTTTCCTGTATCATGTCCTTATATAGGCACAATTCGCCCTGCCCTTATATAGGCATAAAATCCCAGTCCTTATTTAGGCATTAAACCGTGCACTCCAAATACAGGCATGGTCTCCGACATCCGTCCACCCTAACGTCACAACGAGTTCTTGAAAAACAGACCCTTAGGCTTCGGGAGTTCCCCTAGCACAGGACTATTGATTTCTTCAAGGACTCATCTATTATGCATGAACCGTTATACCTTGAGGGTTCATTCATGACGTCTTCCGCTGTCCGATTCACGTCAATGCTAACATTCTGAGGTACCTCTCAGGTATAAATATACCTTCCCTAGCCCTTGTAAATAAGAGGAGACCTCGACTTCAGAGGAGCCCGTTCCTGGCCTGACGCACTGAGAAGACGCTGTCATCCCTGCACGCAGAGAGTCCAGCTTCCAGTGATCTGACTTCCCTCGCGGGGTGTTGGAGTTCGAGTCTGGCAAGAGATTCCCACCTCTCTCATTCTTAAGGTATGGAGCTGACTAGACACCTAGAGGGACTCTTGGCATACTAGGCGTAACATACTCTTAGTATACCATAGTAAGGAATACTCCACCTACTTCATACTTCTCCCTACACCTAGGTTAGGTTAGGTACATTGGGGTAGAACTAGCTTAGAAACGCATCGTATGAGTACTCACATTTTTAGTCTGTTATTTATGTAAATGAATATCTACTAAAGATCATGCTAGCGCAGTATTATTTATTTCTACTGCTTACGCTGTACATTATTTATCTTGCATACTGTCTTGTGATCGTAACAGCACATATTACTTACACGAGAAACAAGACTGTTCAATAAATCTTTTATTGAAACGCCCGTCTATTCTTTCTGTGTAACTTTGAGGAAAACTAAGCATGCACGATTGAGCTGAGTGAAACGGTTATCTATTGTTTCCACGACTCTGGGACACGTTCTGATTCTAAAGGGAAACAAAGTTGTCATGTTTTGCGGCTGCCAGAAACTACTCCCTTCTTGTTAATCAAGGAGTTTCTAGTGGCCTCTGAGCTAGCTGGCACAAATAATTAAGTTTAATATACTCGATAGGGACATATTGACCTTAGTCCTATGTCAATCCTATAGGGTATATTATTCCAATGCGCAGAGCCTATTAGGGAAATAGGAGCTACACTACAGTAGGTGTCCTGCACAATTCGCCCACCAGTTCAGGGGTGCTATCCTGCAACTGGTACACCAGCCCAGGGTCTGTACCAGGGGCTGGGGTGGGCTCTCCCACACCCGGTCCTCCCCCCTGGGGCTCTGTACCCTCCCAGCTGGAGCGGCACCCCCAGAAGACAACCTGGTAGGGGCACTGTTAGCAGTCGCCCCTTCCCCCAGGTCAGGGGGGACACCATGAACCTGGTCCTCCAACCCAGGGTCTGTACCCTCAGGCTGACCAGAGGTCTCGGGCGAGGCTCTCCTCCCCTCACCCCTCCTTCTGGGGTCCTGCACTCTCCCCCAGGAGAAGCACCCCCAGAACCAAAAACTGTCAGGACGCTGGAACCGGACCTCCTACACAGTTCTTCCACCAGTTCAGGGCCTTGACCCTGCAACTGATCCACCACCCTCGGATCTAAACCCTCAGGTTGAACCGGGGTCAGAGGCGAGGACTCCTCCCTCTGCACCCCCTTCCAGAGTTCTGTACCCTCCCACCCAGAGTGGTACCCCTAGAAGACAAACCGGTCAGGACACTGCTTACAGTCGTCCTTCCCTCCAGGTCAGGAAGGACCTGAACCTGGCCTCCCAACCCAGGGACTAAACCCTGCGGCTGAGCACCTGCCCGGCGCACCAGGACTTCCCTGGGAGCACTCATGCCCCCCCTGAGGGTAACACATGACTCATGTGTTGTGTGACAGTCTGCCTGGCACAGATCTCCCGACCCCTGTCCATCTGACAGTGCGCGAAGATCCCCCAGGAAAGAAGTGGTGCCACCATGGTCACTCCTAGGAGGCTCAGCCCTTCTGGCTGGCCCCTGACCCACTGGTCCTCCCACTGGGGAACGCATCCCCCTCTCACCCCTCCATCCGGACTTCTGCACCCTCCACTTAGGAGCGGCACCGCCAGACACCAGAACCGCTGGAGCTCTGTTTACCGACACTCCACGTTCTTCTGACAGTAGGAGATCCCCATGAACGGACAGCCTACCAGTACAGCCTAGGCTCCCCACCTGGTGTTCCCTCCTGGAACCACCCAGGCTCTGGGACCGGGTTTTGGGCACCTTGGGCCGCAGCCCATTCCCACTCCTTCTCCGCGGAGACAGGACGTGAGTCCCTACACCCTTCCCACGACACCGGGACCTATCGGGGCTACCACAAACCTTTCCCACCACCCTTGGTTGGGAAATACCTAAGTCACTTCCTTCCGGGCCACCCCCAGATGCTTCTCCAGACCCTCTGGAATCCACCACCAGGTCTGCCTCGAGGGCAAGCTCCCTGGGGTCAGAGAACTCGCCCTCCCCTGGGTGTTGGCATAGCTCTGGAAAACAGGGACTTAACATATGCTCTCCAACAATTGAATCACACAGCCCCACACAGGTGTTAACCAAACTACCCTTCACCCAACCATCCAGTGCCTCAGAAAAGTACCCCACCTCATTCTCACAAGACTGGGGAGACAGTGTCTGACTGTTGCTGTCTCTTAACCCATACTCTTCTGGCTGGTCTCCATACTCACTTACTAGGGCTTCTATCATGGGGGAACCCTTCTCCCTGCACCTCTCATCCAGAGTCAGTAGAGTGTCCCTCCCACTACCAGGAAAATGATCCCCTGTGCCAGTTCCCCAATCCACCTCATGGACACTGTGCACCACTGGAGTAACCTCACAATCCTGAACCCCCTGGTGTATGTCAACCCCCTCCTTGAAGCAGGGCCCCAAATCTGTGTGTTTGTGTACCTCCTCCTCAGTACTGGACCTAACACTTTTGCTGCCACCATCTGGGCTGGGCCTAGCCCTACTAGCTTCCCAGTCCAGCTCTCTCATTTTAAACTCATGGTCTAACATCATCCTTTTCTCCTCCATGGCTAACTTAAGCTTCTCCAGTTCCACAGCAATTCTCCTTGCTTCCCGCCTGTCCTCCAGCTCCTCTGGGGACAAACTGCTGCTGCCTGGTTTAGAGGGTGCCCCCCCTCCCAAAAGCACATCCACCCTTGGAATAGGCCTCCTTGCCAAGATCCCCAGACAGCTCACTAGCATGTCTGGCTGCTACCCAGGCCCTCAGCGCCTTTTGTAGCTCCTCTCTTCTGGTGGGGTCCCTGATTTGGATTTTGAGGTTTTTGCAGATCGCCTTCAATTCCTTTACATTGTAGGTTTCTAACCTCTCCTCCTCAAAGGCCACTTCCAAGGATGCAACAGATGATGCAATTGATTCAGGCATGATGCAGTAGCAAGTTCAAACTGGCAATATCAAAAAATAGGCCAAAAAGAAAAAGAACCAGTATGTGGCACGTAATGGTCTGCGATATGGTAGTAGTGCACACCAATCACTGTAAGTCGAGTGCAAACGCAAGTCCTATCCCACCGCTGCCACCAATGTTAGAAATGGGATTTTTGGTAGGCTAGGGCGTGGGCCAAAGCCAGGCAAAAACCGCCACTCTAGTCAGGATAAGGGAGTTACACGTCTAAAATAACCCCTGCTCACCCCCTTGGTAGCTTGGCACGAGCAGCCAGGCTTATCTTAGAGGCAGTGTGTAAAGCATTTGCACATAACCAACAGTAATACAGTGTTCGCACTACAAAGGACACCACATTGGTTTAGAAAAATATCCAATATTTTTATATAATTAAAACAAGACCAAAAACGATAAAAATCCACAATACTATACTTAAAAGTTCACAGTTCAAAAATACGTTGATTAAAAAGAGTTCCTTGTGTGGATAGCTCCGTCTGGGCTACCACGGCGTCGTGAACACACAAATCCAAAACAGTTCTGGCTGACCGCGGGGTCGCAGGCCAGCTACGGTGTTGGGAAGACCCGCAAACAGTACCTTTCAGAAATGCAGGGCGATGGGGCCCTTGAAGTCACTCGCGTTGCAGGTCGAGCCCCTTTCTGATGGGATCAAGAGCGCTGGCGCCAACAGGCGTTGGATGCTGCGGTGCGGTGCGGTGCCCCCAGGTCGCGGTGCGAGCAGTGGCTCGGTGGCGGCGTCAGAGGGCGTCGTCGGTGAGACCAGGGTCACGGTGCGAGATGAAGGCGGTGCTCGTCACGGTGCTAGCAGGTCGCGGTGCAAGCAGCAGCGGCGTTGCGGCTGAGGCGCTGTCGTCGGCTGACGAGCGGGAGTCAATGGTGCCGGCGTCGGTGGGCCAAGGCTGCGGTGTGGGATGAGGGCGGTGCTTCGTGTGACTTACGAGCGGTGCCCTCGAACCACGGTGCAAGCAGAGACATTGATTTCGGCGGGAAGTGGCGGCGTCAGGAAGGCCAAGGCGTCCTCGTGAAGCAGGGCGGTGCGGAGTGCGGTGCCCACAGGTCGCGGTGCGAGCAGCGGCTCGGTGGCGGCATCAACAGGCGTCGTCGGTGAGACCAGGGTAGCGTTGTGGCGGTGCTCTCTGCGGTGCCAAAGCGAGGCGTGAAGCGAGGCGGTGCGGAGTGCGGTGCACACAGGTCGCGGTGCAAGCAGCGGCTCGGTGGCGGCGTCAACAGGCGTCGTCGGTGAGACCAGGTTTGCGGTGCGGCGTTGTGGCGGTGCCCTCTGCGGTGCCTTCAGGACACGGAGTCGGCAGTGGCATCGTAGACGTCGTCGAGTTGGTGTTCTTCGGGTTGCAGCACAAAACACACAGTCCCCAGTGCTGCGGGTCGAAGAACTTGAAGTCTTTGCTGTTCCTGAGACTTCGTGAACAGGGGGCAAGCTCTACCTCAAGCCCTTGGAGAGACTCACAAATTAGGTTGCAGAAAGTCCAGTCCAGGCCTTTCACTGCCCAAGACAGAAGCAGCCACTGCAGTTCAGCCCAGCAAAGCACCCTGCAAAGCAGTCGTTCCTTTTCGCAGCTTCTCCGGCTCTTCTTCTTGGCAGTCTTCTTGTTCCAGATGAGTTCTAAAGTTCAGGGGTCTGGGACCCAGCATTTATGTCCAAAAATCCTTTGATCTCTTAGGCAGAGAGAGCCTGGACCAGTTCTGCCTTCTCTGGTGTGAATTCCTGGCAGGAGGTGGAGGCGGCATTTGTCAGAGGCAGAGCAGGCCCTTTGAGGTGCAAGGAAATCTTCTCCCCCTTCCCCCATCGTAACCCAGGTCTCTTCAGCCCTTTCCTGACCTACCTAGACCATCTGGCGCCCCTCCTGCTCCCCCAGCCTTCTGTCATCCAAAACCCAGACAGGCAATCCACATTCCAGCAGAGGCACACGGGATGACTGAGCAAGAAAATACCCACTTTCTAAAAGTGGTATTTTCAAACTGTTAGAACTGGGGGTCTCTAGTTGGCAATGGTATACACCTTTGTCCAAATAGGGACCCTTGCTTCTAAGTCAGGGAAAGGGGATTACACACCTGGATAACCCCTGCTCACCCCCTTGGTAGCTTGGCACGAGCAGGCAGGCTTATCTAAGAGGCAGTGTGTTAAGCATTTGTGAACACATACAGTAATACAGTGAAAACACTACAGATGGACACCACACAGGTTTTATAAAAATAAGTATTCTTTATATAGACTTATCACAAGACCACAAACGACAAAAATCCACAATACTGTACTCAAAATACTCTTAAAAGATGGTGAAGTTACTTAGTTCAAGTTGATGATAAATGCGACACAGTTCTCACAAACAGTACCTGGATGCGTAACGCAAAATAAACAAAAGGTTCGCAGGGAAGGAGATGCGTCGGTTTCCGTACTTCGGGGGATGCGATGCGTCGCGCCTCAATGCTTGCGCAGAGTAGGGGATGCGTCCGTTCCTTACCGGAGGGGAGTAGATGCGTTGATTCTCGTGCTGCGTTCCGGTTGCGATGCGCAAGACGGCGCCGCGATGCGACACTCAGGTTGTGATGCGATCAGATGGCGCCCTTGATGCGACGATGTGAAGACGATGCGTGCACGCCGAAGGCCGTGCGGCGAACTATGTACCTTTGGAGCCGCGACACGCCCTGCGACACGCCCTGCGACACGCTTCTCCGGTGATGCGACGGCGACCCTTGCGGTGGCGACACGCTTCTCCGGTGATGCGACACTCAGCGGCTGTTGATGAAGACACGCTTCTCTGGTGATGCAGCGGCAGCCTCTGCGGCGGCGACACACTTCTCCGGCGATGCGACGGCAACAGCTACGATGGCGACACGCTTCTTCTCGTTGCGTCGCGCTTCCAGCTCCCAGCGACACGCAGGTCTCAGCAGACAGAATCCCCAGCAAGGGAATTCAGGAGGGAGCTGGTGGTGAAGTCTTTTGGCCCTGAGACTTCAGCAGGAGGCAAGCACAAATTCAAGCCCTTGGAGTAATTTTCTGCAAGATGATGAAAGTTCTTTAAAAGTTCCTTCTCCTTTCCTTGGCAATGAAGAAACCACTGCAGGCCAACCCAGCAAACAGCACACTTGGCAGAGGGGCAGTCCAACTCCTGCAGCTTCCTTGGTTCTTCTCCTTGGCAAAAGGGTCGTCTTGTTGTTCCAGAAGTGATCTAAAGTTCTTGGGTCTGGGTCCCAATATTTATACTACTTTTCTCTTTGTTCTCTGAAGGCAGAGAGGCCTTTGCCTAGTCAAAACCAGTTCTGGTCAGTCTTGGAGCACTTTGTTGACAAGACTCCTTCTTTCCTTTCACAGTGTAGGCCAGGGACATCAGACACACCACAGGAGGTGGAGCCAGCATTGTGGAGGGAAGGCACAGCCCTATTCAGGTCCCAGGTGCAACTCCTCCCTCCCATCTGCATGCAGATCTCTCTATTCAGCCCTGTGCTGACTCACCCTGTCTCCTGGCAGCCCCCAGCCCCTGTCACTCAAACTCCAGACAAGGAATACACAACCTAGCAGAGGCAGGCTTGGATAGTTAGGCAAGAAAATACCCACTTTCTAAAAGTGGTATTTTCAAACACAGAATGTTAAAACCAACTTCACTAAAAGATGTATTTTATCATTCTGAGTTCAGGCATACTAAACTCGAATTTCTACCTGGTTCCCTGAGTCAGTTAGGATTATAAGATGTAATAATCTAACTGCCCATTCTGGCCTATGGGGAACAGGTAGCCTTGCAATAGTGAAAAACGAAAATGGCTGTAATTCACTATTAGGACATGCCACACACATCAGGGCAGGTCTTACCTTTTACTTACAATGCACCCTGCCCTAGGGCCTACCTTAGGGGTGACTAATATGCAGAAAACGGAAGGTTTAGGGACTGGTAAGTGGGTGCACTTACCAAGTCGACATGGCAGTCAGACTGCACACAGGCTCTGCAATGGCAGGCCTGAGACACACTTTACAAGCTGCTCCTGTGGGTGGCACAACCAGTGCTGCAAGCCCACCAGCAGCATTTGATTTACAAGCCCTGGGCACACCTGGTGCACTATACTAGAGTCTGACAAGTAAATCAAATGATCCAATCATGGAGTCACTAATCAATGCATCAATTTAACATAGGGAGCACTTGCACTGTGGCACTGAATAGCAGTGGCACAGTGCCCAAAGCATCTAAAACCAGCAAACAGATCAAAAACAGAGGAGGCAATCAGAAAAAAATGGAAGGGAGACTCACGCCAATGATACCAGGTCTAACACAAACACAGAATGTAAAAATCACCTTCACTAAAAGATGCATCTTTAGATTCTGAGTTCAGGCATACTAAATTCTATTTTCTTACCGAATTCCCTGGGCCAGTTATGTTTATAAGATGTTATAAACAAACCTCCCATTCTATCCTCTGGGGAACTGGTAGCCTTGCAATAGTGAAAAACGAAATTGGCTGTAATTCACTATCAGGACATGCCACACACACCAGGGCATGCCCCACCTTTCACATACACTGCACCCTGCCCACAGGGGTACCTTGGGCCTACCTGAGGGGTGTCTGACATGTAAGAAAAGGGAAGGTTAGGGACCGCCAGTGTGTGCACTGGCCAAGTCGACATGGCAGTTACAAACTGCGCGCAGACTTCTGCAATGGCAGGTCTGAGTTACCGTTTTCAGGGCTACTCACGAGGGTGGCACAACCAGTGCTGCAGGCCCCCGAGTAGCATTTGATTCACCAGCCCTGGCACACGCAGTGCACTTTACTAGGGGCTAACAGGTAAATCAAATATCCAATCATGGAAACACCCATCCATAACACAATTTACACAGAGAGCATATGCACTTTAGCACTGATTAGCAGTGGTAAAGTGCCCAGAGTCCTAAAACCAACACAAACAGGTCAGGGAAAAATAGTAGGAAAAAGCAAAATGTTTGGGGATAACCCTGCAATAAGGGCCATTTCCAACAGGCACCAACTGAGGAAGAGAGCCACGCGGTACTGAATGAATTAAGGCCATCCAGGAGCCCCAGCTTGTTGGTCCAGCAGTGATTGAGCCCCGACCCATTGAACCCCAATCTGCCGGCTCGTCTGTGTTTGAGCCTCTGCCCCTTGGTCCCCTAGAGCCTGACCCCCTTTTTCCTGACCCCTCTGTGCCTGGAGTGTTGAGGTACAACTTGTGCTCCCACCGGAGGAACAGTGCACTAAAGGAAAAGTCAGATTAGTAGGGATGGACTGCATTGATGAAGAATAGGGCGAACGTACCCTGTCCGTGGTACCAACGGTAGCTTAGGGAGAGGGAGATTGGTGCATTGTTCGGACAGTGAACGATCAGGGCAAACAGACTCTGGTTCCAAAGAAGGGAATACCTTGCCCTGCAACGTGGGATCTGAGCTAGGCGAACAGCTCCACCGCCGGTGTTCAACAACGCCTAAGCTTGACGAACAATAGGGGTCCACCAGCGGGACCCAGATGGACGCTGGGAACACTGTCCCATTTTCTTGCTTTATCCCCATTTGGGTCCAAGTGTAAGTCTTTTCCTCTGGTTAAGAAAATGTACCCCTTTGGTCGCCCCATTCAGGAGGAAGAACAGCCCTTTGCAGCTCTGCGTTCTGAACAGAATGGGCCTGTTTGGTCCTCTTGGTCTGTTAAAAGCAAAATTGTCTTTGTAACTGTTATCCTGATCTCTCTAATAATAGTCCTTGGGATAGCACATTTCTTGAGGAAAAATATCCTGTGCATTCTCCGATTGGTACTACACCTGTTCCCCCTGAACATATCTTTGTTACTTTGGCCCCTCACAAAAAGCAGCACCGAAAGTCCTATAAAGATAATGCGTTTATTCAGACGCTGCATCAAACGCACACTGCCTATAATACGACAAAATGTTGGGTATGTGGGTTGTTACCCTCAGTGACTCATAGAAGTGAGAACTTGTTGTCCATGCCTTTGTCATATGTCAGTAGCTATGAAGGGTGGTTTGCATTGCTTAGTATGGTACGTTCATTTCCCCGGGCTGACACATTAGAGCGAAAGAGTACTAGTTCTCGCACCCTAACACAAACTGTACGTTTTCAGCATAGAGCACCCCCTGGTGCTCCCACAGGCAGAGAGCAGTTTGGCAGTATGTTCCTGAGCTCTTGTATGCATGCATACAAGGGAGTAAGACAGGGAAATTGGTCCCAAGTGGAAATGGATAATTTCCTGCAGTTCAACACATCAGAATACTACCAGTCCTTCCAGGCCCGTAGTGTTACTGAAGATAAGCCGATACCCCTGTCAGTGGTTAATGTTACAGCTACCTTCTGTGTCCAGGGGGCAGGGAAAATAGAGGTGGGTAGAGTAGGTGCAACACCACTTATAATTTAAGAGCAACAGATAGTCCGCCCCTGATACTGCCACCTAATGTCTACTTTGTTTGTGGATCCCATGGTTATGTATGGCTTCTTGAGGGGTGGTCAGGAAGGTGTTATCTTTCTTACCTCTTACCCCCAGTATATATAGCCCCTCCCAATTACCATAAAGACCATCGCTTAGAGTGCAGAAATGCCCATGCGTTCCGGTTTAAGAGAATGATTAGTACAGACGACATAGATCAGACGGACACCACTTTGCAGCAGTTCACAGATACTATGAAGGGTATTATACCTTTCTGGGGCCCTATGGCCAATAGCCTTAACATTCGGCGGCTCACCAGGGTGGTGGAAGGAGTTATTAACACCACTGCAGGGATTTTGACTAATATCACAGTAGAGGTCCAGGCTACGAGACTTGTTGTCCTTCAGAACAGGATGGTGTTAGACGTCATCCTTGCTGACCGGGGTGGGGCCTGCCGCGTCATCGCAGTAGCTGCTGTGTATACATACCGGACCACGCCCGACTGTGTATGCTGCTATACAGAAGCTTCATAAGCTTGCCTCTGACATACATCAGGAAAATGGCACATGGTCTTTCACGGGGTGGTTTTGGGGCCTGTTTACCCATTGGGGTTGGAAGATTATTATTTTCCTGGTTGCCATAGACGGTATCATTTTAGCCTGTTGTCTGTGCATACACTGCCTCCCTGCCTGTTGTGCCTGCTGTGTATCAATGTTGACACCACGCCCCAAGCCCCCGGAACATGATTCCAAGAACAGGGTCATGATGATGCAGGACATCCAAGATTTAATGTGCATAGATGAAGGCATTTTTTAATATTGATAATGTGTATCTAGTCTTATAAAGTATTTAGTTCTGATTGGTAGTTCATAAGCTAGCAACTGTTGCCTCCGACTGAAAGTTCTTCCTATCTTTAGAATTGTAAAGACCCTTACCTGATGGCACCAATAAAATTTAGCATGAATGCTAAAAGGAGGGTCTGTTAGATTTAAAATGTTCTTATCGCGATGCTCCATGCTATGTTCTGTATTATGTTAGCATTCATGTACAAGTAACCGACATTTTGTTTTGTGATCGAAACTAAGCTTCTGTCTCATATTGCTTGTCTCAGCAGAAAACTGCCTCCTGTACCTTCAGCTTGTACTTCTCAAGGCCGAGCTTCGCTGCACTAATGAATGTACTCTCTATTGTTGCATACCTCCGCTGTTAGATAGACCCATTCCCACACCTTAGAATGGTAGGCACAGGCCGAACGGCCTTGGAGCCGAGATAGTATGTACCCAGCCCCAGGACCGTGGCTCATCCTTCTTTGCTACCTTTGTTCACTGTTGCCTGGATCAGAATTTTCCAGTCTGGACGTGTTCTTGGGGAATTGGGACTGTATAATATCTGACTTTATGTTGGGGGGAGTCAGTCCCTCGGCCGTCATCTCAGGAGACTGGTCAGACTGGGCTCCGCTGCAGGGCAATACTAATAAATAACTTGGTTTGTATTCTCTACTGCCTGATCGACTCTTCATTGTTTGGAAGGCACAGAGGTGGTCGTGAGTGACCCAGGTGGCCCTAATCGGGTCACTTCCTTCACAGGGTTGTCCCTAAATTCAAAATTTAGGGGCGTTTACAGGGGTGTGCAGGTCGGGACCAATAGGTCCCTTCCTTGGGGTAAGTACACCCCTTAATATGCCACCCTCCAGTGGGAGGGGGCATGAGCCTCTCTCTAATTGGCTGGTTCCCCTCATCTTCAAGATGGAGGGGACTGAGATGTGTGCTTCACCTCGCCTCCCCCACCTGAGAGGTGAAGTTGGCAAAGGTGGGCACACCTCTCCTCCTAACTTTGTTTTCCTGCCGATTCTCCTGCTCAAAGTGGAGGTCAGAACCGGTGGGAGCCAGTTTCTGGAGGCAGCAAAAGGCAGGGACAGCTTACAAAGGTGGCAGGCCTTTGAAGCTTCCCCTTCATGGACCCAGCCCATCCTGGGGGAGGAGGCATGACACCTCTTCCCCAGATGGGCTTTGTTTCTGGACCCAGAGAGCGGAGGCCCTCTACCCATTGGTCCAGAAACCTGTTGATGGTGGCAAATGGCAGGCAGCCATTCAGGAACCACACCAGGGCTGGTCGTTTTTCAGGGGAAATCTCTAAGATGCCCTCTGAGTGCATTTTACATTAAATCCCACTCTGGCATTAGTGTGGGTTTAATGAGCTGAGACGTTTGCTACCAAACTTCCCAGGTTTCAGTAAAGCCATTATGGAGCTTTGGAGTTCGTAATGACCAACTCCCAGAGCATATATTCTTTATGGCTTTACTGCACTTACATTGTCTAAGAATGGACGTAGACACTGTAGGTGTAGTGCTCATGCAACTGTCCCCTCACCTGGGGCCTAGTGCACCCTGCTAAAGAGGTGACTTACCTAGTTCCTATGCAGTGGGTTGCAGGCATGGCACACAGGGATGCGTTCCATGTCGCATCTTCACTTTTCTTTGCACCAAAACACGCAGCCTGCAATGGCAGTGTGTGGGTGTTAAGATGCAGGGTCTCTAAGGGTGGCACAATAGGTGCAGCAGCCCTTAGAGGTGTGCCCTTGGTACCCATGATACCTTTTACAAGGGGCTTACCTGTGGCCAGAGATGTGCCAATTGTGGGTACAAGGTACAGTTTTAGGAAAGAACACAGGCCCCGGGAACCTCATTGGCAGGGACCCAGGGCACATCAAGTCAAATTGCATCAAATGTCAGGCAAAAAGTGTGGGAGGGGGGGGGGTTACTGCAACAGAAACCCACTTTCCTACAGATTGGCATTGTCAAAGGGTTGTTCCAGGGAGATTTATTGCCCGATTCAAATTGACATTTAAATCATCTTGGGGTGGTAAAGTAGCTGCAGCTTGTTAAATATTGCTAGAATGAGTCAATACTGCTTAAACGGCACAGACCCCAATCCCATCAAGAAGTTAACCTCATCTGATTATTTTAAAGGAGAATAAGAAGCTATTACCATATATATATTTTACCCTTCTTTAAAACCCCTAGTTCCACAATAGTAGTTTGTTGCTCTGCTTTGTGCAGTTCAAATGTGCTTATGTGAGAATTCTAAATACAAAGCCATATTAAAGTTAATTATTTGCACTATCCTATTCTATTCTAGCCACTTATAAAGTGCATGGCTACCCAGTGGGCCTCCCAACACTGAAACAACAGTACAGGCCCTAATTCAACCAAATTTAGACAAATAGCCAGGTTTTCAACAACTTCCTGAAACTCAGTTCATCTTCCGTCTTGAAAATCCTAATAGGCAAGGAATTCTATTGTTGAGGAACAAGATAGGCAAAGAAGCGACCACCACGTTTACCTTTCTGATCTTTAGGGGTCACCATGCGAAATAGTCACAGATCTCAAGATCGTTGTAGGTGTATAGGGTTGTATCAAGTGATGTAACAGCAGAGGGCCCTTTTTGTGATACTCTTGATGGGCCATTGTCACGAGGTGCCCAACGGACCCCCACTTGAGGAACATGATGTCGAGCTGTTCCCCCCCTTACATCTCTCCTCTCCTCTGTTTTCAGTCCCCTCCGGAATCCTTTGCGAAAAGCCTGCACGGCTCCTTTAAGGATCTGTCTCTTCGGGACTCTGCTTCCGCCCATGTGATCTGGTCACATGCTCCAATGAACGCCGGTCTCACGACGGAAGGGCGTTTGGATTGGGACTGCCTCGGCCCAGAGAAGCCCAAGACGCCAGACTCTGAGGAGAACCAGAGGAACAACCCAGAGCCAGGACCGCCGACAGAGAAGAAACCGTCTCGCTCCTGAGGGCGGAATCCCGGACTCCAGCGGTGACGAATCCAGAGCCTCCTACACCTGAAGAAAAGAGGGAGCAGGACCCCATCCTGCACCGCGAATTGGCCAGCCACGTTCCTGGAGGAGCGTGGCTCTCGAAGGTACGTACGCGCCTCAGAGGGTTTCTGGGGAAGGGAAGCGGGGACTGATAACCCGTTTCGGGAGAAGACGGGAGGGGAGGTACACGAGGCAGACTGATCCTTAGCTATTGCTGCGCGTCAGGAGCACTCCAATATTACGGGGCGACGCATGCCGCATACACTGGTGATGGACAACGGGTGTCATTACTCCCCACTCCTTATCCCTTGCATTTTTGGTCCGACCGGACAGCGCTCTTAAAGAGGTTTTCTGTTCTTTCCTTTTATGTCTGAGGAACGCCTGCCATCCACGGATCCAGGGAAGGGCTCATCCTGCAGGAGGCAACGTGCGACGACTAAGACCCCAGGACTGAAAGCCACAAACTAACTGTCATTACCTACAATAAATACCCTAAACCCACCTCTGTTCTCAGTATTGCTTTAACCCAGGCCCACAGCCATGCAGAGAGCTTTAAATTAAATCCTCCGTTTGACTGGTAGCCAGTGCAGAGAGGCCAGGGAATTCGTGACGGAGTGATGCTTCAGGATCCCCAAAAGATCCTTTTGATACAAACGTCCATGCAAGGTTTTTATATGTTTACAGAAAAGGCCCACTTAGCTGAAACATTGCTATTAACAAGTCTAATAGTACTCAATTTCTCATAAATACGTCTCCCCACAGATTCCTCACCTTTATTTATTTCCAGTGAGCAGGGGAACATGCCCCTTTCCCCCTCAAACTGTAAGTTTAAGCACTGTAGGGACTATGGCAAGCATATGTTTTTAACAGATCCCCACAAGGTGTGTGTCTCATGTTTGGGTGCAAGAAGTGTGCCCTAATGCACTCAAATGCGATCCAGGAATGCAAAGCCAAGCTGTACATTTTTGAACATAAGAGTTAGCTGTGTAAGGCCCTCTCGAAGTCAAGAATGCAGACCTGTTCCTGTCCTTGGGGCCTTTTCTGCTACAGGTTGTCTTCTTGGTCCTTGTCTTTGGGTAAGTACAAGTCCCTAAAGAAGCACAAGAAGTCCAAGCAGGTCTCGCCTCTCTCTCTGGAAGTCATCAGGATGTCAAGGTGCCCCTCAGTTTTGCTCCCTCACCAAGGAATCAATTCAGCAGAAGATTGCAATTCGCCCTGAATTTTCGGGGCTGTCTATACTGCCACAACAGATTGAGACGATTAAGGAGGCCATGTTTCTAATCTTCACCACCCCGCTGGCTCCCTCTGGCATGCCTTCAGACCTCACTGGTCCACAGAGTCATCCAGTGAGATTACTGCTGGAAGGTCTGCCTTCAGCACAGTCTGTGCCTCTTGCACCCTTCTTAGGTTCACCTCAGACTTTGGAGCCGACTCTACTGCCAGCACCACGATTCAAGACCATTCCTACCATGTCAACACCGTGAAGAGGACGCTGAACCCATTGTCCTGTCTGACTCCGAATTGAATCCGTCTCGTCCTTGGCCGAAGTTACGTCCCAGTACAGTTCCAACTTACCTGGCCCCATTGCACTCTGATAAGACAGTGCCTTTGCCTAGGGTCCACCCTCCAATGCCTCATCAACTTTTCCGTCGGACTCTGACCAGTCAGCCGGCCTTTGGTGATATGGGGATGAATTTTCCCCAAAATATGATGATGACAATTTTTATCTGGACCTCCCAGAGGTCAGTGGACTGAACTCTTCCCTTGTTACAGGGCTGGGTTCTCCCCCTGGCCTTCCATGGAGGGGTCGCCTCATTTGCCTTATTCATCAGGCCAGCAGCTGAAGCTCTAGATTTGCAGTTGCCTGCTGTTGAAGTGAAAACTAACGCCATCACAGACATTTATCTGAAAAAGACAATTAGTTATAGATTCCTTACCTTGTGAATTACCCCCAGGCGTCAGACTGGATCCGGAGAATTTTTCGTCAACAGTACCCCTGCACGTCGAAAGGTGGCGTCGGTCGGCTCCGCGTTCGGCGTCGTGGTCGCCGGGATGACGTCGCGGCAGCTACTTAGACGCCGCCCTCGCGCGCTGACATCAGTTCTTTTTTTTCCGCGCCAGCCAGTGCAGAACCAGAGAGAGCGTACCTCCAGTCACTTTTTGACTGACTTTTTTGAGCCACTTTTGTCGACACCGTTTTGAGTCCTCGACTCCTGGTGCGCGTAGGGATGCCCGGTTTCAAGGCTTGCGGCTCATGCCGACGGTTGATGTCGGTGATGGATCCGCACCGCATGTGCATGTTTTGCCTGGAACACGACCACGACTCCAAGTCGTGTTCCGACTGCCGGACCATGAATTCGAAGTCTTTGCAGGAGCGGTCCCGAAAGCTTCTCAAGGCCCCGCAGTCCGCTCCGCGCCATTCAAGTTCCCGTCGCGCGGGAGGTCGAGGGACCGGTCGCGGAGCCACCACCACCAGTCCTCTTTGAAGTCTTCGCACTCCTCAGGTAAGTCAAAGCACAAGAAGAAGTCAAAGAAGCATCGTCGCTCTTCGACTTCTCCCCGTCCGTCGGCTGACGCGACGAGGGATGCGGGTGGTGCCCCTCCCGCGGCTCCGCGTGCGGAGCCTGAAGGGTCGACTCTGAGTTTCCTTCCCATTCCGGGACCCGGAGCGACCCCTGCCCAGCTTCGGAGTTTCTACGAAGCGATGCATGCCATCTTTGGGCAGCCCGACTCCGCCTGTGCACCTTCGGGCCCCACGGGCTCGGCTGGGGGCCCTGGGCCTTCGATGCCGGCGGCTTCGTCCCCGGCTTCGCATGGTCCCCTTGGATCCAGGCCTGGATCCGGATCGGCGGCGGTCGACCTCATAACACCTCCACCTGCACCGATTCCACTGGCACCACGTCCGCAGCCGACGCCGGTTGTGTCCCCAGCCAGCGGCGACCCCGGCCTCCACCCCGACGTAGACACAGAGCCGGACCGACGTCGACCGACGCCAGATCCGGCGCCGACGAGTACTTTTGTGCCCCTGTTCTATCCTGTTTCTTTCAGGCCAGATTGGCAACCAGAGGAGGGTGAGGCGGACTGGGAGGGGTCTGGAGACCCTTTAACTGACCAGTTGGGGTATGATCCGGACTGGAGAGAGGAGTTGGGGGAAGCCGGTGGTCTGGATACCTCCCCAGACCTTGGCATGTTGTCTCCTCCTACCGTGGCTCCGGAGGAGGGAGCTTCCTACGCATTGGTGTTGCGTAGGGCGGCCGAGGCTCTCAACCTCGAGCTACCTACGGTGGCAGTCAGGACTAACCTCCTGACAGAGGTGCTTCAACCGGCAGCGAGCTCTTCGGAGCCCCTGCTGCCATTCAGTGAAGCCTTAACTGACATCCTTTTGGGCACCCGGTCCAGGCCCAACACAGGGGCTCCTGTGGATAGGATTATTACCCGACGCCACCGTCCGGCCCCGGGCGACCCCACTTTCCTCTCCCAACACCCCACCCCTGAGAGTTTGGTGGTCCAAGCCTCAACGTCCAAAGGCACATTCCCTACTGCACCACCTGATAGGGAATCCAAAAAGCTGTACCATCTTGGGAAGAAGATGTTTTCTTCCTCCAGCTTGGGACTGCGGTCGGTAAACACTGCATGTCTGTTGGGCCGTTACACCCACTCTGTGTGGGATACGGTAGCGCAGGTGCTGCCACAGTGCCCGGAGGAGGCCCAGGGCCGTGCTCTCCCGTGCAGTCGCCGAGGGGAGAGACGCAGCCAAGTTTACCATACGATGTGGACTGGACACCGCCGACTCGCTAGGCATGATGATTTCAATGTCCGTAGCCCTTCGACACTACGCCTGGCTGAGGTCGACTGGTTTTTCCGGGGATGTCCAAGCTACCCTCATGGACATGCCCTTTGATGGCCGTCGCCTGTTCGGCGACAAAGCAGACAGCGCGCTAGAGCGCTTCAAGGACTCTCGGGCTACAGCCAAGTCCTTGGGCTTCTCCACCACCCGCCCTGTGCAGTCTGCTTTTCGCCCCTTTCGTGGTTTCATGAAGGGGTGCCCCGCCACGTTCCACCCAGAGCCACAGGCCGGCGCAAGCTGTTCAGCCCCTGTGCGGCCGGGGACGTGGGACCCACCGCCGTGGGTCTGGGGGCCAGCGAGCGGGCCAGTCCACCACCGCCCCCACTGCAGCAGCCTTCAAACCCTCCTAGTTAGACCTTACCGGGCCACCAATTGCCAGTGGGCGGCAGGATTCGCCATCACCTCCCCCACTGGCGCACCATCACATCGGACAGGTGGGTTTTGCAAATAGTCCGAAGGGGCTACTCCCTCCCCTTCGAGACTACCCCCCCAGCCATGCCACCTCAGTACCATCGCATGTCGGAGGATCATCTGGCCCTTCTCCAACAGGAAGTTACGGCTCTCTTGGCCAAGGGAGCCATTGAGCGAGTTCCTGCCCCAGAAGTAGGTCGTGGTTGCTATTCCCACTACTTTCTGGTGCCCAAGAAGGACAAAGGCCTGCGTCCTCTATTGGATCTCAGGAACGTCATCCGCTTCCTCCAGAAAGAGAAGTTCAAAATGTTGACGCTAGCTCAGGTCCTGTCAGGCCCTCGACCCTGGAGACTGGATGGTAGCGTTGGACTTGCAGGATGCTTATTTTCACATCCCCGCCCTGCCGGCCCACCGGCACTACTTGCGGTTCACGGTAGGCCACGAGCACTTTCAGTTTACCGTGCTCCCCTTTGGCCTTACCAGCGCCCCTCGGGTGTTCACAAAGGTGATGGCGGTGGTCGCAGCTCATCTGCGCAGATCGGGGGTTCCAGTCTTCCCCTATCTTGACGACTGGCTGTTGAAGGCGGGCTCGCCCCAGGCAGTCGTCTTCCACCTCCATACTACGGCGGACCTCCTGCATTCGCTGGGGTTCTCTATCAACGTGCCGAAGTCACACCTGACTCCTTCTCAGAAGCTCCTCTTCATCGGAGTGGTTCTGGACACGACGCGGTTTTGGGTCTATCCTCCCGAGCAGAGAGTCCGGGATATTCGGGCTATGATTCCGATCTTTCAGCCTCTATCCTGGGGTTCGGTCAGGGTGACCCTGCGGCTACTGGGCCTGATGGCCTCCTGCATCCTGCTGGTGGATTATGCCAGATGGCATATGCGGGCTCTGAAGTGGGACCTGAAGTTCCAGTGGACACAGCATCAGGGTAACCTGTCCGATTGCGTCCAGATCTCGGAGGGCACTGCACGCCAATTGCAGTGGTGGCTAACAAACCAAGATTGGGTCAACGGCAGATCCCTCTCTTTTCCCCAACCAGAGTTCACAGTGGTGACCGATGCATCACTTCTGGGCGGCCACATGGGGAGGCGGAGATCAGAGACCTCTGGTCTCCGGCGAAGTCCGGGCTCCACATCAACCTTCTAGAGCTTTGGGCGATTCGTCTTGCACTCAAAGCATTCCTTCCCTCTGTCTGGGGAAGAGTAGTGCAGGTGTTCACGGACAACACCACTGCCATATGGTACTGCAACAAACAGGGCGGGGTGGGGTCATGGACCCTATGTCAAGAGGCTCTCCGTCTCTGGACATGGCTGGAACATCAGGGCATGTCCCTGGTGGTTCAACACCTGGCAGGTTCTCTGAACGCCAGGGCGGACAAACTCAGCCGCAGGTGCATGATGGATCACGAACGGCGTCTTCACTCGGAGGTGGCGCAAGGTCTCTTTCAGCAGTGGGGAGAGTCTTGGTTGGATCTATTCGCCACCTAAGAGAACGCGCAATGTCAACAATTCTGCGCGTTGGAATTTCCAAGGCGGCAGTCGCTAGGCGATGCTTTTCGTCGCGAGTGGAGTTGCGGTCTTCTATACGCCTTTCCGCCTATACCACTTCTGCCCAGAGTGCTGAAGAAGATCAAGCGTGACAGGGTCCAAGTCATCCTGGTGGCTCTGGATTGGGCACGAAGAGTTTGGTATCCCGAGCTGTTACTCACGGCCATCGATCCTCCGATCCGACTGCCTCTTCGGGAGGATCTTCTGTCGCAGCAGCAGGGGACGGTCCTCCACCCGAACCTGTCCAGTCTCCACCTCCTTGCGTGGAGATTGAGCGGCGACAGTTGACTTCTTCCCGAAGTCTGTGATGTTATCTTGGCAGCCAGGCGTCCCTCCACTAAGACAGTATACGCCTGCAGATGGAACAAATTTGTGCCATGGTGCACAGCAAAGGCTGTGAATCCCCTTTCTGCCCGTCTTTCTGAGGTTCTCTTGTTCCTCCTTTCTTTGGTCCAGCAGGGCTCTGCTCTGGGCACTCTAAAGGGCTATCTCTCTGCCATTTCAGCCTTCCTTAGGCTTCCTGATCAGCCTTCTCTTTTCAAGTCCCCTGTTGTAAATTGCTTCCTTAAGGACATTACTCATCTTTTTCCTCCTGTTCCCTTCATAATGCCGAGTGGGGCTTAAACCTAGTTCTAACTTATCTTATGTGCGCTCCCGTTGAGCCGCTACATAACTGTCCTCTTAGGCTTCTGACCTTAAAGACTGCTTTTCTGGTTGCCATCACCTCTGCTCGCAGGATGAGTGAGCTCCAAGCTCTTTCTTCAAAACATCCCTTTCTGGCTGTTCATCCGGACAAGGTTGTCCTTCGAACTCGACCTTCTTTTCTTCCCAAAGTGGTTACTTCTTTCCACATTGGTCAAACCATCACTTTGCCCACCTTCTTTCCGCCTCCGCATCCTTCTAAGGAGGAAGAGAGGCTCCACCGTCTGGATCCAAAACGTGCGCTTTCATTTTACTTGGATCGCACATAACAATTCCGGGTGGATGACCAGCTCTTTGTTGGCTACGTGGGCGCTAAAAAAGGTCGGGCCGTACACAAACGGACCATTTCTAGATGGGTCGTTTTGTGTATCAAAGCTTGCTATTCTTTGGCAAAGAAGGAGCCGCCTGTGGGGCTCCGTGCCCATTCCACCAGGGCGATGGCAGCTACCACAGCTTTGGGACGTGGAGTCTCTCAACGACAACTGTCAGGCAGCGACGTGGGCATCTCTGCACACGTTCACAAAACACTACTACTACATTTTATCATTGCTCATTTTGCTCTGTATTGAATCTGATTGCCGGTGTTACTTACTTCCTGTTATCCGCGGTGCCACCGAGAGCCGCCATCTTTGGCAGTTCGCTCTCTAGTTTTTCTGGCTGCCGGGGATACTTAAATGCGCGCTGCTTGTGACGCGGTTGCCTTAAGGGGTTCTCTGCCTGTTGCTCCGCTATTGCTGAATTTGCTCTTGCCAAACTGCTATTTTGCACTGACCTCTGACTTGCAGATTAAAATTTTAAACAGAACTTTTAATCATTTTATCATTGCTCATTTTGCTCTGTATTGAATCTGATTGCCGGTGTTACTTACTTCCTGTTTACCCGTGGTGCCACCGAGAGCCGCCATCTTTGGCAGTTCGCTCTCTAGTTTTTCTGGCTGCCGGGGATACTTAAATGTGGGCGCGCCTAAGGCAAGCCCGTCTGCGCCCGGAAGCTGCCAGCGCCAGCCATGCTGCTCGCCGGGCTCCAGGACCAGAGGGCAGATTGTGTTATTCTAGGGATGCCCTACGGGCCCTTGATTCCCACACTTGCCGCCACCTAGGTAACTGGGATGTGTCTGCGGGGACTAATAATGCTTGTCCATCCTGCGGCTTTAAGCTGAGTTTGGGTCTTGTTACTTCGGACAAAGCCTGCATTTCCTCCTGTCAGCCCATGAGGGCCCCCCCCTATTTTGGCAGCCATGATCAATGCTCGCTCACTTAGGAAACACCATTCGGATGTTTTCGACCTTCTCGAGGACAATTCTCTCGATCTTTTGTTCTTGACTGAAACTTGGCTTGATACTACATCCGACCCTATTGTTAATCTTGCCACGCCTGAGGGCTATAAGATCTCTAGAGCCGACCGCCCAGAGGGGAGAGGGGGCGGAGTGGCCATCATTTATAAGAACAAGTGGGATCTTCGCAGGGGGGAGGTCACCTCGTGGGGAGGCTGTGAGGCCCTTGACTTCAGCATCCGTTTTTCAGCTCACTTTACCCTGGGAGGCTCTCTGATTTATAGGCCCCCTGGCCCGGTGGGACCTTTTCTTCAGGCCTGTGGAGACACTGTAATTTCCAGGGCCGTGAGATTCGCTCACTATATGAACCTGGGTGATCTTAATATCCATCTTGATCAGGCGGATACTAAGGACTCGCGCGACTTCCTGGACATCTTACATTTGGCTCAACTTGATCAGCAGGTTAGCCTTCCCACACATCAGGCTGGCCCTATATTGGACCCTATTTGTACCAACTTTCCCATCTCGCTAAGGGATCCTTGCCTGGTCTCATGGTCGGATCACCTCTTAACCTATTTCTCGTGGGTAGTGTCCAATGCTGAGCCTTTAACGCGTTCATACTGCAAACCAGCCTTTGGTAAAATCGACCCACTCGAATTCAATCGGGCCTTGGAAGCTTCTAGGCCTACTCTGTCGGGGGAGCTTGAGGATTGTCTGGCTGGGTTTACTAGTTGGGTCTCTTATGCAGTGGACATGGTAGTCCCACAACGCTCTTCTAGGCTGGCCAGGGACTCTCCCTCCAAACCGTGGTTTAATCCAGACCTTAAAGCACTGAAGCATGAATGTAAGATTCCCGAGCGTGCATGGCGCCGGAGTGAATACTGCCCGGTAGCTAAGCGGAAGCTTAGAGATGAGCAAAAAATCTATTATAAAGCCATAACGTTGGCCAAAAGGCAATTCTACTCAGCCCGCATCGACTCAGCCAGAAACAATTCTAAAGAAATCTTTGCTATTGTTCAGAGCTTTACGTCCCCTTTGGCCCAAGCTAGTGTGTCTCCATCTTCAGTCACATGGTGTAACACTCTTTCCTGCTTCTTTATGGAAAAGATTCGGACTTCCTTCTGTGACAACAGTCCTGGGGCAACTTCTGTGTTTCAATCTGTTGATCCTGCTCATTCCTTGCATGCGTTTAGGCCTGTGGACCTGCCTGATTCCCTTAGAATTCTTAAGGGTTTAAAGTCTGGCTCGCCCTCGGACCCTTGTCCTGCCAGATTACTGTCAGCAGCTGCAGAGATCACGAACGCAGAAGTGAACAGCATTATCAACATGTCCCTTCAGGAAGCCGTTGTACCACAGGTTTGGAAGCAGGCTAAGATCTTGCCACTTTAAAAATAGCCGTCATTGGATCCCCTTAGTCCAGGGAATTATCGTCCTATTTCCCTCTTACCTGCTCTGGCCAAGGTGTGTGAGAAGGTGGTAAATAAACAGCTTACTGAGTTTATTGAGAGGGAGGGCCTTCTGCATCCAGCCCAATCAGGGTTTTGGGCTTCTCATAGTACCGAATCGGCCCTGGTAGAGGTTTCGGAGGCCATCCGTGAGTGTTTAGACGCCGGCGGGAGGGCAGCATTAATTTTGCTGGACCTCTCGGCGGCATTCGACACGGTCCCACATTCACTACTTCTTGCGCGACTTGCCGTGATTGGTGTGTCGGGCTCTGTCTGGGGCTGGCTCAGGTCCTTCTTGGAAGTGCGGGTTCAGCAGATCTGGCTTCCACCGTCCTCCTCCTCCCCTCAGTCAGTGACTACGGGAGTCCCCCAGGGGTCCTCCCTTAATCCCCTTCTTTTTAATATTTATGTCACACCTTTAATATATCTGGCGGAGGGTTTGGGGGCCAAGTTGATGGCCTATGCCGACGACACCCAGCTGCTTTTTACCTGGGACAAAAATGCGGACTCTGTTCTTTCGGTCCACCATTGTCTCTCTTCTATTTTTAAATGGTTGGCGGCTGCACAACTCAAGTGCAATGAAGAGAAGTCCGAGATTCTCCTCTTTGGGAAATTTCCTTCCAACTACCGAGATTCTCTCTGGCCACCTGAGTTCCCCTCGCCAACTTCTACAGGGCAGCCTGCTAAGAATCTGGGGGTGTGGTTTGATGAGAGTCTCTCCTTCTCGACGCATATTAAGAAGCTGGCCGGCAATTGTTTCGGTCTTCTCAAAACCCTAAGAAAATTCTTTCCTCTCCTACCCCAGGTGGCGAGGGAAACGGTTACGTGTGCACTGATTTTGTCTCGGCTGGACTACGACAATGCCCTTTACATTGGTATCCCGGGCTACCTGTTGAAAAAGCTCCAGGTGGTCCAAAATACGGCAGCCAGACTTCTGGGCATTTCTGCCAAGAATAGTGTCCACCATCAGTTGCGCTCACTACACTGGCTCCCCGTGATTGATAGAGTAAAATTTAAATCGCTGGTTCTGGCCCACCATGCTCTTCATGGCAGTGGTCCTTCCTACTTGCAGAAACGCTTCTCCTTTTATGTTCCATTGCGACCCCATGCGGTCTATGTCCCTACGTTTCGCTCAGGTTCCTCGCTTCAAATACCAGAGGCTAGGGGGCAGCTCTTTTGCTCTGAAGGCTGCTGCTGCTTGGAATGCCCTTCCTTTCACCTTGCGTAATATTCAGGACCCAGTAGCCTTTAAGAAGAATCTGAAAACACACCTCTTTGGTTAAAGTCCATTTTCTCACCCCGCAAGGCACCGCGCCGGGACACTCGTGAGTATCTGTGCGCGTTACAAATTTATATAACATAACATAACTACTGCCTGGACAGCCAAGTCCGGAGAGACGGTATCTGATCCGTTCTGTTCTCCAGGACTTTCTGGTGAGAACTTGGTTCACAGACCCACCTCCGGGGTTGGTATTGCTGGGGTATCTAATCACAAGGTAAGAAATCTATAACTAATTGTCTCTTTCAGATGAACAAGTTGCTTACCTTCGGTAACGATATATCTGTAAGAAACATAGATTAGTTATAGATTCCTTACCGCCCCACCCATCCTCCCCGTTCTGCGAACTGACTTCTAGGGTTAAGGATTTCCTTTCAGGGCCCTAGTTTTGCGCACCAGTGGTCAGTGTCTTGCATGGCTCTGCGCTTCTGGCGTGGAAAATCGTGTACAGAACTGACGTCAGCGCGCGAGGGCGGCGTTTAAGTAGCTGCCGCGACGTCCACGATGCCGACGTCGAACGCGGAGCCGACTGACACCACCTTTCGACGCGCAGGGGTACTGCTGACGAAAAATTATCTGGATCCAGTCTGACGCCTGGGGGTAATTCACAAGGTAAGGAATCTATAACTAATCTATGTCTCTTACAGATATATCGTTACCGTAGGTAAGTAACTTGTTCTACAACCCAGACAGATCTCATCCAAATCTCTTCTGCTGTTCAATTACACCCTAATAGAGACCCTCATGGGCACTTGGACTAAATCCTGCCTACCTGTAAACAGATAGGAGGCAGAATACCACAGACCAACCCCAGATGACCCTGCTTTCCTTGTTGCGTAAACTACAACTCTGGCGTAGGTCTACAAGGTTTGCTTTCAAATCCACGGGTGACACAGGTGAACTTGGTGCACCTGCGCTGAATGTGAAAGACGGGTTATTGTAGCCCCGCAGAACCCCACCCAATAAATTGTTGAAGTGGAATCATTACTTTTGGGTTACTAACAACCACTAACCTAGGATATGGGGCACTGTGATACCGGAAAAAAAAATGATTTCTCTCTTCACAATATCACATACACAAATGGTACTAAGAAGAATAGACACTTTTAACTAAAATCATTTATTGCAGCAAGGTGAACCTGCTTCTCAGCACATTTAAAATAACCAGACAAAATATTATAAAAACAGTAAATAGGCATGTTGTGAACAACAAGAATAAAATGAACACTTCTAACGTGGTTAAAATGTCATTAAAAATCTAACACCCTAAAACCTACTTCTATGCGCTACACTAGGAGAGCATGGAAAGTTTAACTTGAAATCTGACTTATTTAAGGAGAAGCAATGCACTGCATACCTTGTTGACAGAAAAAGCTGTGGTTATCAGTGAGGCATGATGGCACGCCAGAGCAGCGTCCTTTCTCCTGGACTCATCTCACTCGTTATCTGTATCAGTTGCAATATAGCATCTTCTTGATGCGCTGGCTCCAGTCAAGACCATCTCTGGCAGTATCTCATGCGATAATTTTGGTGAAGGACCTTTCCTGGCAAGTTGTCAGGTGGCAGTCCTTATATGCTAAATGTTATCAGAGGTTGGAATTTATGACATAAGTTCAAGAATGTCTGATATAGATTATGTGCCTCAAGGTGTGCTTCTCAGATGTATCTTTATCAACATGTAAGGTAAATGGGCCTCATTTCAGACTACACTATTTTGTCTATATGTCTGTGTTTGTCCTTATTTAACCTTAACATTGTGATAACTAGACACTTGTCCCAGACTTGGTGTCTCATCAGGTTTTGTTTTATCTTTGTTGTTGTCGGAATGACTTGACACTTTCACAGTTCTTGGAATGATAGGTTCAGGCAACATCTGCTTCAATGGCAGAAATGAAAATTGATTCTGCATAAATTAGGGTAAAAATGGTGACTCCCATTACCTAAATTGAGAAAATAGTGAGTCCCATTACGTAAGATGGAGTCGGGCCTACTTTAAAATGGAGTCAGACCTTATGTGCTATACGTCATCCTCAGCTTGTACATCTGAAAGTGACATCAGAGGGGCGTATTGAACATGTAGGTATTTAGCTAACGTGTAGTATAATCCATGCTCTAAAATTACTAAAACATCTAAAACATGATGAATGTCTAAACACAATATATGACGTGTCATAGCCTGAAATAAAAGCAATTAATATATCACACATCAAAAGATGAATAAGCGAAGCATGAATACTTTTAAGCCTTGCTTTTGATTCAGGCAATTCATGATTATTTGTAAAACACAGTCTATCTAAAGTGTGTCCTAAAGAGAGATGCATGTTGGTGATTAAACATAGGAGTGATGATAAAAAAAATAGGCCAGATGAAAGATATGTGGCATAAAAAAGTAAAAGTAAAAAATAAAATAAAAAAGAGTCTGTTCAAAAATCGTTCTCTCAGTTCATAGTTCAGTTTCTGTGGTACAAAAGTTGGATGAGGGTCACTGGGTGACTAAGATGCTGATTTCAGTCCTCATCAGAAGACATGTCGATGTCATCAGGTACACACGTAGCATACATGTGGTCCTTAGAGAAACCAAATAATGCGTGCATGATGTCATCGGTTCACACATTCCATGGACCAGCAATTGGTTACTTCTCTGAAACACTCAGTAATGTTGGAAGTTCTTCCTTTGGTAGCTCGAACATTAACAATGAATCAAGCCACTAATCCAGTGTTGCCACTTGTGAGACTGATTTATGATAAACACACAAGATGATGGACGGAATGCTGCACATTGGCAAACATTCACCCCCAGTCACAGATCTGGGTTTAATCCATCGTTATTTTGCTTCACCACGCCACCCCAGTTCAGACATAGCCATATGCAAATCAGTCTTGACCCTGTGCCTCATGGGAACAGTCCAGACCGAACTGCCAAGCCATATCTTCCCTGGACCGGAATCAAGCATCCTAGGACCGGTTTCAGGCTATCAGCCTTCATCAGCCAGGATAGCTTGACTCCAGTGGCGTAGTGAGCACGGGACCCACGTCTGGGCATACCCTTCCCACATAGGGCGAAATGCAGAACACACAAGATGATGGACGGAATGCTGCACATTGGCAAACATTCACCCCCAGTCACAGATCCGGGTTTAATCCATCGTTATTTTGCTTCACCACGCCACCCCAGTTCAGACATAGCCATATGCAAATCAGTCTTGACCCTGTGCCTCATGGGAACAGTCCAGACCGAACTGCCAAGCCATGTCTTCCCTGGACCGGAATCAAGCATCCTAGGACCGGTTTCAGGCTATCAGCCTTCATCAGCCAGGATAGCTTGACTCCAGTGGCGTAGTGAGCACGGGATCCACGTCTGGGCATACCCTTCCCACATAGGGCGAAATGCAAAACACACAAGATGATGGACGGAATGCTGCACATTGGCAAACATTCACCCCCAGTCACAGATCTGGGTTTAATCCATCGTTATTTTGCTTCACCACGCCACCCCAGTTCAGACATAGCCATATGCAAATCTGTCTTGACCCTGTGCCTCATGGGAACAGTCCAGACCGAACTGCCAAGCCATGTCTTCCCTGGACCGGAATCAAGCATCCTAGGACCGGTTTCAGGCTATCAGCCTTCATCAGCCAGGATAGCTTGACTCCAGTGGCGTAGTGAGCACGGGACCCACGTCTGGGCATACCCTTCCCACATAGGGCGAAATGCAAAACACACAAGATGATGGACGGAATGCTGCACATTGGCAAACATTCACCCCCAGTCACAGATCTGGGTTTAATCCATCGTTATTTTGCTTCACCACGCCACCCCAGTTCAGACATAGCCATATGCAAATCAGTCTTGACCCTGTGCCTCATGGGAACAGTCCAGACCGAACTGCCAAGCCATGTCTTCCCTGGACCGGAATCAAGCATCCTAGGACCGGTTTCAGGCTATCAGCCTTCATCAGCCAGGATAACTTGACTCCAGTGGCGTAGTGAACACGGGACCCACGTCTGGGCATACCCTTCCCACATAGGGCGAAATGCAAAACACACAAGATGATGGACGGAATGCTGCACATTGGCAAACATTCACCCCCAGTCACAGATCTGGGTTTAATCCATCGTTATTTTGCTTCACCACGCCACCCCAGTTCAGACATAGCCATATGCAAATCAGTCTTGACCCTGTGCCTCATGGGAACAGTCCAGACCGAACTGCCAAGCCATGTCTTCCCTGGACCGGAATCAAGCATTCTAGGACCGGTTTCAGGCTATCAGCCTCCATCAGCCAGGATAGCTTGACTCCAGTGGCGTAGTGAGCACGGGACCCACGTCTGGGCATACCCTTCCCACATAGGGCGAAATGCAAAACACACAAGATGATGTTCGGAATGCTGCACATTGGCAAACATTCACCCCCAGTCACAGATCTGGGTTTAATCCATCGTTATTTTGCTTCACCACGCCACCCCAGTTCAGACATAGCCATATGCAAATCAGTCTTGACCCTGTGCCTCATGGGAACAGTCCAGACCGAACTGCCAAGCCATGTCTTCCCTGGACCGGAATCAAGCATCCTAGGACCGGTTTCAGGCTATCAGCCAGGATAGCTTGACTCCAGTGGCGTAGTGAGCACGGGACCCACGTCTGGGCATACCCTTCCCACATAGGGCGAAATGCAAAACACACAAGATGATGGACAGAATGCTGCACATTGGCAAACATTCACCCCCAGTCACAGATCTGGGTTTAATCCATCGTTATTTTGCTTCACCACGCCACCCCAGTTCAGACATAGCCATATGCAAATCAGTCTTGACCCTGTGCCTCATGGGAACAGTCCAGACCGAACTGCCAAGCCATGTCTTCCCTGGACCGGAATCAAGCATCCTAGGACCGGTTTCAGGCTATCAGCCTTCATCAGCCAGAATAGCTTGACTCCAGTGGCGTAGTGAGCACGGGTCCCACGTCTGGGCATACCCTTCCCACATAGGGCGAAATGCAAAACACACAAGATGATGGACGGAATGCTGCACATTGGCAAACATTCACCCCCAGTCACAGATCTGGGTTTAATCCATCGTTATTTTGCTTCACCACGCCACCCCAGTTCAGACATAGCCATATGCAAATCAGTCTTGACCCTGTGCCTCATGGGAACAGTCCAGACCGAACTGCCAAGCCATGTCTTCCCTGGACCGGAATCAAGCATCCTAGGACCGGTTTCAGGCTATCAGCCTTCATCAGCCAGGATAGCTTGACTCCAGTGGCGTAGTGAGCACGGGACCCACGTCTGGGCATACCCTTCCCACATAGGGCGAAATGCAAAACACACAAGATGATGGACGGAATGCTGCACATTGGCAAACATTCACCCCCAGTCACAGATCTGGGTTTAATGCATCGTTATTTTGCTTCACCACGCCACCCCAGTTCAGACATAGCCATATGCAAATCAGTCTTGACCCTGTGCCTCATGGGAACAGTCCAGACCGAACTGCCAAGCCATGTCTTCCCTGGACCGGAATCAAGCATCCTAGGACCGGTTTCAGGCTATCAGCCTTCATCAGCCAGGATAGCTTGACTCCAGTGGCGTAGTGAGCACGGGACCCACGTCTGGGCATACCCTTCCCACATAGGGCGAAATGCAAAACACACAAGATGATGGACGGAATGCTGCACATTGGCAAACATTCACCCTGCAGTCACAGATCTGGGTTTAATCCATCGTTATTTTGCTTCACCACGCCACCCCAGTTCAGACATAGCCATATGCAAATCAGTCTTGACCCTGTGCCTCATGGGAACAGTCCAGACCGAACTGCCAAGCCATGTCTTCCCTGGACCGGAATCAAGCATCCTAGGACCGGTTTCAGGCTATCAGCCTTCATCAGCCAGGATAGCTTGACTCCAGTGGCGTAGTGAGCACGGGACCCACGTCTGGGCATACCCTTCCCACATAGGGCGAAATGCAAAACACACAAGATGATGGACGGAATGCTGCACATTGGCAAACATTCACCCCCAGTCACAGATCTGGGTTTAATCCATCGTTATTTTGCTTCACCACGCCACCCCAGTTCAGACATAGCCATATGCAAATCAGTCTTGACCCTGTGCCTCATGGGAACAGTCCAGACCGAACTGCCAAGCCATGTCTTCCCTGGACCGGAATCAAGCATCCTAGGACCGGTTTCAGGCTATCAGCCTTCATCAGCCAGGATAGCTTGACTCCAGTGGCGTAGTGAGCACGGGACCCACGTCTGGGCATACCCTTCCCACATAGGGCGAAATGCAGAACACACAAGATGATGGACGGAATGCTGCACATTGGCAAACATTCACCCCCAGTCACAGATCCGGGTTTAATCCATCGTTATTTTGCTTCACCACGCCACCCCAGTTCAGACATAGCCATATGCAAATCAGTCTTGACCCTGTGCCTCATGGGAACAGTCCAGACCGAACTGCCAAGCCATGTCTTCCCTGGACCGGAATCAAGCATCCTAGGACCGGTTTCAGGCTATCAGCCTTCATCAGCCAGGATAGCTTGACTCCAGTGGCGTAGTGAGCACGGGACCCACGTCTGGGCATACCCTTCCCACATAGGGCGAAATGCAAAACACACAAGATGATGGACGGAATGCTGCACATTGGCAAACATTCACCCCCAGTCACAGATCTGGGTTTAATCCATCGTTATTTTGCTTCACCACGCCACCCCAGTTCAGACATAGCCATATGCAAATCAGTCTTGACCCTGTGCCTCATGGGAACAGTCCAGACCGAACTGCCAAGCCATGTCTTCCCTGGACCGGAATCAAGCATCCTAGGACCGGTTTCAGGCTATCAGCCTTCATCAGCCAGGATAACTTGACTCCAGTGGCGTAGTGAACACGGGACCCACGTCTGGGCATACCCTTCCCACATAGGGCGAAATGCAAAACACACAAGATGATGGACGGAATGCTGCACATTGGCAAACATTCACCCCCAGTCACAGATCTGGGTTTAATCCATCGTTATTTTGCTTCACCACGCCACCCCAGTTCAGACATAGCCATATGCAAATCAGTCTTGACCCTGTGCCTCATGGGAACAGTCCAGACCGAACTGCCAAGCCATGTCTTCCCTGGACCGGAATCAAGCATCCTAGGACCGGTTTCAGGCTATCAGCCTTCATCAGCCAGGATAGCTTGACTCCAGTGGCGTAGTGAGCACGGGACCCACGTCTGGGCATACCCTTCCCACATAGGGCGAAATGCAAAACACACAAGATGATGGACGGAATGCTGCACATTGGCAAACATTCACCCCCAGTCACAGATCTGGGTTTAATCCATCGTTATTTTGCTTCACCACGCCACCCCAGTTCAGACATAGCCATATGCAAATCAGTCTTGACCCTGTGCCTCATGGGAACAGTCCAGACCGAACTGCCAAGCCATGTCTTCCCTGGACCGGAATCAAGCATCCTAGGACCGGTTTCAGGCTATCAGCCTTCATCAGCCAGGATAGCTTGACTCCAGTGGCGTAGTGAGCACGGGACCCACGTCTGGGCATACCCTTCCCACATAGGGCGAAATGCAAAACACACAAGATGATGGACGGAATGCTGCACATTGGCAAACATTCACCCCCAGTCACAGATCTGGGTTTAATCCATCGTTATTTTGCTTCACCACGCCGCCCCAGTTCAGACATAGCCATATGCAAATCAGCCTTGACCCTGTGCCTCATGGGAACAGTCCAGACCGAACTGCCAAGCCATGTCTTCCCTGGACCGGAATCAAGCATCCTAGGACCGGTTTCAGGCTATCAGCCTTCACAGCCAGGATAGCTTGACTGAAGTGGCGTAGTGAGCAAGGGACCCACGTCTGGGCATACCCTTCCCACATAGGGCGAAATGCAAAACACACAAGATGATGGACGGAATGCTGCACATTGGCAAACATTCACCCCCAGTCACAGATCTGGGTTTAATCCATCGTTATTTTGCTTCACCACGCCACCCCAGTTCAGACATAGCCATATGCAAATCAGTCTTGACCCTGTGCCTCATGGGAACAGTCCAGACCGAACTGTCAAGCCATGTCTTCCCTGGACCGGAATCAAGCATCCTAGGACCGGTTTCAGGCTATCAGCCTTCATCAGCCAGGATAGCTTGACTCCAGTGGCGTAGTGAGCACGGGACCCACGTATGGGCATACCCTTCCCACATAGGGCGAAATGCAAAACACACAAGATGATGGACGGAATGCTGCACATTGGCAAACATTCACCCCCAGTCACAGATCTGGGTTTAATCCATCGTTATTTTGCTTCACCACGCCACCCCAGTTCAGACATAGCCATATGCAAATCAGTCTTGACCCTGTGCCTCATGGGAACAGTCCAGACCGAACTGCCAAGCCATGTCTTCCCTGGACCGGAATCAAGCATCCTAGGACCGGTTTCAGGCTATCAGCCTTCATCAGCCAGGATAGCTTGACTCCAGTGGCGTAGTGAGCACGGGACCCACGTCTGGGCATACCCTTCCCACATAGGGCAAAATGCAAAACACACAAGATGATGGACGGAATGCTGCACATTGGCAAGCATTCACCCCCAGTCACAGATCTGGGTTTAATCCATCGTTATTTTGTTTCACCACGCCACCCCAGTTCAGACATAGCCATATGCAAATCAGTCTTGACCCTGTGCCTCATGGGAACAGTCCAGACCGAACTGCCAAGCCATGTCTTCCCTGGACCGGAATCAAGCATCCTAGGACCGGTTTCAGGCTATCAGCCTTCATCAGCCAGGATAGCTTGACTCCAGTGGCGTAGTGAGCACGCGACCCACGTCTGGGCATACCCTTCCCACATAGGGCGAAATGCAAAACACACAAGATGATGGACGGAATGCTGCACATTGGCAAACATTCACCCCCAGTCACAGATCTGGGTTTAATCCATCGTTATTTTGCTTCACCACGCCACCCCAGTTCAGACATAGCCATATGCAAATCAGTCTTGACCCTGTGCCTCATGGGAACAGTCCAGACCGAACTGCCAAGCCATGTCTTCCCTGGACCGGAATCAAGCATCCTAGGACCGGTTTCAGGCTATCAGCCTTCATCAGCCAGGATAGCTTGACTCCAGTGGCGTAGTGAGCACGGGACCCACGTCTGGGCATACCCTTCCCACATAGGGCGAAATGCAAAACACACAAGATGATGGACGGAATGCTGCACATTGGCAAACATTCACCCCCAGTCACAGATCTGGGTTTAATCCATCGTTATTTTGCTTCACCCCGCCACCCCAGTACAGACATAGCCATATGCAAATCAGTCTTGACCCTGTGCCTCATGGGAACAGTCCAGACCGAACTGCCAAGCCATGTCTTCCCTGGACCAGAATCAAGCATCCTAGGACCGGTTTCAGGCTATCAGCCTTCATCAGCCAGGATAGCTTGACTCCAGTGGCGTAGTGAGCACGGGACCCACGTCTGGGCATACCCTTCCCACATAGGGCGAAATGCAAAACACACAAGATGATGGACGGAATGCTGCACATTGGCAAACATTCACCCCCAGTCACAGATCTGGGTTTAATCCATCGTTATTTTGCTTCACCACGCCACCCCAGTTCAGACATAGCCATATGCAAATCAGTCTTGACCCTGTGCCTCATGGGAACAGTCCAGACCGAACTGCCAAGCCATGTCTTCCCTGGACCGGAATCAAGCATCCTAGGACCGGTGTCAGGCTATCAGCCTTCATCAGCCAGGATAGCTTGACTCCAGTGGCGTAGTGAGCACGGGACCCACGTCTGGGCATACCCTTCCCACATAGGGCGAAATGCAAAACACACAAGATGATGGACGGAATGCTGCACATTGGCAAACATTCACCCCCAGTCACAGATCTGGGTTTAATCCATCGTTATTTTGCTTCACCACGCCACCCCAGTTCAGACATAGCCATATGCAAATCAGTCTTGACCCTGTGCCTCATGGGAACAGTCCAGACCGAACTGCCAAGCCATGTCTTCCCTGGACCGGAATCAAGCATCCTAGGACCGGTTTCAGGCTATCAGCCTTCATCAGCCAGGATATCTTGACTCCAGTGGCGTTGTGAGCACGGGACCCACGTCTGGGCATACCCTTCCCACATAGGGCGAAATGCAAAACACACAAGATGATGGACGGAATGCTGCACATTGGCAAACATTCACCCCCAGTCACAGATCTGGGTTTAATCCATCGTTATTTTGCTTCACCACGCCACCCCAGTTCAGACATAGCCATATGCAAATCAGTCTTGACCCTGTGCCTCATGGGAACAGTCCCGACCGAACTGCCAAGCCATGTCTTCCCTGGACCGGAATCAAGCATCCTAGGACCGGTTTCAGGCTATCAGCCTTCATCAGCCAGGATAGCTTGACTCCAGTGGCGTAGTGAGCACGGGACCCACGTCTGGGCATACCCTTCCCACATAGGGCGAAATGCAAAACACACAAGATGATGGACGGAATGCTGCACATTGGCAAACAGTCCAGACCGAACTGCCAAGCCATGTCTTCCCTGGACCGGAATCAAGCATCCTAGGACCGGTCTGAACTGGTGTGGCGTGGTGAAGCAAAATAACGATGGATTAAACCCAGATCTGTGACTGGGGGTGAATGTTTGCCAATGTGCAGCATTCCGTCCATCATCTTGTGTGTTTTGCATTTCGCCCTAAGTGGGAAGGGTATGCCCAGACGTGGGTCCCGTGCTCACTACGCCACTGGAGTCAAGCTATCCTGGCTGATGAAGGCTGATAGCCTGAAACCGGTCCTAGGATGCTTGATTCCGGTCCAGGGAAGACATGGCTTGGCAGTTCGGTCTGGACTGTTCCCATGAGGCACAGGGTCAAGACTGATTTGCATATGGCTATGTCTGAACTGGGGTGGCGTGGTGAAGCAAAATAACGATGGATTAAACCCAGATCTGTGACTGGGGGTGAATGTTTGCCAATGTGCAGCATTCCGTCCATCATCTTGTGTGTTTTGCATTTCGCCCTAAGTGGAAGGGTATGCCCAGACGTGGGTCCCGTGCTCACTACGCCACTGGAGTCAAGCTATCCTGGCTGATGAAGGCTGATAGCCTGAAACCGGTCCTAGGATGCTTGATTCGGTCCAGGGAAGACATGGCTTGGCAGTTCGGTCTGGACTTTTCCCATGAGGCACAGGGTCAAGACTGATTTGCATATGGCTATGTCTGAACTGGGGTGGCTTGGTGAAGCAAAATAACGATGGATTAAACCCAGATCTGTGACTGGGGATGAATGTTTGCCAATGTGCAGCATTCCGTCCATCATCTTGTGTATTTTGCATTTCGCCCTAAGTGGGAAGGGTATGCCCAGACGTGGGTCCCGTGCTCACTACGCCACTGGAGTCAAGCTATCCTGGCTGATGAAGGCTGATAGCCTGAAACCGGTCCTAGGATGCTTGATTCCGGTCCAGGAAGACATGGCTTGGCAGTTCGGTCTGGACTGTTCCCATGAGGCACAGGGTCAAGACTGATTTGCATATGGCTATGTCTGAACTGGGATGGCGTGGTGAAGCAAAATAACGATGGATTAAACCCAGATCTGTGACTGGGGGTGAATGTTTGCCAATGTGCAGCATTCCGTCCATCATCTTGTGTGTTTTGCATTTCGCCCTAAGTGGGAAGGGTATGCCCAGACGTGGGTCCCGTGCTCACTACGCCACTGGAGTCAAGCTATCCTGGCTGATGAAGGCTGATAGCCTGAAACCGGTCCTAGGATGCTTGATTCCGGTCCAGGGAAGACATGGCTTGGCAGTTCGGTCTGGACTGTTCCCATGAGGCACAGGGTCAAGACTGATTTGCATATGGCTATGTCTGAACTGGGGTGGCGTGGTGAAGCAAAATAACGATGGATTAAACCCAGATCTGTGACTGGGGTGAATGTTTGCCAATGTGCAGCATTCCGTCCATCATCTTGTGTGTTTTGCATTTCGCCTAAGTGGGAAGGGTATGCCCAGACGTGGGTCCCGTGCTCACTACGCCACTGGAGTCAAGCTATCCTGGCTGATGAAAGGCTGATAGCCTGAAACCGGTCCTAGGCTGCTTGATTCGGTCCAGGGAAGACATGGCTTGGCAGTTCGGTCTGGACTGTTCCCATGAGGCACAGGGTCAAGACTGATTTGCATATGGCTATGTCTGAACTGGGGTGGCGTGGTGAAGCAAAATAACGATGGATTAAACCCAGATCTGTGACTGGGGGTGAATGTTTGCCAATGTGCAGCATTCCGTCCATCATCTTGTGTGTTTTGCATTTCGCCCTAAGTGGGAAGGGTATGCCCAGACGTGGGTCCCGTGCTCACTACGCCACTGGAGTCAAGCTATCCTGGCTGATGAAGGCTGATAGCCTGAAACCGGTCCTAGGATGCTTGATTCCGGTCCAGGGAAGACATGGCTTGGCAGTTCGGTCTGGACTGTTCCCATGAGGCACAGGGTCAAGACTGATTTGCATATGGCTATGTCTGAACTGGGGTGGCGTGGTGAAGCAAAATAACGATGGATTAAACCCAGATCTGTGACTGGGGGTGAATGTTTGCCAATGTGCAGCATTCCGTCCATCATCTTGTGTGTTTTGCATTTCGCCCTAAGTGGGAAGGGTATGCCCAGACGTGGGTCCCGTGCTCACTACGCCACTGGAGTCAAGCTATCCTGGCTGATGAAGTCTGATAGCCTGAAACCGGTCCTAGGATGCTTGATTCCGGTCCAGGGAAGACATGGCTTGGCAGTTCGGTCTGGACTGTTCCCATGAGGCACAGGGTCAAGACTGATTTGCATATGGCTATGTCTGAACTGGAGTGGCGTGGTGAAGCAAAATAACGATGGATTAAACCCAGATCTGTGACTGGGGGTGAATGTTTGCCAATGTGCAGCATTCCGTCCATCATCTTGTGTGTTTTGCACTGATTTATGATAGTCAGCATCCTGTAGAAGGGACAGATGTATTGCTCTGCATTGTCTCTGGTGCTCTTGTAGTTATTGCAGAATAGTGTTCGTATCAAGATAAGACACTGTTCCAGATGTAGGTCCAAAAGGATTTCCGTTGGACAGTTTATGCACCAGAACACAGGATTCACTTTTGTAGCATCCATTTTGCGAAAGGATAGCATACAGTTTTAGCTGAGTTCAGAAAGCCAAGCATGTCCCAAATAACGTGCTAGAGTCTCTCTGCACTTTATTCAGCTGGATATGTGTTCTCCATGTTGTTGATTTCCTTGTTGGGACAGGTGAAAGATGACAATACCACAGCCAATTAGCAGTAAGATGATCGGTACTACTTCAAACAGGCTGGAGAACAAAGAGTGAAAGAATGATGGTATCAGTTCAAATACTGCTTTAAATTCAGTTACCAGACTAGATCCAATGTTCATAAAAAGATTTAAAACACCAGTTGTCAAAGACGAGTTGGATATCGTTTGCACGATATCAGCAAAATGCATTGCATATTGCATGTGTAACAGCTTCTGAATTTCTAAAGCAGCTCTGGCTGTCTGCAGAATATATAGTTCAGCTGTAGAAGTCAAAGGGTCTTCTTTTTGAAGTAAAAATTACAATAATTTGTTGTTGTCATCAAAATGCATAAACGCATGCCCTTCATATTAAGGCTTGGCCAAGGGAAATTTCTAATTATGTTTTAAGGAGGCGGGTACAAGGTCCTTCCACAACATTGTGTTATTTTTCAAAACAGCAATCACATTTGGCTGACCAGGTTCCATCCCACAGCAAGTAACATTTGTTAAAAATAAATGAGAACCATTATTCAACAGTTCATGGTGTATGGGGATGGATGAAGTGAGAGTTACAGGTAAAACACAACTTAACCCTGGCATCATAGCCACACATTTCATGCAAAGATGTAGTGTCACGCAGAAGGGAGTGACCCAGGGGTTTCTGGAATTTGCTGTACTGATATATACAGGGTCATCTTCATTTTCATTTAAACACATGTAAGAAAAAGGAAATTTCAGTGAGTGGAACAATTGTGAATTGTGCATGGTTTCATACCAGCTTACAGATTTATATTTTTGGCAGTCGTGAAAATGAAACGTAATCAGTAAACAAATTATACCATGTATTAACCATGTAACAGGTGGTGTGTCACTAACTAAAAATGGTGCTTCTTCCATTTGTTCTATACTTAATAGTGTGTATGTGGAGTCCTTCTTGGCCATTGTTTTCTGCATTAGTGTTAGATTATAAGGTTCAAAAATAGTTGTTTCATTTAAAAGTCCTGAGCTAAGTGTTTGTAATGCCCAATCTAATTGTATGATAGCTCTTTACTGAGCTAGTCCATGTTGTAATAACCCCAAATCCCCTTTTATTAAATTTAAGGCTGAGGACAGAATGTGGTTTATTGAGTACACTCTTTTAGAAAGTGTGTGCATTCCATTGTTGATAACTTTAAAGACTGCTTGCAAATTTTCTCGATCTAGTTGCCTAATTTTTTCTGCATCTTCTTTTTCTGAGTATTTTGTCAACTCATTGTAAGTGGCATATATTCTTGTTGCCAGGAATCTTTTATTTCTAATAGGACGTGGTCCTAGGAGAAAATCAGAAACATACATGTTTTCTTTAATTAAGGAAAAATGCTATTACACAGCTGAAAGACTAACCATCAGTGGCATAGATTACCTATACTATATGTAGTGATTGTTGTAGGTGTTTGTATGTTATAATGTGGATCAGGATGATTAAGCTTTAGGTCCAGGAGTGTTAGAAACAAAAAGATGCATGGACCCAAATAGTATTTTCATCAATGTTTGCTTTCTTATACTCATATCCCTGGATAGCCAGATTTTGACTAAACTCAGTGGGATAAATCAACTTGTTGGTAGCGATTAGATTTTTCTGAAGCAGTTGTGGCTTCTGTGAAAAATAGAATGCTGAAGGATTTGATCTATCTTTACTGTGAAAATAAGGGCATTTCTTTAAGAAATTAGGGTGACTGTTAGGAGGCGGAGCCTCTAAATGTTTCCATTGTGTGTAAGTTTATATCTTCCTTGGGTAGCTCGTTCTATGTATGTAATAGTGTTCATAATGATGTAATAATACATTGCTTTATAATTTGCTGAATTAAAAAAGGATCTTCATTATTCAAAGTAGAATATGCCTGTACATCAGACATCATTCTTTTAAGTCTCTGTGTCCCAGTCATCTGGAATGGAACCAGGAATAATAATGTAATTCATTAAAACATCATCACATAAGGTAATTGCAATGTTTCAGTAGGTCCCATTATCTGATTCTTAAACTCTTCCCATGCTATGCCCTCGGGCACAGAATAAGCTGTGATGTTTGCAGTGTTGAGATCTCTTCGAGATCTGTAGAATGAAGAATGCGGCTGCAGTACACAAATTTCAGGTGGGGCAATTGTTCTTGCAGGGACGAAGTATCCATTCAGTAGCAGTAGAACGACGATGATGGTTGATAACCATGTTATAAAAAGAGAAGTTCCCAAAGCGATCCAAGCATAGGACCATAGGGGAATCAAGTACTTGTCACGAAACCAGTGATAGGCGTGAAGCAATCTCTGGCATGAAGTTACTGTAGAGTGTGTTGAAAAGTCCTCTGTACAATATCCAGAGTCTTTCTCATTATGAGTTGACTCTCAGAAAGGCATCTTCTCGAATGATGTTGAGTCAGGTGGTAGTTCATAGTAAACCATGAAGTTTCATTGAACAGTAGCAACTGTAGTGATGGCAGCATCAGATTCGTCTGTGGAACTGAATGCTCTGCGTAGAATTGGAAACGTAGTGTGCTCCAATATCCCCGGCTGGGAACACATGTTAGTAATGGCATTGTTTTGTTCAGGGGGTAGTTCATTCAGAGTAGGGAGAGGATGAGAGGTTCTACTCTGAATATTTCTTGGTGTTTGCTGTAAAGGATCTGCCACAAAGTGCTTTTTTTACATGGTTGATGGACACCTGTCTGTTTCTCCTTGAACCAGACAAAGGATGCAGGATGGCAGTTCTTTTGCCTTTTCCCCCAAAAACTGGAACGAGTGGTCTATAAGATGGTTCAAAAGCTTGTATGTGGTGTTTTTTTTTTTCAAGAACTAGGTCCCAAACCTTGGAAACACAACCGTCAGAAGCAGTTTTAGCCTTCTCTTCACAGGTGGTGGCATCAGAGTGGTTGACATTAGACAGCTTGTCTCTGACTTCTTGGATTCTCTGCAAAACATGCAAGCGGTTTCTCCAAGTCTAATTTATCGTCATCTGGATTATCTAAACATGGCACATACACAGGAACTCCGAGGAGAACCTCGTATGGAGTTCGGCCTCCCAGTACACATCTAGACAAGTTATTTTAGTCTCTGGACTCTATACAGATTATGTTACCAACTAAGACCTGAACTTAGTACCCTAGCAGTCAAGGCTTGTTTAATCATGCCGTTAGCAAGTTTATCTAAACCGTTAGACTCAGCCGTAAACGGGTTGCTGAATTGCAGACAAACTCCAAGAGCAGACATTGAATCCCTGTAAGCCTTGGAGGTGAACGCAGGGCCGTTATCTCAGTGAAAGGAATGTACTGCCCCTATCGCTACCAGACACTGCAAATTCTTTATGACTGCTGAAGCACTTGTATTTCTCTTGTGGCCACACCCATAGAAATCAAGAACATGAATCAATTGCCACCAATATATACTTATATCGGTTAACAGAATTTATTGGACCAACGTGGTCTAAATAAATCACCCTGAAAGGGATGTTGGAGACTGTGAGAGGGGTTAGCGATTGTCTCTTGACAGTGGAAGACTTAAGTTGTTGACAAATGTCACACCGTTTAACATAATCTCTAGTCTGCTCATATAAACTAGGCCACCATTAATGCTGATTGTAGCATTGCTACGGTTGCATTGACTGCTGCGTGGGCAGATGTCAGTCCCTCAAGAGCTTCTTTGAATAATTCAAATCTGGAAAGCTTATTAGTTATTATTCTGTCTCCCGCTCCTGGTAGTGTGACCACAGGAGTATAGTCTGAATTAAGGGTGTAAGAGTACTTGGGAGGTAAGCCTGCGGGAGGCTTTCTACCTTGCTTGGTTGTGTGTATGGCTGTTCAGATATCTGTGCCAATCCTCGTTTATGATATGGTTAAGACTGCTACTCTAACAGTCTGAATTGCAGCCAAGCCAGTTGCACAGTTCCTTTTGGCGTGTATGCCATCACGCTGTTGGTCCAAAGTGTGCCTTACATGGACCAGCGGGAAAGGTCAGGGATCCCCAGGCCCCCTCCCTGCCAGATCAAGAGGTCTGGTCATGACTAATACGTGGCCTCTTGCCCTCCCAGACAAAGTGGTTTCTTTCTTTCTGCATGACTTGTAATATGTGTAATATAATTAACGCTAGCTTTAGGGCTTGGAACACATAAAGTGCTTGTGGCAGCATGGTCATTTTGAGGGTAGCTCCTCGCCCGAGCCATGAAAGCTGGTAGTTTTTCCATTTGGCAAGATCATTGTGGAGCTGTTTGAGTAGGTCTTGGTAGTTAAGGACTGCGGTGTCTCTGAGGGTAGGGGCAAGTTGAATACCCAAATAGGGGATAGATGTGTCCGCCCAGCATAGTGGGTATCTGGCAGTGAGCTGAGTCAGCACCTCAGGGTGCATCGAGAGGTTATGGGCCTGTGATTTCTGAATATTAATGTAAAAACCCACTGCCTCTCCAAATGTCCCCAATTCTTCTAGAAAGGCCGGTAGGGCCTTGAGCGGGTCTTCCAACGCCACTTTCACGTCATCAGCGTAGAGGCTGATGGTACGTTCCTCAGTCCCAAACTGCACCCCAGTGATATCTACATTATCTCTGACTTTCTGCGCCAGCGGTTCCATATACAGTGCGAACAGGATGGGGCAACAGTGGGCACCCCTGTCTGGTCCCTCTGTTGATAGGAAAGGAAGCAGAGGGCACACCATTAACCTGCACTGTCGCTCGAGGGCCTCTATAGTTGCTGAAAGTCCAGGACCGGAATCTGTCTCCGATGCTAAAGTGGGCCATCGTCATTTCTAGATAATGCCAGTGCACCAGATCGAATGCCTTTTCACCATAGATAACTAGGAGCATTGTCTCCTTGCGTGAACGCGAGGCCTCCCAGTACACATCTAGCGAGGCCATTTTCTACTAGATGTAAGGGGCTTTCAGCGTTTTCTGGCATACTATGGCTGTCATTACCTCCTCTATGCTTATGGGCTGGTCGAGGACAGCAGCCTGTAGGGGCGTTAGTCGGGGGAGTATGTGTGCCCCTTAGATGGTCCTGCACCACCTCTGTTGACAAATCTTGGGCCTCGTGTAGGGTCTTATAGTAGTCCCAGAAGGTTTCCACTTATTTTCGTACCATTCTGGAGTAATATTGAGTGTACCCTCTCCACTTGTCACCTTGTGCGCAGCTTGTTGGCTAGTAGCCTGCCACATTTGTCTTCCCCAATATAGAAGAAATGCTGGAGGCGGAGTGCTGCATATTTTGCCTGATCTAAATCTAAACTGCTGAGTTGGGCACGGGCAGACTGTAGTTGCTGCCATACCCAAGGGGACCCTGTTCGTTTATGGATAGTCTCTAGTTCCCTCACCTTCCCCTTAAGCTCCTGTTTTTAGGTCTCGCCTGGCGTTGCAGCGCAAAGCGCTGCTCGCTCGGCGAGAGATTTTGTGAGAGAGCATATTTCAGAAGAGGGCTTGAAGCCCCGCCCCTCATTTCCATTGGCTTGCGTCACCGTTTATGCTAAACGGAGGCCTGCCATTGGAAATGGGGTTTTGTAGCCGCTGCCCTTTCGCCTTTTTGTCCGGCCCATCCGGACTGTCACTTCTGCTTTGCGGCTGTTGCAAAGCACTTTCTTATCTTTATGGGGCCATGTGTTTCTAATTAGCGTGGAGGAGCGCACTGCCCCCGACCTCTCAAAGGAAAAAAATCTTGGTTTCGTCAAGATTTTTTTCCTTTGAGAGGTGGGGGCAGTGTGCGCCTCCACGCTAATTAGAAACACATGGCCCCATAAAGACAAGAGATCGATGCTTGTTTTTTTTTTTATGGTGAATAGTCACAGCCAGCTCGTGGCCCCTGCCAACCCTACATCTGCTTTCTTAAACCTCATGCAAATACGAACCACTGCGGGTTGTTTAAGCAGAGCTTTCGGTATATACACTTTTCATTTTGTGTGCTTGTAGCAGGCTGTTGGTGGCAAGAAGGTTTGGAGGACAATGGGACAAGCTGCCTGCTGGATGGTTGCCTCGCAGTGCGGAGGTGCGGGGGGCTGGACGGCCCTCCTAGGACTGACTGAAGGTTGCCTCGGCGGTGGAACCTCTCTGTGTGCCGGCCTTCTGTGTTTGTGTGCTCAGAGTGTTTGCAGAAGTTTTAAACTGCGCTGTTACTGCGCCTCTCCTCATTTCTGCTGTTTGTTCAATAACGGGGTGCTCAGCAAACATGGTGGGGTGTAGTTCGGTTTACGCAGTGTAACGCGGCTGTGTAATCATCGCAGTTTAACAGATGCTGTCAGCACTGCCTCTGGTGGGGAAAGAGGATGAGACAGAAGGGAAATTGAGTTGGTAGATGGGAAATTAATCCTATTGTACTCACAGCTGCAGCCCTAGAAGTAAGTGCTCGCATCCAGTCCTAGAGGCCCCAGCCGCGCGAGGCTCCCAGTGAAGTCTGGGAGCAATGTGGCTTCTCGGTCACACAGACCCTCGGAACCTATGGCCGGGGTAGGGTAAACTCCGCCGTAAGAACGGGGTCTTCGAATGTGTCAGAAGAACTTGGAAGACAAGTCACCCAGCTATACACATGGTTTATTTTGCAGCAAAAGCAGATTCGATTTTAAACGCGTATCCATTATCATGACCCTATTTTCTATTCTCTATCTCCTCATTTCTACCTTCCTTCTCCCTCCCTTCTTCCTTCCTCTTTCAGCAGCGCCTCCCTTACTTCCCCTTCCCTCTCCTTATTCTACTTCCCTTCCTTCCCTTCTCCCTTAGTGTCCTTCCTTCCAACAGCACTTGTCTTCTCTCCATTCTCCCCTGCCACTCCATCGAATCTTTTCTCTTTCCTTCCTACCCTTTTCTTTGTTCCTCCCCTCCATTCATGCATCTAGCATCCCTTCCTTTTGACTTTCTTGCCCTCCTATCTGCCGCTGCAACAAAGCTCGCAGAAAACCTCTGAACCACACATGCGTGGTGGGTGGTGTGGAACTTGGGCGTGGAAGCCTCTAGGGGTGGGTGGCGGTATGTGGTGATGATCGAGTGAGAGAAGAAATCTAACATCAGTCTCAATTCCCTGTTAATGCGTCGCACCTTCTATATTACATTATGGATAATTATATCACATTGTGTTACATCATAATTCCATCACTAGTGTTTCAGACTCACGCACGCAGACTATCCTCATGTTTGGCTAAAAAAAGTGTATTTTTGCTTGTATTTCATACATTTTACTCCACAAGGACATTTTCGATGCAAACAATCTATTTTTCTCCCTCGCTCCTCACAATATGAGGATGTTTGGAGATCTTGTATTATTCATACACCTTCATGCCACCATTTTTGGTGCAGTGTTACGTGTATATTCAGAGTGGTAAAACGCATTGGGAATGATGGTTTAAACTCGCAAAGTTCTGACGTTTTGGAAAATTCCACAATGCCGCTCCCTACTTCTAAGCTAGAAACGCTAAATAATCAAAACTTTTGCCTACTTAAGTTTCACTTCGGTGCGTAGATCTTCCACCTGTAAATGTCACCAGGGTCTGCCGCTTGCAGAGCCAAGTAATTATTTTTGGGTCACCTATAATGTAGGTGCATAAACAAAATTCTGCTATTTGAGCGCATTGGCCAAATTCATTAACCCATTTGCATGATTCGTTCAAGTTAAACAAGAAAACGACTTAATTTTCGACCGCAAATTCGCTTTTGTGATTCACAGACAACGAATGTATACTCGTAAAAAAAATCAGTTTACTCATGCATAACATTACCCTGCTATAGTCCAATTTTATACATGACCCAAATGCTTTCCGTGGGTTGTGGCTATGGGCCTTCCAGTGTGGGGATGCTGTAAAAAGTGTGTTGATACCCACGCCCTCCCATACTTGTGGTCAGGACTTTAAGTGGGATGAAAAAACTGGGGGGTCTCTCAAAGGGGCGTGGCCAAGGTAATTAAGGGCGTGGCTTAAAAACACGTAAGCTAAAAATCTGTGCTAACTCAGCATAGTATGCCGCCCGACTTGTATTTTGCTGTTTCTGTCATTTCATCCAGATATATGATACAACAAGTAACATCATACCTACAAGTCAGGACTATTGCCTTTGTCAATGGTTGTTAGTTGCATAAGATAAATAAGCAGCAGCCATGGCTTGTATATAATATTGAAAAGGCTTCCACTTAAAGCCCTGGTGACACCACACCAATGTTGCTGCTCCTGAGTTTTAAAAAGAGAAGGGAAATCCAGAGAGACAATTACTCTCTCTAAAGGATTTCCCTTTCCCTACAACGCTCTCCTGGCATGTCACGTGTCTGCCACTTTCCTAGTAGGCCACTGGAAGCGAGGAAAACTGCTGGCACGTGATTCAACACTGAGTGAGGCAGGGATTGGAGAAGGTTCTTTTTGTCCAGCTTGCAACCGAAAGGCTGGCGGGGCTGGGGCACAGTCAACCGCTATGAGGCTGGTAAAGTCAGTCACAAGACAGGACAGTAGACTGACTGGGGCAGGGTCGCTCGCTAAATCCCTAAAAGTGAGGGAAAGTCAGCCACGTGCCTAACTCAACTGTAACAGCGTGACTGAGTTGGGGTTGTGTAATCCTTCCTCCTATCAACCTTCAGAATGATGGTCGGACGGGGAGGGAATCAGTCAGGCTTCAGCCAGGTTTGAACGGGGCCATTCAGACCCAAAGCTTCAGTGTGCCTGTGACTCAGTGTGCCTGCATGTGTGATCACGTGCTTCGGTGCACCCGTGTGCCTCTATGTATTAGTGTGTCTGTCTCACGGGGTGCGTGTGTTTCTCAGCGTGTGCATGCATGTTTGCCCGTTTGTAGTGCGGTTTCTATGTATGTCTGTATGCGGGGGTCAACAGGGGGTAAAAGACATTGTCATTTACAATGCCATTACTTGATTAATGCTTCACGAAGGGGAGGGAAAAAAAAAAATTCAATGCCAATAGCTCAAAACAATGTCATTGCGAGACCTATTGCATTGTAAATGCTTGTTTCTCTTTGCGTGCCTTATTGTCTGCCGCTGAGAGAGCAATAAATTTGCCTTGCATTACCGCTTTCAAGGTTTCTCAAAGGTTGGTGACCGTGATTTCCTGCCAGTCATTTATCTCTAGAAAATCTTTAAGTTTGGGCAATACGGCTACACACCTCCAGTCTATGAAGCAAATTTTCTCTCAGGCGCCAGAGACGAGAGGTCCTTCCAGGCGGTGGCACCCGTAAAGTGAGCGTAACAGGGGCATGGTCCGATAGACTCTGAGGTTCCATTAAAACTGCCACTACCTGGCCCCAAAAAGTAGTCAAAATGGGTGTAGGTCAAAGTACATGGTTTAAGAGTCTCCAGGGACCGAATCGCGGATTTTGGTAAGATCCCTACCCCAAAATGCATGGTTTAAGAGTTAATTTCCCACTGAAAAGGAAATAACACGCAGACCTAGGAACACTGGGTCATAATCTGTTTTTCCATCTTTCCAGGGACTAAAACAAGCCCAAAGCTGCATCGATTTACCACCTGCTTAGAGTAGGTGGTAAATAAATGATTTGGGTTTTTTTTGGTCTGTGATGTGATTGACAGGGGTAGGCAGGAGAGGAGCCAAGAGTAGATAGGAGAGCTGGGGAGATTGTTTCATGTTCCCCTTTCTGCATGAGGAGGGTGGGCAGGAGCCAGATGCACTAACTACCCACAGCCTCTACAACTCCTCTGTCAGGTCCAGGTCTGGGATTACTGGGTCCAGTATTTGCAGGCTATGTAAATCTGGATCCGGAGACACGATACAACCGATCCTCCGGTATCTTCCTGGGTATACCAATTCGAGTTCCCTATGACAAGGGCCTAAGTGTTTGGCTTTACAATATTTGAAGGATCGAAAATTCTACCATCTCAACTGTGTAGGTAGACTTATTCTAACAGGGCAGTAACCTCCTCCAAGGTAAGCGTTTAAATATAGAACTTAACACAGGATCAGATTTTAATTTCAAATGTTGAACATGCATTAACTTACCTACCCGCAGAACACAATAACTGCATACCCTCGCCACAGTTCTCAATGATGATGGGCCAGGGGAACTATAATCAAAAGTGCCTCGATGGTGCAACAGGCATGCCCCCACTTTTGCACCCAGGGGCACTTTGGTATTTTAGATGGTGCATCAGATGCTTGCTGGTGCAATCTTTAGGGGTCGTTCCTTCATTTGAAAGCAGGCGTGGCCTAATGCAAATGAGAGAACACTTTGTCCCTATGCACGCGCCATACTACAGACACGACACAGGCACAAAAGTAAAGAGATTATCAGAAGGCACATTGACTGTGTGCAACCTGAGGTGCTGCACAGTCTATATGACCCAAGGGCACCCTTGAAAGGGGTGCAAAGTGGTCCTTTATATCCCTGCTAGACATCCTCCTACAAATGGGTGCATTGACTCACTGCACCTGCCTGCAAGGGGATCTCTGTCCCCTTTTCAAATGCAGGGTGAGTTGCTGCCTGCACAGTGAAAGGCGGATCAGTGGTTTCAAGCAACCTGTCCACCTTTCACTAATGCACTGCTCCCAGGGTAGGCGTGAGTTCACAGCTGTGTTGGGGGCAGTGCATTCATTGTGAAAAGGGCACACTGACCTAGTCTTCGCCCGACTCACCCAGCTTAGTTGCCACTGACCTGGTCTTCTCCCAGTGCATCAAGTTAAAGGTGCACAACATTTTATACGAGCAAAGGTGTAGGTCTGGTGGGGGGAGGGGGTTGAGTTGCGGCATCCCACCCCCCCCAAAAAAAATGCATTCTTGGCCTGGTAGTTGGGTCTGGGTGACCTGAGTTGGGTCTGCAATGTTAGTGTCGGTTTTTCTCGTCATGCATCAAGAATAAAAGACAAACAGTGACCTTTGATGTATAATAGGACAGAAGGAGAGATCAAGATATACATCAGGTGGCTGAATTTCAAAATGTGAAGCCAGATGCACAGGAATCAATAAGGGCTTGCCTGCTTATCCAAATTGTGTGATCATAGGCAAACATTTGATTTCACAGAGATTTCTTTTTTTGTGTTATCAAATATGAGAGCACTTTTAAGTACTTGAGTACAGGATGTGCGCTTCTTATGTTTGATTTAATTGAATACAACATTGCTACCTTGTTAGAACTGGGGGTCTCCAGTTGGCAATGGTTTGCACCTTTGTCCAAATAGGGACCCCTGCTTCTAGTCAGGATAAGGGGGATACACTCCTAAAATAACCCCTGCTCACCCCCTGGTAGCTTGGCACGAGCAGACAGGCTTATCTCAGAGGCAGTGTGTAAAGCATTTGTGACCACATACAGTAATACAGTGAAAACACTACAGATGGACAACACACAGGTCGTTTATGTAAAAATAAGTAATCTTTATATAGACTTATCACAAGACCCAATAGCAAAAATCCACAATACAGTACTCAAAAATAGACTTAAAATGATAGAGACAGTTCACGTTATCTTCAAAAATAGGATAGTCAATCAAATAAAGCTTGTAGCAACAAATAACTCCACTTGGAGTTATCACGACGTCGTGACCGGTGGAAATCCCAAAGTACGGCGCCGACCGCGAGGTGCGCGGCGTCGGGCCCGGAGTCGAGCAGACCCACAAAGAACAGTACCTGGAATTCGATGAAAACAAAGACGGTGCACGGCGTCGGGGAGGTGATGCTTCGTTGGCGCCGGCGGCGTCGGTTCCTTACGACCCCAGGGGAGGTGATGTCTCGGTTCCTTACTGCAGCGCAGGGAGGTGAGGCGTCGGTTCCTTACTGTGTCGGGGAGGTGACGTCACGGATGGCGGCGAGGCGTCGGTTCCTTACGATGGCGCGGCGTCGATGGATTCGGGGGTCACCCACGTCGAGGATCGGCTCCGCGATGATGAAGCCCTGGCGTCGGTGAAGTCGGGGCTGCGGTGCGAGTCGGGACGGTGCGTCGTGAGCGTCACGAGCGGTGTCCTCGGCTCCGGTGCAGGCAGCGGCCTCGATGACGGCTTCGGAGTCGATGTCGCACGGCGTCGGCAGGCGTCGGGCCTACGGTGCAAGTCGGGGCGGTGCGTCGTGCTCTTCACGAGCGGTGCCCACGGCTTCGGTGCAGGTTACAGCGTCGCTCGCCGGCGTCAGTGTTGCAATTTCCCTCTGTTAGCAGCTAAAACAGCAGTTCCAGATGCAGGCAAACAGAAGGGGTGAAGTCTTTGTGTCCCTGTGACTTCAGGCAGGAGGCAAGCTCAGTTCAAGCCCTTGGAGATTCCCTTCTTCAAGATGACAAAGCACAGCAAAGTCTTTTCTCCTGTCCTTGGCAGAAAGCAACCACTGCAGGCCAACCCCAATCAGCAAAACAGCACAGGGGCAGTACTCCTCCTTCAGCTTCTCCGGTTCTTCTCCTTGGCAACAGGTTTCTTGATTTCCCAGAAGTGATCTAATTTCCTAGGGGTCTGGGTCCCCTTTTTATACACCTTTTCCCTTTGTTCTCTGAAGGCAGAGAGGCCTTTGCCTAGTCCAAACCAGTTCTGGTCAGTCCTGGAGCACTTTGTTTTTCTGACTCCTTCTTTCCTTTGAGAGTGAGGGGCAGAGCCATCAGACGCCCGGCAGGAGGTGGAGCCAGCATTGTGGAAGGCAGGCACAGCCCTATTCAGACCCAGGTGCAACTCCTCCCACCCATCCTCCTTCAGGCAGACCTATTCAGCCTAGTGCTGACTCACCCTGCCTCCTGGAATCCCCCAGCCCCTGTCACTCACAAACCCAGACACACAATACACAACCTGAGCAGAGGCAGCTGGATGGTTTAGGCAAGAAAATACCTACTTTCTAAAAGTGGTATTTTCAAACAAAGAATGTTAAAACCAACTTCACTAAAAGATGTATTTTATCATCCTGAGTTCAGGCATACTAAATTCGTTTTTCTACCATGTTCCCTGGGTCAGTTAGGATTATAAGGTGTAATAATCAAACTGCCCATTCTGGCCTATGGAGAACAGGTAGCCTTGCAATAGTGAAAAACGAAAATGGCTGTAATTCACTATTAGGACAGGCCACACATACCAGGGCATGTCCTACCTTATACTTACAATGCACCCTGCCCTAGGGCCTACTTTAGGGGTGACCAACATGCAGTAAAGGGAAGGTTTAGGGACTGGTGAGTGGGTGTACTCACCAAGTCGACATGGCAGCCCTAGGCTGCACACAGGCTCTGCGATGGCAGGCCTGAGACACACTTTACAGGCTGCTTCTGTGGGTGGCACAACCAGTGCTGCAAGCCCACCAGCAGCATTGGATTTACAAGCCCTGGGCACACTCAGTGCACTGTACTAGGGACTGACAAGTAAACCAATCATCCAATCATGGAGTCACTAATCCATAACACAATTTATCATGGGAGAGCATATGCACTTTAGCACTGATCAGCAGTGGTAAAGTGCCCAGAGTCATAAAACCAACAAAAACAGGTCAGAGAAAATATAGGAGGAAGGCAAAAAGTTCAGGGATGACCCTGCAAAAAGGGCCAAGTCCAACACAACCCCCTTCCAGCCAAAACGCAGGGGAGACCAATCACTACCCTGATGGGCTTCTCTGCTTTGGGCGATAGAACCTGGACCCTGGCCCACAACAGCAGGGGCATACTCCAGTTCTACGCCAATCTGAACCTATTTGGATCCCTCTGTCCATACTCTCAGGGCCCACCCAGCTAACCCATGGGGAACCCTTCTCCTCAACTGTGGACACCACCTGTGCAGCACCTAACCTTAGCTTGCTCACAGGTGTGTCCCAACCGACAGACAGTACCCACATGGCCAACACAGATGTGTGGCCTAGTCCACCCCGGGGTGTGACTTCTGTCCCCCTCCCAGGGGCAACTCTGTCCACCAGGACAGCAAGCCACAGTGGCCACTGACAGCCGTCAGTGATGAGAGCCAGGCCCCAGGCCTTTCATGGCTCTCCAACCTCTGTGGTGTCAGAGAGCGGGGGCAGTAGCCCCAGGTGCCTGGCACCCTTTGTCCACTCTCCCAACCGTCAGGTCAGGTATGACATCCTGACACTGACCCACCAGCCCCGGGCCTGTAATCGGCGGCTGGACAGGAGACTGGGGTGGGCTCTCCCACACCTGGTCCTCCTCCTTGGGGCTCTGCACCCTCCCACCTGGAGCTGTACCCCCTTCCAGAATTGTCAGGGCACCTGTGGCAGGGGTCCTGCACAATTCGCCCACCAGTTCAGGGGTTCTATCCTGCAATTGGGATCCCAGCATAAGGTCTGTACCCTTAGACTGGGCAGAGGCCAGGGGTGAGGCTGTCCTCTCCCCGCCCCCTTACTGGGGTCCTGCACCCTCCCACCTGGAGCGGTGCCCCCAGAAGACAAACTGGTAGGGGCACTGTTAGCAGCTGCCCCTTCCTCCAGGTCAGGGGGACACCCTGAACCTGGTCCTCCAACCCAGGGTCTGTACCCTTAGGCTGGACCTGTGCCTGGCAACCCAGGACTTCCGGGAGGGTACACCAACCCCCCAAGGGAAACACACTCCTCTAGAGTTGTGTAATAATCTGCCTGGCGCACCAGGACTTCCTGGGGAGCACGCATGCCCCCCAGAGGGTAACACATCTCTCATGTGTTGTGTGACAGTCCGCCTGGCGCAGATCTCCCGACCCCTGTCCATCTGACAGCGCGCGAAGATCCCCCAGGACAGAAGTGGTGTCACCATGGTCATTCACTGGTGACTCAGCCCTTCTGGCTGGTCCCTGACCCACTGGTTCTTCCACTGGGGACTCTCTCCCCCTCTCACCCCTCACTCTGGACTTCTGCACCCTCCCAAGTGGAGCGGCACTGCCAGATACCAGAAACACTGGAGCTCCATTTACAGACGCTCCAGGTTCTCTAGACACTAGGAGATCCTCCTCAACAGGCGGCCCATCAGGACAGCCTAGGCTCCCTACCTGGTGTTCCCTTAAAGAACCATCCAGGCTCTGAGACTGGGTTTCGGGCACCTTGGGACACGCAGCCCCACACTCACTCCTTCTCCACTGAGACAGGACGTGAGTCCCTACACCCCTCCCACTACACCGGGACCTAGCTGGGCTACTCTGAACCACTTCCACCACTCTGGGCTGGAAGATACCTGAGCCACTCCCCTTAGGGTCACTCCCCAATGCCTTTTCAGACCCTCTGGAAACCACCAAAAGGTCTTCCTCCCTCGTGAGCTCCCTGGGGTCAGAGAACTCACTCTCCAACAGGTGTTGGCATAGCTCTGGAAAACAGGGACTTACAATATGCTCTCCCACAATTGGATCACACAACCCCTCACAGGTGTTAACCAAGTTATCCTTCACCTCACCATCCAGTGCCTCACACATGTACCCCACACCACTCTGCTGAGATTGGCAAGACAGTATCTGACTGTCTCTGTCACTCAACCCACACTCTTCTGGGCGGTCTTCACACTCACACCCCAGGAATTCAAACATGGGGGAACCCCTCTCCCTGCACCTCTCATCTAGAGTCAGTAGAGTGTCCCTCCCACCACTAGGACTATGAACCCCTGTGCCAGTTCCCCAATCCACCTCAGGGACGCTGCGCACCACTGGAGCTACCTCATACCCTTGAACCTCCTGGTGTATATTAACCCCCTCCAAGTCAGGCACCACATCTCTGGGTGTGTGTACTACTCCCTCAGCACTAGGTAATACAATTTTGCTGCCACCAGAGGGAGGAATCCCTAAGCCCCTGGCTTTGAACTCCAACACCCTCATCATTCTCTCATGCTCTAAAAGCATCTTCCTTTCTTCCATGGCCAACCTCTTACTTTCCAACTCCAATTTCTTATGCTCAAGGCTATCATGGCTTCCCTGTTTTAGTTTGGCCATTTCCATTTCATGCATCCTGCTTTTGTCCCTGTCCTCCAGCTCCTCTGGAGACAGGCCCTTTGAGAAACACTGCTGCCCTCCCTGGAAGGCACTCCCCTCCCAGGTAAGCCCAATGGCCCCTCAAGCTGCCCATCTAAATTCTCTGCCTCCTCCACAGGCTCCTCGGACTGCCCACTGGCATTCCGTGCTTCCAACCAGGCCCTTAGCGCCTTGTGAAACTCCTCCTTCCTGGTGAGGCCTCTCATAGAGATTTTAAACTTTTTGCAAACAGCTTTGAGTTCTGGCACAGTGTAGGTATCAACCCTATCTTCTTCAAATTCAATATCTGCAGGTGCAATGGATCCTTTTTGCTCATGGTGAAAATTGGCAGTTCTCAACAAAAATAAAGGTTCCAAGGAAAAAAAGTCCTATCAAAATGTATGTGGTCGCGTATTGGTCTGCACTCACTAGTAGTGTACACCAATCACTGTATATGAATCACAAATGCAAGTCCAAATCCTCACCGCTGACCACCAATGTTAGAACTGGGGGTCTCCAGTTGGCAATGGTTTGCACCTTTGTCCAAATAGGGACCCCTGCTTCTAGTCAGGATAAGGGGGATACACTCCTAAAATAACCCCTGCTCACCCCCTGGTAGCTTGGCACGAGCAGACAGGCTTATCTCAGAGGCAGTGTGTAAAGCATTTGTGACCACATACAGTAATACAGTGAAAACACTACAGATGGACACCACACAGGTCGTTTATGTAAAAATAAGTAATCTTTATATAGACTTATCACAAGACCCAATAGCAAAAATCCACAATACAGTACTCAAAAATAGACTTAAAATGATAGAGACAGTTCACGTTATCTTCAAAAATAGGATAGTCAATCAAATAAAGCTTGTAGCAACAAATAACTCCACTTGGAGTTATCACGACGTCGTGACCGGTGGAAATCCCAAAGTACGGCGCCGACCGCGAGGTGCGCGGCGTCGGGCCCGGAGTCGAGCAGACCCACAAAGAACAGTACCTGGAATTCGATGAAAACAAAGACGGTGCACGGCGTCGGGGAGGTGATGCTTCGTTGGCGCCGGCGGCGTCGGTTCCTTACGACCCCAGGGGAGGTGATGTCTCGGTTCCTTACTGCAGCGCAGGGAGGTGAGGCGTCTGTTCCTTACTGTGTCGGGGAGGTGACGTCACGGATGGCGGCGAGGCGTCGGTTCCTTACGATGGCGCGGCGTCGATGGATTCGGGGTCACCCACGTCGAGGATCGGCTCCGCGATGATGAAGCCCTGGCGTCGGTGAAGTCGGGGCTGCGGTGCGAGTCGGGACGGTGCGTCGTGAGCGTCACGAGCGGTGTCCTCGGCTCCGGTGCAGGCAGCGGCCTCGATGACGGCTTCGGAGTCGATGTCGCACGGCGTCGGCAGGCGTCGGGCCTACGGTGCAAGTCGGGGCGGTGCGTCGTGCTCTTCACGAGCGGTGCCCACGGCTTCGGTGCAGGTTACGGCGTCGCTCGCCGGCGTCGGTGTTGCAATTTCCCTCTGTTAGCAGCTAAAACAGCAGTTCCAGATGCAGGCAAACAGAAGGGGTGAAGTCTTTGTGTCCCTGTGACTTAAGGCAGGAGGCAAGCTCAGTTCAAGCCCTTGGAGATTCCCTTCTTCAAGATGACAAAGCACAGCAAAGTCTTTTCTCCTGTCCTTGGCAGAAAGCAACCACTGCAGGCCAACCCCAATCAGCAAAACAGCACAGGGGCAGTACTCCTCCTTCAGCTTCTCCGGTTCTTCTCCTTGGCAACAGGTTTCTTGATTTCCCAGAAGTGATCTAATTTCCTAGGGGTCTGGGTCCCCTTTTATACACCTTTTCCCTTTGTTCTCTGAAGGCAGAGAGGCCTTTGCCTAGTCCAAACCAGTTCTGGTCAGTCCTGGAGCACTTTGTTTTTCTGACTCCTTCTTTCCTTTGAGAGTGAGGGGCAGAGCCATCAGACGCCCGGCAGGAGGTGGAGCCAGCATTGTGGAAGGCAGGCACAGCCCTATTCAGACCCAGGTGCAACTCCTCCCACCCATCCTCCTTCAGGCAGACCTATTCAGCCTAGTGCTGACTCACCCTGCCTCCTGGAATCCCCCAGCCCCTGTCACTCACAAACCCAGACACACAATACACAACCTGAGCAGAGGCAGCTGGATGGTTTAGGCAAGAAAATACCTACTTTCTAAAAGTGGTATTTTCAAACAAAGAATGTTAAAACCAACTCCACTAAAAGATGTATTTTATCATCCTGAGTTCAGGCATACTAAATTCGTTTTTCTACCATGTTCCCTGGGTCAGTTAGGATTATAAGGTGTAATAATCAAACTGCCCATTCTGGCCTATGGAGAACAGGTAGCCTTGCAATAGTGAAAAACGAAAATGGCTGTAATTCACTATTAGGACAGGCCACACATACCAGGGCATGTCCTACCTTATACTTACAATGCACCCTGCCCTAGGGCCTACTTTAGGGGTGACCAACATGCAGTAAAGGGAAGGTTTAGGGACTGGTGAGTGGGTGTACTCACCAAGTCGACATGGCAGCCCTAGGCTGCACACAGGCTCTGCGATGGCAGGCCTGAGACACACTTTACAGGCTGCTTCTGTGGGTGGCACAACCAGTGCTGCAAGCCCACCAGCAGCATTGGATTTACAAGCCCTGGGCACACTCAGTGCACTGTACTAGGGACTGACAAGTAAACCAATCATCCAATCATGGAGTCACTAATCCATAACACAATTTATCATGGGGAGAGCATATGCACTTTAGCACTGATCAGCAGTGGTAAAGTGCCCAAAGTCATAAAACCAACAAAAACAGGTCAGAGAAAATATAGGAGGAAGGCAAAAAGTTCAGGGATGACCCTGCAAAAAGGGCCAAGTCCAACATACCTAGACCAAGTTTAGGGTTTACATGACTACTGACTTGCCTCTTAGTTCACTATTGGCATTGTCGTTGCGAGGCAAGCCATTAATATTTTTAAGTTCATGGTTAAATGTCTTTGCAGTGATATAATCTGATGTACTAAGGTGACAAGCTTATACATGTTAAAGAAATACTCTTTTTTAGGTCTCGCGCCTAGCGTTGCACTGCGCAGCAGTGCTCGCGCAGCGTGAGACATTTAGTACGTGAAAAAACGGGGATTCAGCACTGACCTAGGAATCGCACACGCTCGTGCGTGTGCGATTCCTTTTGTGCTCCCCCATTGGCCTTTTTGTGCGTCTTTTTTAGTAAGAGAGCACGCAATAGGCCAAAGGCGGTCGCATTGCTCCGCCCATGGCCTATTGGTGTCTATTACGCGCACCAAAGGCCATGTGGTTTCAATTATCGTACCCAGACACGGGTGCGATAATTGAAACCACATGTTTCGCTGTGGCGCGCGCGCACCACTCGCGGGCGTGTTTCTTTTTCTATTGACTGTTTGGTGTATTAATTCCGCCCCATGTTTTGTTGTTTTCTTTTACTATTTTGCCGCCGTCGCCTGATTCGAGTTCTTCCTGTCCTTGGCAGAAAGAACACACGCTTTCTCATCACCGTGGCGAGATTATGCCGTCTCTCGTTTCAGAATATGTGTATGCTTTTCAAGCGAGGCGCTTGGAAACGTGGGCACTGTTGTGTTTTATGCACAAGCGCGCACCAAGAATTACCATGTCCCACGTGGACGAATTGCTTTCGCTGTTGTCCTTGAAATTGTTATTAGGCAGAGGTACAACGTGCTCGGAATATCACAGAAGACGCCAGAGTAAGCCTCGAGCAGAGAGAGATACAGCATAATCAGGGCAGCTGGAAGGATGCAGCAGGACCGGGCCAAATCATGTGGAGGACGGCAAGAAAAAACACATTATGCAGCACATTATATGATAAAAGGCAAATTATATGGTAAATTCTGTGGCATCATGATATCGCTATTTTGACATGTCAACACACAGGGATAGTGATGCAAAAGGAATAACAATACTGTTGAAAACTGCAGATGTCTCTTAATAAAAAAAGGCTACACGCATTCAGCAGACTCTGTGCAAAATGCTATTCACCAAAACAATTATTTTGCCTGGCAATGAGGCACAGGAACGCCATTTTAATTAACGCTGTTCTTTCTACTTCCCATAGAAAAATGTTTTATGTAAAACTTAAGTGTTTCATTGATGTATTGCTAGGTTTGCACAAAATACCTAAGCACATGCATATTTGGTATGATAAATATCGATTACCGCCAGCAAAGAGCCTGCAAAACTGCACGTCATTTTCCAAGATGACTGTGCAAGATTCTCATTAGAAGGAACTTAAAAATTCAAATCATCAGACCTTTAAAAAAACATTGAAAATGGTTTGTGATTCTTTGAAACTTGCAGTGCTACCTTGATTTAAATTTGCAGGAACAGTGAGACAATGGCAATGATATATACTCAGACTTTACCCTGTGAATAACAACGACAATTTTTAAGGTTTTGTTTCCTGTTGTAAATAAAGGCCATTCCCCCAGTTCATCATCTGGAGATTTTGACTCCAGGTGAGCAAAATTCTCCCCACTTAGGCCCTGGTCACGAGTTGCACAGTATTGTCGGGGTACAAACTCCTCATGCAAAATGTATGCTACTGTGAGGTAATACTGCACCAGTACTATGTAATAACGAGTTAAACTTGGAAAGGGCAATAACCCTGTGGGAAAAGATTTACCAGTTGTAAAACCATACAAAATTCCCAATACTGTGGGCTTTAACACAAATGTTTACTAGTTTGAGTAGGTGGCAAATGAATGCTAAGGCCTCTGTGTGGGGCAAGGGTGGCCGGGAGGGGCAGGGACGGAGGGGGTGATTAAGTTTTGGTGGGGGCATTATATGTTTGCCTCTGCCAGAAAAAAATGGGGAAAGAGACTCAGGCAACTTTCCTGGGTAGTGCCTGATAAATAAATCCAGTGTTTCGACATCTGGCAAAACTGGGTGTCGCAGCACTGGCCCACTCATAACCAGGGCCTTAATTACTGAATACAACAGCCAGCAGTTATAAGGCAATCAAAAACGTACCTTTTGCAAAGACGTAGGTGTTGTGTGAAATCTATAGTGCAGTATTTTTAGTACGATTCGGCCATTTGATCTAGAAACATGCAGGGCAGCCAGTGATGTTTGGAGTAAGAAAATGGGGAGGGGGGCGGGGGTCGCCTGCAGTCCTGTTCCTAGTTTTAACAGGGCTTAGAAATGACAGGAATGTGGCGAAAAGGGCTAAGATAAGCACGTTATTACTAAATCTTTCAGCCATAAGCGACAAAGAAAGTGTGACAAAGTGCGTCAAAAATATACAGGATTCAAAAGGCGGTCCGTGCAGGAAATGAAGAATTGACTATGAAAAACAGAAAGCAGAACAGAGTAAATATAATTAATTTAACGTTCTCCTTCACCTTTACTCTCCCCAATGCCTACGGACGGCAGGGGTCAGAAAACACGAGAGAGGCCTGAACGACTCCATCAATTACGGTGACTAGCCGAATTTAACGGATTGGTGCGTTACCTTAATACCGCAACACTGATAAAATATGGTTAGATATAGGTGTACATTATTTAAGAGGAATTGTCAAACCCAATAAGCCTCATCTTTCATTGGGGATTTGCCAGTGCCTTTCGTCTATGCTGTTTCACATTGACAAAAAGAAAAAAAACTGCTTATTTGCAAATGCAAAACAGCATCAGCAACCAAAATAGCAGCCACATCATAATAATGTATATGCCTGCAGGCATCATTAAGCGTACGCAGGAATGTTATGATTTTTTTTTTTACTTTTAAATTATCATTGCAAGACGTGAACGCTAATGTTGAAGCACTAGATGAAAAACAAAATATTTGCAAAAGCACATCAAGGATAAAAGAGCAAACCTTTTGCAAATTGCAGCTACCAGTATCTCCCAAAAAACCTTAAAAAAAAAAAAACACAACCAGGTGAGGTGGGGGAGAAAAACATGAGCGGGTGGACGGGGTGCAAGTCAATGCCATAGTGAGAGCAACATAGAGTGGGTGAACAGGGAATAGAGGAGCTTCTGGAGGGGTGTTAAAAAATAAAAGTTAAATACTGGATAGGAAAACAACAGGGTAGGTGCATGCGAAGTATGTGCAGAAGGAAGGATGTGAGAGGAAAGTTGCACAGAGAGGAGAGTACATGAAAACACATGCACTTCCATGGAGCGCTGAAAAGAAAAAAAAAAAAACATTTGCAATGCAATAGGTCTTGCAATAGAGTTTGAGCTATTGGCATTGTAAATGACAATGTCTTATATGTATATGTTGATTTTGAAAACATAAATAAACAATGCCAATAGCTTAAACTCTCTCAAATGCGAGACCTATAGCATTGCAAATGCTTGTTTGAATTTGGAAGAGACTGTATCATATTTTTATACTATGTTTGTTGCACAATATACATGCCAAATTTTAATAGCTTGGCCCATGCATGGACTCTTAGAGCTAAGCCAAACTCTTAGCTTGGCTCGGCTCACCCTATTAATTTGCTGCTGCACCCATCTCTATTTGCAATTCGGGCTTAGTTCATTGGGCCATCAGTCACTTGATAAAATGATTTGTAAAAGGCGAGAGCTGGGAAAAAGGGGTTCTGCCTACAAGCACCGATTTGACAACTCTGCCACCAATGCTTAAATACATTTAGTGGCTTGTTTACTGAAAAAAATGTAAATCTGCAGCCACAGAAGTACCCCGAGAATGGGTGCCAATGTACTACTTTTTGGGAATTCACAATCATTGGCACTAGTACGCGTGCAAAGTTGCATCAGTCTCAGGTTTTCACGCATATTACTGCCATTCAAGCACCCAAAAGGTGATGGGATAAATGCTGGCAAATAGTTAACCAGTGGCAATCGCTCAGGGCAGCATTGCAACCCATTGTTTTTCACCCATTGTGCCATTCTAGACAGAGGCCCACCTAATGCAAATCAGTACTGGCCCCGTTCCTCATTGAAACAGTCCATCCTGAACCTTGGTCATCTCACTCCTCCACCCTACAGCCCACTGCTTTTTTAGTTTGGAAATTTGAGATTCACACCCACCGAATCTCACTGACTAAGCTTCACTGCTGCATACAAGGCCATTTCACCCTATCTGTCATATAGGCTCTGATGGCTATTGAGATGGTGAAACCATCTGTTTCAGGAAGCCATGTCTCTTAATTTAAAGGGACGTTTTTATCCTGGGATTTGACTTCATCGTGAATCTCGATCATTGATTAATATATAGTGTGTGAGTGGAGCAGAAAATGAAGAAATCAAGAGAAAACAGAATCTTTCCCTCAAGGGAGGATACTTTGATGTGTAGGTTACAAAGATCTAGAGTTTAGTAAGAAATGGGGCTGGCAAGACACATCCCATGCAGGCCATTCCATCATCAGGGTCTCCAAAGATCACATGAGGTCGAGTGGTGACAGGCTTGACTTGACCTGCCTAGTCTAAAGCTGTGAGGGAGAAAGAGGAAGAAGGAAAAGCAAAGCAGCTCACTAACACCTTTTTTAAGTTAGTAACATTTGCGTGGTCTGCAAGTAATATCTGAGCAAGTGTGCATAATAGCAAAAAGAATATCAAAGAAAGTAAAATATAAAACATAGTTCCACCTGAAGGTTGATAAAGCACATTTATGAGCTGCATATCATAAATGTAAAATATAATTCTCAAAGTGCCTCTCACTGCTTTTCTTTTATTCCTATAGTCATAAACATACATACATTAGTGACTGGTTCTTATGAGGGCATCTCTGTGTCCCTATGTAGGTGTCAGTCTTCCTAGCTGCAGTGGGCCACTTACAGTTCAGCCAATTTTAGGTGCGGGCTACTGATTGGCTGAAATTAACATGCCTAGTTGGTATTCCCCCCCTAAACACAGCTACTATGAGATATTCCACCCAAAATGGGGAATGACATGCAGATTCACTTTTACCAGACCGAAATGTTCATGTAGATCCCTATTCTGTGTGGAATAACGGGCCCTTTTCTGCTCCCACTGCGGGTCAAAGGTGTGGGGAGGGAGGACGTCTGGGGCCAGTGGAGGCTGATGAGAGAGAAGGGAGAACATTCCATGTTCCCATATGCTGTAGGAGGTGTCGGGCCACGGACAGGCTGCGCTTGTGCTAACAGCGTTAGCCTGATCCACTCTCCGTTTCATTGGCCAGCGTTTTCGACTGGTAAAAATGGGCCTCGTGTTCTGCACCATGTAATCCCGGCCCCTGAAACACCACGGCACTTATGACCAGGCAGAGCGTAATCCTACCCAGGTGTGTCACTCTGTCTGACCTGCGATCGGACTGTATGTGGTGCTGGAGCCCAAAAGGACTCTCCTTGATGGTTCAGAACTTAAAATACACCCACTTACAAATAGCACCATGGAGAATCCTCCAGGCTCCGGGGGAGGTCGGATGGACCTTTTCCACTGTGTAGAGAACTAGAGCCACCTAAAAAGTAAAGTCATTAAACATCATGGACATTTAGGATTATGTTGAGTCAATGTTGAGAGGTTGGGTTTAGTTTTAAAGGCTTTATTAGCTATATGGTTAGAATCTCAAGTATCTTTATTCAAATTAGAAAAATACAGAAATATAAAAGAAGGTTAGAAATTAGCAATTAAGAATGTTCCGTTAAGAAACCCAATAAAGTAACTCAAGGACCTGTTCTAAATAAGAACCCATGAAGAGTCCTGCTGGAAGAGAGCGGTGAATAGAAAGGCGAACTCCTCTTGATGAGTAGTTCTGGAACTCAGCCGAGTTCCCTTAAGCTGCAGTAGCAACTTTCTGAATAATGATCTGTGCAGTAGCATCGATCACAAAATGAATAAAAAGAAGTCACCTCAAAAGTCTAAAGGAAATCAACTCGCCATGAAGAAGAGTCTTGGGCAGAGGAGAAAATCCAGCAGTAAGACTACTGGACGGGTTAGAGGGAAAGTAGAGGTGCGTGTCTAACTAGCTAGGAACACTCATTGTTATAACCTTTCAACACATGTATCAATTCATATTGACGACTTTTCCCAATAGTCAGAATCAGAATAGTTCGTAAGGTGGTGTTGACAGTCATACGATGCATCTTCTTCCGATTCCCATAGTCTACACTCTCGTCATCCGAAATGATACAGTCCTTTGGTACAATTGTTATATGAAGGAAAGTTCCCACGAGAACCCTCCTACTTAAGCTAAAGACACATTGAGACCCTTACGGGTGAGTAGTCACGCTTTACAAGCCTTTGATTGACTGATTGTGAGTTTCAGCGCAGAAACAAAGACTAGTCAGCAAATGTGAAAACATATATGGATTTAATATTTGAGCAACATTATAAGTCTACATCACCATTTATTCTATTCATTTTCAATAAGCTATTATTTTTAAGGGAAATGATCTAACATGGGGTGAGAGGAACTAAATGAACATAATCTAAAGTCAGCACATTCCTAATATGACATCAATGTTAGGCTGTTTGCACAGAACATTTTACTATGAGCAAAGGTCGAAAAGAAGCTTCAGGCCTAGTCGCTGCACAGGGTAAAGTATAGTTGCTTGTTGCAAAATATTTAAAATACATGCAATTTCAGTGAAGCGTTTCTAGAAGGCATGTTTCACATCCATGTTTGTTACTCTACAATATGTTTTGATTCTATTTACTTATTCTACTAAAAGATATTCACACATTTTGTAAGGCATTTCTAAATATGCGTTTTACTTATGTTGAAATATGTTCCGAATTGCACTTATAACGTGCTAAAATATGTTGATTTCTAAATATGCAGTCATTTCTCTCAGTGGCTTACCAACTAGGACAAGATCCTCAGTGAGTGATGGCTGCTCATTTGTCAAGCAGCAGTGGCATACTTTGACTTGTTATATGTAGATTATAAAATTGTGTAATAAAAAAGCACTAATTTTATAATTTTTTTCTGCATATGAGTTTGGGCTCATACCTTCACTTCCTGCTGACCCTTCATATTTATTTCATTTATAAGTCTATGATTTCTGTTCCACTTACTGTAACATTGCTTGCAAAGATTGAAATATTGTCACACAAAAAATATTTTAATTATTCTAGTTCAGACTTAAATTCAAATTATAGTTTTTGTAATAAGTGTTTCTAAAAACACTGTATTTAAAAGTTTAGGAACATTATTGCAGTGCAGGACAGGCTCTTTGATTATTATTATTATTATAGTGTAGCCATGGGCGAAATATTACCACAATCGACCGATGCAAACAGCTAAGCCGTCAGAAACAAAAAGGATGCTTTACATTTTTTGCTGTGATTACAGGGATGACTTCGGGGGACAGAAACCAGGTGCATATACTATTTTTTAAGTAACAGTAGCAATACATTGTGTACACCACTTTATATTCCAGAGGAACTGGTGATGAAGACATTGAGTAACCAGAAGATAAACTAGCTGGTATTGACTTGTGAAACGACAGGACAGTTGGCCATATTCTTGACTGCTGATAGTCACTTCAGGTTCTGTAGCATTCTAAGGTTTATGTTAGGTGTAGTGGTGCTCTAGCATTATGAGGCTCATCTGTTGCGTTCTTGGTATTGGGGAAACGTGGCATAGGGCAGGAAGTGACATTAAACTTTACATTCCACAATATTGGGTGTGTGTTATTGTGTTGCTTGGTGAACGCCTGACACGCTGATCCTATTTTATGCAAACGGATGCTTAACAATAAATGAACAGTTTGCTCTGGCATTCGCTTTCATTTTAAACCCGTTTTTATTAGTATTATTACAAAGCTTTGCTGTGTTCATTAACAATTCCAACGTTTTACCCTTCCTTTCAATTTCACTTTTTATGTCCTGCTTGGTCGTCAATGCATAGTTCTTTCGAGCTATATATCATACAGGCCTTCAAGCAAGTTAGCTTATTTATATATATTATCCTGAGTGGATTATGTGATAGTGGGTGCATTTTGGAGCATCTACAGATATATCTTATATAAGCTAGTTTCACATTTTACTTTCAATGTGGAACAATTAGGCGCTATTTGCACGAGGCACTTTGCACTTTCTTTGAATTTAGGCAACAGTTGCACACAAATAGTAATGGTAGATGACTTGCATAGACAATATGAGATACATAAATATTTGTCAATAAGGCACTGGCCTTAAGATTTAATAATATTGTAAATTTAATTGTTTTAAGTAATCAATTGCCCAAATGTGCGCAAAAACTTGTGATTGTATTGCAGGTTTTAAATGCTTAAATTGATCACCATGTTATAACCAATAACATTGAGACTATTTGCTAAAGTTTACTACAGCTGTAATGTTTGGAAAAAGTATATTGCACTGTCACTTTTGTTTTTATAAAAGAAGCGTTCACTTTGCTGCTAAAATTACACTGTCACTTTAAGATTTTCACTGGTATATAAAGAGAAAAAATGGCGGCGACTTTAGGTTTGAAAAAGACAGCGGAGGCTGTTGAAACGCGTCACCTTCTTGTTGCAGTTTGAATAAACGCGCATTGAAGCAACCCAGAGCGTGCTGGAGTCTGTATTAAAATGTTCAAGCAGACGCTGTAACGAATATATATATATATATATGTATATATATATATATATATATTCGTTTAATATTTTATTAGTAAGCTTGATGCATATAACTTGCATGCATATTCGCGCAACACATGTTTTCTTGTATTTATACTAATGTCTTTTTTAATGCGTTTGTGGCGGCTTTGTTTCTAAAACCAAAGCTGTATTTCTATTTAAACTATTGTGAGGCATTCTAATGGCAAAAATAATTTTTCTTGGAATATAATATATATATATCATTACTTTCTCTAATCATATAACGTGTACGTGCAAACCGCATCTGTGAAACGTAAAATGAGAAAACGTGCACTCAAAACTCACTCCTCAATAATGCCAAGGTCTAAACACGGCTTCGGTTTTTTGTATCGTTCTTCAGCATGAAGTGTCTTGGCTGCTGCTCTTCCTCTTGCTCTCATTCAATCTTCTCTTTCCCTTTATTCTCTCGTTCTATTCTTTCCAGTTCCGTTATTTTCTTCTTGTCCTGTTACTCTCCTGTTTTTTCCTTCGGGGACCCATCCTGTGACATCTTTTCCCTGCCTCCCACCATCCATGGGGTTTTCTGGTAATAGCAGGTGCCAATTTGTATGTCCACTTTTAATCTTTTGGTGAAGCTGGCAAAGATTTGGTTAGGGAATGCAACTCATTTCACACACATAGCAATCGTATCATCATGACTTTCTTTTCTAACAGCATGTTTTATTGGTTTACAATACAATGAATGAAATACACACATAGCAATCGTATCATCATGACTTTCTTTTCTAACAGCATGTTTTATTGGTTTACAATACAATGAATGAAATATACAACATTGAGCCAAGATATGTATTGAATGGATGTATGACGGAACCACGCATGCCATTACAACATGATCATTTCAACCAGGAGCGGCTCGTGCAGGTAGGAGCTGTGGGGCGGGGTGGGGGGGCACGTGACAGACGACAAGGAGTGAAAATTAAATAAATAATTATTTTTCACTTGTCGTCGTCTGTCGAGTCTCCCCCCGAACTCCGCCCCACGGCTCTTACCAGCTCGAGCCGATCCTGATTGCAACGCATGTGTCTTTACCACGCATGCCTTTACCACAAAGGTTTTTACAAAGCATTACCTTTACCACGAAAATGTAAGTCTTTTATAGGTAAGTATAAACCCTTTATATGCTTATATAAAGGGTTTATACTTATCTGTGAAATAATTACATTTTCGTTGTAAAGGCATACATGGTCCTGTTTGTTTTTTCATTCATTTTACCAGTTTACCCAGGTTTCCGTTGACACATCCATTGAAGACTTTTGAAACTAATCCACTTCCTGCACACCTCCCTTTTGTATGCCTGACTCATCCGAGTGTGTCTGAGGCTTCCCTATCACCATCAGTTACTCCATTTGGGATATTTGGCTCTGCCAGCATTTCTTGAATTTCCGGAGGTACCCACTGCTATGTGAGCCTGTCCTTAAGCATCGGTTATTCCAAACGAACCCTTTTATGTGGAAAGGAGGGGGCAGTCAGTCCCCTCCTTCTATGGATATATAAAAAGTATATCACCTGGCTATAACTAAGGTGTGTGATGGGAATATTTTACTGTCAATCATTATTTAGGTTTATAATTTCTTTATTGAATTTTGAATTTAAATGCACAAAAAGGAACAGAAAAATCTTATACAAATCTGACACGCCACAAGCGTATGGAGGCTGATAAGTTCATCAAAACAAACATCCCCAAACACCCCCTCCCCCCTGAAACTAGTCCTCTCTCATCCCCCTCCCCCGCCCCCCCTCTCACACCTGGCCCTTGCGCAGATGTCAATCGTTATTTAAAGCTCTACTTCTAGCCCAAACGTGTCTTAATTTTATTCTGGTTTATTTTATCACAGGCCTTTTTACAGTGCAGACATAGCCACAGCTGGGTCCAAACAGAGGTGGCATGGTGAGCAAGCATGGGTTGAGATGCTACCTCAAGAGATTGCCAGTGGTTAGACAAATGGCAAGCAATCCTTCCATCAGCTGTTGTGTGTTTTATGGTAACAAACACATTTAAATCAATTATTATTTTCTATTAATTAAAAACGCGTTAACAGTGGTTTAGTTGTTTCATCTGTGTTCCTTTGAGTGCTCGCACTGATCTTCTTGGGGAAACTACTTTACAGCTATATCGTTCACTGTCCGCCTTCCCTTGTTACCTCCCATGTGTCTTACTTTAATGTGCTAGCTCTGCATGCATAAGTACATTAAACCCAGACCCTATGGGCTTAATGTGCTAACTCTGCACGTGTTAGTTCATTAAACCGTGACCTATAGGCTTTGCTAGTGCTTGTTTTGTTGGTGTGTCCCTCTCACCATGTGTTCATACCCACAGTATCTTCATTTCTAGTTGGCCATGCTGCTCACAGCTTGCTTGCCGAAGCACACGCATCAAGTCTCTTTACCTTTAAGGACTCCTTAGCGAGGGTTGGAGCCCAGCAGTTTTACATCCTCAGAGGATGGCTTCTCAAGCTCTCCATAATCTGACTTTCATTCACTCCTAATGCTGGACAGTTATTACTGTTAGGTGATTGTCGCTTTATTTGAAAATACTAAAGGTCTTCCTAAAATTAACCCTTCTAATGAACTACTGCCAGGTGCAGACGTACATGCTCTGAAACCCCAGTGTCCATAGTTCCAAGGTTCACAGTGCACCTCCTGATGGGGAAAAATGACAAAGCTGGTCACTCAGATTTCATAATACAACGAGGCTCTTTTTAAATTCCACAAGACAAAATGGTCTGCAAGTTGTACTGTTTTTGTTGGGCAGCTTCATTGATTGGTTTGTCGGTAACAAACATATATCAAAAATCAATCAAAAAGCGCAAAAATATATGCACCTTATTTGGATTTAGGTGGTGTTTTTGCTCTAGAATTAATAAAAGTGGTGAGGAAAGATTGAGACCCAGTAATTTCTACCTGAACAGTGACCACGTGCTGCTACGACTTAGAGAGAAATCAGCAAGAAGGAGTAGTAAAGAAATACTACCACACGAGAGGATTAAGTAGGCGCATCCCAGGTACTAGATAGTGTGACTGCGTTTGGGCATGGAGCCCAGTGAAACTGAATTATCGAGTAGTCACTGAATGCGAGGGCATCTGATGTAGTGAACCAGTTTAATGTTCAGTGTTTCAGCTAAAGAATATATTTGCAATTTTTTGTCTGGGTAATCATGCGTTCTTTAAAATAATGTTGTTAAAAATGATGTTTCAGGTTTAATTGCTAAGCGATCAGCCGGCATGCTGAGCACAAGCTCACGCGATATTGAGACAAAAATAGTCCTTACCACAGGCCGAGTGCTTTACCAACGCGACCGATGCGCAGAATGCTGAAGCTCATCCTTTTAACCTCAACTTGCAGACCGCATCTTGCGTGCCCACGTTGCTTCCTCGTGTCTCATTTGTTTTCCTTCCTCATGACTTTAGATAGCGTATGAAACCAGCGTCCAGAGCCTGTTTGAAATCATCCTTAGAAGCCTCCCTCCCCCGTGTGGGATTTCTGTGTCGAGTGTCTGTACTAGTTGCTCACTCCAGGGAAATGTGCTCTGAGTAAGTTCTTTATGCCTATTTTTTTGGTGCTGGGAAGGGGCATTTGTGCAATCTGGAGTTTCTTTATTTGATATTTTTAGACCAAGATGAGATGTTCAATAAAATCTGGTAGAGCCTATTGCAACTTTGGTCAAATATTTTTTCTTGCGGAAATATTCAGTCAACTATTTCTTTTAGCTCAAGTCACATATTACATGTGCTATCTCACTTCCTGGTTGTGCATAATAACACCTTTATGTCTAATTTTCTTCCAAACAGTGAATGCTGTCGAGTTAATTTTAGGTGTTTCGGTGTTTATTTTGGCATATTATCCGAAATTCCTGTGGTTAGAGCGGTTTATTTTCCTGGATATATTATTGACCAGTGCTTCTATTCCAAATTAACATTTGTTAGGCATTTAACGTTTGTAATATTTCTCTATCAGGAGTACATGCTACTGAAATAGAGTAACCAGATTTGGAAAATCAAAAAGCATGATAGCCACCAACATTAAAATATGAATAAATATTGCCCCCCATTAATGGTCGCTGAAGTACTAATTCAAGGAAATATAAATAAATATATAAATATATATATATATATATATATATATATATATATATATATATATATATGAATATATATATATATATATACACACACACACACACACACACTATAACGTCACTTTTACCTTTTTTCAGTGAATTTCTAGGTTTCTTTTTAAAATTTTAAATGCAATATAATATTTTATTACTATAAGTAACTATGCCAACTCTACCGCCACACACGGCCTTTGGCCAGGTACAGTGTGTTGGCCACAGGGCCTGGCCTGCAGCCAGGCTCTGTGACCATTTCCCCCACTGGCGGCCACCCTCACGGCTCACCTTTTTTTTTTTTTATGTATTTCTGATCATGTGGGAATCTCGAGAGGAGCCAGTGCGGGACCTGTACTCCCACAGGACTATATTTCAGCAACCCAAAAACATTTTAGATTTGCCCCCAGGTGTGGGGGCAGTTAGGGTAGTAATTTTTAAAGACGTGGACCGATGGATCACCCCAAAACTTTCTTTGATGGAACTGAGGTGGAGGAACTTTGTTTTTGGAATGTTTCGTGAAGGTTCGTCAAACAGCGCCAAAGTTATTAGCAAAGCAAAAAATCTATTTCCTATGGTAATTAGGTCCAAACTATAACTGCACAGTGGTGACTGCCACTGTGTAATATATATATATATATTGTGAACAAGGCCGCATGTCTGGCGGCCGAAACGCGTCATTTTGGACATTGATACTTAAATAAAGACACTTTGCCATCATCACTGCCTTGGAGTCTGTGCCCTCGTGTTGCGCCGCTGTGGCTGGATACTTTGGGATTCACATGCTGATATATATATATATATATTCACTGAGAAAACAAAGATTAAAGGGACATTATATTTAGGTGAAAAGTCAGTTAAAACATGCTGTTTTAAACAAGCAAAACCACCGAAATTCATCAGTTATAGTCATCTCAAATACTTGCAACTTGTGCTCTGAAGTAACTATAACGTGCATCCCCGCCATGCTCAATGTTGTCATCAATGATGTCATTTTAAATGTCGCAGTGATGTTATTAATGATGTCCTAGAACATGTCATGAGTGATGTAATATGTGAGGTAATTAGAAGTGCGCGAAATTAAGTGAATTTCTATGTTTTTTTAATTGTAAAGTAAGATATTATAATTCGTAACGAACGTCACTTTAACCTTTGTTTTTTTTCCCAGTGAATTTCAGTGGTTTTTTTTAACGTAAAGTACGATGTCCATTGCCCGAACAGTGAATAATAAATGAGCGGTGCCTGCTAGCTAACACCCTTTGTGCTTCTTTATCCGATCCCACCTGGGTGGGAGCAAAGTTATGTTCCATTGCAGAGAGAGTGTGGGTAGGGAATTAAGTTTAAATTCCCTGCTCACACTCTCCCAGGCAGGGAATCCCAGAGTCCCATCTGATGGGGTCTCCGAGACTCTGCAGCTGAATCCGGACCCTGGGACTAAGGTCCATGGGGCCGATGTACAGCTCGAGGAGGGAGGGGCGCTCACCCCTTCCCCAAAATGTAAAACACTGTCCCAGGAAATTGGGTCTCCAGGGCCTCCGCAAGTCTCTGGGAGGGGGCTGCATGCAGCCTGCCCCTAAATGTAAGCATCGGTCCTGGGGGATGGGCTCCCAAGGCCTCTGCAAGACTTAAGAGGCATGCCGCCTCCAGAAAAAAAAAGAAAATATTGCTGACCCCCTGTGCAGCTCATTTTTTAAAAAGGCAGAAGCCCGTCTTTTTTTCTTTTGTACTGGCTCTAAGGATCTTTGGCGCTGATTTCAATTTAAAACAAATTACCAATTACCCTTTTCGTCCCAGGCCTAGGGAGGAAGTGTATTCCTACCATGTCGCCCTTTATTTTTTTTATTTTTGTACTTATCTTCAGGACAGGTGACTGAGTCCTAAAATGGCTACAATTACATATTTGTTGATGTGGTGGCAGCAGAACAGATCTTATCTCTAGATCTGTCATATCCACAAGATCCTCTGCAGCGTGTTATATACATACTTTGGAACCTTACTTTCTCAAAAACTGCTGAACAGATTTGCACCCACTCTGAAAAAGCACACTTTCTGGACCAAGATCTAGCTTTCTGCCAAATTAGGTGTAATTATGTTTAGCCGTTTTGGCTCTAGCTGTGTCTAATTTTCCTATGGGAGATTACATGGGGAGAAAGGGTTTTGTGAGACACACTTTTTTCGGCCCCCTCTTGATGGATCACCCCAAAAATTTCCAGGAAGAAGCTGAGGTGTGGATGAACTTTTTGGGGGAAAGTTGTGTTGAAGATTCGTCAAGCCCACTCCCAAGTGCTATAATGATGAAATCCAGGGGCTGACTTGTGATCCAGCCCTTGGGTAATGGGCTCCCTACTTGCTGATTCACTCCACATAAAGCCTGCTGTGCTGCGTGAACGAGGTGAAGACGCACAGCAGGCAGCTCAAAGCAAGTGAAGTTCTGTTCCTGGTTTGTTGAAAGTGCCATTGTAAATGTGAGACTGTACAACACTCATTAATGTGCTTGCTTACCCGACCCTCTTTCAAAAGCCGGGACATGTATTTATATAACCAAAACGTTTCAAGACGCTGGGACAGTCCTTTGAAAACTGGGACTGCACGGGAAAATCCGAGACATCTAGTCACCCTAAACTGAAATATATAGCTATGTACAAATGAGTGTGTAGCTAGTAATACACACTAATATCAAACCAGTATTTTGTTCAAAAGTGCCATCCAGCTGAGAACCTCGTGGATGTCACTGCTCGGGGCTCTGCCATAGTGCTATCTATCCTTCAGGGACCAACATCCAATGTGATTGTGGGCAGACAAGGCCCTCAATGGAGCATTAAGCCGGTGTGCGTCTGCAGTTTTAGGCAGAGCTGCAAGGAGTGTACGCTTCACCACAAAGATACAGCCTCCCTGAGATGCCAAAGGGTTTCAATATGGCGCTGCTGCGTCTCCAGAGAGCAGCAATGAAGGGCCCGTTAGTGGCAGAGTGGGGGTTGTGACTTGGCTCCTCCTTGGCGTTACTGGCTGAAAGCTACTGTGGATACAGCTGTGCTCTACAAGTGCTGCTTTACCTGAAAATACATTGAACAACATTTTCAAGCACCCCCAAACCAACCTGTTACTCTCTTGATGGTCAATAATCCAGAAACGCATATGTCCAGAGATACATAGCACTGGATGCGCCAAAAATGGTGAACACCTCAATACTTGTGATTAACCTCAACAGACTGTTATCAGGCTCTGCATTTACCATCATGCATCTGAGAGAAAATGTTTTGCATTATGCCAAGAAGTGTGCTCTCTGCTTCCAGTCTTGGGTTAGAGGCCTATTTATGACATGTGGCAAAGCTGTGGATGGGAAACGCCACGTTTTCACACAGGTTCAGGCAGTAGGAGCCCTATGTCACAGATTTTTTGCTTTTAATAGTTCTGATGCCGTGCAAATGTTTAGTTGCGCTTGGTATTTTAGTCACTTTATTACTCCTATTTTGAGGATGCCAGTACTTTGGATCAGGAAATATATATTTTGTTGAGGCACTAATACTGTTTTTTCTTCTCTCCCTTTTCTGTGTCTCCCTCTTCCTGCAGCGGGTGGGATTTGAGTTTCCAGGCTTGACTGTCATTTGGAGATGAGCAAAGGATTTTTTCTGGGAAAGTTGGAAAATCTCTGAGCCTTTAGCTGTTTTGTTCGCCGTCAGTCTTTTGTGGGTTTTTTCAGTAACAAAATGTAATTCTAAAAGACAGCACCTGAACACTGTGCACACTATATATCCATAATGTTTGGTCACTTTTTTCTCCAGTGAGTGACTGCAGTTTTTAAAGAAATTACGAAAGTTCACAAGGGAATAGTGCCTGACCCCACCCTTAGAACCTGGTACCATTTTTGTTTACCCCAGTATGGATAGATTCCTTAGTCTAGGGTGTGACTGGCATGTGCAGTAGCAAAGTAAGTGTTATGTGAAGAAAAATAGCAGAATCTTTTAGCAAGATGGCTGCTTATCTTTAAATTATAAGTACATGTCAGGAAAAGTAGCTGAGGATTGTTGGAACTCAGGTAGATGAACTTAGGAATTCCAAGTTAAGGGATAGATGATTTTGCAAAAGAGGAATAGAGACACTGGCCAAGGGTTCTCAAAGGTGCAGAAGCATGTCATGTGGAGGTAGAAAGGACAGAGGATCCAGTCTCAAGAGCGCAGCAGTTTCTACTAATTCTTAAACCCATAGTGAAGAAGGTGCAGTTGATTGACACTTTGAATCAGCTAAGCCTTGTCTTTCATCTGCCTGGTTGTGTCCAAAGTCCGAAGCCAAATGCAGTCTGTAATTTACTTAATTGGAATGGAACACCGTTTTAAACTCAGAGAAAGGTCGGTCCCTCCTAGGGTGACCAACTGGCATGGGTGCAAATTCAGGACGGTGAGTGTAAAAATTCAGGACAAAGGGTCAAAATTCAGGACAAAAATTCAGGACAGGAGGTCAAAATTCAGGACAAGACTCAGGGACAAAAGGTAAGTTTTACAGACACATCAGAGGAGGTCGAGCAATAGTATATAATTAAGCCCATACATATCCAGACATATTCAACCACTTGCAAACCTATCCATCATGTATCATTCCATCCATCATTTCACTCATCCATCCCTCCATCCACCCTTTCACTCATCCATCCATTATCCATCCATCCACCCTTTCACCCTATCCATCAGTGCACTCATCCATCGCCTCTTCCACCCATCCATCCATTCACTCATCCATCCAGCCTTTTAGCCTTTCACCCATCCTTTCACTTACTCATCCATCCACCCAGTCACTCATCCTTCCACCCATTCACCCTTTCAGTCATCCATCCATCCTCCCATTCTCTCTCCATCGACCCTTTCACTTAGCCATCCTTCCTTCCACCCATCCATCTACTCATCCACTCATGAAGCCATACATTGACCCTATCACTCATCCATCCTTTCTCTTATCCATCCACCCTTTCACTCCTTCACTCATCTATCCATCCTTTTGTCCATCTACCCTCCCTTTCACTCACTCATCCATCCTTACATCCACCCTTTCACTCATCTGTCCATCCATTAACCCTCTCACTTATCAATTCATCAATCCATCCATCATTTCACTCATCCATCCACCCATTCACTCGCCCATCATCCACCCTTTCACTCATCCATCCATCCTTTCACTCATCTATCCATCCTTTCACTCATCCATCCACCCTTTTACCCATCCACCCTTTCACTCCTTCACTCATCTATCCATCCTTGTGTCCATCTACCCTCCCTTTCACTCATCCATCCTTACATCCACCCTTTCCCTCATCCATCCATTCACCCTTTCACTTATCAATTCAGCAATCCATCCATCATTTCACTCATCCATCCACCCGCCCATCATCCACCCTTTCACTCATCCATCCATCCTTTCACTCATCCATCCATCCTTTCAGTCATCCATCCACCCTTTTACCCATCCATCTACCCTTCCACCCATACATCCATCTATTTACCTTTTCTCTCATCCATCCTTCCACTCACTCACTCATCCATCCATCCTTTCTCTCATTACCCATCCATTCACCCTTTCATTCATCCATTCACCCTTTCACTAATCTATCCAGCCATCCACCCATCCTTTCACTTACTCACTCGCCCACCTTTTCATATTAATTATGAGCTGAGCCTTTGTCTACAGAGTTGCAGACAGAAGAGGCCCATCAAGAATTTCACTTTTGCTGTAGTTCCTAAAGCAAGGGGTGCGGTGGGGGTAGGGTTCACTATGCCCTTGCACATAGGCAATCTGAAAAAGTGGAAGTCATGATTCATGCATGATGCACAGTGCCAGGACTGTGACATGGTGTTGTTTCCAGGGCTTTAAGTGGGATGAAAAAACTGGGGGGTCTTTCCAAAGGGGGTGTTCGATGTAATTAAGGGCGTGGCTTAAAACACCTAAGCTAAAAATATGTGCTTAGTATAGTGTACCGCCGACTGGTATTTTGCCTCTTCTGTCATTGTATCCAGATATATAACACAACAAGTAACTTTACACCTGCAACAAGCCAGAACTATTGGCTTTGTCAATGGTTGTTAGTTGCATAAAATAAAAAAGCAGCAATCATGGCTTCCTTGAATATAATATTGAAAATGCATCAGTTCTAAAAGACGAGACTGTGAAAGAACTCTAGCCCCTTCTTTTTAACTAATTTCACCAGCTTCTTTTCTTGAACTGGATTCTCATGTAGCAGCTTTGGCGTTTTTGCACATTTCTTCTGTCTGACAGAATGCCCTGCCCTAGACCGAGGCTGGAGGAGGCCCACCACATGCTTTGTAGCCCAGACTGGCCCATTGTCATTCTGTATGTGGCAATCAGCCCCATACAGAATGACAAAGGGCAGGGTGGGGCTGCTCTTGGGCTTCGAGGAGGAGTGCGAGGCGGTCCCATCAGGGAGTTGAGGCTTCATGCAGGGTAACAGTTCTGTTCCCTTGCAATGCCCAAAATTACGGACAAAAGGCGTCCGTAAAAGGGATCCTCACGGACAACGGACGTGAGGTCCAAATTACGGACGGTCCGTGAAATTTACGGACGGTTGGTCACCCTAGTCCCTCCTCTAAAGTTATTTTTTAATTCAAAAAGAAAAGAAGCAGGATAAAGTTGTAGACTACCTTGTCTTATGTTTCCATAAAACTCACACTGAGGGACAGAAAGTAGAAACGTTAGTCTGCACGTGGACGGGCAGAGACATTAAATATGCGTTCAAATCAGACACCTAAGTATCTTGAAGTTCAAAGACAGCAAACTCGGCAATGCAAGAGAGGATCGTAGTTGCAGGAGTAGACAAGCTACAAATTCACACAGCAGTAAAATCTCCCAAAAGAGCTTGTGGTTCGCTCACTTCCTCCCACAACCTCTCTTCGCCCTCCCTCAGAATGTTATACTCCAACTCCTTCCTCCCCCATGAATACCCAGGTTGAATCAGCTAGCTCACCTTCTCACTAGGCACACTTCCCTAGAACACCCCAGGGCGGCCACCCTCACGGCCTGCCTCTCTTATCATAGTCAGGAAAACATATGCAGTCTCAACTTTTTTATAAGGCAGGGCATCTTTCATGCGTTATTAACCCACAGTTTATGAACAGGGCCAAGAGTGGCGGCTACCTGTAGATTATTTAGATATTTCTTTATCCCCAGAAGGGCCTGCTTCCAAGCAAGAGTCTCTGAAGTTAGGCGGGGAAACAAAGGCATCATCTAAACAAATCTCTTTTTTAACCACTCTTGAGTGTGACTAGGCAGCTTTCTGAGTGTCGTTCACCACCCCACCTCCCAAATCATCGGGCTATGGACTCATAGTGGAGATTCTGGAGGCATGTCATTGGAACAGGGAACTCCTCATCTGCAGTGGATTTACGCAGTAGAAGCACCGCTTCTTCCATGACCTTTTTCAACTATGGCAAGGACAGTGGCCAGACTATCTACAATTTTGAGTTGAGATTCTCTTTTCAAATTGTCCAAAGTCTGCAGTTTTGCATCCATTCTCAGCGTGGTTTCTAGGTTTTCTTTGCATCAACATGGTGCTGCTCCAATAGAGCTGTTTGGAGTTTAATTTTTCCTAGTGCTTATCCTACCAGAAAAAGCATCAAAATGTGCCTCCATTGCTTTCACCCACTGTTAGGGGGTTAAGGTTGTGGCAGGTAGAAGTAAACCGTTGTTTAATTCTTTATGAAAAATGGTCCATAGCCATGTCAAATTGCATATTCAGACTTACTGGATAGCCTGCAAAAAGTCTCTTGCTTTATAGATTATATTTTTAGACAATACAGCTAAAAAGGAATCACTTGGTTCCATTTTTTTCAAACCTTTAATGGGACATTGTGGAAAATATCCCTCTGTCAGTATAATGCTTACTCAGCAGAAAATGAAGTATTGGAATATTTCATATGTATCTCTTGGGAACTGCCTGCAAACCCTTGGCTTTTTAACCAACATTTTTTTAAAACGATGCTGAGAAATCTGTCGCTTCGCCCTTTTTAGGTCGAGCCTAGAGTAGCGCGCATGCGCTGCTCTGCGAGACTTTAAGTTAGGGGCTTCAAAAAGCTGACCAGACGCTCGTGCACAATGGCCTTTTCAGTGTGGTTACCGGCACGTAACCGCACGGAAAAGGCCATTGTGCACGAGCGTCTGGTCAGCTCAGCAGGCTGCCGCGCTCGCTTGCCCCCGCTCCTCTCTCACGCTGCCGACGTCTCTGCTGTCCAGCGCTTCACTTGTGCTGACGCTGCCTCCCTCCTCCGTCTTTTCTGTGCTGCAAGCAGGCAGCCGACTTCAATGATTTCACAATCTTGTTTACATATAGTGGGCAGTATGGTGAGAAGCGAGCGCGAGGATAGGGGGTGTCTTATTTCTATTTCCTCAGCAAATACTGCAGATCCAATGGAAAAATATCGGACCAGGTATGAGACTGTAATACAAACCAGAAATTTCGTCTGCCTTGAGAATAATGTCCCCCACCACAAGTGAGGGGAGAAAGGCAGCAAGTGGGAGTGTGGTTCATAAACGGAACGAGTGCATGTTTTTTTCCACAGTAAATTGACTTTTTCGAAATCGGCTCACTGACTGCTTCTTCGGTGCAATGTCAGCTTTCCCATGCTATAAAAGTGTGGTGTTCTGATCTAATTTCTACATGACGTAATTGCTCTGTTTAGGCGGGGGTTACAGCTCACAGCTATGGGTAGGTGGGAGGTCTCAGCCCACTGTAATCACACAGTTAAGGCTTCCTCCGATCGCCGCGCAGCTCTCTCTACGGACACCGGAGGTCAGGTATAGAGAATGTAGCTGTGTGTAGGTTTCGGTGCGCTGCTTCTTTAAAGGGTGGTTTCATGCCACAAGAAGGCTTATGAAAGGACATGCTCTGAAATCATGTGCTGTCTGGTGTCTCTCTAATATCCTCATCCTCTCCGGTGCTATTTCTTCTCCCTTGGTTGTCTTTTCCGTTGCTTGCCTCTGCTGAGTTTCTCTCTCTTTTTCTCTCAATTTATGGTTTGCGGCAGTGCAATACAACAGAGAGCCTTTTCCTCGCACCTCTGTAGTTAAGCAACAGTATGTTAATAATATTCCCACTGTGCTGTTTTTTTGCTTCATGTATCACAAAGAGCTGACTGAAGCAGGGAAGCTGCCCCAGTTCTTCCTCATGATCTTTCAATCCCTTACTCTGTCATAGGGCACCCTGCCCTACTCCCCCGTTCTACATCTGTGGCGCTGGCCTCTTTTTCTCTGATTCCAGGGTGTGTAAATAACCTGGAGCTTACGTGTTTTGTGAAACCTTCCTAAAGTTCCTGCCTCACAACAATATTTTCTTTCCAATGGAAACGAAAACGATAATTTAGCTTTCCCCACACCGCAACACGCACTATTAATAACCAGTGTTTTTGTTAGTCAAATCGGAAGGATGAAAGACAGCTACGGCACTATGGGCGTCTAGTGATGCATATGCACCCTCTGATTTATTTCTTACATTACATATTCTAAAAAATATCCGTTAGTGTTTGGTTGAATTAGGGACCCTTGTTCCTTTCCCCAACTTTGTACCCCTAGGTCCATGGTTATTTCAGAGTAAACCCTTGTTAACTACTACACTCGCACTTTCTATTTTTTTACTCAAACCCGATGGATGGGGTGGGAGTTAAGGCTGCGTTGACACCTGACCAGGACAACTTCTAATCTGTTTTTTAAAGTTTTGGGTCGTGGATTTTATATCACTGCAATTAGGATGCTTTAGTTACCTGCCTGCCAACCTAAACTAAAGTTTAACCAAATTATTTTCACTAATTAATCATTAATTTTAAAGCAAAACTATGGTTTAGTCAAACACTTACAGTTTCACAAGAACCGCAGGTAAATCTATCCCCCAGTGGTAGTATTAGTATTATACTGAAATACTTTTCAAATGGTAAAAATCTGTGTGAAATAATAACTCTATCTGGTGCATTCCTTCAGTAGACACAAGTGCCAGCAAAGTACTGGCTTCGCCAAACTGTGTGCATATTAAATCACGGCATTGCTATTCATTATCAGGCTTAAGTATGCTAAGCACTTATTTTTGGTTGCACTGTGTAGTTTTCTTTTTTAAATTCTACGTTAGGAAGCTCGCTTTCAGTATTTCCACAAATGCATGGAAATCCGAAAATATTTTAGTTTTAAGTCCGGAGATAATGAAATACAGACCTTGTTTTAGTGAACATTACATTTTTTTTTTAAGTGTTCTAAGTAGTTGACCATGTGGCTGTCTCTAATTTTCATTGGTGTACCTGTGGTGAAACACAAACACACTTTTTAAAGACTTGTGCATTGTCTGTAGGTTTTTGGGTCTAATGAGAATGAGTAAATTTCCCGTGACTGTTTGTTAGAAAATTTTTAGGTGCAATAATTAGGTAGGGCTGATTTTTATTAAAAATGTGTTTAATCCTTTATGTAAAAATGTTCATGTCTAGGATAGAGGTGATTATCTTCAGAGCATTTCTTAACCTCAGGAACTATAGTTCACAGCTGACTAGAAATGTGGGTTTCCATTCTAGACCTTTATATTTTGATTGCGCAGTCACTCATTGTCATTGAGGTGGTTGTCCCAATTCTGTAAAAAACTGAATTTTGGGGCCAAATTGGGATCACAACTCATCCTCTCATGCCCCTCTGTATATCACGCCATTTTTGCTAGGTAAAACCTGGTGAAATTAGGTCTGGGAAAAACTGCACATATCGAGTTTTGAAACCCTGAAGGTAGAAAACATCCACATTATCCCTGCAACTTCTTGCAATTAAATTAAAATTTGGAGGTAATAATGTACCTAGGAACGAATACACTCGATGGTATAACTGCTTGCCAAGTGTGGGGTTGCCTCTCAATCAACTAGTAACCAAAACTTAAGTGTGCTAGAAGACGGAGACTACAATTCAGAGAACAATAATTACATCCCTGTATGACCCAAGTGTGCAGGGTTGTTCTCCATGCTGACATTGCATGTACAGAAATCTTGACAATAAGTACCGGAACCATGTCTGTGCTTGAAATCCTGTTGATGACCAGTAATCTCACAAAACTGTCACTCTTAGAAATTGGAATGCCCTCCAGTAGATGGGAGACTCAGGGAGAGGTGGGAAAAGTATCTGGACCAGTAACTACCCATGAAAGCATAGTGATATTGTTGTGAGCGGACCAGCCCAGTCACACTTCTTTAAAAACGTAGGTTTATTCATTATTAGTTTCTCACCAGGGCCTATTACACACACAAGCAGCTCCAACTGATAGACAGAACTCAACTCTCAGGATGGATCCAAAGCAATTTACAGACTTGGCCTGGCACTGTCCACCCTTACAGGCGTTTTGGTCTGATTTGGTCCCTGTAATCAATGACATAGCCCGCACATTTTTGCAATACGCACCCTTGTGCCTATTAAGATTCAATAGCTGATGTCCCCAGGAGCCGGCTGAAGCTGGTAGACATTGCCATTTGCAATGCCAATAACTTTAACTAAAAAATAAATGCGAGACCTATTGCATTTCTAATGCTTGTTTTAAGCATTTTCTGCATATGGGTAGTATTTGAAGTGGGGAACGTGCTCTGCTTATGTATGAAATATGTGGGGCTATCGTATGTTTTTAGATGAAACTTTTAGAAATAGTATTATACGATAATTATTTAATGTACAAACAAGAATATCGCCTTCAAATCGCTTGAGTCTTGATGGGATTGAATGTATCCCTTTCAGCTGCAAATGTACTTATGAATGACAACAAGGAAAACACGCAACAAACGTAAATCGTACAGTTAACTTGGACTTCTATGTAAAAAAAAACCATAGGGACTGATTACAACCTGGGTGTTAAACTACAATCCATTTACAAACAGACGTTTGTGCTTGGGTCGGAGTTCGAGGTTGAGCAAGAATTATCACACCCTTGCTATTTCCCCTGACAGTTTTCAGTAGGTCAATAGCCGAAGTAATGGTATTTACCAGCATTGGTAAATATCTTAACCTATTCTGCACCAATTGTAATCTGGACCATGTACAATGTTTTCTTTATGGTTCGGTCCAAAAGCTAAACTTGAGTACAACATAAGTAAATAGAATGCAGTTGATTCTAGAAAAAGGCTAATGGTGGAGATTCAAAACATTGAATTACATTTTTAAATGCAAAATCACCAAAAGATGAACCTTTGGCTAATAAAAATAATGACACTTAGCTTCTACTCGTCTTCCAAAGCATTTAAAAAACATCTAAAATATAGTCACGTGATCAGGTTAAAAATTATCACATTAGATGAGTCACACTTAAAGATGGAAACTAAAAGCCAAATAATTGAGACAGAGGAGGATGCTCCATGAATTGCTGCAAGTCACAATAACCTGATGAATAAAGTGGAGATGATAGTGTAGAAATAAGGATGGTGACCACTTTGGGGGAGATAATGATTCAGGACCCACTAACAGTTAATTGTTCAAAAGGAGAGATTTGCAGTTTTCACATACTCTTGAAAAGAGGATGTGCTAAATGTTTACTTTCCATCACTATTTACGGAAAACAAATATTTCCTTTTACAAGTGGGATGTGAGTGTCTTTTGATGAAGTACACAGCTTTGACCTTTGCTCTCACTGCAAAGATGGAAAAGCAATACAAAATTCTTATTCATCTCTAGTCTTAAGAGTAACAAGAATTTGAGGTTGTTATTTACAGCAACTGAAGACTGACAGACTAGAAGACCTGCTTCCACCCGCTTGGCCTCATCAGATGAGCAAGGTTGACCCTTGGAAACATTTGAGATAAAGTAATTTTAGAAGAAATAGCAGTGAAGGCATTAAGGGCCAGATGTACTAAGATGCATTCAGTAAAAGTGGTCATAATTTGTGCACCAACTTTTACCTAATGCATTTGTATTATGTCCCGACCTATGTACTAATAGGTTGGTTCATAAAATACAGAATCATAGTGATTCACAATCCAACCTACCTCAGGAATATTAACAAGGCAGGCTTGCAAATTGTGGCCCACTATGATTTCCTGCCATCACAGGGATAGTGGCCTGCTGGGGTCTGCAGACCACCATGTCTATGACTGCTTTTACATAAAGCAATAATTATTTTTGAAATGCAGCACGTTTTCCTTAAAGGATATGTTTTATAGACTTTTATTTTTTTAAGAGTAAGCAGTGGCTACTCCTAGAAAAACTTGTTTTTTAAACATTCTTTGTGGACCCCTTCACATTTGTGAATAGGTTACCACTTCCTTTGAGGTGTTGGTAAAATATGCATGTTTTGCTACTGGACTTTGTTTGCAAAACAATTTTTATTTTTATTTTTTAAATTTTTTAAAAGAGCTTTATTGAGAAACTTGCACATCCAGTTACAAGGTATACAGGCTGGGATTCTGCAAATTAGGAAGGAGAGACACATCTGATACATTCATCATAAGAGCAATTGTACATTGGTAGCCCACATCGGTGCACGAGAGGAAACAGCGGGGGATGGAACAGGAGGGACCAGGTGGAGCGCCAAGGAGCGGCAAAGTGCAGGCAGGAGAGGCCACAGAGAACCAGTAGTGAGCAGAGGAGGGGAAGCAATCCTCTACGAGCCAGCACTGGCGGCCGCCACGGGAGAGGTCGCAGAGGGCGGGGTGCTCTGGCGTTGGAGGTATGAGACAAGGGGACCCCAGATGTCAAGCGGCCGGCTAGTTGCTGGCGTCAAGTCCCAGAATTCGGACAGAAGCGTCTGACAACGCGCCGCATCCTCAAGCCAAGCACCAACCTTGGGCGCGGGTCTTCGACCCCAATGCATGGCGACCCTGCGTCGTGCGAGAACAAGCAGCATAGCGGTGAGCCGACGGGAGGCGTCGGGACAGTGTTTCACAAAGCCTAAAAGACATATCAACGGATCAGGTAAGACAGGCGTGGAAGTAATCTCAGTGATGGCGGTGCACACATCACGCCAATATGCAGAGACCCTGGGGCATAGCCATGCGAGATGAGAAAAGTCGGCGGCGGGAGCAGAGCAGCGGAGACATCTATCGCTGGGAGCGAGGCCCATTCTATACAGCTGGGCAGGGGAGCGGTACAGTCTATGCAAATATTTAAAATGTATGAGGCGCAGGCGGTAGTTAGGAGACAGCCGTTTAGTCTGCTTGCAACAATACGCCAGATCTCCTGAGAGAGGTCGGTGCCCAGGTCCTCACTCCACGCAATGGGGGCCCGGTCAGCGGATATCGAGGATGCTGCCAGTGTAAGGGCATAAAGTCTGGAGACCAGTTTACGGGGGGAGGCGGAAGTGTATGCAAGGTCGAGGGCAGCCATCGAAGGAGGGGGCTGTGGAAATGCGGGGTGCAGCTCCCGACAGGTAGCTCTAAGTTGGTAGTAGAGCAGGGTGTCCATGGGGCCGGATTCGGCTGGAAGAGAAAAGAAGTCGCCGGCAGGGTAGAGGTCAGATAGCGTGGAGAGTCCCAGGCAAGTCGCACGTTTTACCATCCCAGCTGTTTGCAGTGAAGGGAATACTGGATTTATGTGATGGGCATGGCATTGGCGGAGAGCAAGCTAGAGCCGGAGAATCTCCGAAGACCGTCCCAGGCCCAGCGCAGAGTCTCAACCGTATCGATCTCTCCGCGCGGAGGTTTTGCGGGGGCAAAGATAGCTGTTCGGAGTGGCAAGGGGGCCGCAAGGTCAGCTTCCACCGCCACGTGAGGCTGAAAGGGCGTCGGATGCAGCCAGAAGTGAAGGAAGCTGGCTTGGGCACTAAGGGCATATAATTTTAAATCTGGGGCATCAAGCCCGCCACACGTTAAGGGGAGTGTAAGAATGTCATATGCGATTCTAGGCTGACGCCCAGCCCAGACGAGAGAGATGATGAGGGAGCGAAGTGTGCAAAAAAAATGAGCCGTAAGTGGGATGGGGATATTGAGAAACAGATATAGAAACTTCGGGAGCACCACCATCTTGGTGATGGCTATGCACCCCGCTAAGGACAGAGGCAGGCGCCGCCAGAGGGGGATCTTAGTCTCCAGCCAGTCGACCGCCCGGCCGAAATTTGCCCTCCAAAGTTCATCCACGTTCCTACTCAGCCAGACACCCAAATATCTAGTGGGTCCCGAAGCCCACACAAACGGGTAGTCCGGGGTAAAGGGGACAGTGGCGTCTGTTAGAGGGAAAAGAATAGATTTACCCCAGTTGACCTGGATACCAGACAAGCCCCCGAAGCGCACCACCTCGCGGACCATGGGGCCGAGATTTTCTTGGGGGTTGCGGACATAGAGTGTGACGTCGTCCGCATACATGGAGAAGACCAATGCACGAGCCGCAAAGCCAAGGCCTCTCTGGGTATGATGCTGCCGGAGCCTGGCGGCAAGGGGTTCCATAGCCACAGCAAAGAGCATGGGTGAGAGTGGGCACCCCTGCCTAGTGCCCCTAGAAACGGGGATGGGGTCCGATATCTGACCATTAATACGAAGGCGAGCTGTAGGGAGAGAGTAAAGGAGATGGACTTTGTGCAGAAATACTGGGCTGAAACCTAAGCGGGGGAGAAGATAAAAGAGAAAGGGCCACTCGAGAGTGTCAAAGGCTTTAGTAGCGTCTAAGAGTGCAGCCACGGCCGGGAGAGCGGGGTTAATTTGGTGGAGAACAGCAAATATAGTCCGAAGATTATGCGACGTGGCCCAACCCGGGATGAAACCAGACTGGTCAGGGCGGGCAATCAGGGGCATAAGAGGAAGGAGGCGGGAAGCCAGTAACTTGGCGAAAATCTTATTGTCGGTGTTGATAAGTGATAATGGGCGGTAGGAGCTCGGGGGACTTGTCCGGCTTCAAGAGCAGTGTCAACAGGGCCTCGCGAAGCGACGGAGGGAAATGGCCGCACTCGAAGGAGTCATTATACATAGCAGCAAGGTGTGGAACGAGGAGGGGTGTAAAGGTTTTGTAGAAGGATGCAGGTAGACCGTCGGAGCCCGGAGCCTTATCGCCGGGCAGACTATTAATGGCTGCCAGGATCTCCTCCTTAGAAAAGGGTTCGTCGAGGTACTCCCAATGGCTGTTACCCAGCCAGAGGAGCTCAAGAGTGTCAAAATATTGGTCCAGGATATCGTGAGAAGGAACAAACCCAGCGGTGTAAAGTTGCGAATAGAAGGTGGTGAACCAGGCCGCCACTTCAGCAGGAGAGGTGGTTCGTTCTGGACCTCCGTCCTGGAGCGCAGTAATATAAGAGGGGCGTGAGGTTGCCGTAGGAGATTGGCTAAGGTCTTACCTGGGCGGTCCCCCTCACCATATCGGCGCGCCCTTGCCTCCCGACCTAGAAAGGAAAGTTCCCTGTCGGCCTCATCGTTAAATTCGGAAAGTTTGCCCCGGAGCTGCGCAAGAGTGTCGGGAGAGGGGCTAAGCGAGTGTGAAGAGTCAAGAGCCTTAATTTCTCCCTCCAGTCGTTCCAGGGTGCCGCGAATGGAGCGCAGGACGCCAGCCTGCTTGGAAATACATTCGCCTCGAATCACCACCTTGAAACATTCCCAAAGTGTGGAAGGAGAGTCCACAGAGCCGGCGTTAAGGTCAAAGTAGTTCGCGATTGCGGTTTGAATTTCATCGCAGAAAACCGAATCGCGGAGCGCATTGGGGGGCAGCCGCCAGGCGAACGCGCGCCGCGGGGAGTGTGGGGGTGCAAGCTAAGGCGGACGGGAGCATGGTCAGAAAGGGTGCGCGCCATGTGCTCTACAGAGGTGACCCACGCGAAAGCGTCCTGAGTAGTGATCTAGAGGTCCAGGCGGGACCAGCAGCCCGAAGAGCCCGAGACGCATGTGCCTTTGCGAGCTTCGGGGTGAGTGTGCCGCCACGCATCAAGCAATGAGTTGTCAGATAGTATGGAATACAGGAGAGATGTGGCGCGCGGGTGCAGAACGTGAGGCCCAGAGCGATCCAGGGTGGCTGAAGGCGTGATGTTGAAGTCGCCCCCCCATAGCAGCGCAGCATGGCCCATGGAAGAGATGTGTCGCCAAACTTGCGCAAAGAAGTCAGGGTCATCGGAGTTGGGGCCATATACTGCTGCCAGAATTAGGGGTTGGGCCAGGAGGGTACCGTGTAGAATGATGAAGCGCCCATCAGGATCAGCAATAACCTGGGATGTGTGCCAGGGGAGCCCCCTGCGCATGAGGATGGACACCCCACGAGAATAGCAGAAATAGAAGGAGGAGTGAATTTCGCCCCAATGTCTAGATTGGAGCCTAACGGCAGTGGCAGGTAATAGGTGGGTTTCCTGGAGGAAACAGATGTCAACCGTATGTCGGATAAGGTGGGCATGTACTAGGTGGGCCTTCCGATGGTCATTAAGACCGCGAACATTCCAGGTCCAGAGTGTGGTGGCCGTCATATCGCTGTGCCATGAAGGTGAGTGACGGATGTGAACAGTTGCGGGAAAGGAGTCAGATGTGATTGAGAAGGGATGTGCAGTGCAGATGACAGTGTAGCAAATAGCATGGTGCAAAACAAATTGCAGAGCAAAAGAAACAACAGGCCTCGGAGTGGAGGCAACATACCCAATGGACCACCACCCACACCAACCCCCCAATCAGGTTGAGAGACCAAACCCACCCACCCAGGGAAACCCCAACTGGGAAGGGGAAGAGCAGAGTCTTAAGATGGAGGGAATTATCCCGTGGAGGCAAGGCTCTGCGCAGCGAACACCCCTGCCCGAAGCGACAGGGTGGCCAAGCCAGGAGTTGTCGCAGACATCAGTTTACTTTAAAGAGAGCGACGGGGCGCCAGAGGGACTGAGATATCTGGCGAGGTGATGGTCGGGGACCACAGGGAACAGGAGGGAAGGCAAGAATCAACCATATCGGAGAGGTGAATGGCCTCGCGGCCATGACGAGCCCCAGATAGCGGAGAGCAACAGACAAGAACACATTTGAGGAGAGGAGGGCTGTATATAACTAATGAAACAAAGTCGGAGATGTCCATGATAGGTGGCTTTACACCTGAGAACTCTGTGGAGAACAACACAAAAATAACAATAGGATTCAGTCATTGTCGCTCAGGTTGCCATCGGCAGTGGACTGGGAGCCAGCAGGAGGAGAACGCGGAGCCTGATCAAGTTTCTTCGCGTAAGCCAGCGCAGCTTTTGGTTCCAGAAAGACATGCACCTTGGAGCCCTGCCGGACGGGCAATTTAGCAGGGTATGCCAGGGAGTAGGAGACGTTGTGCTTTTGAAGAATCCGCTTAGCCGGGAGGAATTCACGGTGAGCAGCCTGCACCGCCATCGTATAGTCGGGAAAAAAGGCCAAAGAGTTGCCCTGATGACGGATGTCACCTTTCTCCCTGGCAGCTCGTAAGATGGCATTGGGGTCTCGAAAGTTCAATAGCTTGGCGATGATGGGGCGAGCCGGCAGACCAGGCGCCGGGCGGGGGCCGAGGGAGCGGTGGGCTCGCTCGACAATGAAAACGGAGGAGAGGACATCGCCAAAGAGCTCGCGAATAAGCTGTTCCACAAAGTCCTCCATTTTGGAGATGTTGGAGGATTCAGGCACGCCTGTATTGCAAAGGTTACTTCTGCGGGAACGCGCCTCCAAATTCTCATTCTTGTTCCTAATCACCTTGAGGACCTTGTCCATTTGGAGAAGCTTGTGGTGATCCCGAGTGGCGGCGTCCTCAGCATCAGAAACCCTAGCCTCAACCTGCAGCAAGCGTGTGTCGTGCGTGTCGACTCGGGCTTAGACAGTGTCCAGTCGGGTCGACAGTTGGTCGAGTTGGGCAGCGATGCCAGTGACTGTTAATTTAACGTCCAGCATGATGGCCTTCAAATCGTCTTCTCGTGCCAGGGCAGCGTCAGCCTGGGAGGCCGAGTCGCCCACATCATTGACCGCGTCGTCCTGACGGGTCTGCTGGCGTTGGTCAAATGCAGTCTTAGGTTGTTTGGGATCAGCTTTCCCCATGGCCAAGCACAGTCTCGTGAGAATATCTCAAATGATCGGGAGGGACAAGGTGGCAGCGTCGAGCAGAGTGGACGAGGAGGGGAGGTTCTATTCCGTGGAGGATGAGTGTAGCAAAGCGGCAAGAGCAGGTCCCCGGGGGGGGAAAGCAGAAGAGGATAGACGTCCGGGCCGTTGTGCAGGCCCGCAGGTTCGGGGCCCGCGTAGGGAAATTGCAGCAAGTCAGGGCCCTCGGCGGGCAGCAATCCCGGGAGAGGTGGCGAGGACGTGAGGCACTGCTACCAGGAGAGGCACATACTTCAGGGAGAGTCCGCTTTTTAAAATGGCGGTGCCCGGCCTGCAAGTCCACAAGAAGAGGGGTGCACACGGCAATGGTGATGAGTTGGACGGGCAGCCAGAGTCACAAGCGAGGGCCGGGGCACCCACCGGGTCAGCAGTGTATGGGGCTGAAGGAGGAGGCCGGGAGAGTCTTCAAATGATGCCGCTTGTGGAGAGGGGCAGTGCGAAGCGCCCGGCAGGCCGCAGAACCCGGCATGGAGTAGGGTGGCGGCTAGAGGTGTCCGTGAAGCCGGCTGCAGTGAGGCGAGAAACAGCCACGCAGACTCTGGCCCCCGCGGTGTGCGCAGCGGGAGATGATGAGCCTGCGGGGGCTGAGGCGGCGGGGGGACGCGGGAGGCGCGCCGTCCACGTCGCGGGGCTGGCGAAGAAGGGCTGGAGATGGTGGGTTCCTACCGTAAGGGAGGTATGCCCAGGCCCCGCAATTCGGCGCGCGCGCCCCCAACCCCACCGCGGACGCCCCCGCGGCAGCGCAACTCACCGGTCTCAGGAGGGGCCGGGCTGCGAGGAGGCTCCAGTGAGGCTGGCTGATTCAGGCAGGATGGCCCAAGGTGGGGGGCAAAGGCGACGGCTCCACAGCAACACGGCGCGGGCTACGACAGTGCGCCCGCAGCTAGGCCCAGCAGATGAGCCCGGCCCCCAGCGATGAGAAGTCGGTGCAGCGGCGGTTCCGAGACCCCGGAGGGGTATCGATGGTCGCCCGGGGATGAGGAGACATCTAAAACGGGAACGAAGTGACGCTCCACAGGAGAGACAGGATTCCGTGGAGTGAGGTGAGAGCTCCGTCGATGTCCGCAGGATCGTGGCGGATTAACGGCTTGGCCGGCAGAGCCCACTTAGAGTGCGGCCATCTTGCAGCCGGCTAAGCCACGCCCCATCTTGTTTGCAAAACATTAATGCATACCATGCGAACTTGGTATTTGGAATTGACGCCCAAAACCTGCCCCTTCCAAATACTGCTTTATTATGGTTTCTTAAATCATTTAACAGTTCAGAAACCGTTCTGAGTTGTTAAATGGCCTTTGTGCATTTCAAAAGGGGTTTTAGTGTTCAATAACCTTCTGATTTACAGAATCGGAGGTTTGCAAACGCTAAAACCCTTTGTGCATGAGCTTCTTACTCTTTTAGAACCACGAGCACACCATCAACGTTTAGAGTATCTTACAGCTGCCAGCAATACCAGCCTTATGAGCACCCGCCATACCAGAGACTCCAAATCTATAAGTAGAGAAGTCAGTCCACCAGGTCCACTGGTAGACTTAGCTGGTTCGGTAAGATCTGTATCAGTAAGAGACACCGATTCCCCTTTTGTAGTAGCCCCCTTTTTTGCGACACTTGTAGGGGCAATATTTTGGAACGTCTAGAGGTGTGGAAAGAGATAGGCAGATGGCACTATATATTATTGAATTTGACCATTAATTTATTTACTGTATGCACGGTGGCTTCCATCAAAAGAGGACAATATATAGACTCTGGAGAAAGAGATTCTCTATATGCTCATAAAGGACACAATCAAAAGGGTCCTTGCAATTACAGAATCAAGGACTTTTACTTGAAATGCAGTCTAGTTGTATGAGGGGGCTGTATGAGGGGGCTCTAAGTTCAACCTTCGATACCCTGCAGCCTTACCGTATCGGAAGCATGTGCCTTCATCAGTTTGATTGGTGGTGTGTCTGCAGATCAGATAGGTTGGAAGTGGAACATTGTGTGTCCGTCACCCAAGGAGAAATATGGGATTTTGCTATGACGAGTCGGGAGAAGGCGAGGGAGCATCCCATTTTGCTGCTGTGTGGAAGGGGTGGGCTTGGGCCCATCAGCTGAACACCAGTAATAAAAGCTGAATTTAGGGTACCCTAAACTGTTGTACTTCAGTCCGGGCACTAAAGGAAGGAACTTTTTTGTTTCAGAAAACTGATGAAATATAAAATACTTGAATTTGCCAAGAAGAGCTTTAAAACATCAATGTCATTTATTCTGTAGTTTGCGTCCATAATTCACAAATCGGCTTCAATGTTTTGAGGTAGAATGGTGAAGGGATTTACAGAACCCCGACTGTGGATTATTTCATAAACGTGGTTTACTGTGCGCTGCTCCAAATTAAATGATGACTTGCATGTTTCAAGATATAGCGAGCATTTGATAACAAACAATTTCTGTAAATTTTACCATAGATCCTCGATACCGTAGTGCGAATAGTTTTAAAAATCCACATTTGTGCTGCAAATTCTGGTACTTCTTCATCAAATTGTTCTCTCTTAAATCTGTACAAAAGTAAACGAAGCAGTGAATAAATTGCCTTTAAACTGACGCTCTAAATTCTTACGAATTGAAGATTGAGGTCCTGCTCCCTCCCCCGACGAGTACAATGTGGCCTTCAGTACATTGCCCTATTTTAGTTCATTTTCTTTGCATAATGTTAAGCCCAGGAGGCCTCGGCCAGTGAGATCTGGAGGGCAGAACCGAAAAGGAATGCGAGGGGAGGCATGCTCAGGCTGGGGTTTGTCAGAGATAGCTGCACGGCTCATGCGAGGTTTATTCAAGACTCTGCATTTTTAGCTGACACGGCCAAAGCTGTTCCCCATCTCCACTTCTGACGTCAGCAGACAACTACTTACTAATAGAATGTGCCACTGCAGAATGCACGGCATTTCCTTAGTTCTAGAGGGATGGAGAATTTTAACAGCACATCCTTCATTTTGGGATAGCTTATAGGAATTAAAAAATACAATTTAGCACGAGAGAGCTTGAATTCGAGCATTGCAGAAAAATACTTTCTTTTCCCCTTTCTTTTCTTACTCGGCACAGAAAGGACCAAACAAGTAAGCTTCCTATCAAGCTGAGTTGGAAACCAACAATAATGCAGGTTTAGCATGGAAAACGGTTAAACAAACTAACTTCAAAAAGCTCAAATAAATGGGAAAATTAATTATTTTTAAGTTTTGAAAACCAGTCTAATTTTACGAAGGCGCACACACATGGAAACACATCTAAAATCAATTTTAATATATTGGCTTACTGTTTCTTTCAAATTATTGCCTCTTCCTCAAAAGTGTTTCACGGCTATTGGTTATTAAAGATTGCCATGAAATGCAGTGCACCCATAATTGCTGACGGAACACCTACATGAGGCTGGTGTTCAAAGGAAGTAAGCGGGATGATGTTGCATCCACATACAACATGAACTCGCGCATTAATCTTAAATCGGCCGTTTAATCTGCTCAAAACTTGAACCTGAACTGAAAACTTGAAATAAACTACAAAATAAACATTCGATCGCCATGCTGTGCTCTAGATGGCCATGAAAATAACTTATAAGGAATATGATTCTCAAGCCCCAGTATAGAATATGATGCTTGCAACTTAGTTTAATTACCCGCAAAATGTGGCTTAGTTTGCCCCCAAAATTAACAGTAGATTTATTAGAAATAAAGCACAATAGCACAGTTTACATAAAATTGCATCCTGTGCAAATTATGTGCTTTGTTCTCTTTTATTACAGAAAGGGGTGTGACAGCGAATATGCCAGTGTATATTTTGTTCTGGCCACTGTATATATAGGTGGTGCTCATTTGCGTTTGTTGTAATATAATGCAATCAGTTCTCCACCTCTACAACCACCTATTTCCCATCAACACCCAATATGGAACTTTGGGAGCTGGCCATCCGTTCAGAATGTTCCCTGTGTGGGCTATAGCAACTGTTACAGGTAGGGCCGGACTGGTCATAGTGGGCATCAGGCATTTCCCTGGGAGTCTGGAAGAGTGGGGGCAGTTTTGCAGCAGTGGGGGCCGGTTTTGAAGCGGTGCTGCAGTATCAGCCCCCAGTAACAAATGCAGCAGTGCTTACCACTTGCACGTATATCTTGCCCCCTTAACCCCTCCCGGGAGTTGGTTGGACCAAATTTCCAGGGCTGCTTTGGCTTCCCAGTCCGGCCTTGGTTACTGGCCAGCAAAAGAAGCATTCTTTGTCTACCATCTACTGGACACCAGTCTGTAATTTTTTCCTTTTCAGGTCTGGTGTTGCCATGACTTTTTGACTTTACTAAAATAATATGAAAAATATACTCAGTTATTGGGGCGTTCAGCCAGCCTTCTTCTTCCATAGGTGCATTATTGTGTCATTCACATTATCCTTGCATCTACTACAGAATGGGGCAGTGGGTCAGCCCACTTCAGCCTTTGGCTCACTTCATTGTGAGTGACCGCATTGTGCTGTTTCACAAGGAGAACACACAAAGACACCCACCCACCACAACCTTGTCCCCCCCCACACCCCTTCTCCCCTAAAACAATTATGGCAATGAGTGCTCTTTGAGACCCAAAAAATATTTTAGGTTTTAGCCAATGTAGCCAATTTATTTTTTGATTGACCGAAGCCTCACAGCTTGAACAACAATCAAGATTTGCAAAAACCACACAAGGATTGCTAAAGCCAAAGGGCTGGCTGCTAATGCCACGCTGATTGGCTTTGCCATTGCTTGTTTATTTCTGGATCAGCAGGAGTTCAAACGCCTCCTATCCCCCATCGCAGCAATCCTGCTCTGGCAATCTTTTATAACCGTCATCATAAGCGTATATCTCTGTCATGCATCACCTTCCCTACCTTCACTAAAGGAAAACGTATGCCCTAGCAACCATTGAAAATTCATAGCAACCATCGAAAAGTAAAACCTTGTCACTAGCTGTTAAGGCTTACATTCCCATTTAGTGAAGTAAGGGGAGAGGCTGTCCCGGCGTGAGCAATTTGTCCCATCAATGGCGAGTGAGTGAAATTCACAGCTGGGGTTTGGGGTCAGGGCTAATAGCCTTATTGCCCTGAGCTGCAGGCTAATATCAACTTTTAATTACTCTCCCCTCAGTCTGTGCATATTAGTGGGAAGGATAATTAACAGCCTTTATTGCCCATAGGTGTGGGCAATATCATTTAATTATACCCCGGTGCCAGGGGCTATAGCACCTGTCAAAGGCCCTCTCTTGAGTTCCTCCCAGGCTGCAGATCGAGGAATGTTAACAAATTGCATAGCCTGAGACATTAGTGTCATAAAGCTATTAGAACATTCCACCCCTTGAGGGGTAGAATGTTCTACATTAAATGGGGAAAAACAGAAAGACAAACATTGGAATGTTGGAGCAGACTGCCTACCATTCATTATTAGCCCGCTGCTACGCCATTGTCTTCAGTGCAGCTCCCAGTGTTCCCCTATTCCAATACTACATGCGCTAGTGCTCCAGGTGAAGGCTGTTGAGTGCTGGTTCATAGACGGCCTTGCTAGTGGTTTAAAAGTTGTACTTTACTTCAGTTGCCATTGACTGGTGGACATAGAGGTCTGACAGGTCACAATACTTATCTGCAGTGATGGCGTACAATCACAGTACCTCTGGCAATTAAAGTGAAAGGGTGGTGTAGACACTGTACAGTGCAGGACGCTTGCACATTCCCTGACTGTACCCAGAATCATTACCAGACTTCACTCTTAAAGGTGTCCATTGCTGTAAGCATTAGTTTGCCCTCAATTAACAATAACGTCTGTTTAAGTTAAGCATGCATACATTCCTCCAAATTATATTGGATTCCACCAGACAGACCTCAGATTTTCACACAAATATGAATAGAATTGCCCCTAGATGAGCAGTGTAGTTGTCGCAGGATGGCATTATATTGTATCCAAACCACTTATTACATTGTTCTTTGAATATGCATATGGTTCCCTGCAATAAAGTGTAGTTAAAATAAAAATCAGATTGTGCCATGAGTACTTTCTGGCTAATATTTAATTAAAAAAGCTTCAGATTTTCTTTAGCCATGCATCATAATTTGAGCTAAGTAGGCATCGGACTAATAAACCAATAAGTGGCATTTCATTTCTTCCAAATGAGCACCTAACTAACAGAATGTTTCCAAAATTAAGTGTGCTACCAGACTTAGAATTACACTACATACAAATGATTATAAAAATCTGCTCTGCATTGGAATGTGTATAAAATAAATGCACACTTCTCAAATATGCTTCACGCAGCCCAGAGAAAAATTCCTTGATTGTACACTTTAGGGACTGTTTAGGGATATGTCTTCCAAGGCGCCATATCGGAAGTAGACATGCACATCTTTGTCAGTTTTCATCGAGCGCTTTGCTTCGTACTAATTCTGGTGCAAATTTAAATACATGAAGCACTTTCTGATGAATCTTTAATTCAAACTGAGGCTAAACATCAAATTTCAATACATTTCAATAATATGAAGCACGTGAGGCTCAATGAGGAAGACAGAGAGTGATTAAGTTTCAAGCCATGATGGTTTATTAAAGGATTAGCAAAATGACAAATTCAGATTCATCAAATTAAATTAGTTACCAGTCAATAATTAATACATGAAGGCATTAATCAGTTCAGAGGTCAAAGCAAAGAAAGTAATAAACACAAAGACAAACTTATCAAGTTGTTTCAATAGAAAAGTTAGACAAAGTCAGTTCTCCGTTAAAGGAAGGACTCTGCTCTGCTAAGTTGTGGAAAGGATCTGCTAGAAAATCTGGAAGAGGGTGCTCATCAGGAGTTAAAAAAGGAAGCTGACAGAAAATATTCTAAGTTATCATCTACATTGCATTAGTTTAAATCAAACACTTCTAAAATTTGATACACATAGTTCTCATATAATGGAACAATCAGGTTAAGGCCCAAGTACATAACTAAGTTAATTATTTTCTCAATCTCCTGCACAATGAGACTACTCTAAGCATCCTTCAAACTTACAGCTATCCGCAACATGGTAAGATACATTCGACCAAGCTGTACTCTGCAGGTGCATTTCAACAGCTTGTTAACATACTCTACAAGGGTTTCGTAAAAGAAAACATTACACATGAGAACGGAAAATGAAAGGCACATCGAAAATATGTGCATGTGGAGTTGACTTCTCAGATTGAAAAGGAAAAATCAAAATCGAAACTCTACTTGTTGCTTCTACTGTGCAAATCAACAAAACTTTCATTTTGTTTCATGTAAATCTGTTATTTGAGTTGGTTTCAGGAATAGTATTTAGTAGAGTTAGTAGGAGCATTGGGCCTACTTGCTTCTGAATATTTCTGATATGTGGCTACTGCATAGCGCAGGGACACTCCGTCGGAGTAACCAGGCGCTCTATAAATTCTACATTCAGTCAAATTCTACATTCATTAGAACCTACAACCAGTAGCGTGATACACTGGAAGGACAACCCTACTCTTCAACTGGAACCTGGGGCCTAATTTCTTCGCAGGCTATTCCGAATGCAAAAAAAATAAAATCTTCAGCTTCTGGACATGTCACTTGAATTCAGTAAATGACAAATCAATCAATCTAAACTGGGGTAGCACTATTCATGGAGGTTTTTCAAAATTTCTGTTGACTTTCAGTCCCATGTGTTCTCGAATCAGGCCCACTTTTGTCAAAGTAATTCCATTCAGGAGCTGAATACTTTCGGCAAGGCACCCATTGTCTCTTTGATCTTCTGACTACTGGTTATTCACTCTCACTTTATTATCTTGGCTCTTTTTCTTCCTTGATCATTTCGGGGATGCGTTCCACTGACACAACAGCTGTCAGTCTCTCACCATCTTTTGGTCTCTTCTCTCGACTCTGCCCTCTTCTGGCTGAAGTACTCGCACCTTCTTCTATCTTGGGGTGCACCGTTTCAGTTTCAGCTGCTTGGTTCACTGTGATTACTATTGGCTCATTCACCACAGGCTCTACACTTGTCTCAACTGGACTTTGGGACAACCTTCCTGTTAGAAATGGGGGTCTCTAGTTGGCAGAGGTAGGTACCTTTGAGACAGGCCCTAGTCAGGTGCAAGGGAAATCTCCTCCCACCACTCTAAATGCAGACTGCCCAGCCCTGACTCATTCAGGAAAAGCAGGTCACACATCAACCCCCCCACCCCACCCCCGGTGGCTGTCTGAGAGAATGCACCTCCCCAGCCCCTGTCACTCCAAAACCAGACAGTCAATACACAAACAGGCAGAGGCACACACAACGGTTAAACAAGAAAATGCCTACTTTCTAAAAGTGGCATTTTCAAACACACAATTTAAAAAACATCTTTAGTAAAATATGTGTTATTAAATTCTGAGTTCAGAGAGCCTAAACTTTATTTTTCCACTTTATCCCTATGGGAAGATATGCTTGTAAAATGTTACAAAGCATTCCCCATTCTGTCCTATGGGGCAAGATAGCCTTTCAATAGTGAAAAACGAAATTGGCAGTATTTCACTATCAGGACATGTTACACACATCAGTACATGTCCTACCTTTCACATACACTGCACCCTGCCCAGGGGGGGTACCTTGGGCCTACTATAGGGGTGTCCTATATGTAAGAAAAGAGAAGGTTAGGGCCTGGCAAGTGGGTGCACTTGCCAAGTCGACATGGCAGTTAGCAAACTGCGCACAGGCACTGCAGTGGCAGGCCTGAGACATCCTTTCAGGGCTACTCATGTGGGTGGCACAATCAGTGCTGCAGGCCCACAAGTAGCATTTGGTTTACCAGCCCTGGCACACTTAGTGCACTTTACTAGGGACCTACTAGTAAATCAAATATGCCAATCAGGGAGAACCAATCATAATAACAATTTACACAGAGAGCATATGCACTTTAACACTGATCAGCAGTGGTAAGTGCCCAGAGTCCTAAAACCAACAAACACAGGTCAGGATAAAATAGGAGGAAGAAGCAAACAGTTTGGGGATAAGCCTGCAAAAAGGGCCAAGTCCAACACTTCCTTTGATGTAACAGAATCAGTTAAGCTAAACTGAGGGTAAAGCTAAATTCTGATGAAAGAAACCATGTAGTTAGGTCTTACCTGTCATGATAATGATGTGGTCTGAAAACAGGTTGAAGTTGGGCCAAAGAGAATTGAGATCCCAGTAATCAGTGGTGTCTAGATTCTCTGTGTGTTGATAGCAAACAACTGCATTTCACCAGAATTTAAATCTGTGCCCACAGACTACAACTGTTTTCAAATACTGTGCGTACCCTCTCTTGGTACTCCCGAGACAGGGTACACACCAAACAGATCAGGATCTCAAAGCCTTCATTTATGCCTTGTCCCATTATGTGTAGACTATAGTATCAGTTTGTTGTCCTGAGAGCTCCAGTTTTTACCTCTGTGGATACTCTAGGTTGTGAGGAGCACAGCCACATGAATGCTGAGACATTTCTCAGTTTGAGCATATTACCTATAGTCTGTGATCTGAGCTTACTTTCAGTGGAGTTATCGATGTAGTTAGTTACCCATCACAGAAACTCAAGCTTTTCATGTATTAGAGCCTCAGAGTTTAGAGGTCCACCTGCCTCTTTATACTGTTGGACCTTGTGCATGTGAATCCTCAGAATAGTCTCTTCTCACTGTTGTGCCTCCAGAATTCTGGGATAAGAGGGAGGCTCAGAATGTGGCGCTTTAGCCCATGGTTCAATTATGCTGTCCATTTAGCTGACCATTTGTATAAAACGTTGTCAAAGTGGGGTGCAGCTGACCACCAACCAACTTAGCCTTATAAGTGAGCCATTCCTTTCCTGCACCTGACCATCTGGACAAAAGATATATTTCTAAAGCAACATCCATCATTGATGAGCAGTGGGTTACATACTGAGAGGTAGTCGGCTAATGTCAAGAGGGTCCAAAAGGAAAAAGTGAAGGTCTGCTCCTAATGCTCACCAGTGCACAGTTGGCATTCTGGTTTTGATTACTTATGTACATCCAGAAATATTGCTCACTGAGCTTCAGCTCTAAGCTGCTTACCTAAGAATCTCTCAGACCACTCTGTGGTATTAACTTACATTAGAAATCACAATCCATTCACTCCATTATCAGAGCTAGTGGTTCTCCTCGGGGGTGCAGAGATGTGGTGTTCTGGGAGGAGCTTAGCTCTACAATAATGGAATTCTTTGAGGTAAATGTGGAGTAAATCAAACAGTAGTCCACTGCCTGGGAAACCTTTAAAGAAAAGCTCTATCAAAGCAATCTGGAGTTCTGAAGTAAATAAGATCACATTTGAGTCAGCAGAAATGTCTGCTGTCCACATTGGAGAAACTACACGTGGAGTACTTGCTCTCCTGCTCGCCTCCCACATTGCCTGCTGTGTGCTTTTGACTGTTTGGAACCAGCTCCCTGCAAAGTGTGCCCCTGTTGTGACAAAGGCTCCTGGTGGCTAGGGCTCGACACCAGGAGCAAAATGAGCCCAAGATTAAGCAAAATAAGCCAACAGGGCCAAAGATATTGAAAGAAAATCGGTTTTACCTTTGACCCCCCCCCAGCGAGGCCCCAGAGCGTGTGGAGCTCTGCTGCCTAAGTGTTCTAAACCCTGGGGATAAGCCAGGGCCCGAGGGTCGGTGCAAGGACTATAATTCATTTTTTACCCTGGGAAGGGGCATGCGTGGGGCCCCTCCCCTGAGCTCGGAAGGCCCTGGGATCCCAACCCCTGGGCTGTATTTCATATACAGGGCCCAGGACCCCAACTCTGGGGCCCCAACCACAGAAAGAAATGCGGGGAGTTCTGTTGTGCCCCTGTAAGACAAATGAGGGGCACAGTATCTCCTCCAGGCCCCCGATGTGAGCGGCAACAGCCACCATGATCCCCCGAGAGGAGGAGGAGCAGGGACCCTGGATCCCAACTGGACCCTGGCAGAGGAATGGAGACATGGGTGTGCCACCACGCTACCCCCAGCAGTAGTAGGCCTTTCTGCTCCCCGTGTCTGGGGGGAGCAGCCGTCCACCGCAGGAGCTGGCGGGGAGGGGAAACAGCGTTTACATCGCATGCCCTACAACGCGTGCGATTACAATGCGGTCGTTACAACGACTGCGTTGTTACAACGCAAGCCATTACATCGCAAGTCGTTTCTACGACTTGCTGTAGGGGGTGTGCTAAACTAAGGAATAGTATAATTTACTATTACAACACCTTCCCTACTGTTGCACACGCTGGAGTTGGAATAGTAAATTATACTATTCCTAAGTCCAGCGCGCCCCCTACAGCAAGTCATAGAAACGACTCGCGATGTAATTGTTTGCGTTGTAACAACGCAGTCGTTGTAACGACCGCGTTGTAATCGCATGCGATGTAACATCGCATATTCGGCAAGGAGACGAGCTGTGGGCCCCCGCTTCAGCAGCAAATTCGACTGCTTGCCAGGCGGCAAGCTAGCTGAGGCAGCCGGTGCGGGGCTCCCTCGGCTGCCCCCAACACACAGAGGCATGCAGGGTGCCTGGGTGGGATCGGGCAACCCCAAAGGAAAAAAAAGGGAAAAGCCGTGAAAGGCTGAATGGCAGCACAAACGAATGCGCCTGAGCCGCTACTTAAATATGCACCCTCCTGGGAGAGAGTGCTCCATAATGCCCTGTGGGCTTTGCTCAGCCCAAAGTTTTGGCGATGTGGCAGCCCCAGGATAGCAGGGGCACCACCAATGATACCAAGAGAGTGTGGGGGAGCCTGCAGGAGTGCAATGGCTCCTACCCAAAGGAAGTTAACCCAAGTGCTGCCCAACGTTTGGAGAGTCTAAAACCAGATGACCACCCCAGGATTTTCCTTGGTTTTACAGCACTCCTAAGGCTGGAGCTTTTAGCTCAATAGCTGGGAGAGCAGCGTTCTCTTGGGGCTGATTTTATGGCCGCAATTTATGTGGCCTGAAGATTGTTAAAAAAAAAAAAGACTCACATGTCTTATGTTCAAATAATGCTTTATTGAAAAGTGTTATTCACAGTGCTTTATTTAAAATTATTATTCACAATGTTTTAAGCAATGCTTCATTTAAATATGTTATTTACAGTCTCTTATTTAGAGACGTAATGTGAGCATGTGGCTATTATGCTTAAGTATTCATAATAAGCGCAGATGGATTATGGTTACTGAAGTCAGCGATGCAGTGAGCAATTTTGTTATATGTTATGTTATGTTAAAATAATTTTATAATGCGCACAGCTACCCAAAAAGGGTTTCCCAGCGCAAGCCTGAGGGAACAGAAAGAAGTGAGAGATTATTGATTGAACAACCAGGTTTTTAGTAGTTTACGGAAATTCATGTGTAGCGTTTCTTTGCGAATTGCTGTGGGGAGAGAATTCCATAAGAATGGGCCAAGATAGGAAAAAGAGCGACCACCCATTCTTGTAAGTTTGATTCTAGGAACCACAAATTTTTCCTGAGTCGTGGAGCGAAACAGGCGAGAGGGCTGGTAAGGATGAACTAGATTTTGCAGGTATTGAGGAGCAGTACCTGCCTTGATCTTGAACATATAGTTCAAGGCTTTGAACTTGGCACGATTTTCAACTCTAAGCCAGTGCAGATCTCTCAAGGCACTAGAGGTGGAAGACATTCTTGGGATTTTGCAAAGCAATCTGGCGGCAGAGTTCTGTACCACCTGAAGCTTCCGTAACACATCCTTATTTGCTCCCAAATAAAGAATATTCCCATAGTCCAGTCTAGATGTTACAAGTGCCTGGACTACGGTCTTTTGGGTAGCACTAGGGAGCATCCAGATGATTTTCTTCAACCATTTTAAAATGGTGAAGCAGGTGGCTGCAACTTTTACCGCTTGTTGTTTCATTGATAATTTATTATCAATGATAAATCCCAGGTTGCAGACTTGAGAGGTGGGCAGAGGTAAAGGGCCCATTACGCTGGGCCAATGTTGGGGGCCCCAAAGATCTTTATTTTTCCCCAGAATAAGGACCTCAGTTTTTTCACCATTGAGTTTGAGTAGATTGGTTTGCATCCAAGATGCAATGTTACTCAAACCCACTTGAAGAGTTGAGGGTCCCGGCAGCTTTTCCGCAGAAAGGGAAAAAATGATTTGGGTGTCGTCGGCGTAAGAAAAGAGAGACAACCCAGCCTCTTCTGCAATTGCTGCCAAAGGTTGTACATATACATTAAACAGAAGAGGACTTGGAATCGACCCTTGAGGTACCCCATAAGGAGAAGAATGGATTTTAGAAGAAGCCCTAGATGAAAAAACTTGGAAAGTCCGCTTGGACAAAAAAGAAGAAAGCCAGCCAAGTGCTGTACCGGTAATGCCAAGAGACTGCAAGGATTAAATTAGCACGGTGTGAGACACCGTGTCGAATGCGGCGCTCAAGTCTAGCAATATGAGGGCCACTGTGTTTCCTGTATCCAGACGTTGCCGTAGCATTTCAGTAACTCCAAGAAGAGTCGTCTCGGTCGAGAAACCCGCTCTGAAGCCTGACTGAGAAGAATGTAGGAAGTTAGAAGATTCGATAAACTTTGTTAATTGTAAATTTACATGTTTTTCCAGGACTTTGGAAAAAATTGGAAGCAAGGAAATAGGCCTAAAATTGGATGACTGGGCAGGATCAGCATTAGCCTTTTTCAAAAGAGGAAGGACCATTGCGTGTTTCCAATCAGGCGGGACCATGGCCTCTTGGAGTGAAGCATTAAGTAGCTCCATAACAATCTTCATGGATGGCAACTCAAGTTGCTGTAGTACTGGGGCAGGAAGGAGATCACAGGGAGACCCTGATTTAATGCTACCTAAGATTTTTTTTAAAGAATTAATAGTAAAAGGTGCCCACGTTTCCAATTTAGTGGAAGATTCAGCCATAAAAGTGAGCTTGGGGGAGGAAACTGACTGAGTAGGAGCCGTTGGCCTAGTTTTATCAAGTGTCAGGTATATTTGCTCCACTTTATTTATAAAAAAGTTAGCAAGAGTGTCGCATTGTAATTCATTTAAAATAGGGGAAGTGGGCTGTGTATCTGAGCCAGCTAATTTTTTAACCATTGGAAACAGAGTACGTGAACAATTCTGTGCATTAGAAATAGTGGAGGAAACCTATTCCGCTCGAGCTAATTTACATAGAGCTTGGTATTCTTTTAGAGCGTTTTTATATGTCGTTTTAGAATCAGATGTATAATTCTTCCTCCAACATCTTTCTAGTGCTTTGCATTTGCTTTTTTCAATTTTTAGTTGTTCCGTAAACCAAGGAGCGGGGGGACGATGATTGTACGATTTTTTAATGGAAAGTGGGAGGCAATGATCAATTGCATTAGAAATCCAATTATATATAGTTTCCAAAGAAGAGATCGACATTGAATCAATAATAGGAGCACTATTGAACAGGAATTGATTAAAGGCTTCTATATCCAATTTCCCCCAGTTTCTCGATTGTGATTGAGATCCAGATGCAGGTGTAAACAAATTCACTGGAGCTGTACAGTGGAACTTAACCGCAAAGTGATCTGACCAACATAAGGGAAGAGCAGGAGGACACTGAATGTGAGATAAATTGGAAAAAATGGGATCTAATAAGTAGCCTGCCGTATGCGTCGGACCATTATTGCAAAGCAGTAGATTCATTGCAGCCAGATCCGAGATCAATGTGCTGCTTGTTGTACACTAAGTATTATCAAGATGAAGATTTAAATCACCTAAAATGGTAAAGTTAGCCATTTTAAGTAGGTAGGGGGCAATTAAATCTGGGAGTGACGACGCCCAAGGACCGGACGGTCCTGGGGGCCGATAAACCAACATACCAGAGAAAGTAAATTGAGAAGTCAGGGTAAGTTTGAATAGAGCTGCTTCACAACCAGCAAGAGGCAGATCCTCTAATTTGCATGAATAGGATTTATTAAAGATTAATGCAATGCCTCCTCCTACCCTTAGGTCTCTGTCTTTTCTGACTATAGCATAATTAGCTGGTAGAGCAGTGGCCACATCTGGTCCTGAGCTTGTGTGTAACCATGTTTCAGTTAAAAAAATTGCGTCTGGTTGTTCACTGCTTAATAGATCAAATATATCCTCCTTATGTTTGGGGAGGGATCGACAATTAATGTTCCAAAAGTTAAAGACTTTGTTAGAGAATTTACAGCCTTGGGGGAGACCGTGATCTTGCTGAAAGGGAACACTGTCTATGATTGTACTATTTAATTCACTGGAGGGTGTTGTGCGGAAGGTAAAATTACAACAGGAACAAGTAATAATGTCATCTAAAGGATGAAGTAGGCTACAATCAGGGTAGTGCTTACAACGAAGATTCAAGAGTTGCTCAGACGAGTATTGGATTAGTTTTTCAGGAGGAACTAATATTTGGGCAGAGTTTGTGTCCCCTGGTCCCGTGCGGTCTCGGACGGTCGCAGACGGGCTTGCCTTTGGTGCGCCTTCGGCGCGCCATTGGCGCGCCCGCGTCCGCTGCGCGTCCGACCCGTGGCCATTAAGTAAAGGTTGTGGCCGGACGGCGTGCAACGAGTGGAGCGCTGACCGCTATCAGCGCGTGGGGAACTCAAAATGGCCGCCTGGGACCAAGCGAGTCCCGATAAAAATTAAAAGGAGTATAACACACTCCGCATAAAATAGAATTAAATAAAAACAAGTAGCAGCAAATGAAGTTAAAGTTCCCCCCAAAACAATTTTGTTTTTAAAGAGCAATTCCCACAGAACATGCAGCATGAAATAGTATCAACAAAATGAACCTCACAGGCGATTGCACGACCGACCCAAGTCCGTTAAGTAAAGGTTGTGGCCGGTCGGCATGCAACGAGTGGAGCGCTGACCGCAGTCAGCGCGTGGGGAACTCAAAATGGCCGCCTGGGACCAAGCGAGTCCCGATAAAAATTAAAAGGAGTATAACACACTCCGCATAAAATAGAATTAAATAAAAACAAGTAGCAGCAAATGAAGTTAAAGTTCCCCCCAAAACAATTTTGTTTTTAAAGAGCAATTCCCACAGAACATGCAGCATGAAATAGTATCAACAAAATGAACCTCACAGGCGATTGCACGACCGACCCAAGCCCGTTAAGTAAAGGTTGTGGCCGGGCGGCGTGCAACGAGTGGAGTGCTGACCGCAATCAGCGCGTGGGGAACTCAAAATGGCCGCCTGGGACCAAGCGAGACCCGATAAAAATTAAAAGGAGTATAACACACTCCGCATAAAATAGAATTAAATAAAAACAAGTAGCAGCAAATGAAGTTAAAGTTCCCCCCAAAACAATTTTGTTTTTAAAGAGCAATTCCCACAGAACATGCAGCATGAAATAGTATCAACAAAATGAACCTCACCTGACATGTGATTCTGGTCTTTAAGTGTTGGAACAACCTGATGTAAAGTGGCACCCCTCCATGTGGTTATGTACTGTATTGTATGTGGGGAGGGGGGGTTTACTGTGATTTTTGGGGTCATGACCCTTTAGAAGTCAAATGTAATGTTGCCAGAGTTGCTTCCTTGTTTCCACCAGCCTGATGTATATGTGTAAGTCACTTTATAGTATTAAGTAGTGTGTTTGTACTAAATGTACTTTTCCTTTTGTAAAGAAAAAGCACAGACTAGACAATCATTTATTGAGTGTTATTATTGTGTGCCAGTGAATGGTGATAACTAGCCTACACTACCTCCCTTGAGTAGGCCTTAAGCTGCTCTGTTTTGCTGCACTGAGAGAGTCAGGCGCTACAATGGGGTGTTTGGTTCCCAGTGAAGAGTTGAATGTGGCCCCAATACTTGTGCAGGCCACACAACTAATGACCTGTTTCCTTAATGGAGATATATCTGTTATGTTCCAGTTTTCCCTATATTGCCCATACTCCTACCTAGGCCATGGTCTTTGCCCTTTCCCACATTTCCCTTGTTTGACCTTCCCTCCTTCTCAGTTTGTATGTTCCAGTGAATGTTGGGGTGAGGCAGATTATACTCTGAGGTGTCTTGGAGAAGTGGATTTGGACAGCTAGAGATGATCTGCTAGTTTTAACACTAGCCCTGAAAAAGCAAGTACAGTTTTTAAAAACAATTAGGATGTACAGGCTCTAAGAGAGAAATACCCCTTGACATGAGTGATGACCCCTGTCAAATTATTTGATGTTAAGATTGCCCCACAGGTAACCTGACCTATACAAAGCCAATTGTTTCTCCCTTTTTAGAAAATGTTAAAAGGTAATAGGTTAAGTGGTCATCATTTTTTAGGTCGAGCATCAGCACGCATGCGCTGTCTGCAAGACCTGCTGTCATCAATAATACAACTTTTTCCCCACTTTTCCCCACCTCCTACTTACCATTGGCGCACTCCTGCGTCGTTCTTCTTTGTTGCCTCTTTAGTCGTTCTCTTTGGCCATACCTGACTTCCTTTCAAGGCTGAGGCGCACCGGTAAATTACAGTTCCCTTCCGCTTCCGTTGTTGATATATTGGTAGGAGAACTCTTTTTCCTGTTTCCGGCACCACCACTTCCGGTGCAGCCGTCGCTGTGAGGCTGTGGGATCCCTCTGTTGCACTGAGCCAATTCCTACAAGTGGATGCGGTAGAAATAATTTCTAACTTTTTTCATGCTTCAGTGTGAATCAACTTCAAATAGTAGTGCAATAGCGGCCCGTAACATTCTGTTTAACCTTTGCTGAATGTCAGTCTGCTTGGAATTTTATATTTATCAGGGGTGTAGTTATTGTACGTAGCAGGAATATGCATGACGCCTTTGAAATACCAAACGATTTTAGAACAAACATATTCTTTCGCACAAATCTACATTCTAAACATAGGCAAATAAGCCATGTAAAAGTGTACACTTTTCAAAGCTCCAATGATTTGAAATGACTATGCAGTACTGCAAAAAATGCAAAGTGTTAAAGGAATCATTTCACCAGTGATATTGCCATGTTTGGAACATTACTCTGGTTGCAGATTAGACGGTTTGAGCCTCTCACGCCACAAACTCAGAAATTACTGTTTCAGGTCTGCAGCACCATATTTTTATCTCCTGGTTATTTATCGACCAATCTATGGTTAATATGTCATGCTTGTGCCCCAAAAATTAATTCTGGGACTTTGTATTTCAAAAGTGTGGTTCGGAGCCCTCGTTTCCATATGAATGTTCCTCATACTGGATAAGCGGCGTTCTGCATAAATGTTGGCACTCTCCAAGTTCCCGTTCGGCTTTCGCAATGCGGCCAGTACGTTAGGAGGGGAAGTGTTCACACAGTGTCCGCTCCCTTTGTGCTGGCTGAAGGCGATGCTCCCGAAATTGACATTACACAATCAGTCGAATATCCAGCAGTGATGGGAGCCTGCTCGGACAATATCTATTCAATGTGTATTTTCCAGATGCAAAGGGGTAGGCCAGTTATTTAAAAGAACGTGTCACCAGTGACTGGCTGAAGAGGAACAGAACTTTATCAGTCATCTTCCAGTGCAGTGGAGAAGTTTTGCTTTCCCAGAAGTCCCCAGACTGGCTTACAGAAGATTGACAAGGGGCATTCGACGTTTGCTCCAGCTACCATTCAATATTAGGGTCCGACTCTGATCCCTCCAGTGTCTTTGGGAGGTGAATCTTCAATTGTACCTTGATTAAGGTAGCATATTGAGGCACAGAGAAACAATTTTGTGAAGCAGACAAAGTCACTTAGAATTCATTCCTCAAAATAAAAGTCAAAAGTAAATCCAAGTCCCAGTTCCAGGCAGTGCTTTAAATAGGCCGGTACTCATCAGTACTGAGCACCAGCACTTTTAAATTTTCTTCTCTTGAGTATTGGAGCTTCTCCCTAGAAACCTTCCGGTACTCACAGGGGCCCAGCAGCAGTGCGGTTGTGAGCTGCTCCCAGAATCTGAATAAATCATAGGTCGCCTGATTGACTTGGTAAAGTCTTTAATTGGCAGCAGAGCTTGCAGGCAGCAAACAGAGAGCAGTGTCTTCACGTGCTAGTATGATCAAGTAGTCTGTGCACGTGGTTAACCATGGATTACATTGCCATTCTGCTGACAAATACTCCATCCCACTGGCTGATTATGTTGTGCTGAGGTGGGATTTGCAGGCTGCCTGTCCAGATCTGTTTTTTAGGTCGAGTATCAGCGTGCATACGTCTTCTGCGCACCACTTTCAGTATGGAATACTGACCTACAGGTGTTTTTGGCTGGGTTTGTTGGACATTTGCCAACAATGCAGAAATGTGGACGGACTGGTCACACCTTTTCCTAACAGAGCAGTCCTGCTGGCTGTGGCAGCGCAACAAAGGGGCATATCTGAAAAAAATCTCCAAACATGATAACCGGGGCTTGCACTGCAATTTGCTTAATGTAATTCTTTTCAAGTGCAAATTCTAAACAGGTGAAGAGGCCCACACTTCAAGAGTCGTTGCACATTTAGATCCTGATAATCCTGATAGATCCACATAATTCGATACCAAACCAGATTATTCAACTCAACAACACAACACAATTTCTCAACAAACCATATACATCCAATCCACACCACAGAATTCCACAAAATGCCACAAAATTCAACAGCACACTATTTAATCACACTCCACAACACAAAATACCATCTACATAATTACACTCCATATCACACAATCCCACTTCACATAAATCAAGTACACTCAATACCACTTACTTACTATCCACATAATTCCGCAGCACACATGGCTAAAAGACATTGTCATTTACAACGCCAGTAGCTCTATCTCAAGCAAATGCAAGACCTATTGCATTTCCAATGCTTGTTGTTTCATGGTTGGTACGCATTAACATAGTGAAGATAAATATGTTCCAGAGGGCGTTAACTATATTCCAGCATCTCCCAATTCCTGTGTCCAAAAGGGTTTTTGACCAGTTGCAAAAAATGACTTTGAAATGTATTTGTGGTGTGTCTAGACCTCGGCCGCTGAAGCTGATATAGCAACCCAACATAAATTGGCCTGGGGGTTCTGGTGTTGCCCGATTTCTATCTCCATCACTCCACGACATGACTCTGGACAGAAAGATTTTGCTTCAGATTAATTACACCATAGTTGACAGACCTCTCTGGGACTTAAATTGGCTGGATAAAGGTCAGAGACTACCAACAGAGAGCACCCCGTTGGCCACAACCTTAACACTCTTCGATAAATTAGCGTTGAGGGTAGGACTTACCCCCTATTCCTTGCCATATTCTCCTAAACACTTCAATAGTAACTTTGTCTCGACAATGAGGATGGTTGCATTTGATACCTCGAGACGGGGGTGATGCAGGATGATAGCAGACATGTTTAAGGGAGGGCCAGCCAAATCATTCATGCAATGTAAGTTAGAATTTCACGTGAGTGAGACAGAAATATTGCTCCATGCACAGTTACAGCACTGGATTCTTCATCCATCATTAAGGAAGGCGGCCGTCAGGAAGAAATCTGATTCTGAGAATCTGATTCCTAAGCTGGTTGATTCCTGAGGCGTCTTCTTCAGGCTTTATGCCTTGCAGAGAACTCATTGAGTACTCTTATGTGGTCCCATGTGGCCACTAGGAAGAAAATTCTGGGCAAATGTAATACGGCACAAGAATGGGAAGATGCATTCATAAAAGTTCTTTCTGCCTGAGAAACCACGAGGTATAATACAAGCTCTTGTATCACTGGCATTGTAGTTTGGTACTGCTAGCTTACATGTATCCCATGGTGGAATGCTGGAGAGGATGTGGACAAGAGGAGATAAATTACACCTAAAGTGGAACTGCCCCTCTTCACCCCAAATCACTACATTCTGGGAAGAGTTGGAGAAAGCCTTGAGGGAGATGTTACAATACGCCATTCCTCTTGATCTCTGTGTTGTGTTCCTTGGCCTCGGACTGACTGACTCAAGACATATGTCAAGGTAAGATTGCCACTTGGTGTGGTAGTGGTGTGACAGTGAAGCAGGGTTGAATTGGGGCCACAATTAGGCCTGGATAGCCAAAAAAAGTGGCCCATATTCCCAGATCACAACCTTTCGCCCAGACAACCCTTATGGTGATTTTAGTGGTCTTTGATAACCATAGAAAGCTCTCAAATTGGTAGCTGTGGAGAGCAGCCTTCAGGCTTAACTTGAAGGAGTGTAAAGTAGCTTGTTTGACCAACTTGATTCAAAAGTGTAAGCTAAATAAAAAAGAACCACACAGTGTTAATATAAAAAATATGTCTATATATTACACAGCACAATCACTAACACATTAGCATATCTCCTACCTGGAGATATCAACACAATAATACTTTAAAATAATCAGGTAAGTATCACAATTATACACTGGTCTCTTGGGGGAGACCAAACCATATATTAAGAAAGTGGAATGCGAACTGCAAAGGAGGATGGGATTTTGACCAGAAGACTTTGAGGAGCTGGGGAAACAAGGAACCACCCAAGGTAAGTACCCAGAAACCCCACGGAGGCTGTATGCAGAGTGGAAGCACAGCCGTGTGCCCAAGGGAAGTCAATGGAAAAATCAATGTTGCAGGGTTAAAGAAGAAGCACTCTTCCCGGAGGACCCTGAAGAAACCCTTTGGATGATGGAAGGTTGGAGAGCCACCCCACCTGTGGATGCCCAAGGAACCAGGTACCTGCACCAGGGAAGCCAGGTGCATAGGGGTGAAGTGACGTCGGAACCTGCCGTAGACGACAATGGGAAACTTCGAAGAAGATGCCTCTGGAGAAGATTGTGGAAGAGTACGGTGGAATCCAAGGGTGGATTCTGGAAGTGAAGAACCTGCAAGCAGAGGGGACACAGTCTATGCTACTCAGAGTTAACCAGGAGGCACAGAAGCACAATGCCCACTGATGTTGGGAGGTTCCGAAGAGACAACAATGACTTTGTCGCTGCAGCTGTGAGGACCAGGCGACACTGAGGAAGACCAGGAGCCGTTCATGAGCTGTCCCACATCAGGTGCCGGTGTCTAGGTGGTTGGTGTCCGGCGGGAGCACCAACAAGCCTTGGTAGCTGCAAATGACTAGGAAAGCGAAGAGATGCTGCCGTTGGGACCAGCAAGGTCCAAGGGACTCACCAAGTGCAGGAGAGTCAGATCAGGCCCCAATCAAGAAGGGGAGCTCATTGAAGCGAGAGAAGATCCTCAGGAGGGCCCACAGGCCGAAGGCACAGGAGTCGCAATAGGACCTCAAGCAGCTCACCAAAGATGGAGGCCCACGGTGCAGAGGATGCAGTGAGGACGCTGATCTTGGGAAGATGAGGTGCTGGAGGCTGGAGCTTCTTGTAGCCCGAAGATCTGTGGAGTGCAGAGACAAAAAGCCTTGGCAACAGCAAGTCGATGTGGTGCCCAGGGGTTTGGTCCCAGCGACATCAACAAGAGATACTGTCCTCAAAATTGTTGAGAAGATAGGTCAGGCCTCTAGGGAGCTGCAGAACCACCACCTGTGTTGCTGGGCCTCGGGAGGTCCGTGGGACGTCAGGAGCAGCAGACCAGTCAGCTACATTGCGGTGCCTGCAGATGCAGGGGAGTGACTCCTTCACTCCAAGGGAGATTACTTTGGATGTCCTTGATGCCCACAGGACTCTTGGAAAACCTGGGTGAAGCATAGACTCAGACGATGCAGAAGACTTGAAGAACAGCGAGACCAGGAGAAGAAGGAGGCTTCCTTGATGCAGTCTTGGTTCCAGTCGAAGTCCAACGAAGTCCAGGTGTCCAGATAGTCGAAGAGTGTCTTGGTTTCAGAGGTGATTCTTGTTCCACGGCGAATCTAAGGGCCCACCCACAGGGGAGCCTTTAAGTACCCTAGGGAAAGGGTTTGAACGACTAAGGGGTCTCTCCCAGATGAGGGGCTGGACAAAGGGGAGGATACTCACCTGTCCTTTGTCCAGTTTCGCACCAGAGAAGGAACCAAGGGTTCCTGAACTGGCTCAAACCGGAGTATGCAAGGAGGGCACCAAATGTGCCCTTCAAAGCAGTCTGGTGGCGCTGCAAAGCACTCCCAACCCAGCCCAATGCACTAAGTCCTGTTTGGGAGGTGGTTACACCTCCCTGTGACAGGAAACTTATTGTTCTACCTTCCCTTGCTCAAGCTCAGCAGTAGGAGGGCAGAATCGTGTCTGTAATCAGCAGCAGCACTAGCTTGCTAGCAGACCCTGAATGCTGTTACAGGGAGTACAGGGGGGGTCCCCTAGGGAGCCACCCAGTACATGGGATCAGCCTGCCAGCACCGGAATCCAGGTATGATTCCAAAATGTTTGATACCGAACATGACCAGGGTCGGTGCAGCAACGATATAGTTATAAATCTTGTAATGACTGATGTCTACTATATACCTTAAATTGGCTGACCTCACTTACAAAGCCTGGAGTATCGACTCCGGGGTTTGTAGGAGTGTCCTGCTCATACGGGGGCACCCTGACACTTGTAACCATGCACCCTGCCCTCAGGATTGAAAAGCCTGCCATGGGGTGACTTAAATGTTTTAAGTGTAGTGACCTCAGATATAAGGAAACATACCTGTTGTGAGGGGTGCAAGCACCAACTCACACAAGCTGCATTGGCAGGCCTGTTCTCAGAGTTTAAATGGACTCCCATGGGTGGCATAATACATGCTGCTGCCCATGGGAGACCCCTGGTGTACCTATGCCCTGGGTACCTCAGTACCATATACTAGGGACTTATAAGGGTACACCAGTAGCCAATTGTGGAGGTACCAAAGTACTCACCAAGCCAATTTAGGGGAGAAAGCTCAGATGCTGGGTCCTGGTTAGCAGGAACCCAGCAGACTAAGTCAAAAACATAACTGACACCAGGCATAAAGAGGGGGTAACCATGAAAGCAGATCCTACTTTCCTACACCCATATTCCCAGATCGCAATCTTTCGCAATACATTGCCTGGTTAGGATCATGGATCTAAAGGATGGCAAACATTTGAATAATAAAAGTATTTTAAAGCTTATAGGGTCAGTACTTAAATAGGAAATTAACATTCCAGTGGAAAAATATACTTTGGAAGCACAGAATTCCCAAAAATACTAGGCACTCACTCTTTTTTTTAAAAATATCTTTTTTATTGGCATTTAGATATATAGCAAAAATTATACTCAACACGTTTACAATTCCATGGTAAGAAATGTAAGTTGTACAATATACATATTTTGATGCAACTCGTTACAATAATCATACATGCAGGTAATTCACCCCTTCTATCCAATCCGTTTCTTTCTCCCTACAGATAACTTCTGGGGGGAATCTCGTTCCCAATGTTGCGCAACCATCCATAAACCTCTCTCCATGTTACATTCTCCAATAAGAAGTATATATTTCGGGAGTGACAGTGCTCATTATTGTTGAATATAACGTCCAGCAAGTAGCACATTTCGTCTGTCATGTGTTTAATCAGCCAAGATGTATAAGAAATGATGTACCTCACTAAAAATAAAGGAAGGGGCGTGGCCTGAGGCGTCAAGATGGCAGTCGCACTTTAAGAGTGCTCCGGACCCCTCCGTCATCCGCCTCGCATCCCGTTGTCTGCGGCTACCATCCACACTTCTTACCTGCACATTGGTAACCCCTGGAGAGAGAGCGCTGCATTGGCGCGGTCGGATTGCTGATTCCGGGCTCCCGGCGCCCCTCCTGGGTTCTGGTTTGACGAGGCCCTCGGGCCGCAACATGGTCGGCCTCCATCGCAACCTGCTAGTGACTGCGGCGCCCTTCCCCGGGAGACCCCGGCCGGAGCTGCACCTCCTGTTGAGCAGGGAATCCACACGACACGTTGCTGAGCCTGGGCGAGCGGCCCTAGACGTCTGCCGGCATGTTTGGTTCCTCTTCTCTCCTGTGCCCCGCGCCCGCAAAATGGCGGCCTCCGGTGCTCGCGGCCGGCGAGCCTGACGGGCCTGCCATCAGCCCTGGGACTGTGACCGGGCTCGTGGGGGACCAGCTGGAGTGTAGGCGGCGGAGCGCCGAGGGCCCGCATTCCGGGGCGGTGTGCTGCGTCCCCGGAGGCTACACCAACATGTCGATTTCAGCAGCTGAGGCCAGCCCGGAGCGCCGGGAAGAAGTACCACCTGGTGAGTGGGGACGGGTTCGGGGATCGGCTGCTACGTCGGGCAGCGGTGTGGGAGGCCGTCACTCAGGCTTCTGCCCCCCTCCCCCTCCACTCTGTCCCGGTACAGTGATGTGCAGGGGCCCGTCTGGAAGGCAGCAAAGGAGACATTCCCGGTGTCTGGGGTCCGGCCATCCCAAGAGCGGCGAGCTCGACTGGTGAGGTTGTGGGGGTGCCGTTCGGCTGCACATTTCGGGCGGCAAGGGGCCCCCCCCTCCCGGGTAAATTGCACTGGCCTTCTTCCGCCCACAATCTGAGCCTCCCCCGACCTCTGCGCTGGGAATGCCTGGGGCCGGGTTGCCTAAGACTACCGAGCAGACGGCCCTGCCTGGTCTTATCCGGGTCACCTAGGCGGGGGAAGGCCTAATCACCAAGACCCCCTCTGGCCCTCGTGGAGACGGGGCGCCCCCTCTCCCTCCTTCGGCCGCCATTTCGGGCGGCGGCGTGGGACTTAGCCGTTGCCTCCCCGGTGCCTCCCCGTGTCCTAGAGCTGCTTCTCCTGGGTGCTCTCATCGGGCTGCCTGGCCTGTCCTTCCGGGGAGGTCTTCTCGACGGGGGAGGATTCTCTGCACCCCGAGGCATCCAGCGGGTGTGACTGAGGCTGTAGGTCACCACGAATCATCGGCAGCGGCGCCTGGGGTAGGGCGTTGGCCGCTCAGGCGGAGAGTGGAATCGGCTGCTGTGGTCGAGCAGTGGGGATCTGGGGAGCGGGCCCCCCTCCACCCCGAAGCCTCTTGAGGCGTCGCCCCCACGCAGTACTGGCCTTCTGACTTTTGCCTTCAAGACGGCCTCGCGGTGCTTCCACCCAGCGTTGGGGATCACCACGGCGGGCACCCATCACCCCTGTCCGCGGCCCCTACCCTAATCTCCCGCATTGGAGGGCCTCACCAGCAACTGGAGTGACCAAAACAACCCCCATCTGCCTCCCGTGCAGTGGCCCTCAACTCTGCTTTGCGGCCCTCGATCCTGGTGGGGTCACGCACTCTCAATTGGGCGCTAGCTCGTGCTTGATCTCCTCCTGCCGGCTCCTGGTGCTCTTGCTGGAACGCGCTCTGACAGCGACCATGGGGAGAGACAAGACCTCCAAATCAGCGACCGCCCCTACGCAAGCGAAGATGGACCGGTTCACCACTTCTGAACATGACCCCCATGTACAGACTGATGGGGGGGCCCCCTCCCTTCCGGGCAACGACTTGGCAACTATCCTGCAGGCGATCAGTGCTTCGCAAACCTCGGTGGAGGGGAAGATCGGGGAGGTCAAGGTGGACGTGTCCCTCCTTCGGCAAGACCTCCGCAATGCCACAGAACAAATAGCAGAGGCTGAATCCCGCCTCTCCACGGCGGAGGACGATATCCTTCAACTAAAAGAACAGGTGGCCAATCTGCGCTCACACACCAAGGAGCTGCATCGGCGCGCGGAGGATGCGGAGAACCGAGCACGCCGCAACAACCTCCGCCTAGTGAGGTTCCCTGAAGGGGTCGAGACGAGCCAGGTATCCACCTTCATCGAGGCCTGGTTCACGTCCTGGATGCCCAAGGACGCTCTCTCCGCGTGGTTCGTGGTGGTGTGAGCGCATCGGTCCCTTGCACCTAAACCACCACTCGGAGCTCCACCTCGCCCTATCATATTAAAGATCCTTAACTTCAAAGACCGGGATGCCATCCTGCGCGATGCGCGTTCTCAGGGACCCCTTAAATTTCAAAACCACACTGTCATGGTATTCCCTGATTATACCAAGGAGGTGCAAGACCAGCGCCGCTCTTATACGGACGTTAAAAAGAAACTGCGTACCCTGGGCCTGCAGTACCAACTCCAGTTTCCTGCACGTCTCCGGGTCATTTTCCAGGGCAAAACGCAGTTCTTCGACTCGCCCCAGGCGGCCTTGACTTGGCTGACGGAGGAGCGTCCCCTCAGACAGCGGCGAGACCTGCCCTCCATGCCATCGGGCTCCCAGTCCGCGAGGCCTCGGTCGCTGGGACGCCAGCGCCGGAGGCGCACGCAATCTCGCAGGAGGCGCCTGTCCCAAGCAGCAACACCTAGGTCGTCGAGCCTAGCTGTCCACAGAATCCGGGACTCTTCAAGCCCATCGGACTCTCCTCCCCGCCTCAGACACCACTCAAATGGTGGCCCATCCATGGCTCCTCTGTCGCCAGCTCAACGGGCTCACTGACGGCGGACACGGATCTTTCCCGCAGGCCAAATATCTGAGGATCCAATGGGCACTACCTGATGCGTGCTTTCTACGGGGACATGCTCCAACCTCCACGGGGGCTCGGAGCCACGGCAGACTTATTGCTCTATTTCGCTGTCTTTCTGCCGAGACACTCTACATCCGCCTACATGGAGGGGTCCTCCATGCAACCCAACCCGAGCGTTTTAGTTTGGTTCTTGTTCCACTTGGGGGCCGACAGATGCTTCTGTTCTCGAAGTATAGGGAGGGGGGAGGGGGAGGGTTTGGGATCGTTTTTCCCAAAGTTGTTGTTCCTTGTTGTCTTGTTGTACCAGCTATCATGAGACACTCTGGGTTAGTCCCTCTGGGGGGATGCAGGGCCTCGTCACATGCACCCTTCCACACAGGCGGAACCCCCGCGCGTTTCCACGACTCTCTGTAGGACCATACACCGTTACTCCTACCACCAACCGCCATGACTGACACACCCATTCTGGGGGCCTCCCTTCACGTTCTGTCTTGGAACGTTAATGGCCTCCTAGACCGACTTAAACGAATGGCTGTCCTGCGCTACGCGCAACGCCTCGGTATAGAGGTGCTCCTGCTCCAAGAGACGCACCTGCTGGGTAACCATTGCCCATTCCTGGCGCGTTATAGGTATGACAGGGTGTGGCACTCTGGTTTCGCCCGGGGCTCCCGTGGGGTGGCTATCCTCTTGAAGCGCACCCTTCCCTTTGTGCTTACACAAGTTATCCACGACCCCCAAGGAAGGTCAGCGACCCTCTGTGGCTCGCTAGGTGGTCACCCCCTTAATCTCGAGTCCCTGTATTCACCCCCTTCGATGCTCACGGCGACCCTGCAACACTCCACCGCCTTGCTGGCCACCTTGCCCCTGGGCTCCACTATTATAGGGGGCGTTTCAACGCGGTTTCCTCTCCGCACCTTGACACGACAGGCTCCCCGTCTACCACTAGACTTGCGCAAGCGAAACAATTAACGAACTGGTCCGAGTCTCTGGGCCTCTGTGATGCATGGCGGACCTGGCACCCCAACACCAAACAATTCACTCACACTTCTGCAGCTCACCATACGCAGGCGCGCATAGATGCGATTTTTGTCCCCTCGACTGACTGTGTCGCGATTCAGGATGTCCGTATCCTCCCCAGGGGTATCTCCAACCATTCTCCGGTGCTTCTTAGCACGGGGCCCCCCCCATCGGCACGCCCGACGTGGAGAATGAACGCCTGGTTCCTTTAAGACAAAGAATTTTAAAAAGTGGTGGGGATCGAACTTAAGCAGTACTTTCTGACCAATGAGGGGTCGGTGTCCTCCCCGGGTACCCTATGGGAGGCGGGCAAGGCCACCATCCGGGGCTTCGCCAAGGCCCAACTCAAGCGGCAGGCGCAACTGCAGCAGATCACCTCGCGGGAGGCGCAGGCGTTGCGCCTCGAGTAATCCCCTCCGACTGCCGATGACACTTCCCGAGCATGACAACTCGCTCTTCATCGGGCGGAGATCTGGCAGCTTTCATTAGATGCCGCCAAGCTTCTCTGGAGGTCCTCTGTAGCAAGGGTATATGGCTGGGGAGACCAGAACGGCACGATTCTCCACAGACTAGCCACGTATCCTAGGGCGAACCGCATTATCCCCGAAATAGTGGACCTGGACGGGTCGGCGCACCGATCCCCGGTGGCGATGGCTCGCATCTTTGCTTCCTACTATCGTCAGCTCTACGCGGAAAGGGCCCCGGTACTGTCACTCTCAGTCTTACTAGAAACGGGAGGCGCTCGCCTTCCTCAGCTGGGTTCAGCCACCCAGGCGGATTTAGACCGCCCTATCACCTGCGAAGAGATTAACGAAGCAATAACCCTCACTTCGTCGGGCAAGACCCCCGGCCCCGACGGCCTCCCTCAGGAATACTATGCCCTGTATCGTGAGACTCTCGTCCCCCGCCTCGCTGACCTGTTCGACGAAGCTTTAGAGAAGGGTTCCTTCCCGCCTGAGACGGATATGGCTACCATCGTGGTTCTCCCCAAATCCCAACCGCAATCTTGTCGTTGCGTGGACTACCGTCCCATCTCTCTTATCAATACCAAGGTCAAACTCTATGCCACAATTCTCGCCCAAAGGTTGAAGCCCTACCTGTCCCTACTGGTTCACCCAGACCAATGCGGATTCATGCCCACACGTGGCACTCGGCACTGTCTCCGGAGGCTGCACCTGGCCCTGGCCCACCGTCACTTGCTTACCCCCTACTTGGCGATCCTCCTCATAGATTTCAAGAAGGCCTTCGATTCTGTGGATTGGAGGTATCTGGACGACGTGCTGACCGTGATGGGTTTCGGCCCCCACTTCCGAGATCTGGTGCGTGTCCTATACGCCCAACCCCAGGCGCGAGTCTTAGTCAATGGGGTCTTGTCGGAGGCCTTCCCCATTCAGAGGGGAACGAGACAGGGATGTCCCCTTTCGCCCCTTCTATTCGCCTTGGCGATGGAGCCCCTGGCGTCCCTGATACGGTCCGAGGGTCGCGTCCGTGGGTGGGAATGGCCCAACACGGAGGCAGACAAGATCGCTCTCTACGCAGACGATGTCCTAATTTTTTTTAGCTGATCCCGCTCAGTCGGGCCCTCAGTGCCTCCAGATCCTTCAATCCTTTGGGCGGGCCTCCGGCTGAATCCCGACAAGTCAGTCCTGGTCCCTCTACACTTGTCCAGAGAATGCTACGACTGGCAATCCACCATACCGATACGGCGTCAGTCCTTCAAATATTTAGGGATCTGGGTCGCCCTTCTCCCTGAACTGGCTGGTCCCTCAATGTTGCCCCGCTGGTGAAGAAAGCCAAGGCAGACCTTCAGAGGTGGCAGACGTTACCTCTGAATCCCTTGGGGAGAGTTGCCCTGTTTAAAATGATGATTCTCCCCAGGTTCCTATATGTCCTCCAAAACACCCCCTTCTGTTTTCCGAGAGCCTGGTTTCGGGAGCTGGCCAGTATGGCCACCAAGTTCCTCTGGGGGGGGGGGGAGAGCACGTCTGGCCCTGACCCTTTGCCGGATCCCTCCATTCGATGGGGGCATGGGGATGACACACTTATACCTGTACTATCTGGCTACGCGCTTACTGACCTTACACGACTGGTTTAATGGGGGCTGGTCCGACCCGGCCTACAGGCTGGAACTGAGCGAACTAGGTTTGTCCAAAATCCAATCACTGATGTACGGGGAATCCATTCCATCCCTCTTACCAGATGTAACGCGCTCCGCGCTGTTGGCCTGGCGGGCAGCTCTGCGTCATACCCAATGGACACACAAGCTGACTCAGTGCACACCTCTCTGGCATGGCACTTGGCTCCGGGAGGTCAGTGGGCTGCAGGGCTTTAGATCATGGGACCTTATCGGAATCTCGCAATTAGGGGATGTGTGGGCGTGCGGCCATATGCGCTCCTTCCAAGACCTCCGGACCCGATACTCCCTGCATCCAACACAATTCTACAAATATTTGCAGCTGCGACATGCCCTCCACGTACACATATCGGAGGACACACGGATCCATGAACACAGCCCTCTTGAAGCGCAGACTCTGTTGGGGGACCTGGGGAAAGGGGGTATTTCCCGCATTTACCGGACACTGGTTAACAACACTCCGACCTCACTAGATCGGCTTAGAAGCCAATGGGAAGAGTGGGTGGGTGTTCTAGATGAGGAGGATTGGCGGGACGCTCTCATGGCACCCAAAACGGTTACTGCATCGGCCAAACTCCGCTTGATCCAACTATACTATTTACACGCTGCATACCTCACCCCATTACGCCTCCATCGGGCGGGCTTCTACCCGAGCGCTTCCTGCACGAGGTGCGGCCATGACCCGGCTGATTTTTTCCACATGGTATGGGCCTGTCCCAGCTTGGCACGGTTCTGGGGTGATATTGAAGAAGAGCTCACAGAAATCTTGGGGTGGGAGGTCCCTCATGACCCACGACATTCTCTCCTTGGGATTACGGACGGGCTGGATGGGTCGCGGAATGAAAAACTCTTTTTCACTACGGCAATGGTAGTGGCCAAACGAGACATAGCTGCATCCTGGAAGTGTCCAGATCCGCCTTGCGTTGGGAGAAGGCGGAAGGGAGTGGACTGGTGTGCTACACAAGAAAAAACCATGTACAAAGCACGAGGTTGTCCTAAGAAGTATCGCAGGGTGTGGGGCAAATTGTTGGGTGCCATGGTGTAATCGGAGCAGTGTATATAATCTATATATCTAATTGTACATTAGGGGTCCGAAACTATGGAATGATCAAGTATCTGACTGTGAATTGTTATCTTCAGTGTCCAATGATGACTTGCTGGTGTTGTTCCTTGTCAAAACAATAAAATTGCTTATCAAAAAAAAAATTAAGAAAGTAAATAAATCATTAAAAAAATCAACTCTGTGCTTCAGCACAATTAACCTATAACTTTAACTTGTAACGAACTACCAGGGGTCTGTTAGCTGCGAAACCTCCATGCTCTATTGACTGATGCTATTTTGGGGATCAGGAGGGCGACCCTTCGGTGGGAGGGGGAAATAAAGGAGAAGAGGGGAGGGGGAGGGAGGGACGTGAAAGGGGAAACTACGTTTGCCCCACTCGCTATATCCCCACGGTGTACCGGATCTTCACTCCCCTTACCTCCAGGGCTCTAATCAATGCTCCCAGCTTGTACCCTTCATCTCCTGCCTATGTGCAAGGGTGTGTATGTCCTGCGTGTCATCAGAGGCAGCCAAGTCCGAATCAGAGGACTGTACGGGCGCATGTCGCATTTCCCACGCCTTCACAATATCAGCCCACGGCTCTGCCAGAGTCTTTCGTCGCTTCGTGATTTTGTCTTGTTTTATTAAGGCCCTCTCCTCTGCTCTTGCCCAATTGGATACATTGTCTTCCCACTTGACCACTAACGGACCCTGTCTCGCCTTCCACTTAAGCGCTATCCCTCTCCGAGCCAGAAGCAAAGCCAGATCAACAAATCTAAGCCTTAATCTGTGACATTTGGGTCGTGGAAACAGACCCAGGAGGCAGACTTCCGGTGTGTACTTCAAGGTTAATGTCAGGACTCCATTTATCATGTCCACCACCCTAGTCCAATATTCTTTAAGCCCCGGACAAAGCCAGACCATATGATCAAAGTCCGCATCCTGCCGAGCACATCTGGCACAGGCCTGTTCTTCCCCCCCATATACCACATTCAGTCGGTGTGGAGTGAGGTATGTTCTGTGCAATATATTAAATTGCAGGAATTTAAAGGCCGCGTTTCGGGACACTTTTTTTGGGCCTCCCAGCACCTTCTTCCATTCCTTATCCGTCAATTGTCTATTTAGGGTGCCTTCCCATCTCTCCCGCAGGCGAGGCACGGGAAAGGCGGTCATCTCCATTATAGCCAGTTAAAGCCACTTCACCAGGTGCCCGGCTGAACCCAACGTCACCATTGCCTGCAGGAGCGCGTGGGTGTCTGGCTCTTTCACAGCTGTCCCCCATAACGCTGTCAACGCCCCTCGGATCCTATGGTAGTTCAAAAATTGTCCCGGAGGTAGTCCATGGTAGTCTAAGAATTCCTCTAGTGGAAACAGTTCTCAGTCTTTATAGCAGTCACCAACTGTTTGTGCTCCCATGTCATCCCATCCCTGTAACTATCTCTGTGTAAGGGGAGGACCCCTTCCCGCTTGGGGAGCCCATCAAGAGGAATACTAGGTGCATAGAGCAGAGCGCCCTTGGATCTTGCCGTACCTCTGTCCCAGCATGTCATTGCTACAGAGAGTAACACCCCCGTCTGCCTGATCTTCTGACGCCGATCAAGCATCCTGGGAAGTAGAATTGCCCGCACGGACCCAGAAGGCAAAGACAGTGTGTCCAGTCCTCTCCCATCTAGCCATCGGGCCAACCATTGCAGTTGAGCTGCTAAATAATATGCCTCAAAATCTGGGGCCCCCAATCCCCCACTTGCAAGCGGCAACCTCAGAGTCTGCAGTGGAACTCTGTTTCGGCCACCATCCAACGCCAGATCCCTCAGGATCATGTCCAACGTCTTGAACCAGCTCCTAGGTATTACCACCGGTAAGTTGACAAAATAATAAAGAAGCCGGGGCAATACCACCATCTTTGACAGTGCCACTCTAGCCATGACTGGTAATTTAAGTGTACGCCAAAAGGCCACATTTGCACGTAGCGCCCTTAGTGCGCTACCAAGATTCCCGTCAAACAGGTCCGCCTGCGTATGATAGATCCTGATCCCCAGGTATTTAAACGATATCGGTGACCATTCCAGATCTGGTGGAAGGGCCAGGGGTCGAGGCAAGGTGGGATTCAAGGGGAACACTCAGGTCTTTCTTTTATTAAGTCGTAAGCCCGAAAGCTCTGCAAATTCCTCCAGTATAGGGAGGATCACTCGGAGACCAAGAGCCCCGTCTCGTAGATAAAGGAGCACATCATCTGCGTATAACGATATAATATGACAGATTCCGTCCAGCGTCACCCCTAATCTCCCACCCTCCTGTCGAACACGTGCTGCCAAAGGTTCCATCGCCAATGCGAAAAGCAGTGGAGATAGGGGACAGCCCTGTCTAGTTCCCCTATAGATGGCATAAGATGCAGACACCGTATTTCCCGTACGTACCCGAGCTGTGGGACCTTCATATAAGAGGCGGACCCAGTTTAACCACTCAGCTCCCATCTGCATTTTTGTCATTGCTGCCAGTAAAAAATCCCAGTGCAGAGAGTCGAACGCCTTTTCAAGATCTATCGTCATCACCACAGCATCAGGGTGATCCCCCAAATCTCTATGGAATAGGACACTATACAATCGTCTCAGATTGTTCGACGTGGAGCGCGATGGTATAAACCCGTTCTGGTCAGTATGGACCAATCTTTGCATGTGGGGTAGAAGCCTAGTAGCTAGCGTTTTGCTTAAGATTTTAAAGTCCATGTTCAACATAGACAAAGGCCTAAATTCCAGCACTGTTGGATATTCCTTCATGGTTTTTGATAATGGTACTACCAACGCTTCTCTAATCGAAGGCGGTAACCGGTGTTCACGAAACGCCGCAGCATAAAGTTGCTCAAGCTTTGGGGCCAGAATGTCCACGAAGGCAACGTAAAACTCAGCCGGTAGGCCATCCGGCCCCGGAGCTTTCCCCCAAGCCATGTCCTTGATTGCTATCCTGATTTCACCCGCCTTAACCAGCAAGGCTAGCGAGTTTCGAGCTTCCCTGACAAGCCCAGGTAATCGCAATCCATCTAAGTATGCTTGCAGCTCATCTTCCCGAACATTTCCTGGGTGCCCATATAGTGTCTCATAATATTCTCGAAATGTCTCATTAATAGCTTTCGGGGAGCACAACACCTGCCCAGTTACATCAGTGATGCTAGGAATCGGCGCTCCTCTGCTTTCGGGTCTAATCAGCCAGGCCAACAGCCTTCCGGCCCTACCTCCCTCCTCATGTTGTTTCTCCTGATAATTTTAAGATCCAGTGCTCTCAGCCTGTCCCAAGTGGAGGTATAAAGACTTCGCACCTCTGCTAGTTTACTCCGCACCACCTCCCCTCTTGCACCATCCCTGTCCAACTCCTGGAGTTGGGTTTCCAATGTTCGCAATTCCTGAGTGATCACCCGTCGAAGTCCCACTACCTGTCCCAAACATTGTCCCCTCGTCACCACTTTAAATGCATCCCACTCCACCAGTGGGGAACCAGCAGTGCCCTGATTCTCCGTAAAATATGTGTCCAGCGCCGCTGAAAGGATCTGTCGGAAGCTGTCGTCCTCTATCAAAGCGGGGTCTAATCTCCACAGCGGTATTGGGGCCCTTTCGGGGGTATGAGCAAATCGCATAAGCAGAGGACTGTGATCTGAGAGGGATCTACCCAAGTACTCAGTCCCTGACAACATAGGGGCTAAGGAAGTGGAACAAGGAAACATATCCAGCCGTGTGTGTAAATCATACAGGGGAGAATAATAAGAGTATGCTCTCTGATGGGCATTCTGTAACCTCCAGACGTCCAATAGGTTCCACCCTTCGGCCCAGCTTCTGAAACCTTTAGCCGTGGCCGTAGCTAATATACCTCTCAATGGTGGAGTGGATCTGTCCCTCGTAATGTCCCACACACAATTAAAGTCGCCCCCCAATATCAGGCTTTCATGTGTTTCTCCTACTAAAGTCCTCGAAAACCGGTCTAAAAAGGGGAGCTGCTCACGATTTGGTGCATATACACTTCCTATTCTGAGTTCTCTACCTTTTAACTTGGCCGTGATCACCACAAACCTTCCTTCTGCATCAATTATTTTCCGGGAGACATGAAAGGGCACCCCAGGCCTAATCCAAACCAGCACCCCCCTAGCAAAAGCCGAGTAAACAGTTGCGAATAATTGGCCTCTCCATCTATGTTTCAGTCGGACCACTTCTGTCTCAGTGAGGTGAGTCTCTTGCAATAACGCCACGTGAACGCCCCTGCGTCTGATGTAATTCAGTATACTGTATCGTTTTGAGGGTGAACCCATACCCCTAATATTCCAGGTAAGGAAATTGCACCCCTCGGTTTGGTCAATCATTCGTGCCATCGATCCTCCGATCACCTCCACCCCACACCCTACCTACCCCATCAGCCCAAAAAGTTGTCTCAGACCTCCTGGTGTATAACAACGAACACAGCCCATCAACTCCCTCTCCCAAGAGCGGACTGACAACGGTCAGCTGCCCAAACTTACAAAAAAACAGCATGTCTCCTAAATAGGACAAATCGTTCAGGCCCCCAGCTACAAGCACAAGGACCTACAAGGGAGCATAGCGAGCAAATCTAAGCTCTAACAAAATGTAGTGATCCTGCATGATGTCCCAGCCAAGAATGTCCGCTCCAGCCGGTGCCCAGGAGCGCCACCCTCCCCCCCCCCCAGGCAAATTACGCAGCTCATACATATTTAAACATAGGTAATCTACCTCATAGGGTGAGGAAAGAAAGAATGAGGAGGAGAGGGAGGAAAGCCAGAAACCATCAATCACTTAGTCAAAAAATCCATCTGCAGTCTGTGGAGTCACACTCGGCATGCCAACACTGCTTTTGTGGGACACATCGGAGTCCGACTCATCAGTTCCTTGTTTTGAATCCGAACCTCTCTCCTGTGACTTCCCCCTGCTCCGCATCAATTCTGCAACTGCCTGCAGGGCGTCCGCTCTCTCCACTGCTGTCCTTGACGGACTTGGCTTCTTGGTAACCCTCCGGCGTTGGAGCCTTCTTAGCCGTTTCCCTGGGTCTCCCTTCTCCGGTTTCTGTTTCCCATCTCGGGGCGCTTGGCGTCCTTCCATTTTATAGGCCTCAATCCAGTCCCAGGCAGCCTTAGGGTCATCGCAAAACTGTGTTTTCCCATCCATTATGATCCTCAGCCTAGCCGGAAACATCAGTGAATACTGAATACCCTCCTCTCGCAGAGCTTTTTTGACCTCTAAGAAAGTAGTGCGGCGTCTTTGGACCTCTAGGGTGTAGTCTGGGAACAGGGACACTTTATTGTTTTCCACTAAATACGGCCCTTCTGTGTGTGCCTTTTGTAGCAACAGATCCCTGTCGCGAAAATGGAGTAGTCGGGCTACTACAGGACGCGGCGGCCTCCCCGGTGCTGGTGGTCCAGCTGGTACCCGATGAGCTCTCTCCAAGGTATAGAATTGAGACAGGCCCTCCGGGGCCACCACCTCTCGGAGCCATGTCTCCAGGAACGCTACCATGTCTCGCCCTCCCACTCCTTCGGGCAGCCCCAAAACCCTCACATTGTTCCGTCAGTTGCGTCCTTCAGCATCCTCTGCTCGCCGCTCCAGTACTCCGATCCTACCTGTGAGTTCATCGACCTTCGCAGCCAATGTCTTTTGCGCTGGGGCCAGCACTTCTAAAGTCGTTTCCGATTGTTTCACCCTGTCTGATAATTTGGCATGTTCTGCCCGCAGGAGGCCCAGACCCACAGCCACCGTACTGATGTCTTGGTGCAGTGTTGTCCTGGTATCAGCAATGGCTTCCAAAATCTTGGCCAATTGTTGATGTATTGGCACCTCTGATTGTTCCTCACAGGGTTCCGTAGGCGCTGGAGCAGCAGCACTATCTTCTTGTTCCGGGGGGGGGAGGCCCCGTCTGCTTCCCTTTAGGCTTCCCCATTTCTTGGGCCACGTGCTCACCAATTAAAGAACCAGTGCGTCTTGGTCTAAGCGAGTGAGGCGCACCTGCCAGCGCCCCTTCTGTGTTCCGCTCCAGAGTGTGGTTAGAACTGCCATTCCTATGATCTACGTACGCCTGTGGCGGTCCCTTCTGTGGCGATTACAAGTCATGGGCACTTTGTCAATCACCGCAGCCCCACGTACTCCCTACCACCACTGCTACGGTCCACCAGGGTCTTAAACCAACCAGATCCACCCTCGACAAGTTACCAGAGTCATTGACCGCAGTGTCAGGCGACTCTCGTATCGGACGGGAACCGGATGCCCTTGTATATCCAGTGGTAGATGTCTCAATGTGGCGCCTAATTAATGAGGCAGGCAGCCCAGACTTAGTCCAACCCAAACCAAGAGAGACCTCGCAGCAAGGGACCTCTTACCAGTTCTCCATGAACGGTGGCCGCAGTTCTGTGGATCTCTTGCTTACGGCCTCTCAAATGCCACCTCTGTCCTCTCTCTGCCAGCCGCCGTGGGTTATGATAAGACCTCCAGAGATATCAGTAAGCTGAAAGTTCTCAGCGGTCTTTCCACCGCCTCAGAAAGATCGTTTGTTGCATGTCCACTTCAGTTTCATTAGACTATCGAGGTCTCTATGGAAAGGTGCCAAATCTTTCCCTCTATGGTGTCGACTTCCGGTAACCCTCTAGCAGCTACGCACAGGCCGTCAGTATGCGTGCCCAAGGGAGATGCCCAGCACACTCCCGACCCCTCCGCCTCTGAATTTGGGCAAAGGTCGCAATATCCCAGGTCGCCAGTGTCAGGGTTCCGTTTTAGGCCTCCCAACTGTTCCGTTGCAGGAAGTCTTCTACGCGGTGCTCGGGCTCCGTCATAGACTGTTGCTCACCCTTTGAAGGTGCCGCTTGCCTACGAGGTGCGGGGGAGAGGTGGGATCTCAATGTGTGCAAGGCGCTCTGCAATCCCCCACCTGCTGCCTACCCCCATCTGACCTCTCGTCCTCTTAGCCTTTCAGGGGACCCTCCTCGGCAACAGCAGCAATACTTTCTGGCCTCCCCAGCCGTCTCCTGAGTTCAAGAATTGCCCCCGTGGGAAGGCGTATCACCTGGTATATAATACAGCCGGAAGGAGCGACCTCCGCAATGCCACTTCGCTCACCTCCTCAAGTTCCGACGCGGTCTCCGTCAGAATCCGGCTTGCAGCTCGATCACAATCTCCTTCGCGTCTCGGAGACGGGCCTGTTCTCCGCTGAACCTCGGGCTCCGTTATCCCCTTGCGCCGCCGGATAATTACGGGGCTTTCAGCACAGTTTTCCTGAACTCCGCTACTATTGCTGGCGTTCGTAATCTCCCCCCAGCGCTCAGAGCCCCTTCCTGGGTCCCCCTCCTTCACAAGCCTGGTTCCACGTAGAAGGCTCAGGCCGCCATTTTCAAGGCTGCTGCCCCTCGGAGGCTGGTTCGTCCGGAGTCTCACAGGCGCCTCTCTGCACTCGCAGGGCACCCTCTATCGTTCTAGGGTCTCCGGCAGGCCAGGGCACCAAGAGTTTGCCCCCGGGCACAGGCGGATGCACTGATTAACAGGATAATTGCCGCGGCCAGAGCGGAGCTCTCAGCTCATGCGTCGTCCATCGACGGCTCCGTAGCCACACCCTCCTAGGCACTCACTCTTAATACTAGAAACTTGCGTTCAATTTTATCTGTATGTTTGCTGTGGATTTTTTGATTAATGTCCGCTGGGAAACATAGACCTTCAGAAATTCATTTTATTTTTATCAGTACTTAAGAGAGGTTCTTCAATGCACAGAGACTGGTGAAAAGGGCATCTATTTTTTGTTTTACTTGCTGCTAGTATCACGTGTACATTCTGAGAAAGGGAATGATGCTGGTGTGCATATGCAAAAAAAAAAATAGTGTCACTTTCCTTACATGCAGTTTTATATAGCACGACCTTATCCCAGAGGCATGGGAGTGCTTTACATGAGCACCAGATAATATTACAGAGGGTCATATTATTTTTTTTAGGTTCATGTAGATTAAATCATTTACCCAGAAGAATCACAGGATGTTGAGCTGATGCTGGGACTTGAACCTGGCTTCCCAGTTTCAAAGTCAACTTAGGCCACAGCCTGTCCCTGTTAACTACAGTAATTGATATCTGGCAGGCAAAGGAGAAGAGCATAAACTGATTTATCTCCGCCTGTTGCATGGAGTGGATGCATGGAGTGGAGGGGGATAAAGATAAATTGAGGAGCTCCCTCGCTGGCCCTCACCACCACCCCTCCGGTCCTCTCCCCTGCTGCAGTTCCCTACAAAGCATGTGCTAATGGCTTCCCATCAGCAGCTTCTTGTAGCCTCTGTCACAACTGGAGGGAGCCAGAGGGCAGGCATACCTTATGCTGTGACAGATGGAGTAGCCCATTGTCATTCTGCCTCTGACATGAGCACGCTGGCCAGACTTCATGTGAATGGGGTCAGCATACCTGCCAACTCACACTGCGCCACCGTGTGACACACGAAATAGGCTCCCATCACACGGTCTTCCGGTGAGGAGCCGATATCACACAGTGGCAGGAAAAACGAGCTGAATATCTCTGCAAATACTGTTTTTCCAGCTTGTTTTCCTAGGATTTGAACTGCTGACATCCATTAAGGGGTGTGAAGATACCCCAAGACATCGGCACCAGCCTGAGCAAGCTTTTTTTTGGTGGGGGTTCAAAAGTGCCTGGTAGGTACTTCTCGGCACGAGGCCCCATCCCCTTCAAGGCCCCAACCCCTCCTCACATGGTAAGATTGTTCTTCAAGTTGGCAGGTATGGGTCAAGCTCAGTATATGTGAGGCTGTAACAACAGCCTTTCACGCTGTGCACCAGGGGTGGATTCCTTAGTAGACTAAAAAATGGCCCAGCAACTAGTCTCGGCCAAAGGCCTATCGGGCGATGGCCTATTGCCTGCCTTGCCAATCCAAGGCAGCAATGAAGATTGCAATAGCGTTTTGTTGGAATGGGAAGAAACTGCCCTCTATGGCAATTATGCGGACCGCCACCTGAGGGGCTGTAACCGTGACTTTGCCTTGATACAGGTTGTTCCCCCGGCCTATCCCCGTCCTGAGGAAGACCCGCCTGCAGAGGATACAAACCACCCTCTATGCGCCATGGTCGAAACGTCGACACTTTCCCCTTGTAGGCCTGTACCCCACTTCACCCCATCCCTACCTCTTTACAGAAGATTATACTCTGTACAACATCAAGAACCAGAAAAGTACTTTCGAATCCATGAGAGACAGGCCCCATTGTAAAACTGGTGCTACTGTAAACCACGACCAGTTTACTAAGGACATTACTATGTGTAATTGATTGTTTTAACTACTCTCTGATTTCCCTCCCTATATATCTGTTCTAATCTCACGAGCACAATCCTTTTTCCACACTCCCCCTGGAGCAACCCTCCTTTCTGTTTTGAAACGCTCTCTACAGTGATCTGTCATAATAACTGTGAGATTAAACAGTCACTATTGAAGCTATTTATGGTGCTTGTGTGTCTTTTTGAGGAAATACTTAATTGAATTGAGAAACTACTGGGGTACACTTATGATGTAACTTGAGTTCTATGTGTACCATGTTCATAGATTTTGACTTAATGAATACCTCCCTAAGGAAATTAGTCAAGGACCATTGTTTTCCATACCGAGCATTACCCAGGTCCATGGACTAGTATGGGTCACCCCATTATTTTGTAATGGCACAGTCATAGTTGGCGCTGCACAGCTGCTGGGTGGAATATATTAGTTTAGCGCATTATCTGTATTAATGTAGCGCAAAATCACTTGCTGTTTATTGCATTCTGCTCTGTTGCCCGGCCTAATAAGGCTGCCTCGTTGAGCCGCATTATTACCAATTACGCGGCTGCATGCGGTGTTGTGTGGGTGGCGACGTGACATGTTTAATCGCCTTGCTCTAAATGGTTTGTGCGGGGGCTGTGGATGTGCTGTTGAGGGTAAAAAGGCAAGGGGCAATTGGTGTTTAAAGGGGCAGTAGCTACGTCAGCCCATTACAGGGTTCGGGAACTTGGACTAAAAAAAACATTACTTACTTCATCGCCAGCACCTCACGTGAATAAATCTTTGCCATGCCACCTGCGAGGGGGCCATGAGAATTGAATTGTTTATTAAACTGCGGCCTTTTACTCCCAACACAGTGTGTATTGGTTTTGTTAAAGGTATGATCAGGGTCTGGGTGTTAAACTGGTACTAAGTAGGTGCAACCTATGTCCAGACAGCGTTAACAAGTGTAAAAAAAAGACAGAAAAATGAACTAATCCTATCAGAAAATGTGCCGGATGATGCCACATAATTTGCCATTTCTTGCCACTTAATTTTGTCAACCCTGCCGCATAATTTGCCCGTACCCTGCCGCACAGTTCCAGGGGCCCTGAATATGATGGTTTGGCACACACCTAAATCAGGAGCTGAGCCGAGTGTGTTCCACTAGTGACTTGTCAGCTCATTAAGCAATGGGGGAAGCTCTTGACAGGTCCCTGGTGGGGGATTCTTCTAGAATACTTCACATGTTCCGGCTGGTGTACTTACAGTATGATGTGTTGCCACCATTTGCACACGCCTGCATTTTACCACATGAGTGGAAGATATGTTTTTTTAACAGACATCTCCACTGGTCGAACTGCATAGACCGATAGTCTGCAATGTCTTCTGCAGCCCAGTGTTACCACGGTACATTACAAAGCATGTTTCTGTCCATGACACACAGGGATCGCGTCCTTAAACATCATAGGGCGTAAAATTGTGTGGCCGGATTATTAACAGGATAATGTGCTGCATGGCTAAACACTTATAAGGTCCCGAAGGCGAGACCTATTGGCTATGCCAATGCTTGTCACTGATGTGTGTGTGCACCATGGCATATTCAATGTCACCTCTTTGTGACACGAAGCGCCCCTCGAGGACGTTCGGCATGGTCTATGCCACGATAAATACATTGGCACGCGTACAGTCATTTGGAAGTGTTTGAGAAACAGCAGGATCAAGCACGCCTTGTGCAGCGGTGGGGCCTGCTCTGTACCTTTTAGTCCAGCTCTGTTTTCATTTGAGCTTCTAGTGCTTGACCGAAGCGTCCTGTCCTGTCTCGTGCACGGAGTTCAGGGCCAGTCACAGTACAGTACGTTTCTCGCTAGTACCGGAAGTAGAGCGCCGAGAAGTTACAGTAAACGCAGGTTAAAAGCGCAGTTGGCGTGGGCCTGCCTCATTCCCCGCTTCCCTGTTTAAAGAGAGATTATCTCCCTATAAAACCCTCCCGTGGAGGCGGGCGCTCGCGTGTGATTAAGCGCAGCCCGCAGCTGTTATCGCCTTCAATTAGCTCTGCTGGAGCCTGGAGTTTCCAGACTCTTCTGACCACTGGGAGGAGGAATGCTGCGCTGACGTCAGCCGCTGCTCCTGGGAATGTTTTGCATTCCTCTTCCTGGCAGTAGTCAGGTGGCTTCCAGCAAGCAGGAAGGGATATGAACCGCTTCCAGATAGAGAGAGAGGGAACAGTTCATAATAAAAGTATTGTGGAGGAGGCACTTTCATTTTAGGCCAGAGTGGAAACCAGAACCAGATGCTGTGTACTCTGATGCTGCACGAACGTGAAATAAATCTATTAAGGACTACAGAGGGGAGGCTGGCTGTTCGGCTGTCCTTACTCCGCTAATCTCATCGGCCTTTATTAAACAACAGTTTCGGCAAAACAATATTTTCGTTGGAGTTTAAGGAACCTTAAATATTTACTCTTGCTGTTTTGTCAAAGACAGAAAATGCAGTAAAATAGCAGTCCAGTCTGTGTACAAGAGCCATAAATAATCCATGTTATTTCACTGAGTAATGGAGTGGGGTGAGGTGAGCCCTCTCCAGGCTTCAGATCAGATCTCTCAAACTCTGCAAATTGTTGCTTTGGCATGTACGTTTTTAGATAAACAGCAGCATTATAAAACACACGAAGTGTAAATACACATGAGTTTACTAGTTGTCTAATCACATTAAATGTGTGTGTGTATCCCAAGTATACAAGCATGGCCAGCAAAGTTCTGGCCAAGGTACCCACGTTCTTGAATGAGCCTTCTGATTAAATGGAATGGGCTCATTTCCATTACTGATCTTTTAATTGGTATCCCACCATAATATCGACTCCTGAATATTATATACAAATTGTTGAGGAGCAAAATATCGGCAAATTAAATATATATGAGTAATTGTGGGTTTACTTACATATATGTACCGTGAAAATAAAATAAATATATATGTGTGTATTTATTCAAGGTACCCAGATGCCAAGAATAGTAAATCTATAGTTACCTATACACTTGCTTCTCGATATTTTGGTCACAATATTTTAGTGGCACGATAATCCTGTAGTCATTATTTCAACATAGAACCTTTCAATACATATGGACATATGGGACTGTCGCAGCAAAGGTGTTGCAGTGATTTTATAATAGTTGACAACTCAGCATAATGGAACCAGAATTCTTGCCGTCATGGATCATCCCTCAAAAGTTCATGATAATTTAAAGGGTTTTAGTGCCCTGTGCCATTTTTACCCGGCACCATTACTCAAGAGCTACTTGTTTACTGGTGAAATTCTTTTTATTCTGTAATCCATCTGGACAAATGATGGTGATGAATGGCATAATGCAGACACCCTGGCATACATGTTTTACTGATAAATGGAGGATACCTGGTTACATAGGGTTGCTGGGCTTGTTCTGGAATATTTCTGGGCACATTGTGTTGTTAACTAGCATGTCAGGCTTACCTGGGCATACGACTCACATTGGCATATAGGAATACCAAGACACAAGACATTGATTGGAATATGATGGGGTGTACCTGGGCAGCTCCTGGCACTGGCCTATGAGAGCTTCTGAGTAAACTGCATATCCTGGCATATGATGGTTCATATTAAGGAATGTGATGGCTTTGATTTCCATGTGGGGATTGCTGAGCAGATGACAGCTACATTCATGCTTGGGCACATTGCTGTGCCTGGCATATGATGTGAAATATCTGAACAGAGAATATTATATACTGGCTTGCGATCAGTATCAGGACTCATGCCAGTCTGGTGTTTTTGGGCTCATGATGTAATATGCTGGCTAATGGGGAGTGCCCGGGCACAATATTAAATTGATTTACAGATGATGCAGAAATCACTGGGTTTATTATGATATTGACCAGTGTCGGCCTGTACTTTTAGCAGGGAGGGGGGCAGTTGGTGCACAAAGGCACACATAAACATTCGCTCACACATGCATTCACACACACACACATCCATTCACGACACTACCAGATATTCATGCATGCACCAAACATTACATTTAAAATCATACTTACATGTGCAGCTCTGCCTCAGAGATCCCAGGAGGGTTGGGACTGCTGCCATCCCTCATTTGCTGACCTAAAGTCAGTCAATGAGGGAAGGCAGCAGTCCCTCACTCCTCACAGAGTGGGATGGGGTCAGTGAGACTGCTGACCCCAACCTGTGACGAGGTGTCAGTGATTGTTTCTCGGCCCTGGGCACTTTAGGGCTTAGAACTGAGGCACCCAGGTGCAAGGCAGTCAGTGATGCTCCCCCTCATCACAAGGGGGCTGGCCTCAAGGTGCTTTGCCAGGCTTAAGAGGCCATGCCCACAGGAGCTGTGACTTCAGCCTGGCAAAGTTCAGCTCAGGCAGCCAGGAGCCTGCTCATTTAGCACATGTCTTGCTCCTGGCTGCCTGACCTGAAAATAAAGAGTGTCTGTCAGGCTGACCTTTGCTCAGCCTGACAGACACTCTTGATGGTGGCCAAAAGGTGAGGGGGCTTGGCCCCTCAGCCCACTAGGACGGGCCGCGGCTGATATAGACTAGCACATGATTGGGTTATAGATGGGCAACCACTGCCATTGACTAGTACATGGCCAATACCTGGGCACATGATGGCAGTGATGTGTCCACAGTGGTCTACCCGAGTACATCATGGCATTCACTGGCATATGCTGGGATATATGAGCTCCTGAGGCTAATAACTGTTGTTTGATGGCAGTGAATTGAATATTTTTGGTACACCTGAAACATAATAGCATTAACAGGCATAAGACATAGGGCTTGGTCACAAGATGGCAATGACTACCATATGATGGGGTGCCTGGGCATATGTTGGCAATGACTAACATGTGCCAGAAATACCTGGAAATTTGTTTGCAATCACTATCATACATGTATGTTCTAAAAAGGGAATAACATGTATATGCCAAAAATGATAAGCTGCTATTTTCACATCTGAAACTGTTTATATGGCACCCGACCCATGAGTATTAATGGGCTGTGGCTAACAGATCTACCCAAGAGGGAAACAATATTCTTTCAGTCTCATTTAAAGACGATTAAATCATGGTTAATCTCAGAAATAGCAGTAGGTCATTTTACCATTGAGGACAACTGCCTGAAAAAAGTTTGTTCTCACAGTTTTTTTTTTACAGGGACAGTAGTGAACTAGACCTGTATGGGTAGACCTCAGCTGTAACTTTAGCATACACTACCTGAGTAAGCTAGACCAATATGTGGGGCTAAATAAATGATGAAACAAACCTAATGGTTAAAACCCACTACCACCACATAGGCCACAAGAGAATCCTATTTAGAGTCTCCCTTGTCCGCCCATAGATTAAAGAAACCCTGGCATTGTGATCCCTTAGGTTGGTCAGGGTTTTCATTAGGTTATCCTTGAGAAAGGCTGCAACCCCTGGTGTTCGCATGAGATAGCCAATTTCCAGGGGTCACTTGCTGATTAATGTTGTTAGTAGAGAGGGGTGCACCACCGACCACTTTGTGGTGTGAAAAAGGCCACTTTATTGAATCAGGCGCACACCACAAACCTTTCCTGGATAACCGCCTTACACAACTAAAGCCTAGCTATACATCAAAATGAACTGTGCAGTGTTCCACCCCTACGGTCCAAACCACACGTCCCACATCGCAAGTATCTCATTTAATTGTAGTGCATTTCAACATTTTTCAACTTTAGATTTCTCTTACTGCCTATGACTGCATGTATGAACCTGTAAGCAACCAAACATCCTAAAATTAACCTGGAACTTCCTGCCTACCCTCCCTTTGCACATGGTTCACCAACTGGCTATGCCAGCCAAACGTCTGTCAACTCCTGCACAACTTTCCAGGCCACTGCCACCCAGAAGCAAAAGAATGATGGATTAAACCCAGATCCTTGTGACTGGGGGTGAATGTTTGCATTGTCCAGCTTTCCGTCCATCACTTGTTTCTTTTGCATATGTCGCCCTAAGTGGGAAGGGTATGACCAGGCGTGGGTCCCGTGCTCACTACACCACTGGATTCAAGCTAGCCTGGCTGATGAAGGGTGATGCCCTGAAACCAGTCCCAGGATGCTTGTTTCCGGTCCAGGGAGGACCTGGCTTGGCAGTTCGGGCTGGACTGTTCCCATAAGGAACAGGGTCAAGACTGATTTGCATATGGCTGGGTCCAAACTGGGGTGGTGTGGTGAGCAAAAGAATGATGGATTAAACCCAGACCACCTGCGGCATCTGAGAATATCTGCACATCCCAGATCATGTCATCCTGCTGAGATAAGGGGATCCAGTTGAAAGACCGCAAGGAAAAACACCACATCCGAAGATCTTCCTTGACCTCCTGCTGATAGCCTTACATGATGATGAGGCAGCGAGAAACATGAGAGCGCAAGACCCAATGTCTTGCAAAAAGTTCTGTGTGCCCTGACCACCGTGCATTCGAAATTTAGGTGACCCCCGCAACACTTGAACCTCCCTCACTTTCACCTTGTCCCTCGCCAGCATCCAGGTCAGTAACATTAGCATATTCTCCTTTTTCTCCTGCGGCAGTCTTGCTTCTATTCGTGTGGAACTAATTTCAATGCCCAAAAATGACAACGCTTTGTCTTGGCTCACCGTTTTTTCTGGTGCCAAAGAAACCCCCAGATAACCCATGAGCTCTTGTAATCTTACCAGTAGGGCCTGGCAGACTGCCGAGCCGGGTGCCCCCACAAAAAATAAATCATCCAGGTAGTGCATCACGAGCTGAAGCATTCAAACAACAAACACGATATTGAGCATCGCATCAGTAGTGGCTTAACCACGGGCCTTCAAATTGTATGCCCAAGAGCAAATAATAGTTGGGATGCACCGGAAGCTGACGAAAAGTTGACTTTACGTCACACTTTGTCTGCCGTCACCACCAGTGACATAGACTCATCCAACGAGATGAATTCGTTCACAGACACCCCTTCTGGCCAGCACAAATGCTGAATCAAGCGAAACTGACCCCGTTCCTTTTGGGGCCCTACCCTGATTGGTGAGATGATCAGCTCCTCCATCGGCCAATCATTAAAGGGGCCCTCCATCCGGCCTTCAGAAACATGCTTATCCTACTTGTCCTGCTGTGCCTATTTGTAGTCTTTTGCTGACCAAAGATTATCTGCCCACCGCTGAACCAGAGGACCCTCATAACCCAAAGGAAAATCCCATCTGAAACAGTCCCGTAGAATCCTCGCCTCCTTCAGACGCTCGTAAAAACCCAGCCAGTACTCCAACCTGTTGAGTTTAACCAGAGTACGAGCCTTTTGCACCAGATCCCTGTGCCCCCCTTCTGTTGCTAGAGAACTGTTGCTGCTGTGTGGCTGCCATTGTCCTGAGCCCTGTCCCTGATATCCACTGCCAGCCTCGAAACAGTTGATGAGGGCATGCCTGCCTGAGCACCGGAGTACTCACAGCGAAACTTTCAGAATTCCACAGTGCACATCCCTTTATTGAAGTCCCAGCAAGTGCCCCCTGTCCCAGTCTGGCCATTTGATGCGAAACCCACCCCTCCCCTGGTGGGGGGCCCCTGAAAAGGACGGTACACTATGGGGAAACCACAGGCAGAAAAAAACATTTTCCCCAGCTTTGCTGTACCCAGGGTGTGTTGCCAAAGATTCGAATCCAGTTCACCCCACTTTGCCACAGGGTCCCGTGCCAAGCATGCCCGGAATTTCTCATTGTACTTGGCCCATGCATAACCTTCCCCCGTAATTTGGGCTTTCCAGATTACGTTTATGTATTTAAACATGGCCACGCATTGTCCCGGATACTTCTCACAGTAAACGCTGGCATAAGTTAACAAGCATTTGCAATGCAATAGGTCTCGGATTTAACAAGTTTGAGCTATTGCCATTGTAAATGACATTGCCTTTTATTTATGTGTTGATTTTAAAAACATAAATAAAAGTCATTGTTATTTACGATGGCAATAGCTTAAACTCATCCAAACACAAAAATACTGACATGCACTCTCTAACTTCCAGAGGCCAACAGACACTGTTAGACACAACGGCGCCCAGAGACCAATAAGACTTAACCAAAAGACACTATAAAATATCCAGAGGTATGCTACCAGTATCAGTCACTCAAAGGACACTATCAGACATCAAAGGCCCTCTGTACGTTGCCAGACACCCACATACCACCATAAATGTTTAAACACAAAAAAGATCAACACACTTTCTGACAACAGTCACTATTACACACAGAAATACCAATAAACAGCTTCGGGCCTCACAGACCAACAGGCACAAGCAAACACTCAGGGGGCAGCAGACACTATCAGACACACTCCTACCAACGCTGCCAGACACCCATAGGCCTCAAGATGGTTTATGACATCTAGAGACCAAAGGATACAATCAGACATGCAAATACCAATAGACACTATCAGACAGCTGAAATCTCTACACGTTATCAGACTTCTGATGCCCCGTGTTCATTTTCAGATGCACAGGAACAAACAGATACAATCAGACCGAAAGACAATTTACCCTACCTGCTGCCCACAAACCTACAGATACTGTTAGGCACCCACCAGCCAAAGCATACTATCAATGACCCATAGACACTGCCAAACTCCTACACACAATATCAAGACACCAGTGGACGGTGCCTGGAAACCAAACGATTACAGATACTATTAGATGCCCATGAGTCGAGATATAGTACCAGTGACCTATGGACACTACCAAACAACTAGACATAATAACAGACACCCAGAGACCAATAGACACTATCAGACACCCAGGGGCCAACAGACTGCCAGACATAAAGAGATCAACGGACGGTGTCTGGCACACAGAGACCTACAGAGCCATGAGCCCCCCACATGTGGATTGGATGGGTACTTATCACGGATCTGCAGACACTACGAACACCCAAATGCTAGTGGTCGGTGGTAGTCACCCATGAGGTACAGAGAGTGTCACACGCCGAGAGACGGCCACAGACCAAAGGACGCTATCAGACACCCAGAGACCGATGAACGATATCAGACTCACGTAGACTTGAAGACACGGACGAACAAACAACCCCATGCTTGGGAACAAAGTCTACACACTGCATGTGCCGGCCTGGAGTAAGCTCCGGAGATATATAAAGTGACACTGTCAGGGCGAAACTCAATGAATGAAAAACAACCAAGGGCAGCAGGAGAGAGTTGAAAGGAAAGACGAAGAAAAAGGTGGAGACAAACATTGAGGGAGTGGCATGCAAAGAAAGAGTGAGAGAGGGTGGATATGGACGAAAATAAAGAACCAGTGGTGCGCGCGCACCACAGAGGAGCGGGGCGGGAAAGGGATCGCGGCAGCGAGGCGAACGCGCGCTGCTGCGCGTGCTAGCCACTGATGGGAATGGGCGGAGCAAAGGCGGGACATGCGCCCGCCTTTGCCCAATTGTGTGCATTACATTTTTTTTAAAAACACGCTCAAGCCAATGGCCACCGCCGAAAGCAAAACCACACGCACAAGCGTGTGGGCAGCTTTCAAAAGCCCGTACAAGAGGTCTCGGGCTGCGCGAGCAGTGCTGCGCACTGCAACGCTTGGCCCGAGACCTAAAAATGGCATAGTCCAATTCTTAATTGTCAGGGGTACTTTTGGCTGCTTGACCAGCTCATACTCCTCCTCCTTCGAACCCTCTTTAGATCGCACCTTCCTATGCAAGAGTTTGAGGATTTCAACGTACTCCCCTTTCCAATTTTTTTTTTGTGGCTAACAATAAGTGGGCCCCCAATATCTTTGTGACACCCATGTAAGGTAATCTTTTTATCTTGAGCTCTTTGCTCTCCAGACCCTTTTTTTTCTCTCCCTTCTCCTCTGTTGCCTCTCTGCTGCCTGTCCCTTTACTGCTACCCTCCCTTTCTCCTCCTCTGCTCTTTGCTCGCCTAGAGCACTGTCCACCAATGCCTCTGTGCCTACGCCCAAATCTGTTACATACCTCACTTTTCGCAGCCTCTCCCCCGCCCCCTCTTGGATGCCCCCTGCATCCACACCCGTGGATACCATCATCGGACCTCCTCTGGCACTATTACAGATAACGCCCACTTCCCCGCCTGAAAGGACACAGCTTGTGAAATGGCCCTCGCTGACAGCTCTGCCGATGCCGCCTGCTTCCCTGGAGGCCTTCTCGCAGTGGTCCCGTACATGTGCAGGCCGTGCGGAGGGGCCGCTGCACGTATCCTAGCGCCTTGTATTGCAGCATTTTTCACTGTGTCCACACTGGCGCCCAGGCCTCTCCTTGTCTCCGCTACACTCCCCCGCCCACAGCCAGCCCCAGGGGCCGCTGGGGCGCGCTCGGGCACCAGGTCGAATGCGCCTGGCCCCCTTGAGGAGCTGCATCGCTCCGCCACCCTTCTGTCAGCGTCAGCATTTTAACATAAACGTTGGCACAATTATAAATGCTGCACAACTTTATTGAGGTTTTCAAAGTCGCCTACAACAAACCTCCAGAGGAAAAACGCCACAAAAGGTCTCCCTGCCATCAGCCACCAGGTCACCGGAGCCTAAAATGGTGGCAGGGAGCCCAAACGAACCACTATATACCCTTGGGCTACACATATAACCCAAAAACAAAATGGCAGTTCTGGACTGCGCCACCCTCCCAGTCTACCCGGGGGCAGATCTCCCTGTGGTTGTAGGTAACTTTGCTGCCCTCTCTCCCCCCCCCCACCAAATCACTCTTAACCAAAGTAGTGTGTTTTTAAGAGAGGTAAAATCCTTTTTTGGGAAAAGGAATAAAATAAGTGTGTTTACTGACATTTTAGGAGAAAGTTTAAATATTTTTCTGGAAACTCAAACTTATAATAGATTGATAACGCATGCTGATTTGATAACACTAATTGTTAATGTTGTGGCATGATATATTTGGTCGCAGAAACCGCTTTATTAGTGTGTTTGTGCTGTTAGATCACCTTGGCAAAGATCACAGCAGCAGCGTTGTGATTGGTCTGAGCGGTCTGAGCGCCGTGGTTCAGCGCTCAGACAGGGGCTGGGACGCTGTGCATGTTCTCCACCCAGGCTGTGCATTACAGCCCAGTGGAGAACATGGTAAGTGGGCATGACTGTTTGGCCGAACCAAGACGGCCAGCGAAACCGTCAAATGCTCTTGGAGAGTGCCACCACTGCTCTCCCTGCTGTGCTCTGGCTAGCCGAGCCTCACATGAAACAAACGGAGCCACTGCAGTTGGAAAAATAAAATGATAATAAAGTTGCGTTATTATCATTTTATTTTTCCTTTTTAAACTGCTCGGAGAGCAGTTGGGCGACGCTCCTCTACCTTAGCGGAGGAGCCGCCGCTAGCTGTTTGATTTTTCTGGGTTCCTTTGCTGTTTCTGTTTTTTAGCTCTTCATTGCACGTGCTTGCACAATATTGAACTTTGCTCCAGTGTTACTGCTGACAGCCATCTGGATGAAGTCATATATTTTTCTGCACCCCTTCTGGTCTGGATACTCCTACAAGTAAATGATTTAAAATTGGTATCAGTCCAGGACATCTATGATGGTACCTATCCTGACTCAAAACTATGGCTGTCAATTGTACTGGTGCCATTTGAGAGCCGGCCAAGCAGCTGCCATGTAAAAAGGGTGTGACTATAATTTTCGGTTTGAGTCATTCTTTAACACATCCTCAGTCAAAACGTTTGCGAGAATTATTTAGTATTTTTTAGATTTATATAATGTACAATGTATACATATGCGCAGAGTGTAATATGCTATTTATGACCATTGTTGAGAGTGGGAAGGGCGATCACTCACAAAAGCTGAACACTTAAATGCGCCTTGATGCCCCTACCCACTGTCAACAATGGTATTAAACAGAATGTTAATTTCTGTGCATTTGCATGTATGGTTTATGTTGTGGTGTTTCTTTGTGTATATTGTTTTGTTAAAAAATAAGTTATTTAATCAAAAACAGAAAGCAAGGGTATAAATCTGTGCAATTATGTAAAATCAGTTTGAACATGTCTCATGTCTATTAGATCAGTTGTTTCTAAGTGTAAAATATCTGTAATGTGCAATCTAAGGCAGCAAAAAATGATTTTCTCACGTGAATTTCACACTTCTTTAAAATGATGGACCAACAGGCAGACGGGTCCCCTTGAGAGCACATAGAGGGGAGGCTGAGGTACGAAAGATAGGATGGAAGGGTTGGGTACTGGGGTCGGCCCCTGAATTGTGGTATTATTGGACCTTGTTGTACTGTACACCTAAGACTCAACAAAACTGTGGAATACTATGAAATGGTTAAAATTACTCTGTTCAATGTTGTTTGTGTATTGCCTTGAAAAAGTCAATAAACAGATTTTAAAAAATTTCACACATCTTTGTAATAAACTGGAATTTGACCTTTGCTCAGTAGTAATAAATGCGTGTTTATAAGTACAGTTGCTCTAAATAACTTGAGTTATTGGGCCACTTGCCATTGTGTGTGTATGTATGTATGTATGTGTATATATATATATATATATATATATATATGTGTGTGTGAGACCCAAAAGAGATTCAAATTCACTGTGTAATTAGTAAGATCAAGAAGGAACAAAATATAATAGTGAAACCCTCTGACAAGGGAGGGAATGTTGTTATTTGGGGGGCATGATCTCTACACAAATGAAGCGTTGAAACAGCTAAACAACAGAGAATGTTACAAAAGAATAGAGATCAGGGCTGGACTGGGAACAGAACCCGGCCCTGGCAAACTGCTCGGCCGGGCCGGGCCCCCCTAGGAGGGGGGGGGTGCGGCCGAGCTGTTTGTTAAGGATGATTTTGTTACATGGGGCCGATATTGCCGACCCCCGGTAACAAAAACGGCCCCCAAGGGTCCAAAAACCGGCCCCCACCCTGGCGGCACACCGCGGAAACGCCTGGTGCCCGCTACAGCCAGTCCGGCCCTGATAGAGATGTCTGAATATGGAAGAGTAAAGGTTCTATTTTTTGACAAACTGAATGACTGGAAGGATCAAGAACTTTTAAGCTGGGATGAGTATAAATTTGTGAAGCAGGAAAATCCGATTATCCCAGTATTGTACATGATACCAAAAGTTCACAAGAACATTAACAATCCACCAGGGAGACCTATAATTTCATCCTGTAATAGTTTATTTGAAAATGTCTCAAAATATATTGACTTCTTTTTAAATCCCATTGTGAGAACACTTCCATCCCACATAACAGATTCATCGGACTTTTTGAAGCATTTATTTGATGTGAGGTGGGACCAAAATATGATATTATTAACACTTGATTTTGCCGCATTATATTCCAGCGTACGACATACTGATGGAATAAGGGCAACCGAACATTTTTTAAGAACTAAACGTTTGAGATTTGTGAATCATAACAAGATGATAATTGAAATGATGGAGTGGTGCCTTACAAGAAATATTTTCATGTTTGGTAATTGTTAGAAATGGGATTTTTGGTAGGCTAGGGCATGGGCCAAAGTCAGGCAAAAACCACCACTCTAGTCAGGATAAGGGAGTTACACGTCTAAAATAACCCCTGCTCACCCCCTTGGTAGCTTGGCACGAGCAGCCAGGCTTATCTTAGAGGCAGTGTGTAAAGCATTTGCACATAACCAACAGTAATACAGTGTACGCACCACAAAAGGACACCACACCAGTTTAGAAAAATATCCAATATTTTTATATAATTAAAACAAGACCAAAAAAAACGATAAAAAGCCACAATACTATACTTAAAAGTTCACAGTTCAAAAATACGCTGATTAAAAAGAGTTCCTTGTGTGGATAGCTCCGTCCGGGCTACCACGGCGTCGTGAACACACAAATCCAAAAACAGTTCTGGCTGACCGCGGGGTCGCAGGCCAGCTACGGTGTCGGGAAGACCCGCAAACAGTACCTTTCAGAGATGCAGGGCGATGGGGCCCTTGAAGTCACTCGCGTTGCAGGTCGAGCTCCTTTCTGATGGGATCAGGAGCGCTGGCGCCAACAGGCGTCGGGTGCTGCGGGGCAGCGGTGCGGCGTGCGGTGCCCCCAGGTCGCGGTGCGAGCAGCGGCTCGGTGGCGGCGTCGGATGGCGTCGTCGGGGAGACCAGGGTCGCGGTGCGAGATGGAGGCGGTGCTCGTCACGGTGCTAGCAGGTCACGGTGCAAGCAGCGGCGTCGTTGTTGCTGAAGCGCTGTCGTCGGTTGACGAGCGGGAGTCGATGGCACCGGCGTCGGTGGGCCAAGGCTGCGGTGTGGGATGAGGGCGGTGCGTCGTGTAACTTACGAGCGGTGCCCCCGAACCACGGTGCAAGCAGCGGCGTCGATCTCGGCGGGAAGTGGCAGCGTCAGGAAGGCCACGGCGTCGCCGTGTAGCGAGGCGGAGCAGAGTGCGGTGCCCACAGGTCACGGTGCGAGCATCGGCTCGGTGAGGGCGTCAGCAGGCGTCGTCGGTGAGACCAGGGTCGCGGTACGGCGTTGCGGCGGTGCCAAAGCTTCGGCGTGAAGCAAGGCGGTGCGGAGTGCGGGGCCCACAGGTTGCGGTGCGAGCAGCGGCTCGGTGATGGCATCAGCGTCGTCATCGGTGAGACCAGGGTCGCGTTGCGGCGGTGCCCTCTGCGGTGCCTTCAGGACACGGGGTCGGCAGGGTCGTCGTAGGCGTCGTCGAGGTGGTGTTCTTCGGGTTGCAGTACGAAACACACAGTCCCCAGTGCTGCGGGTCGAAGAACCTGGAGTCTTTGATGCTCCTGAGACTCCGTGAACAGGGGGCAAGCTCTACTTCAAGCCCTTGCAGAGTCTCACCAATGCGGTTGCAGAAAGCCAGTCCAGGCCTTTCACTGCCCAAGACAGAAGCAGCCACTGCAGGTCGGCCCAGCAAAGCACGCAGCAAAGCAGTCGTTCCTTCTTGCAGCTTCTCCGGCTCTTCTTCTTGGCAGTCTTCTTGATCCAGATGAGTTCTAAAGTTCAGGGGTCTGGGCCCCAGTATTTGTACACAAAAATCCTTTGATCTTCCAGGCAGAGGGTGTCTGTGCCCGGCCAGAACCAGTTTGGCCTTCTCTGGTGTGAATTCCTGGCAGGAGGTGGAGACGGCTTTGTCAGAGGCAGACCAGGCCCTTTGAGGTGCGAGGAAATCTCCTCCCTCTTCCCCCATCGCAGCCCAGGTCTATTTAGCCCATTCCTGACCTACCTAGACTATCGGGAGACACCCTGCTTCCTAGCCATCTGTCGTCCAAAACCCAGACAGGCAATCCACATTCCAGCGGAGACACACGGGTTGATCGAGCAAAATAATACCCACTTTCTAAAAGTGGCCTTTATGAACTCAGAATGAAAAGGGCACCCTCGCTAAAGGCTGCGTCTTTAGACGCTGAGTTCAGGCATACCAAACTTCACTCACTTATACCGTTTTCGGGCTACGTACGTGGGTGGCACAATCCGTGCTGCAGGCCCACGAGTAGCGGTTGACTCACAAGCCCCGGCACCCGCAGTGCCCTTTACTGGGGACTGACAAGTAAGTCAAACATCCAATCATAACACAATTTACCACAGGAGCACCAGCACTTTACCACTGATCAGCAGTGCGAAAAGCGTGCAGAAACGTGACACCAGCAAAAACAGAGTCAAAACCGGGAGGGCAGAAAGCAAAAACTCGGGCGAAACACGCCAAAAGATGCCAAGTCTAAAACACGTCCCCTCCAGCTGAAAGTAGGGGAACTACCCACACGCCTGGGAGTTCTCCTCACTAAGGCGGAAGAACCGGGACAGGCCATCTGCGTTGGCATGTTCTGTCCCAGAACGGTGTTCCACCGTGAAGTCCATTCCCTGTAGGGAGATGGACCACCTCAGCAGTTTTGGATTCTCCCCTCTCATCTGCATTAACCACCTGAGGAGCCTGTGGTCAGTCTGAACCCGGAAGTGAGTCCCAAACAGGTATGGTCTCAGCTTCTTCAGTGCCCAGACCACAGCGAAAGCTTCCCTTTCTATGGCACTCCACCTTTGCTCCCTGGGGAGTAGTCTCCTGCTAAGGAAGACTACCGGCTGATCTAGGCCCTCTTTGTTCAGTTGTGAGAGCACCGCTCCCACTCCATGCTCTGACGCGTCGGTCTGCACGACAAATTCTTTGGAGAAGTCAAGGGCCTTGAGCACGGGGGCCGTGCACATGGCGGCCTTCAGGGTATCAAACGCCTTCTGGCAGGACTCAGTCCAGATCACCTTTTTCGGCTGCTTCTTGGAAGTCAGCTCAGTTAAGGGGGCCACGATGGTGCCATACCCCTTAACAAACCTCCGGTAGTATCCGGTGAGTCCTAAGAAGGCCCTCACCTCTGTCTCGGTCTTGGGGGGCTCCCAAGCCAGAATGGTGTCAATCGTGGGCTTTAGGGTCGCCACCTGGCTGCTCCCTACCTGGTGTCCCAAGTACACCACCGAACCCTGCCCGATCTGGCACTTACTGGCCTTAATCGTGAGGCCTGCCGTCTGCAGCGCCCTCAACACTTCCCTGAGGTGGTGTAGGTGTTCGTCCCAACTGGAGCTGAACACCGGAATGTCGTCCAGGTATGCAGCGCTGAATTCCTCCAGCCCGGCCAACACCTGGTTGACCAACCTCTGAAAGGTGGCAGGGGCATTCTTCAATCCGAAGGGCATCACCCGTAACTGGTAATGCCCGTCCGGGGTTGAGAATGCTGATCTCTCTTTGGCTCCCTCAGTTAGAGCGATCTGCAAGTACCCTGGCGTCAAATCGAACGTACTCAGGAATCTGGCTGCTCCCAACCGATCGATGAGCTCGTCAGCTCGGGGGATGGGGTGTGCGTCCGTCCGCGTGACGGCATTGAGCCCCCGATAGTCCACACAGAACCGCAGTTCTGGGGTGGCACCGGGTGCCGTTGCCTTCGGGACCAAGACCACGGGGCTGGCCCAAGGGCTGCTGGACGGCTAAACCACCCCCAACGCCAACATCTTCGAGACCTCCTCTTTGATGCTGGCCATGACCCGGTCAGTCAGCCGGTAAATCTTGTGTTTCACCGGGGGCTGTCACCGGTATCCACGTCGTGGGTACACCAGTGAGTAACACCTGGGGTCAAGGAGAACAGTGGGGCAAACTGCCCCAACAACTGGCGACACTCGCTCTGTTGCTCAGTGGTCAGGGCTGGGGAGAGGGTCACACCATCTACCGACCCATCCCCCTCTTGGGCAGACAGGAGGTCCGGGAGAGGCTCACTCTCCGCTTCCTCCCTGTCGTCCGTCGCCAAGAGCATGCTCACTTCAGACCTCTCGAAGTGGGGTTTGAGGCGGTTCACGTGGAGGACCCGTAACGGGTTCCGAGGAGCCTGCAAATCCACCAGGTAGGTGACCTCACTTTTGCGCTCCACCACCTCAAAGGGCCCCGTCCACTTGTCCTGCAAGGCACAAGGTTCCACAGGGGCCATGACCCACACTTTCTGTCCAGGTTGAAATCCGACCATAGTGGCATTCTGGTCATACCACTTCATTTCTTCCTGGCTGGCCTCGAGGTTCGCCTGAGCGAGTTTCCTGAAGCGGGCAGTTTGGTTGCGGAAGGCCAGCATGTAGCTGAACACATCCTGGGGTGTCTTCCTGGGAGCGGCCTCCCAGCCTTCCTTCACCAAGCTTAGAGGTCCCCGCACGGGCTGACCATACAAAAGCTCGAATGGACTGAACCTGAGAGACTTCTGGGGTACCTCCCTATACGCAAAGAGAAGGCACGGTAAGAGGACGTCCCACTTACGCCTCATGGGTTCAGTGAGACCCTTGATCATGCCTTTCAAGGTCTGGTTGAACATTTCCACCAGACCGTTACCTTGGGGGTGGTAAGGAGTGGTGAACTTGTACGTAACACCACACTCCTTCCACAGGGATGTCATATACTTCGATATGAAATTAGTCCCCCTGTCGGAAACCACCTCTCTGGGGAACCCCACGCGGGAAAAGATCCCCATTAACGCTCGGCCCACCACTGGCGCCGTCGTTGTCCTGAGAGGGATTGCTTCCGGGTACCGGGTGGCATGGTCCACCAAGACCAGGATGTACCTGTTGCCCATGGCTGTCTTGGGGTCCAGTGGCCCCACGATGTCCATCCCTACCCTTTCAAAGGGTGTCCCCACCACGGGGAACGGTTGGAGAGGAGCTTTGACCTTCCTCCCACTCTTGCCACTGGCCTGGCAAGTTTGGCAAGACCAACAATGCACATCCGACTGCCTTCCCATTTGAGGCCAGAAGAAGTGGGTGACAAGCCTGTTCAAAGGTCTTGTCCCAAATGTCCTGCCAAAGGCACGTCGTGAGCCAGACCCATTAGGAAGGTCCGGAAGCGCTGGGGTACCACCAGCACACGGGCTGACCCAGGTTCCGCGACCTTAGGCTCGCTGTACAGGAGATCATTCTCCCAATATATCCAATGTGATCCGGACTGATCACCAGTCGCCTGGGCTGCGGCCTGCTGCCGCAGACCCTCCAGAGAAGGGCACTCTTTCTGCTCCCGGCAGAACTCCTCCCTGGTGGGACCCCCTTCTTGCTGCCAATGGGTCAGCTCAGAGATGTCCCCCAGTTGGGCAACCTGCTCCCCTGTAGGCACCGGGGCGTCCCCCTCGCGGTCCGCCTCCTCCCGGGCCGTGGGAACTTCAGGGGCTGGTTTCCCGCTCCCCGTGCCCTTTCTCTTGGCAGGGACCTGGGCCACTGTTTCAGGCTCCGGGTCCCTCTGATCACCCTCTTTGGCCGCCATCGACCGAGTGGACACGCAGGCCCACTGTTAGACCTGGCATCCTTGGCGTGGGTCTCCCTTACATTTTTTCGTAATGCCTCCACTGTTGCCGATATGTTTTTGCTGGACTAGATGCTCATGGGCACTTTGCCGCTGCTAATCAGTGCCAAAATGCAAGTGCTCCCTATCGTTAATTGGTGTATGTATTAGTGATTGGATGATTGGTTTACTTGTCAGTCCCTAGTACCGTGCACTGAGTGTGCCCAGGGCTTGTAAATCCAATGCTGCTGGTGGGCTTGCAGCACGGGTTGTGCCACCCACAGAAGCAGCTTGTAAAATGTGTCTCAGGCCTGCCATCGCAGAGCCTGTGTGCAGCCTAGGGCTGCCATGTCGACTTGGTGAGTACACCCACTTACCAGTCCCTAAACCTTCCCTTTACTGCATGTTGGTCACCCCTAAAGTAGGCCCTAGGGCAGGGTGCATTGTAAGTATAAGGTAGGACATGCCCTGGTGTGTGTGGCATGTCCTAATAGTGAATTACAGCCATTTTTCGTTTTTCACTATTGCAAGGCTACCTGCTCCCCATAGGCCAGAATGGGCAGACTGACTATTACACCTTATAGTCAGAACTGACCCAGGGAACATGGTAGAAAAACGAATTTAGTATGCCTGAACTCAGGATGATAAAATACATCTTTTAGTGAAGTTGGTTTTGACATTCTGTGTTTGAAAATACCACTTTTAGAAAGTGGGTATTTTCTTGCCTAACTATCCAAGCCTGCCTCTGGTAGGTTGTGTATTCCTTGTCTGGAGATTGAGTGACAGGGGCTGGGGGTGGCCACAGGAGACAGGGGGAGGCAGCCCAGGGCTGAATAGAGAGATCTGCATCCAGAGTGGAGGGAGGAGACGCATCTGGGTCTGAATAGGGCTGTGCCTGCCTGCCACAATGCTGGCTCCACCCCCTGCCGGGCGTCTGAGTACCCTGCACCACATTCTGAAAGGAAAGAAGGAGTCATGTACACAGAGTGCTCCAAAGCTGCACAGAACTGGTTTAACCTAGGCAAAGGCCTCTCTGCCTTCAGAGAACAAAGAGAAAAGGAGTATAAGTACTGGGGCCCAAACCCAGGAACTTTAGATCACTTTTGGGAACAAGAAGAAACCTTTGCTGAGGAGCGGAACCAAGAAGAAACTGAGGAGAGACTATCCCTAAGCCTGAAGTGCTGCTTGGGGGATTGGCCTGCAGTGGTTTGCCTGACTGCCAAAGAAAGGAGAAAGGAACTTTTGCTTTGCTGTGACTTTCATCAACTTGTGAAGGATCTCCAAGGGCTTGGAAGAAAGCTTGCCCCCTGACCGAAGTCCCAGGACCATTGGACTTCACCCCCTTTGTGAATTGCTGCTGGAAACTCTGTTTCAGTGGCTGCAGAGGTAGGGAGCTGTGACCGACTCTCACGACCGACTCGGAGTCCTGTAAGCACCGCATCGAAGCACCGTCTCGCCCTGCAACGCACGGCCCTGGTCTCACCGACTCCGTCAACGAGCCGCTGCCTGCACCGCATCGAGGGACAACGCGTCCTGCAACGCTTCGCTACGCCGAATCGAACTGGTCCGACCGACACGGTCACTGCTGCTGAGTTCGATTCCTGTGACCGCACCAGAGTTGGGCACCGCTCGCACGCTTTGCGACGCACCGCCCGACTCGCACCGCTGTCCGGACTGATCGACGCCAGCTCCTGAATCCGGCTCCGTCGCCGCACCGCAACCTGCCAGCACCGCATCGAAGCACCGTCTCGCCCTGCAACGCACGGCCCTGGTCTCACCGACTCCGTCTCGACGACGTCAACGAGCCGCTGCCTGCACCGCATCGAGGGACAACGCGTCCTGCAACGCTTCCATTTTTGCATCGCGACCGCGACGAACAGCCATCCGGCTCGCACGCCCGTGCCTGCCGCTTCAAGTAAAAGGTACTGTGACCGAGTCTGTCTAGGCTGTGTTGGCCCGTCTCGACGCGGTCAGCTGGATTTGTTAGACTCTGTTTGTTCTCAACATCGCCGTAGCCGGAGGAGGCTACCGACTCGCACAGAACCTTGAATTAAGCCTTTTTGATCAGAACTAAGCACTCTTGACAGTATTGTGGATTATTTTTGTCGTTTATGGTCTTGTGATAAATCTATATAAAGTATACCTATTTTTATAAATATATAACCTGTGTGGTGTCCATTTGTAGTGTTGTCACTTGATTACTGTTTGTGTTCACAAATGCTTTACACACTGCCTCTGAACTAAGCCTGTCTGCTCGTGCCAAGCTACCAAGAGGGTGAGCAGGGGTTATTTCGGGAGTGTACCTACTTTCCCTGACTAGACTCAAGGGTCCCTATTTGGACAAAGGTACCTACCTCTGCCAACTAGAGACCCCCAAATCTAACATTGGTGGTCAGCGGTGAAGATTCTGGACTTGCATTTGTGACTCATGTACAGTGATTGGTGAACACTACTTAGTGAGTGCAGACCAAAACGCAACCACATACTTTTATAGCATTTTTTCTAGGATTTCCTATTTTTGCAAATGCCAAGTTCAGTCACTAAGGAGAAACCAGCATCAGTAGCCTCTGTTGAGTGTGTTTGGGAAGAAGAGAGGCTAGAATGCTACACCCTTAAGCAGCTCAGGCAATTCTGCAAAAAGTTTAAAGTTTCCATGACCGGGCTCTCCAGGAAGGAGGACCTCCAAAAGGCGCTGAGGGCCTGGGTCGAATCAAGGAGTGCCCCTGTGGAGGGGGCTGAGAATGCAGAAGGGCAGCTGGAGGGGCTATTGGGTCTAGGGGCTAGAAGACCACCTTCCCCAGTAGGTAGCAGTGTTTCTGCCAGAGGACTGTCTCCAGAGGAGTTGGAGGACAGGAAAGAGAGTAGGATGCACGAAATGGAGCTGACCAAGCTCAAGCTGAATGGGCAGTTAGAATTCGAAATGCAAACTAGGAAATTAGCCCTAGAGGAAAAGAAAATGCAGTTTGAACATGAGAAAGTTTTGAGGGAGTTGGAATTGAAGGCCAAAAGCTTAGAGATTACTCCCTCTGGTGGCAGTGTACCGCCTGTGCCTGTTGAAGCTAGGGTGTATATTCCCAAAGATGTGGTGAAGGAGTTTTTTAAAAATGATGACATTGGGCAGTGGTTCAAAGCCTATGAGGTAGCCATGTCTTCCCACCGGGTCTCTGAGAAGGATTGGGGAGCGGGGTTGTGGGGACGGTTCCTCAGTGAAGGGCGGGATACCTTGTTGGATTTGCCCTCTGAAGTCTATAATTCGTACAGCCACATGAAGGATGCCTTAATGACTAGGTATGGTTTGACCCCTGAGCTTTATAGGCAAAGGTTCATGAGCTGTAGTAAGATTGAAAGCAGTACCTGGGTTGAATATGTGACCTTCTTTTGCAGAGCCTTGGATGGTTGGGTGAAGGGTAGCAAAGCGACTGATTTTCAGGCGCTCTTTGATTTGATTGCCTGGGAGCACTTGTCCGGTAATTGTTTTCCTGAGCTACGCCAGCACCTGATTGATAGTAAGCTGACTAACCCTAGGCAGCTTGCTGAGGAGGCGGACCGCTGGGTGAGTACCCGGGTCCACAAGGGTCACGTGGGAGACTCCGCCAAGGGTGGGCAGGGTCCCCAGCAGAAGAGTGGGGGGACAAGGGTAAACAGAAGGAGTTCCATAAAGGGCCCCAAAGTAAACCCCAAGGGAACCAAGGGAAAGGTTCTCAGCCTCCCCCTGAGAAGAAGCCAGTGGCCCTGACAGGCCCCCTGTTCACCAGGGACCACTGGTATGTTACAAGTGTGGCGCCCCTGGCCACAAGGCAAACGATCCTCGTTGCCCTTCGCATGGAAAACCAGCACCCACCAGTGCAGTCCCCGGCAGTTGGCTAGTGTAGCCCTGGGGGAGGAGTTGGGTGCCCAAGGTGGGGGGATCCCACAGTGTTTTCCCTTGTCTCATTAGGAGACTCTGAGATGGTCCCTAGGACCCCGCTGCCTGAGAACACTAAGAAATACAGGCAGTGGGTGACCATCAATGGCCATAGGGTGGAGGCTCTGAGAGACACAGGAGCCAGTGTGACAGCTGTCAAGTGTCACCTGGTGTCTAAAGAGCAGGTTATCCCTGATGCATTCTATCCGGTTGTTGCCGCTGACAACACAGAGAGTCACTGCAAGGTGGCTCAGGTTCCCTTTGAGTGGGGGGTCTCGGGTACTCTTCAAGTAGCTGTGAGGCCAGCCATGCCTGTTGACTGTTTGTTAGGGAACGATTTGGAGAGCTCACCTTGGGCTAAGGTGGAGCGGAGTGCGCATTTAGAAATGTTGGGCTTGCCTGATTGGGCATGTGTGACCACCCGGTCAATGGCAGCTAAAGGTGTTCAAGAGGACCTGGAGCCTGAGAGGGAGGCCCAGGTGCCTGCCGGAGAGAGAGGAGGCAGGGGGCGCGGGAAACCGGCCCCCGAAGTTCCCACGGTCCAGGAGGAGGCAGACCCTGAGGGGGATGCCCTGGAGCCTACAGGGGAACAGGTAGCTGAACTGGGGGACCTACCTGAGCTGACCCATTGGCAGCAAGAAGGAGGACCCTCCAGGGAAGAGTTCTGCGAGGAGCAGAACGCATGCCCCTCTCTCGTGGGTCTGAGGCAACAGGCCACAGACCAGGCAGCAGGTGATCAGTCTGGATCACATTGGGTTTACTGGGAGAATGGTCTCCTGTATTCCGAGCCTAAGGTTGCTGAGCCTGGGTCAGCCCGTGTGCTGGTGGTACCCCTGCGCTTCAGAGCCTTCCTACTGGGGTTGGCTCATGATGTACCGTTAGCAGGACATCTGGGGCAGGACAAGACCTTTGACAGGCTTGTTACCCATTTCTATTGGCCCCAGATGCGCAGGAGTGCCGCCACTCACTGCAGGACATGCCAGACTTGCCAGGCAAGTGGAAAGAGTGGGAGGAAGCACAAGGCTCCTCTCCAGCCATTCCCTGTGGTCAGCACCCCCTTTGAACGGGTGGGGATTGATATAGTGGGGCCACTGGACCCCAAGACAGCCATGGGCAACATGTTTATCCTGGTCTTGGTGGACCATGCCACCCGGTACCCTGAAGCCATCCCTCTGAGGACAGTGACGGCCCCCGTGGTGGGACGGGCACTGATGGGAATTTTCTCACGTGTGGGATTCCCTCAAGAGGTGGTGTCTGACAGAGGTACCAACTTCGTGTCCAAGTACATGAAGTCCCTGTGGCAGGAGTGCGGTGTAACTTACAAGTTCACCACTCCTTACCACCCTCAAGGAAATGGGCTGGTTGAGAGATTCAACCGGACCCTCAAGGGCATGATTATGGGTCTGGAAGAACCCATGAGGCGTAAATGGGACGTCCTCTTACCATGCCTGTTGTTTGCATACCGGGAGGTGCCACAGAAGTCTCTAGGGTTCAGTCCCTTTGAGCTCCTCTATGGACACCCGGTGCGAGGACCTCTGAGTTTGGTCAAGGAAGGCTGGGAGCAATCTCCCAGGAAACCTCCCCAGGATGTATACAGTTACATGCTGGCCTTCAGGAACCAGACTAGGCGTTTCAGAGAACTTGCTGAGGCAAATCTGGAAGCCAGCCAGGAGGAGATGAAGCGGTGGTACGACCAGAATGCCACTCTGGTAGAGCTTCAGCCTGGTCAGAAAGTGTGGGTCATGGCCCCTGTGGAGCCTTGTGCGCTCCAGGACAGGTGGACCGGCCCTTTTACGGTGGTGGAGCGCAAGAGTCCAGTTACCTATTTGGTGGACTTGCAGTCTCCCAGGAACCCCTTGCGGGTCCTGCATGTGAACCGCCTGAAGCCCCACTTGGAGAGGTCCCAAGTGGGCATGCTCTTAGCTACAGATGATGGAATGGAGGAGGAGACCGAGCCTCTTCCTGACCTCCTGTCAGCCCGAGAGCAAGATGGATCAGTGGAGGGAGTAAACCTCTCTACCTCCCTGACACCTGAGCAGCAGGGTGACTGTCGCCAACTGTTGGGACTGTTCCCTGACCTGTTCTCCCTGGTTCCCAGTGTCACTCATTGGTGCGTCCATGATGTGGACACTGGGGACAGTCTTCCTGTGAAGCACAAGGCTTACAGGGTGACTGACAGGGTCAGAGCCTGCATCAAGGAGGAGGTCTCCAAGATGTTTGCGCTAGGGGTGATTGAGTCCTCTAACAGCCCTTGGGCCAGCCCAGTGGTCTTGGTTCCAAAGGCTGCCGCGCCTGGTGCCACACCAGAACTCCGGTTCTGTGTGGACTACAGGGACTCAATTCCGTCACCAGGACTGACGCCCACCCCATCCCCAGAGCTGATGAGCTCATAGATCGGTTAGGGGCTGCGCGGTACCCCAGCACGTTTGACTTAACGTCTGGGTACTGGCAGATCGCCTTGACTGATGGGGCAAAAGAGAGGTCAGCATTCTCCACACCAGATGGGCACTACCAGTTCCGGGTGATGCCCTTTGGGATGAAGAATGCCCCTGCCACCTTTCAGAGGTTGGTCAACCAGGTATTGGTTGGACTGGAGGATTTCAGTGCCGCCTACCTGGATGACATCGCAGTGTTCAGTGCCAGTTGGGAAGAACATCTGCGCCACCTCTGGGAAGTGTTGATGGCGCTGCGGAGAGCAGGCCTCACAATCAAGGCGAGTAAGTGCCAGATTGGGCAGGGTTCTGTGGTGTACTTGGGACACCAGGTTGGGAGCGGCCAGGTGGCGCCCCTCCAACCGAAAATTGATACCATTCTGGCTTGGGAGCCCCCAAGACCCAGACAGAGGTGAGAGCCTTCCTAGGACTCACCGGGTATTACCGGAGATTCGTCAAGGGGTAAGGCAGCATTGTTGCCCCCTTGACCGAGCTGACTTCCAAGAAGCAGCCCAGGAAAGTGATTTGGACTGACGCCTGTCAGAAAGCTTTTGACACCTTGAAGACTGCCATGTGCACGGCGCCTGTGCTCCAGGCACCCAACTTCTCCAATGAGTTCATTGTTCAGACGGACGCTTCAGAGCATGGTGTAGGGGCTGTTCTATCACAGATCAATGAGGAGGGCCTAGACCAACCAGTAGCCTTCCTCAGTAGGAGGTTACTTCCCCGGGAACAGAGATGGAGTGCTATTGAGCGTGAGGCATTTGCTGTGGTCTGGGCACTGAAGAAGCTGAGACCATACCTGTTTGGGACTCACTTCCGGGTTCAGACAGACCACAGGCCCCTCAGATGGTTGATGCAGATGAGGGGTGAGAATCCAAAGCTGTTGAGGTGGTCCATTTCCCTACAGGGGATGGACTTTACGGTGGAACACCGCCCTGGTACAGAACACGCCAATGCTGATGGACTGTCCAGATTTTTCCGCCTTAGCGATGAGAACTCCCTAGGGGTAGGATAGTTCTCCCCACATTTCAGCTGGAGGGGACACGTGTTAGACCTGGCATCCTTGGCGTGGGTCTCCCTTCCATTTTTTCGTAATGCCTCCACTGTTGCCGATATGTTTTTGCTGGACTAGATGCTCATGGGCACTTTGCCGCTGCTAATCAGTGCCAAAGTGCAAGTGCTCCCTATCGTTAATTGGTGTATGTATTAGTGACTCGATGATTGGTTTACTTGTCAGTCCCTAGTACCGTGCACTGAGTGTGCCCAGGGCTTGTAAATCCAATGCTGCTGGTGGGCTTGCAGCACGGGTTGTGCCACCCACAGAAGCAGCTTGTAAAATGTGTCTCAGGCCTGCCATCGCAGAGCCTGTGTGCAGCCTAGGGCTGCCATGTCGACTTGGTGAGTACACCCACTTACCAGTCCCTAAACCTTCCCTTTACTGCATGTTGGTCACCCCTAAAGTAGGCCCTAGGGCAGGGTGCATTGTAAGTATAAGGTAGGACATGCCCTGGTGTGTGTGGCATGTCCTAATAGTGAATTACAGCCATTTTTCGTTTTTCACTATTGCAAGGCTACCTGCTCCCCTTAGGCCAGAATGGGCAGACTGACTATTACACCTTATAGTCAGAACTGACCCAGGGAACATGGTAGAAAAACGAATTTAGTATGCCTGAACTCAGGATGATAAAATACATCTTTTAGTGAAGTTGGTTTTGACATTCTGTGTTTGAAAATACCACTTTTAGAAAGTGGGTATTTTCTTGCCTAACTATCCAAGCCTGCCTCTGCTAGGTTGTGTATTCCTTGTCTGGAGATTGAGTGACAGGGGCTAGGGGTGGCCACAGGAGACAGGGGGAGGCAGCCCAGGGCTGAATAGAGAGATCTGCATCCAGAGTGGAGGGAGGAGTCGCATCTGGGTCTGAATAGGGCTGTGCCTGCCTGCCACAATGCTGGCTCCACCCCCTGCCGGGCGTCTGAGTACCCTGCACCACATTCTGAAAGGAAAGAAGGAGTCATGTACACAGAGTGCTCCAAAGCCGCACAGAACTGGTTTAACCTAGGCAAAGGCCTCTCTGCCTTCAGAGAACAAAGAGAAAAGGAGTATAAGTACTGGGGCCCAAACCCAGGAACTTTAGATCACTTTTGGGAACAAGAAGAAACCTTTGCTGAGGAGCGGAACCAAGAAGAAACTGAGGAGAGACTATCCCTAAGCCTGAAGTGCTGCTTGGGGAATTGGCCTGCAGTGGTTTGCCTGACTGCCAAAGAAAGGAGAAAGGAACTTTTGCTTTGCTGTGACTTTCATCAACTTGTGAAGGATCTCCAAGGGCTTGGAAGAGAGCTTGCCCCCTGACCGAAGTCCCAGGACCATTGGACTTCACCCCTTTGTGAATTGCTGCTGGAAACTCTGTTTCAGTGGCTGCAGAGGTAGGGAGCTGTGACCGACTCTCACGACCGACTCGGTGTCCTGTAAGCACCGCATCGAAGCACCGTCTCGCCCTGCAACGCACGGCCCTGGTCTCACCGACTCCGTCAACGAGCCGCTGCCTGCACCACATCGAGGGACAACGCGTCCTGCAACGCTTCGCTACGCCGAATCGAACTGGTCCGACCGACACGGTCACTGCTGCTGAGTTCGAGTCCTGTGACCGCACCAGAGTTGGGCACCGCTCGCACGCTTTGCGACGCACCGCCCGACTCGCACCGCTGTCCGGACTGATCGACGCCAGCTCCTGAATCCGGCTCCGTCGCCGCACCGCAACCTGCCAGCACTGCATCGAAGCACCGTCTCGCCCTGCAACGCACGGCCCTGGTCTCACCGACTCCGTCTCGACGACGTCAACGAGCCGCTGCCTGCACCGCATCGAGGGACAACGCGTCCTGCAACGCTTCCATTTTTGCATCGCGACCGCGACGAACAGCCATCCGGCTCGCACGCCCGTGCCTGCCGCTTCAAGTAAAGGTACTGTGACCGAGTCTGTCTACGCTGTGTTGGCCCGTCTCGACGCGGTCAGCTGGATTTGTTAGACTCTGTTTGTTCTCAACATCGCCGTAGCCGGAGGAGGCTACCGACTCGCACAGAACCTTGAATTAAGCCTTTTTGATCAGAACTAAGCACTCTTGACAGTATTGTGGATTATTTTTGTCGTTTATGGTCTTGTGATAAATCTATATAAAGTATACCTATTTTTATAAATATATAACCTGTGTGGTGTCCATTTGTAGTGTTGTCACTTGATTACTGTTTGTGTTCACAAATGCTTTACACACTGCCTCTGAACTAAGCCTGTCTGCTCGTGCCAAGCTACCAAGAGGGTGAGCAGGGGTTATTTCGGGAGTGTACCTACTTTCCCTGACTAGACTCAAGGGTCCCTATTTGGACAAAGGTACCTACCTCTGCCAACTAGAGACCCCCAAATCTAACATTGGTGGTCAGCGGTGAGGATTCTGGACTTGCATTTGTGACTCATGTACAGTGATTGGTGAACACTACTTAGTGAGTGCAGACCAAAACGCAACCACATACTTTTATAGCATTTTTTCTAGGATTTCCTATTTTTGCAAATGCCAAGTTCAGTCACTATGGAGAAACCAGCATCAGTAGCCTCTGTTGAGTGTGATTGGGAAGAAGAGAGGCTAGAATGCTACACCCTTAAGCAGCTCAGGCAATTCTGCAAAAAGTTTAAAGTTTCCATGACCGGGCTCTCCAGGAAGGAGGACCTCCAAAAGGCGCTGAGGGCCTGGGTCGAATCAAGGAGTGCCCCTGTGGAGGGGGCTGAGAATGCAGAAGGGCAGCTGGAGGGGCTATTGGGTCTAGGGGCTAGAAGACCACCTTCCCCAGTAGGTAGCAGTGTTTCTGCCAGAGGACTGTCTCCAGAGGAGTTGGAGGACAGGAAAGAGAGTAGGATGCACGAAATGGAGCTGACGAAGCTCAAGCTGAATGGGCAGTGAGAATTCGAAATGCAAACTAGGAAATTAGCCCTAGAGGAAAAGAAAATGCAGTTTGAACATGAGAAAGTTTTGAGGGAGTTGGAATTGAAGGCCAAAAGCTTAGAGATTACTCCCTCTGGTGGCAGTGTACCGCCTGTGCCTGTTGAAGCTAGGGTGTATATTCCCAAAGATGTGGTGAAGGAGTTTTTAAAAATGATGACATTGGGCAGTGGTTCAAAGCCTATGAGGTAGCCATGTCTTCCCACCGGGTCCCTGAGAAGGATTGGGGAGCGGGGTTGTGGGGACGGTTCCTCAGTGAAGGGCGGGATACCTTGTTGGATTTGCCCTCTGAAGTCTATAATTCGTACAGCCACATGAAGGATGACTTAATGACTAGGTATGGTTTGACCCCTGAGCTTTATAGGCAAAGGTTCATGAGCTGTAGTAAGATTGAAAGCAGTACCTGGGTTGAATATGTGACCTTCTTTTGCAGAGCCTTGGATGGTTGGGTGAAGGGTAGCAAAGCGACTGATTTTCAGGCGCTCTTTGATTTGATTGCCTGGGAGCACTTGTCCGGTAATTGTTTTCCTGAGCTACGCCAGCACCTGATTGATAGTAAGCTGACTAACCCTAGGCAGCTTGCTGAGGAGGCGGACCGCTGGGTGAGTACCCGGGTCCACAAGGGTCACGTGGGAGACTCCGCCAAGGGTGGGCAGGGTCCCCAGCAGAAGAGTGGGGGGACAAGGGTAAACAGAAGGAGTTCCATAAAGGGCCCCAAAGTAAACCCCAAGGGAACCAAGGGAAAGGTTCTCAGCCTCCCCTGAGAAGAAGCCAGTGGCCCTGACAGGCCCCCTGTTCACCAGGGACCACTGGTATGTTACAAGTGTGGCGCCCCTGGCCACAAGGCAAACGATCCTCGTTGCCCTTCGCATGGAAAACCAGCACCCACCAGTGCAGTCCCCCAGCAGTTGGCTAGTGTAGCCCTGGGGGAGGAGTTGGGTGCCCAAGGTGGGGGGGATCCCACAGTGTTTTCCCTTGTCTCATTAGGAGACTCTGAGATGGTCCCTAGGACCCCGCTGCCTGAGAACACTAAGAAATACAGGCAGTGGGTGACCATCAATGGCCATAGGGTGGAGGCTCTGAGAGACACAGGAGCCAGTGTGACAGCTGTCAAGTGTCACCTGGTGTCTAAAGAGCAGGTTATCCCTGATGCATTCTATCCGGTTGTTGCCGCTGACAACACAGAGAGTCACTGCAAGGTGGCTCAGGTTCCCTTTGAGTGGGGGGTCTCGGGTACTCTTCAAGTAGCTGTGAGGCCAGCCATGCCTGTTGACTGTTTGTTAGGGAACGATTTGGAGAGCTCACCTTGGGCTAAGGTGGAGCGGAGTGCGCATTTAGAAATGTTGGGCTTGCCTGATTGGGCATGTGTGACCACCCGGTCAATGGCAGCTAAAGGTGTTCAAGAGGACCTGGAGCCTGAGAGGGAGGCCCAGGTGCCTGCCGGAGAGAGAGGAGGCAGGGGGCGCGGGAAACCGGCCCCCGAAGTTCCCACGGTCCAGGAGGAGGCAGACCCTGAGGGGGATGCCCTGGAGCCTACAGGGGAACAGGTAGCTGAACTGGGGGACCTACCTGAGCTGACCCATTGGCAGCAAGAAGGAGGACCCTCCAGGGAAGAGTTCTGCGAGGAGCAGAACGCATGCCCCTCTCTCGTGGGTCTGAGGCAACAGGCCACAGACCAGGCAGCAGGTGATCAGTCTGGATCACATTGGGTTTACTGGGAGAATGGTCTCCTGTATTCCGAGCCTAAGGTTGCTGAGCCTGGGTCAGCCCGTGTGCTGGTGGTACCCCAGCGCTTCAGAACCTTCCTACTGGGGTTGGCTCATGATGTACCGTTAGCAGGACATCTGGGGCAGGACAAGACCTTTGACAGGCTTGTTACCCATTTCTATTGGCCCCAGATGCGCAGGAGTGCCGCCACTCACGGCAGGACATGCCAGACTTGCCAGGCAAGTGGAAAGAGTGGGAGGAAGCACAAGGCTCCTCTCCAGCCATTCCCTGTGGTCAGCACCCCCTTTGAACGGGTGGGGATTGATATAGTGGGGCCACTGGACCCCAAGACAGCCATGGGCAACATGTTTATCCTGGTCTTGGTGGACCATGCCACCCGGTACCCTGAAGCCATCCCTCTGAGGACAGTGACGGTCCCCGTGGTGGGACGGGCACTGATGGGAATTTTCTCACGTGTGGGATTCCCTCAAGAGGTGGTGTCTGACAGAGGTACCAACTTCGTGTCCAAGTACATGAAGTCCCTGTGGCAGGAGTGCGGTGTAACTTACAAGTTCACCACTCCTTACCACCCTCAAGGAAATGGGCTGGTTGAGAGATTCAACCGGACCCTCAAGGGGCATGATTATGGGTCTGGAAGAACCCATGAGGCGTAAATGGGACGTCCTCTTACCATGCCTTTTGTTTGCATACCGGGAGGTGCCACAGAAGTCTCTAGGGTTCAGTCCCTTTGAGCTCCTCTATGGACACCCGGTGCGAGGACCTCTGAGTTTGGTCAAGGAAGGCTGGGAGCAATCTCCCAGGAAACCTCCCCAGGATGTATACAGTTACATGCTGGCCTTCAGGAACCAGACTAGGCGTTTCAGAGAACTTGCTGAGGCAAATCTGGAAGCCAGCCAAGAGGAGATGAAGCGGTGGTACGACCAGAATGCCACTCTGGTAGAGCTTCAGCCTGGTCAGAAAGTGTGGGTCATGGCCCCTGTGGAGCCTTGTGCGCTCCAGGACAGGTGGCCCGGCCCTTTTACGGTGGTGGAGCGCAAGAGTCCAGTTACCTATTTGGTGGACTTGCAGTCTCCCAGGAACCCCTTGCGGGTCCTGCATGTGAACCGCCTGAAGCCCCACTTGGAGAGGTCCCAAGTGGGCATGCTCTTAGCTACAGATGATGGAATGGAGGAGGAGATCGAGCCTCTTCCTGACCTCCTGTCAGCCCGAGAGCAAGATGGATCAGTGGAGGGAGTAAACCTCTCTACCTCCCTGACACCTGAGCAGCAGGGTGACTGTCGCCAACTGTTGGGACTGTTCCCTGACCTGTTCTCCCTGGTTCCCAGTGTCACTCATTGGTGCGTCCATGATGTGGACACTGGGGACAGTCTTCCTGTGAAGCACAAGGCTTACAGGGTGACTGACAGGGTCAGAGCCTGCATCAAGGAGGAGGTCTCCAAGATGTTTGCGCTAGGGGTGATTGAGTCCTCTAACAGCCCTTGGGCCAGCCCAGTGGTCTTGGTTCCAAAGGCTGCCGCGCCTGGTGCCACACCAGAACTCCGGTTCTGTGTGGACTACAGGGGACTCAATTCCGTCACCAGGACTGACGCCCACCCCATCCCCAGAGCTGATGAGCTCATAGATCGGTTAGGGGCTGCGCGGTACCTCAGCACGTTTGACTTAACGTCTGGGTACTGGCAGATCGCCTTGACTGATGGGGCAAAGAGAGGTCAGCATTCTCCACACCAGATGGGCACTACCAGTTCCGGGTGATGCCCTTTGGGATGAAGAATGCCCCTGCCACCTTTCAGAGGTTGGTCAACCAGGTGTTGGTTGGACTGGAGGATTTCAGTGCCGCCTACCTGGATGACATCGCAGTGTTCAGTGCCAGTTGGGAAGAACATCTGCGCCACCTCTGGGAAGTGTTGATGGCGCTGCGGAGAGCAGGCCTCACAATCAAGGCGAGTAAGTGCCAGATTGGGCAGGGTTCTGTGGTGTACTTGGGACACCAGGTTGGGAGCAGCCAGGTGGCGCCCCTCCAACCGAAAATTGATACCATTCTGGCTTGGGAGCCCCCCAAGACCCAGACAGAGGTGAGAGCCTTCCTAGGACTCACCGGGTATTACCGGAGATTCGTCAAGGGGTAAGGCAGCATTGTTGCCCCCTTGACCGAGCTGACTTCCAAGAAGCAGCCCAGGAAAGTGATTTGGACTGACGCCTGTCAGAAAGCTTTTGACACCTTGAAGACTGCCATGTGCACGGCGCCTGTGCTCCAGGCACCCAACTTCTCCAATGAGTTCATTGTTCAGACGGACGCTTCAGAGCATGGTGTAGGGGCTGTTCTATCACAGATCAATGAGGAGGGCCTAGACCAACCAGTAGCCTTCCTCAGTAGGAGGTTACTTCCCGGGAACAGAGATGGAGTGCTATTGAGCGTGAGGCATTTGCTGTGGTCTGGGCACTGAAGAAGCTGAGACCATACCTGTTTGGGACTCACTTCCGGGTTCAGACAGACCACAGGCCCCTCAGATGGTTGATGCAGATGAGGGGTGAGAATCCAAAGCTGTTGAGGTGGTCCATTTCCCTACAGGGGATGGACTTTACGGTGGAACACCGCCCTGGTACAGACCACGCCAATGCTGATGGACTGTCCAGATTTTTCCGCCTTAGCGATGAGAACTCCCTAGGGGTAGGATAGTTCTCCCCACATTTCAGCTGGAGGGGACACGTGTTAGACCTGGCATCCTTGGCGTGGGTCTCCCTTCCATTTTTTCGTAATGCCTCCACTGTTGCCGATATGTTTTTGCTGGACTAGATGCTCATGGGCACTTTGCCGCTGCTAATCAGTGCCAAAGTGCAAGTGCTCCCTATCGTTAATTGGTGTATGTATTAGTGACTCCATGATTGGATGATTGGTTTACTTGTCAGTCCCTAGTACCGTGCACTGAGTGTGCCCAGGGCTTGTAAATCCAATGCTGCTGGTGGGCTTGCAGCACGGGTTGTGCCACCCACAGAAGCAGCTTGTAAAATGTGTCTCAGGCCTGCCATCGCAGAGCCTGTGTGCAGCCTAGGGCTGCCATGTCGACTTGGTGAGTACACCCACTTACCAGTCCCTAAACCTTCCCTTTACTGCATGTTGGTCACCCCTAAAGTAGGCCCTAGGGCAGGGTGCATTGTAAGTATAAGGTAGGACATGCCCTGGTGTGTGTGGCATGTCCTAATCGTGAATTACAGCCATTTTTCGTTTTTCACTATTGCAAGGCTACCTGCTCCCCATAGGCCAGAATGGGCAGACTGACTATTACACCTTATAGTCAGAACTGACCCAGGGAACATGGTAGAAAAACGAATTTAGTATGCCTGAACTCAGGATGATAAAATACATCTTTTAGTGAAGTTGGTTTTGACATTCTGTGTTTGAAAATACCACTTTTAGAAAGTGGGTATTTTCTTGCCTAACTATCCAAGCCTGCCTCTGCTAGGTTGTGTATTCCTTGTCTGGAGATTGAGTGACAGGGGCTGGGGGTGGCCACAGGAGACAGGGTGAGGCAGCCCAGGGCTGAATAGAGAGATCTGCATCCAGAGTGGAGGGAGGAGTCGCATCTGGGTCTGAATAGGGCTGTGCCTGCCTGCCACAATGCTGGCTCCACCCCCTGCCGGGCGTCTGAGTACCCTGCACCACATTCTGAAAGGAAAGAAGGAGTCATGTACACAGAGTGCTCCAAAGCTGCACAGAACTGGTTTAACCTAGGCAAAGGCCTCTCTGCCTTCAGAGAACAAAGAGAAAAGGAGTATAAGTACTGGGGCCCAAACCCAGGAACTTTAGATCACTTTTGGGAACAAGAAGAAACCTTTGCTGAGGAGCGGAACCAAGAAGAAACTGAGGAGAGACTATCCCTAAGCCTGAAGTGCTGCTTGGGGATTGGCCTGCAGTGGTTTGCCTGACTGCCAAAGAAAGGAGAAAGGAACTTTTGCTTTGCTGTGACTTTCATCAACTTGTGAAGGATCTCCAAGGGCTTGGAAGAGAGCTTGCCCCCTGACCGAAGTCCCAGGACCATTGGACTTCACCCCCTTTGTGAATTGCTGCTGGAAACTCTGTTTCAGTGGCTGCAGAGGTAGGGAGCTGTGACCGACTCTCACGACCGACTCGGTGTCCTGTAAGCACCGCATCGAAGCACCGTCTCGCCCTGCAACGCACGGCCCTGGTCTCACCGACTCCGTCAACGAGCCGCTGCCTGCACCGCATCGAGGGACAACGTGTCCTGCAACGCTTCGCTACGCCGGATCGAACTGGTCCGACCGACACGGTCACTGCTGCTGAGTTCGAGTCCTGTGACCGCACCGGAGTTGGGCACCGCTCGCACGCTTTGCGACGCACCGCCCGACTCGCACCGCTGTCCGGACTGATCGACGCCAGCTCCTGAATCCGGCTCCGTCGCCGCACCGCAACCTGCCAGCACTGCATCGAAGCACCGTCTCGCCCTGCAACGCACGGCCCTGGTCTCACCGACTCCGTCTCGACGACGTCAACGAGCCGCTGCCTGCACCGCATCGAGGGACAACGCGTCCTGCAACGCTTCCATTTTTGCATCGCGACCGCGACAAACAGCCATCTGGCTCGCACGCCCGTGCCTGCCGCTTCAAGTAAAGGTACTGTGACCGAGTCTGTCTACGCTGTGTTGGCCCGTCTCGACGCGGTCAGCTGGATTTGTTAGACTCTGTTTGTTCTCAACATCGCCGTAGCCGGAGGAGGCTACCGACTCGCACAGAACCTTGAATTAAGCCTTTTTGATCAGAACTAAGCACTCTTGACAGTATTGTGGATTATTTTTGTCGTTTATGGTCTTGTGATAAATCTATATAAAGTATACCTATTTTTATAAATATATAACCTGTGTGGTGTCCATTTGTAGTGTTGTCACTTGATTACTGTATGTGTTCACAAATGCTTTACACACTGCCTCTGAACTAAGCCTGTCTGCTCGTGCCAAGCTACCAAGAGGGTGAGCAGGAGTTATTTCGGGAGTGTACCTACTTTCCCTGACTAGACTCAAGGGTCCCTATTTGGACAAAGGTACCTACCTCTGCCAACTAGAGACCCCCAAATCTAACACCGACTCTGGCAACCCCAGCATTTCCAAGTGGGACCTGAGCTCAACATCCTTCCATAAGGACTGCTCCAGGTCGTTACCGAGCAGACAATCGACAGGCATGGAAGGGCTCACAACTACCCTTAAAGGACGTGAGACCCCCCCCACTCGAAGGGAACCTGAGACACCAGACACTGGCGCTCTGAGTTGTCGACTGCAATCACCTGGTGGAATGCCCCGGGGACTACCTGCGTCTCAGGGACCAGGTGACACCGAACTGAGGTCACACTGGCTCCCGTATCCCTGAGAGCCTCTACCCTTTTCCCGTTGATGGTCACCCAGGTGCTGTATTTCTTTGTGTTAGGGGGCACCTGGGCTCCTGGGACCATCTCACTGTCCCCTTGTGAGACGAGGGTCATTTCTGCGGGGTCCCCACCCTCCTGTTGGGACTCCTCCTCCTCCCCAAGCGCTACGCTAGCCAATACTTTGGACGGTCCACCGGTGGGTGGCTGTGTCCCCTTTGGGCACCTGGGGTCTCCCTTCATGTGCCCCACCTCTCTGCAGGCTTTCCTGTCGAGACCCCTGGCTTCTTATCTCCGGGGGGATGGGAACCTTTACCCTGGGTGTTATTTTGGGGCCCTTTCGAGAACTCCTGTGTTTTACCCTTGTCCCCCCCACTTTTCGGCTGGGGACCCTGCCCACCTTTGGCTGAGTCTCCCCCAAACGCTTTCTTGTGGACCCTGGTACTCACCCAGCGGTCCGCCTCCATAGCAAGCTTTCTGGGGTCAGTTAGCTTACTAGCTTACTATCTACTAGGTGCTGGCGCAGATCTGCAAAACATAGACTGGACAGGTGCTCCCACGCAATCAAATGGTAGAGCCCCTTAAAATCTGTCACATTACTGCCCTTCACCCAGCCATCCAACGATCGACAAAACCCATCCACACATTCCAGCCACGTGTTGGCATCAGATTTCTTCCAGGACCTAAACTGATCCCTGTACTTTTCAGGAGTGAGACCATACCTAGTGAGGAGGGCTTCCTTCATATCAGCATAGGTGAGGTTAGGCCCCTTACCCAAAGCTGTCAAAGTATCCCTGGCTTCCTCTGGAAACAGAGACCACAATCCTGCTCCCCAATTCTCCTCAGGGACCCCATTCATGTGTAACGCTGCCTCATAACCCTGAAACCACCTCTGTATGTCATCCCCCTTCTTGAACTCTCTGCCCACATTCTTAGGGATGTGTACGATTCGGTCTGTCTGCCTTGACGAGTTGCTACCACCATCCGAGCTGGGCCTACTCCTCAGCTCCAGCTCTTTAAGACCTCGTTCATGCTCCAATAGCATTCTCTTCTCCTCCATGGCCAATCTAATCTTTTCTAGCTCCGTGGTGGCTCTCCTTGCTTCCCGCCTGTCCTCCAGCTCCTCTGGGGACAGGCCACTGCTGCCTGGTCGGAAGGGTTCCCCCCCTCCCAAAAGCACATCCATCCTAGGACTAGGCTCCCCCGCCTCTCCACTAAGGTCACCAGATTGCCCACTTGTGTCTCGGGCTGCTACCCAGGCCCTCAGCGCCTTTTGTAGCTCGTCCTTTCTAGTGAGGCCTCTAATTTGGACTTTTAGGTTTTTGCAAACGGATTTCAATTCCCGAACAGTGTAGAGCTCCAACCTATTCTCCTCAAAGGCAATGTCCATGGATGCAACGGATGATGCTATTGATTCAGGCATGATGAAGCAGAAAGTTCACCAGGCAAGATCACAAAAATCGGCCAAAAAGAAAACGGGTTAGTATGTCTGCGATATGGTAGTAGTGCACACCAATCACTGTAAGTCAAGTGCAAACGCAAGTCCTATCCTCACCGCTGACAACCAATGTTAGAAATGGGATTTTTGGTAGGCTAGGGCGTGGGCCAAAGTCAGGCAAAAACCACCACTCTAGTCAGGATAAGGGAGTTACACGTCTAAAATAACCCCTGCTCACCCCCTTGGTAGCTTGGCACGAGCAGCCAGGCTTATCTTAGAGGCAGTGTGTAAAGCATTTGCACATAACCAACAGTAATACAGTGTACGCACTACAAAAGGACACCACACCAGTTTAGAAAAATATCCAATATTTTTATATAATTAAAACAAGACCAAAAAAAACCGATAAAAAGCCACAATACTATACTTAAAAGTTCACAGTTCAAAAATACGCTGATTAAAAAGAGTTCCTTGTGTGGATAGCTCCGTCCGGGCTACCACGGCATCGTGAACACACAAATCCAAAAACAGTTCTGGCTGATCGCGGGGTCGCAGGCCAGCTACGGTGTCGGGAAGACCCGCAAACAGTAGCTTTCAGAGATGCAGGGCGATGGGGCCCTTGAAGTCACTCGCGTTGCAGGTCGAGCTCCTTTCTGATGGGATCAGGAGCGCTGGCGCCAACAGGCGTCGGGTGCTGCGGGCGAAGTGCGGCGTGCGGTGCCCCCAGGTCGCGGTGCGAGCAGCGGCTCGGTGGTGGCGTCGGATGGCGGCGTCGGGGAGACCAGGGTCGCGGTGCGAGATGGAGGCAGTGCTCGTCACGGTGCTAGCAGGTCACGGTGCAAGCAGCGGCATCGTCGTTGCTGAAGCGCTGTCATCGGTTGACGAGCGGGAGTCGATGGCACCGGCGTCGGTGGGCCAAGGCTGCGGTGTGGGATGAGGGCAGTGCGTCGTGTAACTTACGAGCGGTGCCCCCGAACCACGGTGCAAGCAGCGGCAAGAAGTGGTGGCGTCAGGAAGGCCACGGCGTCGCTGTGTAGCGAGGCAGTGCAGAGTGCGGTGCCCACAGGTCGCGGTGCAAGCAGCGGCTCGGTGAAGGCGTCAAGCGTCATCGTCGGTGAGACCAGGGTCGCGTTGCGGCGGTGCCCTCTGCGGTGCCTTCAGGACACGGGGTCGGCAGGGTCGTCGTAGGCGTCGTCGAGGTGGTGTTCTTCGGGTTGCAGTACGAAACACACAGTCCCCAGTGCTGCGGGTCGAAGAACCTGGAGTCTTTGATGTTCCTGAGACTCCGTGAACAGGGGGCAAGCTCTACTTCAAGCCCTTTGAGAGTCTCACCAATGCGGTTGCAGAAAGCCAGTCCAGGCCTTTCACTGCCCAAGACAGAAGCAGCCACTGCAGGTCGGCCCAGCAAAGCACGCAGCAAAGCAGTCGTTCCTTCTTGCAGCTTCTCCGGCTCTTCTTCTTGGCAGTCTTCTTGATCCAGATGAGTTCTAAAGTTCAGGGGTCTGGGCCCCAGTATTTGTACACAAAAATCCTTTGATCTTCCAGGCAGAGGGTGTCTGTGCCCGGCCAGAACCAGTTCGGCCTTCTCTGGTGTGAATTCCTGGCAGGAGGTGGAGACGGCTTTGTCAGAGGCAGACCAGGCCCTTTGAGGTGCGAGGAAATCTCCTCCCTCTTCCCCCATCGCAGCCCAGGTCTATTTAGCCCTTTCCTGACCTACCTAGACTATCGGGAGCCACCCTGCTTCCTAGCCATCTGTCGTCCAAAACCCAGACAGGCAATCCACATTCCAGCAGAGGCACACGGGCTGATCGAGCAAAATAATACCCACTTTCTAAAAGTGGCCTTTATGAACTCAGAATGAAAAGGGCACCCTCGCTAAAGGCTGCGTCTTTAGACGCTGAGTTCAGGCATACCAAACTTCACTCACTTATACCGTTTTCGGGCTACGTACGTGGGTGGCACAATCCGTGCTGCAGGCCCACGAGTAGCGGTTGACTCACAAGCCCCGGCACCCGCAGTGCCCTTTACTGGGGACTGACAAGTAAGTCAAACATCCAATCATAACACAATTTACCACAGGAGCACCAGCACTTTACCACTGATAAGCAGTGCGAAAAGCGTGCAGAAACGTGACACCAGCAAAAACAGAGTCAAAACCGGGAGGGCAGAAAGCAAAAACTCGGGCGAAACACGCCAAAAGATGCCAAGTCTAAAACACGTCCCCTCCAGCTGAAAGTAGGGGGAACTACCCACACGCCTGGGAGTTCTCCTCACTAAGGCGGAAGAACCGGGACAGGCCATCTGCGTTGGCATGTTCTGTCCCAGAACGGTGTTCCACCGTGAAGTCCATTCCCTGTAGGGAGATGGACCACCTCAGCAGTTTTGGATTCTCCCCTCTCATCTGCATTAACCACCTGAGGGGCCTGTGGTCAGTCTGAACCCGGAAGTGAGTCCCAAACAGGTATGGTCTCAGCTTCTTCAGTGCCCAGACCACAGCGAAAGCTTCCCTTTCTATGGCACTCCACCTTTGCTCCCTGGGGAGTAGTCTCCTGCTAAGGAAGACTACCGGCTGATCTAGGCCCTCTTTGTTCAGTTGTGAGAGCACCGCTCCCACTCCATGCTCTGACGCGTCGGTCTGCACGACAAATTCTTTGGAGAAGTCAAGGGCCTTGAGCACGGGGGCCGTGCACATGGCGGCCTTCAGGGTATCAAACGCCTTCTTGCAGGACTCAGTCCAGATCACCTTTTCGGCTGCTTCTTGGAAGTCAGCTCAGTTAAGGGGGCCACGATGGTGCCATACCCCTTAACAAACCTCCGGTAGTATCCGGTGAGTCCTAAGAAGGCCCTCACCTCTGTCTCGGGTCTTGGGGGCTCCCAAGCCAGAATGGTGTCAATCGTGGGCTTTAGGGTCGCCACCTGGCTGCTCCCTACCTGGTGTCCCAAGTACACCACCGAACCCTGCCCGATCTGGCACTTACTGGCCTTGATCGTGAGGCCTGCCGTCTGCAGCGCCCTCAACACTTCCCTGAGGTGGTGTAGGTGTTCGTCCCAACTGGAGCTGAACACCGGAATGTCGTCCAGGTATGCGGCGCTGAATTCCTCCAGCCCGGCCAACACCTGGTTGACCAACCTCTGAAAGGTGGCAGGGGCATTCTTCAATCCGAAGGGCATCACCCGTAACTGGTAATGCCCGTCCGGGGTTGAGAATGCTGATCTCTCTTTGGCTCCCTCAGTTAGAGCGATCTGCAAGTACCCTGACGTCAAATCGAACGTACTCAGGAATCTGGCCGCTCCCAACCGATCGAAGAGCTCGTCAGCTCGGGGGATGGGGTGTGCGTCCGTCCGCGTGACGGCATTGAGCCCCCGATAGTCCACACAGAACCGCAGTTCTGGGGTGGCACCGGGTGCCGTTGCCTTCGGGACCAAGACCACGGGGCTGGCCCAAGGGCTGCTGGACGGCTAAACCACCCCCAACGCCAATATCTTCGAGACCTCCTCTTTGATGCTGGCCATGACCCGGTCAGTCAGCCGGTAAATCTTGTGTTTCACCGGGGGGCTGTCACCGGTATCCACGTCGTGGGTACACCAGTGAGTAACACCTGGGGTCAAGGAGAACAGTGGGGCAAACTGCCCCAACAACTGGCGACACTCGCTCTGTTGCTCAGTGGTCAGGGCTGGGGAGAGGGTCACACCATCTACCGACCCATCCCCCTCTTGGGCAGACAGGAGGTCCGGGAGAGGCTCACTCTCCGCTTCCTCCCTGTCGTCCGTCGCCAAGAGCATGCTCACTTCAGACCTCTCGAAGTGGGGTTTGAGGCGGTTCACGTGGAGGACCCGTAACGGGTTCCGAGGAGCCTGCAAATCCACCAGGTAGGTGACCTCACTTTTGCGCTCCACCACCTCAAAGGGCCCCGTCCACTTGTCCTGCAAGGCACAAGGTTCCACAGGGGCCATGACCCACACTTTCTGTCCAGGTTGAAATCCGACCATAGTGGCATTCTGGTCATACCACCTCTCATTTCTTCCTGGCTGGCCTCGAGGTTCGCCTGAGCGAGTTTCCTGAAGCGGGCAGTTTGGTTGCGGAAGGCCAGCATGTAGCTGAACACATCCTGGGGTGTCTTCCTGGGAGCAGCCTCCCAGCCTTCCTTCACCAAGCTTAGAGGTCCTCCGCACGGGCTGACCGTACAAAAGCTCGAATGGACTGAACCTGAGAGACTTCTGAGGTACCTCCCTATACGCAAAGAGAAGGCACGGTAAGAGGACGTCCCACTTACGCCTCATGGGTTCAGTGAGACCCTTGATCATGCCTTTCAAGGTCTGGTTGAACATTTCCACCAGACCGTTACCTTGGGGGTGGTAAGGAGTGGTGAACTTGTACGTAACACCACACTCCTTCCACAGGGATGTCATATACTTCGATATGAAATTAGTCCCCCTGTCGGAAACCACCTCTCTGGGGAACCCCACGCGGGAAAAGATCCCCATTAACGCTCGGCCCACCACTGGCGCCGTCGTTGTCCTGAGAGGGATTGCTTCCGGGTACCGGGTGGCATGGTCCACCAAGACCAGGATGTACCTGTTGCCCATGGCTGTCTTGGGGTCCAGTGGCCCCACGATGTCCATCCCTACCCTTTCAAAGGGTGTCCCCACCACGGGGAACGGTTGGAGAGGAGCTTTGACCTTCCTCCCACTCTTGCCACTGGCCTGGCAAGTTTGGCAAGACCGACAATGCACATCCGACTGCCTTCCCATTTGAGGCCAGAAGAAGTGGGTGACAAGCCGGTCAAAGGTCTTGTCCCAAATGTCCTGCCAAAGGCACGTCGTGAGCCAGACCCAGTAGGAAGGTCCGGAAGCGCTGGGGTACCACCAGCACACGGGCTGACCCAGGTTCCGCGACCTTAGGCTCGCTGTACAGGAGATCATTCTCCCAATATATCCAATGTGATCCGGACTGATCACCAGTCGCCTGGGCTGCGGCCTGCTGCCGCAGACCCTCCAGAGAAGGGCACTCTTTCTGCTCCCGGCAGAACTCCTCCCTGGTGGGACCCCCTTCTTGCTGCCAATGGGTCAGCTCAGAGATGTCCCCCAGTTGGGCTACCTGCTCCCCTGTAGGCACCGGGGCGTCCGCCTCCTCCCGGGCCGTGGGAACTTCAGGGGCTGGTTTCCCGCTCCCCGTGCCCTTTCTCTTGGCAGGGACCTGGGCCACTGTTTCAGGCTCCGGGTCCCTCTGATCACCCTCTTTGGCCGCCATCGACCGAGTGGACACGCAGGCCCACTCTGGCAACCCCAGCATTTCCAAGTGGGACCTGAGCTCAACATCCTTCCATAAGGACTGCTCCAGGTCGTTACCGAGCAGACAATCGACAGGCATGGAAGGGCTCACAACTACCCTTAAAGGACCTGAGACCCCCCCCCACTCGAAGGGAACCTGAAACACCAGACACTGGCGCTCTGAGTTGTCGACTGCAATCACCTGGTGGAATGCCCCGGGACTACCTGCGTCTCAGGGACCAGGTGACACCGAACTGAGGTCACACTGGCTCCCGTATCCCTGAGAGCCTCTACCCTTTTCCCGTTGATGGTCACCCAGGTGCTGTATTTCTTTGTGTTAGGGGGCACCTGGGCTCCTGGGACCATCTCACTGTCCCCTAGTGAGACGAGGGTCATTTCTGCGGGGTCCCCACCCTCCTGTTGGGACTCCTCCTCCTCCCCAAGCGCTACGCTAGCCAATACTTTGGACGGTCCACCGGTGGGTGGCTGTGTCCCCTTTGGGCACCTGGGGTCTCCCTTCATGTGCCCCACCTCTCTGCAGGCTTTCCTGTCGAGACCCCTGGCTTCTTATCTCCGGGGGATGGGAACCTTTACCCTGGGTGTTATTTTGGGGCCCTTTCGAGAACTCCTGTGTTTTACCCTTGTCCCCCACTTTTCGGCTGGGGACCCTGCCCACCTTTGGCTGAGTCTCCCCCAAACGCTTTCTTGTGGACCCTGGTACTCACCCAGCGGTCCGCCTCCATAGCAAGCTTCCTGGGGTCAGTTAGCTTACTAGCTTACTATCTACTAGGTGCTGGCGCAGATCTGCAAAACATAGACTGGACAGGTGCTCCCACGCAATCAAATGGTAGAGCCCCTTAAAATCTGTCACATTACTGCCCTTCACCCAGCCATCCAACGATCGACAAAACCCATCCACACATTCCAGCCACGTGTTGGCATCAGATTTCTTCCAGGACCTAAACTGATCCCTGTACTTTTCAGGAGTGAGACCATACCTAGTGAGGAGGGCTTCCTTCATATCAGCATAGGTGAGGTTAGGCCCCTTACCCAAAGCTGTCAAAGTATCCCTGGCTTTCTCTGGAAACAGAAACCACAATCCTGCTCCCCAATTCTCCTCAGGGACCCCATTCATGTGTAACGCTGCCTCATAACCCTGAAACCACCTCTGTATGTCATCCCCCTTCTTGAACTCTCTGCCCACATTCTTAGGGATGTGTACGATTCGGTCTGTCTGCCTTGACGAGTTGCTACCACCATCCGAGCTGGGCCTACTCCTCAGCTCCAGCTCTTTAAGACCTCGTTCATGCTCCAGTAGCATTCTCTTCTCCTCCATGGCCAATCTAATCTTTTCTAGCTCCGTGGTGGCTCTCCCTTGCTTCCCGCCTGTCCTCCAGCTCCTCTGGGGACAGGCCACTGCTGCCTGGTCGGAAGGGTTCCCCCCTCCCAAAAGCACATCCATCCTAGGACTAGGCTCCCCCGCCTCTCCACTAAGGTCACCAGATTGCCCACTTGCGTCTCGGGCTGCTACCCAGGCCCTCAGCGCCTTTTGTAGCTCGTCCTTTCTAGTGAGGCCTCTAATTTGGACTTTTAGGTTTTTGCAAACGGATTTCAATTCCTCGAACAGTGTAGAGCTCCAACCTATCCTCCTCAAAGGCAATGTCCATGGATGCAACGGATGATGCTATTGATTCCGGCATGATGAAGCAGAAAGTTCACCAGGCAAGATCACAAAAATCGGCCAAAAAGAAAAACGTGGTTACGTAATGTCTGCGATATGGTAGTAGTGCACACCAATCACTGTAAGTCAAGTGCAAACGCAAGTCCTATCCTCACCGCTGACAACCAATGTTAGAAATGGGATTTTTGGTAGGCTAGGGCGTGGGCCAAAGTCAGGCAAAAACCACCACTCTAGTCAGGATAAGGGAGTTACACGTCCTAAAATAACCCCTGCTCACCCCCTTGGTAGCTTGGCACGAGCAGCCAGGCTTATCTTAGAGGCAGTGTGTAAAGCATTTGCACATAACCAACAGTAATACAGTGTACGCACTACAAAAGGACACCACACCAGTTTAGAAAAATATCCAATATTTTTATATAATTAAAACAAGACCAAAAAAACCGATAAAAAGCCACAATACTATACTTAAAAGTTCACAGTTCAAAAATACGCTGATTAAAAAGAGTTCCTTGTGTGGATAGCTCCGTCCGGGCTACCACGGCATCGTGAACACACAAATCCAAAAACAGTTCTGGCTGATCGCGGGGTCGCAGGCCAGCTACGGTGTCGGGAAGACCCGCAAACAGTAGCTTTCAGAGATGCAGGGCGATGGGGCCCTTGAAGTCACTCGCGTTGCAGGTCGAGCTCCTTTCTGATGGGATCAGGAGCGCTGGCGCCAACAGGCGTCGGGTGCTGCGGGGCGAAGTGCGGCGTGCGGTGCCCCCAGGTCGCGGTGCGAGCAGCGGCTCGGTGGTGGCGTCGGATGGCGGCGTCGGGGAGACCAGGGTCGCGGTGCGAGATGGAGGCGGTGCTCGTCATGGTGCTAGCAGGTCACGGTGCAAGCAGCAGCATCGTCGTTGCTGAAGCGCTGTCATCGGTTGACGAGCGGGAGTCGATGGCACCGGCGTCGGTGGGCCAAGGCTGCAGTGTGGGATGAGGGCAGTGCGTCTGTGCCCCCGAACCACGGTGCAAGCAGCAAGTGGCGGCGTCAGGAAGGCCACGGCGTCGCTGTGTAGCGAGGCAGTGCAGAGTGCGGTGCCCACAGGTCGCGGTGCAAGCAGCGGCTCGGTGAAGGCGTGAAGCGTCATCGTCGGTGAGACCAGGGTCGCGTTGCGGCGGTGCCCTCTGCGGTGCCTTCAGGACACGGGGTCGTCAGGGTCGTCGTAGGCGTCGTCGAGGTGGTGTTCTTCGGGTTGCAGTACGAAACACACAGTCCCCAGTGCTGCGGGTCGAAGAACCTGAAGTCTTTGATGTTCCTGAGACTCCGTGAACAGGGGGCAAGCTCTACTTCAAGCCCTTTGAGAGTCTCACCAATGCGGTTGCAGAAAACCAGTCCAGGCCTTTCACTGCCCAAGACAGAAGCAGCCACTGCAGGTCGGCCCAGCAAAGCACGCAGCAAAGCAGTTGTTCCTTCTTGCAGCTTCTCCGGCTCTTCTTCTTGGCAGTCTTCTTGATCCAGATGAGTTCTAAAGTTCAGGGGTCTGGGCCCCAGTATTTGTACACAAAAATCCTTTGATCTTCCAGGCAGAGGGTGTCTGTGCCCGGCCAGAACCAGTTCGGCCTTCTCTGGTGTGAATTCCTGGCAGGAGGTGGAGACGGCTTTGTCAGAGGCAGACCAGGCCCTTTGAGGTGCGAGGAAATCTCCTCCCTCTTCCCCCCCATCGCAGCCCAGGTCTATTTAGCCCTTTCCTGACCTACCTAGACTATCGGGAGCCACCCTGCTTCCTAGCCATCTGTCGTCCAAAACCCAGACAGGCAATCCACATTTCAGCAGAGGCACACGGGCTGATCGAGCAAAATAATACCCACTTTCTAAAAGTGGCCTTTATGAACTCAGAATGAAAAGGGCACCCTCGCTAAAGGCTGCGTCTTTAGACGCTGAGTTCAGGCATACCAAACTTCACTCACTTTTACCTTTTTCGGGCTACGTACGTGGGTGGCACAATCCGTGCTGCAGGCCCACGAGTAGCGGTTGACTCACAAGCCCCGGCACCCGCAGTGCCCTTTACTGGGGACTGACAAGTAAGTCAAACATCCAATCATAACACAATTTACCACAGGAGCACCAGCACTTTACCACTGATCAGCAGTGCGAAAAGCGCGCAGAAACGTGACACCAGCAAAAACAGAGTCAAAACTGGGAGGGCAGAAAGCAAAAACTCGGGGGAAACACGCCAAAAGATGCCAAGTCTAACAGTAATGAAATGTTCCAGCAAGAGCAAGGGACGGCCATGGGCACCTGCTTCACCCCCAGATATGCTAATTTACATCTTGGCTGGTGCGAGGAGCAGGTGCTCGGGGGTCCCGAGATGGAGCAATGGAGAAGTGTCTTAGTTTGGTTGAGGTTCATTGATGAGGTTTTCGTGCTGTGGCAGGGCACGGAAGCAAATATAGAACTATTCATCAAAGACCTCAATGACCTTAACTTGCAATTTGTGGGGAACTATAGCAAAACTACTATACATTTTTTGGATGTCAGAGTATTGGTAAGAGGAGACAAATTAGAAACAACAATCTTCCGAAAACCCACAGCAGGAAATACGATTCTGCATGCAAATAGCTCTCATCCAACACCACTAATTCGTAGTATACCTTTAGGTGAGTTCTATAGGGCGAGGCGAACATGCAGTACACTACAGGAATATGACATAGTGGCAAAGCAAATGACCAGTAGATTCGTACAGAGAGGGTACTCCCCTACAGCCCTACAAAAAGCCTCTGAAAAGGCCAAAAGAATGAGTAGAGAAAAGGGGAGTGAAAACAGCTAAAAAGAAGGAGAGTAGAGAAGAAACTAAAACACAAAGGTTCATAACCACCTACAACACCAGACATGGAGAAATTAGATCAATTTAAAAAAAGCACTGGCACCTTATTAGGGCAGATCCCATTATAGGCCCCCAAGTGAAAAAATATCCAGAGATAACATATAGAAAATCAAAATCCTTGAGAGACCATATAGTCAAAAGTGAATACCAAGAGAAGACAGGCACGAAAACCTGGTTACGTCAGAGAGAGGGTTTAGGAAATGTCTAAAATGCAAGGCATGCCAACATGGGGAGAACCTAACTGAGTTGAAAACAGTTTTTAATAAAACTATAAAGATACGAGGCTGCCTAAATTGTAAATCAAGTTTTGTTGTATATATTTTGAAATGCCCGTGTAAGAAGGTCTATATAGGGAGTACAACACTACCAGCCGACAAGAGAATATTGCAGCATAGAAGAGCTATAATTAATAAAGATAGAAGTTACCCCGTAGCCAGGCATTTCGAAAGACACCATGAGAGTAACCCGAAACTGATGCGCTATAGCTGCATAGCAGAAATTCCAAGACAAAAGAGGGGAGGTAATAGAGAGAAAGAACTGCAAAATTGGAGACATATTTTATACTTGAATTTGATAGCAAAGAGCCGAATGGACTGAATATTGATGAAGACCTGTTTACATGCCTGTATTAATTACTGTTTTAGAGTTTGCACATTCAGGAAAACCATTTTTTTAGTTAGAAGTTTAGGAGAAGGACAATGGGCACCAGCACTTTATTATCAAGCACTTTAAGAGCGGTGTATAAACACTAGTATGAGCACTAGCACTTTAGAAAAATCTTTTCTTTTAGAAAAGTAAAAAAACAAAATAAAATCGAATAAGCACTAAGCACTTTATAACTAGAAGGCAGGAAAGTGAAGGCACATGTAGAAGTTCTATATGTAAAAGGGCAGCTAAGAAACAGTAGGCACTTGCACTTTAATTGTAAAAGTGAACTTTCCCTTTTGAGTGTAAACACATTTGTCTATTTATTCATCTATTTATTCGGAACTATTGTTTTTAACGGTACCATATTGATGAATTTATGCATTAGCATTAAATAATGACAATACAATATGTAAAAAGAAACCCGTTTCAAAATGGCGCCCACATTTGCCAATGTGTACTGCCTTGGGTGGAAATTGAATTGTCCTTTGTCTATGTCAATTTACGGGATTGTAGATTATGTGTATTTGAAGCTGAGAAAAATGGCGATCTGTGTCGTGAACAAGGCTGCGTGAAGCGGTCGAAACGCGTAGATATCGTCACACTACAATAAATCCGAGTGAAAACCCTTCGGAGTGTCGGCTCACTTTTGTAAGAAGAGAGAGGAGAGGTAAACGAATAAATATATAAATATATGCACACACACACAGTGGTGGCAGTCGGCACTGTGTAGTTATAGTTAGAACGAGGTTTCCATAGGAAATTGATTTTCTAATGACTTTGGCACTGTTTGATGAACCTTAGCAAATCTTTCCTTCCTGGAAAGTTTCGGGGTGATCCATCAAGTGGGGGCTGAGAAAAAGGGGGGGGGCCGATGCAATTTCCCCATAGAAGTTTTAGATACAGGTACAGCCAAAAAGGCTGAACGGAGTTACACCAAATTTGGCAGAAAGCTATATCTTTACCCAGAAAGTGTGCTTTTTGTGATTTGATGTAAATCCGTTAAGTACTTAGAAATTAACATTTAAAATGTATAGATATCTAGAGACACAGGCAGGACTGACAGATCAAAAGATAAGATCTGATTGGCTGCCTCGCATCAACAAAGATGTTTGGCAGCGATTTTAGGACCCTGGAACTCAGTCTCCATGTGTTGAAAAATAAAATAACATATAGGGGGTTAGGGCAAATTAGGGATACCCTGACTCTCTAGGACTTGTGGACAGTCCCAGGGGCCCCAGGCCAAAAACCACATTTTTGTAGTCGTACCACAGTAGTACTGTGGTAATTATTTTTTAAAAAGGCCCCTTTCAATTTGAATTTCCTTGGGGTGGGTTAGGGCTTGGGGGCGTGATTGTAGGGCAATGCATCACTAATATTAGGGGAAGGGCCCCCCTCTGCAAGCCGGGGTCTGTTATTTTATATATATATTTATGGGCAGGGGGGCATGTGGACCCCCTCCCCAAGCCATTTAATGGCCTGGGTCCCCGTTTCCCAGGTCTCAATGTAATATTTATTTGGGATGAGGTGGTGTGGGGATCCCCCCTCCCCAAGCCATATGTTGTCCCTGGGGAGCCTATCTCCTGGTGTCCGATTCCAGACAATATGCTGGGGACCCCATCCCTGGGGACACTGTGTTGTTCCCTGTGAGTGTGTGGGTAGGGAACACTAATCAAACACCCTGCCTGCGCTCTCCTGGGCAAGGAACATAGGTTTGCACTGGGTGGGAAGAACCCAATGCAGGATGGTGGCTGGCAAAAGAGCTGGTGGGGACCATGTGCCTCCTTCCGCGGCCCCTTAGAGGTCTGAATATCGTGGGTGCCCCAAGTTGGACTGGGGCACCTACAATAAATAAATTGCCAGACGGTGTCACCCAGGCTGGGTGCTGGCTGGGGAGCCAGCAGGGGCCATGGGCCTCCCGCGCAGCCCCCACCATTTTAAAATTGTTGGGTACCCTGGGTGGGACCAAGGCACCAACAAAACAAAATATGGCCTGCTCCCGCTTTCGGGGAGCCAGCGGGTCTGCAGGCCTCCCCCCACATCATCAACCCTTTTGTCACATTGCTTGGGTGCCTCGGGACAGACCGGGGCACCAAAATAAAAAATAAAAAAAATTTTTAAACTGCCATGAATATTAAATGAGTAGAGTAATCACTCTTTTCATATTCACTTGTCCCTCTGGGGAGCTGTATGCCCTTCAGCTGAAGTGTGGGTACCCCCTAGTGTTTTGTCCTTTAGCTGCATTTTGTGGCCTGGAGAGTGTTAAACAAAGACTTCAACACATGTTTATGGCTGTTCTGAATAAAAATGGTTTGTTTAAAATATTTTTATTACTGTAATTATTATTAATCATTGGCATTTATATACAAGGGAATACATTGTAATTATTGATAAATTATTGTTGCGATATATTGAAAAGGCAATAGTTCTGCCTTATATATTTTGGTATACTAACCCCCCGATAAAGCCAAAGGCCTGACTTTTATATTTTGGTGTTCTGGTCCTTCGACAAAGCCAGTAGGTGTGCTTTACTTAAATGACACCCTTCCTATTGTTAATTTAAATTTTTTTTAAACCCAGGAATTCACTGGAAAAAAACTAATGTTAAAGTGATATTATAGTTAGGTGAAAATGTCTCTATAACATCAATTCGAATTTTGAAATGACATCATTGCTGACAACACTGTGCATGGCTGGGGCACTAGTTATAAACTATAACTGGTGAATTTTTGTGTTGTTTTTAATTCAAAATGTTAGGTTTTTACTGACATTTTCACCTACCTATAACATCACTTTAGCCTTTTCATTTTTTAGTTAATGTATATTCACATACAGCTCACTGGTATATTTTGTGATTTATATTTGGTGATAAGAAGCAATACACTGCTATAATAATGACAGTCTGTGGGCTATACAGATGACAGTAACATTATAGACTGTGTTTGCTTTAGTTGTTCCAAAGTGTGTTCTTGGTATCATTTTCCTTAAAAATCCCACTTGGACAGAGGCTTAAGATTTCAAGGGATCATTTAGAGTTTGGCAGAGCGAGAGCCCTGCCAAACCTGTGCTTCTTCCTTCACATTGAGATGTAGGGGAACCGCTGCGCCCGCCCACAATCATTGGCAGAAGGAAGTCAGCCATAGGACTGGTACCTTTAGTGCCTCTGGAGGTCTGTACTATTGAGAGATGTCCTCCTGTTGCAGATTTCCCATTTCCACATCTGCCATATCTTCCATGGTGTACTCTAGTTGGAAAAATAAATAATGAACCCTAGCGCAGGGGAAAACTCCCTGTGCCTCAGGGCCATTATGTTTCAGAAAAAAGTCCTAGCTTTGGGTTTTTGTTGCTAATAAAAAACACAAAATTCCACGCAGCCGCCATCAGATGGTCGCCCAGCCAGCATTAATTTATAACTAAAGTGCTCCTGCCGTGATGGTAGCGCTTTTGAGGGGAGCACAGATGGGGCCGCCACTGACCCGGCTGGCTCATCAGATGGTCGCCCAGCCAGCATTCATTATGACTAAAGTGCTCCTGTGATGGTAGCGCTTTTGGGGGGAGCACAGATGGGGCCGCTGTGAGAAGGTGGCCTGGTATATGCTGTCCACTAATTAAAGTGGGCACCGTGTACCAGTCCACACGACCCTTATGATGTATGAGGTCAAAGATAACCTTTAGAAAGCTATCATAGTGGTAGCTGTGGAGAGCAGCCTTCAGGCTTAATCTTGAAGGAATGTAAAGCAGCTTGTTTTACCAGAATATCACCTCCTGAATGACTAAATGAAAGGAGAACCACACAGTAGTTATATAAAAATATGTATTTATTAATATAACACTCTCTACTAATCTCTACACGAGATTAGAACACAAAGCACATAATACTGAATCACTAGAACATTCGTAAGTAGCACAATACACAGCGGGCTCCAGGGCGAGACCGAACCATATACTAAAAAAATGGTATAACAATCACGACTTGACTAGACACAGTGCCTAGAGCACGTAGAATCGCTGGGACCCTAAGGAACCACCCAAGGCAGTGACACAAGGAGCCCACGAAGGACGGGTGCAGTGAGGAAACACGACCGCGTGCTCCGTACAACTCTATGGGAAAGTCGCGGTTGCAAAGTTATAGTTTAAGGAAACTTCTACGAGGACTTCAAGCAAACCCTTTGGAACATAGGAGGTTCTAGAGCTAACCCACCAGTGAGTACCGAGGTACCCGTGTTACCTATCCCAGAGGAGCTGGGTGCATAGGTGTCAAGTGGTGTCGGAAACCTTCGTCGTTTTCAATGGAGTGCTGCAAAGAAGTACTGCTGCTGGGAAGGCGAAGAGTGTCCGGTGGAATCCAAGCCTGGATTCTAGGTGAGAGGAACCTGAAAGTAGAGGGGACAGAGTCTGGGTCACTTCAGGTGACCAGGGGCTCGGTAGTCGAATGCCCACAGATGTCGGGTGCTTCAGGTGCGAAGAAGGGATGCTTGACTCTGCAGCCACGGGGACCAGGAGACGTCGAGGACGACCAGGATCCGGAGGTGAGCTGTCCCACGAAGGATGTCGAGTGCTGAGGGGTCGATGTCTGGCTGGAGCACCAACAAGCCTTGGCAAATGCAACCCACGCAGGAAGGACAAACAGGTTACTGTGTGGACCAGCAAGGTCCAGGGGACTCTCCAAGCAATGGGGAGTCAGGGCACGTCTGGAGCAACCAGGGAAGCCCAAGAACAAACAAGGTGACCCTCACCAGGACCCACAGGCCAACGGACCAGGGATCGCGAGGAGACCTCAAGCAAGTTTGCAAAGCACCAGCCCACGGAGCACTCAATGCAAGGAGGCCGGATTTCTTCGGTGCAAATACTGCTCGGGGTCAGGACTACTCGAAGTCCAATGCACAAGCTCAGGGATTGCCAACAAGCATATGCACTTGCAAATGTACGCGGTGCACAGGGGTTCGGGTCACGCGGTCCCCACGAGGGATACTGGTCTCAGAATCGCTGAGAGGGCAGCTCGACCTCAGGGACCTTCGGACACCCACCTCCTGTGTTGCTGAAGTCTTCGGAGTCCTCAGTAGCTCGGGAGATGCAAGCCGGTCAAATGCGCTTAGGTGCCTGCTAGTGCAGGGGAGTAACTCCTTTACTCCAAGGGAGATTCTTCAGTCATCCAGCGTTGTGCAGACAGTCGAAGTACTTGGTTTCTTCTTAGTAGAATCTTGTCCAGGTAAAATCTAAAGTCCTGTAGCCAGGTAACCCACTTTATACCCACGGGAAAGGGTTGGATAGATTCAGGGGACCCTCCTAGGGGAGGGGCAGGACAGAGGGGCGGCTACACCCATGTCCTTTGTCCAGTTTCGCGCCAGAGCAGGAGCCAATGGCTCCCAGAACTGGTTTGAGCTGGACTATGCACAGGGACACCAAATGTGCCCCCAGTCCAGACTTTCTGGCACTCTCAGAGTGCACCCACCCAGCCCCAATACACTAAACCGTGTCTGGGAGGTGGTCACACCTCCCTGTGACAGGGTGCCTATTGTTATGCCTTCCTCTGCTCGAGCTTGGCTCAGCAGCAGGAGAGCAGAATTGTGTCTGTGGCTTGGAAGCGTCCATTTTGTGCTGCCCGGGTCGAGAAAGCTGGTACCGGGTAGACTGGCGACCCACAGTAGTGGTTTCAGAAGGGTGGAATCATACCTCCCACACCAGTTAGTGGTGTGGAGGTATGATTCCAAGGTGTTTGACACCAAACACAACATGTTTCTAAGCAGCCGTTTTAAAGTTAGCATTTACCGCGAGGTTATAATGCAACTTAACCTATATGTCTGGCTGCATCACAGACAACCCCGGAGAATGGTCTCCGAAGGCTGCAGAGGGGCTCTGCTCATGCAGGGGCACCCTCTTACGTAAAACCCAGCACCCTGCCTTCAGGATTGATAAGGCCTGCCATAGGGGTAACTGATAGGTTTTTAAGTGTAGTGATTTAGATAGATATAGTGAACCTATATCTAAGTAAGTGGTGCAAGCACCAGCTTACACAGGCTGCTGTAGCAGACCTGTTGTGTCATTTTGAATGGCCTCTCATGGGTGGCATAATACATGCTTCAGCCCATGGGAGGCCTCTGGGGTACCTGTGCCCTGGGTACATGATGTACCATATACTAGGGACTGATAAGGGTACCCCAGTATCCAATCTGGAGTGTACCTTAAGTACATACATAGCAATTTAAGGGAGAAAGCAGATAGACTGGGGTCCTGGGTAGCAGGATCCCAGTCAGACTAGTCCAAAAACAGGTGGACATCAGCAAAAAGTGGGGGTAACCATAAGAAGCAGATACTATTTTCCTACACCCCCCCCCCCCAAAGGCAAGGACATTAAACTAACCTTGACCAGTTGAGTCCTCATGTTCTAAGTGGAAATATCTGGAGAGTCCATCTGCATTGGCATGGTTACTCCCAGGTCTATGTTCCACTGTATAGTCCATCCCCTGTAGGGAAATGGACCACCTCAAGAGTTTGGGGTTTTCACCCTTCATCTGTTTTAGCCATAAGAGGGGCTTATGGTCTGTCTGAACAATAAAGTGAGTGCCAAACAGGTATGGCCTCAGCTTCTTCAGAGCCCAAACCACAGCAAAGGCTTCCCTCTCAATAGCTGACCAACGTTTCTCTCTGGGGGTCAGCCTTCTGCTTATGAAAGCTACTGGCTGATCCTGACCCTCCTCATTCAATTGTGATAACACAGCCCCTATCCCCAATTCAGATGCATCTGTTTGAGCAATTAATTGTTTGGAATAATAAGGACTTTGCAGAATGGGAGCAGTGCACATGGCCTGCTTCAGGTCATCAAATGCCTTTTGACAGCTAACTGTCCACTGAACTTTCTTAGGCATTCTTTTGGAAGTTAAGTCATTCAAAGGGGTCACTATGGAGCCATATCCTTTGACAAACCTCCTGTAGTACCCAGTCAGGCCTAAGAAAGCTCTGACCTGAGACTGGGTAGTTGGAGCAACCCAATACATGATGGTTTGGATTTTGCTCTGCCATGGTTGAACCTGGCCTCCACCCACAAGGTGGCCCAGGTACACAACCTTACTCTGCCCTATCTGGCACTTGGTGGCCTGATAGTGAGGCCTGCCTTTTGCAGGGCCTCCAGAACATTTCTCAGGTGGACCAGGTGATCCTCCCAGGTGGAACTAAAGACAGCAATATCATCATGATAAGCTGCACTATAGACTTGCAGAGCTGTGAGAACTTTATTCACCAGCCTTTGAAATGTGGCAGGTGCATTCTTCAAGCCAAAAGGCATCACCACAAATTGGTAGTGCCCACTAGGGGTTGAGAATGCTGTTTTTGGTTTAGCATCCTCAGCTAATCTGATTTGCCAGTAACCAGCTGTCAGGTCAAATGTACTTAAGAATTTGGCAGAGGCCAAAGTGTCAATAAGTTCATCTGCCCTTGGAATTGGATGAGCATCAGTCCTACTGACTGCATTGAGTCCCTTGTAGTCAACACAGAACCTCATCTCTCTCTTACCACCCTGGGTGTGAGGTTTTGGTACTACGGCTACTGGCGAGCCCAGGGGCTATCTGAGGGCTCAATCACTCCCAGTTCCAACATTTTCTGGACTTCAGTCCTGATACAGTCCCTGACATGGTCAGGTTGCCTGTAAATCTTATTTTTATTGTTTAAATCTCTTTTATTAGTTTTTTATACATAACAATAGAAAATTCAACACAGCAGTTACCAAGTGGTAGGCATAATAAGGCATCACATTGGAGCAGGTGGCATCGTATATGCTGATGGCCTAGGGTAGGCGGACTATAAAGGTTAACGAGCAGGGCTTGACAAAGGAATGCATGGCCAGGGATTTGGCGCATCTGGCGCAACAGGAGTCGGACCAGGTGCGTGCGTTCATTGCCCTAGTGGCATTAAAATTCAGGCAACCTATGCCAGGAGGACATCTATGGCTGTGTTAGCCTGGCGTTCATTGTTGCAGAGCCAAGGGGATCTCAGATAGTAAAGTATGTCGGGTGGTGTCAGATGTCGTGCTCAGATGGCTCTGGAGTGGTAGGCATCAGTGATGCGGCCATGTGTCATGTTGGGCGCTCCTCAGGATGGTCGTTGGGGTCGCCAAAGTTACACGTGGGCCTGGAGACCCGGATTAGAGGCAGTTTCACGTTAGGGGTTTGCCCCGGCATAACGTGCACCAACCATTTTCGCCCATGTTGGGACCATCGGAACCCAGTGGTGCCCATGGTGTTTGTGATTAGGCTTTCTAAAAAAGCTTTAGGACTGCTGGCCTGTATGAGAAGAAGAAGGAAAGGAGAGAGAAAAGAAAAAGGTAGAAAAGAGACAGATATAAAGAAAATAGGGAAAAATGAAGGAAAAGATGGGGAGAGGGGCGCGGTGCTGCGTCTCCCGGGTCGGAGGGAGCTCGGGGAGAGAAGGGAGGAAGGGGGAGCCCCATGTACTACGGGTTTGTGACCTTAGTGTGAGAAGTGTCAAGTGAGATAGGGGTCCCTCCCATGTCAGCCTATGTCGTCTTCGTAGGTTTCCCCTCTTGGGAGTATAGGATCGTCAAAAAGTTGAAGGGCTCTCAAGCGGGGTGGGACGGATCGAGCGTGTTCCAACCGCGAAAGATGTAGGACCAAGGGCTGCCAGGTGTGTTGAAATTTAGCATCAGTGTGTGCCAACCTGTGGGACAGGAGTTCCATCGCCATGGTATGCCAGAGGCGTGTGAGCCATACCGAAGTTGGAGGAGTATAGGCCTTTTTCCAGTGTAGCGCAATGACCTGTTTTGCAGCAGCAAGCATGTGAAAAATCAAGCACCAGTCCGTGGGTGTCATTGCTTTAAGAGATGTTGGTCGAAGGCCCAAAATGACTATCCCCGGGTCGTTAGGTAGGGGAAACCCCACCACTTCCCCAACGTGATTCAGTATCTCCTTCCAGAACGGGAGAATGAGTGGACATGTCCACCAAATGTGTAGGAAGGAGCCCTGGGCTGCCAGGCATCGCCAGCAGAGAGGGGCAAATCCAGGGAACATCTTCTGGAGTCTAAGGGGAGTATAGTACCAGCGAGTCATGATTTTATATGCTGATTCCTGCTGTGTTATGCTTTTAAAAATGCGCTGGATATCCCTCCACAGCTGTTCCCATTGATCAGGGAGGATATCATTCTCAAGGTCCAGCTGCCACTGTCGTTGGTAGGTATGTGGAGGCACTGCGTGTGAGTGTTGGAGAACCTTATAAGTCCGGGAAATCAACCCTCGGGTTCCGTCGAAAGAGCGGACTAGTGATTCAAAGGGCGTAAGCCGGCGCGTGGCACCGTCCGTGTATGAAGGGGCTCGGAGCCAGTGGCGTACTTGAAAATATTCTAGGCGCGCGGTTCTAGGGAGATTAAAGTCTTCCTTGCATTGATCGAATGGTTTGAACGTTCCCTCCGCAAACAGTTGCTCTATAATACGGCATTCACCAGCCGTCCACGCCGGAAAGGATGAGGGGTGGAGAGCCGGGGGGAAGTCCAAGTTAAGCGCCAAGGGTGTGAGAGGGGAGGGAAATGTGGTAAGGCCTCGGGATACCGCGATTCTATCCCAGATCTCCAATACCGTCCTTGTGGGAGTAGCGATATAGGCACTGTGGTGCCTGGCGTTCCTCCGCAACCAGGCCAAGTCCCATAGCGGGCGGCAGGCTACAGCCCTATCCATGTGAAACCAGTGTTTTTCACTTGCACGAACCGACCACTCCGATATATAGCGTAGGTGTGTCGCCCAGTAGTAGACGAGTAGGTCGGGGCAAGCCAGCCCTCCCCGGTCTCGCGGTAGCATTAGAACTCTAGTGGAAAGGCGCGATCTTCCCCCACCCCAGATAAATGCGACTATCTCCCTCTGAAGGCCTAGGATATCCCTATGGGGAATCGGTGTGGGGAGTGCCTGAAAGAGATACAGGACTTTCGGGAGGATTGACATTTTAATTGCATTAAGGCGACCCAGCCAAGAGATGGGAAGTGACTGCCAACGACGGAGTTCAGCTCGTATTGAAGCTCTACAGGTCGGCCAGTTTGCCTGGGTCCATGTATCTAGATCAGCCGTAACGTTAATACCGAGGTAGCGAATCGAGAGTGGGGCCCATTGGAAAGGGTTAACATCCCTCAAGTCCTCCAGTTGTTGGGGGAGAAGAGTAAGGTTGAGTGCATATGATTTAGGGAGATTGATCTTAAGACCTGATACCAGCTCAAATTGGGCGAGTACATCTAGAAGTGCTGGAAGAGATGTCGCTGGGTCTGTAAGCGTTAATAGGAGATCATCTGCGAAGAGGGCAATCTTGTGGTCGACCCCCCCCATTCGGATGCCCCGGATGTCCTCCGACTGCCGGACGGCAATCGCCAGAGGTTCCACCTCGAGTGCAAAAAGGAGCGGTGAAAGCGGGCATCCCTGACACGTGCCCCTGTGAATGGAGAAGGAGGGAGTCAGGAGACCATTGATGCGGATACGTGCGGTGGGCGCCCCGTATGGGGCCATAATACGTGTGATCATAAGCGGTCCGAGGCCTATGCGACGGAGGACCGCCCTGAGAAATGACCAGTCGACCCGGTCAAAGGCCTTTTCGGCGTCAAGGGAGAGAAGGAAGGCAGGTATATGGCGGCGGGAAGCCTTTTGCACCAGATGGGCCACGCGGCGAATATTATCTGCTCCTTGTCGCTCTTGTATGAAGCCAACCTGGTCAGGCTCAATGAGGCCTGGGAGAAGAGGAGCCAGACGTTGTGCTAGGATTTTAGTGTATAGCTTAGCATCTACATTTAATAGGGAGATTGGCCTATACGAGGCACATGCGGTGGGATCCTTTCCTGGTTTAGGGATGAGTGCGATCTCTGCCTCGGCCATCGTCGGGGCCACAGATCCAGTCTCCGCAAAGGAGTTAAAGAGACGCACCAGAGGGGCCCGGATCTCCGGGAGAAAGAGGCGGTAAAATGCCAGCGTTAAGCCATCGGGCCTGGCGATTTCCCCATTGGCAAGCTCTTCAAAGCTTTCTGAAGCTCAGTTGCCGTGATGGGTTCTTCTAGTTGCTGTTTATAAAAGGAGGTGATTGGCGTCCAGGAGCAAGCGGTCAGAAAGGGATCTATCTGTTCCACGCAAGTATCTCCCTTGCTATATAGGGTAGAAAAGAACCTGCTAAATTCCACCTGCTTAGGTCGTTCTGAGATGGCCCATTCTCCTCCCGGTAAGGAAATCTTGGAGACGTGGCCACGGGAGATTTGGAGGCGGAGGCGACGCGCTAGCATGGGACCCACCTTATTACTCCCTCCATAAAATTTTTGTTTGAGGGCCAGAAGGGAGTGTTCCGCTTTATTCACTCGAAGGACTTTAAGCTGGCCCCGAAGTGATGCAAGCTTCCTTCGCGTTGGGAGAGAAGGCGTCCGATGACTTTGTCGTTCTAATTCTTTAATATCGCGAGAGAGTTTATCTTCCACCAGGCGGGATTCCCGCCTGCGGGCTATGGAAATAGAGGTAATGGTGCCCCGGATCGTGGCCTTAAAAGCGTCCCACTGGATATGTATGGGGGTTTCCGGAAGATCATTAGTGGTAAAATAGGATTGTATGGCCTGTCTCAGTTCCGCTACATCCACTGGGTCGCGGAGGACGTGGGGGGAAGGCGCCATCTGGGAGCAGAGTTCGATTGTCTGCCCACAGCGGATAGGGTGATTTCTAGGTGCGCATGGTCGGAGATGGATATGTCCGAAATCTCCGCAGATTCCAAGGAGCGAATGAGGGATTGGGATATAAAGAAGTAATCGATACGGGAGTAGGAGCGGTGGACATGTGAAAAAAAGTATAGTCCCGTGTTTCCGGTTCCCGATAGCGCCAAGCATCAATGAGGCCCAGAGCTTCTATATCGTGTTTAAGTATTGCAGACATAGCCCCTGTTCCCTGAAAAGTCGAGGTAGTGCGGTCCAGGCCAGGGTCCCATACCAAATTGAGATCGCCCCCAAAAATGATGGGATTGGGTTCCCGAAGGAGTAGGGACCGAAGCAAGTCGCGCAAAAAGGCATCCTGCGCTTAATTAGGCGCGTATACGTTAAGCAAGGTAAGCGGTTTACCCTGCAGTGTGACCGCCAGCTTGAGGAACCGACCTTCTTTGTCCCGTGTGGCGTGCGTAATTTGCACTGAGAGGCCTACTTTGAAGAGAATAGCTACCCCCGCCGTCTTGGTGTGTGCGGAGGCCCAGGATTGCAGAGGGTATTTAGGGTGGGACATGCGCGAAGTGTCTGTGCGTAAAAGGTGGGTTTCTTGGAGAAAAATAATATCGGGGTCGTGCAAGAGAAGGTATCGCCAGATTTGCCGCCTTTTGTTTGGGGTGTTTAGACCTTTAACGTTTAGGGAGATACACTTAAGAGGAGCCATTGGTCATTTCAAGGTGGAACACGCGTTTGCAGGGTTGTGGGGTATTGTTTCCCTCCCTCTCTGGGTTCTGGGTCCAATATGTTAGTGATAATCGTAATAGGAAGCATGGGCAGTGGAGATGTCCATCCCAACAAGGAAGGAGGGGGCCTGTCCCAGAGAGTCTCCGGGGGTCCAGCCATAGAGCTGAGTCAGCACAGCGGATGTGGACCCTCTCCCCAAGGATCCAAGGAAAGAAAAAGAAGAAAGAAAAAAGTATAGGAGAGGGATAAACAGAAAGGACAAGGAATGCCGAACTACAAAAAGGCCAACTGGGCCAGAAAAACCCATTCCAGTCCAGGAGCGGCCCAATGGTGAGAACCAGGGCAGCTCTGAGGAAGTCACTCCTCTTGGGGAATAAGGAAATGGCGGGGTGGGCCGTGTAATTGCTCGGGGTGTGCAGCGTCCGTCCTCCAGTGGTCGGGCCGCTTTATCAGTAGTGGGGGGGTACAGGGCCCTCTGTAGAAACATTTCCCATTCCCCTCAACCGAGCCTGGTCCGAGGCTCATAGGATGCAAGGTAGGGCGGGGACCGGGGGCCCCGTCGGGGGCAGGGGGAGATATGGATGTGTGTGCCGCTGGAGAGGCATAACAGATAAGTGAGTTCGGTAGTAACCTTTAGCCATGAAAGTATGCATTTCAAATAAACAAACTTTTTAACAGTAGGTACTAGGGCAGGTATGCATATGCAAAAGCAGTTCCAGTTCAGCAGGTTGAAGGTGGAGAGTCTCTTCCACTGCAATGGATTCTTAGTTGGATACGATTCAATCTCCAGTGCAGCGAGCCAGAAAGGGAGGGGGGACCGGACCGTGGTGCACCTCGAGCTGAGGATTGTGAGGCTTCAACTGTCTTCAGGTGATGAATGATGTCTTGTTTATCTTGGAGAGACGTCATATTAGCCTTAGAGGATCTAGTGCGAGGAGGTCGCACCCTCGACCATTCAGGGCGAAGGGAGATCCGGGAAGCCGGGTCGGCATGCTTGGGGGAGGGGGGCGGAGTTCCAGGCGAAATGCAAAGAATTTGGAGTGCTTCCTTAAGGGATCTCGTGAATCTACGTTTCCCCTCCCAGTGGAAAATCAAAGCAAAGGGGTGGCCCCACTGGTATTTAACACTAGATGCTTTCAGTTTATCAGTCACTGGTTTGAAGTCCCTGCGGCGGCGCAGGGTAAGGGGGGACAGATCTTGGAATATTTGTATATTGTGCCCTTCATATGTCAGTTTCTCAACTGTTCGAGATGCTTGTAGGATTGCCTCTTTCTCCTTATAGAAATGGACCCTGGTCAGGATGTCAGGGACCAGGTTGGTGTTGCCACGCGGGGGAGCCACCCGGTGAGCGCGGTCCAATGTTGGAGGAGAGGAGTCATCATCCCCTCGAACTGTGTGAAGGAGGTCCGCGACGTAGGTCGTTATGTCCTGCCCCTCTGCGCCCCGCGGCACGCCCCTTATGCGGAGGTTGTTCCGGCGACTCCTATTTTCTAAATCCTCCTGTTTAATTTGAAGTTCTATATGTTGCTCTTCAAGTGTGGAGACCCTACGCCATAGCTCCTCCTGGTCTTCTGTGCGCGAGTCGAGAGTCCGTTCCAGGTCGTCCACTCTGGTGCCGATGTCTGTGACATCCCGCCGAAGGTCCGCAAGGCATGTTTTGACCTCCAGCTTGAGAGATGAGATCTCAGATTTTATTTCTTGAAGGAAGTTGGACATGAAAGCTTGCGTGATAGGAGCACCATCGGGCGTCGCCTGCTTGGTGTCCATTGCGAGGTCTTCCTGTGAGGGCGCCGATGTGTGTTTATTCCATAGGTCTGCCACCGAAGTGTCTTTAGAAGTTGTTTGTGCAACGGCTTTCCCTGCTTTGGGTTTAGTCATATCTCCAGAGGAGGAGGCGCCGCCCGATCGAGGTGTCGCCTACCACCAAGTAGGGGGCCCCACCAACCACACCCCAGGACAGCTCAGGAACAGTGGACGCAGAAGAGAGCACCACCAGGTCGGTTCTCTGCCAGGCAGGGCCCAGTGTAGCACCGGACAAATGGTCAAGTAAGCGTGAGATGAGAGATTCAATGACTGTAGGGGGTGGGTCCAATTTCCCCACTGGAGATGTCAGGAGTCGGCTCTGTTAGCGTGCAATGGGAGCACCGTTAATGTATGGCGTGGAAGAGGGCCCAGACCCAGCCCGGGACGGGCAGTCCAAACAGCCCGTTGCAGCTCAGCCTTGTGAGCGTTCCAGTCCCAGAAGGAGTAAAGCGAAGGTAGGTGCCGCGGGGCGAGTGTGGGGTGCAAGGATAATGATGAGGGCTGTCCGCATTCAATGTCCCAGGGGAGCGTAGTGCGATAGCCTGCGCACTGCCCAAGCCCTCCGTTCCCCTCCCGGTAGCAGTGAGGCAGGTGGCAGGCAGCAGAGGGTGCGGAGGTATTCAAGGTAGTCCCACCACTGCCCCTAGGATTCGGCCAGAAACGTGCTGTGGGGTAGGCCGCCGCCGCGCAGCGTGGTAGGAGTCACAAGCCTCAGTGCCAGCAGGGCGTCAAAAGGGCGCAACTTGGCCCCTGTGGTCAAATATCGGGGGACCAGCGATGTGTCTCTACCGGGTGGGTCGAGGTGAGGGGGGTCAGGGGGGGCCCCCCGCCGCTCTCCGCAGCAGGTAAGTGTCTCTCGCTCCCTCGGCGTGCCCCTCCACCCCCGGGGTCAGCGCCGATCCCTCCTCACCTTGATCGTGTTTGTCTTCCCCCCCCCCCCACCCGGTGCGGTGGGCGAAGCGGGGTTGCCACAGAGCCGGATTGAACCCCCTGTAGGCCGCCCCGGGAGGTCACCGTCCAGGCCTTGAAACCACCCAGGGCCCTCGATGTAGCCAGGCGCAAGGAGCAGAGGATAGCAAGGCAAGAGATCGTTCCTCAGCGCAGCGAGGCAGGGGGCAGACAGCAGAAGATGCAGAGTCGTTCAAGGCAGGCACGTCACTGCCCCTAGGATTCGGCCAGAAGAGTGCCGTGGGGCAGGCCGTCACCGCGCAGCAGGACAGGAGTCCCAGACCTCGGCGTCAGCAGGGCGCCAGAAGGGCGCAGCTTGACCTCTCCCTCCGCGGCCAGGTAACGGGGGTCCAGCGGTGTATCTCCACCCGGGGGGTTGGGGGAGGGGTGTCCGGGGAAGGGGCCCCCCGTCGCTCTCAGCAGCAGGCAGTCGGCTCTCGCTCCCACGTCGTGTCTTTCCACCCCCGGGGTCAGCGCCTGTCCCTCCTCACCTCAATCGCAGTTGTCCTCCTCCCCGCTCCAGGGCCCCCGGTGCAGCCAGGCCTCAGGAGCGGAGGACGGCAGATCAAGGGAGCGCTCCCCAGTGCCCGGGCCACCGCCGGGCGCAGGTCCCTCTCTCGCGGCCTCTCACAAAACGGCGGGCAGGGTCCGCACAGCAGACCACCTCCACCGCCTCGGGCCGCTCCCAGCGTCGCTCAGGGTCTCCCGCGCAGTTCTCTGTCAGGAGCGGGATCGGCGGAGTGGGCAGACACACCCTCGCAGTCCCCACCGTTCAGCGCGAGGCAGGACACGGGCTCCACGGCAAGCGGGGCCGCCTCCGTGGTGCCTGGCAAGATGGCGGGCGGGTCCCCGTCTACGAGCCGTCTCCTCCTTCCCGTGACTGTCTGTACGATTTGAGTCCCTGTACACGGTCCCCAAGCTGCTGCGTGCTTCAGGAGGTCGAGGGGGGTGGTGTAGACCGCACCCCCGTGCTTTTGAGTGCTTTAATTGAGCCCTAGGCCGACCCCGGAGGACGGAGCCCAAGCTGCGTGCGTCTTATTCCATCAAGGTCTTGGCCACGCCCCTGTAAATCCTATTTTTAACAGGCAGACTGTCACCTGTGTCCACCTCATGTGTACACCAGGTAGTCTGACTTGGAGTCAGTGAAAACATGTGTCTGTACTGATTGAGGACCTTCCTACAATCAGTCTGTTGCCGTTCAGTGAGGCTGCCTGCCAAGGCTACACCATCAACTGAACCATCATCAGGGTTCTGTGAGAGGAGGTCAGGGAGTGGATCACTCTCTTCCTCCTGTCCCTCATCAGTAGCCATGAGCAAGCCCATGTCTGCCCTGTCCACATATGGCTTGAGCCTGTTCACATGGAGCACCCTGTGGGGGCTCCTGGGAGTTCCAAAGTCCACCAGGTAGGTAACCTCTCCCTTCTGCTCAAGAATGGTATGGGGCCCACTCCATACCACTTGTCTTGGAGAGCTGCTGGGGCCACAGGCTCCAACACCCACACCTTCTGTCCTGGCTGATACACAGTCAAAACAGCCTTTTGGTCATGCCAGGCTTTCTGTAATTCCTGGCTAGCCTCAAGGTTTTTGGATGCCTTCTTCATATACTCAGCCATCCTGGAGCGGAGACCAAGTACATAGTCCACTATGTCCTGTTTGGGTGGTTTGAGAGGTAACTCCCATCCCTCCTCAACCAAACATAAGGGACCCCTAACTGGATGTCCAAACAGAAGTTCAAAAGGGCTGTAGCCAACCCCCTTCTGAGGAACCTCCCTGTAGGCAAAGAGAAGGCAGGGCAAAATGATATCCCATCTACGCCTGAGCTTGTCAGGGAGACCTTTTATCATCCCCTTGAGGGTTTTGTTGAATCTCTCAACTAACCCATTGTATTATGGGTGATAGGGTGCGGTGAATTTGTAATTCACTCCACACTCCTTCCACATAGCAGTAAGATAACCAGACATAAAGTTTGCATCTCGGTCTGATACCACCTCCTTAGGGAAACCCACTCTGGAAAAGATTCCCAGGACGGCCCTGGCCACAGCAGGAGCTGTGGTGGTCCTAAGGGGTATTGCCTCTGGATACCTAGTGGCATGGTCCACCACCACTAGTATGAATCTGTGCCCAGATGCAGTTGGAGGATCCATGGGACCAACAATGTCAATCCCAACCCTCTCAAAGGGAACCCCACCACAGGTAGTGGTATCAGGGGGCCTTTGTAGTACCACCTGCCTTACCACTGGCTTGGCAAGTGATACAGGAGCGACAAAACTCCTTTGTGTCTTCTGACATGTGAGGCCAGTGAAAGTGAGGGACAAGCCTGTCCCAGGTCTTGCTTTGGCCTAAGTGTCCTGCTAATGGGATGTCATGTGCCAGTGTTAATAGGAAGCCTTCTAAACTTCAGAGGTATAACCAACCTCCTGGTAGCACCAGGCTTGGGGTCTCTACCCTCTGAATATAGAAGTCCATCATCCCAGTAGATCCTGTGGGACCCACTGGCACTCCCAGCAGCCTCAGCAGCAGCTTGCTGTCTGAGGGGTTCAAGAGAGGGGCAGCTCAGTTGCTCCTGGCTCAGTTCTGCCCTGGAAGGCCCCCCTGTCCCCAAGAACTCAGCCTGGTCAGGTTCAAGTTCCTCTGAGACAGTTCCTTCACAGGGACTGAGATCATCTCCCTCAGGAGACTGATCCTCACTCTGCGGCAGGGGGGAAGACACTGCCTTACCCCTCCTGCTCCTTCTCTTGGAAGGCACCTGGTCCATCATTTCAGGACCCAGGGACTGTTCAGTGGAAGACATTTTTGCCTGTGACCTAGTCATGGCAAACACATCTGCAGGGATGCCCAACATTTCTGCATGTGTCCTGAGTTCCACTTAAGCCCAGGCTGAAGTCTCCAAATCATTGCCCAACAAGCATTCCACAGGGAGGTCTGAGCTAACCACAACCTTCTTAGGGCCAGTTACCCCTCCCCCGGGTGAAATTCACAACTGCCAAGGAATGATCTGTCCTGACATTGCTAGCATTGGTCACTTGGTACAACTCACCAAGTATGATCTGGTCAGGGCCCACAAGATCTTTTGTCACCATTGTGACACTTGCTCCTGTGTCCCTATATGCCATGGCCTCCTTTCCATTTATCAAAGGCTGTTGTCTGTACTTGCCCAGGTTACTGGGACTGACAAATAAGGAGGCAATATCCATGCCTCCATCACAGACCAAAACAGTCTGAGTTGGAATTCTGACTAGGTCAGAACCCATCTCAGATCCCTGGGTTAACCCTACTATACCCTTGTTCCCAGTACCACCACTTGGAGCTGAACTAGGGGGAACAGTTGCCTCAGGGGCAGTGGTGGTGTTGGCAGGAGGATCCTTGGCCCTTGGACAATTGGCATCTCTTGTCCAATGGGTTGTCTCCTTACACAGGAAGCACCAAGGTTTCTTTTTATTTTTACCCTTGTTAGACTGTGACCCCCCCCCCCCGATGCAGGTTTTTGGGGCCCTTGTGAAGTGTTCTGGTCTTTACCCTTCTCCCCACCCTTATCTGGAGTTTTAGCATCTTGCTTCTTTTGGTCACCACCTTGATTCTGAGTTTTCTGCTTCATTCACCCTGGTTCTGACCCATTTGTTTGCCTTCTTTCCCAATTCTTGGGGAGAGGTCAGATCAGAATCAACCCAGTACTGATGCAACAACTGGTTTTGGCAATTATTAAGGATCTGCTCCCTCATAATTAAATTGTACAATCCTTTAAAATCATTCACTTTACTGCCAAGTAACCAGCCTTCCAGAGCCTTAGTAGCACAATCTACAAAGTCTACCCAGTCTGTGTCTTCTGTGTATCTCTGAACTTAATCCTGTACTGTTCAGTGGTTAAGCCAAACCCATCAATGAGAGCACTCTTCAGGACTGAATAATTGTCAGCATTCTCTTCTCTAACAGTGAGGAGCTTATCTCTACCTTTGTCAGCAAAGGAGAGCCACAGGATAGCTGCCCACTGCTCCTGAGGGACCCTCTGTACCTTACAGGCCCTCTCTAGTGCAGTTATCCATTTGTGGATGTCATCCCCACTCTGGTAGGGAGGGACTATCTTGTTCAGGTTCCTATGATCATGAGTATACTCCTTAACCCTAGGGACACTGTTGCTGCCACCATGGGACTCTAGTCCCAATCTCTTTGTAGCTCTCTGGAGCTCTAGGGATTCCCTGTCTAGGGCCAACTGCTCCTTCTTGAGCCTAAGCTTGATTTTCTCAAGCTCCAGAAGTTGGCACTGTCTATCATAAGAGGATTCCCTCCTATTTGATATGGAAGTCCCTACAGAAGTTCCTGAGTGTCGAGATTCTACAGAGGGAGATCTGGATCTCCTAGGTAAACTCTGTACTCTTCCTGGTGGAGTAAAGAGAGGGCCACTGGGGCCTTCTCCCCCACCTAAAGGAAGATCTATGTTGCCCAGGTTACAATCATCTTGATTCTCCTGGTCAGGGTTTGAGTCCAGGTCAAATAAGGTTTCACTTCCTGGCCTTTCCTCATTCCCTGTCCCACCCACTCTATCTACCTCATCAGACCCTGGGGTCTTCCTAAGGTCATCCAAGAGCAAAATCTCAATGAGACGTTTGGTGTTTGCACTTCTCCCTGTCCTCAACTTCCTAGACACACACATGGCTTTCAATTCCTGAAATGAGAGGCGATTGTACCTAGTTGGCAGAGAGCAACTGGCTTCTCCTTTAGAAGACATACTAGTGTTATGCGGTGTAGGCACCTACCTAACCTAGTGGAGACTAAACTCTCTTGAGTTGGAAAAAGGGTGTGCTAGACCCTTGACTTACCCAACTCCAAGTTCAGTGGAACTTACTTATTCAAATCTTGATGTATTATATGTGCCTAATAGTTAGTGGTTTTCAGTTAATCACTCAATGAGATTTATCTGGTAAAACAATAGCAAGCTTGAATCCCAACCGCTGCACACCAATGTGAGAAGGTGGCCTGGTATATGCTGTCCACTAATTAAAGTGGGCACCCTGTACCAGTCCACACGACCCTTATGATGTATGAGGTCAAAGATAACCTTTAGAAAGCTATCCTAGTGGTAGCTGTGGAGAGCAGCCTTCAGGCTTAATCTTGAAGGAATGTAAAGCAGCTTGTTTTACCAGAATATCACCTCCTGAATGACTAAATGAAAGGAGAACCACACAGTAGTTATATAAAAATATGTATTTATTAATATAACACTCTCTACTAATCTCTACACGAGATTAGAACACAAAGCACATAATACTGAATCAATAGAACATTCGTAAGTAGCACAATACACAGCGGGCTCCAGGGGGAGATGAACCATACACTAAAAAAATGGTATAACAATCACGACTTGACTAGACACAGTGCCTAGAGCACGTAAAATCGCTGGGACCCTAAGGAGCCACCCAAGGCAGTGACACAGGGAGCCCACGAAGGACGGGTGCAGTGAGGAAACACGACCGCGTGCTCCGTACAACTCTATGGGAAAGTCGCGTTTGCAAAGTTATAGTTTAAGGACACTTCTACGAGGACTTCAAGCAAACCCTTTGGAACATAGGAGGTTCTAGAGCCAACCCACCAGTGAGTACTGAGGTACCCGTGTTACCTATCCCAGAGGAGCCGGGTGCATAGGGGTCAAGTGGTGTCGGAAACCTTCGCCGTTTTCAATGGAGTGCTGCAAAGAAGTAATGCTGCCGGAAGGCGAAGAGTGTCCGGTGGAATCCAAGCCTGGATTCTAGGTGAGAGGAACCTGAAAGCAGAGGGGACAGAGTCTGGGTCACTTCAGGTGACCAGGGGCTCGGTAGTCGAATGCCCACAGATGTCGGGTGCTTCAGGTGCGAAGAAGGGATGCTTGACTCTGCAGCCACGGGGACCAGGAGACGTCGAGGACGACCAGGATCCGGAGGTGAGCTGTCCCACGAAGGATGTCGAGTGCTGAGGAGTCGATGTCTGGCTGGAGCACCAACAAGCCTTGGCAAATGCAACCCACGCAGGAAGGACAAACAGGTTACGGTGTGGACCAGCAAGGTCCAGGGGACTCTCCAAGCAATGGGGAGTCAGGGCACGTCTGGATCAACCAGGGAAGCCCAAGAACAAACAAGGTGACCCTCGCCAGGACCCACAGGCCAACGGACCAGGGATCGCGAGGAGACCTCAAGCAAGTTTGCAAAGCACCAGCCCACGGAGCACTCGGTGCGAGGAGGCCGGATTTCTTCGGTGCAAATACTGCTCGGGGTCAGGACTACTCGGAGTCCAATGCACAAGCTCAGGGGTTGCCAACAAGCATATGCACTTGCAAATGTACGCAGTGCACAGGGGTTCGGGTCACGCGGTCCCCACGAGGGATACTGGTCTCAGAATCGCTGAGAGGGCAGATCGACCTCAGGGACCTTCGGACACCCACCTCCTGTGTTGCTGAAATCTTCGGAGTCCTCAGGAGCTCGGGAGATGCAAGCCGGTCAGATGCGCTTAGATGCCTGCTAGTGCAGGGGAGTAACTCCTTTAATCCAAAGGAGATTCTTCAGTCGTCCAGCGTTGTGCAGATAGTCGAAGTACTTGGTTTCTTCTTAGTAGAATCTTGTCCAGGTAAAATCTAAAGTCCTGTAGCCAGGTAACCCACTTTATACCCACGGGAAAGGGTTGGACAGATTCAGGGGACCCTCCTACGGGAGGGGCAGGACAGAGGGGTGGCTGCACCCATGTCCTTTGTCCAGTTTTGCGCCAGAGCAGAAGCCAATGGCTCCCAGAACTGGTTTGAGCTGGACTATGCACAGGGTCACCAAATGTACCCCCAGTCCAGACTTTCTGGCACTCTGAGTGCACCCACCCAGCCCCAATACACTAAACCCTGTCTGGGAGGTGGTCACACCTCCCTGTGACAGGATGCCTATTGTCATGCCTTCCTCTGCTCGAGCTTGGCTCAGCAGCAGGAGAGCAGAATCGTGTCTGTGGCTGGCAGCGTCCATTTTGTGCTGCCCGGGTCGAGAAAGCTGGTACCGGGTAGACCGGTGACCCACAATAGTGGTTTCAGAAGGGTGGAATCATACCTCCCACACCAGTTACTGGTGTGGAGGTATGATTCCAAGGTATTTGACACCAAGCACAACATGTTTCTAAGCAGCCGTTTTAAAGTTAGCGTTTACCGCGAGGTTATAATGCAACTTAACCTATATGTTTGGCTGCATCACAGACAACCCTGGAGAATGGTCTCCGAAGGCTACCCCAGTATCCAATCTGGAGTGTACCTTAAGTACATACATAGCAATTTAAGGGAGAGAGCAGATAGACTGGGGTCCTGGATAGCAGGATCCCAGTGAGACTAGTCCAAAAACAGTGAGACATCAGCAAAAAGTGGAGGTAACCATAAGAAGCAGATACTACTTTCCTACATCCGGCACTGACCCGACTGGCTCATCAGATGGTCGCCCAGCCAGCATTAATTTATGACTAAAGTGCTCCTGCCTTGATGGTAGCGGTTTTGGGGGAGCACAGATGGGGCCACCACTGACCCGGCTGGCGCAGTAGACTGTTCACTTGGGTCTAAATGGCCCCCCTATTATGTTGTAATTCTTAGCCATGTTTAGCAAATCAAAACCAAGTTCATTTTAATCTTAATCTGAGCTCTAGCCTATAGACTAGTTGTAAGAAAGGAAGATCTGCTTTCATGGTTACCCCCACTTTTTGCTGGTGTCAATATGTTTCTTTTGACTAGTCTGGCTGGGATCCTGCTAATCAGGACCCCAGCCACTGGGCTTCCTCCCTAAATTTGTCATGGTAAGTACTTTGGTACCTCCACAATTGGCTACTGGTGTATCCATGTAAGTCCCTAGTATATGGTACTAGGGTACCCAGGGCATAGGTACACCAGGGGTCTCCCATGGGCTGCAGCATGTATTATGCCGCCCATGAGAGACCACTGAAACTGTTACTACAGGCCTGCCATTGCAGTCTGTGTAAGCTGATACTAGCACCACTTACGACAGATATAAGTTTCCTTATATCTGAGGTCACAACACTTAAAACCTATGTCACTCCTAAGGAAGGCCTTTAAATCCTGAAGGCAGGGCACTGGGTTATAAGTGTGAGGGTACCCTGCATGAGCAGGACACCCCCGACAAACGCGGGAGTTGATTTTCCAGGATTTGTAAGTGCAGGCAGCCATTTTGATACATATAGTGGCCATGCGTCATTACTCAATGGCTAACTATATATTGGCTGTGCCGAACCTAGGCATGTTTGATATCAAACATGTTGGAATCATATCCTAACGCCGTTACCGGTGTTGGCGGTAGGATTCCATGCACTGGGAGGCTCCTCCGAGAATCCCCCAGTACTCCTGGTAGCAGCCTTCCAGGGTCTGCCAGCATGCTAGGGTTGCTGCCAACCCCAGGCACTTGCTACTGAGCTGAGCTCGAGCAGGGGAAGGTAGAACAATAGGTTTGCTGTCACAGGAAGGTGTGACCACCTCCCAGACAGGACTTAGTGTATTGGGCTGGGGTGGGGGGTGCTCGTCAGCACCACCAGACTGCTTTGAAGGGCACATTTGGTGCCCTCCTTGCATACTCTGGTTTGAGCCAGTTCAGGGAGCCCTTGGCTCCAGAGGCGGCGGCTCCACTATGGTGGAGGTGCGTCGCCCCACTGCTTTCAAGCAGTGTGAGAAGCAGAAACATAAAATGATAATGACTTTCAGTTATTATCATTTTATGTTTGTGCTGCTTTGCGGGTGGGCGGGTGGGGCTGTTCTGCTCTCGGAGCAGACCAGGAGAGGAGTGGTTTAGCCACTCCCAGAGGCGGCCGGTATGGCTCGCGGGTGGCGGGGTGGGCGTGGGGGATTCACGCAGGGAGGGTGGGTTGCGGGGAGGTTCGTGCATGGTGCAAATTAATTAAAAACTAATAATAATAAACGTACCTTGCCGCCGACCGGGTCCAGCTTCTCTGCTCCTGCTCTCCTCATGCACATCGAGGAACGGGAAGCAGGCCCCACTGACCAAACACAATGCTGCAATGCAGCGTTGTGATTGGTAAGCACCCAGGCTCCCCTGACGAATCTCAACGCTGCAATGCAGCGTTGTGATTGGTTTTGGGCGTCCTGGTTCGACGCTCAACCAGGGAATGGGGGCCTGGGCATGTTCTCCATGCAGGTTGTAATGCAGCCTGCATGGAGAACGGGGAAGTGCACATGACTGGTTTTGGCAGCCCAAGAGGGCCGACCAAACAGTCATTGCGCACTTAGGAGTGGGCAAATCACTCCTCCCCTGCCCTGCTCCAAGAGCAGAGCAGCCCCACGCACCCCCCGCAAAGCAGCAGGAAGCTGCATAAAATGATAGTAACGCAAAGTTATTATCATTTTATGTTTCTGCTTCACACTGCTTAAAAGCAGTGGGGCGACGCTCCTCCGCCATAGCGGAGGAGCCGCCACTGCCCACTCCTAAGTGCGCAATGACTGTTTGGTCGGCCCTCTCGGGCCGCCCAACCCAGTCATGCGCACTTTCCCCATTCTCCATGCAGGCTGCATTACAGCCAGAGTGCAGAACATGCCCAGGCCCCCATTCCCTGTTTAAGTGTCCACTGCAGCGTTGGGATTGGTCAGGGAGCCTGGGTGCTCACCAATCACAACGCTGCATTGCAGCATTTTGATTGGTGAGTGGGGCCTGCTTCCTGTTCCTCGACTTCCAGGAGAGCAGGAGCAGCAACGCGGAACCTGGCGGCAAGGTAATTTATTTATTTATTCATTTATTTTTATTATGCGCACTCCCTCCCCCCTGCCCCCCGCGCCCGCCCCCCCACCTACGAGCCATGCCGGCTGCCACTGCTTGGCTCCCGCTCTAGCGCGAAACTGGACAAAGGACATGGTAGTATCCTCCCCTCTGTCCAGCAACTCCTCTGTAGAGGACCCCTAAGTCGTCCTAACACCTTTCTTAGGGTATTGAAGGGCTTACCTGTGGGTGGGTCCTCAGATTCGTTGTGGGACAAGACTCAAGCCTGAAACCACATCACTCTTCGACCGTCTGGACACTTGGATTTTGCTGGACTTTGCCTGGAATGGAGACTGCATCAAGAAAGACTCCTGCTGCTCCTGGTCTTGCTGTTCTGCAAGGTTTCTTCGTCATCCAGGATCTTCAACAGACCTGTGGGCATCAAGGACACCCGAAGTAATCTCCCTTGGACTGAAGGAGTCACTCCCCTCTTCAATCTGAGGCCAGTATCCCTCGTCCGAACCGCTGGGACCAAACCCTTGTGCACCGCGTCGACTTGCCGTTGCCAAGGCTTGTTGGCTCTGTACTCCAGAGATCTTCGGGCTACAAGAAGCTCCAGTCTCCAGCATCTCTTCCTGCCAAGATCTTCGTCCTCACCACATCCTCTGCACCGTGGGCCTTCATCTTTGGTGAGCTGCTCAAGGTCCTCTTGCGACTCCTGTGCCTTTGGCCTGTGGGTTCTCTTGAGGGTCTTCTCTTGCTTCAGTGGTCTTTCCTGCTTGCTCGGGCCTGCTCTGACTCTCCTGCACTTGGTGAGTCCCTTGAACCTTGATGGTCCAAACGTTGCTCCTTCATCGTTTTCCACATCTATTGCTGCTGCTAAGGCTTGTTGGTGCGCCCGCCGGACACCGACCTCCTGGTTCTCGACTTCCGACGTTTGACAGCTCGTGAAGAGCTCCTGGTCTTCCTCAGCATCGCCTGGTCCTCACAGCTGCAGCAATACGGTCACCGTCATCACTCCTGCGTCTTCCGTCATCTGTGGTTATTGCTCTTCCATGCCTCCTGGTCACCTCTGAGTGGCATAGACTCTGTCCCCTCTTCTTGCAGGTTCTTCTCTTCAAGAATCCACCCAACAGACCCAATGATGAAGCATGTCACCTCAGGGTGAGTGAGGGTTCTCGTCTTAACACATGTGTGCGTCTGTCCCCCTACCGTCACTTTTTTTTAAAAAATATCTTTTTTATTGGCATTTGTAGAAGATAACATTAACATGTTCAATACAGTTCCATTTCCACAGCAAGAATATTTTCTTTAAAACATTTCTCAACTGTTCTCTCATCAACATAGTATGTATATACTGCCGTATTAAAGTACGTTTCCTCTATATCGTAGAGAGTACTATCACTTTTCCACTGATTCCACTATCACAATTGTTTATTCAGAAGGCAAAATATTCTTGCCACACTAAAGTATGTGGGGGGGAGTGGCTGGATTAGTTAATAACACTATCCATCTCAGATATACATGTATTCAGAATGCATACACAAGTGCCCTACAATAATTCAAGCAAAATGAATAAAAATAAGGAAAAACAAAACGGAAAAAAAGGAAAAGGAAAACAAATTAACTCGGTTCAGCCTTAAACTGACTGCATAAGGAATAACTGTAAAACTACCAGGGGTCCACAATCAATGCTGCTATCTAAGACAATGTGATCGATGCTATTATGGGTTTAGGGGCCTCTAGAGGGAGGGGGGAGAGAGTGGGGAGCGCCTAGAGAGCCCCAAACAAACAGGAGCAGGGATCCGCACTGAACATATCAAGGGAGATATCCCAGTAGTGGCCTGATACATGGGGGATAATCCAACCTGTTCCCCGGGGCTCACTTCCACATTCACCCATCAAAATTGCAATAGTCATCCAGTACTCGGGGATTGCGTGTCTCCCCTGGTCCCTCAGAGTCGGTTGTGCTCCCCTGTGACTCTTGATCAGGTGTATTGCGTGTGTCCCATGCCCTCAATATATCCGCCCACGGCTCTGCCAAAGGCTTACGCCTCTTCGTAATCTTGTCCTCTCTGAGCAGAGCTTTCTCCTCTGCTCTTACCCAACAGGAAACATCTGAAAGAGACACGTTAGTGACAGATTCCTTACCTTAGAATATCCCCAGGCGTCAGGCTGGATCCGGAAAGTTTTTGCGTAGCAGTACCCTTGCGCGTCGGTAGGCGGCGTCGTGCGGCTCCGCGTCCGTTGTCGGCGTCGTGATCGCCGGGATGACGTCGCGGGCAGTACTTAGACGCCGCCCCTGCGCGCTGACGTCAGTTCTTCTTTTTCCGCGCCAGCAAGCGCAGATCCGGGAAGAGCAGTGCCCTAGTCATTTTTTGACTAACTTTTTTGGTGAATTTTTTCACTGTTTCTTTCAATCGACTCCAAGGTGTCGTAGGGATGCCCGGCTTTAAACGTTGCGACGCCTGTGCTCGGATGATGTCCATCACAGACCCGCATCTGAAGTGTCTCTTCTGCCTCGGGCGAGACCACGACACGAAGTCGTGTTCCGACTGCCGGGCCCTAAACGCGAAAGCTTTGCGAGAGCGGTCTCGAAAGCTCCTCGAGGCCCGGCAGTCGGCTCCGCGCCACACCAAGCCCCGGTCGCGTGAGAGGTCGAGGGTCGGTCGCGGAGTCCTCGCCGGTCGTCGGGATCCAAGTCTTCGTCGTCCGGTAAGTCTAAACACAAGAAGTCCAAAAGCATCATCGCTCTAGGACTTCGCCTCGTCGGTCTCGCGACTCGGCTGAGGCCCCTCCCGGCACCGTCCCCGCGGCCCCGGACATGCCTGTGGAGTCGCCCCCGCAATACCCGTCCTTCCCGGGTTCGGGGCGGATCCGGCCCAAGTACAGGAATTCCTGTCGGCCATGGCCCGCCTCTTCGGGCCTCAAGGTCCCTCCGGTGCGCCTTCGGGCCCCGCGGGCCCTGATGGGGTTGCCCCGGCGTCGCCGACGACTCCGGTCCCGGCGTCGCTCGTGCCTCCAGCCTCGGTTCCGGCTCCGGCTTCGGCCCCGGCCTCGATCCCGGCTCCGGTGGTACCGCAACCCCCATCGACGCCGGTCGACCTGACCACGCCTCCGCCGGCGTCGATGTCTCCGGTGCCGCTCCTGACGCCGCCCGGGGCTCCGGGCGGCGTCGTCCCCATGTACTCTCCGGCTCCGGACATGGAGCCGGACCGACGCCGCTCGACGCCGGTTCCGGCGCCGATGAGACCTTGGGTCCCAAATGTCCCTCCTCCTCCTTATTTTGAACCGGAGGAGGACCAGGAGGACTGGGAGGGGTCTGAGGACCCTCTGGCACAACAGTGTCAGTATGATGAGGACTGGGCAGAGGAACTAGGGGATGCCAGTGGTCTAGATACTTCCCCTGACACTGGCATGCTGTCTCCTCCCGTGGCTACGGAGGAGGGAGCCAATTTTGCAACGGTGTTGCGTAGGGCAGCTGGAGCCTTACATCTCCGACTCCCTACGGTGACGGTCAAGACTAATCTCTTGACAGAAGTGCTTCAGCCGGCAGCCTCCTCCTTGGAGACTGTGCTGCCGTTCAACGATGCACTAACTGACGTTCTTTGGGCGCCTGGTCCAAGCCCAACACAGGGGCTCCTGTGGATAGGAACGTGTCCCGACGCCATCGCCCAGCTCCGGGCGACCCCTTGTTTCTCTCTGTCCACCCCACTCCTGAGAGCTTGGTTGTCCAAGCCTCGGCTTCCCAAACCGCCTTCCCTACCGCCCCTCCGGATAGGGAATCCAAATGCCTGGATCAATTTGGGAAGAAGGGTTTCTCTTCCTCCAGTGCTGGCTTGCGGTCCATCAACACCGCTTGTCTTTTGGGCCGATATACCCACTCCTTGTGGGATTCGGTGGCGACTGTTTTGCCCCAGTGTTCTGAGGAGGTCCAGACACTGCTTACCCGCACCATTGCGGAAGGAAGGGATACGGCCAAATACACCATACGTTGTGGCCTTGATACCGCCGACTCGCTGGGCAGATCTATTGCAACGACGGTGGCGCTGCGTCGCCACGCCTGGCTGAGAACCACTGGTTTTTCAGGGGATGTCCAGAATACTCTCATGGACATGCCCTTTGATGGAGTCGGTCTTTTTGGTTCCAAAGCAGACCATGCGTTGGAGCGTTTAAGGACTCACGGGCTACTGCCAAGTCCCTGGGCCTTTCTGCTACACGCCCTCCGCTACCTTCTGCTTTTCGCCCCTATCGTGGCCACGGAAGGGGCGCCCAGTCACGTCAGCAGCCCAGCCACCGGCCCGCGCAGCAGGCGTCTTCGCGTGGCCGAGGGCGTGGATACCGCCGTGGCGGTTCGGGCAACCAGCGTCCGGGTCAGGCCACCACCTCCAACCCGTCCGCGGCCTCCAAGCCCTCCTAGTCCCTCCTTTCAGGTGCACAGCACGCCAGTAGGGGGCAGGGTCCGCCATCACCTTCACCACTGGCGTCCCATCACCTCGGACAGGTGGGTCTTGGACATTGTCCGAAGGGGCTACTCCCTCCCCTTCGAGACCACCCCCCAGCCATGCCACCTCAATTCCACCGCATGTCAGGGGATCACTTGGTACTTCTGCAGAAGGAAGTCACGGCCCTCTTGGCCAAGAGGGCCATCGAGCATGTTCCGACCCCAGAAGTAGAACGTGGTTGCTACTCCCACTACTTCCTGGTGCCCAAAAGGACAAGGAGGACATGCGTCCTATCTTGGACCTCCGGAACGTCAATCGCTTCCTCCGGAAGGAGAAGTTCAAGATGCTCACCCTAGCTCAGGTCTTGACTGCCCTCGACCCTGGAGACTGGTTGGTAGCGTTGGACTTGCAGGACACCTATTTCCACATCCCCGTCCTGCCGGCCCACCGGCGTTACCTTCGGTTCACGGTAGGCCTCGAGCATTTTCAGTTCACCGTGCTCCCCTTTGGCCTTACCAGTGCCCCTCGGGTGTTCACAAAAGTGATGGCGGTGGTCGCAGCTCATCTGCGCCGGGCAGGGGTTTCAGTCTTCCCCTACCTCGACGACTGGCTGCTGAAGGCGGGCTCGTCCCAGGCAGTCGTCTCCCACCTCCAGACTACGGCCGAACTCCTGCACTCGCTGGGGTTCTCCATCAATGTGCCGAAGTCGCATCTGATTCCTTCTCCACAGCTCCTTTTCATCGGAGCAGTTCTGGACACGGCGCAGTTTCGGGCCTATCCTCCCGAACGGCGAGTCCGGGATATTCAGGCTATGATTCCGATCTTTCAGCCTTTATCCTGGGTTTCGGTACGGATGACCCTGAGGCTGCTGGACCTCATGGCCTCCTGCATCCTGCTGGTCAATCATGCCAGATGGCATATGCGGGCTCTGCAGTGGGACCTGAAGTTCCAGTGGGCGCAGCACCAGGGCAACCTGTCCGATCACGTTCAGATCTCGGAGGGGACTGCAAAACAGTTGCAGTGGTGGCTCTCGAACCGGCAATGGGTCATGGGCAGATCCCTCTCCCTTCCCCAGCCAGAGCACACAGTTGTGACGGACGCGTCCCTTCTGGGATGGGGCGGTCACATGGGAGAGGCGGAGATCAGAGGCCTCTGGTCTCCGGCGGAGTCCCGGCTCCATATCAACCTTCTGGAGCTCCGGGCGATCCGACTTGCACTCAAGGCATTCCTTCCCTCTGTCAAAGGGAAGGTAGTGCAGGTGTTCACAGACAACACCACCGCCATGTGGTACTGCAACAAACAGGTCGGGGTGGGGTCGTGGACCCTCTGTCAGGAGGCTCTGCGCCTCTGGACATGGCTGGAACATCAGGGCATGTTCCTGATGGTTCAACACCTGGCAGGTTCCCTGAACGCCAGGGCGGACGAACTCAGCCGCAGGTGCATGATGGATCACGAATGGCGTCTTCACTCGGAAGTGGCGCAAGGACTCTTTCTACAATGGGGAGAGCCTTGGTTAGATCTATTCGCCACCGAAGAGAACGCGCAATGTCATCAGTTCTGCGCGTTGGAATTTCCAAGGCCTCACTCGCTCGGCGACGCTTTTCGTCGCGAGTGGAGTTGCGGTCTGTTGTACGCCTTTCCGCCTATACCACTTCTACCCAGAGTGTTGAAGAAGATTCGGCACAACCGGGCCCAAGTCATTCTTGTGGCTCCGGACTGGGCTCGAAGAGTTTGGTATCCCGAGCTACTCAGTATGAGCGTAGATCCCCCGATCCGTCTGCCTCTTCGGGAGGATCTTCTGTCGCAGCAGCAGGGTACGGTCCTCCACCCGAACCTGTCCAGTCTACACCTGCTTGCGTGGAGATTGAGCGGCGGCAGTTGATTCCTTTCGACTTGCCTCCCGAAGTTTGTGATGTGATTCTGGCAGCCAGGCGTCCCTCCACTAAGGTGATATACGCCTGCAGGTGGAACAAATTTGTGGCATGGTGCACGGCAAAGGCTGTGAATCCCCTTTCTGCCCCTCTTTCTGAGGTCCTTCTGTTCCTTCTTTCTCTGGCCCAACAGGGTTCTGCCCTGGGTACCATCAAGGGTTATCTTTGTGCTATCTCGGCCTTCCTCAGGCTCCCTGATCAGCCCTCCTTTTCAAGTCCCCTGTTGTTAACAGGTTCTTAAAAGGCATTACACACCTCTTCCCTCCTGTTCCGTTTGTAATGCCTCAGTGGGACTTGAACTTGGTTCTTACCTTTTTAATGTGCGCTCCCTTTGAGCCTCTACATAACTGTCCTCTTCGTCTTCTCACTCTGAAGACAGCCTTTCTGGTGGCCATCACATCCGCTCGGCGGGTGAGTGAGCTCCAGGCTCTATCTTGCAAACCTCCCTTTCTGTCTGTTCATCCAGACAAGGTTGTTCTTCGGACGCGTCCGTCCTTCTTGCCAAAGGTGGTTACTGCCTTCCACATTGGGCAGACCATCACTTTGCCTACCTTCTTTCCGCCTCCGCATCCTTCCAGAGAGGAAGAGAGGCTCCACCGTCTGGACCCAAAACGTGCGCTCTCCTTCTATATCGACCGCACAAAACACTTCCGGGTGGATGACCAGCTCTTTGTTGGCTACGTGGGCGCCAAAAAGGTCGGGCGGTGCACAAACGAACCATCTCCCGCTGGGTTACCTTGTGCATCAAGACCTGCTATTCTTTGGCTAAGAAGGAGCCTCCTGTTGGGCTGCGTGCCCATTCCACCAGGGCAACGGCTGCTACCACGGCCTTGGGCCGCGGTGTTCCGCTGCCGGTTATCTGTCAGGCAGCTACGTGGGCCTCGCTGCACACGTTTACGAAACATTACTGCCTTGACAGTCAGGTCCGGAGGGACAGCTTCTTTGGCCGTTCTGTCCTCCAGGACTTCCTTGTCTGATCTTTGTTTGCAGACCCACCACCGGGGTTGGTATTGCTGGGGTATCTATTCTAAGGTAAGGAATCTGTCACTAACGTGTCTCTTTCAGATGCACAAGTTACTAACTTGTGTAACGATATATCTGTAAGAGACAGTAGTTAGTGACAGATTCCCTACCGCCCACCCATCCTCCCCGTTCTGCGAACTGATTTCTAGGGTTAAGGACATCCCTTTCAGGGCCCTAGTATTTTCAGACACCTATGTCAGCTTCTTGCATGGCTCTGCGTTCCGGGCGCGGAAAGTCGTGTACAGAACTGACGTCAGCGCGCAGGGGCGGCGTCTAAGTACTGCCCGCGACGTCATCCCGGCGATCACGACGCCGACGACGGACGCGGAGCTGCACGACGCCGCCTACCGACGCGCAAGGGTACTGCTACGCAAAAACTTTCCGGATCCAGCCTGACGCCTGGGGATATTCTAAGGTAAGGAATCTGTCACTAACTACTGTCTCTTACAGATATATCGTTACACAAGTTAGTAACTTGTGCATCTGTTTCCCAATCCCCTACCGTCACTTAATAGAATAGGTGATTAGTGTAGACACACCATCCAGTTACCTTTTTGTGAGTTATGATATTGTGCTTACTTACCTGTTTGCAATTGAAGTATTGTGTGTATTTGTGTAGATATCGCCGGGTAGGAGACATACCAATGTGTTAGTACGTGTTGCATAATAAACAGACATATGTTTATAAATACACTGTGTGGTTCTTTTTCATTAACCTACGCTACATTATTAGATCTGTTAAAACAAGCTACTTAACACTCCTTCTGGACTAAGCCTGAAGGCTGCTCTCCACAGCTACCACTTAGAGAGCTTTCTATGGTTGTCTAAGACCACTAAAATCACCATAAGTGTTGTCTGGATTAGTGCAGGGTGCTTCACTTAAATAAGTGTGCACCATATACTAAGCCAGCCTTCTAAACCAGTATCATGCCACATTCAAACAAGATTTCTTGGCTCTCTAAAAAAAGGATATGCAACCTGCAAAGAAATTAAATCTGCTAAAAGAATGTCAGATTTGGAACAACCATTCATGTTTCACTATTGTACACTTAGAGAATCACTGTAGCCTGTTAAAAATCAGTTGAAGCATTCGAGGTCTGAAGGGGCTCGTTGCGCAGAATGGGATGGTGGGGTCGATTAACTAGAGAGACGCCCCAATGGCAGAATGGGCTGCTTCCTCAACTGTCAACCCTATTGGGATTTCGAGGCTGGGATGCCATCGGCATATCTACAATAGGAGATGTTATGAGAGGCACTACCCTAAAATAATTTCATGAGCTTTGGGAGGAATTTAGTATGCCACATACCCAGTTTTATAAATACTTACAATTTCGCCATGCAATATCCCTACAGATTACACACCTAGATTCCCTGCCGGAGTTTAACCCAGTTGAGGCGAAAGTATTCATGGGGGATCTAGGAGATCATAAGATATCCAAAATCTACCAAACCCTGGTGACAAATCTTTCCACTACACTGGATTCTCTTAGAGGAAAATGGCAGGCAGAGATTGGCCCCGTCGACAATGACGATTGGACAGAGGCGCTAGAATCCCCACGGGGCACGGCAATAGCCTCTCGCCAATGACTCATTCAACTAAAGTATGTGCATCGCGCCTACTTTACCAGGCACAGACTTTGGAGGGCGGGGCTGATATCTTCCTCAGCATGCCTCCGATGTGCCGAAACTGTCGGCACCTTCATACATACAGTCTGGCACTGCACAGCACTCACTACATTCTGGCGGGGAGTCACAACATGCTTATCCGAAGTACTGGGCTGGGATATACCCCTCTCGCCAAAACGGAAGACATAAGAGGAAACCGATTCAAAAGACACCTACTATTCCTGGGTCTTATCCTGGCTAAGAGGGACATAGCGAAGGCATGGAAGGCCCAGGCTCCGCCCAGACTGGGCGCATGGAATGCAGGCCTAGATTGGTGCATGGGTCAAGAACAACCTGTATTCAAGGCAACCTGTATTCAAAGCATCCCTTGCTTGCGAACAACTTATGACTGACATGCTGACGACGCAATGAGAGTGCCATGCCGGTTCGATCTTCGGGCGCTCTCTGCCCTTTGATCTCTCTGACTCTCAAACGAAAGGTGCTTGGTGGGAAAAATGGATCAGGTGCTTCAAGCACTCTCTGCGCACAAAAACACCACAGAATTTGGAAATGATGGGCAGATTATAGAGGCTTAATCCTTGATCCCCCTCCATCATTAAATACAGATGCAGACACACTGTGATAATGTGAATTATAGAACTATGATGACAATGTGGATTATAGCATGCATAAGTAGACTCAATGAAAGTAAGGACTTGATCATTAGTATGTTCATGGCACTGAATATTTTATGGTTTCAAGTATGTGTTATCAGGCTTGTGATGTTCTTGTTATGTTATTATACGTATTGCTCTGAAGTAATGGAAGTCATCAGACACGTGGCTACACACTTGGCTGTATTACCATGTACCTATGTAGCAAAAATTGAAGTGGTCCGGACTGCTGACTCAATAAAAATATGTTTTGAAGAAAAAAAAACTGTTGAAGCGACTAATTTGGCTGTTTCCGTTTAATCCAATCGAAATATAAAATTGTCTTTCTGCTTCTTTTCTGTTTCATTGGAAGAAAAACCTGAGGACAAGATGTAATTGTTTGGCGTTTTCAGAACATAAGGAAGTAAAATGAGTCCATTTAATTGGAATTTTCAAAATAGGAACTTTTTTCACACACTTGACAAGAATAATCTATTCAAGGAATAGTAAATATTAGCTTGGATATGCCTAGACAAATTGGAGAGATTATTTTTAATTATTCGAGTTAATATGAGCATCGTGAACACAAATAGTCACCACAGACCAACAAATAATGGGCAACACCGTGTAACATATTACCTTGAAAGGATCCTTCAAGTGCAATACCAGTTCTCAATGGATTACTGCCCTCAGGCTTACAACAGTGACAACTGTTTATCACAATATTCCAGCTGTCAACTTTGACCAAGAAAAACAAATGAGCAAATGTGACTGGTAGTAATGGTGGCTGTCAGAATGACGTGATGGAGCGGTACACTATGACCCTGCTCACACCAGACTGCAGGGGACAGGACACTGGACACAGCTTCCGGTCAGGAAAGAGGACAGACACAAAGGGTTGACCTGAGGAAGGGAGAAGGTGACTGCAAGAGCTCTGAATAAAGTAACCTCTATACTCATTAGCCAGCCTTGCAGTGTCATCATTGGAGGACCTGGGCCGTGGGACATGACATCTGGTGATGAAGGTGATGAGCCGGGCCCAAGCGACGCTGCTTAGCTGTTTCGCGACGTTCATCAGCATCTGCCAGCAGTACTAGCGTGACGTTGGGAGCCCACCCCAAGTGCACTGCAACTGCTCAGTGCTCTGCACCTACAGCGACGTTGGGAGCCCACCCTAGTCGCGCACCACAGGCGACTACAACGTGTGGCCTCGAGCCTACCCTGACCACTTTGGAGTGACCACTGGGTCCACGCGATAAGCACCGCATCGCTCCCTGCTTTGTTTAAGCCTCCCGCTCGGTGATCTCACTGCATCACCAGATCTTGAAGAACTGGACCACCTCAGCTGCCATCTTGAGGTCAGATGAATGAGCCTATGAGCTTCGTAGAAGCCCCGGCGGCCATCTTAAAGTCAGGCACCACGTGATTTTGAAGCTGCACTGCAGCATTAGAAATAATAGGTTAAGTGACAATGCAGTTACTCTCCTCTTAAGGGACATTGAACAGGCACATCAGGAACAAGCCCCACAGACTGCATCCCTTGCTTGCGAACAACTTATGACTGACATGGCTGACGACGCAATGAGAGTGCCTTGCCGGTTCGATCTTCAGGCGCCCTTTGATCTCTCTGACTCTCAAACGATAGGTGCTTGGTGGGAAAAATTGATCAGGTGCTACAAGCACTCTCTGTGAACCACTTGCAAAACTAAACGGATGAACAGGCCAGGGATCTGTTCCTAAACCTCGTTGGGAACAAGGTGGAAGATCTGCTTGTAACTTTCCCGCTTGAGGCCATAACTACTTACAAAGGTCTAATAAAGTGCCTTTCAGACAGTTTCGACCGCCAGCGGAATGACGACTTCGAACGGTACACTTTCAATACGGCGTGCCAAAGAGCGGATGACTCCTTCAACGATTTTGTGACCCGGCTGCGCAAACTAGTGATCTACTGTAAGTTTGACAACGAGGCACAAGTCAGGCTGCGCATCATTGAAGGATGTCACTCAACTGGGTTTTGCACGAAAATACTTAAAGAAACGTACCCTCTAGACAAAATATTAGCTTTGGCAAGGACAGACGCCAGGGCCACACAGCACTCCGTCCATATGAAAAATGGGAGAATGCAAACAATAGAACAAGTTCATCGTATGGCTGGGGGCAGCGGCAGATGTGACAAGTCAACAGCACCTCCGAACCAACCCGAGAGAGCATGCTACTGCTGCAGACTGGAGTACTCGCACGTTGGCGCCTGCCCGCCCATGAGAAAGAAGTACCAAAAATGCAACATACACAATCACTTTGCAAGTGTCTGCAGGGGCGAACAAGTCATGTTGGAGGGTGGGCAATCTGCCAGGCCGCGTACGACGTTGACTCGCTACACAAGGCACATAGAAGCACGCAGTAGCAGCCCATCAACATACTCCGACTCTGCTTTCGCAAGAGGGACCACCGAACGCCTATTTCGCATGACAGACGCCCCGGGAACCCGAGGGACCCTCAGAGCATGTCCAGCTAGTGAACAAACAGCAGATTAAGAAGACGGCCACAGTGAATCTCCAAGTAGGGAATCACACAACGAGATTTGTATTTAACAGCGGAGCCACATGTAACATCATGTGTGTGTCAAAGTATGACGAAATGAAACATAAACCTCCATTGATGCCCTCCACTGTCGATGTTTTCACATGAGGTGCGAAACACCCCAATACAAACATGGGGACATTCATGGAGATGCTTACGCACAATGGAATGTCGGTGCGAGAAGAGGTGCACGTCCTCAGGGGAGACATCCCAGCACTGTATTTACTGAGCAACGTCACAGCTCAACTGATGAGTCTTTTGGCCATGACATATCACATGTCTGAGCACCACAGCATCGTGAAAGAGTACCCAGTGCTCTTCAATGGGCTTGGAAAGATGAAGGACACGCAAGTTACCCTTCACATCAATGACGCAGTCAAACCGGTATCTCAGAATCACCGCAGAGTTCCAGTTCACCTCCAGCCGGAGGTAGAGGAAGAACTGAAGAGCCTACTAGCGCAAGACATTAATGAGCTCGCTGAATGACCAGCACCGTGGGTGTCCCCGATTGGGCCGTGCTGAAGAAAAACATACAGAAAATTTGCACAGCCATCGAAAGGGAATGGCACCCAGGCCCTCACCTTAACGACATGATCAGCTGCTTCAATGGCGCCTGTGTATTCTCCTAGCTAATCACCAGCTGGAACTTGACCGCAGTCACTGTACATTAACACATTCTCCACTGCCCCGGGGCTGTTCCTCTACAAGCGCTTAAGGTTTGGCGTGTCATCCGCAGCTGAAATATTCCAAGAGATGATACGGAGGGTAATAAGGCCCATAAAGAACTGTCTAAACTACAGCTAGGACATTCTGGTCTTTGGTCGCACTAATGAGGAGCATGACAAGGCACTGAGGGAGGTATGCAGTCAACTGGAGAAAGCTGGACTGACGCTAAATGCGGACAAATGTGAGCTAGGAAAGGGAGAACTCATCTTTTTTGGGCACATCTTCTCTCAGAAGGGATTGCGGCCAGACCCAAGCAAAGTTGATCGCTCCACAAAACACATCCCCCAGCAGATGTTGCAGAAGTGAGGTAATGTCGCAGACTAGCAAGTTACTGTGCTCGCTACATCAAAGACTTTGGCACAGTGAGCTCCCCACTTCGTGAACTTACCAAACAAGGACAGCAGTTCCAATGGACATCGGAATGTGACAAGGCATTCAAGGACATTCGGCAGGTGGTCACAGCCATGGATCACCTCGCTTACTTCAATGTGTCCCTATGCACTGAGCTCACGGTGGACGCCAGCCAGGTAGGACTAAGAGCCCTACTCGCCCAACACAAACCTGGACGAGGCTCACGGGGGTGCATTGTAGCATATGCAAGTAGAAGCCAGACGGACGTAGAAAGGACATACTCTCATCCAGAGAAAGAGAGCTTCGCAGTGGTGTGGGCGTGTGAACACTACCACATGTTCATCTATGTGAAACCATTCATCATCTCGACAGACCATCAAGCACTAGTCACGATATATGACAAACCGAATGCAAAAATCCCACCGTGCATTAAGAGGTGGGTGATACGTCTGATGAACTACGACTTCAAAACTGTCCATAAACCAGGGAGGAACACAACCCTGCCGACTACATGTCGCGGCACTTTGCGGCGGGCAACGCAGACGTTCTCCATGGCAGAAGAATACCTCAATTTTGTGCTGAAACAAAACACACCTGTTCCACTAACGATGGAGGAACTGGCACTAGAAACAAGGGCCGATGTCACACTGGAAGCAGTCTAAAGAATTATACAGCAACAGAGGTGGAGGCACATGAACAATCACAGCCCAGTCAGAACAGGTGTCATGAGAGAAGAGATACTTGCATTCAAACAAGTGCAGGAAGAACTGTCTGAAACGGAGCAGGGGATACTTTGTCAAGGTACCAGGATAGTGATACTGCAGACTCTTAGACGGCTGATGGTCACCCTTACACATGAGCGCCACAGGGAACAAGTATGATTCCCAGTCCTTGAACGTTTGGTGGAGGACATGATCATGAACTGTAACCTCTGTCAGGTCCATCCAGGCCGGAGCAACTGCGCATGTCTGACCTCCCCGAAGCTGTGTAGTCGACACTGGCCGCGGACTTCTATGAGCCCTTGGACACCGGCGGATACCTACTGGTCATCATGGATGAGTACTCTTGTTTCCTCATAGTACGCCAAGTATCATCAACATCAGCAGCCGCCACACTACCAATTCTGAATGACATATTTGCAGCCTGGGGCGCCCCTCTAACGCTCGAAACAGACAATAGAGCCCCTTTCTCAGGAGAAGAATTTCAAATGTTCATGGCATTCCTTGGAATACATCATCGGAAAATAAGGCCCTATGGCCACAAGCCAACGGTATGGTGGAAGGTTTCATGGGCAACATCAAAAAGCAATACAATGAGCCAAGTTGGTGCAGATTTCAAAAAGCCGAGCCCTATGCCAAGTACTTAGAGACTATCGCAACACCCCACACAGCTCCACGAGGCAATGCCCGTCGGAACTGGTATTGGGGGGGAAAAGCAGGACCCATCTGCCTCAGCTGGATGACAAGGCCCTGCCAGAGCACAGCGACATTGCTGCACGTGACCAAGAGGCCAAGCAAAAAAATGAAAAGACAAGCTGACACCTGACGTTGCGCAACAATTTTAGAACTGAAGCCTCGACATCTGTTTCTTGAGCAACAAAGTGCTTATTTTTGTCAACAAAAGGGGGAGATGTCGGAATGACGCGGTGGAGCGGGACACTAGGACCCTGCTCATACCAGATTGCAGGAGACTGGACACCAGACATCGCTTCCAGTCAGGAAAGGGGCAAGGCAGGAACTGGACAGACACAAAGGGTTGGACCCGAGATGGGGAGAAGATGACTGCAAGAGCTCTGAATAAAGTAATCTCTATACTCACAAGCCAGCCTCGCAGTGTCGTCATTTGTGGACCTGGGCTGTGGGACACAACAGTGACCCTCCCAAAACTCTTTGAACCAGGGGACCCCAGAGGATAAGTAATTTGAGGTGATTATGTCTGTACAAAGCCATACCCAATTGAAGAAACTGCTGAGGGTAGCTAGCATTGCACCCCAGCTGCAAGAAAAAAACTAGCTTCCTTTAAGAAGATTTGTAATGAGCTGGCCATATCGGAAGAGCTAATAAAACAAGGCCAACACATCAGTGTACCTCAGCCCCACCACACAATACAAATAGCCCACTTTAGACCCCAGGGAGTTTCATACTAAAGTGTGGATCTCGAAGAAAGTATGGTTCCCAGAGATAAACATGCTAGTAGTGGTAGCTTGATGTCTCAGGTTGCTGGACATGGAAAGCAACTTCCCCCATTGTATCAGAACAGTTTCACAGAAATCACTAGGAAACAAAATGTGCAAACCTCTTGAGCATCCTGGTTTGCCAACAAGTCTAGTAGTAGACAAGCATTCAAGGTACTTTGACATGGAGGTCATCAAAACAGAATCCGAGGTTAGGAAAAAGATCTAGATTCTGATGGGATTTAGTGTTAATTTAGAAATGACACCTGCATGTATCCCTAGGTTCCAAGGGCAAGTCTTCCAAAATTATCAAGAAACCACTGGCATGCAGGACAGGTGAGCCCTTAGGATCCTGAAAAAAGCCTCAACAATAACAGGTAAGCAGGTGATGGATATAGAAGTATCTGTCATGAATTTGTAAGACCCTACATATCTATTCCTCTTTGTCTTGGCCTTTCAGACCTATATTTGAGTCCTTCTGTTGAAGTGGTTGTAGAGGTAGTCACTGAGCATAGTTTGTATACCATTGCCATAGGGATAGTGCTTCACACTCTGCCTGACAGTAACTAATGTGTATGGTAACGCCTGAGGAATCATTCCTAAAGTGTGCTTATATTTTAGGATATGTCCGACTGGAAGGTAGTGGCCATATATTTTGAAGGAAACACTCAAGCTTTGTGATACGACACATTGTGACTTCTAAGAAGGGAAAATATTTGTAATTTATGCGTGTACATTTGTTTAGTGTAGGAGCTGTTAAGATGTGAAAGTTCTCCGTGTAGCTTTACTAGTGTGCACCTCTACCCTGAGTTACCAAACTGCAAGTATTCATGGTATTGTTTAATTTTATTGCCCAGAGCGTGACAATCATGCAAGTGCGCTGTGGTCTTGTGAGGACAAAAATACTGAATACCCAAAGCACAGCTCTGTGGTCGGAGGGGTGTTCCAATCGTGCATTCCTTTTTGCATAGGCCTACTGTCCCTGTACCAATTTATAGATTCTTAGTAGTGATGCCAGCATGCTGTTTTTGAACCTCTAGTATCAGATAGACCTTTTTCCTGTCACTATTAGCGAGCAAGAAGTCTACCGGCTTCGCTCGCTAAAGTTCTGCTGAAGTGCCATGACCAGACAGACCCTTTGATGATATATTGAGTGTATGGTATGTGTGCAAGGATTATCATGGGACTGACATTATTAATCTGTATAGCATGCAAGTGAACGGTTATCAGGTCAGTGAGGGCCACCTTGGATTTTCCCGGTAAAAGCATGACATAAGATGGAGGCTGGGTAACTGTCTCCTAGATGAGCAAAGGGCATTGCTGATAAGCAAGAAGTCTGCCTAGAGGAGGAGCCCAGCGGTGGTGACCTGGAAGAGAGAAAGATCCAGAAGAGCGGACTGGTTTGAGGGACGTCGCAGGAGCCGACCCGAGAGCTGGAGACGGTCTCCCTCCATCCCCACTGTTTGACCGTTGCCTCCTGCTTTGATTATTGCTTGTGGTCACACCCGACTAGGAGGGCTGCCGCTGGTGCTGTGCCGAGTGCTATAGTGTGTCTCCCTACCTCCCTCCAGTAAACTGAGATCAGGCCTGAGTTGCGCAATCAGCAGTTGCAGCTGTCCCAACTGAATGCCTGTGGCATCTGCAGTGCCACCAGCAGCACCCAGAGAGAGGGCAGGGCCACCTGCACAGAGTGCATCCAGCACAAACCTTGAGCTAGAGCAGAGGTCTTCAATCTGTGGGGCGCGATCCCCAGGGGGACCGTGGAGTCCCTGGAAGGGGGTCGCAGATTCCCCAGCTTCACTTGTCTCTGCAAAAAGACAGCCGTCCTGGGTGCGGCTAATTTAGATCGTTATCAGCTGCTTGCCTGAATGAAAGGCGAATGTGCCTTATCAGTTAATCTGCAAGTGTAAAGGATGCTTGGGAGCAGTTCTGGCTCTTTGTGGTGACAAAGATTAGTTTTTTTGAGTGGAAGTGCAAAGAGTTAACAACAGGGCTGGGAAGTTCTTGCTTTTCATTTTAACTGCATTTACACAGCTCTTAGTGCCCCTAAAGAGATGTTGAAGGGACAGTTATGTAAAAACAAAATTGCATTACATACGCTCTGGTATTATTAAAATCTACATTTTGAAAGCGCCATTTTATCGTAAAACAATTTGTGTGTTTTGCAGCGTTCTATCTGTGTGTAATGCAAGTATAAAAAATTGACTTACATATTCATAGTGCTTTCTGTTACAGGCTGTGACTACGTAGCACTAAAAATACAAATCACTATTCTCCACTGCACCAATCAAGATTTAATTCTGTGGTTCTCTGGTTACACACAGACCTCTGAAGTGCATTAACTAATAGAGGTTTCATAATGTACTACAGTGCATTTCCCACTGAGCAATAACTTTTTTTATTTATTTTTCATTTACGCTGCCCATTATTTTATATGTAGATACCTGATGGTGAAAGAACTAAAAAACGTACAGAATATTTTGGGCTTATTTATGAGAGGTTTGCATCGCCAGAGCATCATTTCTTTTATGCTCCGGTGGCGCAAGCGTCTCAACCATACCTATGAGGCACTGCAAAGTCACCCTGCATGGCTTTTCATGGCCTCATAGATATGGAGTAAGACACAGCAGCGCAAGTCATTGCCTTACTCTGCGTCAAGGAGGTGTTCCATGGGCTTTGCGTGGGGTTCCCACGCAACACCCATGGATTTTGATGCTGTCCATATTTACAAAATCACGTAAACCTGGGGCAGCTCCAAAAACAGACGCCTCCCCAGTGGAGGCGTAACGAGGAGAAATGTTTTCATTTCTCCTTGTTTTTTCCTCTTTCCATGTGTACTCCAGTCTGCAGCTCACATAGAAAGAGAAAAACGCCCTTCAGGATTGTTTTGGTGAAGGAAGGAGCCCCTTCCCGTACAAAAGCAATCCTGCCTATGTTGGTGCTAGGCAGCAATTTGTGCACCAACGCAAGGGAAAAGGACTGGAATCCACTGTATTTCATAAATACGGTGCATTCCTGCCCTTTCACATTGGCATAGTGCAGCACCGCTGCCCTACGCCAATTCCTCATAAATGAGGCCCTTTGTATTTAGCTACACCTTTGGCTACACCCCTATGCTCGCTGACCTTTGGTTTGCTAAACACTGTTTAATATCATTTCCCTACCGTAAAAATTATTTGCTGTGGTAATTGGGGGCTGTTAGAAATGGGGGGTTTTAGTTGGCAATGGTTTGCACCTTTGTCCAAGTAGGGACCCTTCCTTCTAGTCAGGGTAAGAGGGATACACTACTGAAATAACCCCTGCTCACTCCCTTGGTAGCTTGGCACGAGCAGTCAGGCTTATTTCAGAGGCAGTGTGTAAAGCATTTGCACATAACCAACAGTAATACAGTGAAAACACTACAAAAGGACACCACAGCAGTTTAGAAAAATATCCAATACTTCATATATTCAAAACAAGACCAAAACAATAAAAATCCAACATACAGTACTTCAAAATATGCACTTTGCAAGAATAACCTTATAAATGTAGTTCCTTGAAGTCGGTAGCTCCATCCGGTGCTACAGCGGTGCTCAGAACAACAGAATCCAACAGTTCCTTCTGACCGCGTCGGTCGGGGTGTCGGCAGACTCGTAAACAGTACCTCTTCGTTGCGGCAGATGACGTTGGTGCGGGCCGGTCGTGGCCACCGTCACGGTTGCGGTGTGAAGCGGAGCTATGCGGCGTGAGGTGCCCTCAAGTCGCGGTGCAGGCAGTTGCTCGGTGATGGTCGTCCATCGGCATCGGTGAAACCAGGGATGCGGTGCGGAGTGAAGGCGGTGCTCGTTGCGGTGCTGAAAGATCACGGTGCAGGTGACAGTGCCGGTTGCGGGGACCTGACGTCAGTCGGTCCAGACTGCGGTGTGGGACGAGACGGTGCGTCGCAAGACTTACGAGCGGTGCCCCCAAGCCACTGTGCGGTCACAGGTGTTGAAGTCAGCAGGCAGTGACAGCGTAGGTGAGAACAGGGCGGCGAAGTGAAGTGAGGCAGTGCGGAGTGCGGTGCCCACAGGTCACGGTGCAAGCAGCAGCTCGGCGGGGGCAGTCATCGCCGGTGAGACCAGGGTTGCGGTGCGAGATGCGGCGGTGCCCTCTGCGGTGCCTTCAGGACATGGAGCCAGCAACAGAGCCAGCGACGGAGTCAGTTGCTTTCCCCCCTCTGTGGCAACTGAAACCACAGTTACTGGGGCGGTACCCAGAGGTCGGTGAAGTCTTTGCGGTCCCTGAGACTTCAGAACAGGAGGCAAGCTCTACTTCAAGCCCTTGGAGATACTCGGCAACAGGTAAAGAAAGTTCAGTCCAGTCCTTTCACTGCCCAAGGCAGAAGCAGCAACTGCAGGCCAACCCAACAAAGCAACAACACAGCAAAGGGGCAATACTCCTCTTGGCAGTTCTTTCAGCTCTTCTTCTTGGCAGGTTCCTTGATTCAAGCGAGTTCTAAAGTTCTGGGGTCTGGGCCCCAATATTTATCTTCAGTTTCTCTTTGTGCTTTTGGGCAGAGTGTGTCTGTGCCCAGCCCAAACCAGTTCCATCCTCTCTGGCCCAACTTTCTGGCAAGAGGTGGAGACAGCATTGTCCAAGGCAGACCTGGCCCATTCAGGTGCAATGAAATCTCCTCCTACTACTCTAAATACAGCCCAGGTCTATTCAGCTCAGCCCTGACTCATCCAGGAAAGGCAGGATACACCTTGACCCCCCCCCCCCTCCAGTAGCTGTCTGATGAGAATGCACATCCCCAGCCCCTGTCACTCCAAAGCCAGACAGTCAATCCAGAAACCCAGCAGAGGCACACAGGATGGCTAAGCAAGAAAATACCTACTTTCTAAAAGTGGTATTTTCAAACACAGAACATAAAAATCATCTTTACTAAAAGATGCATTTTTATATTCTGAGTTCAGGCATACTAAACTCCATTTCACTATCTTGTCCCAATGAGAAGATATGCTTATAAGATGTTATAAGTAAACTCCCATTCTATCCTATGGGACAGATAGCCTTTCCATAGTATATAATGAAACACACTGTAATTCACTACCAGGACATGTCACACACACCAGTACATGTCCTACCTTTAATATACATGGCACCCTGCCCACATGGGTACCTTGCAGAAAGGGAGTAGTCCCAGTCTTACAATTCAAAAAAACGTAATTAAATGCCAGCCGGCATTAATTCAAATTACACAACACAATAAAGCGTTCAATATTATTTAATCATATTGAGCATCAGAATAAATCTGGGAAAGCGTATTATATCAAGTGCCCCACGAAGTGAGGGAAAGAAAGGGGAAATAGTAGGGTGCGCTTTGTGAGGATTGGGGGAGTGAAAGAGAAAGGTAGTGACATCAAATACATTACAATTAGAGCCGGCTTCACTCGGCTATACAATAGTCATGGAGACATGTAAAAGGCCATTGTTTGCAATACACTATCACAGTGAAGCAAGCACTGTTGATCAAACTGGCATAGGGCAGTGATGTAGTCGACGTTTCGTTTCTCTGTCATTTCGGAGCCCTAGAAGCCCATCAACATTTAAATCCTCCATCCAGTAAAGGGTGGACTCTGGTAAATTTATTTTTGTTTTTAACTTTTTAATCTTTCACCACTGCACGGGTTAGTACATTAGACACTAAGAACCTTTCTTGTTAATTTCTCAGGTGCCCCCTGCTTAGTCCTGAGTAAGACCCCGGCGTAAGGACCCAAACAGCCTACTTACCTTTTGGGGTCGAAACGTCGACTACATCACTGCCCTATGCCAGTTTGATCAACAGTGCTTGCTTCACTGTGATAGTGTATTAGAAACAATGGCCTTTTACATGTCTCCATGACTATTGTATAGCCGAGTGAAGCCGGCTCTAATTGTAATGTATTTGATGTCACTACCTTTCTCTTTCACTCCCCCAATCCTCACAAAGCGCACCCTACTATTTCTCCTTTCTTTCCCCCACCTCGTGGGGCACTTGATATAATACTCTGTCCCAGATTTATTCTGATGCTCAATATGATTAAATAATATTGAACGCTTTATTGTGTTGTGTAATTTGAATTAATGCCGGCTGGCATTTAATTACGTTTTTTTGAATTGTAAGACTGGGACTACTCCCTTTCTGTACTGTATTCTACCCAGGTCCCAGGACCTGTCTGGGTTTACCCTTGTTTGTAACCACATGGGTACCTTGGGCCTACCTTAGGGGTGACTTACATGTAAGAAAAGGGAATATTAGGGCCTGGCAAGTGGGCGCACTTGCCAGGTCGACATGACAGTTACAAACTACGCTTAGACACTGCAGTGGCAGTTCTGATAACCCTTTTCAGGGCTGCTTGGGTGAGTGGCACAATCAGTACTGCAGGTCCACCAGCAGCATTTGATTGACAGGCCCTGGCACCCACAGTGCACTTTACTATGGATTTACTAGTAAGCCAAACATGCCAATCATGGAAACACCAATCCATAATACAATTTACAATAGGAGCACTTGCACTTTAACACTGAACTGCAGTGAGAAAGTGCGCAGAAACACTAAACCAGCAAAAACAGAGTCAAAACTAGGAGGTCAGAAAGCAAAAAGACAGGGGAAACATGCCAAAAGATGCCAGGTCTAACAGGGGCATTTATGGTTTTCGATAGTTGTCGATGATGAGGTGTACCAGTTTCTAGAAAACTTTGTCAGAAGGGGGTCCTTACCCCTAAAAAGGTTTGGCAAGGGGGTCTCGGCATCAAAATGTTTGAAGAACTTTGAGCTAGAGGCTTGTTGCACTGGAGAAAGCAAATGTTAAGTGAAGACTGCTACCAGAGGCAAGTGGGGCCATTAACGGAGATTGTGAGCCTAATTTCTAACCTCTAAGAACCCGGACACAATTAAGAGAGTGGCCTGCAGGTCATAGGCACAGAAACCGGGCTGCACTTTCCACTGTGAGCTTGCACCTGTCATTTGCCTTCATAGCTCGATATTGCCTTACCTTTGGTACCTTGCCAGCACGGCGTTCCCTTGTAAATATTATGTAGCTGGAGCAATAAAATACTTTTTCTTTTTCCATAAGCTAAAGCACTGGACTGGGCAGTCATTATTCGGTTCTAGGGCGTGATTGCTCGGTTCTGAGTATTGTGGAAGAAAGATAACACTCACTCTGAGAAGCCAACTGAGGTCTAATATATCTTTAATGCAAAATCAAGCAAGCAGCAAAAATATTTTAAGTGTTAATTTGCAATTTCAATGGACCAGTGTTTAGACATCTAGCATACAATGCTAGATTCACTTTATTTTCAGCGCTTTTTTTATACATATTCAATAATGCAACAAAGCAGAGGACATAATATGTGATACGCAATGAAATTCAACACACCTGCTAATAAGCAGGTGCTTAGCCCTTCTCACAGGAAGAATGCGAGGAGACCTTGAAATATATGTATCAGGGGTCGTCAACCTTTTCTATAACAAAAGCTACTTCTGATCAGTGAAAACCGTCCTGAGCTACTAATGGCTTTGACTAATGCTGCAGTAGTGACCACATCAAATACAATCACTATAGTGACCGCACCTTAGAGAATTATTAGTAGTGACCACCCAGATGTATGTCACAATATCAAGTGACAAAATATTGCGTCATGCCAAAATATCAAATCCAGAATATGAATAATACAATACCGTGAAAGTATACATGAATACGTAAGTACAGATTTACTATTTTTAACCCCACATCTAAATACCTTGAAGGTACACATATCTTCAAGATAAATAGATGTGGAGTTAAGAATGTACATACAATTAAACTCTTCGGTAAATACTTACCTTCATGATATTGTGATAGCCAATATTCTGGATACAGTATTTTTTCTGGATGATATTTAAAGCTCGATATTGTAGAAGAACCCCAAACTCCCAATGCATAAGAAGCAGTGAAGAGTTACTAACAGCAATGTCAGGAAAGCTTTCTCAATATATAATGCTTCCACATGACTAATGAAATAACAGCACTAAAGAAAATGCGCACTGGTATAATAAAATACTAATAGCTATAAACATTCCCAGCTCGGTTTGAACTATTATTCAAAGGGCAACTTTAATTATATTTTGTATTTTTAATACTTTTGTTTTCAAACATTAGCATATTATTATTCCAAAATGTGTTTTCTACCAAATATGCACATTCCATGTTGAGTAAATTCACGCAAAGAATATCTTGCTTTTTGTAACAAAAAAACTCACTATTTGAGGGTACAGACATATGTAATGCTCCCATCCTTAAAATGGCTAGACCCTCTGAATTACTTACCATGCTGGGCTGTACTACAGGGAGCTACTTCCACGGTACTGGTGAGCTACCAATAACTCCTGAGCTACCGATTGCCATTGAAGACCCCTGAGATGTACTCTGTGGTATGCTAGAAAGCAAACTTTATTACATGTCTATGCCTGCTTCAAAATGGGACTACACTTACTCGAGCAGTCAAGCTAATACGCAGTGTACAACACTGAAATTCAAAATGGCAGTACATTTAAATTGCCTTTTGATGTACAATAATGGAAGGGCTTTGGTTGTATTTTAAGCAGGTATAAAAACGATTTCACACTCTCTTTCACCAGACTACTTCCATAAGAAGTCTAGGACTGCTTGCGCTACGACCCTGAGAGGCAAATACTGAAAGGGTTTACTTGGTGCTCAGTTTTCGGAACCAGAGTATATATTAAAAAAAAAGACATTGGTAGCAAAAAGCTTCAACAACCTCGTTGTGACACAAAATGGTTGTGATAGGGGCACTCACCCAGACACTGTGTAGCTGAACACCAGCTAGTCTTGGTTATTTTATTTAAATGGAGCGTGCTTTGAGGATACATTAGTGCATGTGAGCGATTTGCATGAGACCACTTGCATATTTATGGTGTAACTAAAGCACATTAGAGTAGGCAAATTCCTTGACCTTGCAGGTATTGTCAATTTGAAGCATATGCCGAGCACTGGTGTTCAGTACTGATTCGTATGCACAGAAAGAGTGTGCCTGGAAGGTACAGCACCCACTTGCAATAAATGAATTATTTAATTGCACTCACGTAATAGTTGTTACTGTTCCCTATTTCATTGACTAAGGAAATTTGAAAAGCTGTATATCACTGTCAGGTTTGCGACGTGTGTGTCATAGGCACTGATGCCACAGAGCTGTATTACATGTTATCAGCCCCCTTCCTCACAGTTTTGACCAGTGATTCTTAACCTATAGTCCTGGGACCCCCTGGGGGTCCGTGACACCTACTCAGGTCGTCCGCAACTGCTTAGAAAATTAAGTAATATTAACAGATTAATAAAGTGTATATAAATAAAGAAGCAAAATGTAACATTTAAAATTTTTAAAGGTTCTGTAAATGTGAAGGAATTTAAAATTGAAGGCTAAAAATTAAGTTGGTATCCTCAGATTGATTTGTGGAAGCAGTTCAAGTGCATAAATCAAAATGTAGTATGGACGGTAGAATTTAGGATGAATTTAGAAAAAACTCCAACCTTCCTACTTAAAATGAAAAATTCAGATTTTTGTTAACATTTGTTTGTGAATCAAATAAAATATTTAATCATTTGTGTATTTGTTTGTTGAAAGCTTGTTTCCCTATTTTTGAGCATTGTTTTGCAGTTCAAATCATCGAAATTGCTTAGGCTGGGGTCCCCGTATTCCTTTAATGACTCAGTGGGGGTCCCCGTAATCCAGTAACGATTAAGTGAGGGTCCACAAAAGTCAAAAGGTTAAGAACCACTGGTCTAGATTTCAGTGTGCTGGTGATTTTTGAGCTGCCCTAAGGAGGTAGATCTGGGAATAAATACCAGGATATAGAAAATGAAATGGCCCCACCACTGCCTCTTCTTTTTATATCTGCTGAAGCAACGAGGCACAATCAGCCTTTTACCTTGCACTGCTGGCAAAGACTGTGCCTATTCTGAGTGAAAACGCATACACTGCTGCTCCATGTGGAGGAAGAAGGTGAACTGGGTGTGCTGGAGTGTGTGTTTCATTGCAGCTGCCTCTGCTGTACCTATTCTGTGTAGGCGAAGCCCACATTGCTGCTCTATATGGTAGATTGGGTTGGCTGTGTGCTTAACAGTGCTACCGCAACCCTGCATCTGTCCTGTGTATGCGAAGGAAGCCAGCGCCACCGATGCCAAAGGCCAGCTTTTAGTATGGGAGAATTGGGCACAGGCCTAGGGCTCTGGTCGTCAGAGGGTGCACAGTGCTGTGTGAATTAAGGTCAAGCACACAGCAGTGCCCCTCTTGCCTGGCTCCAGTGATTAAGTTAAAAAAGGTTTGAACCCCTTATTTATATGACGTAGGCGATGTCTTTAACACCCCATCAGCCGCCTTCCTTGCCCTCATTCTCACCCCTGATGACACACACCAACAAACCTCTCACCAGAGTGACAGAGCTAAGTGGGGGGTGATTATCAGCGGCGTCTCCTCCGCTAAGGCATAGGAGCGTCACCCCACTGCTTCTGAGCAGTGTAAAAAAGGAAAAATAAATACAACATTATCATTTTATTTTTAGTATGGGATACAGGGCCAGGTGTGGGCGGGTGGGGCAGGGGTCACAGGGAGGAGTGGTTAGTGCACCATAATTGCGCATGACAGTTTTGCCAGCTGTCTTGGGCCAGCCAAAGAGACATGCGCACTTAGCCGAACAGGCCACTCAGACCAACACGATGTTGCTGTCATGCTGGTGACAGCAGCATCTTGATTGGCTTAGGAGAATCTGGGAGCCTGTGTGCTTTCGTGCTGTCAGGAAGAGAAGAGGACGGAGGAGAGGCAGCGGCCGTTCACAGGTAAATGATCTTTTTTTTCTTTCAAACCCGCTCCACCACCCCCATTCCGTAGTTAGGGAAGGTCCGTAGATGTTTGTGTTCAAAAGCCAGCCACTGCTCAGACAGGGACTTACTGGTGACCGCAAAAGGGGTTCACTGCTACCTTAATTTTATTCACTAGCAACTGCAAGGGTGCCAAATTTATTTCTGCCCATGGCGAAATCTCAGCAAAGGCCAGCTCTGCCGATGCGACACCTATTCTGTTTCACTCAAGCTTGAAAAGGCATTTTCATTATGCAAAATCCATAACGATTGGCATCATCAGCGCTCGTCGTATTTCCTTTTGGCATCAGCCCAAATCTGCGATTGTCCAATGTTAATTACATGGTCCTGGTGAGCGCTGACAATGTATTTCCGGTTCCAGTTCAGATTGACGGTCGGTTTCCTGAGGCACTGGAGGATGCTGTTCTGGGGAATTTCCAGAGAAACTTAAAACTGCTGATTCATTGCAGGCGGCCTCAGAGGCGCATGCAGCCAAGGCAGGGTTTAGTGGGAGGTTGGAGCGTTCTTGGCTGGAGGGAAATGTTACTGTAATGTACTGATTTATTTTTAGCACAGACAAGAATGTGTTGTTGAGTACCGAAGCCTAATACTTTTAAAATGACTTGACTTTCCAGAGTTGTTTTTTTGGGTTCTGGGGCTATTTTTAGAATTTGAAAAATGTGTTGTTTTGTTACAAAATGTGACCATTGGGCTTTGGAATATTATTTTACTCAAAATATAAAATGCTCATATTGGTTTTTCACCTCCCATCATTCACGTTTTTTATCCACTTCAAGTAAGTCAGGCTTTTAAGTGTATGGTAGGGAAGCTCTTTAAGAGCGACCTGCACCGTCTGCATCACAGTTAAAGGAAGAGTGCAGGTTCAAAGGCTCTCCACTCATATATCACATCCATGTAGGGAAGTGTCATCGACATTCTGGCACAAGTGCCCCATTGTGGCCCCGAGTGACTAGCAAGGGTGCAATACATACAATATGGTCTTCAACATTCCCTCTATGATCGGTTACCACAGTTTGCAAATTGTGCTTAATGCTCTTTGCATATGATGTCCGGATTTTGAAAACCAAAAATCACAAAAACTACAAAAATTGCAAAACTAGAATTTCCATTGATGTGCCCTGGGGCACGGGTTAACCCTAATTCACAGCGCTCACCAACACTGAAAGCACAGATAATGAGGCTCCAAAGCGAATTAAATGCAACTTGTACGCACAGTATCATCTGTGGCAACGAAATTGTTTTCTTTTTGGGACTGCACACTAGTTCTGCACCAGAGCAGAGGAAAACTCCTTGCCTCACTGTGTTCAGATGATGACCATTTCTGGAGAAACGTGCCTGAAATTTGCCAGGACAGATGGTAGAAAACCGAGACTCCGCAAATCCAGGATGCCTGGTTGTCCTGTTTTGGCGTTTCTTACTACTACTTTCAGGAAAGTTATAGGCTCCCTTTCTGCACGGCTGTGGGATTTCCCATGACTCGGGCCATAGTTGTCTGGTGTCATTGTGTTTAGTCACTTAAGATTGGTCTGTTCAGCGTGGTGTCAATTGACGGGTTGTAGTAGGTCAATGGGATGAATGTGATGTGTCTGATCCTGCAATTGATCTCTGTAGTGTGTCTTGTGTATGGGTGTCAGTTGCCTGGCCTGAAGTGCCTGTGGTCTTTGGTGGCATCTTTTTTCAGCGACATAGTTTTGGTGTTGTGTTGCTTGCGTGCAAGTGTGCTATAGTTTAGCATGTTCTTGTCTATTAGTTCAGTGCGGCGCGAAGTGGAGACTTGTGGGACCAGTAACACTTAGCCATCCTCTTAGCACAATGAGCCCCTGAGTGTTGGGAGAGGTGTTTAGCACGTTTTTTTTCACATGGTAAGTTTAGATATCTATCTGTACAGGTCCTGCCAAGAAGATCAGTTAACTAGTTGGTGCTTTTGGTTTCCCTATGATAGCCACTATATGGTGTGTCAAGTGCTGTTTGGATGTATGTAATAGGATCTCTCTAATGATTTCTGTCGGTTTTTTGTGTATGGCATGTCATGGTGGCAAGTGATGCTTGGAGACCTGTGATAACTACCCATGAGGTATCTGAGCTTTGTCGGATAAATGTGGTATTTTCAGGTTTAAATAATGTGATACACAAACAGCCAGGAACAACGGGCGCAAAACAGCTCGTACAGTAATACTAATATCACTCCTAGAATGGAAAATTCCAACAGTAACAATAACAGTTCTCAAAAACTGTATTTTAGAGTAATGAATCTACTGTGAAGACAATAAAATATGACAGCTCAGCAATCCATTGCGGACTGATATCAGAAGAAGAAACAAGAGAGTTAAGCACATACTCAGCACATAAAATCTTCATTAGGAGCCTGCTCCTCATTTCCACTGTCACCGATCTCTTCCCGATGGAGGCATCACCCAAGGATATGGTTCTGAATTAACCACCCTGACTCCCAAAAAAACCCATTCACCAATATATCACTCTAAAGCACCCATGTCAGCCATCCATGCACCTCTGACATTGGCCAGGAAGAACTTTACCACCTAAACTTGTGAGAAGCAGTAACCTGCTTTGCCCTTCCCTGAGCTTTAACTGGAAACTCTGGGATGCCATGATGTGGCAGTTTCTCAAATCCTTAGGCTGATAGTCTTTTAGATCACCAGTATTGTCTTTTTCCTTACCAGAGGCCCAGGACTGAAGTCTGGAAACAGAAGCTGTTTATTTTCTTCACCTTTTGCTGTTTAATCATGCATTGTAGCAATGTTTCATATCTCAGGTGCTCTCAAATTAACTATCATAGCCCCGCCGCAAGATTTACCAGAGCCTGTGCCCCTCGTAGAGATTCTGTAAATGTGGTAAACCAACGGGAGCCACTTTTCAGTTTGTAAACTGACTGTGGAGACTGCAACACTTTTTCCACAGATTGCTTTAAATCACCCACAAAAATTGTAAATGGAACCTCCCAGACTGTAATTTGAGAATCCCACCTAATATTTTCTTTTACTTCCAACATCCTCTAGATTGCTTTTTTTTGTGTTTTCTAGTAGATCTGTTAGTCCCTCCAGGTTCCCGTAGTGCCTTATCCAATCCTGTGATTTTGCTAGAGAAAGTGTATAATGTTGCTAGAAGCCTGTGACCGCCTGCTCATTGTTGCTAGTTTGCACATAATTGTTGGAAATGACCTATTTGCGGGATTACATCAAACTTTTTGCCTTCTTCCTCCTCTGTTTATGCAGCTTTAGGACTCTGTGCACTTTTTCACTGCTGACCAGTGCTAAAGTGCATGTTCTCTGTGTCTAAAATGTAATGGAATTTAGTTTATCCATGATTGGCATTTTTGATTTACTGATAGGTCCCTAGTACAGCACACTATATGTGCCCAGAGACTGTAAATCAAATGGTATTAGTGTTCCTGCAGCACTGATTGTGCCACCCACATGAGTAGCCTTTCAAACATGTCTTAGAGCTACCACTGCAGAGCCTGTGTGTGCAGTTTTAAACTACCATTTAGACCTGGCAAGTTCACCTAATTGCCAGGCCCAAACCTTCCCTTTTATTACATATAAGTCACCCCTATGGCAGGCCCCATCGCTAGGATGCAATGTATTTAAAAGGTAGGACATGCGCTTTTGAGTTTTACATGTCCTGCTAGTGAAAAACTGCTAAATTCGTTTTTCCCTACAGCAAGGCCTATCTCTCCCACAGGTTAGCATTGGAGCTGCCTTGTAACACTTTACAAATGTAGCTTCCAATTTGGAAATATAGGAAAACTAAATTTGGTGTCTCTGGACTCACAATTTAAAAACACAACTTTAGTGAAGTTGGTTTTTAAGTTGCAGGTCTGAAAATGGCACTTTTGGAAAGTTGTCCTTTTCTTACTTTAACCATTGTGTGCTTCTGCCTGTCTCTGTAATACACGCCTGGGTTGGGTGACCGCTGGGCCTTGCGCATTCCCTCTAGACAGTCACACAACCCGGGGGAGCTGAGGTATGTCCTGCATATCCTGATGGCCCATCACCAGGCTGATGGGTCTTCCTGTGCTAGAGTGAGAAGGAGGAGCTAACTGCACCTGAATACGGCTGTACCTGTCCTCACACAAAGAGTTGCATTCTCCCCTGTAGAGTGTTTGGAGCCATGGCAGGGTATTGTGTACTACAAAGACCTTTCTATGAAGTCTCCCTACTTCAAATGCGGAAATGGGTATAAGTACTGGACCTCTGACACCATATACTCAGAACACTTCTGGAACTGAGGGCATTCTACCAGGAAGAATAGCAGTTGTGCTGCCAGAAGGAACTGCCACTTTGCTTTGCTGTGTTGGTCTGCTGCCTGCTGCTTCTTGCCTGGGAGTGAGAGGACTGGACTTTACTCTCTACATCCTGCATCGCTGAAGGTTCTTCATGGGCGTGTTGGGCATGCCTCCTGTTTCTGAAGTCTCAGGGATATCAAAGACTTCACCTGCATCTTGCTACCAGCACCTGGGATCCTCTGCTGTGAGTCCTGCTCTGCCAAGTGGTGCCAAATCCAGTCCTACGATCTTGGAATTGTTTGGTGCTGCAACCCAAGAAACCAACACATTGACACTGAAGCATAGATCGGAATCGGCACACTTCCCTGCGATCCTGATGCATCGCCACTGCCTGCACTGGAGCCGCAGACACCGCTCGCCAACTGCGACGCAACAACCATGACTTACAACGCAGACCCGAATTTGGCGACCCAACGCCTCTGTATCACCGCTGCTGCCTGGGCCCCAGACACTGCATCGCCGCACCGTGCCTGGACCCCGACGCAAACCAGCAGTTCGACATCGCCACACCGGCCCGGTGCACATCCCCGATCTGCGACGCATCCAAGGAACTGTCAGAGGGTCTGCGCGACTCCTGTATCCGTCACGGGCTCCATCATGGTCGGACTGAACTTTTGGATTTGCCCTGGTCAACCGCGACCAGATAACTCCAGTTGGAGCTATTGATTTCTAAGTACTGCATTTTGATTTAATCTTGCAAAATTCATAACTTGACTTGTGTATGTTGTATTTTTATCTTTTTAGTCTTGTCTTACTCAGACAAATATTGGCTATTTTTCTAAACCGGTGCGGAGTACATTGGGAGTGTTTTCACTGTGTTAATGTGTGTGTGTTCACAAATACTTTACACATTGCCTCTTTATTTACCCTGACTGCTCTGTGCCTAGCTACCAGAGGGTGAGCACATGTAAACTTTTAGTGTGTACTACACTTAACCTGACTAGGATTGTGGTTCCTGCTTGGGCAGGGTGCATACCTCTGCCAACCAGAAACCCAATAGCTAACAAGATTTGCATACCTGATGTAAATGAACTCCAGCAGTCCGTTCTTGCCAGGTGTACTGTGTCTATTAGGGGAGACTATTCCTGTTCACTCCTTTGGCATTTCCACTGTCAGAACCTCTTCTCCATTGTTCTTCAAAATCTTTCCAGACATCATTTCTAGGGCGAGAAAAGCAAAACGTTACACAGAAACACTAACCTGGCACTTCACTGTCCGAAACAATCACTGTCTGCATCATCATGCAGACCATCGGCCCATCGGCCTGTGTGGGATTGGAATATTTGTTTCCAAACAGTGGCAGGGTTGTATTTCCTTCTGTCTCAGGAGAGAAAGCACCAGCCAGCTCCACTGTGGCAGCAGTTCCCTCGAACAAGTGAAGGGTTGACGAGCAGCATGTTCCTTGACTAAACTCCAGTGTGCTGCAGGCCCTTTGCACAGTTGTTCGCTGTATCTCCATTTTGCTGTCCCAGGGGGGCCCTGGCACCCCCAAGCACTCTATGCTCTGAGCTTGATAAGCACCAGCATTGCCACCATTATTCTGGGGGGGTGGCTGGTGGAGGGGTGCGCGGTCTCACTTGTCTCTAGTGGCTGTCCTGGTGAGATCCAGAGGGGTACCCTCTGTCCCTCCACTTGGAGAGAATGTAAGACTATCCAGAGCCGCATTTTAGCCTTATCCCTGGTTCCCATACCTTAATGACAGAGGGGGATTTCCCCTCTATTTTATGCACTAATTAATGCTGCTACACCAGGCTCCAGCAAATCTTGGACATAGCAATGGTTAGGGCGCTCTTTGTAATACTCTCTCCGCATACGCTACCCTTGCTGTGACAGTATTGGGTGGTATTGACTCTTGGAGGCCCTCATTCAAATAGTCATCATTCAGTAAGATTGCCAACACATATCTTATACTTTCTGCCAAGTTAATTGATTGCCAAACCCTCCCTTAGACTGAAAAAGATGAAGAAAGGTTTGGTAGGTGGATGTATGAAGTTGAAGAGTTTTTTTTTAAGTGACAAGTATGGACGCAGACCAAAAAGGATTTTTTAAGATTGCATGCAATACATGTTAATAGGAGTCACTGTCAAATTAAAGCTGACCTGTGAGGGATCAGGTCATATTTTCTTGACATAGAATTAACAGAACTTCCCTGAGCATATTCTAACTTCACATCCTCTGAAGAGGATGAAGTAAACCAATAGCAAGAATACTGTTGAAGTCACAATTTGAGGAGTGGGGTAGGGGCAAGGAAGATTTGTAGATCTTGTAAATATAATAATTATAAACATGTATTAATACTGCAGAACGAATCTGTGTTTGGTGGATGACAATGGCTGTAAATAAAATGGTAATGATAATCTGAAGAAGATGGAGTGTTAGCCTTCCCCAGTGGCTTGACATATTTCACTGAAAGTCCTGTTAACATTTTTACTGCGAATGTGGTGTAGACATGACCAGGCCTGGCATCTGCTGCTATCTGGGGGTGTCCGTAGGTTTTCAGACTTACAAAAATAGTGTACTTAACATTTGAAGTCAAATCTCAAGTTCGCGGTATATAAAACTTCTTTAAAAAATAAAATCTCTATTTGTAGGTATCTTCTACATAAACGCTTTTAGCAGTATGTTGTCAAAAGACCTCTTGTGGACCATACCAAAAATTTACAGCGGGCTTAGAGCCAGTTCTCCCTCTCCCTTGCTTGCTTCCTATTCAGAGGCTTTCTTTCTTCTTGTGTTTGTCTCACCCCTGGAGCATGGCTTCTTTACCATCGTTTTGATTGGATGACTTGTAATCTTCCACTGTTTGCATTTAAGGAAGCACATTTTTCTTTTTCTTTCAGCACTCTATCAATCTGTATTTGTAAAGCGCGGCTAATCACCTGTGAGGGAATCCAGGCACTGAGAGTATTGCTGCAGAGAGCTCAGCTGAACATCCAGGTCTTGAGTCCTTTTCTGAATCCCAGCAGAGATGATGAGCTCCGTAGGTAGAGAGGGAGGTTGTTCCAGGATTTCGCAGCGAGGAAGGAGAAGCGTCCTCCACTGTTGCTGCGGTGGATGCGGGGTGTGTGGGCGAGGTAAAGGGAGGCGGAGCACAGGTGTCTGGAGGGAAGGTGGAAGTTTAGTCGGTGGTTGATGTAAGCTGGTCCCTGGTTGTGGAAGACTTTGAAGGTGTGGATCAGCATCTTGAGGTGGAGTGGGTGATGTGGGTCAGTTTAGGGAGGTCTAGGATGAGCCTGGCAGCTGACTTCTGTATTGTTTGCAGTCTCTTGATGAGGAGTGAGGTGATTCCTATGTAGAGTGTGATGCCGTTGTCCAGTCGGCTGGTGATCAGGGCTTTGTGTGATGGTGCGTCTGGTGTCTGTGGGGAGACACTTGAAAATCTTGTGAAGCATTCAAAGGGTGAAGAAGCAAGCGGAAGAGACTGCTTTGATCTGTCTTTTCATGGTGAGCTCACTGGCTAGGATAATGCCAAGGTTGCGGGCATGGTCGGTCGGAGTTGGTGATGGTCCTAGTTCAGGGGGCAACCGGATGTCGTTCCATGGGGAGGTCAGTACTTCCATTTTGTCGGTGTTAAGTTGTAGGCAGTTGTCTCTCATCCAGTCGGCAATGTTCGTCATGCATCTGCGGAAGTTGGTCAGTGTGGCTGAGGGGTATTCTGATAGTGAGAGGATGAGCTGGGTATTGTCGGCGTAGGATATGATGTTCTGTCCAAGCGACCTGACGACGTTAGCTATGTAGGTGTTGAACAGGGTATAGCTGAGGTACGAAGCTTGCGGGCCTCTGCAGATGGTGTCTCCTTGGATTCCAATGTTGTGAATCATTTTGCTCAAGGTGTGGTGTGATACAGTTTCGAATGAGGCTGAATGGTCGAGGAGGATGAATGCAGCCATTATTCCTTGGTCGAGGAGGGATCTGATGTCGTCTGTGGCTGCAATCACGGCTGTTTCTGTGCTGTGGTTGGTTTGGAATTCAGATTGGGAAATGTGCAGAAGATTTTGTTCTCCAGGTGTTCTTTGAGTTAGCGGTTGATGACCTTCTCAAGGACCATGGCGGGAAAGGGGAGCGAAGAGATGGGGCAGTAGTTATTGTGTTCGTTAGGGTCAGCAGAAGGTTTCTTGAGTAGGGGCTTGACTTCTGTGTTCTTCCATTCTTCAGGGAATGTGGCCGGTGTGATGGATGTGTTGAGGATGGTGGTGAGCTCGCTGCTGATCGTCTTGCTCCCGAGGGTGAACATGTGGTGGGGGCATGGCTGCTCCAGAGTGGATGGAAGTCATGATGGCTGTGGTGTCTTGCATGGTGAGCTGGTCCTAGGTGGTGAGCAGGTGGTGGTGTTCCTCCTTCGTGGGTGAGGAGGTCGGTGGGTTGGGGTTTGTAATTTCTGTAGATGGCTGAGATCTTTTTGTGGAAGAAGTCCGCCAGGGAGTCGCAGAGTTTCTGAGAAGGGGTGATAGCATTTTCAGTGGCTATAGGGCTGGAGAACTCTCTGACGCTGTTGAAGAGTTCCTTGCTGTGGTTGGAGCTTCCTTCGATGCAGACAGACAGGGCGCTTCTTTTAGTCTTTTTCAGGAGTTGGTCGTATTGGGTAAGAGCGTTTTTGAATGTTGTTAAGTCAGAGGTCTCCATGCTGGTGCACCAGTTTATTTCAAGCCGTATGCAGATGCACTTCATGGTTCTTACTTCTGCCGTGTATCAACTGGCTTGTTTGAAGGACCTTTTGATCTTGGTGGGTTTGCTGGGGGCGACTCTGCGCAGTCTGTGATCCAGGTGGAGACGTTCTTGACTGCCTGTTCCAGGTTGGTTGAGGTGTTGAGGGCATTGGCTCATTGGCTCTCTGCGATCTTGTTCCAGCTGCAGTGTGATGTGCAGGGTGGCTTGGGGGCGGTGCCAGGGGGTCCCGAGATGGTGAAGTGGACTGTGGCATAGTCGGCCTAGGTGAGCTTGGTGACATGACTGTACTTGATTCTGTGTGAAGATCAGGTCGAGTGTGTGTCCTGCGATGTGGGTGGGGTTAGTGAACAGTTGGGTGAGGCCCATGTTGCTCATTGTTTCGAGGAGGTTGGCGGTGTTGGCATCGTTGGGGTCGCGGAGGAAGATGTAGTTTTCAGACTCGATGGTGAACTGAGCGATGAAATCGGGAAAGGCATTGCAGAAGCTGTGGCGAAGTCTTGGAGGTCTGTAAGCGAGGGTTCCTCGGATGTGGTTTTGCTGTCAGTTCGGATCTGGAAGTTGAGGTGTTCCATGATCGGGGTGACGTAGTCTGTGGTGGTGGTGCAGCGGATGGTTTCCTTGTGGATGATGGTGATTCCACTTCTGTGCTTGTTGATGCCATCTTGTTATGCAGTCTTGTAGCCTTCGGGAGTGACAAAGGCGATGTATGGCATGGAAGCGGGGTTGAGCCAGGTTTCAGTGAGGAAGATGACTTGGGGGGGGTGAGGAAGGTGATGGTGTCCCAAATCGCAGTGGCGTGCTTGCAGAGAGATCGTGCGTTGAGCAGGAGACAGTGGAGATGGTCTGAGGTGGTCAATGTAGGTGTGATGGTGGTTGCCCTGCGTGTTGGGGCTTCGGTGTTCCCGGAGAAGAGGCAATGGCGGTAGGAGAAAGGTCGTACCGTGGATGGGGGAAGAGGTGCGGCTGCAGTTATTATTGCGGAGTCCTGGGTCCAGGACTTGAGAGCTCGGCGGCTGTGTATCTTGGTGGCGGTAGGGCCAGGGCGAAGAAAACAAAAACAGAACAGCAAGTGACAATACAAAACAATCCAATACAATTTACAATAGAAACAGAGACTTACATGCAAATGTGGACTATGGCAGTTAAGTTAGACAATGAGTGATCGGCAGCAGCGGGGAGCATTGCGCTGACCAGGAGGTCAAGGAGCTGCTCACAGGAGCCACGCTGCGGCCTCCCTAAAGAGTCCTGAGAAGTGGGATGAGCTAGCAGGAGGTGGGAGGGCACGGAGCGGGAAGAAAACCGCCGGAACAGTAAAGAAAACTAAAACAGAACAGCAAGTGACAATCCAATACAATTACAATAAGAGCAGAGATTTACATGCAAATGTGGACTATGGCAGCAAAGACAATGAGTGATCGGCAGGGGAGTGGTGCGCTGGCCGGGAGGTCAAGGAGCTCTATGAGAGTGCATGTGTTTTATTGCACGCCCCCTCGTTTGCTGCTTCCCCCCTCAAATACCACACCTGTGTACACTGTTTTGCTTCTTCCTTCTCCAACCCCAGCTAGTCCATTGCTTTCCCAACCCCTCTGTAGCTTTTTTTAAACAATTCTCCCCCTGCCTCTAGCACTTGCATTTCTCCACCACCTCCCACCCACTCCTTGTTGCTTCCTCCACCCGCTTTATCTTTTCCCAGAAGCACTACTATTTGTTCTCCCTTGCCCTCCCGTTACATCCTTTTTAAAAAAAAAATCTATTTGTTTTTTAAAGTTCCTGGCAGCTTATTTTCTGCCAGCTTGCTCCTTTTCCAAAAGCTCTTTTGCCCTCTTGAAATTATTTTTTCATTGATTTACTGATCCAAGATTCTTGTAAAGGTAAATGAAAAAAAAAAATGGCAGCTGCATCATGCCATATGCTCGCACATGCGGTTGACACATCCTCGCATATATCATCATGATGGGCTGCCACTGTGTCATTATGTGTATGCGCACATTCGTCTGACGCATATGCAAGTACAAGTCATTGCTCTTATCTTTCTTCTGCCGATTTTGCTTCTTTGGCATATGCATGTCCTTGTTAATGATGAATAGCATTGTTAAAAACATTGGCAATAGGTCGAATAGGTGAGACCTACTGGCTTTCCTAATAGCAGGAGCCAGGACCAAAATTCATTTAGCCCTCTCCACAATTTGAGTAATAGCTAATCCACTCTCTCAATATGTCTGGCTCACACCCTCAAATTGAGAACTTCTTTCTGCAAAATAAGGGCACTCTAACATTTACAGTTGATGAGGAAGGAGTTGTGGGTGCTTCTTAAACTGCCTGAACACCTCCCACTATGATGCAGCTGTAAGTAAACGCGGCTCAACCTAAGAGCACCACACACATTATCAGAGGCCAATATCACCTGGTCTCATTTTAGGAGGTCAGTGAAGGAGAGGCAGCCTGACATCCAGAGGTGCAATGGTGCACAATAAAATGGTCAATAGCCAAACCAGGCCAAGATGGACATATTTGCCAAGGTTAATCACATCTATCTCCTCTGGCAAAAATCCAACAAGTCCAGCCGGAGGAGACGGAGAAGATCGAAAATGATATCCTAACCCAGTAGTTCTTAGACTTTGACTGCTGTGGACTACTACGTAATCATTATTAGGACCCCCACTGAATTATTATTGGAATCTGGGTGCCCCCAATGAGGCATTACTGGAAGCCAGAGACACCGGCCTAAGCATTTTCGATGATTTGAAGCACAAAACAATACACAACAAATACAGAAACAGGCATTCATCAAACAAACACACAAATGATGAAACAGTGTATTTAATTCACAAATACATATAAAACTATCAAAATGTTAATTTTACAAAAAATGTTGGCGCTTTTCTAAATTCAATTGAGGCCCCTCCTCGTCCATACTATACTTTTCATTTAAATAGGAAGGTTGGAGCTTTTCTAAATTCAATTGAGGCCGCCCATCGTCCATACTACATTCTGTTTGATGCACTTGAACTGCTTCCACAAATCAACCTGAGGATACCAACTTCATTTTTAGACTTCAATTTTAAATTCCTTCACATTTACAGAACCTTATAAAATTTTACACTATACATTTTGCTTCTTTATTTATATGTGGTCTTTATTAATCTGTTACTATCATTTAATTTTCTAAACGTTAATGGCCCCCCTGATTATGCTTCATAGAGCCCCAGGGGTTCCTGGCCAACAGTCTAAAAACCACTGTCCAGGCCCATAAATGACCCGTATATCCCTTGAAGTGAAGATCAAAGGCATGAACAGGGATGTATTATTTCTAAACCAGAAAGCTGATGAACGCTGTTGACTGGGTGAAGGACGTAGAGGGACGAATCTCTGAAGTTGAGGACACTATACACAAGCACTGAACTCTACTAACGAAGTTGGCCTGGACTTGCAGGATCCTGGCAGACAGTCAGTGATGTTGAAGGGAGAGCCGAAGATGAAATGTGAGAGAGGTTGGAATTATTAGCGGGCTGAGGGGCAGAAGCTTTTCCTTGAAGCGTGTGTAAAGGTGTTTGTGAAGCCAGAGGAACTTTTGTTTGTTTGTTGCTGTGACAGTTTTGTTCAAGAAGCCCTTTCCTCTCCAAACCTAGTGTACATCACCTGATACATAGAGGTCACATGTGTTGGTGGTGGGGGGTACTACGTAGCAACCAGTGCACCTTTCTTAATGTCTATGCATCACTCTGTCCACCTAACCTCTGATGTTCTCAATAACCAGGCATGTGCTGCTGACGCTCACCCTGTCTGGGGCAACATTGATTCAGGAGAATTTTATCAATGTATGGTAAATGTTGTGACAAGGTCACCGAGGGAATCTGTATTAGAGGGCTTTGTCTTTTCGATGCAGCTCAGGTATGTCGTGTACAGTTGGCACACAAATAAACGGGCATCCCTGTTTGCTTACGCTAATACTACATTATAGACTAGGCTTCTTTTTCATGGATGGAACCAATGGCCCTTTTTTTTTTTGCTTGGAGGCTCCCGATTGATATTCAAATTGGGCATGCCACAACATGAGAAATCAGGTATATTGCACATGAATTTTAGCACTTTTTCAAAGAACAATTCATTGCTCTCCTTAAGGAGAAAACCGAGCCCTACTTCAAGCTAAACATTCGTTTGGCCGTCTTTAAGACCTTGTTGAGAGGAATTTCATGCTGATTATACAGGCGAGAAACAAGGAACAAAAGAAGTAAACGGTTCACATGCTTTAAAGGTGAAAATAAGGGACTCAGGAATGAGTTAGTTACCAGTGCTGTGGGAATCGTACTAACTTTGTTGAATTGTGTGCAACCATGACTTTAGGACTGATTATGACCTGACTGAGTTTCTGCAATACCTGCCAGTGAGGGTGAATGACCAGGCTGGAACAGAGGAATTGGAAGGGGAAGTTTTCTTGGAAGTACTTGAAAGTACTTCAAGTGGGAAACCAGCAGCCCCTAATGGGGCTCCCCTTTATTCTTTATAAAAAGCAAAGTAAATACTTGCTCGCAAACGTGGCAGATGATTTGTGAATCAGCAGAAGTAGGTCCATCACCAAAAACCTAAGAAAGGCTACAATCACAGAAAGCTTGTTGCCCACTGGATTTATCTGCCTCTTGCCCATTTATTTAATTAACATTGATACGACGATATTTGCTAAAGACTCGAGAATAGATGAACATCAGGTCACTGGATCTCTGGTACACTCTGATCAGAGTGGTTTCCACTCAAGGAGGAACCAAAAGGGTTTCAATACCTCTGTGCCTCGGTTTCCAGGGCAGATAATACATGCTGCTCGCAAAATGTGCTTCCCCTACTTCACTCCCTTAGACATGACTTAAACGGATGGAACAGTTTCCAGCCCTCCTCAAGATAGCATCCCTCCCTGCTGCCGTACTCACATGCAATTACAGTAATGCAATTACAAGGGATTTTTAGACCTCTTACTGGACGTGTATTTTATTTTTTTATGGACGGGTTGTGTTGCAAATGCTACTAACCGGTATATGATGGTGCTTTGGCAATGGCAAATATCTACTAGTATCATTTGGCTACCCAGTTGGCCACACTTAGAATGACCCTGAGATGACCCTGCAAGTTAAATTAGAACTTTGAGTGCTTCAGGAGGGAAGCCCTCTGCGCATGTTTTATGGTGATCAAATTAAATTGGAATCCCCTCCCTCCCTCTACTCCCTCCGTCCTCCCTCAGTCACACAGGGATAGATGTGTTCAAGAACCAGAGAAACGCCACTTTGCTTTGGCACATGGCTAAGTCAGGCTATGTGGCTTGTCGGCTTTACTGGTTAGTACCTTGTTGACATATCTAAAGTGGGAGCTTCATCTCTCATGGGGGTCATTAAATATTTTGTTGATTCTCAACTTACGTCCCAAATTCAAATTTGGAAATTTGACAGATAACTTCAGAGAGGTTACGGTATGGTCCTAAAAGCACTCCCTGATTTTAGCTGACTTGGAAGCTAAGTTTACAACTAAAAATCTGAAATCCAAGAAGGTCGTCCAGACCTATAGATTACTTGTAAATAAGAGCCTGGATGCACTTAAGACATTGAGAATGCGTTGCAAGACTGATCTGAGGGAGCTGACTGAGGACGAATGAAGGGATGCTGAAACGATGCTAAAGAGGTATGTCACCAACACATGGCTCAGTTTAATCTAATTTGGTTACATAAGGTAGAGTGAAAATCAGATAAAAATATTTATGGGTTATCGTCTCATGTACAGAGCTGATCCTCGCTCTGTATTCTCTCAAATGTACGACAGATCTTGGCCGCCGTGTATGAGAATAAAGAGCTAACAATCACATAAATCACAATTATAATTCTTAATGCTTAATTTTAGTTAATAATGATAGTTAAATTAGTTTCAAGGGCTGTCATTTTCTTGACAAATTTAGTAAGATCTTACTTTTTTTTTTAAACAAACTTTATTGTTTTTTTTAAATTTTCTTTTTATTAAATTTTTCAAAAAGAAAACAGATGATCAAGCTGCGGTTACGGAAACAAAGCAGTCATTGATCCATACACAGATGGGGATCTCAGCTTGTCATACAGTGAGTTTGAGCATTTCCATTCAATCTACAGTTGTGAATAGCAACCCAAAAAGACAAAATCAAAAAAGAGAGAAGGAAAAAGAAACACAAAGGAAATATACAATACTACAAAATAAGTACAATGGAGCGGTTATGCACAATGTGCTGCAGGGAGCATGCATCACATAACTTTCTGAGTGTGTATCCAAGCAATATTGCCACTCAAACAGAATATACATTAGAGTCTACATATGCACTGTCAAATCATAGTTCAGATTTCTGTGTTGCACGAATAATATATCCTCAATTTATGGCAGTGATCAAATGTGATAGCACTAATCGTCTGTGATGTGCGATTGTAGATAGCTTTTGAGGGGCTGCCAAATATCCCGAGGTCGTGAGGTGGTAGGCAGTAATGTAGCGTAAATGTCACTCATGGTGTCACAATAAGTGAGGCTTCGGATCCACGCTTGTACTGACGGCGTTTGTGCTCTGCCCCAGTGCAAGGAAACTTCTCTTTTAGCTATCAGTAGAGCGATAGCACTATAACGTCTGATACTTCTCTTTAAAGGTTTAACAAATCCTAATAGGGCTGTCAGTGATTCAGGAAGAATAGTATGTTCTACCATGGTGGATAGACGTCTGAACACCTCTATCCAGTATGCATGTACCGGAGCGCAAGTCCAAGCTAAATGGAAAAAATCTGCCTCCAGTGTGCCGCATCTTACACAGGTGCTAGACACTTCAGGGTGCATCTTAGCCATCAGTATGGGAGTGACGTCGTAAGTTCTGTGTAAATATATTTAAAATGTAGCAGTTTGTGTTTGTAGTTACCCGAGACATAACGTAACTGCGAGCAGCAATAATGCCACATGTCATCAGTTATAGTCACCCCTAAGTTTTGTTCCCAAGACGTGCGCGCCTTGATGCCTACCGTAGGACGGAGGGAAAGCGCCAAATGGTACATGCAAGAGACCAAGTGTGCGTTGTCTGGAGAGGTAATTACAAGCGTAAGTAGTGGGAAATTGTCTGGTTCGGACGTTTGATCGGGCAGCATTTTTAATAAGGAACTGCGGAGTCTGTGCAGTACAAATGTGTCCATGTATGTATTTGCAGTGCGTGCGGTAAGGTCTGCGGTAGAGCATGGTTTAGAGTTATGAAACAGATCCCCCATCTTAAAAAGTCTATTTTTAATTAGCGTTTTCTTTGTGATTGTTTCTAAGGCAGGTGGTAGAACTTTATTGAGTTTTTATACATTACACGGTACAGCATCAATTGTATAAAGTGCCAGGACAGCCATTATTTTGTGCCGAAATACCCCTGCACCGTTTTTGCTTGTGATATCATTGAAGACAGTATATACATCATAGAAAGCGTTAGCTCACTTGTGACATAATCTTATGATAGCTCTCATGGTTGTTCCACAATAATAATAATTCAAAACACCCAGGCCCCCTATTGACGGCAGACATATATGAGAACTGGTACTGCATAAGGAGAATTCCTTGTTCGATCACTACATTCTTCGATATAGCTATTCAACCGAGTCCCCCACATTGTCCAGACACAGGTAATGGATCCTGCGTTATCCCATTCTTGGCTATGCTATGTTTGTATACTTACTGATCTAGTCATCTACCAGCCATAACATCTTGTGTAAAATAGATCATGTCCTGTATATAAAGGCCTTGTTATAACCCAGAGTGCCCTCCACCATCATTGATTATTGGTCTGTGCCGTAGCCTTGAATGATTCCAATATAGCATCCCAATCCAATGTGATTTGCTTCTTTCGTAGCCCACGGTATTCCTCCTGACTGAGTGCCCCGCTCTCCGCCCTTCCCCATCTATCCACCTCCTCCCTCCATGACACAACAGTGGGGGGAGTTGCAGTCTACCATATCCTAGTAATGAGTCGTTTCGCTTGGAGAAGCATCAGGTCTGCAAATTTCGCCTGCACCTTATAGCCCTTGGGACGAGGGTACAGCCCTAAAAGACTGCTCTCAGCCTTTCGCCATGTAGTGCCTACCACTACTTCCCCCAGTGCAGTACTGGCTTGTGCCCAATAAGACGCAAGGGTCGGGCAGCTCCATAGCATGTGTAGTAGATTGGCATCTTGTTCAGGGCACGTGGGGCATGCCGCAGTAACGGCGGGGAACATCACATGTAGCCTGTGTGGTGTAAGGTAGGCTCTATGGACGATTGAGTATTGTACGATTTTGAATCTCGTATTTCGGGAGATTTTTCTTGGGAACGCAAGTATGGAGTTCCATTCTTTGTCCTGAGATTCCCTACCCATTAAGTGTGTAGGTGTGTCAGTGAGATTGTTAAATGTGCACGGAGGCCTCGATATAGCCACCTCACAAGATGCCTACCAGTACCCATGAGGTAGAGCGAATATACAAATGCATGTGTGGGGGGTCTGCTCCCTTCGGAGCCCAGTGATGTTTGACATATTTACTAATATTAGCATGTAGTAGGAACATTGAGGCAGAAAGCCCATGCTCATTTACAAAATCTGCATGGCTCAACAGTGTTCCCTCTCCAGAAAGTGCCCCCACTGTCACCACTCCAGCCTGTTCCCATTTGTGTAGTCGTCGCTGCGTCAACCTCCCAGTTAGGGTAGGGAGTCCCACCAGAGATATATTGGGGGCATACAGAACCGTTCGTGTTGTGTAATTCAAGGCCAGTTTCCAGTACGTGAGAGCCAGTTTTAATAGTAAAGAGGTCTCTGGGGGGATTTGTATCCCAGGGCAAAGCAGTCTGTGTTATGTGCCCCGTGCGAGCATCTAAGGTGTGTAGGCTATCTCTTGCAGATTACAACCTGCAAGCCAATAGGAGAGCCACTGTGATTGACCAGCCAGGCAATAAGCTTTAAAGTCTGGTGCACCCATCCCCCGCTATCTGGTGGTTGTTGTAGTTTTGCTAGACTTATGCGTCTTCAGCCATTTCCCCATATTAAATCCGTCAGTACGGTGTTTAGCACCATAAAGTATCACACCGGGCCTACCACTGTCAGGTTAGCAAAGAAATATAATAGGCGTGAGAGCATCACCATTTTGAAAATGGCGAGGTGTCTGGTCACAGAGAGTGGCAGCGAGGTCCAGAAGGCTACCTGGGTGCGCAGTGCATTGATCGCTTTTTGCAGGTTTTCTTCCAATAAGTCTTGTGGATCTCTATGTATCTGTACACCTAAGTATTTGAATGTGTGCATTTTTGTGCCAAATTGGACTGATGTGACTACGGGGTCCTCCACACAGAAAAACACATGAGATTTGTCCACATTCACTGTCAATCTATATATGGATTCAAAGAGTAAAAATTTTTGCTCTACTGTCTGTTGGTTCATTTGTAAATCTCTAGAGTATAAGATTATATCGTCTGCGTATAGCGACAATGCATGGGTCACAGGTCCCACTGGGATACCCCACTCATTAGCGCCCTGCCTGGGTCGGTGAACTAGGCGCTCTAGTGAGAGTACTAATAACATTGGGGACAGTGGACACCACTGCCTTGTGCCGCTATGTATGGGGTAAGCATCTGATATATGGACTCCGATGCGTGCTCTTGCCATGGGGGAGGTGTGTAGCAGCACCACCCATCTAATAAATGCTTGGGGAAACCAAACCGTCTAAGAACCGCTAGCATATAGTCCTAACTTAATTAATTGAATGCTTGGCAGAGGTCAAGTGAGAGACAGCCAGCCTTATGACGTTGTACCGTAAGGCCATCCATTACCTGATATAGCCACCGTATATTTAGTGAGGTACTACGACCGGGTATAAAGCCGCACTGGTCTGTGTGTATGAGTTTTCGGCAAGAGCGTGAGCACTCTCCAGGCTAGGACCTTGCTCAATATTTTGTACTCAGTTGTTAACAACGATAAGGGTCTGTAAGATGTAATGTCGGTAGGGTCCTTCTACGGTTTTGGCAGTGATGTCACTAAGGCCTATACAGTGGTAGGAGGTAGTGCTCCTCTATCCAGCGAGGATTGGTACAGACGTTCTAAGTGGGGAAACAGATGTGTGGTGAAGGTGGCGTAAAATTCAGCCAGTAGGCCATCAAGTCCAGGGGTTTCATTACGGGTGAGTTCCTTAATGGCATCCAAATTTCAGCAGCCGTCACCAGCCAAATGCAAGAACCAAATATAAAGAGCATGTATACATAACATGAACACATCACAGAGCACTGAAACTTATAGCTTATACATCACCTATTCAGACCCTCCAGGATTTCGCGGTTTGCCGCGAAATCGGCACTTTTGTAAAAATGCCACGATTTTTACAAAAGTGCCCGCGAAATCGGCACTTTTGTAAAAATGCCTCAATTTTTACAAAAGTGCCCGCGAAATTGGCAATGCGCACAATTAGACAGTAACTGCTGGTGACTAAGTTTCATGGGGAAACGCTTCTTCCACATTTTAAGAGGGTGCCTTTATCATACCAAACTCGGGCAGAAAGAGGACATCTTGGGAGCTAAACCCAGTGAAGGAACTGGTATGGTAATGGCAACATGACAAATGTAGGTGGCAGGCGAGAGAAGGGCAGGCGGCAAGCTTCCTGGTAACAGAGTTGGCACAAGTAAGGGCCAGGCGGACGAAAGGTGTCGGGCATCATGGCGCAAAAGGCAGTACAACAAGATGAGATGAGGACAAAGGCAGGAAGGAGTGGGATGGCAGCGAGCACCTTAGGGCAGAACCTGGCGCGGGTAGAAATCAAGAGAGAGGAGTACATTTTCCAGGCATCAAGTGAAGTGACGAGGTAAGACCAGGATATGAGTTGATGAGGTGGCAACTGGATAAAAGCAGGGAGTAGAAGAAAGGTAAACAGGAAGGGACCATGTTGGGGGCAGAATGGGATACAGGCAGGTAATTAATGGGCAGCAAGGTGATGGGTACCATGGAGACAAGGGACCAGAACAGGACACTTAGCGGGCAGGCAGTGAACCCAATGGGGCAGATCAGGTGAAAAGAAGTCACACTCTGGAAACTGTCAGGCGGCAAGGAAGTGGTGGAGAGAGGACAGAGCAGCAGCAAAATCCATCCATACATGTCCTGTGTAAATGTCTGTCACCCTAGCAGAATAGTAAAAAAATAAGCATTTGCAATGCAATAGGTCTCGCATTTACGCAAGTTTGAGCTATTTGCATTGTAAATGACAATGCCTTTTATTTATGTTTTGGTTTTTAAAACATAAATAAATGGCATTGTCATTTACAATGACAATAGCTTGAACGCGCATAAATGCGAGTCCTATTACATTGCAAATGTTATAACGTTGTGCCCCCCGCCCCCTTCACCCGTGGAAACATAAACGGTCGGAGCCCTAGCCAGACCCATAGGATTTCGCGATTTGCCTTGAAGTATTACACGGTTGTATAGTGCCTTTATTATGAGTTTCTCCTCTGCTGCTCCTAAGTTCATTCCACAGGTCATATACTGTGACTGGTTGCATAATTTCAATTTCTTTGGGTATCTCCCTGTCCCTCCAATCTGGACCCCCAGAGCATACACTAAGGTAGGTTCTAGAATGCCATTTCCTATGGGATGCTACCAGGCCATCTTTGATGGGCTTCTCAGAACCTATACTAAAGCAAACGGAGGATTGCATTTCCAAGGGATAACAGCCTTCACCTGTGGGCTTCTTCCTCTGTTCCATATCCCAGGTTGCCTATTCAAAGTGGAATACTCTGCTAAAACAGTTTCCATTGATTTAAGGCTGAAAATGAATGATTATGAGTAAAATAAAGTGCCGCAAAAATGCCGCTAAATTTCCATATTTGTGCCGCTAAATTTCCATATTTGTGCCGCTAAATTTGCTAATCCATGCCGCAATATCCTGGGGGGTCTGCCTATTGAGAGAAACGCATAATTCTGGTCAGCTTGACTGGGAAGCCCTTTTCAATCATCCAGAAGTCTCAATCTGGGAACACCAGAAATGTCCCTATGACGGTGCGTCCACCCCACAAGTGAGCTTCTGTCTGCTTGCCAAAACTTCCTGTCTTTAATACCTTTTACTAAAACGGAGAGAGACTACTAGAAATTCCCCCTTTATTCATCTGTTGCAAAACCAAGGCTGACCGTACCAGTCTGTGTCGAGGTCAAGACGGAAGCTGGCCAACCCTCCTGTTTTGACCCTGAGACAGAGAAGTACATTCCTCTCTCACGCTTTCAAACGCACATCTTACACGTTCTGTTCCAAGCAAGGCTGTTTTGCTTAATGCTTTGAAGAAAGAAAACATCTCACTCTGAAGCTGCAAGAAGGCACAAAATGAAATCATGTGAGAGCACAAAATGATGTTGTACATTCAAAATGGAGTCAATTAAAACACATGGAGTCAATGGTCACCACAATCTCACAATGTAAAAATACATGTAGCACTGCAACATCTAACACAACATTAAAATAACCTCCTAGGATCCATGGGTATATTGTCCAATCAGACAGTGCTCAGTTCCTTTGTGCCAGAAAGACATCCTGCTTCGTACTTGGTACATAGATACTTCCAAGCACCACATGCTTGCCATCGAGTTTGCCCCTCAGGAGGGTGTACCTGCCATGTGTATCCATACGTTTATCCAGTACTTCAAAGGGGACCCCATGCCTTATCCAGACAGCTGCCTCTCGTGCGAATGCGGGGTATGATTTATTGTATATTTGCCCCCTCCATTTCTTTCGAAGTATAAGAGCTTCATAGTTGGTTAGGTGTGTCTCCTGCAGATATACGATTTGTGACTTGCGCCTTCACAATTGGGCATAGATTCTATGTCGCTTGTGGATGGAACCCATTCCCCGGACATTCCAGGTAGGTATGTTAGAGCAACTTTCAGTAACCAGGATGTGTGTACTCCCCAGAGTGTGTGTAGACTAGCAGGGTTAGGAAGCAACACTCCTGTTGGGATCGAATAGTGTATAGAGGTCTGCTAGTCAGTCAAAAAAAGAACAACAACTAGTTTAACCTCCAATTCACGGTCCAACATCAATTTTTGTCACCTTACCACCCACTGTCCAGCATACAACTACATGACATATTGCTTCAGCCCTAGTAGTCATCCGTCGTTTGGGACATTATAGAGGGGAAGAGTGCCACACGCTGGTCTCTGAATCTGAGTGCGTCGTGGCGTCGGAAGGGCATTCAACCATGGAGGGTGAGTTTGAGTTTCTGAGGGCAGCCGCCGATGTGATTGCTGATTGGCGGCCCTCCTGTACTGTTCTTGTGTTGGGGACCACCTCCGACGCAGTTGTATCCTACGTCTTCTCCTGTCCCGTGGTTTTCGGTGCCTCTGTGCAGGAGGAGGCCACCGTTCCTGCAAGAGTGGAAGATCCGGTAAAGTGTTTTCCAGCCATGCCCATACATCATCTGGGGTATCAAAGAAGTAACTATTGTGGCCATGGAGGACTTGAAGTCTGGCAGGGAACAGCAGAGCATATTTGAGGTTCAACTTTCGGAGTTGGTTTTTCACTTCATAGTAAGAGGCCCGCTGGCGCTGATTCAGGAGTGTGTAGTCTGGATAGAGTGAGATACAGGTGTTTTCATTTGTTATGGGAGCATTTTCGCAGGCCCTATGGAGAAGAGCATTCCGGTCTTTGTAATTCAAGATTTGGGCCAATCTTGGTCGCGGCCAGACAGGCGAGCAGGCCTCCTAGTGGGGACCCTGTGCGCTCTTTACACACAAAACATGTCTGAGAGTCCTTCTTGGGGACACTACTTTGCGCAACCATTTTTCAAGATATTGTATGTCATGTGCTACTTTGCTTTTCTCTGGTAGGCCAATGATACGCACATTGTTTCGGCGGGATCGCATTTCGGCATCCTCCACTCTATCCTGCAACTTATTAACCTGGCGTTGTAGTTGCGCCACCGTCTCCATGTGTTCTTTCCTCCATGGGGCCAAATCCGTCAGTGTGATCTTTGATAGTATCCGCAAGTTTGTTGTGATCCGTTCTCAGAAAAGTAACGTCTGTGGTGAGAGCCCCAAATTTTTTCTCCATTGCCGCTCAAGAGTCTCGTATTTCCTTGAGGAGTATGTCCAGTTTATCAAGGGGGGTCACCCCCGGTGGGAGGTACAAATTCCTCCCCAAACGTGTCCCATAGACCCTTGATCTCTGACCAGTATCCCCATGGTCTGCCGCTCTTCCCATTGTGCGACCCATAACGGAGACTCGTCCAGCACCCAGGGCACTGATAAACACCAGTTCTTGCATGAGCGCCTTTTTGTGTGTCAGGGTACCCCAGGGCCGCCGTGTTATCGGGATTCAAAGGGCTCCCACCTTCTGCCACCCTCCAGGCAACACCCCCTAGGACACGGTTCCAGCCAATACAGTAATAGCCCCAGGAGAGTGCCACACCAGCAGGCCTCTCACCGCTCAGGCCCGTGGCCTAGCCTGGGACTCCTGCGGAGCTACGCCTCATGGGGGCTGCTGGTGCACACTCCGAAACAGGCCCCTCCTGGGCCAGACTGCACAGTGGTGGTTATTGTGGCCCCTTCCAAGTAATACAGGCCGCAGGTTTGCCCTCATCCGCTCTGGGTTGTCGCGACTGGGTTGTCGCGCCTGTCCCGTCACACCACCATCAGTGAGGGTGCCGTCTGCTTCTCTGGTAAACTGTCAAGGACGGTCTGCATTCACGGAGGGCACCAGCTTGACCGCCCCCAGGGTACTATTTTCGTCGGTGTAGGCTGGTCGTTGCCCTGTCCCAGCAAGCCTCACCCAGACGCTGCCAGGCCCCAACCGCTGCGCTCTCTGTCCCCCACCGCACAGCAGCACCATTCCAATCACTGGTCCACTTGTAGTGCGGCGGGCATCCCCGAAGTGTGTATCTGCAGCTCGCCCTTCCCCCACACTGCTCCTCACCTTCTTCCAGGCTGGGTATCTCCTGGGCTCTGTCCTGTCGGCATCAGCATGTGGTCAGGCCGCCTTGTGGCCGGGGCTTTGGGCCAGCCTGCAGTCCCAGATCCGCCAGCGATTCTCACTTCTTCCACCGGCACAGGCTCCCAGCGCCCCGATGCCCACCTCTCAGGTAGCTAGCGAGCCGCAGCTCCCTGGAACCGCCAGGTTGCCCCACAGGCCCGTCCACTGGGATCACAAATGACTCAGCAGCCCCGCGCAGGTCTCAGCTCCGTTGCTCCCTCCATCGTGTCGCAAGATCCCATTGCCCTGCTATTCCACCTCACCGAGCCCCACGGTACTATTCCATATGTTTGTTGGGGCCGATGGTTGCTGAACAGTGTTGATATGGCGTGATTGTCGGGCCCGGGAGCCCAGCGTCTATGCGACCTCCATCTTCAGCAGTTAGCCACGCCCCCCTAGTACGATCTCTTTCTTTTTATTTGATAAGTTTAATATCTCAGTCAGTTTACAGAATTGATAATAAAGGTATGGTTAGAACAAAATCATTCTCATATAATAAAGCATTAAGCGCATTCCATAAAGGAAAGAATCCCTATTCTAAGAATGGGGCAGAAAATGTGATGTTAGTCAGAACTCATAAAGAGCTCTAGTTCGAGAGAAAAAGTGAGATAGAGCATGAAGCTCAAATCGTATTTATCAATATAAGCAGAACTTCCCATAAAGAGAAATTGTGTAACTCAAAAGAGGCTCAAGCAGTCGAAGAAATTAATCCTACAGTAGCAGACCAGAATCATCAAAAAAGTAAAAAATCAGCTCTCTGCATTCCGCAGGAAGCCTTCAGCATTCAGCCACGAGATGGGTACAGAGAGAGGTGTCGGGGGGGGGGGGTTAGGGGGCGGAAGCATTCAAAAGGGCATTTGGAAAAGGCGCCAGAGAAGGCATTAATCTACTCTTGGAACACGCACTAATATAAACAGTTGAAAAGAAAATGTTGTATTCCATGTTACTACTTCATCTCCTCTGGTCCAATTGGCTTTTAGGATTCTCCTGAGAGCAGGCTCTCCTCTTACTTTCCCATGTCTTGAAAAATGGACTACAGTACAGACAGTTATTGTTCTGTTCAGACCTACCTTCTTATGAACTTGACTATATTTCTAACCTTCTAATGAAATAAAGTGTATGTTAGCTAAACAATGAACTGTTTAAAACAGAAACATCAACTTTGATGAGAAAATTATTCAGCACCATGTCCTTCGTTAAAATATTAGGAAAAAATTTGCTAAAAGGTTAACATTTTATTCAAGCATTATATTCTTAAGAAATGTTTCTATTACTTCATTTATTAATGCGGTTTCTTTAGCAGACATTTTAAAACATTATTATTAATCAGAACATTTTTACAGATTTGTGTGAAGCTCTTCACCGAAAGGCATAGTCATAGAAAGTTCAACTTTTAAGCAGTTTTCATGCTGATTTCAGCATTTCTTTGCCGAGTCATTTATGAAGAAAAACTGCTTTTTAAACATTTTGAGGCCTAGTACCAATAAGTATGACTACTTACTACTTTTATACGCTTTTTTTTAAACATCTATTCAGTTTAGCATAAGTTGCACGTTAATATTGCACATATAATTTTTAACTCTTTATCTTTTGCATAATAAAATCTCTATCATATACATTTCACATATTACACACATTAAACTGTGGCATATGAAGCATGACTCATCCCCTAATTGCCTACAATCTACATACGAAAAGGGGATTTTCTTTATTAATTTTGATGATGTGGGGTACTCCAGGTGTTTTGGGAAAGAGTAGCTGCCCGAGATCATGTACACTATCGTAGGTTGGCTTTTGGCACGCACTGTAAAAATTGGTGTTCTTGGCCTTGCGGAAGACCGCAATACTACCTGTGGCATGAAATTACTGAATAATTTAGGACTATTTCTCGCTAAAAGTAACGGCCTATAATTGGAGTAATAATGATGCTTCCTCAGTAGATAAATGACTGAAGGGGCACTGACTCATGCATTAATGTGATAGTATTGTTCTAGGTAATAAAGACATACTCTCTAGAGGAAGACAACTATGGGATATGCTACACAAATATCTTCAGACATTCCAACTTCCCTGAGATGCCCAAGAGATGCTGAACACGCTCCCCACACTAACAGCTGCTGGCACTGACATGGGACCAGTTAATATCAATCAATAAATACACGTCACTTCTAAATTTCTGCCTTTGATCCTTTCTTTCCATTTCTCCTCCTATCAGTGAGCGACCAAGCTCTCTCAAAAACGTGTCACACGAATGCAGGGATCATATTAAATGGAACCGCGACACTTTTCATACCGGTGAGACCGGCATGAATATTGTGGCGGTGAGGAAACAAAGGGGGACCTGGGGGGGGCCCTCCAGGGCCCCCTGGAGCATTTGTGCCATGTGGATGCACACAGGGGGGCACAACATGTGCCAACCCCCCACGCCCCTCCTGTGTGCATGCACCCCAGTACCTACACGGCATGGCAGGTACTGCTGTGCAGGTACTGCCTTTGATGTTCCCATTGCAGTGCCTATTTCATAGGCACCGCCCTGGGAACGCCAAAGAACTGCCCGCCAGACTGAGAGAAAACTCCTGATCTGGCGGGCAGTTCCTACACGGATTTGGCAGTGCAGGCGGTCCCACTCCCCCACCGCCAAACTCATAATAAGGCCCTTAGTATTCAACTGTGTTCCTGTTGTTGTCTTGTTAAGCTTTTATAACTGTTGTGCTTAGCAAACCATACTATGGTTTTGTTGATTGTTTACTCATTGGAAACTAATTCAAATGAATGAAAAAATAAATATGTAATGTGGCACAATCTACTACCATGTCCAAGCCCATTGGAGTACTGAGTAAATATGCATTAAAATATTTTGTGCTTGGGAATAAGTTCCCAGTATTTAATTTGTGCCAAGGAAGCAATTGCAGCTGATTTTATAGTGGGTAGGAAAAAGCCCTTACACATTTTTTAAGCCCTAGCAAACGTTTGTGAACCATATGATCACAGGAACATGTCTGATGGCTGCCTTTAATCATTTTATACTATCCATATGGTCTGTAGTTTATTTGGTATCAGTATAGTATGACGATATGTGTCAGACAGACCAATTTGTGTTGGAAAAAAAAAAGTCATGGTCTCTGTTGAGATGGGAATGTCCTCTACATGGTAATATACGTGCACCCATGCCCTGAGTGCTCAACTGGACTGATGTCTGGATCTCTAAATACTGATTTTTGTTGTCATAGGCAAACTCAGATCTTGCGTGTGTGCCATGACATAGGCCCGTCTCATGGATTGCGATCTTGTTGGACCGGGAAGGGCACCCAAAGCGCTAACATCATAGTGATGGAAGGCTGCCTTCATCAGGAGTTAAGCAGCATGATAGCAGTTGTGTCAGCATACCATGTGGTGATCAGTAGGAGTAAACAGATCCTTTTTAACCTGAGTCACTGAAGTAAGGCCCACAGGCTCTCTCACTTTTTAACGTTTTGCTGCTGTGTGCTTTGCTCACCACTTGGCCTACATCAGGTTGATGTGAAGTGCTGTGCAGTGCAGGAGTAGTGTCGCTGCTCTGGGTGTACATGTGCTTGGGAAGGGTATAATACAAGGATCATGTAGCATGCACATGTTGAATGCTTATGCAGGATGTACATGGGAGTGGTACAATACACAAGGGGATATAGTGCTAGACAGTGTGTGCAGATTCAATGCATATGCTGGATATATGTGTGCCTATGAGTGTCATAATATATGAAGAGATACAATGCTGGGCAGTAATTGCATATTAAATGCAGAGACTGGATGTATGTGTGCCTCCAAGTGGTACAGAACATGGAGGGTACAGTGCTGTGCAGAGCTTGTATGGTGCATACATACACTGGCTGTAAGGGTCCCTGTGTATGGACACTACATGGTGGCCCTGGCCAGCTTTGGGATGCGCCTGCTTTTCAAGAGGAAGAGGGAGCAGAAGAGTAGGCACTTCAAACGAAGTATTGAAGCGCTACATAAAACATTAAAAACTCAGACACTAAATCACATTTCGTGTCTGGATATGGACTATAAGAAGGGGAGGGTGAGACCCCAAAAATGGTCTTCTGCCAAGCAGCCAGGTGGTGTGTGTGAAAGAAGGGGAAGCTCTGCAAGACTTCTGTCTGTGACAAGTACTTAGGGCCAAGGCCTGGAGTCTCCCTGCTGAGTGAGGGGACATCACCCAGGGAATCAAAGACCACATGCCCTGGAGCACCAATGCCTGTTTGCTTGCCAGCATGCCTTTTGAGGAAGAGGGAGAGCGTTGGAGGGAGTGAAGTCCAGTGGGGAGCCCCGTCGAGTGGACTCCCTGTGCAAGGTGTGTGGAAACGACTGCTGCACCGATTAGGTTGTTGCCCGTGTGAAGAACTGAGCCAATGACCCCAGTGAGTGAGGAGAGGGTTGCAGTGAAGATAACCGTGTGAAAAAGTGCCAAGCGGTAAGAGCTTGATCCTTGTGCAGTAGTGATGCAGCAACCCCGTGTGCCAGGAGGGGCCACCGTGAAGACCTGCCTCGTGCTGACTGGGATGGAGCCTGTGGACAGCGAGTTGTGGTCACCCCGTATGTCAGAGGGGGTCACCGGAGCACCAAGGACTGTGACTTGTTCTATCCCACTGGAGTGAGGATACTGTGGCAGAACCGACACCCAGGCGCGATACCTAAGACCACATTGTCGTAGCCACCCCCATCGGGAGCTGAAAGAACACTTACCCTGCAGAAGAAAACGCAGTACACCTCCTTTCACTGCAGGAGTGTAAGTGGGAGGTCCTGCACTCAACAAGTGCAGTCGCTTAGTCCATATGCGGCTGACTTACCTGAACTCGGCTGCAGCCGCTGCAAGTGCCCTCAGATGGGGCACACTCCAGAATACTGGACGCTTCCCTTCTGCCTATGCGAGTAAGACTTGTTTTGGGCCTAACAGTCAGGGGGAACTTACTGCTAATTAGAGTATGATTGCACTGGTGCACTGTTGACTTTATATTGGAGTCGTAGTGGAGTCTTGAGACTCGGACTGCTAGTAGGGCATACCCTGGATGTTACCAATAATGAATGGGGAATAACCATGATAGCTAGCGTGATGATGGAGTGTGACAGGGTATCTCCAAAGAGACACTGAGTCCCGATCTCAAGGGAGGACAGTGTAATTGTTTGTGAATGTCGTATTCTTCCTATAACATAACGTGTGGTTAGCTGTAAAAATATAGTACTTTTCTTTTTTTCCTAAAAGTAAGTATTTGGCTGGACAAGGATTTATTGCTGATTATTACAGTACCAGGATACCCTCCTAGGGCATAGTGCGCTCTACAAATGTGCATAATATAACACTGCTGCTGCGCACATTTTGAGCTGTGAAAAGGTAAGGACCTGCCTATATCTGTGGCAGGGGCGGCTCCTCCGCTATGGCAGAGGAGCGTCGCCCTTCTGCTTTTAAGCAGTGAGAAACATAAAATGATAATAACTTAAAGTTATTATCATGTTATGCGCCGTGTCACGGTGCTCAGACCAATCACAACGCTGCATTGCAGCGTTGTGATTGGCTTAGGGGAGTTAGCCTGGCTGCCTGCTTCCTGTTCCTGTCAGAGCCGGAGGCAGGAGAAGAGAAGATGTGGGATCCGGCCTCAAGTACGTTTTATTTCTATTTTTTTATTCCGATCCCCCATGGGGTCCCCCCTGACCGCCCGCCACGCCATCCGCGAGCCATGCCGGCTGCCACTGATCTGTGGGTAGGGTTCGATACAGGCAGGATGCTGTAGAAATTAGATCATTCTTTGTTATTAGCTTTAATTCCCTTGAGTTTTAACTTCCTGCAAGGGAGTAGTCAGAAAATGAAATTACTCCTCCCCATGAAATTTAGCTGTAATCAGACAGAGCGTGTGAATGGAGAAAACGCAACCCTTCTTAGAAAAGTTCCTTTCACCATTCTTCCATTTATCCTTCATTTTACCCTTCCATGTATTCATCCATCCATTTGTCCATCCCTTCACCTTTCCATCCACCCACTCTTTGCCCATCGAACCATACCTTTTTCCATCCATCTATGCTTGCATCTTATCACCCACCCACCATCAATATGTTTGTTCATGTATCATCCGTCTTTTAGCTATTCATCCATTCACTCTTCTCCATCTGTCAATTCTTTCTTCATTCCATCCATTCACCCTTTCACCTGTCAATACTTTCATCCAACCTTTCACCCTTCCATCCTTCCATCTGTCAATGCTTTCACTCTTCCACCCACTCATTATTTCAACCTTCCATCCTTTCTTTCACCTTTCGTTTCACATTTCCTTCCTTCCTTTATCCTTTGCGTCTTTCCTTTCCATTTGTACCTACCCATCTTTTTTCCTCTCAGCCTTACTTTTTCTTTCATATCTTACTCTCTCATGGTCATTGCTTTCCTATGTGTTCTTCTCTCTCCACTTCTCCTATTTTAATTTTTGTTTTGTGTTTCTTTCTCTGTGCATGCCAGCTTAAAGCCCACAACCCTCATTCCTGGTATTTCATAGCAGTGTTATTTATTAGCATTTTGTCGCCAGATTTAAGAGGCCCATAAACAACAAATTAATGTTTATGTGGACACGGTTTACCAGCTTGTCAGGCCAAGTAGCTGCCCCCGCTTGAGCTGTTAGAGATGGGACATCCTTACGCCAGTGCTTGCCTGGAAGGCCAGAATATGGGAAACAGATGAGTATAAACCTCCCTTCGTTGCTAGTGTCTTTCTGGGTTCAGTGAGTTCTAATCTTTTAGTCACAGCTTATGATCCATCGAGATTTGAAAGCTTGCTGGATTTTTTTGAAGGAGGGTCTCATGACCCAGTACGTCTTTCAGTTCTCACCTTTAAAATGAACCCTTGCCTCTAGAGAGAGCAAAGCTTTCCGATTGAAGGATTTACTTTGGTAGTGGTGCCAGAGAAAGGACAGTCTGCCCCTTTACTCACGTACTTACAGTGTGGATCAGTGGCCTCTCAGGATCTGGAATAAATGTACTTTATGGAGTCAAGCGACATTGCACATTGCAGCAATGCTGGGAGTGGAACTGGTGCAATAGCAAGCAGCATTTATGGTACCAGAAGTGGCTCTTCTAAGTGCTTGTCAAGCTGGTCATGTCCGCGGTGACAATATAGTGAAGATGACTTGATCAGCATGACCCTAGGATTTCGGATACTTATATCTAGCTTTCCCTACAAAATCAACAATAAAGTGTTGATCTCTATGGGACTGATTTGGAGTTCAGTGGATAGTGGTTGATTCTGTCTCCTCTGCTTTGGACGTTCTCTATGGTGTGGGTTTAGCTTTTTGTTAGACTGAGATGTATTTGAACTTAGAACAAAAGATGTACTTTTTGGTTAATCATGGCCCTAAGGCAGGGTCCTTCCCGTGCTCAGTACCTGTAGTAACAAGCATTTGCAATGCAATAGGTCTCGCATTTACGAGAGTTTCAGCTATTGGCATTGTAAATGACAATGCCAATAGCTTAAACTCTCGAAAATGCGAGACCTATTGCATTGCAAATGCTATTTTTGAGAAAAGAGCCCCATCCTGCGCTTTCACGGTAATGGCAGCCGCGCCCCTTTCTTTAGACTCGTCTCGTTTAAAGAAAGGGGTGCGGCTGCCATTAAAGTGAAAGTGCGGTATGGGGTACTTTTACAAAAAAAAAGCATCTGTTTGTCAAGTTAACAAACAAATGCTTTTTTGTAAAAGCGCCCCATGCCGCGGTTTCATTTTAATAACGGCCCTGCACCTTTCTTTAGACGAGCCGCGTCTAAAGAAAGGGGTGCTGGCCGCCATTAAAGTGACAACCCGGAATGGGGCGCTTTTACAAAAAAAAACATCTGTTTGTCAAGTTGACTAACAAATGCTTTTTTTTGTAAAAGTGCCCCGTGCCGCGGTTTCACTTTAATAACGGCTGCGCACCTTTCTTTAGACGAGCCTCGTCTAAAGAAAGGGGCGTGGCCGACATTAAAGTGAAAGCGTCGTATGGGGCGCTTCTAAACAAAAAAAGTGAACAAATAGAGAGAAAAAAAACATGTGGCCGCGTTTAGGCAGCAAACAACAAACTAAAGGCACGGCCACCACTGTATCAGCATGGCGTTCCGTGCTATAAAAACAAGCATTGGCATAGCCAATAGGTCTCGCTTTTGGGACCTTATAAGTATTTAGTTATGCAGCACAATATCCTTGGTGCAGTAACATCAACTGTTGCATGTCTAAAAACTTATAAGGTCCCAAAGGCAAGACCTATTGACTATGCCAATGCTTGTTTTTAGAGGCCTGGCATGCAGTTTTAAATGTAGGCTGGTAAGAAAGGTGCCAACCCGAGGGGCAAGGTCTAAAGAGAAATAAGATAGGAAGAGAGGTGGGTTATAATGAGATAGCACAAATAGAAAGGTGAAGCACAGAATGACAGGTCAGGTAAACAAAGTAGCGAGGCAGGTAGAGCCGGTGGGATGAAAAATAGAAAGATATGAGAAGTAGAGAAAAAGAGGTGCAGATGAGGTAGAGAGATGAGGCTAATACAGAGTAAGTGCGAGGGAGAAGTAGAGAATGGTGAAATAGGGAGAGAGAGAGACAGAGGTAAGGCAGATGTATTAAACGAGCGAGACATTGGAAGCAGAGAGAGTGAACGGAAACAGTGAAGGAGATAGAAAGAGAGATGAAAGCAAAGGGAGTGATAGATGGAGTGGAAGAGGTAGGGAGAGCATTGTAGAGAGAAAGAAATAAAATAATGGGAAAGGCGAGGGAAAGAGGACATCAATAAAAAGAGAGACATAGAAGGCCAATAGGTGATGTAAATTGAGTCTAGATAGTGTATGAGAGGAGGGGAAGAGAGAGATGAGGCAGTGAGTTGTGAGGCAGAGAGAGAAATGAAAGAGAGAATGGTGAGGTAGAAAGAGGCATGCGAGAGGTAGAGAAAGGTAAGGTATAGATGGCAAAAATGATAGAAAGGGTAAGATAAAGAGATGAAATTAAGAGGGAGGGGAAGTAAATGGAAGAGAAATGAAGGGGGATGAGATGCAAACAGAGCAGCAAGATGCAGAAAGAAGAGAAAGTAGAGAGAGAGAGAGAGAGGCACTTGAGGAGAAGAGAGGGGCAGAGAGCTGACCGAGAGCTAGAGATCTAGAGGTAGGATCGGAGAGAGGTGGCAAGTTGAGGTCATGAGAGGTAAGTGCTGTGGGGCACTGAAGTTTATTGAAAGAGAGGTGTGACGTACAGAGAGAGAAGACAAGGACTGGAGAAAGTGTCCACACTGAACTAGAGGTTGGTGATGACCCTAAATATATTTATTAAAATAAAGCATTAAGAGAGTGCACTTATACAGATTTCAGAGTGTGCACCATCTTGCATTGAAGATGACAAAAGAAGCCATTTTGGCCCAATAAACAGATCCAGCATCAGTGCTGTTGGTGCTAGCTGAGGCAGTGGAACACTTGATGAGCTCTTTGAAAACGATGACATGTCCTCCGCTGGGTGTGTTAATTCTGTCCTGTCTTATAACCTTGTGCCTGGGGAATAGGTGTGGTAATGTCGATAGAATCAGCCAGGTTTCTGTGAGGAAGAGCAGTTTCAATGTGTGGTCGTGCAGCAGGTCCCATATTTCAGTAGCGTGTTTATTGAGGGAGGTGTTGTTGAGGAGAAGGCAGAACAGGGAGGGGTGGGGAGAGGTGTGTAGGTGTGCGTGGCCGAGGGAGAGGTGAGTGTTGTGTGCGGTGCATGTGAGGGTGGTGTGAAGGTGTGGGAAGGTGCAGGAAAAGTGTCAGGTGGAACAGGGGAAGGCACCTCCGCAGTCGACTACCGAGGCGTAGCAGCAGCACTGGAAGGTGCATTCAGGGTGAGGAGAGGGAAGCAGAGACGTAGCAGTGATGGGAGTGAAAGCAAGGGGTCTGGCGCTGGGCACTGGAGGGGCGCATACGGGCTGTGCATCCAAGCTGCGGCGGACATGAATTAGGAGCGGGGGACTCTGGGGCAATGGGTTGGGCTAAGTAACTGGCAGGAACCGAGAAGGGAGTGCGGCGTGGGAGAGGAAGCAGGGAAGGTCGCAAATTCAGGAAAAGGGCAGGAAGAAGAGCAAAAGAGTGAGAAAAAGGAAGAAGAGGAGTTAAGAGAGCAATTGAGTTCGAAACTCGAAGAGAAGAGCTGAGACTAAAAGAAGCCAAGAGCAGCAAGGATTGAGTGAAAAGGGCAGAGAAAAATGTTAAAGAATGAAAGGCAAAAGCACAGAAGATCAGCAAAGAATGAATGAGAAAGAGTGGCAGATGCCCAGCAGATCGGCACAGAATCAGTGTAAAAGTTCAAAAAGCAGCAAAGAAAGATTGCGGAATAATGAAAAAAGCACATGAAAGTGGCAGAAAGAGAATGAGAAACGCACAGAAAAGCAGCAAAGAAGGAATAAGAAGGAAGGAGTAATGCACAGTGAAGTAGCAAAGAAAGACAGAAATGCACATAAAAGTGACAAGTAATGAAAGAATGAGCGATGCACAGAAAACAGCAAGGAAAGGGCGAGAAGTGTTCAAACAAGCAAATGGTGCGCGCAAAAGTGATCGCAAGCAAGAATTTCGGCCGCGACCGGAGTTGTGTGCGCGCGCGCAAAAACTAAATAAAACAAGCATTGGCCGCGCGGCCGTGCGAGACGCGCTCTGTGGTGGGGGAGGGGGAGGAGCGGGAGAGCAAGTGACGCGCGGCCGTGAAAGTGACACGGCCGCGCGGCCCCGAGAAGCGCTCTGTGGTGGGGGAGGGGAGGAGCAAGTGAGAGGAAAGACATATGGCGCCTGGAGCATGCGAGGAATGCGCGTTACTGTGCGCGTACCCGCATGTTCTAGGTAAGCCCAAAAAAAAGTGGTCGCATTTCTAAAAGCCCACTTACAAAATGTCTCGCCCAGACCAGCGCAAGCGCTGGCTTCAGGGCGAGACCTAAAAAAGAAATCGTTGGGGAGAGCATGTCCTGCCTGCTCAAAACCATTTAACCAAATAGTGCTCAGAGGCTGTAATTAAAGCCTACTGAGTAACAACACATGTAACAGGGGGTGCCTGATGGGAGGTTACAGAATGAGACAAGGCGGTACTAAGGAGGGACTACTAAGCCTATTGACCAATGAAAAGCCACAGTTTACAAAGGACAACGACACAAGCCAATGAAAAATATAAGTGGAGAGTGGGCGGAGCTTCAAGTCTATACCTGAATACAGCATGCCTCGCAGAGCAGCGCATGCGCTGCCCAGGCTCAACCAAAAAACAACAAAAAAAAGGAAAAACATGCTTATGCAGATGGAGATGGCATGGAGGTCTCCTCGTAATTGCTCACCTGCTTATATTCACTTAACGCCATTTTTACATTTTATTTTCTGTAGTTAGGTGTCTTGTCATTACTGCAGAGCGATATACTAGTGCACACAGAAGGAAGACGCCGGACATCTCAGCACAAATATCCTACTGACCACCCAGCCCGTCTTTAACATGACATCTTAATGAAGCTCCTGAATGCGCAATTTTATGTAATGGTGTGTAGACTTAGGTGCAGTGGCGTAGCAAGGGTGCAAATTAGGAAAATGTGCACTCTGAATCCTTGTTCAGATACTAAAAACATCAATAATCGGGGCCCTAATGCCTACACCTGATGCACCATTGACAATTGTGCTCGTGCCTAGATGAATAATTCTACATATAATGCAAGACATGCAGTGCACAATAGAAACACAATTGTTTATTAGCATTTACTTATAAGTGTTAATTAACATCCAGTTCAGTGGTACTCATTTTATCAGCCTTATAAGAATGAAAGCCTGAGATGGTTCTGCAGGGTCTCTGACTTGTGCTTTCAGCATTATATGCAGATCTTTGCATCATAGACATGATCTACTGAACACTTTTTATCCACATTGGAACGTGTGACCTGCTGGTTACACCTGAATCTCAACAACAGCTCACTGAGCAATCCTCTAGGATTCAAACCTGCAACCTGTGGATTACATATAGTAGCCTACAGCAGATACATTAACCGCCTGAATTATTCTACTGTTATTAGAAGCTGACACTTGTTGAATGCACATCTCTTCATAAGGCGTCTAAATCAAGTGAGATAACTTACCAGCTGGTACACTGGGCCAGCAGGCGTCTCAACCCACTGAGCTAAGTTACCAGCTGGTACACTGGGCCAGCGGGCATCTCAACCCACTGAGCTAAGTTACCAGCTGGTACACTGGGCCAGCAGGCGTCTCATCCCACTGAGCTAACTTACCAACTGGTACACTGGGCCAGCGGATATAACCATCGAGATAGCTCAGTGGGTTAATGTTCCTACTGTGGAACTCTGAACACCATGTGAAAGTCATAGATTCAAATCTCACTAAGACCAACATACCTTTCAAGTTGATACAATTACTGCCACGAACATGGGTTATTACTATCCTATACCCATTGTTTACAGTGTTAATAGCAAGACTGCAGTAACAAGCACAGTGGTAAAAAAATTGTGCTGCATCTATATTGATTGTGTGGGAATGGGCATGTCATGCTTTTAGAAGGTGGTTCCTTAAGACCTCATTTCAAATGCGGTAACCAAACATTGAATGTTCATAATTTGGATGCATGCTTGTATTGTGTGAAATTGAATATTGCTAGTGGCTCAGGTTAAGGGTACTATATAAACTGCTAAATATTGTAGTGCTGGTTGATTGCAGTTATTATTCTTATAAACGAGTGCCGTATTTATGAATGTGTGAGCCACGGGATTCGAATTCACATGTATTCGCCCACATGGTTATTGTATTAAGCCACACCTCTTATAAATGTGTTGTAGCTCTTAAACCACGCCCATCGTTAGAGACTGTAAACCTTTTTCATCCCATATAAAGTGGTGCCCTAAAATATATGTCATAAAATATATGTTTTTAGGTGCCAGAGTTAAATGAGGCTACTGTGTAACTGGAATATTGTTCTTGTTGCGTTAGGACAGCAACCTATCAAGTGCTTTATGCCTCACCCTCGCATGTGCAGGATGCCAGGCTGGTTAGGGTTTGAGCCATGACCTGACTAAGGCACGCCCAACTGGTGCTCGTTGGCTATTGGGACCCTTCAGGAGCATGAGAGAAGTTGTGAGTGCAAATTGCTGTTTAAAATGTTGGTCTCCTTCAGCCTAGCCGGACTCAGTGAAATCTGGGCTTTTAAAGGTTGAGTAGCTTCTTTTTACTCAGGCACCAACTTCCATTCTTGCCCATTTGGCATCATGTTACCCCTTTAGCAGCATCTCTGCTTTGTGCATGTTGCTATGTGGATTACTGGGCCATCACTGATTAGCCACCTTTTTCGTTGTACACACACACACGTACCATACACCTCTACCTCAGCTGGTACGAGGTAGCTCCTTAAAGTAAGTAAATTATACGCACCACATTATTACAGTTATAATTTGTGCACCTATTGCTTCCACCTCCTTCATCAGACTGCTAGGTGCTGCACCCCAAGCAAAGATAAAAGGACTTTTTTTTGCACTCATGCACAACATCAAAACACTTCCCACATGGGACCAAAACAAGTACAACACTCTGCCAACCATAGACTTCCCCACTATGCAGCGTGCTACCAGTCAGTTAATATGCTTAGGAGCCTACAGTGAAGTGCTATGGAAATGATATAATCAGGGCTTTAAGTGGGATGGAAAAAGGAGGGGGGCTGATAAGGAGGCAAGGACTATGTAATTAAGGGTGTGGCTTAAACATGTAAACTACATTTCTGAGATTGTCACCAGTATTTTGGTTCTTCTCTGAGCTTTCCGTTAATGCATCCATATATGTAACACAACAACTGATGTACACCTAAAAACAGCCTGGACTATTGGCTTTCTTAATGCTTTTTAAATGAGTAACAACAATGATTTTGTTCTGTATAATCAATATTAAAATGTTTCAATTCTATAATTGTGAGACTGTGAATTAAACATTACTAAGGCCTATCTATGGAAGAGGCAGCTGCATTCAGAACGCCTCAGTCACTCCCATTACGTTTGCTCTATGTCAAACATGCATGTCCTTTTTCTCTCCATATCTCATGCATCTGCATTTCCTACACCCCATCTCTTTCCTCTTCAGCACCTTCTCCAGAATGCACTTTCTCACATCCCCTTCATATTACCACAACCTAATTAATAAACAACATCCCACTACCATTGTAAGCACGTTTTATTTTCCTTTCATCTTGTCAATATTTTGTACCTCCTTCACTCACATTTACACAGAATCACCATTGCAACTGAAATATGTGACCATTGCTCTGCACGGAGGCCAAGGCTTGGTGACCATGTATTCTTAACAACTTCTTTTTCGCGCACTGACAGGCACTATGAGAAACTCGCACTGCCTTCAGCCTCCACTCCAGAGCTCTGAATCGTGGCCTGTTGCATACACCATACAGGAGTAATATGCTACACGAAAAAACATACAGAAACGCAACATCTTGGAAACCGCTAACACTCTTAGGGCATACACGATTAGGTAAACGTGAAATAAAATTAAATAAAAACTGGAACTAAATAACTGACAGGAATTACCATCACGGTATTAACATCCATGGTTAAAAAATCGATTAGAAACGTTGCCGGTACAATTAAGGATATGAATGTAGTGTCCCATTTCAATGGCAGTTTTTAATTACTACCGGGTCTGACACCCGGACCAATTAAAGCCCTGGCTATAATACAATATGTGGGCTATTTTGTTTTCGCACAGTAGTTTAAATATACCGAATCTGGTTCTTTAAAATCCTATAAACCCAGGAGAACCTCTGTTGGCTCTCAACCACCTTGTAAAACCGGATGTAATTAAAGGCCAGGACTCTGTGCGCAGATAAATAGCTTCTCGTTGAAGTGGCATCTCGGGGTAGGGCTGTAGGTGTGAGCTCCGTGGCAGGAGACTTCCTGGATCCACGGCCTTTCATTGGTCACCAGGTGTACCTGCGGCGCTGCGATTTCAGGTAAAACGCCCTAGACTAGAGTGTCTGGCCGTTTCCTGTGTGGGAGGTCACCGCTGACGTCACCTTTCCCGAATGAGGGCGGGTGGATGTTTCTTTTGCGTGTTTGCGTTATGCACATGCACAAAGCACTGACACAAACCAATAATTGTTTTGTGGGTTGGCCTCCAGCCAAGCCCGCCAAGTTGAGAACACACGCTGGCCTGTCACCAGCTGTGAGGACTGCATCCTTTGGGCAGGAACAGGGAAACAACAGGGAGAGAAAAGGGGAAAACCCCAGGCGGTGAAAGAGTGCAGCGCGCTGCGTGTGTGTCAGAGGTCAGCAGATGTTTCGTCAGCACGAGTTCCTGCGGTCGGCTTCCAAGCTCCACATACTGGAGCACACAGGGCTCTCTGAAAACCTGCCTCAAGAACGAGCTCCATAGAATCTCTGCTGGAAACTTATTGTATCGCAGTTCGTGCAGATACAATCCAGGAAGTTATGTGCGGGACCTTTACTCGTTTACGTATTGTATGTAATGTTTGTGAGGTAGACTGGCCGTGCAGGATCACGGTTTACCACCGGGTGAGAAAAAGAAATCCTAGTTGGGCTGAGATGTCGTACTATCGATGGGACACTAGTGACAGCAATGATGAAACTAACCGAGATAAAGATAGAGCGACATCCTCCTGTAGCCCACCAAATGAAACGCTGTAATGTGATACAGTAGAGGAAATAGTTGTTTCGTTATCGTTGCCTGGGCCATCTAGTTAGTATGTAATCGGCACGGTCCATGTACGTCATTACTTTTTGCTCTTCATCAGTACATTCCAGAGACACCATTTCCACTTTCATACTGAGAACCTTTTGTTTTTGGTGAAGTCCATGTTTGCATGAGTGCCCATACGAACGGTCTTACACTGAGGGCGGTATTTAATGAACATAGTAAAATTGAAGCCAGGTAGAGGAAGCTTAACGCTTTCTTCATGCGAGGCTTTTTAGGTAGTTAAAGTAGAAAAGAGGTCCAAAAACGAAATGTTCCAGGGCTTCGAAATACCCAACCAGTGCAATACTTACGTGAACGTAGTGGGGGGGGGGCCAGTCGACCATGAATGGAGCCAAGTGGCTTGCCATTGCATTGTGGGATATTTGAAAGGCTCATAGAAAGAAGTAACAAAACAGTAGAAATCGTGATGAAGGTCAAAGGTCGTGGATTGCAATTGCGATTCAAAAATGCCACTGCTGACTCGAGCATACCCACCCGTATTCGCTCAAGGTAGAACATTTGTTAATGAAAATTGACTGTTATGAGAAATATCATATTTCTCATAACAGTCAATTTGTGTTTTTTCTATCTCATATTTCAAATATGAGATAGAAAAAACACAAAGGAAGCTTCGTACATGCTTGTCAAAACAAAAGCGAAATGTCTTCCTTGTCCTGTAATAATGACGCTGGTAGTATCATCTCATTAAAGTGCAGCGATTTTGCCACACTCTGTGAAGAAAGTTTTTATTGACTAATTGTGACTCTTCAATACAAATGTACGCCAAGAACGGCCTTTGCATGTAGTGATAGTTTTGTACAACTTGTAGTCTGAACTCACATATTTGAAAGTGGTTTCAAAAGCCATAATGAAAGAAAAAAGAGTTTTGGTGAAATAATATATTTGCCTAACATCACACAATTTAAGCGGGAAGCCGTAATCTGAGTTTTCTGGTTTCACTTTGTTCAAATTAGCCAGAAAAGGGTACCTATTTGTCTTTTCTTATGTTAAGGCTTAGTTTTTACCTCTGTGTGCATTTTTCTGCAGTTTTTGAAATCTAGCACAAACTCGGCCAACAGGTATTGGAGCGCTTTTTACGAGCACCAGGTACATTAGACTAGATCACATGCATTGTTTATTGGCATTGGAAGATTAAGTAATTGGGCCAGCATCACAGGATGCTGAACCAACTCTGAGACTCGAACCTGGTCCCCCAGTTAGTAGCTCTGACCTTAACGACACATCCTGGGTAGCAGGCAGAAGTCACATGAAAGTTCGGCTTATATGGGCTCGAGGTTCCAACAAGACCACGAGCAGAGCCAGGCTTCAAGTTCACCCCTGGTTCGAGCTTTCAGTGGCTCACGACCTCTACTAAGAGCCCATGCACAAGCTAAGCCCTGAAAATAGTTGGCATCTAAATTATGTAATAAACATAATGTGAAACTATGATATTCTCTGTAAAAATTTAAAAAAGGGTATTTTTTTTAAGCTGCAGAAGCGTTTCAGCTTAATACAGCAGATTATTTTTGTCCAGTGCACACCCTGAACTCACATATTGAAAGGTGCTGTGATATGTGATAATGAACAAAAGGAGGCTTTGTAAAATAAAATATTTACCTAAAATCACAAGCAGGCAAGCCAGAACTGGTCACAGGTTTTCTGGTTTCACATTATGCAATTCACCATCTAGATGGCTACTTGGTTCTCTCCTTTTTAACTCTAAGGTTTTATGCTTTGTTTTTAATTCTTGGCACATAATCATAGAGCGTGAGTAGTATGCAGAAGCCACATTAAAGCTTTTTCTTGTTTTGAGCTTGAGAGTCCAAAAGGACCTTGAGCCGAGCCACACCCAGACCTTCAGCTCGAGCCTTAAGTGGCTCGCCTACCTCTAAGTGTCCATGTTGTCCAACTTCTCCACTAGCCTCAATATAAACCACAAACTGAATAACTGGACAAATCAGTGTTTTGCTAATTATCAGAAGCTCATCTGGCCAATTAAACATGGGTTTTAATTACTGCTGGAAATAAACATATCTCAAGAGGCTAACAGGCAAAGGTATTAACTAATGGTGATGTTTTGTTTAAGCTCGGCAGGAAACCAGACAAAAAATTATAACAAATCGAATAGTGATATGCATGGCAAATTCTTTAATGGTCTGAAACATCCCACATAACTTCACTTCATGAAAATTAACATTTGGGTATAAGAAATTTGTACAATGAATTTGCATGAGAAGATTATCACTAGACGCATGACGCTGCATAAGTACCTTGCTACCTGTCCATAAAGTGCTCTAGCACCTCATCAGGGGTAATAAGTGCTGATTAAATGCTTATGCCATTGTAAAAGAAAACAGACATGCGGGATAGCTCATAGAAGTGTAACCCATGTTTAATGCAAAATAGCCACCAAGCATCAAAAATGAGTAAATGCATTATACCTAATCAGCAGAACAGAGCTTCGCCTCCTTGTCGGTTAAAGCAATGCTAAAATCCATACATTTTGGTACTACACTTATGCACTTTTTCTCAATGTAAGTGATTAAAGCAGGAATAGGTGACTGACAGAAACCTAAAGATAAGCACTACAGAGCAGGTGCCAGGCTCTTCTCATCGAACGAATCCACGAAAACTTTGAGAAACTGTTAGTAGTGTCTTGAGCAAAAGGCTGACTCTACTACTTTCTGCAATCCTCACTTCGATGTGCCAACTTCAGAATGAGGTTGCACTTACTAGAACAGTTAGGCTAAAATGTGTAATGTACAACACAGGATAACAAAATGGTAATTTGTGTAAATTGCATATAAATGTTCAGTAATGCTGGGGGGGCACTAGAGAGCCCGAAGCAAGATGGCCGCACATTAGTGCAGCTCCGCCGGCCAGGCGAATAATATCCAACTAATATCCTTAACTCCAGCGCACACAGGCTCTAAAAATATATGTAGTTTGAGCGGAAGGTGTACAGGGTAAAATACAGCTCAGTGAAGTCATGCAGTGGGGCGGGCTCGCTGCGATTGCGAAGATCGGCGTGGTGAAGCTGGGCAGAGCCCGTTGCCCCGCGCGGTCTGCTGAGAGCGAAGCCAGTGGCCCGGTGAGCTGCGATCCCGCTGCCTGGGTCCCGGACCTATAACGCCAGGACTACGGCGGGAGCTGTGACCTGCACCGGGTGGATACGGCCGGTGAGTCGATCTGCCGAGGCTCGCGGGGCTGCGGGAGGAGCACCAAGACAAGCTCAGCGACATTGCGCGGCCTCAGCCTACATGTGGAGGCCTGCAGTGGGAGTGTGAAGCGAGCTGACAATAGACAGAACCTCCGGCGCTGAGAGGTGGGAGACCAACGCTGGCTGTGGCAGCGATTGAGGGAAGTTACCAAACAACAAGAAATCTGGGACACCTTGCGGGAGGTGTACACGGCCTGCAGTAATTTGGCACGGACGTCATTTTGTCAGCGAGCACCCAGGGCCTGGAAGGATTCAGGGTGAGTAGGCCCATAGGCGGTGTGGCACACAGCGGACTGCGGAGGCTTCCGCGTGAACCCCGCTGGGACTGCGGCGCAATAAGGTGCAATAAGGAGCTACGCCTCCCCCCCTGCTAACCTGGAGACGGTGAGCTCGGGCAGCCGCGATACCTAGTGACTGATAAAGTCAATAGCAACCAAATAGGATTCAATAAAGACAATTGCGGAGACAACAAAGAGGTGCTGTGCAGCTCTAGAAGCGAATAGGGCGAGCTCTAGAGAAATCGACTTTCGAGCTGGTGGGGCAATAGAACTGATCCTTAAAGGCTAACGTCTGTGTCTCTGTAGTGCCTGGAGAGCTAAGTCGCTGCGCTCGGACTAAGGCCCAGACATTGTAGTGTGAACCAGCACCCTCGCAGGCTTAATCATAACAATGGGCAAACCAGACAAAGGACAACTTCGGCTCGCCTTTGAAGCCAAAAAATCGTTGAAAACCACGCAGGGCGATCAGGAAGAGCAGGAGCAGGCGACTACTGCGCCGGATCCCATGCAACTGGCGGTGACGCTCCAAGCCATGCAGCAGAGTCTTCTGTCCATAGACAACAAAATGGACGCACTAAACCAGCGCACAGACTCCATGTCCTCCAAACTAGACAAGCAGGCAACTAGAATCGCAGAAGCGGAGCAGAGAATCTCTAACGTGGAGGACGAGGCACAAGCTACAGCCAGTAAATGTACTGAAATGGAAAAACTTCTCACCATCATTCAAGCCAAAAACGAAGACCTAGAGGCGCGCTCTAGGCGCAGCAATGTCCGAATCTTAGGCATTCCGGAAACCACCAACACTGGCAGGATGGAGCTGCATATGGAGCAGATGCTCACTGATCTATTTGGCCGGGAAAGTCTATCGGCGATGTTCGTGGTTGAACATACCCACAGAACTTTAGCAGCCAGACCACCCCCAGGCGCACCTCCCAGGCCGGTGATTGTAAAACTTTTAAATTACCGAGACCGCAATGCTATTCTCCGCCAGGCCCGCGAGAGGGCGGATCTCAACTACCAGGGATTCCATGTTGCCTTTTATCCTGATTTTACGGCCAATGTGCAGGCAGCAAGGAGAGAATACCTAGCGGTCAAGAAACAACTGCAGAAGGCGAACATCAAGTATGCCATGCTGTACCCAGCAAGACTGCAAATTGAGTACGAAGGCCATCAGAAAATCTACAATTCCCCTAAAGCTGTGCTAGAATTCATGAAAACTACGCTAAAAAAAACACGTGCTCCGCGCTCGCAGGATCCGGCGGACTCGGACTGAAGATGAAAGCAGACCACCGATAAGTACTTGCCCTGTGCACGTGAGCATGATATAGACTTAACCGTGATTACAGTGGGGTTGACTAGAACTTTGCTTCGCCTGGCCACCTCCGCTGAGGAGGATGTCTGGGCTCCGAACGACCCTCCATTGGGTGATCCACGTTCTTCATTTTCGTTACACCTAGCAGGTTCATAGGGTTGGGGGAGGGTGTTGGGGTATATTGTCCTCAGCATGATTGGGATGCTGATGTGGGCGGGGCGGGGGGAGTGGTTCGAGGGACGGTTATGTGGCTTACTGTCAACATGTTAACTTCTTTTGTGTATCTGGTCGCACCCGGCCATTTCAAACAATTATGGTACCTTAGATGGATGGGGTAGGAAAGACTGACAGAGCTTCAATAGCATGTATGACATGGAATGTGCGTGGGCTGAATTGCCCGAAGAAGATCAGACAAGTCTTAGCCCACCTAGATAGACATCAAATCAAGGTCGCTCTCCTTCAGGAAACACACCTGACTAAACTTAATGAGGCTAGGGTGGGCGCACACTGGGCGGGCTATCGGCTGTTCTCATCCTACTCATCCTATCCAAGAGGGGTGGCTATACTAATCAAAAAAGGTACTCCCTTCACAGCTATTAACTCAACCATTGATAGCAATGGCAGGTATGCTATTGTACATGGCAAACTCCACGGGGTGCTCATCACTATAGTAAACACATACGGGCCTGATACAGATGAACCTACATTTTTCAAGGAGCTACTGAAGGTGCTGCGTGAGTGGCCAGAATCGGAAATAATATGGGGTGGGGACCTAAATACACACCTGGACCCCTCTAAGGATAAATCAAGTCAGCAGAGGGGACACTCTCCTAGAGCTGCCCATGTCATCAAAGCGGGAATGGATGAACTAGGGTTAGTGGACACGTGGAGAACGCGCAACGTCGATACGTTGGAGGGCACTTGCGCATCCACCGCTCATGGAAGCTGGTCGAGATTAGATTACTGGCTTATCAGCACAGGGGTCAAAGCATGGGTGACAGACATAGCCAGACTGCCTAGAACATTGTCAGATCACAATCCAGTCGGGCTCACGATATGTATTCCGAATACGATCCCCTGCCAATTCACATGGAGGTTTAGAGTCGAGGCTTTACTTGACCCGTTGTACGCGGCTAAGATTAGGGAAGCTATACAGCAATACTTCACTCTCAATGAGGGGTCGGTCAGTGAGGCAGCCACACTCTGGGAGGCCTTTAAGGTCACAATCAGAGGGACATGCATCAGCACCAATGCAGGCATACTAAAGGACATTAGGGGGCGGCTATCGAGATTGGAAGCGACACTCAAACAGCTCGAGAGTGCACAAGAGCTCGCTCCATGCTCAGACACATTAGCGCAAATAAAAGAAGCAGTGACGGAATATAACGAATTGGCGGCAGATGAGGGGAAATACTTGTCGAAGAGGCATGTTGCAAGGGCATATGGTGAGGGTGGTAGACCAGGCCATAACCTTGCAGTTAGGGTTCGGATGAAGCATGATCACCATACGATTAGCCAGATCACTGGTGATATGGGAATAAATTACTACTCGCCACATGAAATCACAAATCAATTCCGGAACTTTTATGCTGATCTGTACACTTCAAAGGGTGGCGCAGAACCTGGTGAACTGAACGAATATCTAGAGGATATTGCACTAGCCTGGCTGTCTAATGCGCAACGGGAATATTTACCTCGCCCGATAGAGGCTGAAGAAATCAAAGATGCGATTAAGGCCCTCCCCAACAGGAAGGCGCCGAGCCCGGACGGACTCACAAGCGAATTCTATAAGGAATTTGCAGATGAGTTGGTGCTCTACTTGATGGCGATGTTTGAGGAGGCATATGAGAAGGGAAGTCTACCACCCACACTCAGAGAGGCTCTGATTATTGCCCTGTTAAAAAAAGACAAACCTACATCACAGTGTGAATCGTATCGCCCACTACCACTCATCAACATTGATACTAAGATACTGGCAAAGATACTTGCAACCAGACTTCAACCCCTACTCCTGAATATAGTAGTGCCTGATCAATCCAGATTTATACCGGAGAGGTCAACTTCGAACAATCTACGCACAATTTTTTCCTTGTTCCACACTTTAAGCCCTGACTTACAAGCGGTGGCAGTACTGTTAGATGCAGCCAAGGCTTTCGACTACATTGAGTGGTGCTACATGTTTCAAATACTAGCTAGAATAGGGCTCCCGGTGTTTTTTGCAGGTGGGTGAAACTACTATATACTGACCCAATAGCGCGGGTAAGGATTGAGGGACAGACTTCGGAACCTATAAAAATTAGCAGAGGCACTAGACAAGGGTGCCCGCTATCACCCCTTCTCTTTTCAATACTGCTGGAACCCCTGGCTTGCATTACCAGGCAGCGCCACAGGGAATCCGCCCTTAGATTCACACTGAGACCGGTAAATATATCGCTATACGCGGATGACATGGTATTGTTTGTAAGAGAGGCCCAGACGTACCTGGAGCTCATCTTACGGGAATATATCCGTTTTGGCCGCTTCTCAGGCCTAAATATAAACTGGGCTAAATCGATTGCTGTGCCTCTCACTGATAGCACGACCCAGCATGCCCTGGAATTTCCCCTTGAGTGGGCTGCTGACCCCGTAAAATATCTTGGCATATGGATTCACCACAATCCAGACATAGTGGTGAGAGAAAACTATGGCAGGGCACACTGCAAGTTAGAAAACCGGGTTGCAAGATGGATCGAATTGCCGCTTTCATTGGCGGACATAATTGCACTCATTAAGATGATAGTGCTCCCGTGTTTTCTGTATCTGTTTATTAACATCCCTATTAAACTAACCAGCCAATTTTTTAAGACTTTACGCTCACAACTGCGGAAACTGATCTAGGGTGGCAAACAACCCCAGGTGAGCTGGGACACACTTATACGGGACTACAAAAAAGGAGGTTTTGGAGTACCCGATATGCACCTATATTATCTGTGCGCTCAAGTGCAATATGCCCATTACTGGTATAACCCCCACGCGTTCATCCCACAGTAGCAGTGGAAGACAGGGATGCACACCCAATCCCTCTGCACAGTATCCTGTCACACTCCAGACGAGGCACTCCTAAAGATGAAATCAACACTATAGATTGCACCATATCAGCTTGGCATGATCTAGGTCGATTGGTGGCGAAACTCCCGCTGTATCCTCCTTTACTCCCCCCTCTCCCAACACGCAGCGCTATCGGTCACACAAGAGGTGGCTGCACGTGCGCTTGAGCTAGCAGGTATAGACAAAATGCAAGACCTATTCCCAAAGGGTACTTTTTTAAAGCCCGAAGGGTTGCAATACATACAAAAAATATCACCACTATTCATGTTTATATACCGCAGACTAAGGGAGGCAGTAAAGGCACACTATCGCACCTTCCCCTACGAGCCTCCGACACTTCAAGCACTACAGATGTTACTTGCGAACCCAACGAGACACAAACTGATCACCAGACTATATCGAGCGGTCAGAGACGAATGCGTAGCTGCCACTGATAGCAGTCTAGCCCGGTGGAATGAACAATTACTGCCTCAAGTCGCGCAGAAGGAATGGGAATACACCTGCCAGCTAACTGAGGCCCTGACCCCAAACGGCAATCTACTTATCATTCACTTTAAATACTTACACCAAGTTTATTACACACCTGCCCGATTACGGAAATATGGACTCAGGGAAACAGATGCATGTAAAAGATGCAGGGCTCAGGGTGCAGACTTTATACATCTAGCATGGCACTGCAGGCGAATACAGGAATTTTGGGTTGAAGTGATCACTAGGTTGCGAGCTATGTCTAACGTTGCACTTCCATGTTACCCTAAAGTATGTCTGCTATGCCTACTGCCTACTCTTAAAGATGCTACCGGACAATTTGTAAAAATTGCATTGAACCTAGCAAAAAGGAGGGTAGCGATGTGTTGGGAGAGCAGTGCGTCCCCTCAGGCTGAGATGTGGATTAAAGACTTGGTATATTGCAGAGAAACCTGGCACTGTACGCGGAGGAATTGCCGCCATCGTCAAGACCAAAAGACATCTGGGAGCCATTGCTGGACTACCTTAGAACGCAGGACTCACACCTGTCTGAGGATGAATAAGGTTATGCATAATTTCCATGTAAACAGATCACACACTGTTACTGTACTGTACCCTGGCCTGCTGCCGGTGGGCGATCATGCACTGTAATTGCAGCAAGCCATGCATTGTTGTTATGTCATATTTGTATGACGGCAAATGTTAATAAAAATAAAGAAAAAAAAATGTTCAGTAATACTGAAGCTTTAGTGAGCTTCAAGCAGGTACAAAAATAACAGCTGATTTATAAATAGTATATCAGCACATGCTATGGTAAATATGTGAATTTACATTCTTGTAGTTTAGAAGCAATCATAATAGCATATATATGTGAATTCATTTTCTCACTATGCTACCTTTTCTCTGCATTTTTTTGCATGTTGAAACATTTGCTGATAGTAGTAGCTTTATTACAGCCATTTTGGTGATGCCATATACTAACACATAGGGACATACTTTGGCCCACGGAGTTTACTCTGTTAGGGCGATGGAGTACATTTCTCCGTTGCCCTGTGGGAATAACCACCTGCCAAATTTAGAAATGACTGTCAAGCCGGCAGTCATTTCTGAAGCATTGGCAGGAACCGCGGTAAAGTTTGACGCACAGCTCTGTCAACATGACATAGCTGTCTGTCAAACTTATTTTTTTTCTCAAAAAGAAAACCCAGAAGTAGAATTTTCTTATTGAAAAAAAATGTCCCCTCTCGCCATGGAAGTTTTCTACCATGGCCAGGGAGGAAGTAGACCGTTTTCACTGCCACCTAGCACCAGGGATTTGCTGGCGGTAATGGGCAATGAAAACTGATCTGCATGTCTGCCCTTCTAAATGCGGTGTGTGGACATGAAGGTCAGCCTCTGACGGCCCTTACTTCATTGGGCCGTTGAAGGGGTGTAACCCTTATGGAGACAGAGAAGTCTCCACCATGGTTACACCAAAGGTCCGCCAGAATCTAACTTCGGCGGGTGAACCATTATATTGAAGGTAAGGATTATCCATCGCTGTTGTGATGGAGTATGTTTACCGCCAATATATAAATCAGGCCCTTAGTCTTTACCAAGAACTGTTTCTTATATCCCCAGCGGTTTTTAAAAAAAAATCCACATTGAGTCCTTGAAAATGTGCTGCAAGCCTTGCCAAGCTTTGCAATTCCCCATCTGGGTCCAGGGAAGGTTATACTTTTGAGGGAATGGTATGAGCTACATGGTCAGGTGTAAAACCACAAGAGCTTTGTGTCTCTGTTTCACAAGAAGATATAGACTTGTCGATAATGGACAGGAAGCTAGGAAGGCTGTGGGAACGTCCACTTACCAATCAGAAGTGAAGCAAAAAGTTCAAAAGCATCTTTCAGCCCTGTTTTTTGCATGGTCCACCATGGTCAGTCCAAAACCAAGCTGTGGGTTAAGTTTTGTACAGCTCATGCTCAATACGTACATTAAAGTTTATTGTCAGTGCTGGGAAAAAAGAAATAAGTATAGCCAGGTCCATGACTGAGAGAGACAGGCTAGAACGAATACACCTGCAGCTCTTCTATTCACAGTTTTATGAGCAGCTGCCACCTAGTGGTGGGACTGGAAACTGATTAAAAATGCCATATGGTAATCAGCTGAAATCCTGGACGAATGCCTACTGTTTTTGCAGTTTTATATAGCGCAACCTCGAACCTAAGGTGTTGTAACTGGTGCGCATGTAGAGCGCTCCATTATTCAAGGCCACATTCCTTTTTTTAAGGCACAGGGAGATGAAGTGATATGCCCAAAATCACAGGATGTTGAGCCAACGCCTGGTTCCCCAGTTCCAAAGTCAGCAGCTCTGGCCGTAACACCACATTCTCTCCCCAGCCTTTTTGAAAGCTAGAACTGCTTTAAAGACAAAAGTTCCTGACTGACTCTGCAGAGGTCCTATCCCGACTTTTTTCCCATGTCCATAAATCCTCTTTGCTGTCCCTTGCATTGTTCCCTTTTTTGCTGGATTTGAGGGACCTTCCCTGCTCATGACGAGCTCAGCTCGTCATGCTGCGCGGGCGGGCTGTGCGCATGACGAGCTGAGCTCGTCTCGACCACGCCCGCGATTGGAATGTCCAGCACCTGGCTGGAATTCCGCTCGCAGCGAAGGCGTTAATCCCAAGAAACCGTGAAAGCACCAAATGTAGTGTTTCTTAGAAACACATTTGGGGTACCCTAGAATAGGAAAGTCCAAAAGTGGTCTCAAAGTCTTAAAGGAGGGCCCCGTCACAAACCTCTTTTATCACTTTACAGAGGTCCTGCCTAGTGGCAGCATTTACATATTTGTGGGGTGCAGTAGCTGCAGCCAGGTGCGGTACTAGCTGCCATTTCCATGGAAATAATGTACAGTGACCTCTAGAAATCCTGTTTTTTTTTTTTTACCTAAGTGAATGCAGACATTATCTAGATTTCCTTTCCAATAAGTGAGCACTAACATCAGAACAAGTGTTAGTGGAAAGCTTGCATTCTCATTCAGTTAATCTGTGGTTAGATTGCCCTTAGATGATCACGTACATCTTTTTGTATTAACTGTGAATGTAAGGTAGAATGGTTGTTGCCTGCAAAGAAATAGACTCCACACGAACCCACTTCTTCCCTTACCGTCTTTTGTCCATAGAGTCTCTCTGAAGAGACTGCACAAGGTCTCCTGACAGAGCAGACCCTTGGGAAATGTACCTGCCCTGCTCCACGTAGCTACTACTCTGTGTGGAGAGGTGTGGTGCAGCGGCCAGGGCAGCTGACTCCGGAGCACAGGGTTCGCGGTTCGATCCCCGGCTCCGGCGGCAGCTCAGCTCAGCACCATGTGACTCTGGGCAATAGCTCACTTAATTTCCACTCCGGCCCCCAGCGCCTTGAGACCTGTAAGGGTGAGTAGCTGCGCTATATAAAAACGGACTTACATTTACATTTTTACATTTACTACTCCATACTGTGTTCTGGTGCGTAAGGCATGGCGTGCTTTACACAATATCCTCTGTAGGTAGGGTAACTTTGTCCCAACCCAACCAATTGGACTTTTTTAACTCTGAAGATACACTAGTTCTGATTGGCAGTGGCCCACCTACCTAGGACTGAGCATAGCCCCGCACCAGAAAAAGGGTGATCTCCATTGACTCAGACCTGTGTGGACTCTGCTGCAGTGCTTCCTGAACTTAGAGTGTGTGCTGCTTGCTCCTTCTACATCATGACTAATCCTAGTGCTCGACTAAAGCCCTTTTCAACTGCAGAAGGGAGGCATGAAGTTGCTTCAGCAGTTGCTCATCTACAATTTCAGAGACAAGTTACACCTTAACAGGACCTGAAAAATTAGTAAAGGGGCGTAAAGGGGCAGTTGTGCCAAGAGTTCTGTAGTACCAGACGTTTTCCTATAGGGAACACGCTTTTGGAATCTGATATGCTGGTATTTGAGGAAAGCGTCCTAGTCTATAGGTGTGTGGAAGTGAAATGGAAAAGATGACTGGTATTACCTGAGTAAAGTGTTGTTTTTTCTTCTATAGGTAGACACTAGAAAACACCCGTAGTGCCCCAATCTTTTTAGGTCTCACGTAGACAGCGCATGCGCTGTCTCTTCAAGACATGCTGCTGTATACTCTTAACCCGTTTACCGCAGCGAACATTCCACCGCGGTGCGGGCGGTCTAAAGGGTGGGCAGGGCTGCGTCGGCCAACGGTCGTGCGCAGCACCAGGGAGGTAGTGCTCGCGTCGGCCAACGGCCGACGTGAGCACGGAACGGGTTAATGTGCTTGAGTGCCGCCCACTAATTACCATTGGTGGCCTTCAAAGCCACTCTCAATTGCTTGCTTCCTGCTGGTCAGCTCTGCCATCGGCATTTCCCTCTTCTTGCATGTGACCCTCCCCTGGAGCATGCCCCAAGTACGTGTGCAATTTTCGGAGCTATTTTTTTCTTTTTGTTTAGCCACTCCACCGAGAGTATGTTTTGTAGCTGTGTCTGCTCGCTCCGATCATCTGTTTGCTTCTTCCCTCTGTGTTGCCCCATCCTCCCATTGCCGTGTTACCCCATCCTCCCATTGCCGTGTTAGCCTCCCACCCAGCACAATAAATGATCCAGAAGCCAGATGCCTTTGTCCTATCCTGTTTCATGAAAAGCTTTGACTTTTGTTGCTGTTTTAAATAGTGCAAACTCGACCCCAAGGTATTGGAGCGATTTACACAAAGAGACATTCATTCAATTCATCTCGTTTTCCTTGTTAATTCCCGTCCTGTTGTTGGTTGCTTCCTCGTTGTAGCTTCCCCCGGTTGCTTATAGCCCTGCCCCCTTCATCCCGCATTTTTTGATTTTTTTCGGGTACCAATTATCTCAGCCGATTTATAGCAGCACCACCAAGGAGCCTTCAAACGTCTTTGTCACTCCAAGGAGGGGAATCTCGCACTACTTGCCTGCCTCTTTTTGCCCGACGTGTATCTTACTATCTTACTCCCAGACGTGATTCTCACTGTCACCGCCCCAAGTGCATGTTTTACAGGCGCATACCTTACTGGTACAAGTCCACCCAATACGTCATGCAGTCAGTTGCCTCCTGGACACATGCATCCAGATATATATATAGTCAACTGTAGTCTAACTTTGGTTTTAACGGCTTAACTTGTCTAGAGTGAGCCTGTAGCAGAAAACACGTCTCCTAGTTTTGTAACTGTAAGGAGTAGGCACTGCAACCTGTGGACGTGCTTTGCAATTCATTTACCAACCAGAAACCAAGAGACCTCATGGTGCAATGATTGCCTCTTTATTCAGTTTGTACTATGATAAACGTTTAGTGACGTAGGAAGACTGTCATGGTGGACACTAGTGCAAGCAAGGAAGATGACCTTTCCTACCACCTGGATGTGTAGTAAAAGACGGTAATTTTTGGGGTGGTGCAGCAGCCCCAGAAAACCCCAGGCCCCGGTGCCACTGCACCTGCTGCACTATTGATAAACACGCTCCTGAGAACCTCCTATGCGGCATTGTAGCAGAACTCCCCACTCATATGTAGGGCTGTGGGTGGCAGGGGAGGCTCATAGGGCAGGGTCTCCTGGGGCTCTACGCATATTGGATTATTGACAAACGGGTTTAACATTCAGGACCTAAACAAGCCTGCTGCTTAGATGTTCGTGTAACCTGTCAGCCTCAGGCTACAGTCACAATAGGATAGTTTAGTGGGTTGAGCTCCCGCTGGAGTAACATGTGTAACCTGCAGGAGCGAAAGTTTGTATTCAGGTGGTGCCCACCCAGCCTTTCATCCTCCAGAATGAGTGCCACGGATTTGTGTAATATCTGTGACTTGGATGCCAGTGCACCATCTTGTTGCAGTGTGGCGAGCATTCAACTTGTTCGGTCAAGAGAGAGGCTGTGGCGTAACAACCAGAGCCGCCTACTTTGGAGCTAGGGAACTGAGTTTGAGTCTTGGCATCGGCTCAACATCCTGTGATTCTGGGCAAATCACTTAATCTCCCTGTGCCTACAAAAATTAATGTTTTCCTTGTGTAATGTAACTGGTGCTCATGTAAAGCGATCCAGTACCTTCAGGTCGAGTTCCCACTATATAAACCCCCCCCCCAAAAAAAAATATGCATGCAATTACTTGCACGTCATTACTGATCCGTTGGGCTCTTTTTTTGTGCAGAGGCAGGTCCAGTGAACCGTCTGGAGTGGGGAACATCTGCCTCTTGTATAATGGTCTCACTGCTTCCTATAAGGTCTTGCACAATCGAAGTATATGGTTGGAAATGTATTATCATTCTTGCAATGCCGGTACAAGATAGCTTACTATGTTGGTGCTGTGCAATTCTCCAAGCATGCATTGGACAAGTACCGTACCAGTGCAGTGGGTAATAAAAACACCTGGGATGTAAGGCAGCACTCTACGATGAGTGAGGCTGCGTATCACTTCATGAAGCTGCAAGACTGGCAGCAAGCACCATTAAAAAAATGTTTTCATTGGTGACTTCTTAGGCACATGCGCCACGATGGCTGGTATTGAATGCTTGATGTATAAAAATAAATTATTAATAATGCTCCTCATTGTGGTGTTTCGCTACAGTAACAGCCAATAGGTGCAAGCAAGGACAGATAATTCCTGAGGAGACATGCCATCTTCTTCTGAAAACAAGTAATGGATATTTCTGACAAATTCAGCTCCTTCACATGGGGCAAACTAGACTGTTGTCAAATTCGGAGACTTCCTAGCTGGCTGATGCAGTCAAAAGGCTGGTGGAGTTGTCAAAGAGTCATCTAGACTTATTTTACAACTTCTACCTTGTCCCTGTACTCTACAAATGGCACGGTAATCAGTTTGTGTAGAAGTTTTGAATGGTGGGCCGGGCAGGATGGCTCAGTGAGTTGAACGACTGCCAAAGACAAACCTGCTAACAAAACATAGTGATCTGAAAATCGCGATTTCAAATACTGGCAAAACTTGCCCTTCTCTCCTTCCGAGGCAAGTTATTTTCATACAATAAATTAAGTAATATTAACATCTCCAGCTCCTGTCCCCAGCCCTGCCAGCAGACCACCTGTGCCCCAGGCACCCATCTGCTGACGGCGCACAGGCTGCTTTCATACAAGGACCTTGAACATATACAGGTGCGACCTCAAGAGGTGAGTGCAGAATGTATGCCTGGAGGGGTGAAAGTACAGGTAACTGTACTTGGAAGTGCTTACGACTGGGGCAAATACGGGGTCAAAGGCACAGATAATATATGTGGCTAGGATCACACACAGAGTGGGGAAGTCAGGATTAGGACTCCAATCTCTCCTTCTATCGACGACATTGTTGGCAATAGACCACTTAGAGACGAGCGTTGTTTATTTTTAGGTCCAAATAGTTTTTGAGTTAGTATTAATTTGACGTAATAAGAGTATTTGCCAAGTACATATGCTGAGTTAACTCTGAAATCAATCAATCAATCCGGATTTGTAGAGCGTGGCTGCATCACCTGTGAGGATCTTGAGGCACTGGGAGAACTTGCTGCCTGTTGTGGTATTGGTTGATCATCTAGGCCTTGAGGTCCTTCCTAAACTGCTGGAGCGATAGTGAGGCTCTGAGGTGCAGGGGGAGGTTGTTTCAGGTCTTAGCCATCAGGTGGGAAAAGGAGCGGCCTCCATTGTTCGTCCGGCGGATGCGTCAGGTGGCTGCTAGGGAGAGGGATTCAGCGCAGAGTTTCCTGGTAGGTTGGTGGAAATTAATTAGATTGTTGAGGTACACTGGTCCTTCATTCTGTAATGCCTTGTAAGCGTGGGTGAGCAGCTTGAACTGGCATCTCCTCGCGAATGGTAGCCAGTAGAGTTTCTGAGGTGAGGGGTGATGTGAGTCCATCTGGGGCGGTAGAGGATGAGTCTGGCTGCTGTGTTCTGGATAGTCTTGAGTTTCGTCATGAGTTGGGCGGTTATTCTCACGTAGAGGGAGTTGCTGTAGTCTAGTCTGCTGGTGACAAGAGCTTGCGTGACTGTTCGCCCGGTGTTGGGTGGGAGCCATCTGAAGACCTTCCTGAGCATTCGGAGGGTGAGGAAGCAAGCGAAGGAGACAGAGCTGACCTGCTTCTTTATGGATAGCTAGCTGTCGAAGATAGTGTCAAGGTTGCGGGCGTGTTCGGTGGGTTTGGGGGTTGGGCCTAGCTCAGGTGGCCACCATTCCTTGTTCCAGAGGGTGTCCTTGCCTTTTTCCCCAAAGATGATTACTTCTCTCTTGTCGTTGTTGAATTTGAGACAGTTGTTGTTCATGTAGGCGCCCACGTCTTTTATGGATCTTTGGAACTTGTCCTTGGTGGTCGTTGGGTCATTAGTCATGGAGAGGATGAGTTGGTTGTTGCTGGCGTAGGAGATGATGTTGAGTCTTTGGCCGTTGACGATGTTGGCCAGAGGTGTCATGTAAAAGTTGAAGAGGGTAGGGATGAGTCTTGAGGTACACCACAGATGATGTTCTTAGGGAAGCGAGGAGTAGGGCAGGAGCATGATCTGCACTCTTCCTGTGACGTAGGATGCGATCCACTTGAGGGCTGCTCCTTGGATTCCGATCTGGTGGAGTCTGTTTAACAGTGTGTGGTGGAATACAGTGTTGAAGACTGCTGAGAGGTCGAGGAGGATTACGGCTGCTGTTTCTCTGTGGCCTAACGGCATTCTGATGTTGTCTGTGGCTGCAACTAGGGCTGTCTCTGTGCTGTGGCTAGCTCTGAAGCCTGATTTGGAGGGGCCCAGAAGGGGGTTGTTCTCCAGATGTCCAGTAAGCTGGATGTTGATGCCTTTCTCGATGACCTTGGCTGGGAAAAGGAAGCACGGAGATTGGTCGGTAGTTCTTACATTCCCCTGAGTCCGGGGATGGCTTCTTCAGCAGCGGCTTCACATCAGCATGTTTACATTTCTGGAAGAAGTGGGGCCGTAGTGATTGAGGAGTTGAGGACCTTGGTAAGTTCTTTGCTGATGGGTTGGTTTCCGAGATTGAATGTAGGGTGTGGGCAGGGGTCTGCTGGGGCCCAAGAGTGAATGGATCTCATGATGGACGCCATTTCCTTCTCGGAGCGGATATTCCATCTGGTGAGCAGGTGTGGGTGTATGTTGGTCGGCATGATGCAGCTGATGCTGTCCTTGGCGGGGGTTGGGGTGCGAAGTCTTGGTAGATGGTGTTGATTTTGTTGCGAAAGAAATCTGCAAGGGTGTCGCAGAGAGCTTGCGAGGGTGTGATGTTGTTTTTGGTTGCTGAGGGGTTGGTGAACTTTTTGTTGAAAAGTTCCTTACTGTCGTTGGAGCTGTCCTAGATGCGGGTGACTAGGGTGGTCTTCTTGGTGTTATTCAGGAGGTGGTGGTATCAGTTGAAGGCGTCTTTGAAGTATTTTCGGTCCTCAAGGGTCTTACTGGTGAGCCATCTTCTTTGCTTCTGTCTGCACCATGTTTCTGGGTTTATCAGTTTTTCTGTGAAACAGTTGGGGTGTTGTGTTCGTTTCTTGTGGTTGGTGGTTTTCTTCGGTGCGACTTTGTCAGCTTTTGCCGTGAGCCAGTTCGCCAAGTTGTCCGCCGCTTTTTCTGTGTCTCCGGTGGTGGTGGGTAGGCGGGAGTTGCGGGTGTTGGTCCATTGTTGCTCTGATACCTTTGCCCAGCTGCACCGTGTCTCTCTGGCGGTCGAGGCGGGGGTGTTGGGTGGTTCCGAGATGACAAACTGGACGCAGTGGTGGTCGGTTCCAAGTGAGCTCCTCGGTGTGGGTGTATTTTACTCTTGCTGGCTGAGAAGATAGGGTGGAGCGTGTGTCCTGCGGTATGGGTGTGGTCAGTGACCAGCTATTTGAGTCCGAGGTGGCCGTACTTTCTAGGAGGTTGGCCGTGTTAGCATCTTTGATGTTCTCAAGGTGGAAGTTGAGGTCTCCTAGGAAGATGTACAGATTCTAGTTGATGGCGAAAGGGGCAATGAAGTCGGGGATGGCGTTGCAAAAGGCAGGGTGGGGTTCCTGGAGGTCTGTAGGCGAGGGTGCCTCTGATGGTGCTTTGCTGTTGGTTCGGAGTTGGAAGTTGCGGTACTCCATGAAGCGGGTGGAGTCGTCTGTGGTGGTAGAGCATTTGAGGTTCACTTTGTAGATTATGGCGATGCCTCTGCCATTGCTGTTGGATTGGTCCAGGTGTGCGATCTTGTATCCCTTGGAGTTGGCTGTGGCGATGTTTGGAGCGGATGCGGCGTTCAGCAAGGAAGGATCTCTGTGATGAAGACGGCGTCCGGGGCATGGGTGGTGATGGTGTCTCAGATTTCTGTGACTTGTTTTCCGAGTGAGCATGCGTTCACCAGCAGGCAGTTGATCTTTCCAAAGGTGTTGGCGCCGGCCTTGTTGGTGTGTGTGTGTGACGTGGTGTGGCTGAAGGGCATGGCATGGGTGGTATCCTTGGTAAAAAGGGCATGAAAAAGGGCCGTTGGTGGTTATGGGGAGGCATGGGCGCAGTTGTTGTTATCTTAGCGTCTGGAATTCAGGGCTCGAAGTACGTCCGAGGTGGAGCGGTGGCGGTCCGTGGGGTTTGGGGTCCTGGCACGGTGTGCCCTCTGTGTGTGTCCGCTACGTGGTAGCGCTGTGGTCCCCATGCCGGAGGGAATCGGGGTGCATGGGATAGTGGCGAGGGAGGTACCTGGCACAGCGGAGAGAGGATGTGGGAGTGTGGGGGACTACTGGGTCGAAGGGTCAAATGGAGGGGCCCACAGAGGTTCTGTGGGGCAAGAGGCAGGGCAGGGGGCAAGCAGGCTAGGCCAGCCCGGGAGGAGGGCAGGCGGACAGAGAGGGAATGTGTCACGGGCCAAGGCTGGCCAGGAAAGAGCTGCAGGGCAGCTAGCTCCTGAGGAAGAGCAGGTGCCGGGCAGGCAGAGGGGTAGAAGCAGAGTGCGGGCGCAGGAGAGTTGGGGAGGCGAGGCAACTTACCTTGAGCTACGGCAAAAGAGGGGTGGCTCAGCTTCTTCCGGGCTCAGACAGGCGTGGACAGACCCGGTTGCCGCCCGCGCGTGTCCCACAATGCGGAGGTCAGAGTTCAGCTATAAGGTCGACGGTTGCGGGGAAAACCGGGAAAAACCCGTCAGCAACTCTCCTACCAGTGGTGGAGGCTGCTGGGAAGTGTAGTCAGGGAGGAGGGTCGGAAGAAATCATGTTACTGTGGTTGAAGTTTGTCGTATTTCTTGTGGTACATATTAAATGTTTCTAGTAATAGACTTTATTTTTTCACCTTACTTTCCCTGAGACCCTCAAACTTGAAATCTTAAGCTTGAGGCCTTTACATCCTTTGCCACACCTGTCACCTTTCACACTCTGCCACACATCCGGCGCCGCCCTAGCTCACATCCTTTGCCACATGTCTGGAGCCCTCATACTATTTTCAATGATAAATTTACAATGGCAGGCCATACAATACCACATAACTAAAAAAAGGATGACAAAGCTAATAGATATTGCACAGGTGAGACCTATCAGCTTTGCCAATGCTTGTTTTGATTCTGTCATGGTACAGCTCACAATACATTATTCAGGGATGTATTTAAGTGGAACGGTTGAGGCTAATTTGTTCAGAAAAACGTTATTTTCTGTTTGGCCTTGTTTGCACACGTGGGACCACACTTGGTCAGCATGTTCTATAAAATGGTCTCTAGCTGTGACTGGAGAATGTTTGTTTCGGGGCAGCTATGTCAAATCTTTGAAAGCATGTACACCCTGTCTGTGTGCCCTCATCCAGGCGCTGCAGTAATAGAAGACTCGTGTCTTGACTGGCATAAGTGGAAAAGTCTGCTGCTCTTTTTGACCAAACCATCACCTAGACAATTATGAACCCCTGCAGATTCTCACAGAACAAATAAAAAAGAACGGTAATATCTCTGAAAAGCTCAAAAGGAGGTTGTGACGTATTTTTTGAAAGCCCTTACAAAAATAAAATTGGTGTTGACTGGATTTTCCCTTCACTTGATGCACTACCGTTAGGACGATTGCCCTTGTTATTGTTACCAAAACGGATGTTTTTAAACAAAGGTACGTAATTGCCTTGAAGTGGTCAATACATGCGATATGTATTCGGATTTACCCGCTTATTTGACGTACTACATGGCTGCCCTGAGAATCCTGTGTGCGCACTGAGCGTGTTCTGCTTTATCTGACCCTGACATGCTGATTCGAATATCCTCTGTGGTTGCGGCTGACGTGGGCTGTCGTAGATTCAGCGGGACTCCGGCTCTTGTTTATAATGTTGTTGTCAACATACCAGCTTCCTCACTCGTTGACTGCAGAAGAAGCACTCGTTTTTACAGAATTCGCAAACCTGGAAAAAACCCTTCCTAGAAACGCGTCTTTATTTATTTAATGATGATTTCTTCACAGCGTTGAGATAGTTCTTTTCTCGTTGAAATGTGTGGAGAGATTACAGATTAAGGTTGTATTCTGCCATGCAGCAGCAGACCCAGGAGCGCAGCTTGGTCAGTAAGATTGGGGGGAGCTTCAGATTTTCCAACAATATAATATTAAAATACATTATACCACAAACAGGGTGCATGAGAAGGGCTTAAGAGGCGGTGAAAAGGGGGAGAAATACGGATTAAAATACACTTATTAAGGAGGTGTAAAACACCCCCTGGAGCTACGCCGCGTGTCAAAGTAAAACAGTTACCCTACTTTCTGTGAAAAGATAAGTCAGGGGATGGTTAATTCCGAGAGCTGAAATGCTTCAAGTGCAGGGTAAGGCAGGGAATCTCCTGTGCTGTGAAACCAAAGGCGGGCAGACGGCTAAACAAACCTCCTTGCCAGGGTGTCTGCTTACCTGAAAGAAATGTAAACGTGCACAACGGATCAATCTGCAAATGTAAAGGGAGCTAGGAAGCTGGTATTGGGTTTAATTAATGGAATCACTTGACACTACCTGATGACACAGATTATTCTTTTTGAGTGGTATTGGAAAGGAGTTACCAGCTGGGATGTGAAGTGTTTGCTTTTTAAAGGGGCGTAACACAGGCTCCTGCGTTGCAGGGGCCTGTGTTAGCCTCTAACTATTCTCCACTGCTCCAGCCAGAATTACATTTCGTGGCTGTCTGGTTCCAGGCACAGACCTCTGCAGTACATTAACTAATAGAGGTTTCATAAAGTACGGTAGTGCATTTCCCAATGATTAACTTATCTTGCATTTATTTTACTTTTAAGCTGTGTGTTATTTTATATACACATACCTGAAGATGAAAGACCGAAAAAAGATGCATAATATTTTTTTTTTTACCCACGTCTTTGACCCTGCCCCCACATTTACTCGCCCCACCCTCATTGTGCACCTCAACACAGTTCCCTTACTTTTATTGATGCACTTCAACTGCTGGCTACGCCCCTGTCCTGAATAACTCACTTAATGCATTGTACGTCAAAGGGCTCAATTACGAGTTGGGGAGAGCAGTATTTCTGGGGTGGGGGTAGGGTGGAGGAGTGATGATTCCAAGAGGCCTGGTGTTCCCCCACCAGACGGGGTGTAAAGATTATTGGCACCATTTTAGCAGTTGTGAGTCATCACTCTGCAAAACCACTGGGCAGGAATAATGCACAGGTGCAGCTCGGCTAACCAATGGCCCCCACAGCATTCGCCACAGCCCCTTAGCCTGTCCTGCTCTCAAAACACTCCCAATCCAATGCTTCCTGTAGATCAACACGTGGCCACTCACTCACATTGGCTACTTGCTAAAATCAGGTAGTAAATGTCAGCGTACAGGTTTCTGGAATCTAGGAACTCTTCAGTTTCTGGGTCTGCATTGTTATTTCCCATTCCAGAGACTAACATTTATGATTGCCATTGCAACTAGACCTGAACTTAGGGTGGGGCCAACAGGTTAGCCAATTGAGTCAGGGCTCGCACTTCAAGATATGGGGCAGAGCTATCCTTAGAGCCAATACAAGAAAATAAAGTGATAATTGTGCATTTTGAACATTGGTTAAACCTGATACGATTACCACATATATGTTTCAGTGAATATGACAATGTTTATAGGCTACTGACAGATATTTTAAAAAGGGACTTAGTTGTTTTACCGCTAAAAAGCAGCTTGTACAGATTTCAATACAAAGCACTTTAGAACCAGTTTTCACAAGGCTATTTCAAGGCGAGGGCCTTTATGACAATTTTGTGAAAATTCTTTGTGTGAAATATAAAATATTTTATTTGCATCTTCAAAAAGTCGCTACAGTCTGACTATTGACCGAAGGGATGCAACATATGCTTGTCTGTGGCCACTCACATATACAAGTCTCCGAATATTGATCCCAGGGGGTTAATGCACCCGATTTAGGGTGATGTGACTTGCAAGTCTCAGGTTTGATGATTCTTAATGCATCTTCTAATCCCTCCTGAGATTGAATAAGTGAGTGCCTATTAGTTGGCAGTATTACCACCTGCTAATTTCTCTGCCAGGAATCTGCGTTATTCTAAATAAAAACATTTTTTACCACCCCACGTTGAACAATTCTCACATAAGATTACAGAGCTACATCCATGCAGGACACCACCAGGCCTAAAGAACTGGCAAAAAAGGTAGCTGACTTAAAATAACTTAGCAACAAATTGTGTTTTAGTTCACACAGGATACTAGTATCCGTTCAAGCTCTAGAACATACAGAATGAGTGGGTGATGGGCTGCGTTCTGCATCTTAATAGCATTTGTCACAAGAACAATAACCATGCTTTCAGTTCTGTTCTGAAGCCCCCAGCACAAAGTATGAATCCCAAATATATATATTTTTAACCCCTTCAGTGCTCATGACGGAATGGTTCCGTCATGAGCACAAGTTCTAGTGTGCTCATGACGGAACCATTCCTTCATGAGCACATGCTCAGGAAATCCCTCTGCTGCAGAAAGCAGAGGGATTTCCCATGTTTTTTTTTTTTTGCCTGGGGAGGTGGGGAAGAGCTTCCCCAACCTCCCCAGGCCAATTTTTGCATTTCATTAAAATGACGATCGCGCGCATGGCGCGTTATCGTCATTACAATGAAATTGAAACTGAAACTTAGTTTCAGTTTCTCAGTTTCGGGGCTTGTGGGGCTATCTCAGCCCCCCGGGCACCGAAAATGATGGGAGAGGTATCGTTGGAAAGGGGAGAATCTCCCCTTTCCAATGGTACCCTTCCCTAGTGGATCCCTGCTTGGGGATCACCCCAGGAGGGTGATCCCCAAGCAGGGATCCACCCACTAGCACCAGGGAGGGGGGGAGCGGCCCCTTGGGCAAGGGCCTTTGCTCCCCCCATTTTATTTTGGGCACAACAGTCTTTCTGCCCCCCCTGGGGGGCAGATGGGGGCAGCAGCCCCAAATATGCCCCCCGGGGGGGCAGAAAGCCCACTAGACACCAGGGATTTTGTTTTTATTAACGTTGGGGTGTGGGCTGCCCAAAAAGGGCAGGGCAATGCCCCCCCACATAAATGTCAGTCTTTCTGCCCCCCCCGGGGGGGCAGAAAGCCCACTAGACACCAGGGATTTTTTTTTATGACGTTGGGGTGGGGGCTGCCCAAAAAGGGCATGGCAATGCCCCCCCCACAGAAATGTCAGTCTTTCTGCCCCCCCTGGGGGGCAGATGGGGGCAGTAGCCCCCAATCTGCTCTCCAGGGGAAGGCAGAAAGCCCACTAAAAAACAGGGATTTTTTTTATTGACGTTGGAGCTGCCCAAAAAGGGCATGCCAATGTCTCCCCCACCAGAGAAATGTCAGTCTTTCTGCCCCCCCATGGGGCAGACGGGGGCAGAAAGCCCACTAGAAACCAGGGATTCTTTTTTTAATGATGTTGGGGCGGGGGCTGCCCAAAAAGGGCATGACAATGCCCCCCCCCCCCTCCAGAGAAATGTCAGTCTTTCTGCTCCCCAGGGGGCAGACGGGAGCAGTAGCCCCCAATCTGCCCACCAGGGATTTTTTTTTTTTTTATAATGTAGGGGTGGGGGCTGCCCAGAATGGGCATGATAATGCCCCTACCCCAAAAACAATTGCCACAGTCTTTCTGCCCCTCCCCGGAGGCATATTGGGGCAATAGCCCCTTATCTGCCCCCTGGGGGGGCAGAAAGCCCACTAGGCCTCAGGATTTATTTATTTTAAATTCAGGGGTGAGGTCAGCCCAGAATGGGCATGCCAATGCCCACATGTCCCCCAAAAAATGCCACAGTCTTTCTGCCCCCGGGTGTCTAGTTTCCAGAAATGTGTGGGTTTGGTAGGTTTCCCTAGATGGCTGCCGAGCCCCGGGCCAAAAACTCATGGGACCCCCCTTGCAAAACCAGGTTGGTTTGTGATAAGGTAATTTTGATGTCAACTCAATAGGTTTTGGGCCCTTGCCTGTCGCGGTTCCTTGACCCACCCACGCGAGTGAGGTACCATTTTTATCGGGAGATCTAGGGGACGCTGGGTGGGAGGAAATTTGTGGATCCACGCAGACTCCAGAACTTTTCCACACAGATATTTGAGAAAAAAGTGATTTTTTCAGCGAAATTTGAGGTTTGCAGGGGACTCTGGGTAGGAGAATGTTGGGGGACCCACGCAAGCCATACCTCGCTGGACTCCCCCGGGTGTCTAGTTTCCAGAAATGTGTGGGTTTGGTAGGTTTCCCTAGATGGCCGCCGAGCCCCGGGCCAAAAACTCATGGGACCCCCCTTGCAAGACCAGGTTGGTTTGTGATAGGTAATTTTGATGTCGCCTCAATAGGTTTTGGGCCCTTGCCTGTCACGGGTACTTGACCCACCCATGCAAGTAAGGTACCATTTTTCTCGAAACACTTTGGGGAACGGGGGGTAGGTGGAATTTTGTGGATCCACGCATATTCCAGAACTTTCCACCACAGAAATGTGAGGAAAATGTTTTTTTTGTTTTACAATTCTTTAGGTTTGTAAGGGATCTGGGTAACAGAACCTAGTGAGAGCCAGTCAAGTCAACCCATCCTGGATTCCCCTGGGTGTCTAGTTTTCAAAAATGTATAGGTTTGCTAGGTTTCCCTAGGTGCCGGCAGAGCTAGGGTTAAAAAACTACAGCTAGGCACCTTGCAAAAAAAAGGGTCATTTTTCACTGTGAAAATGTGGTGTGTCTACGTTGCGTTTTGGGCCGTTTCCTGTCACTGGCACTAGGCCTACCCACACAAGTGAGGTACCATTTTTCTCGGAACACTTTGGGGAACGCGGGATGGGTGGAATTTTGTGGATCCACGCAGATTCGAGAACTTTCCACCACAGAAATGTGAGGAAAATGTGGGTTTTTTTTACACTTTTTTAGGTTTGCAAGGGATTCTGGGTAACAGAACCTGGTGAGAGCCAGTCCAGTCACCCCATCCTGGATTCCCCTGGGTGTCTAGTTTTAAAAAATGTATAGGTTTGCTAGGTTTCCCTAGGTGCCGGCAGAGCTGGGGTTCAAAAACTACAGCTAGGCACTTTGCAAAAAAAGGGTAATTTTTCATTGTGAAAATGTGTTGTGTCCATGTTGCGTTTTGAGCCGTTTCCTGTCGTGGCCACTAGGCCTACCCACACAAGTGAGGTACCATTTTTATCGGGAGACTTAGGGTAACACAGAATTGTAGAGCAACTGTTATTACCTATTGACTTTTGATGCATTTCTGTCTTCCAAATGAAAGACAATGTGTAAAAAATAAGTCATTTTGAAAAATTACCTATAATTCTCATGCTAGTATGGGTATTCCCAATTTCGGAAATGTGAAAATATCTACTGTTTCTAAACTCTATATTTTGTTCCCATTTCAGAAATACATAGGTGTCTTTCATACCGATTTTTCCATGTATACATTTTCCCAGAATAATTGCTATATACCCGGTACAGAATAAAAAACCATTGCTGCTCAGTTATTGGCTCTGGGTTCGTTGGGTTCTTGGTGAACCTACAAGTCCTATATATCCCCACAACCAGAAAGGTCCAGCGGATGTAACGGTATATTGCTTTCAAACAGCTGTCATAATTGGAAGAAGTTACAGGTAAAAATGTTGACACAAATGGCTGTTTTTTTCAACTAATTTTCAATTTTTCCTATATTCAACGGTTAGTTTCTATAAAGAAACCTTGAAGGATCTACACAAATGACCCCTTGCTGAATTCAGAATTTTGTCTACGTTTCTAAAATGTATAGCTTTCCAGGATCCAATATTGCTTTCATACCCATTTCTACCATTAACTGGAAAGAGGTTGAAAGCACAAAAAATAGCAAAAATAGGCTATGTCCCAGAAAAATGCCAAAAGTGTGTAAAATATTTTGGTTTTCTGACAAAAGTCTGCTTGTCCCTGAAAGCTGGGAAGATGGTGATTTCAGCACCACAACCCCTTTTTTGATACCATTTGCAGGGAAAAAACCAGACGCTTTCATCTGTAGCCCTTTTTTCCCATTTTTCCAAAACAAAACCAAATTTAGCTGTATTTTGGCTAATTTCTGGTTCCCCTCCAGGGGAATCCACAAACCATGGGTACCTTTAGAATCCCCATGATGTTGGAAAAAAAGGACGCAAATTTGGCGTGGATACCTTATGTGGTCAAAAAGTTACAGGGGCCTAAGCGCGAACTACCCCAAATAGCCAAAAAAAGGCTTAGCACAGTGGGGGGGAAGGCCTAGCAGCGAAGGGGTTAAAATCCTGCAGGGACAATGTGCATAATAATAATTGTTAAAAATTACTCCTAAATTCCTTTGAGAAAAATGACCATAGTCTCCATAATGGTTGTTCGTAAATGGGTCAGATAATTGTAGCAATTAGCCTGGCCTTGGCATAAAAAGGGACAACCTTGAATTGGGCTCAAGGGAGAAAGCAGGCAGATTACAAGGTTACCAGTTTGTTATTGTAAAACTGGAACAAATGGTGAACGAAGTAGTGTTTTCATTATCCAAACCTTTTTGCATTGAAACATATAATACACTGTATCAGAATTATGCAGCTTTTGACTGACCTGGGATAAGTTTTACAACATAATAAGGTTTTACAAGCATTTTGCTACCAAACTACACTAGAAGAGTCAGCACACAGTGATGCGATGCCTATTCAAGGGGTGTGTGGGTGTATTGCATCTGTATAGAGACCATTCCAGCGGAAAAAATAACAAGGCAAACATTAAAGCAAATTCTTTATCTATCTTCTAATGCACTCTGAGAACCTGATTATAGAAGCATTTGCATAAGGCAGAAGAAATATGTCTCTGGTTAGACATAAATGATAAATTCAAGCTTCACATAGTTGAGCTATCTCTGTCTACCCACAGGGCAGGCAGACACCTTTGCTATCCCTCAGGTGACAATGCTCCATCACCAAAGGACTAGAACCTCAAACCATCATTTCTACCTAATTTCTTCTAAAGTTGCCACCATTCCTACTTTTAGGGCCTAATAATACCCATTAAATATATTGAAATCCTACACATGCAAGATATGAGTTGAGATGAGTTGTTACTTATAAAGTGCAAAGGATGTCCTAAGGCATCTTGGCACTGAACTAACATCAGATAATATATGAAGATAATAAAACAGATTCATTCTAAAAGTCACCCTAAATACAGAATGGTCCTCTGTTTTGCGCAAGCCTCTGTGCATTTCAAATAGAGGAAGCAACACAAGAGAAGGAACATCCACCTCTATCCCCCACCGAGTCTTTCTAAATTGGGCGACTGATAGCAGGAAGGAAGAGCCACAATGAAGGCAGATTTAACTAACGGGGGTGGCAGAAGTTTCATCACCTGCACGGCCAAGGCATAGAACTCTTTACCTTACCTTATCCTAACCGATCTGCCCCAAATCTTCTCACCTTTAGAAAGGAGTTGAAAATATGGCTTTTTAACAACCAAGCCCTGATCTGTTCTACAGTTGTTCCGTGTTCAAACCTGTGTGCTAGCACCTGGACACCTTCGGGTAATTGAGCTCTTTACCAATTTATTTAACATAACAAGACATCGTTTGGACTTGGAAAACACACATAGCAGCATGGGGATTGTTTCATAATGGCTCTATGATCAAAGCAGATTGTGTTATAATGGTTCCTATGTTCTTGTATGAATATTATAATGATAGATGCACAAAGACAGATTTAAAGACTAAGGCCATGATTTCAAGTTATGTAATATGTGGGCTATAATTATATAATTAATGCACCGCTAACCTAGTGTGGGTGATTTAATGGGTAACATAATTAGCTTCTCCTGAGTTATCCACCTCTAAATGAAGCCTAACAAGTGCAAGAAGTATTTATCACCCCGATGTATGATATTTTGAATTTATGTTTTAGCATTTTATCCTGATAGATTTCCTCAGCCTTTTTCTGAGGAAATCTGTCAGGAGACAATTGCAGAATATGGTAACCAAGGCACAACTCAGAATTCCGACCTTTGTGCAAACATTCTTTTGTACCTGAATAAGAATTTAAAACACAACTTTGAATCAGGGTCTAAGTAAAATACGCATTGTAGGAAAGTAGGATCTGCTTCTTATGGTTACCCCCACTTTTTGCTTGATGCTTCACTGTTTTTGACCAGTCTGGCTGGGATCCTGCTAATCAGGACCCCAGCCTATCTGCTTTCTCCCTTAAATTGACATACATGTACTTTGGTACACTCCAGATTGGATACTGGGGTACCCTTATCAGTCCCTAGTATATGGTACCCATGTACCCAGGCCATAGGTACCCCAGAGGCCTCCCATGGGCTGAAGCATGTATTATGCCACCCATGAGAGGCCATGCAAAATGGAACTCAAGGTCTGCTACAGCAGCCTGTGTAAGATGGTGCTTGCACCACTTACTTTAGATATAGGTTCACTATATCTATAGGTCACTACACTTAAAACTTATAAGTCACCCCTAAAGCAGGCCTTAACAAACCTGAAGGCAGGGTGCTGGGTTTTTAGTGAGAGGGTGCCCCTGCATGAGCAGAGCGTCTCTGCAGCCTTCGGAGACCATTGTCCCGGATTGTCTGTGACTCAGCCGGACATATAGGTAGAGGTGCATTATAACCTCGCGGTAAATGCTATCTCGAAAACGGCTGCATAGAAACATATTGTGTTTGGTATCAAACACCTTGGAATCATACCTCCACACCGGTAACCGGTGTGGGAGGTATGATTCCACCCTTTAGAAGCGAGCTTCGTGGGGTCACTGGTCTATCCGGTGCCACCCTTCTCGACCCGGTCAGCACAAAATGGATGCTGCCGACCAGAGACACACTTCTGCCCTCCTGCTGCTGAGCCAAGCTCAAGCAGGGGAAGGCAGCACAATAGGCATCCTGTCACAGGGAGGTGTGACCACTTCCCAGAGAGGATTTAGTGTATTGGGGCTGGGTGGGTGCACTCTGAGAGTGCTTGGAAGTCTGCACCCGGGACACATTTGGTGTCCCTGTGTATAGTCCAGTTCTGGGAGCCATTGGCTCCTGCTCTGGCGCGAAACTGGACAAAGGACATGGGTGTAACCACCCCTCTGTCCTGACCCTCCCCTAGGAGGGTCCCCCAAATCTGTCCAACCCTCTCCCATGGGTACATAAGGGCTTACCTGGCTGTAAGACTTTGGGTTTTACGTGGACAAGATTCTACAAGAAGAAACCACTGACCTTCGACCGTCTGGACACTCTGGACTTCGACTGGGCCCACTTCGTTTCCCTATCCATCCAAAGCTTTGTCTGTGCCCTTGCTCCATACAGGCTCCGTGCAGGACCTGTGGTGCACTAAGGACAACTGAAGAATCTCCCTTGGAGTGAAGGAGTCACTCCCCTGCCCTAGCAGGCACCTTAACGCACCTGACCGGTCTGCTGCTCCTGAGCTACTGGGGACTCCGAAGATTTCAGCAGCACAGGAGGAGGGTTTCTGAAGGTCCCTGAGGTCGATCTGCCCTCTCAGCAAGTTTGAGGCCAGTATGCCTCGTGGGGACTGCATAAGCCGAACCCCTGTGCACCGCGTCCATTTGCAGTTGCATATGCTTGTTGGCGATTCCCGAGCTTGTGCATTGGACTCCGTGTAGTCCTGACCCTGAGCAGTATTTGCACCAAAGAACTCTGGCCTCCTCGCACTGAATGCTCCGTGGGCTGGTACTTTGCAATCTTGCCCGAGGTCCCCTCGCGACTCCTGGTCCTTCGGCCTGTGGGTCTCTCTGAGGGTCATCTTGATTTTTGTTGGGCTTTCCTGGTTGCTCCAGACGTGCCCTGACTCCCCATTGCTTGGTGAGTTCCCTGGACCTTGCTGGTCCACACCGCAACCTGTTTGATCATCCTTCGTGGGTTGCTTTTGCCAAGGCTTGTTGGTGCTCCAGCCGGACACTGACCCCTCAGCACTCGACATCCTTCGTGGGACAGCTCACCTCCGGCTCCTGGTCGTCCTCGACGTCTCCTGGTCCTCGTGGCTGCAGAGTCAAGCATCCCTTCTTCGCACCTGAAACACCGACATCGGTGGGCATTCGTCTACCGAGCCCCTGGTCACTCTGAAGTGACCCAGACTCTGTCCCCTCTGCTTTCAGGTCCCTTCCTTCCCGAATCCAGGCTTGGATTCCACCGGACCCTTTTCACCTTCACGGCAGCAGTACTTCTTCACGGCCCTCCATTGAGAACGACGGCAGTTTCCAACGCCACTTCAGACCTATGCACCCGGCTCCTCTGGGATAGGTAACTCGGGTACTACGGTATCCACGGGTGGGGTGGCTCTTCAAGCTCTTAAGTTCCAAAGGGTTTGCTCGAAGTCCTCCTAGAAGAGGGTCCTTAAACTTTAAAAGTGTAACCGCGACTTCCCCATAGAATTGTATGGAGCCCGCGGTCGTGTTCTCACACTGCACCCGTCCTCCGTGGGGTCCCTATCTACTCACCTTGGGTGGTTCCTTGGGGTCCCAGCGATTCTACGTGCTCCAGACCATGTCTTGATCTCAGTCGTGACTGTTATACCACTATTTTAGTATATGGTTTGGTCTCCCCCTGGAGCCCACTGTGTATTGTGCTACTTACAACTGTTCTATTGATCTCGTATTGTGTGCTTTGTGTTCTATCCTCGTGTAGAGGATAGTAGAGAGTGTTATATTAATAAATACATATTTTTATATAACTACTGTGTGGTTCTCCTTTCATTTAGTCAATACAGGAGGTGATATTCTGGTAAAACAAGCTGCTTTACATTCCTTCAAGATTAAGCCTGAAGGCTGTTCTCCACAGCTACCACTAGGATAGCTTTCTAAAGGTTATCTTTGACCTCATACATCATAAGGGTCGTTTGGACTGGTGCAAGGTGCCCACTTTAACTAGTGGACAGCATATACCAGGCCAACTTCTCACACGCACGTTTATAAAAGGCAAGGATATGTTATTTTAATAGTAATTTTGCCTAGCTCTGCATTGCCGTTATTAGTGGCTTGTAGTGCTGGTGGGTTCAAGTATGTTGTAATGTATTGTACTTCTTGTGTTTATGCAGTACTTCTTACACCTAACGAGGTGCCAAACCATTTGTGAATGGGCAGCACGCTACTCTGTGGAGTGCCATAGATAGAACAGTGCATGATGTTGGTATGGCCTATGTGGGTAGATATTTTATGTCATTCTTCAGGGCCAGGATTATGGTCTTAAACAAATTTGGTTGCCATGCCTCTGGGTTCATTTGAAGAGACAATGAGTGAGGTATAGGTTGCAGTGATTTTACTTGCTGGGTTTTCCAGCCAATAAGATCTGGGGCCACATGTACGACCGTGGAAATAGCGCCTCGCAAATTGCGAGGTTTTTGCAAATCGCAATTTGTGAGGCGCTATTTCCAATGTACAACAGTGTTTTTCACACTGTTATCGATTTCCAATGGGGTAGCAAATAGAGAGGCTCATGAATATTAATGAGCCTCTCGCAATTTGCGACCCCATTGGGAATGGCAGGCCCTCACAGGTATGGTGGCCTGCTGGGCTCAGCAGACCACCATGCCTGAGACTGCTTTTAAATAAAGCAGTTTTTTTTTAAATGTAGCCCGTTTTCCTTAAAGGAAAACGGGATGCATTTAAAAAAAGAAAAAAATGAAACATTTTCGTTTCATTTTTGAAGGGCAGGCAGTGGTCCCTGGGACCACTGCCTGCCATTAAAAAATATTTCCCCCTGCATTTGCAAAGGAGAAGGGGTCCCCTGGGGACCCCTTCCCTTTTGTGACCCCATTACCACCCTCTTGAAGAGGGTGGTAATTTGCAAGTGTTTTGCGCCCGCAATTGCGGACGCAAAACGTTCTTACATAGGGTTGCGCTCGCTATTAGGAAGGGAACGCCCCTTCCTAATAGCGAGTCGCAAAACCCTATTTTGCGAGTCACAAAAAATTGCGAGTCGCAAAATAGGGTTTGTACATTCCCCATGCTGTTTTTGCATGCGCAAACGGGTTCGCAAACCCGTTTGCGCATGCAAAAATGGTCGTACATCTGGCCCCTGGTTTGTTATTCTCGCAGCAAATAAATCCAGAAGTAGGAACATTGGATCTCTTATAATTGTGCTGTATGGAATTCCACTCTGCACATTTCCCAGTCGGGCCGATGGGCACCTTGCAAGTGGGCTGATTAGGCAGACAGCGCAACACCATGAGGCACTGAAAGTAATGAAAAAACAAACTAAGTCCCCTGTACCTGTAAATGGCTTTTGGATGATCTCCTTGCTGGAAGTGGGCAGGATCTATTAGGAACAACATTCCTAATCTTTGTTCATTTTTAAAATAACAGCATACTTATTGTACAAAAAAAAAAAATAACCACCATTCCAGGATGGATAGTGCTGACCTTCAGATGCTTCTGACTGAAAGGGAAGCGAGGTAGTCTCCTGTTCTGATAAAGCCAAGGTAGAGGCAGACAGCAAAAGAAGAAGCAATCCTTCCCGTCAGGGTGCCTGCTATCTGAAATAAATGTAAATGTGTGCAATTGCTTAATTAGCAAATCTGAAGGCTGCGTTGAAGCCAGTATATAGCTTTAATTGATGGAGTATTTGGAGGCATTCCATTGACAAAGGTTTATTCTTTTTGAGAGGTAATGTAAGGTTCTGAAATGCCCCCCTTATGGAAACTTATTGAAGAGGTTTCCACTACATATAGTCTAATTGTGTATTACTGCAAATATATTTTGAATGCACTGGTTTTATCTTAAACCTTGAGGGCCTGATGTACCAAATATCAATTTTCAAAAAGTTATGGCAAATTGTGCACCAACTTTTTGCGAATGGAAAATAATTTTGCAAACTGACCGATGTACTAATAGGTCTGTTCACAAAATTTCAAACCATAATGTTTCATACTTTGCCCTACTTCTTCAGTATTAACTAGTAGAACGCAAATTGCATGATTGGATGCCATTACGGGGATATATGGTGGCCTGCTTGGAGTCAACAGATCACAATGTCTATGATCGCATTTAAATAAAGGAAACTCTTTTTTTAAATCCATCCTGCTTTTCTTAAAGTAAACGGCTGCATTAAAAAATTATTTTGTTTACGTCTGTTTGAGAGTTGTGTGGTCCCTTGGACCTCTCTCTACTCCCCAACAAATGTAGTTTTTTATATTCACATTTGCTAAACACAATTCAGGAGTCAGTACCTTTTCAATGTTTTATGCCTGGATTTCAGTTGCAGCACATTGGTACATACCATAAGAAATCGCTATTTAGAAGGGACGCCCTAAACACACCCCTTTCAAATAGTGATTCATTATGCCTTTCTAAACCCATTTGGTGATTCTGTAACCTGTTACAGAATCACAAAATGGATTTAGTACATTAAAAAAGCTGTCTAGGGGGGCGTGGTCAACCATCATGGCCGCGCGGACGTGATCTTAGACCTTGAGACGGTCTAAGGTGCTTGTACCCACCGAATCCACATCTGCCTGAAGCGCCACCCGCTTCGTTCCTACCTCAGCTCGAAATGCGTCGCAGGAGGCGCCGATGTCGGCCTTAATATCCTCTCTCAACTCCTTATTAAAGTATCTCAGCAAAGTCAGGAGCTCGTCTCGGGTGAGAGCCATTGCGTCCCGATTGCGTGCCCCCCTCCTTGTCCACCCTGGCTTCAGTGGGGGCGAAATAGCTGGAGACTCTATTCTGTTCTGTTCGTTTAAGAAAATGTCAAGAGCTGGAAGATCGTTTGAAGCCCCTGGAGGAGTAATCGGTCAATGTGAACTCTCAACTACGCGCTGCCATGCTCCGATGCAAAGACCTTGAAAACCGTTCTTGCAGAGACAACATCAGGGTGCGAGGCCTGGAAGAAGGCTGTGAAGGGCCTGACCTGGAATCATTTATGGTAGGTCTCTTCTCTACGGTTCTTGGAGAGGGCTGCCCAGAGGTCCAGCTGGAATAAGTACACATGGTGGGCCCACGATTACAAGGAGAAAACAGGCGCCCTAGGGATATTCTGGCCAAGTTCAGCTCCTTCAAAACTAAAGAACTGATCCTCCGGAAGGCTAGAAGCAGCGACAAGGTCACATTTCAGGGTACAACATGCTCCCTCTTTCAGGACGTGGCTCAGGCCACGCTAGTGTGCAGGCAGCAATTCCGCCCGATAACAGAGATTCTAAGAGACCGTCAAGTTCGAAACAGGTGGACATACCCCTTCGGTATAGCCTTCCTGCTCGACAACAAATCGTATCACTTCACGGAATTTGAAGCGGCAGCGGACCTACTTAGTCTGAAGAACAATCCACTGCGATCGGCTGCGACCTCAGGAGAAGGGTGCCTAGAGCAGCAGACGGAGCGACGCTCGCCTGGCCCATGGCAGACATTTAAGAGAGGTGGCAAGAAAACGAAAGGTTGACAGCTTTGAACGCTCTGGTTCCCCTGACCCCTGGGCGCAGCAGTTCAGCCATGGTTGTTGGTCGGGGGGGGCAATGATCTCGATTGATCTGAGGGGGGTAGGTGTGACATGGCCTTCCTCTGCCTGAGGGCCTTGGACCTGGTTATCTTTGTCAATGTGAGGCATGTCTCTGTCACTGGCTACCGATGCAGCCGTCCCAGCCAACATGCAGATAGTAACTGGCAGACGTCCAGTGTTCCATTATCCATGCAACTGGGCTCGGGGAGCGGATGTGGACTCACCCCTGGAGCTGCCTAGGGTGATGATCTCCAATCGTTTTGGGGACTTCCCGGCTCAAAGACACTGTTTATGTTGGTTGTTAATGTTTTTTCCGTGGTGTTTTAAAATGTGGTCTTCACGACTGTCCTATGAGGGGGTGGGGGAGGTGGGAAGTGGCGGGGCAGGGATGAGGGGGGATTTACAGCTGGTGGGGGTGCCCGAGTGGGGGCGCCCGGACTAAATGACTGTTAGCTGTGTATCATGGAATATGAAGGGGCTTAACTCCCCGAAAAAGAGGCAACGTTTATGGCAATACCTGGGAGACCACCAGGCTCAGGTAGTGGCATTATAGGAAACCCACTTAAAGAAAGGGGGAGACATACGCCTAAAACATAAAGCCTGTCCCTTAATTTTCCGCTCTTTGTCCACCACTAAACAGAACGGGGTCGCCCTCCTTTTCCACTCCTCTGTCCATTTCCTCCATCACAACACTCACTCTGACAAGGCGGGGAGGTTCCTTATTGTCAAGGGTGTCTTGTGGGGACGGCCATGCACTATAGTCACAGTATACGCACCCAATGCGGGACAATCAGACTTTCTCCTCACATCCTACTAGCTCTGGAGGGCTTCACATCAGGGCACATAATCCTGCTGGGAGATTTCAATCTTATATGGGACCCTACCATAGACACATCCCACCCACACAGATCGGCAGGGGGAGTCTTTAGTACATTCCTCCAGCGTCCTTGCATCGCTTGGGGCTGGAGTATGCTTGGAGGACTCTTAATCCTTCAACACAAGACTATTCGTTCTTCTCCCACTCTCACAGATCATACTCTAGGATTGCAAAACCAAAGGGGATGATGGACGGAGTGTTGAACATTGCAAGCACTCACCCCCAGTCAACTGATCTGGGTTTAATCCATCATCATTCTTTAGCTCACTCCGCCACCCCAGTTCAGACATGGCCATATGCAAATCAGTCTGACCCTGTGCCTCATGGGAACAGTCCAGCCCGAACTGCCAAGCCATGTCTTCCCTGGACCGGAAACAAGCATCCTGGGACCGGTTTCGGGCTCACAGCCCTCATCAGCCAGGCTATCTTGAATCCAGTGGCAAAGTGAGCAAGGGACCCACGTCTGGGCATACCCTGCCGACTTAGGGCGAACAATGCAAAACCAAAGGGGATGATGGACGGAGTGTTGAACATTGCAAGCACTCACCCCCAGTCAACTGATCTGGGTTTAATCCATCATCATTCTTTAGCTCACTCCGCCACCCCAGTTCAGACATGGCCATATGCAAATCAGTCTGACGTTGTGCCTCATGGGAACAGTCCAGCTATGTTCGCCCTAAGTTGGCAGGGTATGCCCAGACGTGGGTCCCTTGCTCACTTTGCCACTGGATTCAAGATAGCCTGGCTGATGACGTCTGTAAGCCAGAAACAGGTCCCAGGATGCTTGTTTCCGGTCCAGGGAAGACATGGCTTGGCAGTTCGGGCTGGACTGTTCCCATGAGGCACAGGGTCAGACTGATTTGCATATGGCCATGTCTGAACTGGGGTGGCGGAGTGAGCTAAAGAATGATGATGGATTAAACCCAGATCAGTTGACTGGGGGTGAGTGCTTGCAATGTTCAACACTCCGTCCATCATCCCCTTTGGTTTTGCTATGTTCGCCCTAAGTTGGCAGGGTATGCCCAGACGTGGGTCCCTTGCTCACTTTGCCACTGGATTCAAGATAGCCTGGCTGATGACGGCTGTAAGCCAGAAACCGGTCCCAGGATGCTTGTTTCTGGTCCAGGGAAGACATGGCTTGGCAGTTTGGGCTGGACTGTTTCCATGAGGCACAGGGTCAGACTGATTTGCATATTGGCATGTCTGAACTGGGGTGGCGGAGTGTGCTAAAGAATGATGATGGATTAAACCCAGATCAGTTGACTGGGGTTGAGTGCTTGCAATGTTCAACACTCCGTCCATCATCCCCTTTGGTTTTGCTATGTTCGCCCTAAGTTGGCAGGGTATGCCCAGACGTGGGTCCCTTGCTCACTTTGCCACTGGATTCAAGATAGCCTGGCTGATGACGGCTGTAAGCCAGAAACCGGTCCCAGGATGCTTGTTTCCGGTCCAGGGAAGACATGGCTTGGCAGTTTGGGCTGGACTGTTCCCATGAGGCACAGGGTCAGACTGATTTGCATATGGCCATGTCTGAACTGGGGTGGCGGAGTGAGCTAAAGAATGATGATGGATTAAACCCAGATCAGTTGACTGGGGGTGAGTGCTTGCAATGTTCAACACTCCGTCCATCATCCCCTTTGGTTTTGCCATACTCTAGGATTGATCATATATTCACTAGTCAGACACTCTGCCAGTCGCTCGCTGGGGCTTGTTTGCATCCGATTTGCCTCTCGAATCACGCCCCATTGGAAGTGTTGGCCGGCTCCGCGTTCTAAACTTGCTAGATGGTACTGCCCCAATTTTCTTACTAGAGACAGGCTACTCCTTGACGACCTGCGGAAGGCGATTAAGGATTTTTCTATCACTAATGACCCCTCAGACACCTCCCACGTAAACAATTGGGACGCTTTCAAGGCGGTCATGAGGGGTAAATGTATTGCCTTGGCTACTTTCTTTAAACAACAGCAGACGGGGGAGCGGCTCTTACTAAAAAGAGAGCTCCGAGAGGCGGAAAAAGCACATAAAGGAGGCCCGTCGGTTCAGACCCTGAGGAGGGTAACGGCAGTGAGGGGGAGACTACAGGCCATAGACTCCAACAGGGCGGAAAAGACCATTCTACGCCTTCAAGCCCGTTGCTATGACGGGGGCGATAAAATAGGCGCGCGGCTGACGCGACAGCTCAGAGCGAAACAAGAAAAAGAGTATGTTAAACACATAGTCGATGACGCGGGTGTCACACACTCCAGTGAGGGGGGGATAGCGAACACATTCTGGGACTTCTATTGCTCACTTTATACAGCAGAATCCTTAACAGAGTAGGACCAGTCCCGCTACCTGGACTCACTAGACTTACCACAGGTTCCCTCTCCCATCAATAGTAAGCTTAGCGCACCTATCACGATAGAAGAGGATCAGAAAGCGATAGACACCCTTAAACCTCAGAAAGCCCCCGGCCCGATGGGTTAACAGCTCAGTTCTACCGAACGTTTGCTACGGAACTAACCCCTCATCTGACAAGCCTTTTCAATGAAATACCAGCTACACAACAGGTATCCCAGTCGATGGGAAAAGCTCTAATTACTGTAACCCCTAAGGCTGGGAAGGATCCGCAATTATGTGCTTCCTATCGGCCCATAGCCCTTTTAAACCTGGATGCTAAATTATACTCTAAAATTTTGGCCAGTTGGCTAGAAAATGTCCTACCTAAGCTAATGCATCCCGACCAGTCGGGCTTTCTTAAGGGTCGTCAGACCCATGATAACTTGCGCAGGATCATACATTTGATAGACAAAGTGCAGAATGAGCGCATCCCGGCGGCTCTCCTCTCACTAGATGCAGAGAAGGCCTTCGACCAGCTTGACTGGTCCTTCCTGTATCACACCCTACACCGCTTCGGCTTTAGTGAGTCTTTTATCTGAATGGTTCAGGCTAACAATCTCTCCTCCAGATCCCGAGTCCTAGTGAACGGTGAAGTGTTGGATTTTTTTCCACTCTCACGGGGGACGAGGCAGGGTTGCCCCCTATCCCACATGCTTTTCGCCCTCTGCATTGAGCCATTTGCAGCGCGGATAGGAGCAAACCCCAATATTCATGGGGTCAAATTTGGTCCAGATGAACACAAAATTTCGCTCTTCTCGGATGACGTTCTATTACCCATCACCGACCTACCGACATCGCTGCCGGCTATTCAAAGCAAACTCAACCTTTTCGAGAAGGCAGCGGGATTTAAAGCCAATTTATCTAAATCTTTTCTACTTAATTTAACTCTGCCCCTAGCGACAATGGTGAGAATCAAGGAGACGTCTCCCTTCTGCTGCGTATGCAAAGAAATCACCTATTTGGGTGTTAAAATCATCCCCAAATTAACTGACCTCTATAAGGCCAACTTACCCCCTCTGTTGCAGCAGCTTCAATCAGGATAAGTGCAATCAAGATGAATGTCTTACCCAGACTTCTTTACCTCTTCCAGGGCCTTCCGATTACAGTAGATAAGGCTCTGTTCCCGGAATTGAAAAAAATTATCACCAAATTCATCTTGCAGGGGCAGAGGGCGCGGCTATCCCAGCTGCTATTGACCAGACAACGACTGGAGGGTGGGTTGGCCCTTCATGATTTCCGCTTGTATTTTCAGGCTGCCCAGCTGAGGGTCATGGCGGAGTGGTCCTTTAGGGCCTCCGACACACATTGGCTCCATATTGAGAGGCAGATAGCGGGTAGACCCATATGGGACCTTCCATGGAAACCAAAATGCGACAGACCGCCTAATGTATACTTCAGCATCCCCACAGCCACTACCCTCCACGTATGGGACACCGTTGCCAAGACACTGCCCTTGACGACCTTTCCTTCCCTCTCCACCCCCATTCACTTTAATCCAGCCTTTCCCCCGGCATTATTAGAGGGCCCCTTTGATGGGTGGAGGGAGGGTGAATGCCTCATACTCTCTGACCTTGTTAAGCGGGGTAAACTGCTCTCCTTTGTGGAATGTGCAACCCGTTTTAAGTTACCGCCCACAGAAGAATATCATTACCTCCAACTAAAACATTGGGTGCAACAACCCCAGGTGCGGCTGGCCGCGACCAGGGACTTGCTCCCCGTGGAGAAATTTATGCAATCGGGCACCATTACCAAGGGCTGCATATCTTTTTTGTACGCTCTGTTTTTGATGCCGGGCCCCCAGCCGGTTCCACGACATAGAAGATTTTGGGATGCTCTGTTACCCGCCCCGTTGAGAGAGAAACAGTGGGGCTCCCTGTACAAAGATATGTTTTTAAGAGAAGCCCACTATAAAGTCATGTATGAATGGTATTTGCATCCCCAGAAACTACACTCCATGTTCCCAAATACCTCAGACAAATGTTGGCAGGGTTGTGGGCTGCTGGGAGACTTCCGTCATATTTGGTGGGACTGCCCATCCATCCAACCCTTCTGGAAAGAAATCCTCTCCCAAATTAAACAGATCCTGGGATACCCCATCCCGGACACTGTAGAACATACTGTCCTGGGAGTGCAGGACCCTAGCATAAAGTATGAGACCCAAGGGGATCGCTCCATTATGTGGTTGTGTCTGGGGGCAGCCAAGATGGCAATAGCCGCCGCCTGGAAGAAGGCGGAGGCCCCCTCCATTACCCAATGGCATGCCCGGTTATGGCGAGCACTGGCCCTTGAGCGGATGACGGACATAGTCGATGACTCACGTATGGGCTTTGACTACATCTGGAGCCCGTTGGTGGGTTACCTGTCGCAGGGGTCGCCTCTGTTCGCCTGCGGTCCCAGATTGCGGGCCCTACATCTTTTTCAGATCTAATGGACCTGCTGTCGCCCCGTGCCACCCCCTGGTTTGTTAGCACGAAACGCCACGGAAATGTGCTTATTATGTTTCTTTCTTTATTTGTTTTTGTTTTCTTCAAAAGTTTTTTATTCTCTTTGCTGGTTCCGGAGCACAGACGAAGGATGTTTACTGGAACTTTATAACGGGGAATGTGTGGGGCCACATTGATGGGCCCATCAAGCCTGGGAATTGTTGTTTTTTTAAAGAAAAAGTATGATTTGCCGAGACCTTGTTGGAAAAGCTGTGTGCTACTTTTCGATATCTGTAACTCTTGGCGAGCGAAATGTGTTCAGTTGAGATACCATTGTTGTATATCTTTGCAAAACCCAATAAAAAGATTTTGACAAAAAAAAAAGCTGTCTCGTGGTCGCATACCCTGTGATTTTGCAAATTGTAGGCTTTAGGACTGCAAAATGGCTTTGTGCATTAGTCCTAAAATCTCTTTGTACATATTGCTGCAGCCTACCTTTTATTGTGTGTAATGCAATTTTAAAATATTGACTTGTATATTTACAGTGCTTTCAGTTGGAGGCGGGGATCTCGTAGCATTATAAATACAAATTACAATTACCTGGTGCACCATCCAGAATTGAGTTTGTGACTGTCTTGTTACATGCAGAGACTTCTGCATTGATTACGTTAACCACTTGAGCTTTCATAACATAAAAGAATGATTATGCACTGGTAAATTAACTTCAATTTATTTTAATTTACATGAAGGTGTAAAGTCAACAAAACAGCTGTAGAATATTTTGTTCTTTTTTAGCCACATCTCTGACCCGGTCCCCTTTGCAGGCACTTTTCCCATACATTAACTTGTAGATAGAAATGAAAAGCAGAAATGAGATGGACCTGTGACACACACAGTGTTCAACAGTAGCAGGGATAGCAAAGTCAGTTTACTGGAAGAGCTAACACAACCGCTTAGTCAGGTTGTTTCAGATAAAATAGATTTGATGGGGAAGAACATCTAAAAGGCTCTTAGGCCATTAACTACAGATCGGGTGCAGATTCAAAATGAAGTAGAGCGACAGATTGAGCACTGTTCAAAAATGACTGAATCAGATTTCAAATAGGTCCATGTAGTGGACCTATTTGAAGCGCTTCTGCTTATTTAGAGTTTTAAAGATGTATTTTAGACTTTTAAAAAGCTGTATTTTATTTATGTGAGCACTTTTTGTAATACTCTGTTTGCTGGTCTTATTCTGGCTTCTCACCTTTCGCTCTCTGCAGCGCTTAGGGCTTCAGCTCTCCCGCGACATGACTAAGCCGCGCTCTCTCTCCCCTGCTTAGGGGACGTGCTTCTCTCACTTCTGGGCTCTCTGGTCCGCCGCGGGTTCCCCGTTTGTGCGGAGTGAGTCTTTTCTCTTCCTCTAGTGTTTTCCCGAGCCGGACGCCTTTCAGAGGTTGGCGGTCCATCTCGCTTTGCACTTCCGGGTTTGGGGGCATTTAAGGACATGCAATTACAAGCGTGCAGCAAACGCGTTCAGCGGGTGCGCCGCTGGCACGCCGAAGGCGCGCCAAAGGCAAGCCAATCTGCGCCCGTCCGCGCCTGGGCGGCGTCAGGGGCGAGGCATGCTGCCCATTTTCCTCCAGGAAATGAGGACGCTCTGGTTAAAACTTACTCCAAGTTACAACTTCTTGAGCTGCGCCCTAAATCACAGCACGAGGAGTGCAAGGACAAGTGGGATCTCAACAAAGGGGAAGCTGTACCTTGTCAGCACTGTAACTTATGGCCCATTAACAGTAGGGTTTCCCATCTTGGTCGTCTCCGGACGCCGCAGGGGGTAGAGGGAAAGATGGAGACCAAGAACAAAGTTAAGATCAAGACAAATTCACTTCGGGGGGCGCTGCTGAACGCCCGCTCCATGATTAAACACAAAACTGAAATTGCCTTGACAATTCAATCACTTAATCTAGATTGTCTTTTCATTACAGAGACATGGGCCAGGGTCTGTTCAGGCCCCGACCTGGTCGATGCTGTCCCCCCGGGCTACACTATATTTAGACAAGACCGCTTGGACAAAAGAGGAGGCAGCCTAGCCTTGGTGGCTAGGGACTCCCTCAGATGTACACTTAACGCTGTGGAAGCGGTCCCTGGCACTGGAAGCTGCCTCTTTCAGGATTAAACTATCCGAGAACTATTGCTTCTCAGGCCTTCTGGTATATTGTCCACCTGGCCCGAGAGCCAAGTTCATGGAGACCTGGTGCAAAATTTTTGAACCATTTGCTACCACGGCCCACTACACGATCCTAGGGGATTTCAGTTTTCACCTTGAAAACCACCTAGACAATGACACAGTCCACCTTGTAGATCTTATGTCTTCCATGGGGTTTGAGCAGCGGGTCCGCTCTCCTACCCACACAGCCGGCCACACTCTGGATGGCATTTTTAGCAATCACGATGACTTGGTGATTGAGGCAGTCCAACCCCTCAGCTGGGTGGACCATTGGCTGATCGAATTTAAAATCTCCTCCCCCCTTCCCATTAGAATGAATGAGGGCCCCCCCTCTTGGTACCGTCGCTGCAGAAAACTGAACAAGATCACAGCTGCTAACTGGGAGGCTGCCTTGGCTTCGGTCCCTGCCGGGAGGTAGATCACATCCCCCACACAGCAGAGGGCTTCGGGGCCTAGATAAATAGGGCCCTAGACACAGTTGCCCCTTTCAAAAATTGTATCATTAAAAGGACAAAACCTTCTGTCCCATGGTTCTCGGATGAACTCATGTCCCTGAGGCGCGAATGCCGTAGACAAGAACACAAATGGCGCAGAGACCCCTGCCCCCGGGAGAAAGCCAAGCAGCGATCACTGCTGCGGAACTACAAAGACGCCATCTTCCAGGCTAAATCCCCTTTTCTTACAGAAAAGATTTTGTCAGCAGACAATTCCTCCAGTATGCTTTTTAAGGTAATTAAGGAAATCTCGGAACCACCACAGCAACAACCTATGATTCCCTCCCAAGATTTCTGGGACAACGTAGCACTCTATTTTCAGGAGAAAGTCCTGAAGATCTTCCACGAGCCTACTCCTTCTATAGACAATGTGTCTGTCAGTGTGGAAACTACGGAGGACAGTGTTGAGCCGAGCATGGAGAAACTCCTACAGGTCACCAGGAAGAATGTTCTGTCTTCCTTTTCACCTATTTCGATTCAACAAACTAAAGATCTCTCCTTGGTCTTAAATCCGGGCCGCCCTTTGACCCCTGCATGCCCTCCACACTTCAACTGGCGCCGGATCCAGTAGCTAATTTTCTGTGCGAGGTCTTCAACGAAATACTCTCGTCCGGTTGCTACCCGGCTATCTGGAAGGAAGCCATTGTTCTTCCGCTCCTTAAGAAACCCAATGCCGACCCCTTGGAGCTAAAGAATTTCCGCCCTGTTTCCCTTCTTCCCTCTCCAGCAAAAATCCTGGAGAAATTCATTAACACTGAATTGATGAAATACATTGACTCACAGGAAATTTTAGAACGCTCCCAGAAGGGATTCCGCGCCGGTCACAGCCCCGAATCTGCCCTTATTGCAGCCACTGATTGTATCCGGCTGCAGGTTGATCAAGGGGGCTCGGCGGTGTTGATTCTGCTTGACTTATCGGCAGCATTCGACACCGTTTCCCCAGCGCGCATGGTCCAACGCCTGCGGGAAGTTGGGGTTACGGGAAAAGCCCTGCAGCTTCTTCATTCTTTTATAACAGGTAGAATGTACACAGTCAGCTGCGGAGGCTTTAGAACGAAGGCTTTCGCCCTCCGATGTAGGGTCCCTCAGGGCTCTTCGCTTAGCCCTACTCTTTTTAATCTTTATGTGGCCCCTCTGGCCGAGCTGGTGAGATCTTACGGATTCCAGGTGCTCTCCTACGCGGACGACATCCAAATTATTGTTTCCATTACCAACAACCTGCAATTAGTCGCAGAGAAGTTCAATCTGTGTATGTCAAACATCATTCGCTGGATGAAGGGCAATTCTTTAAAGATCAATGCAGACAAGACCGAGGTACTAGTTTTTGGCTCACAGAATTCCATCTGGTCTAATGCCTGGTGGCCTGCAGAATGCGGGTCTCTTCCAGCCCCGGTAAAAACAGCAAAAAATCTAGGGGTTATTTTTGATGAGGGCCTGACCATTGATGCCCAAGTCAGCCGCACAGCTGGTACATGCTTCTATATTTTAAGAACTCTCAGAAAGGTGCTTCCGCTCATTCCCTCTGAACTGCATCGGCCCACTATCATCGCACTGATTACCTCTCGTCTTGACTACTGCAACGCCCTGTACCTCAATATCACTGCGACATCACTGAATAAACTCCAGGTGGTACAGAACGCAGCAGCAAGACTGATTTTAAATATTTCCAAACATCAGTCTGCCAGAGAGGGGATCCGTACCTTACACTGGCTCCCTATCAGGGAGCGTATTTCCTTCAAGGTCTTGAGTACGGTATACAAGGCCATGCATAGTAAAGGCTCGCCCCCAACTCAAATCCTTGTTTCAATGGTACGCTCCAGGGAGGACCCTGAGATCATCCACACAGAAAAACTGGTCTCGCCCAGATTTCGCAGGTCCAGATGGGACTGCCGCTCCTTTTCGGTTGCCGCCGCCAGACTCTGGAACTCACTCCCCCCTTCCGTTGCCAACGCAAGCTCTCTCTCGGTTTTCAGGAAACTTCTGAAAACATGGCTATTCCCCTCTTAATCTGCTGTTTGCGCTTCTCCCTCTGCTCTTGTCTGCCCAGCGCCTTGACAGCTTCGGGTATAGTGCGCTCTTACAAATACTATCCTATCCTAGTGGGCAGTTTCAAAGTTTCTTAAGGATCAGTGAGTTTACCAATAAACTATCCGCCCCCCACCAACATTTTTTCCTGGATGACTCCATATGAAGGTTGATTCACAGAACACATTTAGTGAGTTTTGCGCTTATTCCATGACATAATTCATAAGTTAATACTTTCAACAAAAAGGCTAAGTCACACAGTGTGATTTGGCGTTTTACATTGACACCAATTTGCTATGTCATGTTTTCGTTTTTATTTTATTTTTTTGTGTGTAGTACACAAACTTGAACGTAGCTGTGGGATTAGTAAAAAAAAAAAAAAAAAGGGCCGTAAGGCCAGCGAGAGCCAGGCGTGACTGGCAGAATGAGAATGCGATCAGTTTTATTGAGGTCCCATGGAGAGTCATACAGGCAATAACACAACTTCTCACATCAGACATTGAACACCTACCAATCTAACTTTATTTAGTATTCAAACGTTTTATTCAGCGAATGCAAAATATCTTACAACTCGGTTTATGCATAAATATCAAGTCCCTAATTAAGTAGAACAAGTATCACTTATATTCCCTTGCTTATAAACTTACCCTGCGACTCCCCATAGTACAAATCCAGGGAATAGTCTAGGAGGAGAGGAATGGCAGGAGGAGGACCACTGCTAAATCAGATATCAGGGAAAGTGTGAATGCTAGTTTCAGTCTACAGTTTAACTAAAGATCTAGGTGTCTCACTAAGACAGTATCAAGAGCAGTACCTTTGTACCTGTGTAGTAATGAAGTCCAAAAGGCAGGATGTAGTTTAAGATGATTTATTGAAGTAAGTTACAGGTTGTAGAGTTCTTGTGAAGCAGCCCCACCAGGAGCAGCCTGCCTGCTGCTCAGCCCATTCTCCAACTGTCACACTTCACCTCACAGGCACCCAACATTCTAATACGCATCATCACTCCAACATTCCATGCAGCACACAGCACATTCACACTGGCTGAGCAGGGGGAGAGATAATGGCAGGACATTCACATGAACAAAATACTACATATCCCCCTTTCTTATATAACAGAGGCATAATATGGTTACCTGAAAGAAACTAAAACAAGATGAACCAGGAAAAGGAAATAAATGAGAGGAACACAAGAGCAGCTGAATAAATGCATGAAGTGAACAAAGAGGAGAGAGCAGAAAGATAGGTGGAAGTAAAAGAAGAGGAAGCAAAAGATAAATATACACGGATAGATATAACCCATCCTCCCCTTCTAATAAATTTCAACAGAAAAGAATACGATAAGTGGGATAAGAAAAAACAAGTAGCAGATAGGCATAAGAGCACCAATGACTACCCCCAAACACACCCACTGGCCAGACAGGCATGCAAGGAGGAAGGACATAGCACAACATGAACTAAACACTAGACACACGAAGAAGTGAAGGAAAGAACACCTCCTAAACATAGAAGAAAGAGGAACACACTACAATAAGGGAAAGACAATGGACAAGGGAAGACTAACAACAAAATATAGTCCAGATTCCAAGGATGAAAAGAATATAAGACATCAAGAGGAGAACTGAACAGACGAGAAAACAGAGAAGATGAGAAGAAAATACAAGAAGTATCACTCATCCAACCCCATTTTCAAATTGACAATGTATTAGTATAAGCGTAACGTTGCGTTTAACAAACAGCAAAGTCTAAGAGTAGACTCAGAATAAACTGTACCCCAACCGGGGATTGATAATGTAAAGGTTAGTGGCGTGAATACTGTAAATGGGAGAAACACCCATGGGAACAACCTTCGAGAGGAAAACCACTAGCAGAGATGGGACTGAAACCCAATAAGACACACCCTGTGTAAGGGTAAAAATGAAAAACTAGTATGAGAAGATGGGACTAACACCCATGACCTACTCCAGATAAAGGGTGGTTAGCTAATGTAAATGGGACTGAACCCATAAGACACACCCTGTGTAAGGGTATTATTGTACTACTAGTACGTGTAGATGGGACTGACATCCATGACCTACCCCATGAACAGAGGAAGGGAAGAAACTGTTAATGGGACTAAAACCCCTTCCCATCCCCCAAGAAAGGGATACAGACTTTTGAGAGAACAAACCCAGGTAAAGTGGACAAGTAGCAACTTGTATACTACATGGCATTGGTCAAACCAAGACTTGTAAACGAATTACAATTGTGGCAAAGAAAATTAAACTTATAGAAAGCGTGAACTCTGTCACGATCAACAGGCGTGGAAATACATTTGCGTGGCAATACATACTGACATGAGTGAGCAACAACAACCTTCCACAACAAAAAGCTTGCATAACAATGTGAGGACCCCACAGGAATTACAGGCAGCAAAAATGTCTAGCCTCACATGGGTGTAACTGCATTGTCCAATACAAAAAAACAAAAAAACAAAGTCAAACTTTTAAACGGGAGGCCCCCAGAAACGGGTGGATTACCAAAACCTTCTTTTACACCGGAATGATAAGCATAAGTACACTTGGATCCCGCGACGTCCCCGGTTTGCTTCCAATGTCCGTGGTTGGTAGGAAATGATCCAAAGCAAACTGGTTACAATGTGACACCGTAGCCCCGGTGGTTGCGTGCTGCCTCCAATCTCAAAATGGCGGCACGCATGTGACGCAGCGCCGGATGGTTCAAGGCTCGTTGCTGCTGGCAAGCGTCATACAGCAGCAAAGGCTGAGTTCCTACTAGACGTCACAGAGGATGCCTCTGCGAAACAGCTCGACTCCATCTATCAGGTAAGGAGCGCGCGTTTCCCTCAAAGTTTGAAAATAAGAGCGTAACTGCCAAACCGATAAACCGGCCCAACTGATGTCTCGCAACTGTGGTTGGTAACGGAAAAACACGACGAAACTCACCACAGTGTTTGAATTCCACATGTGGCCCGATCCAGCTGCCAATAAAGAGACCGCGTAACACATAGTTAATGCTGAACAGGTCCCAGTCACCGTAACGCACAAAATGTAATGCGCATAAAAAAACAATACGTCCTTGCGATGCCAGACAAAAAGTCACTCACAAAATTTCCTTCAGAGACAGACTCAATTAAGGCAGCACGTTGGGTAGAATTTCGAGCAAGTTCTAATCTTGAGGTAACACATAGACGCTTGACCAACTTGTAAAATGCCTCAACTGCACAACTTCTCCATTGTTGAACACCATCACTGTCAGTTGGAGGCAAAAACTTCGCAACAAAATGTTCTCCAGCCCGGATGGGCTGAAGTACTTGAGCTCACACAGGTTGACACAGCAGCTAAGCTCACTAACCTCCAAAAACACATTTTGGCTCTGTGCAGCTACGCGTCTCCCAAACATCGAAGCACCATAGTGGCAGGTTGTAGCCAGCAACAAACACTCTGTAGTAGACAGAATTGATCAGCGCTGTGTCACTTGGCGTGGAAGATTGTGGGAAGAGACCATTCTTCCCATTTTTGTTGACTGGATTGTTTTCACAAGCTCAGTGATGTTTTTGCATGTCCTCAGGGTCAACAGAATTTACACGCTGTAGGTTGGTAGGCTTGATGACAGAATCACTGCTTGTAAAATTCAAAGTCCCAAGTAAGTAATCCAGATGACCACAGCACGCCTGGACTAGGGTTGTCAGATGATGATGACACTGATGGGGCTGAGAGGCGTAGTGCTTCATCTTCACATGTTTCTTATGTACGTCTTCGGTTGTATATGAAGTACTCCTTGGTTTCTTGTGGACGTTTATGCTGTTCTGTGTAGAACTCCTTTGTTTCTTGTTTGTGTTTCTTCTTTTCAGTGGATATCTCCTCTTGGTAATGAATGTTGCTTTGCTAGCATCTGTAGGTAGCTTCATCTTCATGTCCTCTTTTGGCTGCCAGGTCCAAGAAGTCCAGTTGTAACACGTAGGTAGTCGACAACTCGTTGCCAAAATAATGTAGTAATGAAGTCCAACAGGCAAGATGTAGTTTAAGATGATTTATTGAAGTAAGTTACAGGTTGTAGAGTTCTTGTGAAGCAGCCCCACCAGGAGCAGCCTGCCTGCTGCTCAGCCCATTCTCCAACTGTCACACTTCACCTCACAGGCACCCAACATTCTAATACGCATCATCACTCCAACATTCCATGCAGCACACAGCACATTCACACTGGCTGAGCAGGGGGAGAGATAATGGCAGGACATTCACATGAACAAAATACTACATATCCCCCTTTCTTATATAACAGAAGCATAATATGGTTACCTGAAAGAAACTAAAACAAGATGAACCAGGAAAAGGAAATAAATGAGAGGAACACAAGAGCAGCTGAATAAATGCATGAAGTGAACAAAGAGGAGAGAGCAGAAAGATAGGTGGAAGTAAAAGAAGAGGAAGCAAAAGATAAATATACACGGATAGATATAACCCATCCTCCCCTTCTAATAAATTTCAACAGAAAAGAATACGATAAGTGGGATAAGAAAAAACAAGTAGCAGATAGGCATAAGAGCACCAATGACTACCCCCAAACACACCCACTGGCCAGACAGGCATGCAAGGAGGAAGGACATAGCACAACATGAACTAAACACTAGACACACGAAGACGTGAAGGAAAGAACACCTCCTAAACATAGAAGAAAGAGGAACACACTACAATAAGGGAAAGACAATGGACAAGGGAAGACTAACAACAAAATATAGTCCAGATTCCAAGGATGAAAAGAATATAAGACATCAAGAGGAGAACTGAACAGACGAGAAAACAGAGAAGATGAGAAGAAAATACAAGAAGTATCACTCATCCAACCCCATTTTCAAATTGACAATGTATTAGTATAAGCATAACGTTGCGTTTAACAAACAGCAAAGTCTAAGAGTAGACTCAGAATAAACTGTACCCCAACCGGGGATTGATAATGTAAAGGTTAGTGGCGTGAATACTGTAAATGGGAGAAACACCCATGGGAACAACCTTCGAGAGGAAAACCACTAGCAGAGATGGGACTGAAACCCAATAAGACACACCCTGTGTAAGGGTAAAAATGTAAAACTAGTATGAGAAGATGGGACTAACACCCATGACCTACTCCAGATAAAGGGTGGTTAGCTAATGTAAATGGGACTGAACCCATAAGACACACCCTGTGTAAGGGTATTATTGTACTACTAGTACGTGTAGATGGGACTGACATCCATGACCTACCCCATGAACAGAGGAAGGGAAGAAACTGTTAATGGGACTAAAACCCTTCCCATCCCCCAAGAAAGGGATACAGACTTTTGAGAGAACAAACCCAGGTAAAGTGGACAAGTAGCAACTTGTATACTACATGGCATTGGTCAAACCAAGACTTGTAAACGAATTACAATTGTGGCAAAGAAAATTAAACTTATAGAAAGCGTGAACTCTGTCACGATCAACAGGCGTGGAAATACATTTGCGTGGCAATACATACTGACATGAGTGAGCAACAACAACCTTCCACAACAAAAAGCTTGCATAACAATGTGAGGACCCCACAGGAATTACAGGCAGCAAAAATGTCTAGCCTCACATGGGTGTAACTGCATTGTCCAATACAAAAAAACAAAGTCAAACTTTTAAACGGGAGGCCCCCAGAAACGGGTGGATTACCAAAACCTTCTTTTACACCGGAATGATAAGCATAAGTACACTTGGATCCCGCGACGTCCCCGGTTTGCTTCCAATGTCCGTGGTTGGTAGGAAATGATCCAAAGCAAACTGGTTACAATGTGACACCGTAGCCCCGGTGGTTGCGTGCTGCCTCCAATCTCAAAATGGCGGCACGCATGTGACGCAGCGCCGGATGGTTCAAGGCTCGTTGCTGCTGGCAAGCGTCATACAGCAGCAAAGGCTGAGTTCCTACTAGACGTCACAGAGGATGCCTCTGCGAAACAGCTCGACTCCATCTATCAGGTAAGGAGCGCGCGTTTCCCTCAAAGTTTGAAAATAAGAGCGTAACTGCCAAACCGATAAACTGGCCCAACTGATGTCTCGCAACTGTGGTTGGTAACGGTAAAACACGATGAAACTCACCACAGTGTTTGAATTCCACATGTGGCCCGATCCAGCTGCCAATAAAGAGACCGCGTAACACATAGTTAATGCTGAACAGGTCCCAGTCACCGTAACGCACAAAATGTAATGCGCATAAAAAAACAATACGTCCTTGCGATGCCAGACAAAAAGTCACTCACAAAATTTCCTTCAGAGACAGACTCAATTAAGGCAGCACGTTGGGTAGAATTTCGAGCAAGTTCTAATCTTGAGGTAACACATAGACGCTTGACCAACTTGTAAAATGCCTCAACTGCACAACTTCTCCATTGTTGAACACCATCACTGTCAGTTGGAGGCAAAAACTTCGCAACAAAATGTTCTCCAGCCCGGATGGGCTGAAGTACTTGAGCTCACACAGGTTGACACAGCAGCTAAGCTCACTTACCTCCAAAAACGCATTTTGGCTCTGTGCAGCTACGCGTCTCCCAAACATCGAAGCACCATAGTGGCAGGTTGTAGCCAACAACAAACACTCTGTAGTAGACAGAATTGATCAGCGCTGTGTCACTTGGCGTGGAAGATTGTGGGAAGAGACCATTCTTCCCATTTTTGTTGACTGAATTGTTTTCACAAGCTCAGTGATGTTTTTGCATGTCCTCAGGGTCAACAGAATTTACACGCTGTAGGTTGGTAGGCTTGATGACAGAATCACTGCTTGTAAAATTCAAAGTCCCAAGTAAGTAATCCAGATGACCACAGCACGCCTGGACTAGGGTTGTCAGATGATGATGACACTGATGGGGCTGAGAGGCGTAGTGCTTCATCTTCACATGTTTCTTATGTACGTCTTCGGTTGTATATGAAGTACTCCTTGGTTTCTTGTGGACGTTTATGCTGTTCTGTGTAGAACTCCTTTGTTTCTTGTTTGTGTTTCTTCTTTTCAGTGGATACCTCCTCTTGGTAATGAATGTTGCTTTGCTAGCATCTGTAGGTAGCTTCATCTTCATGTCCTCTTTTGGCTGCCAGGTCCAAGAAGTCCAGTTGTAACACGTAGGTAGTCGACAACTCGTTGCCAAAATAATGTAGTAATGAAGTCCAACAGGCAAGATGTAGTTTAAGATGATTTATTGAAGTAAGTTACAGGTTGTAGAGTTCTTGTGAAGCAGCCCCACCAGGAGCAGCCTGCCTGCTGCTCAGCCCATTCTCCAACTGTCACACTTCACCTCACAGGCACCCAACATTCCAATACGCATCATCACTCCAACATTCCATGCAGCACAAAGCACATTCACACTGGCTGAGCAGGGGGGGAGATAATGGCAGGACATTCACATGAACAGAATACTACAACCTAGAACCTTCTAAAAGGTAGAATTCAAAGGGAAACATACCAAGAACCTCATCCTTCATCCTCTGTCTGAGATTCTGGCTTCGCTACTGTAAGCCTCCAGATAAGCTACTTCTGACTCCACCTACATGAAGATGTATCTTTTACCATTGAGATCAACCCTGAGTTTTACAAGATGCCACATTGATGACCCGAGGTTCAATTTGGTAAGGCCTGTTTGGTTATGCTGCGATTGGCTCGTCCTGCATTGTGTTGATTGGCTTTAATCCCGTAAGATAAGAACATTACTCCCATGTAGAATAGCATCTCTTTTTCCTGGCTTCTCACAGAAGTAGCCCTATTTCTGAGAGATTGCTCAGCTCTGCTATCACTGTACCTTTAGAGACCAAAGATCTCTTCCAGCCGCTCATTTGTAGCCTGTATGCTTCGTGTGGCATGACCTTTGTTGAGAGTTCGGTCAGGAGGATCTCCGCCAGAAACCTGTTATTTGCCCGAGGGGGCCTCTGAGAACTCACCTTGGAGACACCCATGAGGTGGAGTTTTGAAGCCCTCAGTGTCCTTCATATACTCCATCTGTATTTTAGTCAGATCATTGCAGGGATTACGCAGGGTTTGAACTACTTTTGGTCTTTGTCAGCTAACTCTAGCCCTGCGACCAGGGTCTCTGATTGCGAGATTCACTGGCCTGCCCCCTGTAGCACCACCTCTGTTTTTTCTACCCTCTTTCCAGCGATGAGAGGATGGCTTCAATTAAAGCAACAATCAGTGCTCCTTGTCATTTACTGTAGTAGGCGTAAAACTGCTGGGATTAGGGAATCGCTCTCTAGTCTCTGACCTTTCTCTTCGCTCATGGTCTTCAGCACGGTCTCTTTTTCCTCCCTTTGAGCTCCTTTGGAGCTCTGATGGCTCCCTTCCACCCTGTTTTTGCTCCCAGTGTGTCTCAGGATGTTTTCTCCAGGGGCACCAGTTCAGATAGTCAATAAAGGGGGCACACCTCTCCAGGCCTATCAGCCTATGCACACTGCACTCTCGCTAGTACCATAAACCTCTCCTCTAGTTTGCCAAAGGTCCCAGTTACCCGGTGGAACTAGGGAACGCAGCCCTGGTCTGCTGCCTCCGAGCAGGAGTGTCCAACAGGCTACTGCATGCTTCACTTTCAGCAGCTAGGATCAGCCGGGGCCCCCTTCTGCCACCCAGGCCCCACACCCTCAATCCAGCTAGCTGGCGGGTGCTATCTTCCATGTTGTCTTCACCGCGGTGAGCGCCCTCAAGATCTTCTTTGGAGCACAGATTCCAATGAGGCTACCAAAAACCCCAGGGACAGCAGGCATGCCCCCCGGGTACCTCCCTGGATCCATATATCCTAACCTCCAAGCCACCCCAAGGCCGCCAAAATAGGGCCACGGCGGAGTAGTGAGGAGACTCGTCCAGAACCTGGCAATTGCCCTCCCCAGTCTGACTGTTTTTTAAGCAACATTTGTTTTCTCATGATTTGTACGTTAAGTAGTAGCTGTAAAATTGCCTTGCAATATTTTTGATTTATCGAGAAGATTATACCTTTTGTCACTGCTCTTTTCTTATATGTTTGTCCTTGGTGCACCTAGTCCTTGTTTGGTTGTCGTTTAGGCAGATGCTATTGCTATTCCTACTCAAGTGAAAGGGCTTCTACTATAACCAGCATTAGCACTGTTCGGCAGCTTTTTGTTTTTAGCACCTGCCGAAGCGGTGCAGCCTCTGTCGGTGTTTGTGGTGGTTCTGCTTTTCAGCTCGGTTGCAAAAAGGAGGAAGCCGAACCACATTTGACATCATTCAAGCCTATTGTTCACATAAATTCCTTGAACCTTCTTTCAAAATGTCAGCGATGTTTTTCTTGACCCATATCGCCTTTTCTTTAAGTAAACAGTCTTCTACCTCATCGCATAATTTCCTACTCAATGTGCACTGGAATATAAACTATAGTTACCATTTCCGTCATTAAACCAAAATTGCAACCTGTGTGGACGTTGCTTAATAATTGTGAAACCTGAATCTTTCTGTTTGAGAGGAATCACTGAATAGAGGCAAACATGTTTAACAGGGCCACCTGTGACGAAGGGTACATTTTCGCTGTATTTAATCTTATAACCTTTAGAATAACAAGGTGCTTGAGCTTGACATTACTGAGATAAGACACAGCTTCTTCCTTGGTGAGTGTTTTAAAGTACTAAGGGGCCATTTCCTGATCATTGGTGCCATGGCCTACTCCACTACAACAGTTTACCTTGAGAGGCCTACTCCAAGAGATTCTTCTAGAAATATCTAATTAGGTATTCCACTGTGGCCCAGTATCCGTGGAAGGACCCCTCTGGAATCAGAACAAGCATTTGCAATGCAATATGTCTTGCATTTGCGAGAGTTTAATCTATTGGCATTGTAAATGACAATGCCTTTTATTTATCTGTTTTGATAATTAACACATAAATAAAAGGCATTGTCATTTACAATGCCATTAGCTCAAACTCATATAAATGAGAGACCTATTTCATTTCAAAGAAGCGACCGCCATTGTCCCGGGCTACTTGGAAAGTGCAAGTGCGCATGGCGCACTGAATGTTGCAGGAAAGCATGTCGTGCCTGCAGTAGGAGAAACTCATTAAAGAAAATATTGCTTATAGACTAAATAAGACATACAGTGTAACAACAGAAGTAAAATGGCCAGTCCTCATATGAGGATACAAATGAAGATAAGGCGGTACTAAGGAGGGACTAACAAGCCTATTAACGAATCAGAAGCCAGCATTTTACAAAGGACAATTACACAAGCCAATAAAAAAATATGGGTGGAGAGTGGGCGGAGCTTCAAGTCCATACTCGAATACAGCATGCCTCGAAGAGCAGCGCATGCGCTGCCCAGGCTTGACCTAAAAAGCACAGAAACAGTAATCTTGGGCACTGAGAATGCGTTCCTCTATTCCCAGCATTATTGTGCAGTGATAACTTGATAGAATGTACTAACAACCCAAAGACCCTTGTTCAGTGTCAGTCAACCACATGCACAGCTGCCATGTGTTCTGACCAGAACAAAACCCGCACAGAGCAAAAGTAGCCAGAAATGTCTCCACCAGCGAAATATTTGCTGTTGGAACTTTAAGACCCAACTATTCCAGTCACTATTGGACACCCCGAGTATCCCTTGAACAGTACACAAGGCCCAGTTTGACTATCTGGGGGTTATTTTGTATGAGGTGAGAACTTTCATGCAACTAGTTGTAATTAAATATATAGTTATTAATATAAAGGTAGTTATTTTCCCCTCGTTAGACAAATTAGACACATGTATGGGAACCGTGTAGGAATGTAATCCAGGTTTAACCCCAGCAGTGATTAAGACACCACATTGTGTGTTCAAGGTTGTGTACCAATATAAAGGCTTTCTCAAATCTCTGGCCCATCCAGGCCAGACTGGCTTTGTTCCATCCCGCAACACATCATTGAATCTGAGACGGTTCTTTTGGATCTCTACTTATTACACATTGCAATGGCCACACTCCAGGTGTCTGGTGCTCGACCTTGGGAAAGCCTTTGATTCCCTGGAGTGGGACTTCCTTTTTGCCACCCTGGCTCGATACAGCATCAGACGCAGATTCCTCCGCTTGGTCCGCTAGCTGTATACAGCGCCAACACCTACGGTAAAGACCGGCCCCTGCATCTCCACTCCCATTCCGGTGAGGCGCAGCACTTGTCAGGGATGTCCGCTGTCCCTGTTACTTTTCTCCCTGGCCATAGAATGACTTGCCGCTGCCATCCGGGGGCAGGTTGCGAACTGGGGAATCCCCCTGGGAGACGACACAGACATAGTTTCGTTGTATGCTGACGACATTCTAGTGTACATCCGAAACGTGTGGTTGATCCCTCCTATTTTGGCCCAAACACTCAGTGATTTCGCAGCCCTTTCTGGACTGCGGGTTAACTGGAACAAATCATGCCTCTACCCATTTGCGTCCGGCTGCCCCAACCCTGTTTTCACCCTCAATAGTATCCCCATCAAGTGGCAACCCAGAACATTCCATTACCAATGGATAAGAGTGTATCATCAACAAACAGATCTGCTGGACGGTAATCTTGGGAAAGCGATCACAGCTCTCCGTTCCCAGATGTCCTTCTGGCACGGGCTTCCATTGTCTGTCATGGGCCGGATAGCCCTCCTAAAGATGGTAGCCCTGCCCAGACTGCTATACTATTGTACTAATCTGCCCATCTACATGTCACCCCGCCCCCTTTTCCGTGCGTTTGAGCCTGTCATGAGAGAATTTATATGGAACAACTCCTGCTGCCGCCTGGCACTTCCTAAACTCTACTTGCCAACCGACCGGGGTGGACTGGCAGTCCCGAACATGGAGCAATATTACCTCGCCTCACAGCTTCAATGGGTGGCCAAATGGATGGCGGGACTTCAACTGACTGACACTGCCACTCTCTGACCACCCTGGTCGATCGCGTCAATACTCTGTTTGTTTCACCCCTTCGCCAAAAGTAGATTTGATTTGATTGATTTATTTGTAAAGCGCCTGAATCACCCCCCAAGGGGTATCTCCACGCTATCGGATTGCTACTGCCAGCCACATATAAGAAACGGGTTAGAATAGAAAGGTTTTGAGGAGCCTTCTAAACTGTAGGTGATCTGAGCATTGTCGCAAGTGTACAGGAAGTGCGTTCCAAAAAGTTGGAGCTAGGTGGGAGAAGGCTTTACCACCTAAACGCACTTTTTTATAGCGAGGAGCAACGAGGAGAGATTTGGACCCTGATCGGAGAGACTTGGGTGGCATGTAACTGGTAAATTTCTCTGCTAAGTAACTGGGGCCTTTGCCATTCAGAGATTTGTACACAGTGCAACAGACCTTGAACCTAATCCGCATCCGCACTGGCAGCCAGTGTAGCTGTCGCAAAAGGAGAGGGAGGCTGTTCAAGGGGGGACATTAGATACCAAGCGAGCTGCAGTGTTCTGGACTACTTGCAGCCTATTTAGAGATGCTTCATTCGCCGAAGTCAGCAGGGCATTGCAATAGTCCAGACGGCTTAATACTAATGCCTGGATAAGTCCCTGGGAGTCGCATACCGATGCTACTGCAGAAGTATATACATAACACGTTCGTCACTACCATATGCACTGTCACTGCCTCTGCAGGGCACGCAGTGAGGTTGCCTCGTTACCACATCTGCCGAACTGATACCTGGCTAGAGGCCGGACTTCACACTCTGGATGATCTGTGTCAAGATGGTACCTTAGTACCCTATGACACACTGACAGAAGTCAGTGGCCTACATCCCAGCCAATTCTTTCTGTACAACTCGCTGATTGATGCCTTAGGTAGCAAATGGGGGGACATGACCATTGAACACCAAACACATTTGACCATCCACTACTTACATGTCATGGGACGGGGAGGCATCTCACTAAATGGTTCGCCGCCTCACCGGCGACATCACACAGAGGTGTCGCTATAGCCCTTGAGGCAACGCTGGGAGGCGGACATGCATCGCCCCTATACTGACAAAGAATGGGCTGAGATATTGGGAAGTCCTAACTATATTCCCCACAATGCTTGTTTCCGCCTCCTTCAACACTACATCATGCAGAGAGCATACCTCACCCCAGCCAAAATCAACAGATTCTTTCACCTCACGGATGCAACGTGCTTGAGATGCCGCACTACTGAAGTTGATCTCCATCACATGCTGTGGGCCTCCCCAAACCTGCGCACATACTGGCGATCAGTCGTCGCTGCGTTATCTGCCTGCACAGGGCGCGATGTGCCGCAAGCATGGGAAGCATGCAGGGCTCGAGTCGGGGTGCCACGCGGGTGGACGGCGTCACCCCACTTATTTTACCGGGTGGACGCCGTCCCCCCTGCCCAAAAGCTGGACTTTCAATTAGTAGTGGCGGAGGCAGGATGAAAGCAAGGGATGATTGAGTGAGAAGAGGAAGATGGCGCCGAGAGGGGAGAAGCAGATGAACGAGGAAAGAGGACACACGAGAGAAGAACAGAACAGAAGAACGTTCGAGAGGGGAGAATGTGCCAGCGGAGAACCAAGAGGCAGGAGTCAGGCTATGAACAGAGGGGTGAAGTGACGCTGCAAGGGCAGCTCAGGAGGCGTGCCTTGGGGCGTGGACAGAGGGGGCAGTGTCACGGTGAGCGGAGAAAGCTGTGACATGTCTATTTCTACACATTGACCCTTCCGAGATAGTCTTACCACAGCCGGCAAATATGTGGTACCTTCGGCTCTCCAGCATGAGCGAGATAAGGCTCGTTACAGGAGCCATAGTGAAAAGACCTGTAATGAGAGGGGACTATCTTTCGTGACGTCACTTCCTGCCGTGACGTCACTTCCTGCCACACCACCTAACATGGAGCGTCCCCCCACTTCTTTTTTTAGGACTTGTGCCCTGGAAGCATGTATTCTACATCTCTACCCCAGAAGCAAACGGCAAAAAGTAACCTCCCGTTTTCTCGATCTGGGTATGTTAGTGGCCAAATGACTGATCACGAAACAATAGAGGTCACCCGAGCCCCCTATTCCTATCGCCTGCCGGCGTTCACTACTACCAGAGCAGAGAGCGTGGCACTGCACATAGAGGGGACACTAGGCCTCCGCAATATCCCCATAGCTGCGCATTGGGATGTTATACTGCATGATATTCAGAGCGAGCTGCCGCTGGAATTGCACATCCCCAATACCACCTCTCTAACAGAGATAAGAACAGAGGAACGTGGTTCGCCCTCACGTAGTTGAAGTGGAGGTACCAAACCTGGGGTTGTGTGTTTGTCTCTAGTCACTAAGCTTAAACCTGACAATCAAAGCCTCGAACGCATACACTACACTCTCCGTTGTCAGGCACGAGGGCCAGACAGCACCCCAGTTGGGCCAAGTTCTCCCTGTTTTTATTGCTTTGTCCAACCCCTTCTTCATCTGCCTCCCATTACTTACAGGTAAAGATGGAAAAGATATGCTACTAACGATGCACAGGGATACTCCTGCACAGCCATTGACATCTCTAAGTGCATGTTCCCAAACACAGCGTACTTTACATATCCGCCCTCACATGACATCCCACAAGCGAACACAGTTGTTGCAATGGGGAGGTACTGCAGAGGAAATGTTGTATATAACATGATGTACTGTAATGCATTTAGCAATGACATTCGCAATGTAATGCTACTTCCTTGTACTTGTAACTGTTTCTTACGTTGGTAAACGAAATAATAATAAAAACCGATTTAAAAAAAAAAAGCGGCTCTCTCAAATATGTGGTAAGAGGAGTAATATTGTAGTGTATTGTAACATTTATAAGCACACTTTATATTCATGCATTCCCCCTATTTGGCATATTAAAGCAGCAATATTTTGTCTATTGCAAGAGTGGTAGAAATTTTAAATTCATTAGCACGCGTTTTAAATACTTAGGAACAGGAAAGACCCATTGGTTGACCATCAACAAATAGAGATTATATTTAGAAAGTGGTCATTGGCATATACGATAAGATTGGATTAATTGAATATTAGCATTAGGATATGGATTTTTTGCCTTTGTTATGTATAGATATACACAAAGAGTGTGAGAAGCTTTTATCTCTTTTGAAAAACAACTGTAGTATATTTGCCCTAATAATCTGCAAAATGTGATGTCTTAGATATTGTATACCTTCTACATTCAAAATCACATTAGAAACTCTGAGTGACTACAAACCCGCTAGATGAAAAGCATTTGCTGAGATAACTTCATATAATTTTGGTGTGGTGGTTGAGTTGTCTAGTCAGGGAAACTATGGTGTTTCATATTTAGAAATATGCAGTATGGTGTTTGATAGGTGAAGGCATTTGTGATGAATTTGATTTTACGTTCCCCACAGATGTACAACTTTTGCATCAGTAATTTTTGTGTTGTACCCTTTATGCATGTATGGATGAATAGTGAAATATGCTGTGTACGGAGAAGGTGTCTTGATGGAGGTGGCTGTATTAGATTGTGACCACTGACACGCTGCATCAGTTTTTTGATGGTCATTGTTGGAAAACGCGTGTGTGGGAGACAGCTGCATGATACCCATTGTTCAGAGTTTGGATTAATGATGCAGGAACGATGCAACAATATTATAGAGTGTGGTGCCATGTGTATATTGATGGGGTTGAATAGAGAGGTTTAGCGAGAGAATGGTATGAGTGAATCGAAATAATTTATGCATTTTCTACTTGAATTATCTTTTCCTTATTTAAAGTTATGATAGTAGTACCAAAAGTAGTTTGTCTATGATAAAATAATTTGACAATACAAAAGTGAAAAATGCAGTCGCCAAGTTTGTACATATGGCTAGAAAACAAGTTTGCTAACAATTCTGGTTCTGTGTGGTGAATTATAATAAAAGAGGCATATACCCTGCATCGAGGGGATATGGGTGGCTAACCTACCATTGGTGCCAACGTATAAAACAAGTGACTGAGGAAATAGTGTTTTTGTTTCTACTCTATTTTTATGGTTCTTCTTTATTGTTATTTAAAATGTCATTGCAGTGTACCATTGTCTCTAATTAAAAAAATGAACTGACACCTCACTAACACACAATATACTCAGTTAGCACTATAGTCTATAATTCTTTGTGGAATAGCAAGGGCTGTCGCAGGTTCTGGATTGAGTTGCAACAAGAGGGCATCTTACCAGTGTGGTACTACTAGTAGCATAGCTGGCAGTGGTGCATGCCAGTATTGAAATGCAGTGGTAAGGCAGTCAATTGGTCTTACTTCTACTAAAGTTGGAGTTCTTTATGCCAGAACGGAGAGTAGTAGAGCTGCTTGTCCCCACTGCTTAAAAAGGAGGGGTGTTTGGCATTGCTTTGTGAGGGTCCAAGTACTGCAATGTTGTGGGTTGCTTTAGATCAGTACTCGGCCCTCCTGACCATGCCTTTTAAAGCTGTTCAACTCCCCGGAACCAATTACTTGGCTCAGTTCTCAGAAAAAGAATTAGATCACCTTTGTCTGTAGGTGGAGCGGAAAGTGTCTTAGTCTCCTGCCCTCTTAAGAGTGGACTCCATCATTTCCTCGCGCCATTTAGTGTATGGAGAAATTATCTGACATGGCTTTCGACCTTCATCACCCCATCAGTGAGAAGGGGAGCACCAGGGGTACTGGACCAAATAATTTGGGCTCCCATTAGCAAGCCCCTTCGGGTAATGCTAATGCTTGTTTGATCAATGCTAGATTCCTAGCTAAACACACACTGGATATTTTCCAACTTATTTCAGCTAACAAAGGGGATATAGTTATTTTTACAGAAGCTTAGATTTCGAAGACTTCTTTAGCAGACAAAACTGTCGCAATTCCTTTAAATTTCTCTAGCTCTCATTTAGACTGTCAGAACCGCATAGACGGTGGGATTGCAATGATGTACCGTTCTGAGTTTGACTCTGCCACCTTCAAGACGATCAGTCCCATAGTGGCGGAAGGCTGTATATTTTCCATCAAAATGAATGCACATTTTTCCTTTTCATGGGTCTTGATTTAGCAGCCCCCTCTCCAAGAGCCGGCCTGGCCGTAGCGGGCACCTGGCGTTTTTCCGGTGGGGGCCGTTTTTTAACAGGTGGGGGATGGTTTTGCAGGCCCCCTGTAACAAAACCGGAAGCAGTGCTGCTTCTCGCTAGCACCCAAACCTCCCCCCCCCACCCCCAGGGCTGGTCCGGCAAATTTGCCAGGGCTGGTTTGTGTTCCCAGTCCAGCCCTGCCCTCTCCCCTGGCTATATTGCCAATTTTCTAATGACTTGTCAGAAGAGGTCGCCATCAGAGGGCTTCAGTTCGGCAATTTTGCTATTTTTGATGACTTTAATGTACACGCTGAATTGGATGTCTCTCCCTCCGTCTCCCAGACTATTCATCGTCTTTAAACTACAGCATAAAGTTAGTGCTTAATACATGTGGCTGGCCACACGTTGAATTTGGTATTTTTTTTTGTTGTTCAATTTATTTTCATTTAAAAAAGGCAAAATAAGTAGCAACGGTATACCATACACTCCTGTTACAATACATCTGGTAGGAGCGACAGCATTGATTAGCAGTCTTAAGCAAGTATAGTGGGAGACCTAATGAGATACATCAAGATCTGCAATCAGAGTGAAATAATAGGTGCTGCGATGGTGTACTATGGAGCCTGGTTCGACAGGAGTATAACATGGCAAACTGAGTGGCTCATAAGGGAGGAGAGATAGGAATATAGGGAAAGCAAGATTGAAGAGGAAGAAAGAGAGACAGGCAAGAGGAGGGCTGAGAGGAACGGAGGCTACACTAGTTTGGACTCGCACTTAACACCAGGGGCACCATTATTCAGGTGCGTGCGCCCAAGTAGAGGGGAGAGCGACCGTTGGTATTCCTTATACTTGCGGCAAGTTCAGGGTGGTTTGTTTTCTTATAGGTATTTGTCTAGGGCATCCCATAGAAGTCTGGATCTGGCAGAGGTGTGTATTTTAAAGTGTAGTATATTGTTCCCCGTATCAAGCATAGTAGGTTCCACCATTTGTCAAAGGAGCTTCGGGATGTTGTTTTATAATCTGCAAGTTTAGTCTTAGTCCCCAATGAGATAAGGATATCCACTAGTAGTGCAATATTTCCAGTAATTTCAGTGGAAAGGGGATTAGCGTGGATGCTCTGTGCTGTCGTTAAGAAGTCAATTTCTATTGCTGACCCTGAGATTTTCTGTATCAGTGATTGTATTCTTGACCACAGCTGGTGCGACATTTTGCAGGTAAGAAACGTGTTGTAGGTCACCTGTGCCTTTCTCGCATCTCAAGCATAGGTCCGAATCACTTATCCCCAGTTTATATAGTCTGGAGGTGGTCCAGTAAGTGCTTTGAATTGACCAGAACCTTGACTGTGCAAGAGCTGGTGTGATTTTTGCCGAAAAGGAGGACTGCCAAATATTACCCCACCTTTTGTCTGTGAAATCGCTCGACGTGTTGATTGTATGTGCGGTCCCCATTTACGGGTAAAGAGTCGGAATGTAGAGGTGTTGGGGGTGTCCAGGAGTTTGTGTACATGTGAAGCAGTGTGGCCCTCTCTTCTCATTTTTCCCCAGGATTGCTGGTTGGTCTGGGTGGTGTTGAGGCTTCAACCTGCTCAATGCGCCTTTCAATCTCTGAAATCTATAGAAGTCTATGTTTGGGTAATCGAAACTCCACTGCAAAGATGAGAATGGGATGGGTTTTGCACGTGAGCCAAGGTCATTTATTGAGTTAGTACCGTTCCTAGCCCACGTTTCCCAGTAGATTGTTTTGCCCTTTAGCTTTATTGCACGGTTATGCCATAGGGAGGCTATGGTGGAACCATATGTGTGGTGATGTAATAGTTTGTCCAGTAGTAGGAGAGAGGCAACAGTTCCGTTATGATACTTCTGGAGTGTTCTATGGGGAGTTTTGACAGATTGTGTATTGTGAGGAAGGAGGAGAGAGGTATAGGGTAGGTTAACTCAGATTCTTTGGCAAGCCATGGGGGAAAACAGCTCTCTCGCGAATGGAGCCAGCACGCGCCCTGAAAAATCAGAAATGCCTTTTGATAACTGGGATATTCCGGAAGGTTTATACCGCCAGAGAGTTTGTTCTTCTTCAGAATTTTCATGGAGATTCTCGGTTTCTTGTCTTTCCACAGAAAGTCGGAAATGGCTTTATCTATTGATTTTAAGAAGGAGAGGGTGACCTGGAGCATACTTGAAGTGAAGTTAATCAGTGGGGCGATCATCATCTTGATGGTGTCCACACGTCCCCACCAAGTGATGTTGTTCAGGGACCAAGTGTTAAGGAGTTCTTTGATTTTGGTGAGTGTTTTTGCTCATTGATATCAACAATGTCCCTTTGATCTGAACAAACCATTATTTGATCCTGATGTTGTTTAGCTTTCTTTTGAGGCAGTCCTCAGCCGGCAGACATTGTCACACTTTTCACCCTTGGTCTAAAGTAAATGAGGCCAACTTGTTATCGAATCTAGCCAAGGACCCTCCTATATCTGAGGAGAATTTGTAACAGGATGCTGTTTTAGCTTATAATTGGCTTTTATCATCTGTTGACTCCATTGCTCCTGTTAGATGTAGGGCCTCATCCAGATCTCATCCTTCTGCCCCATGGTTTTCAGCCGCCTCTAAGGCGAAAAAATAAAAGAGGTTGGAATGGGCATGGAGATCACAATATTGATAAAGAAATATATAAATCTGCCTTAAAGAAATATCACCATGCCATTTGTCAGGCCCAAGCTGATTATTTATCTGACCAGATTACAGGTGCTGCCAACAGATCCAGAGAAGTCTTCGGGACAGTTCAATCTTTCCTAGCGACTAAAGCAGACATGCAGATTAAGTTATGTGAAAATCTCTTGCTCTTCTTTCACGAGAAAATTGAAAAATCCATGCAGACTTTAATGTAAGCACAGATGATGTACCTGATGCTGACTCTTCTTTATCAAGCAGCAGGCCTTCGTGACCAATTCTATCTGACTTTCAAAGTATTTCATTGGATGTTTCTGCACAGGCCATTCTGAACTGTCGGTCTGGTTCCCCATTAGATTCGTTCCCTCCTGAGGTCCTAGCTAAGACAGTACATATTCTGAATCCGGTAGTTCCCAAAGCCATGAATCATGCGCCAGTTATTCCTTTTACTAAAAAAGCCTTCCGCAGATTAAATGATTCAAATTTCAGACCAGTCTCCCTTCTACCAGCATGATCTAAATTGCTAGAGAAAATAGTAAATGCTCAGATCAATCAACATCTTGAGGCGAATAATCTTTTGCATAGTACTCAGTCCGGTTTCCGGCCATGTCATAGCACGGATTCTGCTCTGCTGGAAGTAACTGTGTTCATCAAATTGAACCTAAATGAAGGTCAAGTAGCACCAATAGTACTGTTGGATCCCTCAGCTGCCTTTTGACACCGTCTCTCATTCTATTCTGTTAGAACGGCTGAAATGGAGTGGCATTTGGGGTTCTGTCTTACTTTGGCTTAAGTCCTTCTTATCTCTGACTGCCACCAGTCTGTCCACATTCCTTCTTTAACGTCTTCTAACAAGCATTTGAGTCAGTGTCCAATATGGATCTGCCTTGAGCCCTACTCTGTTTAATGTTTATAGGGCCTCTTTGGCAAGCATTATCCAGCTTTTTGGTCTAAAGGTGATGTCTTGTTCAGATGACATCTAACTTTTGCTCTCCTTTCTTGAGACAAAATGGATGAAGAGCAGATGTCTAAAACTTAACTCGGATAAAACCGAAATAATTCTCTTCAAGTGTTCACCTTCCATTTTTTCAAATGCCTGGTGGCCTGAAAAGTTTCCCAGCTAACCCCCGTGGACAAGACGAGAAATCTTTGTGTTAAATTCGAAAAAGATCTTTCTTTCTGCATTCTAGTGAGAGCTGTTACATGTTCCTGTTTTGCTCTCTTAAATAGTTGGAAAAAAAAAAAAGATCCTTATCATAATTCCAGAATATACCAGAAAAATCGTCATACACTGTTTTGACACTTCTCGGCTGGATTATGCAAATATTCAATATTTGGGCCCTCCTGATTATTTACTTTGTCGCTTTTAATTGGTTCAAAGTACAGCCAATAGGCTTCTACTCAATCTTCCCAGTCAAGAATCCATCTCTCCACAGCTGATGAATCTTCATTGGCTCCTGGTGTGTCAGCATTTTCAGTTCAAATGCTTACTGTTAACCTACAAGGCATTTCATAATAGTTGCCCTGCCTATCTGAGAGATAGTCAATGCATACAGCCTTTCCAGATCCCCAAGATCCTCTAATCAACTATTGTTGCAAGTACCCAGAGTGCGACACGCACGTTTAGGTGGATGTTCTTTTACTTTTCTGGCCCCTAAACTGTGGAATTCCCTTCTGTTTAATGCTCGCGCCTCGTCCAACAAACACATTTACCGAAATCTTTTAAATATTTGGTTATTCCACAATACTCTATAGCTCTAAATCAACCCTACCCCATTTTGAGCTCTGGTGGTGCCAGGACATCTGACAGCTGTGCGTAATACAAATGGCTCGTTCATTCATTCCTGTCACCATTTTATTCACTGTCTGAGGGCGACATGAATGTCTAAAGTCTCAGATATCCCGCCTTTTACTATTGTCATGTAGTCAATAGTGTTCCAAAGATCCTGGTAAAGCAGTTACACATCTGCGGTCACCTCGCCAATTTTATTTTTTAATTACTCTTGGGAAGCCAAAATGGCATGAAGTATAGTGTCCATGGCCACACCTCTTTTGCTTGATGTATTCGGTGTGGCCGGTGTCTGGGACAGCAACTGAGGAGGGGGTGCTATTAGACTTTGTGGAATTTAATATTTTGTTCTGTTGCTGCCTGTGGGCCCCCGTTTAACTCCTTAGCCATCTTGTCGCCAGCTACAGTGGTGAGTTGGCCTCAAAATATCTCTCCTTTCTGATCACAGGGCTGGGGCCTCACAATTGCTGTTCCTCCAGCTGCCTCGGCATGCCATCAGTCCTATCTTCACTGTGGCTGCAATTCCCTGTGGATCAGCCTTGGAAAGATCCCAGGTACTGCACTCCTGTCTGTGCAGCCAGGCGCCTCTCTGTGTCCTCAGCCCTGACCACAGGCCTCTGTTCTGTCAGTCCTTGTGGCCGCTACCCATCCCTCCCTGAGCAACCGCTAGAACTCTGCTACAGTGATGTGCGCGAGCATCTGAGATGGGTCTGGTCACCAAATCTTGTGCTATCAACAGAGGGCTCGGTGCCAGCTTCTTCACTGCCAACCATGTCTCTTCGAGTAGGATGGTGCAGGATACTTGGGGCTAGTACCACAGCCCTCTAAGCGTCCGCTGCCAACACACCCCACATTGGACTTTCACTGTGGTGTTTCTGGTAGGATGCGCTTGCTTCTCCCACAGGAACCGTGGTTAGTCTTGGTTCAGAAATGGGTGCTCGAATCTGCTGTTCCACCTCAAGGGAACACGGTGTCTCTTTGGTAAGGTCCAGTCTATTGGGTTTATCTAGAGGAAAGCATGGACCAGACATGTGTGGTAATGGCCGCATCAGAAAATTATTTTGGGCCTGATTCACAAACCTTTTTCTATAAGTATTTGTGATTTCTGCATTTCCATGAATAAGTCACAGTTACTTCCTGGAAAAAAAGCTTTATAATCAGGCCTGATTAAGCATCCTCAGCTTTTACAGGTAAAAGGAGCCTGTCCAGTAGTTTTTTTAAATTTTTGTTTGTCTGGGTGAAATGTTAATAAGGTAAAGAACAGTTTTAAAAGAAATAACTTTTTATATAATTTATTCATTAAAGCGGCAATACTGAAGGAGAAAATGTACTTCCAAGGAAGGGAATTTTTATTTCTTACAACAGTTGCTTTGATTGCTGTTGTGGGTGCTGCAAATATCGTTGCAAAAAGAATCAGCTGCAATGAAAAATAAAACATAGCATTATTGTGGTTTGGACTTTATTGAAACGTATGCATACGTTCTTAAAATATTAATGTTTTTACATTCGCTATAAAAAAATATATATATATTATTTGCCTAATTATCAGTGTTGTATCTGTTTTTTTCCAGGCAGAAATTAATTCTCCACAATGAGGCACTGCCTGTGGTAATGAGCACCCATTTCAGTCAGAAGGTCTTTCCAGACGAGAAGGAGGAAATAAAGAGCGTGATACCTCTTCCACGCAGAAAGGAGATCGTGTCATTGTCTCGGATATTCCGATTAAACGATGCAGATATAACCTCACAGGTAAAAAAAGCCTAGCGGTCTGGATTTCTGTTTTCATTTGTAGTAGCATTACGCACTGGGCCCAAAACTATTTCCTTAAATTTCACTCACTTCCATACAACTTCTGGCTACCATCATACTTAGTTGGTCCTCCGATGGATCTTGTTCTGTGCTGAAAAGGACTGGATATTCGGAGGATGAGCAAATACCAAATGAAGACCAGGAATATGATAATTGCTACACTCAAATTGTTATTACTCAAAGTTTAGGTAAGTCAACGCACAGACTTTAAAATATATCAATCAAAAGATTTACCCACAAGTAAATAATGTCAGAATCAGCAGAGTTTAGTTTAAATCTCAAAGATTTAGTATTTCATTCAAGGGTAAAGAACATTAAAATAAATGGCATACAATCCTAAATTAAACTAAATAGGTTTACTAAAGCAATATCAAACTCTGCGAAATCCAAGGATGAAGGGAAACATCTTCCTCAGGCGAGGGAGATTTTAGATATCTATAGCATATGGATCAATAGGAAATCAGTTGAGCCTTATACAGACCCTTGGGAAAGTTCAGAAGTTCCAAGAGACCAGTTCATTAAAGGCAGAAATATCTGTCTCAGTCTGTCACTGTAACATTAAAGTCACAGCAACACGACAACACAACGCAAACCCTTTCAGCTGAAAATGTTCCACTACGCTAGCATACCAGCCGACAGCAGATCCCAGTATTATGTCACAGTTCGCATTATCCTTGGATGTCCAAGCCTTTCAGTCTCAATGCTGCAAAATGGGTGAGCCAAGTTCAGTTCCAAAATCTGTGTAATTATACTCCATGAGTTCCGGGGGACACCCCTTGACATCATCAGGAATATCAGACTACTCTATCTCATTGGTCGTCTTTGATAGGATGAGGATGATGTAGTAGGTAAAAAGTATACAATCCCGAAGAATTAAGTAATTCAAGTTACGTAGCTTCCTTAAACCATTGTAAGTTTAGTCATATGAACAATAAGATATTTCAGAGAGTAAGTGAGATCATGCTCTCGAATTTCCGACAGTTCGTTCCCAAGCTTTTGTTCTAGTAACAGTTTGTGTTACAAGTACAGTCAAGCTGTGGTGTGGATGTCAAAGGAAGCGATTGAGAATTAGAACACAAGTGGCAACTTTGCTAAAAGTTCCCATAGACTTCAGACCATTCAGTTCATGAGTTCACTTTGGGAAATGAAGCAAGATTTGAGGCCTACATGAAATACGGCTCATTCACGATGAAATTAGGCTAAAATATGAATCTCGCATTGCATAGCATAAAGTATTAATTTCTCAAATAAATTCATTAATAAACATTTCAATCAAATCATAATTGTTTCATGTAAGTATAGGGTACTCATAAAAATTTTTAAATGTCACAGTTACACATATATAAAAATAGTACATATAAATCTTCTTTGCATATATTTTATTAAGGCACACACACAATTATAAGTACTTTTGATGAAAGATTCACAGATGTTACTTTAACTAAATCCCATGTAGCACCTACTTTTCTTTTGTCATTTTCAGGGTACAGGTTACACACGAAATCCTATTTATTTCTAACACATGGAACATTAAATTTGAATATAAAATGTCTTCGTTATTTTTTTTATCACATTATCTAATCACAGGATTAATGTCATTAAAATGTAAATAATTTACATCTATTTGGTAAATATAAAATATATCATAAGCTTATTCTAGCATTCTGCATGCTTTTACGATGCAGTATCTAAATCAGAATTACGTTTTGTCATTTTCCAGAAACGTGAAGCTTAACACACGTTTATCATCATCTTTATAAAGTATTGTCATGATTATTTTCTTTCTTATTTGCCACAAATTTGTAAGAGGAAAACTTCTGCTCTATCACATTTAATCCTTTAAGTAGTGAACTAGTCGTTGTAGGGAAAATTTCTGAAAAACACACATATCCGCCAAAGTTTAGAAATTTAATTTGGCCCATTTTTTTGCAATTTGAATAATCTGAAATATTAAACACAAGGAGATGATGGACGGAGCGCTGAAACTTTTCAGACACTCACCCCCAGTCACAGATCTGGGTTGAATCCATCATCGTTCTTTAGCTCACTTCGCCACCCCATTTCAGACCCAGCCATATGCAAATTAGTCTTGACCCTGTTCCTCATGGGAACTGTTCTACCCGAACTGCCAAGCCTGGACCGGAAACAAGCATCCTGGGACCGGTTTCGGGGTAACACCCCTCATCAACCAGGCTAGCTTGAATTCAGTGGCACAGTGAGCAAGGGACCTACGTCTAAGCATACCCTGCCAACTTAGGGCAAACAAAGCAAACACAAGGAGATGATGGACAGAGCGCTGAAACTTTTCAGACACCCACCCCCAGTCACAGATCTGGGTTGAATCCATCATCGTTCTTTACCTCACTTTGCCACCCCGGTTCAGACCCAGCCATATGCAAATCAGTCTTTACCCTGTTCCTCATGGGAACAGACCAAAACAAACTGATTTTGCTGCCTTGGTCAGTGTTCCAAGGTAAAGTACCACACCTCCTGTGGCCCATATTACAGCAGATTCCAAACGCTTCAGAGGATTCCTGGTAAAAGACTTCTCTCACCATTACCTGCTGGCTCAAGAATAGACTTGTATTATCAGACTTCGCTGCCAGAAAAATTGCTCATGACTACCAGTGGAATGGCAGATCTCCCTCCTTTAAATCTCTGCTGCGGTCTAACCTCTTGTTGCTCTTGTGATTGTTAGAAAAACGAAAGGCATCATAATGTAAGTTCTAATTTAGAATAGCAATTAGAAGAAATCTGAAAGAAAAACTTGGAGAGCATTGTAGCATTTAAATGATCATTTCGATCACCCCCCATAAAGTTTGCATCAAAAGGGCTAAGTGACTTTCTGAAATCACTGTAAATTTAGGATCATTTAAAAAAAAACATGCAAGTTGGAACAATGGACTTATTGTCCAGCCCTGGAGGCTTCCTGCGCCACTGAGTAAGAGCCCATGTAGGCCACTTGCAAGGTGAATCAGCCCAACCCTGCTACAGCACATCAAGACCAGTCGCGGCCCGTCCCCAGTCAAAGTGGCAGGGCGGGCCGGAGGCGGGGGCTTGGGGGGGGGGGGTAGGTTCGGGGTTCAAAATAAAAATAAATAAATAAACTTACCTGATCGTCGCCTCCTCCGCCGTCCGCTCCATCGCGCTCTTCCTGCTTCTGGGACAGACTCCCAGACTGCACTGCAGCCAATCCTGACGCTGCAGGAAACCAGCGTCAGGATTGGCCTGAGCGCTATGACTTAGCACTCCCAGGCAGACGGGGAGCCTGTGCCTGCTTTCTCCAACCCCAGGAATGCAGCTGGGGCTGGAGAAAGCTTCACTGCGCATGAGAAGTTTGGCCGGCCGGAAACGGCCGGCCAAACACCTCATGCGCAGTAAAGGGACAAGGGAGTGCACTACCACTCCCCCACCACAGTGTCATCCCCCTGGACCCGCCCCCAAGACTCGTCAGAATCTTGGGGGCGGGTCCAGGGAGATTAAAATAAAACTATAATAAAACGGGTTAGAAACCCATTTTTATATCGTTTTATTTGCGGGTGGTGGCAGGGGGGGGGGGCGGCGCTCCACCGCCCATCAAGACAAAACTCTCTCCAGAATTCGAATCGTTTTTTTTTCTTCAAACCTTGCTACAGATTATGTTAATTCTTATGCCTCCCAGCATGTGAATCCACTGCGCTGGACTGATAAAGGTTTTGTTTGAGGTGGCAAAAACACGGCTTACATCCCAGTCTTTGTTTTACATTCTCAAGAAGTTGTACCTCATTGCTGCCTTTTGAATCCATTCTCCCCCATTAACACATTTTTGGGCATGTTGGGCCCTCAGTGTTCCTGGTAGCTAATTCATCCATGGCATAAGAGCTATCCCCTATTATTTCGTTTACTCTACTTTATTAAGCTCATCAAGAAATTACAACTCGGCCCCATGAATTGCCACTCAATAGATTCACTGGATGGAATTGTGAATTATTCTTTGATTTATTATGGAGTTTTAGAAGGTGAAGCATATTGCAAAAGCCTTGGGGCGAATAACGAAGATGGACAAGAAGAGATGGGCAAAAAGAGAGGGAGTAGGGGATAGAGTGAGAAATACTCAGGATTGCATGAGTCAAAAGCTTTTAAGAAGGGCCTGGTTTGCCTGAGATATTGAGGCATGGGGTTCCAAATGTTGCAACCTCTTACTGCATTTTTTCTGCTGCTGGTGAGTGAGGGTATGAAAAGGAGTCTCTGGGTAGGTACAGTTTGAATGTAAAGGCCTTGCATTGCAGTGATTTAAGGTTGGAAATGCATTTCAGATCTTGCTTATGGAGTACATTTGGATGTAAAAGTAGCACCCTTCTTGACTAGAAACCAGTGTTGAAATTGATGTCAGGCTTTATATTGTAATTGTAATTGCATTTATATAGCTCTTACTACCCCTGATGAGGCATCAAAGCACTTTTGGCAAGTAGCATACTACTTTGGAACCCAAAAAGGATTAGTGGTGAACTAGTATAGGGTTATATGAAATTAATTTGAGCGGTGGACATGTGAGTTTGTTATTTGGATTGGAAAAAGATAGTGGATGTATAGAAGAGCAAAGGGTTTGCATTTATATAGAGGCTTGTTAACCCTGATGAGGTTTTGAAACGCTTTTTGGCGAGTAGCACGCTACTCCGGAACCCAAAAACAGGATTAGTGCTGAATTAGGATAGGGAAATATTAAATTAATTTGAGCTGTGGACATATGAGTCTGTTAGTTGGATTGAAAAGGATAGTGGAGGGATAGAAGAGGGAAGGGTCTCGAAAGTGTTTATTTGGAGATTATAGCAGTAGCAGGAGGTTTGGTATGAGTGAAGGGGAGATGGAGGGGGAAGAGTCAAAGAGATTGTTTGGAATATCTCAATAGTTAATGAGGTTTGTGATGATGCGAGTATTGGTAGAAGAGGGCAGAGTCTAGAAAGGGTTATTTTGGGGATAATAGTAGAAGATTGGGGTTTGGGATGAGTCTGGGAGTGGAGGTAGAGGATATATTGAGAGGTATAGGGTGAGAAATAGTATCCTATTGGAGAGAGTAGTAGAATGAGGTTTGGGATGAGTCAGATAGAGGATTTATTGAGAGAGGTATGGGGTGAGATATAGGGTAGTGCATTGGAGATGCTGAATTAGGAGTAAAGTAATAAATATAAAGATACAGAATTAAATGGAAGGTATATATGTATAAGGAAGGTAATATATCTAGATGTAAGTTGTATTTAATAAACTCAGACTTTCAAGTGTTGCTGTACTTTAAGCTAATTTATTTCTTTTCTTTATATATACATATTTTTTATTCAATCGTGAAGCAATTGTAGATAGTTATGATGAAAATTGACTTATTTATGCAGTGACCTATATACATGTTAACCGTAGAATAATATAACCATAAGTAATATGTACATTTCTTATGCAGAACTAATGAATATCTATACATTTATAGACATAATTATTATACACATTTATACAAAGGAATACACGCATTAGGTACAGATATATAATCCAAATATGCTTATATACATGGATATGCTGTATATTTATGTTTGAGTATGGTGGTTATATGGGGAAGAGCAAACTCTTGAGTAGTCTTCAGAACATAAGGTAGTTATCCGTGGAATTTATGTTTGGGGGTAAAGAGTTCCATAGTTTGGCTGCTTGAACAGAGGAGGATGTGCCCCCTGTGTTTTTTTTCCTTGTTCGGTGGGATTTTGAGGCGAGGTGCCACTATAGAGCGGAGGTTCCTTTGTTGAATGTATTTGGTGACTTTATTCCTGATGAAGAGTGGCCCTGTTCCATGTATCACTTTGCGGGTGAAACCGTTTGAATGTCGGTCTTCTAGCAATCAGTAACCAATGCAGGGCCTTCAAGGCAGGGTAGATGTGGGCTTGTGGCTATATATGTAAGAGTAGTCTGGCAGCAGAGTTCTGACTCCGTTGTAGTCTTTTCATAGTTGTTAAAGGTGATCCGTGGTAGAGGCTATTGGCGTAATCGAGTTTAAACTTAACAAAAGAGTTAGTAGCCTGGACCTTGTGTGGAAATCCCAGGTGGGGTAAGATGCGTCGCAGAGTTTTTATAGTAATGAAGCTTGATCTTGCTACCTTGTCCACTTGGACATTCATAGATAGCTTGGATTCCATGATAATTCCGAGGTTTCTTACGTTCCTTTGATACTTTAGTCGGTGTTCCCAGATTATCAGGTCAGGCAGTGAGAGGATCATAATTAGGGCTCTTGGTTTTATGGTATTTATTTTTTTGACATTTCCGTCTGAATTTATCCATATTTATTTTTTGCTAATTTTATCTGTATTTATCCATATTTTTTTGTGTTATGTTAAAAAATGAAGCGGAAATGAGTATATTTCTACATTTATTTAACCAATAAGTATGCACAAAATGCCTGCACGCCTCTCCGGTTTCAGTGATATAAACACACTCAGGTGATAAAATGTGCACTTATAGGAAAACATGCAAATGTTAGTATCAAGGGTGATTATATCTACTGCTGTTTAAAGTTCTTTACAAAAATTCCTTTATTTTGTTCAACCCCCCCTTACCTTTCAATCCGCACAGCTATTGGCCTGGCGGTCATGATTGACATCATTTAGAATCACTCAAAAAACAACCCAATTTCTATTTTTATCCACATTTAAAAATAAATACAGACCGGAAAATACGTCGTTTTCTGTCTGTATTTATCTGTAAAAATCAGTAAAAATGGAAAACAGGGAGCCTAAGTCATAATTTTTCCAATCGCCACATGTGAGTATTTCCTTTTTGGAAGTATTCAATTTGAGATGGCTCCATGTCATCCACTGATCAACAGCTCTGAGGCAATTGAAAATTTGTTAGTTTCCAATGTCTTTGGGGCTTTCCAGTTTAAGGTATAGTCACTATGGTTAAGGTTCTACTGAACTTGAAGTTTTTTTGAGGCAGGAGAAGCTTTTTTGTTTCAGGAGAATGTTCCAATAGTCCAATTTAGGAGTGATTAGAGATTAAATGAATGTTAAATAGAATACACTTGATAGATGCCTGAGGAACCTACAGAGCTGATGTGAGCTTTAAATGAAAGGGAAATTTCTAGAACGACCTTCAGGCATTTCACTTCTTTTTAGGTCTCGCCTGAGCCAGCGCATGCGCTGCTCTGCGAGACATTTAGTAAGTGGGTTTTCAAAGTGCTACCACACGCTTTTGCTGGCCTCAAGCTTGTGGTTACGCGCGCGTGCACGCGCGCAGCCGCCATCTGGCTTTCTGTTATGGCTCATTAAGCCTTACAGAGCGCGAATCACTTTTACTACCCCCTCCCTTCTCCCCCTCCCTCCTTGTTAACTTTCGCGTGTTTTTTTCTAATTTTCTTTTTTGCTTGTGCACACACAACTCCCGGTCGCGCCGCACGTTTTCTTTTTGCTCGCGCGTGCACACAACTCCCGGTTGCGGCCGCACGTCTTTTGACGATGTTGCAGAGGGTCCCGATGCTGTACAGCACCACCAAAAGCATTTGGCAGAGCCAGTAGGTTCCTTAATTCGCACGCGCCTCTCCTGCTCGGGCAGCCATTTCAGCTCCATGCCCCAATCGCCGCGCTCATTCTCCCCATCCTGTTGATGTTTTCACGTTTCCCCTTCTCTTCATGCTCTACTCGATTTTTTTTTGCAGATTTATATAGCGCGAACTCGACCCGAAGGTATTGGAGCGCTTTACGTGAGCACCGGTTACGTTACACAAGGACTCCTTTCCATGTTTCCTCCTCAATATCCCCTCCGTCTCTCCCTTCGTCCCTTTACCCCTTACTCTCTCATACCCAAGCCTTCACAACTTTCTTTCTCTCTCCCCCCTCCCCCACCTCCTCCGTGCCCCCATTTATTACTCCTTACCCCCTCTGATTCTCTATGCCTCCCCGGAACTCAGGAGACCTCCCCGCCTCTGGTTTCACGCTGCCCCCGGGGCCTGCTCCCAAGCCCTGTCTCCTGGATGTGTTTTGTTTCCTGCTGTCTGTGTTTGCGGAGTCGGGACGGGACTCCTTTCACAGCAGTTTTTGCCCAAGACCATTCAGATGTCACGTCATACAATTTTAGTGCAGTGCAGAGTTCAGGATTTACATTTTGTCAGTGTGCTCGTGAGTGTTGGCTCACAGATTTGTGTCTGGAGGTTGGTAGTTTGCCCTGTGGCAAGAACTGCGCCCAGTGTGTGATCTTGCACCCTTCCACAATGTACGTGAGTGTGCACAGTGCATACTGGAGTGTGAGACAGTAAACGTCCCTTACAAGCGGTGCGCAACTGGGCAAAGATGAAAAATGCCTCCCACTTATCACAGCCTGTCACTTAACGGTTGAGCTTGACCCCAGCAGAGAGGCCTCAAGTTGTCCTCCTTGCCTTGCGCCAGTAGCCGAGCCAACCCTTTCCCGCCCTTGGCTCCTGGTCCCTTTAGAAGCTTTTCCTTAAACACCAGGGCCCCGAGGCAGTGCAAAGCAGGATTTAGAAGTCCGAATGCCCTGGAATCAGATGTCCCTACAAGGAATTAAGGAAACGAGAGGAAGTCTATCTGACTGCCAGAAGACACGGCCGTGACGTCAGCAGCACGCCCAAAGATTATCTGCAGATGGGGAAGGGCGAAGGTTCGCCTTTCGAAAACAACCTGTTGCAGCATTCATCCTGGGCGGGAGGTCTGGGCCTTGCACACAGCTTGTGACTACAGAGACAGTCCCCCAGTCGTGGAAGTCCTGACATTGTCACGCAAACTTTAAGAAAAGTCACTACTTTTTTTCACGAGGATAAAAGTGAAATGTGTGAAAAGTGAGATAAAATATATATATGAGGTTTAATAGGTTTGTTGACTTAAAGTGAAACCAAAGAGTACAGACTAGTGCATGAAACAGCTCCTGTCATCTATGTGACGTCAACACTGTTTTATAATTACTGTCCATCTAGCCATTCATTCATCATTCACCCACGTTTGTCGACAGTCATCCGCAGATATGTTGCTGCAGACCAATCACCCATCCACGTATCCAAACCTTTCCTCCTCCTTCTCATGTCTCTGTCCATCCATCCAACCATTCACCCATCTATTGCTTGTCGCATTAAGCCAATAATTCTGCAGACTACATGAAGCCACTTTCTTCTAACCAAAGAGAGACAGAAGGCAGACAGAGAACGCCTATAGGCAGAAACCAGGCAACAAGTTAAAAGCTTCCTCAAATAGATATGGATGCTCATATTTTTAGCATTTTTTTTTATTAGATCAGGCTTATCAGTGCAGTCGTGTCAACCTGCTCTTACTATTTAAAAAAATTTACTCATAGTGCACTTTGGCTCAGTCAGTCTCTTAACTGATGCTATTGGCTGTTTGGTGTATCAGTCCTCCTTCTACGGAGTGCTTCGTGAATGAGGGACTATTTTAAATCTGAAAAAAATGCTTTCCATCATCACACTTTTTTTTACAATCAATTCCTTATTACCCATATTCTATAGAAAACGCAATCCTTTTTTGATGCTTTTTTTGTTTTTCCAGTGTTCGCAAAGACATTATGTCTGGCTTATGCATGTGATGTGAGACCCTGGCTTTGAGTGAAACTCAGTTTCGGTCATGAAAAACAATGCCCTGCAGTGTAGTGGGTATGTGGCATATATACAAGACTTCTTTTTAATGCCACTACACAGAGTACATGAAAAATGCTAAGTTACAATATAGAAATATTTGGTAGGTTGTGAGCACATTTTAGGAGCGTAAAAGTGCGATGATGTCTGTGATGATGTCACTCCCATCACCAATGACAACAAGCATTGGCTTAGCCAATAGGTCTCGCCTTTGGGACCTTATAAGTGCTTAGCCATGCAACAGTTGATGTTGTTGCACCAAGGATATTGTGCTGCATAACTAAATACTTATAAGGTCCCAAAAGCGAGACCTATTGGCTATGCCAATGCTTGTTTATCACTGTTGTTGAGGGTCATGTAGTTTGAGCGCAAAAAGTAGAGGCTGAAGAGAACCACGGGCAAGTATGAGGTTGGAATAAGGCCCTGATATATTCAGTCAGGTGATGTTGTCATCTATCCATGAAGGAATGACTGTGAGAGTTGAGCAAATGTGGTGCCTGAGAGGCCAGTGCATCGCTGAGTTTTATCCGCATTTATGTGAAAGCTATTTTGTTCAGTCAGTGAGAATATAGCCAATATAATTAGCAGTGCTAGTGAGATGGTGGAGCTCTGAAGACAGACGCCTACTGAAGAACAGCAATGAGGCTGGGAATGGGGTCTGGAGGCCCTAAGCACATTTCTTTGCAGTGGAGAAGGCTCCTATTGTTGTGGTTGATGGGTAGGTCTACAAGAATCAGCATGGCGTAAACTTCTGAATCCATAATCCTCAGAAGGCGATCAATGATAACTATTATGGCTGTTTACATGGTATGGGAATGTTCTTTTCTAGGCAACTTTATCAATATTGTTAATATTTTAACGATAGTAAATGAGGGCAAGGGAGATGCATCAGTCCTCGTTTTTCTCAGTGTTTGTTTGGCTTTCATCACCGGTTCAAAAAAATGACGCTGTCCCCCAGTGCCCATTAGAATGTTGAGGTTTTGTGACTGGAGCCGCAAGTTAGGTGTGGAAGTACCTTGGCTTTTGTAGTTTGGCTGTTGCACCGTTCTGTATTGGTCCCTCACATTTGATTGGTGGCACTCTAACAAAAGTAGTCCTGCCTTCACACAGACCATTTTAAAGGCAATCATTATGACCACGGCATTACCTGACTGAAATAAGTCATCACGTTATAGAAATATATTGCGTGGGATCCTTTGAGCAAGGATGTGTAAACAGATGGCAGTAAAAAAGGAGACACACAGAAAGAAAAATAAAACTGTATTAAGTTTGCTTTTTCATCACATTGTTGCGAAATATCAATAGGAAATTGTTGCATCGTGTATGGTGCTACATAGTTGTAATGTGTTGTGCATATGAGAGAGTGTTTTGTGTGATCTGCCTGACTCGGTCTATGATGCACTGAGGGTTCTGGGTAGGAGTGGTGGAGCGAGTGGTCAGTGCAGAGAAAGTCCTAATGCTGTGAATCATGAGTAGATGTCATTGCTGGAAGGCATATTCATCTCGGTGGGCCATGTATCATATCTGGCTTGCATATTGAAGTAAAAAGCAGCTTAATCTACCAGCCGGTGTCCATCATCATTGTATAGCTTGCATCATTCAGTCATCACAGAAACAAATCTACTTCTGATGAAAGGAGCAAAGTGTAAAGGAACAAATAGAAATTTGTCCAGACCATAAGCACCTAACATACAGCTTTGAGTTCGAAATGAAATCTGGTAAAGTTTATGGATGCAAACTGCAGTGTAAGTGGGATTGCCAGATGCCTCCTGATATGCCAAACACAACGTTCCTTCCCTCTGGCTTTCGTTTAACAAAGGATTTCAGTTTGTGGTTTGTAGTCTTTATTTGCTTCAGTGTAAGCAATTAGACTAACATGACTCACAGATAACAATGACTTCTTACTGGAAAGATCAGGACTGGGCTTGGTATATTGGGCGTAGCATCTGTGGAGTGAACTGCTGGCTACAGACACGTAGGAACTCAATTGTAGTGATATATATGATTATAGCAAAGAGGCCAAAGTTAGAATTTGCATGTAGAGTGCACTGTGCTTTGATCATTACAAAGATGCCAAAGGTGGCTAGGACATTGCCACTAAAGTAATCTATCACCCAGCATAAATTACTTTTTCCAGAGCGAGGTCAACAACTGAATGGTCATTAGCAATGAGCTCCTTTTGATTTTATCCACATCAGGTTTGTGTCCTCTTATCTATTCGTTCATGTTTCTGCCCATCTGCCTGCCTGCACTTGTGTGTGAGAGATATTCATCAAATGTGGTAGGAGGGTGCACTGTAATCCAGCATGTTTGTAAATAGGACCTCAGTCTTATTGGTTTTATAATACAATGTAGCTTAGTTCGCACACACCGTTCACTTTGAAAGAAAAGGCTTTGTAGTCAGATTGCAATTTTGATTAATGTTAATTTCTTGCCAGATTGCCTGTTCGTATGTGTCCACTCCAAAGCCTGTTGTGACACCCAGAAGCCCATTGCCTTCAAGTCAAATGGTGAGCGACTCTCTGCTTGAAGTGGTGGAAACCCAAGGAGCTGGAGGATGGAGGCATGTGCATGTTCGAGTGGTGGTGCAGAGGATCTATTGCCTTCCTGCTAGAGAGAGGTCTGGGTGCCCCCTTCAAGGAAACTCGACTGCCTCATCCACGCCCATCTTAAACGCTGCACCATCAAATCCGAGGTGAGTCATGAGCACATCAATGATTGAAAGTTTGTGTAATGTCAGAACATTTTGTGGTACTAGTTAATTGCAGACTTGCAGAAATAGTTATTAGGCTTCTTTTGAGTGTGGGGTGAAGTTGATGCAGACCAGTTGTCCTAGATGTGGTGGACATATTGGTTTGGGAATAAACAACCTTATCAAATTGTTGACAAGCACCGTTGCAAATGTAATGGCCATGGTTATTAGGGGCTTGAGCACTGGGGCCCTTACCCCCGAATTCCCAATGCCCAGCTTTTCACATGATTTTTGGAAGGAAAACAGATGGGGAGATGGATACAAGAGCAGGAGTGTGGTCTACGACAACCACCTATTTTCTGTTTTTGGTGCCACACAGTGTTTCCTTTCTCTTTACTGTCCTTCCAACACACTGAAAAATAAAATTCTGAAATCAGAAATAGTTTCTAGTCTGTTCCTATATCTCTTAGGGGATCCTGCAAGATGTGTCTATGACCTGTGGAGGTTATGAAACTTTAGTACTCTTGCATCTCTGTCTGAGCTGTAGCTGTCTTCCATGGTATCTCGAATTACACTCTTTACCTTAAAGGATGGAAGTTAATGTAGGAGCAGCATCCGTAATCCCAGGCGCAGGTGACGTGGTAAAGTCAGAGATGGGGATCAGCTGCTGAGAGAGAGAGAAGAAACAAGAGGCCTCTTGCCATAGAGGAAAAAGTCAAACTGTGGAGCGACCAACTTAATACACCTGATATCCAAGATCATTGGAGGTTGTAAAATTGGCCATTTATATATTTGATGAAACATATCAACTGGAAATGGAAAGCTGGACAGGGGTATTCAGGAAAAGAAATGGACGCAAGGAACATTCCTAGATGTCCTTAGAGGAGGTATCGTTTGAAAGGGCAAGTTGATCTGCATGCTTGGTGTGATTTAGAGGTGTGGTTTTTATCAAAAACATCTACAGGATCAGTCTGTGTCTGTGCGACATTTGAAGAGGACTCTTAAGCTCGGGAAGAATGCTTTTTCCTCTGAATAGTGGTGATAAGAGTGAGGGATATGACTCCACACTTATACCCTAGCTCTTACACCTCCAAACCTCAACTCCTGGCCTAGGTGTTAATATGTTCCTCAATAAATATATTTGAAATGCACATTATTCTTTATTGAGCCCACAGACAAGCCAGAATATTACTCATTAGTACATCTATCCTTTCAAATATTAGAGATCTTTTCCAAAATTGGTTATAGAAGGCCACCTCGGTGAGAACAGATATCCTCAGCATAACACATCTGCTGTGCTACACCAAAGTCCAGAAGAAGCCTTCAGGGTCTTCATCTTCATTACCTTATTTAGTGTTTGCCTTTTCATTTCTCGCATTGTAATGGATCAAACAAAACGCTGGTAGACTTGGAGTAGTTTGATATATACAGTGACACTAAGCAAAATTTAACCTACAGTACTGAAATATTTAATAGGATCAAAAAACAATTTCCTTCCTGTATGCTTTGTTAGGTCTAGCCTTCGACTCAGGTTTAGCAGTCTCACCTGACTCTTGATTTTCCAAAATATACCTACGTAATATTCATAGTTAGATGGCCATTTGGTCAGAGGGCTACATTCACTGGTCTGTTGAGTTGTCATTCACATTTTACTTCCATGCACCTCAGCATACAGCATTGGGCACTGCGTTAGACTGCTTCACCCTTTGGCACCCTTCACTTTGATTGACTGCACTAAACCTGTGCACGTTGTTCACATACTGCTAAAATAGTTCCTTTCCCTTCAGTGGCAAAGCTCGTTTAAATTGGGCCTTTTTTATTTACGTTGTGCTTTTTTTATTTTATTTGTTTTATATTACCTTTAAATACCGGCTATGTATTTGCTTAGGGTGCCCAGTTAAATAGCGAATCATTTTCTGTTTTTTTTTTTTTTAATTTATAAAGTGTTAAGTAACAATGTAGGGGCTTGAGAGTTGAATGCTTAGTTAGATGGTAATTTATTTTTGTCTACAATAATAATATAATAATGATAATAGTCTGCACAGCATAACTAAAAAGAATATCATTCGAAAAATCACTAGAAAAACAGCCACATTAGAAAATATGTTTTACATTTTAAAGTTTTAATGCACTCATGGTGGCTATGATTAGGTGGCTGCTTGTTTCTTTTTTTTTTTTTTTTTTGCGGCATAGGCTGGCAATAGAAAACAAATAACCATCGAAATAGCTTGCCAACCAAGGCTAGACCTATTGGCTTTGCTTTTTTTGGTCTGGTTTTAGTCAAGACCCTTTTGATTTTACCAAATATATATATATATATATTATCTACTGGCGGTCGTCAGTAGATAGTTATAGTTAGGACCTATTTTCCATAGGAAATTCACAACATTCTATTTCCAATAACTTTGGCGCCGGTTGACGAATCTTCGCGAAATTTTCAAAAGTCGTGGGGCGCTCCGGTCCTCTCCTATCCTGAAAGTTTAGGGGTGATTCGGCAAGCGGGGGCCGAGAAAAAAGGGGGGTCCCAAAACGTGTTTTCTCCATGTTAATTCCCATAGGAAATTTTAGACACGGCTACAGCCCGAACTGCTGAACGGAATTACACCAAATTTGGCAAAAAGGTAGCGCTTGGTTCAGAAAGCGACCTTTTTTTTAAATGGTGTAAAACCGTTCAGTAGTTGCGGAGAAATTAAAAAAATAAGAGTCAAAAAATCAATTTCCCATAGGAAACTTTATGCAAGGCTACAGTTCGAACTGCTGAACGGAATTACACCAAATTTGGCAAAGAGGTAGTTCTTGGTTCAGAAAGAACCCTTTTTGTTAAATGGTGTAAATCCGTTCAGTAGTTGATGAGAAAATCAAAAGTAAAAACACATATATATCTATGGCCGCGGAGGGTCCGCGTACCCTGAGCGCACCCTCCCGATCACGAGCTGTATGCTAATTGGCTGTCAACACTCCAAACCAGGAAGTGTTGGCAGCCATCTTGTTCCTCGTAGAACCGAGGCACAAGAAACAAGTGCGCAAAACACAAAAAGGGGTCAGGGTAGAAACACCCTGACCCCCTAGGCCTGCTTAGGGGGTCCCACAAGGACCCCCAGGGCCAAAAAAAGCATTTTTTATTTTTTTTTAAATCGGCGGGATGCGCTTAGGATGCGCGGATCCCGCCGTGAAAAAAAAAAAACGAAGCGCGGGCTCCCGCGCTTCTTTGTGATTTGGCCCCCGGGTGGGCCAAGTCCCGGGGGCATGTGGGGGTTAATAAAATATTTGTGTGGGGGGCCTCTAAGGCCCCCCCAAGCCCCGGGGACCGCCACCCCCCGGGGCTTTGAATTAAGAATGGTGCGGGAGGGCACTCGGTACCTGTGTGGGGGGGCTCGACCCCGGGGACCGCCACCTCCCCGGGGCACTAAGAATTTGTGGGGGTCCGTTTTGGACCCCCGGGGACCACCACCTCCCGGGGCTTTGAACATGTTGGGAGGGGGCCGCGCGGCCCCCTCCTGGAGCCTGTGATGGCCCTGGGGACCACCACCCCCAGGGCCGGCTCCTGCAGTGTCCCGGGTTGCCCACCCCGGGACACTGTAGTTTGCTATGGCAGGGCGGGAGCCTTGCGGCTCCCGTCCTGTCATAGCAAACTTGCTTTGAATTTTGGAAGAGAGAGCAGGAAACCTGCTCTCTCTTCCAAAATTCAAAGCAAATTGCTTTCCACACGGGGAGCTGCATCTTAGCAGCTCCCGTGTGGATAAGCAATGCCGGCTCCCGAGGGACGCGGGGAGCCGGCGGGACCGTGGGGGGATTGGGGACCCCCCCACGGTCCCCAACGGAGAGGGCCAGCCCCGGGGGATGGGGTCCCCGGGGCAAGTAGTGGCCCGGGAGGGGGGCCACGCGGCCCCCTTCCCCAAAATGTTTTAAAACAATAAAAAAACAAAAAAAAACAAAGGCCGGCCCCGGGGGATGGGGTCCCCGGGGCCATAAGTGGCCTGAGGAGGGGGCAACGCAGCCCCCTCCAAAACAAAAACAGAAAAAAGGCCATGCCCCGGGGGAGTGGGGTCCCGGGGCCGATTAAGGCCTCGGGAGGGGGCCACGCAGCCCCCTTCCAAATTTTATAATTTATTATTAAAAGAAATAGGGGGCAGGCACTGGGGGATGGGGTCCCCAGGGCCAATAAATTAGAAAAAGAAGGGGGTCCACACAGCACCCCTTCATAAAAAAAAAAAAGACCAGCATCGCGCCGGAGGCCACGCCCCCTTCTTGCAGCACTCTGCAAACGCGCCCCTGGCGCGTTTGCAGATGGGGAACGACTGCCCCTTGAATACTGGGGGTCCCTGGGGTCACTAGCCCACAGAACTCCAGTATGCGCTAGGCTGCGTTGCAGAGAGGTGTTCTGAGGCCATGCCCCTTTTACACCTCTCTGCAACGCAGCTCTGTGGCGCCTAATGGAGGTAGCTGGTGGGCTAGTTGGGCCCCAGGGACCCTCAGGATTCAAGGTGACCTAATCCCGCAACTTAAAACGCGCCACGGGGCGCGTTTGCACAGTGGTGAAGGGAGGGGGCGGGGCCTGAGGTGACATGTGTGCAAACACACCCTGTGGCGTGTTTTAAGTTGGGGGATTAAGTCCCCTTGAATCCTGAGGGTCCCTGGGGTCCAACTAGCCCACCAGGTACCTCCAGTAAGCGCCACAGAGCTGCGTTGCAGAGAGGTGTAAAAAGGGGCGTGGCCTCGGACCACCTCTCTGCAACGCAGGCCTGTGGTGCTTACTGGAAGTACCTGGTGGGCTAGTTGGACCCCAGGGACCCTCAGGATTCAAGGTGACCTAACCCCCAACTTAAAACGCACCACGGGGCGCGTTTGCACAGTGGTGAAGGGAGGGGGCGGGGCCTCAGGTGACATGTGCGCAAACACGCCCTGTGGTGCGTTTTAAGTTGGGGAATTAATTCCCCTTGAATCCTGAGGGACCCTGGGGGCCAACTAGCCCACCAGGTACCTTCAGTAAGCACAACAGAGTTGCGTTGCAGAGAGGTGAAAAAGGTGCGTGGCCTCGGAACGCCTCTCTGCAACTCAGCTCTGTGGTCCTAACTGTAGGTACCTGGGGGCTAGTTGGGCCCCAGGGACCCTCAGGATTCAAGGGGACTTAATCCCGCACTTACAACGCGCCACGGCGCGTTTGCACACGTCACCTCAGGCCCCCCTCCCTTCACCACTGTGCAAACGCGCCCTGTAGCGCGTTTTAAGAGGTAGTTTTAATCCCCCTGCCCTATTATGTACTAGGGACTTACAGAGGAGGTCATGCTAATCACAGGGGTACCCCAACGCATAGTGTTCCCTAGTGTATGTAGGTGTTTTCACTGTATTCTAAGTGTCTTTTAGCATAGCACTGGCTCTGGTTAGTCAGAGTCAGTTACCACCAGTACCCGTCTGAAAAAGTTGTGGGCACAGGATGATTTTGCAACAAGGCCTCTTTCTGCTCCTCTGTTGGTTCTTTCTGCACATCTTTTGCTTCTTCCTGCACTTTTCTTCGTCTTTGTGGACTTGTGTTGCTTCTTCCTGCATTTCTTTTGCTTCTTTCTGTGCGTTTTTTCTTCTTTCTTCACATGTCCTACCTCTGTAGGCATAGTTAGAAACTAGCATTTAAAAAACCTTTGAAATTCACTTAAAAAACCATAGGTTTCAGGCACGTTATAGTTAGAAATTAGCATTTAAAAAACCTTTGAAATTCACTGAAAAAACTATAGGTTTCAGACACGTTATAGTTAGAAATTAGCATTTAAAAAACCTTTGAAATTCACTGAAAAAACCATAGGTTTTAGGGAAAGTTATAGTTAGTTGGACATTGCACTCGTACAAAACCCGTGAAATTCCCCCGTTATAGTTAGTTCAGCTAACTATAACTCGCGCCCCCGCAATGCACTGCTGATGACGTCACATATTACATCACTCATGACATGGTCAGTGACATCACTGATGACATCACTGATGACATCTCAAATGACATCACTGATGACATCATCCATGTGATAATTTCATGCATCTTCTCACACCCTAACATAACTTTAGATACACCCACTCTAAATTACAGACTGCCATTCTCAAAACCATAGACACTCCAACACCAATAACTACATACCCACTCACTGATTCTTAGGTCTACACACACATCCACTTACTCACCCGTACAGTCACTCATACTTATGGTCACTCAGTACAGGACAATCATATGCATTCATACACCTATATAGACACTCACACACCGCCACTCATCCATAGAGGTACTCACACACCTAGTCAGTCATAGAAATAATTATTCAAACTACCCTTTACTCACCTATACAGTTATACACACACCAGCTCACTTAGTCATACAAATACTAGCACATTCTTACGTTCTTATACAATCACTGATACAAGCAAACACTCATCCATGCAGCCACTCTCACAATCACACACTCTCACTTATAGACATTTATATACTCTAACACACATATATACTGCCTTTTATATATGTAGTTACTTACACATGTACAAATAAGATATACATTCACTCACTAACACACCCATACACACTCACCCACCCATACAGTCCATCACAGATGCTCACTTCAAACTATGCACCCAGTGAATCACCCACTCACACATCTATGCACAGAGTCACACACACCCCACCCACAGAAACACTCAGGCACCCATACAGATACTCAGACAACCAATCAATAACTCATATAGACACTTATGTAGTTATTCACAAACCAATGCAGTCACTTACACACCAACAGACAGACGGATACAGAGATTCACACAGTTTAGTCACTAGCCCATGCATTCACTAACATATGTTTAACCACTCACTTATAGAGTCAGTCACGCACCTAGTAAAACATCCATTCAGACACTTATACACCCACTCATTCTTCAATACGCCTTTCCCTATATATATTAAACATATTTAAACTTTACAGAAACACACAGTCACTGGATGATGTCATCAGTGATGTCATTTCAGATGTCATCAGTGATGTCATCAGTGATGTCATCAGTGATGTGACTCACCATGTCATGAGTGATGTAATATGTGACGTCATCAGCAGTGCATTGCGGGGGCGCGAGTTCTAGTTAGCTGAACTAACTATAACGGGGGAATTTCACGGGTTTTGTACGAGTGCAATGTCCAACTAACTATAACTTTCCCTAAAACCTATGTTTTTTTCAGTGAATTTCTAAGGTTTTTTAAATGCTAATTTCTAACTATAACGTGCCTGAAACCTATGGTTTTTTCAGTGAATATATATATATATATATATATATATATATATATATATATATATATATATTAATTACATCTTACTTAGAAATGCACTGAAAAAAACTAAAGTTAGGGCGATGCAGTTAGGTGAAAATGTCAGTTCAAAAAATCAGTTTTGAACTGAAAAAAAAGACCGAAATTCACTAGTTATAGTTAACTGAAGTAACTATGACTTGCACCCTTGCCATGCACTGCCTATAACCACACAAATTACATCACTCAGGACATGTTCTGTGAGATGATTGATAATTACTGATGATATATGAAATGAGGTCATTGATGACAAAACTGGGCATGGCTAGGGTGCTAATTATAGGTACTTCAGTTAACTATAACTGGTGAATTTTAGTGGTAGTTTGTTTTAGTTTAAAATAGTATTTTTCAATTGGCATTTAAACTGTAAAGTCACTTTAGCCTTTGTTTTTTAGTGGATTTATTGGGTTTGTTAAATGCAAAGCAAGATAGTAATTACCAGACAGAATTCTAACATCACTTTAACCTCTGTATTTTCAGTGAATTATAGAGTTTTTAATAAAATGTAAAGTATAAAAGGGTGTCATTTTAAGTAAGCCAGACATACTGGTTTCATCAAAGAGTCAGAAACCAAAATATAAAAGGAAGGCCTATATTAAAGGAAGGCTTATCAGTAGGTAAGCACATTAACATATATAAAGCAGACCTATTGGCTTTGGCAAAAAAGTCACTACAATAATTTATCAACAGCTAGAAAACAAAGCATTAAATAATGATTTATACAGAGCAATGCTTATTAATAGTTAAAATATTTTAAATAAAGCGTTTTTTAAAACACTACTATAAACTTGTGTTAGTCTTTCTTTAACACTCTTCAGAACAAAAAATGCAGCTATTGGGCCAACTACATGGGGGTGCTTGCACGCCAGCTGAAGAGTATACAGCTCCAGCTTCGAGTGCTTTAAGAAAAGATGGTAAGCTCCCCTAAGGTCATGTATTCAGTAACCCCAGAGAAATATTGCTATTTTTTTGTAATATTCCTAGGTATACTGCTGCACTCCCTGCATCCACCCTGGGTGCCAGCAGGAGCCGACAATTCTTTTTTGGGGGTGCCTGGTCCTAACTGGGACACCCACAATATTTAGAGGCTCCATTGCAAGCACCCATCTTGGGATCCCCGGGACACTGTCTGAATACAGGCCATGGGGCTAGGGTCCCCAGGACCATTTTATGGTTCAGGGAAGGTGGCCGCAAAAAGTAATTACTGGGGCCCTAGGCAATGGTGTACCCGGAGCCATTAAATGGCTTGGGGAGGGAGGATGCAATACCCTCCCCCACAAAAAAATTACAGGTCTCGTGAGGTGGGTCCCTAGGGCCATAAAATGGCTTGGGGAACACGCCTACTCTCCTGGTAATATAAACGGAGTGGCAACCCCCTGGGTCCTGGCCCACCCCGGAGGGATAACATTTGAAAAACTCATGTCCTAAAGTAACTATAACTCGCGCCCTTGCCATGCACTGCTAATTACCTCACTTATTAAATCACTCATGACATGCTGTATGACATCATTGATAACATCAGTGCAACATCTGAAATAAAATCATTAATGACAACACTGCATGGTGGGGTGCGAATCATAGTTACTTTAGGGCACAAGTGATAGTTATTTCAGATAACTATAACTGGTGAATTTCAGTGGTTTTGTTAGCTTAAAATGGTATGGTTTAACTGACATTTTCACCTAACTATAATGTCCCTTGAAACTATATTGTGTGTGTGTGTGTGTGTGTGTGTGTGTGTGTGTGTTTGTGTACATGTGTTTTACCTACTTGCGGTTGCCAGTAGGTAGTTATAGTTAGGACCTAGTTTCCATAGGAAGAGCGTTTTTCATTTGCCAATAACTTTGGCGTCGTTTGACGAATCCTCGCAAAAGTTTAAAAACTAGTATGATGTTCACTTCAGCTGCTGTCTTGAACATTTCTTGGTGATCCGTCAAGCGGGTGCCGAGAAAAAAGGGAGGTCCCAAAACGCGTTTTACCCACGTTAATTCCCATATAGATTTTAGACACGACTACAACCAGAACCTCTGATCGGAATTGCACCAAATTTGGCAGAAAGGTAGCTGTTGGTCCAGAAGAGACCTTTTTAGGTCTCGGCCTGGCGTTGGAGCGCGCATGCGCTCCTCGCCTGCGAGAGCTATAGTAAACAGTATGAAGAAGGGAACTTTAATCCACGCCCCTCTGTCACAACCTTTTTCCATTGGCTTAGGTAGTAAATAATGTATTTTCTGTGCTTCTGGTTTGCTGGCTGTCACTTTTGTTGACGCCCTTGCAGTTTTCGGATGCCGCCCGTGACAAGCACATCTGTTTTCACTCAGCCCAGACGCAAAGACTTTTCTTATCTGCTTGTTTATTTAACAAGCAGATAAGAAAATTCTTCACGAGGGCTGTGAAGCAGAGAGCCACGGCGCACAGGCATTCCGAGTGCGCCTTTTCCCAGCAAACTGAGCTCCATAGTTTGTTCTCTTGAACGCCCCTGGCTGTCATCTGACAATGGCAAAGTTCACGGCTCTACAGACTTCTAACATTTCACCTCTAGCTACCAGACACTATGATCTGTTAGTTTGTGGAGCTATGTGTAATTCCAGCGCCCGGAGCTTCTTTGAGCTGTGTTTATTTCTATTATTTTTTGGCTCTGGTTTAAACGGTTTCGATGATGTGTTTTCTTTAAGCCTGAACCCAGAGATCATTAAACCATAATCAGCTTGAACATTTACGGGTACTCCCGGCTGAGGTTATGAACCTATGTCGATATTTATTTTACAGACTGTTTTTCGCAGCATCCCCCATTACTTGCTGAATTTCCTTGGTCACTTTCTAGTTTTTCTGTTGCTGCCGCATTCATTTCCCAAAAAGAAAGGATACCGTTACCTTTATGGAAACTTTGTTATTCTTAAATCATTGTTGGCTCTTTCCCATTAGCAACTTCTAGGTATCCCGCCGCCTAGTGGCAGGACAGAAAACTGCTCCTAAACAGGTTATTCAGAGGTTTGAGCGCTGGTTACAAAAATGCACGAGTCCCTCTCTCAGCCCTACTTAAAAGCGCGCTCTAGCCAATTTCCTACTTGGAAAATAAAGGCGACAATCAATTTGTTTCTTTTGGCCTATTGGTGAGGGGTCAGCAGGAATGATGCCTTCTGGGAGGTTGTTGCCTTCTTATTCTGCACTCAAGCCAAACCTGGTTCAGATGAGGGCACGCAGATCACAGACGTACATCCGATGACTGCCCCCAAGCAAGAGACGCAGGGGTTAGGCCGGCAGCTCCTGTAATCTGTCAATAACAACTGGACGGCTTAAAACCGGAATGGTAAGGAATAGGCTACCCACGCTCAAGAAAGAAGGAAATGGAGGGAAAACAGGGAATTATGATTGAAAGTAAAATTAAAAGGATCCAATGTTTTTGGGAAAAGGGAAGGAGCAGGAATGTGTCTCCATGAGAATTTGCTGAGCAAAGAGGCAGGGTCTATCTAGTGGCTTAAACACAAAGCTGATGAGTGTGAGCAGCGCATAGGGAAACATACCTGATGCTTGCATAGAAATGGCATGCAGAGCCCTGAATTAACAGTTATAGCGGTAGTTTCCAGTCCCAACACTTGGTAACAGCGAGAATAGGAAAGAGCAAGTGCATAAGAATATATCAAATTGAAACAGAGTAAAAACACAGATAAAATGTACAAAAAAACGTTGTGTACATTATCGGATCCGTCCAAAGTTACCGAACTGGATTTTAGGGCTAACATCAAGTGAATAACATGACAATTTATTTTCCGCATAGATCTGGTTTATTTCTTTACATTTTTTGAATTACCCGGCATCTTAATCTATGGACTGCAGTTTTTGTTTGGGGTTTGTAGTGGCTCTTCAGCGCCTCAGGAAAGCACACCTTAGATTTATTCGACCTTGTTTTACCTTAAAGTATATACCAGGCCCAGAGCCCTGATTAGCGACTCTTTCATAAGTACACGGAGTCGGCACAGTTAATGAATTAAGGGAGGATGTCAATAATTCCCCCACATTTCAGTAATATTAGCTGTGTAGATATTCTGTTCTTCCACCTACAGATGCTCGACAGCATTACTGCTTACCCGACTGTTGCATTGCTTGCTTTGGGTACCTGTCCTACCAGGCCTGGTCCCTTGCCTTCTCCTGTTCTGCTCACACTGGCAGAGGGGTTTACATCCCTTTGTTCCACAACTGCGTCCTACAGATAAGAGCCCCAACTCCTTCCTTATTGGTGTACATTTCTGTAAATTACCTTTCTATCAATAACAGGGCTATTCAAAGTTATTTCATGATGGTACAACAGTACAAGACCATGCAAAGGACTGAAAAAATATGCTAACATTTCAATTTCCTTCCAAATATGGCACCTATCCATGCACACTCCTTATTCATCCAGTTACTCATCCTGGCCAAGATCAGAAAAAGTCTATCCCGCTACTATTTAGCATGTCATTATGCACATGTGAGCTCGGAAAAGTCGGTCGGTGCCACTCTTCTGAAGTCGGACCAGAGGGAGCAAGAAGACAAGGCAAATGAACCGATGGAGAGTGTTAAAATAAAAGAGCTTCAATGTTAGAAATTGTCAAGCACTCTGCTACAACCGTTCTATGGAACATCAATGACGATAAACGAAGACGGTAACCAAGACAACGCTTCAAGCAGTTGAAAGGGGCTAATCCAAATGGGAACCAAGGAGCAGCCTGACATGCACCTACTCATCACTCATACATGAATCACTAAAACAGGCAGTGCTTTGAAGCCCCACAGAAGCTGAACTACAAGGTTCACATCAACCATCATCTTTTAGTCACCCAGTGCATAGCTTTATCAGCTAGTGTTTATTGAATCGCTCACAGTGCTCCGACCTAGAGAAAGAACTATGAATAAGAGCTTCTAAAACAAGCATTTGCAATGCAATAGGTCTCGCAGTTGTGAGAGTTTGAGCTATTGGCATTGTAAATGGCAATGCCTTTTATTTACGTGTTGGTTTTTAAAACATAAATAAAAGGCATTGTCATTTACAATGCCAATAGCTTAAACTCTCGCAAATGCGAGACCTATTGCATTGCAAATGCTTGTTGTAAATTGGCATAAATCCGTTCAGTAGTTTTTGAGATATTAAGAGAAAAACAATTTGTATATATGAAGACATTAAGGCTTCGTCAACCCTCCCGATCTCTTGCTGAGATCTGATTGGCTGCCAACAGTTCAGCCAGGAAGTTTTGGCAGCAATCTTGGGACTCGGCTTGAGCTGAGTCCCAGAAAAAAACATTTAAAAAAGAGACGGGGCAGAGTAGGAATACCCTAATCTCCTAGGCCTTTTTTTTTTTTAGTTTTGTGCAGGAGCCGCGCTGGAACCATGGCTCTCACCAAAAAAAGGAATTGCTGACAACCGCGCTTCTCTCACGTGGGCCAGGTCCTGGGGGCATGCACAAATCTATGAAGGAGGTGGGAGCACAGGGCCCCCTTCCTGGGGCTTATAAAAACCCCAGGGACCACCACCTCCCCGGGGCACTAGTTATAATGTAAGCGGATGGCAACCCCACACCCTGGGGACCGCCACCTCCTCATGGCAAATGTCAAATAAATGCGGGGGCCCGTCCAGCCCCGGGGACCGTCACCTCCCCGGGGCACTTAAAATTAATTATGCAGCGGGCCCAGAAGGCCCGCCACCTCCCCGGGGCAAAAATTAAAATGAATGCAGGGGAAGGCCAAAGGCCTCCCAAGCAGCACTGGGTACCGCCACCTCCCGGGTCTATAGATAATATTAATGCCGGGGGACTGTACAACCTCCCACTTAGCCCCGGGGACCCCCATCTCCCCGGGGCTAATAAAAAAAAAATCATGTGGGGGCCCCACGCAGCCACCCCGCAGCCCCGGGGACCACCACCTCCCTGGGGCTAAACTTACAATTAATGCAGGAGGATCTGTAAATGGGTATGTGAGTGGTTGTGTGGAAGTGGGTGTATGAGACTTTCTATTGGGGTGTGAGCGGATATGTGAGTGGGTCTGTGGATGATGTCATTTGAGATATCATGAGTGATGTCACTGACCATGTCATGAGTGATGTAATATGTGAGGTCATAAGCAGTGAGCGAGTGAAATGTGACCCTAACTATAAAACCTCTGTAATCTTTGTTTTTGTAATGTGAATTTCTAAAGTTTTTTAATTCTATTTCCTAACTATAATGTCCCTATGACCTTGGTTTGTTTCAGTGGAAAAATAAATATATATATATAGCATAAAAAGAAAGGAACTATATATAACCTATATAGAGTACCCTACAACTCCAGCAACACTCTGAACCTCACCTCAAATGGTCTGTTTTCCTTGCAAAGTTTTTTGTTTTAGGATTAGCACAGTGTCATCCACACCGAACTTGAAAGTGGCAAAGTCTTTTGCCATTTTTTTTTACAGGAAAGTCTTTAAGCATAGTATTAGCTAGTGCCATCCATGCCGAGCTGAAAAATGAGAAAATCCTTTTACCACTCCAGGCACAGGATTACAGCTTTGGATTGGTAAAATACTATCCAAGCCAACCTGGAATGAATAAAAGCAACCCCTGAAACGTGTTTCACTCTTGGTATGAGCTCTTTAGAGAAATATAGCTTTGTCCAGACAGAAGGCAGCACCCAGTATAAGTCAAAACAATACTCTTTCAGGCTTAGAATGCTGCATAAATTATGCAAAAAAGGAAACACGGAACTCTGGGTAGCTCCCAAGTTTTGGTTGAGAGCAGCTCCTATATAGAGTACCCTACAACACCAGCGACACACTGAATCTGCTCACCTCAAATGTCTGTTTTTCTAACAAAGTTTTTACGCAGTGCCATGCACACCAGTTAGAAAGTGACAACGTCTTTGGCTGTTTTTACAGCAAAGTGGTTAAGCATTGGTATTAGGATTAATCTCCATGCTCAGGCTATTTATCCATTAAACCATTAACTGGCAACAGAAAGGGTCTCATTGGGATGTGTATGATTCTATTTCTTGTAGAAAGGGCTGGAATTACGGGGGCTCCAGAGAGAGTGGATAAAGATGGCTAATATCTAAAACAGCTTAGGTATCCGGCAAGAAAGCTTACCTGCCATTGAACCTACAGTGCCTGAGATCTTGAGTGCAGTAGCTGCAGGCAGCCTGGGCCCGAGATGTCAAGTGGTGAAGGAGCCACGTGGTGAGCCAGAGGAATTGGGGTCTGCCTGTGGTCTCGTTGACTAGCCCTGAGCATTGGAGACCCATGCCCACTACTCCCGTTCAGAGTTGAGGCGCAACAGGTGCCCAGGGAGGAGCTCACAGGGCAGTGGGGGCCAGTGACACTTGACTCCCACAGCTTCTCTGCGATTAGGTCATTGGACACTGTAGTGCTGCGGGAGGGAGTAACATGTGGGCCTAGTTGCAACTCGAGCACGCCTAATGCTGGGGCCTACCCAGTGAAATTCCCGAGGTGGATCCCAGCTCGCACTTATGGCGTGTTCTGCCCTAAATGAACGAACACCATTGTGGCTCCATCCTGTATAGTATAGTTTGGAGCCAGAAGTGCATGTAAGAGCGTCATGGAATGAAGGCCTTCTGATGGAGCTTTTGTCTCACCCTGTCCTGTTGGCACGGTTGTACACCATTTGAACTGTGGAGCATTCCAGTCTGCCTTCAAGTGCATGTAGGTCATGAGTGAGGCTACCCATACACAGGTACTGAGGAAAACCCCCCTGCTGCGCTTCCTAATCCAAGAGTCTGATGTGGTTCATCATGCACTGGTGAACAAAGGGATGTCATTGTACGCTGGTGGGCACTGACAGAGTCTCTCTGCTGACCTGGGTCGTTAGACCCCCCTGGGTCGATAATTACCATTGTGCTCGAGGCCTCTCTACTGCGCTTCTGCTTGGTCATTAACTATGGGCAAGCCAGACAGCAAACAGCTGTTTTACCTGATGGTAAAAAGGGAGCGTGTGCGATCCCAGTAACGCGTGACGGAGCAAGGCCCTGCACCTGTAAAATCTCAAGGGCAAAGCATGAGTGATGTCAGTGATGTGAGAAGCCTTTGCCTAGAAATGAGAAATAGCCTGGCCACAATAACAAGGATGATTCCCTCACCAAACTGCTGGATGTCATTAAAGATAGACTAGACAAACACCACACGGGTATAGACTTGGCGGCGGGCAGGATGTCAGACATAGATGATGATGTAGTGGCACAGTGCAAGCTACAAAAACAAGTGTTGCTGGAAATAAAAAAAGATCAAAGCAATAAATGAAGATTTGGAGGCAAGCTCTAGTAGATGTAACTGACGAGTGGTAGGAATCCTGGAACCCCCACCTTTGGGGCCAATTGAAGACTAAGTAGAGCGAATGTGATGGACACATTTGGCCAAGTCAGTCTGTCACAGGTCTTCATAGGGGAGGTAGCAAATCGTGTTCTGGTCTCAAGACCTATTCCCGGCACCTGCCTCGCACTGTCCTTGTCAAATTACGGAACTACAGAGACAAGGACAAGATCGTGGAAAAAACGTGAACCAGCATACAGATGGCTCAATTGCTTTTTATCCTGATTTTACTCAGAATGTACAAAGGGCCAGAAGAATATTAACCCCAGTCAAGAAAAAACTGAGAGATATGTGCATCCAATATACCATGCTCTATTATTTATTTATTTATTTATTATTTATTTATACGTTTTTTATAGCGCTAGCTAGACCCGAAGGTATCAGAGCGCTTTACATATAATGCGAGATCATTAGCTTGAAGTACATGCAAAAAAACAGACAAAGAAAATCGTTCGGCCGCAGCGGTAGTTACAGTATGCAGACATAGGAACCACTTGAGCTAAAAGATGTACGAGACAAAGTGGACCGCTGAAACACTAATTTAACCGCTACAACTGGTCAAGGCAGAGCGGGTGTGAGCTTTGGGAACACAGCTCAGTTAGGGTGTGTGTTAAAGTATTTGTTGAGCAGTAGGTGTTTAACGTCCCGTTTGAAACAGGAAAATGAGGGGTTGCAGCGCAGGTCACTAGGGAGTGAGTTCCATATCGTGGGAGCATTTCCAGAGAAAGAACGTGTCTGGGAGGATTTCTTTTTCAGTTTGGGAGGTATGAGAAGAAGTGCGTTGGAGCTCCTTAGAGATCTGGCTCTACCAGCTTTCGAAAGTTTGTTCTCCAGATAGTTGGGGTTATGTGTGTGAAGGGCTTTGTGGGTGATGCAAGCGGTCTTGTAGAAACATCTTCCTTCGATTGGGAGCCAATTGAGGCTCTTGAGGGCCGGTGTAATGTGCTCAAACCGATTGCAACCTGTTATTAGCCGGGCTGCCATGTTCAGAACTGAACTTAAGGGGGCCAGGTGAGTTTTCGGAGTTCCTGGGAAGATGGCGTTACCATAATCCAGTTTTGAGAGGACAAGTGATTGCACTACCGTCTTAAAATCTTCAGGGGGAATGAAAGGTTGGATTTTCTTGAGGTGTTTTAGTGTGAGGAGTGCTCCTTTGGCTGAGTTGTTGATGTGGGCTTTCAATGACATGTTTCTGTCCAGGGTGATACCTAAGGACTTAACGGTGTTGGACAGTGTTAGAGAACAGTTCAGAGCGTCCAAATTCTTGAGCCATACTTGGATTGGTAGCAGGTTCTTTTCCGGGGAGAAAAGTAGTAGTTCAGTTTTGTTGGGGTTCAGCTTTAAGTGGTTGATACTAAGCCAAGTTTGTATCTTGATTAGTGTGGTATTCAGATATAGGATGTCACTGGGTGATTTAATCTTGTAATAGAGTTGGGTGTCATCAGCATATAGGTGATATTTGACCCCTGCTTGGTTCAGGATAACCGTAAGGGGTTCCATGAAGAGATTGAAAAGGGCCGTGGATAGAGTTGAGCCTTGGGGTACACCATGAGGAACTAGTGTTGGTTTTGATAAACATGGCCAGACTGTGGTTCACTCTAAACAGCAGGGCACACGTGATCACTGATTCCAAAGATGCTTCTACTTTCTTGAATAAGACCTCTCAGATACATTGGAGAAGGAGGGAGATGGTTTGCCCTTTCCCAGAGCATCACGTCAGCGATGTGAAATTATGAAATGGGATCTCCTGTTTAAGCTATTTTTCTGTTTGGAAAAGGATGTGTGAGCAGACACCCTTGCTGTGTCCCATAAAGACTAGAAACTTGACTGATGGTTAAAAACAGACTGGATTCTGAATCCATGTGCTGCAGAGATCCCAAACAATGCTGCACCAAGTGCTGCTTCATTTAATTTGGGGGCCACGTTGTGTGACATTTGTCTGTTATGATACTCTCTTCCTAGATGTTTATCGTTATTGTTGCATGTTCAAAATGTTGTGTCTATTACTATTCTGACCACCCCCAGCGTTGTGCTGGGTAGACTACCCTATGGTATAATGGAAAAAGCAAGTTGCTCCTTGGGCAAAGTAACTAGGGATCTATTGGGGATATAATCACCTCGAAATTCGAGCTCGATGTGCATGGGGGAAGCGGGAGGAGGTGTTATTTGCAAAATTGTGGAGATACATTGTAAGTATAATTAGCCTCCGCACACATAGCTACAACAGCTGTAGTCAGTAGTCACTCACAATTAATGGAGACTTATGATGAGGACAACTGATTATTGTAGTGTGCCTTCGGCTACTTGCACATTATTATGATGATATGGCATGTGAGGGGCTTTAATAACTATCACAAAGCTTGGCAGATCATAGCATATCTTAATAGACACAAAATCGATATTGTGTTTTTGCAGCTCTCATTTTGCTACTGACTGCCCTAGCAATTTTGCATGCAGCTAGAGCTCTCACAAGTTCTTTTCTTCCTACTCTACATTCTGAAGAGGGAACACTATTTTGATAATAAAGAGTTGTGCAGTTTCGACCTCTCACTGCAACAGCAGATACAGAGGGTTGATATTTAATAGTGCAGACCTCAGAACCCTGGAATATGTGCTCAACGAAAGACCTCAGTACTCAATTAAACTTACACTCCAAACTCACTGAATTCAAGGATGCATCTGATCGAGAGGTCAGATTTTTGGGTAAATATGCAGCCGCCAGGAGAGGGAGAGTGCTCAAGTCACACACTTGTGTGACTTTTCTGTTCACCATGGGCCGTTGCAGATATAATTCCAAACAGAGTAAAAATATTGTAAGATGCTTCATTTTCCTACCAACATTTTAAACAGATGTGTAGATCTTGGGGTTATATATTGCACAGTTGGACTTGTATTCCCCTAACATGCAAGAATATCTTGACAGAGCTACCCAAGCTTGGCTGGAGGCTAATGAACGAGAACTGTTATGTGCTCCTGTTACCCTCAAGGAAATAAAATATGTAATAAAGAATATGATAAATGTAAGCACACCCTGTGGGGACTGGCTCCTAATTTAGTTTTACAAAGAATACAATGAAGAAGTGGCCCTTTTCCTGTTTGTAGTTTGAGGAAGCACTTCAACAGGGGGTATTACCCCCTTTGATGCACACGGCTATAATTATAACTTTGCTTAAGCTTGGTAAACTGCCACATTTGTGTAATTAATATTGACCTCTATCGCTTATTAATGTGGATAATAAGATCCTTCCTAAAATAATAGCTAATAAAATACTCCTATTGCTGCTGGGGCTGGTTGGAACGGACCAGTCTGGATTTTTCCTGGCAGATCCACAGCAGACAACCTCAGTGCCCTGTTTGTGGTCACTCACCAAATTGACCCATCTGTTCCACCGATAGCCACCTTCTTGGACGCTGCCTTGGCTTCTGATTGTACTCAGTGGTCATATCTACTTGCAGTGATTGAGTGGAAGAGTATAGGTACAGCCTTGGTTCAATGCATCACACTCTTTTATACAGCACCTGTTAAGGAGAAAACGAAATATGAAGAAATCTCGCTAGAGCAGACATCAGTAGAGAGCGTTGCAGAATTATACGTTGTTAAAGAATAGTTCAGGCCTAAGCTTCACGGTGATACAATGTAGGTGAGAGTTCACTAGAAATTAGAATGCACAATCAGCAGGTTCAGTTAAATGGAAACACGTGTTTAAACAAGCCTTGAAGAGTTTTATGATCACAACACAAGCTCGTATCTCATTCTCCTAGTTACTGGAAACATGACCTGGAGAATACAGGTGAAAGGTAACTTCAGTTTAGTGCAAAGAGTCAGATAAGAAGTCTTGGGAGCAGAACGATAAACACGCATACACATTCGAAGGGAAGGTAATGATGTACTAACCTTTGTTAGACTTACAATAAGAAAATGTAGAGGAAAGGTTACGAGTTTATAGGACACAGGTGATGTGATGTTTATGTAAAGTTTATGATTAACTAGATGGACTCTTTGACCTGTCATTGACTTTTTAGATAGTTGTATATAGCTCAGCAGTTTGTGCAATATATGAATGCCTGCTTGCAAGAGGCAAATTGAGTTCAGCTGGTAACCTCTCCCGGCAGAGACTAATAAACCTGCCTTTGCCTTGCCAAGAGAAGTCTTATTATTCTCTATCCCAGTTTTCCCGCAACAGTTTTGTGAGCCGAGAAAGCAGTCCCATTTGTCCTCAAACAACTGCTGCCACCGGGATACTGCCTACTCCCGTTGCATAGACCATTGTGCATTTTTGACAGGGTAAGCAGACGCCGTGTTGCCTAAAGTTCTGCCTATTCACTGGGGCGGGTTGGACTCCAGAAGTTGCCGTCTTTAGGATGATAACAATGCAGACTCCGTTCCATGTGTATATATTATATGACTTGTTTCTTTGGCAATGGTACACGTGGATGAAATGTAAATGGGGTTATGGAATGCAAGATTTTCTATGAGCAGTGCATGATGTTAAGGTGCTATATAGTCTGTAGAGAGTTTTCCTAGTATAAAGTTGGAAATGGTCAATGTGGGTGATTCAAAGTTGGGAGTCCAATATGTGTTTCAAACTTTTGACAGAGGGATGGCTGAAAAGCATGTCGTTAAACTTTACCTCCAATAAGAACCGAACACTCGAATCACTCTCCTGGACCTAATGTATGGAAGTCATTCCATGACCTATGAGGCATATGGTTTGAGGGTTATCGTCTCTTGAGCGCGGAAGGAAGTGACCAGTGGCTACTGATTCAGTGTATAGTTTAGAGTAAGGAAGCTGTGATTGATTTTAGAAATAATTAAAGTGTTTATATTTTAAATATGATGATAAATATGTGTATGCGCAATTGACAGATTCTTCATTTTGTGAGGAAAAGTGTACACATTTAAGAAAAAAAGGTTTTAATAAAAAGCAAGACTATAAAAAGCTGCTAGAAATACGTGACCCTATGGAGACTCCTTTAGAACATATGCAAAAGACCTTTCCAGGTAATCAGAAAAGGTTACAGAAACGTTGTAGAGAAGTGGTTTAAAGCTACCCGGAGGCACATGTACCCATGGCCAAATGAAGGCACAGTTGATGATGAAATATTAGAACATACTGCTACACATATTAAAAGTAAATTTACAGGAGTCAAATTGCAGAAGCGAGAAGCCACCTTAGCCTTGTGGCGAGTCTTTTGTGAAAAACCTAAAGACTCTTCAAATACTGGCATGTCTTGTACCCTGTCTGCTCTCCCACCTCCATATGACCCTACAAATATCTCTCCCAAAGTACCCGGCATCTATCCATTAGCACAGTTGCAGGAAGCCACAGTGGGATTTGAGAATCCTGAGCTTGAGACCCCTTCACTATCTCCAAAGGGACCCTCTAGTGTTGCCCTACAGACACCCAAGCCAAAACACACAAGTACTCTCAGACACAAACAAGGTTGGGGGACTCTCGGTTTTCGGGACAATCAGAAGCACAGTTTACATTACATTTAGATAAAGCCTCTCCCCAGGAGGATAGAGATGAAGGGCATGGTCCAGATGACCATGACAACCAGTCTCTCATTTCATCAGCAACGTCACACCTGTTACAAACAACAATACTCACAGGAAGGGTAGTCAAAGGTGGGTGTCTACCCCACAACGGAGAGATGCAGATGATGCAAGATGGAATGATTATGTAGATAGGGCTGTTGGTATGGCCCGATTGCCAGTATCTCGAAAAAAGGATAAGGACTTTAACAAGACTGAGGATGATTTGCTATCTTAGCAGAAGGAGAAAGGAAGCGTTATAGTTTCACCAGAGAACGTTCAGAAATGGTTGTCATGAAGTAAAGATAGAAAAGATGAGAGAGCCGCAGGGAGAGAAGGATTTTGCTGTAATGTATCAGGACAAGTTCAGGGAAGTTTTGGAAGGATGGCAGACAGAGCAGAATCGAATCATAGGCACGTAAATAACATGGGCCAAATACTTACGTCTCCAGAAGCTAAATGCCCTACTTATAACAATAGCACTTGATAAAGGCCCCTCATCAACTTCGACCATATGGAGAGATCGATGGGGTCACCCAGTTGCACTTATATGTTTATGAAAACCACTAAAAAAAGAGAGCAGGGCACTTTCCATAATACTAGGAGACCCTGGGCTAAAGAGCTCGAGCAGTTATGGTTTCAGGGAACACTTGGTCAGCCATATCCCAGGATGGGATCCTATGAAGTTACTGGGGGATTGACGCTGCCCGACAGACCTACACAACAGATGAGTGTTCAATCAGTTCTGCACTAACCTCACTCCCAATGAGATAGTTGCCCAAGGGAAAGACAGTTGGTATAGCTTTGTACCCTATGTGGACAATTTAGCAGGATGGATGAAGGTTTAGCCCCACAGATAAGCCAGTGGCCACGAAAAGGGTCCTTTGATCCATGTGACATGGCAAACACTGAGGATTGCATTCTCCATGGTGAGGGGGATCCAGATTGGAATTACCCTTATATGCGGAAAATTCAGCATTTATGGCAAAAGTATGCCAGACAGCATAATCCCAAATATTCCTTTACCCTGTAACACCAGATGCCCCTAATGCCTAAGGGACCTGGAACACCTCGTTATATTCCCAAGCCACAAATGGATAAGGAAAACCTCAAAAAGATGTTGCCACCTCTTACAGAGGGAGCAGGTAAATGGATTAGAACTTTTGAAAAACAAACTGCAGTTGTCACCCTGGCAATAGAGGACCTAAAGAGTCTACTTAGATCTCTTATGGGAGATGAGACAGATACTGTCTTCCATGAGGCTGGAGTGAGAAATGTCACCCTTACTGAAACCAGTAGTCTGGGACCAGTTGAGGAAAATGTATCCTGATAGGCAAGACATTCGGTCTCTCATGGTTCAATCAATGCAGCCAAATGAGGACCCCGCACAATTTCTCAGTAGGATTAAAGAGAAGTGGACTCAAGTAGTAGTCCAAGATTGGGAAGTAAAAGGGGGAAATGCTATGTTCTATAATGTAACAAAGGAGGGTTTACCCTCTGCTGTGCAGGATAATCTTGACAATAGAGTGGCATTGGAGGCCACACCCTGGACGGAAATACAAGCACAAAAATATACTTTTGTAAAAAGAAACAAGAGAAAGAGAGAAATAGGCAGGAGGTAATGGAGAAAGCAGCAGCCAAGTTGGTGCAGCAAAAGTTGGCAAAGAAAGAAGCAACAGAAGGGGCTATAGTAGCATCCACAACTCAGATGGCTGCAATGTCTCTGGGATCAGTCCCAGGGCCCGTCCAACAACAGTACCGCAACAGCAGGATAGTGCAAGGATACAAGGAAGTAGCAGAGGGGGGTGAGGAGGTATAGGAAGGGGCAAGATAGGCCCGAGAGGGTGAATCAGACATGTCATTATTGTCGCAGATATGGACATTTTATGAAAGATTGCAGGGCCAAGAGATGGGATGAACAATATGGAAGGACAGGGGGTTTGCAAACAGCTAATGAATGCAGTAACGCAACTGCAGTCAAACCTGCAAATAATATATGTACGCCAGACACCGCAGCAAAATGCACAGCATCCAGTAATGCCTCAGGTGCAGCAAATGCCACTATAGCAAAGCTACCAAGCACCCCCAAAGGGGACTCCACCCCAAGGTGATAGGGAGGTGTGATTGTGAGAGGAGGAAACTCCTTCAAAACAAATTATGTGGGAGGGTTTATGCAATGAAGGTGCCTATAGTGTAGTTCCATGTGTCCAGTATTGTCAGTGATGCACAGGCCAGATGAGGAACCCACTGTGACGGTAGCTATCAATAATTAGAGGTATGCATTCCTCATAGATACTGGAGCAACCCGATTTTGTCCCCGAAAGGGAGATCTTCCAATTTTAACAGATCAATGGACACACAAGGATTCTCTGGGGCGGTAATGAGGGTTCCGTTTATGAAACAAGTGGAGATGGAGATAGGAGGAAGGTATATTGATGCCCATTTATTGTTCTCTCCGGCTGCTCCAGCTAATCTATTGGGAAGAGATCTTATGGCTAAACTAAACATGACTATTCATTTTGAGCCTGACGGTACTATGGTTTGTTCTACCCCTGGAGTCCCTTCTTCCAAGATAATGGCTGTAACAATATATTCTTCTACTGACCAAATCAGAGCTCATTTACCAAAGCGATATATACAATAGTAGCAGAAACGCAAGAACTATTGGGAAGGTAGGTTCAGCCACCCAAGGAGTATCCCCTTTCCAAAGAAGCAGATGAGAGCATCGCCCCACCATACAGGCGTTACTAGAGCAAGGAGTAATTTACCCCGGAGTGTCTCTTTGTAACACCCAGTTTTACCCAGTCAAGAAATCTAAGTGTAGTACTTGGTGTATAGTTCAAGACCTGCACCCCCTGAACAATGTAGTGGTACCAGAATTCCTGATCGTTCCCGACCCTTTCATAATTTGGACAAATATTCCTCAGGATGCTAAATTTTATTCTGTCATAGATCTTATGAATGCTTTCTTTAGCATCCCTCTTTATCCAGACAGTCATTACTTGACAGTGTTCTCTTATTGCGGGACACATTATTTGTATTCTTGTTTGCCTCAAGGGTATTGTGAATTCCCTAGCATTTTCAATAGAGTGATAGAAAACGATCTGTCAAACGTTCAGTGTGACAGTATATAGTTGCAATAGGTCGATGACATATTAGTCTACAGTCCTACAGAACAAAAGTGTAGAAAAGATACTGTGTCTCTTCTGGTTACTCTCGCACAAAGAGGATATAAAGTGGAGAAAGACAAAGTTCAGTACTGTCAGGAGGAGGTCCATTATCTAGGGCAATTACTGTCAGCTTCTGGTTGGCGAGTAACTCCTGAAAGAGCAGGATCTATATGCCAAATGATTGAGCCAGAGACTGTTAAGGGAATGCAAAAGTTTCTTAGCCTCTGTAAATATGTGAGACAATGGGTCTTCGATTACAGCACTTTAATAGCATCTTTGCTGACCTCTATTAAACAGGCAAAAGGCAGACATGATAAGATAACATTGACACCAGAAATGAGGGAAAACTTCCAAAAGTTAAAAACTGAGATAACAAACACTCCAGTTTTGGGGACTCCTAATTATACTAAAGAGTTTTACATCTTTTGTCAGTGCAGTGGTCAAGTGATGGTGGCTGTCCTCACAGAAAAATATCCTTTATGGCACAAACCCATTGCATACATCAGTTGTCTGTTGGACTCCATAAAGAAAGGACATTACCCTTGCAAGCAAGCAAGCTCTCGCCACTGCACCCTTTGTGGTACAGAAAAGAACCCCCCACCCCTCATTGTCATGGGGACACCTTTGACGCTCTATGCAGAACATGCAGTGTTTGCTATCATTCAGAAGGCCCCCAGCGACATTGTTTGTTTATCCTATATTGGATTCTGACGATGATGCACATGATTGTGCAACGTATATCCCTAATGAATCTAACCAAGCAACAAAGAATCCTATTCCCGGCAGCATTGTATGCTTTGTTGACGGTTCCTCTACCATTGACCAGGACATAGGAGTAAGACACCCTGGTGTGGCAGTGGTCCGAGCACAGCAGCATGATTCCTCAGACACACTTCATATAGTTGATCAGCTAAGACTACCAGCACCTTATTATGTGCAAGCAGCAGAATTGATAGTGTCTCTCAAGCAAGGAATAGGAAAAGTTATCAAGATCTAGTCAGATTCAGCTTACGTAACTACCACAGTACATTCAAGCATCATGAGAGGGAGCAGAACAGGCTTCGTCCAATCAGACAGGAGTCGTGTCATGCATAGGAATCTCTTAGAGGCTGTAATAGAGGCACTTGCCTTACCACAAGCAGTGGCAGTTGTGAAGTGTGCAGCACATACTAATGAACAGGATTTTGTATCACAGGGAAATATATTAGTAGATTGGGCATCTAAAGACTCAGCTAGTCGCCATCAGGTTCACAGCCTTAGTGGTTAAGGCTGCCTCGCCGCATTAGTCTAAATCAAACACTACCACAAATGCTGTCACACCTCATTATGCTGAGACAGCATGTTTGCATTTTCGAGAACTACAGGAAGCTGCTCCATTGCATGAGAAACAATTTAGGGAGACTAGAGGGTGCTCCCAGTCAGGGGACAATTTGATCTATAGACAAATATCTACCGGTAAACCAGTGATGCCTCAGGCTTTACTCACGATGATCAATTACATTTACCAGCTCACACCTCGAGAGATCACTTGTCTATGCAAATGTAACAAGAATGGTTTGCTCCTAACTTACATCATATGCTTACTATTTACATTCATAATTGTACTATTTGCCAACAATTATCTCCAAACCCCACATTGAAGGTAATAAGTTCTACTATACCACGAACACAAGGTAATTTTAAGGCTTGTCACATTGATTTTATTGGCATGATTAATCGATGCAACAACTATCGGTACCTCATAGTTGTGGTTTGTCCTATTACCCGATGGGTTGAAGCAGGACCTTGTGTTCACTGTGATGCTAAGTCAGCTGCTAATTTTCTGATTTGTGAGGTGATTCCCTGCTGGGGAATTTCAGAAGGGATAAGATATGATAACGGCACACACTTTGTCAATGCTTTTTTTTACACATCTCACAACAATGCTAGGGCTAAAACATAAATGATCTTCTGTTTTCCACCCCAGAGTAATGGCATAGTTGAGCGCCTTAATGGCTTTCTGAAAAATACGTTTAGCAAACTATGCGCCACAGAGCATAAAAATGTTGTATTGTTTACCATTAACGCTATTCTCCCTTAGGAACACACCTAGTTCTGATCACCACCTAACTCCCCATCAGATAGTGATAGAAAGACTCATGAATACGCAAATGCGTGCCACTAGATGTAAGGTGCAGTGAGAAAGTACAGCTGAACTTTTAAATAATGAAATGCATGTCTATCTTTCTCAATTAATGAAGGCTGTAAAGTTCATTTCTAAACAGGCAACCAGAGAAAAGAAGAAGCATGCCACCGCTGAGGTCGACCTCCCAGCTGTTCAAATCGGGGACTTGGTTTTTGTGCGGAACTTTGTCAGAAAATGGAAAGACCCCAAGTTCGATGGCCCTTTTTCCGTTACAACGAGTACTCCTACAGCTATCAAAATAGAAGGCAGGAAGCCATGGATCCACTTATCGGATGTTCGAATGATTCCCGCTTCATGCCAAGCGGCGCCAGCAATATAAGTGGGAAAGGGGGGGGGTGGAGTTTGCGACTGTGAAGATCCCTCCTCCACCTCTGTTTTGGGACAATTTTTTGATTCCACAAATGGAAAGTTATATATTTTTCTCTTCTAACACTATTATTTCTGTTGTTGTTTTTCTATAGTGATGGATGTTTAAGGTCTACTTACTATATCACACACCTGTAAAAAGGACTGTCTACTCTTACCAGTGTGTCTCATAATGTTCATACTAGCCTGTTGGAAAACATTTGGTATCAACATATGTCAGAAATAGGATTAGAAAGCACCAATGAATACTGTATTGTTTGATCATTGATACCTTACTCTACAGGGTCAGATAGATTACACTCCACTAAAGAAGTACCCTCAAGAATAACTTTGTCTTTTACACCTCTATCTCTGTAGGATTAAGGCCCGAATGCAGCCAACACATGTTAGGGTAGCATATTTCTTAGTTAATGCCACAAAATGCGACTCTGTAGAAGAAGTATTATATATCCTTACAGATAGACAGGACATTAAGCTGAAATAGCACGAATGCAGAAAACAGGTCGTCCTAACACCGCAGAATGGATAGAAATGGTTCTAGTTTAAGGCTTTTTAGGAGTGAAACACCCGACCACCGAGTGTGATAGTTTCATAGTTAACCCCTTACCACAGGATTGTGTTCATAGGCCAGGACTCAGAATTACTGGATCCATTTTTGCTGATGACTAATGGCATTCAGAAATTGAGTTTTTCTGTAGGGCTGTATCCCTATGGAATGGTACTGATATTAGTCAGGATACAGTAGGGAAGTGTGCGCATGTATGGGATGATAATATTGTGCAATACACTTGGATAGATAGTATAGTCAGACCTCGGACAATCATGAGACTAATGTCTGTTTCTTTACGTTTCTCAGGAAACTGCACCGTCAGTGTAGGTAGAAATATCAACTGCAATACCACGATAGAGGATGCCGACATGAGGGGGGCTCCTCCAGCTTCATGGACTATTATTGACAGTGTAAAGAACTGCCGTACACCCAGTTGCCACCTAACTGGAATGGCCTCTGTTCTTTGGTTACTTTGCATACACCAGTCCTGGGCATTCTAAGACTAAACATTTCCAGACTTTATGATCACCCCATGAGCCGTCCCAATGACTTTCTTACATCATCACCGAAGGAGAACTGCAGAATATTATGGCACTGTCCCTTGGGAAGATGTTCCCCAGAAACATAGGTTGTTCAATGATGCTCAGTTGTTCTTTGGAAGTGTCCTACCGTTATGCCATTTAAAATGGATTTAATGCCAAAAAGAGAGCTGCGTGCTATGAGAGTGATGAGCATGCAGCACCTTTACGTACTTGATCTGATGACAGCCATGGAAGGAGGAGTATGTGCCAAGATAGGTACTGCTTGTTGTAGTTCCATCGCAGCAAATGATACGGACAGTGGAACATCATCAGAAGCCATACAAACTTTGCACAATTTACAAAAGAAAATGGCAGCTGAAGGAGGTTGTCCAGATAAGTGGTTCAAAGGGTGGCTTGATTGGCTACCATCCTGGATGTCTAGTCTGTTGAAGGGTTTATTGCCATTTCTCTTGCTATTGCTTTTGTTATGTTGTGGTATTCAATTAGTTATAGCTTGTTGTTAGAATATACAAAGGTGGGAGGGATATTCACAGTTAGGTCACCCACACAAGTAGTAGATGCCAGGGCAGTACACACATATATATATATATATATATATATATATATATATATATATATATATATATATATTCTTTTTTTTTATTTATTTTTTTTATTGTGTTTATTAACATTTTATACTTAGCAATCAACATTACATATCGATGTTCTTCACCTTTTACGGTGCTATAAATTGACATTAAAACAACTGGTCAGTGCTTAAGTCCTCATGAATCATTCAACATTTCTACGCAGTCAAGAAACTGATCTTTTATGACATTTACATAGTCCTTTTTTCCACAGTTTGTTATGGTACATTCAACATTGGGGAGGATCATACCCATAGGCACTTAGGGGCGAACAGGCGTATCATTCCTTTGTGTTGCATTGTTGGTGGGGAGACTAGGCTCAACACTGTCATCCGTTGCTCTATTGAGGAACCACGCCAGCATTGGCTCCCAAATATCTTTTGGTCTAGCGCCAACAGGGATTTGCTCCCAAAATAATGACAATTCGGTATGACAAAAGGTAATATCCTTTAGCCAATTTTTTACTGTCGGGGCAATAACTGACCCCCAATGCATAGCTACTCTATGTTTTGCCAGCAATAGTAGCATAGCGAGCAAACAACGGGAACTTGCTGGTGTATCTTTTACATATCACAGTATGCCTAATAGGGGTGTAGGCTCAACCAATGTTTCCAGAATATCCCCTATGGTGGTGAAAACGGCAACCTAATATTTCGCTATCACCGGACAAGACCAGGCCAGGTGTAAGAACGTTGCAGGTGTAGCCCCACATTTCCAGCAGCTAGTGTCTGATCTAATCCCCATATGATACAGCTGTATAGGGGTACGATAAACTCGATGTAAGAATTTAAAGTGAATCAACCTTAGTTTGTAGTTGGAGGACAGCATGCGCAATTGGCCACAGCAGTATTTCCATTGCTCCTCCGTTAGTGGAGGACTCAGCTCTTCATTCCAACCGGCTAGCGCTTTGGGCGTGATCACCGGGTGTGTATTTTGCATGCTGTTGTATAGGCGTGTGATAGGCGTACGCTGTGACGAGCATGTTAGCATTTGTTCAAGCGCAATTAATGTAGGTGGAGGGTTGGGAAAGGTTTCATATTTCTGCTTACACGCTGCTCGTAAACGGTAATATAGGAATAAGTCAGCGAATTTTGGTATCGTCCCCTCTTCCCCGACCGGCGAAGATCTGAAACTGCCCTCCAGGAACAGGTCAGCGAATGTATGGAGGCCTAACTGTTGTGCCAGAGCCACCTCGTCTCTGTCACTCAGGGGAGGGATGTGTGGGTGAAAAGCCAGCTGAATGGATGGAGCGTATAGATTCTCAAGTTTAGCCCTTTTCCTTAAGCCCTCCCAGCTCCAGCGCAACGCCCGCACTGTATCAATCTCATCTTGAGGGCATTTGTATGTTTTCTATACTGCTACCGAGAGTCCGCAACTCTGTCCATCTCCACATCCACATGGGGCTGGAATGGCACAGGGTGAGTCCAAAAATGCAGGAACTGGGCTTGTGCACAGTAAGCATAAAGTTGGAGATCCGGGGCACCAAGTCCACCCTGTGCCAGCGGGAGAGTCAACAATTCCCAGGAGATTCGAGCTTGCTTGCCTGCCCACACCAGAGATACCATCAAGGAACGTAAGGTGTTTAAAAAGGCCTGTGTGAAAATGAGGGGTAAATTTACAAATAAATATAAGAATTTTGGCAAAACCACTATCTTGGCAATCGCCACTTGGGCAGTACATATAATTTGATAGCAAGTGCAGATCCAGGATTAGAGAAAGTAGTTGAAATATCAACTAGAGAGGGGGAATGTTAAGGAGAAAGCGAAATGCAAATCGCGCTACAGCAGACATCAGTAAAGAGCGTTGCTGAATTATACAAGGTTAAAGAAAAGTTCCAGCCTAAGTTTCACCAAGATACAATGTAGGTGAGAATTCACTAGAAATTAGAATGCACGATCAGCAAGGTCCAGGTGAATGGAAACACGTGTTTAAACAAGCCTTGAAAAGTTTTATGATCACAACACAAGCACGTATCTCATTCTCCTAGTTAATGGAAACGTGACCCGGAGAATATAGGTGAAAGGTAACTTCAGTTAAGTGCACACAGAGTCAGATAAGAAGTCTTGGTAGCAAAACAATGAACATCCATACACGTTCAAAGAGAAGATAATCATGTACTAACCTTTATTAGACTTACGATAAGAAAATGCAGAGGAAAGGTTACAAGTTTAAAGGACACGGGTGATGTGATGTTTATGTAAAGGTTATGATTAATTATATGCACTCTTTGACCTGTTATTGACTTTTTTAGATAATTGTATATAGCTCACCACTTTGTGCAATATATGTGTCTGCATGCGAGTGGCAAATTGAGTTCAGCTAGTAACTTTTGCGAGGACAGCTGTTCTTCCGGCCGAGACGAATAAACCTGCCTTTGCCTTGCCAAAAGAAGTCTTGTTTTTCCTTATTTCAGTTTTCCCGCAACAAACCTCTGGCTAGAGTTAAAATGAATAACCAGCTTTCCTCCCAACTCTCATAGGCAGGGGGATAAGGCAAGAATGCCCCTAATACTGGTCTTATTTGCACTGGCCGTAGAACCCCTCGCTATCATCTTTAGAGAATTTAATAATTTCAGAAGCATCAAATTTGGCTTCCACATGATATTGGTTTCAATGTAGGCAGACAATATCCTCCTCTTGGGTAAAGACCTGGAACAGAACCTGAACCCTATAATTTGGGAAATAATCACTTTTGGTAGAGGGACTTTGTTAGAAATTGGGTCTCTAGTTGGCAGAGGTATGCTGCCAGTCCAAGTAAGGACCACAATCCTAGTCAGGGTAAACTAGGTACACACTAAAAGATAACCTGTGCTCACCCTCTGGCAGCTTGGCACAGAGCAGTCAGGCTTATCTAAAGAGGCAATGAGTAAAGTATTTTTGCAACCCAAACACACAGTAACACAATGAAAACACCACAAAAATACTCCACACAGATTTAGAAAAATAGTGAATAATTTTGAGTAAAACAAGACTAAAACGACAAAAATCCTGTAAGTAGAACCGGAGTTATGGATGTTTAAAGAATAAATAAAAAAATAGCGCTTAGGGGTTACTCGAGGTCGTGCTGATCCGGGGTAAATCCAAAGTTCAGGCCAACTGAGATGGAGGGCAGGCCGGCTACAGGACCCACGCAGAGCCTGCTGAAAAAGTACCTTGGATGGAACAGACGTCGGCGTCAAAGACTCTAAGCATCATTTCCCATTCACGCAGTCGGGTCGATGCATCGTTGTCGAGCCTGGCAGTTGAGTCCCACGTCGAACCCCTTATAAAGCAGGCGCAGCGTCATTGTCTAACCTCGCAGCCGGGTCCTGCGTCATTTTCTTTTGGGGGGGGTGTTGTTTTTTCAGTTTTCAAGACAATACAAAAACAAATAGTGCAGTATAGCATCATCAAGTAGATACACATTATGGATGTGGTAGGCTCATAAGTAGAAATTCCTAGGTGAGAACAAGTGAGTAGGAGGAAGGGGGGCACATTAAAAAACCAGTCATCTATCTATTAACGTGCTTCTTGGGGGAGGCATACAAAGCCTAATCAGATTGTATTTCAGAATTGAACCCACTGGTGGAGGGGGCAGGCGAGTGCACCCACGAAAGTGGCAATTGCCCATCTAGTCCAGCCCCAGAGTCCGCTATCTCAGGGACTGCGTCTCCCCTCCCAGTTACGGTCAAGCCCAAGATGCGTCTTGTCCTCCCAACGTATCCAGCAAGGCACCCCAATAGGGTCCCATGTAATGTTAAATCCAATTTCACCAGTAAAGAGGATTTATCATCACCATTCCAAAGATATGAAACTTCATGCATCTACTCCATTCTAATCCGGAATTGCAGCTTAAAAGTGTTTTAAGAAATTTCTAATGCTAGCATATGAGAGGACTAGGCCTGACAGTGGTGAAAAACGAATTTAGCTGGTTGTCTCTACCAGGAAATGTAAAACCTTAGGAGTACATGTCCTCCCATTTAGTTGCACAGCACCCTGCCCTTAGGGCTACCTAGGGCCTACATTATAGGTGACTTATGTGTAATAAAAGGAGAGTTTAAGGAGGCTTGGCAAGTGGTTTTAAAAAACAAGTCGAAGTAGCGGGAAACTACACACACAGGCCTTGTAATGGCAGGCCTGAGACAGGTTTGAAAGGCCACTTGTGTGGGTGGCTCAACCAGTACTGCAGGCCCACTAGTAGCATTTAGATTACAGGCCCTGGGTATATGATATATTACAAGGAACTTATAAGTAAACTAAATATGCCAATCATTTATACACTTATGTCACCATGTTTAGGGGAGAAGCACATGCACTGCTTAACAGTGGCAAAGTGCTAGTAGTCCTAAGGCCAACAAAAAGATATAGCACAAAGAGGAGGTAAGCAGTCAGGATGTTTGGGGGAAGACCACCCTAAGCATGACAGGTCTAACAGTCTGCTTGATTGACAAACTGGTCCAAGTCTGTTATGCTCGCCTCGACAAAAGATACTCCACCAGCAGTCTTGACATTTTGAATAAAAGGGCAGGAGGAACCTATTTATTATCTGGGAATTCAATATCTTTAGGATATGGACACTATTATTAGGAAAAACTAAGGCAAATGCAGAGAAACTATTGCCACTCTTACAGAGAAAATTATTAGGCTGCTTTTATCAGCAGTGGGCAGGGTGGCTCTATTACAGATGATGCTGCTACCCAGAATCCTGTACCTGTTTCAGAATATTCAATTTCCACTCACTAGGGAATTTTTTTATCAATACAGGTTACGTATGGGTAGGCTGGCATGGACTAGACAACAGCCTAGAATGCATGGAATAAGATGCAGTTACCCTTTAAGAAAAGTGAGTTTGCTTCCTGAACTTCGAAAGTTACTATCTTATTGCACATAGCACAATTTTTGTACCACTGATTCCACCAGACTAAGCCCTCATCACATTGTGACCTTGAGATGTGGTTGGCTGCTCTGGTCTCCCTTAAGATTGCACTAATGCTTAAACCACACAGACCCAGCAGAGAGATTAATAATATAAAGTGCACTCTCAGGGGCACCAACAAGGTGGCCGCTCTCAGCTGGGTGAATGAGATGTACTTTCCGAAGTTCCCCTATTTAATAATCGCAGTATAGAATTATCTAAGGAGGCTTGTATGATTAGAAAACTCGAGAGCAGGCACATTTCTTCTTAGTGGACCTATTCATTAATAAAAAGTTTAAGACCGCTGCAGCGTACTTAGAGGGAGCACTGTACACATCCTTTGAGGTTTTGGCATCTCATAAGCTTCGATTCACTTTTGGTGAGTTCTACCATTCACTGCATGATGAGCTGGTAGAGTGGAATTTATTTAAGTTTGTCATCACAAATCCCTGCCATATTAGGCTAATCACTGCAACAGTGTAATGAACGAGCTACTACACACTAGAGCTAAATGGGTTGAGGCAGTCGGTCACAAGATATCAGATACCCAGCGGGTATACTGCCGCCAGTAGACAAAAGAAGTCTCCACTAATGAGACGTTTAGATTAATACATTTTAAGTACATCCATATAGCTTTCCATATGACTTACTAAAGATATGCCAGCATGGTTGTGAGTTCAGACAGCAGGCGATGTAGTGAGACTGATGCAGACTTCAAGCAACTAGTATGGGACTCACCAGTGGTCACTAAGTATTAGCAGGAGGTCCTTGGGGTGGTGAAGTTGATGATAGACCCCTACCCTGGCTTCCCTCCATAAGGTTGCTGTTTGAAATGGCTGACAGATGTCTTGCTGCTTAAATGAGTTTTAAGTTTCTTCTTAGGCAGTAAACAGTAGGCCTATCCTGAGGCTTGCACAGCTCATGCCAGGTTTGCTTGGTCAACCTGTTCTGGGGCTTGTTTTTGTTAGATCTCTGAATAACAGGGCCTATAAAAATTGTGTTTTTGCTGTGCATCACTTTACTCATCGCGAGCCATAATCTTTGCACTTCTATATAAAACAGTTTTGCTTTCCCTGGAAAGCCACAGCACATGACCCTTAATAGCTTTCACAGTTTTGTCTTGTTTTGGTTCTAGTTTTATCTTTTCCAGATGCACATCAGTTTTGGGAGCTTTCAGCATTACTGTGTGCACTTGTTCTTGCAGCGCCAGCTGGTCTTGAGGCTCATATCTGCTTAAAACCCTCAGGAGTGGCCGCGTGCCACTGGAATCTTGCTTTAGGCTTGTATTTCACATTCAGATCTTAATGTTGTAAGAACAGTAGTTGGAAGAACAGAAGGAAAGCGGTTTACCTAGTAGGTTTTCCATGGGCTTCTGAATGCCCATATAAGGAGTGATGAAACCTTTCACAGCCATTGACACTAGCCAGCATTTCTTTCTCAACTTTGATTTAACTGGTATGGGCTTCTGTTAGAGCCCAGTGGATGATCTATTGTGGTAACATGGCACCAAAACTTAACTTAGATGCATCAGTTTGTAAACCATCATCCAAGGAAGTTGGCATCCCTAGTCACATAACGGGGAGCATACATTGTTATCACGCATGCCTTTATGATGCATGTAATGAATGAATGAAGTCATTTATAAAGTGCAGGGCTACTCCAAAGAGTGTCCGGGCATGCTGACAAGGCGTATTACATATATATATATTGAGGCTGAAACGCGTCTGCCCAGCGTTTCAGGGACCCTTGGACTGCTATCGCTTATTACATCAATAAAGCCCTTCTTTTAATCCCCCGGAGCTGGTCACCTCTTTTCGTGAAGGAGAGAGACTGGTAGTGATATTGTGCCAGCTTGCAGGTGCTGGCTTGTGACCACCCTCTCGGTCTGGAGCAACGCGTTTTTCCTGCAAATCTTTGGTTTGTGCATAAAACTGCTAACGCGTAGCCCCCAGTGCTCCACTTGGTGGTGATTGTTTCATTGGGGAGAGAGTAGGCGGAATTTATTCTGCCTGATAAGAGGGACAAACGAAGGACTTTACCTGCTGGACAGCTGTAACGGCGAGGAGCACCATCCAACACTGTTTGGTGGCATCACGTGATGTTGTGGAAGTCCCGTCACTGTATTGGGCTCCATAGGTGAACTCCAACGCCCAGAATGCAGTGTAACAGCAGGAGTAGCGTGAGGTGCCTCACAGCTGTGAGGCATAGGAGGAGCCAGCGATCACGTGATGGGGTGTGATCGTTTTTAAACAACAGAGCGGCGAATCTCCTGAAACATCGAGGACACTGAAATGGGGCACTGAGGAAAGCTTATTGAGGCTGAAACGCGTCTGCCCAGCGTTTCAGGGACCCTTGGACTGCTATCACTTATTACATCAATAAAGCCCTTCTTTTAATCCCCCGGAGCTGGTCACCTCTTTTCGTGAAGGAGAGAGACTGGTAGTGATATTGTGCCAGCTTGCAGGTGCTGGCTTGTGACCACCCTCTCGGTCTGGAGCAACGCGTTTTCCTGCAAATCTTTGGTTTGTGCATAAAACTGCTAACGCGTAGCCCCCCAGTGCTCCACTTGGTGGTGATTGTTTCATTGGGGAGAGAGTAGGCGGAATTTATTCTGCCTGATAAGGGGGACAAACGAAGGACTTTACCTGCTGGACAGCTGTAACGGCGAGGGAGCACCATCCAACACTGTTTGGTGGCATCACGTGATGTTGTGGAAGTCCCGTCACTGTATTGGGCTCCATAGGTGAACTCCAACGCCCAGAATGCAGTGTAACAGCAGGAGTAGCGTGAGGTGCCTCACAGCTGTGAGGCATAGGAGGAACCAGCGATCACGTGATGGGGTGTGATCGTTTTTAAACAACAGAGCGGCGAATCTCCTGAAACATCGAGGACACTGAAATGGGGCACTGAGGAAAGCTTATTGAGGCTGAAACGCGTCTGCCCAGCGTTTCAGGGACCCTTGGACTGCTATCGCTTATTACATCAATAAAGCCCTTCTTTTAATCCCCCGGAGCTGGTCACCTCTTTTCGTGAAGGAGAGAGACTGGTAGTGATATATATATATATATATATATATAATATATATTATATATATATATTATATATATATATATATATCTCTCCACTTTCCCCCAAGGGGATTCCGCTCGCACTCACGATAAGGAAACCATCCAAGATGCAATTGTCACAATGCTATTTTATTTCAGCATGCCAGAAACATCTCTACGCGTTTCGGTCTCTTCAGAGACCTTGCTCACGAGAATAACTTCTCGTGAGCAAGGTCTCTGAAGAGACAGCAACCGTAGATGTTTCTGGCATGCTGAAATAAAATAGCATTGTGATAATTACATCTTGGATGGTTTCCTTATCGTGAGTGGCGGAATCCCTTGGGAAAGTGGAGAGATTTGTTGACGGCTTGGCTCTGCCGTACCGCAATCGCACCGCCTTTGAGCGCCCAGGAGTCAAAAGTGGGCCGTTTTGGAAGGAATATATATATATATATATATATATATATCCCCTCCACCCTTCAAACTATAAGCCCTGGGGAGGTGGTGGTCCCTGAGGCGGCCCACACGGGCCCCCGCACCTTTGTCTCTAATTGCCCCCGGGACCTAGCCCACCCGAGGGCTTAGAGTAAAAGAAGTATGGAAGCCCGCGCTCCGTTTGTTTTTAAAATTTTGGGCCGGATTCGCGGATATACCGCGAAATATGCCGAATCTTTTTTTTAAATGCTTTTTTTGGCCTGGGGGTCCCTGTGGGACCCCCTGAACAGGCCTAGGGGGTCAGGGTGTTTCTACCCTGCCCCCTCTTCTTATTTTTTAACGTTTTTCCTTGTGACTCATTTCAACCGAGTCACAAGATGGCTTCCAACACTTTCTGGTTTGAAGTGTTGGCAGCCAATCAGATCTCAGACACAAGATCGGGAGGGTCCGTGGAGCCACCGCGGCCACAGTTGTATATTCGAGAAATCTTTACATTTCTCAGAAACTACTGAACGGATTTACACCATTTAACAAAAAGAGTGCTCTCTGGACCAAGAGCTACCTTTCTGCTAAATTTTGTGTAATTCCGTTCAACAGTTCGGACTGTAGCTGCGTCAACAGTTTCCTATGGAAATTAACATGGAGAAAAAGCATTTTGGGACCCCCCCCCACCCTTTTTCTCGGTCCCCGCTTGATGGATCACTCCGAAAGTTTTAAGACAGCAGCTGATGTGAATGCCCCATTAGTTTTGAAACTTTCGCGAAGATTCGTCAAACGGCGCCAAAGTTATTGGCAAATCAAAAAACGCTCTTCCTATGGAAACTAGATCCTAACTATAACTACCTACTGGCGACGGCCAGTAGGTAATATATAATATTACACTCTGGCCGTCACCACTGTGTAGTTATAGTTATGACCTACTTACCATAGGAAATAGATTTTTGTTTTGCTAATTTATTTGGTGTAGTGTGATGAATCTTCATGGAACCTCTAAAAAAAAGTTCATCCACCTCAGCTTCTTCCTGGAAAGTGTTAGGGTAATCTTTCATGGGGGGATGAGAAAAAGGGGGGTATTAAAACACAATTTCCCCATGTAGCTTCCGTGGGGATTTTTGTACAGCGCTACAGCCAAAATGGTTCAACAGAATTACACCAAATTTGCCAAAAAGCTAGATCTTTACACATGAAGTGTGCTGTTTGTGATTTGTTGTAAATAAGTTCAGTAATTTTTGAGAAATTAAGATTTAAAATTTATAGATATCTGGACGGCATTTGTATGCAGGACTCTAGCGGGCACGCAACTCCAAATAATAGAGCGATCTGTTTTGCTGCCTTGCTCCTGCGGGAACTCGCAGCTCCCATGATTCCTGCAAGAGCTTGCTCTCTGATTGGCTGGCCGCAACAGTAAGAGAAATTTGGCGGCTGCCATTACAGGACTTGGATACTCTATCTCTGTGTCCTGAAAATAAATAAAGAAATAAGGTATAAAAGGCAAAGTAGGGGTATCTCAACCCCCTGGACTTTGTGGGTGGGACCTTTTGCAGTGGTCCCATAAGGTTAAGTTATGTATGGCAGAGAGGTATGGTAATAAATCTTACTTTGTGTTAAAAATCTCTATAAATTCACTGATAAGGAAACAAAGGTTCAAGTGAGGTTATAGATAAGTGAAAATTTCAGTAAACAAAAAAAACCACACTGATATTCACCAGTTATAGTTAACTCAAATAACTGTAACTTGTGCCCTCGCCATGCACTGCTTATGACCTCTCATATCACATCACTCATCACATATTGACATAAGACTGAGCAGTGGACCTAGAGACAGCTGCAGCACTCTCACCATTATATCGCTATGGTCAAAGAAAAGGTTGGATCATATCCTATATCCTGTGTGCACTACTCTGTATACACTTTCTGCCCACAAAGTGCTCCCCACACTGGGGAAAAAATGCATACACCGGACGCCGAATTACGGAAGGATTTCTCTGTTTACAGCACCCATCGAAGTGCCAAGGATAGGGTGGACATTCCCCTATTGATATGTTTTTATTAATGTGACAATCCGAGCTGACACTTGGATGGCTACCTGAAAATCTTGTTCATAAAGTGCGCATCCAGTAATATTGTTGATACAGATGCTGCATCAGAAATGGTTCACATGTAGGAAACATTATTTATTATAATGACGATATGACTGGAAATAATTGATGGCAGTGAATTTTCTGCCCTGAAGAAGTACATTGTCTATTGGACGAAACACATTGGCGGGTTTTTTATGAACATTTGTATGAAGGATTAATAAACGTAGAATACCACTGGATCATCGGAGAATTATTGTTATCAGCTATGAAATATTCATGTGTTAATATTGTTCTTTCTCTGGTTTCATCACATATTCTGTGACATCATTGTTAACATCACTGATGACATTTGAATTGACTTCATTGATGACATCACTGTGCAGGGCGAGGCTGCAAGTCAGACTACTGTGACAAATCCTCACCATCGTCGTCAGAAGGTTGTTCATGCACACTATATCACCTTCCTTAAGGCACCTGACCCATTCCTGTTTTCCCTCTCCTTGATCCATATAGGCCTTCTTCTCTTCCTCGTATCTCCTCCATAAAGAGCGACGTGCTCTTTTTGCATTTAGATAGATATATTTATTTTACCATAATTAAAATAATTTTTACAAACTCTCTTTTATTAGTGAACAAAGATACACATATTACACATAATTGAAGGGGTAAAAGAACAAAAGTGCTTTCGTTTTTAGTAAAACATCGGAAACTATTCAAAAACATACGTTCAGATTGCACCTTACATTAAAAATGAATTGACGTTATCCGTTGCTTCAATCCTCGTTGTCACCCGCGGCGTCATTTAGCTGAGATGGGCTCAGTTCTTGGCTGACAGGTTTGATATATTTTAGGAAATGTGCTGTCAGTTGGCAAGAGGCCTCATTCAAAAAACTTACTAGGGCTTTATTGCAGGATCTTGTATTTAAAAAAACGAAAGATCGGGCGCAGCCAATATTTCCAGAGTGGGAGCCTTCTTTGCATGTGATGTGGCTTAAAGTTGCAAGTGATGTGGCATAATGTTTCGGGGCTGCCTAAACAGAGACATGCACGCTTTCCATTTTGTCACTTATGCGAAGCAGAAGACGTTTCTTAAGTCTGAACAATTCCGAAATTGTTTTAGAAGGCACAACTTGAGATATACTCCTATTAGTCTATGAGTCCTCCTTAAATGCAAGTTGCATTGACTCCTTCACAGTTCTAGTCGTCATCTCCAGCAGATCTTTCGTCTCTGGACGACGTAGCTCTTTCCTCTGTTGCTTGAAAACCTTGCTGTGCCATCCAAAACAAACTGCACATTATTGTCCAATAGCAGGACCTAAAAAACACTGACTGCCCTTCATATCACACCAGCAGGGCTGACAGTTTTGTCTCCTCACCAAAACTCAGTCTCCCGAAGCTAACTTATATCTCACATAAATTTGCCTTTAAATGTGTGTCCGTGGGCTTTTGCTGACCGGGTTCAATACATATTATCCTCCATTGTCCTCTTATTTCATCTTCAAAAAGCACATTCCTCACAGTCACTCAATACCAAGTACACCAAATTATGTCCTGCAAAAACTGTTTGATGCCATATACATCATCTGACCCCTCTAGTGGTAGCTGGGACATACAGTCAGCTTGAACATTCTGTTTCCCTGGAACATGCCCCATCGTAAATTGATATTCCTGTAACTTTGCCATCAGGCAAGCCAATCTTGTTGTAAGAATGAATTTAAAATACTATGGAATCTGGAGATGCTGCATTTTCTCACTCCTTTTCTTTCATAGTTTTTTTTTTTTAATGGGAGTCATAGTCACGGTCTTCCTGCCCCCTAAACCGTCAGGTTTTAAGCCCTGTATGACATACCATCACCAAATATCTGTCACAGATCTGCACTCTGAGGCTTTGTGATATCTTAGTCAGGAAACTGACACAGGTGTGTGTGACTTAATCTTCTTAGTGGAACCTAAAGTAATTTGAGAGCAGTAGTCAAAGTTCTTCATGGCCTTGGTGATGGAGTCGGCCTAAAATGTGTGCTGAGATGCATTCTAGGAGCCATTCTCCACACAGAAAAGGACACAATGACCATAAAAGGACAAAAGAACCTTCACACTTACTCAGTAAATCAATTCTAAGGATCTACAAACAGCACAGAAAAAGATGGCAGAATTGACAACACTGGCTCATGTGGCCACTTATAGGACCCTCTGCGTCACTTCCTGGGGCTAAAGCCATGAATCCCCACCTGGTGCTAGTGATGGACATCTGCCTACAAAAAAATCTGTACTCAGTCTCGCACCTTGGAAGAGGTTCACATGAGAATTCTGAAGGAAGTTGTATGTCCATCGAAAGAACATTACCAAAGTTAAGCAACTGGCTTATTTCCCACAAATCACTGAGTACATTTCTTTCTAGACCTTTAAGCATCTGGACTCCAGAGAACACTACACAGTAATTGCCTAGGATTTTTTTTGTTGTTGACAGGACTGCCCTTGTTCCATAGCTGCTTGTATTCTCTGAAATCACTTATTTCCTACGCTTTTCAAAAGATGCAAGACAAGATACTTTAGCTGTTACCATTATAACCACATCAAAAGATTTTGCTTGGCTTCCTTCCCATTTGAATATAACATCCTTTTTAAGTAGCCATCTAAAGGGCTCAAGAATTTCTCAACACATTTTGAATATAATTCTGTTGGACTAACAAAGAAAACTGGCTGTTCTTTATCAATCAGTTCAGGAGCTTTTGTTATAGTTTTTGCATGTTCTTAGACCGTCTGATAACTTCTTCAAGTTTTTACAGTCCAAGGGCAGACTGAATGTTTGCCACTTCTGAAACCCACCTCCCCAGATTCTTATCACAAAAGACTCCTAGGTTTATGAATAGGCTCCTGGTTTGTGGTTCCAGGAGAAAAAGACCCGTCATATACCTTTTTGGGAGCTGAAGGCACTATTCCTCAAACTGAAAGGGTAATTAAGTTGTTCAACCCCTTCTAAGGGAAAGTTTTCCAGGTTTTCATGGGTAACACCACAACAATGAGCAACCACGGAGGAGCAGGATGTAGCCCCCATGTAGGTTTGCCATGGATAGCTTTCAGTTGGCTATTCTGAACTACGTGTCTTTGTTAGAAGAGTTCCTTGAGGTATAGAGAATGTTTAAGTGGATAAATCTTAAAATGTTTTGCACAAATGCAAGTAAAATACGAATATTTTACATTGGATTTTCCAGATATGGAGTTTTCTTTAGATGGACATCTTTACTTCAACAACAAAGTCATTGTGGCTTCTGTTTGCTTCGGGCATGAGCAGAGGTCCCTAACCTCTGAGAGATTGAATGAGAATGGGATAAGGAAACGTCTGACTACTGAATTCTAATGGAGTGCTTGGTTTAGAGTTGACAAGGCCGAGAGAGTGCGGCTCTTGCTATGTATCAGCTAACTGCAGTGCTTGGTGAGGCCATTTTCAATTAGAAACGTTGCAAAAGTCGTTCGTTATTTGAGTGTTAGTGATTTTCATCAGTTGAGTGGGCATTTAATCCGTGCATTCCATCATAAATAGTTTGTTTAACCAAACTATAATAAATGGAATTGATTTAAATGTGTGGACGTACTACAATCATTGATTCATTTGGGTTAGTTTCCTTGATAATATTAAACAGGAGCTACTTGAATCCCCTTTCTTATGGTGTGCGGAAGTATGTCACAAATGTATTGAATTGGCCGAGCTCTGGATTGTGAACATTACCAGTCTAGCTGCTCTCTTCAAGCGTCATTGGCATGATGTGCTGAGCTCACCTCTCTCTGCCTCACATGAGCAGAGTCTCCGAAGGAATTGCCCGTGAGTGACGAGGAAGCCCCGCAGACTGCCTCCCCCCCCTCCCCTCCCCACCCCTGCTACCGGGAAGGAGAGTGTTCCTCGTGCCTCTTGTTCTTCCCTTTATTCTGCCCTCCTTTCAGAGTCATCCCACAGCATATCCTGCCTCAGATCTTGGCAGACCACTGTTCTCTTTCGGTTCCTCTTAAGTGGCAGCTGTTTCTAGTTCTCCAACACTTCTTTCTGCATTGCTAGATTGTAAAGAAAAATCAGGCTTTGTGATTTTGCATTATGAGAATGTGCGTTTAATGCTTGAACTATCACTAACTACTTTTATTGGTTTTATAAGTAAAGTTTCAACTTTTAATAGATTTAAAAATGTGCAAGCGCCAAAGTCTAGACACAAAGCTAGGATCACAAAATGAGTGATGAATTTTCAGAAATCTGAGTACAAACACATATGGAAAGGTTGCAGAAATTTCTCCCTTACTGATCTATGGTACAAATCACAGCCTTCCCACCAGAGCAAGATGTCAACAACGAAAGGAAAGGGTGTGTCCAAAGTAATATGATCTCACACTTAACTCACAGTTCCTGACCCGTCTTATTATTTATTGCTCATGCTAAAAAAAAATCACTTTATCAAACAGAAATTGATATCAAAAGCACACTTTGATGGGAAGGCATATGCATGAATGGAAGAACAGAGGTGTGAATGGCTGCCAAGCACACGTATCAGACCAGTCATTTATGTGCTGGGTGTGCCAGTAATTAGCTGTAGTGGAGTTGGATTTTATAGCAGTGTCTCTTTGAAAAAACTTGTCCATAAATATGCCCTTTCTACGGATCGTTCAGGTTGGATGACAGGTAGGTTGCAAGAAAGAGAATTCATGTAAATTTGATAGTTGAAGATGCATGTGCAGTGTTTACTGTGTGGGTGTTGTGATTGGATGTTACGTTAGAATACAATATGTGAGGATGGTGGGAGAAGCAGAAGGGTGTATTGAGCTGTGCACTTAGTATATTAAGGTAGTGTTTTGGCAAGAATGTTGTTGTTCAAGTACACAGAAGTGGGACATAGACCGTACCAGAGATTGAGAGATAGTTCAGCCAAAAAACGGCAGAACTGGGAGAAGCTTCTGTTTGTTCCAACTGAGAGTAGTCAAAAACGTGGCGATCCCACATCGCACGGGACCTGAATGTTTGAGAAATCAGTCAGAACTTTCGGAACCTTCATAAAGAAAACATGGTTTGATGAAGTGAGCTTGCGTAATTCTAGACTAATTTCATGTTACGATGGATCAGAATTGTGGCACGGACGAGTTTAGCCAGATATTCACTATGAATGGAAATACTGGTTGTGTTGAGAAAGAGCCTTCGTTTATGGTGTTTTTTTGGGTGGGAAAATCACCATAAACAAAGCCTCCCTACCAGGTATGATACTCATCCACATAGGTACATTAATGATTTGCATTCCCGCTGATGCCCGCGCTAAGGGTTAGGTTACTGGCATTTGTAATAGTGCGCATTCTCCCATTGCTATACACTTGTGGTGCTTATAGGTCGAATCCTAACGAAGGTTGTGATGGTGATGTACAGTTACTATGTTCAGGAGCTATCCTGAAATAGAATACTTTCTTTATTCGTTGAGCTCTGGGTTTATAATTTTGGTTTTAAGGACTGAAGCTGTCTCATCTGTTTACTAATCTAGGTCATTAGGTAAACTCGTGTACCGGTGGTTGGACGGGAGAACGCACCAGTGGGGGTGGAGAGAGGAAGGTAGGTGCATGTGTGGCAAGTGCTATTAGGTACCGCTTATGACTTTAAAGTATGTGTAATTGTATGTAGAGATCAAAATAGGGCTCTATAATGAATGATGGCTACTTCTAACTGCATATTGCTCACCTTGGGAATACCCCCAGGCGCCTCACTGGATTCAGAAAAACTCAAAAAGCGCGCCAGTTGATGACATTGTGTGACTCCGCTTCGACTCTGGAAGTGATGAGCGGAGCTGCATATAAGAGCTACCTATGAGCGCTGACTTCTGTTCCTTTGTTTCCATGCCTTCAGATGCAGATCAGGAGCACCGCTCCTCTATCACTCTGTCAAGTCTGAGCATAAGCATCTGTCCTCCGACCAGGCTGCCGCTTCAGGAGATTCTTCTGTCGCTGCAGCAGGGCCTTGCACCCGGGCCTGCGCGACCTATACGTGCGTGGAGATTGAGCGGTGACAGTTATTCTCCTTTGATCTCCCTCCCAAAGTCTTTGATACTGTCCTGGCATCCAGGCACCCTTACACTTACCCTTACACTTAATCTGTGTATGCCGGGCACTGGGCTTGGTGCGTTTCTCGCCAGACAAACCTGTTGCAGGCTAAACTGTCAGATGTGTTGTTGTTTGTTTTGTCTTTGTACTAGCAAGGACTTGCTGTGGACACTGTAAAATGTTATTTGTCGGCTCATTCTGCCTTATTATGTTTGCTGGATCAGCCACCCATGTGGCAGGGCGATGCAGAAACTGACCATCTCACGAAGGATTGTCCCCCGTATTAAGATATGCTGTGCATTGTCCAGAAGGTCTGAGGGCTCATTGCACCAGGGCCAAGGCCACTGCCACTCCGTTGGCACGCAGAGTGCCTCTTCTAGTTATGTCAGGCAGCTGCATGGGCATCAGTCTGTGCGTTCACGAAGTACTACTGTCTTGACAGTCAGGACTGCCAGGATGGCAGTTTGCCCATTCAGTCCTGCAGGATGTTTTTGTCTGAGCATTTTCACAGACCCACCATCTTGGCAGGTCCTGATTTGGTATAATTCTACAAGGTGAAGAATCTGGGGTAAGAAAGTTACTTGCCTCTCACAGCACTCATTTTGGTGGATACTCTATGTAACCTCAGATTGCTCACCACCTTCCCACCTCCACGTACTGTGAAATGGTCTCTTTTTCCATCTAAAAATGTCTCAATTTAGGAATCTGCACTCTGATCCCTGTGGTTTGCAGATGGGCTCCACATCTGAGGGTGCAGATAAGCTTACAAAAGCATCAGCACACACAGGTGGCGCAACTCCACTTGTCACTTCTGGAGTAAAACAGAGTTAACGCAAAGTGGCACAACACCACCTAACAGTTGGTGCACATGAACACTGCTTTTGGGGTTTTTACAAATGCAGTCTAGCTCCTGGGAATATTCCCACAGTGAGAGAAATTTCTCCCTGACTGTTGGTCGAAGGAGTATTAATTACAAGGTGTCAGACATATTGGTGTGAATGTACATTAATAAAAAAGAAATTTGGAAAGTATCACCCAACATTGAAAGCTAAGGTTGTTATTTCCCTTCAGAATCAAGCTGTGTAAAAAAGTATGATTGCGTCACAAATTAGATTAGATTTTGGATACTTCTGAGCTCTGATGCTGAAGGGATCCGAAAAATGGAATGGAATATCTGTATGAAATGGTCTATACCTCTAATTGCTGAGTTGTAAGGATTTGTGGGTTCAGACCATCTGCCCTTGTCTAAGTGATAGGGCCAGATCCCCATCTTGTGTTGTGCGCTACAGCCTCATTATATTTAAACATGTCCCCATTGCCTATTCAATTAGGAGCAGTGGGTATAATGCTAGTGGTTGGAGTTAAATAGGAGGAAAAGAGGAAGTGAAAGAATAGATGAGAAGCATCTGAATTCATCATGCCTTCTTCATTTTGAGTTATGGGTGCAAACTTATGATTTAAAATAAAATCATGAAACTGAAGTTTCTGCCGGACATACGGACTAACGGTTTCATGCAGGCAGGTGTTATCATACCTGTGAAAACTTCCACGGTGTCCAGCGCAATATACTGGATGACATTACCTAAGAGCAATTATAATTGATGACGTACACTGATGAAATCATAAGCCCTGATGAAGTTCCCATTGAGGGAATGAAACACGTTGGCTGAGTGTTGTTTGCTATTTGATCTTGTGATAAAAGCATTGAAATAAAGGAAAAAACTTTTTTGGAAACTACACTGAGTCTACTGGACTTCATTTCCTGGCGCACCCCCACTTGCATTTATCTATCTGGATCTGGAACACAGAGGCGTCACGCAACGGCTGACGCTGGGGAGTATTGCGCAGGACCAGGATTTGTTGGAACTAGCGTGAGGTGCAGACCTAGGAGTCCGCCGTTGGGATTGTGGATAAACATAAAATCATATTGTGGACTGGTCACAGCAAACTCACATAAAATATTAAAGACGCAGCAGACTCGCGTTGTTGAGGTAAGAAAAGAGATCCTCACACCCAAGCACGTGGTTTGGGCTTATCTCAAAGTTGCTCGGCTCTGGAGTAGTGGGTGGTGTGTTGGGAGTCTTTGGCCTTCATCTTAAATTAGAACATTTCGCTATTGTTTACATTCTTTATGCTCTGGAATTATAAGGAAGTAAAAGTTGTGGTTTCGTCAGCACAACGTTGACAGCACAGCTATAAACGTTTTTTGCAGCGGTAAGCTAGACTTGTGGGAAGCACTGACGAGTAATTTCTTGCGTTCCTCAAAAAGGCAAATTTTGTTTTTAGAAAATAAATGAATTCTGGTGACATTTAACAATGATACCCTTAATTGTCAAGGTATAATTCTCGGTAAAACAAGTGAAAAGCAAAGAAGAACAAAGCAATAATTCTCCACTGTAATTTTCACATTCATACACTGTAACAGGAAACTAAACTAGCCAACTACCAGTTAGGTATAAATTTGCATCTTTTCAAGAATTCAGGCAGTTTTGCATTGCTTGGGGGTGATAATCGCTACCATGTATAACGAGCCACTGTTTAATTGTAGGCTCCAACTTTATACATTTTACAATCGTTATCTATCCTGCCCACTCACTACCTGCGAATAAACTCAAGTGCTGACCCTTTTTTCATATCATATAATTCCGGGCCCCAGTTGTGCCTTCTGCCTGTTTTTTTGTTTTTGTTTTTTTAATATCTTTCTTGAGATTTTATAACATAACAAAATCACTCTTTATATCTTTTCAAGGACCATGCGGTTTCTTCTGCTTCTTGTGAAGTAGAGGTGGGCGAGCCAAGAATTTAACTGGGAGATCCAAGCCAAGGGCCTGGCTTGGCTCTAAGGGCCGGTGCACGAGCAAACATTTCTGGCATGTAAATCATGCAACTAACGTATAAAAATAAGATAAAGTCACTACAAAACAACTTTTCACCTTATGTCACTACATATAGAGACATGTATTAAAAGTGATAATTTTCAAACATACAGGTAGATATATTTATGACCCACCCTGACGACAATGCCACTGGTGCACTAAGAGGCAAGTCACTTGTCATTTGCACCCTATATATGGCCTAGGTTCTATTATCATGGAGCAACATGTATTAAATCAAACACAAAAGGTTTTTGTAGACTGCATATCCTGAACTCACGTATCTGAAGGTGTTCTCATAAGTGATAATGAAGAAAAAGGAAGGTCTGTGAAATAAAATATTTGTCAAAGATCACACAGTTTGATGAAGCGAGGAAGCCATCATTGATCAAAGGTTTTCTGGTTCGACACTGTGCAGTTCAGCTTCTGAATGGGTATTTCTGTCTCTCACCCGTTTTACATTAAAGTTCACTGACTTGTGTTTCATTCTTGGTGAATGAGGTTAGGTCGTGGGTGGCAGGCAGACGCCACACAGATCGGCTCGTTTTGGGCTTGAGGACCCAAGAGAACCTCAAGCTGAGCCTAGCATTTGGCTCAAGCTTAGAGTTGCGTGCCCAACTCTAATATAAAGCCTATGTTACTTTGTAAAAATGTAGGATGATGAATCGAGCATGTATCCCCATGTCTGCTCAATAGGGAGTCGGATAAACAGAATTAGCCTCCCTAATAAAACCCTCCCTAATAAAGCTGAGTGGATCCCTTATTACCCCAACAATCACCTTTGCACTAGGAACAGTGTCTTCAGTTAAATCTATTGATTAAGCAGTTATAGTACATGGGAACCTGCAAACACAGTATAAAAGCCCACTTCTAATGTCCTTATTACAGGCGACTTGTGATGCACCAAGTCACCTGTAATAAAGAAACAACGTAGCTGCTCAACTGAAATAACCAGGGGCGGCTGGTACCCTTTGAAAGTGGTGATGCAAGTGAAGTGCCCCACCACCTCTCAAAAAACAAAATAAAACACCACATCCCTCCACAACCCCAAAGTGATACGCCCCTACCTCCAAAGGTCCACAATGAAATACCGCCTCCCTCCAAAAGCCCAAAATAAAATAACCCCTCCCTCCAAAAGTCAAAAAACACAACTAGAATAACATTCTAAATAAATAAATAACAGAAAAAGGTACTTACCAACAGCTGCACGTCCTCCTCAGTGTTCTACTTCTGAATCTGCTGTGGAAGTCGAGCTTCCCTAACCAATCCAGACTCTGCTGTCATGCTGTTAATCAGCATGAGAGCAGCACCAGGATTGAATGGAGCAGGCTGGCTAGATGCTCTTTCAGGCCCTGGAGGCCTGTGCTTGGCCTCTACCCAGTGGAGAGCTTCAAAGTGCGCATGTCACTTTGGAGCATCCAACCAGCCACGTCTCCTGTCCTCTGCTGCCAATTGGCAGCAGTGGACACACCCCGCATGTCTCTGGGTTGGCTGGCTGCTGCAGTGCGCACATCGGAAAAATAAAATGACAATTAAATCTTTTCATTGTCATTTTATGTTTTCCTGCGTGCTCACAGTGGGTGGGATGGGGTTGCTCCCCCGTCCTCGTGAAGAAACCACCACTGGTAATAACTTATTAAAGTTGAGTTCCGATGTCACAATGACTGTGTCAACAGTCATGTGGAGAGGCAGGTCACAGAGCATAATTAAAGCTGCAGTTTCAAAAATGAAAACAAAACGTGCTCTGTTTTTGTAGATGAACATTGATAAGCAAAGAGGAGATATTTATGGCAACATGTTTATTTTTCCATACTTTAGGTAATTAAATGGCAGATAGAATCTTTCTGCATGTTTTTATTCTTTCTGATGGATACTTTTAACCACATGTTCCTCACCTTGTGAATGCCCCCCAGGTGCCAGACTTGATCTGGAGATTTTCTCAGTATTGCTCATGTGTGCCAGCAGGTGATGTTGTGCGACTGTGTCTTCTCCGTCCAACCCCAGAAATAATGCCGAAGCCTCATATATGTGCCACTCCTGTGATCTGATGTTAGTTCCTTTCATTCTGAGCCCCACAGTCGTGGATCCACAGCTTGCTCCCTCAACTTCTTCCTTGTATATGATGACATTTTTTGTAATTTATTTTGTCATTGTGCAAGGGAATATGTCACCACCTAAAACCACAGGGTTTAAACCTTGTCCGGACTGTCACATGCAGATGTCTGTGACAGATCCCACAAAGTCTGCCTCTGGTGTCTAAGCTCATCGCAAGACTCCAAGGTTTATGAGTTTTGTGCCCACATGAATTCCAAGGCAAACCAGGACTGTAAAATCAAACTCTGTGTTGCTGAACACCGGTGGAAGGTGCGTAAGTCTTCCTTCTGATCGAAGCGGAGGGTGCAGACCCACTCCTGCTCTGAAGGCTGTTCTCACGACAAATTCTCCCCGCTCTCGAAGTCGTCAGGTAAGTCCAAGAAAAAGTCAGAAAACCAAAGTGGGAATCCTCCCCGTCCCGCCACTCTAATTCTGAGAAGTTGCACAGATGTCAATAAGTTGCACTGCTTCTCAACATGCTTTTCAATCTCGGTTTTAATATTCGCTCGCATTGTAGAATATGGTCAGCAAGATTTTACAGACAGTTCCTGAATAGTTTTGCCCAAATTTAGCATAGATCGTCAAGGATGGCCAGGATGCAGCAAAGCATGTGATTCGTTCTGGACTGGACACTACTGATTGGTTAGGCAGGGAACCTGATACCAGCATGGTGCTTCAGTGTCACACAGGGATTAGGTCCACGGGCTTCTCCGGTGACATCCAAGCCCTTCTAATTGATATGCCCTTTGATGGCCCTTGTCTCTAAGGCAGACTCGACATTTGAATGCTTCTTGGAAAGCAGAGCCACAGCACACTCCATAGGTCTTTCTGCACGTATTCAGCTCATTCCCTGCTATTTCACCCCTTTCAAAGCTTTAGCAAGATACCCCACTAGTGCTTTCGAGACTGTGGTCTGGGATCTAACAGACAAGGTTCAAGCCAGCAGGGGCAGCATACTGCCCTGTCCCCTGACCCATCCAGCCTCATCTCCCAGGCCGCTTTAGTTTACCCTGGGCAGCGTATGACCCAGCTGTAGGAGGCAGGATAAGTTATTTCCTCAAGAGGTGGCAGAGCATCACATCCAACCCGTGGGTGCGCCAAATCCTTCAAGAACGCTACACCATACCATTCCTATCAAACCCATCTCATATCCCACCCACCTCAGGGAGGTTTTTGGAGGACCATTTGTTCATTTTGCGAAAGGTAATTCAGGCTCATTTAAACGAAGGAGCCATAGAGCGGGATCCTGCATTGGAAATAGGGACATATTGTTACTCCTGTTATTTCCTGGTGCTGAAGAAGGATAGGGGCCTTCATCCTATTTTAGAACTTCACCCTCTCAATTGTTTCTGAAGAAGGACAAATTCAGGATGCACACACTGGTCGAAGATCCGTTCACCCTGGATCCAGGAGACTGGATGGTAGCGCTAGACAGGCAGGACGCCTATTTTCACATTCCCATCCTGCAGTCCCACAGACATTACCTGCGGTTCAGAGTGGGCCAGAACCATTTTAAGTTTTCCATGCTTCCTCTTTGTCTTACCAGTATGCCTGGTGTTCACAAAACTGATGGCTTGGTCGCACCGCATCTTCAGAGGTTGGGAATACAAGCCTTCCCCCTACCTTGACGACTGGCTATTGAAGGCGGTCTTGCCACAGTCTGTGAGGGCAAATCTCTTAACATCATTGTTAATTGTTTCAAAGTCACACTTGACTCATTCAGAGAGGCTCCTCATTCATCTGAACCATCCTGGATGCAGTGCAGTTTTGAGCATTCCTGGACATTCAGAGAGGCCTGAACATTCAAGCTATGATTCCATTGTTTCAGCCTCAGGCCTAGGTCTCATTGAGATTGGCTCTGACATTTCTCTGCCTCTTGCATCCTGCTCGTCGATTATGCCAGATACCATATGCAGACTCTGCAGTGGGATCTAAAGTCTCAGTGGGCTCAGCACCAAGGGAACCTGCCAGGTTTCATCCAAATTTCAGAGTAGACTTCGAAAGACCTACAGTGCTGACTTCTTGACTGCAATTGGACTGGCCGTAGACCCCTCTCCCTACTCCACTCAGAGCTGAAGTTAGTGACGGACGGGTCGCTGTAGAGTTGGGGTGGTCACTGGAAGAGGTGTCGATTAGAAGACTCTGGTATTTGGCTGAGACCCATCTCCACATAATTCTGTTGGAGTTGTGGGCCATTTGCTTGGCATTAAAGGCCCTCCTACCATCCATCACAGAGGTGCTGGTTTCGGTCCTAACGGACAATACCATAGCCATGTTGTACTGCAGCTATCAGGGTGGAGTCGGATTCTGTTCCCTGTGCCAGAAGCCCATGTGCCTCTGCAGCTTGCGGGGTATCTTCCTGGTAGTGAACCACCTGGCAGGATCTTTAAATGCTAGGGGAGTCAAACTCAGCCCCTGACACCTAGCGGATCATGAATGACAGCTACACTTGGAGGTGGCGAAAGGCATCTTCCGGGCAGGGCGTCTTCTGCCTTGATCTATACGTCACTGCCAAGAACATGCAATGTTAACACTTTTGCAAGCTGGAGTGCCCAAAAAGCCTCTCTCTCTCTCTCTCTGAGTCACATTATACCTAGCATGGAGTATGGGACTCGTACTCCTTTTTGCCTCTGCCTCTCCTTCCCAGAGTTCTGATAATCAGGAACGACCAGACCCAAGTCATCCTAGTGGCTCTTGATTGGGCCTAAATGAGCATCTATCATCGATCAGACTACCACTTTGGTAAGCTCTCCTGTTGCAGTAGCAGGGCAGGGTCCTACACCAGACTCTACACAATCTACAGCTCCATGCGTGGAGATTCAGTGGCGACAGCTGACTGCTTTCGATCTCGATCCCAAAGTAGTGGATGTCATCCTAGTGGCCAGGTGTCCATCAGCAAAAAAAACAATTTACACTGTATTCTGGGATACATTTGTAGCCTACCCTGCCAAACAGATCCATTACAGGAAACGTCTCAGATGTTTTGCTTTTTCTGCTGGCTTTAGCCTAGCAGGGACTTGCCATGGGCACTGTTAAAGGGTATTTGTTGGCCTTTTTAGTATTTATGCACTTTATAGACAAACCGTTATTATTTAAATCACCTGTTGTGATGTGTTTTCTTAAGAGGTTGGTTCATATGTATCTACCCAAGACTTTTGTGATGCTGCAATGGGACCTTAATTTGGTTCTCACCTTTCTTGTGTGTATCCCATGTGAGCCAATGTATATCTATCCTTTGCATCTGTTGACTCTCAAAATAGTCTTTCTCATAGACTATTACTTCAGCTCATCACGCAAGTCACCCTCACCTCCCTTTAGCACTACCCACCGCAAGCCCTCAAGTCAGAAGTGGGAGAGCAATTTCAAACCTAGCCTCCAGGAACTTCAAGCAGGGAAGCAGTAACATTCTAAAAGTTACTGCTCCTTAACATTTGTTAAAAATCTGACTTCACCATTAAATTGGATTTGCGATAACTATTAAAAAATAGTTGTTTAATTACTTTTCTTGCTATTCCCATTCCCAAAATACAGGAATATGATTTTTAATCTTTACTTTGGGTTTCTACATAAGGCAGCTAGGTCTACCACAATGAAAAATAGCTTTTGGGTGCTAGTCACAGTAAGGAAATGTTAACATTAAATTTCTATATGTCCTACTTTTACATACCATTCATCCTGTCTTGCGGACTGCATGGCCTACATAGGGGGAAACTTATAAAAATTTAAAAGGGAGGTTTTGACCTGTCAAAAGAATGTATTTTGACAGGTTGAATTGCAGTATTTAAACTGCCACAGTCAGGATAAAGTGGTATGCCTGAAACCATGTTTAACATTGCCACTGTAGTGGATGGCACAATAAGTGCTGGAGTTCACTTGTGACATTTAACTTACACGCCCTGGATACATTTTGTACCATTTAGGAGGGACTTATATGTAAGTTAAAAGTTAGAAATATGCCAATTTGACCGTGTTTAAAGTGAGTCAAGTCTGTGAATCACTTAGCATATACGGTAACAGGCAAGGGCCTTGTTGTTTTCCCACTTCTGCTAGCATTTATGTTACAGCTGGATTGGCTGTCGTTTAAGTCTGTGAAGACACCTGCAGACTTTAACTGGAACAAATTAATTTATTTGTGTTGAGAGCCAGCAGAGGGGATGCTTGGGTCCACTCTGCTTGCCCCTGACAAAAACCCCTACAAGCAATAGCCAATCTAGCTGTAAAACAGGTGATAAATGTTTGCCCAAATGGCCCTGTAATGCTGATGAGGACATGCAGGAAAGTGGAGACCTTTTTTTTTTTTTCTAAACGTGTTGGGAGTTTCATTAAGCGGGTTGAGATAAACTCCGTTTTTTCTAAGAAATTAATAATTTGGAGTATTGCATATTATACATAGTGTGTTGAAAAATAAAGGCCAGTAGCCGCGTATGTCATAGCATTCGATGCACCAACCCTTCTCTCAATATCAATGTGCAGAATAACATACTTCACAAGATGGGTAAGGTTAGACTGCCACCACACAAATTGAGTTTTGGACACGAAAAAAACCTTCCTGTTGGAAGCAGTAGCTTCCTCGCTCTTTTTTGTGGTGCCACTACAGGCAGCTCAAGCTGTCTGTCGCAGACAGCATTGCATATGATACTGGGTCAACCCTTGCACATGAGTAGATGGCATTCTTGTCAATTTAATTTACCTTGTTATTGGTGACTTTCTTCCAGATTGTGTGTTTTTACATCCCCTGGAGCATAGCTCTTTTAGTCTGGTTTTGATTGATTGGTTTAACGTATCCTTCAACTTGTTTTTTTTCCCACGCATTTTGTTTTCCACTGACCATGACAACAAAACAAAACATACAAACCATCAAATGAACACAGCAGCCATGGTGGAGCAACCTAATCCAGGTCTCTTCCCTCCGCTCCCCCACCCCTCTTCATCCACATCTATAGTTGCTCAACAGTTAACTGCCCTCCCACCCCCCCAGTCAGCCATACTACCCCCAGCCCTTCACTAGCCATCGGGCTTCTCCTATCAGTCCCGTGTACCCAGAGCTCCCCTAACACTTTCCTCATAGATTCCCACCTCCCAGGTCCCCCATATTTTCTCATATTTTTGCAGGCAACCTCGACTCTCATTGACCCTTTTTTTCCCTAACTCTGCACAGTTTCATTCCTCCCTCCGCTCCTCTAGCCGCAGGCAGTGAGGACTGCCCCAGTGCCTGGCAGTATCCCTCTTAGTCACTATATAGTTCAGATTGATCAGTAATGTAGTGTAAGAGGTAGTCTCAGAATCCCTTCAGATCCCCAGCAACACCCTTGGTGCAGAGAACGGCAAGGAGACCCATGTAACCTCCTTCAAAGATGACATCACCCTTTCCCAAAAGGGCCGAAGCTGTATCCTTACATTGTTGATGTCTTGGAACTTCTTTTTTGTGTTTTTGGTTTTGATTGTTTAACACTTCATGTGAGTGCGTGGCTTTGTTTTCAGAGCGTGCTTATTCTCTACATTTTAATCTCCCAGACTCCCCACATTCTTCCCCTTCTGCCCTCCTTCCCAGTGCCCCTTTGTCAGTTGGCGGCCTTAGTGATTTATTGGATGTCTCCTCTCACCCACCTGATTCTCCACGACAGTGAAAAGCTATGTTAAAAGTATAGAAAGCAATTAAAGCATTGCTTCCTGTACTTTCAACCTGGCTGCCATGCTGCAAGACACGCCCCACTGTGCCAAGGCATGTGAAGCGTCAGCGTGTGTTTATCATGGAATGCAGCAGCCATCTTAGAGGATAGAAAGCAAAGTTTCATTGTTTTCTATGCTTCTAACATGACCTCTATAGATCAACTCAGCACTCTTTATAAATACATTTATACTCAAATGGGTAGTATTGAAGTCTACATATAGCACACAAGTTCCTTGTGGCGGTTGAGAGGGAAAAAAAAAAGGTACACAACGGTTAGATGTAATTTCTAGCAAATCCTTTATTGATCATTCACTAATAAAATTTTACTGTAGCCAACGCGTCTCGTTCACATGGAACTTCTTCAGGACTTGATTTATTTTACAATAGTTCTCTAAATGATTCTTTTTCCTACGAATTAATCTGTTGAGTCCAGTGCTCCAGTTGCGTTAGTAATCCACTCTGCCACTTTGTCACCAGATGTGGGCCAACTTGAGATCACTGCAGGTTTCCACTGAGCCTTAGAAACACCAGGCGTCAATAGTGTAAACCCAATTAGTGAAGAAGTTCCATGTGAACAAAACGTTGGCTACGGTAACATTTTATCAGAGAGTGAGCAATAAAGGATTTGCTGGGAATGACACCAATCCTTCGTATTTCTTTTTTCCTCACAACCACCATGAGAAATTTGTGCGCTATATGTAGACTTCAGTGTTACCCATTTGGGTATAAATGTGATTATAAAGAGTGCTGAGTAGATCTTTAGAATTCATAGGTGTGGGGCAACCTTGAATTGTCACAGTGTATTGGATTTTTGTATCTGATCTGCACTAACGCATGCACAGTGTAAGATATGTGTAAAAAATGGACAGTTATAGGTAATATTGATAGGTGTGGCAATTTGAGAGATCCTCAGTCGCTATGTTGTAAACTTTTAACATGACTGCCCATGCATTGGCAAAGCCGATCGTGTCGCTGACCATTGGCAAACAAGACCAATTGGCTTTACCAATGCTTGTTTCCCTTGGCAGTGCACAACATCCTGGGAAACCTATGTTTCTGAAAAGCAAGCTTCCCTTGCGAATCCATGATGACGTGTCTCTAATTGATTTTACAAGGTTTCCTTCCCAGTACTGCTGGAGGAGGAGCAGAGACACTCCAGGTCAAGCAACTTGAACTGTCAATCTTTCTGGAATATTCCCCGGCTGTCTGAAAATGAGGAATATATGTTAGGGCGGAACGACACCTGTTTTATGGAGCAATCTGTCTGCAAGTTGGTGTCTTGGAAAATGTTGTGAGAGGTGGCTTGGAGATCTAGGCATTTTGGGGAGTCATGGCACGGGGCTCATTCTTTATCCTTATGTCATTAAAGCATTTGTTTACTGAAGAGACCCCAAACACAAAGAATCTCTAGGTAAAGTCCAGCCTGCTGTGTATTTCACATTCCTTGGTAAGGTAATTATGGAACTACAATGGACGACGCTTCTGGAGCTCACTGTTATCTGGCAGGGGTTTCCTTGTGCTGAGCGGAGATGAGCCTAGCTGGGAGGAGGGCTTCCGGGTCAGCAAGAGGGGAATGTTCAGGTGCTTATAAACGCCCTGTTCCTGACGTTTCATCCGATGTATTAGCTGGATCGAGTTCTTGCCAGTGCTTGCTGTGGAGTGGTTATCGGAGCACGGCAGCTCCGCCTGGCCCCTTTTGGTAAAAGTCACATTATTCTGCAGGGCTTCAGGGGACTGTGTATATTAATGCCTGTTTAAGTGGTAGTTAGAAACGCTCATAATGGAATGCATTTTCTTCACACATTGATGAATACATGCTTGGCATATTAAATAAAAACTCTGGCAAACCTAAGCACCTCAATTTGAATTCTCAGTTAATAATTCTACAAACGTTTTTCATTAACTTCATTAAGTCCATGTCTCCAAGATTTCACCCAGTCCTCTTTAACTGTCAGTGTGGGTAGCATATTAGTTAGTACATGGCATGTTTTGGGGAAAATGCTCTTCATATAAAAAATGGAATCAGCAGGCAGGGCGCCATTTTGAGTTTTAAGATGGAGCAAGAAGCCAGGGAAATTTAAAACATTATGAATTTGATAATAACATAAGTGGTTAAACTGCAGGATGCAGAGTGTCACGTGGGCAGGCGCACCACTAGTGAATGGTGGACCCACCGCTCACCTTCCATCCACGTATCAGTGAATTTCCAGAGGCTGCACGCTGCATGCCTTATAGATTGATGGCGAATTCGGTTCTGAGAAAGATTGTTAGTAAATGGCTAGTGCAGCAGACACAACAAGTAAGGTGCAGCATCCCTGAGAGTGCAGGGTGAGCCCAGAGGAGGCTGGTTAACATTGAAGGAACTGGCGTAGCAGAACTAGACATCGGTGTCAGAGTAAACTGTTGCAAGAGAAGTCCCAGATAGGTCTACTTTCTAAGGAGCTGACCCGGGCAACTAGCGATCTGTATTAGTTGATGAGAAGTGGCAAAATGATGTTGCAACTGTATTGAGGTGTGAAGGTTGGGAGTAGGGGCAAAATTAGGTAAAGTCCTATCTAGGAAGAGACAGGAACGGTGTTATAACCCATCACACTGTCCTGATGGTCTGTGTGAACAGGAGGGTGGAGGGTCAGGGCATCTATGTCAGCATTCAGTGCATGATACTCCTCTGTGGTTTACTAATTCCTTGAACTGTCTGTTGCACATTCTGTGAATGTTACTAGATTGTTGAAATTTGCAGGCATTGCCATTTGTTGGTAACTGCAAGGCTGTAACTCTTTAGGCTTTGAAATTTATTGGAAGGCCGGACAGATCCCAGAATAGCTGCGTCTCGGGAGTTCTGAGAACAGCTCCCTTCTGAAGTCCACCACTCCTTCCTGGGAATGTCTGCAGTTTGCTGAAGCAGACTGTGTGAGGTGGGCTGCAGTAGTGCTTAAAGTGCAGCACTGCTTCGGTGGAGAATGAGTGAAAGTCTCCCCTTCCGGTCGGAAGCCAAGACAGAGATGCGTGCAATGCACTAGGTGCATCAGAAAGGGGGGTGGCAGTCCCAGTGGTGAGATGCCTGTAAACAACATTGAGTATGTAAGGGGTGGCACCAGTTCTTGAAGAATCCAGAAGGAGGGCGGAGGCGGCAATTTCTAGCTCTCAGCCATGGCAAATCCAAGATGGTGCCTGTGGACACAGATGTACAGAGGAGACGGCTGTGGGAGGAACAATATTAATCCCAGCAGGCAAGATTGGCTGTAATCAATAGGTGCAGCCAGCACCTATACTTCTTGGTGTACTCCTAACACCCTCTCACATGGGCCACCCTGGATGTGAGGTACCCTGCTGATCCCCAAGTCATCGATTACAAGAGTGAATCTCTCTGGGCTTACTTTGTTTTTGTTAACCTGCCCAGCTCGGCTGACCGCAGTCAGAGTAAAGATATGTTATTCGTGCTGCAAGCAGGACATCAAGGATTATGCAAAAGGATGAATCATAGGTAACAATGGAGGATGACAGACTGACTTCTGAAGAAAAGGTGCAGATGTTCTCCAGACATTATGGTCAGAATTGGCAGAAAGATTGATGAAGGTACCTTCTGCAGTGAGAGAGGTGGAAGGAAAGTTGAAGGCCGGACCAACCGAGTACAAGGTATGGGAGGGCAGGTATGGAAAGACAGCACAAAATCTGCATGCCCTAGAGCTTAATTCATCTGCAACCAACACCACTGTCCAGGACTTGGTGTCCTTCAAAGTAGAAGTGATTGATGGGATCATTGCACTAGATGCGAAAATAGAAAGGCTAGATAACATGCGAAGGACATCACTCTTTAGGATATTAGGAATTACATTAGCAATATCTGCTGAGACTCTTCTTTCTGAAATGACTAAGTTAATAGATAGGCTTTTGGGGGTCGGAGGTCAAACTGAATCCTCAGGTCTAGATGTCTGTACATAGACTTCTTCTAGAGGTTTGAGGACATAATCCAGTGAGAGGAGCCACTGTTTTCGTCATCTTGTATTCATCCAAGTAGGTGGAAAAGATTTTGAGAGCGGCAGTGAAAAGAAGAGGTGGCACAGATGGATGCTCCCATGTTCTTCCATGATTTAAACCCGGACACTCTTGTGAGAAAGAGAGCTCTTAAGATTGTGAGGAAGGAGATGATGGCATAAAGCTTGGAGGGAATTGTGGCATTTAGAGCACAGAGTCTCCCAGTGGGAAGCAATATATGTTCTTGCAATTTGACCCTGCCAGTGCCTTCTTGGTGAATCTTCGAACAGGCACTGGGCACTAATATCCACGGTGAGGGATGCACCTCATCCATTGGGGGCCTTTGAGAATGGAAAGGTGTAACAGCAGCTGAATGAGCTTACAGTTCTCTTGTGGGGGAGAGGTGACAATGGGAAATGTAATGTTGGTTTCTCCTGTTGAATTCTGCAGTACTTTTTCTCTTTGCTACATTCTTCCCACCCTTTTGTTGAATTCCATGTGGATCTGCAGTGTTTACGTAGGTGAGTTTAGACTCGGTGAAATTCCTGGTTACCTGATGATTGTTAATTGTTTTTGATATGATGTGGCCACGCCAGCAAAATGTTGACTTTAGTGTATATGTTGGCTCCACCAGCTGCTGTATTTTTTATTTTTTTGTTTAAATCTCTTTTATTGAATTTGTACGCAATAAAAAAGGAAAAACATTAACATTCACCAGGTAGTAAGCAACAGTAGGCAGATAGTAGCAGGCAAGGTACAGTGCATACATCGTTGGTCCACAGTAGTGAGGCTATAAGATATGGTGCACAAAAGATAGCCATAGGGTACAGAGCAAAAAAAAACAAAAAAAACCCCAGGTTGAATTAGATATAACAAAAGGTACACTAGAGACCCCCACCCAGCGCTGTAGCAACAGTACGAATCAAGCAGTCAGGGTTCTCACGAATACCTGTGCCTAAACTATCTGGACTAACATATTTGCATCCACTATAGACCTATATGGGGTAGAAGATGCAGAGTACTAAAAACTTCTAAACAATAGGAGATCCCTAAGGAGTGAGTGTATTAAGCGCATAGCGGCTCCTAGATAACATTATTAGCTACTCCAGTGTGGGTAACCTGGTCTGGAGTTAACACTGTAAGCCCTAGTATAATATAACACATCATGAAGATCTGTCCAGACTTGGCACAGTTCGGTTATGAGCATTTTATCAAGGACCAACGGCTTGTAAGGGTGCCAAATACTGCCTGCAACTAAAGGTCAGGTGGAGGCCCCCCAGTTCTGCTGGCCTGTGAAGAAACGAGAAAAACAAAGAACAAAACCCCAATACCAAAGACGTAGAGGGGGAGAGATGAGAAAAGAACAGAGAGAGAAGAAGAGGAGGGAAGAGGTGATAGTGCAACAACTCATTGGTGTAGGGAAGACCCGGGAGAGGGTGAGCAAGCTCCTCGGACATGGGGCCATGGCCAATCTCTCCATAGGAAAGGGTATGTATCATCCCCCTGCTACCCCGCCCCGTCCCCACAGGGCTCTCCCCTTGGAAGTAAGGGGTCGGCAAAGAGTTGGAGGGCTTGCAAGCGGGGAGGAACAGATCGGGCGTGTTCTAGTTTAGAGAGGTGTGAGACCAGGGGCTGCCATGTGCGCTCAAATTTAGCATTGGTGTGGGTTAGCCTATGAGAGAGGAGCTCCATCGCCATGACATGCCATAGACGAGTGAGCCATACCGAGGACGGGGGTGCAAAAGCCTTCTTCCAGTGAAGGGCTATGACCTGTTTTGCCGCAGTAAGCATGTGAAGGATCAAGCGCCAGTCTGAGTGTGTCATGGCTTTAAGGGACGTCGGACAGAGTCCTAGAATCGTTACTCCCGGGGCACTCGGTATAGGAAACCCCACCGCCTCCCTAATGTGGCTCAGGACTTCTTTCCCAAAATTTTTTATGAGCGGGCAAGACCACCATATGTGCATGAATGAGCCCTGGGCGGCCTGACAGCGCCAGCAGAGAGGAGTGAAGCCGGGGAACATCTTTTGCAGCCTAAGGGGGGTATAAAACCAACGGGTCATGATTTTATACACTGTCTCCTGCTATGCAATGCTTTTAAAAATACATGGTATAGGGGGGGCGTGGCCAGCTATCATGGCCGCGAGGACGTGATCCTGCTCGGCTCCCGCACCGGAGTCCGATTCTTGGCTGCCATCGGGAATCCTAGCCCGTAAAAACGAAGGGCTGACGAGAGCACCATATGCGGAAGGCGTTGGGGTCATCTTCATGACCAACAAGAGCCCCGGGGGGGCTTTAGCCCGAAGGCTGCGGCCGAGACGGAGCGCGGCCGCGCGGGGGAGGTGGCGGCTGGGTCCCGCTGGTGAGACACCGACGAGGCTGGGGCGCGATCCTCGGCGCCGGAGCGGGACTCGGCGCTGTGACCTTCCCCTTAATGCCGCAGCGATGGGGAAACGGATTGCCGCATAAAGAGATGAATCCCCAGCAGTAATGTTGATCCGGTCAGAAAAGATACAACGAGCGCAAAATGGCGGTAAACTCGGCGTGAAGGACCGGCGTGAAGGCTCCGTGAGGATGAGCACACCGAAGCAGATGTAGCATTGAGAGCGACCTAATCGGGGCACGGACTGCTTTTCGACCACTACGGACGAGGGCCTCCTGCGGCATCCCTGATTGTGGAGCCCACAAACGCAGCAACGAGAGGTGAGAGCAAGCGCTGTTCCCACGAGGGCCCGGGGGGCCCACTTATCTTCCCAGACGCTCTCACCTCCCAATTGGTGGCATGCTGGCCTGAGAGGACCCATACATGGCGGGATTGAAGACGACGATAGCCTGTAAGAGAGGGAAACGCCAAGATACGGCCCGCCTGACCTCGATGCCTGACTTTAAAATGGCGGCCTAATCCATTTTCATTCTAAGCAAGCCAGACGCCCAGGGGCTATACTTCAGATCGTGGTCACTCGCGAGACACTACCCAGAGGCCCTGAGGAACACACTTCGTGTCAGGAAGATATACTGATCTACAGGGCGGCTCGAGAACCTCAAGCCCAGACCTCACAACCGAGCGAACAGGGGAGCACACTAGCGCCCCAACGAGCGGCTTGGATCTGAGAATTGCCCATATGCCTCCCAAAAAAGCACAAAATAACAAGGTCTCAAACTACTTTGAAAACTCTGGCACCGGAGAAGGCCAAGAATCAGGGCCTGGCCAGCTGAAGGGGGCTATGGCGCTGACCCGCGAAGAACTCCTAGCCACGCTCAGGGACTTTAAAAGAGAACTGCGCGACGACATTAAAACCGACATCAACGCTTCTCTCGATGCCTTCAAGTCTGACATGGCCTCTAAAATCTGCGAGCTCCGCTCCGACGTGGATTCGGTGGGGACCCCCACCCTTGACCTGGAAGCGAAATGCCAGATCCTTGAAGATCGAGTCCTTCCACTCGACGAAAGCACCGAAGCCCTCACGGCGCAAATGAACGCCGCATTACTCAAATGTGAGGACTTGGTGAACCGCTCGAGGCGGGAGAACATCAGAGTGCGCGGCCTGGAGGAGGGACGAGAGGGATCTGACCTCTAGCGCTTCGTGGTGGGTCTCTTCTCCAGCATCATGGGAACCGATGGCCTGCCAATCCAGCTAGAGCGCGTCCACAGAGTGGGTCCTGCTCAACAGGGGAAAAATCAACGGCCTCGTGACATCCTTGCCAAGTTTTCCTCCTTTAAGACAAAGGAACTGGTGCTGCACAGGGCCCGGGGGCAAGACTCGATTGAATACCAAGGCGGATCATGTACGCTATACCAGGATGTTGCCCAGGCCACACTGATGAGGAGACAACAGTTCCGCCTCATTAACACCGCACTTCGTGAACAACAAATTAAATACAGATGGACATACCCCTTTGGGCTTGCCTTTACTCTCAACAATAAGCACCACCATTTCACTGAAGTCGAGGGGGCTGCTGCTCTACTGGGCCTCGGCAGTGCACCGCAGAGAGAGCGCTTTACCCCTTCACGAGATCCCGGGAGACAGACAAGAGGCGGGGAGGCCACCAGAGACTGGCAGACGGTACCGGCCCCTAGCAAAAAGACCCCATGACCGCCATGCGAGGAGCGAATTCACATGATCTTCGAAAACTTCGTCGTTTTGTGAGGGGAATGGACCCCCACGCTTCACTAATAAAAGATCTTCCTCGGGGCTCTCACTACTCTGCAGGATGGCATGACAGAGACCCTTTAATCCTACTCCAGCTCATAGGAAGTTATAACATGGGTCATCCGACTCATACATCGGACTACTCGGTGCGGGAATGGTCCTGCCCCTAAGGACATCCCACAAAGCAGACCTCGAGGTTTGCGATGACTTTCACTCATGATCTGTTCTTTGTTGTTCTTGTTCTTTTTTTTTTTTTAGGTGCTCTACCCGGGGATAGTGACAGGGGAGATGGGAGGGGGGTGCGGGGGAGGAGAGGGGGGACAGTCGTTAGCGGGCCGCCTTCTACAGGGGGGATGGGAGTTAAACTCTTATCATGGAATATTAGGGGCCTCAACTCCCCTAACAAGAGACACAAGTTTTGGAAATACATTGGGGGTCAGGGACCATTGGTTGTAGCACTTCAAGAATCACACATAAAGCGAGAAGAAGAAAGCAGACTCAAACACAGACGCTATCCCCAGATCTATCAAGCCACCAGCACTAAAAAAACAAAATGGGGTTGCCTTAATGTTCCACTCCTCCGCCCATTTTGTACATGAGACCACACAAAAAGATAAGGAAGGCAGGTATGTTATGGTTAAGGGGTCACTAATGGGCAGACTTTGAACAATAGCCTCTATATATGCGCCCAATACTGGGCAAACTGACTTCCTCTCCTCCTTTTTAGACTCCTTAATGGGGTTCGCAGAGGGGGACCTGATTATTATGGGGGATTTTGACCTCGTTTGGGATCCCCAATTAGACACGTCCCAGGCCCATAGGTCCGGCGGAGGTGTCTTTCCTACGCAACTTAAGCAATCCATCCAACAACTAGGTTCAGTGGACATCTGGCGCCACCTTAACCCGACAACGAAAGATTTTTCCTTCTTTTCTCATGTCCACAGATCCTATTCCCGCATTGATCATATTTTCCTCAGCCAATCGCTCACCCATGCGGTCACGTCCTCCCTCATTCTCCCCATTGTCATCTCCGACCATGCCCCTTTGACTTGCCTTTTGGACTGGCCGGCACCCCGCTCTAAACTTGTGAGATGGTATTTCCCAGAGTTCCTATGTAGGGATCGTCTGCACCGAGACGACCTGCGCAAGGCGATTAGAGACTTCTTCCTACTCAATGATCCAGCTGACACATCCCTAGCAAATAATTGGGACGCGTTTAAGGCGCATCTCAGGGGTCACTGCATTTCTTTGGCTTCCTCCCTCAGGAGACTCCAAACTAAAGAACGCCTAGACTTAGAGCGCGAGCTAATAGCGGCGGAAGGACAGCACAAAACCACTCCCTCAGCCCCGTCATTGAGAACAGTCACGGCCCTCAAAGGTAAACTAAATGCAATCTACACGAATAGGGCGGAGAAAACATTGCTGAGGCTCCAGGCCAGAGGCTACGAAGGGAAGGACAAGGTGGGCACGCTATTGGCCAAACAACTACGAGCCAAACAGGAAAAAGAATTCGTAAAACAAATCTTAGACGATCATGGTACGCTCCACATTGGTGAGAATGAGAAAGCTCAGGTATTCCATGACTTTTATCAGAACCTGTACCGCGCTGACACTCTTAGGGACCCAGAGCAAACACAATATGTAGCTCCTCTTGACCTGCCCCAGCTTTCTGCCTCCGCCAATGATAGTCTTGGGGGGAGTATTACCTTGGAAGAGGTCCAGGCTGCGATCGACTCGTTGAAACCCCACAAAGCACCGGGGCCTGATGGCTTTACCACCCAATTTTATCGCACCTTTTCAGCTGATTTGGGTCCACACTTCACCACACTGTTTAACGAGATCGCGACACGACAGGCAGTGACACCATCCATGGGCGAAGCCCTAATCACTATCATCCCGAAGTCTGGGAAAGACCCCCAGAAATGCTCATCATATCGTCCCATCGCCCTCCTTAACCTGGACGCCAAATTATACTCCAAAATTTTAGCTACTCGGCTCGAGAAATTTCTCCCTGACCTCATCCATCCCGACCAGTCAGGGTTCATAAAGGGACGGCAGACCCACGACAACCTTAGGCGCATCTTCCATCTAATAGATAAATCTCAAAAAAAGAAGATCCCGGCTGCACTGTTGTCGCTCGACGCGGAGAAAGCTTTTGATCGAGTTAACTGGACCTACTTGGAGCTTTCTCTGCGCCGATTCGGCTTTTGTGATGCCTTCATCGGGATGCTCCGAGCCAACTTTAGCGCCCCTAGGTCCCGTGTGATGGTGAATGGGGTGGCCTCGAACTTTTTTAACTTAGAGAGAGGGACCAGACAGGGCTGCCCCTTGTCACCATTACTTTTCGCTCTTAGTATCGAACCCTTTGCGGCCCGGATTCGTGCCAACCCTCAAATCACTGGGATCCGCTTTGGGACGGATGATCATAAGATTGCCTTATTTGCAGATGACATCCTGCTGCTGGTCACCAACCCATCCACCTCCCTCCCTGCCATTGGTCGAGAACTGGAGCAATTTGAAGCCGTCTCTAGCTTTAAAGTCAATCTCTCCAAATCGTTCATCCTTAATCTCACCCTGCCCTCGGCCATTCAAAGGACTCTGGAGGGGACATCCACCTTCCAGTGGGCCCGGAAAGCTATCACTTATCTCGGGGTCCAAATCACCCCCAAACTTGCAGACCTATACAAGGCCAACTTTCCACCCCTTCTTAAATGCCTGAGAGCTGAGTGCAAAAAATGGAGCACAGCCTACATCTCATGGATAGGTAGGATCAATGCAATTAAAATGAACATATTACACGTCTCCTTTACCTCTTCCAGGGCCTGCCCATCCAACCAGACAAGACACTCTTCCCTGAACTAAAAACTATATTGCTCAAATTTATTTGGCAAGGAAAGCGTGCACGACTCTCCTATCATTTGCTAACGAGGCCACGTTTGAGGGGAGGCTTGGCCTTACCAAACTTCCTAACTTACTACAGGGCAGCTCAATTAAGGGTGCTGAGCGAATGGTCCCTGCGAGAATCTGACAAATTATGGCTCCATATTGACAGACAGGTGACGGGCAGAACGATATGGGACTTGCCTTGGCGACATAAAACGGATAGGCCCCTTAACTCTTATCTAAGTGTACCTACCTCCACCACACTCCACGTATGGGATGCAGTGACCAAAACACTACCGCTGACCACATTCCCGTCTCCCTACACCCCCATACACTTTTCTAAGAACTTCCCCCCAGCCCTTCAGGAGGGGCCCTTTGACTTGTGGAGGGAGGGAGGATGCCTCATAATCTCGGACCTCTTCCAGGGCCCTAAACTACGCTCCTTCCATGATTGCATGACTCACTTCCACCTACCAATTACTGAGCGATTCCACTATACTCAATTGATCCATTGCGTCCAACAACCACAAATCCTCCAAGCTTCCACCCGAGACTACCTTCCCATAGAGAAATTTGTCCAGACGGGCACTACGGGCAAAGGCTGTATTTCCTTTCTGTATTCCCTTCTCCTCACACTATCACCACAACGTACTCAACGCCACAGAGTAGTATGGGGAGACATGCTACAGACACCACCCTCAGACAAGCAATGGGAATCCCTGTATAAAGATAAAGCGATAGTTAATAAATCTATGCACCTCAGGGAAGCCCATTACAAGACGCTCTATGATTGGTACCTTCATCCTCACAAACTACACTCTATCTTTCCGGGTACCTCCGATCGCTGCTGGCGAGGTTGTGGTCTACTGGGAGACTTTAAGCATATATGGTGGGACTGCCCGGTTATCCAAACCTTTTGGAAGGAGATTCTTGCCCAAATTAAGATCATACTAAGTTATCCAATTGGGGGGTCTATAGAACAGATATTGCTTGGTCTCCGCAATCCGCTACTCAAATACCAAACACATGCCGACCGATCCATTCTGTGGGTCTGCTTGGGGGCCGCGAAGATGGCCATCGCTGGGGCTTGGAGGAGACCCGAGGCTCCCTCGCTCTCCCAATGGCACGCTCGATTGTGGAAGGCACTAACAATGGAACGGCTAACTGACATAACAGAAGACTCGAGGAAGGGGTTTGACTATATCTGGACCCCCCTGGTTAGCTACCTGTCAGAGGGTCTTCCCCTCTTCGCCTGCAGCCCCAGGTTGAGGGCGCTACTCCTCTTCCTGATCTGAAGTACGTCTGGCCCCTCTGCGGGAGGGCGCCATTGATATGGCGACCATGACGTGGATGGCATCTGGCGCAGGTCGTGGGATGCCCCCGTTGAGGCTCGCCACCCTCCCCCACATACTGTCAACGGGTTTGCCTCGCTTAATTCCCTGGGTACCACCGTAGTTGGATTGTTTCTTTTCTCTCTTTGTTTGTTGTTTTGCTTCTTTTTCTTCCCTTTATCCCTTATGGGGGTATTTTGTTTTTTTGTAGTTGTTTTGTGGTATTTGCTCTAATTCATTTTTGACAGTGCATACAGAAGGCCTCCAATGGATTCGCTTTGGATGCTCATTGTTCATATTTCAAGGATGTTCGCCCACGCTGGCGTTGGGTGGGGGACTGGGCCCTGTAGCTCCCCGGGAGGTATTGGGTCTATCTCCGCTCTTTCTGTTCCAGCGCGCCAATTTACGCGAACATTGAGGGGCAGGCCTGCCAAGGCCATTAGAAACTGTGCTCTTTACATTAGATTTCTTAAGATTGGTACCTGTGCCCGTCAGGATACTTGCAATGCATTGTGAGAGATATTCCTTAAGCACTGTATGTTATTTATGACAAATGTTTCAATAAACAAATTTTGACAACAAAAAAAATACGTGGAATATCCCGCCATAACTGTTTCCACTGGTCAGGGAGAATATCCTCCTCGAGGTCCATCTGCCAGCGGTGTTGGTAGGTGTGAGGCGGCAGTGTATGCGAGTGTTGAAGGACCTTATAAGTCTTGGAAATCAGCCCTCGGGAGCCATCAAAAGATCGGACTAAAGTCTCAAAAGGTGTGAGCTGGCGTGTTGCGCCCACTGTGTAGAAAGGGGTGTGCAGCCAATGGCGAATTTGAAAGTATTCTAAGCGCGCTGTTGTAGGGAGTCTAAAGTCCTTCTTGCATTGCTCAAAGGATTTAAGAAGCCCCCCTTCAAAAAGTTGTGCTATGATACGACACTCACCAGCTGCTCATGCAGGAAAGGAGGCGGGGTGCAGGGCCGGTGGAAACTCCTGATTTTGCGCCAAAGGTGTATTAGGGGAGGGGAAGGAGGTCAGGCCACGGGTCACCGCTATTCTGTCCCAGATCTCCAAAACAGTTTTTGTCGGGGTGGCAATATAAGCGCTACGATGTCTAGCACCTCTCGGCAGCCAGGCTAGGTCCCACAGTGGGCGACAGGCCACGGCCCTGTCCATGTGGAACCAGTGCTTTTCGCTTTCGCGAACCACCCACTCCGAAATATAACGCAGGTGCGACTCCCAGTAGTAGACAAGAAAGTCGGGGCACGCCAGCCCTCCCCGGTCGCGCGGTAGCAGTAAGACTTTTGTAGAAAAGCGCGGTCTCCCCCCACACCAGATGAATGCAGTCACCTCCCGCTGAAGGCTCAGGATGTCCCTCTGGGGAATAGGCGTTGGGAGCGCCTGAAAAAGGTAGAGCACCTTAGGAAGAATTGGCATCTTGACCGCATTGAGGCGGCCCAACCAGGAGATGGGAAGCGATTTCCAACGGCGGAGGTCATCCCGTATTGAATTTCTACAAGCCGGCCAATTCGCCTGTGTCCACGAGTCTAGAGTAGCCGTGACATTAATGCCGAGATAACGGATAGATCATGGGGCCCATTGAAAGGGGATAACATCTCCCAGGTCCTCGAGCTGTTGTGGGGGGAGGGTAAGATTAAGCGCCTGTGTCTTAGCGAGATTGATTTTGAGCCCCAAGATCAATTCGAATTGGGAGAGTACATCAAGTAACGCGGGGAGAGAGTTCGCGGGGTCGGTGAGTGTCAAGAGGAGGTCATCGGCGAAGAGGGCGATCTTGTGCTCAACCCCCCCAAGCCGTAGGCCTCGTATTTCCGCCGATTGGCGGATGGCAATCGCCAGGGGCTCCACCGCAAGGGCAAAGAAGTAGAGGTGATAATGGACACCCCTGGCGCGTGCCCCGATGAATGAAGAAGGGTGGGGTAAGGAGACCGTTGACTCTAATCCGCGCCGATGGCGCCGCATATGGGGCCATAATTCGAGCGATCATGACCGGGCCCAGTCCTATCCGCTGCAGTACCGCCCTGAGAAAGGACCAGTCAACCCGGTCAAAAGCCTTCTCGGCATCAAGGGAAAGGAGGAAAGCCGGGATATTACGGCGTTGGACTTTTTCCACTAAGTGGGCCACTCGACGGAGGTTGTCCGCCCCTTGGCGCTCCTGGATGAAACCTACCTGGTCGGGCTCAATTAGGCCAGGGAGATGGGGGGGGGGGGGGCTAGACGTAGGGCCAAGATATTGGTAAATAATTTAACGTCAACATTTAACAACGAAATAGGGCGGTATGACGCACACGAGGTCGGGTCTTTCCCCGGCTTGGGGATAAGCGCTATCTCGGCTCCGGCCATTGTTCGGTGTGACAGTCATTGTGTCTGCAAAGGAATTAAAAAGTCGGAACAACGGGGCCTGTAGCTCCGGGAGAAAGAGACAATAGAATGGTAGTGTAAGGCCATCAGGGCCTGGGGCCTTCCCAATAGGAAAGCTTTTCAATGCTTTTGGAGCTCCTCAGCCGTGATAGGCTCTTCCAATTGCTGTTTAAAAAAGGGGTCGAGTGGCGTCCAAGGGCAAGAGGCCAGGAAGGGGTCTATCTGGTCCACACAGGTGTCCCCCCGGTCATAGAGAGTGGAAAAGAACGCGCCAAATTCCTGCTGTTTGGCTTGCTCCGAGGTAGCCCCCTCCCACCCCCCCCCCCCAGTAGCGCTAGCATGGAACCCACCTTATTACCCCCACCATAGAATTTTTGTTTTAGGGCTAAGAGGGAGCGTTCCGCCTTGTTAACTCGGAGAGCTTTAAGTTGGCCCTGAAGCGAGGCGAGCTGTTTCTGTGTCTGTTTAGAGGGTGTCCTATGGCCCTGCCTTTCCAGCGATTTGATGTCTCGAGCAAGTTTATTTTCCACCAAGCGGGACTCCCGCTTGCGGGCGATGGAAATGGAAGTGATAACGCCTCGGATTGTGGCCTTGAAGGCATCCCATAGGACATGCCCATGAGTGTCCGGGAGGTCATTAGTGGCAAAGTATATTTGTATCGCCTGGCGAATTTCGGCCACATCGACCTGGTCCCGAAGGGCATGAGGGGGAAGGCGCCACCTAGGAACGGAGCAGGGGTTCCTGCCCATACCCGTCAGAGTAATTTCCAAATGGGCATGGTCAGAAATTGATATGTCTGAAATCGCTGCGGACTCCAAAGAGCGAATGAGAGACTGGGACAGAAAAAAATAATTGATGCAGGAGTATGATTGATAGACATGGGAGTAGAAAGTGTAATCCTGTGCCTCAGGCTCCTTGTAGCGCCACGCGTCCGTGAGGCCCAAGGCTTCAAAGTCGCACTTGAGTGCTGCCGACATGCCTCCGGTTCCCTGGAAAGACGAGGTAGTGCGGCCTAGGCTGGGATCCCATACTAAGTTAAAATCACCCCCGAGGATAATAGGGTCAGGCTCCCGGGAGAGTGAGTTCTTAAGCAAGTTCCGAAGGTATGCGTCTTGTGCGTGGTTAGGTGCATAAACATTAAGCATCGTGTGTGGCTTACCATGTATAAGAAGTGTGAGTTTTAAAAAACGTCCCTCCTTGTCGCGCACGGCTCGAGTGACCTGCACGGGAGTGCCTGTTTTAAAAAAAATAGCTACCTTTGCTGTTTTAGTCTGTGCGGAGGCCCAAAACCGCGTGGGGAATCTCGGGTGGGACATGCGCTAGGTGTCTATGTGTAAAAGATGAGTTTCCTGGAGGAAAATGACATCAGGGTCATGCATAAGGATGTAGCGCCATATTTGTCTCCTCTTGTTAGGGGCGTTGAGGCCTTTTACATTAAGGGAAAGACATTTAAGGTGTGCCATTGTCTACTACAAGTGAGATGAAGCGCTGGCAATTGTGTAGGTCATCACACCCTCTCCCACTGTCCCCAGTTCCCGCAGAGCAGTTGTCTGTTGTGGTGGTGCAGGGGGAGGATGGTGAGAGGTGCTCAAGCGAGGAACAGAGCAGGTCCTCTCCCATGTCCAGAGAATCCCCAACCAAGGATATAGGGTATCCTGATGCATTTGTGCTCTCTCCCCAAGAAACCAAAAGAGGAAAGAAAAGAAAGAGAAAGGGATAGAAGAAAAGAGAAAACAACAAGCCAAACAGTAGAAAGGCCAACGGGGCCAAAGAACACCATTCCAGTCCAGGAGCGGCCCAGTGGTGTAAACCAGGGCGGCTCTGAGGAAGTCACTCCCCATTGGGACTAGGGGAATGGCGGGGTGGGCCAGTAGGTATAAGAGAGCAGCCGCTGTCCGCCCTCCAGTGGCCGGCCCGCTACACTGGTATCGGGGAGGCACGGGGACCCCCCCCCCCCGGGAGTACACCCAGAGCCCCTGAACGCAGTGCGGGGACATGTCCGTGCAGCACAGCACAAGTCAAGGGAGCAGAAGTTCTCACGTCTCAGGAAGAGTTCCAATAGGCGCGAACGCCCAGGGGGATGACAGCCGGCCGAGGTTTGTGTCGCGGGAACCTGTCCGTGGTGAGCCTTCAAGAAACAAAACATCAAAGGAGGCCATATCGCCAGGTCAGCCCCAGCAGGTTCAAACACTCACGAGGTAGGCACGAAGCTGTGCCGGCAGAAGGAAGAGGCAGTTCCCTCCAACCTCCAGGGGATCACATCCCATCAAGGGACCCCCGCTCCAGCGCCCGAGCCAGAGGGTGAAGGGGGCCCCGACGTCGATCTCCCTCCCTCCGAAGACTGCGAGGCTTCTATAGACTTCAAATGGTGGATAATGTCCTGTTTGGCTTGGAGTGACGCTGCGCTGGCTTTAGAGGATCTATTGCGAGGAGGCTGAACCGTTGCCCACTCTGGGCGCAGAGGGGTCCGGGACTCAGAGCCAGCAGAGGGAGGGGTGGAGGGCCGAGGGTCGGGCGAGAGGCGAAGCAGCTGGCAGGCCTCCGTGAAGGATCTCAGAGATCTGCGCTTTCCCTCCCATTGGAAGATCAGGGCAAAGGGATGGCCCCATTGGTATTTAATGTTAGACTCCTTCAGTTTGTCGGTCACTGGCTTGAAGTCACTGCGGTGGCGCAGAGTGAGCGGGGAGAGGTCTTGGAAGATTTGGATGCAGTGACCCTCGTGCATCAGTTCCTCAGAGGCCCGAGATGCCCGGAGGATCGCCTCCTTCTCCGTAAAGAAATGTACCCGGGTCAGGATGTCAGGGACCAGATTGGCCTTCCCACGCGGGGGTGCAACCCGGTGCGCTCTGTCCAGCATTGGAGGAGAGGCGTCATCGTCCCCCCGGACCGCCTGGAGGAGATCTGCAACATAGGTCATGATGTCCTGACCCTCCGCTCCCCGTGGAACTCCCCGTATGCGGCGATTGTTCCGGCGGCTTCTATTTTCTAAGTCCTCCTGCTTAATTTGGAGTTCGATTTGTTGCTCCTCAAGCGCCGTCACGCAGCTCCAGAGCTCCTCCTGATCCTCCGTTCTTGTGTCGAGGGTGCGTTCGAGATCGTCCACTCTTGTGCCGATTTCGGCTACTTCTCGCCGAATATCCTTGAGGCAGGTTTTGACCTCCATTTTGAGAGAGCTAATTTCTGTCTTTATCTCCTGAAGGAAATTGGACATGAAGGCCTGAGTGATGGGGCCGGCTTCAGCAGCCTCCTGCCCGGTGGCCATCGTGGGATCCTCCTGAGTAGGCGCCGGGGTAGTTCTGGCCCACAGATCTGCCACTGACGTGTCCTTAGGCGCTGACTGTACCGTGGCTTTCCCCAGTTTGCCACGGGGCATGACGTAGGCAGAGAGGACACCCAACCCGCAGAAGCCCTCGCCAATGACCAACACTGAGACTCCACCGCCACCGACGGGGTACTCTTCTGCCGGAGGGCCCCCGAGGAGGGCGATGAAGGTGAACAACCCAGAATGTAGGAGATGGTATCTCTCGCTGCAGGTCCCAGAGCGATCCCCGGGATGTGGCCTGTATGCAGGCCCGAGCCCTTCGATACTCCGGGCTCAGGCGGGGGTGCAGGCTTGCAACAAGGCCCCAAAGTCAGCACAGCTCCGGTCGAGCAAGTGTCCGGTTTCGCCTCCACCAGGCCAACTAGAGAAGTGTTTCAGGGAGGAGCACACAGTTCCCGGCCCAGGGCTCCACGTGGTCTGTCTCGCGGGGCCTCCGCCAGGTGCACTCAGTGTGTCGAGAGTCCCCAAGGAGGCGCACAGCCAGGCATGTAGATCACCCCAGCAACACCCCGCACCCTGGCAGCCGGCCCCGCCACAGGCCCCGAGACTCTCGCAGGGTGTAGGCCCCTTCAACCGGTGAGCACAAGATGGCGGGTGGGAGCGCCGCTGCTGATCGTCCTCTCTGCTCCGGGTGATTCGCTGCGGCAGAGTCACCAGCACCTCAACCGGGACACACAGGGGCAAAGATGCACTGAAAGAGGGGGCACCGAGCGCACCCCCGCGCCTCTGAAGACTCAAAAAAAGGCCCCCGGCCGACCCCTGGATGACGGAGCTCTCGCGGCGCACGTCCTACTCCATCGAGGTCTTGGCCACGCCCCCCGTTTTTTTTTTTTATGAGATTGACACCATGAAATATATTGGAAAAAAGGCTGCTTTAGGTTTCATCTTTTTTTTTTTGAAACAAAGTTTTATTAACATTTTTCAATGATATACAATACAGACCCAATTATGCTTTAAAACACATAAGATGGCACCCTCAGCCTTGTAGTCTTTATCTTTGTGCCCTATACAATCAAATTGTTGTGCCTCAAAAAATGGTATTATTATTATTATCACCTTTCTTAGTTTACCCACCACTCGGACAATCCGTGAAGAAATCACTCCCGCAATATTAACTACATGCCTATCAATGTCCTGGCACTCACGACCACTTAGCCGGGTTGGAAATACTCGTCACATAATATCACAGTCTACAATAATAAAACCTAACACTCCCAACTAAAATTTCCCTCCCCCTCCCTACAGTCCTATATTCACAGTCTAACAACATCTTTTAGGGTGATCGCCCGCACGAAGCCAGGCTGACAGTGTTACATTTGTAGACCAATATTCGTATAGAAGCAACGCTTCGCAATATACAGCCTCAGCCTGTGAGATATTATCACATTTGTATTAGTAACGTGTGCAAGTCGGGTTCAATTCGGATTCTTGGAATCCACAGGCATTATTGCGAGTTGCTACGAGAGTCCACAATTTCCATCTCCTGCTGTTTGAGGGATTCTAACATTATGTCCCACTCCATTGCTATCGGGTTTTTCGCAACCCTCGGGCCTCCTCTCGCCTTAGGGCCGCACTTTCTGCACTACCCCACCTGATCACCTCGCTATGCCACACATGTATGCGGGGTGGTTTCTTGGACTTCCATCGCATAGTGATGGCTCGTATTGCTAGGATTAATGACAGGTTCGCAAATCTGTATTGTACCTTATGTTTCGAGGGGACTTATGAAGACCCAGGATACATTCCTCCATCGTGTTGTCTACTTCCTTCTGTATTACTTCAGAAATGAGCCGTCTGATTGAATCCCAGTATCTCCCCAGTTTAGGGCAGGACCACAGCATATGTGCCAGCTCAACGCCACCTGCTTGGCATCTAGGGCAGTGGTGTTGTGTTTGCGGGTACATTTTGTCCAGTCTGTGAGGGGTAAGGTAAGCCCTGTGAAGCACCATGGTTTGAATAAATTTAAATTTTGCGTTTCTGGTAAGCTTTCTAGGGTGTTCTATAATTTTTCCCCACTCCTTTTCTTCTATGGCCCGTCCTACGTCTCCCGACCATGCATCTTGTAACTGGGTGAGGGCTATTCCCGCATGTGCACGAATCCCCACGTACAGCCATTTCACTAAGTGTCTACCTTGTCCCATGTAATATAGCAGTTTGACTAATTCGTGTGTTTCAGGTTCCTGTCGGTGCGGGGCCCAATGCGTTTTACATATCGTGACAGAGCCGCATGTAGAATGTACAGGTGATCCGGCACTCCCGTGCTCCTGACAAAGTTATCATAGTCTAGCAATTGTCCCTCATGGAACAGGTCTGATACCATGCTAACCCCTGCTTCGGTCCAGGGGGCAATAGTGCGTCGTGTTATGCGTCCCACCGTCAATGGTATGCCCACCAGTGGAATGTTACCTGCATAGGCAGGGTGCGTGTGCGTGTAATGTAGTGCCGCTTTCCAGCACTGCAGCGCTGTACGCAACAATGTAGGGAGTACTAGTGGGAGTTTACAGCGTGGTAGCAATAGTGTATGTAGGGCTCCTGACGCCAGATCGCGCTCGGTGTACCCTATTTCTTGAAGATTGCGTCCGGCCATCCAGAAGGATAGCCACTGCAATTGACAAGCGTAGTAGTAGGCTCTAAGGTCTGGGACCCCCAGTCCCCCTTTGTTCGTGCCAAGTTGGAGCTTTTTGAGACTAATCCTCCGCCTGCCTGACCCCCATATGAGATCGACGAGCAAGGTATTTAAAAGTTTAAACGTACGCTGTGGGAGTAGTACTGGCAAGTTCGTAAAATAGTAAACTAGCCTCGGGAGGGCTACCATTTTTGTAATAGCCACCCTACCCATGACCGACAGCGGTAGCGTAATCCAAAAGGCAATACTAGCTCGAAGGGCTCGAATTGCCTTGTGTAGGTTGCCGTCCAGCAGATCGATGGGGGTCCGGTAGACCTGTATGCCCAAGTATTTAAATGTATGTGACGCAACTTGTATCACCATTTGCCCGAAAGGAACAGTCATCAGTTGTGCCTGTTCCCGAAAGAAAAAGGCGTGAGATTTCGTTGGGTTAACCGCAAGGCCTGATATACTTTCAAAGACAGTAAATATCTCCGCCAAAGGTGTTAAATCAGCCCTAAGGTCGTTGACATAGAGGATAATGTCATCCGCGTATGCCGAGAAAAGGTGCAGGGTGGGCCCGATCGGAATACCCATCCCACATGCGTCCGTTCGCAGTTTAATAGCCAAGGGCTCCAGAGCCAATATAAACAGGAGTGGCGATAGTGGGCACCCCTGCCTCGTCCCCCTGAATATTGGGTATGCAGCGGATATATGGCCTCCAGTACGGACGCGCGCCGTGGGGGCTTGGTATAACAGGCGGAGCCATTTAAGATACTCCTCCGGTAGTCCAAATTTACACAGTGCCTTAAACAAGTATTCCCAGGTAAATGTGTCAAACGCTTGGCGGAGGTCTAACGACACACAGCCAGCGTGGGAGTAGTGTGGAGGGGCAGCCGACATCAGGTAATGCAATCTCCTGGTGTTCAAAGAGGTGCTACGGGCCGGCAAGAAACCTGTTTGATCTATGTGTATTAGTTTATGCAGAAGGGGTAGGAGCCTATTCGCCAGAATCTTACTAAGGATTTTATACTCCGTTGTCAGTAGCGATAATGGGCGGTAACCGGCCATGTCGGTGGGGTCCCTACCCGGTTTCGGGAGTGTGACAGTCAGCGCTTGTGCTGTAGTGAGTGGTAATTCGCCTTTTTCCAATGCCGTGTTGTACAGGAGTTCCAAGTGGGGCAGGAGGGGTCCTTAAAAGTATCGTAAAATTCTGCTGGCAACCCGTCCAGGCCAGGGGTTTTATTACGAGGTAGCCCTTTGATCGCCAGTTTTATCTCCGCTGTGGTAATCGGGCCTGAAAGTTCCTTTAGGGCAGCTGGGGGAGGTTGCGGGCACGTCAGGGTAAGTATGAAGTCATCAATGCGTGTGCCCATGCTATCTGTAGGCTTGCTGTAAAGCGTGGCATAGTAATGGTAGAAGGCTGTGTTGATGTCATTTTGTGTATGTGCTGTACCACCCTCTAAGGTAATAACCTCCCTAATCACCGTGGCCGGGGGGTCATCCTTCAATATTTTCGCCAACAGCGCCCCTGTTTTGTCCGCTTCTGTGTGTGTTCTCTGTGTGTATCGCCGGTAATCTATAGTGCGAAGGGATTCCAGCAACTCCGCATGTTGTATGCGGACCTCTTGGAGTAGCCCTTGCTTTCCCCTATCTTGCGCTGCCTATTGTTCTAGGCGATCCATCTTGTGTTCCGTGTCAATGAGGGATTTATTAACCTCCTGTCGAGCCCCTACAGTCGTGCTGATGGCCCTTCCGCGTATTACTGCCTTAAAGGCGTCCCATTCGATTAAACCACTAGAAGCTGTTTTACTATTTTCGGTAAAGTAATGGGAAATGGTGTCGGCCATAGAGGCACGGAACACTGTGTCCTCTAACATGTATGGCCATAATCTCCATGTTGGCACCGGGGTAGGTACTCTGCCCCATGTGATCGTTAGCTCCAGTGGGTTGTGATCTGAAAAGGTTTTTGCAAGGTACGTAGTATGCGTCACCTGCATTGCGATGTTATTAGAGCAGTAAATTCTGTCTATTCTGGTGTGCAACATGTGAACCGGGGAGTAGAACGAGTATTCTCTGTGCGCTGGGTGTCGCATCCGCCATACATCACACAGAGCCCAACCAGTAGCCCAGCCACAAAGTGCCTTTGCCTGCTTAATTACTCCCGCACCGTTCAGGGGGGATGGGACCTATCTAAGGAAATGTCCATAATAGTGTTGCAGTCCCCACCTATGATCCAGGGATGTGTTTCCCATCCTGCCAGTGCCAGGTTCAGGGTGGCAAAGAAACTTTCTTGGTCAGTATTTGGTGCATATATGCTCCCCAGCACTACCATTTGGCCGTCCAGGGATCCACGTACAAATATATAGCGCCCTTGTTTGTCTATTCGGTGTTCCAGTGACGTGAAGGGCACCCCGTGTCGGATCCAAATAGTGACTCCCCGTGCATACCCCGAGTAGCTAGTGGTGAAAACCTGCCCCCTCCATTTCTTCCGAAGCTTTACCGCCTCCTGGCTCAGCATGTGGGATTCTTGCAAATATACTATTTGTGCCTTTCTCCTTAGTAACTGGGCGTGTATCCTGTGGCGTTTCTGTATGGAACCCAGTCCCCTAACGTTCCACGTTACAATGTTAAACTGATTAAGTGTGTGCATTGATAGTGTTTATTGGTCCTGCAGTCAGACCAAGACTTATGTGTGACAATGACCAGCCTACGCGGGACTAACAAAGAAATAGGACCGTACCCTCCCCCCAGAACCCCCAATACTCGGTCCGGTCGTAAAACTATGCCGGACCACAAAACTAATCGCAGTGAACAGAACTATACCCTGGACCACCACAGCATTCGCAGATTGGGGGACATCGCCAACGCCGCCCATAGAGCGCGGGTCACACTCCATTATGACATCGAGTTCCGAACCTCACGGAACCCGGGCTCAAGAAACTATAAACACGTTCCATAACGCTGCACCCTACATATAATTTACCACAAAACCAAAAAGGATATCTCATCAGCTCCCAGGTTCAGTTCGTATTTGATGGCCCCATACTGTTGTCAGTCAAACAGTCCATCCGCCGTTTGAGGAGTTACTGAGGGAAACAGAGCCACGCTACCCTCGGAGTCCGATTTGTTCGGGTCTTCCACGGAAGAAGCTGAGTCCTCCACACGCGCAGACTGTCGAAAAGCAGCAGCCGCCAGCAGTGCCTTCTCCTTGCCCTGTTGTTGTTGCTGCAACGTTGGATTAGGTCGTCGGGAGTCTCCACGTAGACGTCTACTTCGGCGGACGCCGGGTCGTACCTCTCGATTGGCGCTATGTTGAGTACTTTGGGAGGCATTATCACCGGTCTCCGCGGGGTCCACCACCTCCAGCCACCCCTCAGCGTCTTCTGGGCTTTCAAAGAAATGTGTCTTGCGGTCGTGGATGACCTTCAAACGGGCGGGGAAGAGAAGGGCATACTTGAGGTTCAGGTCCCTCATTTTCCTCTTGACGGCCATGAAAGAGGAGCGCTGTCGCTGTACCATTAGTGTGTAGTCCGGGTACAGCGAGATCCGTGCATTCTCAAAGTGTATCTGGCCCAGCTCCCGTGCTTTTTGTAGTAGTATGTCCCTGTCCCTATAATTTAACAGCCTGACAATGAGGGGACGCGATGGTGCGCCCGGTTTGGGCTGACCGGTGGGTATTCTGTGCGCTCGTTCCACACAGTATTGGGCAGAGAGACCCTCCGGGGCAACGTGTTCCCGGAGCCATTTTTCCATGTACGTAGCCGAGTCCCGTCCTCGCAGCGCTCCGGCAGCCCAATGACGCGGACGTTGTTCCGTCTTGTCCTTCCCTCCGCGTCTTCCACCCGGTCCAGCAAGGTGGTGACTTGCTTCTGTAGTTGCTGCACTTGCGTCGTGGTCTGAGCCTGCTGCGGGGAGAGATCCGCCAGCGCCATGGCATTATCCCTCACCTTGTTCGACAGCTTGGCGTGGTCCGCCCTAAGCAGCGTGAGACCCGTCGTGAGGGCTCCTATTTGTTGTTCAATGGCTCTCCTCGAATCCCTGACCTCCTGCAGAATCAGGTCTAGTTTATCCACAGGCTCCATCACAGCTGTGGGCGGGATGCAGCTAAGCAACTGTGATACTCCACTAGGGTCCACCTGCTCCATTGCGGGGTTCGCGCCGGGCCCAGCTTCCTGCTGCTTCCCTTTATTGCGGCCCATCACCGTCTGGCGGACCGTAGGAGGCCACCCGTGCGTCCCTTCCTCGCGTATTTTTGCAGGCGGGAAATTGAGCGTATTACCGCTCATCAAAGTCTCGCAACCACTGGGGCCTATTCCATATGTAGAACACAGCCAGTGCCTGGGACAGGCCTGGTCACGACGCTCCCCAGAACAGGACTCCGCGAAAACTCCAGCATACTCCGGCAGCACTACATGTGCAGGGATAGGCGCCCCATCAGGGCCGAGACCAGGGCCACCCAGGAAGCATTGCATACAAATGTCCACTGCCCCACGCAGGGGGGGCCCCCTGTGATCGAGGACACAAGCTCTCCACGAGTGCGGCCTACAACACACTGCTTCCTCCCTTTCAGCAGGGGCAGCCAACTAGCCCAGTTTCAGCATTCCCCATGTGTTACTTTTTGCAATTGCGGGGCGTTCCATATATCAGGAATACTGTCCAGGAGGGGGGGGGCCCCACTACCAGCAAGCCTGTCTCCTCCCCGGGGGGGGCGCCGCAATCCAGCACTATCAAAGCAGCTCTCCCTCCCAGTGCGTCAGTCTTAGGCCGCAATACAGCCCCGGGGTCTGCGTAAATCCGCCCGGGGATTACTCACAGTCCGCGGCTGCTGCCCGCAGTCACATCCGATCCGGTCTGCCACAGAGTACAGAATTAGCAAGGGAGCACTCCGCCCCCATCCGGACACTTTCCGCCGGCCCTCTGCTGCAGAGCAGCCACCGCCCGGGCCCGGCCTCGATCGTTATCTCCAGCGGGTGGGTTCCCGACCGCAGGCCCGTCACAGCTCCCCTCGCAGCTCGAAAGACCCCGGGCACCAGCGGGTCCCAGTGCCGGGCAGCAGACTCGCCGAAAGCCGGCCCAACGATCGTCTCCGCTCCGCCGGTCCTAGGGTGCACCGAAAAAGGGCACTTTGGTGCAGCGCAGGTCTAATAATCTCAGGATGTAGGAGCCCGGGTCCGGAGCTCCGCTAAAATGCAGCCGCCATGTTCGGCTGTCGGCCACGCCCCCCTAGGTTTCATCTTTGACCTTCTGTTTGAACTGTGTTTTGTGTTTTATGTCTCTTGTTCTACAACCAGAGAAATTGTGTATTTCATCGACCAGTCACCTTGTCCCGGCATCTCGCTGCCCGACAGTCACTTAACTTTACAACGTTGTATCCACACTGCCTCATTTGTCCTTGATAATTCTAAGTAATTGTGCCATTGGCATCTGCCAGTCAAGTCATAACCAGCTAACGTTTGACAGTCAACCACAGCCATCCTCTGTGTACTTCCATGAGTCTCATTAAATAAGAATCTGAGCTGTCCTTGGCATGCTCCTCTTCGCCTTTACCGGTCTCATCATCTGTACCCTTTTCTCTTCGTGCTGCCTCCTCTGCTCTCTCTTCCTCTCTATTGAAAACTTATGGCCTATCTAGCAGATGCCTGACTCACTTTAACATTCTTTCTTCTCCTTGGAAACTTTTGTGCCTAATTACAGAATGTGCCAAGCCTCCACTGTGCCTGGTCCTTACATATATGCTCTCTTCCTATTACCCTAAGGGCTTGCTTCTTTCCTTAATTGGTGGGCTCCCCTCCTTATTTGCTTATTTCTCCTGATTGCCTTGTCTTCTTGTAATTCTTCTAGAATGTTTACGTATTAAATGCTAGCATCCACCTTCCCTCGCTTTAACCCTAGTCTCATTCTGCGTACAAATGTCCCTTAAGCAGATGCCTTAAACACCTTAATCTCTCCTCATTACTAACAGGGTTTTTGTCTTAACTGCTAGGTCTGTCCACCTCTGAACATGGCCACTCACTTGGTGCGTCCTCTGGCTTGTTCCCATCCATTTACCCTCAACCCCTCTATACTTGCTCCTATGAATGCCGGCGACAACATTCTGCAAAAAACTGTTCTCCTTGCACCATGAAAGTTCCTTGTCAGTTTCAATTGCAAATGGGTCCCATTGAGCCAACCATTGCATCTGGGCTGCAAAATAATATAAATAATATAATGCAACATCTGGCACCCCAAACCTGCCAGGCTTCATTGGAAATTTGTTTCACCATTGCCACCCTGTGTCTATCTGCTCACCAGATTAGGTGTCCCAAGAGCCCATCTAAGTCTCTGAAGATCTTCTTTGATGATGGCAATGGAGTTAGCCCTCTCATTGTCAGCTACAGCATCTTGCAGAAAGTGATCTGGGATCGCAGTCCTGCTATAGTGGACCCTGTGTTGCCATCTAGTAGGGCTGGTAGATCGACTTCCGAGTGGTACACCTTCACTCTTAGATACAGTTCCCATTTAGTTTCACCATGCCTTAGATTTATATAGCTTTGTGATAAGCCCGAATTCGAAGGAAATAGACAGGTCTTGGCCCTGTTTCTGCCTAAACCCCACACCACTTCAAACTCTTGAACTCAGCCTCCGGTTTTAAATTACCCCCATATCTCCAATAAACACATCATGTTGGCCACATAAAGCAAAACAGAGGGTACCCCCCTCCTTTTAGTAGGGTCACTTAGTGTTGACCCTTCACCCTCAGCCTGGCAACAAACGGCTCTATTGCTAGGGAAAACAACAAGGGGGAACAACAGGCAGCCTTGCGGAGCTCCTAATTACTGATATGACACTGAAATAAAGCTGCTTGCTCGAGCGCTTGGAACAGGCTCCAAATATTTTTCTTCAAGTTCTAGTCCATATGAACCGGTTCAGGCAGTTGAGTTAGACATCTTTTAGCCAATCTCTTTCTTAGAATTGTGTAGTAGTGTTCAGTGTGGAGAGGGGTCTATATGAGACTCACTGTGTTGGACCTCCCTTATTTAGGCAAGGAAACAGTCAAAGCTTCACAGGTCATCAGGCGCAAGTGATTAACTTCAAAGGTCACTACATATAGTGATGCTAGTCTCGGGCCCAAGCACTTCATCTATGTGCTGTAAAACTCTAGAGCAACTCTATCCATGATGTTTTACCATTTGCCATATGTAGAGGTGCCCCCTTATTTCCTGGACTGTAATTGGTTGATCCATTTCCTCCTTGTTTCCTGGGGCCACCCACAGAAGGGTCACTACTCCCAGGTATTCTTATATTTTAGACAGGGCACACAAGTCATTCCTACTTTATAACTTCGATTAATAACCCAGGTAAGCTTTATTGATATCCTCTTGCGTTTGCAGAATGGCATAATGTGCAACCCTGACTGCTATCATGGGGGCCCCTATAGTCAAGGCAAGAAGTCTTCCCCTTCAGTCTCTCTCCATATTTTGTCTTGCTACAAGAGAGGTATAATCTTGACAATGCAGCCTTTCCACCAAAGTAGCATGTCCCTCACTGGCTTGCCTGAGGGAATCCCTTTTCATATGGTCATGTATAATTTCCTACTTCTTCCCACCTAATGAGAATTCTAGGGTATTCAGCTTATGTTTAATTGTCCTGCAGCTTCCTACTGTCGTACTGATACAGTGGTCCCTGATCTGCAACATTGGAAGCTTCCCACTCAATTAGTAGGAATGAAGCGGATCCCCCATTTTCTCTCCAGTATTTCTCTGTAGATTCTCCTAATGTTCTGCAGATGGTGAAGTCCTCAAGCATTGTAGGCATCACATGGGTATTGAGGTGAGATGTTCTTGTCTAATACTCAGCACAAGTGGGTTATAATCAGAGTTTGTCTTGCCCAAATGTTCAGTATGATACACTAACATCTTCAGTGATCTTGTGCATAGCACATGGTCCAGTCACACTTGCAGGTAATGTATTGGTGAATAACATGCGTAATCCCTCTTTCTAGGGTTTCTAATGCACCAGAAGTCTAACAGCGGCAAGCTCCTCAGCCAATCTTGTAACACCTTTGCGGACTTACTTCCCAGAGGTGTCTAAACTATTCCATTAAATACCTAGGACCTTATTAAAAACAAAACCTATCAGTACGGTAGAGTGTGTCCCCCTCACTAGTTGCTTAGTCAGTAAAGCATGAAAGACTAGTTGCTCAATATTAGACCCATAAATGCTGTCTAGTACTACTAAGATGCCATCTAGCTTATCTTCCACCAGCGCATACCTGTCCGCCTTGTCGAGTAATAATGTACCTGTCACAAAGGGCACACCAGCATTACTCAGATCAGCACTCCCCTAGCATAGGCTGAAAAACTGGTTTTGTACAGCTGCCCCCTCCATCATCACAGTAATCTCGCCCCTGCAGTTGCTGTCAAGTGGGAATCATGTCAGAAGGTTATATGGCCACCTCTTCGTTTGTGAAAGGGGTGTATCTTGTATAATATGCTGACAGGGCTCATACCTTAGGCATTCCAGGTGATAATTGTATAGTTATTAAGCACCATTAATCTATTCTATGTTTTAGATCCCTGTTGACGCTGGGGTAATCTCACAGTGCTCTACATGTAAGTTGTTTGTTACTTCCCTTCCGCTCTCCTCCTGGTGTGTTTAAAAACCTTCTCCGCTTGTTGCAACTGTACAACTTCCCCCGAGAGGGTATCCTGGCACTAAGCAGTTGTGTGTGCCTAGCCATGCCTACTGTATGTTGGTTAATTGAAAAGCCAAGTCTTCAGCTTCTTGTGGAATTTAAAAGGGGAGGAGGAGGTCATGATGTGTCCTTCCATGCTTTAGGAGTCATGTATGAGAATGCCTGTCCTCCTCATCTGGTTCTGTATATGTATATGTGTGGGATGTGTGCGAGTAGGAGACCAGTGGGAAGGTGTCTGGGTGGTTGGTGGAAGGAGGTGCAACTGTTCAGGTATGTGGGGCCTAGGATCTGTAGTTCCTTGAGTGTGTGTGTGTGAGGAGTTTGAATTAAGCGTGTTTGTGTATCTGGAGCCAGTGTAGTTCCCTGAGGTGTGGTGTAATGTGAGTTCTGTTTGGGAGGTTGAGGATGAGTCTTGGTGCTGAGTTCTGGATGGTTTGTAGTCTTCTAGTGAGTTGCTTGGTGATCCCGGAGTTGAGGGTGTTCTCATAGTCCAACTTGCTGGTGACAAGGGCATGAGTGACAGTTTTTCTAGTGTTGTTTGGGATCCATTTGAAGATCTTCCTCAGCATTTTCCGGGTGTGAAAGCAGGATGCAGTGACGGCGTTGACTTGTGCTGCCATGTCCAGTTTGCTTTTGACGATGAGTCTGAGGATCCTTGTGTGGGTTTTGGGTGTGGGTCCGAGTTCGGCTGGGCACCAGTTGGAGTCCCATGGTGAGGTGTTCTTGCAGAAGATCACTACTTTTGTCTTGTCCGTGTTGAGCTTGAGACAGTTGGTTTTTATCCAGTTTGCGACTTTGGTCATGGTAAACTTGTTTCTTGTGTTGGGGGTCTTGTCTGAGAGGAAGAGTATGAGTTGTGTGTTGTCTGTGAAGGAGAGGAAGTTGATGTGTGCACCAATCATGTTGGCCAGAGGGATCATGTATGCGTTGAAGAGGGTGGGATTGACTGATGAGCCTTGAGGCACTCTGCAAAAGAGTTTGCAGTCTTCCAAGGAGTAAGGTGCCAGGCTGACAGCTTGTGTTCAATCTGTTAAGAAGAAGGAGCAGATACAGCAAAGAGCAGGTCGTTGGATGTCAATCTCATGCAGGCGCCTGATGAGGATGGGGTGTGAGACCGTGTCAAATGCTGTAGAGCGGTCCAGGAGAATGAGGGCTGCCGCTTCTCCTCTGTCAAGGATAATGTGTATGTTACCTGTGACCGCGAAAAGTGCTGTTTCTGTACTGTGGTTGGGCCTGACAATTGTCCAGGCAGGAGCAGACTATTCTGGGCAGCACAGTGAAACACATCTCCAGTGTAAGCAAAGGAAGAGCTTAGCTGATGTTGACAAAAACAAGCGGGAGACACTTTGGCAATTTGAACCAAGCAAGAGAGTTGCTAATCGAAGATAATTCCAAGATTGTATGCAGAAGTTACAGGGGTAAGGACATTGCCCAAAGAGTTAGGCCACCAATCTCTGGACCATAAGGAGGGAGAGACACCTATGGTCAATACCCAAGTCTTCTCTGTGTTTAATATAGGTGAGTTCTTATTCATCCAGGATGCCAATGCTATGGGAAATGTTTGAGAATTCAGTTGTGCTTGATGGCAGTCCTCATCTAATATGAAAATTAATATCTGGGGCTATTACTCCCAGTTGAAAATATTTAATCAGTTTTATTAGCGGTGCCACACAAATGTTGGAAAGCTTTGGGCTTAAAGCCGGCCCCTTTGGGACACCGAAGTAAATCTAGCAAGAAGTAGTAGCAAATGGCGTGAAGGAAACAGCTTGCTTCTCTGTTAGGATGGTAAAGGTTCAACCCAGCCGAAGACTTTATCACAAATTCCTGCCTCACCCATTCTAGCCAGTAGGACTGTGTGAAACACTATGTTAAAAGCTGCAGACCAGGCATCTCCGAGTAGCTGTCAAGCTACCTGTAAGTAGCTCTCCTGTGTGCAGACCAGCCTACTAAATTAGAGGCTATTGCTTAGATGAATTAACATATGTATAAAAAAATTGAGACGAGTGTATTCAAGATGAAAATGTGTGTATTTTCAGAGCTCATCGGATGAAGTTTGGAGAAAAAACATCTACATTCCAAGTTGATAAAACCTTTCTTGCATTACTATCCTGCATGATGCACTGAGGTAGTCAATGCTGGCAGTCTTGCATAGGGGGGCCACTATAATAGCGTTGTCTATACAACAATAAGAATATCAGTAGCTCGGCATCATTTTTATTCATCATAAGTAGCTGTTGTTACAGAAATGGTAGGCGACCCATGCTGGAGACGCATCAAACAGGACCAACGCATCTATACCACTTCCACCCAGCATCATTTGAAGCTGATCCATCACTGACCCAAAGGTCACTTCCGTGCCATGCAGTGCCTGGAAGCCCGTCTGCTCATCGTGGAAGCAGTGAGTGCTATTCAAGGAAGTAGTTAGCTGGTTATTAAACTCCTTTTCCACAGCCTTAGATTAAACATACATATTGTAGAGAGATAGGACGGAAGATACTGGGAGTGTTCTTTTTTTAGTTTTTTTAGGAGATGTACCACAGTATCTTTTTTCCAATTAAATGTCAGTGTAGAGGTTTTAAAAGAGATGTTAATGAGGTTCATAGTAACAGGCGCTAATGCAGCTACAGCTATGTGGAAAACCTTAGCTAGGCCAAGGGTCTTTAAGGAACCAGATTTAGTGCCCAAAACGATAGCTTTGACTTCTTCAGTAGCAATAGCCATAAAATGAGAAAGAGTTTGACAATCTCTGTGGAGCTCCTTGACTCTGCAGCTGCAAGTGGTTGGATTAGTAACGGATCAAATGATGCATGTATATCCTCAAATTTCTTGATGAAAAAAGAAATGCGTTTGCAGAGCTCTAATGAGGGTGATATATCTTTGTCTAATGCAGCCGGATGTTCTAGCTCCATTACAGTTTTAAATAATTCAGCACTGTGGTTACTCACAGTACCAATGCACTTAGCTAATGCTTCGAACAAGTATTCTTAACAAGTTGTTTTATAACCCTTCAAAGCTGTAGTTTGAGATCCCCATCATAGTTTTTGCTCCATCCTCTTTCCATGGCTTTACTATTACGTTTAGTGGTTCTTAACCCCTGCGTATACTAAAGTGCGGATAGGGATTTGCGGTGAGGTTATGTAGTTCTCGTTGGTGCGATTTGATCTCATGCCATTGTCAACAGGCTAAAGCCCTTTCTGGTAGCGTCTTCCCTATTAGGATAAGTAGTGGGAACTGTTGAGAGGGGACATCATTCAGATGCTGAGAGTCTATTTACCGTATTGTCTGATAGAAATGGCTCCCATCGCTCCTTTTCTCACCCCACTCATACCTGGGATAAAGCTGTTAAAGGTGATAAGATGGTGGTGAGTCCAGCCAAGAGGGGATCCGTTCATATTAGATACAAGACCTAGTGTAGAGAAAACGGTACAGTGTCGCGCAGTGTGAATAGGATATTTGGCAAGTTCTAACCCCACAACTTCATATGTTTCAATGCAGGTGCTAGTCGTGGTGTAGGTATAGGGTCATTAGCTTTAATAGTAAAACTACCTCGGACAGTCATTTTAGAAGTAGAAAGAACAATAGGAGCGCTAAAAGTGTCTAATTCATTACCAAAATTAGCAGCACCAAGAGGCAATAAGCAAGAGTCCAAGGAAATGCTATCAGGGGAAAGGAGGCAAAAGTGCGTAACAGAAATGTGACGTGTAAAAACCCATTAATTATGATTTCCAGTACTTTAAACTGTTGCAAAATATAATAGCTACACCACCAACAGGTTTGAATTTGCAGTAAATAAGCAAGGTTCTTGCGGTGTTAGGCTTTGCTAGGACTATACCTGGGGCCACAATATCACAAAGGCTTGCCTCTCTAATAAAAACTAGATCATAGTTGGCCTCCAGTATGATATTGTGTATTTCTTCCTCATGTTTAGGTTCAAAATAAGCATTAATGAGGGCAGCTTGTAATATCATTGTATGTAGGGACTGTTTATTAGCGACTTTGGGCCAGATGTACGACCGTTTTTGCATGCGCAAACGGGTTTGCGAACCCGTTTGCGCATGCAAAAACCTATTGCGCCATGTACATAGCCTATTTAGCGAGTCACAATTTTTTTGTGACTCTCTAAATAGGTTTTGCGACTCGCTATTAGGAAGAGGCGTTCCCTTCCTAATAGCGAGCGCACGCCCATGTAAGAATGTTTTGCGACCACAATTGCGGTCGCAAAACACTCGCAAATTACCACCCTCTTCAAGAGGGTGGTAATGCACTCGCAAAAGGGAAGCTTCCCCTTTGCAAATGCAGGGGAAAATATTTTTTTAAGTGCAGGCAGTGGTCCCAGAGACCACTACCTGCCGTTAAAAAATGAAACGAAAACGTTTCATTTTTTTTTTTTTTTTAAATGCATCCCGTTTTCCTTTAAGGAAAACAGGCTGCATTAAAAAAAAACTGCTTTATTTAAAAGCAGTCCCAGACATGGTGGTCTGCTGAGCCCAGCAGGCCACCATACCTGGGAGGGCCTGCCATTCCCAATGGGCTCGCAAATTGCAAGAGGCTCATGAATATTGATGAGCCTCGCAATTTGCGACCCCATTGGGAATCGCAAACAGTGTTGAAAACACTGTTGTACATGCAATATAGCTCATCACAAATTGCGAGTCGCAAAAAACTTGCAATTTCCGAGGCGCTATTTTGCGCGTCGTACATCTGGCCCCAAATCTCTAAGTAGGTTCGCTGCTGGAGTAATTTCACTTTCTACAGTTAAACGTTCATAATCTTTAGGAGACATGCAGCTCTTATCTCCTGCCTTAAGTAACTGAGCTGGGAAGTATAATTTCCGATCCACCCGGCCAGGGTTTCTGTTCATGGCCGTGAGCTGGGCACGGACAGCGCATCTGCTGCACACTGGCGCTGATGGAGCCATTTTAACCTTCTGTATGGCCCATCTCGTGATCAAAGAAGCAGGAACCCAGAAAACACTAGACCGCAATCCACCGATGTGTATAATCGCAGACACGATCACTAAGGTGAATAGGTGGAGGGCAGTGAGAACTACTTCTGACACCAACCACTTCATCAGGCAGCACTAAGTGAAATAGCATAACTAAATACTGTCCTATCTTAGTAATTAAAAAGATAAAATAAGGGTTTAAAGCTGCACATCAGTATTTTACTATCCTTATAGACTTCGCAAGAAGTACAAAATCAGGAACCTTCATCAATATAATTGTGCAGATGCTCTAAGGGAGCCTTTTTATCCTTCTCAAAGGTCCGACGCATGACCAAGAGAGCAGGAAGCCAGAAAATTCTAAACTGTGATCCAACGATGTCCAAAATGACGAATGTGATTGCCAAGATAAATAGGTAGAAATAGGTAGAAAGTAGCAAGGACTGCTTCTTACAACCATGAATTCACCAGGTGGCACTAAGTGAAATAGCACAACTAAAATTAACTTGACACAAATACAAATGCCCTTGTTATAAAATTCAAAGTGCAGTGCAATCTCAGAAATTAAAAAGATGATTTAGGGGATTTAGGCAATACGTCAGTACTATGCAATTCTTGGCAAGAAGTACAAAATCAGGAGCCCTGTATAGGCGAAGAAGCTGCTCCTGTTGCTGTTTACCTTTGGCACCTAGGCCTAGCGTTTCTGTATTGCTGGTGCAAGTTTTATGGTTCCTGATGTCCGGGATTTATTGCTACTCTAGAGGCCTCATATTGCTCTGCCCAGTCCCATGGTGCTTCTGGTTCCTTAACCATGAAGGCAGACTAATCTGCTTTGATTCTCAGTTTGGCGGGAAAGAGGCACACTTACGTCAAACCTGTGTCTCACAGCTTCCATTTAACCATACGGTTTGAGGACCGGTGGTGTTGAACTGCCTAGGTCCCTCTGGGAATATCATCACTTTGCAATTCACCATCTTAAAATGTCCCTCTTTCCTTGCTTCTTTCAGTAAAGAACCCCTGTAAATTAGCTGCTACTGGCCTGGGCAGGGAACTAGGGGAAGGTCAGAAGGCTGGGACCCAGAGAGCTCTTTCGATCAAAGTGTGAGAATAATCTCTAGTGGGTATTCATTAACCGTTGCTCCTTGATTTGACTATGTCAGGTCCTTCCGTATCTTCCAGTAACCCCACTGTAAATTACTGTTTCGTGTCTGGCCTTCTGGGTCTCAGCTCTACCTTCCAAGAAGCAGACTTGCTCTGCGAGGGTCTGGTTTTGTTTCTGTAGGTCAGTCGACTTAGACTAAGGGCGCAAACAGGGAAAGTGTGCCATATACATAATAGGGCCACAGGTGCCCAAGCGTCCACCCATGTTCCTTACCCCCGTTTGTCTTCACTTAGCTTGCCTTTGTGCAGTGCGGCTGTGTCTTCGCTGCTCGAATCTCAGGTTGCCGGGGCCCTATAATGTATAGGGTTCACTTTCCCTGTTTGCGCCCTGATGCACCTTAAAACAGATGGGCCGGGCGCAAACAGAGAAAGTGTACCCTATTACATAGAATGCGCTGCCCCCAGGGCAGCTGCGAACTTGTGCTGCCCTGGGGGCAGCGCATTCAAGGGAAACATGTAGAGGCTTTGAACCAGCCGCTCTGTGTTTCACTGTGTAGGCGGCAACCAGTCTACACTTTTAAAGAGGGTTGGAGATCCTCTTGCAGGCGGGTGAAGTGATGATGTCTGGGGGGTCCACAGGACCCCCTATCCCCGTTCCAGAGGGCTGCTATCAGGGGTGCACTGTCAGTGCGCTTTCTGAAAGCTTCTTTGCCTCTGCGCCCGCGTCTATAATACGGCGCGGGCGCAGAGGCAAAGAGATTCCCTCAATCGCATGGGGCACGCCCCCATGCAAATGAGGGAACGCCCTCTTGAGAAAGCACTAGCCCTGTATGTGCGCCAGCGCTTTCAGTATTACAGAAGGGGCCACACAAGTGTCTGCGGCCCCTTCTGTAATACCAAAGTGCCCTGGGTGCGCGCAAAGCGGGCACAAACGCCCATTGCGCCCCTGGGGCACTTTGTGTAATACGGCCCCTAGTGTCTTCTCAAATTGTTCCCGTCATGTTGACTGACAAGCCAACCCCCCCTTCTGTTTTTTTGGCTTACAGGTGCTTCCTCCTAATAGTATGTATATTGCATTTGATATTGTTTTAAAATATTTGCTATGTTGTTCTGAATTCGGAAATATCCTTTGTTACTTTGTTGCTTTATTTTATGGTAACTTTCTTCTTTTGTAGTAAACCAGTCTAACAACTTTGAGCCATGCTTGATTTCTATAAAACTAAACTGCATATATAAAGAAAAACAAAATTATAAACATACAGGTCAAACATGGCCATTTTACTGCCCCGCTGTAGGAAAGTTATGAAAGTGCTCCACATTGGAAGTAATAAAGAATGTAATTGGTAGTCATAGGTGCATAAAGTCCTGTCTAATGAAGCTTCATGCTGTCTTGAGCTGTAAGCAGTCATTCCTTGCCTGCAGATACATGGGATTTGTATTTTGGTCCCAGGTGGGTAGGGATCTATTTGTATCATAATCATGATATTGTGACTTTGTAACTTGCTTTATAGTGTTGTCTCATTTCATCCATGATTCCCGAAAGTAAACCAGCAAGCACAACTGTTTGGTATTTTACACAGTGTTTCTCATTCTTCTGTTATACTTGTGTTTGATCCACATGACTAAAGGTTAAACTCTCACTGATTAGATTTGATCATATTTTTGCAGTGTGTCAATATCGTGCGGGTGCACTGAAATAATAGTTCCGTGTTGCAGTAGATAGGAAGAAATGGGCCACACGTTGGAAATAGTGAGTCTGGCCGACCTAGCAACCAACGGTATACAATAGCATCTCGTAAATTAGGGAATGTCTTCAGGTTTTCTATTGATCATTTTTAGGTCTCGCGCCTAGCGTTGCAATGCGCAGCACTGCTCGCGCAGCGCGAGACCTCTAGAAAGGGCTTCTGAAAACGACCTACACGCTCGTGCGTGTGGTTTTGTTTTCAGAAGCCCTCATTGGCTGTAGCGTGCGTTTTAGAAAAACGGCACGCGATTGGGCAAGGCGGGCCCATGTCCCGCCTTTGCTCCTCCCATTCCCGACGGTGGCCAGAACGCGCAGCAGCGCGCGTTCACCTCGCTGCCGCTCCCTCCCCCCACCCCCGCTCCTCTGTGGTGCGCGCGCACCACTGGTTTATTTATTGAGTTTTCCCTACCTTAGGCACCAGGACGTGCTTTGCTTACATTCAGTGGGCCACGCCCACTTTCATTTTCCAAACCGCTGGGACAATGCTCTGCCGTACTGCACGCCAAGCTTGTTTTCTATTATTTCCAGTTTAATGCTTTTGTTCTGCCAAGCTAGCGCGGTGTACATTTTAACCTTAAAGGATATTCCGGCGATGCTTCTGGCGAGGTTGGTTGGTGCTGACGTTTTTTGCGTCTTGAAAGTTACCGGGGCATGACTAAATGGGCTCCTGGAAGAAACCTAGACAGGTGGGGGCGCCCGCCCTCCCTGTTCTTTTCACGTTCACAAATCCTGGTTTGTATAATTCTTCCACTCGATTCCTCACTAGAAATCACACAGCACCGCCAGCAGTTAGCAGAGAAAACAGCCCGGAAACCAGGAGTAACAGCAAACAAATTCCGCCTTAGATTCAACATTGCTTCCAACTGCAGAACTCCTAGCTCCAGCCTCTGATTGGCTCAGACAGATCCCTGCTGGGACTTGAACCGCTTCGCCTGCTTCAAAGCATTTGGACGAAAATTGAACACAAACCTCCCACTTTTCATTGTTTAAGTCTGACAGCCAGAGCCGTTTCAGTAAGTGATGTGTAGCAACGCTGTTTCTTTCCCTGTTGATAGTAAATTATTGTTGCATAGCACGTGCTAGCGCACTCTTAACGTTTCTAAGCGCTTTAAATAACAAGCATGACTATTGCCCAATGTCATGGTATGCAATGTCGGACAGGGACAGAAACAAGGGCCGGATTCCAAAATAAAAGTGGCCCTTACCCAGCTGGCTAAAGAAAGTGGCCCACGTTTGCAAATCAGGGGTTTGAACTTTTAAAAGCGAGCTGTGTATGGTTTTGTATTAAGACACGGGCGACTGCATGCATTTGAGCTTGCTGCAGGCAATATTTGTGGTACTACCAGAGAAAACAAGCATTTACAATAGGTCATGCATTTACACGAGTTTAAGCTATTGGCATTGTAAATGACAATGCTTTTTATTTATGTTTCAAAAATCAAAACATAAATAAAAGGCATTGTCATTTACAATGCCAATAGCTCAAACTCGTTTTTGTTGTTGTTTTTTTAGCAGTTGCATTCTTTGGCGCATTTTGAATAGGACTGTACCTGGCACTGCACCGGCCCAGTTTTCGAACACTGGCTGCTTTAGAGGTGTTTTCCTGCCACTAGTTGCTATCGGTGTTTCAATACACGGCTGCGTTTGATCACTGTTAAGTATGATTGATCCTGGCGCAGTATTGTACTATTTTTAACTATTGAAGCTACAATGGCTCTACGTATTTGATGCCGTTTTAAACTAGTGGTTAATCTTGACGCTATGGTGGGGATACTGTGTTGAGCCAGGGGCTGCTACTGATGCCGAATTGTGTGCTATTTTAAAATGGTGGCTAGTCTTTCCATTATATTGGCTGCTGATTATAGCAATGGCTGCTCTTGGTGCCGAGTTGCTTACTGTTTCAAGACAGCGGGTACTCTTGGCGCTACATAACTGTTTCGAGCCAGTGGCCGGGATTGGCACCACGTTGGGTGCTGTATGATTCAGTATCTGCTCTTGGCACAGCTTCCAGCAATTTTAATTGCTTGTGATTTCCACTGGCAGAGTACCATTTGCACCACCCCTCTGCAAAGCAGCTCTTTACTACTGTGCACTTTTAAATCAGGCATTTCTATTTTTCTTTACACGATTTGAATCTTGAATACATCTGGGCCAATGGCCAACCATTCACTACACATGAAACAACACCATCGTCAAACACATTGTGTTCATGTTTTACGTGGATTAAACCAATATGACGCTTTACAATCTGATTAAAAGTTGCACAATATCCTTTAATAAGAAATACAGTAACCTCGTGTGTTGCTAGACGCCATAGGCAGCGCGCCTGTAAAAGATTTGTTATTCGAGAGATCACGGCTAAAGTGTTCGCCAGCCCCAAAGCTTGCCTTATGCAGTGGGCTGACTCTGTCATCAAAAGGGGTTGCGGTTCGCGAGTCTCACTATGCTAGCCTCAAACTGAAGAGTTCAATGGCAATATGTAAACCCAAATGTACAATATCTGGTGCCAATAGTATGGTATACTAGAGTACAATAAAAATGTTCTCTCCGCCCCACCTGCAAACTCCCCAGTCATGTGGAAACTGATCTGGTTTAACAAAGCATTAAACCAAGCTGTTGTAAACCTGTTGTAAGTATGTAAAGCTTAGAATAATACTGCCTTAATTTTGGGAGGGAGAGGTATCCTTCCTCCTTCAAAAAAGAAAATGAAATATAAAAAAGCCAGCTACGGATCAAGTGCATAGGAAAAAAGGCATTTGAATGTAATAGGTCTCGCATTTGTGAGTGTTTGAGCTACTGGCATTGTAAATGACAATGCCTTTTATTTATGTGTTTAGAAAATCTGCAAGCGGTGCGTAAACACGCACTTTGTACTTATAGTCCTTGCTTATGAGAAGCAAGGCTGGCAGTAAAAGAGGCGCAGTTACTGCCAGCCTTGTTTCTCGTAAGCAAGGACTATAAGTACAATGTGCCTATTTACGCAACATTTGCAGGTTTTCAAAACACATAAATAAAAGGCATTTTCATTTACAATGCCAATAGCTCAAACTCTCGCAAATGCGAGACCTATTGCATTGCAAATGCTTGTTCTTTATAGACGTTGATTTCTGGAAACCGTCGACACCCATGATTTATTTTCCAGATCCCTGAATGTAAGGCGGAGAGGGACTGACAGTATCATGGACTGAATGTCCATGATTTCACCAAGTCTTTTCTAAGATCAGTTCTTGTGTTAGACTGTTTCAAAGGTTTGGTAGCGATAGCATTTTTTAAATATTTGTGTTATTTTCCAAACAAAAAAGACCACATGACTAAGCAAATCGTATTCAAGTTGCGGATTATATATCCATTGCTTGGTTGATAAACTTTGAGACTTTCACTGCATTAACTACCGCCAGTTCCTACCTGGAGTATTTGTTGTTAGCGAAGGACGTGCTCTGTTTTCCTTCTTGATTTACTGTATTGCCTTTGCCCAGGAGTAAAGTGTCTCCGTTTTCTGTCAGACTAGTTAAATGCTTATGTATGTGTTTGTGCTTTGTCAGGATTTCTACTCTAAATACGAGCAGACTGTTACTTAGGACACCATGCTCTAGCTGCCTTCCCTTATTAGCTGTCTGTATAAGCAATTGTATTTCATGGATAGCCCATGAAATCGGAAATAACTACTACTTACACTTAAAACTGTGCTCGCATATCTTAAGTCACGTAAAGGGATAGACAATGCGCCATTCAGAAGTCTCTCTTTTATTAAATGGAGAACCAGCTACTTGCTATCATGCAGATGTTCGGCCATACATGTGATTTGCTGATGTAGGATCTTGTGTGACTCCTTGTGCAAATCCTCTTATAGAAGTAGGTGGGTAGAAAGAAACTGTTCACAACCTTTTTGAGTACTCAGTTGGAAAAGACATCTGAGTCTGGTTTTCGGTCTTAATCGTTGCGCCTCAATGGGCATCAATTTAACAAAACTGCATTGACTCCCCACGACAAATTTATTGTTATGTATGGATAGATAGCTTGAAATGTGATTATTCAGTGCTATGATATTGACATTTGGTTATTCAGTGCTATGATATTGAAATGTGGTTATTCACTGCTATGATATTGAAATGTGGTTATTCACTGCTATGATATTGAAATGTGGTTATTCACTGCTATGAGATTGAAATGTGGTTATTCACTGCTATGATATTGAAATGTGGTTATTCACTGCTATGATATTGACATTTGGTTATTCAATGCTATGATATTGAAATGTGGTTATTCACTGCTATGATATTGAAATGTGGTTATTCACTGCTATGAGATTGAAATGTGGTTATTCACTGCTATGATATTGAAAGTTGGTATGATGCAACAGCAATGGGACACAAAGGTTGTTTCCCACTGTTGTGGCATGACCAAGGGAAGCACTTGTTTTGTGTGTTATGCTGCCTTACAGGGGTCTATGGGGCCCCGAGTGAGGTAGCAAAATGTCTGGCAGTCTCACCTACCTTCTACCACGCCTCCTTGGTCCCCACAGACCTGAGGAAGGCAGGAGAACATGAGAGGTACGCTGCCTTAACCAACCACTGCATTTCCCTATCAGCACGGGTCTCAGCAGGCCAACACTGCTAGCTTGGCTGAGCAGCAGCTCTCATAGCACCGCTGTCAGCACGGTGCCAGCTCTCTATTCATGTGAGAGCACAGAGTAGGCCTCCGAAATTCGCCCATTTTTTACAATGTACATTTTTTTGTTTACATAATGCTGTTTCATACTTTCAACAAAGCTTTCATCAAGGTAACATCATAGTGATGTGTATCATTTTAAATAAATAGAGCTAGTAATGCATCAACAGGAAGAAGGGGGCTGAAGCGGCTTGAAGTGAACTCAAGTGGCATGCATTCATTCTTCTATCGCCTCATTTCATCTTCTGATGGTATGCACTCATGGATTCTTCCTTGATGCTAATAATACAACCGTGGCTAGCTGCGACTTGAAGGGGTTTGGTTGTTTACATACCAGCCAGAGCAAGCCGGTGTATGAGAGTGTGTTTACTGGGATCCAGAGACCCAAGCAAATGTTGTTATGCAGCAGAGGTTAGGTCGGGTCTCCAGCAGCTGAAGCTCTTCTCTCTCGGGACTTCATCTTCTCAAAGACCCGCCGCACTTGGTCTCTTCTTCGGTCTTTCTCTGTTTCAGCAGGTTTGGGTAGTTGGAAGGGCCGTGTGACGCGACACGAAGTGCCTGAGCCTTGCTCCCTCCTCTTTTGGCCTCTCATAATGCAGCCATGCAGGTCCTCGACACAAAGTCGTCTGTGCCACCCACATGTTCAGTTTATGTATGAAAAGTGAATATATGAACCTGATTGGCACTTCCGCGATGCGCTAAGCCAAAGCAAAGCGTTGAGCCACTTTGCTGGACACAGATGGTGGCATTGCAGTTTTTTTTACCCGTGCCTGATTTAGTGAGGAAAGCTTCATGTAACTGAGACAGGACGCTTGCCATTACAGCACCCCTGGCAGGTACACAAGTACGGTGATCATGTGAGTATTTTTTGTCTTCATTTGTTGGACTTTTAAGTTATTCTTAGGTTTGGCCTCACAGTGCAGCTGTCTGCAGACATACTGTTACCAATAGTTTAAAATATACACAGAGTAGACTCTGGCTCCTCCCAGGGGATTAATCTTCTCTCACCTCATGCTATTGGCTATTTAGAGTATCATTCCGTTTTCTATGGAGGGCTCGCATTTCAATGCATGAGGGCCTGTTTTCAACCTCAAAAGTACCCTGAGTAATCACACATAGCATTCTTTATTTCATAGATGCATTCTATACAGAAAGCAAACGTTTTTTGTTTTGTTTTGTTTTTTCACTGCACCAGCATTTTCTTTAATGCTTTAGTCAGAACTGAGAATGCAGGCCAGATCTGCTGGCTTTGCCAATTTGTGTTTTCCTTCGACAATTCTTCTCCGACAGGAAGTGAGAGGATAGAGGATTATGGGTTAGGCACCTCCCTCTCCAAGTTTTCATATGTAGTCCCTGGTGCTCACCAGATCACGCGTAGATGAGGAGACTGCACAGAAAGGATTATAGCGGTTGATTCGCAATGAAACGCAGAGGGGAAAATGCTACTTGATACGTTTTGTTTAACTACTCAAGCTTCCTGTTTTGCTGTGGTTGCAGTTGTTAACAAGTAATGCATTTGTCAAATGTGACCAGTCAAAGGACCGGCAAAATTAATGTTGTTACTCATTTTTTGGAGCAAAGAAAATTCCATTGTGTAGAGAATGTAAATGTTTATTCAGGAGTTTATTAAAACTCTAACTCACGGGGGCGTGGCCAGGGAGCTGAACATGGCGGACGCGACTCTGTAGAGCTCCGCAGTTCACTCCCTCTTTGGGCCGTAATCCGCCAAAGATCCTTGACCCAGTGACGGAATAGGAGGGGTCCCTGGTTGCGGTGCCGGTCGCGACCCGGCAGTCGAGATTTGCGGACAGCGGCGGGTCCGGTCCGCATTGGGAGGCTTCCCGGCCGGCGGCCGCCGTGCCCGGGGAGGAGGACGTGACACTCGAGGCCGCGGCTGCGGAGGGCCTTGCACCTGAGAGGCGGCTGTCAATCCTGCCCTATTGGAGACCGCAGCGGAGCGGTGTCGTCGTGGTGGTGCAGCCCCGCGGGACGTTCGGTGGGAGCCCGGGAGCCGGGAGACCCACGGCGACGATATTGCAGGCGCCCCTCCCCCATTGCCTGCATAGCTGCCTGGTCGACCTGACGCGGATCCTACGGCCCCGGGACGGGGCGCGGGTGAGTCCTACCATCGGGAGTCTGGGGGAGTGCGGCGGACCTCTGGCGTGGTGGCCCACCCTCTGGACGATCAGTGTTCCTTGCTTGGGTGCAGGTGTGGCGGGGCGGCACCGCCGGGGATCCTATCACTGACGCTGCGAGGTGCCCGGTGCCCGCTGGGCTCTGGTGAAGGGTGCCAGGAAACCGGTGAATCATCCGACCAGCATTGATCTGCGGGGTGGCTGCCCGGTCCTGGAGCCTTGGTGTGGAGCTGGGCTGCGTCTTTGGGGGTCTCCGTCCCTATCTGGCAGTTGCCCCATAGTACATGGATGCTCCTGTGAGGGGGCCCCCCGCATCGTAGGCGCGGCTGCTAGTGAGCCCCTATAAGACTATCTACTGTGGGGGTGCCCGGAGTTGCGACGCCGCCCTGCGTGGGAGTCTGGCTTGGGCTGCCCCCTTGGCTGTGTCTGCTGCGTCTTGCAGTTGCCTACTACATCGCCGGCCAGGCTGTTCCTGGTAGCCATGGGCAAGGATAAACAGGGCACGGCGGCCCCCAAGCAGCATACTATGGACCGCTTTACCACCCATGCCAGCCCTCCCGGGGGGGAGTCTGCGGAAGGGTTATCCTCGGATGCGACGAAGCTGCTGGAGGCGATCACACAATCGCGGACGGCCCTCGAGGCCCAGATCGGGGCCGTGGGCGCGGAGGTGTCTTTCCTTCGTCAAGATCTGCGGAAGGCGGTCGACCGCATCACGGAGGCAGAGACCAGGGTATCCACAGTCGAGGACTCTGTCGCGGGACTACAGCGCAAAGTGGACACATTGACCAAGCAATCGCAGGAGCTGGCGGCGCGGGTCGAGGATGCGGAGGGCGGGCCCGCCGCCATAATCTGCGCCTGGTGGGCTTTCCGGAGGGATGCGAGGGGGCCTCCATGGACAAGTTCATTTCAGATTGGCTAAAGTCACTGCTGCCCCAGGAAGACATGTCCTCCTGTTTCGTGGTTGAGAGGGCCCACCGTGCACTGGTTAAGAAACCGCCACCGGGGAACGCCCGAGGCCAGTGATAGCCCGAATCCTTAACTACGCGGATCGAGACGCCGTACTTCGATATGCCAGGCTCCATAAAGATAAAATGGTCTTCGACTCGCGCCCCATCATGGTTTTCCCTGATTACACCAAGCTGGTGCAGCAACAGCGTCAATCATTTGCGGCTGCCAAGAGAAGGCTACGTGAACTTGATCTATCCTATGCCTTGCTGTTTCCGGCCCGGATGAAAGTGATGTTCAATGCAAAAACATTTTTCTTTGACACCCCGGAGGAAGTCTTCGCGTGGACGGACGAGAGACAGATCCTTAAACCTCACACACCGCCTCCGGCAGACTCTGATTCCTCCCAGGGCTCGCATCGGAGTGGTCGGCAGGGCGGGGGTGCGACATCTCGGCGGCATCGATCCCGCTCCAACTGGCATGCCCCGGAGCCGACGGGCACTGGAGACTGAACTGTGCTGGGTTACTTTCCCTGTTTTCCCTATATTCCCTTCGGGGGGCGGGTTTGCATGGGGGTGGTGGCCGCTCATTAATATGACTGGGTCATAGAGATGGGGTCTTCTACAGGCCCTAGAGGGATCTGAACATGGCTCGCCCTGGACGTTTTGGGTGTTGTTGGGTAAGTTGGGGGGGGGATCCATTGGAGGGACCGCTTGGGTCATCCTGTTGGGGGCCTGGGGTGGGTTTCTACCGCGACAGATACTCCGTGTTACAGGAAGTATGGGGGTTGGGGGCAGGGGGGGGAGGAGGGCCAGTTTCTTAAAGGGGGGGGTTTTCTTTATTGAATGTTTTCGCACCATGCACCACTCACATTGCTTCGCCTTGCACGCCTCAGATGCAGTTATCTTGTAGGACACTTAGGGATGGCGCACACGACTGGTGACACACCTCCGGGGGAGCTCAACGTTCTTCCTGGAATGTGCGAGGCTTGCTGAGTAAAGTTAAACGTGGGGCAGTGCTCCACCAGGCAAAGCGGTATGCAGCAGATGTCCTACTGCTCCAGGAAACTCATCTCCTGGGCACGAAGGCCCCATGCCTCGCCCGTTACGGTTACTCCACAGTTTATCATTCTGGCTTCACGCGGGGGGCCCGGGGTACAGCCATACTCATTCATCGAAGGGTGCCCCTACAGATCACACGACATTGGCTGGATCCAGGGGGTCGCTACACTGTGGTCTCGGGTACCTTGGCCGGCGAACACATCACACTGGGTAGCATATACGCCCCCCGCCTCTCGGCCAGACGTTTATTGATAAAATAACGCAGTTGTGGGGGATCTCCCGGGTGGCCTTGTGGTGTTGGGGGGTGATTGGAACGATACTATGGGCCCATTAGATAGGTGGCGAGCCCGACAGCCTGCTACAACCCCCACTACATCCAAATTGAATGTACTTGCACATACACTGGGTTGGGGGGACACGTGGCGTGCCTTACACCCGACGGACGCAGGATTCTCATACGCGTCTTCGGTTCATCCCACTCTTTCACGCCTTGATTATTTATTCCTTCCACATAGCTATATGCACAGGGTGGCACAAGCATCCATTCTGCCCCGTGGCTTGTCGGACCACTCGCCGATCCAACTTAAATTGCGACTGCTAACTAACAGGGCCCCCTACCGGTGGCGCATGTCCCCCTGGCTGCTCCGTGATGAGGCATACAGAGAGATGCTTAGTCAAGCAATCACCGACTACTTCAGATACAATGCCGGCACTTGCCAGTCCCCAGTTATCTTATGGGAAGCGTTTAAGCCCACACTCCGGGGTGCAGATATAAGTTATCGCACCGGGAAAAGCGTCGCCGCCTGGCCCAGGTATGTGACCTGGAGGATAGGCAGGACGAACTTCAATCCCTTGTGGTGGGAGGCTCGGACCCCGTGGCCCGCCGGAATCTGCTGCACGTGCAACAAATGCTCCATCAAACCCACATAGACTACGCCAAAGAAGCTTGGCTGGCCACCCAGCATAGAATTTACCAGTGGGGCGATAAGTCCAGCCAAATGCTTCATAGACTCTGCCAGGCTAGGGTGGCCCCGACACAGGTACCCCTTTTGCGGTCTCCCGCGGGGGTTGCCTGTACATCCCCTGAGGCGGTGGTACAGGCCTTCGCTGATTTTTACGCGGCGTTGTACGATAAACGGGAGGTCATCTCCGAATCCCTCATAGATGCCTTCTTAGTAGATATTCCTCCCCGCCGCCTATCGGATGAGCGACGTGATGCCCTGGAGGAGCCAATTACAATGGCGGAACTGCGGTCGGCCCTCTCCAACATCCACCCTGGCCGCGCGCCGGGCCCGAACGGGTTCCCATGTGACTTCCTGAGGCCCCATCTGGAGACTTTGGGACCGCATTTGCTCGAGGTGATTCATGACGCCTCGGAGCAGCAAATTCTCCCTTCGGACTAGAGACACGAGGAGGTCGTGGTATTTCTCAAACCGGGACGCCCACCGGACGACCCGGGGTCCTACCGCCCCATCTCATTAATAAATTTTGAGCCCAAACTGCTGGGAAAGATCCTGGCGGATCGCCTCCGTACCTGTATTGAGGAGCTGGTACATCCGGACCAGTCGGGCTTTATGCCACAACGCTCTACCAGACATAATATTAGGCGAGCTCACAACGCGGTGGCAGAGGCTCACCGTCTGGGACGTCCCGCGGCAGTCTTGCTGGCTGATATTGACAAGGCGTTCGATTCCTTAAGCTGGACGTACCTCTTTAAGTTATTGGAAGCGGTTAATTTGGGCCCCCAATTCCGGGCATATGCGAAATTACTGTACACAGACCTCACTGCATCGGTCCGAGTAGCTGGCCGATGCTCAGCTCCCTTCCCCATTCGGAGGGGCACTCGACAGGGTTGCCCGCTCTCCCCATTGCTGTTCGCACTGGCCATTGAGCCTCTGGCAGCGTGGGTCCGTCTGGACTCTTGCCTGCAGGGTTTGGAGTGGTCTCCGGAGTGCTCGGATAGGATAGCGCTTTACGCTGATGACGCCCTGTTTTTATGTCGGACCCGTGGGTTTCTGGGCCCCGGGTGCTGCAGATTCTGAGGGTCTTCGGGAGACCTCTGGCCTCTGCGCTAACCCATCCAAATCCATATTATTTCCGATCTGTGGAGACCAGCGGTCCCAAGTTTGGGCCTCCCAGCTGGTGATTGCGGAGTCAGGCTTCCGATACCTTGGGGTGGTTCTTACGGGGTGCCAGACTGAGGCATGGTCACGGAATATTGCGCCGCTGCTGACTGCAGTTCGAGATGAGACGACGGTATGGTCCCAACTTCCCCTTTCGTTATATGGGAGATCGGCCATTTTTAAAATGGTGTCTCTGCCTCGCCTGCTCTATAGGCTGCAGAATTACCCCTTTCCAATTCCCCGTCCTGGTTCCGTCAAATTAATACATTACTCAATAGATTCCTCTGGGGGAGGAGCGGTTCGGGTGGCGCTTGCGACCTGTATCCAATCCACTTATTGCGGTGGGATAGCGGCGCCGGATGTACAGGCGTATTACCAGGCATCGCATCTTCTGGTGATAAATGACTGGTGGTACTGCTCACAATCGGACCCAGCCTACGCTGTGGAACGACTCTTTATGGCCGAAACTCCATTATTCCACTTTCTGTATAGCTCCTCGTCTCTGACGGAACTCCCCCCGGCATGTAGGACGGCCATTCAGATATGGAGGCGAGTGGTCCGACAGATGGGCTGGTGGGGCAAACTCACCGGTGCTACGCCTCTCTGGCGCGGCACATATCTTCGGCCAGTCGCAGCTCTGGCGGGCTTCCGTAGGTGGGATGACATCGGGATTTCTGTGTTGGGGGATGTGATACGGGGGTCCACACTCAAATCCTTTCAGCAGCTTCAAGCTGACTTCGGTCTCCATAAACGCAATTTCACAGATACTTGCAGCTCCGACACGCTATATCCCCTTTGATACGGGGCCTCACGGGTCTCCCGGAGTTCCACCCGTTGGAAGGCCGGTTGCTCATGGGGGACCTGGGTGCCCACAAGATTCGTCAAATTTACCAAACACTGATTACACATTCCACAACCACCATACACCGGACCCGGGCGGCATGGGAGGCAGATGTGCCCACACTGACGGATGATGACTGGGCGGAGGCACTGGCTAGCCCCCGGTACTCTGCGGTTTCCACCCGATATCGATTGATCCAGTTCAAATATCTCCATAGGATCTACTATACACGTCTGCGCCTTTGCAAGATGGGGGCCATTCAGTCACCTATGTGTCTCCGATGTGATTCGGAGGAGGGGTCGTTCCTCCACACTGTGTGGACCTGTGCGGCGCTGCAACATTTCTGGGCGGGCATAAGGTCCTGCTTAGGGCAAGTGCTGGCTTGGCGTATTCCTGCAGACCCTCGATTGATATTCCTACACAGCACCGAGGACATTGGGGGAAACAGATACAAAAGGCATTTACTGTTCCTTGGGCTTACACTAGCTAAGCGCGACATTGCTCAACATTGGAAGGCGACACTCCCACCTAGTATAGGTCCCTGGAAGAAGGCAATGGATAGGTGCATGTCCGCTGAAGTGGCAGTATTTCAGGCTCGGGGATGTCCGCACAAACACAAAAGATTTGGGCCCGGTGGGCTATGTACCGTGGCATAGACTTGTCACTCCTGGAGTCAGAGGTTCCCCGAGATCCAATTGATAGGCTGGTGGTGAGCAGCTCACCAATATAGGCTAATGGGGTTGTGTAGAGGTCTAGAAGCAAGATTACACTACGATTGTATAATTGTATAAGGGATGTATGGTGCGTGGTTGGGGGCGGGGGGTGGGGGTGTGGGTTTGCAGTTTTGCAGTCGCCATAGGAATGTTATATGGTGCCTTGCTAGTGTATTTTGTATTTATATATGCCTCAAAGCTCGCTGGGCTTGCCCATCGGGTAACTTGAAAAATCAATAAAGTTTGTTGTTAAAAAAAAAACTCTAACTCACTTAGCCTTCCCCTTAGCAGTCAATTGATGCAGCAGCTGAAGCCTAGAATATGAAATTAGGTTGCAGCTTTGCATTGGAGTAAGTTTGTGGTGTATGAGTAGTAGAAAAATGCTTGGTTTTGGCTAGTGATGGCAGCAGTGTCTTATGTTCCAAAAGTTCTGGAAAGGGTCGATAGATGCTCCACTTTCCAGGAGGTGGCTGGGTCTTAAGAGAAACATTAAACATAGACTATGCATTTCGTAGATCGCAGGGAACCTAATGTCTTCCGCTTTCATATTCAGGATTCTGCTGCTTACAGCTTAATCATCTGGCGAGTGTGTGTAGCTTGCTGGTCAACAGTATGGTCACCATTTAACCTTCTCCCTCACTGCCAGCCCCATAGATATAGTCATTGTGCCAGTCATCCTGCTCCAACATATCCCCAACACGGACAAGAGATTCTGACCAGGGTTTAAACTGAATTGCTCCTAGGGGCTTCACCGGCGTGGTGTATGAGCGATGTATGAGGGGATAGTGAGTTGGTTACTCGGACTGGTGGGAATTTAGGTTTTGCTAGTGATAGCTCGAACTGCAGTGTGCAGTGAACCGGCTCTAGGTTGCGGACAGCTCCATCTGGGCCGAGTTCAGTTCAGACTCAGCAGACCTTCAGTAGCCACGCTGTTGGGTTTACGTAGGCCTGGTGGTGCATCAAATGCTGGGAGAGGTACATTAATAACACACCCATTTCAAGTGAATGCTCCAGTGATGTGGTCAGTCTGTGTAGAGTGAGTATAAATGCATGGCTTCTCAGAAAAAAATTAAACTCATTCCAGATATAGAATGTGAGGTACTGCACAGTCCTGGTGGTGGCAGCAGAGCCGGATTGGCCATTGTGCCGCTCTAGCATTTACCTGGTGGCTGCATGGTATTGGGCTGCCTTGATCCAACCATTCTCCCGCTGCCCCATTCTGTTAGTGACTTCCAGTGTGGGGCTGTGTTGAACGTTTTGTCAGGGCTGATTTTGGTTTCCAGTTCAGGCCTGGTGGCCAGGGCACAACCCCATATTGGTGTTGTGTCATTAGGTAGCTAAGCAGACCTTCCGCTGGAGGGCATACTCAGCAACAATTTTCCCCAACAAGACAGAGAATGAAACGCTCAGCAAGTATTCTTGTCTGAACTCTTGTCAAGTAATGGGTTTACGTAACCCCCTCCGCCCCTATTGGCCTTGGATGAGGCGGGTACAACATGTAGTGACTTCAAGAAATGAATGGCACTGGATTTCTGAATATGAGCGCACGTCCACCTGTATGATGAAGTACTCAAAAGAAATAGACACGCATTGTATTGAGGTCGACTGCGTTATTTTTAGCAAAAGTCCAAAAATACTTCTATTGAGAGGGGGGCAGTGACCACTGAATCGCAGCATTTAATAAAGAGTGACGCTCCCTCAAGTAGTGCCAAGAGAACACTGGGTCTTATCTACCCACCTCAATAGATTATTTAATTTGTGGTAATGATGCAACCTCTTCTCACGTGTCTATTTGCAGAGGGTGATTACTAATCCAGGCTACTGTGTAGATTCAGATTGTTTGAGATTAGATAACTGGGAATTATTGTACCCAAAATTGTAGCTACATTGCACAAGTGCAACACTAATCCAATGATTTCTACGTATACATTAGACTTTCAAAGGTACAACTTCGTCTCTCATAACCTCAGTGAGAGAATGAAGGCTCAGCCTGCCAAAAATGAAATATTCTTTTCAGAGTTTTTAGGAAACTTGGTTTTTGTTGCAGTACCCCACACACTTTTCGCCTGTGACCTTGTGAACCCAAGAATTCAGATTCGACGGATGAACAGAAGAAGGATGAAAGGTCACTGCCTGACCAGAACTTTTGACTTTGGCGCAAAACCCTGCCGTCCTCAGCCCTCTCTCGACAAACGCGACAGAGTGACTCGTCCTGGTTACTTGGTGTTAAACTAGTTAACACATTTTGGAGGCTCCCAGTCAAACAACGCCTTCAGTGTGAACACATTCTACTTATGTAAACATAAAAGTGAGATGAAAGGTTTCTGTAGGCATTGCCAACCAAATTTTAAGATCTGTGGGAAACGTGTGATAATTTAGGGTAAGCCTACTTATGAGGCACATCATTCAGAACTAGCAGACGACTTGTGTCACAGTCTTTTGAAGTGTTTGTTAACAGTTCCCCTGCAGATACTGAAGAGTATTGGTCCATTTGTGAAATCGGTTTTATTGTGTCATGTCCCAAATGCATCATTATATTATATCTCAGTATGTGCAGGTGCAATCTCTTACGTAATGCTTTTAATACACTGTTATTGTCATGCTGTTCTGATGGATACTTCTAAATGCAGATTCTTCATTTTCAAATTAATCCCAGGTGCCAGACTGCATCTGGATTTTTGAAACAGCAGTAGTTCCAAAGTGCACGCATGTAGCCCCTCACTGCCCTGGAAGTGAGGAGGCGGTGCCGCATATTAGCACCTGTCCTGCATGTTGATGTCAGTTACTTTCTTTCACTACCCATCAACACAAATTTGGAGCTCAGCTCTCAACTTCATCGGTTGTACCGACACCAAAGTTCAAAGACTACAATGTGACCGAGAAAATATCAGCCTCCCTCCAAAGACAACAGGTTGCAATCTGTGCTGTGACTGCAGACAGCCGATGTCGATCATGGAACCACATGATGTTGATTGTGGTGCCACAGTTCTGGTTATAATTCGAAGTTATACAACAAGTGCTCCCTGATGAACCAAAGAGACGATCTGAAAGTGGGTAGCAAAACTCTTCATCGTGGTATACACAAGAAGACTGCTCTTGAAAGAACACTCTCAATGTCGCTTCAAGCAGTGAAGCCTCACCCATGCCAAATGGTGGTGCTGCTCCTACGCTAAATCTCTATCCACTCCAAGTCATCAGGTAACTCCAGATCACGCCAGAAGTGCAACAATGCCAGCCAGGATTCACCCCCTTTCGTGACACAAGATCTGACGAGAAGCCACGCAGTTAGCACTTCGAGGGTCCGAGTCTGCCATTGTCTTCCTGCTCCAAGGATATTTTGAGGCTGGTCTCGGCACACCCTAAGTTCCCCAGGCCATCTTTGACCTACCTTACAGCAGATAGAGGCCTTTAGAGAGTCCATACACTCGAGCAGTAGTAGACAAAGTCTTGTGCATGGGCACATTGAGCTTCAATTTAATACACGGTCGCCCAACCGTGAAGTACTGCACCAGCCCTAGAATTGCAAGGGGGCCGACGGACTGGGAATTCTCCGCAGTTCGACTTTGGAGCAGTAGTCAACATTAACGGACTGCATTACATGAGGCTGAATATCGCTATGCAAGCGCACTACTAGTCCCAGAATGCCAGAGGACTCACTCACCTGTGTGGCCCATTGGAGGGCGTATAATTGCAGTATCAGCGCGAACATGGGGTGTTGTTCCGTTTAGAGCCTGAGAAGAAGGGCGTCATGCCCGAAACGCATCGGCGAATTCAAAGCGGAATAAGCCTGAATTGATGCATGCAGCTTGTGGAAAATAAAGACTTTGTCTACTACTGCTCGAGTGCGTTCTTGTGCATGGGCACATTGAGCTTCAATTTAATACACGGTCACCCAACCGTGAAGAACTGCACCACCCCTAGAATTGCAAGGGGGCCGACGGACTGGGAATTCTCCGCAGTTCGACTTCGGAGCAGTAGTCAACATTAACGGACTGCATTACATGAGGCTGAATATCGCTATGCAAGCGCACTACTAGTCCCAGAATGCCAGAGGACTCACTTACCTGTGTGGCCCATTGGAGGGCGTATAATTGCAGTATCAGCGCGAACATGGGGTGTTGTTCCGTTTAGAGCCTGAGAAGAAGGGCATCCTGCCCGAAACGCGTCGGCGACTTCAAAGCGGAATAAGCCTGAATTGATGCATGCAGCTTGTGGAAAATAAAGACTTTGTCTACTACTGCTCGAGTGCGTTCTTGTGCATGGGCACATTGAGCTTCAATTTAATACACAGTCGCCCAACTGTGAAGAACTGCACCACCCCTAGAATTGCAAGGGGGCCGACGGACTGGGAATTCTCTGCAGTTCGACTTCGGAGCAGTAGTCAACATTAACGGACTGCATTACATGAGGCTGAATATCGCTATGCAAGCGCACTACTAGTCCCAGAATGCCAGAGGACTCACTCACCTGTGTGGCCCATTGGAGGGCGTATAATTGCAGTATCAGCGCGAACATGGGGTGTTGTTCCGTTTAGAGCCTGAGAAAAAGGGTGTCATACCCGAAACGTGTCGGCGAATTCAAAGCGGAATAAGCCTGAATTGATGCATGCAGCTTGTGGAAAATAAAGACTTTGTCTACTACTGCTCGAGTGCGTTCTTGTGCATGGGCACATTGAGCTTCAATATATATATATATATATTTTTTTCTTTTTTAATGCCTGCACTTTATGACTATTATTTATTTTTTCTACTTTGGATCACATGGTGGGATGGTTCACCTTGCCCGCCGCCGCTGACTTTTGATAGCTGCTTTCTATTCTGATTCAAGCATGTGAATCTATAAAAGATACAATACTGGAGGAAAACAAGTTACTTACCTGTACACTGTGGTTCTCCAGTATTGATATATTTTATAGAATCACTTGCGGCCCACCCTCCTCCCCTTTCAGGTTCGCCCTCCATACCTCTATTGTTCCTTCAATTGTACTCGTGCTCGAAATCTGAGGTATGGTGGCCCTGCAGGGGATGGGGTCTCTATGGTCTATGCTCTGATTTGCTGAAGAATGGATGTTTTAAAACAATGTTAATAGGTGCTGAAGGCTATTGAATTTCTATGACAATTGAATGTTAATGTTTAATACTGCTATTTTACTGCTACCATGGGACTCCCACCTTGACGACTGGGAAGATTCAAGCATGTGAATCTATAAAAGATATCAATACTGGAGACCCACAGTGTACAGGTAAGTAACTTGTTTTTATACTATTAATGTTCAAGCATAGTATCAAGATTGCATCCTTACAATTCAGCTGCAAGAATAGAAGAGATAGTTTAGCTGTGATCAGCAACTAAACAAATGTGAGTTCTCGTATACCCTGAGATACAGAGCTTAGCTGCCCTCGTGGTGTATGTTAAATGTGAGTTGTGGTATACCCTGAGATCCAGAGCTAAGCTACCCTCGTGGTGTATGTTAAATGTGAGTTGTGGTATACCCTGAGGTCCAGAGCTAAGCTGCCCTCATGGTGTATGTTAAATGTGAGTTGTGGTATACCCTGAGGTCCAGAGCTAAGCTGCCCTCGTGGTGTATGTTAAATGTGAGTTGTAGTATACCTGAAATCCAGAGCTAAGCTGCCCTCATGGTGTATGTTAAATGTGAGTTGTAGTATATACCCCGAGATCCAGAGCTAAGCTGCCCTCGTGGTGTATGTTAAATGTGAGTTGTAGTATACCCCGAGATCCAGAGCTAAGCTGCCCTCATGGTGTATGTTAAATGTGGGTTGTAGTATACCCCGAGATCCAGAGCTAAGCTGCCCTCGTGGTGTATGTTAAATGTGAGTTGTAGTATACCCTGAGATCCAGAGCTAAGCTGCCCTCGTGGTGGATGTTAAATGTGAGTTGTGGTATACCTGAGATCCAGAGCTAAGCTGCCCTCGTGGTGTATGTTAAATGTGAGTTGTGGTATACCCTGAGATACAGAGCTAAGCTGCCCTCGTGGTGTATGTTAAATGTGAGTTGTGGTATACCCTGAGGTCGAGAGCTAAGCTGCCCTCGTGGTGTTTGTTAAATGTGAGTTGTAGTATATACCCTGAAATCCAGAGCTAAGCTGCCCTCGTGGTGTATGTTAAATGTGAGTTGTAATATACCCGAGATCCAGAGCTAAGCTGCCCTCGTGGTGTATGTTAAATGTGAGTTGTGGTATACCCTGAGATCCAGAGCTAAGCTGCCCTCGTGGTGTATGTTAAATGTGAGTTGTGGTATACCCTGAGATCCAGAGCTAAGCTGCCCTCCTGGTGTATGTTAAATGTGAGTTGTGGTATACCCTGAGATCCAGAGCTAAGCTGCCCTCCTGGTGTATGTTTAATGTGAGTTGTAGTATACCCTGAGCTACAGAGCTAAGCTGCCCTCGTGGTGTATGTTAAATGTGAGTTGTAGTATACCCTGAGATCCGGAGCTAAACTGCCCTTGTGGTGTATGTTAAATGTGAGTTGTAGTATACCCTGAGATCCGGAGCTAAGCTGCCCTCGTGGTGTATGTTAAATGTGAGTTGTAGTATACCCTGAGATCCGGAGCTAAGCTGCCCTCGTGGTGTATGTTAAATGTGAGTTGTGGCATACCCCGAGATCCGGAGCTAAGCTGCCCTCGTGGTGTATGTTAAATGTGAGTTGTGGCATACCCCGAGATCCGGAGCTAAGCTGCCCTCGTGGTGTATGTTAAATGTGAGTTGTGGTATACCCCGAGATCCGGAGCTACGCTGCCCTCGTGGTGTATGTTAAATGTGAGTTGTGGTATACCCCGAGATCCGGAGCTACGCTGCCCTCGTGGTGTATGTTAAATGTGAGTTGTAGTATACCCTGAGATACAGAGCTAAGCTGCCCTTGTGGTGTATGTTAAATGTGAGTTGTAATATACCCTGAGATACAGAGCTAAGCTGCCCTCGTGGTGTATGTTAAATGTGAGTTGTTGTATACCCGAGATCCAGAGCTAAGCTGCCCTCATGGTGTATGTTAAATGTGAGTTGTAGTATACCCTGAGATACAGAGCTAAGCTGCCCTCGTGGTGTATGTTAAATGTGAGTTGTGGTATACCTGAGATCCAGAGCTAAGCTGCCCTCATGGTGTATGTTAAATGTGAGTTGTAGTAAACCCTGAGATACAGAGCTAAGCTGCCCTCGTGGTGTATGTTAAATGTGAGTTGTGGTATACCCTGAGATACAGAGCTAAGCTGCCCTCATGGTGTAAGTTAAATGTGAGTTGTACTATACCCTGAGATACAGAGCTAAGCTGCCCTCGTGGTGTATGTTAAATGTGAGATGTGGTATACCCTGAGATACAGAGCTAAGCTGCCCTCGTGGTGTATGTTAAATGTGAGTTGTGGTATACCTGAGATCCAGAGCTAAGCTGCCCTCATGGTGTATGTTAAATGTGAGTTGTAGTAAACCCTGAGATACAGAGCTAAGCTGCCCTCGTGGTGTATGTTAAATGTGAGTTGTGGTATACCCTGAGATACAGAGCTAAGCTGCCCTCATGGTGTAAGTTAAATGTGAGTTGTACTATACCCTGAGATACAGAGCTAAGCTGCCCTTGTGGTGTATGTTAAATGTGAGTTGTGGTATACCTGAGATCCAGAGCTAAGCTGCCCTCATGGTGTATGTTAAATGTGAGTTGTAGTATACCCTGAGATCCAGAGCTAAGCTGCCCTCGTGGTGTATGTTAAATGTGAGTTGTGGTATACCTGAGATCCAGAGCTAAGCTGCCCTCGTGGTGTATTTTAAATGTGAGTTGTGGTATACCCTGAGATACAGAGCTACGCTGCCCTCATGGTGTATGTTGAATGGTGAGTTGCTGATAAGGATGTATGGAAAGTCTAACTAGTGGACTTGATGGAATTCAGCACAATATGCCCTTATCTTGCATCAAAGCGCGGTCAGGGGACAGACGTACTCTCAGATATTGGAACAAACTGCAGCCTTAGGGTCACAGGGGGAATTTACATACTAAACTTGGTTCAGACTTTTATTCCCATGCAATTTTCGCTGCAATTTTACCCGGAGATAGTGGCTGGAACTGCTCAGGCAATAGACTTTTAGTTACTGGCATAAATACATGTGGGATCAGATGACTCCTGCACAGATGATCGAATTCTGTTGGTTCCTGCTGAGCAGGCACGTAACCAAGCTGCGGCAAATAACTGGTGTGAAAAGTGCTGATTCGGGTGTTATGACAGACTACAATATCAGATATCAGAGGAAATGACCGAACGTTGCTTTCTGTGAACTTGCATGAACTGAGACAACACACTGTAGCCTGGATTCTGCAGATAAGAATAGAACATGCAGTCTGTTGTAATTTCTAGAGTGGGCTTCTTACTGACAACTCATCAGAGTAATAATCAGTTCTTACTGGCTGTTTTTAGGTCTGGCGTAAGCCATGGCCGTTTGATTTTACTAAAATTGTTTTTAGTTATTGAGTCCATTGTCCTATTAGTATTGATATTTTGCCTGCTCACATGTGCACCTCTGACTGAAAAGTGAGTGTGCTTCAGTGCCCCGGCTGGTGGGCCAGTCCTTTAGTTTTCCATTTTCTCTCTCATATTTTAGTTCTACTTTCATCTCTTATCATCTTGTTTTTCTTCTTTTATTATTTTTTTCAAGCGTGCTGCAGCTTCCCAGACAGTGCTACTGGGTCCCTTGCTTGCTGCTCATTTCATCTGCAGTGCTTGGCACCCAGTGAAACCACCGCTTCTAATCTGGGTTGCTATCTTGGAAAGGTATTGCCCATTGTGTGCCATCGTTATCGCTCTAAAATGGACAGGACATTGCTTCTAAACGTAGGGGCCATGTTGGAACTTTAATAAAATTGTATTTTATTGCAACATTTAAATAGCTCTTACTACCCCTATGTGGAGCGTTGAACGCTTGCCTGCATGGATAGCACGCTTCACCGTGCAGGGTGTGTTCTCTTTGTTTAGATTCTGTGTGGGAACTGTTTGCATGTCATGCCTGAGGACCACTAAGATGCGGTTTCTGTGTTATGGGACGAAGCGCTAAACAGTGTGATGGATGACGAAGTGTGAGAGACAGGTGAGCAGTTCATGGTTTTCAGTAAGCTGGCAGTTTTAAGCAGTTCTGCATGTCCCTTTATGGCATTTCGTTTGGTCATAATCCACTTGGCTGGTTACAGCACTGGGTTGGCCATCCTGGGATATTTTGTTTATGGTCCTGAGCAGACATAGGTTAAAGGGAGAAACGATGGAGAGATCTGCTGGAATGGACTTTATTTAATATCATCCCAAATCTGGTTGTTATTGTGAAATGTCAAGAAGCGGCCTGCCGTGGTTTGCAGCTGGTCGGTACTTTTAGTGGTGAACTAAATTAAAGTTCTCCGTTGGCCGGCGTCATGTGCCAGATCTCTTCAGTTATTTTTTACCTTGTCAGATGGTATGGGGTGATTTATTACTGTGCACTACTACAGTACATGGTGACGGACATGACACTTAGCAGTTCTGTCGAACAATTATACACTCTGCAAGATACTGCTCGCTGCTATGTTCAATTTTATTTTTAGTTTTTTGTATTTTTCTAATTTATCTTGCATATGCTTATTGAGGATTGTATGTATTTTATTGTGAATGGATATGTAGACTTATACAAGAATGAGACAGTGGGAGGATGAATGAATGCATGAGTGCAAGATGAGTGTCAGAGTACATTTCTGGTGAGTTATTGAGTGCCTAAACCCACCAGTGACAAATGAGGCTCTTTCAGTTATAGGCCAGACCTGTTGGCATTGCCAATGCTTGTTTTTCCATGTCAAAGAGAAGTAGGCAACATTTCAGAAGGCTATGACTTTGCGTTTAGGAATATTGCCATAAAGAGACAATCGATAAATAATGTTTGTTCATAGACAGATCAGAAAAAAATATATTGTCGCACATTATTGACTAGACACCAAACTGCAACCTTCTAGTCTGACCACATTCTGAAATCAGTATATTTTAAATCTGTTCACTTGGTCCGCGATCCTCTTACATTCAGTGTCACTGTACAAGCATCTGTCTATGGAGGAGAAATGCTGCAGCTCTCTGATTGGTTGCCAGTGACTTCCGAACATGGTTTCTGGGGGTCCATGTGAGGATTCCATGCAACCATCTCCTCTGATCCTGCTGCATGAGGAGACATAGAGGCCAGTGGTGGTTACAGGCCCAGGTGTTGATCTCTCTCAGATCCAGTGCGTAGTTATCTGAGTAGAACTAGTGTGATAAAACATGCTGTGAGACGATAGTTACTATGCTTAAGGGTGCAGTAACCTAGTAGGATTTGCAGTTGACAGACTTTGGTTCCCAAGAGGTTAGACAGGCGTAGGGAGGCAAAATAAAGTTGCCTTTATTGCAGGTCTTCATTGCATTCATTCTACGACTTGATATGGAGAGAGCATGCTGCTAAAGATGCTGACAGTCTTGATATCAGTTCCAAATAAATACAGTACCTCTTCACCCACCTTGCGTTACCCAGAACACAAGACGCCTAGCACAGCTGTACTTTACGACCCATGCTACCTTTTGTTGAACACATAAATGAATAGAGTACATAGGTTCTGCAATAACATTAAAACCATGCAGACCACTTCACATCAGCAAAATGTGAATGGATATCAGCAAAGAGACATAGTATCATATTCTAAGCATCCAATACACAGGCATCTCTAAAACGTGCACGCTTTGCATAATATGCAATTGGAGGACATGTGCACGTAACATAAATAACAAGGATCTAGTAAGACAAGCATGACATCAGCAAACACATCTTGTATTGTGTCTCGTGGACACCCCAAAATCTCGTAACACATCACCCCTGCACAGGTTATTGCACTGGAACACAGCTTTCAACCATAAGGGTCTAGTACTCTTAGACCTCTCAGACATACCAGTAAACTCATAGTAACTTCTCTCATCAGCCTTAGCCTTTAGGCAGATCTGCACCATAGAACACATTCTGACTTTTCACATCAGCATTGACTTAAATACAAAATTAACCGTGGCACATGGACCTCACATGATGAGCAGAATCAATGCAGATTCCACAAAAACTCACCCAGTAATATATCACCGTTTGATGCAAATAAATAATGTATGCAGCGTAAAACAAGTATGACAGCAGTCAACCTGCTAAGAAAGTATGCGAGTACTTGCATTAAATGGCATTAGCAGATATAGCAAATATAAACCTCATCCATGTTCGACCAAATTGAGAAAATTTGTAAAAGTAAACCAAAAACATACATTTCTTTACACATCTTATACCAAGAACCACATCAAAATAACAGACGTAAGAGGAACTTGCTTACATCGTAGCTTCTGTAGGAAGAAAGCTGTTTACCAGTTAATTCCTGTAAAAAAGAAACTCAAAGAAAACAGTGTGCTGCTATAAGTCCAAAACTGCTGCACCCAGGCTCATCCTTCTCGCGAGCTGCTGGCATTGCTTCTCTTGGACTGCGTGGTGTTTCCAAGGCACTGGAGGGGTGTGATCATTCCTGATGTTCCTTAACATCTTTTGGTCCCTTTCGCAGCACAGCTTTTTGGCATTAAAGCAATTTAGAAACTTAAGTAATAACCATGAATCTGTCTAATTAAAGATTTCATACACAACATCAGGAACAGACGTAATCCATTGCTCATCTCATTATAATTGGAAATGCCACATGACGAACTCTCATCTAACACCCTATCGATTGGTACACATTCCAATGACTCCTCACATAACCTGGACAGATGCAATATCAAGGATACCTGCGTCCAGGTATAATAACATGGACACCTGCATCTACGCACAATAACAAGGATACCTGCGTACCTAAGAAATGCTAAGCCAAGAATTGAGCCTCTGAGGCTAAAAAATACAGAAACTGAGTTTTTTCATGCAGGCAGTGTGCAAGTAAAAACATTTTGTAGTGGAGAACATTCTGAAGTTTGATGCCACTCAAGGGTCCAGTGGGTCTAATCTAAGATTCCCACAAAAGAAAAACTGGATTGGAAGGTGCTATTATCTTGGCTTGCGGTGCATGGTGAGGCTTTGCATCTCTAACCAGTATGACTATAGAATTCTCACCAAAGGATCGAAGTCAGGCGCTAACACTAGGTGAACAGTCACGATGAAACCAAGAACGGTTGAGAAACAGACTGGATCCTGAATGATGGGATTAAGTGGCGGGAGGTGTAGCATGGTGATCACATACCTTTCTATTGCCAGATCCAGGCCTTGAGATGTCCGCCAATAAGAGGGACCTTCTGTTAGTGCGGGAAAGAGTCTCCAGTGTTACTTGAGGAATAGTGGAGCAAAAGGATACTGTCAAACAGGATACAAAGACTTTTGTGAACTATAGAAATGTTATTCTGGAATAAAACTTTGGATTGAGTCAGATACTTTTATGGGTTTTAAGTCTGAGCTGGATATTGGGCCTGATCAAACTGAATGTGAAGAATGAAAAATGTCCTAGCTGTCATAACGGAAAGTTTCAATTCTATTAAGGACTCGGAGGCGAGGATTATGCTATTCTTTCTCCACTTTATTGAATAGCAGCCATTTGAAGTAAACAAAATATAAACTACTATTCCCATGAAACCTTGGGAATACCATAAAAACATTGACAATAGAGTCCAACATGTAGATTGTCCATGCACCAATCAGCAGGCTCCAGCCTGGTGATAGTCCCTTGTCACTGGCCCTTCCTCGTCTTTCGACGCGCGAGCTCAGCCACCATTGGCAATTCATGAGTCTTGTTTGCTAGCGTCCATCCCTACGAATAAAACGATAAATATTAGGGTACAACCATGGCTAAGGATTAGCCCTAAAAGGAAATATGCGCAAAAATTCATTTATAGAACATCTTGTGAAAACAACACAGATCAGGAATATTCAAAATACGTACTTACTCCACAACGAGGGTGGGAGAGTTCCGGATGTATGCGAACCCTGGGTGGGATAATCCTCGCCTCCGAGTCCTTACTAGAATTGAAACTTTCCGTTACGATAGCTAGGAAATTTTTCATTCTATGTCAGGACCGGAGGCGAGGATTATGCTAGTTTAAAGCTTACTTACCACTAAGTGTGCCATTTGTAGCGCCGGCTTGAAGTAAAACCGTTTGAATGTAAAGTCCGAGGACCAACCTGCAGCGTTGAGGATGTCTTCCAAACGAGCTCCCAACGAAAACGCCTTAGAAGCCATCGCCCCTCTGGTAGAGTGGGCTCCAAACTTGCCTAGATCAATACCCGCTTCTTGCATCACCCAGCGCACCCACCTGGCAATCGTGGGGGAGGAAACAGCTCTGTGTGGTTTCCGCAGAGCGATAAGGAGTTGTCGCTCACCCGGGGGGAGGAATTCTTCCGACATCTCCTCATAAGCCTCAAGACAGGCTACCACACATAACTTGGGGGAATATGGGAAAGCCGGATACGAGATAGATTTTGTGCCACTTTTTCTCCGCCTATAAATGTTGAACGTAACTCCTGAGGGGGAAAAAATCCGATCGGAAATATCCAGAGCCCGGACATCCGACACCCGCCTACAGGAGATCAGGCAAAGGAGCATGGCTAACTTTGCTGACAGCTCTTTTCTGGAGAGGAATCTGTTCGGCTGCCATGAAAGGAAAAGATTAAGCACCTGGTTGACATCCCAGAGCGCTGAATATCTTGGCTCTGGAGGCAGAGACAGCCTTATACCCCGTAAGAGGCGCAGACAAACGGATGCTCCTCCACAGGGGATCCATCCACCATAACATGACCAGCCGAGATAGCGGATCTGAACGTATTGATGGACCTGTACGCCCAAAAATTCAGAATGTGGGTCACATCTGCTGTCACGGGATCGAGACCCTTTCGCATACACCAGCGGGACCACCTCCTCCAGGTGGATTTGTAGCATTTAACTGTGCTGCCTGCCCAGGCCTTGGACATGAATTCTTGAGCCGCTCCCGAAAGGCCCGGGACCGCCCATCGTCCCCGTTAATCCGCCACGCCATGAGCGCCAGAGACCCTTGTACAATGAGAGGATGAGGCTGGTGAGCCCGTTTGAGAAGGAGAGTTGGAAATCGGGGGAGTAGGATTGTAGAATCCCAAGAAAGTTCCAGAAGAACCGGAAACCTAACTTGCGATCTCCACATCGGGGTGACCATCACCACGTCCGCCATTTGCTTCTGAACCTGGGCCGAGGCCCCGGTGATCACTGCGAACGGGGGAAAAGCGTAACCCTGTTCCGGATGCCAGTTCTGCAGGAACGCATCCGTGCTCTCCGCCAGCGGATCCGGCCTCCAACTGAAGAACCGGGGTAGATGATGATCCAAGCGAGAGGCAAAAAGATCCACCGAAAAGGGCCCCCACATGCTCTGAAGGTTTGCAAACACTCCTGCATGTAGTTTCCACAGGCTCACGTCGCGGAAGTGGCGTGACTGAAAGTCGGCCTCCTGATTGTCCTGCCCGGGCAAGTACTCCGCCGTAACCGAGATCTGGCGATCTAGGCAGTATTGCCAAAAGTTGGCTGCAAGGTCCGATAGGGCTTTGGAGTGGGTACCTCCTAAGTGGTTTATGTATCTTACTGCGGACACATTGTCCATCTTGAGAAGGACACAGGAGTGAAATGAGAGTTTGGTCCAACATTGGATCGCAAAGGATCCTGCCAGAAGCTCTAAGCAGTTTATATGTAAACATTGTTCTATAGGAGACCACACACCTCCCGTAGTGAAATCGCCACACCTTGCTCCCCAGTCTAGTCTGCTGGCATCGGACTCTATGACGATATCCGGAGCGGAACCGAAAATTGCCCGTCTGTTCCAGGCCTCCATATTGGCGAGCCACCAGGTGAGCTCCTCCCTGGCTTCTGGTGTTAGGGTCACTTTCTGAGAATAGGCGAGGCCTCTGCGCAAGTGAGTGGCCTTCATCCGTTGAAGGGCTCGATAATGCAATCGTCCCGGGAAAATGGCCTGGATTGACGAAGACAGGAACCCCACAATGCGGGCCACCTGCCTGAGGGAGATGCGTGGTTTTGCTAGTGCTCGCCGAATCTCGTGGCGGATCTTTGCCAACATCCTGGAAGGGAGACTGAGAGTAGTCTCGACGGAGTCGATTGAGAAACCTAGAAAAATCACCTTCTGGGAGGGAACCAGAGTGGATTTCACTTCGTTGATCACGAAACCCAAGCTCTGCAGAAGGTCGACCTCCATCTGGAGCTGTTGTGCAAGTATCCGTGGACAATGCGCCATCATTAGGATGTAGTCGAGGTAGACTATGAGACGCATCCCTCGAGCTCTCTGAGATTCGATGACCGGTCTGAGGACCTTGGTAAAGCACCAAGGGGCCGAAGACAGGCCGAAGGGAAGAGTGGTGAACTCGTAGGTTCTGCCCTCCCAAGAAAACTGTAGGAACCTCCGGTGAGGTGGAAATACCGGAATCGAGAGGTAGGCGTCCTTGAGGTCCAGACGCACCATCCAATCGTGAGGCCTCAAGATATCTCTGAGGAGGTGAATACCCTCCATCTTGAAGTGGCTGTAGACCAGCCACTTGTTGAATTCGCGCAGATTGATAACCGGGCGTTTGCCCCTATCCGTCTTGTCCACCAGAAAAAGGTTGCTAAGAAACCCCCTGGGGTGGGGAAAGGTTTGGAAAATAGCCCCTTTGGCCAGTAGAGACTGCACCTCCTGTGTTACCAAGGCGGAGTCTGCTGAAGAAAAACGTATGGGACGCGGAGCCACGGGCTGGAAGGGATACCTGTAAAACTCTATCCGGGAGCCCTGAATCGTCTGTAGGACCCAGGCGTCTCCCGTGATGGAAGTCCAGGCCTGGAAAAAATTCGCCAGACGGCCCCCTACTTTTAGAAGGGAAGAAGGAATGACACTCACTGGTGTTATTGGAAGCGTTGGCGCCTCTGGCTCCTCTGTTCCTGCCCCGTCGACCTCGCGTGGGGTAGAAATTGCCGAATCTTGTCTGGTCCTGATAATGGCCTTGGTTAGAGCCTTGCCCTCCAGGAGAGTACTGGGGGCGGCCGGTCGAGCGGCCCCTTCCTCGACCGGCCCCGCGGAAAATCCGAGGGTGAAACACCTTCTTGATAGAAGATTGGGCTTTGTCTAACAAGGTGAAAGTGTTGACTAACTTTCCCAACTCCTTAATGAAGGGTTTGCCAAAAAGGCCACCCTGTGCTACTGGACCCGCCTCCGAGTCCGCCAGATCCTCAAGCTTGGGGTCCACCTTGATCAACAAGGATCTGCGCCGCTCGGTGGATAAGGCACAGTTGGCATTGCCCAGGAAAACAACGGGGCGTTGCGCCCATGAAGATAGAGTATCTGGCGAAATAAGGGAACCGGAAGCCTTAGCCTCCTCCGCCATATCCAGGATCTTCGTAAGCGGGCCAAGCGTGTCTAACAGCTTGTCTTGGCAATCCCTTTTTTGGGATCCTTGACAAACGTTTGTAAAAAGGTGGCCATGCGAGGGTCGTGTCCGGGGTCATAGCGACCCTGCCCTCCAAAGACGGCCGGGGCATTCTGCCCTGAGGCAGTTGCGGGCCTCCTTCTCGAAAGGCTTCCGAATGCGGCTGGCCACATACGCTGCGGCCTTGTCTGACGGAGCCCATTTGGAAGACCTCGGATGAAGGATCTTGTCTGGGTCCAGCATGTCCCTACAGAGGCCCTGGTCGTTCTGGGCAGTCGTGGGGCGAGAGGGGAGCCAGGGCCCTGAGGGACCTGGGTCCTCATCTGTGTCCCTATGGTCACCATCAGCGGTGTCTGAGGGAAGCGCAGGTGGGACAGGGGGGACAGTGCTGGCCAGGAACGCCTGCTTAAGTCTAGTGAAAGCGTCAAGATCAACCCCCGACTCACGGGGGCGCTTGGATGGTGGTTGCGAGTCAGGATTGGAAAGGCCATCAGTCTGAGGCGGATTGGCGGAATTCGAGACAGCCCCTGATAGTTTTTCGCAGGCTTGCGCAATTTGGCGCGAAAGGCGCTCTTCCAGGGGAGCCATCGCTTCCGAGACCGCCCTATATATAGATGCGTCAACCGCATCATAGAAGTCATCGTATGGAAGGGCGCTGAGGGGGTCCTCCTCCTCCCCTTGATCAGCCATGTATGGGTCCATGGCAGGGTTGAGAGTGTATTACCTGTCACCCACAAGTTGCTACATGAGCAAAGGGTTGAGTTGGCAGGGTATGCCTAATATTGAGGGGAGCTGGGTGTCAGCCTCTAATTTTATGCGGAGTAACCGCTTTAATAATGGGGCTTGTGGCCCGGTACCGTTTAATTCAGCCCTTGTGCAAGTTTAATGGGCACAAATAATCAAGTCTGGGAGTACGATCCCCTTGGAGGCAAAGCAATTATACAGACTCCTGCGGAAGCATTAAAGAATAAACAAGTGCGTAATAGCACATATGGACCCTGTTTAGGCAGGGCGTAGGGGCAAATACCAATTACAGACCCGCAGTGCGGGCGTATCTCTTCAGACAGCAAGGCTCAACTGACAGGCGTCGCCGCTCCGATTCCAAGAATGCGCGGAATCTGGAGCACGCAGGCCGAGTGAGACGCTCGTCAAGCGCCCTCAAGAGGTGGGAGGACCACGCCGCGAGCCAGCACCAATTAGGAACGGCCGCAAAGGAGTGGAAATCGCTCCCGCGGCCAGGATGGGCTACCGCAATGCGGAGAACCCACCAGAAGCACAGCTAGTGCAAGACCTATGGAAAAACAACATTAAACGGGCGCCGCCACTCCTCACAACCGCAGAGGGCGGAGGCGCGCGTACACAATGCACAATTACAGTGAACTCGTGAGGAGAAAATGACACTCCTAAATCAATAACCAGGCAACTACCTGCGACCGCTTCAAGCACAAGGCAATTACTTACATAATGCACTAGTAAAACAAATGGAAACACCATAAAAGTTTATAAAGACAGTGAAACAAACCCAGTCAACAAGAGGGAATGAATGACACTTATCTTTGGCTGCGAGCAGCGAAGAAAGAGGAGGAAGGGCCAGTGACAAGGGACTATCACCAGGCTGGAGCCTGCTGATTGGTGCATCGACAATCTACATGTTGGACTCTATTGTCAATGTTTTTATGGTATTCCCAAGGTTTCATGGGAATAGTAGTTTATATTTTGTTTACTTCAAATGGCTGCTATTCAATAAAGTGGAGAAAGAATAGCATAATTCTCACCTACGGTCCTGACATAGAATTCACTTTCTCTTGGAGAAAGTTACAGTGGAGAGTGGTGGAAGTTGGCATCCAAAGCATTTATTAAACTGTTTCTTGTGTTTTTATGCTAAACGTCTCCCACCCCTCTTGGTAAGATCTTTCTATACAGGGTGCTAACCGCCGCTAAAACCCTATGGGGGCCTGTCCGCTCTGTAGAAAAGCACAAAAATAGAATGTAGATTTCTTTATTAATATTTATAAAGAACACATCTATCACCATGGGGGATACTAGGGTGGTGTACTTGAATGAAATTCAGAAATATACCAAAATACAGACTAAAATAAGAAATACATTTATTAAAAAGATATCAAAGCACATACAGAGCCACAAGACTGGTAAGGTATCGAGGATGAGCAGTCTAAGGTTGTTCAGGGAGGTAACGTGCGGGGCAGAAACACAGTCAAACAACAGACACATTAAATCACTGTCCAGCCCAGTTCTGTCTTTAAAAAATCTTTATTATCATAACAAAACAAAATACTACACAATTATAAGGGGGTGCAGCTACAGGGTATACGAGTATATGATCTCACCTATGATCTCTTACTCAAGCACTACCCCTCTGTGGGATAACCTTTACCACTCTAGGGTACCCCGCAATATCTCTGGCATATTCTCTGAGATTTGGATATGGGTAAAGATAAGGCACAGACAGAAGTTCACTATGCAGTTATCACATTAATAATTCATAAGTCAGGGCAAATAGTTCTTGAGCAAAATAATTCACACTGCCAAAAGGTTCACTTCCTAATGGCAGGGTTGCCTTGTGTGTTCATTCTCCTGGATGGCAGGCTGCTCAGACTTCAGAGGATTTCCCTTCACTTGTGGGAAACTGGCTGTCATGCAGACTCCAGAGCTGATCTCACACCAGCTCTTTGTGTATTCTGCTTAACATTCCCTACCATCGAAGTGGGACATTCCTTCCATGGAACTAGAACACATTTGGGTGGTTTTGGTTCCTTGTACATACTTATTTTCTAGACAGGGGATGTGGATTCTCTATCCTAAAATACGGGAACCAATTTTAAGTGGTTCACTTTCAAATGTAAATTTCTGTCTGTAGTGCAGGCACAGCCTTTGTCCAAAGTGATAGCTCTCAAAGAGGGTACTGATGATGCTGGCTCCAAGCAGTAGGACTCTCGCCATGAGCACAGAGAAGTGGGGAGTCTCTGTTCATGGCTGTCATCACCCAACCTGAAGTAGCAGTCAGGGACAGACAAAAGAGTGGGCCCTTAACATAGTATGCTGACTGCTCCCCCTCCTTTACCATCCACCAAATGACAGTGCCCAGGTAAATCTAAACTCATCAGTAAATCCTTCGTAAAATGTCCTAATAGGACTCGAAGGATAGCCCTTTCTCCACCTCCCTCACTTCAGTGTCTGGGTCTCCACCCTCCAGTCACAGGAATGGAGGCAATGTACTTCCATGTCTGGTCAAGCTGTATGCACCCTTCATCTTGTGCCATGCTAAATAACATCAATCCAAAGTGGATCCCACTGGTACCAGCAATCATACTCCTATCTCACATGGAATCTAGCTGCCATCTGTGCCCACACATCAACAATGCATGCACTTAAGCTGACAATGTTAGCACAATAGTCTGGATGTTACATGAAAGGGGAACTTTACATGAGTGGTGTTGGTACGCTGCACTCCTCTTTAACACACACAAAAGATTTGTTCAGGACTATATTTAACTAAAACTGGTACATTGCCACCATTGCTTCTTGTCAATAACCCTGGACATGGACAGTAGCCATATATTTGCAAAAGAGGGCATGCTTGTTGCGCCCCTCCAAGTCATAGAACAGGTTGTGGACCTTGTCATTACCATGTACAGCCCCAGGTCTCAGCGCACATACTAAATTAGGGAAGGCTGATCTGGCAAGCATAAAGCTGAAATGGCCAATATGTAACAGTGAACTGTGCCTACTGCAAGACCTTGCTGGACCAGTGACAAATCAAACAACCAATACATGACAAAATTTGGCCTGCAGAGGATTAAGATGACGGGCCCCACAACTGATCGTAAATTTCTTCCAGCATCCAGTGTAAATTGGTTCAATTAAAAAATATCTTGATGCAAGGATTAATTCTATAAGGGTCTTCTATTATTCCTCGACTTTCATTTCAGCATTTGTCCTCTTGGTTAGTTTTTGCAGGGAAACCAGCTACATATTATACAAAAAAAGCTTGTACATTGTATCTGCAGTTAATCTGGCTATCCTTTGAGTAAATGACTCCAAAAGATTCTCCTGAAAATTGTGTTATTTTTTTCGATGTGACCTGAAGAAGACAGTCGTAAACTAATGGCATGCCGAAACATTAACTACTTGGGCTGAGAAGAAATGCTTCTTGGCATTACTGTTGTGTTAGGCCTCAAGAGGCTAATGAAATGTGTACAATCTTGGTGATGTTTTAGAGGCTTTGATTACATTTTCTTTATCCAGCTGGTTCACTTAATTGTGTTTGAGCTGATTATAGTTGCTCTTGCTTTGGAGTTTCTTCTTTTCTTTTAGTTTTCCTAGGGTGTTTAAAATTTGTTATATGTAATTGGTGAGATACAGATTCATCAATACAACATTTTATTTAATACCTTGTAATATTTTACTTTCCACTAATGATTTAATGATTATGTCCCATCAAGCCTACTTCCTTTCTACTTCTGGGGAAGTTGCCTGATGATGTTCCTTGGGCAGTTCACCTCCATCAATCAGCAATTTGTCCATTGCTTCAGGCTTTTTTTGGCACTGGCATACTTGCTGCTGCTTTTGTTGCTGTATGAATCTCTAAAGTAAACTGCCCTGGCAGCTGGTGTTATAGTCATTTGTTCTTTCCCTTACTGTTGTGCTTCTCAGAACTTGAGACAGGCACAAAAATATAGTTACATGCAATATTTGTATGCTTAGCCGTATCTCCATGCCTTTTCTTTCTAACCTCCCAAAAGTAGCCGATGGCATATACATGCTATATAGTATAACTTGCCCGTAAATACTGTAGGACATGACAATGTGCTATCCTCAATTTGGCCCTTAATATTTGTGGAAAATGTGTTTTTAGGTTCCATGGGTGGGGATCAACAAGAGGAGAATGAAATCAAAAAAGTTTCAGTTCTACGCTAATGCGCATAATGTGCATGCCCAGTGATATTTGTATCATACACATCACCATAATGAGTTATTTAGCGTCATGCATGCTCAATAGAGGTGTCAGGGCAATGAAATATAGTACATTTTAACATTTGGATTACTGACAGCTTCCGTGAGTTCTGCTCCTGGTGCAAGTATCCTGTCTGGGCCTGGGGAGGTGCACTTGTAATGTGGACAAATTGTACTCGACTAAGCAGATGGCTCGACATTTATCCCATCTCTCTCACTCACTCCTGCAGGACCACTGTGTTAATTTTTTAAAACAGTAGGTTGTTGCAATGAGAGTGTAGTTTTAAGAACATGTGGATTGCTCTGTGCAGATGCCCCTGAGTGAAAATAAGATGAATTAAAAAGGAATTTAAATCGGATTGAACCCGTTCCCTAACCTCGGACTCTACTGTCCACCACGCTCCAGGCCGTTGCAAGATGGAAGATGGGATACAACATTTCATCTTTATCAAAGTTTCAAAAGAGCAGTAAAGGAAAAAGTGTGCCTGATAATTTTGTTATTTATTTTGTAGTAACCAAGTATTGGGACTGGAATGTCTCCTGCTTGGTACACTGGTGCGTACCCCTACTCTAAAAGCCCAGCAGTGTGTATATCGGTATCTTTTTTATTGTGGCCATGGCATCTTGCTAATCTAAGCGTGCGTATAGAGGCCCAGGTCTGTCCCTAACTGTGATAGAGTCAGGACCTTTCCTATGACCTGAAGAGATGCACCAACCATGCCATCATTATTGATAGTGGATTGCTGTCCCTGTCGTGAGTTTATAACATAGTGTGTTGGTGGCAACATACAGTGGTTAAAAGAATCATTAGCTTGACCAGATCTTTTTATCTGGGTCACTCAGGTTGATGCCTGCTTTCCCACCTGTGCAAAGTTCTGCTTCTTTGTTCTTGCCCACACCTTTGTGGCGACATCCTGAGTGTGTGTTGAGCATGGTTGAGTGTGTAGCACATGCATGGTATGGATGAGCCAGAGTATGGTGGCCAGTGGGATTCATTTTGGATACTCCGGGCCTAGCACAAGATGGAGGTTTAGGGCTGTGTTTTCAGGCAGACAGTGAAAGTGTATTGATTATTTTCCTGCAGCCGGAAGGAGAAGGCCCAGACACTCAAGTGAGGGGAATAGAGACAAGGCCCCTTTAGATATTCTATGAGGCCTTTGGTTAGCAAGGAGCTGCTGATTAGTCTTCCTGAGTAATGCAATTTTGTGGATGGGATGGGAGGGGTGGGGCTGCAAACTCTGTTGTGAAAGCTGAGCAAATCTCTAGATGAGGCATGACCTTTTGTCTTTCCCTGGTTATTCCTTCAGTTGGACTGATGACAGACAGGTGCAGAAATATCACACCTCTTTGTGCCTGCCTCTGCTGGGGGTGTTCCAGCATACCAAACAAAGGATGGATCTGTTGCTAGATTGCCACACTATTCATTTAATTTGTGTTCTTTGGCAGTTCGCTATACTTTTTGTGATGGGTGCTCCAGGATGAAGACAGCCCCCATGCTACCTGCTGTATGAAACCTCACTATACACAAACCCTGTGTCTGAAGAACAGTCTGGGAAGGGTACTTGAACTGGAAAGGATACTTGAAAGCAGAACCCCTGCAAACCGGTTCCATAGGTTGAGACAGTGGGTCCACATCTCCTGTGTGGAAGTTGTGTATAAAAGCGTGACCCCAAACCCTCCCCCCCGCCCCCTCCCTTCCAGTTCCAGGCTCTCCAAGCTCGAGAAAAGGAGTACTCGAGCATTACTGTGCAGCCAGGGCTGTTGTCTGCCTGACACACAGTCTCCCAGAGGTGAGGGGACATTCGCCTGAAGTGTGCATTTCTTGCTGGAGAAGCTGTATGCCTTTTCCAAAGTACCTAGAAGCCTGTCTGTCTGCTGAGAGAGGGAAGGGGCTTGCCCTGCTCTACAGGCGGGAGAGACTGTCCAGGAAAGAATGAGGTCCAGCACAGGTCAGTTGGCTGTGAGATGCCTGGAAGAAAATGCCTGCCTGAGAGTTATTCGGAAGGCTACTGGTGATGTCTTATTCCAGTACCTGGCAGTAACCGTGGTACCACGATCGCATGATTGCAGATGGTTCAGTCTGGGCTGCAGTTGCGTGACTACTGAAAGCCCTGTCAGGGCTGTAACGCTGAATTGCTGAAGACCCAATCGGGGCTGCAGCTACAGAATTACTGGCAGCCCAATGGTGCTGCATCTGCAGAACTGTGAGCACGGTCATGGATTATAACTGCTGACTGCAGAGGACCTTCCCCACCCCAGGGCTGCACCTACCTAGGGTCTATTCAGGGTAGCACTGCTTCAGGACTGCTGCTTGCCGAGCTACCGACTGCAACTGTTGTGGTAGGGAAGATGACCATCCAAGCTGCTGCGACCGGTCCCTCATTCACCCTCCCGGTACCCAGCGCACCAACCATGATAAGAGGCTGGGCAGACGCACTGCCAAATGTTGTCTGCGCCAGACCTGACAGACAGCAGTAGAAACCTGCTGATTCTCTTCTGCTTTCCATAGGCATGTAGGAGAACCCCTCAGAGTGCAAAATGGCAGCCGAAAGAATTTGTGAAACACTACTACCAGTGAAGCGTACCACAAGCAGACTGAGTGCATCTTGGTGAACTGTAGTTAATTAAGACTGCACTGAATTCATAGTTCTCCTGATTGCCCTTCGAGCGAGGTGCACCTAGCACTGGTGGAAAGGTGTGGTAGGGGAAGGTGAAAGAGCTGGTGGGCGTAGCATCCACTAGAGATAGCACCCAGAGACACTATTTGATTAAAATACTGTCTTACAAAGAAGCACTGACCAGACATTCACTTTATTGGGTCTTGTGTTTGATTGTTGACCTCTGCGCTTAAGCACCCCCTCAATACCCCCACGAGATGCTCGTGACTGCTCACTCTCAGTATCTTGGGAGTCAAGTGTACTTGGCCCAGTTTGCAGAGTCCTAGTAGGATGGACCCCTGAACCTCAATTGCAAACTAACTTAACCCCACAGTTGAGGGCTAGTAGCCTCTGCCTGCCCTGGGGTCTCACACCAAGAATACTTGGCTTACAGGTGAATTGTATTTAGTACAGAGTATTCCTGATCAATAAAATTTTGGATTACAACATTGGAGAATGATAATCTTTTGTGTGTCACTGCATTGATTTTATTGGTAATCTAGAATTTGCTCTGCATGTAGATAAAGGTGATTTCCATCCTTGTGCTCTTTTCCAACTGTTTAGCCCCCTCTACCCAACTTGGGGCATACCGTAGCCATCCTGGGGTCCCATGATCACATCCTGGGGTCCCATTATCACACGGCACTCACTTGGCCAGAGCTCCAGTCCGGCGCATATGATGTGTGAGAGTAAAAGAAGGGCCCTGGTGTGCCGTGTTGCTCCTTCCCTTCTAAATGCCCCAGAATGTGCTGCATGGGAAGACTAAGAACGACCCTGATGTACCTCCTCTGTTCAATGCTACAAAGTGCCAACTCCCTGATAGCTCCTGCCTCTGCAGACCCTGTCCACACACCGCTTTGGTGGGGTTATGATAAGGATGAGTATGGAATGTCACAACATCAGTCAAGGGGAAAGACGTGTTTGCATCAGACTGTTTGCTAAACACAATGTTTAGATTGTTGTGGGTGATTTTAATAAGTAGAATTGATTGAGTTCAATTTCAAATACAATATACATGTAAACCGCTCATTATAAGTGTGTGTGTGTGTGTGTATATATATATATAAAACCAAAAGCAGAGGCACAATCTTGGTGCCTCTGCTCTTCGTTTTGGGAAATAGTGATGGGAATTGTAAGGGAGAGAGAACCTAGATCTCAGGGTTCGCCCAGCTTCTTGTGGAGTTTCACAGAAATGACGTGTGGCCACCTTCCTAAGGTACCCAGAGACTGCAGGATGCACGCAGGCATTTCTAGTAAATGAACCACATTGTGAAAACGTCATAATTGATCCATTTCAGATGACCTCAGTAAGACATGCAAGTTCTACAACTGCAAAGTGTTAATTCTTCAGAACGGTTGAATGTTTACTGTAGATGTAGTAAGCTGCTCTATAGGTTCCTTTGGATTAGCTCTAATCAGTAGCACATGCTGGACTCCGTGAAGTTAGGAAAGAAAAAAACAAATATGATAGAAAACCAGAAGTAAAGAGATCGGCTGTTCTACGTCTTTAAAAATGGTGATATGTAGGTTTTATATTAAGTGAGCTTGCCAATAAACTTAAGTTGAGGAACTTAAAGTAGAGTGAAAGAGCTACGAAGCCTCAAAATACCTTACAATTAGCCCTACATTTAGATAACAACAAATGTTTCCTAGTAGACACTTCCAAAAACAGCCACAAGGTGTGCACTTACATCCTAAATCCAAATTCCAAAGATCCTGCTCAAAAGCATCATTTTAAACTTTACCTATTCCCTTTTATACCATAGTTGTGATCCGCCCTTCGTTTGGAAGGAAGCTTCATTTTATTGTTTGAAAAACTATGTTGGGAGTAGGGGATCAATGACCTATTTGATATCGGCTCATAGAATGTAAGATATATAGGCACGGAGCGCTGTGGCTGTGCTTGGAGGTATAGTGGGCAATGCAGGGATTGACAGGGGCAGTACAAAGAGGTCAGCTCAAGGCTCTTGTTTGACTGACTTTGTGGCACAGTTAGATATGTTAACATCCACATTTTGTAAAGGGGTTGGTTGCCCTGTGTTCGTAGGAACTTGGCCATATAAAGTACCTTAGCAAAAGCAGGGTTCCTTGAGATTTTGTGCTTGAATGTGTTATTTACAAATGGGGAGTAAGTTCCTACGTAAATGTCCACCTCTCTTTATTCACAATTAAGGAACTTCTATTTTGTGGTTATATTAATGTGAAATGCAAGGTTTTCCAGCTATAGCAGTCTATACAATTGAATTTATTACAATGATTTGGCTTTTACACAAATCAAAGTATTATACTGTTGAGATATCTGGAAGTGTGTAAGGTTGCTACAAAGAGTGTTGTTGTGATGGAGCAGTGCTCTAGAGGCGAAATGTTCCAGTAACAATTTTAAGTCTGTGAAAAGCACATTTACATAAAAATTATAGGCTTTCGCTATGTTTTGTCAAAAAACAGTCTGCCAGCCTAAAAAATTATTTTCTGTCTAGAGTTGAGCCGTGTCCTCATCTGTCGAAAACCACTACAGTCGATGGTGTTTTAATCCCTTGTATGTCTTTAGCGAACTTCAACGTGACTCATGTCAGGGACAATTATTGTAGGAGCCCTATGAGGAAAGCAGCCCCCTTTAGGTAAATTTATGTATCTATGTATCTATATTTCAGTAGTAGTACCAGGGCGGTTTTACCTTCATGTTAATCGTGAGGAAGCCTAAAGGAAAGTACACAGCACTCATTGCATTATGATTATGTACCACTTGGGACAAAAATTGAATATAGCATAACCAAAGGACAAATGGCAAGTATGGTGTAGTGGCTATGGGTGTAATTTGAATGACTGCTTTTCTGCTTGAACTTTTTTCTCTCGACTTGCTGTTTAAAGGCAGAACGTGTATGTTAAGCTAAACTCCATTTTGAATATGTGTCACATTGAAGGCATGTAGTTTGAACGCAAACTCTAAGGGCGCTTGGAGACCTCTTTCTTTTGCTCATGTATTTCCTTGCCTGAATTTGGCTACTGGCATTCTCCTGAAATAGTTTTGTTTCTTATGACATGACTGACCAGTGAGTGTTCTCATATAAATAGACTGCTCTTATGCCAAGTTTACACCTTGAAGAATATCTTGGAATCATTTTAAATCCATGTACTTTGTGTTATTCCCTTTTGGCCTTGTACCCCTTTTGAGGCTAAATCATACTAAGGTTTCTCTACAGTATCCAACTGTTTAAACCTGTATATATTTTGCAAGACAGCTGCACTAAACTCAGTATGCAAATATGGTTGCTGAAAAGCAGATACACAGCAAGCAACTTTGTTCTTAAAATGGGAAGAAAGGGATATATTTTCTAGCGACAAAATTGAATACTGTGTGATGGGAGAAACCTGGGTTCAAATCCCAGCTTCCCCAAATTGTGTGATCCCTGCCAAATCACTTTACCCAGCCTCATTTTCCTTCAATGTAATATTTAGGAATACCTTGAAATAGTTCAGTACTCAGTGTCCTCTATACAAAAACGTCACTAGCCTTTGCTTTTATTACACTTTTTTATGTTACTCCAAACGTGTATATTATACGTGACAAACTGAATGTCTCTTAGCTCACTTACAGCAACATAAGGGTGTTCAAGGTGTACGAGTCGTGTATCTTTCTCGGTTCTTGGCTTGAAACTATTTGTTTTAATAAGAATCGCACAATAAAGTAATATAATTTAATGTCCTAAATTGAAATTCAAATGTAAAAGAAAGACACCTTTTTAGATGTGTGAATTTAGCTGGATGACCAACCTCTAGAAAATACTCACTATAGAATGTAGTAGACAAACGCATTCCCCATGAAAATGAAAACAACACACTGCCTCCTCCAGCCTTTTATCCCAGAGCTAAGGCACAAACAAGCATGCGCATCCCAACTCTCACTGGAAAACGGCTACTCTTTACATTCAGCAATGAGAAGCAAATGCGCAGAACAACATGACACCCGTGTGTAGGTAGATCACCCATCCTTTCAAATCTGTGTCACTATAAACCTTTTTTAGTTGGGCACCCTCATCTTCCAAGAGCACCCCCTCGGGAGCACATCACTCCCAGGCCTCTCCTCTTGGCAGGCTCCCACCTTTTATAGCAATGCAAATAAACCCTTCTCAAGTCCTGACCCCATGCTATATGGTATGTGACCTGCATTGTGCTAGTTGGAAACATCTTGATTTATTAAGTAGAGCCACATTGGTGTAATCACTCGCAGCCCTGCTACCCGCCACTGTAAATTTCAAGTTCGCTGTGCTGTACCTGGGACTGACCATATGCTCAGTCCACGCCGCTTTCATCTGTCTCCAGAGTTGTCTGCACTTTTGTATATTCTGCATCATTGCCTTGTTGCAGGTTTGCAGGTTCAGAAACCTTTATTCAGCAAATTGCCATCAAAATGCATAAAACATCCCCGTACAGTTATAAAAACCAAGATATAAATTACAATAAATATGCATACACATGTAAAACCATATCAAATGCCTTTGCAACGATCTAGGATTTGTTCTAGAATACTACATATAAGAGATTAAAAAGGCTCAAAAATGAGCTCAGATTATTGTATACTTAAAGAATTCTTATGGCAAACGTTGGGACATATTTCTCCTCCTGATCCTCCGCATACCCAGCAAGATTCGAGAAACCACAAATACTATACACTGACTTGTACCGGTTTTTAAAATTAGCTAAGCCTCTTTATAGTACCTGACCCCTATGTTCCGACAGAGTGGTAGAATCAATTTTTCCCTAATACTTCGGTAAGTGGGGCAGAAGAGTATAACGAGTTCTAAAGATTCTTTCAAATTGATACAAAAAAGGCACTGTCTGTCACTTGGCCCAGGTTTGCACCCCCAACTTGCTGTAAAAGAAAGGAGCGGCAGAGTGCCATGCCTGAATTGCAGCTAGAGCTTCCTGGCAGTAGGATTCTATGTCATCCAGGAACCTCTACACTTCAAAACCATATTTCAGTATTAAAATGTTGGACGTCAAGGGGCCTAAGCTAGACTGTCTTGCATTGTGCTCTGCTTATGCTGCCAATACTTTCTCTTAATGACCTCTTCAGGGGTCAAGCTGTGCTCCTCTGGAATATCCCACATACTCTCCAGCCCAATCCTAGTGAGAGTTGTTTTTATGTGCCTAAGCCAGAGTATGTTGCCTGCTCCTTGTATACGTAGAATCTCGGCTAAGCCTGACTGGTATGCATGAAGCTCCGGTGTAGCCCAGAGCCTTCTCCGGTACAAGATTAGCCTTACACTAGCCCTGTCTGCAATGCTTCTTAGCCCCAGGTCTAACCTTAGGGTCAGTAGTAGTGTACTAATGGGAAGACTAGTCAATTAGTGCATGAAGCGGCTTACAACTGCAACCATAGAAGACACCTCCCTATGGCCCCATAGCTCTACGCCATACAAGCCAGTTCCCAGGGCCTGACTATTGTAAATTTGGAGTGCCGGGGAGATTGGGCGAAATTGTGAGCCTTTATGCATCTTCACTATACCCCCAGATGTTTGCTTTAGTTTGAACCTGCACTTTGCAGTATGAGTTTGCCAGTAAAAACGCTCTGATAGGGTAACGCCCACGTAAGCAAAGGTGTGTACGCGCTCCAAGGGAGCCCCTCTCAATCTGGGATTAGAGTGGGTAGAGTGACATGGGTTAAAGACCATATATTTGCTTTTCTCAATATTGATGTCTAAGCCCCTTAACTTGCAAAAGAGGTCAAAATGGTCAAGAACTCTCTGTAACCCCATAGGTGATTTGGAAAGTGGCAGTGTACTATCTGCAAACATTAGGGCATAAACCCTGATGTTTTCAAGACGTGGGGCGTCAGAGTCACAATGGTCCACAAAGGTAACCAGGTCATTAATAAATGGCGTAAATAAGGTGGGTGCAAGAACGCAGTCCTGCCTAACCCCTCTGTTAACTGAGAATCGATCTGTCATTTCCCCTGCTGGCCCACATTTTACTTGTGCAAAGTTATTGTGTGGAGTCTCTTAATCGTATCCAATAGGTGACCTGGGAACCCAATGTCAGCCAAAATCTGCCAGAGGGTGGATCAAGGAATGAGGGCAAATGCAGACCTTAGGTCTGCGAAGACCACATAGAGGCACCTGCCCCGCAATAGAACAGTCTACTAGTGTAGCAACGGAAGTCGAAACACCTGGTCAACTGTACTGGTGCGTTCCCTGAAACCAGCTTGTAATGGGATCAGTATCTCTTTGGCAGTCATCCAGTCTTGAAGTCTTCCCAAAATTGCCCTGGCAAAGAGCTTTTGGGAACTATCAATACAGCGTATAAGCCTATAGTTAGAGGGGAGGGCACACAAGCCCTTTTTAAAGATGGGAACATTCTCTTCCCCAACCCAGGTTGGTGGAATGGGCACCCCCTTCATTATGGCACTAAAAACTAAGAAAAAATAGGGGCACCAGACATCAATGCTGTCCAAAAAGAGAACCCCTCGGTAGCTTATTATGCGGAACAATTTTACGGATAGCTTGTCTAATTTCTTCAGGGCTAAAGCTCACTTCACACGATTGGTCGCTTGGCAATGAAGGGGCATCTATCCTCTGTTGGGTCCTGTCGTGACTGTCGATGCATGGGTTACTTAGTATCCGCACCAGGGCTTCACTCTGTTCGGTAGTGGAGTACAATTTTGAAAAGTGAAAACCCAATCAGACATTGAAATGGACACAAACCTTTAACACTGCCTATAGAGACAATGTTCCAAAAAGAACTATCTTCACCACTTCTTCCTGCGGCCAACAAGCCCTCCCATTTCCTGATCTCCCACTCTCTCTTTGCTTGCTGGATGGCGTCTTTAGATGCCCTCTGTGTTACTTGTATCACTGGTCTATCCTGCTGTTTGATGGCGTCAGTAAGGGCCACTCAAGCTCTGCTGCACTGACTGTTGTACCAGGTGGGTGGAGTACGTTTCCTAACTGGCTGTGTAATTTCCATATAGACAAAATCTTTAAGTCTCACAAACAACTGATTGTGGAGGGTACTAATGTTGGTCAGGACCTCCCCGTTCTCCAATGGCAGTTATAGTAGTGGCATCAACCCTCCTATACCATCAGCAACTAATCTATCTAGTTCTTCAACTGAGACCTTGGGACACAGCGTTCCATTTGACCCTGCGCCTATTAGTAGTCATGGTTAACATTCTATCAAAGGGCTCATCATGATTAATTGGAGCAATAGGGACCAATGATCTCATATCAAGGGCTAGAGCATTGTGGTTGCTGTCTTGCCGGGTATAATAACTATATCATTTAATTTTCGCCAAAGCCGAACATCAACCAAAAAATTATCTATGAGGCTTGTGCTCTGCGGGCGATTAAACATATGGCTGCCCTCCCTAGCAGATTTAGATCTGGCGGTGCAGGCTTTTAGTCCCTGGTTTAGCGTGAATGCGTTGAGTTGTATAGCCAGTGGGGACCGTTTTTTTACAGGGGATCACTAACTCCGGAATGGACCATAGCAGATCTTCCTTAGTTGTGTAGTGCTCCATACTAGAGACAAGCGGTTCGAATTGACAATTGAGGTCGCCTTCCACGATTTTTAAAACCTCAGCTGGGAATGCTGCTAGGTGGGAGGACAACACCTCTGCCTCTGCTTTGTTGCCTATAGATCTACAATAAACATTATATATATTACAAACACCATTATGGGGAAGAGCTGTGCTAACGCCTATCAAGTCAGGTGAGCCTAACTTGATTTCCTTGATCCTACATAATATGATAGTTTTAATCCAAATTGTGATACCTCCCTATGGTCTACCTCTCCCAGAAGTAGCAGCTTCCTGGGAGTATGTGGTGAATCCTATGCGATGGAAAGGTGTAACCGACCAGGTTTCTTTGAATAGACACACATCGTAGGTGTCAATAAAAGCACACCACTCTGGGCAGTCCAACTTTGGCTGTGACCCTGCCACATTCCAGAAAATCAACTTGTAAGATGTGACCGAACTTTCACTGGCTAGGCACCCACCCTCCTAGACAGAGTCACGGAAAGAATCAGACCCTACAGCCTGATCAACTCAATCTGTTTCTGCCAGGGCTTCAAAGCGGTTAGATGTCAGGATTCCTAGGGAACCAACAGCGCCTTAATTGATGGCACTACGAGGGGTAGGTGTTGATGTCTCGGGAACCCCTAACTGCGCCCAGTTACCATCTTGCCAGACCCTGGGGCCCTACTTGTAAAAGTAACTTAAAGCCAACAGTGTAATATTACTCTTTATTTTTTAGTGACGCAGATGCCCAGAGAGAAAACTCTGCACTAGCAGGGGCGATCTAAAATTCACAATCACAAAATCCCCTTGCTGATCCTCTGACCCTGTGCCAATTCCACCCACCCTTCTTGTCCAAAAAATATTATTGGCCATGGAAAATGGGAAGTCTCTATGCCGTCCCAGCCAATTCAAGGTTTTGTTGGATAGTTCTTCCTGGGTTTACTTTTGATCTAGTCGCTGGGGTCATACTCCAGCTAAAACAACCACATACGGGCGGGATGCGGGGGCAGGTTTATCACCGGCTGGAGACCGTTTGAACGCGACTCCAATCACCCGTTCTCACTGGCTCCTGAGCAGTATGGCGAGTATGGAGAGAATGAGACTCTGGCTGAGTTGGACTTTTTTGCTGAGAGGAAGGGCAGCAACTGTTTTGCTCAGGATTTGTAGCATTGGAATCTAGGTGGGGGCCCCGAAGCAAGACTCTGTCTTAGGATACCCTTGGTGGGATTGCTTTGTAGCTGGCTCTGGTCAACCCTCTGGCATGGGTCTGTGTCACAGCTTGATCTGGAGCCCTGTGTAGCCAGGGACTGTTTGATATTCGCTATCATACGTTCAATACCTTCCAAGCGTGGAAGGACAGGCGATAGTCCCACCGATAGGGAATCCTTTACTTTATGAAGATAGACCATTATTAGTCTCCTTTCCCACGCCACACTTGGATGGAGGATCTCCCTCCTCGTCCTCCAACATTATTATTCTTGTCTGGGCTGCAGCTGAGACAGGAATCGGAAGGATGCAATCTGTTTGCATGGCTACTTCTACTGTTCTGTTTATAGGTGCCCGCTTTGAGCACTTAGCCGTGACAGAAGATTGCAGGCTAGTTAATGAACATGCCGCCTCAACAGAGGGAGCAAGGCTGGGACCAAGCTCAGGTGAAAGTAAAAGCAATTGTGGGTGACCAAACGTATTAGGTGGAGTAGTAGATGTAGTGGAGGGAGCAGGTGTTTTAATGTTGGGGCCCGATGAATTAACGGAGCTGATGGAGAGTCTGCTTTCGATTAAGTCAATCTCGTTGCTGATGACACTCACAGCTCATTTGATCATTCGATCGATTGGTGTAGTTGTGACCGGTGGCATAGAAGTGCCCATGCCTCCTCCCACCTTTCTTTTCCCCATTGTGCTGGTGTGCTCCGTGGCAGACTTTGTTACTTTATGCAAAGGACTGAGTAAAAACGTAGCCTTCTGTAAGGGTACTTAGAGACTGGCCCAGAGACAGACAGGAAAATATATGATTTTCTGTCTGTATTTATCTGTAAAAATCAGTAAAAACGGAAAACTGGGAGCCTTAATTACAAGCTACACTACTATCGTATGATTCCCATCTGAGGAATTGGCAACCAAAGATGTGCATAGATGCCGAAACCATCTCCTCCAAAATGATTGTAGTAATGTGGTATGGAAACCCACATTGCTTGCGAGGGCACAGATCTGTTTCAGGTCATGTAAGACAGCAGTGTAATGCACAGGAAAACCTTAAAGACCTGGAACTAACCACCTTAAATTATGAAAGACAATACAATAAGAACAATACAATTTCAAGAGGATTTTTTTCTTTGATTGATAGGGCTACTTTCTGTTATTAGAAATCTTTCCATAAACAAAGGCTCTGGATCCACGTTATGTAGATGTATCAAAACACTAAGATGTATTTGACTGAATGGAACTGAAATATTTCACAATTACATTTTTAGAGGTATGGTGAGTGGTGTGTGTACATTAAAATAGGATGCATGCCTAAAAGAGTACAGATTTTCTCAAGGATTCCGGGTTCAGAGTCCCTGGACATTGAGAAATGGATACGTAATTTAATGAAGAAAATGTTAAGACCATAACATCTACTTGTAATTGTATTTATATAGCACTTACTATCCCTGGCGAGGCGTTGAAGGGCTTTTTGGCTAATCTTAAAACTGTGGCAGGGATAACTTGTTGGAGGGAAGTGAAACTGAGGACAAAGAGTGACCCGTGTTCATGCAAGAATCTTTAAAAAAAACAAGTGATGCCATGCAAAACCCATTTATTGTGCCAGTTAGATCACGACCTGATGATGTTACCTAGTGAACGTGCGGGATTGGAGGATGCATGCACAACAGCCATACCCCAAGCAATCAGAGCTGGATCTAGCATACATAGGGTAGGCTGGCGTGATCAAAACTTGGTTACTTAGTGGTTCGGAGTTTAAGCATGTGATGGGCGAAGACCCATAACACGTGGTCTGATGGATGTGGAAGTAAAAGGACAGGACCAAGTTAGAAGTTTATCTTCTGCACACAATCATGGTTTCTACTTAACACGTGAGATCTGCATTTCCCTACTGTTGAACAGGGTGTGGTTTATATGTGCACTTTGATTCCATTTTCTAGTGCTTGGCATCACCTTTGGCTGCTGGATATTGTGTACTGCAGTGCCAGAATGTGTAGATTATTTTTTTGGTAAACAGATTTTGTGGTTTTACTGTGTACAGCGTACATCTTACATAAATGCCAATTCGTAGTCATCCTGTGTCATGTTATACTGAAGGTGATCACATGTAAAACGATTTCCAAACATGAAACTCCCCCGCCCCCCATTCCTCCTCCACTCCCTCTTCTGAGCTGCTCCCTCGTTCGTTATAGTTCTGGTAGATAGGCTTGTTCCATCAAAGTCACCTTAGTTGTTACAAATGCCCTGTTGAGGGTTTTCCTTCTTCTATTACCATTGAAAAAAGAGATACACATTGTTGGGAGCCAGCTTATTTAGTCATTCATCTTTCTTGTTCAGGGGGCATGGGGAACCTCCCGCAGAATTATTCTCGTGACTGGGAATCTGGGTTTTTTAAGCAGTCCACCAGCGCTTCCCAGGCATGGGCTGTCAATCGCACCTATGCCCTTCCAGGTTTCTCTCAGTAGCACCTCCCCTTCATAACTTGCTCGTTTCTCTAGCTCCTTTCGCCAAATGGTCACACTGGGTCCCCCTGAGGATTTCCAATGTCTGCCAATTTCCCTCTTTGCTAATATGAATGTCAAATCTTGGAATCTGCTCGTGACCTCTGTTTTAGATGTATGGGGGAAACCAGCACACCAAGCAATGGCCCAGGGAACAGGGAACCTCCTTCTCTATGACTCCCACAATGACAGTCGTAACTTCCTCCCAATAGTTTTGCAGGGTAGGACAATGCCATAGCATGTGCATATGTTCTGCTCCAACCTCCCCACATCTTGGACATGCAGCATCGGTCACGCTAAGGTATCTGTTAATGCGGTCCTGAGTGAGTTAGGCCCTATGAAGTATAGAAAAATCTATTTGAATTGGGCGTTTTGGGACACCTTTTTTACCCTGTCTAGTATTGGTACCCAGTTAACCTCCGGGATTGGAATCTTCAGGTCTCCCTTCCATTGGTTCAGAAGAGTGCCCAATGGCAGGAGTACGTCTCCCTGTATCACTTTATACAGGGCTGTTACTGCTCTGTAGGTCCAAGAGGACGTTACTAAGTGTTGACAGGTCCTATGAGGTTGTGGTTCTGTTAGGCCGTTTTCCAGTGCCTGCGAAACGCTGTTGTCACATCCCTGTGTAGCAGGACATGACCTTGCGCGAGGTCAAATTCTGTCCTGAAGTGCTCAAAGGGGAGGAGCTCGCCTTCGCGGTAGAGATCTTCCACCCTTGTTGCCCAGCAGTCGCCCACTCTGTTAGTCCTCCCCAGTTTCCACCGAGTGGTAACATGATAGGCATTGTGATGGGTAGGTCAGGCGAATAAGACAGCTAGCATTCTGGAGACAGCGAGTCCAACATTGACGCATGAACTGGAATTCTCTGGTATTATCCTTAGTGTGGCGCCCCATATTTAATAATACCCCCAGTAACTTATAGAGCATTGGGACGAACGATCCAAGTGCCTGACCCAGATTCTGTCTGCCTGCCATCCATTGCGTGAACCACTGCAATTGCGCAGCGAGATCGTATGCTTCGAATTCAGGTACTGCTAACCCCCTGTCAGTGACCGGGTGTTGCAATGTAGTCAGTGCCACTCTCTTGCGTTCAAGATCCCATAAGAACCCAGTGGTCAGGGAGACTAGCTCCCGGAACAACACTCTGGGTATCCACAGTGACAGCACCGTAAAATAGTACAACAGCCATGGTAACGCCACCATTTTAAGCAATGCAACTCTGCCAGCCACTGAGAGGGGAAGTGTTTTCTAAAACACTATGTTCGCTCTCAGCTACTTAATGGCTAGGCCCACATTCCCATCCAGGAGTTCGACCTGTTTGTGAAATATTCTGAAGCCCAGGTATGATAGACAGTGTGGTTCCCATTGTAACAAGTTTAGTCCCTCTGGGGGGCCCCGGTTCGCTTCTGTCTGGAATAGGTTGGATTCTTGCCAATCAACCTTTAAACCCAATAGGGCCCCAAACTCTTCCAACATTTGCCTGGCTCCCCTTAGGTCCTCCTTCGTATCCCTTAGAAAGAGGAATAGGTCATCTGCATACAGAGCTATGTGGTGATAAGTCTCCCACCTGAATTTCCTTATACCAATTCCCTAGCCTGGCATGACAGGCTAGCAGCTCCATTGCCAACACAAACTGCAATGGAGACAGAGGACATCCCTGTCTTGTCCCTCAACCTATATTGTAGCTCTCAGAGCTGGTTTGACCTGTGCGGACTCTAGCCGTAGGGTTTTTGTATTTTAGTTTGGCCCGTGTCAAGAATCCCTGCCCCAGCTACATGCGCTTCAGCACCTCGTATAGATAAGGCCACTCTAAGCTGTTAAAAGCTTTCTCTATATTGACAGCAAATACTGCTGCCTGGCTGTGTTCATAGGTGTTGGCCTCATGGAGTGTCAGTAGCTGTTGTATATTAAGTGCCGTATTGCGGCCTGGGACAAATCCCACTTGATCCTGGTGCATTACTTTGGGCATATACGGGAGAAATCTGCTTTCCAATATTTTGCTTAAGATTTTGTAGTCAATATTAAGGATTGACAGTGGCCTATAGGCATTTCAGTCATGCGTGGGTTTGCCTGGTTTCAGTAAGGGTATCACCAGTGCCTCTTTCATAGACGTTGGAAGGCTCCCTGTCTCCCTGGACATTTTGTATAGCTCTTCGAGTTTTGGGGCCAATTCTTCCTTATATTTGTCAAAGAATTCAACTGGAAGCCCGTCGGAACCCAGTGACTTTCCCTTTGTTAAACCCTTTATAATAGCCCTAATTTCCTGTAAAGAGATGTCAGTATCCAGTCCTTAAGCTTCTTCACATGAGAGGGTAGTAAGTGGTAAAGGGGTCAAGTAGGCCCTAAGCCACTCACTGTTGTGTTCTATGGAGCTCGCATATAACTTCGTATGATAGCGAAGAAAGTGTTGGTTAATCTCGTCCTGTCTATTCAGTTTGGCCTTCCTATCAGATTCAATTTCCACTATCACTGATCCCCTCTTCAATGGGTTAGCCAACCATGCCAGCAGGGAGACCGTGAGGTCATGCTCCGTAGGAGCCTTCCCTATATAGCTTCTATAATCAAAACACCTGCAAGCCTAAAAAAATCTGCTCCCCCCCACTCCCTATGGTGAGTCAGATTTTATCAGGTCGAGCAATTTTTAGCACCTAGATCATTTATTCTGGTGAGTGAACTTAAGCTGGAAGAAACAGGTGTTCTGTTCATTCAGAAAGTGAATGAGCAATAAAGACGCATTTAAATCTTGTTTTTATCTTGACAAATTTTTGGTCTGTTCAAGTACAGAGGTCAAATGTCAGTTTGTCTTTTTACTAATTGTTACTGGAAAATTGTGTTTACTTTTCTTTCTCTTATTACAATTCTAGGTTTTTGTCAAGTGAGCTGTCTGACAATCATTGTGAAACAAAAAGCTGTAAGATGTCAGGTTTTGTTTCTAACACAACATTTAAACAGCTTGTAAATGAATAGTACAAATATTTCAAAATATATCAGGAATTACAAAGAACATTTTTTCAGTAGTTCAGAAGTGTGGTGCTAACAAATATTAAATTAGGAGCAAAACAAATCAGAACACTTTACTTGGTGATGTGCTTTTGAAAAATATTTGCTGAAACTCGATTTCCAAACATTGTACACTATATAGTGTTATCAGTAAGACCACGTCAGTGGGAAATGCTGTGGCCATTTCAATGGAAAATCTGCTGATTGCAAATAAGTGTTCTACCACTTCATGTTTCAGGTATGTATTTTTTTAAACGTGATTGATTTTTAACATGATTTGAGAAACATTCCTGCCCGGGCCCTGATGACAATGCAGTTAATAAACTAAGAGGCAAGTCAGCGACCATGTGCATCCTATATTTGGCTAGATCTGTATTCTATATGGAGCAAAAGTTTAGCCTATTAAAACGATCTAAAGTGTTTTTTGTACAGCAGACATGCTGAATTTGCATATTTGAAGGTGCTCTCATATGTGATGGAGAAGAAAATGGCAGCTCAGTGAATTAAAATATTTTCCCAGGAGCACATAATTTGAAACTAGTTTGTGGGTCAAGAGCATTATATTTAGGTTGAGTAGATTATTTAACTTCCTGAGTGGACAGTCTCATAATCATCGCAAACGGAGGGAAGGCATACCCTTTCTCTGCACTCCTATCCTGGAGGAATGCATCGGTCGCTATTACACTGGTATCCGGACGCCAGCTGCAATACCTCTCAAATTGATGATCCAGTTGTGAGGCAAAGAGATCGATCGTGAATGGGCCCCAACGGTTCTGGAGTTCTTGAAATACCCCCTGGTGAACTTTCCTGAGATTGGTGTCCTGCCAATTACTGGAATGCCAGTCTGCCACCTGATTGGAGGCTCCCTGGAGATGTTCTGTCGAGATCGAAATTTGGTTGGTCAGACAGTATTCCCAAAGAGTTGCTAAGCAGTAACACCAAGTAGGTGCTAAAAAACTTTTTCTGTTAGCATGCAGAGCGTGTGAAGTCACTTTGCGCCAGTAGTACTTTAGTAGCGGAATCAAGGAGTTAGATCCTTGGTCCTGAAGAAAAGCAATGGGGATTGGCTTGAAACATGTAGACCTATAGAAAGGAAGGTGCATTGCAACCTACACTTTCTATTTTCTCCCCACTTTTTAACTATACTCAGGTTCGGCAACAACAGGAAGACCTAGTGATAATTACCCCGAACTGAAGAGCTCAAATATGGTTTACAGTTCTGATGGAACTTTCTTGGGATTTTCCAATCCCTCTATCCCTGTTTCATGATTTCCTTCGGGATCCGCAAGGGAGTCCACATCACCTGGTACTCACAAGTTCACTCCGTCTTATGGCATGGCGGATTACAGGGAACGTTGTAAAGTCCCAGGGATTTCTTCAAAAGCTGCCACGTTACTCACCAGAGCCTGGTCGGATTGCACAAATAAGAGATACCGCTCTGGCTGGCCATGATGATGGGGTTGGTGTCATTAATGGCAATTGGATCCAGTGGGGGCAGATGTTGTCTTCCTCTTGAATTTCTTGGCTGCCTTGGCTTCAGAAGGCTTAGCTTATAGGTCGATTTTAACTATACCTCCTGGACGACGGATTAAAGTAATACTTAACTATCAGACAGCTATTTTTAATCCTCCCAAAATACCCCTCCCACTCCTATTCTTTTCATCATCTAGAGCATACTACTTAGTGCTCCCGCGTAACTCGCAGGCCATAGCATGCCCTGTTCCACAGCGGAACACTAGGAAGCCTATGTGAAGCATGCCGCGAATGGGCAACCCTGGTGGGTGAGGGTTATATAAGAAAACCTAGAATTTTCTCTCTATTTTGTGAGAGTTAGCACACAGAGTACGGACGGGCTCTCTTGTTTTGAAGATACGTAAACAGGAGGACGAGCCCCTCTGAGATATTCCTCTCATCGCCCCTTTTTCTTTTGAGATAAGTGCATATGGCACCACTATCGTATAGATCTTCTCTCATCTCAGCTTGACAGCGATATCTCAGCTGCTCTGGTATGTCTCACATTGAATATAGTTTTTCTACGAAATTTAGTCACTACTTTTACAGTAATTTTATGCAAGGAAAAGTTGGTATTTGGCTGTAGTTGATTGGTTTTTTTAAGGTAGATGGTTGTTTTAATCGAAAAATACCATGTTTTAAGGTTCTGTTGCTACTCCTTGTGGTGATGAAAAGTTTGTTATATAGTTTGTCTCATGACGAGGCCCGGAGAAGTGTTTGATAGATGTCACCAGCAATAACTGCACCATCAACCTAGCTGCTTTGCTGTTTTTCTCTTTTGTGCAGGCATCAGCAAATGTCAGTTCGCAAAGGCTGCTAGTAATAATTTGAGTAAGGGCTGTTGTACTAGACCTGGGTTTAGAGTTTTGGGTTCTTGATTATGGCATGTTTCCTATTTTATTTGTTGATGAGGTACAGGAAATCTTCACTGAAATCTTGAGAGGCTCCAAATCATTATTTCGCCTCGCTCTAGGTACATGAGTTCCTGTACATTTTTTTTTAAATACCTTTGGTTGGATATTGGATTCTAGGATCTGTTAATTTGTCCTTTGTTCTTCAGTAACCACTTAAGTAAAAGATACTCTTATATTTGTCTTCTCTTCTAGGAGTGTGTCACATTTAGTATGTATTCCTAAATCTACCTTTTCAAATAAGTAAATATAATGCCAGGAACTTGCACCGGAGGAGATGTGCGTCATTTCCTGTCTATTTGTATCCTGACCCATTTATTTTGTATTTCTAGCAGATACTTCCACTAGAGTCAATATGACATTACTATATCTCTCAATTCTTCTAGAGATATTTACCTTAGTTCTAATGTACGCATTTTGCATTTCTATTGGGTCCATTTGTTGAAGACCCTCTTAGTGACTGTTGATCGTGATTTCAAGCCTAGAAAGGTTTGAGGCCGTACCTTGTTGGCCAGCTGAATTATGTAATTTCACCTAAATCCTTGAGGGAGAAGAATCAAAATACGATGCTATTTAACCCGTTTGATATTATACCAAAATTATATAATATCCTTTGTTAAGTAGGAATAATATATTTTGATAACCCGAGATTTCTATACGTTAGAAAACAGTGATTGGTAACGGGGATAGTGGCATAATGCAAAATAAGAGTCCCCCCTGCACAGTGTTTGAGGTGCCCATGACACTCCCGTGCCTGTCAGACAGTGGCGGCTGGTGAGTTTTGAAAGTGGTGGGCCGTAAAATGATTGTCATACTGCACCGTAGCGAGCGAGCCCGAACAACCTAAGCGGGGTTCGGGGGGGTTCTACCCCCGAGAAAAGTTTGAAAAAACAGTGGACAAATGGTGCATTTTCAAGCAAATTTGAGAAAGCAGGAAGGTTAATAAAGCAATTGTGAAAGTGCAGTTATTACATTAATAAAGAGATGTCTTCTACTCTAAATCCTTTTTACTCTTTAAACCTACTTATTCAGCGTGCTTCAGTTGTGGACATGCTCGCATCTACATGCCCTGCTGTACACCCACCGGAACTCAAGTATTGATACTTGACCACTGTGCACAGTCGCTTAATGCTGCTGCTACCTTTAAATCACATGTATACTTCTTACCATCGTACTAGACACATGTATATATTTACAGACATCAGAGTACGTTCAACAATGTTATTCAACACAAAAATACTTTTACTCAGTAATTCCTAGTTACATCATCATTTTAATCTGTTATGACACAGAATTTTTTTTTTCATTTCTTTAAAAAAAAGGAGAAGTGTACAATATTCAAACTTTCATGGCCAATGCATTTAGGGCCCCTTGGCCCTTCTTCAGGGGCTTGAATCTACAACAAACGAAATCAAACCTTTAATTAAATGAATTACAATGCGCATGGGATTGTCAAATAAAATCACATGATAGATAACAATAATTACATGCACATGTACTGTTGCAAGCTGATAAAATAAACAATAGAAAAATGCTGGTGAATATAAAAAGACCATGAGACCAAAGTCAAAGACAGGCTTAGTGTGAAGGGAAAACCTCAATATATTCTCCAAAAGAGCTCTTCCTTATGTGTACTACACCACTCATCACTAACAGCATGATCAATCTGTTAAAACGTGCACAGGCACCTCAAAGGTGGTCAAAATAATCAAAAGAAACGTGCTGCGGCACCTTCAGTATGGAATGACACTTCGCTTAACCAAACATCCGTGCTTAACTGTCCGGGAACTAGCTCTAAAGACAAAAAGCCAACAAAGCACAAGTTGCTTAATGATAGCCATACGATCTTCTCGCTTGCCTGGCTCCCCCCCACTCGTTAAAAGCACTCCTCCTCACCTGTAAACAACTATGCGTTAACCTGCCCCGATCTCCTCTGCACTCGCTCGACTCTACTCCTGAAACCACAAACAAGCATCACAAACTCAGTGTCATGGTTACTACACAACCATAAACAATCCTTATAATTACCCCTCCCTCCGCGTTACAGCGGGCTTACCTCTATATCTGCTCTCAAAGCCGCCATGAAACGCTCACAGTGCTTCCCCGATCGCATGACTGAACAACGCTGCGGGTTCCTTTACACTCCACGAGACCAGTACGTAAAGACCGATGATGGACTAAATGCAGAAGCCAACCTTACCTGTCTGTAGCCCTCACTATGGTCGCCATATTTGAGATGGTGAAAATGACCAGATAACGTACTACCCATTCTACCTGACCTCATCATACCAAAGGGTAACGCTGCCACCTATCATGTCATTCCAAGTGAAACCACACCTAATACCTCACATAAAAATGAAATCACGCTAGAATGCGTCACGTACAGGTGCAGTGTTTACAGGCAGTCTCTAATGTGACAGACTGTGCCGAGGCAGTTCGTAGCGTGACACTGTGTTTGGGCCTAGGGACATTCTGGCATGACTATAAAATAATAACCTTTATAGTGCAGTCTGTGCCATGACAGTCAGTTCAGGTACAGTGTTTATAGGCAGTGACAGTCTCTGGTGTCACAGTGTTTGTCGTGGTAGTCAGCAGAGTGACACTCTCCGCAGGGGCATTGCATTGTGTGCAGTGATTATCACGTCAGCCTGTGAAATGGCAGTCAGTGCAGGTACAGAGTTCACAGGCAGTCTGTAATGTCAGAGTGTGTGCCGGCCGGGGCAGTCATCAGTAGAGTGACAGTCTTCGTAGGGGCATTGCATGGTGTGCAGTGATTATCACATTTCCGCCTCTGACATGACAGTCAGTACTACAGCAGGTGCAGTGTTTATAGGCAGTCTCTGGTGTCACAGTGTGTGCCATGGCAGTCAGTAGAGTGACAGTCTGTTCGTAGGGGCATTGCATTGTGTGCAGTGATTATCACGTCAGTCTGTGACACGACGACGACGTCAGTCTGTGACACTAAAGTCAGTGCAGATACAGTGTTTACAGGCAGTCTGTAATGTCAGAGTGTGTGGCGTGGCAGTCATCAGTAGAGTGACAGTCTCCGTAGGGGCACTGCATGGTGTGCAGTGATTATCACATGTCCGCCTGTGACACTACAGCCTGTAGCGGCAGAGCGATGATGGACAGCCTCAGCTGCCTCGGTGTGTGCAGGGGCCGCGCGTGCAGTGACAGTCCATGAAGTGACTCAGTGGCAGTCGCGGCCGGCATGACTCGGGGGTACGCGCGGGGTGGGGAGGGGGGAGGCGTTTAATTAAATGAATAAAATAAAAACAAACTTACCAGGCATCTCCTCCGCCGGTCCTGCGTCGCATCACGTCTCCTCTCACAGACGTGGAACTAACTTCTCCCCGCTCTTTTGCTTGACTGGCAAGTGGCAAATCAGAAGACTGGATGCGACTGGGGGCGGCTACTCGGCTGTATCCTGGCATTTGACAGGGCATGGGGCGACTGTACGTCACCGCCCGAGCAGGATCCTATCTTCAGACTCCTGCACTACACTAGGCATGCGCAGCATACCTAATGTAATGTCAATGGAGTGGGGTGCTGAAATAAAAAGCGCTCTTCTCGCAGATGCGCAGTCGGAGTCTGGACTCCTGCTGCTCTCGCCTGCGTGCGATGTGCGTTTGTTGTTGACTCTGTCATGCGCACTTGAGCTGCCAGCACAGGCCGGAAATGTAAACAGACGAATTGTCAAAGCTGTCAATTTGTCTACTTACATTTCTTGCTGCCCGATTAGTGAGCAGTTTTTCTTGTTGATTGCCTAGTGGGGCGCTGCCCCGTCGCCCCTATGGACCAGCCGCCACTGCTGTCAGATATTCATCAGCGTTGGGCTGAAATGTGGGGCATGAAGGGCAGGAGCCCTACAGCACTGCTGGGATGTGTTACATCCCTGAACAGATGCCAACGACCAACATTTAGAAAACCTATGAAAACTAAGAAAACCTACTTGTTGCAATTGATGTCCTTGTATTAGATGAGCAAGTGTTATTTTCTATGATTGAGGTTCGATTTTTAATGTAGTTCCGTCTATATGGAGTTTAAATACCAGTTCTGACAGGCTACATGTTTATGTTTTTTGACCTGCGCCATGTGAGACACCTTGGCCCCTTCTGGCTTTTTAGTCAATGCTATTTTTGCTCAAATCTACTTATTGGGTACACTTTCACATGAAAAGCTGTTGTTTATAAAGCATCACTAAACAGGCAAAATTATAACTTGCCTCAAAACTGCATGATGTTAACTCTGTGGTCTACAGGGGCCCTAAAGGGGAAGTAAGAGGCAAGCAGACAAACGAAATATCAATATTTCACACCACAAATAAGCTAGCTCCCTGAATGTCCTGCTGCCCCTTACACCAGACGAGAACCACCCCTGGTTCACTTGGTCCGAGCTTAACTCACAGGCCTCAGCCACTAGGGGAGCACCCCCATGTAGATGACAATCCTCAAACAGTCCCATTTCACATCTTCCTGGGTGCTCAGAGCCTCTAAGAAGGACATAAGCAAGTCAATTGTGAGAAGACTTTTTTTTCTTCATTTTTCATTCCACTTCATTCCTCATTTTTGATTCCACTTCAAGCCTAACTGAGCTACCGACTGAGGCCATAAGCCCTTGTGTCGAGATTTCTTTCTTCACTTCCAGCAGCACCCTCTTCCTCAGAAGGATATTTATTCCGGTCCAGGAAAGGGAGGCAGTGGGATCCATCTAGCAACACTGTTTTATTGAGTACCACTGCCAGCAAAGCTTTGTTAATACATCCATGTAATTTGTAGAATGCCCTATCACCTTGACTTCACCACCCGGCATTGAGTCTTACCGACGATTCCTGGGATGAGTCTGAGAACCTCAAATATATAATGCTACAAGGACACCTGAATCAGCTTCAGCAAGTCCACTCCAGCAGGTCCACTATCATCTTAAGCATCTAATTCACTAGGGAGTAAGCAAGAATTGTGAACAGGATGCCCAGCACCCTAAGATGTACAATCCCCCACCTCAAATTATTCAGTAGCTCAAACTTCGTGCAAGTTCAATGTGCCTTCAATGGCACAATTCGTGAAGGAGAACATTTTCTCATAAACATCCTTTGTATCACTGGCGCCTGGCCTCCCACAGTCTAAACTGCTGATACAATAAATCAGGGTAAACTCACTTGTGAACAGAGTGAAACCCTGGTTCGGATCTGAAGGATAGTAATCTCCAGAACATCCATTGGTGAGGAACCTGTAAACTACAACACTAGGGTAGTTCGAGCTCTCTTCTGGGTCCTTCTCCTTTTGGGTTTGTCTAGGTGCCACTCGAAGGAGAACCACAATACATTACTCCACACAACTCAGCTGTCTGGTTGCTCTTGCTCTCCCTCTAAGCGACAGAGTTTGCCAGCGCTGAGAGGGACACACCCGTCACACACAGCCAGGGGGCCGTAATAAGTTTAGCATCACCATCTGTACCTGCACTTGTGGTCGGCCTACCTAAAATTGGCCAATTCAGAGGTGGAGAGTGTGATTCTACAATGCTAGAGATTAGAGACATGCAGGAGAGCAGAACTCTTATGTCCATAATATGCGCATGCATTCACACAACCTGGGATTGCGTGGCTATGCTCTCATTCTAGTGTACCACTTACCTCAGTGTTTGTATATTTTTTGGATCCACAGGGCCAGCATAGCAGGGTATATGGGCAGGAGCATTGCAGACATCTTAGGCTCTATCCAGCCCAGCACTAGCCCTTAGTATTTCAAGGCTTCTAAGTCTGTAGGTCTAAGGGTAAAAATTCTGTTTTAAGCCCCCAGCATGCAAAATGTCACTGGGTAAAAAGCCAATGCTGGCTGAATGTGTAGCCCTTCAGATGTGGGCAGTTGGCTGCTATGTGTGTTTTTCTGCTATTTGTGGAAAATAAAGTTGGTCAAGATTTTCTAGCAGGTCATATTCCTGTCTGCGTTCATGTTTTAACGATCCACAGAATAAATATTTCCAATTTTTTTAAACCAATTTAATTCTTTTTATTTTGGTTTACATCTAAAGACAAACGTTAGAGTTGACATATTGTAGGTGCTTGTACATATTTACCAAATCAAGGTACAACATGAACTTGACATTTCAAATAATAACCATAAAGTATTATATTAAAAACATTTCTCATCTAAACTAGTAATGGGTATGGGAGAGCATATATATATATACACGTCATGTGATCAAGGCTCTTGAGGAGCTGAAACGCGTAATGGCGGCATCTGAATAAACATCAAGAATAAGAACTTACATTGTGGTCCGTGTCCGTGGTTTTGGAGGAGACTCCGAGCGCCGACGGTGAGCGTGATATATATATATATATATATTCGCCATTGTGCTCCTTCCGCCCCCACACGCCCGTTGGTAGTTGGTGCGCTGTGCCGGCGAAGCCCACCGGACATCAGTGTTCAGAGTCCAACCAAGAAAGCGCACATGCAAGGGATCGTAACGGTCCCTTGAGTGTGCGCTTACTTGGTTGGATTCTGAATATATATATATGTGTGACTATTAGATGTGTTTTGCAGTATAACAACGAGATACCTGCTAAGGAGAAAGCTATGTCCCACATGGAGGATTTTTGCTATTAACATGTTTAGGTCGTGTGGTCTGCTCATCTGTGTTTTTTAAAAGAAATGGGTAATATCCTTGGCTACAGCAAACCATAAACGTGAACGCTGCCTCTCTTTTATCTTGTTTCTAAAGAGCTTATATCCCTCAGTTGAGTAGTTCATAGACTGTGTTATATAGCATTTCATACCCTGAGGGATTGTAACAGCTCTGGTTTACATTAGGATCCTGGGCATCCTTTCAGAGTGGAAGGTGAGAAAAGTTTTGGTTATAGTTTGGCATATATGAGATATATTGAGTAAGGTGTATGGAGATGGTGATTTGGAAACATACTCGATACCTTGTGCAGTGGTGCTGCTGCTATTAAGCATGAAGTGTTGAGGACAGTGCAAGCATTGACACATTTATGCAAGTTGACTGTTTTTATGATGGTCTGTATCATAAGTAGACTGCCAAACTATTGATGTATGTCAGTGGTTTCTACAAGTATTATGCTATGGACATTCCACTGAGGAGCCGCAAAGTCCTAGTCCTTAGAGACACAGTGAGTAACCAGAATATGGTATAAGGAATCCACCCATGAGCGTCAGAAGCCCACTTCATGGGCTTCCTCGGGTGTGACAGGATCCCAGTTACTACAGGCAATGTTGGTAAGCAAAGAGAACTACACAGATTCCACCTAGACTAGGCGTACCTCACAGGTTGATCGGACTCAACCTGACAGAACTGGGAGTGGTTGGTGAACAGCGCAAAGAGGGGGCGCTATTAGCTCTACTTCTGGGGGTTAAAATTTCCACAATTCCTAAGCCTAGACTTCATTGCATAGCTCTCAAGTGCTGGAGGGGAGCTTGTCACCAGACTGGACTGACCGCCCTTTATGCCCCAGGAATGCCACTGATGAGCTGACTGACTGCACATGAAGGCTTTTTCACTGCCAGGCGAATGTCACCCTGGATAGCAGCTGGGGTTGAGACTATTGAGGACTGCTACTCAGAGGGCTCCTTCCTGTCCTTGGAGGCCTTAGTGACTGAGGACGGCTTGCCTGAAACCCTAAATCTTAACTTATGAGGCGATAACCCTAGCTGTGTACCATTTGTATGGGGCACTTGACCCGGAACCCCCTACACATGATCTCTTCCAGTCCATCCTAACGTTTGATGGAGGCAGACATTTGGTCTTGTGGCTATATAAATCAGCACTGACAATGAAGACAGATGCCTTGCAGAGCCCGAGAACTCTGTGGGAAGACATTATAGGTAGGCCAATCCGGGGTAAGGAATGGACCCACATTATCGAGCATATCTACTGCTCCACGCGTAATACCAGATTAAAAAGCACACAGTTTAATTACTTGCACTGCACGTAACTCACTCCTCACAGGCTCAATATTATGCTGCACACTGAAGAATTGCAGTGCCCTAGGTGCGCACAGCTTGGTGCAGATTTTCTCCACATTGTCTGGGGCTGTTTGACTATAGCACGGTTCTGGTTGCAGGTCGCTAGGGATCTGGAGCGCACCCTCAACCGTGAGCATTTGTATCCAGTAGAAATTTGCCTTCTTGGTTTATACAAATGGCGGAATAAAATGAAAAGTGACCAATATATTTCTGGATCTGACACAGGGGATGGTGCGCAGAGATATTGCCCATTATTGGAAGTCTCCCCCATGGGCCACCTAGTAGCAAATGGCGAACTGAGGTGCAAAGCTGGGTGACAGCTGAGGGGGAGCGCTGCGAACCAAATACTATAGAGGGTTGCGTAGGTCGCCGCAAGCAGATTTGTGTAGGGATGTGGTCACCTACTTCATAGAGCTTGAGCAGCAGTGATGGCCTTGCTTGGAATGTGCGGCCCTGTTAGCCGGTGAACCTGATAGCATAATATGGTGTCATAGAAACCTGACTGTGCTATATGACAGGGATGAGACAGAGCCCTTACGATAAAAGTTGTGAGACGTGGGTTTCCATCGGCCCTCTGGCCCAGGTACTCCCAATGCCCGGACTACCCCCGCCCTGGTCTGATACAGAGTTGACCCCTGCAGAGCTTTAGAAGAGATGCAACTAGAGATACTGGGTAGAGTTTGGTTGGTTGTTCAATTGTTTCATTATTGTAACGGTTGGAATATACTAAGCATGCATGACTATGCTAGAGTATGGCACCTGGTGAGCCAGAAGAACTCAACACCCTGTGATTCTGGGGAAATCACTTAATCTCCCCTTACCTAACAAAAATGAATGTGTCTGTCTGTAACGCAACTGGTACTCATGTAAAGCGCTCTGATACCTTCGGGTCAAGTGCGTGCCATATAAGACCCCCCCAAAAAATAATAATATTGCAAATGTACTTCTTGCACTGAATGATAACTTTGTATTGTGGTTACGATTTAGATTTTGAGAACCTTCGTCAATGCCAAATGCTATGTTGCTATGTATTTGAAACTAATAAAGATATAGATATATATATATATATATATTTATTTTTAAAGTAGACTAGACGTAGGGCAAGCTGGGAGGAACCAGTGGATAATGTAACTGTAGGTTGACCTACAGCTTGTCATTCAAAATGGTCTGCTCTTGCGTTTGTGACCATTGGAGTGGACCTGGACTGGCAGTTGGGGTTGACTGTTTCTTTTTGAGCAGTACCAGATTTGCATGTATTTGAGATCTCTCTAGATTAGCTCAGTGACTGAAAGCGATGGACTGGAATGTGGCCCAAGCGATCGCCAGTGGCTCCGATTAATTCAATCTTTCCGTCAATTTTTTGTTTGCTGCTTGTGTGTAAAGGCATATTTATTCACCATAATGGCAGAAAAGCTCTGACTAGTTTGGGAATAGAGGATGAAGAAGTTTTAAAAAATGATTGCACTGTGCAAATGTATACATTTGCGGTAGCTAACTTTTCGAGGTTGTCCTTCTTGTAGGTTGTAAGTTTTCTGAATTGACTCACTACATTCTTCCTTGATTTGTAAGCTAATGAAAAATCGCCACAACTTGATTTCAACTGAATGTTACAACTAGACAGGGTAGTCCACTAGGCAGTGTGGTGGTGGCAAGAATACATTTGTGTAAGCACATGGGTGGTTGAGATGACCGACCAGTTAGTCTTAGTCTCCAAATTTTCTACAAACTGCTGTATTCCTAGCATCTTTTCCAAAGATGCACATGCTGTATCCAAATCCCCGATATTGTATTCATATCAACACGGTAACACCTATGACGTCACCGCAATAGGAGATCTGGCTGACCCCGTGGAGACCAGCGCCATCAAGTACAGCATATACATAGTGCTTGTGAGCTGGGGCGTAGCTTGGTCAGTAAGATTGGGGAGGTGTGAGCTTCAGATTTTCCGACAATCAGATTGGCATGGTTTAAATACATCTTTTTTTTAATCATTTTTTATTAGCATTTTTATGTTACTTTGCATACAAATAGGCGTATAGGCATTACGATTGATTGAAATGACACAATTGTACATTGCATTTCATCGGTTCTTACAAGGGTGTAGGAGTACATACTGAGGAAATATGCTTGGATAATAAACACCCTGCAACAGATGTGTGATGCCGTTCTAGGCCTTAATGTTTGCCTGGCAGAAAGCTATGTCATTGAGCAATTGTCTGGTCCTTTAAACTACCAGTGTGTGTGCTTAACTGGGGGTTGTAACTTGGAGTGAATTCGTTTGGACGGGCTGGAGCTGCCTCTATGTGCATCTGGGGATGGAAGTAAACATGTCACTATATGCCTTTGTGAGTGTGGGGGTGGGGTGGCACCAGGAGTGCGGGCGTTCCAGGAGTATAGCTCGATCAAATTAGGGTGTGATGTGGATGGTTCTACATCTATGGGGATATTGCGGGGTCATGGCTCTTGACATGGTCCGGAAGTGTTGGCGTTCTCGCGTGTAGGGGGCTCGGGTTGTGTGTCATGGCTCGGGTCATCTGGTATATTCGGTGGCAGCGCCACTTGTTGGCCATCGACCAAGTGGTGGTGGAATTGGAGCAGTAGCGTAGCCCATTCCATGGAGATGTGCTTCCTGCGCCTCCTCCCTCCTGATTGTGTTTTCTTCTGCTGAACCCCATTTTCTAACTGCTCCCACCCAGGCCGCTATTGGGGGCCCTCCTGGGGTTCTCCAATGCATGGTGATCCCTCTCTTTGCCAGTAGGAGGGCTAGGGAAACGACTCGCGTGTGAACCTTGAGGTTTTTGTGCCTGCGGAAGCACCCTATCCCGCTGGCCTCCCAAGTGTTGATGTCGGTGAGTCCTGTTAATTCCTGTTATGTCTCATGTACTGCGTTCCAGTAGGGCTGCAGTGTGGGGCATGACCAGAACATGTGTTTAAATGTTGCATCTGGGGATTGGCATCTCAGGCATACTAATTGTGTATCTGGGTAAAAACACTGGAGTCGCGCCAGAGTGAGGTAGGCACGGTGCAGTATAGAGAACTGTAAGTTTTTGAAGCTGGTGTTTCAGGACACTTTCTTTGGATATTCCAGGGCGCGCTCCCATTCCTTATCGTGTAGTGGGCGCCCTATCTCCTCTTCCCATTTTTGTTGTAATGGGGCTGGTGTGGCGGCGGTGAGGTCCCGGACTGCTTTGTAAAGCCATATAATTAAGTGCCGCCGCAACCCCATGTGGAGGATTGTGTGGAGCACCGGGTGTGTCGCTGGCTCCCCTTCAGAGAGATCCCAAATGCGGTGGCTGCTGAGGATTATTTGTCTGTGTAATAAGAATTGCCCTGGCGGGACGCCTGTCTCATCCAAGAGTCGGTCAAATGGTAACAACTGGCCTTCCTCGAACAGGGATCCCACCTCTAGAATTTCGTGATCCGTCCAAGTTTGCATTGCACGAGCAGAGTAGAATCCCTCGTTCCGGGGCAGGCTGGCGAGCGGGTACAAGGGAGTATATAGAGGAGTGTCACTGGAGATGCGGTGGATTTGCAACATGCATGTTCGCGCCACCTTTACTTGCACTGAGTGCGTCGACTTAGGATGAGTGCCTGGGAGCAGCAGACGACATAGGGTTTGCACCAACATGTGCCCTCCTTCCGAGGCGGTCTCCGCTAAATGACGTCCAGCGGGACAGCCACTGGGTTTGCGCCGCGAGAAAACAAGCCTCAAAGGATGGTGCTCCCAGTCCCCCTTGGTTTATCGGGTGTTGTAATTTTTGGAGGGCAACTCTTCAGCATCCGCCGCCCCATAAAGGGAGCTTAATAGGATGTCTAGCTCTCGGAAGAAGGACCGAGGGGGGACAACAGGGGTGTTGGCGAAGTAGTAAAGGAATTGTGGCACTAAGATCATTTTGGTTAAGGCTATTCTGACGATGGGTGTAAAGGTAGGGTCTTCCAAAAATGTACTCACGTTTTGGCTCCTGCCAGGGCCCGGCGGTGATTGCCTTCGTATAAGTCAGCGTGGGAGTGATAGACTCGGACGCCGAGTTATCGCGGGGCGCTGTTGCTCCAGGCTATGTGCGAATTCCCAATTCTTATCTCTCGCGGGGAGGTGAGGGCTTAGGGGTATATAGTGGATTTCACCCAATTGACTTTGAGTCCTCTGGCGGCCGCAAAGTCTGAGAGTATGTTTCCAATGGGGCTGAGATCGGACGCTATATCCCCTCACATAAAGTAACCGGTCGTGCGCATACATGGACACTATGTGTGTGGTTCCCGCTATTGGGATGCCCCATGTGTCTCCCTCCTGGCGTAACCGGATCGCAAGGGGCTCCATTGCCATGGCGAACAAAAGGGGGGAGAGGGGACACCCCTGCCAGGTTCCTCTCTCTATTTGGAAGGGTGGGCAGATGTATTTGCCTAGCCTCACTCTAGAAATGAGCTTTGTGTATAATAGTTTTACGTGCCCCCTGAAGATTGGCCCTGTCCCCATCCGTCTCAGAGTTTCGAAGAGGTACGGCCACGTTAGGGTGTCAGATGCTTTTTCCAGGTCCAAGATCAGACAGGCCGCTCTAGGGTAGCAATCCCGGGTCTGATCCTGAACCTGAAACAGTCTGCGGATGTTCTGGGACGTATTTCTGCCCGGTACGAATCCGTTTTGATCTTGGTGTATGAGCGGTGGAAGCACCCGGGCTCAACCGATTCGCCAGTATCTTACCCAAGACCTTGCAATCGGCAGAGAGCAGTGTAATTGGTCTGTATGAGGCTAGCTGCATTGGATTCCGATCAGGTTTCGGTATCGAGACTACAAGAGATTCCCGCAATGAGCCCGGCAATTCCCCCTCCTCCAGGGCCGCCGCGTACATGGCGGTCAGTCGCGGCGCCAACTGCGTAATGAAAGTGCTATAGTATTCTAGGGGCATGCCGTCCATCCCTGGGGCTTTATTCCGGGCCAAGGCCTGGATTGCTTGTTTCACCTCTGACGATGTGATCTCCGCTTCAAGGAGGTCTCCATCCTCTCTCGGGATCTGGGGTATAGCGAGGGACCCTAGGAACTGGGTAGGTGGTCCTCAACTGCCCTGCGTAGGGCACCGGTATAGTTTTGCGTAGTGATCATGGAAGAGTCGTAGGATATCGGACTGGGAGGTCGCAACTCCGCCGATCGGGTCTCTAATTTAGGTGATTGGTCGCGCGTCCTGGTTCTGGCGGGCAAGCCATGCTAGAAGCGTTCCCGATCTGTCTCCCTCTCTATGCCTTTTGCCTGAATATAATTTAAAGTTGTACCGTCGCAGGTCCGCTAAGCCTACCTCGTACTCCATCTCAGCTTCCGCGACTTGTGCGGGGGTCGCTGCATTCGAATCTTCTGCCTTAGTCAATGCCGCCAGCTGAAGCTCTGCTTTTTCAAGGCTTCAATCGAGAGTCCTGCAGACTCCTGCTATTTGCCTAATACAGGCCCCTCGCATGATGACTTTAAAGGCGTCCCATTCCAGCGTCCTGCTGGACGCCGCGTTGGTGTAGTTATTAATGTATTCTGCAATGCTATTTTCATGGTCATGGCGAAATACTGGATCCTCCACACACTCTTGCTGCAGTTTCCAGGTCGGGACTGGCGGGTGGGGTGGCCGCCACCTAAGAATTAACAAGTGCGCGTCGTGATCAGAGACTACTCTCCCCAAGTAATCTACATGTTGGGCCATAGGGAGTACCTCCAGTGAGCAGAGGAATCGATCAAGCTGTACCTGTAGGTTGTGAGGTATTGAGTGAAAGGAGTATAATTTAGAGGTTGGGTTCCGGCTCCGCCAGGCATCTGTTAGAGCCCAATGTTGTGCCCATGATCGGAACAGCTCTGTATGTGCTTGAGTAGAGGAACCAGGGCCTGGAGGGTGCGACCGGTCTAAGGACAGGTCCAGTACGCAGTTATAATCGCCCCCCAGTATCCATGGTGACGTTGTGAATTTTGGTAGGATTGCTGATAGTGAGTCCCAGAACTGTCCCTGGTCGATGTTTGGGGCGTAAACACTACCTAATAATATGGGCCGCCCGTCTAGCAATTCCTCCAGAAATGCGTCTCTCCCCTCTCTGTCCACCACTCTGCCAGTTTCTTTGAATGGAACCCCCGGCCTCAGCCATATCAATGCCCCTCGAGCAAACGCGGAGTAGGTGGTAGCGCAGAAAGTGCGCACCAGCGCCTCTGTATCCGGTCTAATTCGGTCTTTGTGAGGTGTGTTTCTTGCAACAGTATTATCTGCGCTTTTTGACGCTTAGCATAGGAGTAAACTGCGTATCATTTTCGCGCTGTGTGCATTCCCCTGACGTTTAGGATCAGGAGACTGATGTCTGTTTCTATTGGCATAATTTTACATGGCTGTGGGAAATGGGGGGAATAGATGGGGAGAGTATTGCGCCCTGGCCTTGTCCCCAGCCCCTCTACATGTTTGTCTGTTGGGTAAAGGCGCCCGCCCTGAATGGGACTGTGTCCATGAGAATCGGGAATGAATGAATGAACACTTATAGAGCGCATGGTTACCCAGGGGCATCCCAGCGCTAGACGTCCGGTAGGCTACGAGAAAAGTAAGCTAAAAGAAGACTAGTGAAAAAGAAAAGTTTTCAAAAGTTTTCTGAACTTAAGATGTTCAGATTCAGAGCGTATGTGTAGAGGCAGACTGTTCCAGAGTCGAGATGCATTATATGTGAACAGTCTACCTCCACTACGTGTACGTTTAATCTTAGGTACACAGATCAATCCTTTTTTCCCCGATCTAAGGGTTCTGTTGGGTACATAAGGTTTACTCCAGGAGCGGATCAGAGGCGGGCCTTTCCCAAAAAAGATTTATGGGTGATACAGAGGGCCTTAAATTGCACTCTTTCCTGGACAGGCAGCCAATGAAGGGTAGCAAGAGCAGGTCTTGCAGAAGAGCGTTTAGGTATATTCAGGAGTATCCGTGCTGCACAGTTCTGTACTGTTTGCAGTCTTTTAATGGTGGCCTGGGGAGCTCCCAAATACAGGGCGTTGGCTTAGTCGAGCCGTGAAAGCACTAAGGCCTGTACCAACATTCGTCTCGCCAAAGGCGGAAGCAAGGGAAGTAGTTTTCTAAATTTTCTTAGTAGACCAAAACAACTCGCCGCCACCATGCGTGTTTGCTCTCTGAAATCGAGATTGCAGTCGATCCATACTCCCAGACTCTTTACTTGTTTTTTAGGAGCAGGAGGGGAACCAAGGCATTTAGGCCACAAGTGTTCCACGTTTAGGGGAGCAGACTTCCCCAGGAGCAACAGTTCAGTCTTAGATCCATTAAGTTTAAGAAAAGAATTACTCATCCAGTTAAAAACTTTTTGAAGACAGGTGGATAGATCGGGGTCTGGTTGGTTGACTTGTTTCAAGGAGACAATGAGTTGTGTATCATCAGCATACGTAATTATCTGTACCCCAAATGGGAGTACTAATTCGGCCAACGAGCTCATGTACACATTGAACATCGTTGGACTTAGGGCAGACCCTTGCGGAACCCCACAAGTCAAAGAGATGGGTTTTGAAGAGCATTCCCCTTCGAAAACCGAGTAAACCCTATCAAGAAGGAAAGACTGTAACCACTTTAATGCCAATCCAGTCACTCCAGCATCTCTCAGTCTTCGTATCAGAATAACTGGGGAGTGTGTCAACTGATTTCAAGGAACCGGGTTCCAACATTACGGACCTATCACAACTGGTAATACATCCAAACTACACGTGTACACCAACGTTCTAATGTATTGTGGGGGTTGTGTGCTTTTGGGGTCCTGTGTCTGTTGCCTATTATGGCCTATGTTGTTAGATGTGTTGGTCGTGGGGCTTAGCGCGCCTAGAGATAAGTGTTCATGACTGTATGCGACAACTTGGTTTCAACAGGCATTACTGGATATGGATCAAGTGCAGGTTGCATGGGGGAGAGAGGTATAATCTCAAGTGTCCGGTCCTTTCAGATCAATGTGTCCGCCGTTTGGGGGGTCACCAGGGGCGGAGTCATCGAGTTTGCCCGTGATATGCTTGTGTCCCTGAAGTTGTCCTCGGATGAAAATATGTTTGGGCCGTCCTCTCTGTCTGATGTTGCCGTAGCCATATCTAGGTTAGCCGCTGCTTGGATAGCTCTCCTGCGCTCTGCTAATTTTTCCTTGAGGTTGGGGGGGGCCCGTGACCGGGCTTTGTCCTCTTCTCAGTCCTTACCTTTTAGGGCCTCTTTTCCCACGGATTCCCCGGCCTCGTGATCTCCTCGGGCTGCGGACTGTCTCCCACTGTGGGCCGCCTTGAACATTGGTTTTCCCCCAGTCAAACACAGTCTTTGGGTCTGTGAAGAACTTTGTTCCTCCATCACTGATGACCCTGAGGCGGGCCGGGAACAGCTGCGAGTATTGAATCCCTTTTTGACTGAGCATTCTCTTTGCTTCCAGAAAAGTGACCCTTTGTTGCTGCACGGCTCTAGAGTAATCCGGAAAGATCATCACCCTCTTATCCTCAACTTGAAGTGGGCTGTGTTGTCTGGCTGCCCTCAACACAGCGTCCCTGTCTCAGAAGTGGAGCAGCTTCAGGAGCAGCGGTCTTGGAGGTGTCCCCGGAGACGGTCGCTGGGCCGGGACTCTGTGAGCCCTTTCTACTGAGACGAAAGATGTGAGCTTGGCGTCTGGGGTAAATGATTTGAACCAAGTTTCAATTTACTTTTCCGGATTGGACCCTTCAACTCCCTCCGGCATATTGATCACCCGGATATTGCTGCGGCGGGATCGCCCTTCTAGATCATCCGCTCTCTCCTCCAGTTTGGCTATGGCTATGGCTATAAAATAAATAAATAAATAAATATGCGGGTTTGGAGGTTCCGGATGCTGTCCTGCTGCGATTTAGCCAGTGGCTGAAGGGTGGCCAAGTTTTTTTCCCAGTCTGTCACTCTGTCGGCCAGCTTCCGATGGTCGTCGCGTAACAGGCCAAGATCCGAGGACAGGGTCCCAACTCTGTCCTCCATTGTAATGCGAGAGTGTTTGATTGCAGCCAACACCTTATCTAATTTGTCGGACATTGCCTGTGGCGTGGCTTTGTCGGCCATTTGGAGTTGGTCCGGGTCCAGTGGGGGTGGCTGGCGCTCCGGAGCCGTGGTCTGTGATCCATTGGTTTGACGTTGGTGTCCCATGGTTGTGTTTGCCCGCGTGTCGGGACTGCCTTCCCGCGTCTGTCTCGGGATGTCTTTGTGCCTGTAGTCTTCTGCAGTTGTAAACTTGCTGACTCCTTCTCAAGGAAGCCAAATCCGACCCTGGTCGAGTATCCAATCTTCAGGTAGGGGCGGCAGGCCGGGGGTTGGAGTTCGTCAGGGAGGGGATGCCTTTCGCCCTGTTTAGGTTCTCCTGGTGCCTCTGATTCTTCGGGGCCCGCCACCGGGGCCAGGGCGCCTTCTTTTGAGCAATTCCTGATACCGTTGGGCCCGCGTTCGTAGAGCGCGAGGGTTTTCTTACTCCTTCCCCTCCGAGGCGGTTACAGGCGGTGACTTCTGTCCCCGCGTCTGGTTGACGTCCCCTCCCGAGCTGTCGTCTATCTGCCTGTTGGAGCCCGTTCGAGTGCTCCTACCAAGGAGTGTCTCTAATGCAGATGGCAGGAACTGCAGCCGAGCCCTCGCTTTTGCCTCAGCAGGGCTTGTCCGCGCTTAAGGTGACCGGGGCACCCGGAGGGGCAGGCCCCTCACACGTTCCGCACCTGCAGCGCCTTCGCCTGTGTCCCCTGCTCCTCGTTGGCACCCGGGGCCTGCCACTGAGTTCTAGGCGGTTTCTGGCTGTTCCCAGGGCCTCTGCCGCTCATTTACGCTGTCGGGTGTCTCTCGGGGGTGCCGGGTGGTACCTGGCTGGCCCTTCCAATTGAAAGGTTACGCCTGCATGTCTCCAACACCCATGCTCTCAGCCCGTGGGGAGTGGGCCTCCCGGCCCTCCGATCCTCCGACTGCGTCGGCTGTCTAGGGGCCGCCATCTTAAGGGGAGCTCCAGTCTCTGCTGGCAGGCGGGGTGCTCGCCACTTTTCAGCACTGCGCCGCTCTCAGCGCTAATTCAGCAGCTTCCAACGCTCAGTTACCGTCGCTCTGGTCTCTTACTTTGGGTAGCGGGAGATTTCTCTTCCTGAGGTCCTCGATCTCCGGGCGCGGCTGCTTCCTCCGCCCCGGGCCCTTGCAGGTCCTGTCGCGGGTGCTTCTAACTGTCTCTGTCGCGGAGCCCGCGCCCCCAGTATGCCTCCTCACATGGGCGTTGCTGTCGGTGCACCTTGGGGTTGATGCGTGGCGGGCCCCGGCTCCTTCTGAAGTGGCGCTCCCCGCCTTCTCTCGGCTGCGTCCTCGGCTTAGGAGGCCGCCATTTTGGGGGAGAAGCTTCAATCTCTGTTTGCTGGTGCCGCCTTCGCCACTGTTCGGTGTTGCACCGCTCCTAACACTGATCCGGCAACCACCGGTGTGTGGCCATCATTTGGGTACGCCACCAGGCCCCGCCGATCAGGATGGCTATCGATGTTGAAGGCCGGCGGCCGGAGCTCTACTCGAGCACGTCCGCCATCTTGGCCGGCTTAGCCACGCCCCCCATGTTTTAACTTCATTATACCACATGCAGGGTGCATTAGAGAGGCCTATGGTGCAGTGGAAATTGAGAGTAATGTATATTGGTAGGAGTACTAAGAGACAAAACACAATATTTTGTGATATAACCAATATTTTTTGAGGACTTTCAAAACAGTGTGTGTGCGTTTTTGTCTGTGTGTATGTTGAAATTTGTGGTGAAATCCGACTGACATCTCACAATTCCCTCACCCACCTGAGGGTGGCATGCTTCATCATTGGGCTTTGCTCTCCATTGCCATTCTTTCTGGCAGTGATGCTGCCCAGCTATATACACGCCTTCTCTGACGCCTCCTTCAGGGCTTCCGCCTATCTTGAGTGGACGCTGGGACAGCGTCGGCTGGTTACCATGACTTTGACCACTGACACGGGGCCTAGGCATACATGCACACCTTGGGAACGTCATCTGGCCTTCCGATGTGTTTTTCTCTCTGCGCGTCTCTACCAATACGGCTCTTAGGCCGGGTAAGCCCTCCCTTTACCGGGTCACTCTGTGTTTGTTGACACTACAATGGTCGCGTCCCTGTGACCATGGCACCATACCTCTTGGTGATTGGCCTAATTGTTCCCCCAGGAACCTTTTTAAGCCACCTCCGTCGCGCTTTCCTTTATCTACGGAAGCGAGGTTGGTGGTAGGTCAATGCGCTTACACGATCAAAGAATCCAAGTAAGTGAAAACTCTCCGCACAGAGATTTTAAGTTACGTTCTTATATCTTTTTCTCAAGATTTTTATTTTATTACTTCATTTCTGTTCCTTTTTTGTCTCCTCCATTACATTCATAGTACAGATTCTGGTGTTTTTTTTCTGATGTGACGTCCTTGTGAACCATGAGGATTACCCCTTTTAATTGGAGGGTAAGAAACTGACCTGTGTTATCAGTGAACTTGCATGAGATTCACAATTTTGGGTGATATAACCATGTGTGTTTGTGTGATGATTCACAGTATAACGGTGGGCACCCTTTCCATGTTCACCACGCAAACTTGGAGCCTGTGTGGCCTTGTGACACGGAGGATAGTGCAGACATGTTTTATTTTTATAGTAGATTTTGTATACTTGGTTGTGAGAACAGTAATGTTGTTGTCTATTTTATGCTCCTATACAGGTTACTCCATCCTAATGAGACACCACACTACTATGTGGTGGTCTACACTGGTTGTTAGATGTAAGTTAGCATCTTATCATCCTTTCACTTGAGGAGAGCAACACACTTTTGAGCTCTTCACCCTCTGTAGAAGATTAGGTTGTCTTTTTTTGTAATAGGTCCTGATGAAATGCCAACAGATCGCTTCTTGACTACTAAGGGCATGAAACATGTTGACCTTTGATATAGAACCAAGCACAGCAGCTGATCTATAGGTGACCAACACTTCTCTCACATCAGAGCCAGGGACCATTGTATCCCAGAGTCTCTGTTACATGTTTTAATCTCAAAATCGACCATAGATATCATATTTAATACATTGACACATATGGTCTACAGTTGATTTTAACCCACTTTTTCTTGATCCATAGTCCAATCTTCTCACTCACTGACTGAATACTCACTCATTTGTCCGGTCCTTTCACCTGGTGATTTAAAAAAAGATCTCCGGTAATGTGCCCCCTTGAGGGGCCCTTCGGGCATTGCAGTGTGTAATAAAGCGAGGGAATCGAGGTTTAAGTAAAAATATTCTTCTTTATTCCAAGTGCCATAAAAGGACCCACTGGTGCAAGAGCCAAGGCGTCCACTCCATCCAAACTCCAACCGCTTCTCAACATTCAAACCCAAGCTCCTGCATCAGTGAATTCTCTATTACACATACACATTCCAAATGACATAAACAATAGGGTAGTGACATGAGAACTCTAAACTCTATAAAGAAGATAAAGAAAGGACACAATACCACATGTACCCTTTTAACAAAACCAAATAAAACAATTATTCCAAAATATAATCATCAAATTTCTTAGGCATCCTAGTATTTCTTTTTTGTAACACAGCAATGTCCTCCATCGAGGAATCCACCCTCTCTTCTGCATTAGATTCTGTCTGATATGCACCAGGTATATCGAAACCTTCACCCCTCGTATGATTTTGAGGAAGAGTACTACAAGTGCCATTCGCATCAAACCACACATCACCATCTTCATTTTTTCAAAAAAATATTCTTGCCCCGGTTTAAGAACCACAACAGAACTTTTGCTCCACCAGCCTTTGTCCTTTAGTAGAACAGTAGTATCAGTCACTCTTTCTACTTTGAAGGGAAGAGTGAATTTGGATGAACCCTTACGGTTCAAAGTTGGTTTAATAATACGTACCCAGTCGCCAATTTCCACACTCTTACTCTTTGTTTTGTGACACAAATCATGATAAGATTTACCAGACATCCGGGAATCTGTTATATTTGTTCTGGCTTTGGCAATAGAGGATTCAAAAGCTTCCCCTCCTGCCTTCTTTTTAAACACAGGTGTCAACAAAGATTTGACCTGTCTACCTCTCATCAACAAGTATGGAGACACACCTGTACATGCATTCGGCGTTATGTGGTAACTCCAAACTTTTTCTTTTAAAAATTCAAAAACATCAAGATTGCTCTCCAAAGCTGCTTGGATCCCTTCTTTTAAGAACCTGTTGGCCCTTTCCACTTGACCATTGGCGCGGGGACAATATAGTGGAGCCCTTTCAGAATGCACACCAAATTTACTCAAAAACAGTTTCATCTTAGTAGAAATGAATTGCACCCCATTGTCGGACAAAAGAGTAAGCGGCGCACCTTCAATTCTGAAAATATGCTCCAAAAATACAATAACCTCATCAGTAACTGGATGTTCCACAAAAGTGTAATACATCCATTTGGAGAAATTGTCAATGACAACAATTAAAAATCTCTTCTCCCTGCCTAGACACTCATACGGACCAGAAAAATCAATAGAAACTTTCTCCCACGGTCCCCTAGGAGCTTCCTGAACTGATAAAGGCTCCGTAGATACTTTCCAATGTTTGTCAGACTTGACACATACAGAACAATTATCCACAAACCTCTCAACACACGCGTCCATGCCCGGCCACCAATAGTGAACTTTGAGCAGTTTTTGTACCAGACACTCCAGGATGCCCAGAATGAGCTAATTGGATAAGTTTATTCCTGACCCCAGCCGGTGGCACAAATAAATCCTGCCTCAATAAGATGCCATTTTCAATACTAAGTTCACTGGCAACCTGAGCAAAACTTCGGAGAGGAATCTCTAAACTTTTGCAAGACGGCCACCCATTGGTAACAAAATGCTTGACCTTGGACAAAATGGTATCCACAGCTACAAAGTCGTTCCATTCCTTTTCAGAAATCACAGAATTACACGAATCAACGGCATCTAGCAAAGCCACAACACATTCATGCTGGTCAATGATCTCATTCTCAGACTCTTCCACAGGTGGAAGTCTAGAAAGTCAGTCCGCAGTGAAATTTTTACCTCCAGGGATGTGTTGAATTTCAAAATTAAACTCCTGTAATCTAGCAATGAGCCTAACTAGCCTGGATGAAGCTTTCCCACTTCTTACACCATCCATCATATAAACAAGAGGCTTGTGATCAGTAACAAGAACAAAGGGTCGCCCCCACAAGAAATTTTTTAGCTTTTCTACTGCCCATACGCAGGCCAAAGCCTTTTTTCGATGGTACTATAATGCCTTTCTGCCCCTCGAATCCCTCTTGAAATGAACGAAATGACTCTTTCCTTGCCATCCACAATCTGTGTAAACACAGCACCTAATCCGATAGCACTGGCATCAACAGTAACATAAGATTTTCCTTGAGGATCAAAAGTATTGAGACCAGGTGCTTTAGCTATTAGTTTTTTGACATTATCAAAGGCTTCATCATGGATATCTGTCCACGTAAATTGAGACCCTTTTTTTAAAAGTTGTCTGAGAGGCTCAACAACAAGAGCATATCCTCTAACAAATCTGGCATAATATTCGCCCAACCCCAGAAAAGAACGCAAGGAATCTTTATCCTGAGGTCTGCTAGCTTTCTCTAAAGTATTAATGAGATCTTCCTTGGGAAATATGCCATCAGGAGTGATCCTGTGACCCAAATAATTAATCTCATCTACCAGAAATTTACACTTCTCCTTACTCACTGTCATCCCCTTACCTTCTAAAACTTGTAATACACTGTCAAGAATCTTGTTGTGTTGCTCACAAGTTTCAGCAAAAATTAAAATGTCATCCTGAAATGACTGCACACCACTCAAACCTTGAAACAAACTCTCAATTAATTTTTGAAAAACACTGGCCGCTGAGGCCAGCCCAAACGACATCCTCAAAAACCTGTAAAGACCAAATGGAGTGATGAATGCTGTGAGATCTTTTGAAGACTCATCAAGAACCACTTGGTGATAAGCTGACTTAAGGTCGATTATGGAGAAAAATTTTGCACCATTAACAGCTGCTAACATTTCTTGAATTCTGGGCAAGGGGTAAGTGTCTACTACAATATTTTTGTTCAAAGACCTAAGGTCCACACACAATCTCAATTCTTGATTTTTTTAAGAGCGATAACTATAGCAGAAACCCACTCTGAACTATCAGTGGATTCGATGATGCCCTCAGAACACAACATATCTAAGTGAGATTTTAACTTATGCCGTATGCCTAGAGGGACCATGCGTACTTTATGCTGTATTGGGACGGCTTCTTTTTAAGTTTGATTTTGTGTGTATAACCTTTTACTTGGCCCACTTCATCTTTAAAAATATCACTGTTTCTTTAGAATCATCTCCAAAGAAGATTTATCAACAGAAACACTATTGACTGCTAAATCCCTTAGCTGGATAGGACGATCTGAGCCTGGACATAAAATAACACCCAATTTCCCCAAATCAAACCATCCCACTATGTTTTTTCCATCAATAGCCACATAAATTTTGGTAAGCACTTTACGTCCTTCAAATTCTAACGTATCTTCAAAGAAACCTAGCATACAAATTTCAAAATTACCAAACGCCTTGGGGTTAACATCAGTTTCCTTGAGTTTAACATCCACCCAATTGTCTTTAAAAAAAATATCAGACAGAATGGTAATGGGCGAACCTGATTCTGCCATGGCTTCAAAAGCCACATTGCCCACTAGTACAGTACCTAAAGGTGCTTTAAAAGGAATAGAAAGATTGTTCACAGAATCATCAAGCAAATCATCATAAACAGTTAAGAGTAAATTTTGCAAATCATGCTCAACACTAGAAATATTATTAACACTAGTGTTTGAGATCCTCTTTGGTGCTTTGCATAGTGATGAAAAATGACCAACTTTGCCACACTTGGTGCATTTTCTCTTTAAAGCAGGACAGTCAGAGTAATTCGCCAAGTGCGTTTTAGAACCACATCTGTAACAACTTAACCTATTATCCCTTGTAGTTTTGACACTTCCCTTATTGAAAGATTGTATGGCACAAACAGGAGAAGAAGGAGTAGTATGTCTAGATTCTTCACCAGTGATGACTTTCGAGGATATAATGGACCTTTCAATCCCTTTAGCTAAATCCAACACTTCACCTAACGTGGGATTGCGACAAGCAAGAAGTCTTTCTTGTACTTTCTTGGACTCACAGTTAAACACAAATTGATCTCTAATGCAGAAATCGACATTTGCTCCAAACTCACAGTTCGCAGCCAAAACTCTTAGTGCAGCAACATATTCTTCAATGGTTTCATCAGGAAATTGCTTCCTTTTGTGAAAAGAATGTCTTTCAATCAAAACATTGGGTTCATCCTCGAATTGTTCCTCTAGCCTTGCTACAGCTTCTTTATACACATTCCACCCATCTCCTCCACTACCGGGTGGCGCTATAGGAATAAGATTTTTGAATATTTCTATCGCTGCAGTGCCAAGAAAACTAAATAAAATAGCTTTCAACCTTTCAGGTGAAAATTTAGTGCCATCAATGGCTACAATGTAGTTTTCAAAAGACTCAAACCATTTTTTCCATCTCAATTTTGGTTTGCCTGGAATCTGCAAAAAAATAGTAGGTTGATTGCAAATTTGAGAAGCTGCCATGCTCAAATGGAAAGTGGGAATGAGAATTAAATTATAAAAACCACTAGAATGCAATAAAAAGCTTTACAAAGGACTGTAAATATCAACTAGAATGCAATTAAAAGCTTTACAATGGACTGTAAATAGCCCTAAATGTGTTGCTGATAAAAGCTGTATCAGGATAAAGTGTGCACATCACTGTAGAAGAAACATGCACAAGGAATTCTAAATGTGCATATCACTGTAGACGAAACATGCACAAGCAATTGTAAAAAGTGTGCATATCACAGTTGTAGATATCAAGGGTTTACTTATCAGGATGTACTTCCAAACGGAATACTTTAAAAGAAGCAACCAAACCTCAACTCTGTTGGAAGTGCGCAAATCACTGACTGCGCTCAAAGTGTGCGAATCACTGAATCCGCAAAACAGATTAAATATATTTCAGCTGAAGCGATGTACAAGAATTGCCAGTCGCTTGAACGTATGCGGATAAAGCCGTAGTGAGCCTTGCCGTAACAGATCAATTGGTTTTCATGTACCAAGCTGGACGGTATGGCCGCGACGTACACATGCAAAACGTCCTCCCAAGATGGCCGCCAATGACGTGAGTTGCGTAGAAGCACGTCTAAAGAATGAGAAGGGTAACTTAGCAACAATCGTCAGGCAGGCAGAGGGACGTAACCAGGAACACTGGCGTGAAAAGCTCTGAGCGCGTTGCGAGACCCAAGCGCGAGCAATGTCACGAGCGATCAACGGTTCCAGCAAGCAGCCAACCAACTCCCAAGTACAGTACCTTGACTTGACACGAACCTTGACTTCACACGGAGAAGTAGCCGTAAATGAGGTAAGAATTATGATGAATCTCTTGAAGAATCAATCCAAAAGTAGAAGTAAAAAGATAACTTCAGAGAATCCATGTACAAAAATAAAAGCACAGTGGGTCGGCACAGAATATTAAAAACCACTCGTCGCCATTGTAATAAAGCGAGGGAATCGAGGTTTTAGTAAAAATATTCTTCTTTATTCCAAGTGCCATAAAAGGACCCACTGGTGCAAGAGCCAAGGCGTCCACTCGATCCAAACTCCAACCGCTTCTCAACATTCAAACCCAAGCTCCTGCATCAGTGAATTCTCTATTACACATACACATTCCAAATGACATAAACAATAGGGTAGTGACATGAGAACTCTAAACTCTATAAAGAAGATAAAGAAAGGACACAATACCACACAGTGCCAGCCTGACGTGGAGCAAAGCGTGATAATGAAGCATTGTATTGTAATTGCATTTACATGGCACTTTCTACCCCTGACGAGGCGTCTAAGCGCTTTTTCGGCGAGTAGCACACTACTCCGGAACCCATAAAGGATTAGTGGTGAATTAGTACAGTGAAAATATGAAAGTAATTTGAGTGGTGGATATGTTAGTCAGTTATTTGGATTGAGAAGGATAGTGGAGGGATAGAAGAGGGGAAAAGGTTTGCATTTATATAGCGCTTGCTACCCTTGATGGGGTGTGGAAGCGCTTTTTCGGTGAGTTCATGCTGCCCTGTGTCCCACACTGCAATCAGCCCTCCCCGGGGACGGTGCACACTTGTCCGTATTAACTTGAGAGCACAATGATAAGTTAGTACTGTTTTTTTTACACCTGAGTTTCAATTGACTCATTCTTTACTTTCTGCTTGACCCAGTATGTGCATGTCAATTTTCTCTCCCTGGGCGTACAAAACACATTTGACTTTTTCCACATATGGAAGTGCAGTTCGCTAATATAAGTAGTGTAGAAGTCACTAGAGCCTCATTAGGAGTTGTGCAGTGCGGCATTGCAACCCTTTTTATTAATTTTATCAGGTATGGATTTTGTAGCCGGGAATATTTCGTGTTTTCCGATCATATATTCCACTTGCTAAAAGCATATTCTAAACGACCCAGTAGTTCCCAGTGTTGCATGGTGTTTTATTCTCCATTGTGGGCCCACAACTCGGAATGGGGCGTTAATACCCGCCGGTACCATAAATACCAGTGTCGCCAGCCCATGTTTATTGGGTGACTCGTAGTGAGGGCCAATAAAGTACTACTAAATGGTAATTCTGTAGTAAATAAATCCTGAGCAGAAGTCGAATCCAAGCAGTGACAATAGATAAAATTATAGTCCAAAACTGGTTGTGGTAATAATTCAAGATCAGCGTGATCAGAAAGACCCCGGTATATTTACATATACCAGCATTTCCCATCACAGGTCTGTGCGGCTACTGCCATCAGTTGAACTCTCTAACCCCGTGTCATTCTGCCGCGGTGTGCCAGGCCACTAAGATGTCAGGTATTTGTTTTGAGAGAAAAAAAACACTTTATAACTTTTTCTTTTACGGTAAGTCAGTGAGTTTCTGATTTAGAGGCTTTTCCATTTCCTATTTGTTAGAGGAGATGAGAAGAGTCAGCCCGTCAGGAATGCCGCGCGCGCGCCAAGCGGTCATGTGATTTCTGCTCCCTCCCGGACCCCCGCACTCAATGTGTGTCTCAGCACACGCTGTTCAGTAAACAAACTTCAGAGAACCAGAGCGAGCTGGATAAGGGCAGCTAATTCATTCACACAGAGCCCTTGGCGCGGTCTGCCTCTGCGCAGCCGTGACGTACGGCCTGGGGGCGGGACGTTAGTATTTATGTTTTCATCGGTGCTTTTTATAGCCGCGCGCAGCCAGCTGTGGCTAGATCCCAATTGACCGGTCGTCCGCTAGCCGTGCCGAGTTAATGCGCGCGATGGCGGGGTTTTGACGGAAAATGATTTGTTGCTCGTGACCACTGTTTACTTGTGGTCTCGGCACTAAGTGCTAACGGGAGTACATACACGCGAGGATTCCCGTCATTAAAACGTTATAATACGTTATATTAGAGATCCGTAGCAGTAGAAAAAGGACGTATTTTTGTTAAAGAATAGAGTTTTGACTTAAAGTTCAGTTTGCTGGCAGATAGATACACGTCAGTGACAGGGGGTAGACAGTATTGAGACTGCACGAGACAGCATAGCTGCGTAGGCAGCATCGCAAGATTGACATGTACAACCAGGCCTTGCTAATTAGCCAATCAATGCCACTTCGGATGCTGGATTTTTGAATACATGCTTACAGCATGTTAAAAGTAAACCTAAAGGTCTGGGAATCGTGCTGCTGCCTGAAAGGCAGGATTGGCTGGATGGGCCGCATGGCTGTTAAGTTAGAGTGATGGTTTTCCAAGCTGTGGGAACCACAGAAGTGAACGCCTCACCAGTTACTTCAAGATGCTGCCATTCCCTGGAGAGAGGTAGGGTAAGGCAGCTAGCTACCTTACATTGACACCAGGTGAGCAGCTGGGTGCTGCAAGCGACTGTAAGGTGCGGGTGGGGTGATCCATGAGAGAAAGGTGTCTTACCAGATCTCCAGTACGAATATTGTTACTGGTAAAGTCACACATTTACTAATGTTTGCAGCTCATAAAAAAGAATATGCCTTTGGCATATGCTGCCACATAATTCCTTCCTTCCTAAATGTGACTTAAAGAGAGGTCCATGGGCCCTAAGCACCACTTACAGCTTGATATTAAAAGATGGCTATCATTTGGTTACATATGGCCCCTCAAACACCTAGACTGCGGTGCCACTGTACTTGCTGCACTATGATTTCTACTCACCTGCTTCCCTATCTCAATTCTTGCAAAATTAGGAACCCGCCTCCATTTTTCAAGAAGTTTCCATAACCAAGGCAAATTTCATGTGTGACAGGGAACATCCCTGGCTCACACTGGGCTTCAATATACAATATAACAACAATGCTTCTATGGGTCTCTTTTTTTGTCTGTGTGAAAACCAAATTCACTCTCTACATTATCTAACAATATTGCTCTGTTTATTCTTAAACAATCATACGAATGCCATCTAAACAGTGGTCGAAGTGCGGGAAAAAAAGTAGGGGAACTGTGGGTGGAGAATCAGAGGGCGGGAACAACCCGAGGATGGGATCGGTGGGCGCAGTCAGAGGTGTGGCTGGAATGCACAAAACATTCCAATTTTTAGTCTATTTTTGGCATTTCACTGACCAGTTACAGCTTATTATGTTATTTAATTAAACCAATGGATACAAGTGATTATTTAAGGTTTAATATGAGTTATTGACATTAAAATACATTCACAAAAGTGGGATATGTTTCAAATCACAGAGAGTCCCAAATAGTCTTAAGAGTGAAAGCACAATGCATTTGCTCCGAGCCATGGAGTTTCTGTCTGCACTTCTCCCTTTTTCCACAAGATCAGTTCAACCATGAATGGCAAAATATCCAAGTTTGCAAATGTTTTCTATATGATTATGGCTCTGCCATATTTGCCACATAATACATAATCTGCTGCATAATCTGACAATTTTAACTAATAAATTGTTTGCAGCTCAAACGGATCAAAAGTTACTAAAAATATGAATTGTGTTGCTGCGAAGTGGACGGCCCTTTGCAAAGGTTGACGGATCACCTTTCTCACTGCTGCATTTGTATGTTACACTGGTACTAATGAGGCAAAATCTTTGCAGAGACTGTTAGCATGTGTAAAAATGTCAAAATAATAAAGTATCAGAAAATATACTGCATTACGCTGCAGCTTTTTTTTGCTGCATAATTTAGTCAATACTGCTGCATCATTTTGTTCTCATTTGCTGCATAATTCGAGTGGCCCCAAAGCAGGCAGCACATGTTAAAATTGCTTGTTCATGAAGCAGAGAGACTGTGAAGTTTGCAAACTTAGTTTGGTGTGCGTGAAAATCCTGCATTGATGATCCCTGGTGAGTTGCAGCTACTACTGCTGAAACAAGGCCAATGGAGGTAATAGATGGGTGAGGCGGACTGGCCTCAAGGGCAGGGCTGGCTTTAGCGCTGGTGGCTCCCTGTGCAACAATGTTTGTTGGTGCTCCCCAATGTCCACCTCCGCCACGGATTCCCTCACTACCACCCTTTAACAGCGCCCTTCAAGTCTCCATAACCACACTCTCTCTCAGATGCATTTAATTTGATTGACAGTGCCACTTATACCAGTGTAGGGTGTCAGAGCACTTTACATCTGACACATTACACAGAGACAATCAATTATATGTGTGTAAATCACTATAGGAAATGCTACAAATGACTAAGAACTACAAGGTGTAGGAGTCACATGACAACCATACTAGTAGGCAGTATAGTTTAATAGTTATTGATCTGGAGAAACACAAAGTCAGAATTTAAACATAATACCATGGTTGGGGGGGGTCTCTTTAATAATCAGAATTGATTTCTATCCAAATCGACACTTCTTGCAACATTAGGATAATCAATGACTGAGGGAAAAAACCATAACGCTCTAATTTATACCTTGCAGTTTGCATGCAGCTCTTATATGACAGTTAATAGCTCACTGTTCTATCATAGGATTTTAACTTATAAACTGCAAGTAACAAAATGATCTCACTGACAAAAGCAGTAACCCACTGACCTATTTACATTATGTGCACTTTATGACCTGCATGGTACATGTTCTTTGCAGCAGGCACGTTAACCCTCTGCGCTACCTTTCTATGAGTCAAAACTTCCACTAGACAAAACTCTGATCTCTCTCTAGAAAGACCATTAATCACTGGAGTTATCATGACATTTTTATTGTTGCTGACGCCCCCACCCAAAGTCAGCACCTGGTGCGATCACACCGTTCGCACCGCCCTAGAGTCGGCCCTTCTCAAGGGTCCTGTGACCTCAGTGACAGAGTCACTGTCGCTCGAGGGTGTGCTGCTTCATAGGCCTGTCCGCAAGACTGGACGTGAACTTCAGTATGGATTGTGGTGGACAGGCCTTCAAGGTTAACCCATACTTGCCACCGCTAGGGTCCACCTGCTGGTGCTAAGACACCAGGGCTTCTAAGGTGTTGCTGGGCCTTCTAAGGTCTAGCATGGGAATGTGCTCCCTCAGGAGAGTGGTCTGGGGGACTGGTCATGAAGGCTGAACCTGGTTCCACAGTTCCAAATTCTGCTGCTCTGACCATACTGCTACATCCTCTCCCCCACTGAACACCATACTGCCCAACTGAGAGAAACTCGCACTGCCTTCAACTACAACCCAATTGTTCCCCGCTATAAACACCTGGATGCGACTCAATTCAAATTATGCACTAGACAAGAGCAATATGCTGCCTAAAAAAAAGTAACAACATCCTAGAACAAGCATTGGCATAGCCAATAGGTCTCGCTTTTGGGACCTTATAAGTGTTTAGCCATGCAACAGTTGATGTTGTTGCACCAAGGATATTGTGCTGCATAACTAAATACTTATAAGGTCCCAAAAGCGAGACCTATTGGCTATGCCAATGCTTGTTTTGTTTAGGCGCAAGGAGACCATTTAATTTATGGACTGGCCAAAATTGAAAGAATACAAGTTTCCAAAAGGGATGGGCTTGGATAAGAACAGTAAGCGCACTTGCTCCTTAAACTGAATCCTTCGACTTTAGCAGGCCCACTCAGACAGGAAAGTTCCCATTACCAGGCCCCACAGGAGCTGATATGTTTCAAATAAGTGGACGTTACAGCGTAGCGTAGTGACTGGAAGCACGGTAACAATTAGTAATGTTTATAAAGCAGCTGGAGTGGTGGTGTGCGTGCCGTTTTTCATCCAACCCACGATGCGCACCGGGGCCCCTTTTAGAAAGATAATTCCAGGAATATTTGCATACGACAATAACGTGCCTTTTGTAGAAGTGCTTGAAACTGCGTTAAAGATGCAGCTTACACCCAAAAAATGTCTGTATTGTGCTAGTCTAACTGGGTGCATGAGTTGTACAGATGGAGCTAAAACTCAGGATTCACAAGTATTAAAACCTGCTTAGCCAATGAAGGAGTTTGCTGTCGCGCCTGGAATCAAATCTGGTTATAGCAGACTGGGGGTCGCAGTCGCACAGCTCTCATCGCCTCGCAGCACAAATGCACACATTGGTAATCATATAAAGGGTTCTAATATGGTGGAAGGTACTCCTTTCATGCCAGGGCACCTCTGTTTCACTAAATTGTGTGATCGTCTGCAAACCTCGTGCTTCTCGTCGCCAAGTATACGCCTCAGGCAAACAGGAAATTATCTGACAGCATAGGTACACCCAATGTAAGAAATATATAACCAGCACAAGCGCGCGCCTCGCGCGGCAGCAGGGGGAGGGGGCCTGCGCGATTCCCTTGCGGGAGCGTGCAGCAAGGCGTGATTATTGCGACCATATGGCGCCACCATATGGCGCCGCGCGCTCCCGCAAGGGAATCGCCAGACGTGCACGCGTTGCCATTGCAAGCAATGCAACGCGTGCACGTTTTTGCCCCGAAAGCTGTGCCGATCGCTAAAGGTCTCTCCTATGCAGCGCATGCGCGCTGCGTAGGCGAGACCTAAAAAGCAGACACTCATAGGGAATGCAAGATTAAGTAAAGCATGTGAAATGTAAGCAGGAACAACATGGGTACCTTAACGCTTTTACACTCACTATATAGAAATCAGAGTGTGCTTTTGCCTGAAAAGTTAAGGACATGACTAAGGGGCCCGGAAGGGACCCATTTCAATGTCCATTACCTATATCCTTACAAAAGGTAAGCAGTATGGTTTAAAAAGACCACATCCGTGAACACAGAGCCGCGGTACACATTTTGTTTTCCAATCCACCCATCAATCAGGCATCGCAGTACCTCCAGAAAACAATGCTGTTCAAAGAAAGACAAGAAAATAAAAGTAGCGCTTCACTGGCAAACTCTGTAAAGTGATGCTGATGTGTTTGGGTGTGAATAAAATCAATCTGGCCACTTTGCGACCACTCTGCCTGTCTTTATTTAATTATTTATTTTTCATATTTGAACCATTTATTCCTGAGGCTGCACTTTGGAATACAAAAATGTAAAAAAAAGACGACATTTCCAGGAAAAGTATTTTTTTTTTTTTGGATCCATTTCACAGGGGAACAAATAAACGAAAAGAGGAAAGAGAGGGTGGGAACCCTTTATTGAAGTCACGGTTTTCACTAAGTGAGGAGGACCTAGACAGAAAGAGAGGGAATAAGAGGAAGAAATAGAGGGGGTGGGGGCTGCCAGCGGCAGAGCAGAAGTGAACACTGTCCTTGTCTTCTCTGGGAAAGAAGAAAAAGACTGAGTCCTTTTCCTTCTCTGCCCACCAGCCCGTCCCCCAACGGCCACGAACGCTGAGCCTTATCTGTAGGCCTTGGCTATTTCTGCCGTCCTGGGACGCAGGTTTAAATAAGAAAAGTAGGGGAACGGAACCTATTGATTAAAAGAAGTAGGGGCCACTGCATCTAAATCAAGTGAAGTGTAGATGGCACAGTGCTCCAAAAGTGAAGTGCATTATTTATAATGATCCATATATACAGAGGGATGTTTGAGACTATTTAGTGGAATGAACTAGTCCAACATGCAATCATCGATTACTGTACACAATGTACTTTGAATAATCAGACAATCCCAATTAAACATTTGACGTTTCGACCTTTGTGTTATTTCATAGGAGTCTCTTCAGGACAAACCTGGCGTCTGGCATTTCACCTCTGAGCAGCATGCATGAGTTCTCTTCTGGGGTAATGTCAAAGGTTGACATATGCATCACTGCTCAGTTGTGCAAAAATTGTACTATACAACACCCCACAGGTCACCTTTTGAAAAACCGAATCGCGTCCACTCACTGCGGCACCACCAAACACTGGACTTCAGCACAGGACTCCGTATTAGCAAACATTCTTGCCTTAGGAGAGCCCTAAAAACATACAAAATTATCATTAATGCCAGCCGTTGAACAGAATGGCTGTTTAAAATGGCAAAGGTCTTCTCTGGACAAGGAGAAACTTGGTTCCATTTCTTCATTACCTTTGATCCAACAAATGCTGCAGCTGTACATAATGGCGATATTGCAAGTCACAGTGGAGTTTCATTATAAAGTTTTGAACGTCCGAAGTGACTTGGAAGATCCTTTTAGCTTATAATGGAGGACATTTTATTCCATAAAAAACACACAGCCACACCACAAACATTCTCCCAACCCTCTTGTCTTTTTTTCACAACACTTTTTGAACTCCCACTCCTTCTTATGGAAGAGGTACTAACATTGCAAATATATGGAATGAATGTGAAACCTACAGTATGAAAACAAATATGATAATATGCACAATAAGTTTGCCTGCAAAATATGTTATTCAGTCTTATTTGGTTGCTGTCCAGGGAGATCATTTTTGACCTTCTTATAATGAACTGCAGCATTGCACTGATCAAAACATAAGGCATACATGCAACTTTATCAGCAATGACTGACACAAATAGCTCAGAAGAAAAAGCTAGAACGATATCTCAGACTTAATTCTTTAAGCAGTAGTTTTTTTACCGTTCAGTGACCTGAATTTCAGATTGTCTACTAGTTGAGGCAGCAGGCATTGCAACGTCACAAGTCAACTGTAATAACTTATTACAGTAGAAAAGCGACATCACTTTATTACAGATGACTATTGAGATCACAACTATAAGGTAAATAGAAAATAAGGGCCATTTTTTCTAAAATTCCATGTGTTATGATTATATATTAACTGATCTGCTTATAACAGGAATACAGCCTGTCTGATTTGTAATATCTAACCTTGGAAGAACAATTTTGGTTCTTTCATCAGTTATGTTGACACATACCGTACAGTCAATAATAATCAAATAAGTTAATCAATCAAACAGGAAAGGAATCTGAGCAATTGATAACCTTCTTCAAGAATTTAGTACTCATTTAGGACGGCAGGTTGATTTTGATTAGTAGGGGAAATCAAGTGGCCAAAGACTATTTGAATCTTAATCACGACCAGGTCTTAGTCAAGGGTGTGTTAAGGACAGTCTGATTTGCACCCAGAATGATGTCTGCTGAGACCTAATGCCGCTAAGCTCTCTGGCCTGATTTACTATGGTTCACCCATATTTCAGAGCTATTATGTGTAATCTTTCAGTTTTCATTCATACCTTTTCCCAGACAGATGAGAAATAAACAGCATGCTGTGCTTGTGTTGTAGGTGTGTAACTTTATTTGCACTCTGACATAAAAACAAGACTCACTAGACAAGGAGTATGCAGTTCCTATAAAACTTCAAATGGGAGATCCCGAAGGTGTCGTCCCTTTTGAAGGAGAGGTTGGAGGAATATGAAGATTCAGAAGCAAGAGCCCTCACCCACCCAATCGGGTGGCATGCTTCAACATCGGGCAGCTCCTCATTTTACGGGTCCTTGTAATGAAAAACTCTCAAAGTCATTTTCACTACTGTAATGCCCATCTCTCCCATTGACTAATACTGGGTTACCTTATTACATTTAGTAAGTGTTAACTTTAGATTGGGAGCAGATAGACATATGCTGTTAAGACTCAAATTAATTGTAATTTAAAATCCTCTTTAATAATTAAGTCGGATTTTAAGTCACAATTCTAAAAATGCTACTTTTGGAAAGTTGGCATTTTGTTGTCCTGACCATTTGTGCACGCTCATTATCCTAGGTCACATGTCTGTGAATGGCCTCTGCTTTTGGGGTTTGAGTATTCCTTCTAGACAGTCATATAACGGAATTAGGTGTGGATAGGATGGGCTATCCTGTCAGGATGGTTGGGCGTGAAGCTCTACTCAGCCCCAATTACATTTCAAAGGGCTTTGCATCCTGCATACACAAAGGAACCTGAGCCTTGACAGGGGAAGAAAGAACTTTGCAGAACCAGATGTGGGGGTAGTATACGGAATCCCCCCACTTAAAAGGCTGGCACCAGGTATAAATATCTGACCTCCAGATCCACTCTTCACTATACTACTGGCTCTACAGACATTACAAGAGGAAGGACTCCCTTGTTCTCCAGAGGACTGCCCTGTTGATTGAGGTCTTCCTTCTTCTCCCAGGGAACTATCCTGCTGCTTGAGGCCTACCTTGAACTCTGAGAAGGAAGACTAGACCTTCTCCCTTCATCCCAGGCTACCTTAGTAAATCCAAAGGTCAGTTGGTAAACCTCCTGTTCTGAGCTACAGGGACACAAGACGCTCTGGAGTCCTCCCTGCAACTGCCCAGCTGACCTGCTGTACTGGACCTGCAAACGACCTGCCTGAGCCCTGTTGGCCTCGTCTAGAGTGAGCCCATGATACCCAAGAGCTGCCTCACCAGGATTTGGACCCTGAGCTGGCATCCAAGTGCACTTCTCTACAAGAAAAGGTGAAATCCTAAAGATTTGAGCTTTTTTTGACCATGAACAGACCCGTTCATGCAGAGACTCTGCTTCCCGCATCAACCCCCAACGCGAAGCTCCAGTGAACCTGACTCTTTGCTCTACAGTAACCTGCAGCGATGACCTGCAGCATGAGATCTACAGTTCGCGATACAGCAATGACAGCCTGTGATGACCGCCTACGCTAAGCTCTAACAATGACCGTCTGCAACACCCAACTAGATCTTCGCGCTATAGCAGCGCCAGTCCACAACACCAGGCCAGTTCTTTGCGCTACAGCGACCACCATCTGCGCCGCTCTCTCTGCTCCTTGTGGCCTCCTCCACCGTGAACGGAACTCTTTGCGCTGGAATTTGAGAAGGTAACTTTTTCAGCTGATCCGTGTATCTGGCCTGCATTCCATCGCGGACTTCCTGAATTTGTGACTTTCTCCTGGTCTAGCACAACCAGATAACCGTGAGTGGCACTTTGTGCTTTTAGTTGCTATATCTACCTAAAACTTTAAAATAGAAAATCTCTGGTTCTACTGATTGGATTTTTGCAATTCAGGTATCATTTTGTTTATTAAAATATAGTCTATTCTTGTAAATTGGTTTGAGATTTTTCTTGTGTTGTTCTTTCACTTTATTACTGTTTGTGTACTGCATTAATACTTTACACTTTGCCTCTAAGTTAAGCCTGACTGCTTTGTGCCAAGCTACCGGAGGGTTAAGCACAGGTTAATTTAGTGACTTTTGTGGTTCATCCTGACAGGGATTATGGTTGTTGCCTGACTGGGACTTCCACCCTCCTTTAGCAATAACCCTTTCTTACAGTCGTCTAATTTGAAAACCAGAGATTTGGCATTCTATATCAGCTCAGAACAAAGACACAATTCCTTGAGTTGTGTAACCTGTCTTTTGAAGCATTGTTTTCAAAGCAGATTTGTTGGAATTCAATTTTGTTCTGATTTAGACAGTACTAAAGTGACTAATTAAACTGTTCATCAGTCTTCGTTTTTAATTTCACAATTCATCAATCTTTTATATCTCTAATATTCATTCACTGATATTAGATAACACAACAACATACTCTGTTTTAAACATTAAAAAGTGGCCTTTTTGACAAATGAAAGTTTGATTTCCAATTGTGTGTCTGTTGCCCAATGCATTTCGGGATGTCACTCCCTTCTTCAGGGGCCACTGTGAAAAATATGAACAACAATAAGGGGGGAGGAAATATCACAAACCAATATATTTTGAACTTCAACTGTACACATCTTCGTAATGGTTGACAAAATGATAGAAAACTGAAAAATGTGTGCAAACTGTACTTGATAGACGAAAAAAAACACCCGTGCCTGAAAGCATTACAATGTGCCTAGCGTCACCCTAAGACAGAAAAACACCTGTGCCTGAGAACATAGCGATGTGCATGGAGTCACCTGGAGATGTGAAAAAGGAAAAAAAAGACATGAACAGGCCCCCTTTCTATTATGTAAAACAATTCCGTGACCGCAAAGTTCCCCTGATTTATAATCTGTGTCTCCCACAAAAATAGTGCCAAGGCAGACTTTAACAGTGAAGTAATAAATTCACAGAATAAGAATCCATCATAACTCATAAATACTCACAGCACAGAGTAGTTGTTTATTGCAACACCTTCTTTCTCAATGTCATGTGCAAACATACTTCTTTACAAACTCTGTAAGTGATAACCAACCACAAGGAACAAGTAAAAGGAAAAACTCATGCTTTCACTACACCAAATGTATGTCACCACTATGCACATACCTGCTGCCAACACTGCAAGGGATGCGCTGATCAACGAGGGGGACTTGCTTTGAATGCAGTAATAGACTACACTGTTTCAGTGCTCTTCCATGAGCAAAAGCCGGACTGATAGTTACTTGAGAAACCAGAGTCATAGGTTGGTAGCTTCTCCATGGGTTTTGCCATAATGGCAGTTTGTATCCACCTGGGCCTTTTCAACTATTGGGTTGATGATTCCCTTCTTTAGGGAGGCATGTTCAGGGCACAAGTCCTAAAAAAAGAAGTGGGGGGACTGACCAAGTCAGGCAGTATGCAAGTGACATCATGACACGTGCTATCAAAGCACATGACGTCACGACGCGTGACATTCCACGTCGCATCACAGGAAGTGACCTCACTGGAAGTGATGCTCGAATATGTGTATGTTATAACATATGCCTACTGAAAATGCAATAAAATATGTTTTTTTTTAAACGTTGCCTCCTGCAAAGCATATTGTGTAACATGCAGATCACAGATTTTTATTTTATGTAGATAGGTAAGTGGATTACTGCTATGAACACAGAGATCCTTTCCTTACTTGCAGTTAATAAATAGTAATCCTTCTAGTAGACCACAGTGAGCTATGAAGTGTATTTGACTCCTACACCTTGTAACCCTGACTGTCTCATGTAACACATCTTGCACATTAATTTACACACTTACATGATTTATTTGGAATGGATAATGTGTTTGTTATGTAAAGTGCTCTAACACTCTGCATTGGGATGAGTAGCGCTATAAAAGAAATAAAAAAGTGGTATTTAAATTGTTATTTGCGTAAATACTGAGACAGACCAACCCATCTGACATTCTTACAGTGCATGCAGTTATATGCAACAAAGTAAAAAGCATGCATCTCTTAAGTACCGTTGAAGAGATAGCAAGCTGTGTGCTTTTGTTTCCTCGCCAGTGCAATTTCATTTGTGAGGTTCCAGGCCGCCTCCAGTCCCATACTAGATCAAAAGGAGGCCTGATGGCCCCTTAACTTCTGTCTTTATCGTTGCCCAGCTGTAGGTGGGGAAAAAAGCCCCCTCCCTGCACGTTGCTGCTGGGAATCGAAAGCAGACAACGTGCAGGAGCTGATGAACGTGTCCCAGTGTTTCAAAATTACACTGGGACAAGTTCAACATATTTCTGTGGGGCCCAACTTCTTAGAAGGGGGATGGCGTCCACCCTGTGAAAAGAGTGGGTGGACGCCGTGTACCCCCTACTCGTGTGGACGCCGTGTACCCGCGTGTACCCCCTACTCGTGCCCTGGGCATGTTCAATGCTTTTATTAAAGGAGGCATTTTCAATGTATCTCTGTTGGGGGAGTAGGATCATGGTTACTAGTTGCTGATTTGGCAAGGTTTGTGGGAATTGGGTCAAATGCCTAGCTACATGGTTTGATTGAGGCAATGGTTTTCTCTACGTCTCCTTTTAAGAGGCGTGTAAATGATGTCCAACTGTCAGTAAGTAACTGTAACTGTTTAGCCATTATGTGAGTTGGGCAAGAGGCATCCATTCTGTCTGTAATCCCATTTCTCATCTTGAGTATCTTATTGTTAACAAAGTCGTCACCATAAGTGTCTTGTATTTGGGAGTAGTTGTGAATGAATCATTAGTTTGAGCTCTCTTACAGTTATGGAAATTGTTCCTATTCTGTTTTTGGCTGTTTTTGTGTAGAATGGAAGTTCAATTTTCCGAGTTGGAAAGATTGGTTGAAAGAAGGCAGTTTGAAGAAATGATGAATTTACCAATTAGGAAAGAGACCTGATCAGCGATTTTTATATTGCCAAGTCTGCAACAATATTTTGAAATATTTTGCTGTGGTAGTGCCTTCATAATGGAGTTTAGCTTGCCAGCCAGTGTCTGTGTATGTTACAACTACGCTGTAAAGGTTCGGAATCCTATTGTTTTCTTTCAGATACTGTTAGGGTCAAAGGCTGCCAAGTGGTCATGTGAGAGATTAACTTGGATAAGTTTGACAGTCGTGCTTGGGTTGCCTGAAATGTGAAGTTTTTATTTTTGGTTTGTGAAATGGAGTTGATCGTCATTTTTCAGTTGTTATAGCCTACCCTGCATCAGGTCATGGGTAAACATCAGTGGTGTTAGGTCAGTAATAGGGAAGGTACACTCAAGTTGGGTTTCAGAAGTAGAAGACAACACGTTATTTCTTAAGGAAGTGGAGCTGTGGTCAGAATTAGCCTTTTCAGACTTTGGGCTATCGGGAAAAGGAGCGGTAACAGGGTTTGGTGGTTTGGCAGCAGTGAGTTTGGTATGGGGGAGCTTATTGTGGAAAATAGGTGTAAACTGATGGCAAAGGACTGCGCTTTTATTCTCCAGTTGTTGAATATGAGCATGTGAAGGTCCCTTCTTTGACAAGAATAACCAAAGATTGAAAGTCAATGGCCACGTACTACTATGACATTTTCAGTCGCATTGTATAATTTAAAGGCGTGCACTCCAAGTTGAGGTGTCTTTTGTGTAAAACAAAAGACCCGTTTTATGGCCCCATTCACTTGGCTAACATACGAAGATTGTAAATTAGCAGTTGGTGAATGTCTATCGTTTTAGGCGAGTCTATTTGAAGCAAGGTAGATAAATCACAAAGCATTACAGCCAGTGTCCCTTAATTTGATTGGATGCGTGAAATGCTTGTATTTGCTTTTTTAGAGTTGACAGGTTTGAAGTGCTATTGTGACGATAAGTCAGCTACCATATGGTAAGTCAAAATCTAAATATTTAAGAAAAGTTATTTCTTCCTTACTCTCATTGTTGTAAATGGAAATATAATAAGTGCTGGTACTCATGTCCAGAGTACCTGCTTGCTCCTGAGAAGTGCTGGTACTCTCCCATTAAATGTATTGCAGCAATGGTGGAAAGTGCAGGTGCTCTCCCTTCCAAATTAAAGAAGTGCAGGTACTCAGTACCAGACAGTACCTGCCCATTTAATACATTGCCTGCTCTAACAGAAACCTGCGCTTACACCTTTCAAAACGTGCCCTGTTAGGGCCAGAAAGACTTGTGTTAGAATAAAGAAAGATATTGCAGAGCCCAACGTGAATGGAGTGGGAAAAAATGACAGTTTAGTTGAGTGCTGAGGCAGTATATGCGTTAAAAATAAGTAATGTAGTTTGCATTAGCAAGCGTTAATATTGTCTTCACTTGAGGAGAGAAGGGAAACGTTAAGTGTACTGCATGAAGCCAATTTGATTATCAATTTTAAGGTGAGATCTTTAGATAAGTACATATATTAGAAACAGATTGTGAGGCTGTCATTTTACATTGACTGCATTAATACAATTTGGGGCATAACGCCGTTTTATGTATATTATATACAGTCGGTGTATTAAACACTACGAATCAAAACAGGCAGTCCCCCTGTTTGTGGGGATCTGTCCTAATGCCTGAGGGCTCTCACGGCGAAGAGATTGGAATTAGGCCAGCAGATCCTGCCAGTGTGGGGGAGCTGGCGGCCACCAATCTGCTCCAACCCTACCATCACTGTCAACCAGTCTCTAGGCAAAAGAGGTGGATTGATAACATTTTCAAATAGAATATATATCTGTGCTAAATAAATTGCTCATCCAACTATACCATTATGGGAATCACTGTTGGTGCAAGGCACACTTTCCCTTTCTTGCACGCTTTCCCTTATTGCACAGTTCATTTTCCTTTCACCTGTCAACCAGAAGGCCGATGATTGTCGTCTCTGACACCAAAATCGTAAGTATCCTTAATTATTGTGTTGGGTACTGTAAACTTTTGGACTAAAGCCATCACTTTCCTGCTGCCGAAATTCTAATTGACAATGTTGCAATCCTTAATATGAATCGGCAGGTCGGTACAAAGGTATTTTATTGTGTATTGACGTAAAACATTATTTATTGTTAGATTACGCAATAAACAGCTTAGATCGCGAAACATTTTTTATTGTGCCTTGTTTTGATTAAAATTTGTTATAAATTCTGTGTATCAGTACCATAGTCCGTTTTTTCCACAATTATTATATTAAAGTGTATTTTTCTTCAGACCACTAGTTAATTGACTTAGAAGGTAGTAATTTTTCCACCCCTTCTCTAAAGTGATTATATAAAACATATTTCTATATCAGGTGAGCAGATGTTTCGGATTTGCTCTTCTTAATCCATGTCCTTTGCAGGTTTGACTTTCATTTCACAATATGTTTTTTTTTAAGACAAACAAAATAATTTTAAAATTGAACTTGAACCCCACAAAATATACGATGACAACCTAACGGAAGAGTGGAGGCACATTGTAAAAACCCACATGCGTCAGTTTCAGATAGCTAATGTTTCTCTATGACATATTTAAACCTATATTCATGAGAATGAATAATGCAGTAAGCTGTGTACATCTGCTGTAACTGATCCCAGTAGATTTCAGGACATCAATACCAGAATTAAGACTCACTCTTATCAGCTCACTGTCTACCTTAAGGATAAGCTGTGAACCACAGTTGGTGAAAGAAGTACAGCAATTTTGATAGAAATTCCTAAAGCCATTTGAACCCAAACTCTCAATTAAGCTTTCTGTTGCCAAGTCCAATGGCTATTGAACGGCCTACCTAAAACCATCAGACTATACACCACGCAGGTTCTACAAACTCACCATCAGTAGCTAGCTTAAAGACTAGTTTTTCTCACCTGTTCCACTTCTATTCCCCTTTCCCTATGTCAATGCAGTTCTGTATGTTAGAGCTTTCTTTTGTTGCTCATCAACAGAGGAGTAGCCAAAAGAAATAAATACCCTGCACTTGGACCTACATCTGGAATGGGCGTGAACAAGCAAGAGTTTTTTTCTCTATAACGGCTATCATTTCATCCTACCTCTAGCTTTCCTCTATTCTCCCCATCTTTCACCTCTCCCTTATAATAATCTGACCCTTTTTTCTCTCCTTTGCGCTTTCCTTTGTCTCACTTCTCCTTTTGTCCTCCTCTTCCTCACCCTTATGCCTTTCTCCTCTTCTGTCCTCACCTCCTTACTTCTTGTGTCTCTTTTCCTACTACCCCTCCCTCTTCACTTGTCTCCCCTGATCCTTTTCTTCTCATCCCATTATACACGTCCTCTTTGTTTCTATCACCGCGTGTCTCATCTCTCTCCGTTTCATTTATTTCTCCTTCATCTTCGCCCTTCTAACGCTCCTTCCCAACTGTCCCTCTCACATCTCCTACTGTTCTTGTCCTTCCCTCTCACTCCTTTCCCTTTTTTCCCTCTCTTTCACCCTCTGCCACTTCCTTTATCGCTCCCGGACAGTTGCAATAACAAGCATAAACTGGTTTTAGGTAGCATTAGTTTGGACAAAGAAAATCAATAATTTCGGTCAACATTTCCCAGATCTCTGCCAAAAATATACAAAAGTTGACCAAAAATAAAAACATTTAACAAAAAAGAAAGATAGCAGTCAAAACAGTATATTTGATGTTTTTCATTCATAATATAAAGTGAGTTTGTTTAAAAAATTGTTTTTACATAGAAATGGTGTTAAAACGCGTTCTGCACCAAGGGAAATACATTCTGGTTTATAAAAAAAATGATTGACTTGGTTCCTGCAGTCTTCAGAGTCTGGTATGGAATTTAATTTTCGCTTTTTATTGTCGGTTCTTATTTTTGAATTACAGCAAGGTACTTTTTATTCAGATTAGAGATGTTGTGAGCTTACAGGAAACGCAGGTGAAGCACTCCAGAAGAACCGTCTCATTAAAGGACTGCATGGAGAGACGGCAGCTGTATGCTTGCGCTGCTGTTAGACACAGCGTCTGTTCACAGAACAAAGGATGCATCTGTGATGGATGCTGGGGTTGGATCTGACTCAGCAAAACTCCATATCACTGTCTCTCGCAGACAGTGCCTAATTTGTAACAAATTAAGTGCGAGGGCCCTCATCAAGAGGCCACTGCAGCCTACACCACCCATTGCCCCTGCCAGCGCTGCCAATTACAGTACCAAGCCAGCTACTAACCATCACACTCTAACAAGTGTGACAATTCAGACTATTCCAGGCCCCCAAAGCTATAAGATTAGCATGGACGGCAGGTAGGAGTCATTTTTAACGTCTATTGAATTAGTAAACAAATGTTTTTGTACTCACTCTACATCAGACAAACAGCCCATCATGTGACAGACTGTCATAAGTGCCAGTGCTGCCAATTAAGTGCCAGTGCCGAGCACCGGAAACCACCGGTTCAAATTAAGCACTGGTGTTCACATTAATGCCCCTTGATTTTGCCTCTTTCGCCATATCTAGTATCTTGGCCAAAGGACCAATCAAGTCCAATAGTCTATCTTGGCACTGCTTTAATGCCCTTTCTAATGCTTTTAGAGGTTAACGAGCCGATTTGAACAGGAAGCAAAATAAATCAGGAGTTAAACATACCTTATTGTCAGTTATCAGACTAGAGCGTTCAGCTCTCATAACGTTCCTTGAATCCTTCTCTAACGTTTTACACATCCATAATTTAATGAAATTTGCCACGACTCAAAGGCCACCAATCAGTACTTCTAGGATGCCAGATCATGTTAGAGTTAAGCATATCTTTCTCCTGAGGGTCTTTAATAAACCCTTTGCCTCCACTGTTACTATCCTTATTGTCACTATCCAAATTCCAACCATCGTCACTATCAAAAGGTTCAAGAAGTAGTAATCATCCATTTTATCATCAAATACCAACTGATTCTCTCTTCTTCCAACACCTTCACTTCTAGTGGTGCTTGGGCAACCCATCTCTCTAGACGATTAAAATCTCTTCAACCCCAGTAGAAACATGTTCCTTTTTCATGTTTCTTTTTCCTCCTTTTGAACTTCTAGTACGTCTCCTTTATCCAGAGAACAGAATTCCTCACCATAATCTAATGTTTCCTGTATTTCTCTCTTTATTTTTAAAATAATCCACATTATCCTTAATGAATGCTTGAACCTCCTTATGAATTACTTTTGCAAATTTTCTACCATCATCATTCGAAACAGAGGGTAAACCATTTTTGATAATATATATGTATAATATATATGTATCTTAAACTCTCTAAAATCTCTATAATATACCTAAAATAAGTAATACTGGTACTAAATGATAGTTTTTTTAAAATAACAATCACCCAATCCTACTTTTGCTCGCAAAACCACCCACTATGCAACTATCCAACCCAAGTGTGCTAATTCCTGAAATAATTCCTGTGAAGGAAATTTGCCAAACCAGCTGTAAATATTAAGAAACGCGCTCCCGCCCACTGTCTGAGGGTTGAACAAATTCAGTCAGATCAAGGCTCTCTACGACAACTTCAACGACGAACACCACCCCACTACCGACCCCCGCCGATAAGCCTACCATCACGTCCTGGGACCCCGCTACCATCGAACTCATCACCGCGACCATGAGGAAAACCCACTCAGGAGCCCCTACGGACCCCTGCCCGCCGCACATATTCCACAGGGCCGCCACCGTCATCGCACCCGAACTAGGAAGAACTATCAACGCCTCCCTCAGATCAGGCATCTGCCCAGACAACTGGAAACGGGCTGAGGTAAAACCACTCCTCAAGAAACCTACGGCCGACCCTACAGACCTGAAAAACTACCGGCCCATCTCTCTCCTCCCCTTCGCGGCCAAAGTCACATAGAGAATCTTAAACACCCAGCTGACCGCCTTCATAGAAGAGAACTCCATCCTGGACGCCTCCCAATCCGGATTCCGCAGCAACCACAGCACCGAAACCGCCCTCCTCGCCGCCACCGACGACATCCGCAAGCTACTGGATCAAGGACACACCGCGGCCCTCATCCTTCTAGACCTCTCCACAACTTTCGACACCCTCTCACACCGCACGCTCACAACCAGACTACACGACGCGGGAATTCAAGGGGCCGCCCTCAACTGGATGCAATCCTTCCTCTCCGACAGAACCCAGAGGATCCGACTCCCTCCCTTCCTCTCGAAACCCACAGAAATCAGCTGCGGAGTACCCCAGGGATCATCACTCAGCCCCACGCTCTTCAACGTATATATGGCCCCCCTCGCCGCCATCGTCAGACAGCATGGGCTCAGCATCGTATCAGCATCGTATCCTACGCCGACGACACTCAGCTCATCCTCTCGCTCACGAACAATCCCGAAGACGCCAGACTATGCTTCCAGGAAGGAATGAAGAATGTGGCAGCCTGGATGAAGGACAGCTGCCTGAAGCTTAACTCAGAGAAAACCGAGGTCCTCATCCTCGGACCCTGCACCACCGCCTGGGACAACACCTGGTGGCCCTCCGCCCTCGGGAGCCCACCAGCCCCTACAGACCACGCTCGGAACCTCGGCATCATCCTGGACTCCTCCCTCTCCATGAACCGCCAGGTCAACGGCGTCGCCTCCACCAGCTTCAACTGCCTCCGCATCCTCCGCAAGACCTTCAAATGGATCCCCCCCGACTGCAGAAAGACCGTCACCCACGCACTCAGCACCAGCAGACTGGACTACGGCAACGCCCTCTACGCCGGAATCAACAAAACTGTTCTGCACTGTAGGAAGGTGGAATCTGACTATATGGTTGCCCCCACTTTTTTCCTGGTGTTTTGCTGGTTTATAACTTAGTTGGACTGGGATCCTGCTATTCAGGGCCCCAGTCTATCTGCTTCCTCTATAAAATGGTTTCCATGTGCCTTAGGCACATCTCTGATTGGAATCTGGAGTGCCCTTATAAGTCCCTAGTATATGGTATACTATGTACCCAGGGCATAGGTACCTCAGAGGCCTACCAGGGGCTGCAGCATGTATTGCGCCACCCCTGGAAGGCCAGCCAAAAGGACACCACAGGTCTGCTACTGCAGCCTGGGTAAGGTGGTGCATGCACCCCTTACTGTGATATAGGCTACCTATATCACTACATACATACACACATATAAACCTATAAGTCACTCCTATGGCAGGCCTTATCAATCCTGAAGGCAGAGTGCGTGGTTCCTATGTGAGAGGGTGCCCCTGCATGAGCTGGGCCCCTCTGCAGCGTTCGGAGACCCTTCTCTGATGCTGTTTGTAGTGCAGCCTGACCATATACTCTTAAGCGCATTATAACCTCGCGTTAAATGCTAACTTTGGGATGGCTGCACGGAAACATGTCGTGTTTGGTGTCAAACATCTTGGAATACTACCCCCCGCCAGTTCTGGTGGCGGGGGTAGCATTCCACCCTTCTAGAGGGAGAGACATGTACACACCGGTATACCCGGAACTGACTTTCCAGAGCCCTGGCATCACAAAATGGATGCCGCTGCCACAGACACGAGTCTGGCCTCCTGCTGCTGACCGAAACTCCGGCAGGGGAGGCCTGGACAATAGGTTTCCTGTCCCAGGGAGGTGTAACCACCTCCCCAGACAGGATAGTGTGTATTGGGGCTGGGCGGGAGCACTCTCTGGTGCTTTGAAGTCCTGCACTGGGGGCACATTTGGTGTCCCTGTGCATACCCCAGTTCAAACCGGTTCAGGGGCTTCCAGCCCCTGCTCTGGCGCGAAACTGGACAAAGGGAAAGGGGTGTAACCACCCCTCTGCCCTGACCCTCCCATAGGTGGGGCCACAGAGTATGTCCAACCCCCTACCTTAGTATAAGTATGGGACCCCAGTCCTTAGGACTTTAGATTTACCTGGACGAAACTCTGATACAGAATCCTGGACCTTCGACGCTCTACTTTAAGATTAGAGGACTGAAGAATCTCCCTTGGGGTCAAGGAGTGACTCCCCTGCTTGGCAGGCACCAAAGAAGCAATTGTCCGGTCTGCATCGCTGAAGCTCCCATCGGACGCCGAAGTCTTTGCATCACCAGAGGTGGATTTCCAGACTTCCCCGAGGCTGCCCTGAGTCCCCAGCAAAGCTGAGGCCCGTAGCTGTCGTGGGTAACGTGGAACCGTGACCCCTGGACACCGAACGCATTTGCAAGTGCATCCTCTTCTGGGTCTCCCACGAAGTCGTGCTTTGGGCTCCGAGTAGCCCCAGCCTCCAGCACCAACTGCACCGAAGATCACTGGCCTCCACTCCACGAGTGTCCTGTGAGCCAGCTCCACGTGCACCGTCTCGAGGCTCCTTCGCGGTCGCTAGTCCGTTGGCTAGTAGGCCCTCCTGAAGGCCAATCTTTTTCTGCTTGGGCTCCCTGGTTGCTCCAGGTGTGCCCTGACTTATCCTCGCTGGGTGAGTCCCCCAGACCTTGCTGGTCTGCAACATCGTCCTTCTCCGATTTCCACGAGACTTGCCGTTGCCAAGGCTTGTTGGGTCCAATCCGGTCGCCGACACCCCTGCAATCGACAGACGTCGTGGGACAGCTCGAATCCAGCTCCTGGTTGTCGTCGACGCCTCCTGGACCTCGTGGCTGAAGAGTCAAGACGACCGTCAACCTACCTGAAGCACTCGACATCGGTGGGCATCTGCTCATCGCCTTCCTGGTCACTGGCTAGTGACCCAGACTCTGTCCCCTCTGCTTTCAGGTTCTTCAGATCTTCGATCCACCTTTGGATCCACCCGAACACTTTCGACTTGGCCGCCAGCAGCACTTTGCAGCAGATCGCCATTGAAAGCGACGACGAAACCCGACCCCGAAAGACACCTATGCACCCGGCTTCCCTGGGTGAGGTAACTCGAGTACACCGGTGCTCCCGTGGGTATTGACACTAGAACAGCCTAGTTCTCAAAGGGTTTGCTCCAAGTCCTCCTCTAAGTGTCCCTTTTCTTTTAAATTCTAATCGCGACTTTCCCCATAGAAGTTAACGGTGGTTCGCGGTTGTGTTCATACACTGCACGCGTCCCCCGTGGGTCCCCTGTGTCACTGCCTTGGGTGGTTCCTTGTGGTCCAAGCACTTCTACAGGCTCTAGGCCTTGTGTCTAGCTCAGTCGTGGTTCTTATACCACTTTATTGGTATATGGTTTGGTACGCCCCTGGGGCTCAAACGTGTATTTGTGCTATTACTGTAGATAACTAACTCGTAACGTATGTACTTCGAACTCTAGCCTCATAAAGAGACTAGAGGGGTGTGTTTAGTAATAAATACATATATTTTGAATATATACCTGGTGTGGTCCTCTTTCATTTGGTCACTCAAGAGATTATAGACTGGTAAAACAAGCTGCTTTACATTCCTTCAAGACTTAGCCTGAAGGCTGCTCTCCATAGCTACCACTAGGATAGCTTTCAATAAAGGTTGTCTTTAACCTATCTCCAATAAGGGGTTGTTTGGACTGGTGCAAGGTGCCCACTATAATTAGTGGACAGCATATGCCAGGCCAACTTCTCACATTGGTGGCAGCGGTGGGATTCCAGCTTGCTATTGTTTTACCAGATAATCTCAATTGAATTGATCAACTGAAAACCACTAAGGGTACCTAAGGTACATATAAATCAAGCTTAGTAATACAGTAAGTTCTACTGAACTTAGAGTTGTGTGTTAAGGGATAGCACACCCTTTCTACAACTCAAGAGAGTTTAGTAGGCCACACTAGAGTAGGTAGTGCATACACCACACCTCACTAGTAATGTCTTCAAAGCCAGGACCCAGTGAGTCCTCGCCAGAAGCCAGTGGGCTTCTTCCCTCCAAGTATGATAAACTCCCATTCTTGGAATTGAGAGCATTATGCAATACTAGGAAGTTGAAGGCAGGCAAAAGTGCCAGCACCCAACACCTCAGGGAGGTGTTACTAGCTGATGATCTCAGCAGGCCCATAGGGTCTGAAGGGGTAGGCAAAGAGGGTGGGGCAGAAGATGAGGAAGGGGCCAGGGGTGAAGAAACCCAGGCCCCCCTCTGAAACTGGCCAGGAAGGTGAAAATGACCTTGTCCTGGAAAACCCAATTCCTCCTGTGGAGGAGGAGGAGGAGGATCAGACTGACCTCCCCTTTGTCCCCCAGGAAGAGTTCTGAGTGTGCCCAGAAGGTCTAGGTCTCCTTCTCAGGAGTCCAACCACTCTGACACCTCAATAGGGACCTCTGTCTCCTCTCATAGGAGGGAATCCTCTCAGGAAAGGAGAAAGAGACTGATTCAGTATGAGCAAGCCCAGCTTGAACTCAGAAAACAGCAATTGGCTATAGACAGGGAGTCCCTAGATCTCTATAGAGAGAGACAAAAGTTGGGACTAGAGTCCCATGGTGGCAGCAATTTCCCCAAAGATAGGGAAAGGTCTTATGACCATAGAAACCTGAGCAAGATTGTCCCTCCCTACCAGAGTGGGGATGACATCCACAAATGGATAACTGCTCTAGAGAGGGCCTGTAAAGTACAGAGGGTCCCTCAGGAGCAGTGGGCAGCAATCTTGTGGCTCCTCTTTGCAGACAAAGGTAGAGATAAGCTCCTCACTGTTAGAGAGGAGGATGCTGACAATTACAAAGTCTTGAAGAGTGCTCTGATAGATGGGTTTGGCCTAACCACTGAACAGTATAGGTTGAAGTTCAGAGACACCCAAAAGGCTCAGACTCAAGACTGGGTTGATTTTGTAGATTGTGTTACTAAGGCTCTGGAAGGTTGGATACATGGCAACAAGGTGCATGACTTTTTAGGATTGTACAATTTGATTATGAGGGAGCAGATCCTTAATAATTGTCAAAACCAGCTTTTACACCAGTACCTGGTGGACTCTGATCTGACCTCTCCCCAAGAATTGGGAAAGAAGGCAGACAAATGGGTCAGAACCAGAGTAAAGACTAAGAATCAGGGTGGTGACCAGAAGAAAGATTCTACCAAGTCCCAAGAGAAAGGTGGGGATAAATCTAAGGATAAATCCACTACAGGGCCCCAAAAGTCCTCTTCTGAGGGTGGGTCCCAAACTCCTTCCTCTCCTGAAAAGAAACCATATTGCCATGTCTGTAAAAAGCCTGGACACTGGAAAACTGATCCCAGTTGCCCCAGGATTGGCAATAAAGAAAATGTTCCTCCAACAACTACTACCACCCCTCCTGGTACTACCAGTAGTAATCCTCCAGTTGGAAGTAGTGCACCCAAAAAGTTAGGTGCTTTTGCAAGAGGAACAGAGGTGGGCCCTAGTTTAGACAGGACCCCCTCAACAGACTCCTCTGACTCTGATGGTGGTGTAGGATTTGCCACCTTTACCAGGGGTCCCAATGCATTGGGCAGGTACAGACTGGAGCCAATAATTAATGGTCAGAAAGCTGTGGCATTTAGGGACACAGGGGCTAGTGTCACCATGGTGGCAGGGAAACTAGTCCCCCCTCACCAGCTTTTACCTGAGTTTAAATACCAGGTAACCAACATTGATGGTGTCAGAACAGATCACCCCATGGCCATAGTCAATCTCAGCTGGGAAGGGGTCACAGGCCCAAAAAGAGTGGCAGTGTCCCCAACCTTGCCTGTAGATTGCCTGATGGGCAATGATCTGGAAATTTCAGCCTGGGCTGAAGTTGAACACCAAACCCATCTGAGAATGCTGGGCGTCCCTGTAAAGGTTAGTGGGGCTGTGATGGCCACAGCCGAAGCCCAGGGAAACTTTGGAGAGATGGAGCCTGGAAGAATGGCCCACTCTCCCCCAAAAGAGAGCACAAGGGTTGAAGAAAAGTCTTCTTCCCTCCAGACAGTAGGTAAGGGTCAGCCTCCTCAGGGAACTGACCCTACCCCTAGTGAAGGAACTGCCCCAGAGGTAGTCAGGCCTGGCCTGGCCCCACCCCTGATGGCAGAGGACCCTTCCAAGGTGGTACCCAGTCTGGAGCAGGTAACCTGCCCCTCTCTACCCTGCCTCAGTCAGCCCAGGGCTGCAGGAGGTCAGTGGACCCCCAGGGCCCCCTGTCCAGAGGAACCCCCCATCAGCAGATTAGGGGCACCCAGGCTAGTAGCCCTAGCCAGGTGAAAATTCCTCAACACACTGAGGGATCCCCCATACCTTTGTGTAGGGACCTCCCCCAGAAGGACTCTGTTAGGCAAGGGCAAACCTGGGACCAAAAGGTTCCAAACCTGCCATGTCCCTCCAGTGGTCCATCCAAAGGGACCCAACCCCAGGCAGCCAAATGTTGACCCTTAGAGCACAGTGCAACTCAGTCATGGAAAGACAGGCATACATGGTGACCAGTGATCTGAGGAAGCTGAGACCAACCTTCCTAGGGCCTCACTTCCCTTCTCAGACACCTCACCAGCCTTGTACTTTACCAAAGCACACCACAGGTAGTAATTCCCCATGGTGGAGACCCTCTCATACCCTTAGGGTGAGGGATTGCTTAGTGGACCATAAGATAGGGGGCAACCATGCTAGTGCAGGTGCTTCCTTATATGGCCACTTAGTCAATAAAGGCTCAACTGGCCAAGGTTAGCCTTATCTCCTTTCGTTTGGGGGGGGGGGTTATGTAGGAAGGTGGAATCTGACTATATGGTTGCCCCCACTTTTTTCCTGGTGTTTTGCTGGTTTATAACTTAGTTGGACTGGGATCCTGCTATTCAGGGCCCCAGTCTATCTGCTTCCTCTATAAAATGGTTTCCATGTGCCTTAGGCACATCTCTGATTGGAATCTGGAGTGCCCTTATAAGTCCCTAGTATATGGTATACTATGTACCCAGGGCATAGGTACCTCAGAGGCCTACCAGGGGCTGCAGCATGTATTGTGCCACCCCTGGAAGGCCAGCCAAAAGGACACCACAGGTCTGCTACTGCAGCCTGGGTAAGGTGGTGCATGCACCCCTTACTGTGATATAGGCTACCTATATCACTACTTACATACACACATATAAACCTATAAGTCACTCCTATGGCAGGCCTTATCAATCCTGAAGGCAGAGTGCGTGGTTCCTATGTGAGAGGGTGCCCCTGCATGAGCTGGGCCCCTCTGCAGCGTTCGGAGACCCTTCTCTGATGCTGTTTGTAGTGCAGCCTGACCATATACTCTTAAGCGCATTATAACCTCGCGTTAAATGCTAACTTTGGGATGGCTGCACGGAAACATGTCGTGTTTGGTGTCAAACATCTTGGAATACTACCCCCCCGCCAGTTCTGGTGGCGGGGGTAGCATTCCACCCTTCTAGAGGGAGAGACATGTACACACCGGTATACCCGGTACTGACTTTCCAGAGCCCTGGCATCACAAAATGGATGCCGCTGCCACAGACACGAGTCTGGCCTCCTGCTGCTGACCGAAACTCCGGCAGGGGAGGCCTGGACAATAGGTTTCCTGTCCCAGGGAGGTGTAACCACCTCCCCAGACAGGATAGTGTGTATTGGGGCTGGGCGGGAGCACTCTCTGGTGCTTTGAAGTCCTGCACTGGGGGCACATTTGGTGTCCCTGTGCATACCCCAGTTCAAACCGGCTCAGGGGCTTCCAGCCCCTGCTCTGGCGCGAAACTGGACAAAGGGAAAGGGGTGTAACCACCCCTCTGCCCTGACCCTCCCATAGGTGGGGCCACAGAGTATGTCCAACCCCCTACCTTAGTATAAGTATGGGACCCCAGTCCTTAGGACTTTAGATTTACCTGGACGAAACTCTGATACAGAATCCTGGACCTTCGACGCTCTACTTTAAGATTAGAGGACTGAAGAATCTCCCTTGGGGTCAAGGAGTGACTCCCCTGCTTGGCAGGCACCAAAGAAGCAATTGTCCGGTCTGCATCGCTGAAGCTCCCGTCGGACGCCGAAGTCTTTGCTTCACCAGAGGTGGATTTCCAGACTTCCCCGAGGCTGCCCTGAGTCCCCAGCAAAGCTGAGGCCCGTAGCTGTCGTGGGTAACGTGGAACCGTGACCCCTGGACACCGAACGCATTTGCAAGTGCATCCTCTTCTGGGTCTCCCACGAAGTCGTGCTTTGGGCTCCGAGTAGCCCCAGCCTCCAGCACCAACTGCACCGAAGATCACTGGCCTCCACTCCACGAGTGTCCTGTGAGCCAGCTCCACGTGCACCGTCTCGAGGCTCCTTCGCGGTCGCTAGTCCGTTGGCTAGTAGGCCCTCCCGAAGGCCAATCTTTTTCTGCTTGGGCTCCCTGGTTGCTCCAGGTGTGCCCTGACTTATCCTCGCTGGGTGAGTCCCCCAGACCTTGCTGGTCTGCAACATCGTCCTTCTTCGATTTCCACGAGACTTGCCGTTGCCAAGGCTTGTTGGGTCCAATCCGGTCGCCGACACCCCTGCAATCGACAGACGTCGTGGGACAGCTCGAATCCAGCTCCTGGTTGTCGTCGACGCCTCCTGGACCTCGTGGCTGAAGAGTCAAGACGACCGTCAACCTACCTGAAGCACTCGACATCGGTGGGCATCTGCTCATCGCCTTCCTGGTCACTGGCTAGTGACCCAGACTCTGTCCCCTCTGCTTTCAGGTTCTTCAGATCTTCGATCCACCTTTGGATCCACCCGAACACTTTCGACTTGGCCGCCAGCAGCACTTTGCAGCAGATCGCCATTGAAAGCGACGACGAAACCCGACCCCGAAAGACACCTATGCACCCGGCTTCCCTGGGTGAGGTAACTCGAGTACTCCGGTGCTCCCGTGGGTATTGACACTAGAACAGCCTAGTTCTCAAAGGGTTTGCTCCAAGTCCTCCTCTAAGTGTCCCTTTTCTTTTAAATTCTAATCGCGACTTTCCCCATAGAAGTTAACGGTGGTTCGCGGTTGTGTTCATACACTGCACGCGTCCCCCGTGGGTCCCCTGTGTCACTGCCTTGGGTGGTTCCTTGTGGTCCAAGCACTTCTACAGGCTCTAGGCCTTGTGTCTAGCTCAGTCGTGGTTCTTATACCACTTTATTGGTATATGGTTTGGTACGCCCCTGGGGCTCAAACGTGTATTTGTGCTATTACTGTAGATAACTAACTCGTAACGTATGTACTTCGAACTCTAGCCTCATAAAGAGACTAGAGGGGTGTGTTTAGTAATAAATACATATATTTTGAATATATACCTGGTGTGGTCCTCTTTCATTTGGTCACTCAAGAGATTATAGACTGGTAAAACAAGCTGCTTTACATTCCTTCAAGACTTAGCCTGAAGGCTGCTCTCCATAGCTACCACTAGGATAGCTTTCAATAAAGGTTGTCTTTAACCTATCTCCAATAAGGGGTTGTTTGGACTGGTGCAAGGTGCCCACTATAATTAGTGGACAGCATATGCCAGGCCAACTTCTCACATTGGTGTGCAGCGTGTGGGATTCCAGCTTGCTATTGTTTTACCAGATAATCTCAATTGAATTGATCAACTGAAAACCACTAAGGGTACCTAAGGTACATATAAATCAAGCTTAGTAATACAGTAAGTTCTACTGAACTTAGAGTTGTGTGTTAAGGGATAGCACACCCTTTCTACAACTCAAGAGAGTTTAGTAGGCCACACTAGAGTAGGTAGTGCATACACCACACCTCACTAGTAATGTCTTCAAAGCCAGGACCCAGTGAGTCCTCGCCAGAAGCCAGTGGGCTTCTTCCCTCCAAGTATGATAAACTCCCATTCTTGGAATTGAGAGCATTATGCAATACTAGGAAGTTGAAGGCAGGCAAAAGTGCCAGCACCCAACACCTCAGGGAGGTGTTACTAGCTGATGATCTCAGCAGGCCCATAGGGTCTGAAGGGGTAGGCAAAGAGGGTGGGGCAGAAGATGAGGAAGGGGCCAGGGGTGAAGAAACCCAGGCCCCCCTCTGAAACTGGCCAGGAAGGTGAAAATGACCTTGTCCTGGAAAACCCAATTCCTCCTGTGGAGGAGGAGGAGGAGGATCAGACTGACCTCCCCTTTGTCCCCCCAGGAAGAGTTCTGAGTGTGCCCAGAAGGTCTAGGTCTCCTTCTCAGGAGTCCAACCACTCTGTCACCTCAATAGGGACCTCTGTCTCCTCTCATAGGAGGGAATCCTCTCAGGAAAGGAGAAAGAGACTGATTCAGTATGAGCAAGCCCAGCTTGAACTCAGAAAACAGCAATTGGCTATAGACAGGGAGTCCCTAGATCTCTATAGAGAGAGACAAAAGTTGGGACTAGAGTCCCATGGTGGCAGCAATTTCCCCAAAGATAGGGAAAGGTCTTATGACCATAGAAACCTGAGCAAGATTGTCCCTCCCTACCAGAGTGGGGATGACATCCACAAATGGATAACTGCTCTAGAGAGGGCCTGTAAAGTACAGAGGGTCCCTCAGGAGCAGTGGGCAGCAATCTTGTGGCTCCTCCTTTGCAGACAAAGGTAGAGATAAGCTCCTCACTGTTAGAGAGGAGGATGCTGACAATTACAAAGTCTTGAAGAGTGCTCTGATAGATGGGTTTGGCCTAACCACTGAACAGTATAGGTTGAAGTTCAGAGACACCCAAAAGGCTCAGACTCAAGACTGGGTTGATTTTGTAGATTGTGCTACTAAGGCTCTGGAAGGTTGGATACATGGCAACAAGGTGCATGACTTTTTAGGATTGTACAATTTGATTATGAGGGAGCAGATCCTTAATAATTGTCAAAACCAGCTTTTACACCAGTACCTGGTGGACTCTGATCTGACCTCTCCCCAAGAATTGGGAAAGAAGGCAGACAAATGGGTCAGAACCAGAGTAAAGACTAAGAATCAGGGTGGTGACCAGAAGAAAGATTCTACCAAGTCCCAAGAGAAAGGTGGGGATAAATCTAAGGATAAATCCACTACAGGGCCCCAAAAGTCCTCTTCTGGGGTGGGTCCCAAACTCCTTCCTCTCCTGAAAAGAAACCATATTGCCATGTCTGTAAAAAGCCTGGACACTGGAAAACTGATCCCAGTTGCCCCAGGATTGGCAATAAAGAAAATGTTCCTCCAACAACTACTACCACCCCTCCTGGTACTACCAGTAGTAATCCTCCAGTTGGAAGTAGTGCACCCAAAAGTTAGGTGCTTTTGCAAGAGGAACAGAGGTGGGCCCTAGTTTAGACAGGACCCCCTCAACAGACTCCTCTGACTCTGATGGTGGTGTAGGATTTGCCACCTTTACCATGGGTCCCAATGCATTGGGCAGGTACAGACTGGAGCCAATAATTAATGGTCAGAAAGCTGTGGCATTTAGGGACACAGGGGCTAGTGTCACCATGGTGGCAGGGAAACTAGTCCCCCCTCACCAGCTTTTACCTGAGTTTAAATACCAGGTAACCAACATTGATGGTGTCAGAACAGATCACCCCATGGCCATAGTCAATCTCAGCTGGGAAGGGGTCACAGGCCCAAAAAGAGTGGCAGTGTCCCCAACCTTGCCTGTAGATTGCCTGATGGGCAATGATCTGGAAATTTCAGCCTGGGCTGAAGTTGAACACCAAACCCATCTGAGAATGCTGGGCGTCCCTGTAAAGGTTAGTGGGGCTGTGATGGCCACAGCCCAAGCCCAGGGAAACTTTGGAGAGATGGAGCCTGGAAGAATGGCCCACTCTCCCCCAAAAGAGAGCACAAGGGTTGAAGAAAAGTCTTCTTCCCTCCAGACAGTAGGTAAGGGTCAGCCTCCTCAGGGAACTGACCCTACCCCTAGTGAAGGAACTGCCCCAGAGGTAGTCAGGCCTGGCCTGGCCCCACCCCTGATGGCAGAGGACCCTTCCAAGGTGGTACCCAGTCTGGAGCAGGTAACCTGCCCCTCTCTACCCTGCCTCAGTCAGCCCAGGGCTGCAGAGGTCAGGGAGGTCAGTGGACCCCCAGGGCCCCCTGTCCAGAGGAACCCCCCATCAGCAGATTAGGGGCACCCAGGCTAGTAGCCCTAGCCAGGTGAAAATTCCTCAACACACTGAGGGATCCCCCATACCTTTGTGTAGGGACCTCCCCCAGAAGGACTCTGTTAGGCAAGGGCAAACCTGGGACCAAAAGGTTCCAAACCTGCCATGTCCCTCCAGTGGTCCATCCAAAGGGACCCAACCCCAGCTGTAGGCAGCCAAAGGTTGACCCTTAGAGCACAGTGCAACTCAGTCATGGAAAGACAGGCATACATGGTGACCAGTGATCTGAGGAAGCTGAGACCAACCTTCCTAGGGCCTCACTTCCCTTCTCAGACACCTCACCAGCCTTGTACTTTACCAAAGCACACCACAGGTAGTAATTCCCCATGGTGGAGACCCTCTCATACCCTTAGGGTGAGGGATTGCTTAGTGGACCATAAGATAGGGGGCAACCATGCTAGTGCAGGTGCTTCCTTATATGGCCACTTAGTCAATAAAGGCTCAACTGGCCAAGGTTAGCCTTATCTCCTTTCGTTTGGGGGGGGTTATGTAGGAAGGTGGAATCTGACTATATGGTTGCCCCCACTTTTTTCCTGGTGTTTTGCTGGTTTATGACTTAGTTGGACTGGGATCCTGCTATTCAGGGCCCCAGTCTATCTGCTTCCTCTATAAAATGGTTTCCATGTGCCTTAGGCACATCTCTGATTGGAATCTGGAGTGCCCTTATAAGTCCCTAGTATATGGTATACTATGTACCCAGGGCATAGGTACCTCAGAGGCCTACCAGGGACTGCAGCATGTATTGTGCCACCCCTGGAAGGCCAGCCAAAAGGACACCACAGGTCTGCTACTGCAGCCTGGGGTAAGGTGGTGCATGCACCCCTTACTGTGATATAGGCTACCTATATCACTACATACATACACACATATAAACCTATAAGTCACTCCTATGGCAGGCCTTATCAATCCTGAAGGCAGAGTGCGTGGTTTCTATGTGAGAGGGTGCCCCTGCATGAGCTGGGCCCCTCTGCAGCGTTCGGAGACCCTTCTCTGATGCTGTTTGTAGTGCAGCCTGACCATATACTCTTAAGCGCATTATAACCTCGCGTTAAATGCTAACTTTGGGATGGCTGCACGGAAACATGTTGTGTTTGGTGTCAAACATCTTGGACTACTACCCCCCGCCAGTTCTGGTGGCGGGGGTAGCATTCCACCCTTCTAGAGGAGAGACATGTACACACCGGTATACCCGGTACTGACTTTCCAGAGCCCTGGCATCACAAAATGGATGCCGCTGCCACAGACACGAGTCTGGCCTCCTGCTGCTGATCGAAACTCCGGCAGGGGAGGCCTGGACAATAGGTTTCCTGTCCCAGGGAGGTGTAACCACCTCCCCAGACAGGATAGTGTGTATTGGGGCTGGGCGGGAGCACTCTCTGGTGCTTTGAAGTCCTGCACTGGGGGCACATTTGGTGTCCCTGTGCATACCCCAGTTCAAACCGGCTCAGGGGCTTCCAGCCCCTGCTCTGGCGCGAAACTGGACAAAGGGAAAGGGGTGTAACCACCCCTCTGCCCTGACCCTCCCATAGGTGGGGCCACAGAGTATGTCCAACCCCCTACCTTAGTATAAGTATGGGACCCCAGTCCTTAGGACTTTAGATTTACCTGGACGAAACTCTGATACAGAATCCTGGACCTTCGACGCTCTACTTTAAGATTAGAGGACTGAAGAATCTCCCTTGGGGTCAAGGAGTGACTCCCCTGCTTGGCAGGCACCAAAGAAGCAATTGTCCGGTCTGCATCGCTGAAGCTCCCGTCGGACGCCGAAGTCTTTGCTTCACCAGAGGTGGATTTCCAGACTTCCCCGAGGCTGCCCTGAGTCCCCAGCAAAGCTGAAGCCCGTAGCTGTCGTGGGTAACGTGGAACCGTGACCCCTGGACACCGAACGCATTTGCAAGTGCATCCTCTTCTGGGTCTCCCACGAAGTCGTGCTTTGGGCTCCGAGTAGCCCCAGCCTCCAGCACCAACTGCACCGAAGATCACTGGCCTCCACTCCACGAGTGTCCTGTGAGCCAGCTCCACGTGCACCGTCTCGAGGCTCCTTCGCGGTCGCTAGTCCGTTGGCTAGTAGGCCCTCCCGAAGGCCAATCTTTTTCTGCTTGGGCTCCCTGGTTGCTCCAGGTGTGCCCTGACTTATCCTCGCTGGGTGAGTCCCCCAGACCTTGCTGGTCTGCAACATCGTCCTTCTTCGATTTCCACGAGACTTGCCGTTGCCAAGGCTTGTTGGGTCCAATCCGGTCGCCGACACCCCTGCAATCGACAGACGTCGTGGGACAGCTCGAATCCAGCTCCTGGTTGTCGTCGACGCCTCCTGGACCTCGTGGCTGAAGAGTCAAGACGACCGTCAACCTACCTGAAGCACTCGACATCGATGGGCATCTGCTCATCGCCTTCCTGGTCACTGGCTTGTGACCCAGACTCTGTCCCCTCTGCTTTCAGGTTCTTCAGATCTTCGATCCACCTTTGGATCCACCCGAACACTTTCGACTTGGCCGCCAGCAGCACTTTGCAGCAGATCGCCATTGAAAGCGACGACGAAACCCGACCCCGAAAGACACTTATGCACCCGGCTTCCCTGGGTGAGGTAACTCGAGTACTCCGGTGCTCCCGTGGGTATTGACACTAGAACAGCCTAGTTCTCAAAGGGTTTGCTCCAAGTCCTCCTCTAAGTGTCCCTTTTCTTTTAAATTCTAATCGCGACTTTCCCCATAGAAGTTAACGGTGGTTCGCGGTTGTGTTCATACACTGCACGCGTCCCCCGTGGGTCCCCTGTGTCACTGCCTTGGGTGGTTCCTTGTGGTCCAAGCACTTCTACAGGCTCTAGGCCTTGTGTCTAGCTCAGTCGTGGTTCTTATACCACTTTATTGGTGTATGGTTTGGTACGCCCCTGGGGCTCAAACGTGTATTTGTGCTATTACTGTAGATAGCTAACTCGTAACGTATGTACTTCGAACTCTAGCCTCATAAAGAGACTAGAGGGGTGTGTTTAGTAATAAATACATATATTTTGAATATATACCTGGTGTGGTCCTCTTTCATTTGGTCACTCAAGAGATTATAGACTGGTAAAACAAGCTGCTTTACATTCCTTCAAGACTTAGCCTGAAGGCTGCTCTCCATAGCTACCACTAGGATAGCTTTCAATAAAGGTTGTCTTTAACCTATCTCCAATAAGGGGTTGTTTGGACTGGTGCAAGGTGCCCACTATAATTAGTGGACAGCATATGCCAGGCCAACTTCTCACATGCACAAACTCCAAACCATCCAGAACGCCGCAGCCAGACTCGTCCTCGGGACACCGCGCCACGAGCACATGACCCAACACCTCCGAGGCCTCCACTGGCTCCCCGTCGAAAAGAGGGTCACCTTCAAACTCCTCACCCACGCCTACAAGTCCCTCAACAACATCGGACCCAAATACCTCAACGAAAGGCTATCCTTCCACGTACCCAAGAGGAACCTCCGCTCCGCCGACCTCGCCCTGGCAGCGGTCCCCCACATCCGCAGAAGCAGAACCGGTGGGAAGGCTTTCTCCTACATCGCAGCGAAGGCCTGGAACGAGCTCCCTGTGACCATCAGATGCTCCCCGACTCTGCACACGTTCAGGAAGAACCTCAAGACCTGGCTCTTCGACTGACCCGGAGCCGCCGCCCTCCCTCCCCCAGCGCCTTGAGACCCTCACGGGTCAGTAGCGCGCTTTATAAACCCCTGATTGATTGATTGATTTCAACCGCCATGTTCAACTGACACCTTGAATCAGACTGAGTGTGGGCCTAGTTCCAAACCCCATCTTAAATGGATGCAATGGCATTCTATGTGATCCCACATGTTACACACAACACGTAAAATTGACGTGCCAGCTCTGCAGCTCACAGAAGAGCTCAGGCATTAGAACTTTAAAATCAAGCGAACAAAGCTATTATTGTACTTCTAACCACGCTTTCTTTAAGGGGTGATAGTGTAACCGCTGCTTCAAATTTAAATTCTTATGATAAAGACATTGTGCCAAGAGCAAACCATTTCCAAATGCAAATAAAAATAACCTATATTGTAAAACTGAAAAAACACTATATTTCAAAGTTAAAAATACACAAAGTACATGAAATAAATACACTTCCTACACTTATACATAAAAACCAATCAAACAAACAAATTTAGCATAATTAAAGAACATTCTTACGTCTAAAAAAAAAAAGAAATTGTGAAAGTACTCAACTTACACGGAGCAGCAATGAAAAGAGGAAGATGGCTGCTTTGCCTGAGTTTATGAGAACTATGGTCTTCTAGTTCTGTAACCTCTGGCCTGGCAGTATGTTTACTTTAGTGTGCTGCATTGAGTAGTAATGAAAATTCATGCATAATGCTAGCCTCTGGTCTTGACATAAAATCAAGTTTGAAATTTCGGGTACGTGTTCAGCTGCTAGCTTGAAGCTGTGAAACAGACAATAGTTCATCATATGTTATTGTGCAGGCTGAATTGATTGCAAACTGAATGAGATTTTGTGTATTTAAAGAATTTCTATATACTGCGAAGAAGATCCTTTTGGGTGACAGGGCGCTTTACAATAATAACGAAAGGATGATATGCAACAAACGATATGCTGTATACATATAAGTGGAGTAGGTCAAGTGACGAAGGTACATAAACAAATAGTAAAGTCAATTTAAAAGAACAGAACAGGCACACATAGCCATTTGAATACTGGAATGGGCAGAGAACGATAGGTGTTGGGTTTTGTGTAGATGGTTGGGCAACGGCCAGCCAGTGTAGCTCTCAGAGATGAGGACAGGCGTGATAAATGGATCCAAATGCAGGCAGGTGAGCATCGTGCAAAAGGAGAGAGATGTTTGGCCTCAATGTGAGAGAAGTCTGTTGGCTAGTAGAAGTTGTAAGGAGGAGGGGGAGGGGTTGCATCTAGTCTCCGGAGGAAAAGAGTTCCACATTTTTGGGGCCATTAGGGAAAAGGATTGGTAGTAGGTTTTTTTGTTGAATTTTAGTGGTTTAAGTAGTAGGGAACTTGTGCTTCTGGAAGTTCTGTTTCCACCAGAGAGCGTCAATTTCTGGGATAGGTAAGAAGGGATGTCGTGATGCAGCGCTTTATGGGTCATACAGGCAATTTTGAAATGGATCCGGAACTCGTAGGGTAACCATTTCAGAGACTGAACATCAGGGGTGATCTGATCTCTTTTTTTAGAGTCAGTGATGAGCCTTGCTGCAACGTTCAAGGTAGCCTTCAGTGAAGCAATTTTGCTTTTCTAAAGGCCCACAAGGGTCGCACTACCATAGTCTAATTTGGAAATTACGAGCACCTGAACCACTGTTTTGAGATCTGCCATGGGAAGGAAAGGTTTTACTTTCCTTACTGCATGTAGTTGATGGCTAGCTCCTCTGGTGGCAGCACTGATGTGCTTTTGCATGGAGAGGGTATTGTCCAGGGTTATTCCTATGGATTTAGCCAATGATGTGGGATATACAGTTCAAGGCAGCAAGACGTGGAAGACATCTTTGATATTAGCAGTGATTTTGGGAGGTGAAATCAATAGGAATTCTGTTTTGAAGGCACTAAGTTTGAGGTGGTTACAGGTCAGCCAATGTTGCGTTTTTGTCAAGGTGTTATTAAGGGTGCGGATGTCATTGGGCAAGGTAATTGTCATGTAGAGTTGAGTATCGTCTGCATACATGTGATAGGAGACGTGAGAGAGTTTGAGGATTTCAGGGGGGGGCTCCATGTACAAGTTAAACAGTATCAGGGAGAGAGTGGAACCTTGCGGGACGCCTAGTATAACTGGGGACTGGTCGGAAAGAGCGTGATTAATTAGGAGGTGCTGAGATCTGTTGTGAAGGAAGGAGGAGAACCATTTTAGTATGATACCGGAGAGATCCATACTGTGTTCTAATAGGTTCAAAATAGTTTCATGGTTCACAGTGTCGAACGCAGCTGATAGGTCAAGTAGGATTTGTAAGCTAGATTTGTTCTGATCGAGCGACCATAGAGTGTCATCAACAATGTAGACTATGGTAGTTTCGGTGCTATGACCAGATCCGAAACCGGATTGACATTGGTAAAGAGATGGAATTGCTCAATGTGATTGCGAAGTTGTATGTGCACACAGTTTTCTAGGAGTTTGGCCAAGTTGGGATGTTGGAGATAGGGTGGTAGTTGTTGGGGGTCAGACTGGTCGGTGCTAGGTTTATTTTAAGGATAGGAGTTCCCTGTCCACTTTTTAGGCATTCAGGTATGGAGCCTTGTATAAGTGAAGCATTGATAATCCTAGTCCTTAAGGGGAGTAGGAAGTGACTGGACTCATTGAGGAGTTTGGAGGGGAGGGAATCAATGAAGTGGTTAGAGTATTTCAGAGAAGTTAGAAATTTTGGGAAGTCAATTTCAGCAAATGTTTTAAAGCGGGACCCGGAGGCATTGTTTTGTAGGACTGTGGGAAGAGGTTATCAGGTCTTCTTCCAGAACATGAGTGGAGAGAAGGCAGGTGCACACAGTAAGAGTTTCAAAGCATTCTGGATCTCTTTATTTTTTAAATATGTCTTTAATGGTGTTTACAGTAGTATATTAATATATACATACAGGGATAATGACTGCATCAATCAGATAGTAACATTACGAGGTACAATAGGCATATTTGACACCATCAGAGTTATGATTAACATGTTACTAGGTACTCAGCTTACCTAAGTTTGCGATAATGTAATCTATGACCGTAAAGTATCATGTCATTATTCCCTGTACTCCTTATCCAAATGTGCTCAAGTGAGTCGCAAGTATCTTCCCATCATACAGACATATAAAATAAACAATAATAAAGCAGTTTGTCTCAAACTCTGGGAAACAATTTAACAGTGTGTCGTCCAGTGGTTTTGTCGCTCCATGACATGGCATAAGGTGATCTCCTCGTTGGGGGTGTGGGGGAGATGTATGTGTCTCTGTATGAAGGATCACTATGGGTCTCTGGGGGGGAGATCCACCACTTAGTCAGCCCGCTCATCGCTCATACCTTTCAGACCCCTGCAGGGTTAGGGTGGTTACTTTCCGCACTTTCTGCTTCATCCACACTCCCTCCCAAATGTACCTTGTTCCTGGTATCCCATGCCCTCAACACTCCTGTCCACAACCCTGCCAATAGGCATCGACTGACCCCTCGGGTATCCTCCCTCTGTATTGCCCTCTCTTCCGCTCTGGCACACCTTTCGTTCCCAGGCTATCACTGTAGAACCCGCCGCCCATGTCAATGCTATCTGTCTGCGGGCTAGGACCAGGGCTAAAGTCTGCGAATCTGGATCCCCCTTTTCTCGCCTTTGGTCTGGGGAACAGTCCCAAGAGACAGACTTCTGCCGATCAAGGAAGTGTGCGAGCTAGCGTTGTGCTGACGTGGTCCAACACGGCCCTCAAGAACTCCCGCAGGCGTGCACACTTCCATGTAATGTGAGCGAACCCTACATCCCTTACTCCACATCTAGGGCAGCCACGAACCTCTCCTCCATACATAATGTTCAGTCTGTGAGGTGTCAAATAAACCATATGGATATAATTAAACTGAATAAGCTTTAATGCGGTGTTCCTAGACACCCGTTTCGGGCTCCTCAGGACCCGAGTCCATTCTTTGTCCAGTAGGCCTCTCCCTATTATCACACTCCACCTCTAACACGTTTGGTCTAGGGGTGTCTTCACTATCTCTAGCAACGCTCTGTAGTGCCATTGCACTAAATGTCTAGCTGACCCTAACATTACTAACGCCTGGAGAACCCCATGAGTTTGTGGTTCTTGCCTGCCACTCTGTCACAGGTCCCCAAACGTTCACATCACCGAATGGTAATTCAGGAATTATCTACGAGATAAGTTGTGTTGAGATAAAATGTCGTCCAAGGTGATCAGTATCTCCTGTTGGAAGCAGTCTCCCACTGTGGTGACCCCAGCAGACGTCCACTCTGACAACCGAACCCCAGAGAATGGGGTGAGCGGGACACAGTGCGGAAGTCCAACCAGGGGTAAGTCTGGTGTGTAGAGAGGAGCTCCGGCTGTGCGTCGGAGGCACCTCCTTTAACTGTGCAAAGCGGGGTTCGTAGCAGCACCCCCGGTTCCGGGGTAATCACCGACGGGTGCAGGAGCTTGCCAGTAGCAATCCTTGGATATCTACGAGGCTCGTTGTGCCCAGCAACTCAAGGTTCCTTCCATCCAGCCACTGAAGCTGGGCAGCCAGGTAATATAATTAAAACTCCAGCAGCCAGGTAATATAATTAAAACTTCGGGGCGCCCAATCCTCCCTCCTCTGGTGCCCTCTGCAGCACTGCCAACGAGACCCTGTTCCGTCCTCCATCCCAGATCAATTCCCTGAGCAGCCTATTTAGGCCCGCGAACCATGAGGGTGAGACCTCCACCGGCAGGTTCACAAAATAATATAAGAGTCTGGGAAGCATGATCATTTTAGACAGCGCTATGCGGGCCATCATTGGGAACTTCAGTCCGCGCCAAAATAGGACACGTCCTGAGGGATCTCATGACCAGGTTCAGGTTGCCGTCTCTCAGGTCTTCCACTGTGTGAAATACCTGTATTCCTAAATATTTAAGGAATCGGGGGGGACCAGGTCAGGTCCCCACGTAGGCCCCCGGGGCATTGATATTCGCTCACTAGTTAGAAGATATGGGTTTTTGCTTTGTTGAGCTTAAGACCCGCCAAGACAGAGTACTCGTCCAGAAGTGCTAATGCCTGCTCCACCCCTTGACTTCCAACCCCCCAAATACAGCAGTAAATCATCAGCATAAAGGGAAATGATATGGTCTCTCCCCCCCCCCAAGACACATGCCGAGCTGGCGTCCCCGCTGTCGAAAGAGTTCTGCTAGTGGCTCAATGGCCAGAGCAAACAGAAGTGTGGACAATGGGCATCCCTGTCTGATACCCCTATGAATGTCATACAAGTGTGAGATTACCCCACCCGTTCTGACTCGTGCTGTTGGATGTGAATATAGCAACTTCACCTATCTGATCCATCTGCCACCCAAACCAATTCTTGTCATTGTGGCATATAAGAAGTCTCACCTCACCGAATCAAATGTTTTTTCCAGGTCGACCGACATTATAAGGGCCTCCGGGTAGAGGCCCTGGATCTCGGTGTTGATTAGCATGGTTTTCTCTGCATGGAAGGAGGCAAACGTTTTGTAGTAAGGAATGGTTTTGATGACCGAAGATGGTGCATTGCATTCCCTGTTCGTTGTTTTTTTGTTGACAATTTCGAACAGTTTTTTGGTCGATTAAATACTGTATCAAGTTGATTTCAAAAGAAAGCTGCTTTTGAGTTTTGAATGCGTCTTTTGTAAGTGAGATATTTTGTGTTTACATGATTTCGGTAATGCAGTTGTTCTGGTAATATTAATATTGGAGAGGGGCTCAGTGAGGTCCTGGAGCTCCTTCTAGTTGTATGACCTGATCAATTTGTTGATGTCTTTCTCAGATAACACTGGGAATGAGCTTTACAGGTGGGGCCAGTCAGTCAGTCAAATTCACTTTATTCGGTTAATTAAAACCATAAAAGCATGCTACATTAAAAACACAATAACATTTTCTTAAAAATATTACAAAAACACAATCATCACAAAATACAGATAAAGCAAGATCTAGATCATCAGTATACACAGGAATAATTCATTGAATTTAAAATGTACTAATTATTAGCGGTCCTTCTCTTTTTCCTTATTCTGACCGCTGCGGTCAAAAAACTAGCTATGTTAAAAATTTCCCAAACAATGGTCAACATTTGCAAATATATAAAAGCAGGTCTGGCCTGTATAAAACCTTTGCCTTTTAAAATGGGTAAAATGAACCGTTTTCGGATGTGCAAAAAATGCTCACAAAATAAGACAAAATGCATAGAGTCCTGAGTAGAAAAATTATCACAAGTACAAACATTCAGATCCTCCAGCTTTTTCCATCCCATTGGTTCAGCCAGGAGTAAATGTAATTGATTCAATCTGAATCTCACCAGAAGGAAACGATGATGCAGGTTAGTAACTATATTTAGATATGGTTCAATCGTTTGTGAGGTGGATAACAACTGGTGTGCCCGCACAAGAGGCTTACTTAATTCCCTCGCTCTCTATCCATTTGTGATAACTGCAGATACGTGCTTTTGGCCCAGAGCATGTCCACCTTTAGGAGTTTCTATGAGGAGCTAAATAGCTCTGGTCTCCCCAAATAAGATGCAGTCCTTTTCACGTAGTTTAGCCAGGGGATACTACTTGCTAGGTCAAGAGCTAAACAGTCGCGAATAATTTCGCGGTTTATCCAAACACCTATACATTTGAGTAAAGGTGCCACTCCTATAATATCTGATATGAAACCAGAACCTGTTTCTTGGTGGATAATATAGGTAGATGTCGATTGTGGCACGGATAGAAGATTTCTTAGGAATTTATTTTCCACTATTTGGATATCACCAGCTTCTCTATATCCCCAGAGATTGGAACCATAGTTTGCTATAGCAAGGCATTTAGCCCTATAGATATTTAACATAGCATGCATTGGCTTCGATCCCAATCTACGAGCAAAATCTAGGACAGCAATGGTAGATCTGGCCATTGCATTTCTTTTGGCTTTCATTTGTGGGACCCATGTACCCTTTTCATCAAATAACACTCCTAAGTATAAAAACGACGCCACCCGTGTTATTACATTCCCTTCACAATAGTAAGTTTTACATTTCTTGGGCTTTACCCCCATAATCATGGTATGGGACTTAAAAAAATTAACATCCAGGTCCAAAGACTTCATAAACTCGGCAAAGGTTGTTAAAAGATGCTGTAGGCCAATCGCCGTTCTAGCTAATAGAGCAGCATCGTCCGCATATAGGAGAGCCGGAATTAACCGCTCACCTACACGGGGAATGTCGACGCTTGCACCCATTAAAACTAAATCAAGATTATTAATATATAAGGTAAATAAAAGTGGGGCTAGGATGCAACCCTGTCTCACTCCTTCAATAATGCGGATACTACGTGTAAGGTTACCTTTTTGGTCAAATCTCACTGTGGCTGTAAGATCCTGATGCAAATCCGCCAAAAAGTTTACAATATTTTCATCCAGGCCTAACTTTAGTAACAGGTGCCATAATTTGGATCTATTAACATGATCGAAGGCCGAAGAAAGATCCATAAATGCCAGATGAAGTGAACCTTTCTTCGCAATCGTGTATTTTCCAGATAATAGAAGCAAATTTAGGCACTGGTCCGTGGTTCCTCTACCTTTCCTAAACCCATACGGTAAGTTTGAGAGGATATTAGCGTCATTGAGCCACTCAGTGAGTTTGCCTAAAACCACTCTGCCTAAGACCTTCACGGCTGAATCTATCAATGAGATTGGCCTATAACATCGCGGGTCACCTCTATTCCCCTTTTTAAAAACCAGAACTATAACTGATTGTGACCAAGATTGGGGTAAACCAAATTCACAGGCTTTATTAAAAACGTTAGCTAGTAATTTAGACCATAAAGGTATGTCAGCTTTATATAGGTCAGCTGGGACACCGTCCGGACCAGGGGCTTTATTCCTTGACATTTGACCAATAGCCACTGCTATTTCCTTATCCGTAAAGACTAAAGAATATTTCTTGCCTACATATGGGGAACTCAGAGGTTCAAGTTCACCCTGGTCCCCATATATATCTTTAAAATGGTTGAACCAATCCTCTTCAGGGATATTACACTCCAGCAAACTGCCTTTGTTATCCGAGAAGAATGGTCTATTTACAATATTCCAGAACTTGGCACTATTCTTTATTACATCAATTGACATTAATTCATTCAGAGAATCATTTTTAATATCCGACTTACGTGTGTTTATTGCTAACTTATAATCTTTCCTAAGGGCAACTATCAAACTTTTGTCTTGTGGTCTGTTTTTTAAAGCGGCCATCAGCTTCTGATGCGCCACTGAACACCTGTGGTCAAACCACCTCTCTCCTCTATTGGGATAATCCTTACAAGGGTACTTGAGATCTTTTGCCACCTGCATACAAATTTTACAGTAGGCGGTTAAAATCCCATTATCTCTTGCCCCACTATCAAGACATAACTCCACTTCCAATCCTACTTTGGCAACTAAGTCATTACAGAAATCTCCCGGAACAGGTGGGGCCATTTTCACAGCTTTTAGCATGTACTGTGTACTCAAATGATTGCAAGAAAATGTGTCTCTTTTGGCTGTCAATCATAGCAGTAATGAGGGGAAAACAAGCTCAATGTTATGTATGCTTAAAATGTAAGTAAAATAGAATTTGTGGCACACATTTTGCCATAAAAGGTGTTTATGCTCGCCCTCTGTCGCCAGGATTATACTGGCTAATGTTCAACTGCATACCGAATGCACATGGTCCCATTCACAAAACCGTTTTTGCACACCGATGCAATTTTTGATTGTAAAATATACTTCTGAATTCATAGAATTTTGCAAACGTAAGAGGCACTTACAATGGCGAAAAATGTAGCTTTGTGCTGAATTTTCCACTGGTGTACACTTCTGGCTAGGCAGGACTAGTGGCATTTCAGGGTAGGCTATTTTTGCAGCAGTTGAGGCGCTGCTAGGTTTGTGGAAATGCAGACAAATGTAATCCTGTGAAAGGTAGCTAGTGTCTTTCCAGAGCGGGAAAGGGAAGCGCACACCCCAATAAATAACAGGGGCTTTAGTGTACTTTGAGAGGGGAAAAAAAGTTACATTTTCTCCTTAAGCATATTTTGCAAATTGAAGAACATCATTGGTGAACTTCATGAAATCTGCTTCAAAAGTAAAATAAATATATGACAGTATGTTCCTTACTCACTTTTAAAATCTGCCTTGTGAAGCTGGATCACAATGCATCCTTGACCCACATGCAATAAGAGCTTATTTACAGCTTCACATACGTTTTAAGTGCAGCAAAGGCCATCAGAAACCAACTAGCCGAGAGGCAGACTTATTCCCCCCACCAGGGCCTGCTCATAGAGCTCAGATCTGGAAACAAGTAAATGTCAACGATGTTCATTTTATAGACATGCGTGGGGAAGTGCTGTTTGGCAGTACATTTAGTTCTTTATCTGGAAACTTTACAAAATATGTTTTAAATGATTACTACTACTCTTTTGGCACATTTCACAGGAAGGTTATAGGAGACTGGACACTTCAAGGCGTGGAGGGGAAGTGTGCGACAAGAAAGGCGCACTATAATTGGCTGCTGACACTCAGCTCATCTTGCTGTGCAGACTACAATCTTCTAGATAAAGGCCCGTTCAAAAATATCAGTTGCCTTTCTACCTATAAAAGAAACATCCTTTTATTGCTGCAATAATGCACTTTCATGCCAGGCTGAAATCTGGGCGATATCGCCGAAAAAGCCCTTCGCACCTGTGGCATGGTATTTCCGGTTAATTAGTAACACTAGTTCAGCAATTAAAAAAAAATCATTGTTTCTAAAGACTGTTCTCAGATAATAGATAAGTGATTGTTTTAGCTGCTGCAGACAGCAGTAATAATGGTTAACGTTTATTAGGAACATTTCAAAAACTGATTTGTTGATCGTTACATAAAGAGCACCTTCCAAGTAAAATCCACATTGCATTTATTTATTAATGTTATTTATATCCTTACCTAGTCACGTGGGCAGTGGAATGCTTTACGGGCAGTGGCTTTGTGAACCCCCGCTCCACCAGCTCGAGCCGGGGTACAGGATGCCACTACTTCCCCAAAGTATCGAGAAATACAACCGAGTGGAGCTTGTCAGCCTGACCGACAGCCCCAGCTTGGTTCTTTCAATGCGCTGTCTAAGCCTTATGGGGTTTGTAGTACCCAGGCCTCCTACTGGCAGGCCTGCCTGTTAGAACTACAACCCTGAGTGGGACCATAAAGGCGGCTTCATCTTCTGCGAGCAGTGCTTAATTTGAACCGGTGGTTTCCGGTGCTCGGCACCGGCATTTAATTGGCACTTAATTGGCAGCACTGGCACTTATGACAGTCTGGCACTTATGACAGGCTGTTTGTCTGATTTAGAGTGACTACAAAAACAGTTGTTTACTAATTCGATATACGTTAAAAATTACTATTACCTGCCGCCAATGCTAATCTTATAGCTTTAGGGGCCTGGAATAGTCTGAATTGCCACACTTGTAGGAGTGTGATGGTTAGTAGCTGGTTTGGTACTGTAATTGGCAGCGCTGGCAGGGGCAATGGGTGGTGTAGGCTGCAGTGGCCTCTTGATGAGGGCCCTCGCACTTAATTTTTTACAAACTAAGCACTGATGGACACACATCTTCATAGAGGGTGGAGTAAACTTGCAATTTGTTTTCTTGTAAATGCAAATGTGGGGTTGATCAGTGAAAGGCTTACTGCCATTCTAATAAGAATATGTCCAAAACTGGGGTATTTTGCAAAAAATAACCTCTAGAAGACCCTGAGAACTTACTTTGTGAAGACATCGTGGTCAAAGGAGTAGGGAAGTTTGTATTAACCTTTACCACATTAGGCGAAGCCCAATACTCCTTATGTAGAGTTTTTGACAGGGCTGAAGTAAGAGGACGTTTCTCCGGCCATCAATTTAACAAGTCCCATTATCAGATGTCTGGTTTGAGGAACTCTCAGAGGCTTTCGAGTAGCCACTGCGTTATTTCATCAAGGGGAAGAGTTGGCATATGTCGACAATTTTGAATAAGAGGCTAACAACCATTCAGGGAAATCAAAAAGGTATTTGAAGCATTCCCAAAACAAATAGAGCCTTTGACTCAGGATCTTTGGGTATAAGAAACACTAGCAGGTTATGTGGTGAAGTTGACTCAGATTCCTTCTCAGAAAAAGGAACCACAGGAGAAACCTTTCACTCAGGGTCAAAGAGAGTAGGTGCAAGCGGAACTGAAAGCAATGTTGATGATACGTGCTATAGTAAAGGTATCATAAGAGAGGAAGTGTTTTGTAAATATTATTTTTTGGGGGTAAAAAAGGAGGAGAAGGGCTGGCATCCAGTCATAAATATAGGGGACTTCATTTGGTTTGTGGAATACAAACATTTCAAGGTGAAGGAATATATCTGTTAAGGGATATTCTCTAAGAAGGAGAATGGTTAACAAAGATCGATTTAAAAGATGCATATTTTACTATTCCCATAGCGGAGGTGATTCAGAAATACCTTCAGTTCAGGTGGGCAGGAGAGTTATACCAGTTTACTGGCCTTCCATTTGGTGTGGCTTTGGCACAATGGTGTTTTGCCAAGGTGTTACATCTGGCAGTGTTTTTATTTTTAAGAGAACGAGGCATATGCATGGTCAAGTATCTAAACAATGTATTGTTCATGTCGCAGGATTACAGCGAGTTAAAGGAACAGTTGATATAGATGTTGGATCGGTTGGACAGCTTAGACTTTGTGATAAACAAGGAAAGTCTATTCGTTAGTATTCAATGTCCTTTACAGACTGCACATTTTCACATTGACATGGCTACAAATGTTACCAATAACATGTAGTTTTACTGATAAAACTATATAATGTGTAAACAATAATTTGTGAAAATTGGGTTTCAGCAAAAATATTTATCATTTGCTCATCACCAAGTAAAGTGTTCTGATTTGTTTTCTTCCTAATAAAATCTTTGTTTCCATCACACAGAATTACAAAAAGTATGTTTTCCTAACTGCTGAAATATTGGTAAAATTTATTTACAAGCTATTTAGATGTTGTTTGTTAGTAAAAAAACCTGACATCCTACCGCCTTTCATTTCACACTCTTTGCACATCATCATTGTCAGACAGTTCACTTTACAAAATCCTTTTAACTTTGCATGCAGAGAAAGAAAAGTGAAACACCAACCGCAAGGATAAAATAAGCAGCAAATTGTAAGACATAAGCTGATATCTGACCTTTGTCTTTTAAGGCAGAGCAAATGTGACAAGATAGAAACAAGATTTAAAGGAATATTTATTGCTCATTCACTTTCTAAGTGAACAGAACACCTGGTCTTTGTCAGCTCACCACAACCGGCAGGTAGGCCCTAAAAATAGCACACTCAAATAAAATACAACTCATGATCAAGCCCAGATTGGCCATACCAGTCATGTGTCGTTTCCCCAGGAGGTTAGATGGGTGGCGGGCCACTTTCATTACTGCTGGTCGGTTTTTTAGCAGTGCAACAGTTTTAAAAGCAATGCAGTGTTCCTTGTATATCCAACAGTTTTCAGGCAATAATAAAGGTGCCAAGATAACTCAGGTGATTACTGTTCCTGCAGGAGAGAGATTGGAGTTTTGTCTAGTGGCAGTTTTGACTCATCTAAAGAAGTGCAGAGGGTTAATATGCCTGTTGCAAAAAAGTGCCCACTACGCAGATCACAGAACAGCATGTTGTGTGCATAGCTCAGTGGGTTACTGCTTTTGTCACAGAGATCCTTTGGTTACTGTGCAGTTCATGAGTAACAATCCTTAATCGAGGTTAGAAAGTTATGTTTTTTCCCCCAGTCTTTCATCATTCTAAAGTTGATAAAAAGGGTTTGTTTGGGTAGAAATAAATTCTTATTAGTAATGTTAACCCTAACCACTTTGTTAGGTTCTGAATCCTGAGCTTGTGCTTCCCCAGATCAATGACTCTTTAAAAATGCCTGCCAGTATGGATGACATGTGAATCCTACACCTTGTAGTCCCCTTTGTCTTATGTAACATTTTCTATACACTGATTTACACATATATGATTGATTGTCTCTGTATGGGTGTGTGATGTAAAATGCTCTGACACCCTACACTGGTCTGAGAGGTGCCATTAAAGAGATTAAATACATGAGAGAGGGGCTATAGAGAGACTAGAGGCACTGTTGGAGGGTGATAATGAGGGAATCATTGAAGAGCCCCAGTAAAGATTGCTGTATTCTGGTGCACTGTAAGGTCATCATTTACTATGCTTTAAAAACGAATACAATTGAATATATAATGAAACGTGTAGTAGCATGCACAATTGTTTTCCACATTTTCTTGGGGAAGAAGTGGTCAGGCTCGCTCGCCATGCCCCGTATGGGGCCTGGCCTGACAAAATTTGCCAGAGCTGCTATGGGTTCTCAGTCCAGCACTCCTCGCCATAGTGAGTGGGCAAGTAGATTTCTCAAGGCCTGTGCATATTTGTATGCCAAATGTAATTAAGCTAGGTTCTGAGCGATTTGGACAGCTTTTAGCAATGTTCTTAATCGCTAGACGAAAATATTTTCGAACTGGGCGTTGGGTTGTCTCTTTTGAACTGCACACCACCTTTTTGGGGTACATTCCTCCTCTGTTTCTTTCCGTCTACCACCGGTGTCATTGTACGTCTGGGACCAGATGGACTTCAGACCTCGATCCTTCGCTGCCCCCATCAGAGCAGCTCTTTGACTAAAGGGTGTGCTTTGCTCCTTTTCTCCTTGTCAGTATTGGCTCCTACTTCCCACAGGCACTGAAAGCAGGGGTATTGTAGAACCCCCAAAATAATCATGCTGGACTTCCGAAGGTGAATGTGCAATAAAGATGCCTTTAAATTTTGTTTTTATCTTGCCACATATGCTGTGCATTCAAAGACAGAAATCAAATGTCAGGCTATGTCGTTTGGCACATTGCTGCTCCTCCTTTTAACACGGAAATTGGGGTTTGGACTGGGAGAACTTTAAAAAAGAAACTATGTGACAATATTGCTGGTGTGAAAGGAAAGGCTGTAGGATGTCATTTTTTTCAAACTCACAACAAAATTTATATACCTATAAATGAAGTGTACAAATATTAAAAAAATTATCAGCAGTTAAGAAAGCACAAATGAAGCACTATTTTTGCGATTCTGAGGTGAGACGGAAACAAAGATTTTAATAGAATCAAATCAAGACACTTTACTTGGTGATGCCCAAATTACAAAAAAATTCTAAACCCCGATTTCCGCACATTATCATTTGTGCACTATATCGTTTTATAAGTAAAACTGCATGTCTTTGGACACTAAGCTGGCACATAGTGGCTATTTTGATGCAGAATGTGTTGTCTGTAAATGACAGTGTGCTACCTACCACAGCATGTGTTAGTAATACTCTCTGACTCATCTCAAATCTCATTCTACTACTATGGTCTCCCTAAGATCCTTTCATGACTCTTACCTCCTCTATCCCTCTTTGACTCACCCCAAAATGCAGTCTACTATTATGATCTCCCATATGAACAAGTTACTTACCGTTGGTAACGATGTATCTGTAAGAGACATTAGTAGTTATAGATTCCTTACCTTAGAATTACCGCTCCGGCTCCCGGAAAGGGAGGGAAGCGCAGAGTCATCCCAGAAGCGGGCTCCGAAGGTGGAGCCGCAGAGCGACGACGCTCCGGTTCCCACGTCGCGTCGGCCGACGGACGGGGAAAAGGCGAAGAGCGACGATGCTTCTTCTCCGTCTTCTTGTGCTTCGACTTACCTGAGGAGTGTGACCTTCCTCTCGACCGGGACCTCGAGCGGCATGGAGCTGACTGCCGACCCTCCAGAAGCTTTCGGGACTGCTCCTGCAAAGACTTCGGGTTCATGGCCCGACAGTCGAAGCACGACTTCGGGTCGTGGTCGCGCTCCAGGCACCAAAGGCACACGAGTTGGGGATCCGTGACAGACATCAGCTTGTGACAGGAGTCACAAGGCTTGAAGCCGGTCCGACGATGGGACATCCCTTCGTGCACCAGTCGAAGGACTCGAAAAAGATGTCGACAAAAGTCGAAAGTTTTTTAGTCAAAAAGTGACTAAGGGACACACTCTCTCCGGATCTGCGCTGGCTGGTGTGGAAAAAGAAAGAACTGACGTTAGCGAGCAGGGGCGGCGTCTAAGTAGACACCGCAACGTCATCCCTGCCACCACGACGCCGAAAGCGGAGTCGACCGACACCACCTACCAACGCGCAGGGGTACTGCTAAGAAAAAATTACTCCGGATTCAGTCTGACGCCTGGGGTAATTCTAAGGTGAGGAATCTATAACTACGGTCTCTTTCAGATAACCCTTTCTAGACTCTCCCTTCCTCTATCGCTCCTTGACCAACCCCAAAACTAATTTTACTACTTTAATCCCCAAAATAACACTTCCTGGACACTTCCTTCCTGTATCCCTCCTTTGACTCATCCCAAACCTCATTTTACTACTATGATTTCCCTAATAACCCTTTCTAGACTCTTCCCTCCTCCATCCCACTTTTACTCATCCCAAACCTCGTCATACTAATATTATCTCCCAAATAACACGATCTAGACTCTTCCCTCCTCTATCCCTCCCTTATCCTATTCAATCAAACTAACAGGCTCACACGTCCACCGCTCAAATTGACAAATTTTATTTCCCTATACTAATCCGCCACTAATCATTTGGGTTCCGGAGTAGCGTGCTACTCGCTGAAAAGCACTTCAACACCTTGTCAGGGGTAGTAAGCATTATATAAATACAATTGTAATACAATACAATCAGATCATGAATATTGTCACAACAATGCGACAGAATATAACATTATGCAATTATACATTCTTCATGTGTTTCTCAATAATTGCCCAACCATGCAAATATCACAGTTCCTGTTTAGGGGGGTCAGTACATCATCCCCTAATATCTATACTACTACTCCCCTCAAGGAGGTCCATTATTCAAGGGGTCAGTTATCATCACTAACATTTCTGCCCACTCAGCGAGGTCTTCTGTACGTTTTTTGTCTCTCATGAGTTGTTCGTCAGCCACCACCTACTCCATTAAATCTTTCCTCCAACGTGCCACACAGGGAGCGCTCGGAGACACCCAGTGCATGGTGATTCCTCTTTTTGCAAGGACAGTGCCCAAGCCCCATAGTCTCATTTTGATTTTACAGTGTTTGTGCTTCGACCATATCCCAAGCAAACAGGTCTTAATAAATTAGCCCAGAGTAAATCTGGTTATTACATTCATTGCAGTTACCACCTAAATTCCTCTACTTTGGGACACTCCCACGTCATGGGTAGAACAAATTAGCCACAGGTGCCTCCCGCCTACCACATGCAGGCATTCTTCCCAGGTATATCAGGGCCAGCTGACTGGGTGTGAGGTATGTTTTATGTAAGCAGTTAAATTGTATTAATTTAGTGGGCATTGGGGGACATCTTTTTACATAACATGTAACATAACACAACATGTGTATTTGTAAAGCGCACGTTCACACAAGGGTATCTTGGCATAGAATAACAGATGTTTATTGATACCCAAATCAACGGTACTCATTTTATCGACCTCAGAAGGATGAAAGGCTGAGCGGACCCCAACAGTATTTGAAACCTGTGACCATGAGGTCTAACACAGGCTCCAACAGTGGACGCATAATTCCAGTGAGCCACCAAGCCCGGCTTTAACTTGCTCACAGGTTTTTTGCCATTCCAGTTTCGTCAGTTACTCCTGACAATCTACCTCACATCTAATGCATGCAGGATCCACATCCCCCAATCCTGCACTATTGCTGCATATAACATGATCAGTCATGATCAGGTATGTCTCAACAGTCCCTAAATTACCACATGTAAGTCGAGTCGAGCACACTGCAAAAATTGGCCCGTTCCCACCCCAAATTGCTCACTGGCCTGGTCAAAAGGGATCAATCTATCATTGGGAAATAGGTTATCGACTTCCCCACAGTCACCTTTCAGCCAACCCTGAAACAATGTGGCTTTATTCAATTCCTCGAAAGGTTTCAGGGGCAAGACGGGGAGTTCAGTAGCAAAGGGAGATTTCCCAAAAACTTTCACAATTACTTTGTGCCATAGTTTCGCAATCTGACAAATCAAATAAGGCACATTTCTTTGTACTTTCGGCCGCCTCAATAAACAGTTCTAGCAGTGAGTGTTCTCCATACATGCTGGTCAATAGTGACTTTTCCCAATTATCGCCATCCTCAAACCGGTGAATGGCATGCAGAGATCAAGCCACCGCATAGAACAAAAAGAGGTCTGGAAGTCCCATGCCCCCCTCCACCCAGAGAAGCTTCAATGTATCCAGGATAACCCGGTTTCGTTTCCTCACCAACACCAACGCGCATAATAAAGTGCCTAGCTGGTGAAATATAGCATCTGGGATGGGGTAAAAAAGTAGTTTGCGTCACATACAAGCATTTGGGCAGGAAGAGCATCTTTGCCACTGATATGTGGCCCATGATCGAAACGGGTAATGTTTTTCAACATTCTACAAAGTGGCTCAATCCATCTTTTTAAACACTAACTGAGAAGCATTCCTTCCTCTGCCCTGATGACAATGTTATTAGTGAACTAAGATGCAGTTCGGGTCATGTGTACACTATGTGGGCTAGACATGGAGCAAAAACTTAGTCTAATAAATCAACAAAATAGTTTTTTGTACAGCAGAAATGCTGAATGTACGTATTTTAAGGTGCTCTCATACGTGATAATGAAGAGAAAGGCAACTCTATAAAATAAAATATTTGCCTAGGATCACACAATTTGAGACCAGTTTACTGGTCAAGTACATTACAGTTCGGTCAAGTAGATTATTCAAGTCACTAGACCTGCAGGTCTGGTAAAAGTTTTGTGATTTTTCGAGGCCTGAGGCGGCAAAGCAAAATTAACCAGAATCAATAAAAGATTGTGGGGCGCGAGGCAGAAAGCCCCACTGGCAAGAATCAGAAGTAAAATGAGGTCTAAGACTAAAGACGCCAAGCATACAGACTATTTTTTAAAGTGGCAGTCTGGAAAAAAATTCTGAATTCTCAGAAACCCTGGGATTATAAAGGGCCTTAGGTCATGCAAGAGGCAGAATGGATGGTCCCTCTGGTCACTTTCTAGGAAATGTTATCAGTCTAGAGAGCTGAGCATTGTGATGCAAGCCTTAGATGTTTTGACCTAATGTTACCCTGATATACAATACGACTGGGTGCTCGTCTGAATTTAGGCTGTTTCTTGCACTTGTTTGTTTTCAGTATCTTAAAGTGGGCTGATGCTGCCCTAATGCAGACTGCCAGCACCATGTATAACACCTGCATTGTAGCAGCAGTCATATACGTGATACGTTGGTGGGGCTGGTTGGACATCTGCTTATAAGCTTGATGTTTTTCTAAAGCCTCATTGAGCGCTGTTTCCAGATGGGTTTTCAATGTATTTATAGACAGAAGCCTGCTGCCTGTTATTGCTCCGACGAGAAGGCATGCTATAATGAGAATCACTTGTATGTTCGGGGGCGGGAAGTGTATTTTTATACTGTCACCAGGAAGGGCAGAGAGTTTGTCTACAAATTGTCTGAACTAATTACCCTGTAACAAGGTTGTCTTAAAGGGAAGAGCCACCAAATGATATTAATTGCATTTATGCCATGGCAGTGAAAATAAACGTGGCTCAAGAAGACGTATTATTTAGAGCAATTGTATTAATAAATGTACATTCACTTATTCATTACTACAGTGAAAAGGCCAAATTCCAGTTTATTGCCACAGTAGAGAGAAAGTGCCCTGAACAAGAGAGTTTGTTGCCCTATAGATTGCATTTTAGATTTACTTTACACAAGTAAACACCTCGATAGTCATGACGCCTCTTTGATGTGATTTTACCTTAGTACACAAGTGCAGCCCTTGGCGTCCTGGTTTTGGTTAAATACCTTTTTTTAATATCTTTGAAAAACTTGCATGACAAAACCATATATACAGATGTGCAGAGTATACTATTCTATTTATTACCATTGTCGAGGGAGAAGAGGGACATCATAATCCATTTGAGGCTTCGCCTCTCTGGCATCATGGCCCCTCCCCACACCAGCAGTGGTGGTAAATAGCATGTTACACGCTGCACATCTGCATATATAATATGATTACTCCAAACCAATACGTTACTGGCAGGTATTCAGTTTCACCTAGAGGATACAAGTCTTTCTAACAAGTGCTCATCAGTTAGTGAGAACCATTTGGAATGAAATCTTTATCACACATTATTACTCAGTGTTGAATTTTCTTTGACCCTTTTCACCTGGTGTGAAATCTGCAAGTATGTATTTCTGGATACATTGACTAATATGCAGTCTAGTGATGCATAGATGATATCTGTGACACATTTGCTGGTTAATATGCACCCCCATAAAGTGGAGGTGAATCATCAAGTTGTGTGATTTACATAACTATGTAAGATTTGATGGCTTGTGAATATTTCTGAATTGACGACCGCTTCATCAAGAATTCAAAGCAGAGAAGCAGGCATGGGGAAAAATAACAAAAGAAGGTTCAGCAGATGACATTGTGAGAAGAGTGCTAGTGAGTGATTGGAGAGGGTGGGTGATGGTAGAGTTAGTCACTGTAAGAAATCGGTTTATTAATTGGGGTAGGTGACTACCCAACTCAAGAAATAATGAACAACCTTTGTCCAGGTGAACGTTTGAAGTCGCTAAATTAACCTGAGCTCAATCTCCTGGTTGCTGTGGCACAGAGCAGACAGGCTTCACTTCCGGCAATGCGTAAAGTATTTATGCAGTAACAAATCAGTAGTAAAGTTTAAATGCAAAACAATTTTTAAAATAGCTAATTAGAAAAATAGAGTGACATTTTATAAATAAGATGACAAAAATCCAACAAGGGGAACTGGAGATAACATTTGTAAAGATTTATGTAGAAATAACACCAAAAAGCACAAAGCACCAATGATAGTCAATGGTCACGGTAGACCAGGACCTAGGCACAATTTGAGACTGACCACAGTGGAGCGTGGTTCGGACACATCAACCAGGTACATCCTGGTCAAAGATTTTACCTTCTGACTTAGTCCCAATCCACTACAGGACTACACTTCTAATGCCCCAGGATCACAGGGGAGGCTCATTGTATGTTAGGCAGAGGCCAACAGCAGGGTCCAGTTCAGGTCCAGTTGCCACTGGTCACCTGTGCAGTTGCAGGAAGGGCCTATTGTTGCTGTTTGTATCCCTGTAGCTTGAACAGTAGGTCAGCTTTATGGCCCTCGGAATCCACTTCTTTGTGCTGGGTACAAGAGGGAGCAGATCCAGTCCTTCAGGTCTCCTCTCTGGTTACAGAAAGCAGGTCCATTTCTCTTCTGTTCTTCCTCTGGTCCAGCAATGTTCTAAATATGCCACATTTATGTCTTAGCACAAACTAGTGGGTGGGAATGACGCCTGGGGTCAATGGGGTAAAAGTATCCGGGGCCACATTTTCAAGATAGCAAAAGTCTTTAGCCACATTCAACTGGGCTCTGAGGGTTGGGTTGTGAGTGTGTGTTAGAGGGTGGGGGGGGATATTGTAATTTGAGTGTCCCCCCATATCTAACACTAAAATCTAGTTTGAGGCAGCCACAGCACCCTCAATAAACCCAGAGACAGAAGCTTGGTAGGACAAAAGCATGGTTTTCCAGCAACCAGGCATTGGGTACATAAGAATTGTCTCGGCATGCTGTTTCCTTCTTTTCAGGTGTGCCAAGTGTTATATGTAAACCCCAGCAGACTTACCAAGCAGGATTCGGCACTCCAGCAGTGTTTGACACTGTAATTTCAAAAAGGATGCCCACAGCCCCACCCTGAATATGCTATGATGTTCAGAGAAGTCATTTCTTCCCATTCAGGTCAGCCTGTCAATCACAGTGACATATTGTATAGCTTCTGGGAGAAATGTCACTCCTCATTACCATCGATTCAAATGGTAATCACTGGCTGGGAGAAGTTGGAGAATAAATGCGAATTAGCATCCAGGAACTTCAAGCAGGGAAAAGAGAACTTTCTAGAAGTTACATTTCCTTAATATTTATAAAAATCTAACTTCACCGTTGAATTGCATTTTTCATAACTATTAAAAATAGTGGTTAAATTATTTTTCTAGCTAGTCACATTCCCGAGCCTGAGTATTAGGATTTTAATTTTTACTCTTGTTTTCTATATGGGACAGCTAGGCCTGCCACAGTGAAAAATACCTTTTGTGTGTTAGTTACTGTAAGGACATGTTAACATAACATTTCTACATATCCTACTTTTCAATGCCATGTACTCTTCCTTGCAGGCTACAAGGCCCATATAGGGGTCACTTATTAATATTTAAAAGTAAGGCTTTAACCTGTCATAACCGTTTATTTTGGCAGGTTAAATTGCAGTGTTTACACGCCTATAGGCAATGGTACAATGGTAGTCCTGAAGCTATGTTTGCATTGCTTCTGTGGTGGATGGCACAGTAGCTGCTGCAGTCCACTAGTGGAATTCAACTTCCAGGCCCTGGGTACACCTTATATCATATACTAGGGATTTATAGGTAGGTTAAATGTACCAATTAGGAATAAGCTAGTTTGACCATGTTTAAAGAGGTAATACTGAACACTGGTTAGCAGGTTAAAGTTCATAGAGTTCTGAAACAAGCAAAAAATGTAGGGTCCAGCAAAAGGCAAAAAAACATCTGGGGTGACCACGTAGAAAAGACTCCTATTTACTACAATCAACAAATAAAACAGTATGTACTTGTTAGAGGGTGACAAGCAAGTATGCTTAAAACATTACATCATTCCAATAGATTGCAAGAAGGACTGCAGGAAGGAGATGTCAGAAGCCTGCGCCTTAATGAATGCTATTTCATTATTTATTTATTTTTATAATTAGGTTATTTATAATGCTCAAACCTGGCCCGGGGAGGGGGTACATCAGAGAGCTTTCCAAAGTAACAGGGGTTGAATGCATTGCCTTGGGGAAAGTATATGTAGAACAGAGAGCTTGTGTACATGGAATAAACATATATGAGCAAATGTAAATGAACAGTTTCCTTACACCTGGTGGTGCTAGATGGGATAATGTTGTGAGACTATGCAACATGAGGCATTCTTTTGGGCCAGCTAGGTTCAGATGGATTAAAGATGGACTTGTCAGAAAAGGTAGGTGTTTGACTTGGCCCTTTCTGCACCACCAACCGTTTTACCTTCACTCACTTTGCTGAATTTGTTTTTGTTGACCTTAGGACTCTACACAATTTACCATTGCTAACCAGTGCTAAAGTACTCGTGCTCACTCCCTACAACATGGTAAAATTGTCTCACACCTGATTGTCATATTTAATTTACTTGTAAGTCCCTAGTAAGGTGATACTATAGGTACCAGGGCCTGTGAATTAAATACTATTCGTGGGTCTGTAGCACTGATTGTACCACCCACTGAAGTAGCCTTTTAAAACATGTTCCAGGCCTGTCATTGCAGCCTGATGGCAGTTCTAAACTGCCAATTCGATTTGGCAAAATAACCCCTTTGCCAAGCCTACAGCTCCCTTTTTATTACATATGTCACCCCTAAAGTAGGCCCTAAACAGCTCATAGGGCATGGTGCATTCTAATTAAAATGTGGGGCATGTATTTTTAAGCTTTACATGTCTTGGTAGTGAAAATCTCACAAATTCGTTTTTCACTACTGTGAGGCCTACATTTCCCATAGGATAACATTGGGTAACCCTATTAAATTTAATAAATGATAACTTTTGATCGGGAGCAGGTATGAAAGTCACGTTTGGTGTCTGACAAATGGTAATTTAAAACCCTCTTTAATGGTAAAGTTGGATTTTAAGTCCCAATTTTGAAAATGCTACTTTTAGAAAGTTGGCATTTTCTTGTTCTAACCATTTGGTGCCTGCAGCCTGTCCCTGGGTCACATCACTAGATGTAGTTGATAGTTGGCCTTTGTGTATTCTTCTCTGACAGTATCACAGTAGATGGTCTGGGTGTTGGCAGGATGAGCCATCTCTGGCAGGATGGGGGGTATAGCTGTCACCTATCACACTTGCACTTCAAAAGCACTGGGGCAGCTCACACACACAGGAATTCACACTAGACTGTTGTGCCCCCAGACAAACTGGGACCACGGCAGGAAGGCAGGAAATTCCAGACATCTCTGTAGAGGGAAACTTCATAAGCTTTTCCCACTTCAAAGAGGGCACCAGATATAAAAAGGATACCCTCAAACCCACTCTTCATATCACTTCTGGACCTGTAGAAGACTCAGAAGAAGGACTTCTCTGCAGCATGGAGTACAGGCCAGCTGCTCTGCTGCCCTCCTTGCAAAGAGGACTGCCCTGCTGCCCTGCTAACTGAGAAAGAAGGACTGGACCTGCATCTTGAACCCAGGACCACCAAAGTGACTCCAAGGGCTTGTTGGCTGGCTCCTGTTTTGCGCTACAGAAGCACAACAAGTTCCAACATGCTTGAACCCTGCACCTAGACTCTGCCTGCTGTGAGTCCTAACCCCCCAAGTGGTACCTACCCAGTCCTGGACCCTTGTAAGTGGGGATAAAGGTGCTCCGTCAGCCCTGCTCAAGTTGCCATCAGAACCGACGTAGCGCGATGCAGCTCTCGCCGCTCCTGATTTGATCCGATGCAACTCAACACGGGCTCCACCTCACAACTCCTCATCGGAACCGACGCTGCACAACGCAACTCGACGCAGCACCGCACATCTGCTCATCAGAACCGATGATTCATCTTGACACAGGACACTACGTTGCTCCTCGGAACCGCTGCTGCGCGGAGCAACACCCCACATCAAAGACCTACAGTACAATTCTCAGCAGGCCTAACCTGGTCCCCTAACTCCATTGAAGACAACCTGAACTTGTGACTTTGTCCCAACGTGGCGCGACCAGATAACCACAGTTGCTGCTTTTTGCCTTTACGCACTATTTTTACCTGGACCTTTAAATTGCACATCTCTTGTTCTACTAATTGGATTTTTTACATTTTGGTGTCAAATAATGTATTAAATTTTACTCTTTTTTTTCTAAATTAGTGTGGGATTTTTCTTGTGTTGTGTTTTCACTTTTTACTGTTTACGTGATGCATGAATAATTTACACATTGCCTACAAGTTTAGCCTGACTGCTTTTCTGCCAAGCTACCAGAGGGTTAAGCACAGGTTAATTTAGTTACTTTTTGTGGTTCACCCTGACAAGCATTGTGGTTGTTGCCTGAGTAGGTTTTCACCCCCATCAACTGACAACCCAATTTCTCACACTAGGGTTTCAACTTTTTCCTTAATTAAAAAAAGGGAGAGGACAGTCTGAGAGTTAGGCGTGGTTCATTCCAGAGTTTAGGAGTGTTCAATGAGAAAGATTACTTTATTGATTTAATAATTTTTTATTAATTGGCCAGTAGCAAAAACGTAAAGAAATGTATAGCATTGCAATTGTAAATGCAGTTTAACCTCTATATGGTACACAATTTGGAAAAGGAGCCTATGTTTTGAGAGTGCAGTCTTAATGCTCAAGAAATAGAAGGGAAAAAGATACACACGAGAGATTTGGATTAAACTTCGACCATACACTTCTAAATGTCTTAATATTCCGCAATGTTGTGCTGAAAATAAACACGCATGAGTATTTCATTCCACCATTTTCAAACAGTGATGATTGCTTGATGCAACATTTCCAAGCAATTACTAGTTGAGCTACGGTCTTCACATAACCAGTTAGTCACTGACTCAGGTGGTGATTATACCAAAGAATATGGCTGTTCCAATCACAAGTATCTTTCTTCCGAATAAGTTTGTTTACATGCCTTTTCTTTGTGATATTTATATGTCTAAAGTCAGGCCCGGACTTGGTTCTGGAGAGTCTGATTGCTAGGTAGACTGGATTCTTAGAGTGCGGCGAAGACATTATAGAGCTCTTTGAGTGTGTCTGTTGTAAATCTACTAACACCATATAAATAGAATTAGTTTACCAGCCATGTTGATGTCGAGTCACTATGTTTAAAACTTACAATTAAGTATCAGATGGTGGAAGTATCCTGGCTGTGGCAAATTTCGTGCACAGCTTAGCCTTATTGGTAGCAATTGTAGTTCAATTTTGAATGTTCTAAATGTATATTCCCTCTAAAAGATTGATGAATTGGGGTGTGGTTTTCCTTTTCATCTAAACAGCGCAATTATTTGAACAGAGGCTGTCTGGAAAACCTTGCCAAGAGCAGTTTGTTCACTTTGAAAAAATGTCAAGGGTGCTGGGCGTACGTTTTCCAAGAGGAGAGTTATTTACATTCAAACAGAGAGGAAACTTGTGCATCTTTTTTGGAAGGCCCATCAGCCCCTTAGGACTGGAAAAAAACCATCAAGAGATGAACTGGTCCTAGCCCTGTTATCCAGCTGTCGTATTATTTGTTGTTGCAAGAGCATTTTTTACCAAACCACTTCGAATAACCATGTGTTTTGGACTGGTTACCGGATTTGGAATTGGTACTTAAGCAAAATCAGTGCAATTCCCTCTAATGTCTGTAATACGATCATGATCAATCATGATTTATTGATGGACCGGTTGTCAACATGCGGGGTCCAGGGTAGGGCCTGGAAGTTGATAAAATCCTTCCTAACGGATAGGTCTCAAATTGTGGCATTGGATGAATTTTGTTCCAGACCCTTCTCCTTGCCCTGCGGAGTGCCACAAGGGTCCTCCCTTAGCCCAACACTTTTTAATATTTATGTCTCCTCCTTGGCATCTCTAATTGGTTCCTACGGTTTCAACCTTACCTCCTACGCAGACAATACACAAATTGTGGTTGCTCTGCATCCTGGCCAGAAAGCGAGCATAGATAGTCGGTTTCACGACTGTATGGAGGCGGTAGGGAGGTGGATGGCGCAAAACTGTTTAAAACTTAACTCAAGTAAGACAGAGGTCATTTTATTTGGAAATGACCCTAACTTCTGGGCCCCAAGTTGGTGGCCAGACACTCTGGGCACTCTCCCCACACCTACTAGGAAGGTAAAGAATCTGGGAGTGATTGTTGATGATAAGCTCAACTTTAGTGATCAGATAAATGCTGTAGCTTCAATCACCTTTTACACTCTCAGAATGATTAAGAAAATTCTACACTTCTTGCCGGCAGACAGTAGGAGGACAGTTGTCACGGCACTCATCATGTCTAGGTTAGATTACTGTAATGGTCTCTACCTAAACATGCAAGAACGATTTATGAATAAGCTGCAAAATGCAGCCGCTAGATTGCTTACTGACACTCCCAAATTTATGCCTATTGCTAATGAAATAAAAAAACTCCACTGGCTGCCTGTGAGGAAAAGGGTGCGCTTTAAGGCCCTGTGTACAGTGTACAAGGCTCTGCAGGGCACTGGCCCAGAATATCTTAAGCAGCGGCTGCAATGGTACCAACCCATAAGAACACTACGCTCCTTGGGGGCAAAGTTGGTATCAGTACCAGCCACAAAAAAAGCTTCATGGGGTGGAAGAAGCTTTATAGCTTGTGCAGCAAGAGCCTGGAATGATCTCCCCTTTTACTTGAGAAACTCCACTGATCTGCTCATTTTTAGGAAGCAACTGAAAACCTGGCTTTTTAACTTATAACTCGTGTCTATATCTTAATGCCCAGGGGAAAGCAGTTAGCGCCAGGACACCCTTGGGTTACCGTTCGCGCTTTAGAAATACCAATAACATAACATAAAAGTTGGGGGAGAGGTTAGAATGGATTCCAGTGGCTACTTATGTAGCTCGGAAGGTTCCCCTATGAGAAACATGATTTTATCTGTTTCTTGCCAAAACTGCAGGTCACTTCGCCGAATATTCATTGGGGTTCAGATCATTTCCTGAGCGATTAAAGCATCTATTGTCGGCTGATCCGAACCCAGCCGCATTAGCCTTTCTGATTGAAGCTTTTGTTTTGCTGAGCTCCCTGAAGGAGATAAACTTTAATCGCACAGTTCTTGAGTATGTCGCAAGGTATTTTTCCTTAAGTGTTCCTGTATCTCTTACTGGTTGGCCTGGATCCAGGCCTACTTTCCTATCTGAGGCACGGGGCCTTCTTGAACTCACCTAGCACCCGATTTGAAAAACGTTTTTCACCCGTAGCTGTTAGGTACACAAACACTGCCATGAGTCAATGGCAGATTCACAGATTGAAGATCTGCCAATGGTTACACATGGAGAAGAAACTTAAAATCACAGAAAACCTGTGAGGCAGGCAGAATTTACCCACGTGAAAGCCTAGTGTTAGGGAAAGAATCGTAGTGTTCCCACGGACGCCATATAAAGTGGACAGCGATGAACACCCCGAAAGTCGTCATTCTGTGGCATTGACTGACCTTCCTAATTGTTTCTTTTAAAACAATGCTCGCAGCTTTACATAGTGACACAAAATGCGTATGTAACTGCTCGATTTAGGTGTGAAACCATTAACAATCATGCCAAGATTCTTGAGGAGCATTTGGCAAGGATATCTTTACTTGCACAAATATTTGCTATGCAGAAAAAAGAACTTCAGGTGACACCTAACCCTCACTCTAATTCTGTAGATTTTCTGCTAATGGAAATTTTACTGGTTTGTGGTTAAGTGCACCTTCCCAAAACGAATAACTTGACAAGCATCCTAGATTCCCGCGCACAACTGATTGAGTAACTTTGTGGGTGAATGAGGCACTTGAGTGTTTTTCATGGGGTTCCCGCGTGTTACTGTTCAGTAAAGCAATAATGTTTATTGCATGCTTTTGGTAAATAACATGTGGAATCTATGTTTTCACACTGATTTTTCCAAACTGTCTTTTTATTGATTTTTTTCATGAAATACAACTACAACCTATTGAACGATTGGTTTCAATAAGCCAAATTGAGTAGTACACCAAGCAAAATGCAGAATAGCTCATATAATAAAACTTCAAGTAGAAAGAAATTGCATTATAATCAATGTATAAGTTTAAACGAAGAGCGACGGGTATGACCGCATCACGTAAGCCGGGGCAGCAATGTAAAGCTACTATACAACGTCTACATAAACGTAACTACGTGTAATGAAAAAATGAAAGTAACAGTTGGGGCGGGGGGGGGATGTGTTTGTGAGAGCGAATGGCGAGCCAGTGTCATTATTAAATAATGGTGGTGAGTGACTAGGGGACTGCAAAGGGAGAGAAAATACCACAATGTCCTGTCCAGTTTGTCGTCTGATCCATGGGGTCATTCTATGTTGATCCTGCTGGTGTATTGTGTTGGTAGTGAGGCATGGTGCATGGCCAAGCAACGCTTTGTTATATATCATCTCTGTGATATGGGGGAGCTTTGAACTGCAACAGCAAGAAGGATGGTGTCGAGTTGGGGCCGCTGTGAGGACAAGAGAAGCACCTCCCAATCCAGGCAGGTTTAATATGATGTGCCTATGATGGGAACGAGTCATCCTTCATGTGGGACTTCAAGGCTTCTAGCAGCTTATCCCACTCCGAAGCTAGGGGGTACTTCTGCAGTCTCTCTGCTTCTTTGCGGCAAAGCAGTGTGCTCTCAGCGGCAGCCCAAAGCTGAGCAATGCCACATCTGTGCCGTTGAAGGGGTACGAAGTTTCCAGCGATCGGTTCGGTTACACAGAGCGCAGCTAATAATATAGCCAAGTCCATGAACCTGTTCAGGGCATTGCATTTGTTGCTACTTGAACTACCCCAAGCACATACCTCTCACCTGTGTAGGTCAACAAGACCAGAAGACCCATTGCTTCAGTCCAAAATGTTCCAACCCAGCACATAACCAAAGCATGTGGGACATGTCAGCATCCAGTTGGTGGCATTTTGGACAGGAATCAGCTGCTCCTGGTTAGAATTCGGTGTGTTCACTCTGATACCGGCATGTTGCCCCTCCCCGATGAAATATGTGTAAAAAAAAATACTGAGTATTAATCTGTAGTAACTAAGTCCAGGCTGGTTGTAATATTTCAAGAGTATTTATTGAAGTAGTTACATGTCCAGGACTAGCCCCACCAGGAGCAGCCAGCATGCTGCTCAGCCCTTCTCCAACTGTAGTCTCTCGCCCCCCAACATTCCATATGACATCATTCTAGGAGGAACTCACTGGAAGAGCTTGAACACATAGAAACCAGGATATAACATATCCCCCTTTCTTCCAAAAAGGAAAAGAGAAAAAACACCATAGCGGATAAACAGAGAGAAAACAGAAACTAGATAAGCGGAAGAGAGTAGAGATATCCAGGGAGACAAGAAAAGCAGTGGGAGACAATAGAATTAAGAACAAAACAGATGAGGATAATACAATACCCATCCTCCTTTCTTTATATAACCAAAGAAGAGAAAGAGTGGTAAGGGAAACCATCAATGACTACCTCCTGCACACCTACTGGCCAGACAGGTATGCGAGGAGGCAAGTCAGAGCAAGAAGAGACAAGAAGACAGAGAAGAAGAGAAATACAAATGATTACTCACACTTCTCCATCATGTAATGAAGACTGAATAATAAATAGAGAACAGCACTGGGCTATAGTGTTGACAATAAAACAAAGCGTAAAATTTAGAGTAAAAGAAAACGCCCAGTGAAACGTAAACCTTGCACTATGGTAATGGGACTGGAACCCAACCACACACCCAATGAGGGTAACAATTCGAATGTGCAAAGGAATCTCGTGAGGAAACTAAAATGTTGTGCACTATTAGAAAAGTAAACCTTGCACTATGGTAAAGGGACTGGAACCCAACCATACACCCAATGAGGGTAACAATTCGAATGTGCAAAGCAATCTCGTGTGGAGACTAAAATGTTGTGCACTATTAGAAACATAAACCTTGCACTATGGTAATGGGACTGGAACCCAACCATACACCCAATGAGGGTAACAATTCGAATGTGCAAAGGAATCTCCAGTGGAGATTAAAATGTTGTGCACAGGTAGTGCACTGTAGCGACGGGACTAAAACCCGTGTGACACACCTCTGTGGAGGTAAACATTGTGCACTGGACGCACCTCGAATGGAGAATACTGTCCACTGTACCAAAAAGAACGATAAACATTGTGCACTGTAAAACAGGAAAGATAAACATTGTGCACTGTAAGATATGGGCATCATGAAGACTAAGTGAGGTTATGCACTGTAAAACATGAAAGATAAACAGACTTTACCGGCACAATTTCACCAAAATTAACTGACAGAATAACTCGAATTGAGGTAAAATGTAGTGCACCATGTGTAAGGAGGCACCTCGTGGAGAGGTAAAGACAATGTGCACTCACCAATGGGAATAAAACCCATGCGAGACACCTCGAGTAGAGGCAAAACGTTGTGCACCGGTAGTGCACTGTAGCAACGGGACTGGAACCCGTGCGACACACCTCGTGTGGAGGTAAAACATTGTGCACTGCAACAGTAGCAATGGGACAAACAAACCAAGGAACACACCTCGTGAAGAGGTCAAAGTACTGTAAAAACATTGAGCACCGTAAAAAGGGGACGTAAATGGTATAATTATAACAATAGTCCCACAAAGCTCTGGACAAACCATGCACAAACAATAAATGGCATTTAAAATACATAATGAAACATTGGAGCGCAAAGTAAAAACGGCAAACGTAAGAAACAGCATGGCAGGTAAAAACGTTGGCCCGGAGATTGTTGGTGACCCACAAAGATTCCGTATCGTGTGGAGAAGTATAAAAGTACCTCCAGAGTGTCACGGGTTAGCACGTGTCTCTGCTGCAGAGCGTCCATTGATTTAACCACAGTCCTTGTAACAGCTGACTGACTCCGACGAATCACCCGATCCCACAACGACGATCCCTGAAGTACTTTGTGTAATAGTAACACACCGGTGTCCAAAACAGCATCCCTTAGCCTCAGAAAGATGATCTAGACGATCTAGAAACACAGACCCCCACTCGCGGCAAACAAACCCACACCACTGATGAAAACGTGGTTGGCAGCACTGACAAAAACATGGGGCAAGTCCAACCCCAAGATGGCGGCACGTTTTTCACGCTGCGCCGGGTGGCTCACAGCACGTCCGTGCAAGCAGGGAACCTCAAGCAGAATCCGGCCGGGAAAACGGAGGACGTCACAGGCACCATGAGGAAGAAGAAGGTAAGCGCGCTCTGATTGACACGCGCCACATTTTTGAAAAAAAACACGGCGGTTGACAAAGGGACACATTCCCAATGTATGAAAGTTGCCCAACAATCAAAGACAGGCCGTCTTGATGTAGGTACAAATGTAACGTGGATCGAAAAAGAATTACCCCATAAATCCATAATTGCATAACTGCATAACTGTTAGATCGGAGTATTAACACTGTAAATGTGCACTGCTCTGCTTCGTGCGTTGTTGCCGGTGAGTTGTTTAGAACACGAGTATGTTGACAGCTGACAGAATTGACAGGTCCGTTTTGGTGCAGGACCCAACGTAGAGACTTTTGCTTCTACAGTAGATGCAAGGGGTACATGAAAACGTCATGCAGGCACCTCCTTGGTAGTGTCCACATCTAGATGTCCCAGCAACAGGAATTGAAAAACCTTGAATATTGAGGCAGTTAGACAACGTAGTCACTGGTTAAGATAACTTGTAGATGTGAGACAAACAGTGGGCAAACGAAAACTTGTCCCAAGCCAACTTGATTTTGTGAGGCACATGTAGAAAACGTGTTTGCGCAGAAACAAAAGTACCTCACTGGAGACACAAACAGGCAGTAGCTGATTACCTTCAGTGTCAAGGCTCTGTAGACACAGCAGGAACTGGCTTGGGCTACAGCTGAAACGGACCCTGTAGGGACAGCAAGCAGAGACTTGAGCTGCAGTTGAGACAGGATCTGGCACTGTTGCGTAGAGGGCGACCGATGTAGAGGTCACTGGTGGGGCTAAGATGTTGGGGCTTACAGTTGAGTAAGCGCAGCAGTAGTTGCAGGAGTTGCTTCAGCTTGACAGGAGGTTCCCAGATACTCCACACTTGAAAATGGAGGTCTTGAAAGGTACACACGCAGGTTCTTTGAGGTAACTCGTCGCCATAAAAATGTAGTAACTAAGTCCAGGCTGGTTGTAATATTTCAAGAGTATTTATTGAAGTAGTTACATGTCCAGGACTAGCCCCACCAGGAGCAGCCAGCATGCTGCTCAGCCCTTCTCCAACTGTAGTCTCTCGCCCCCCAACATTCCATATGACATCATTCTAGGAGGAACTCACTGGAAGAGCTTGAACACATAGAAACCAGGATATAACATAATCTTATAGTAGATTCACTTATGCAGTGTATGTAAGATGTCGGTACGCAAGCCGATGTTTATCTGCTTTTGAGTTGTCAGTCGTAGGAGAGTACATTTACCAGACACATTATGTAAATGCCGTTGCATGGGTATACTGTTCAAAAGTAACCAAACAGCCCTAAGAAACTGAACATGAATATCTAAATGGAAACTATGTACTAGAAGAAGCTGACCGCCAAGACTCGACAGTGAACTCGCATACCTGCTTTTCTGGGGTATTTTAACTTCCGGCTGCATTTGGAATGTATAAAATGGTCTCTGATATACTTCCTGTTTCTCTGTGCCGAAGATGTGGCAGGATTTCAGAGGATGCTGCAAGCATAGGATTTTGGTTTCCATATTTTGCTCTAGGAACTTCACTGTACATCTGACATGTTTCAGTGTTATTTCAATACACATGTAGATCTGGAAGTATTCAAACCAGACTGTTCACATGCCCTAGGGTTCATACTTCTTCTGAGCACGGTTCCACCCAGGGCAGCAAATACCCTCTTTCTTATCAATTATTTGCTAGGCCCCTGCCCCCCCCCCCCCCCTAGATTCCTCTCTGTACCCCTGCCTCCATTCCTGCTCCTCGTGCAAGCGTCTTCTGCGTGCCGGCCTCCAGTAAACACATGGTTTGGATGCTCCACATGATGCAGAAGAGCGTCACGTGGCTTTGAGGCGCGCACTCTTCCCGTGTTCCAAAATGCCGTCGACATTGGCAGCGGACTATGTTGAGTGGCTTCCAGTTCTGATTCAATGAAAAGAACACCGTGCGGTTTCAGATGACAAATGGCTCACAAGCACACAAACACTGCATGCTGGCCCTCGGTCGTTACATTGTGATCTCTAGGCCTGGGCTATGGTCTTGTAATTCATCACTGCTCGTCCATCGACTGCTCGCTGATTGCATTGTGTAATATGTGCGTGAGTTCTATTTGAAAGGGGTTGTAGAAGCCAACTATGAATAGGAGATCCGAATAAGTAAATAAGCCCCCAAGAAACACCGAGGGGAATGGAATAATGAATTTAGATGCACTTTAAGCACAAAGTGGTGTTCCTGCCACAAACCGCCATAAAATATCATTCAAGCTTAAGATGGAAAAATAGAAGTGCAGGTACTCTATATCAGAGTACCTGCATGTTTCTGAGAAGTGCAGGAACTCTCCAATTAAAAGTATTACGTCTCTCTTGAGAAGTGCAGGTACTCTCCCTCTCAAAATAAAAAAGTGCCGGTGCTCAGTACTGGCCCATTTAAAGCACCGAGCTTAATAACATCATGATGTACAAGTTTCCTGTACAAGTTTCCTCTGTATAAGTGAAAAACCTATAAGGCTAGTAGGGGACAGGTGCGGGAGAGCCGCATAACCAAGACACATAATTAAAGAGCTGGCGACCCCCTCAACTTGGATTCCTATTAGAACCGTGTTCACTAAGTAATACAAAGACGAGGCAAGCCAACTGGTTGGGCCAGAAACCCAAGAGCCATCAGGTTTATAATTATGCACATATCGCAGCTAAATGTAATTACGAGTGCTTGCAGGGATGCTGCTTTCACTCTAGGGAGTGGTTGCAGGAACCCATACTCCCCAGCGAAGCCAAACTAAAGTAAGCCTGTGCACCAACCCCACCAAAATACACTATCATCGGCTCAGTCCTAGAATCATAATGCCCAGAGTCTATCATACTTCTCTATAGTGAAACATCTCAAGTGATGCTTAAAACAGGGGTGATCATGTCATCATTTTGACAGCAAGTGAACTTAGAACAATCTGCCAAGAAGAATAATTGGGCTGGGGCAAGACCACTGGGTGACCTGGAAGTGAATTTTTAAAAATGTATAGGCTACTAACACATCTTTACAGTGGAGAATGAGTGATTTGACAACTAAATTGCAGTTTCTACAGATTTCAATACAAAGCACTTTAGAACTTGCTTTCTCAAAGGTATTTTAAGATGACAACACTTTTTGCCAATTCTCAGAAACTTCCTTCTGTGAAATGACAATGAAATCATTAAATATTTTTAATTGACCAAAGGTTCGTTTTCAGTCTGCTCATCTGGATGTTGCAGCAAATGCTTGTTTGAAGCCACACACTTATTATTGAGTGCTTGAGCGCATAGGTACCCATCAGGATTTCCCAGTGCTTCGGGTATAGGTAGGCCATTCAGAAGGAGCTAAAGAGCAAAGTCTTTAATTCTTTGCGGAAATTGGAAAGGGAGGAGCAGCATCCCAGGGACTCGGGGAAGGGAGTTACATAATTTAGGGCTATTCGAGTGAGTTTGACTCTTGGAACTACAAAAAGAGATTGATTGCTTGAGCGCAAAGTATGAGCAAGATGGTAAGGAGACGCCAGGTTTTGCAAATATCGCGGTCCTGAGCAGGCAATGATTTTGTACATGTAGCAGAGAACTTCGAAATTTATTCGCTTATCCACTGGAAGCCAGTGTAGTTGGCGAAGAAGCCCAGATGCTGAGGAATGTTTAGGGAGGTGTGACAAGAGCCTGGCGGCGGAGTTCTGGACCACCTGCAAGCGTCTCAATGTTGCCTTGTCAAGGTACAAGATGTTGCCATAATCGAGCCTGGATAATATCATGGCTCTGGGCAGAGAAAGGAAGTATCCAGAGAATCTTCTTCAGCCGTTTCTTAATAGCAAAGCACATGGAGGCTACTCTGGTCACTTGTGGCTTTCTAGACAAGGTGGAATCGAGCCAGAAGCCAAGGTTCTTCACTTAATTGGTGGGAATAGGTGGCATTCCCAGCGTGGCAGGTCAATGCTGAGGCTCCCAAAGCTGAGGATTCCTCCCTAATACCATCACCTCCCTCCGTCTTGTCACCATTTAATTTCAGGGAGTTGGTATTCAACCAAGTGGAGACAAGGCCGAGGCAGGAGTTGAGGTCCTCCGAGTTAGCTCCCCACCCACACAACAGCGAGAAAATAATCTGGGTGTCATCTGCGTAGGAGTACAAAGTTAGCTTGCATCCTTCCACCAGGTCCGCCAGAGGACGGACATAAATGTTGAAAAGCATAGGGCTAATGGCGGAGCCCTGAGGCACTCCAGAGGTAAGTGGGAGAGATTCAGACACAGCGTTTGACAAGAAGACCTGAAATGTGCGATCCTTCAGGAAAGAAGAGAGCCATGCCAGTGCCGTGCCTTGAAGGCCCAGTTGGGTCAGTCTGTCAGCAAGAAATTTGTGTGACACTGTGTCGAAAGCCTTGCTGAGATCCAGCAGGATCATCACGGATGTGCCGCCTGAGTCTAGGAGTTGCCTTAGATGCTCTGTGAGTTCAAGTAGGACGGTTTTGGTGCTGTGCTCCGTTCTGAAGCCTGACTGAGAGGGGTGAAGGGCATGTTGTCTTTCCGCAAAAGAGGCAAGTTGAGTATTTACATGTTTTTCCAATATCTTGGAAAAAATGGGTTGTAGAGAGATGGGTCTAAAATTGGACCAATTGTCTTGATCCAGGTTGGGTTCCTTTAACAGGGGGAGAACCATTGCATGTTTCCAGGCATTAGGTAAATGCCCCTTCTATAGGGAGGAGTTTAAAAGATCGAGCACCAGCTGCATAAGCTGTGGGCTCAAGGTGCTCAATTTAGCAAAAGGGTGTGGGTCTAGAGGAGATCTGACTTGATTGACAGCAATAAGTCCATCAGACGAGGCTAGTCCAACGAGAGTAGACACTGCAGTCCAGCAGGCACCTTACTTGTCACTGTAGGGTTTTTAATCCTAATTGGGGGTGTGGTCAAGGAAGGGCTATCATTCCTCGTTGTAGCCAGGGTGGACCTAATAACCTTTATGGGAAAAAGTCAACAAGCTCCTGACATTGAGCCTGTGACAATGAGGGAGCAGGGGAGATGTTGATTTGGATCTGATAGGTCTTGAACCACTTTAAAAAGTGTTTTGGGGCAGTTTTGTGCTTGAGAAATTTCTTTTGAATAAAACAGAGCAAGTGCCTTCCTGCAGTGCGAATGATACTGGTTCAGTGCCAGGTTAAATTTGCTCTTTGAGTCAGAATCATATAGTTTCCTCGATCCCATTTCAAGGCGCTTGCACAATTTCTTTTCTGCTTGTAGTGACTCTTTGAACCAGGGGGAGGCAGGGTATTGCCTTAGCTGTTTGGATTAGCTGGTAACGTTCTTTCTAAGGAGTCTCTTAACCAATTATCAATTACAGGTTGGTCTAGCTCAACCCTCTGTTGTAACTGAGGTACAGTCCTCAGTAGGCATGTGTTGAAGGTTGGAATATCAAATTTGGACCAATTCCTGTTCATTGTTTTGGGCTTAGTTCCCTACAGAGGCAATGAAGATTGGAGGACTACAGAGAAATGTACTGCAAGATGGTCAAACCACAGTAGCCGAGTAGGTGGGTCTGTGATGAAACCTGGCATATTAGTAAAAATGGGATCCAGCAGATGGCCTGCTTTATGAGTGGGGAGGGAATTTATTAGATTAAGATTCAGAGCATTCAAATCCGCGATTAGTGTTTGACTAAGAATGCAGCTGGCATCCTCTAAATGCATATTAAGGTCTCTGAGTAGAATGAAATTTGAGTTTTTACGTATATGGGTGGAAATTATATCCAGGATTGAGGAGCACCAGCTACCTGCATAGCCGGGAGGGCGGTAAATTAGGGAGCCAGAGATTGTATATTTAGGTGTAAGTTGGAGAGAGAAAAGGAAAGCTTCACATGCGGGTAGAGGAAGCTCCTCTATCTTGCACTGATAGACATCTTTAAAAACCATCGCTATGCCACCTCCCTTCTTATCTTTTCGATCCCTTCTGAGAATGCAGTAATTGGGTGGGAGAGAGGCAATAGCGTCAGGCAGAGATGCCTCATTTCCAGGTATCTGTCAAAAATAAGGCATCCGGTGCCATGTCTACCAGAAAGTCACGAATATGAAGTTGACTGCCAGCCAGAGAGTGGCAGTTTATGCTAAAAAATCGGAAGCTACCAATAGTCGACTGTCACCGAGGTACGATCTGCATGTGCTTATCCTCAGAGATATGTATACTTTTAATGTTGCCAGCACTGGCCGTGCAGTCAAAAGGTTTGCAGAAAAAAGGCAGTGTTTGCAATTTCCCCATGAACTAAAGGGTTGATTAAAGACCAACACCCTTCTGGGCAGGCTGGACGCAGAGTTTTTAAAAGATCTGGCGAGAAGGCTATTCCGTCTGTCCTCAATTGGGCAGGGTTTCTGGCCCCTTGTCCTGTTTTCGGGCACAGACAGACTTGCCTTAGGCGTGTCAGCAGCACGCATCGCCGCCAGGCTGCCCTTAAATCACTGCTGAGAGCACCAAAATACTGTACTGTACACACTTGTACAGGAGTCAGAATATTAAGCTTAGTTGGGTAGTGCATTTGATTTTGGAATGTGTGTTTGGTAAGTCTTGGGTTTGATTCCTCATTGATCCTCCATTAAATAAGTGAATGCCACAATACTGTGCCAGGAATCTACTCTATCCTATAAAAAAAATAGTTGTCGTTAGCACCCAACATTGAGCAGTTCTCATCTATGATGACTGAGCTAGATCCACTCACGAAGCCATCAGGCCTAAAGAGCTTGCAAAAAGGTCATTGCCTTAAATAATTCTGCAACAAATTGTGTTCTAGCAAGGATGCAAGTATTCCTTCAAGCTCCAGAACACAGAAAAGGTGTAGCTGATGGGCAGAGCCCTTCAAAGAAATCCAGAAACATAAATTGTGCCTCTTACTAGCCTTGTTCATAACTACCATTCTTTCAGTTCTGCTCTTAGGTCCCTAGTCCACAAAATGTCAAATCTATTAAAGTATCAATGTTACTTTTAAATCTTGCCATGGCAATGTGCATTATAAATTGCAACATTTGTTACATATTTCTACAACAGTCCTTTGAGTAGAGTGGCAGTATTCTCTACAATGTATGGTCTTAAGTATGTATACTACAGTTGCCTGGCTTAGGAAGAGAAAGGGACAACCTTGAATAAATGGGGCACAAGAGAAACACCAGGCCGTCACCAGTTTGTCATTGTAACACTGGAGGAAGTAGTGCACAAAGTACTGTTTTCATTCTGCATTGATTTCACATTGTTAACCCATTATACACCATATCAGAGGCATGCTGTTTTTGACAGACCCAGGTTTAGTTTGACAGTATAATAAGGTTTCACAAGCATTTTTTTGTCAAACTATACTAGTTTGAAGAGGCAGAGCACAGAGATGCAACATTTACACAAGCGGAGTTTGGGTTTATGGCCTTTGCCTAGACACCATCCCAGAAAAAAACACACAAGGCAAGCCATTTCTAAATTTTTCTTACAATGGACTTTGAGAAACTGATCATAGATGCATTTGCATTATGCGCTGAGGCATGCCCCTGGTTAGACATTCAAGCTTCATATAGCTGAGCTATCTCTGTCTACCTGTAAGTTAGGCATCAGACACCCAAGCTATCCTTCAGGTAACAATGCTCCATCACCAAAAGACAAGAGCCACAGCTCATCATTTCTGCTCAATGTCTTTTAAAATTGCCACTGGCCCTGCTTTTAGTACCTGAGAACATCTACTAAATATATTAAAAACCTATATATTCAAGATATCGGATGAGTTGAGTTGTTACTTATAAAGTTCTATGAACTCACTAAGCTGTATTGGCACTGAACTGACTACCAACATCTGAAAAGATAGGAAGATAAAAATGAAAAAAATAGATGGATTTTAACAGCCTTCTTATGTATAGAATTGTTCTGAATTTAGCACATGACGGGGTGAATTCCAGTTAGAGCAAACATGTCAGAGTGGATTCCAAATAGAGAAAACACAAAAGAGAAGGAACATCCTCCACTACTTCTTCCCATACCTCCACAAGCCTTCCTAACTGATAGCAGGAGGGAAGAGTCAAAATGAAGGGATCGCTTAGACTTGAAGCAAATGCAAGCAGCATGGGGCCTGTTTCATAACAGGAATTGTGGACAAAGCAGTGCACCTTTCAATAGACCCTTCTAGAAACTGTCAGTGAGCCTTTGTGAACCTGTAGGAAACTGGGGTTTTTTGATTGAGGGGGATGAAAACCCTTCTCAAGCAACAACCACAATTGTTCTAAGGGTGAATCACAGAAGTCACTAAATTAACTTTGCTTAACCCTCTGGTAGCTTGGCACAAAGGTAGTTGGGCTTAACTTAGAGGCATTGTGTTAAGTATTTATCATGCAGCACTCAAACCGTAATAAAATGAAAACACAAGAAAAATCAGAAACTGTTTTAGAAAAATAGAGTAAATTTTAATAAATAATTTGACACTAAAACAAAAAAATCCAACCAGTACAACCAGAGATATTTGGTTTTAAAGTTTCAAGTAAATATGGCACCTAAAAGTACAAAACGTGACTTAATCTCAAGAGAACTACATATCATGCCTGTATTATGCTGCAGCTGTCTTTTATTACTTGTTTCTGCTGTCACTTTTTGTTGAAAACTTATAAATAGAATTCTAAAAAATAAAAAGCACAAAGCGCTGCTCGCAGTTATCTGGTCGTGCTAGACTGGGGGAAAGTCACAATTTCAGGCCTGCTGCGATGGAGCGTGGGTCGGATACAGGAACCAGGCTAGTCCCACTGAAAAAGTTACCTTCTAAAAGTCCGGTGCCAAGAGTCCAGTTTGCAGAGGAGGATGCCGCGAGGAGTAGGGAGAACGTCATGGATGGTCGTTGCTGTAGCACGAAGAGCTGGCATAGCGTCGTGGACAGCTGTTGCTGGAGTTTCACGTTGGCGGTCATTGAGGGCTGTCGATGCTGTAGCGGGAAGTGCCTATCTTGCATTGACAGTTGTTGCCGGCGGTCACTGTAGCACAAAGAGTCGGGTTCACCAGAGCTTCATGTTGGTGGTCTTTGTACGTAGCAGAGTCTCAACACCAACGGGGCTGTTGGTGGTCAGAAAGAGCCCAAAACTTCAAGATTTCTCCTTTCTGTTCAGAGGACTGCACTGTATTGCCAGCCAAGGGTCCAGGACCTGGGGAGGTACCTTTTGGGCATCAGGGACTCAACTGAGCGGAGGCCAGTAAGGCTCAGGCAGGTCCAGTTGCAGTTCCAGTGGCAGCAGGTCAGCTGGGTGGTTCCAGGGAGGCCTCTGGAGCTTGTTGTGTCCCTGTAGCTTCGAACCGGAGGTCAGCCAACTGACTCTTGGAGTCACTCAGGTCTTCCTGGGAACAAGGAGATAGTCCAGTTCTCCTTCAGCAAAGCAGGCCTCAGGCAGCAGGAAATTCCTCTGGGGTCTAGACAAACCTCAAGCAGCAGGGTAGTTCTCTGGGGAACAAGGCAGTCCTACTGGAGACTTCAACAGCTCCAGGAGTGTACTGACATGTTGGTCTGAGAGTCCAGTATTTATACCTGTTGCCAGCCTTTGAAGTGGGAGAAACTTCTAGACTTCCCCCCCACATCTGGTTCTGGCGTTTTCCTTCCTTCCCTGCCCAGGTTCCAAGAGGTCTAGGGTGACAAAGAACTGATGTCCAGTTCTTTGTGAGTGTGCTGGAGCCCAGTTGAAATATAAGTGGGCCAGGGAACAGCTCTGCCCCTCCCATCCTGCCAACAACTAGCCCCCCTTTGTCTTGCTGTCAGGGAGGAATACACAAAGGCCAACTGCCAACTACTCACAGTCATGTGGCCCAGGACAAAGGCTGCAGGCTCCAAACGGTTAGGACAAGAAAATATCAAGTTTCTAAAAGTGGCATTTTCAGAATTGTGATTAAAAATCCGACTTTACCATTAAGGAGGATTTTAAATTACAATTTGTTTGTTCCCAATCAAAAGTTAGCATTTATTGAATGTAATATGGTAACACAATATTATCTTGTGGGAGATTGTAAGACTATTTCACTACTAGGACATGGACATGTAAAACTTAAAAGTACGTGCCCCAATTTTTAAATACACTGCCCCTGCACTATGTGCTGTTTAGAGGGTGATTTATATGTATTAAAAAGGAATGTTTAGGCTTGGCAAAAGGTTTATTTTGCCAAGTCATATTGGTAGTTTAAAGCTGCACACAGGCTGCAATGGCCAACATGAGACATGTTTTAAGGGGCTACTTAAGTGGAGGGCACAATAATTGCTGCAGAGCCACCAGTAACACTTAATTTGCAGGCCCTGGGTACAAGTAGTACTACTTTACTATGGAATTCCTAGTAAATTAAATGTGCCAATGAGGTGTAAGCCAGTTGTAATCAGTAGTAAAGTGCACAGAGCCCAAAGTCCAACAAAAACAAATTTCAACAAACAGGAGGGGAGGAGGCAAAATGTTTTATGGGAAGACCACACCAAAGGCTGTCAGGTCTAACACTATCAAATCATGACAAGTTATGTTGGCATTTTCTGAACCCCTTGAAGCTTATACATAGCTGACTCAGGAAGGCCAAAGTAGCAGGAACTGACATTTTCTAAATTGAACTATAATAGTATCAGCAACAAAATCTTTCAAGTGGCACAGAATAAAAATGTTTTGCTTCAAGATCCTCATTTGTAAGTAACGGGATGACCTAACCGCAACAGCAGGATGAGGCAGGTGGAAATGTCGTCATTGTAATTTTGACTGACATCATTCAATAAATCCATATGGGTAGTATCTGTGCCTAAACCAAGCCTTACATTCATTCAACTAGCATCTAGTAACATGGTGCTCTTCAAGATATTTAGAAAGCCAGTGAGCCTGAACCTATCACAAATTTTAATGACTGCTTGCAGAAGAAAGATGAACATATAATTGGCTTCTGTCTAGGGGTCCATCTTTGACTATTTTAAAAGGGGCTTGACAACCACTTTTTCCATCCACAAGGGACAGTGCCAGATGAAAACAAGTGTTAGATCCTGGAAGTGTTGGAATGTCTATGCGTGTTGACACAATAAGATTTGTTGTGAAAAAAAAAGTGTTAGAGATTAAGTGAAAGCAGGTGTAACAGCCGCAGATAAAGATTTTAGAGACCTGACAGACATACGTCATTAAGCAAGGAGGAAGCCTCCCCCTCCATCTTCCTCTTCCTTAACCTTTGGGAGAAAATTGAGATGAGTGATAAAACAGGGCACAGAGCAGATTGGGGGGATTGGAGACTGCCTGGAAGATCGTCTTTAAAGAATTGGAGGCCTGAGAAAGGGAATTTGAAATAAGAGGTCTCAATAGCAGCAAGAGACAATTTGTAATGCATGTGTTGACATGTGGTGCTTTCTAAGTTGTGTGTGTGTGTGTGTGTGTGTACAAACACATTTCTGTTTTGCTAAATGCTAAATTATATATTTGCATGGCTGCAGCCTTGTTTCTTTTTCCCTTACCTCAACCCGATATGCCTCAATCAAACAGTCAGGAATTGTATAGCGCACCTAATCACCCGTGAGGGTATCCAGGTGCTGGGAGTGCTGCTGTAGGGAACTCAGTTGAATAGCCAGGTCTTGTGTCCTTTTCTGATTTCCAGCCGGGCGGACTCAGTCCGGAGGTGAAGAGGGATGTCGTTCCAGCATTTCACAGCGAGGAAGGAGAAGGAGTGTCCTCCACTGTTGCTGTGGCAGATGCGGGGGTGTGTGGGTGAGGCACAGCGCAGGTGCCTAGTGAAAAGGTGGAAGTTCAGCCAGTGGTTGATGTAGGCTGGTCCCAGGTTGTGGAGTGGCTTGAAGGTGTGGATCTGCATCTTGAACGGGCATCTCTTCTGAACAGGGAGCCAGTGGAGCTTCTTGAGGTGGCGGGGGTTTGATGTAGGTCCGTTTGGGGAGGTCTGGAAAGGTCTGGCTGCTGAGTTCTGTATAGTTTGCAGTTTCTTGAGGAGGTGTGAGGTGATTACTACGTAGAGTGAGTTTCCATAGTCGAGTCGGCTGGTGTCAAGGGCTTGTGTGATGGTCCATCTGGTGTTGATGGGGAGCCACTTGAAAATCTTGCAGAGGGTGAGGAAGCAGGCGAACGAAACTGTGTAGATCTGTCTTCCATGGTGAGCTTACTGTCTAGGATTTTGCCAAGGTTGTGTGCATGCTTGGTCGGGGTGGGTGCGGGGCCTAGCTCAGGAGGCCACCAAGTGTCATTCCATGGGGAGGTGTTGTTCTCGAAGATCAGCACTTTTGCCTTGTCTGTGTTGAGTTTTAGGCATTTGTCTCCCATCCAGTTGGCGATGCTCGCCATGCACCTGCAGACGTTGGTCAGAGTGGGGGAGAGGTCTTCTGACAGCGAGAGGATGAGCTGGGTATCGTTTGCATAGGATGTGGTGATCACTCTGTGAGATCTGACAATGTTGGGCAACGGAGTCATGTAGGTGTTGAACAGGGTAGGGCTGAGGGATGAACCTTGAGAGACACCGCAGATGGTGTTCTTGGGTTCCGAGGTGAAGGGAGGCGGATTCTCTGGGTTCTTCTGGTGAGGAAGGAGGCGATCAACTTGAGTGCGTCTCCTTAGGTTCTGATGTTGTGAAGTCTTTTGATCAGGGTGTGGTGTGATACTGTGTCGAAGACTGCTGAGGTCCAGGAGGATCAGGGCTGCCGTTTTTCCTTGTTCCCGGAAGGATCTGATGTCGCCTGTGGCAGCAATCAGGGCGGTTTTGGTGCTGTGGTTGGTGCGGAATCCAGGTTGAGAAGAGTCCGGAAGATTGTTGTTCTCCAGATGTTCAGTGAGTTGGAGGTTAATGGCCTTCTCAATGACTTCGGCGGGAAAGGGCAGCAGAGAGATGGGGCGGTAGTTCTGAAGGAAGTGACCCGATTAGGGCCACCCAGGTCACTCGCGACCACCTCTCAGCCTTCCATACAAATGAAGAGTCGGTCAAACAGTAGAGAATACAAACCAAAGTTATTTATTAGTATGCGCTCGAGCGGAGTCCAGTCTGAACAGCCTCCTTGGATTGCTGCAGAGGGACTGACCCTCGCCAACATGGTAATACCAGATATACTTTTCCAATACCCCAAAAGACACGCCTAAACTGGAATTTTCCAGGTAGCAACTAATGAACAAAGGAGACATAGAGGGATGAGCTACCATCCTGAGACCGGGTACATGCTATCTCAGTTTCAAGTTTACTCTGCCTGCCCACACCGCTCTGAGCTGTGGGAGCAAGCCTATCTAGACGGAAAGGTATGCAATAATATGAACAGTTTATTCATTAGCACAGCAAAGCTCAACCTTGAAGGATCAGGGGAAAATAACATCGAAGACTGCTTTCTTCTGAGGCAAACAGAATGAGACAGACACTGGGTTTCGATCCGGATACAAAATGGTGGCTGAATACAAAATGGTGCCGCAAATGCTAACTTAAATCGCACAATGCTAGAAGGAGTTGACCAAAAGCATTTTCAGTCCAGCAGACCCTCCTTTTAGCATTTGCTAACAATTTTGTCTAGTGTTAGGAAGCAAACAACTTCTTGCAAATTAGGAAGACTACTATTACATGTTAATACACACATTATCAATATTCAAAAATCCCTTCATCTATAGACATCAGGTCTTGAATATCCTGCATCATCATGGCCGTTGTCTTTTGGTCATGCACTGGAGCCTTCGATCTGGGTGTCAGTGTTTTTACACAGTAAGCGCAGCAAGCAGGAAGGCAATGTATGCACAGGCAACAGGTGAAAATTATACCAGCAATTGCCACTGGGAAGATAAGGATCTTCCAACCCCAGGATGCTAGCCCCAGAACCAACCAGAAAGGGTCTAGGTACCATTCTCTTGGTGGATGTCAGATGCAAGCCTATGCAACTTCTGTATAGCAGCATATACATTAGGGGCGTGGTCCGGGATGTACACGCAGCAGCTGCTGCCAATGACGCGACAGGCACCTCCCCAGTCAGCAAGGATGGTGTCTAACACCATCCTGTTTTGTAAAGCAACAAGCCTCGTAGCCTGGAGCTCAGCTGTAATATTGGTCAAAATTCCTGCTGTGGTATTAATGACCCCTTTTACAACTCTGGTGAGCTGACGAATGTTAAGGCTATTGGACATAGGACCCCAAAAGGGTAGGATACCCTTTATAGCATCTGTGAACTGCTGCAGAGTGGTGTCTGTCTGATCTATGTCTTCTGTATTAATAACTCTTCTAATTCGGGACAGATGGGCACTCCTACACTGCAATCGATGGTCCTTATGGTAATTGGGCGATGCTATGTACACTGGTGGAAGGAGGAAAGAGAGGTAGCATACACCTGACCATCCCCTAGGGAGCCAAACATAAGTTTGAGACCCACAAACAAAGTAGACATTATGCGGTAGGAGCAAAGGCGGGCTACCGGTCGTGCTCCACGTATATGTATAGTTGCAATTACTCTCTCGCACTTTTACCTTCCCAAGTCCTCGAACACAGAAACCAGCTGTTGTGTTGACTACTGACACTGGCATTGCCTCATCCTGAGTAATATTGCGCATTTGAAAGGAGCGAAAATATTCAGTGACATTGAACCCCTGGAAATCCAGCATTTCATTTTGGAGCCAAGTTACATTTCTCTCTCTCTCATATACGTTCTTACAAGCTGTCGGGAACAATGTATCAGGAGTCCCTTGTTCTCCTGGGGTAAACCCTTGGTGGACACGTATATATTCTAGTACTGTGTGATAATCAGCAGATGTCATATTCATAGTAGAAGAATGATAATGAAAGTATACCATAGTAAACAATTCAAACCACCCCTCACAGATTCCCAGATAAGACAATGGCAACGATAAAAGACTATCACTCTTATGTGTAACTGAGGGGAGCAATTCGCAGATCCAACAATTAGTAACATTAGACGTATCATGGGCTTGGTGGAGCATTTGTAAAAATATATTATGTACATATGTCTTTCTGTGTTCACCTTTATGAGGGGCCATGGGGGAACAGGCGTTGTACCAATCAGAGAGTGCACAGGATATTTCGCCGCAAGGACCCATACTATTCCAAGTACCGCTATCAGGGAAATCAGAACAATCACCACGAAAACTATTTTACTCTTTGTGGACCAACTGGACCAACCAGACTCATCCCGCCCTAAACGCGGTGCTGCAAATGGCTGTTCCTCCTCAATAATTGGACGACCAAATGGATACATGGTAATCAGAGGAAAGGAATGCAATGGAGTTGATGACAAGAACGTGCAAATGTTCCCAGTGTCCTTCTGAGCCTCACTGGTAGACTTCTATTGTTCATCAACGTTGGCGCTGTTGAGCACCGGCAATGGAGCTAGGCGATCCCAGCTCTTTGAAGAAATTCCACTTCGCTCAGGATAAGGTACCCCCCTTCGAGGGAAGCACGTTCAATTTATCCTGTCCAATGTCTGAACAATGCACCAATCTGGCCTCTCCCTTTTCTACTGTGGCCTGACTTATCGAGTCCGTCCCTGCTAATCTGACTTTTCCTTTGGTGCACTGTTCCTCCGTCGGGGGCGCAAATTGTACCTAGCTACTCCAGGCAGGGTCAGCAAAAAGGGGCTCAGACACAGAGGGGCCAATGGGCTCAGACTCAAGCACAGATGGGCCAGCAGAACGGGGCTCCTGAATGGCCAGGACCTCAGGGGGCACTGCTGCATTCAACACTGCATCATTCTCATCTTCCGTTTGGGTCCACGTTAGCTGGGCATCCGAAAAGGGGACAAAGCGGGGCACCTGTTCCCACTCCGAGTCCCCGATGCCATCAAGGACCCATTGATTGTAGGGCAGGGGCAAAGGCACTCTGCGGCAGTGTTGGGTATGAATCCAGTTCTTTCGGCCGGTGACCTTCACGGCGGTGCGGGTGGGAAGGAGCACCTGCACTGACCCCTTCCACTGCGGCTCCAGACTTCCTTTCCTCTGAAAATGGCGGACCAACACAAAATCACCGGGCCGAATGTCGTGTCCTGGCCCCTCAGGTGCTGGCGGGAGCGCGTCTTGGATCTGTTGGTGAATAGAACGCAGACTTTTAGTTGACTCATATAGGTAGTCTACCAACAAAGGATATATTCAATTTCTGAAAATTCACGAGGCGGCGAGACGCCCCACACGTTTGCTGGGCGTCCAAACACGACCTCGTAAGGTGGCAGTCCTGTCCTAGAGTGTGCCGTGACTCTCGTAGACAAAAGGGCTAATGGTAAAGCATCTGGCCACTGCAACCCTGTGCTCTCCTGAATCTTTGCCAATTTCAGCTTGAGAGTACCGTTGTACTTCTCAACTAAGCCTGCTGATTGGGGGTGATGTGCGGCATAACATTTCTGTTTGATATGTAGACCTTCACCCACTAACTAGATGACCTTCGAATTAAAATGGCTGCTGTTATCACTCCAAATCAAACGGAACAAACCGAAATGAGGGAAGAACTCCTTTAGGAGTGCTTTCGCAGTCGCCACGGCTGGGTTTTCTTTAGTGGGGTAAGCCTCAACCCATTTACTGAATACACAAACAGACACTAACACATATTTCAAATTGTTGACTCGCTTCATTTCAATAAAGTCCATCTGGAGGACCTCAAAAGGAAAAGTGGGAGGTGCAAAATTACCAGGGGGTGTAGGGGTACCCTTCCCAGGATTATGTATCATGCATACCATACAATATTTGACCAAGTGGGCGTCTGTCTTTGGGATATTGTCATTCTACCATACAGGGTCTAACAATTTACAAATGCCTTTTGCACTGATATGGACTGGCCCGTGCGCCATAGTGACTACAGGGAGGACATATGCATCTGGTAACATCCATCTCTTTTTCCCTGACTTGTCCGTCCAACACCCATCCTCATCCAAACATGCTGTGCTTGCCTGCCAAACTGCTAACTCTTCAATCGTTGCTTCACTTTGAATCTCCTTCACATTGTCCAGCGTATCCTCAAACATAGTAACCTCGGGCACCCACCTAGCGGGACCTGCTACAAACATCTTTTTCATCTTTGTTCGAGCTGTCTCCTTAGCTGTCTGATCTGCAAATGCATTCCCCCTACCCACATTGTCAGTAATTGCCTTGTGGATGCTGCACTTCACCACCGCTAATTTCTTGGGGAGTGTCAAAGCCGACAAGAGCCTATATATCAAAGGGCCATGCTGGATCTTCATCCCATGGGAGGTGAGAAACCCTCTCTCTGCCCAGAGCCGTCCAAAATTATGGGCGACTCCGAAAGCATACTTGCTGTCAGTATAGATATTGACAGCCAGTCCCTCACTCAACTCGCAAGCTCGTATAAGGGCAACGAGCTCCGCAGCTTGGGCCGACTGATAGGGAACTCGTGATGTCTCAACTACCGTGTGCAATGTTGTGATAGCGTATGCTGCTGTTGTAGTGCCATCTGGTAACTTAAAACAAGAGCCATCGACATATAGTTCCCCTTGGGGGTCAGATAAGGGAACATCAGTCAGGTCTACCCGTCCCTTCGTCTCCTCCTCTGTCTGAAAAATACAATCATGTATATCAATTTTCTCACTCTCGGAAGGGAGGGGTAGCAATGTGGCTGGGTTTAAAGTGGCATATCTTTTAATTGTAACATGTGGTGCAAAAAGGGTCAATTCATAACCGGTCAGACGTGCACTGGTGAGGTGCTGAGTCTTGGTTTTATTCAAAAGTGTATCCCCAGCATGGGGTACCATGACTGTGAGATCGGTATCAAGTACGAGCCCAGCCGACTGCCTTCTAGATATGGCCACTGCCACGACCGCTCTTAGACAGCTCGGGAGGGCTCTTGCGACAGGGTCAAGGAGAGCAGAAAAATAAGCACACAGCCGTTGCTTACCTCCAAAGGCCTGTGTTAAGACAGAGAGTGCGCAACCGGCCGACTCGTGTACGTACAGCACGAACGGCTTCGCATAATCAGGCGTACCAAGCACAGGCGCAGAGCAAAGCGCAACTTTTAATTGCTCAAAAGATTGCTGACAGTCAGGCGTCCAAGGCAGGGGTTCATGCACATCTTTAGTGGTAAGCGCAAGCAGGGATTTTGTTAGTAACAAATAATTAGGGTTCCACTGTCGACAGTAGGAAGTAATGCCAATAAAAGCGCGCACCTCCCTCTGCGTTTTAGGGATAGGCATTTTCACAATGGTGCTGATGCGCTCAGGGGTCAATCTTCTACCCTCCTTCGACAGTAGGTGACCTAAATAGGTGACCTCCTGTCAACAATATTGAAATTTAGAAAGGGACATTTTATGTCCATGGTGAGCCAAATGGAGCAACAACTTAACCGTACTCTCTTTGCATCCCTTTTCAGTGTCAGAAGCTATTAGTATATCATCCCATATTGAAGCAATACAATACCTGAGGGAAGCGTGAGGGAGTCCAATTGGGCTTTCAAGGCTTGGCTATATATACTAGGGCTCTCAGTATAGCCCTGAGGAGCTGGACAGAATCTAAAGCTTCTGTCAGCCAGGGTAAAACCAAACAAGTGTCTGCTGTCTGGATGGATCGGGATACTAAAGAATGCATTTTTCAAGTCAATGACGGAAAAGAATTTAGCAGAGGAAGGAATCATCGTCAAAAGAGCAGTAATGTCGGGGACCACCAGGAACTGAGGGACCACTATTTTATTAACTGCGCGCAAATCAATCACAAAACGATAAACATCTGGGTGATCATCGGGGGAGTCTGAAGATGCCTTTTTTAGAATGGGAAGAATAGGGCTATTACACGCATTTGCAGCCGTCTCTTCAACCACTCCAGTCTCAATCAGGTCCTGTATAATCCGCAGCAAAGCTCGCTCCCCCGCTTGTGGGATTTTGAACTGAGGAATATGAGGCAAAATGGCATTGTCTTTAACTTTAATGGAAACCGGGGGAATTTGCCATAGTCCTACATCCGTGTCACCTGTTGCCCACAATGTGGGTGGCACATCCTTAAACTCAGCAGGAAGGTGCGCATTTTTGGACAGACACTGCTTAGAGCTGACCACATTCGGACCCATTGTCATGTAAACACCTTCCGGGGAGCAATAAATGGTCGCATGCAACTTCTTTAATAAATCTAGGCCCATTAAATTTTCTCCACAGTTTGATGTCAACAGGAACGGTGAATCCACAGTAAAAGGACCTATCGTCAATGTAAGAGGTTTGGAAATGCGGCTTAGAACCGGTACACCAGAAAATCCTACCGAAACGTTATTATGGCCAGACAGAGCTGCCCCAGGGACCAATGACCGAGAAACAGAGCTATTCATTGCACCTGTATCCACCAGGAATTCCTTAGCTGAGCCATGCAAATCTGCAATAACATAAGGTCCGCGCTGATCTACAGGTATCTGGACTGGTCCCTCACTCTGTCCCTGGCTGTCCTAGCTGTGAGACATTCCTGTCACTTCATCTAAATCATAGTCATCGTGGTAATACTGGCCACCCCTTTTGTCATCAAAATAATTACTATCTGAACGATCCTGTGATGTGGCAGCATGCTGAGCTCTGTCCTGTCCACCAGCTCCATGACCCCGTCCACTAGAACCACGTCCTCTAGGGGCTGCGACTTTCTGCAACAGCACGGGACACTCGCTACGCCAGTGTCCCTCCTCCTTACAATATGCACACTGATTTGGCCCTGACAGGCGTAGTATTCCGGCTGGTCCAGGCAGCTTGCGGGCAGTACCACCCTGTCCTCTACCATTCCCTCGAGTGGCCTGCTGCAACAACACATTTGTCTTCAGTTCCTTGTGCTTTTTCTCCACCTTCTCCTTCTCCTCATTTTCCCTGTGCTCATAATACTGTGCCATACTCAATATTACAGAAGGGGAGGAGGTCGTCCAAGTGCTCTCCGAAGCCTGCAACCGAGCCGCAATCTCTGGGAGCAGGTTCATGACAAATCTGTTAACGAACAATCGGACACCCACCTCCACTGACAAATCCTGTCCGCTATAGTCCAGAAACACACCCTCGAACCAAGTGAAAAAATCAGACACACTTTCATCTTTCTTCTGACAACATGCCGTTAACTTGTCCCAATCTACTCTTCTTGGTGGAATGAGAGAATGCATATAAGAGATAATTCGGCCAGGCAAGGCTAGTATCTCGGCCCTAGGCTTCTCACCAAGGCTTCCTCTCCTGATCCCATGCTTTAATCTGAACCCAGGTACCACCCAACTCTGCACCGTGGTCCTGTGTGTGTACCTGCCTCCAAATATCAAGGGGTACCAGTAAACCAAAGAACATTTCCATTTCCATTTCAACAAACTTTATTTCGGTCAATGAGACCATAAAAAGTGAACAATACAGACAGTATACATAAAATACATGGAAAAAAAGCGATATATGAAGATAAAATAAGACAAAAGTCAGTTAAAACTTCGATAAAATTCATCATTTCAATATCCGCAAGGGCCATCACTGTCGATGAAGCGGCCTCCGTCAATTCCTTATAGTACGCAGTAGGATTTTTCCTAGGGTCGGGTAACTGAGTCTTAAGGGACAACACCTCACTCCTCTTCCATGGAGTATAAACCCATTGCTCTTGGAATCGAGCCTCTACCCTCGGTCTGATAACGACATCATGCTGGTCTCGCTGCTCTGGTATTTCAGGGTGATATATGGGGTGCACCTCCCTCATCGGAAACTGAGACACCATCTTCGGGCTCTTATCAAGCAGCCTACTCCGGTAGGCAACCATCGTCGCAACATTACGAAACAACTGACCAGGCCCCATGTCAGCTACATTGACATGATCCTTAATATCATAGATAACCTGGGGCGCTGCCTCATTAAAACACTGCTCCCAAAGCCCAATCAAAGTAGCAGACATGTGCTTAAGGGCATGCTGCTGGACAAAAGGCTCATAGTCTTTCATCACCTCCCACACATCCTCCACACTGTAAATGGGGTTACGAGCCCACTGAGCTGCCTGATTAGCCCCCACCTTTTTCTCGGCCTCCCCCACATCGGATCGTATCAAAGTCCGTCCTAACCGGTCCTTGAATTTCGTCCTGTCCTTGTCTTTAGGACCACGTACTGGCGTGTCAATATTTTGTGACACCGGGGAATAGGGGAAAACAGTGGGAGTGATAACAGAGTTACCGGGCAATAACGTCGCTACTGGCTGTGTTGTAGGCGTAAGAGCTGGCGAGAGGGATGCCGAGGCAATAGGTGTTGCCAGAACACCAACAGACGTAGTTGCCACAGATGGTGAAGGCAAAGAAAGGACAGGAGGTGCTGTGGCCAAAGCAGATGAAGCAGCAGTAGCAGAGGCAGAGACAACAGAAACAGAAGAATCGGGTGACTGAGGCGGTGGGGGAAGTACAGGGTATACCCTCTGCAGGGCATACGGGGGCGGGGGTCGAGCATCCAACAATTCCTCTACAAATTTATCATTATCGTCTCGAGCAACATAAGACTTTTCACATTGCAATCGAAACTTCCGATCGGCACATTCTATTCCTTTCTCTGTCTTCTCCCTATCATACGCTACAGCTTTCTGAGTCACTGTCTGCATCTTTCCCTTCCGGGCCTCCTTCTCTGCTTTCATTCGTCTCTGTTTAGCTTCCTTTTGCCATGTTCTAAGGGAATCAAACATCGACTGCCTACTTCTTTTGGCAAACAATTTATCCTGCAGAAAATTATGTTTTTGTTCATCGAAAGTGCCCGTCAATGGCCAGTGCAACTCTGCATTGTCCCTCGTATATTTGTGCCATAATGTACTAAACATAATAGGGCCAAGGCCATGCTTGACGTACATTTCAAAGTTGGGAGTGCCTTCTGGAGGCGCAGGCTGACTTTCTTCCAAACGAGCATCAGTAGAACAACAACGACAACCCACACAACACAATTTACTAAAACAGGGCATTTTTAAAAGAAAACTAGTTCACCATACATGCCGAGCAGATATTTGCAAATATCTTACCAAAGTTGGTCCTCAGACCTCGCCAAATACAAACCAAAGTGGTACCATGTTCACAAAGAACTCAAATTCAAGCGCTTGTCCAAAAAAGGTCCTCAGACCGCACCAAATACAAACCAAGCTGGCGCCGTAGCCACCACAAACCAAAGCAAACTCACCTGGTGCACACAGATCGAACCAATTTATTCTCCACTGCTGACTCTTCGGACCAAACGGTCAGATCCAAGGGTTTCGCCGTTCAGGACCCCAGCCGGTATGACCACTGGCAGAAGCACCGCCCGGTCAGACAGACGGGGCAGCTGCGACTACCAGACTCTCTCGTGCAGGGATCCCCGGTCTGCCCGTCCGACCCGACGTGGCCCCGACCTCCCCACCCGTCCGCGGGCAAGGAAGGGTCACTCACCCGATGGGGTCCCTGTTCGGGCGCCAACTGAAGGAAGTGACCCGATTAGGGCCACCCGGGTCACTCGCGACCACCTCTCAGCCTTCGATACAAATGAAGAGTCGGTCAGACAGTAGAGAATACAAACCAAAGTTATTTATTAGTATGCGCTCCAGCGGAGTCCCGTCTGACCAGCCTCCTTGGATTGCTGCAGAGGGACTGACCCTCGCCAACATAGTAATACCAGATATACTTTTCCAATACCCCCAAATACACACCTAAACTGGAATTTTCCAGTTAGTAACTAATGAACAAAGGAGACATAGAGGGATGAGCTACCATCCTGAGACCGGGTACATTCTATCTCAGTTTCAAGGTTACTCTGCCTGCCCACACCGCTCTGAGCTGTGGGAGCAAGCCTATCTAGACGGAAAGGTATGCAATAATATGAACAGTTTATTCATTAGCACAGCAAAGCTCAACCTTGAAGGAACAGGGGATAATAACATCGAGACTGCTTTCCGCCTTCCTCGAGACGAATGGATCCCTCGACCCCTCGCAGTCCGGGTTTCGGGCCAACCACAGCACCGAGACCGCCCTTATCGCAGCCACCGACGACATCAGAACCCTAACCGACAACGGGGAAACAGCTGCCCTCATCCTCTTGGACCTATCCGCGGCGTTCGACACCGTCTGCCACCGCACCCTAGTGAAGCGCCTCAGCAACATCGGAATCCGAGAGAAAGCACTGGAATGGATCATCTCGTTCCTCGCCGGAAGAACCCAGAGAGTCCGCCTCCCCCGTTCAGATCCGAAGCCACCGAAGTCATCTGCGGCGTTCCACAGGGATCCTCACTCAGCCCAACCCTCTTCAACGTCTACATGAGCCCCCTCGCAGCCATCGCACGCCGACACAACCTCAACATCATCTCCTACGCCGACGACACCCAACTGATCCTCTCCCTCACCAACGACCCCACCACCGCCAGAGCCAACCTACACGACGGGATGAGAGACGTCGCCGACTGGATGAGGAACAGCCGCCTTAAACTGAACTCAGACAAGACGGAAGTCCTCATCCTGGGCTCATCACCCTCCGCCTGGGACGACTCCTGGTGGCCCCCGGCCCTGGGCACCGCGCCCAAGCCAACGGACCACGCACGCAACCTGGGCTTCATCCTGGACTCCTCCCTGTCGATGACCAGACAAGTCAACGCCGTCTCATCTTCATGCTTCAACACCCTGCGCATGCTCCGCAAGATCTTCAGATGGATCCCCACTGAAACCAGGAAGACCGTCACCCAGGCACTCGTCACCAGCCGACTGGACTATGGGAACACCCTCTACGCCGGAACCACAGCCAAACTTCAAAAAAGACTCCAGCGCATCCAGAACGCCTCCGCACGACTCATCCTGGACATCCCCCGACACAGCCACATCACCGGACACCTGAAAGACCTGCACTGGCTCCCCGTCAGCAAGAGAGTAACGTTCAGACTCCTCACCCACGCACACAAGGCCCTCCACGACCTGGGCCCAAAGTACCTCAACGACCGCATGACCTTCTACACGCCCACACGCCAGCTACGATCAACCAGCCACGCCCTCGCCACCGTACCACGCATCCGCAGAACCACCGCCGGAGGAAGATCCTTCTCCTACCTGGCAGCCAAGACCTGGAACTCCTCCCCACTCACCTTCGGCGAACCCAGGACCATCTCTCCTTCAGGAAGCAGCTCAAGACCTGGCTGTTCGAGCAGTAACTTACCCCCTCCCCCAGCGCCTTGAGACCCTCCCGGGTGAGTAGCGCGCTCTATAAATGCCGTGATTGATTGATTGATTGATTGAGGCAAACAGAATAAGACAGAAACTGGGTTTCGATCAGGATACAAAATGGTGGCTGAATACAAAATTGTGCCACAAATGCTAACTTAAATCATCGCACAATGCTAGAAGGAGTTGACCAAAAGCATTTTCAGTCCAACAGTCCTTAAGTTTGTTGGGGTCGGCAGAGGGTTTCTTGGGTATGGGCTTGATTTCTGCGTGTTTCCATTCTTTGGGGCAGGTGGCCAGGGTGATGGATGCGTTGAAAATGGCGGCGAGCTCGCTACTGATTGTCTTACTCCTGATGTTGAAGATGTGGTGGGGGCAAGGGTCCATGGCTGCTCCTGAGTTGGCGTAGTTCATGATGGCTGTGGTGAGCTGGTCCCAGGTGGTGAGCAGGACCTCGTGCCAACTCTAAACTACATCCAGGAACATCTACTCTAAAGAATTATGCTTTACTGGTTATCAGATAATTTGTATTATTTTATTATTTTCTTGAGCACTATATAGCATGCTGGCAGAGTCAAGGCGCCAGGAGCTAGGACAGAAACTAAGGGCCTCATTTGGATTTTGGTGGCTTTATAGCTCTGAGGTTCTTCCGCCTTGCCAAACCTGCCGTTCTCCTGCTCTATTTAGAGTTGGTGGGAAGGCTGTCTTTATATTGGTGTGGCCTCTGCTGGTGCAGACCTCTGACCTCGTGGCCCATCTCCCCAGTGACCGCAAAGTCACTTATGGTCATCCCACCCTATTGAGGGTGGGTCGACAATCACTGATTTTCCCTTCACAAGGCATGGTGGATGTAGGCAGAGAAAATATAGAATGGCCCTCACACTCAGGGAGAAAGCTTCCTGTATGTCAGCCCATCTGTATTTTGTATTGTGAAAACAAGCCCCCTCTTTGAGAGTTTATTTTTTCAATACAAAAAGTTTGTCCAGTGGGTGCTTCAAAAACGATGCCCGCTCAACAAGCTTGCAGTGCTCTTTATGGGGTATCGCAGCAGCAGCTTTCCTTACAGCACAGAAATCCTATCCAGGAAAGTGGGGCTCACTGAATAGGGTGGGGGGTCTTCTGCCTGAGTGGCGGATGCCATGGGCTTATCCCCCGGGAGATCTACTGACTGTTCACTAGGTCCTAAACGCCCCCCTAAGCATGGTTTGCAAGTTTACAATAGGCAAGGCATTTGACATATTAGGTGAGTCTTGTGGCCTTTGTGTATCCTCAATATCTGTGCATGTTCTTGATTATTACTTTAGCTGTCCTCCGCAATATCATAGAGTAAGAGCAAAGACAGAGCCGGTGATTGCAGGAAAATGGGCAGACTAAATAGGTCCCTTCACACTCTCCACACACATCTACCCCCATCATGTAATTCTATTGCCAGGGCAAAGACAGAATGGTGATTTCTGAGAGGTTATGGCAGGTACAGCAATGGTCAAACTAGGTGGGCAAGGTGAACCTAAGCTGAGACTAATAATACATCTGGTGATAATTAATGCTAACAGTAATGATCAGTGTGAGTTGTCTTTAATGAGTGACATAATGAATTTCTCCTTAGTTCCCCACCTTAGAATGAAGCCTAACATGTGGAATCGGTATTTACCATCCTGATTATTGCATGTTTTGCATTTTTGTCATAGCATTTTATCCTAATAGATTTCCTCAGGCCTTTTCTAGGGAAATCTGTCAGGAGGAATTGCAGAATGTGGTAATTGATAAACTGCTCAAAATTCCGATATATTTGCAAACATCTATTTGTGTACGGATCAGAATTTAAAGCACAACTTTGAATCAGAGTCTCAGTAAAGTCTGTATGTTTACAGAAGGCAGGTAAAGGTTAAGCAATTTGCCTTTCTCTATATTGCCGTTATTATGGGCTGGCAGTGCTGTAGGTTTTAAGTATCTTTTATATTATTGTTGCTGTATTTATACAGCTCCCAATGAGACGCCAAGGTACATTGGCGGTGGGATAGCATGTTACTCACAAAGTGCCATACATGAAAAAGTTCATATTTATCTCTTATAATTGTGTGGAACTCCACTCCACTCCACATAGTTCCCAGTCGGGGACCGTGTCTTTTTTGGGCACCTTGTAATTTGGCAGATTAGACAGAGAGAGCACAATGCCCTGAGGCATGAGAACCAATGAAAAAACAAACCTCTACCTAGAAATCACTTTTGGAAGACCAGAGTGTTTGAGGTGTGCGGAATCCTTTGGGAATGACGTTCCCATACTTTTTGTTAAAAAACAAAACAAAAATAACCGTTGCTAAGTGAATAATGCCGACCTTCAGGTGCCTCTGGCTCAAAGGCAAGGGACAGGGTCTCCTGTGAAATCAAGTTAGCAGCAGAAAGCGAAAAAAGAAACAATACTTCTCGCCAGGGCGTCTGCTACTTTAAACAAATGTCAATTTGGGCAAAAATTGGTTAATCAGCAAATCTAAGAGCACAAGTCTAGAGCATTTCACATTGTGCAAGTTCACACTGCTCAGTTTGTATTCTCATGTTGACATTAAGGACTCTAAGGAGTCAGTATCAGTTGTCTGTCTTCTGCTGATTTGTTTTCTGGATTCTCCCCGGCTGTCCCCGTCACAGGGAGTTTGGATTCCAGGGCAGACAGGTCAGATTCATACCATAGGATCCATCCATCCAGAAGACATCACTAAAAAAAACATGTAGAGCCCATCCATAAGCTTAAACAAAGATGAACACAATATTGTACTACTAAATATTTTTGTTATGAGCTGTTATTTTTTTTTTCTTAGATCCGACATTACCCAAGACGTTTTCGTGGTTACTAAAATTATACATCTAAAATATTTTCTTATAGGGGCTTTCAGCCAGACCTTTTCTTCTATTGGTCTCTTATTGTGTCAGTCACATTTTTTTATGCCCTGCCCACTACAGCATACAGCATGGTCCAGTGATCCAGCCCACTTCAGCCATTGGCTAGTGTGAGTGATGGCATTCTGCTCATGTGGAGCACATCATCACACAAATTGTCCCCTTAAGTGCAAGTAAGTACTGTTGCAGTGTGTGCTTTTTGAGTCAAAAAATATTTTTCTTTTAGCCAGTATTTTTATTTTAGATTGGTGAGGGCATAGCAGCTGCCACAAAAATACCATTTTGCTACATTAAAAAAATGACAAAACAAGCATTGACAAAGTCAGAGGGCTGGCAGCCAAGCTCAGAGCTATTGGCGTTTCCAAAGATTGTTTCAAATATGAACCAGTGTCGCTTCCAGAGTTTAGCAGGGGAAATGTTGGTGGTGTTTCACAATTGCCTAGGTATTAACCTCTCTGCAGAAAGACTTACTTCCTCATATCTTGTGCTCGAAATCATGCACTTCAAGGAGGGGAAGGGAGGGAGAGAGAGCAACACCAAACCCTTATTCGCTCGATTACCATAACTGACTGATGCTTAGTTCCGTTAACGGCTGCCTGCCTTTAAAAAGCAATTGTTTCAGGCTTGCCCAAATGTTTTGCGGCACACTTCACCCAGAATAGCCGAGAACATGGTGTTGTGAAACCGGAGTACACTGAAGTACAAATCATTGTGCAAGTTTTGCGGGAATATGCTAACAAAAGTTCACATCAAAACTTTTTTTTTAATGGAAAGTGGACTAGTGAAATATTCTGAAAGATGGACTTGGATGGACTTGCCTATGGCGTGATTGTTTCTACTGACCCACATGTTCTAAGTGACCCACATGTTCTAAGTGACGTGTAGTGACATGTGCTAGTTTGTTTTACAGTTTGCACTGTGGCAGGTAACTAATATAATACTTTGCTAGCTAATTTTGTTTAGCCTGGGTCCAGCTAATGAGTGTAAGTGTTCACAAAATGAATGTGCTCTTAATGAACCATAGCTGTGCTCCTCACAACTTTTTGGTTCTGCAGAAAACGTTTCCAACAGGAGAAAGATTCTACAAGTAGATGCTAACATATGGAGGCAGCCTTGAGTTATTAGAGAGAATCGTGTCAGCATGATAATTTATGCTTAACATAGAAGAGTGTATGCACCAGGTACTAACCTATGTACGTGTGCTTGTTTTGCTTCAGAAGATGGGCTATCTGTAAAGTTTTCTCCACAGTTTGAAGAGTGCAGGTTGTATGGACTTTAATACCTTCAGATCTTGGTTATTTGTAGCAAATAGTCTCTTTTTGGACAACAGTTGCATAGAATACACTGTTCTGAGTAGATTCTTTTCAATACTCTCTGGTGTATTTCTCACGAGGTTTTTCCTATTTGCAAACAGTGTGTTAAGAATGAACTCTCTCCATAGAGTAAAAACTGTTTACAGTACTCAGTTCACTACTGATATCAACTTCATTTCTTTATGTAGCTTTTAGTCTCGCGAGTCTCTTGCGAGACCGTACCAAAATTGTAAAATCACCCAATTTAAAACCTCATACTGTTTATCAAGTAACTGAGCACCATACAAACAGCAGTTGGTCACAACCTGACCTACTTTTGTAACTGCCCAAATTCTACCAATAACATTTATAAATTTGCCACCCTCTCATTTTTTCTCTCCTTATATAACTCTGTCTTGCTCCTGGAGCTTACTCATTCTGCTGAGCACTCTTCTTATGACTGAGATCTCTAGACTGCACCATGGTTCGCCTCTGGATTTTGGGACACACCTTCATCCACTAGGCTAGAGAATATGCCATTAATTGTGGTATTGACTAAAATCTTGGATTTCCAAACTTGGAAATAACTTGGAGTGGTCATAGAGGAATTAAATGGCATCAATTGTTACTAATGGTTGAGAGCATTTTGGATTGTGAGCTCACAGACCTGGTGATAGTGCAGTGTGGTAGCAATGACCTAGGCACAATCACAGGGGTTGTGCTTGAAATCCAAATAAAGAAGACCTTTTCACATCTGATGTCTCTCTTTCCTCACACTGCCTTTGTATATTCTAATATATGTCAAAGGCAAAAATGGCAATGGCCAAGAGAGTTTTGTCCTAAGATTAAGAAATCCCGGAAGCATGTCAATAACACAGTTTCTGCATCTCTTCCTGACCATAGGCTCTATATATCATAACAATATCCGTTTTGATATGCCAGGTGTCTATAGGCGAGATAGAGTGCACTTCACTGCAAAAGGGAACAGGATCTTCCTTAATAATATCAAGGAATGCATCCCATTCTTTGTGTAACTGAACACTACTCACTATAAACACAAAGACTCTTGTCAGAGCCCCCCTATTCCTAAATTATTTTATTATTTCTTGTTATAACTTTATTTTTGGGGGGTACTAACACCCGTGAGACTCTCACAAGAGCGGGAACACCCAAACTCCTCCTTCCACCGGTATATTTGGCCGACTCTTGTGAGAGTCTTGTGAGCTCAAACACTTAGCATATATCTCATGGATAACAGTCTTGTATTCTTTTGTGCGAGTAGTAGAGCATGCAAACACATAAGCCTTTCTGCTGAAACCTCTCTCTTCATACAGATTTTCTCTACCCCTCGCTACTTTTTTATGATCCCACAAGAGTTTCGCGAGAGCGTAAATGCTTTTAGGGAATAGAATTGACACTCTCTTTGATTACAGTACTTATACTTTATAGTTCCCACTACTAGGGTATAGGGAGAAAGTGACCTCTCCACTCAGAGCTTTCCACAGAATAAAAGGAGTGTATAGTACTTGCATCAAGGTGACCAGTGTGTAGAGTAGGGTCTAAAGAGACACTGCCTCTCCATTCACATCTTTCGCAGTATGCATAGTAAGGTGCAGAAGGTACTCGCATGTAAGACCGCTGTATAGCACAGCAAGTATTAGAGGTTCTGGCCTCTACTGAGAACAATCCCCAGGGCAATAACCATCTGTATTAGGGTTTGGGAATAGATTTGCCTGTCCAATGACACCTTCCCCCAGAATGACACACATACGCAGTAGGGAAACACTCTCCTCTCCACTAACACCTATCTCCAGGGCAGCATGGATGTGCAATACGGTGTGGGCAGCGAGTGGCCTCTCTGCTGACACCTCTTTCTAGAGCAACAGGGATACACAGTACTGTCTGTAAAGGGAATGGCCTGTCCGATAACACATCTCCCCAGGTGACAGGTGTCTGTAGTATTCTTTAAGAAAAACTTACCTCTCTGCTCATACCTCTTCCCATGCTGACAGGCGTACATAGTAGGCTATGGGGACAATTCACCTTTTTCCTGCCTTGTCTCTCTTGGATGATAAGTCTGCATAGTAGAATTTAGAAAGACACTGGCCCCTCTCCTGTGACCTGTCTCTTGCATGATGGGTGTGAAAGGGGGCTCACCTCTCTGGTCACAGCTCTCTCCAAGATGACAGATGTACAAGTAAGGTGTGGGGAAAAAATTACCTCTATCCTAAGAAGTCTATCTTGTATAACAACTATTGAGATTAGGTTATGGAGACAGACTGCCCTGTCATATCAGACATCTCCCCAGACTAATATATGTGCAAAGTAGACTGTGGGTAGAGACTGCTCTCTCAGCTCATACCTTTCTTTATGGTGATGAATGTCCATAGTAGGGTATAAAATGGAGTAGTCTCTCTGCTGAGAACTGTCTCTTGGACAACTGGTGTGCATATTTGAATGTGAGGACACACTCAGTTCTCCCTCAAACATCTCCCTATGAGGACAGACGTGTAGTAGGGTGTAGACAGAGATAGACCGCTCCTCTGAAACTTCTCTCCAGAGTCACAAGCATATATAGTAACATGCAAAAGAACTCCCCTCTCCACTATCACATCTGCAACAGCTGATAGAAGTGCATTGTAGAGTATGAAGATGCACTGGCCTCTGTGCCACAACCGCTCTCTTGTATTAGACGTCTCTATACGACATTGAGGACAAGAACTGATCTCTCTACTGCTACCTCACAGTTGCATGACAAGTCACTATACTAGGGTATTCAAATAAATGACTTCTCCATTATCAACTCTCTGTAGCACAAAAGATGTGCATAGTACCGTATAGATGCATACACATGCAGGAGCACTTTTGCACTCCCTGAAGATGTAACTGGTAGTTTTAGTCAACATTACAATACTGTGATAATATTCAACTCTATAACAACTATTAAATAAACAAATCAGTAGCAACTTCAAACTTTTTTTATTACAACATCATAATTTAACAACATAACAAAAGTACAACAACTATGTTAATAAACTTTTTCAACAACTGTAAACAAACAAAACAATCAACTTCAATAATTTATGTCTTCATCAGATTATGGTGAGCACCCTGGTGTAGTTGCAGCACCTCAGCCAGCCAAAGAATCTTTGGTGTGGCAGTTTCTTGATATGAGGCCAAATGGCAAAATAGTCTCAGCAACGTTTTTCAGGCATACAGTTTTTTAAATGGAATTCACAAAGGATAGCTCAGACAGAGTTGACTCGTGCTATTGAACTGTAGAGCTCTTCATTTGCTTCCATATCTTTTCAACCTGGATAAACTGTGGCTGCTCAGGTGCTTACTGCTGAACAACACAATAGTCCTGCTTCAATTAATAAGGCTCTTTTTTTACTGTTCATGTAAATAACTTTTTTTAATTACAAACAAGTAGACCTGCACAGGGCAATATGGTGCAAGACCACAAATGACCCGCTAGGCAATAAGACCATAATCACTTTTCCAATTGATAGTTTTTTCCTGATTTTCCACACAGTTATTCTTTCCTGAAAAGCCAACATCTTTTCTTTTTCTCCTCCATGGGCTTTTTGACATGGTGCTTTTCTTTTTCACAATCTGTGTTTTCCATTTTCCTTCTACAAAAAGACAAAATAACATCCTGTGCTCTGTGTCCCCGTTATTTAGAGTTGGGCCTGCATGGTATCAATCTGTAAGTTAGCCTTGCCCTGTCTGATGTTTCCCGAACCACATGTGCTGCTGGTAATTGACTATGTTAATGCCTTTTCCGGAACTTTCAATACATTGAACGTATGCCATATCTAACCCACATCATGGGAATGTTGTCATGTTTTCTTTTGTTCAGAAAATAATAAATGCATTAAAAAAACCTTGTAATAGGCATGTTAACTATTGGTTGACCTTAGCCCTTTTTTTTCTACTTCCCATATGATCTCACAAGACTCTTGTGGCATGCCCAGTAATTTTCCATGGGGGTCTCGCAGTATTGCAAGCTTCACTCACTGAAGCTTGCATTCTACTCTTGCGGGACTCTTAAGAGATCGCAACATTATTATCGGGAAATAGTAGTATATGGAAACGACTAGCCTCTCCAATGACAGCCCTCTCTTGCATAATGGGTGTGCATATTAGGGTGTGAGGAGGGACTGTAAACCTTTCTTTCATTTGACAGGTATGCATAATAGGGTGTATGGGGGGGACTGGCCTCTCCTTTCAGACCTCTCTCAGAGATGACGGGTGTGCGTAGTGGTGTGTGGGGGAGAGACTGCCCTCCCCTGTCAGACCTCTCTCTCAGATGACGGATGTACGTAGTAGGAAGTTTGGATGGACTGGCCTCTCCCTCAGACCTCTCTCTCCAATGATGAATTTGCGTAGTAGTGTGTGGGGAGGGACTGCCGTCTCTTGTCAGACGTCTCCCTCAGATGACAGGTATGCATAGTGGTGTATGGGGAGGGACTGGCGTCTCCTTTCAGACCTCTCTCTCTCAGATGACGGGTGTGCATTTTAGGGTTTATAGGGGGTGACAGGCCTCTCCTGTCAGACCTCTCTCTCAGATAACAGGTGTGCGTAGGAGGGTGTGTGGATGAACTGACCTCTCCTTTTCAGACGTCTCTCTCAGATGACGAATGTGCGTAGTAGTGTGTGGGGAGGCACTGCCCTCTCCTGTCAGGCGTCTCTCTCAGATGACCGGTATGTGTTGTAGGGTGTGTGGATGGACTGGCCTCTCCTTTCAGACATCTCTAGCAGATTACTGGTGTGCAGTGTAGTCTATGGGGAGGGACTGCCCTCTCCTGTCAGATGTCTCTCTCAGATGACAGGTATGCATAGTAGGGTGTGTGGATGGACTGGCCTCTCCTTTCAGACTTCTCTCTCCGATGATGAGTGTGCATAGTAGTTTGTGGGAAGTGGCAGGCCTCTCCTGTCACACTCTCTCTCAGGTAATGGATGTGCATAGTACATTGTGTACATGGACCGGCCTCTCCTTTCAGACCTGTCTCACAGATGACAGGTGTGTGTAGTAATGTGTGAGGAGGGACTGCCCTCTACTGTCAGACCTCTCTCAGATTACAGGTGTGCGTAGTAGGGGGTGTGGATGGACTGCCCTCTCCTGTCAGGCCTCTCTCTCAGATGGCGGGTGTGTATGTAGTAGGGTGTGTGCATGGAATGGCCTCTCCTTTTAGACCGCTCTTCAGATGATGGATATGCGTAGTAGTGTGTGGGGAGGGACTGCCCTCTCCTGTCAGACCTCTCTCACAGATGATGGGTGTGCGAAGTAGGGTGAGTGGACGGACTGGCCTCCCTTTCAGGTCTCTCTCTCAGATGATGGGTGTGTGTAGTAGGGTGTGGGAAGACCCTTAACTCTACTCACAATTCTTCCCAAGCCAATGGCGGAAATAGTAGTCTCGGATAAACACCATCTCCAGTAAGACTCCTTCCTACAGTAACAAGAGTGCATACCAGTGTATTCAAACATCACCTACTCGATCTTAACTTTTTTTTTTTAAAAAGAATGACCCTTCTACTCATTACTGTACTTATCTTTTATACATTTCTCAAAAACAAGGACCACAATATGAATTCCTGCTAGTAGAGTGTATTGAGAACTCATCTAATTTCTTTTTACGATTCACAATCCCGCGAGAATCCAGCGAGAGCATAAAAATGAGTTAAAAACAATATACATTATTACCTTCACTTTAATTATCCCTTAGACAGCTTCTGTCTAAATCATGCCTTTCTGCTGCCCCCTTTATGTAACTTTTTTTATTTCATTCCCGCAACATCTCCAATTTTTCACAGTAATGGCGGCCATTTCATCTCTAGGATTCCAACAGCCATCCATTCAGAGCGCTCGTGAGGCTCTCAGGAGACTCTCGTTCCTGCAAGAACATGAAGGCTCATGGGAAAAAACAGGCTTTTCAAATAATCACAGGCCTTCATTTTCAAATTCGCACTCTTGCAGGACGCTCATGAGACTCGCGCGAGCTGAACTGCCAATAAATACAATTATTTTTTACCCTTAATATCTCAAAACTAATTGTTGACTGCGCAAGCACCCTATTTCCCCCCTAATGGGCCACCCTACTCATGCTTTTCCAACAGGAGGTGGGAAACGACGGGGGCGTGGCCAACCGCCAAGCATCGCGGGCGCGAGCTAGAGAAGTGCTCCGTGCCGAGTCCTGAAACTGTGGCAATTATCCTGATGGCACTAGACCATCCGCGCTCTATAATCGGCGCCCTGGACACCGGAGTGTCCGTGGTATGCAGGGATCCTGAAAACGTGCTGTCCGGTGCTCGATTTCGTCCTAAACGGCCCGATGACGTCTGGAGCTGAGACCGAAATGGGGAAGGTGCAGTAAAATGGCGTCGGCGTGGATTTAGCGCTGTGCGAACCTGGAGCTGTGGATTCGACCCGTTGTGACGAGTGAAGCTGCCTTCTCTTGTACCTGACATTGGATGGGCTGGGAGATAAGATCTGCGTGACAGTTGAATCCTGTGAGATACGGATAGCCCGGAGCAGCTCAAGATGGCGGGCGGAGCCGTGGTGAAGATCCGAGCACGGAGAAGTTCGGTAAGGGAGATGTGAATGGGCAGTGTGGGCTCCCTACCCCTGATCACGCTCATTGACTCGAAAACTGCCGTGGGACAATGACCCGCCCTGGACGCCTGACTTGTGCGATAGGGCCGACGAAGGGCTGCTGAGTGAGCTGATTGCTGCGTCATGCCCGGCCCTACAACGTTGCTCTCGAGCGGCCGACATGACACACGGAGGTGAGCTGGGCTGGGCGGCTTGATCGGAGCGAAAGGGGCCCAGATACGCGCATATACAGAGGGACTGGCCGATTGCGGGGGCTCATTGGTGATGGCGCAGTGATTCCCCGGCATGTTTTCATCACCCCAGCTCAGAGGACCATAGCGGTATTTACTGGGGCGACATACCGGCACGCTGAACTGCTGTGGGGACGTCTGTGCTTGGGACTTCGCCGTGGTGTGCTGCACATGGAGGGGATGGGGTAGACCTGCCGATGCCCCTATGCAGCATAACGTGAAAAGTAGAGCACACGGCCACAATTAATAGGGCAAGCAGAAAGAAGCGCAGCAGAGCGACCATAGTGGAGTGGCCCCAGTGGCTACTATTGTTCCGAATGCAAGGCGGATGATGGCCATTTGACGCAGGTGTGTAACAACGCATGTCTAACACCTTATTGGGCGCGATTCCCCACACATCCGACGCAATTGCCAGACAAGAAGAATATTGGGACCCAATGTAAGGACTATCTGAACACTGCCACAATCTCTGCCTTGTCTACGCTCAGAGCCTTTACAGTATTGGTATAGTGATGTAGGGCCAAGAAGAGTGCGAAACGGTCACTAGTTGATATCAGTGGTTCGGATTGATCTGAAGTGGAGCAACATGGTATGGCGGGCGCAAAGTAGTCCTGTGTCTGGAAGGCGTAACACACGCAGTGAGACGGCTTGGGAGTACAGGGAGCTGCCAGCTTGTGTCCAACGAGTGGTGTTGTAGTGTGAGCGCTGCGGCGTCGCCTACCCTGGTACCCCATTATCATGGGGCGTCTCAAGGCCAAACAACTGGATTCCCCGCCCCCGGACGGTCCACCTGGAACGATTCAGGACACCCAGTTGCATGGCCCTGACCTGGATGTGATTCCGCCTACGGAGCCCATTCGAAGTGAGGAAAAACTGGATTTGATTTTAAAGGAAATAAGAGTCTCCCGTACTGCCATTGAAACTCAAATCGGTACACTAACTACCAGTTTTAATTTACTGAAAGCGGATCACACGAAGCTAGTGGACAAGGTCAAATCTAACAGAATAGCACTGGATGACCTCATACCCCAGCAAACAACGCACACCTCTCAGATAGAACAACTACAGCGTCAACTGAAAGGACTACAGGAAAGGGTGGATGATGCAGAAGAGAGATCTAGACGCAACAATGTACGCATACTGGGAATACCGGAGAGGAGCGAAGGATCCAATCCCACCCAATTTGTCGAACAGTGGCTGCGAGAGCGGGTGGCAACGGTGGGCCTCACAGAACATTATAGTGTAGAACGTGCTCACAGAGTTCTGCCTCGGCCCCCCCTCCCTGGGGCACCGCTAGACCGCTTATAGCGCGGATCCTGAATTATAAAGACCGGGATACGATATTGCGCGCGGCCAGAGAGAATGCTCCAATAACATTCGAAAACAAAACAATTTCTCTCTATCCGGATTTCACCCTGGCGGTGCAGAGGGCAAGAGCTACATTCCAGGACGTCAAAAAGAAACTCCGGCTCCATAACTTGAAATATGCACAGTTATTCCCAGGTCGCCTAAAAGTTATCCATGATCAAAAAATCCTGTTCTTTGACAGTCCGGAAGAGGCGGCGGATTGGGTAGAAATTACCTTGTCACCACCGGCATCACAGCACTCTTCCCAGTCCAGCCAAAGACAACAGCCGCAGACACAGCGTGTTTGACGCGACAGAACTGACAAAAGGCGCCAGACAGGACCTGGGAGCGAAGGAAACCCATCGCAGGAGCAGATCTCGGACAGTCAAAGGGACGCTATACTGACGGCAGTGGCACTGGCGGCACATGATGCGCAATCAGTAGCAGAAACTGTGGACTCTTCTGAAGACGCTAATGCCCACTCTGACTCTGAGAGTAGTGTGGCACTGTTTCCCCTGGTCACCCCGTAGACTGTCAATGACTATTTGGGTTGACTACATTGCTCCTCTTTTTCCGCTGGGCCGACCTGTCGGATGAGTATGAACCTCTACATGTTATGCTGAATAAGTCAGATGTATGGGTACCTTTGCATGTTTTATCACTGGATGGTCTTGCTGTTTGTATTACAGTTTCTAGGATAGGGCTTCGGCTGGAGCTCTACAGAAAACAAACATTGAGTATAGTGTGCAGTACGATATGAGGCGGGTGGTGGCCACTCCCCCTAAGGCGAATGCACTTGGTTATGGAAACTACAGAGTTTTTGTTGAGTTTTTCTTCATGGTTTGGTCCTCTAATGTTGTGTGGGGGAACCTAGTATTGGGAAGTTTAATGGGATATACGGACTCAGCTACATGTAGTGCATTTGATGGTCAGTACACAGGGACCTCTGTCCCTGGCAGATGGTCCATAGGGAATCCAATGGCGCAGCCAAATAGGTACAAGTACACATCCTGGAATGTAAGAGGCCTGGGTTCTGTACATAAAAGGCATAGAATTCTGGCGCAATTAAATCGTAGGAAGGCTCATATAGTACTTCTCCAGGAAACCCATTTAATGCATGCGGAAGCCTCTAAGCTCCAAAAGAAATGGAGAGGTCAATTATTTTCTACTTCTTACTCTGCATTCGCCCGTGGGGCTGCGATCTGGTTCAGAAATGGCACCCACTTCACGCTCTTAGAACAACGGACTGATTCCAGCGGGAGATATGTGCTGTTGCATGGTCTGTTGGATGGGGAGCACATAGTATCAGGGAGCATCTATGCCCCAAACACCGAGCAGGACAAATTTCTTGAGATCCTTAGTACTGCATTGGTGGGCTGGGAGGGATACCCGTGGGTTTTGGGTGGGGATTTTAACGCAGTGATGGACATTGACCTGGACAGATCACACCCTCCCCTCCAGGGCGCGGGATGTAGTAAGCAAGCGGATGCTCTCCAGACATGGGCCGGGGGTTGGGGTGTGGGAGACATATGGCGTAAGATGCACCCCACTGATAGAGAATACTCTTTCTTTTCGGCGCCGCATGGCCTGCATACCCGAATAGATAGAATATTTTGCTCACTGCATTTATTGGTAAACATTGCAGATACCACGTACTTGGGCAAAACCTACTCGGATCATAACCCGCTAGAAGTCACACTACTTTGGGGGAAGGTTCCGGCGCCCATACCAACCTGGAGATTGCACCCCTCACTACTGGAAGATTCGGTGTTCCACAGTGCCCTATCTACGGCCATAGTTAACTATTTTACTGAAAACACAGATACAGCTAGCACACGTCAAATTGAATGGGACGCCTTTAAAACTGTGATACGGGGGTGGCGATTAGCACGAAAGTAGGGGCGCGCACTGACCTACTTGACAAGCTTAAGAAGTGGAAAGTAGGCTGGGTACACTAGAACAGGAGGCAGTATCAAATGACACAAGCAAGGAAGAGCTGCAAGAGATGCACATAACACACGCTGCACTCCTGGAAGAACTTTGTATCCTGGATTACCGATTATACACACAGAAACAACATGTGAATGCAGATAGGGCGGGCCCCTTGCTTGCTAGGATTATTAAAGATGCACCGCCAGTATCTCCTATTCTTTAAATAAATACCCCAGACGGCGCTGTTGGACGCACCCAGTTTGAAATTAACACTGCCTTTCGAAGGTATTATGAACGGCTGTATGCTCCCTCAGAGGAGGCTGGGGAGGACGTATATGAGGCATTCTTTGAGGGGCTACAACTCCCACAGATAATTAGTGACCACACGTCAGATCTAAAAAGGCCTATCACTACTATGGAAGTAAAAGCAGCGATCAAAGCTCTTCCCCGTAACAAATCGCCGGGTAATGATGGATTGCCAATAGAATTCTATGCCGCTTATTCTGAGATGTTGGTTCCCCGCCTACAGGAATTATATCGGGCAGCAATTGATGGTGGCTCCCTCCCACTCACCACATTACAAGCGACGGTGGTTTCACTTCCGAAACCGGGTAGGGACAGTAAAGACATGGCGGGTTACCGACCCCTCTCACTTCTTAACACAGATTACAAGATTCTGAGTAAGTTGCTGGCAAACAGACTCTTGCAGTATATCCCCCGACTGATACACACTGATCAGTGTGGATTTGTACCGGGTAGATGTACAGCTCTCAATATTAGAAGGCTTCACCAGATGATGTCTCATACACCCGTAGATGCTCATCCACGGGGCTGCATTTCCCTGGACCTACGTCAAGCATTCGACTCCCTGCAATGGCGTTACATGTCGAATACGCTACCTAAGTTTGGAATTCCGGTGGAATTCATGAAATGGGTGCAACTGCTGTATACAAACCCGATGGCGCGTGCTGGTACGGGGGCCCACATCTCACAACAATACCAGATAGCGCGGGGTACTAGGCAGGGCTGCTCACCCTCACCATTACTATTTATTTTAGCGTTGGAGCCTCTCTTACATAAGCTCCGTACCTCGGCAGGACATAGAGGGATACGAATAAACGGCGAGGTGCATGTCGTTTCGGCGTATGCTGACGACCTCATCTTATTTTTTAATAATTTGGATGATGAATATGACCCAATCCCCACTCTTTATTCTGCATTCCAAAGGCTTTCGGGACTCTCCCTCAATGAAAACAAATCCTATGTATATTTTTTTAATGACACGACCAGGACCGAACCAATTCGCTTTGGATATTGGACGTTTCAGACTGCGACCGTTACCTTTAAATATTTGGGTGTCCAGGTATATCGGGATGTGGATGATATATTAGATGGCAATCTGACTCGAGCTATAACAACGCTTAGAAAGCAAATACGGTTCTGGACTTCACTACCTATATCGGTACCAGGGCATGCTGCCATTACTAAAATGGTGATGCTACCGAGGCTGCTATATTACTTCGTCAACCTGCCTATTATAATTCTGTTTCAGACGTTTAAATTATTGGACACTCTTCTCATTGAATTAATATGGGGTTCGGGACGTAGACGTATAGGCTTTCCCAAACTACAGCTGGCCACAAATCAAGGGGGACTGGGAATTCCAGATCTGCGAGCTTATTGTTATGCAGGTCAACTGCAATGGCTAGCGTATTGGATTGCAGGCCGCAACTTACGAGAAATCACTATGACTCCCCAGGCATGGGAACGAGGGGAACTACACGCACTGCTGCTACCAGGCAGCAAAATTCCTTCGACGGCGCCGCCACTCTTGCAGACGGCCTTGTTATATTGGAAGAAGGCAACGCGATACACTAAGATAATGGCACCTTACGCCCCAAACATACCCCTACTGGGAATTCCTCTACCATCGGGGACGGTTACTCTTAGACATATAGCGGCATGGGTGGAGACGGGGGTGACCACACTAGGCACGTTCTTTACCAACGGTATGTTAATGAATCATGATGCATTTGTGAGGGAAATGGGAGTGCCGAATAGATTATTTCTGCTCCACGCACACATCTCTCGTTCTATCCGAACAGTGTGGACCCCAGGGGGAGAAGAGCCGTCAACACATGCACTGACACACATGCAATATCTGATGGGTAAAGGTAGTCACCTGACAAAATGGTTATATCAGGGTATCCGTACACACACTTTAGCATCACTTCAGTCAACCCATGACAAGTGGGACACGGATATTGACCGTGCACTCACGGATAAGGAATGGGAGACACTACTGGAACACCCGCGAAAGGTCTCCAGGAACCCAAAATTTAAGTTTATACAGCTTATGATCGTTCACCGAGCGTATTTGACCCCGCACAAACTAAGCTTGATGTTTCCAGATGTGCCGGGTGACTGCCCTCGCTGCCACTCCCCAAATGCCGGTTTATTGCATATGTTATGGGACTGCCCGAGGCTGAACCATTACTGGTCATCAGTGCAAGAAATACTAAATAGTGTAGCCCGACACGGAACATTAGGACACTGGAATATTGCTTATTGGGATTAGGGCCCAAGGGAAAGAAGGGAAGCCCTGCCCGTAAATTTGCTAACCTGGCATTGATCTTAGCAAAAAGAAATATAACTTTGAGGTGGAAGGCTGCCAGATCGCCCTCAGTATTAGACTGGTATAGCGAGATGGTCTGCTGGGGTAGAGCGGAGGGAGCCGAGCTTAAACGAGAAGAACAAAGGGGCTGCGAAAGATACCCATTTCGCTAGAATGGAATGCAATGTTGGAAGAGTTCGCGGCCATAGATCTGCAGCCATAGAATTGGAACACACATATCTGTGATGAAGGCTTGGTCATAACAATAGGAAGAATACAGTGTGGGACAGTATAACCTTTATGTGTACTGCTCATGTCACGGAATGTAAATGTGCCATTGTATATAACTGTTTCATATTGTGTTGCTGACCAATAGGCATGTATAAAAATGTTAGTCTGAGTCCGGGGAGGGGTGGTGGGAGGGTGGGAGAATTTCTTGTTTTCTTTAATTTCATTTACAATGCAATGTATACGCTAGGAACCACTGGTTATAAGATTTGTACTGTTGTGAAAATCAATAAAAATATGTTTAAAAAAAAAAAAAAAAAGTGGGAAACGACAATCTTCCCCCATGATCACACCATGTGCTCTCCATACATGCCACAAATGCTGCACCAGTTTGGGACCCCTTCATCAGGACTCTCCCTCAGGTTTCACCCACCTTCATGCGGTAAACACAGCCCCATATGCCTTTTCACCCTCCCTTGCCACTGTTTCTGCCTTTCGCCTTAGTTTCTAAGTTTGCCTCCAGTTTGCGCCATTGTGACGATATGCAGCTGTTTAATTTCAATGCATAACAAGGACTCTTCAAACCTCTGTGTTGTTTAATACACATTCATGTATGACCAGATTGTATTTACTGTCCAACGTCATTATCGCTAGCCAACCATTGTTACATGTAAATGTTGATTATATTGTAAAACCTTATAAAAATATTTTTTTTTAAATAAATAAAACAGAGGTAATCTGAAATAAAGTGTGTTGTCGTAGACCAGGCGAAAAGGATGATAACAGTGATAACCATGGACCAGATTCTCAGGGAAGAAATGGGAAGATTTTCTTCAAGGTTTTCTGCAGTAGAAAATAATTAGCCTAGATTGTATGTATCTGAGTGTTCTTCATCAAGCCAGAATGTTTCAAGGAACTGGATTGGGTCGAAATTTTCCCTATGGAGGACAGCCATTAGGTAATCCACCCACGTCAGAGGGTTGCCACTAGAGGTCACAATCTCTCTTTTCTCCACTACGCTTGAAAACATTGGCCACTATCCAGGTCTCGATAGCCCTTGCGTAGTCCGTAAGGGTCCTCACAGAGCCGCTGTCACATGATTGTACTTAATTTGAATGCCATCTATCCTAGAACAGCACCAGGAAGCAAAGCCGCAAATAGTCTTCCAGGGGCTCTAGACTGTGGAGTCCCTGTGGAACTTCACAATTTAGAGTCCATTCTTAGCAGTGGCATTGCAGCAATGCAGCAGACTGGTTGAGGAAATTTAATGAACTATTCTGATAGAGACTTCTAACAGCAGATTCCTCACCTTAGAATATTCTTCAGGCGACAGACTGGAATCAGAAAATTCAAAGCAGGGCTCCTGCATCGTTACAGGGGGCACCGGCAGCTCTGCATTGACGTGTCTCTGATCTGAAAGTGACATGCGCAGGCCTATATAGGCACCACCCATGTGCATCAACATCAGTTGTGCAGACACAGAGCCAAAATCAGATTCATTGTGACTAGTGTGCACATTCCTAAATTGAGATCTTTTTAGGAAAAAAGAGTCCAGTTCACAGAACAGGAAGATGGGAGTGTCGGTGATGAATCTGTGGTTAGAGTCTTTACCAGAAAAGGCATTACGGAAGCTAAATAACTTGTTCTTCTGATAGAGACTTATAACCGCAGATTCTTCACCTTAGAATAGGTACCAAAGCAATATCTCCTAGGATGTGGGTCTGTGAGCTGGCTTAACCAAAAACCAAAACGTTCTGCAGGACTGAGCGGGCAAAGTGCCCTTCCTGACACACCTGGCTGTCCAGACAGTAGTGCTTTGTGAATGGTCTGTGGAAACCCCGGCCACGGCCATGAAAAGAATTAGAAGGTTGCTGCGGGGTGGGAGGAATGGTGAGGGCTGAGGTGGAGCAGCAGTCAGGCCCACAAAGCATGCTGTAGCTCTCCTGTCCTTTAAATGTCCAAGGACTGAACCAAGGACTGAACCAGCCTTGTCCCTGAAAAGGTGTGAGCCATCAAATGGCATGCCTATCAAACTGGATTGGACATCATCCAAAAAAGTGGTCCGCGTTCAAGCATGTCTACAGAGTGCCACTTTGGTGCTAATGGCTCTGTCTAATGAATCTGTTGTGTCAAGCACACAACAAATCATGACATTATCTGCGTCATTGCCATCTTGCATGGCCGGGGGAAAGTATAGCTCAAGTGTCTTCAGGAAAAATTGGGAGAATCTGAACCACTGAGTCCCAAATGTAGCATTCACCGAACACAGTGTGAGACTAGAGGATGAAAAGACTCTGCTGCCAAAATTCTCAATTTATTTTCACTCTCTGTCAGGAAGAACATTGGGGAACGCATGTGGGTGTACTTTACTGGCAGAGGCCTGCACCACCAGACTCTCAGGCATTGGATGCTGAGTAAGAGAATCCTGGTCCACAGGTGCAGGGTGGTGGGCAATTTAGCAGTGGGGATGGTGCCCTGTGCATGGCCTTGCTCAGGTCTCTAAAAGAGTATCAGTAAGAGCCTTATTAAACTGAAGGCTGGGCACCAAAGAGATCTGACCAGGTTGAAGGCCTTTGGTTAACACATTGAGTTAACCTCTTGACTTGGGAGCAGGAGGTCAAAGATCTCTGCAGCCCTCCGCATCGCCATAGCAAATGATGTACTCTCCTCAGTAGCAGGGGCTGGAAGAGAGAAGGAATAAGGGGCATTTAACCCGCTTCAAACTTGATAGAGGTCGGTGTGACATCGCCTTGGAGTCTAAAAGCACTGTGAGTTGGCAGTATTTATCCGGCGTCAGTTAGGTCGGCAAAGGTGAATTTCTCCATGGTGTGGGTTGTGGCATTGGTAAGGAGTCCGGTACAGAAGCTGGTACATATCAAGAAGTTCCAACTGGTGCCATGGAAGGTCTACCGGCAGAAGTCCAGAGAGGAGGCGTCTTGACTCCTTGGGGCCCCAAGGTGCGCCAGAGGAAGCCGGTGCAAAAATAAGTGTATCATCGCCTCATGAAACACCTTAAGCTGTTGAGGAGTCGCCCGGGAAACTCAGGCTGGCGTGGGGTGGGATCAGAAAAATACTTTGTGTAATGACTTCAGGAGTGATTTTTCGAGGTGCTGTGATGCCCATGTCACAATGGAAAAAAACTTGGAGAACAATACTAAGGAAAAATAGTCTTAGAGAGACCAGGGTGAGCTCCGGATCAGTGTCTGTTGGCAGTGAAAGAAAAGAACTGATGTCAGCACGCATGAGTGGCGCAGATGTCTCTATCAGAATGGTTAATTTAATTTCTCTTCAGCCTTAGTCAATCTCTCCCAGCCTTAGTCTCTTTCCTTTCTATCATGCCACTCCTAAGAATGAACTTCGAATTATGTAGTTCCACAAAGATTTAGAGTCCTTGGGAGACTTATTTGCAGCTTTGCCTTCCTGGCGCTGACCTAGACTGATGGTGAGCAATCTGCAGTTAGACAGAGTCTCTACCAGTCACTTTCAAGTGGGTGGTGATTATAGCATGAGCAACTATGTCGAAGTAACTAGAGACCAGCAGGGAGTCTAGTATCATAAGGGTTGCGTAATAATCAAGAGAAGCGATCAGGACTGTCTCCCTACTGAGGTCCTGACGGCATCCTGTGGGATTATGGTTCAGGCATCCAGAGCGTTCCAATTTATTTGCAAGCCACTAGGCCAAGCAGTGTTACATGATTTTAGCAAGGGCATCTATCGATTTTAAAGTCCTTAGGTTCCAAACCTGCCTTAAGTAGTGAGGCGACAGTTCCTGTTTTTACAGAAATCAAGAACAATTCCTGTGTTCAAGGAGGAGTTAATTGCTTTATCGAGACTTGGTGCAAGCTTATATACAGAAGATTTCAGAAAAACCAAAGGGGATGATGGACGGAGTGTTGAACATTGCAAGCACTCACCCCCAGTCAACTGATCTGGGTTTAATCCATCATCATTCTTTAGCTCACTCCGACACCCCAGTTCAGACATGGCCATATGCAAATCAGTCTGACCCTGTGCCTCATGGGAACAGTCCAGCCCGAACTGCCAAGCCATGTCTTCCCTGGACCGGAAACAAGCATCCTGGGACCGGTTTCTGGCTTACAGCCGTCATCAGCCAGGCTATCTTGAATCCAGTGGCAAAGTGAGCAAGGGACCCACGTCTGGGCATACCCTGCCAATTTAGGGCGAACATAGCAAAACCAAAGGGGATGATGGACGGAGTGTTGAACATTGCAAGGACTCACCCCCAGTCAACTGATCTGGGTTTAATCCATCATCATTCTTTAGCTCACTCTGCCACCCCAGTTCATACATGGCCATATGCAAATCAGTCTGACCCTGTGCCTCATGGGAACAGTCCAGCCCGAACTGCCAAGCCATGTCTTCCCTGGACCGGAAACAAGCATCCTGGGACCGGTTTCTGGCTTACAGCCGTCATCAGCCAGGCTATCTTGAATCCAGTGGCAAAGTGAGCAATTTCAGAATGGCAGGAGGATACGGGTTGTTGGGTGAAGCAGATTTAAACTTATGTAGCGCTTCTTCTTGTGGCATATATGAAAGCTGCCCCATAATGACTGGCAAAGGCGTGTCTGACTTGATAGTGGGCACTGTCCTATCAGAAGTTAGGCAAATTTCGTCATGAATCATATTAATCTTGTCACAGAAGAGGCCAAATTACTGTACAGTGCTTGGGAATGTGAGGTGGATATCTCTAAACAGCCATGGGTCGAGAGGGATTTAAACACCTTGAAGAAATCTCTAAATTACTTAATAGATAAAGCTAAAAGGGAACTGATAAAGAGGTGTAGTGGAAAGTAGGCATACGTTGTGTCCCAGTTGTCATTTAAAGGATTCATCATTTATCAGGGGAGTAGTTGCTTCTTCAGCCTCTTTGCCTAGTCAAAAGCACAGCTTTTTCTGCTCCCTTTTTCATATTCACCGTAGTCAACCCTAATATTATATTATATTGTGTAATAACATTTCCTGTAGATTCAGTTTTTGTGCTCTCAATCGTCTAAGCATGTGAACACTGCAGCATTTGCAGTGGCATAGTAAGGGTGCCGTTGAGGCCCAATGCAAGCCAGAATGAATGACACTCTTGGGCAGATTTGTTGAGGACCCACCAGCTCCAGGACAAGGAATAAATTGTCAGCCATCCAGGTGTAAGAGCTGAATAAATGTCCTTTTCCCCCCTGACAGCAGAACCATCCCTTTATCAGTTCCTCCGTGCACACTGTAGAGTTCAGTTGTCACAGACGTTAAAACTATCTGTCATTTACCAGTCAGTATAGCTATCCGTCTCTTGCCACTGACCACCGACCACCGAGCTATAGCCTCCCTTCGGCAGAGCGCCCCCTGCTTGGCTGTCTGATCTCTTGTTCAGTGCAGAAAGCAGGGCGATTCCACCCATGACATAAGCAGCATAGCTACCCCTCACCTGCTGCATACAGCAGAGCAAGATCCCATTGTGTAAAGATTACAGAACTGTGCCTTGCTCTACGTATCTGCCCTTGTCTGATTATCTGTCTGGCTATCCGCCAAGCTGGTCTGTCTGTCTACATTCATCCCGTACTTCCCACAGAAGAACCCCTAGACAACTTTGCTAAAGCTCACACAGTTCAGATGGAGGGCTGTAAAACCTGACCCACCTACAGAAACCCTACTTCCCCACCAGAACACATTCAAAATAAGTGATTCACCTCACTAGGGTTGGTTGGAGGATCAAAAAATCTGTCCCCACAGTATGAAATGCTTCTTTAGGGAAACCCCCCATTATACTACCACACCACTCACATTTACTTGTCAAGAGATATATCACACAGACTCCTCCCCCTACCAGCACAGAAAACCTCAGCTGGATAAATCCATAGTAGCAAATATGATTCTTCCAATAAGAACGTTGTGTGCCAAAAAGCTAAGTAGTTGATGATTGCTGCACTATTGAAATCTTGTGCGCATTTTAGGAAACCAACCTACTCTGCTGACGTGACTCGATGCAACAAATTTGAGGCATGGTACATGAAAAGAAGGGAATATTGTGTGAGGTAAATTAGCAAGAGAGGGCTGTCCTGAGCAAATCACAACTACAAAGAGTTACCTACCTTGACAGATCCAGACAATAAACTAAAACCCTTATTCTGGGGTCTCCACAGGCAGTGTGTCGAATTGTGTGTCCCTCACTCTACATGTTGAGCCCAACTTGATTAATTTTAGAAAGCAATTGAAGCCCTAGCTTTTTAATTAATCTCTTTTACTCTCTGTTACAAAGACTGATGCTCTTCTTGTGTTTATTGTGGTGTTAGCTGTTGTGTTTTAGCCAGGCCCAAGAAGCTGTACATAGGAGTACTTTTTAAAGTAAATATGAGCGCACTCTCAACAATGTAGTCTGTTCCATTCACTCTTCTTAAACCTGGAGAAGTATACATGCACTTCATATTTTATGAGGTTTACCTAGATACCAAGCAAATTGACTGACACAGTTAGGTGGAGGATCAGATGACCGACACCACCTTTGCATTACACACTGTATAAACCACCCTGAAACACCTCACTCTCAAATATTTGGTTGGCAGGTACAGTGAACCACACTCTTTGGTTCACAACGCCATGGAAACACCCAACACCCGCTGTAAGGTGACTCTTACTATACTAAGCATGATCTGTCCTGGGACAGCTCGACCGATGATCTTAGTGTACAGTTACTATCACAGACACGTATGTCTGTGAGGAAAAGAGCTATGTGGGGACGTACACTAAATAAAAAACATGTAATATAACATAATAGGAAAAAGGGGGGCAAATGTGTAAACTTGTGAGGAGTCTGTTGTTGCAGTGAAGGTAAAACAGTGGCAGCAGAGGATAATAGTGGGAAGGGGCACACAGAAATGTAGATTACATCATATTTGACACATTATGCTTTCCATGAACCCTCTTTGCAGCAATGAGGTGACCAAGAGCTTTGGTACAGGTGCAGTGTCATGCTGACGGCCTTCAATATGGAATTTAACACATCCACAGGATGCCGGTCCAGGACAATCCTACACTGCTTAGTGCATCCTGAAGAGGAGCACCCATCCTACAAATCTGGCAAATACAAGGACCTAAGAGGCACATTCAGGGCCGTAGCCTAACACCAACAGTACTCAGCTGTGGAAACAGTTTGTGGGAACACCATGATATCGATGGAGGGTTGCAAGCACTGTCCAGAGGCACCATACAAGACTCTAGACATACAACAGGCTCCACGGGCATCTGGTCACAGCCGTCAGGTCCTCCATCCTTGTGGAGAGCTTCACATCCAGCCACAGGACACTTTGGGGTGGGAATGTGCTACGCATGGTTAATGGACATACCCCCCCTGCCCTGAGTGACCTAGCTGCATGTGATATCTGGTATTATGATATTTTGTGACCCAGCTAACATGCTAATCTAGCATGCCGGTTGAGGGCTAGGCTTGTCCTTTGACTCTGAAGGTCCAGAGCCTGGCTCTTAGACCTGAATGGGCTCACCAAGCGTGCTGTCTAGCTAACATGGGATTACTACCCAAGACCTGGGGTGTCAGCATTAAGTGGTGGGCTCAGCATAACGCTTTTTATATTTTAAGCACTGAACTGACCTTTTTCTCGCAGTTAAGAGAGTGGTGCCTACTGGCCCTACTTGTGTAAAGTTCCACTTGTAAGGGTCACCCAGACCCTTGCACTTAAATCCTTTGTGCAGGTTGCGTAAAACATGCATGGTAGCAATACTCAATGTGGATGTGTGTGTAAGATTGCTGAGACCCACCGGGTTGATTTTGGATTGTCTCTGCTTTTACATGGTACAAGGTAGAGGTTGTGGTACAGCCGCCCTAGACAGTGAAAGTCTATTGGCTGCATTCCTGAGCTAAAGTGTGTAACCCTAGACACTGAAGTGTGGGAAGATGAAGACAGGGCTGTATGTTCTATGGTGACCTTTTTAGCTGGATTTCTGTTAAGTCTTTCCTGAGCAGTAGCATATGGGTTAATGGTGGGAGAATTGAGGTGAAGCAGCTTTCTGTTGTTAGACAGAGGGAGCATCCAGGCAGGGCACTTGAAAAACTGCTGAGATCCAAGGCTGGTGTTTGTCCTGTATTTATTCTTTCGTAGGTGAGGGGGATATCATCTGAAGTCTGCACATCTTGCTGGAAGAGCTGTGGATTTTCCTGTGACCTGGGGGCCTGTCGGACCTGCCGAAAAGGTGAAGAAGCATGTCCGGCCCCACAAGAGCTGACTGCACAAGGAAGGAGAAGCCCATCTTCTGAGCTGGAAGAGGGGAGGCCCAGCAAATTGGACTGTGTGTGGGAGAATAACTGGAGTTGACCAGAATCTGCTTAAAGTTATCTCAGCCTCTCTGGCTAGTTCTACATTTACGTAACATGAACTGAACCAGCTCACCAACATCCCCCTCGTCCTGCAGCATGCCCATACCAGTGACCGCCACCAGAGGAAGACAGTGTACTTGTGCTGACTCTGTCTTCTGAAAGCCAAGGTTGGCGACCTGCACCAGGGACTAGAGGACAGAGGACAGCTTCCGGGAGTGCCAGGACATGCCCAATAGGAGCAGCCGTTTAACTGGAGCCAAGTTCCCCAAAACCTCTGCACCAGGCCCTGTACTGAGAAAAGGAGGGGGGGTCACTAGGCCAGTTTGCTGCACCCATGAGCATGCCTGCTCACACGTGTGGCTGTGGTCCTGCATGCTTTCGCTTAAGTCTAACCACCTGACACTGACATCCCGGGTAAAACCATCACTGAACTGAACATACCTCTGTGAACTTTACCACAGATTTGTGTGGGATCCATGCTTTGATAATACCCCAGCTTAAAGAGAACTACCTAGAAAAGAAAATACAAACGGACCTACAGGTCAGAAACTAGCTAAGCTTCTCGTCTGCGCCCATAGTAAGCCAGAGCCTGTACTTTAATCTAGTCTGCTGATCTCTGTAGACAACTCCAGTAGCCTGCGTAGTATGCAACCTTGGGAGATTTATATTTCTTATGTGTTGTATCTCGTTCTGGCGTGATTAAACTACTACTAAAAGCACTATTATGGACAAAGAACTATTGTACCCGTTTGACTGTTTAAGTTCTGAGCCTCCTCCTCCTCTTCTTCCTCTTCCTCCTCCTCCTCTTCTTCCTCCTCCTCTTCTTCCTCTTCCTCCTCTTCCTCCTCCTCCTCTTCCTCCTCCTCTTCCTCCTCCTCCTCTTCTTCCTCCTCCTCTTCTTCCTCTTCCTCCTCCTCCTCTTCTTCCTCCTCCTCTTCTTCCTCTTCCTCCTCCTCCTCTTCTTCCTCCTCCTCTTCTTCCTCTTCCTCCTCCTCCTCTTCTTCCTCCTCCTCTTCTTCCTCTTCCTCCTCCTCTTCCTCTTCCTCCTTTTCTTCTTCCTCTCAAATACGGAAAGGGTGCACTGACGCCAGGACACCAGAGGCAAACAACTCCAACCACCAAGGTTGTGCCCCACTTACCTGTGGTCCCCCAAATGTGGTCTGAATGCCTGACTGGATACTTTGCAAAAAAACAAAGTCGGCGAACAAGTCAACTTTGTATTGTGGTTGGAGTCGCAGACCCTTGTGCTTTCCCTTTCCAAACGGACTTAGTTCACAAGTGCGTCTTCGACCCAGGCAGTATCAAGTGATTGTTCCTTATTTGTAAAGAACGTAAAAACATACCTACCAGGGAAGGAAGGCCTTTGCACCTAGGCCATTGCCAACACACACATGGGCAAAAAGGCCCTCGGAGGCCAAACTGACTGTACACCTCCCAGCGGAATACTTCTCAAGATGTCCTTTTGGGGCGCCATCCAGGGACCCCACAGAGATTGGTGCAGTGGCAGACCGCGCTCCCTGGTGGTCTGTAAATACTGCAGAATTATCTAAGGAGATAAAGGTGCAGATATCCCTGTCAGCTGTAGGACATCTAGAATTGAGTCCACTACTGAATCTTTGTCCATTGCGGTCTAAAAACTAGCCTGGTGCTGGCTGAGTGGAGAGAAACGAAACTATATCGTGGAATTAAGGCCTGCTCGGCTCCAAATGACAACACTTTCCTGCCCAATTAAATTTCAACAAGTTTGCCTGCCAAAATGAAAAATGGCATTGAGTTGCGATCCAGGCACATTCAGGAGTTTGTCTGGAACTCAGAATTCTCCATCGATCTAGGAACCAGGCCTGGGACAGAGTCCTGTAGGACTGACTGTGCGCGCTGTTTACCAGAAGAAACTTACACTGCTGGAGTCCTTCAGGACTGACCGTACATTACATGAAGAAGCTGGCAGTGCTTTCAGCATTGACAGCACTTCTGCAAACGAAGACCGTTTTGAAGCTCTATAGTGCTGAGATGTTGCTGGTGCAAGAACTTAGACTGCTTGTCGGTTACACGCTGCCGGTGCTGTGGAGCAATAGAACGCTGCGGAGTTCCTATAATACACTCCTGAGCGGAGGTTCATGCGCATGCGCGCACACCACTCCCTCATTTTCATACACATAGCATTTACATTAAACTTCACCGCTGGTGCTTGATGACTGGCAAGAACAGCTGGTTTTTAGACAATGATCTTCTCAGCGAGGGGCCTGCGATTCCATATGTCCATTTGCTGCTGTTTATTGTGCATTTATAATGAGGGGTGTGAAGGAGCCGGGTTCCACGTTTTAGATTTACTCTGGAACCCTCGGCCGATGTCTGTTTTTGTCAGCACGTGAAGGCTTCCTAAGAAGTGCATTCACATTGAATGGGTCAAGTAGCATAAAGCTACGGAGCTCATTCTAATATGCTCACTTTCTCATGGCAAGGCAGAAGTCCCCGGACTCTGTCCCTAACTCTAATACATGAACTTGTAAGGGACGTCCCACAATGCTATGCAGCATCACCCCATCCATGCAACCCACCTCCTTGCAGGTAACTTTCCATGCAGCAGCGATGCTCTCAGGCCTTGGCTCGAGGACCTTGATTCCCAGGCTCTCTCCGGTGAGAAAGAACAACATCCCACATTATCAGCATCGCTGTTCAATGTATCTTCTCCTCCCTAAGCCTAACTCCTAAAATACAGACATTTTTCTAACTAACAAGGATGAATTTCTCCACCTGCAACAGAAATATGAGAAAGAACAAGTTCTACATACAGATGGATTTTGCTAGCAACTCTAATACGAGAGCTTCAGGGAGAAATACATGTTGGGCCTACAGAATTCGGCCAACATAAGAAATAGCACATTTATTTCATATGGCACACATATGACTGAACATTATTACTAAGCACGTTCAATCAGCACGTTACATAGGCACATCAATTGTGAGAATATTCGTTAACTACATCCTACACGTTAGGATTTTTATCTAGCCACATATAATTGCAACGTTGATTCACGTTTACTCTAAAAATACGTAGCACTTCACTTTTCATGTAATTACATTACACGATCTAACGATCCACCGTTAGCATAATAAAGGATTATATGCGGGTGCGAACTACTCATGATTATAATGCACCCCTACAAATGACAGAGCAAATCTGCGCTCTATCAGGTGTAGAGTGCAGTGCAATTTGATATCATTTTTTACTTTCAGGCCTGATAGCATCATTACTTTATGGTTGTTAACCACTTTACTTTATGCTACTCTAAGTCCAAATGGAGCATCATTTTGATGCTTAAGACTCCCCAACCGTTAATAAAGCATGCAGTTTTCTGCCCTAGCCATGGCACCCTAAAAATACTGAGTTTGCCTTTTAGAGGCACTGGCCCTGTTCTTTGCAATAATCATTACTATTAGTACATATTGTGTATTTCACTGGAAAAGTGATTTTACAAGCATTTGTGCTGATAGCTTGGATGTGCAATTGATTGCTGTTAAGCTGAAACGCTTGTGTGACCTGCTATCTGTTGGCCAGTAGGTGTCTCCCTTCACTCCAGTGAATATAGCCTTCTCCGGCCTTATATTAACCTTTAGTAAGACACTAAACCCTACCTCTGTTATGGTCACATCTTCCTTTTATACTGTCTTGCATGCAATACTTACTATGTTGGTTCTGGTGGGCCTCGCTGGCACTTCTTTCTAGAGACTGGACTATTTCCTGCGGGTGGCTGCCTGAAGGCCTGGCACAAAACTTTTCTCAGGCAGTGTGGCTCAGGCAGGTAAGGCTCGCTCTTTGCGCCACATGGATGACATATCAGTATGGCTCCCCTCTTCTAGAGTTCAGTTAAATCATGGACTGTCGCCCGACTCCTGTGGTGGATGAAGGGTTTGGTGCCGAAGGGTGAAAGATTCCTCAGGATCAGTAGTCCTAATCATTTCACTACTTTGTGAAATAAATTAAGTGAATGAAATATATATTTTCAATGAATTTCTAAGATTTTTTTTTAATTCTCTTTCCTAACCATAACGTCCCTGTAACCTTTGGTTTTTCCAGTGAAAATGTTATATATATATATATATATATATGAGTGCGGCTCATTGCTTAGGGCAAACTTGGAGCTTTGATAATTGGCGGCGTGCCCCGCTGCCGAGCGCGCACCACCCCAGGAAGGAGGGGGCCCTTGGGCCGGTATTCACCGAGCCCTATTGTGGGAAACATCGCCTAGGATTGAGGACGGCACCTGCCTGTGGAGGCCCATTTGTGGGCTTGTAATGTTGTTACCGGCAGCAAATTGGTGCATGAATATTCCCGGGACTTCAGTGTCCAGAATGCCCCGCAGTTCTCAGCAAAGCAGCCCATCGGGGGGCGTGGAATTTGGCATTATTTAAGTGGTACTGAACCGGAAATAGCACAAACTGTTTTTGAGAGCCTCTGAGGAAGAAGGGGAATCCTTTTGAAACGCGTCAGGCTGAATCTCAAAGGGTCAGCTGCTAAAGGAATCTGCAGACACTTTGCTGTGCATACCTGAATAAAAGCTGTGCTTTGTGACGATGTTGGAGTGCGGCTCATTGCTTAGGGCAAACTTGGAGCTTTGATAATTGGCGGCGTGCCCCGCTGCCGAGCGCGCACCACCCCAGGAAGGAGGGGGCCCTTGGGCCGGTATTCACCGAGCCCTGTTGTGGGAAACGTCGCCTAGGATTGAGGACGGCATCTGCCTGTGGAGGCCCATTTGTGGGCTTGTAATGTTGTTACCGGCAGTAAATTGGTGCATGAATATTCCCCGGACTTCAGTGTCCAGAATGCCCCACAGTTCTCAGCTGAGCAGCCCATCGGGGGGCGTGGAATTTGTCATTATTTAAGTGGTACTGAACCGGAAATAGCACGAACTGTTTTTGAGAGCCTCTGAGGAAGAAGGGGAATCCTTTTGAAACGTGTCAGGCTGAATCTCAAAGAGACAGCTGCTAAAGGAATCTGCAGACACTTTGCTGTGCATACCTGAATAAAAGCTGTGCTTTGTGACGATGTTGGAGTGCAGCTCATTGCTTAGGGTAAACTTGGAGCTTTGATATATATATATATATATATATATATATATATATATATATATATATATATATATATAGGTTCAGATTTTACACACACAAAACCATACAAATTCAGCAGTTATAGTTACCTCAGCTAACTATATCTTATGCCCCCGCAATGCACTGCTAATGCCCTCACATATTTCATCACTCCTGACATAGTCAGTGACATAACTGATGTCATCACTGATTATGTCATCTAGTGATTGTGTTTCATAAATGTTTCTGGCACTTGAAGATATTTAAGCTACTGCATAAGTTAAATTACTAATTGTTCTCTACTACTAATAAGTGATACTATTTCTAACACATGTCATCTGAGTGGCTGTGTCACTGTATCAGTGTGTGATTGGGTGTCTTAGTGGCTGTATGCATGTGTGACTGGGTATGCGAGTGGCTGTATGGATGTGTAAGTGGGTTTGTGAGTGGCTGTATAGGTCTGTCAGTGGGTGTGTGAGTGGCTGTATACGTCTGTGACTGAGTGGCTGAGCGTTTTTTGGGTGTATAAGTGGCTGTGCCAGTGGTTGTATGAGTGTGTGAGTAGATGTGTGAGTGGTTATATGGATGTGTGAAAGGATGTGTTAGTTGTATACTAGTGTGTGAGTGGGTATGTAAGTAGTTGTATGAGTGTGTGACTGGGTGTTTGAGTAACTGTGGGTGTGTAAGTGGTTGTATGAGTGTGTGTGTGAGTGGTTGTATGGGTGTTTGAGTGGTTGTATGGGTGTGTGAGTGGGTTTGTAAGTGGTTACATGGGTCTATAAGTGGGTGTGAGTTGCTGTGTGGGTGAGTGAGGGGTTGTATGGGTATGTGACTGGGTGTGTGAGTGGTTTTACTGGAGTGTCACTGGGTGTGTGAATGGGTGTATGAGTGGTTCTGTGCATGATGTCATCAGTCATGTCATTTGAGATGTCATCAGTGATGTCACTGACCATGTCATGAGTGATGTGGTAATAAGCAGTGCATTGCAGGAGTGTAAGTTATAGTTAGCTCAGGTACTATAACGGCTGAATTTCTATGGTTTTGTGTGCGTAAAATCTGAACCTAACTATAATGTTCCTACAACCTTCGTTTTTTTTAGTGAATTTCGAAGGTTTTTTAATGTTATTTCCTACGTTTAATGTCCCTGTAATGTTATTATGTAACTATAACGTCCATGTAACCTTTGTTTTTTTCAGTGATTTTCTACAATTTTTTTTATTGTATTTCCTAACTGCAACCTGTAACCTTTGAGAGTGGGTGTATAAGTGGCTATATAGGTGGGTGTGTGAGTGTCTGTATGGGTCTGTGAGTGGGTGTGTGAGTGGCTATGGTAGTGTGTGTGAGGGGGTGTTTGGATGTGTGAGTCGGTGTGTTAGTGGTTGTGTGGATCTGTGAGTGGGTGTGTGAGTGGGTGTATGAGTTCCTATGCGGGTCTGTGAGTACCTGAGTCGATCTGTGAGTGGATGTGTGTCTGAGTAAGGTTGTGAGTGCCTGAGTGGGTCTATGAGTGGGCGTGTCAGTTCCTGCGGGTGTGTGAATGCCTGTATGGGTCTGTTCATGGGTGTGTGAGTTCCTGTGTGGGTCTGTCATTCTGTGTCAATGCCTGTATGGGTCTGTGAGTGGGTGTGTGTGTGTGGGTCTGTGAGCGGGTGTGTGAGTAGCGGTGTTGGTCTGTGAGCGGGTGTGTGAGTGTCTGTGGGTCTGAGAGTTGGTGTGTGAGTTCCTGTGTGGGTCTGTCATTGAGTGTGAATGTCTTAATGGGTCTGTAAGTGAGTGTGTGACTCTGTGAGTGTGTGGGTCTGTGAGTGGGTGTGTGAGTCGCGCTATGGGTCTGTGAGTGTGTGTGTGAGTGCCTGTGTGGGTCTGTGACTGGGTGTGAGAGTGCCTGTGTGGGCCTGAGAGTGAGTGTGTGTGGTTTTATTTTTTAATTACGGCAAGATGTGCAAATCCGTTGTGGAATCACACGAGGCTACGTGGAGCGCCTCAGCAGATCAGCGAATCCCTGCATGTGGAAAATAAGAATGTTCTAAGGCAATTTCTTAACCTTCATGGGTCCCTCTGTGACCCCTCTAACACACTAATGGGGTCAGGGTTCCTCTACCCTAACCCCAACAATCAGTTCACACTTCAAATTTTAGGCCCAGGACTGTGCTCTGATTGATAAAATGGTGGCCGCAACGTTTCTTTCAGGTTGCGGCCAGCCAATCACAATATTTCTGTTGGTGCGCAGATTTGCGAAACAGCGGTGGATCTGCGGAGGGTCCGCGTCCCTAGATATACAGTTTTCTTTTTTGTTTAATAACTCCGCAAGTACTGAACGGATTTACACGAAATCACAAAAAGGGCTCTTTCAGGACCAGAAGCGAGCTTTCTGTTAAATTTGGTGTCATTCCGTTCAGTGGTTCAGGCTGAGTGATGTAATATGTGAGGTCATAAGCAGTGCATTGCGGGGGCATAAGTGACTTACCCCGGCACCGCATCCAGCGCCAAGTTCCTTGGCGTCGCTGGCGCCCACCGGCGGCACCTCCCCTATCCTCATACCTAATGACACTGAGCCGGTCGGACGGCCTCCGACGCCGAGACCAGCGCAGACGGAGCCGTTCGGCGCCATGTCGTTCAACCTGCCCTATTCTGAAGGGTTAGGGATGGATGAAGATCCCCTAGAAATCCAGCACCCGTCAAGAAATGGACTGGTATGGGGAACTGGGTGATGCCAGCGGTTTGGACACCTCCCCAGACTCTAGCATGCTGTCTCCACCTACCCTGGCTACGGAGGAGGGGGCATCATTTGCTATGGTGGTGTGCAGGGCTGCGGAGGTCCTGGACCTGCAGCTCCCTACGGTGGCAGTCAAGACTAACGTCTTGACAGAGGTCCTGCAGCCTGGGGTCTCCAGCTCGGAACCCTTGCTGCCTTTTAATGAGGCCTTAAGGGACGTCCTTCTGGGCACCTGGTCCAAACCCAGCACAGGGGCTCCTCTGTATAGGCGATCGCCCTACGCCGGGCCACCCACTTTTCCTCACCACCCACCCCACCCCACAAAGCTTGGTGGTCCAAGCTTCCACTTCCCGTGGCACATTCCCTTCCGCACACCCGGACAGGGAATCCAAGAGACTGGAGAATTTTTGATAGAAAATCTTTTCTTCCGCCAGTCTGGCATTGCAGTCGGTGAACACCACTTTACTTTTGGGCTGTTATTCCTATTCTATATGAGACACGTTGTGCTGGTGCTGCCCAGGGTCTCGAAGGAGGACCGGGCTCTACTCTCCCAAGCAAATTCCGACGGGAGAGACGCAGCAAAGTTCGCCATCAGATGTGGCGTGGACACGACAGATTCGCTGGGTAGAGCGATTTCCATGACGGTGGCTGTCCGTCGCCATGCCTGGCTAAGAACGTCTGGATTTTCGGGCAGTATCCAAGCTAACCTCATGGACATGCCCTTGGATGGCTCCCGTCTCTTCAGAGACAAGGCAGATGCTGCCCTCGAGCGTTTCAAGGACTCGCGGGCCACGGCCAAGTCCTTGGGCCTCACCACAACTCCCCAGGCCGCATCTACTTTTCGCTCATTTTGTGGCTACGGAAGGGGCTATCAACTGCGCCAAACCTATTCTGTCCAGAGGGCCCCGCAAGCTCAGCAGCCTCTGCCGGGCCGTGGATGCGGTTCACCTCAACCCCACGGGTCGGGAGGCCAGATGTCGAGCCAAGCCACGATCCCCTCCTCCACCGCAAAACTTTCCTAGTCCGATCCTCCAGGATCATTTACAGCCAGTTGGTAGCAGAGTACACCATCATCTCCACCACTGGCGGGACATCAGGTCAGACAGGTGAGTGTTGAAAATTGTCCAAAGGGGTTACTCCCTTCCCTTCAAGACTACCCCTCCATCCATGCCTCCAGTATATGATCGGCTGACGGAGGATTACCTTGCCCTGCTCCGCGAGAAAGTCAAGACTCTCTTGGCCAAGGAAAATATAGAGAGCGTTCCTGGGCCAGAAATAGGCTGTGGTTTTTATTCCCAATAATTTCTGGTCCCAAAGAAGGACGAAGGCCTTCGCCTTATCCTAGACCTCAGAGCCCTCAACTACTTCCTCAAAAAGGAGAAGTTCAAGATGCTCGACCTAGCTCAGGTCCTGTCTGCTCTGGACCCAGGAGACCGGATGGTAGCGTTGGACTTGCAGGATCACTATTTCAATGTACCCGTCCTGCCTGCCCATCGTTGCTACCTGCGGTTTACGGTGGGCCACGAGCACTTTCAATTTGCAGTGCTCCCCTTCGGCCTCACCAGGGCCCCTCGGGCATTCAGAAAGGTGATGGCGTTGGTCGAAGCCCATCTGCAGAGTTCAGGGGTTCCAGTCTTCCCCAATCTCGACGACTGGTTGTTGAAGGCGGGCTCATCCCAAACAGTTGTCTCCCACCTCCAGACTACGGCGAGCCTCCTGTATTCGCTGGAGTTCACTATCAGCGTGCTAAAGTCGCACCTGACCCTCTCTCAGGCGATGCTTTTCATTGTAGCGGTTCTGGACACGGTGCAGTTTTGGGCCTATCCTCCTGAACGGCGAGTCCAGGAAATTCAGGCTATGATACCGATGTTTCAGCCTCTATCCTGTATTTCGTAAGAATGACTCTGAGGCTGTTGGGCCTCATGGCCTTCTGCATCCTGCTAGTGACCCATGCACGGTGGCACATGCGAGCTCTGCAGTGGGACCTGAAGTTCCAATGGGCACAGCATTGAGGAAATCTCACCGACCTGGTTCAGATTTCAGGGGGCACTGCGAGAGACCTGCAGTTGTGGCTAACAGACCGCGATTGGTTCAAGGGCAGACCCCTCTCCCTTCCCCACCCAGAGCTCACAGTACTGACAGATGTCTCTCTTCTGGGATGGGGTGGCCATCTGGGGGAGGTGGAGATCAGAGGACTCTGGTCTGCGGCGGAAGTCAAGCTCCATATCAATCTGTTGGAGCTTCGGACGATCTATCTGGCACTGAAAGCCTTTTTGCCCTCAATAAAGGGAAGGCTTGTACAAGTGTTCATGGACAACACTACCGCTATGTGGTACTGCAACAAACAGGGCGGAGTGGGGTCGTGGACTCTTTGTCAAGAGGCCCTGCGTCTCTGGACTTGGCTGGGACAACAGGGCATTTCCCTGGTGGTTCAACACCTGGCCGGTTCTCTGAACGCCAGGGCAGATGAGCTCAGCCGAAGGTGCCTTGCGGATCATGAGTGGCATCTCCATTCGGAGGAGGCACAAGGTCTCTTTCAGCGGTGAAGAGAGCCTTGGTTAGACCTGTTCGCCTCGGAAGAGAACGCACCATGTCAGCAGTTTTGAGCTTTGGAGTTTCCAAGGCGGCTCTCGCTCTGCGGCGCTTTTCGCTGCGAGTGGAGCTCAGGTCTCCTATACGCCTTTCCGCCCATACCACTCCTGCCCAGAGTGCTCAAGAAGATCAGGAGCGACTGGGCGCAAGTTATTCTTGTGGCTCCAGACTGGGCACAGAGAGCTTGCTATCCCGAGCTTCTAGACATGAGCATCGATCCTCCGATCAGGCTGCCCCTTCGGGAGGATCTTCTGTCGCAGCAGCAGGGGAGGGTCCTCCACCCGAACCTGTTCACTCTATGCCTCCTTGCGTGGAGATTGAGCGGCGACAGTTGACAGCTTTTGACCTCCCTCCCGAAGTCTGTTAGGTTATTCTGGCAGCCAGGCGTCCCTCCACGAAATCGGTATACGCCTGCCGATGGAACACATTTTGTAAATATTGTACAGAAAGGTCCATTGACCCCTTGCCTTCCTCTCTGGCAGATATCCTTTTGTTTATCCTTTCCTTGGCCCAGCAGGGTTCTGCCTTGGTCACTCTGAAGGGCTATCTTTTGTCTCGCTCAGCTTTTCTTCGGCTATCAGATCAGCCTTCACTTTTCAAGTACCCTCTGGTGCAGAGATTTTTGAAGGGGTTAACCCATTTGTTTCCTCCTTTCCCTTTTCTTATGCCACAATGGGACCTTAATTTGGTCCTCATCTTCTTGATGTGTGCACCGTTTGAGCCGATGCACAAATGCCCTTTATGGTTGCTCACCATCAAACAGCATTCTTGGTGGCTATTACCTCTGCTGTCATCACAGCCTCCTTACTTGACAGTTATTCCAGAATAGTGGTACTGAGAACTAGGGCATCCTTTTTGCCCAAGGTTGTAACTCCCTTACATCTGGGACAGTCAGTTACCCTGCCCACTTTCTATGCACCTCCACATCCTCCCAAGGAAGAGGAGCATCTCCACCGCCTTGACCCAAAAAGGGCGCTATCATTCTATCTCGATCACACTTTAGAGTTCCGGGTGGATGAACAACTCTTTGTAGGATACGTGGGAGCAAAGAAGGGGCGTGCAGTTCAAAAGAGGACCATGTCCCGTTGGGTCATCCTCTGTATAAAAACCTGTTAAGCCTTGGCTAAGAAGCAGCCTCCTGAGGGCCTTAGGACTCATTCCACTAGGGCAAAGGCGGCTACCACAGCCCTTCATCGTGGAGCTGATATCTGTCAAGCTGCCACGTGGGCGTTTCTGCACACGTTTGCCAGACACTATGTTATGTTATGTTATGTTAAATTGATTTAATAAGTCGCACAGCTACCCAACAAAGGTTTCCCAGCGCCAGCCTGAAGGAACAAAAGAATCGGAATTTATTGGTTGAACAGCCAAGTTTTTAAACATTTGCGGAAATTCACATATATTGTTTCATTACGGAGCGATATGGGGAGAGAGTTCCACAAGGTTGGGCCGAGACAAGCAAATGAACGACCACACATCCGTAAGAGTTTAACCCTGGGAACCAAGAATTTCCCCTGAGTAGTGGAACGTACTGCCTGGATTCTCAGGTTCGCAGAGAAGGCCTGTTTGGCTGCTCTCTGTCCTGCAGGATTTTCTGGTTTAAAGCTTTTCCGCAGTCCCTCCTCCGGGGAAGGTATTGCTTGGGTATCTGTTCAAGGGTAAGGAATCTGTGGCTAGATGTCAATGCCTTATCTGGTAGAGACATGATCTAGCCACAGATTCCTTATCAACTCACCCATCCTCCCCGCACTGCAGAATTGTTTTTAGTGTCAGGGCTGAACCCCTTCGGGGCCCTAGCTTCTTTTTAGCACACTATGGTCAGTCACTTCATGCGCTTCTGGTGTAGAAAGTCGTGAAAAGTATTGACGTCAGCTCGCCGGAGTGGCAGTTATATTGACAACGCGGACATCACGACTACAACGATCACAACGCTGATGACGTCGCGCGGAGTTGACAGACGCCACCTACCGGCGCGCAGGGGTACTGCTGAGAAAAATCTTCCAAATCCAGCCTGACGCTTGGAAGTTCAAAGGTGAGGAATCTGTGGCTAGATCATGTCTCTACCAGATAAGGCGTTACCGAAGGTAAGTAACTTGTCCATCTCACCATACTACTTTGGTGTTGCCTTCATTGTTCCACAGTAGTGAGTCATATGTAATATGAATAACTCTAGGTTGTGCATCCCCCTTATATAAATGCTGAATGTAACTAGGTGTAAGGGCTTCTACCTAGATCGATGCATTACATAAAACCATAATATTTAACAGAGACTTCCTACTAATGAGGAATGATGGGAAGCATGATGTTGTAATGCTCTGTTATGCTTTACTATGGCACGTTCATCTGCTCGTGCCTGTGGGTTCTGTCTCCATGGCAGTGCCTCGTGTGAGGCAGTTGGAGATCTAAGAGCTGACAGGCCGGCAGCATAAGTTGGTGGTGAATGCGTACTAAGAATAAAGACTTTAAAACTTAACCAGTGTCAGCCTCTTAACACTGGCGATGAGGATGGGATACGAACCCACGATTGCAAAGCACAATGGATTAGCATTTTTCTTTAGGACAATTCGATGTTCAAAGTCTCTGAGTAAGCCCAGTTTATCGGAAAAGACTTGGGGAAACTCCTCAAAGAATTTATTGGAGGTTGCAGAGTCATCAACCAACATAACCTGCTCGGATGGATAACGGGCATTAGGGTTGAGAATTATCCCTAAATCTCTTTGATGCCTCCAGCCAAGAAGGTTATCACCACGTTTGGCCACGTAGATCTTTCCGATTGTTTCTCTGCCTTTGAAGTGTATCTTCATGATGGTATACCCAATCACCTCGATGTGTGAACCACCATAACTTACTGGGTTGATGTCAGGGGCAAAAAGCTATACATCAGGAAACGTTTGGTTCCATAAGTCGTTGCCCAACATCGTGAACGCAGACCCTGAATCAGCTAAAACAACAAACAATTTTTCACCAATGGCTACTTCACATTCAGGCATACTTATCTGATCCGCATCTACAACACCATCGCCTCTTACACTCAGCATTATTGTTCTTGGTTTATCATTGGAGATGTCAACATTTTCTATAGTGCGCACTTTGCCACCAGACCTACAAACCCTGGCATAGTGGCCCTTAATCCCACACTTGTGACATGTGGTACTTCTGGCATAGCAGTTAGGATAAATAGAGGAGTGATTAAGACTCCCACATCGATAACACTTTATCCTAGAAGAGTCTGTGGAAGGCTTGCTTTTAGTTCCTTGAACTACTTTGGAGACATTGTCAAAGGAGTCTTGAGGAACCTCCTTATGTGTTAGTTCATGGATGCTGCTTGGTGTATGAGCATCTTAAGCAACGGTTGTATGAACCTTCATTTCTTTAACCCAACCAGAAGTGTTTTCTACCCCCTCCACAATAGCAATAGCTTCTTTAAGTGAGGGGTTTTTCGATAAAAGCTTTTCTTGCACTCTTGGGCTATTGGTGCACCTGACGAGTTGATCACGTATAAGAGAGTCTGTCAGTTCACCGAACTCACAAGTGCGGGCAAGTGTTTTTAAGGATGCAATATAATTTCCAACTCTTTCATTCGGTTCTTGGATCCTCATAAAAAACGTATGTCTTTCAAGGACAACATTAATTTGTGGACCAAAATATGTGTCAAGCATTTTTATGGACATCTCGAAAACATCAGAAGGTTCGCCATCTCCTTCACCTACAGGTATTACATTGATGCTCTCATAGATGTTACGTCCTTCAATTCCAAGATTGTGAAGGAGGATTGCTTGTCTTCTATGTGCTGAGAATTAATTTTTCACCTCCTATTGCGACCAAATAGGAATCAAATAATAATTTCCACCTCTTCCAGGGTAATAGCGGTTCACCTTTTTCACATAAAAAAGGAGGAGGTTGACTCATAGATGTGGCTGACATGTGGGCAGTTTTGAGTAATTATACGTAAAATAATACAAAAACTATGAGCTAAACAGTACTTGGATGACTGAAATTTAAGAACACTGTCCGTGAATAATTGTAATGAATTGGAGTTCCTGCTAACAAATACCCAAGTTTTTTTTTAGTTTTTTTTTTAAGACAAATAGTATCTGGAAAAAGGTGAAATAAGCGGAACAGTACCTGGATGGCCGAACTGACAAAAAACAGTCCGCGTGTGCTTGACGAAAAACAGGACTCCTGCTTGCTCTGACAATGATGTCGAGTGAATTGGTTACCACGGCAACCAAAATAATATATCCAAGATGGTGGCACGCAAAGCAAGCGTGCGTGATGACGCGTTACCAAAAACTACGGTGGCTCGAAGGAAATACAACGTTCGAGGAGCAGTGGCGGCTTCACGCGGCGACTCCTCGAGCGCAAAAGGAGCTCGCGAGGGGCTCAGGCAACTCAACGGATCCTTGAAATCCAGGGAATACAAGGTAACGAGACTCTACCTTGTTCCGATGTAAGAAAGGTTCCGTCATGATAAAATCTTGAAGTCTTGGGTTGTAGAGAAGGTGCCGATGATCAGTAGAAAATCAGTAGTATTTGGGGCATGTTATTTCTGGGGAAGGTATCCAACCCAAGCTAGATCTTGCCAAGAGTATTGTAGACGCCCCTACTCCCACTGATAAGGAGCAAGTGAGGTCTTTCCTTGGCCTCGCCGAATTCTATTCAAGGTTTTGCCACCATTGTTGAGCCGATTAGAACCCTATTGAAAAAGGGTACACAATTTGCCTGGTCGGAAGAATGCAATGCAGCGTTTGGTTCAGTCAAAAAAGCTATTGGCAAAATGCCCACTCTTGGCCACTTTGACACCAGAAAAAAAACTGTTTTAACAACCGATGCCAGTCTATGTGGTCTTGGCGCAGTTCTTTCCCAAGTGGAAGGAAGTGAGGAGAGAGTAGTTGCATTTGCCTCTAGGGCATTAAAGAAAGCTGAACAATACTCTTGCATTGAAAGGGAGGCTCTCGCCATAGCTTGGGCAATAAGGCATTTCAAATTCTACTTGTGGGGCATACCTTTCTTGGTGAGGTCCGATCATCGCCCCCTGGTACAAGTATTTTCCTGCTTAGAGAGTGAAAGACTGACACCCAGGCTTAAACGTTGGAGCGAAGGGTTGGAAGAATTTAATTTCCAAGTACAATACCTGCCGGCTCTGCCAATAAAGCTGTGGACTGTTTATCAAGACTGCCCATTGAGAGCTGCACTGATGTTCATGACATTGAACCTGTTGGGGTTTGTTGGGTCAAGGAACCTGCCATACTGGAGGATGAGTGGGAAAAAGCCCTGTCTAAAGATGCGGTACTCCCCCTAGTGCTGGATTTTGTAGTCAAGGGGTGGCCTGACTGCAAAAGACTTGATTCTGAATTGCTCCCTTTCTGGTCTGTCAGAAATGAACTCACTTTCTGTCAGGGTCAACTCATGCGTGGTGAGAGAGTTGTACCTCTGAGTGCTTTGAGACCCAAACTTGTAAACCTTGCCCATGAGGGACACTTGGGAAGGAATCTTACCAAGTCTAGACTTCGTGAGAGGTATTGATGGCCTAAGATGGATAGTCAAGTGGAGACAGTGGTTAGAGAATGTTGTCAGTGTGCCACCAATGATAAATCTCAGGTCACCAACACTGCTCCCTTGTTGAGATTCCACGTGAGCCTTGGGTCAAGTTAGGATTGGATCTCATGGGACCCTTTGATCTGTTAGGACCCTCGGAAAGGTTTGTGATCCTTTTAGTGGACTACTCATCCAAGTGGGTTTCCACCAGATGTGTGAGCTCCGTTAGCACCAGAGTGGTCCTTGATTTTCTTAAAGATGAGTTCGTGAGTACCCAGGGTTCTCATCACTGACAATGGTGTGCAATTCACCTCACAAGAAATGCAAGACTTTTTAAAAGACTTTGGTATAATTCATCGGAGGTTTGCTCTTTATGCGCGGCAGGCCAATGGACTTGCGGAGCGCATGAATAGAGTGGTCAAGGCATGTGTGCAGAGTGCAGTTGAAATGAAAGTTCCTCTTAAGGGTGTCCTAAGGGACACATGGTGGGCACACCACATGGCCCTCAATGCAGTTTTGCAACAATCTCCTTTCCAAATATTGAGGGGCCGAGTTGCATTGTCTAAACTCAATCCTGGGTGGTTGCCTCTGATTGAAGGTGCTGTTTTGGATAAGGAGGAGAGGGGCACCAGGATTAAGTCCTATCAAAAGAAATACAAGGAGAGATTTGATTCTAGGAAATCAACTAAAGCCATGACTTGGTGTGTGGGAGAGTGGGTACTCATAAAGAAACCAAGGTGGCATAGGAAAGGTGTCACTGAGTTTATGGGTCCATTAGTCATTACCTCAGTGAAGAAGAGTGTGGTGACTGTCCACAATGGGTGTAAGTGAAGCATGTCCCGCCTTGTAAAATTTTGTGGTGACAAATCATTACATCCTGGTTGTCCTGATGTCTTGTCCAGGTCCCGTTTGTCCAAGGGGGATTCCCTTACCGGTCCTCATGCACGGGGTTTTTCTTTGAGACCCCGTCGTCCTCCCAAATATTACAAAGATTACGTAATGTACTGATGTTTTGACAATCTTATGCTATGCGCTAATGTGAACTGTTTGTTTTCCTCTGTTCCTGCCTTTCTCTTTTTCTCTTGCTATTTTTTCTTTCTTGTTTTTTTCCTTCTGTATTTTTAGTAAGGGGGATGTGTTGTAATGCTCTGTTATGCTTTACTATGGCACGTTCATCTGCTCGTGCCTGTGGGTTCTGTCTCCATGGCAGTGCCTCGTGTGAGGCAGTTGGAGATCTAAGAGCTGACAGGCCGGCAGCATAAGTTGGTGGTGAATGCGTACTAAAAATAAAGACTTTAAAACTTAACCAGTGTCAGCCTCTTAACACATGCAGTCCAGCCAATAGCCCTTCTCCTTCCCCAGTTTGTTTAAAGAGTGCTTTATGTTACGAATGGGTTCAAAGCCTAAAGACATTATTTTTTAAAAGCAACGTGTCTGTACTTTCTGCATTGTAGGCCTCTTGAGGGCTAGGAAAGTTCTATAGAACTGACAATACAGTGTGATGGCATGCTCAGTAGAGGTGGTCGGTTATGAACAAATAAGCAGGTTCACCAACTATGCATTTTTCTGTATTTCCCTTGCTCTTTCTGCATGCCTTCCTTCCTTGCTCTGGCGCGTTCCGTGCATCGCCCTGTTTCCTTCCATCCCGTGTTATGCCTTTGAATCTTGATTGGTTCCCATACAGCTCTCCATCCCAGGTCCTTCCTACTGCCGACGTGGGCTTGTTGCAAGATATTTGACAGACTCTAAATGACCAGTGCCTGAACGTCCGTGTTAAAATGACTTATTCACAGCCATCACAAGGCACTTGAAGCTGATTAATGAAAATGATGTTTCATTGGTTGTGGCACAGATACCACACACCATTTCCTGCTGCTGACTTTTCAAGCACCTAAACATAATACCACCAGAAGTAAGCAAGCATTGGCAAAGCCAATAGCTCAAAAGCTGTTGGCTTTGGCAGTGTGTTTAGCCATATTGTACAGCAGTGTGGCTGCTGTTCAGCATGACTAAAAGTTAGTGGCGTAGGGTATATAGAAGTGGGGTAGAGCAGAGTGGGGTAGAGCAGAGTGGGGTAGAGCGGAGTGGGGTAGAGCGGAGTGGGGTAGAGCGGAGTGGGGTAGAGCGAAGTGGGGTAGAGCGGAGTGGGGTAGAGCGGAGTGGGGTAGAACGGAGTGGGGTAGATTGGAGTGGGGGAGATTGGTGTGGTAGATTTGGAGTGTATTGTGGTATATGGGAGTGAGGCAGATTGGGGTGGGGGGCAAGTGAGGTAGATTGGAGTGGGGAGATTGGTGTGGTAGATTGGGGTAGATTGGGGTGGAGTGGTGTAGACTGGGATGAAGTGGGGTAGATTGGAGTGGGGCAGATTGGAGTGGGGTAGAGAGGAGTATGGTAGATCGGGGTAGGTTGGGATAGAGTGGAGTGGGATATTTTGGGGTAGAATTAAGTGGGGTAGATTAGGGAAGAGTGGAGTGGGGTGGATTGAGGTAAATTGGAGTGGGAGTGGAGTGGGGTAGATTGAGTAGAATATTGTAGGGTAAATTGGAATGGAGTATGGGCAGATTGGGGTAGTTTGGAGTGCTGTAGATGTGGGTAGATTGGAGTGGAGTGTGGTAGACTGGGGGAGTTGGAAGGTGGAGTGGTGTGGGCAGATAGGGATAAGTGGGGTAGATTGGGGTGGAGTGGAGTAGACTGGGGTAGATTGGAATGTGGTAGATTGGGGTGGAGTAGAGTATATTGAGGTAGAGTGGTATATATTGGGGTGGAGTTGGCTAGATTGAGTGAAGTGGGGTGTGTTGGAGTGAAGTGGGGTATGTTGGAGTGCGGTAGATCGCGGTAGAGTAGAGTGGCATATATAGGGGTGGACTGGAGTGGAGTGGGAAAGATTGGAGTGCGGTGGACTGGAGTGGAGTGGGGTAGAGTGGAGTGGAGAGGTGTAGACTGAAGTGGAGTGGGGTAAGATTAGGGTGGCGTGGGGTAGAGTGGAATGGGGTAGATTGGATGGATTATAGTCAGGTTGATTGGAGTGAAGTGGAGCTTGATAGAGTGGTGTGAGGTAGATTGGGATGGGGAGGGGTAGATTGGAGTGGGTAGTGGGGTAGATTGGGCTGGAGTAGATTGGGGTGGATTGAAGTCAGCTAATTTGGGATGAAGTGGGGTAGATTATAGAGGGGTGTAGTGGGTTAGATTGGACTGGAGTGTGGTAGATTTGAGTGGCGCGTGGTATATAGGAGCGGTGTGGGGTAGATTGGGTAGAGTGGAACGGAGTGTGGTAGATTGTGGTAGCGTGGAGTGGGGTAGACTGGGTGTATTGGAGTGGGGTAGATTGGGGTGGAGTGGAGTTGGATAGATTGTAGTGGAGTCGAGATTGAATGAGATAGATGGGGAAGAGTGGAGTGGGATAGATTGGAGTGGACTGAAGTGGGGTAGATTAGGGTGATTTGAGTAGGGTAGACTGGATTTGAGTAGGACAGACTGAAATGGAGTGGGGTTAGACTGGAATAGAGTGGGGTAGACTGGAAAAGAGTGGGGTGGATTGGAGTGGGGAGAATGGGGTGGGGTAGATTGGGGTGGGTTACATTGGAGTAGGGTAGATTGGGGTAGATTGGAGTGGGTTAGATCGGAGTGGAGTGGGTTAGATCGAAGTGAGGTGGGGTAGATTAGATCATAGTGCAGTGGGGTAGATTGGGGTGGAATGGGGTAGATTGGCTGGGGTGGAAAAGAATGGGGTAGATTGGAGTGGAGTGGGGTAGATTGATGTAGAGTGGTGTACATTGGAGTGGAGGAGATAGGAGTGGAGTTGGAAAGATTGGGGTAGATTGGAGTTGGGTGGAGCGTGTTAGATTGGAGTGGAGTGGACCCCAAAGGGGGGGTCCAACAAACTAAGATAGACCAATTCACGGCCCGGGACGGGGCGCAGCGGGTGAAGCCACCGGGGGCCGTGGCGCAGGCTTCGGCGGGCCCCAAGCCCACGGGTACACAGATCCTCGCCGCTATAGAAGCCTCCAGTCAGTTGGTGCAGGCCAAAATCGATGCCATTTCGCTGGATGTGGGCCTACTGCGGATGGACCTGCGAACAGTGGCGGAGAGGTCCCTGGCGACGGACCAAAAAGTAACGACGATGGAGACGGAGGTCTCCTCCCTACGGGCCGCCTTAACGGAGTTGGCGGAGAAGACTGCTGTGTTGGAGCAGCGAGCGGAGGACGCGGAAGGGCGTTCTCGCAGATGCAATCTCCGCTTTGTGGGCTTCCCGGAGGGAGTGGAGGGACGGGACCCTGAGCTCTTCCTGGAGAACTGGATTAAGAAGGCCTTCCCAGCGGTCACCTTCTCTTCTTGTTTTGTGCTTGAGCAGGCGCACAGGGCGCTGGCGCCCGCTCCCCCCGTGGGTGCTCCCCCTCGCACCATCATAGTCAAGATCCTTAACTATAGGGACCGGGACAGCATACTCCGGGAGGCTCGCCGCGATGGTGATCCGACATTTGACAATCACACCATCAGAATTTTCCCTGACTATACCCGAACAGTTCAGAGGCTGCGGATGTCGTTCGGAGGGGTGAAACAAAAGCTCCGAGCCATGAACCTTAAATATTATTGCTCTACCCGGCCAAGCTTCGAGTGATCCATCAAGATAAGGCCCACTATTTCACTACACGGGATGCGGCCTGGGACTGGTTGGAGGTTAGAGGGGACGATCGTATACCGGCCCTGGGCGGCGCGGGCAGGGGCTCGGGGGAGCCTTGGTCGCAGCGCGGGACGAGGTGACGTGGCCAACGGAACAAACAGACCCCTCGGCCCACCCAACGGGTGCTTGTGCAATGGGATGGCTCCTTGGACCTGGAGCGGAACGGTTCTGATAGCAAGGGGAACCGGGCGACCCGTGTCAGTCAGGAGCAACTTATGGCAGAGCGGAGGGAGGCTAGAGCACTGGTGGAGGTTGTCACCGCGGCGGACGCTGAGACATGCCCTGAGGACATAGTAGTGGAGGAGACCCCCCCCAATCCTCCGGCACCTGAACAAGGCAGTGCGTAGTGGAAGTTGCCGGGGACCGGAGTGTGACTCCAGGCGCGTGGGCACTGAGGATCAGCGAGGGCATATGCTTGTGACTCTCTTATGGACCGTTGCAGGCCCTGGACTCTTGACGGCAGGCCGGTTTGGCCAGATCGCCGGGAATAGCGGGCCGCCTCCCCTCCCCATTTCTTTTCCTTTTCTCGCTCTCACCTCTTACCTCCATTCCCTTCCCCCTCTCTCCCTTATTTTATTATTCCCCTGCCCGTATACCCTATCCTCTCCTTGGTTGCTTAGCGTATTGGAGTCTGTATGTGATTGGGTGTATGTTGGTGAGTGTGTTGCGTGTGTGTGTGTAGTAGCGGTGGTGACGCAGGAGTTCTTGTTATTCGCTCTGTGGGTGGACGGGATCCCCCCTGCCTCTCCGCGTAAGATTGAACTTGGTGTGTGTGGTATAGTTCGGATTGGCGGGGAGTGTGTGGAGCTAGTGGGGAGCTCCTCTCCCCCCCTGGTAAGTCCCCCCCCTTTTTTTCTTCTTTCTCCTCTCAACCTCTGCTCTCCTTTAGCTATATAGCACAGGTTAAATAAGTTGATGTTAGTAAGACATAAGTTTAATTTGTAGGTGGGGGATCGCAATGTTGGGACACGAATGGGGAGGCACGGTTGGTTTTGCAGGTGTTTACCCGGTGGGTGGGGGGGGAACAGTTTTGTTTTTGTTTTCTTTTGGATGTTTTGCAAGGGAGGGTGTTTGGCAGTGGCAGCGGTGGCAAGCAGGGCACTTACTTGGAAAATGTGTTGGATAATTTCTATGGCCATGGGACACTGTAGAATGGTTACGTGGAATGTGAGAGGGCTGAATTCATACATTAAGCGATACAGGGTACAAACGTATCTACGCCGGCAGAATACACAAATAGCTATGCTTCAGGAGACTCACCTGTTGGACACGGAAATACAGAAACTTCATAGAAAATGGAGGGGGCAACTGTTCGCATCTACTTTCTCTTCCTATGCGAGGGGGGTAGCCATCTGGTTGGCACCTCAGGTACCGTTTAAGCTTCGTAGTTATGAAGCGGATATCCTGGGTAGATATGTAATAGTGCATGGGGATATGGATGGTGTGGAGCTATGCTTTGTGAATGTTTATGCTCCAAATCTGGATGACGCTGACTTTTTTGGTGAACTAGAGGATCGGCTGTTACCATTCATGGGGATCCCCATGATCTGGGCGGGTGACTTTAACTGCGTGCTAGATGGGTCGCTGGACAGAAATCCCCCAGACAACAGACCAAGCCGCACATGACAGCAGCCCTGAGGGGTCTGATGGGCAGGCTCCAGTGTGTAGATATATGGCGTGAGACGCACCCCCGGGAGAGACACTATACATGCTATACCCCGGCCCGTGAGGTCTATAGTCGACTCGATCGGTTCCTGTTATCGCGCGAGATCTGTGACACTGTGAGTGGGGTCACGATGTTGGGTCACGATGTTGGGTCGGTTTCTGTCGGATCACGCCCCCGTACTGCTGGAATGGGGACCTGTGGGTGCTCGGCCGAGAGTCCCAGTGTGGAGGCTGCATGCGCCGGTGTTAAAAGATCAGATTTTCAGGGATGAACTGGGGACAACCATAGCAGATTACTTTAATACGAGCTGGTCTACCACCAGTTCTCGGAGTAATGAGTGGGACGCGTTCAAAGTGGTCACCAGGGGGGACTGCCTGTCCAGAGTGGGGGGCACGAGAAAACGATTAGAGGTGGAGTTAAGAGAGGCAGAAGGGGCGCTGGCCAGATTACAACATGAGGGGTGCATGGTGGAACAGCCTTCAGATGCCCTATTGCAGGCGCAGCGAGCAGTGGGGGAGACTTGGGATGGATTAGATTGCCTGACCCGCAGAGAATTTAGGCAACTACTGCATAGGAAGGGGATAGGTCGGGTAGATTGCTCGCGTGGTTATTGAAGCGTGAACTCCCCCCCCCCCCCACTGATTCTTGCATTGCGTCGTCCCGGGGGAGGTTCCGTGAACACACAGATCGGAGTAAACGAGGTTTTCGCGAGCCACCTGATGGACACGTACTGCGGGAGTACGGACGCGGATGCTACGTACGGATGTGATTTCCTTCGGGGTGTTCCGCTACTGCGGCTTTCCGATGAACAACGAAAGGAGTTGGAGGCAGAGTTGCAACTCATGGACCTTCGGGTAGCCTTGAGTGGAATGGCCAGATGTAAAGCGCCTGGTCCCGATGGTCTTCCCGTTGAACTTTACCAAGCGTATGCTGATGTGATTCTTCCGCGCTTACTGGAGGCGTTGCGGGAGGCTAAACAGGCCGGGGTCCTACCCCGCTCTATGCGCGAGGCACAAATTGTTATGCTCCCCAAACCCGACAGAGACCCAGAAGACCCCTCTGCATATCGGCCTTTATCTATGTTGGGAATGGACGCTAAACTATTGGCCAAGGTCCTGGCTCTTAGACTGCGAAGGGTGGTGAACTCCTTGGTGCATGAGGACCAATGTGGGTTCATGCCCGGGAGGGGGACGCATATGAATCTGCGTAGATTATCACATGTACTCCACTCTGTGGCGGATACGGATATCAGGGCGGCAGTAGTCGCGCTTGATATTGAAAAAGCTTTCGACACCCTTCGGTGGGATTACCTCTGGGAGGTGCTGCGGAGGATGGGGTTTGGAAGCGACTACATAGCATGGGTCAAGCTGCTGTATCATAAGCCAATGGCTAGGATACGGACCAGGAGACATGTGTCGGAAACTATTGAAATAGGCAGGGGCACACGGCAGGGGTGCCCATTGTCTCCGTTACTATTCGCCCTGGCCATGGAACCTTTGGCGATCAAATTGCGTAGGAATATGGCTCGCTGGGGTATTGAGGTGGACGGTCATACCCACGTGGTCTCTCTGTATGCCGACGACGCTCTCCTCTATCTGCGGGAGCCAGAGGAGGCGCTTCCTGCGGCTCGGGTAATGTTGAATTCCTTTGGGATGTCCTCGGGCCTCCGTATTAACTGCCAGAAAACCATACTGTTCCCGCTTGCTGCACTGGCACGAGGTACAGTGCAAGATCGTCCAGTGGTTGGCATGGACTGGAAATGTGATCACTTCCGGTATCTGGGATTGCAGATTGCCCACCGCCTGGAGGCCCAATATGATCTGAATATGGGGAGGGTCCTCGATGGGCTGCGGACATCAATAGCGTTCTGGAACAAGTTACCATTGTCGGTAATGGGGAGGGTGGATGTGGCAAAAATGGTACTATTGCCCCGCTGTCTTTACGTGCTCCAGAATTCATTCTGCAAGATTCCGAAGTCAACATTCGCGACACTGAACAGTCTCCTGACCTCCCTGGTCTGGGCTGGAAAATGGAGCAAAGCCAAACTGGATGTGTTGAAGTTGGATATGGACAAGGGCGGGCTCGGCCTGCCAGATCTCTGGCTCTATTATATGGCTGGTCTGTTGCAATACGCCGCTCAGTGGTGTATGGGGGAGCGCACAGTTGAGACAGACTTACTGGGCAGCTGGAGAGATGGGATCCAATTGCAGCAACTCCTTATGATGGGCTCTAGAGTCCCTAAAACGTGCCCACATATAATCCGTAGGGTTACAGAGGTCTGGGATCAGGCAGTGACTTCGGTGGTCTGTAGGGCCCCATATGCTAGCGCATTACCCTTGCGCTGGTTAAAGGGCTTTCAGAATATCCAGAGCGTTATGGATCTCTCGATGTGGTACGAAGGGGGATGTGAGACGGCGGGGATCTCTATCGAAATGGTACCTTTATGACGTTTTGGGAAGCACAGGACTGGTTCCAGGTATACCCTGGGCAATTTTTGCAGTACGCCAAAATATCGAGTTCCGTGCGCCAAATGTGGACAACGTTCCTTGATGAGCCAGGTGAGTGCAGCACACTGGTTACATTGCTGGACCCTGGTTCTAGTCGGGGGCTTATCTCCCGAATCTACACGACACTGAAGACAGACAGGGGGGCGAACTTAGACAAGATTAGGGCGAGGTGGGATGAGGATCTGCCTATCCCGGTGACGGATGGTGAATGGAAGAGAGCACTGGCACAAGTGGCTGAAGCCACTAGCAATGCACGGTTTAAACTAATCCAGTTCTACTAACTCCACCGCACGTATCTTACTCCTCAACGGCGAGCACGGTTCACACCTGGGTGGTCTTCCGCATGTCCACGCTGTGGCATAGATCCCGCCACGTTTTTACATATGGTCTGGAATTGTCCACGCCTGCAGTTGTATTGGCAACGGGTGGTGTTATCTCTGGGCACGGCCACGGCGGTGCGTATCGATACGACTATAAAGCACTGTATTCTGGGAGTTCTACCGACGACTAAGAAAGGGGCTAAGATGCACCATAAATTTGCGCTCCTAGGGCTGGTACTTGCAAAACGAAGGATAGCAATCCACTGGATACGTCCCAGTCCGCCGGTGTGGGAGAAATGGAGAGATGACGTGCGGGAGTGGGGAGTAGCGGAGGAATGTCGCCTTAAAGCAGTACGGACTGATGAGAATGCGGATGTTGATCTCCTTGAATGGGGGCAAATGTTGACTGCAGTGTCCACAACAGAGTATGAGGGCGAGACTGTAAGCACGCATAGCTCACCGAGCACTGGGCCCGCTTCGACACCCCCGGTTATATCTCTCTCATACGCCTCCTCTCACACCACAACTTCATAACCTTTGAATAAGTTGTGAGTGTAATGCTGGTTTCTTACCTGGATTGGAGGTGCTGTGCCACCTGCCTGTAGCTGCCACAAGGGGGGAGGGGTGATTGGGGTGGGGGTTGGGTTCAAGGAATAGCTTTCACATCCTTGGTTGTGATTTTTGTTATTATCGTTAATTAGGATGTTGGCTTAATAGTTTGAGAATGACGATTCCATAGATATTATTGTACTGCTGATAAATGTACGAGCAACTCGTTCTTACGAGTAATGAGCCTGTGTATACTCACTGGATGTGTTCTTAATAGTATCAGTGATACTCTGGCCTTACATTTTGTACATGTATTTGTGAGCACTTATCCTTGATGTACGTGAACGCAGAATTTAATAAAAACAAGTATAAAAAAAAAAGATTGGAGTGGATTGTAGTGGAGTTTGGTAGATTGGAGTGAGGTGTGGTAGATTGGATCGTAGTGGAGTGGACCAGGGTAGATTGGAGTAGGGTAGATTGGGGTAGATTGGGATGGAGTGGGGTGGGGTAGATTGGGATGGAGTGGGGTGGGGTAGATTGGGATGGGATGGAGTGGGGTAGATTGGAGTGGAGCAGGGTAGATTGGGTGGATTGGAGTGGAATAGATTGGGGTAGATTGTAGCAAAATTGATTGGGGTAGATTGGAGTGGAGTAGGGTGAGTGGTGTGGAGTGGAGAGGCCTAGAGTGGAGTGGAGTGAGTGGCATGATGTGTCATGGAGTGAGTGGCTTAGACTGGCGTGGAGTCGAGTGGCATATCCTGTTGTAGAGTGCCTTAGAGTGGAGTGGCATGTTGTGGAATGGAGTGGCGTAGCATAGAGTGAAGTAGGCATGGTGTGTGCACTGCCATTACAGACAACTCATGTTCAATTGAAATGGCCATTACATGTGCACCAAAATTTGGTTTTACTGTGTACAAACAATAATTTGTGCAAATGTCATGATCATGTTCAAATATTTTCCTCCACAGTTCAGAATTACAAAAAAAGTGCTTCATTTGTACTAATTCTGATATATTTTGAAACATCTGCAAAGTTCTTTTTTTGTGTGTGCTAGAAAAAAAATCCTACACCCACTCCTCTTACATGGGTACTCAACAGGATTGTCACATCAATTTGCTCACTTTGAAGTCAGAGAAAGAAAACACCAAACTCCCTCGGAAGACAGAGGCTGACATTTGACCTCTGTCTTTGAATGCACAACAAATGTGACAAGCTAAGAACAAGATTGAAAGGCTTGTTTACAGAAAGTGAGTTTGTGGAAGAATACAGTAAACTAGATTTGGGCAACGGGAGGGGCGAACTCAAGCTAGACAGCACAAAACAAAGCCAGCAAATAGAAAGCCATAAAATGTGAGTTACACACCACAAAGCCAATGGTCAGCAGTGGACGCAATGCATTCCCAGGAAAGCTTTCAGAATGCCCGCAAGAAGTCAAAAGCAAACTAGACAGCTGGCTTCAACCTTAAAAGTATCCCTTTCATAATCACATGCTAATTAGCTATCAGGTACAACAGCCCTGCAGCACAAAGCATTTATGTGCCTACCTGCACTTCAGGTTGTGGGAGCTTGTAGTTACTTTGGTTTTTTTCTCGCCCCAAAGCTGATGTTTTTATCAGTGGTATGTGCCACCATTTTTGGGCTTTGGAAACCCTCTAAACACCCTCTCAATTCGATGGTGTCGCCCTCCTTGGACTCCTCTTCATACTCCATGGACTTCTTTTCACCCTCCATTGACTGGTTTTCACCCTCCAATCAAGTGAAATGCCTCCCATAGACTCACCTATGCTGAAAACGTTGTTCATCCTTCTAAAAATGTTAATTTCTGTTGATTTCAATGGAATCGCCCTCCAAAACCACATGATATCTTTGCGATCAAAAGGTTGAGAAGTATGCATTTGGGGGCATATATTTTTTGTCTTCAGTAATAGACTGTAATGACTTAATACCGCCATTGATATAATGGAGGCAACAGACAAGTTTTCTGTATGCGTAGTCGAAATACAGAAGCAGTAAGAAGTAGCTGAATTTGAAAAATGCAGTACAAAATTCTCAATCTATTTCCATAAACAATATTTCATTTATAGGCGTGTGAATATTTGTTTCTTATAAAAAGATGAGCGTAAGCGTTGTTCCGTTGTAATTATTGTCAACATACAGATCAATGAAATGCTGCATTCTTTGCTGAAATAGTAAGAACTTTGCATTATGAAGTACCGGTGAATCTTTAAAAAATACGCATTCGTTTTTAGTATACAGAAACTGAATTAGCTTTGCAGTTTGCTATTTTGTGGCACTTGGCTCTTCGTCCAGTAACAAAAAAACACCAGATAAACAAGAGGATTAACTGTTTACTTAAAGTTAGTAGAAGCGTGCTTGTTTTTTCAGACGAAGAACACCATGTACTATTGTATCTGGTTTCAAGGGTGCTGTTTATGGAGCCTCCCCGCGCCGTGGTTGGTAGAGGAGCGGGGAAGGCTCCCCGCCCACTCGGCTCTCTCCGGCTGTGGCCTCACTGCGGGCCTCCAAGGGGGCGGAGCCTGCTGCTGTCCTGTGTGATCTTTTAGTGCCTGTCACGGGATGACACATTGACCTTGAATGAAAAAGCAGAGGCCGCTTCCTGGAATTCTGCGTGTGCTGCCGAGAAAGCGCGCCCAGGGCCCGTGTAAACAGTCCCCACGCGCGCGCGCAGTGTCACTCTCATACACACACCTATGAACCGGAGCCAATGAATGAGGGGAGAGAAGATAAACAAGGGGGAGGAGAGCACGAGGGGAGAAAGGAAACATCACAAACCACAGGGAAGAATGCATCTCTCCAGTCGCGGGGTGTCTGTCTTTTGCGTTATGCTGAATGATTAACACATAGTTGGTTTCGTGTGCTAGCGTTGGAGCAAACTAGCCCCCTAACAACTCGCTAATATTTTTCAGAGCCATCAGCTTTTTATTTTAAAAAAAAACGAGCAAACAAGGAATAGCCCTGACGCCTTAAAGATTCCTGCTGAGCCTTTAGACTTTAAGGAAAGCTGTTGAAATGCACTTTTGACAAGCATAGTATTTTTTTGTTTTGTGCAACTATATGAAAGTTTAAGGTCTACTCAGATTTTAATTACATCCATGTTTGGACTTTTAATATGCAGTCTGCGTCCCGGTTCAGCTTTTCTGTTCAGATGGGAAGTTAATGAGTAAATTGTAATAAATAGAGACGTCTATGGTAATTCTGTTGCTGCTCCGCTGCCATCCGTTATTTTTTCCATGCATGGATGTCAACTCACCCAAATGCCAGTGGAAGCGGCAGGATGTGGCCTTACGGCCGGAACTGGGGAACCTGGTTCGAGCCTCGGCGTCAGCTCAGCATCCTGTGATTCAGGGCAAATCACTTCATCTCCCCGCGCCTACCAAACAAGCATTTGCAATGCAATCGGTCTCGCCTTTGGGGGTCTTATAAGTATTTAGTCATGTAATATATTGTCTGCAGCTGGGCAGTGGCGTCACTAGGGTTGGTGTCACCCAGTGCGGTAGCTCATGGTGTCACCCCCTCACGACTTACCCCATGATGGACCTCCTCCGAGTCCTCCAAAAGCGTTCCTTGCGTGAGTGACGTTTCGAACGTCGTCGACGTCCAGACGCCGACGTGCAGAGGCTCACGGTGTCACCCCATGTGATGGTGTCACCCGGTGCGGTCCGCACCCCCCTAGTGACGCCGCTGCAGCTGGGGGCTAGTAGCGGTGCCACCCGGATGCAGGGAAGCGAAACAGTGTGTCTCCAATTGAGGGCCATTAACAACCACAGGGGCAGCCCTGTACACCTGAACCAGGGGCAATCAGTATTTAGTCCAAACAACGGTCCAAGGTATTGAAAATTTCAATTTTTTACAAACAAATAATAACATTACCAGTGCACATAAAAAAAGTGAGAATCAGAGAAACAAGAGAAGGCCCTTATAAGAAATATTTTAGGAAAGTATACAACATTTATTCAATATATAGATAATAACGAATTTATAACGAGGGCCAGCTGTTTGCAAAAATACCATGCAATGTGCAAGTAAATGTTTTGCTTCGCTGCAAGAAATTGGGACGGGGTTTTGGTTGCTTAATGCTTTATGCATACACCCTCCCTCCCCCTTATTTATTAACATTTATAGCTGCTGTCTATCTGTTCTAACTTTGTCCTTCTCTAGGGAACGATACAATTATGTACAAAATACAGACATAGCCCTCTCTGTAAACATAACATTGCATCTTATTAACGGCCATTGAGGCACTGATTTATGTGTTCCATGCTCTACAACTGGTGCTATTTTTCAATCCAATATTTTGTGCTAAAAGTGAGTAGCAGAAGGATACAAATTAGCCAATTAAAGGAATGGTATAGAGGCTATGCTTTGGAGTCGGAGAACAAGAAAAAAAGGAAGACAAGGCATGAGTAAGAAGCAAGCAAATGATAGTGACAAAGTTAATCAACAGTAAGCAATTGGCGGTTATAAAGCCCATTATATGTTTTTGGGAAGCCCAGAAAAAGTCTTGCAAAAGCAAAGGTGAAACCTTACAGAAATGCATAATGTAAAACTTTGAGCAGAAGCTGCTACAAAGGAGACCATTGTTTTTTTCCCTTGATTTCTCAAGCTAAGCAAAACTGTACACATTTGAAGAATTTACTTTCCTCCTGTGGCTTACTTCCCTAATATGCCAAATGTGGAAGTGTTTTGGAATTTCAAAGGGTTTAGGGGCACATCCAATTAGGAGGCAACCTTAAGAGAACCCAAATATCTTTTGGGTTAGTAAGGAGCCAGTCGCTTACTTGTGGGCGATGGCAACCTTGTATACATCACTGTTTATTAAAACAGCACTAAAATTCTCATTGCTGATGCCACTTGCTTCATGTTGTTAAAAGAGCAATGCGGAGCAGGCGAAAATAAATATAATTGAATATAGTGTCCAATCCGCACTGGGCAATCAATATAAATAAAAATTACCTGACATCCATGGAAAACTCTTCCATGTGTGTATTTTTTAGTTTATTTCCCTTCTGACCCTTGCCTCGGGGAGGTTCACGGATTCTTCCTCCTCCCCCTCATCCATGGCTGGGCTGTCAAGTCAAGTATATTTATTGAGCGCACATATCACCCGAGGGTCTCATGGCGCTAGCGTACGACTCTGAAACCTGCTGAAAGAAAGATGAGATGTTACTAGTGATCAAACAACCATGTTTTTAATTCTCTGCAAAATCGATTATGCTCTGTGATAGAGAGCAGATGAGATGGAAGTTTGTTCCAAAAAGTGGGGGCAAGAAAGGAAAAAGCCATTTTTTACGGTACGCACTCTAAATGAAGTAAGAAAGGATTTAGTGCTAGATCTAAGCAACCTCGTTGGCCTGTACAAGCTAAGTTTTTTGCCAAATAGCTGGGTCCTCTTCCTTGCATAATTTTATGTACTAGACAGAGGATTTTGAAACGAGTACGTTTCTTTATGGGAAGCCAATGGAGGTGTTTCAGGCTAGGGGCTGATGGAGACCTGGAAGGGAGGTTCAGTATCAGTCTGGCCGCTGTGTTCTGCAGGACCTGTAGCCTGGACAAGAGTTCTTCATTAATAGAGGCCAGCAAGGCATTACCATAGTCAATACGACCTATGATCAGGCCTTGAATCAGTGGCTTCCTTGATTCAATTGGGATCCACTGGAAGATTTTTCTTAGCCTACGCATAATTCCATAGCAAGTACCGATTATGTGGTCTACGTGATTTTTCATTGATAGTTGATTATCAATCAACACACCCAGATTTCGTACCACTGTTTTTGGCGATGGACAGGGATCTAGATTGAGAGGCCACCAGTCCTCTGACCAAACTTCCTGTGCCCTGCCAAAAAGGATCACCTCGGTCTTGCTCCCGTTCAGTTGTAGATGATTGGCGCTCATCCAGTCATCTATATGAATCATACAGTTTTTGAAGTGGAATTTTGTATCAGGACCTAGGGTGATCAGAAGCTGAGTGTCATCAGCGTAAGGCACCACATCAAAACCATAGGATCTGACCACCTTAGCCAACGGTGCCACATAAAGATTAAAGAGCAGAGGGCTCAAAATAGAGCCCTGCGGAACTCCCATCTTTACTGGTCGGTTGTGAGAGACCATATTTCCGATCTGAACAGTAGTGGTCCGGTCCGTCAGGTAATTACAAAGCCAAAAATTTAGAGAGATGGTGTCAAAGGCGGCTGACAAATCCAGCAGGATGAGTATGGCTGACTGTCCATTGTCCAGGGCTAGTCTGATGTTATCCATGACTTCCACCAATGCTGTTTCGGTGCTATGTGCAGCCCTAAAGCCGGACTGTGAGGGATCCAGTAGTCCATGATTCTCTAGATGTATAGTAAGTTGCTGATTAATCAGTGACTCAAGCACTTTTCCAAAATAAAGGAGCAACGATATAGGCCGGTAATTACTTGGCGTCTTGGGATCAGCAGTCGTTTTTTTTAAGATAGGCCTGACCCTAGCTGCTTTCCATCCGACTGGGACTGCTGATTGTGCAAGTGACATGTTAAATAGGTCAGTAAGATTTCTAACTAGTAATGGGGCAATGGTTGGAAAGAAACGTGGTGGGACCGGGTCTACTGTAGAACCTGATTTGATTTTAGCCAGGGCGGTTGTCACTTCCTCTGAGGTAAACATGGAGAACTCTTCTAACAAAGGGAGAGTGTCCTCAGTATCATTTTGAGGATTTTTTGCCTTGTTAGTGTCATGATGCGGGAATGAATTATGAATTGCAATAACTTTTTCCTCAAAAAATGTGGAAAGAGAATCTACCCAGTCTTGTGTCACTACAACGCATGCCTGCGTAGAGGGAGCGGTAAATTCCTTTAATATTTTATAGAGTTCCTTATTAGAGTTAGTAGCCTTTTCAATCCTATTTATAAGAAAGGATTTTTTTGCCTGTTTAATGTTAGCCAAGTAGCTACGATGAGTGAGTTTATACATTTCCCTGTCTACAGTACTTTTACTTCTCCATTTTCGTTCGGCTGTCCTACAGGAGAGTTTTTCTATTTTTAGTTGTTCTGTAAACCAGGGTGCTGCCCTGGGCTTAAATTTAATCTTTGTAAGAGGGGCCACAGTGTTCAATGTAGATGTTATTGCAGCCTCAAAGGAGGTGGCTGCATGGTCAATACTCTCAGTGTGGGAAAAAGGAGGAGGGCTAAAATGAGCAGAAAAGGCGGTGGAAGTAACTTTTTGCCAGGTTCTTCTCCATGTACATTTATGACTGAGATCCTTTTTTTCAGTAACTACTGATATAGAGAATTTCAGCATATCATGATCTGTTCACAGCAGTGGGAGGGGCGGCTCCACTCTAATAGTGGTTGTATTGGTGAACAGAAGGTCAAGGGTGTGACCAGCCGAGTGGGTCGGTCCCGTCACCATTTGGACCAAACCTAGTGTGTTCAAATTGGTGATCAGCTGACTGGTGTCGGGATCTGATAATAATTCCGCATGGTAATTAAAGTCCCCAATCAGGAGAAAATTCTCGGCTGTTAGTACATGGGGGGCAATGGCTTCAAGCAGATTATGTGTAAAATTAGTTTTCGAAACCAGAGGTCGATATACTATTGCACCTCGCCAGGTTCTCTTAGCTTGACTTTCCATTCTGAAAATACATAATTCTAGCTGATCTGAGATAATAGACTCCAGTATGGTGATTTCCAGTTCGGTCGTAGTGGCTATTGCTAGACCACCTCCTCTCCTGAAGTTTCTATCCAATCTCGTTAGATGGTATTGGGTGGGGGGGGGAGCGACTGCCACGTCAGGAGAAGCGTGTTCGTGGAGCCAGGTTTCTGTGATGAAACAGAGATCAGGTCTTTCGATATCCAAAAGGCTCCATATTTCAACTGCATGTTTTGGAACTGAACGAGCATTGAAATATATCCCTTTTAGTTGTTTAGATATCTCGGGAATGTCGGGCTCTGTGTGACCTTTGGATAATAATCTCGGCAATGGATCTTGCTCTTTACAGTGAATCTTGCTCTGGGCTTCGGGTTGAGCTATATTCACAACTGTTGCTAGGCAATCGTGAGGAGAGGTAGATCTGCCAGGTTTGTTTAGACTTTTAAGTTCCAAGCTTGAGTACCTAAACAGAGCCATAGTTATGCTCACCAAGCTGGAGTAGCTTAAAAGAGAAAACGGGCAGGGGTTCTGGCGTCTGGCGACGGTCGGCCCGCCACCGGCGCGCTGCTGCGCGCGTCCCCTGCGCGCGTCCGCACCCTTTCCTGCCTTAAATAGGTATGGTAGGGTTTGCCTCAGCGTCTAGAGTGCTAACCTCCACTTCCGGTCGGTATACCGGAAGAAAGAAACCTTAAGAGCACGTCCCTCCGCACAATCGGCACAAGCCGCAGCGGACCGGGGACTGCTGGTAGTTATGAAAGTAGAGGTAAGGGGAGTAGCGAGAATTCAAAGACGGCGCAATTTAAAAACAAATGTGGCAAGAGCAAGAAATTTAACATAAAAACATTGCGTTACACATGCAGGGTTAAAAACAATTATTTCAAATTACTCGCAGAGCAATTTACTATTGGCAGATGGCAGCCAAAAATGCAGCCTACAGCAGGGAGTCCGCTGCGCGTCCGCGCCCTTTCCTGCCTTAAATAGGTATGGTAGGGTTTGTCTCAGGGTCTAGAGTGCTAACCTCCACTTCCGGTCGGTATACCGGAAGAAAGAAACCTGAAGAGCGCGTCCCTCCGCACAATCGGCACAAGCCGCGGCGGACCGGGGACTGCTGGTAGTTATGAAAGTAGAGGTAAGGGGAGTAGCGAGAATTCAAAGACGGCGCAATTTAAAAACAAATGTGGCAAGAGCAACAAATTTAACATTAAAACATTGCGTTACACATGCAGGGTTAAAAACAATTATTTCAAATTACTCGCAGAGCAATTTACTATTGGCAGATGGCAGCCAAAAATGCAGCCTACAGCAGGGACTCCGCTGTGAGACTGAAAGTGGCGAATATGGGTGTTGGGCAGCTGCAGGAGCCCTGGCCGCAACCGGAGTTGAGGTAGCGCCTTGTGCGCTGCAGAGGCGGAGGACAGAATAATGGAGGGTGAGGGCTCCCCCAATATACAAAAAAATTATGAAAAAAACGAAAACACTATAAAGCAGTCACTGCGTCCGGTAAAAAAAAAACAAGAAAGGACAGGGAGTCCCTGCCCTCCACCCACTCCGGCAGGCCGAGGATTGGGATGTTGCTCCTGCAGGAGCACCCCTCGGCATATTCTACCCTCCCTCCAGTGTTCGCACACGGTCCCGCAGGTCTTGAACGGCTCACTGGTTATCAGTTGTCTGTGGCTGCAGTGAGGCTAGCATTTTTTCCCCTTCGGCAACCCTGTCAGTCAATGACCCATGGTTGTGCGTTATAGTTAAGATGAAGGCCGGGCCCCTGCCGTCTCGTGGCCCGCCTCGTTCCTCAGAGGTCCCTGTCTTCCACACGGCCCGGGTCAATCAGGCCTCAGCGCTGCAGCTGCTGCCGTGATGATTTCTCCGTGCTCTGATTCGGGCACCGATGCCACCGCGGTCACCTGCTCCACTAGGCCCTCCTTCCAGATGCGGGAGGCCCAAGGGGCACCCCAATCCGCCGGATATCACAGCCGCACCGAGGGGCTGTCACCATGAAGACCACGCCCGATCCCCTCTCCACTCACAGGCCCGTGTTGCCGTATGGCCCCAGGGCAACCAGGCTTTTGCTTCGCAGCCGTTGTCGCGACGGTTTTTCTCTCTCTGCCTCGGCCCGGGCCCTTATGTTGCTGTAGGCAGCGCGGCTCAGGGCCGGGGTCCCCAATTCCAGCCTCCACCTCCGGGACGCCGATGAAGGCAGTGATCTCTCGCCCCACGCGACCTCTTCTCCAGCTGCCTAAGATACAAGAGAGGCACGCGGGGCACCCCAATCTGCAGTGCCGATTCGCGCCAGTGGGCACAGTCACATCGGAGGGTGAGCTTATGTCAATGCTGGGTCAGAGTGCCGATTTAGGGAGATTGTAGGGTGGATGGCGAAGAGCTCTAGCAATGTGTGACAAGAGTTCCAGGAAGCCTCCAGATCCCGGTGGCTTTCCCAGGAAATACCCCCGCCTCCCCAAGTATCATGCATCATTCTAGACAGTATACCACATAACAACAAGCATTTGCAATACAATAGGACTCGCATTTACGCGAGACCTATTGCATTGCAAACGGGAGTGCGGGCGGGCGGGGGGCAGGGGTGCGAGAAGGCACGAACAACGGGAGTGCGGGGGCGAGAAGGCACGGACTGCGGGAGGGGGGAGAAGGCACAGGAAGAAAATAGTGCTCACAATCTAAATAAAACATACGGTGCCACACTAGAAGTAAAGGGGCCAGTAGCCATGGAAGGATACAAATGACGACATGGCCATAATAAGGAGGGACTAACAAGCCTCATAATCAATCAGACGGCAGCATTTACGAAAGACAATGACATGAGCGAATTAAAAACATGGGTGGAGAGTGGGCGGAGCTTCCACTCCATACTCCATTACTGCATGCCTCGCAAAGCGAGCAGCGCATGTGCGCTGCCGCTATAGGCTCGACCTAAAAATTAGTGTGTGTTTGTGTAACATAACTGGTGCTCATGTAAAGCACTCCAATACCTTTCAGTCAAGTTCGCGCAATATAAATCTGCAAAAAAAAGTGAGACAACATTCTTTGACCACCCCACACACTGACATCACAGGAAGTGATGTCACGTGACCGTCGACCATGATGACATTAATGGTGTTTTCAAAATATACAATAAGTTTAAGATTAATAAAATAGCAAGAAAGTTAACAACATAGTTAAAATCTAGTTTAGTTACCACCTATATATTAACTAGGGTGCTTCTATGATATGTTTTGGTGCACCCATTGCCTCGGGGCAGCTGGTGAAGCTTTTAACACACAGGGCAGATAGAGACAAGAACATATATGTGAATTGTGAATATAGCTGTGGCATTTATAAGAAAATAGATTGTCAGAGCAGCAAAATAATTGTTTCAAAAATGAAAAAGCCTCTACTTTACTAGCTACATAATGGTACCTATGCTATTGACCTCACTAAGTCCGACTCACATGTGCAAATAACTTTAACAATGAAGTCCAAAATGTTTCCTACATTAAATAACATTGTGTGTAGATGTCATGTTATTTGGAACTGTAGCACTTTCCTGCTTAAGCTTGTTAAACTGTCAGGGGCTTTATTCTGCACCGGAAAGCAGTAGGACCTTCTCTTTCTGAATCCTTTTTGATTTTTGCTTAACTATGAGTTACTATGTAAAGAGCTCCACTACATAGCCTCAACTAGATAGTACCTTTTAGTGAGTGCAATTTTTTTGTGTTTTACTGAATCATATTTCAAAACTCTCATCTCCTCCTAGTAGAGTTGCCATCTGGCAGATTCTTTTTACCAGCATGACCAGTATTTTCATGTCCCAGCCTGTCCAAAAATTGGGAAAATCACTTAAAGCTGGAATATTTCTCCTTTTCAGTGCATACTTAAAACAGTAAATATATAGAAGATTTCTTTTTTTTTTTACAATGACCTATAGATCAACCTTTATTATAATTGACTGATAATTAAAGTAAATAAAGACAGAAAGGCGATGTAAAAAATGTAAACAGTTCTACTTAAATATAATATCTGGGCCTTTGTTGTCTCTTAAAACATGAGCATATGGCTGGTATTTTCCTCTGGGCAAGGTGGCAATCCTATCTCCTATACTAAACCTTAAATATTTCCTCCCCACCATAGAGCCATGTAGGAATTCTTGACACTCATTGTGCAGAACAATATTACACAAGACACAAATGTGACAGATTTCCACCAACTTTATTACAGGTGCCATAGGATATAATGAACTTGTAATACAGCGGATGGGATAACCTTCCAGTTTGTGATGGAGTATCCCATCTGCTAAACTCTACATCAGGCCACTAGATATAAGAAGTAAAAATTAGTTTAACACTATTACCTGCCTAGTTACCACTGATCGCCCCAGGGATTGAATAAGAAGCCTTACATGGGTCCAAACAGCCAGCCATCCTACAACACCTTGTGTAACTCAGTACTAGGGCTCACTCAACACTCACCTTCCACTTTAATCCTGAATTGTAACACCTCTGATTTTTAAACACTGGGGCATATAACTTTACAAATGCACCGCTAGAGTTAAAATAAGATTCCATGTCAAAAAGACACCTTGACCAAGCTGTACTAACACTTAGCGTCCGGTCTGCATCACAAAAGTGACACAAACCTAGCACAAAGTGATGTAGTGAGATTTATGTTCCAACGCAAATCATGATTTGCTGTGGAATTCGGGCCAACCACAGCACCGAGACCGCCCTTATCGCAGCCACCGACGACATCAGAACCCTAACCGACAACGGGGAAACAGCTGCCCTCATCCTCCTGGACCTCTCCGCGGCGTTCGACACCGTCTGCCACCGCACCCTAGTGAAGCGCCTCAGCAACATCGGAATCCGAGAGAAAGCACTGGAATGGATCATCTCGTTCCTCGCCGGAAGAACCCAGAGAGTCCGCCTCTCCCCGTTCAGATCCGAAGCCACCGAAGTCATCTGCGGCGTTCCACAAGGATCCTCACTCAGCCCGACCCTCTTCAACGTCTACATGAGCCCCCTCGCAGCCATCGCACGCCGACACAACCTCAACATCATCTCCTACGCCGACGACACCCAGCTGATCCTCTCCCTCACCAACGACCCCACCACCGCCAGAGCCAACCTGCACGACGGGATGAGAGACGTCGCCGACTGGATGAGGAACAGCCGCCTTAAACTGAACTCAGACAAGACGGAAGTCCTCATCCTGGGCTCATCACCCTCCGCCTGGGACGACTCCTGGTGGCCCCCGGCCCTGGGCACCGCACCCAAGCCAACGGACCACGCACGCAACCTGGGCTTCATCCTGGACTCCTCCCTATCGATGACCAGACAAGTCAACGCCGTCTCATCTTCATGCTTCAACACCCTGCGCATGCTCCGCAAGATCTTCAGATGGATCCCCACTGAAACCAGGAAGACCGTCACCCAGGCACTCGTCACCAGCCGACTGGACTATGGGAACACCCTCTACGCCGGAACCACAGCCAAACTTCAAAAGAGACTCCAGCGCATCCAGAACGCCTCCGCACGACTCATCCTGGACATCCCCCGACACAGCCACATCACCGTACACCTGAAAGACCTGCACTGGCTCCCCGTCAGCAAGAGAATCACGTTCAGACTCCTCACCCACGCACACAAGGCCCTCCACGACCTGGGCCCAAAGTACCTCAACGACCGCATGTCCTTCTACACGCCCACACGCCAGCTACGATCAACCAGCCACGCCCTCGCCACCGTACCACGCATCCGCAGAACCACCGCCGGAGGAAGATCCTTCTCCTACCTGGCGGCCAAGACCTGGAACTCCCTCCCCACTCACCTTCGGCGAACCCAGGACCATCTCGCCTTCAGGAAGCAGCTCAAGACCTGGCTGTTCGAGCAGTAACTTACCCCCTCCCCCAGCGCCTTGAGACCCTCCCGGGTGAGTAGCGCGCTCTATAAATGCCGTGATTGATTGATTGATTGGAATCATTCCCAAAGTAACACAAAGTAGCGCTATGTGCTAATTTATCTCAAAGGGGCGTACTATGGGTTGTATATGGACATAACCATAAAACCACCTATAGGTTTTGATGAACATCACCGTTTCCTAACATTTGTAAATGGATTTGTGCACAAACAAAATTACGCCTCCTAGAGGCAATGGGTAACAATGACACAACTATTAAGTCTCCACATTTCCCAACTTTTCATGTCTGCTACACTGTACAGCAATATATAAAAAGTGTGAAAAGTAGTAAAGCATTTTTTTTGTACTGTACAATCCAAAATCTATGCTTGATAGAGCGCACACACACCTCTGACTATAGTGCAAGGGTGTGTGCATTGCTGCATGGCAGCCTAAAGTCCACTAGCGCTGGAGGAGAGAAAAACAGCGCCATATCTTAATAAATATTGCACTGTTTTTCTTTCACCCTTTGCTGCAACGCAGCACAGCAAATTTGGTTACTGCACTGCACCAAAACATAGTAAATCTCCCCTTGCCTCCAGCCCAATGCTTTCGTTTACTACTATATTGCACTCTCAAATTCAGGACTTCTTTGCAACTTGTAATCACTTGATCACCCTATGCACCTTATTCCTGATCTGCTGGAAACTATGGTATTCCATCACTGACACAAGACAGAGCTGTCTGGGGTTGCTTCAGTCCTAACCCGTTGCATTTCCTCATGTTCTGAAGCTGAGGCCCTCACATAGCTCTGCTCTTGCACTTCAGTTTGTAACATATTCATATTTACAAACGTAAAAATCCCTGAAATCACCACTTACCTTTCCCATTAGCTCAGAAAGAATGATGTCACGCCTGCCACGCATTCACTTTAGTTATTAAGTGCAGGAAGGCTTTGTATGCCTTTCAAATCAGAAATGTATATAATGTAACACAAGGGGTCTAAAACTCATCCTAATGGAGCCTGGAAAACATGTTTTCTTCAGTTCACTGAAAAGCCGAACAAGATCATGCCACCCTGTTAACTTTTTTTTTTTTAAATGTGAAACAGCAACTTACTCCTGGCATTTAAACGTCAAAAGGATACTGTTGCTGTTCAACAGGAGCGTTCCCAGGGCTCGAGTCGGGGTACCACGCGGGTGGACGGCGTCCCCCCACTTATTTTACCGGGAGGTCGATAACTGGAGCAAATGGAGCCACACATTCACTCTTTCGCCTCTCTGGAGCGAGATCGGAGCTCATTCAGAACGCTGCTCATGCGCTGGCTTCTCTGATGCAATTGCATCTAAGGGGTGAGCGAGGGGAGGCAATGAGTCTGATGGTGCAAGCCACCTTTCGTGACGTCACTTCCTGTCGTGACGTCAGCGTCCCCCCACTTCTTATTTTAGGACTTGTGCCCTGAGCGTTCCCCTCTGAGATCCAGGAGGAGGGGCTGCGTTAAACAGAACTCTGACAGCCCTGTTTGCCCTCTACTAGCAATGCTCCTGCAGCCTCTGAGGCTAGGGGTCGCAAGGAACGTGCCAGGAGTAGCAAGGGGCAAGCCAGGGGTTGTAGCTGCATGACGTCCATGTGCACATGGATGTCTTTGTAGAATGTGTTCATATGAAGGCTTGATCTCTTCTGTGACCGGACAATAGAGGGAGTCCTCTTTCCCACCCTCTCTGGCGGTGATGCGCCCAGAGAGAGGAAGGTGGCCAAAGTCCCCAGAAGTGCGGACAAGTGGTGGGTGCAATGATGGTTCCTTCAAGAAACTTTACCTGTAGGGATCGCCACCCTAAAACGCTATTCAGTGGGTGAGTCTGCCTCACAAGTGCTCTATTAACTGTCCTGTAAAATGTACTCCTGGCCAAAATGGTCAGAACTCTGTACAGACGACAACTCCTGGCCAGCCTATTTTTACCTGCCTTTTAAACACATTCAGAAAGTGCTTGGATTTACCCCAGTGCTGCTTAGGATTTTACTGTTTAATGATCATTCAGCAGCACTACAGGTTATGTTAACCGAGAATTGTATAACTCTGTATTGTGACATCAACATGCAGTGAGACTGCAACAATGCGTGGGCAACCAGAGAAAAAAACTTCTAGTAATGAAACAGAAGTATTCCTGCAAGGTTTTTAAAAACAGTTTGCAAATATATTCACACATTACACATAGTCATGTGAGATAGTAAGATGCTACCTCAATGTAAACAGTTCCTGTTTATTGTCTCAAGCTTCACACACACTGTGCACTCTGAACACATAATGCTGTTGAGTCTTGTTGACAAGCTTGGTGATGGTGTGTTAAGCACAGCTTTTCCTTGGATGATGGGGTTTACACTAGGCAGACGGGAGCTGCTTTATGGGGAAGAGAAGCTAAAGGAGGAAGAGTTGAGCTGTCTTCCTGACCTCCAGCTTTGTACTCAAGACATCCATGAAAGTGTCTGAACGAAGAAGCTATCGCAGCATAGATGCAAATCGAACATCTGAAGATGAGGCTCCCTGACCAGGCAGGCAACTCCTCTATTCCTGAACTGATGGATTGGAGGTATCGTCCTGTCCACACTGGAGGCCACGAGAGAGAGTTAGTCAGGCAGGCCTCCTTCGCTTCTTCTTGCACAAGGCCTGTCAACAGCCTCTTACACCGAGCTTCAGTTGTGGTTGACTTCGAGGGAAATGATGCAGGGGGTGGTTTGAGCTTGTAAGGCTGTGTCTGTATAAGATGGTTCTGATGAGGAGCTAGTCCTGGTTCAGCCCATTTGAGTGACCTTAGAAATCTGAGATTTAGCAAGGCACTAGAACTGCCCCTGCAAAAGAGGTTGGCTCAGTCCCATGTAGCACCATCACTCCCTTACGATGAGTAGGACTGGACACGACAGTGAAAAGGATTTTCCAGAGCAAGAGAAAGTTTGATCCCTGATGGCTGTAGTTTCAATGTGTTTAACATTTGCCTTGTCTTTGATAATTGAATCTCACTGAAACAGATCATTATATACTGAAGGTAAAGAATGGTTGTGCATCCTTGTGGTCATTCACCCTTACTTGAACTAAATGTACACAGTCAGTGAGAGGAAACACTAAATGGGAGGGTCCTTGCTTCACTGACCAGAATGGTGCTCAGAACAGTACCTGGTTGTTGAGCTCCTTTACTCTCTTCTTGATTCCTCTTTCTAGTAAGGGAATCCAATATCTGCTGTGGGATGGTGTGGCTGTCCACACATAAAGTCTAGAGTAGGTAGATTGATTATCAAGTCAAATGTGAAATTGGCAGCCTACTGTAACAAGTGAAAATAAATATTGCGCTACACTATTCCACTTAATCCCTAGACAGTCTTTCAGGTGATCTGAGGTCTTTGCTTTAGTCACTGGGACAAGCTCCCTCTAACCTGAACAAGTCCTTAATCCTTAGGTCTAGTTACAAGAGACATGGTGTGGTTACAGGAAAAAACAATTTCCACATGTGTGTAGGATTTGAGGTGTAGATTGAACACGCCACTTGAAAAGACTGGAATTTAATGGAAATAGAACATCCGCAAATCTTCATCCTGGAAATACTGTAAACATTATAGGAAAAACTTGTCAGTACCAAGTCAGTGAAAGAGGTTCTTGTAAAATATCAGGCTACTAATCATGATGGAGAGAGAAGCCTGTCAGACTATATGGAAAGAATAGAATTCCTCATACAATCCGCCTATGGCAAACAATCCATTTACAGCAGGTAATCTTAACTAGAGGGACAGAAAAATACTTTTTAACCGAAAATTTTCATTATTATTATCGCTTCTTCCTCAACCTTCAAAGGATGTCACAGACGAAAAAAGCAAACTCCTTATAGCGGGTCAGAAGTGCCAAAACATTTTCTGACCTGTAGGAAGCAACTCGTGATGTCAGAGGGGTTAGTCAGGTGGCGTTCACCTTTCTTTATTTATACTTTTTTCCCTTCCATCTACCTGGACTGGAGGGAGAGCGAATGAGATCTTTGCTGCTCTTTGACGAAGGGCTAGGGAGCAGTACTCTAAGGCCAGGAATATCTTTGACCCTTTGAAGCTCCCAGCCTTCCCCAAGTAGTGGGGCCCCGGCCACCACCCCCCCACGGAGTGTGGAAAAAACGGGCAACTAACTATATAGGCCATCACCAAAAAATAAACAAAGCTTTGTGGGGGTTCTCACTTCTGCCCACTGACATGGGATTTAAAGAAGGTGACCCATCCAAAGCCATATTTGGTGAGTATCAAGACAACATGACGTTCAGTACTCTTAAAACCGTTAGGAATGCATGTTTGAATACTTTCTAGAAATAATGATATGCGTACAAAGCATACTTTGTTAATGATGTGGTATATGCAAAACGTGAGCCAAACTAGTTTACAGTCTGTCCACTATATGTACATTTGGCCAACAATTGTTTATATGATCATCCGGTGTACATATTCATGCACTAAGTGACTGAGCCCTAGAAAAAGTCATATGCATTTAGAAACAAAAATTAACTGTATGTGAGCTCTACCAAACACACGCACAAATAATACATAAAATTAGTTAGCCGCACAGATGCAAAAACAGTACAATAAAGTATATGCACAGCTTGCTGCCCAATACTACTTATTCAGTCAGTGTTGCTCATTACTTTTCAGTGTTTTCAATGGGATTTACGTCTACAAGTGCGTAACACCATGCTGTAAAAAGATAGTTTTAAAGTAATAACATACATCAGCTGGATCACGTTAGACACACCCTTGTGGGAGGAGCGATGGCTGGAACACCCTGTCTCTCTCAGGAGTTTGACAGATGGGACAATATTAACATTTCTACAGTTATGTGTGGCAAGAGTCCCACATTAAATCCTTTCAAACACTTCAAACAGAATATTCCTTACAGCCACAGATCCCAATTCTTTCGATACTTGCAGCCATACCGTGCCCTTGACCAACATTGAGATGCACTTGGCAAGATCCCAGAGTTTAACCCTTTGGAGCTTAAGATCCTTATGGGCCCCATCAGGGCAGGTGAGATATCACAACTATATAAGACCTTGGTGAATAATTCCCCAGACCTCCTCTCATACTTACTGGCCTGATGGGAGCGTTGGTTGGGTCCAGTGTGCGATTCACATTGTGGAGATGCATGTTTGTTCCCTAGGGTGCTGGTTCTTTTCTCAAGACTTCGACTTATTCAACTTAAGTACCTCCACATGGCCTACCTCACACCTCTCAGAATGTGGCGTGCCAGGGCCCTACCAACACCAACGTGTTTGGGTTGTTCAGAACTGCACGCTCATTTTTGTTCACGTGGTGTGGGAATTTTCCCCCAAAGAACATTACTGGATAGCTGTGTTTGCCTTTCACATGTGCTGGGGATATCATTGGATTCTTCCCCGCAAGTGGCATTGTTGGGTATTATAAAGGTTGTGGGGGGGGGGTAACTAAAAAAGATTGCACCCTCGTTCAATTCGGCACAATATTGGCCAAAAGGGACAGTGCCAATTCTGGACTTCCCCATTCCCTCCTCCCTTGGTCAGATGGAAAACGGCGATGGACTGGTATGCCAAACAGGAAGAACCCATTTACATCTCCAGGGGATGTCCCTAGAAATATAAAAAGGTATGGGCGAGTTGGCTGGCTTATCATGGGTTGAACTAATGCCTAATTGCATTGACTTGAGCCATAGCGTGTTTGGATTTGTGATCTATGTGATGTAACTGTACTTCAAGTGTTGATGTAGAATGTGCGTCTAAAAAAATACATGAGCTAACAGGCTTTTAAATAAAACTATACCATACAAACTCAATCTGTCTTGGATGATCACCTGCAACAACATATGGTGGAACATAGGTTAAGGTGAATTCAGGTTTTTGTATAGCTCTGTGTTTTTAAATATTTTTTCTTGTGTCTGTATGACCCGCTGTTACCAGTTATTTTAATTATACAGAGTGTGCCATTGGTCCCTCCCAGAGAAATATTTGTTCTCCCCTCATGCTATTGACTGTTGGATGTATCATTACACCTCTTATTGAGTGCTTGCTTTGCAATGCATTAGAGACTATCGTTACTTCTCAAAACTAATCTAAATCATCACACAATAAATTCTTTATCTTATGACTGCATTATATACAGAAAGCAGTCTTTCTTTTTTGCTTTACATGAGCACCAGTTGCATTACAGACGGACACATTCATTTTTAGGCACTGGGAGATTAAGTGATTTGCCTAGAATCACAGGATGCTTGAGCCTCTCGCCAGACACAAACCTGGTTCCCCAGCTTCAAAGTTGGCCGCTCTAGCCATTAAGCCATATATCTACTCTATATCTGCCCCTGAGGGACCAGAAAGCACACTAGACGCCAGGGATTTTTTTTTAAATATAAGGGTGGGGGCTGCCCACCATGGTTTACTAGGTTTCCCTAGTTGCCGGCTGAGCTAGGGCACAAAATTCACAGCTATCCACATTGCAAAAATGCGGGTCAGTTTTGAGTGGAAAAATGAGATATATCAATGTTGCGTTTTGGGCCGTTTCTTGTTTGGGCACTAGGCCTACCCGCAAAAGTGAGGTATGATTTTTATCAGAAGATGTGAAGGAATGCTGGGAGGAAGGAAGTTTGCAGCTCCCCACAGATTCCAGACCTTTCCATCACAGAAATGTGAGGAAAATGTTTTTTTAGTCAAAGTTTGAGGATTTCAAGGGGTTCTGGGTAAAACAACCTGGTGAGAGCCATGCAAGTCTCCCCATACTGGATTCCCCTAGGTGTCTAGTATTAAAAAATGCATAGGTTTGCTAGGTTTCCTTAGGTGTCGGCTGAGCTAGGGCCCAAAATCCACAGCTACCCAATTTGTAAAAGAACGGATCAGTTTTGAGTGGAAAAATGTGATGTATCCAGGTTGCATTTTGATCCGTTTACTATTGCAGGCACTAGGCCTACCTGCACAAGTGAGGTACCATTTTTATCAGAAGACATGTGGTAGCATAGAATAGTAGGATATTTGTTATTACTAACTGGATTTTGCTGCATTTGTGTCTTTCAAATGTAAACCAGTGGGTAAATAAGAAGACATTTTGAAAAGTACCTCTAAATCATATGCTCATACGGGTATCTACAAATTCAGAGATGTACATATAACCACTGCTTCTAAACTCCATATCTGCCCATTTCAGAATTACATAGGTTACCTTGGTACCTATTTTTCAGTCTATATATTTCACCATATGAATTGGTCTATTCTCGGAACACAATGAAAAACCATTGTATGGTGCAGCTCAGTAGTTGGCTCTGGGTATTTCGAGTACTTGGAGAACCTACAAACCCTATATATCCCCACAACCAGAAGGACCTAGTGAATGTAATGGTGCATTGCTTTTGTAAATCGGTCATCGTGATAAAAAGTTACAGATGAAAACATGGTCACAAATGGCTATTTTTTTACTATTCGTTTCTAATATTTATTTTTAAAGTTCCTTTGGGAAAACCTTGCGGGATCTACACATATGACATCTTGCTGAATTCGTAATGTTGTCTACTTTTCAGAAATATACAGCTATCCTGGTTCACCCATGGGTTTCAAACTGATTTTCAACCACAAACTGGAAGTAGGTTGAAAGCACAAAAATAGGAAAAATTAGCTACCTCTTTGAAAAATGCAAAACTGTGGCATAAAATAAGGTTTTTTTTATTCAGCTCTGCGTGTTCCTGCAAACTGGAAAGATAGTGATTTTAGCATAGCAAACCGTTTGTTGACATTTTTATCCAGAGCACTTTTTTCCTATTTTTCTCAAACAAAACCTCACAATTTAGCTATATTTTGGCTATTTTCTCTGTCTCCTCAATGGGACTCCACAAACCCTAGCTACATTTAGAATCCCCAGGATGTTAGGATAAAAAAAGGATACAAATTTGTCGTGGATACCTTATGTGGGAAAAAAGATATGTAGACTGAAGCATGAACTACCCCCAAATAGTAAAAAAAAAAAGGGCTCAGCACTGGGGGATGGGGGTTGGTTTGGGGGCAGCAAACAGTGGCATAGCTAGACGTTGGCCGTCCGTGGCGGTCTCTGCGTCTGCCACCCTGCGGCCGCATGTAAAATCGGGGAGGGGCTGTGCCCCCCCCCCACCTCCTCCCCTTGTTACGCCACTGGCAGCAAATGGGTTAGGAGTTGTACTCTCCCCTCTTCCCAAACTTAATTCTAATTGATATGAATACAACATAGGAGCCTGACGACCTCTCAGACATAAAGTAAAATATGGCCTGACCATTATACAAGTCTGAAACATCTAGGAATTGAGTGGACAGATCCGAGCAGAAGGTGTATTCTCCAAAATGTAAACCAAGCCGAAAATGAGCACGAGCATATGTTTACCCAGGAACGCGCAGCAGTCTGTTATCTGTCGACTATGACACCTTGTTACTTCCATGCAGTGTCACAGGAAATGCACACAGGTCTCTGAGCTCGATATGCTAATGCATGTGGCTATAGGGAGGATTAATTTAAAGATAGTATACACGACGGAAGCACGCTTTGCCTGAGTGGAGCCATGCTTTGTGTGTTTTTTAAATGACATTATCTTTGTCAGGATACGGATCCACGAACATCCCTGTTGGAAACTAGCTGCACGTGAGAGCCAGCAGATACGGCGCTCCCCTTGACCCCGAGGGGCTGTGACAACCGTGACTTTCAGGCCCCTGTGATTAAGAGAGAGACGCCACACCAGTGTGTGTTTGTGCGCCTTGCTAGAAGCAGGGCGCCAAAACAGATAAGAGACCCCCGGTGAAGGGGAACATTCACAGCACCCTACCTTCTTTGGCTCTGATAAAGAATGGGCGCGTGCTGCTGCCGTTAGCACGAGGACGAGACTGCAGAAAGCACCTCAAGAGAACCAAAGTAATGAAACCGGAAATGCCCGTCAGTGGATCGCTAAACTAAGGTGCCAGTGGATTGCAGCATTCCACACCGTATATCCTCTCTGAATTCTGCGTTTTACACAATTTACATTGGGCATTTGGTCATCTTAATCCTGTTTTATTAAGAAAAAGTTTGATTTCAGTGCATATTTTTCGATTGGAGTTAGTTTATTTCTTTATAACGGACATCTGGGAAGCAGTTATGATAAACAATATAAATTACGCAAAGTCTGAGGCTGCGAAATGCCAGACCTCTAGGAGCAGCATACAGTTGCACTTGAAAGAGAAACTCCTTAAATGAAATAATAAAACACAGGTTCATATCACACTCTCTTTAGATTTCCACTCAAGGACATTTAAGTAGAATGTGAGTGATGGTTCCAATGCTGTTTCCCCCACACCCTCCAAAAATATGGGGGTATTCTTTCCGCTGCCACCCTGAAAGGCACTCATTCCTGTCTTTTCAGGAACAGTTGTACCTTTCCAGGGTATGAAACTATCTGTAAAACGTTTGTGAATATCCACAAGCCTCCGAGTTTCAAGCAAATTTTGAGATAAAATGGATCTGGGGGCCAGTGGGAGATGACCTTTGCACAGGGACGGCTCCTCCGTAATGGCGGAGGAGCAGGTAAGTCTTTTTTTTTTTTAAATGTATATTTTATTTCTCCCCCCTCCCCAACCCACCGCCCACTCCACCCGCGGCTGTTCTACCACTTTAGGTAGGTGGCGGATGCCACTGCCCTTGCAGTAACATGCTGTTTGATGAACTGTGAAGAAGACACTGGTCTTTACATGTTATGCCACAAATAAGTTTGGTACTCGGTGCCTGCTGTACTCCACCAAAGAGCTTATGAAGAGCGAAACACGTGTCTGGGGCTAAGAACATGAAAGACTTGAAGCAATGGATAGTTAACAAGCTTTGCTTCACTGAATGAACTGCAACTTTGTAAAAGATGGACCACATTGACCATAATGCCCTGGGAGGGCTACTGAGTTGTGTTTCACTTGAAACCCACAGCTGAAGGCAGTGGTGCTGAAAAAAGTTTCAGAGTGGGGGTGCTGTCCTCAGTAATACAACACCCAAATCATAGTGATTGTGAAAAATCCAAGCATCACACAAAGAACAAGTTTAGCAAATGAGCCACGTTCATTGCGCAGGAGAGTGGTCTAGCTGTGGTATGTAGCCACTGGTGCATTTTGGAGCACCCTGTCACAAATATATTAACAAAGCATGGTGTGGTAGTGCATTGCCATTTACAGACAGCACATTTTTCTTTGAAATTGACACCAAATTTGCACAGAAATGCAGTCTTACTGATAAGAAGACAATGTGTGGAAATCAGATTTCAATGAGTAATTATTATTTGAACATAACATCCTATATAGCCTTTCCTTTCACACTTCCTGTACTGAAGCAAGATTATCATAGATCACTTAACAAAATCCTTTCACTTTGTAGTCCGAGAATGAAAAGTAAACACCAGTCTCTGTGTTAAAAGCATAATCAGCTGCTTGACGTTTGACAAGAAAAGTGACAAGATAAAGACAAAATTTAAAGGCGTCTTTATTGCTCATTTGCTTTCAGAACTCCAGCATGGGTTCTGGGGGTGCTGCAGCACCCTTTGCACCCCAACCTCCAGCACTTGTAGTTGAAGACTATTGATGAGTACCAGTCCTGTTTTGAGTGCTGCCAAATGGAGGTTTCTACTTTTTGCATACATTTGTTGCCAGAGCCATGTAAGATTTGAAGAAATGAGTCCAGCTACGAAATGAAATATTGGAAGAAATTAATAGTTAACAAGGTTTACTACACTGGATGAATAGCAGCTTTGCAAAAGATGGACAACATTGACCAGAAAGGGCTACTGAGTCCTGTTTCCCTTGAAACCCACAGCTGAAGGCTACTGCGGATTGCCAGTCCTGTTTTAAGTGCTGCTAAATGGAGGTTTCTGCTTTTTTCATTCCTAGACATATATTGACTGTTCTTGGGCTTATGGCAACAGTTCTTTGGCTTTCGATGAGTGTATTTGGATATATAATAGCAATACTCTCACATATGTTCTTTGGTGTAACAAGGTCATAAGTGAGCATAAGATGACCTTTATGAGACATATGGCAGTACTGTAGTATATGCTGGCAGTGTTTCTGCATATGATTGCTCAACCTGGGGATAAGGTGGCAGTGTAGGACTATACAAATAATAATTACAATTTATTTTTAGGTCTCAAGTACATACAGATTTTAGCTGTCTGTTGTTCAAGACCTGTTGTGATACTATAGCAAAACTTTCACTGGGCTTTGGGCAGATCATTGTTTACTGTTGGTTAGCTTTCTTGTCATTGTAATTTTCTTGCTTCTTATTTGCTGGCTTACTTCCCCTCCCCTGGGGCATAGCTTCTTTATGATCCTTTTAATTGGATGACTTGTATACTTCCACTGCTTTCATTCAGGGAACTACTTTTTTATTTTGCCTTTAACAGTGCATGAAAGTGGATGTGTTTTCTTTCTTTCTCCCTTGTGTTGCTTCCCCTCTCAAATCCAAACCTCGCACACTATTGCTACCCTCTCCCACCAGTACTTCTTGTCTTGGATATCTGATGGTAGTACCTGAGCACAAATTGCCATCACCTTGGCAAAGGTTAACCATTAAAGGGAGTACCTGGCCATTTGAGTGCAGTGTGTGAGCATGTATTAACAATAGTTGGCACATACGGCACGCACCGGAACAAACTCAGATCCCCTCTTCCACCGACTCTGAGGGATAGCTAAAGATGCTCCGTTAGGTATCATGACTCTGTTTCTTTTTCTTTTTTTCCCTGTCAAGGTTGAGGCCTTCCCCCCCACCCCTTTTTTTGTTCCCCCCCCCCCCCTGTCGACTTTGGATTGGATGCTTTAAACTAAAGTCACAAGCTTAGGTGAGCGGACCTCTGGTGGTTTGGATTTAGAAGTTGTTGTAGGTTTGTTTTTATGATTTTTCTTTGAATTGGTATGATGTGTCATGTTCACATTATTTGATTATTTGTTGCAGAAGAAGGTACTGTAGACAGCAATGACATGTCTATGGGCAACCAGATGGAAAAAAAGAAAAACAATAGACAAAATGGATGCTCATTAACCCCCCACGGGAATGGAGCTATTACATAATTTGATTATTATAAAAGTACTGGTATCTACTGGGACTTACGCAGTTAAGTAGTACTGTATTGATGAGCGATATTGAGCTTGAGAATATATCTTGTTTTGAAGGAAGCACCGGTAACGTTATTTTTATGATGTTCTTGATATGCTAAAAGGACTGACACCTTACCGTGCCTCTGTAACTGTATTGATTCTCTTTTTTTGAACACATGTATAAATGCTAATAAAAAATATATTGAAAAAAAACCAATAGTTGGCACATGGTGACAATGTCTTGACATAATGGGGGCACCTAAGCACGGAAGGGCGATGCATGGGTCCATTTGGCAGCCTCTGGGTAAAAAAAATGTACATAGACTAGGGTAATATTTAGACATAAGATGTTGTGCTTGGGTATATAGGTGCCAGTACCCGTGCCCGCCACGGCAGAACGCAGGGTAGGTCGGCCGCTAGATGCGATCACCGACAACCGATTATCGGTACGTCAGTGAGGATCCATTCTGGCCCACGCGATTGGGGTCCCAATACACTTGTAATTGGGTTTACCCAAAAGGTATACTATATATATGTGTGACTATTTTAGGGTATGGTACTACACACTTGCCACCCCTACTTGAGTAAATAAGGCTAACTGGTCCTGAAGAAATGCCATGATCGCTTAGACAATAACAGACATGAAACATGTTGACCCATTATCTCCTTACCTGTAACGTGCTAGAGTGGGCCATTATATCCATCTCTCGCCTGAATCTTTGTTTTTAATCATAACATACAAACCCAGCGATTAATTTTTTTTTTGGGCTCCTATAGTTATTTTTACTGCACATTTCCTCCAATCTACTCACTCCATTCACACACCTTCTCTATCACACCGCACCCTCCACATCGTCAAAGAGAAAGAACTCCGGCAAAGAGCACCCCCTGCGGGGTCCGTTGTGCATTGCAGCGCCGGCCCTACGAGGAACTGCCCAATGATGAAGCCTGACACCCCTTGGGGTGTGTGAGTGCCCTTGCTCCTAAAAAGAGTACTACCCCTCATCTCCTCCTGGTAGACCTTCATCTTTTCACAGGAACTGCATAGCTCTTTTCGACAAAGTACCCGTGCACCCTCACATACACCAAATATTCTCTTGAACTCAAAGTTGCAAGGTAAAGAGCATGTGTGCTCACCACACATTTAATTAACACGTGCCACAGCTAAACGCTACAGATTTTAAATGTACCTTGGTGGTAGGCAGAGTGATCTATGTTTACCACTGAGGCATAGCAGACATGACCCAAGCGGAAGCTTAGGGGCTGTGTTTAGAGGACCAGGGTGTTTCTGATGCCATGCAGACATGGAAAAATGGTGGACGTAGGAGATTATGAGCTCCCTTACATTTTTTACTGTACAGAGCAATCACAATGGCTTAAATACGTAGAGTCTGATCCTCGCTCGGACATCAGAACTAAGATGGTAGCTGCCTTCCATTACAGCATACCTCCAGCACCTGGAAGGGTGTACATGTTTTCTTTGAGTGGCCCCAGCATGCATAAAGTGAGTGGGGATGAGCAAAAATACATAGGAGTGCTAAGTTTGAACTGTGACCTGCCACAGGGCTTCTGCCGGTTTAACTGGCACAGAAGGGTTCTGAAACAATGACTCATGTGCAGCGACTTGGTTGGAGGTTATAAATAAGAAACCACAGTGGTAGAACACGAGCTATGTGCACATATGAAAGATAGAGGTGCATGTGAGAAAAGGAGTTCACATTTTAGTTGTAAAATTCCAATTTCTTCAGAAGTTGCAGTCCCTTAGTGCAGGCTTCACGTTGTGCGACACACAGTTGGTGCCATGGCACTGGAATGCGAGGCCTCAGAGGCTATCTGGCAGAAAGGATGGTTCATGAGGTCTTGGAAAAACTAAACTAAGTACATGAAACGTTCATTAGAATTCTGGTGGTGCCACTAAAATTGCAGGATATGTTTATCAGTACTACACAGGATGTTCTGATGATGAAATCGATACAGAAGAGGCAGTAAAAAGGGATTCTGAGTGAAAAGAGCTTGAAACAAAACACAGGACTCCCTTAGTGATGGCACAGGAAACAGTGCGAAAACTACAGATCTCAAGTCATATTCTTAAGTGGAGCACGAACAAGGTGGGGAAATGGCAGTCTCTTAGGTTCGCCGACCTGCAGAAAGACTGGCAGTGGTATAGTTCTCAAGCGGAGGCATGAGGCTGGCTCAAGCTAGAGGTCCATTCTATTTGTCTTTTTCTTGCGAAAGAAGAGTGTCTAAAAGTGATAGCTACAATCTCCCCAGTCACATAGCACAAAAGCAGGAAACCATGATTTTATTGTGAGGGACTGGAAACTAAGAACCCGTTGACTGCCCAGGGGAGGGGGGCTATGGAGTAACTCCATTTGAGACATGTCTCAAAAATACTAGGGAGGAAAGATGTATTTCTCCCTCCAGCAAAGGCTGTTGTCTCTGATTACAACTTGAAAAGTTGCATCCAAGTGGACTTGTCTCTGGAACTGGGGGGTGGGGGGGTTGAGGGAGTAATGGCCTCTGCCGTTCTCTCATTCTCTAAATACGGCCTTTGGTCCCTTCAGGTTTAGTTTTATGAATGCTGCATAGACAGAAAAAGTTGGCAGGGTATGCCCAGACGTGGGTCCCTTGCTCACTCTGCCACTGGATTCAAGCTAGCCTGGCTGATGAGGGGTGTTACCATGAAACTGGTCCCAGGATGCTTGTTTCCGGTCCAGGGAAGACCTAGCTTGGCAGTTCGGTCTGGACTGTTCCCATGAGGCACAGGGTCAAGACTGATTTGCTTGCATATGGCTAGGTCTGAACTGGGATGGCGAAGTGAGCTGAAGAATGGTGATGGATTCAACCCAGATCTGAGACTGGTTGTGAGTGTCTGAAAAGTTTCAGCGCTCCGTCCATCATCTCTTTGTGTTTGCTTGTCTCTGGAACTGCCTTGATGGCACTAGCCTTTAGAATATCCTAGTGGCCTGGACCAACCCTGACAGCGTGACCGGATGGTTCTTTAACGACCACAGTGACAGCTGGAACAGCAGAGTCGCCCTCAGGTGCGCACAAGACCTACGGACTTCCCTGACATTGATGACCTAGGCAGAGGTCTGTCACTGTGCTTCATAAGTGAACAAGTTCCCTGGGCATTCTATCCTATGCCACCATTGGGAGTCCGTCCACGACCCCTAATCACCTCGTGCCTACCTTACAAGGACTGAGATGAAAACCTTAGAATGTTTCAGGAGATGGAATCAGTCCTATATGCATCTTCCTGCATAATGATCTGCCCGGAATACACCACACAGGAACAAAGCCAATTGCAGTCCTTTGAAGAAATCAAGATGAAACTTTGGGTTTTGAGCTTGTGTTATAAGTTGCTCTTCCTTGTAAAGCTGAAAGTCTTGTTTCAGTCCAGATCCTCCTCTTTCAAAACACCAGAGGTTGCATGGCAAGGACTGGAGGAGAGACTCAGATAACATAAGTGAGCGCCTGCAGAGACAGAAACATATCTGGCTACCATGGCCTGCCCAGCTAAGGAAAAGTGTAGAGGGAGCCTAAAGAGCCACCACTAGAAATCTGCCTTTGAGAGTCTCCCAGACAACCCAGAACCGGCAGGTGACTGTGTTGCATCCTGTTTGGAGTCAGTGTCATTTAAAGAATTTTTGGGATCCTGGGCCAGACATATTTTGAGGCCCCCTGTTTGGAGCAACTTTGAATTTATTGCTTATTTTCTGCTAATTCAAGCCTGCATCAATATCAATTATTTTATATTTATATATAAACATGTGCATATATATAATTTATATATATATATATATATATATATACACATACGCATATATATATAAGTATCTATATTTATATTCACTAAAACAAAAAAGGTTAAAGTGACATTATAGTAAGGTGAAAATGTCAGTTAAATGTAACTCGCACGCTCTCCATGCTCTGCTTATGACCTCACATATTACATTCCTCATGAGATTTTCTACGAATCATTGATAACATCACTAATGACATCTGAAATGACATCACTGATGGCAACACTATGCATGGTGAGGGCGCGAGTGTAGTTTCTTCATTTAACTGTAACTGGTGAATTCTTTGTTTTTTTTAGTTTAAAACGTTAACGTTTTAGCTTACATTTTAACCTAACTATAATGTTACTTTAACCTTTGTTTTGTTTTTCAGTGCTCTAAAGCAGGGTTCTCCAAAGTCAGTCCTGGAGGGCCGGATCCATGACAGATTTTTAACATATCCCCATTTAGATAAATGTAGTTATCTTAAAAATCTGGCATGAATTCGGCCCTCCAGGGCCGACTTTGGAGAACCCTGCTCGCCATGCACTGCTAATTACCTCCCATATTTCATCACTCCTAACACTTTCTATGACATCACTGCAGCATCTGAAATGGCCTAATTGATGACTACACTGCATGTTGTGGGCTTGAGGTTTACTTTAGAGCATGAGTTATAGTTTAAAACGTTATGTTTTAACTGACATTTTCACCTAACTATGTCACTTTAACCTTTGTTTTTTTCAGGGAACTTCTATGTTTTTTTAACGTAATGTAAGGTATTAATTGCAGTGGCTTGGAGCCAGGTCCTGCGCCGAAACCACCGCTGCTCACAGCCTTTGGCTGTGCCCAGCATGGGATTGGGCACCCTACCCCACGCTGCCAGGCTCATCGCCCAACCCTACAGGTTAACTATATGATGTTACCATTTAAAGGGTGTTATTTTAAATAAGGCAGACTTACTGCAGGGCAATATGAGGCTCACCATGCTGGAGCAGTGAAGAATATATGAGCAGCTGCTGCCACTCATTTACTATTCTTTTTTGTTTTGTTTTTGGGTATCCGGGTGCCCGCCCGGGACATTCATATCTTACATTTTTGTTGGAGGGGCGCGCGAGTGAGCCCTTGTTGCCTCTCCAGCTCTCTGCAAGCAGCCCATGGACTAAAATGGAGCCGGCAACATGTTTTTCTTTTGATTTTTCTTTTTTTTTTATAAACAGGGGTTCTTTTTTAGCCCACTTGAAATCACATTGATTTCATCATATGTCACAATGTCTTTGGGAGCTAAACATTATGATTCTTCGTGGCTTGCAACAATCAGAAGAGATAGATGAGGACCAAATTTGCATATACAACTCGGCTTGTTGGATTGAAACATGTGCCAATACAACATGGCTTATAGAATTTGACGATAGTGACCTTGTGATTTCAAGTGGGCTGTAAAAATACAATTCATCAAAATTGAAATCGGTATCTATTACTGTCTATACAAATATAGAAGAACGTATATGTATATGCATACTTTATAGGTTGGGTTTCCAACAAAAACCAATGAATTTATATGCATTCATATTAGGAGGATGAGTGTGGAAGTGTGACTGAATACATAGGCTTGTTCCATCACCATTTAGATGGATGAATACACTGTGTTGTGTCCTTTTAAAATATTTAAACAATGAAAATATCATTTTGGATTATGTAATTCATTATATATTGATCATGTTTTTGTATGTCTAGCTTTTTTTATACTAATAAATTGTTTCTAACATAGATTTTGATCTGGGTTTCTGTTCCTATATATCTGCCCATATGTTCATTAGTTGCCTAAGTAGTTATTTTTATTTTTTATTTTTACAGAGTTTTATATAGCGCGAACTTGACCCGAATCGGGTATCGGAGCGCTTTACATAGCACCAGTTGCATTACATGAGGACACATTCATTTTTGTTAGGCACGTGGAGATTAAGTGATTTGCCCAGAATCACAGGATGTTCAGCGTCATTGCCGAGACTCAAACCCAGTTCCCCAGATTCGAGGTCGACCGCCCTAGCCGTTAGGCCAACTTTCATATACAATTGCTGTTTATGCCCTGACTTAGGAGCGAATCCATTGACAGGGGAACCCCCTTTTTTGTACAATTGATTCATCAAACGGTGCCAAAGTTATAAGCAAACCAAAAAAGGTTTTTCCCATGCAAACGTGGGCCTAAGTACAACTACCCGCCACTGGGTAATTAATATTTATATACATATATATATATGTGTGTGTATATATATATATATATCCTTTCACCTTTCTCCCACTGATTCTTTGAAGTCCCATGAATCAAGAAAGCACGAACTCCTCTTACTAGGTGCAATATTTCTTTTTTATTTTCAGTGCTTGGCTGCCATGACGCGTTTCGAACCTCCTGGGTTCTTGATCACATCTATATATATATGTATGTATGTGTGTGTGTGTCCACTGAATAATAAACAAATATATATATTTACTGGAAAAAACCACAAAGCTTAAAGTGACATTCTAGTTGGTATGATAATGAAATGTTACTATGCATTAAAAAACCTCAGAAATTCACTGAAAAAAGCACGTTATAGTTATTTTAAGTAACTATAACTCACACTTTCACCATGCAATGTTGTCAATAATGATGTCACTTCAGATGTCATATGTGATGCTATCAATGATGTCATAGAACATTTCATGATTAATATAATATGTAAGGTCATAAGCAGTGCATGGCGATTTTTGTTCTCATGTGAGAGAGCATGTATGTATTCATATTAATAACTTGAGTGTTAATTTGAGGCTATACACCTTTTCCTAGAAGATTCACTCATTGAGTTCTTTTGAAAGCTTTGAGTAACAGCCCTGATTTGTGCTGTTATGTTTTGAAAAATAAACAAGAATCCCATTTATCTACCAATTCTTAGATTCTGCTTCAGCTCAGTGTGCCTCCTAAAGGAGGTGATATCAGCTTTCTTTTTAGTTTGTATGAGGATTTTCTCTCACTTAACGCTATGTTTTTTAATCCTGTCAGCAGTATCCTTAAGATAAATCCCAGAACTTACCTATTTAACCATAAACATATCATGTCAATAGAGTGGGAAGGAATTAGCTAGGAATAAATTCAAAGAATATCAGCACATCAAAAATAATTTTCATCTAAACCTGTTTCACTGTACTCAAAATGATGACATGAAAACTTGAAGCATCTTCACCTTGTGTCGTCACCATGCAGAGTAAGTTAAAAACATATGTTAAGGAGAGAAAATTCTCATACAAACTAAAAGAAAGCTGACATCACCTCTCCTTTAGGAGGCACACTGAGCTGAAGCAGAATCTAAGAACTGGTAGGCTAAATTGGGATTCTTTGTTTATTTTTTCAAACATAACAGCCCTGATTTGTGCTGTTATGTTTTGAAAAATAAACAAGAATCCCATTTATCTACCAATTCTTAGATTCTGCTTCAGCTCAGTGTGCCTCCTAAAGGAGGTGATATCAGCTTTCTTTTTAGTTTGTATGAGGATTTTCTCTCACTTAACGCTATGTTTTTTAACTTGCCGTGAAATTGCATGGTGACATTTTAAGGTGGGAGATGTAAATTTTCATGTCATCATTTTGGATGCAGTGAACAGGTTTAGATGAAAACATTATTTTTGATATGCTGATATTCTTTGAATTTGTTCCTATGTGCCTAATTCCTTCCCATATATTGACATGATATGTTTATGGTTAAAATGGAGTAAGTTCTGGGATTTATCTTAAGGATACCGTGCTGCATGGCCAAGAAGGCTACAGTGATCAGTCCTTCAGAAGAGACACACTGAGTAAAGTGGTGCTCCCTGAATATTTATTTCTCCTACTTTAACTGCTTTGGGATTTTAAATGCAAAAATGTACTTTTCAAGTGTACATCATAAAACCTTGTTGTGTTTAGTGTATCGAGTGTGTTGATGAGAAATGTTTAATACAAAGTCAGTTGGCCTTCTAATTTTGGAGGTAACTGAGTTTTACAAAAATGCAGCAGATTATTTGCTTGGCAGATTACCTCGCAGTCAAACTCACAAAGGCAGGCCAAACGAGAAATCTAAGAAGTTCCAACACACTTCTTTTCATCCTCCCGAAAAGACATAAACAAAAATCCCTCTTTTGTTCTTTCCCAGGGCAACGCCCCCAAAATCTGGAACTCTCTTCCAGTACAATTCAGAACTAACCCCTCCTTCATGAACTTCAAGAAGCAACTAAAAGAACTCCTCCTAAACCGGTACCTTCATCCCTCCACGAAATAACTATCAATCACACCATGGAAACACCCCCTAGTTTATATGTACTTCTCCCGAAAGATCTACACAATGAATTGACGCTCAATTCCACAATCATAATGTATTACTGAATGATAAAGACTAGACTCTCAAAACTGTATTTTGTTTTGTACTGTTTTTGACTGATAACAGTCTTGTCATTGCTGTAAAGCGCTCTGATACCCTCGGGTCTTGCCAGCGCAATACAAAACTCTTAAAATAAAATAAAAATATCCTCCTATTCAATTCCTATCAGCAGATAGTAATGTTCTTCTCATTTCTATTTTTGAATTCTGCACTGGCTGTCTTTAAATAGTGTTTATTTTTTGTGTGCATTTGCAATCCCTTGTCTTATAAATTGCTAATATGTTCTGTTTTATTTGCACATAATGTATCATTGATGTTTGTTAAAATTTGTATTGATGTTTTGCCAGAAAGTTAATTTAAGAACTTTGAATAATTTAGTTTGAGGATATTTCCAACCTCAGTTATTTTGTAGACCTTTCAGGCTGACATTCAGTGGTGCTAGCCAATTCTTTATTTCACATTTGGTTGAATGTTATTTCATATTGATATTTAGACTGCATCCTGGGCACTTTGTCATCTGATGTGAGACGACCTCTAATTTGAGAGACCATGAGTTGCTTTCAGTTGCAGAGGGTTCATTCTGGGCTAGTTCACTTTGTCTTCAGAGTAATCACTGTTACTATATGTAAAGTCTGTTCTGTGTTGTAGAGTTAGATTTCAGATAGAGGTTGAGAGGGAATTTTATCTGTTGTTTGTTCAACCGATTTGGACTGCTCAAAGAGTTTTGGCTCTGATAGTTTTATATCATCCTGTGACTGGAAGGTATGCACTTAAAATTGGCTCGGTGAATGTTGCTTTCTTTGGTTACTTTTAATCAGCATTTGAGTATGGATCAAATATGATTATTATCAGTTTTCTATTTATGACATTTATTTATCTGGCATAAGCACGTCTTTAGGTATTGTGTTGCAGCTGAAGATATTTGTGTGTAGTGGAAGTGTTTTGGTGATTTATTAGAGAAAGTACACATCTGCAGATGCCTATTAGTTGTTGCAGGTGTGCCCTCTGCACCTCATCTTGAGACATTGTATTTTACTTTAGTAATGACCTTGGGATGATGTTTAGTAAGAGGTTGCCAGCAGCAAGTTTTATCTTCTGTAGAAATGTGTTTGTGTGGATCACCAGTGGTAAGTGCACCAGGTATTAATTTCCAAGATTTGTCAGTTATTAATAACCGATGGCTCAGTGATAGTTTTGAATCTCACTAATTTGTGAGAATTACCAGTGTAGGGTGCTAGAATATGAATTCTGGTTTTTAGAAGATTTAAAGTATGATCTATAGAAATAAAATCAGAAAATACATATGCACATCCGCTTTGTTTCTCACTTTCTCCTTAACATTTCCCGATTAATCTCTGTAATTCTCGCTGTACTATGTTTATTAGCATGTCTCTGAACCTTATTCATCTCAACCACCATTTCTGGCATAGGACATCCTTCCAGCCGTACATTGTGAAAGGTGCCTAGGTACCAATGCAGATCGGGGCACTCCGAAGAACTGACGCAGATCAGAGTGCTTTGGATTCTCTTTTCATGAAATAAGGGTATTTGTCACCTCTGTCATGAAACTTTTGTACCACAAAATTACCAGAGGCAGTGCAGTTCAGCATCTTTTGTGGGTTTAAGTATTCCCTTCACAGGCTACCGACGACACCATCTCGATCAGCAGTGTTGACCAATTAATCTGTCTGAAAGTCTGTGGCTGTCAGTTTTTGTTTTGAAATTATATTCATGTTTAGTTGTTTTTTCCTTTTTCAGTCATCAATCACTGCGTTGGTGTATACTCCAAGAGGTGCAACATAGTTATAGGGAGCCTTTCATGTCAAAAGTACATTTCTACAAATAAGACATCTCCCAAAATCTGCAGAGCATTGCAAAAAGAATAAAATATGCACTAGAATGAATATAACATATTTCAAAACCAATAAGATACATGGCAGAATGAATATATCAGGTAGCAAAGCAAATAAGATGCGCAGCAGAATAAATACTTTACTTAGTGAATGATGTAAGTAGCTGATATGCTAAATTGAATAAAACATATATTAAACTATCAACTGAAATTAATATGGCCTATACAGAAATTAATACAGCAAGCACTGAAATGAATATAACTTGCATTAAAAAGAATATGACTTCTCCAATGTGACTGATGTGTTATAAGGAAGATGATGCATGTTGAAATGAATATGATGCACTGACCTGAATATAAACTTAAAATAAATAAATATTACAATACTCCACATGGTAAAATAAATATATTGTATTTTGAAATGAATACAAGTTGAATTTAATATGACCACCTTGAAATGGACATTACAGCTATTGTAATGAATATGGCCCACACTGAAATGAATTTTACTCATATTGAAATGAATATTAGGCATTTTAAAATGACTATAATCTGCATGAACGTTAATACGAAACACGTTCAAATTAATATGTAATAAAACGTATGATATGTTCAGATGTGTATGAAATTCACTGAAATAAGAATAACAAGTGTTACAATGTGACTATGCTAAAACGAATGTGACTCACATGGATATCATTATGGAATGTATTGACAGGAAACTGAAATTAGTATGATGTGTTGAAATGAATACAAGATGCACTGAAATTATATGAAACACTTTGAAATAAATATGACCATTGTGCAAGATTGCCGATGCTAGATATATAACAGCATCTTGCAGATATATCACAAATATGATAATCACATAAGAGACAAATGCCATGCCTCAATGCAATGCTTGGGAGGCACCATATACAATGTTCTCTTGAGTTATAAGGGATGGGAACATACGGCAACAATGTACTGCTGGGGAAGTTATCACCCATGACAAAAACTGAGGCAGGGCCTGTTGGTGGCAATCCATTGAAACGTTGGGCATTGCATTTGAAGGTGGAAGGAGAAGAAACCTTGTTGAGATGTAACTTATAGTCAGATGTCATCTATGGTATAATGTTACAGTCATTGCATGTCCTGATTTGCTAGAGTCATCTCACTAAACAATTACTACCAGTTAGCTCTGCACCACCTGCCACTCCATATGCAATTTCCTTCGACAACCACCCAAACCACAGCCTCTGTGCCTGTAAGCACTGTACCAATATGCATCAGGTTCACAGCAATGGAAGACTTCGTTGCCCTGGTGCTGATCACCACTTCTTTGCCCTAAAATACATGTACTACTACTGGGGCCCCAACAGCAGTCACTATTGCCATCACATGGCCTGTTCCCATTCCATAATCTGCAGCTGAAGCCCTTGTGGAAGAAGCGGAGGACTGGGAGGATGGTCATGTGCCAATGCCAGATGAATGGGTAGCCGTAGAGGCCTGTGGCCCACATGTGGGGAGTAACCAGTGTATGGTATTTCATGGTGTTCATGCATTGCCTTTCGGAATAAGCATAACTGAATGTGTGGTACATAATTTAAATGTTGACATTGATGTTTTATGTCGTGATTCGGTGCTGCCACAATTTTTGAGACTTGACAGCGTTGTTGTAGCGGTGTGCAAAGGTTACCAACTGCTCTGAAGAGGAGGAGGACTTTGGAGTAATGTCCTCAGGCCCTTCCGATTTTTCCACATCATCTATTATTAGGGAAATGTTTTTTTTTGTTTGCACTTGATTTAACCACCTGCTGTATGTCACCTAGATGTATTGCACAGTAATTCTGCACCTACTGAAATGGGGTGAGCTATTACATTGAGACAAAATTCCATGTTGAAAAACTTGTAATCAGGCAGAGTACAATTAACACATGAAACTATGTGGTAATTCCACTCAGCCCAACTTGTGATCAGGGCCCTAGATGAACTTGTACCATAAGCTTTTAAAACTGCTTGTCTGTATTCCTAGATCTCTACACTGTCTGTTACCAAGCTCCTCGCATTCTCTCCTTCTTTCCATCTGCCTCAAATTCGCCAGACTATACTGTTATATTTCATATAGGTACCCCGATATAGGTCTAGGTAACATCATAACCCTTCACCTACATTCTCTCCTATACTACATACATAACGGATTTGAAGGACTGACCTTTTACCCAGTTACAATACTACACACAAGTACGTAGGGTATTTCCCTGGACACTGGCCTCATAAATTATGCATGAGGATTCTTAGTTTCTTGGAATCACAGCAGGACCATCATCTCCTGCATAATAACTGTGTATAAAGTTCATTCCCGACGTCATCCTAAGTCTGACGCTGACACAGCAAAGTAGGGATACCTTAGGGTATATAAACACCACATCTTGCTGAGATAGTTAGAGGAGATCAGGACTTCCTGGCCGACAAAGTGACGCAAGACGCTGAGGTTCCTACATGCAGATACCCCAGCTCGCAGTGGTCTGACATCCCTTGCGGGGTGTTCAGCGCGAAACCAGAACAGGGTCCCGCAGTCTCACATCAGGTAATGGGGTTGGCTTTATCCTAGAGGGATTCTTGGCTTTACACCTACTCACATGCTAGATACACTTAGGTACATCTAGTTAGGGTGCATCGTAGGAGTACGCATTTTATTGCCATGTATTTTATATACTTGCCTATATTTATGATTTTAGCAAAATGGTAGAAACATACCATCTGTTTACTTAGTGCTGCTACTCATTTATATATGCTACTGTCTACTGGTGATTTCAGTGCACTTATTTTACGCTAGAATAACGACTGTTCAATAAATACTTATTGAAAACGTCCCAACCGTTTATTCTGTGTATCTCTCTGAGAACAAGTGAGCACGAGTGACTGAGCGAAACGTAAGTTACTGTTTCCACGGTCCTGAGGGATCAGGGTTGTCATGTTCGATAGTTGCCAAGAACTATTCTCTCCTTGGTAAGAGGAGGTTATAGTGGCATTGCGAGCTAGCTGGTACACAGGCCAACATACCCGGTGGGGGTGTCTGGAATCAGTCTGGACACCAGTCCCGCAGTGTATGTTGTCTAAACGTGCAGATCCTATATAGGTCTTTGTGACACGGGGTCAGCAGGGGCGTTGTCCCAGGCCCCCGGGGGCACCGACAAAGGCCTAATACCGCCGTGCAGCACCTCAAAGGCAAGACCGGAAGACCAGGAGGTGGGGGCGGAGACCGGAGAACGGAAGAAGGAAGACGGAGCCGAGGAGACGGAGAAGGAGGAAAGTGCGGAGGACGAGCCGGAGGAGGACGGGACGACGGACGGCAGTGAGCCAAGAGACAAGCCGGAAGGAGAACGGGCGGAGGAGGAGACAGCCATCGCGAGCCGAGGACCCAAGACGGAGGGCGCCATTAGAGGAGGGGTTCCCCCGGGACAAGAGGCCAACCCTCAGGAGGACGCGAAGGACGAGGCAGCCGTGACCCCGTTGCAGGGTCACGGTATCTGTCAAGTGGGGATAGGGATAACGGGTGCTTTGCGTGGCTGGGGAGTTTTAAGGGTGGCGTTTGGGGGCTGGTAAACCTTCAACTGCAGGCTTCTCCAACCGCGCCAGTGACTTAAAGAGAGTTCCAGGAGACGCAGAATAGATGGGGCACAAAAAGTATTGAAAGTGAAGACAACTCACAGTGTTTTGTTGGTACCCTCTCCAACACGGGCGGGAGTCACGTCCTTCACTACCCAAACCCTACAGGAACCCCTGGTCATTTTCCTTTTACCGGGTGAAGTAACCCGCTATAAACAATAAAACCCTCACACGTCCTGCAGAAAAGAGGGAGGGAGCACATAAAGTCGCCATAGGCCAAGCCACTAATTGCCTCTCCCCCTTTGTTTTCTTCTTTCTTTCCTGAGGAGATGACCTGTTCATCCAGCTGAAGACCCCAAAGTCTCCTGAAAGACGCCAACGAAGCGGACACAGAAGTAGCCAACCCCTCTGTCATATTGATAAGAATAATAAATCACCTTTTTCGCAACCATAGCGGGGTGCGTGTCGTTCTTCTTGCGTGACAGTCTTATAGGAACTACACGACATGGCGCCACCAACGTTGGTATTGGCACTTATTTAACAGTCAAATCTGAGTAGTTCAGTCGTGCTATTCTCAGAGACCCCTACTCACATTTCCCCAGAGACGTCTGGAGTGGGAGGGAAAAAAATCTGCCGCAGCTGAGTAGGAAAATTCCTATGTATTGGCTGTTGGTTTAATCAAGCTTGAAGGATACAATGTTCCTAATTGTGCATAATACCTTATCTCAGTTCCCTTGAAACGCTCTCCTTTTTAAATATAATGACTGAGCAGGGAGACGTAGATGATGGGAATGCACTAAACTTCACAACTGAAGAAAATGATGCAGATGCAATATATATTGCAGAAAATGTTAGAAATGCCATAACCTTAAAACTAGTAGCATATGGTGTTACAATTAGGGGTGGGCAAGTGACTTTAGTGATTGAGGCACACAAATCATTCTACTCATGGATTAGATTCCCGCAGGCAAATGCTTTGACAAAAACATTTCACTACTATGTCGAAGATGACATACCAGACGAATATAGTCCATATGAGGACATTGAAATTCCACTCACTTACCATGAACATTTTTACTGGTTTAAAGGCGTCCTCGCCCATACAAGAAATAGAGTAAGACTCGGCCCGCTCGGAAGAGACGGAGCAACTTGGCCAGTTTTAGCAGCCTACACACCACATCCTGACATTGACACAATGCCAGGAGGAGACTTACTCGTACAGCATAAAGAATTAATAAGACTTTACAGAAACATGACACAGTTTGTGATGAGAACCGTCACACTTCAGCCAACACCGGCTACACAACCAGGACCAGTCCAAAATAATACAACCAAAATTACACCACAAACACTGCACGCAGTGATGGGTAAAATGCCCACTAAACGTGAACAAATGCCCTTCTGGATAGCACAAAAAATAACACAGCTGGAGGCAGTGTTTCCACACACTGGTCCTAAGGAAAAGCATAGAAAACTGACGATTTGCTTGCCAATGGGGATAGCTCCCTCTATAGAAGATTGTACTTCTTGGGGTACAGTTTTTGCTGCAATATATACCAGGACTCATGGTATCCCTTCTTTAGCGGTAATACCAGATGTATTAAGACAAATACAGAACGAGTATGGAGCAGAACCTGCTCTAAACTTAGGGATGAAGTTGTTAAATAACTTTGCCCAGGTATCTGCGATAATATTAGCAAATATTAAAGGGAAAGCAGCATCAGTGGCAATACGCCAACGTCTGAGAGATTTCACTCCATCACAACAGGAGACAGAGCTACCTAAAATAATTGAAACTGCTTAAGCGGAATTAGGTAGAGACAGTCTGGGAGCTAGACCTGTAAAACCTCAACTAGTGGGAGGTACAGATAAAGAACAGGCAAAGCAAACACCTGTTTCTTCAAAAAAGAAATGGGACAATAATAAATAGCAAAAGAACAGATCTCACTCCAGGGGAAGGTCTCCTCAACAGGAGCCCCCAGAAAGGAGATATAATCTTAGGAATAGAGATAACATAAAAAAACCTGACAGGTATCAGGACACTGATACACGTTCCTCTCGTTCCTTTCAGGGTTCATCAAAAACTCGGAGAGGGAAGGACGGTCAGAACAGAGACAAGAAGAGCGTGCAAATCCCAGAGACAGGCAACGCACTTCGGACTACGCTTCAAAGAAAGAAGAAAATCCCAAAGCAAAACCTCAATTTAAAAAGAAGAAGGTAGCAGGTCTCAAAGTTAGACATGCCCAGAATTCTGAGGACTCAACTACTGAACGGGGAATGGGCTCTGACGATGCTAGACAGCGCAGCAGAAGTAACAATAGCTCGCCGGAACCTGATGGAATTTCTGGTGACAGCAGAGTTGAGTGAGTGTATCACAGTGGAAACACCTGATACTAGGGTGAGTGTCCCACACAAGTTACATGAAATAACACTCCAAATGGAGGGGGACAAGCCCAGACAGGTTAAGGGTCTCTTTTGGGAGAACCTGACTTCTGGCTATGACATCCTATTAGCAGAAAAAGATTGGCCGCCTACTATTGTTATGGAATGCCCAAAGGGAGAAACTGTGATTTTACCAGCTTTCTCCGACCTAGTCCCCGCACACCTAAGACATACATATGCGCAGGAGTGGGCGGTAACCCTTGCTCCAGCATTATCCCGCAACCACGTAGGGTGGGATGAAGAGTCACCCCACCACGTAATTCCAATAAAAACAAACCCAACGCCACAAAGAGAGTATCCCATAAAACAGGAAGCTAAAAACAGGTCAGGGAGATCTTAGATCAACTTGAATACCAAGGTGTAATTGAACCATGCACCTCATCAATGAATAATCCTTTGTTTCCCGTAATGAAACCCAACAATTCATATCGTCTAGTTTTAGACTATAGACACCTAAACGGAAAAAATACAAAACAACATTAGATATCTCAAATGGATTTTTCTGCCAAAACATAGCGCCTGAAAGCAGATATTTGACAGCCTTCTCAGCGCTAGGGTCCCAGCGTCAATTTTGTCGACTCCCCAAGGGTATAAGAATAGCCCTGGGTTATTCTCAAGGAGGGTAACACAGTTACTACAGAATTTGGATGAGGAAGCATTATCCTATGTAGATGATATTTATCTAACAGATGATGACTTAGAGGAACACTTGACCAGGGTGAGCACCATAATTTTGGGTTTCGCCTCTGAGGGCTACAAATTTAATTAAAAAAAATAAAAATAGCCCACCTCAATGTCCTATTTTTGGGATATGAGCTTTCAAGTGAAGGCAAAAGCCTGGCAGCCCACTTTTTAGAAAAGTGCGCACTGCTACAACCTCCAAAATCATAAAAAAATTTACAGTCCATACTGGGATTTTTTAATTTTGGCAGAACATAAATTTTGGATTACGCAGAGAGAGTAAAACCTTTCTACGACCTAATAAGACCTGACTTTTCAGTTAGACAATGGACACAGGTACACACAAATATACTTCGTTCCCTACAAGCTGATATGATATCATCAAAACACTTACAGACATGCGTAAACGTACGCAACCTGGTGATCCGCGTAGTCGCAGGTCAATCAGGGTACACTTACTTAACCTTTAATGAAGGTGAAACAGTACCAATTGCATATAAATCGCATTTGTACACTAGCGCTGAAATGCGTTTTGCACCAACAGAAAAAATTCTGACAGCAGTACAAACTCCTGTAATGAGAGAAAGAGCCCTGGCTCAGGGGAAACGAATAATTGTCGTGACCCCGGTACCGGCCTTAGAGGCTGCCACAAAGGCAAGCATCCCAAACGCTAAAGCATTACATCTAAGATGGATACAATGGGCTAATTCTCTCACTGCAACAGATGTAGAATACAGATATGACCCTAATCCAGAAACACAAGCATTCCTGCAATATGAACAAGAATATCCTCTACCAAAAGAAATAATGCCTCTAGATCGGGATGAATACATTATTTATACTGACGGATCTGCTCAACCGGCCATAGGGAGTAAGCAACAATACAGTGCAGCATGCGCTATTGTAAAAGGTAGGATGCAGGACGGCAAGTTCCGTCCAAGCTGTACAAAAACGCAGTCTCTCGGAGACTGCACGGCTCAGTTGGCAGAATTAAAAGCACTATTACTAGCACTGATAAATACGGATCCAGAATTCCCCACACTGATAGTGTGCGATTCCTTTTACTGTGTGCAGTCATACAACGAATGCCTCCACTATTGGGGACAAAATGGGTTCAGAGATTCAAAAGGTGGCACAATTAAACATAGGAAACTATGGGAACAGGTAGCAGAGTTGAAGAACGAACTACCAAGGGCTCACATGATACACACACTGAGTCATCAACGTGATGGCGTTCACGTTGAAGGGAATTCATTGGCTGATGAAGCCGCGAAGGGGGCAGTACGCACTGCGTCCGTAGCTGCAATCACCCGTTCAAAAACGAGGGTAGACGGTAGCGCAATGGTAGCTGTGATTGCTTCCCGCAATAACAGCAAAGCACTACCTAAAGGTTTTTCACTCAAGTACTCCTACAAGTTAGATACAAACAACGTTCCATTTGCTCAGATTCCTGGAGTGGGGATAAGGTAATACCAAACATGGATCGCAGGTTAGGTTTAATCTTGGCTGCACACGAGGGTCTGGGTTCTGCTCATACAGGAGTGACGGCGACAGTTTTTTTTACTGAAACAACGCTATTGGTGGCCAGGGTTAACAAAGCAGACCAAAGACTCGGTCTTAAAGTGCGATATCTGTCAACAGATAAAAGGGTCCACCGTAGCTCGGCCAGCGCAGACACCATTGTTAATATCAGACAGACCACTTGGTGCATATACCTGGACCACTGCGGCCCCTTACAATCAGACGGGGCTTACAAGTATATCATGGTGGCAGTGGATTACTGTTCAAGATTCTTATGGGTATGGCCCCAGCGCTCGGCTGACGCCCGAACTGTGATGAAAGATTTGCGAGTCTTCATAGGGACATAAGCAGTTGGCACATTACATTCTGACCGTGGCCCCACGTTCAGCTCTAGGGCTTACAAGTAAGCCATGGGAAGTTTGGGTGTAGCATTGCGGTACTCTTCCCCGTACCATCCCGGGGGAAATTCGGTTGTGGAGAGGAAAAACCGGGACTTAAAGCAATCTTTAACAGCTAGGGTATTAGGCTCGGGTGGTAGTTGGGTCAATCATCTATATGGGGTCCAGCAAGCAGTTATTAACCAGCCAAGAAGCTCTCTAGGGGGTGCCACTCCCTACGAGGTCCTGTTTGGGACAAGCATGTGGGTACCTGATCTCTATTGTGAAGGCACAGTGGCGGATGAAAAACGATTTGACATCAATAAACGTTTGGCTGTTTTACAGGATCTGAATGAATCCAGAGCCTCCTTAAGTAACGTTGAGACAAAGAAAACCGCCACTGGGGAAGTCAAGTCAGCCACAGCAAGACCTGCCTGGATTCCTAAAGTTGGGGATCTGGTCAGAGAAATGAGTGTGGACAAGAAAAAATTTGGGCCATCCTATCGAACGCCTGTACTTGTCCTGGCAGTTGAAGGCTCAAGATCTGTACTTCTACCGCCTCTTGCCGGAAAAGAAAAGAGATTCATCTCAATCGATCTGATCAAACCACACTATGTGGCCGATACTAAATAGTAGGCCTCATGGGCTCCTGAGTAGCCGACGTCCTCCTCTCGCTACAATACAGGAAGTTCAAACTGAGAGACTCATAACATTTGAAGAGTCACCTTTACAAAGCAATGGAATCAATAACAATGCAATGGAACTAGTTCCCCTTGACACTAACTCTCAAAATCAAAATGAAAGACAAATTTCAATTCAACCTAATAAGGATGTCTACGTCAACATCCCTTCAAGAGCAATCTACAAGTTCAACAAAACCTGCTGAGCTACCAAAAATAGATCGAACTGCATCTGGCTATTTCATCGACTTCGATACCTTTTCATTGGATCCAAGTGAACCTGAAACAACGCCAGCCCAAATTTCTCGCAAACAACGGATCAAAGACTTTTTAAACTTTCTTAGAAGGACTTATTTAGTATCACCTTGGCTAGAACTTTGGATAATCACCGGTATATTACTTTTTCTTTTTTGGTTAGGATTAGTAATCACTTTCCACTTGCTCATCAATGGAACTTATCTTCAACAGAGCTCTGCAACGTCAGAAGTAAACTTAATTTTAAAACCTCATGTTTCATCTCATCGTGAACAAAGAGACTTGTCCTTCGTGAACATTTCAGCAGTTCCTATACCGGATGGTATAGTGTGGGACAAAGTAAATTATGATATATTTGGACCGACCGAGCCTTTAAAAATTCAACATTTATTAAAAATTTAATTGACCGATATCATTACCTCCAGTACATTTTCTGATGATTGGGATTTTGACACTGTTAATAACGTATTGTCCTATTTGGAACAATCTGCTGCATTTTCTAGCACTGAAATGTTAGAGGACAGATTTTGACAAAATGTATTGTACCAACATTATGGTCATCATTTCTTGCATAAATCTAGCAAACCTAGAAATGTTTTCACATTCCACCAGAGGGAACATTGCCCTACACCACCGAAAGGTAGTTCAAAAACATTTGCACAGAAATTCTCATATTTTTCAGGGTTTAATACTTCTGACCCAACCTCGTACTAAGGTTGCACCCATATCTGCACAGAAAAATATGTTAACAAACACCAAACAGATTTACTCTGCTTCCTTTATTTCCCAGCTGTCTGAACAGGGTTTTGACTTATGGATGGACACTGTAGACTTGAAATCAATCTGGGGTTCTAGGGACTGGCAAGTCCAAGGAACAGAAGCACTATTTAGAGCATGCCTCATTCCACAGCAGATGATTTTTCTGAATGACACTGTGCAACAGACTTCTTGTCTTGGAATAGCCAAGAATAAGGACTTGAACACGCCTCACATTCCAACACCTTTAAACACAGAGGGGAATTTTACATCAGAAAGAGGGGCTAAGTTGGATAACATATTGCAATACAATAGATCAGACACCAATTGGAAGGGATGGTTGGTTTGGCCCACAGACACAAACAAATGTCAGGAAAGATTCAGGGATACCACCGAAGAGTTTAGTATCCATAGGCCAGACCCACGTTATGTACAATGAGAATATCCGGTGGTAGTGACATCATACAGTGTTGGGAAGTTGTGCCTTGTTTGGCTAAAGACCTACCTCAACACTACCCCAGGTAAAACAACACTTGTCCTTACTCACAGAGGATGTGGACCTACGGGATTTCTTGTTAGGTCCCAGAAAACCATGTCGGAAGCGTTTTTTGTATGCTGTCTATAACAAAATCTGGAAAATCTCCCAACAAGAAGCTGCAGAGAGATTAAGAGAAATAGATAGAGTTAACCTAGAAAAGGCGTTAGCCGTAGTTGACAATGGTATGACTACATTAACATCCAGGATATATTCCCTGGGCAACATTGTATCTTCTGCTATCGATGTAATAGAACAGGATTTGTCCATATTGCAACACGGACAGTCGCAGTTACGTTCTATTATTTTGTTAAGCTAGACGCTGCAGTCATTGCGCGCCGGTTATGTGCCTTGGCGTTTTATCAACATTACGTCATTATTTTCTGCATACAATCTAACAGAAAAACAGATGGAAACGGCACAGTGGGGAGCAAAATATACAATGCTGCGCGTTGAGAAACTGGATAGGTTACCCTTTACTGTGGCAGAGTCACCGTCCACAGAGTGGTTAATCCACGGCCATATAACATTACCGGTCGCAACTTTTCAGTTTCAATATTGCCTAGAACAATAACAGGCAGGCAGATACGAGAAGATGGGTAAGGAATTCATCAGGGAATCCTGGGATTTGCCATACAGATTTCGATTCAGGAGTGGGGATCTGGAAGTGTTTCTAAGCGGAACTAACTGCGAGAACGCTTTAAGTGGATCTCTCATATGCCAGGATATTATGCTACACAGGCTTGTAATGGGTCTGTGGCGAACTTGTCCTGTCACTTGAGCGGTACCCCGGCAGCTGTGATTAATTCGGTATTCAGACTTCTCTCGAATGGGGGTTACTTGATGCTGAAGGATCAAGGCTGTTGTGGGATGCTTCCGGGCATCGCATATCTAGTCACCGTGAGCTCCAGGGTTACTTGCTGTATGCAAGTATTGTTTCCACCAACACATACAGTCAGGGAGGAGCCGTTATGGCCTTCGATAAATGTTTCCTTTATACGGTTTGATACTCTGAGCAGAATGAAAGCCATGCTTTTACAACGAACCGTGCCCTTAACCTCCGCCCGGGAGACTTTAGATCTCCAGATCGCAAGGTCCTTGGCTGAGATACAGGCACTTATACGGACAAACTGCCCCTTCCATTTCACAGAAATGGTAAGTCGTATCTTTAACATGTCTGATACGACGGGTATTGTACACCTATTTAAGACCATAGGTTCCGGACTGTTAAGCACCTTTCAGACGGTCCTCGGAGTTATACCAAACTTTATACACTCCGTCTTTGGAAGCATTTTTGGAGGGCTTCCGCTGAGCCTGTTTCTAATAGCAGGAATCCTGATTGTTGCCTTTCTGCTACGCATTGGACGTCCCAGCCACCAAGGAGATATCAACAGCTCTCCTGGAGCGCAAATACCGTGATCGCATGGTACAACATCTGGGCACACCTCGCCTATGGGAACTGAGCACCTCTTGGTTCCTGTCATTTAGACTAGTCTGGATGGACTGTATCCTACCTGTTCTCCGATGCCTGTTCTGTGGAAAAAAATGCGTTTTGGACCTCTGTCTGACACTTCCATCGGTTGCGCCACCAGACGTTGATGCTTTACTGGACCCGATAACGGCCCATGTTCTGCAGTGTCCTCAGCACATTCCCATGTTGTTGGCAGCATTCTTAGAGCCACCACAGGTAGTTTCTGCTCCTGTTGGTATGGACACCGGCTCCTCCAACACTCAGGCCTTGAATGTAGCACAGGCTGCCCCAGCACCTGCTGCAGGCAGTACGGAAGATCATCTGTGCTCAATTGACATTCTTTGTGAGGTGTTACAGGGATCGTCAGCTGCGTATGCAGACAGCAGCAATGTTGCGTCTACCAGCAAGGACACATAAACATTTGGCATGTCGCACGCTGGGAAAATTTGGCTTTTAACTTTTTTCGAAATTCCAAATTGAAACCTTTTGACCTGCATGGCTTTCATATGCCTGTAGTTGTTCGGACTATATAACCGGACACCTTAGAGCCACTACTTGAATGATTTTTTTAAATAGAACACTTTTAAAGGGTTTTTTAACGCTTTTTAACTTCTCTTAAAAAATGTTTTTATTATTTGTTGCGTACAAACCTCTCGACGCCTTGGTAGTACGCTAGATCTTAGTAATGTCGTCCAGTCAGATGAGGAGTGGGTGTTACATTTCATATAGGTACCCCGATATAGGTCTAGGTAACATCATAACCCTTCACACCTACATTCTCTCCTATACTACATACATAACGGATTTGAAGGACTGACCTTTTACCCAGTTACAATACTACACACAAGTACGTAGGGTTTTTCCCTGGACACTGGCCTCATATATTATGCATGAGGATTCTTAGTTTCTTGGAATCACAGCAAGACTATTATCTCCTGCATAATAACTGTGTATAAAGTTCATTCCCGACGTCATCCTAAGTCCGACACTGACACAGCAAGGTAGAACCCCTGGGGTTACCTTAGGGTATATAAACACCACATCTTGCTGAGATAGTTAGAGGAGATCAGGACTTCCTGGCCGACACACTGACGCAAGACGCTGAGGTTCCTACATGCACATACTCCAGCTCGCAGTGGTCTGACATTTCTTGTGGGGTGTTCAGCTCGAGACCAGAACGGAATCCCGCAGTCTCACATCAGGTAATGGGGTTGGCTTTATCCTAGAGGGATTCTTGGCTTTACACCTACTCACATGCTAGGTACACTTAGGTACATCTAGTTAGGGTGCATCGTAGGAGTACGCATTTTATTGCCATGTATTTTATATACTTGCCTATATTTATGATTTTAGCAAAATGGTAGAAACATACCATCTGTTTACTTTCTTAGTGCTGCTACTCATTTATATATGCTACTGTCTACTGGTGATTTCAGTGCACTTATTTATGCTAGAATAACGAATGTTCAATAAATACTTATTGAAAACGTCCCAACCGTTTATTCTGTGTATCTCTCTGAGAACAAGTGAGTACGAGTGACTGAGCGAAACATAAGTTACTGTTTCCACGGTCCTGAGGGATCAGGGTTGTCATGTTCGATAGTTGCCAAGAACTATTCTCTCCTTGGTAAGAGGAGGTTATAGTGGCATTGCGAGCTAGCTGGTACACAAGCCAACATACCCGGTGGGGGTGTCTGGAATCAGTCTGGACACCAGTCCCGCAGTGTATGTTGTCTAAACGCGCAGATCCTATATAGGTCTTATAGGAACTCCCTACAATGTGCACCCAAACTCTTCATGCATTTTGACTATGGGCCTGATTAAGAATTTAGCAGATGAGTTTCTTTGTCACCTGTGACAAATATCCCGCCCACCTTATTAGAAGTGCAGTAGGATATAATGCATTGATAATAAGGCAGACAAGACATCCATCATACTTTTGACAGAGTAACCAGTCTGCCAAACTCTAATTGGGGCCCTATGTAGCCCTGACTGTGTGTCAATATGTACCAAGCTCCGCTCTGCCTATTCATGCACCCAAGGCCTATAATCGAAGTACATATAGTTAAGATATACAGATTTTCATTATAAGTGTTGCAGTAAATGGGTGTGGTAATACAACACCTGGATTTACCATGACCGACCAGTGATTCCAAACACAACATTGTGAATTACATGTTTTTCATAGGTGTGGTAATTTTTGATATACCAAGCTTTTTATTCATTGGGTACTAATTGGTGAAACACTGGGACTGGGACTGGTAGTTACAGAGCAGAAATATGAGGCTTGACTGTTGCCTCAGCAAGAGTCAGGAAGACTGCATTTTCAGGGTGTAAACTCCAGGTGCTTGCTGTGGAAGTGGTGGCGGAGGAGCCATACATCATGGCCAAGACTAGTGGGACGGTATGGGCCAAACTGGCAAAGAATCACTGACAATACTAATGAGATGTCCTCTAAAGGCAGAAGCGTGTGGGGGTCGTGGCTAACCGTCGTACATGGCGGCTGCGTGATCGCTGGGCTCCCGGGCAGGGGTCCCTATCGACGCCTAATTCTCAGCTGCAGATGGCACCTGTTCCCCACAAAGTGCTGGGGGGAGCGGTAAGGACACCGCGGACGCACCATCAGCGCTGGAGTCACGCAATTCTCCCGGGAAGCCCCGGCACGACGGAGGTGCGCAACAACCTCACATGGGGCAGGATGGCGGCTCCCGTCTTATAGAGCACGGCGGATTGCAAAAGTGTTGCGGAGCTGCCTGCGGTTCCCAGTGGTCATCCCTGGTGGTTCCTTGCCGGTGAGGGGGAGATCACCTCCCAGCTTGCTGTATCGTGGACACAGTGGAGGGGCGACCCAGGCCACACTGTGGGCGGTGGATCGGAAGACCGCGGTGCCCCGGTGCATCTATCCGAGGAACGCTACGAGGAGGTGAGATCCTGGGCCGACCGGCGGCCAAACCTTGGACTTGTGTTGTGTGCGGTTGGGAGGTGCTCCAGACCGACGGCTTGGCCATGTGGCGTTAATTAAAGCGTAGAACGACCAGCGACCCCGTCGGCTATATTCCCTCCGTAGGGCCCGGTTTCGCTTGCTGATCCTACTTGTTGAAGCACAGAGTGGCCATAAGCAGCGACTGGGGAGTTATGTGCAACGCCAATAGAGGGGGGCACGCTGAAACCTGCGGCAACCATGCCCCTTACACTGAAAGACTAAGGCCACGCCGGCCCCAGGGGAGCAGGCAATCATTGGAGAGTTAGACTGGCCAGCAGTTTTGGGAAGGCCCTCCTTATACGCGCTGTGGCAGCTGTGAGCAACGGATTTTATTGAAATACTCACGCTTAGGTTTCCTGGTGCCGCAGCCTAATCTGATCAGACGTGTTCCATATACAGTCCTTTCAGGGCTTGGACACGAGGAGTATTACCACAGCGAAGGTTGGTGCCTAAACCGGCTCGTAGGTAAGCAACAGGGAGGACAGCATACTACATTGTGTTTACCTTTGTCTGGAGTAAGCGGGGGTGCTGCCCCTCCCTGCTATTCCAAGATTGCGTATTACACCAACCAAGGCTCCTGTGATAATGGCTACCCAGTGATCTATCCTCCAGCTGGTACTCCGCCAGCAATCTGCTGGCATATTTGGCACATGTGGATCGCAACCGACAATAGCCTGGAGTATACGGAAATGCACCCCTGACACTTGACTCTGGTGGTCTAACCCTACACTTGCCCGGGCCTACCATCACTTGTCTTGGGTGGCGGCTTACAACAGTGTGACTGGCGCTTCCAAAGGGTCCTTACATTGGGACATTTATACTTATAACGCCTGCTCCGGGGGGCTCAGAGAGATCCCTGCTCAAGAGAAAATATTCATAATTGTTAGCTCGATGTAGCACAGCCCATAACCACTAAAAGATACTAACTTCATAATCCTATTTCTGACCTCGCCACGCTACTTGCGACAAGATGGGGCGGACAAAGGGCAAGAATCGGGACACGGAGGAATCTAGCCCTGCCTTGACTGCCACTTCCACAGAGATGGTACCGCCCACAGCGGAGAGTGCCCAACCGGACAAGGTGGATTTAATCCCACAGGAGATTCGTCAATCCCGGGCGCTGATGGAACAACAACTGGGAGCTCTGACGGCGGACATCGCTATTATTCGTGATGATCACAACAAACTAGCCGAAAAGGTAACTGCCAACAGAGTGGCAGTACAAGACCTGCTCTCAAAGCAGAAAGAACACTCAAATGAGCTGGAACGGATGCAACACCAGATAGTGCAACTTCAGGAGAGGGTAGAAGATGCAGAGGGTAGATCACGTCGCAATAATGTGCGCATTATTGGCTTGCCGGAGAACGTGGAATGCCAAAATACTAGGCTCTACATAGAAACTTGGCTCAAATCTTTTATGCCATTGGGACGCTTGTCTGACACCTTTTGTATTGAAAGAGCTCATAAGGTTCCTACACGTCGACGAGTTCCGGGCATGCCGCCCCGTCCTGTTGTAGCTCGAATGCTCAATTACCGGGACCGTGACCAGATACTACAAACTGCAAGAGAGAAAGCCCCGATTATGATAGACAACTCATGTATCTCCCTGTTTCCTGATTACACTCTTCAAGTACAGAAGCAGAGAGCACAATATCATGGGGTAAAACGACACTTACAGGCCATTAATGTTAAGTATGTACTCTTGTCCGGCAAAACTTAAAATAATACATGAACAAAAAAGCCATTTCTTTGATACCCCAACAGAAGCGTGGGAGTGGATTGAACACACCTTCCCTGACCTGCCTATTGATTCGGCTCACCGACAATCAGGGGAGACCCAATTCAGGAGGCGACAATCGCAGTGTTGACGAACTAAACCTAAGCGATACGAGGAAGACACGACTCCAACACCAGCACAAGCCCTGGAGGAACAGAGGACGGCTATCATTTCCGCTGCCACCTTCAGAGACACAAGGACAATCACAGACGATGAATCATCCACAGGAGATGCGGCTCAGTCGTAGCCGGAGCATAGCCCATCCCTATTTTCTTCATTGTCCTCGCACACGGTGAATACACTCCTCAACTAACAGTTCCGTATGACGATTCCTTGGAACTGAGCTGGCCCGGCATGGTATGGCGGACTTCCAATGCTGTACTTTGTAAGTGAATATGATTCTGCTGGGTGGGATGATATGGGTTCCCCCGATCGAGGAGGTAAGACAATTATTTGGACACTTTATGTACCCACTTGTGACAGAGTCATGTATTAGGCCCCCCCCCCCCGATGGAGGCAGGTGCCTGCGCTTTTTTGTCCTTATAGAGACTGGAATACTGTTGTATGGCGCATTGGTGGGGGCCCCGGGGCCGGGGGGTGGCGGCGCCCCTCCCCTATTTGGTTTAGGTGAGGCTCCCACTGCGGAGTGCTAGCGGCTCCCGAAGTATCTTTTAGCCATGACCCCCATTGCAGTAGCAAATGTTCAATTTTTCTGTATATATGTGTGTTGTTGTTATAGTTTGGTCGAACCAAGTTCCGCAGTAGGACTGTGTATTGGGGTGTTTGAACTGGGTGCTGATGGGCCGGTTCTCCCAGCAATCATCTTTTATTGGCCTATTTTGATGTATACTTATGGCTAGACCGAGTACGACACAATCCTACACTTGCATCACATGGAACATTAGGAGGATGGGTTCACCCCATAAACGTCATAGAGTACACGCCCAACTGATCCGGCGAAAAGCACAGGTAGTGTTCTTACAGGAGACTCATCTAACTGCTCAGGAAGCCACTAAATTACGACATAAATGGAGGGGGCAATTATATAATACGACTTACTCTGCTTTCGCTCAGGGGGCTGCTATCTGGGTAAGATCTGGGGTCCCATTCGTGGTGCAGGACAAACGTATAGACAAAGAGGGTACATTCGTCCTAATTCAGGGCACTCTAGATGGGAGCCCAATAGTTCTGGGTAGTTTGTATGCACCTAATTCCGATCAAGAAGCATTTTATGCCCGGGTTAATGCGGCACTAGCTGACTGGTCTGATGTCGGATGGGTACTCGGAGGCGACTTGAATGCAGTGGCGGATGTTGTCTTGGATAGATCCCACCTTCCCCTAGCTGGGGCACAATCACTAAGCCACTTGAAAACATTGCTTAATTGGGCACAGGGATGGAACTTGACAGATATATGGGGTAAGCACAATGAGGGTATGAGAGAGTACTCTTTCTACTCTACATGATCTTCATACACGAATTGACTACATCTTATGTAGCCTATCGTTCGTTACACAGACTACCCGAGCTGCTTATGTGGGCAAAACATTATCGGATCTTAGTGCATTAGAGATTACACTTTCCTGGGGCCGTGTTCCAACACCGGTACCCACATGGCGCTTTAACCCTAGTCACTTAGAAGATGGAGTCTATCACGCAACACTAGAGTCCACAATAACCCATTATTTTACTGAAAATGCTGGTACATCATCCTCGACGGGATTTGAATGGGAAGCATTTAAAGTGGTAATAAGAGATACAGCCATTAGCACTTCTACTGGAGCCCAGCAACAGGTCTATCGAGACTTACAAGTCACTGAAGATAAACTGCACACACTTGAAATAGGGTAGTCCGAGACCCCTTGGTTAAACCAGATCTCCAGGAAGAACATATTAAATATGCGTAATTATTGGATCAACTACGTATAATCGATCACCGTACATATCTGCATAAAACACTCGCAGAATCAGATAGACCAGGTACCCTATTATTAGCACAGATCCTGAGGAATGCCATTTCCCCCCACTCCTATAACTGAAATTTGGTCATCCCAACATACTAAAGCCGTTACACAAACGGACATTAATGTAGTCTTTTATGAATATTACAAAGCATTATACACTGCCTCACCACAATTTGATCACTCAGAAATTACCACATTTCTGGAATCAATAGAACTACAGCAGGTATCCGACGAGAACAATAAAATGCTAGCCGATCCTATAACAATAGTGGAGATAAAAGCAGCAATTAGGGACCTCCCTAAGAACAAAACCCCGGGGTTGGATGGCCTCCCTGCGGAATTTTATACAACTTATATACAACAATTGGCCCCACAACTTCATAAATTACACAAGGAAGCTTTCGAGAAGGGTACTCTCCCCCCCTCCACAACACAAGCATTAATAACTTCACTCCCTAAACCTGGGAGGGATCACTCTCGGCTAGCTTCATACCGTCCGCTCTCATTGCTGAACACAGAGTTTAAGATCTTAAGTAAAATCCTAGCTAACCGCTTACAACCTTTAATACCAAGACTGGTGCATATCGACCAATGCGGCTTTGTCCCCGGACGCAGTACATCCTTGAATATACGTAGACTGTGTAACATTGTTTGCCTGCACTGAGGAGACTTCTGAAGCAGGATGTATAGCGTTGGATCTCACTCAAGTGTTTGATACACTGAGCTGGGATTATATGTTAGCCGCATTATCGAAATTCGGGATCCCACAGGACTATACACGCTGGATCCAATTATTATATCACCTCCCCACAGCAAGGGTGCGCACAGGATTACACATTTCAGAACCATATCAAATACAGCGAGGCACAAGGCAGGGCTGCCCCCTCTCGCCTATACTGTTCGCCCTCGAACCACTGGCCCATAAACTTTGTGCGTCCTCTAGGGAGTGGGGGATAAACATCAACAATACCCATCATGCCTTATCTCTTTATACAGACGATATCATCTTATATTCTAGGAAATTGCGGACCAATTTAGTCCCCGTAGCATGCTTTTTTACAAAATTCGAACGCATAGCTGGTTTAGCCATTAACTATGCAAAATCTCAAGCCTTCCCTTTTGGTTCTAACACAGTAGAACTGACTATACCATTTGGACACCGCGAGATAACCATAGCTCATAATACCTTTAAATATTTAGGGATATAGGTGTATAGAACTAAAACAGATCTAATCGAAGGCAACCTACACAAAGCTATCCGGTCCCTGAGGGCACAGATTGCGTTCTGGACTTCCCTTTATCGGTAGCGGGACGTTTAGCAATTTCCAAAATGGTTATGCTCCCGCGACTATTGTACTACTTTGTAAATCTCCCAGTGGTTATCCCTAGAGCTGTATTCACAACCCTGAACACACTCCTGATTTCCTTAATCTGGGGCACAGGCCGAAGACGCCGGATCTTAGCAAAGCTACAACTCCCATCTGACGCCGGGGGAATGGGAGCCCCTGACTTCTATGCATATTGCTTAGCTTCGCAGCTGCAATAGCTCTCATACTGGATAGAGGTCATAACTTACACGAAATAGCATATTCAGAGCGAATGTTAGCTCAGGGTACATTGCACAGATTGCTCTCTCCGAGCAGAACATTACCACACACAGCTGGAACTCTTCTTAGAACTGCCATTACCTACTGGAAACAGGCATTAAACTATACAAATATTCTTTCCGCATATGCGCCAAACGTGCCACTACTAGGCATTCCAACCAATTTAGGAACACTCACCACTCGTAAGTTAGACCTGTGGTTGCAGGCCTGAGTGACAACAATAGGGGACTTATTTGGCGATAAAATGCTGCTTACACATACTGATTTTGTAAACGAGAGGGGTGCCACTGATTCACTGTTTATGATTCATGCAAGTCTGTCACGGTACGTCAAAAAATATTGGGCACCTCATGGTACAGAACCAGACACCCATGAGCTGGTCCATCTAAACCTTATGGGGACTGGCAGTCACTTAATGAGATGGTTCTACCGGGGCATACGTACACACCGTCCCACCCCCCTCTCCGCAACACGTACCAAATGGGAACAGGACATCGACAGGCCATTGTCTGACAAGGAATGGGCAACAATATTAGAATACCCAAAACGAACCTCCCGTAACGCCCGTTTTAAATTCATTCAGTATATGATCACGCAAAGAGCGTACTTGACCCCCCATAGACTGCATGCCATTTTCCCTGCCATCCTACCACACTGTCCTAGATGCCCCGAACAAGACGCAAATTTATTACATATGCTATGGGATTGTCCCACCCTGAGACTATATTGGGGGGGGGAATAACCACTATCTTACAAGAGGTGGTGGGGAACATGGGATGGCACAAAGTGGAGGCAAGTATACTGGGGCTATACCAAAGACGTAAAGAACTTAAAGTACAAACCAGATTTGCGGACTTAGCTTTACTCCTTCCTTGCCAAACGAGGTATTACGAGGAGGTGGAAATCCCCAAGGTCCCCCACAATACCCAGTTGGAAAGAGGAAGTGGAGAGGTGGGGTCTGGCAGAGAGTGTGCCGATCCGTAGAGAGGAGAAAAGAGGCCTAAGGAAGGAACCAATTGCAATGAGCTGGGATCAACTGTTGGAAACCTTCAGAGCATTCAACACTCTTAAGTTATAGTTGCTATATTCAGGGTTTCCACTTTCGCTAGCTATTTTATGTATATGTGGATTTCCGCTATCTAGAATTGATTCACACCCGATTAGTGTGCTTAATCCAGGTCCTAGGCCAATCTTAACTTAACTGGAAATGATATGAGGAGGTGGTGGCTCGTCAGCAAGGGTGGGGAGTTAATAAAATGTACATTACTGTCTAGTTATTTACCCAGGAATTAGTACAATTGTTCCACAACATGACGCAAATTGATGTTCTGCTAAAAAGACAACTGTTCAACTGGATACTCGTGTGGATGGGACCACGTTTGTAATATACGGTTATGATGTGTTATGTCTTTTTCCGAGCGCTGTCGTCATATTGTACATGTGTATGATTATGTTATGATGAAAATAACATTTCAGTATTTCTTCCACCTGTACTGAAACTGGAGAAAATCAATAAAGATTGTTATAAAAATAAAAAAAAAGGCAGAAGAGTGGAGGATTGAATGAAATGGTTCAGTGATCTGAAGTTCAGGGTCTGGGATTTACTTGCTAAGGGTTGGTCACCAACCCCCGAATTGCAACTGGTGACTTTGGAGGACCGGGTCAAAAGTCAACCCAGAAAGACTAGCAGGTAGCAGGAGGTGGCGCTGACCCAGGTAAGTACCTAACAGCATTCACCATCATAGTAGGGAAACTATCAAGATGGTTTCATTGACATTGAAAAGTTGTCCCTCACCACTTTGAAATCAATTGTATCATGTCTACATTACGTATCTATAGTTTATGTTCATGTATGATGTGCAGGTACATTTGGTGTGTGATACACTGACTTAGTCCAGTAGTGGTACACATCTGCAAAGTGCAAACAACGTCTGTGGGTCAGTGCACAATAACTGTTACTTCCCAAGAAGCTATTGTGAAGGTCATCAACAAAGCAACAAAGGTGTATACATGTGTCTTTGAGAAAGGTTCTCCAAAAGTAAATATATATATAGCATATGGACAGGAGTATTAGGATTGTATGGTCTATACAATCATGAGTAGCAGGAAACTACCAGGGACAACACAGTGTTGTACGCAGTTCACCTCTGTCCGATCAAAAGGGCTTCATCTTACCCAAAGACACCACCAAGGTGCCCTTTGGAGCCATAGTGATGGGCACACTTCCCATTTCAGAGCCGCACAATATAGAGCTCGGAGTAAGCCAGGAGAGTGAGGTAGACTTGAAACCTAATTCAGTAGAATATGAGGCAGGGGACACAGAGTAGGAAGATCTGCCCCTCAGTCGGTTCATTCTGTTGAAATCATGTAAAGGGAATTCCCATGTATTGTGTGGAGCTTAGCAGCCTTACGGGTGCTATATAGTGCCCTACTGGATAATTCTTGCGCAGTGCAACTGCCCTAAGAGCACTGACAGAAAATTATGAACGCATTTGTGTCCTGGCAGATTTTCAGAATCAAGAGGCTAAATGAGCACTTAGGTACCAAATGCAATAGAGGCTGGACATATTGACTGCAAAGCAGCACATAGTCTACTTGATGGAAACGGACAGGGCTAATTGACATGTGATGAGTTACATGGCATCAGCTATCAGTGGCACCTCAGCTAATAAAAGGCCTCAGGACAGGTGGGCATTGGGGACCACGTAACGCAAATTGCTCAAGTAGAGCATGCCGAAATGCCTACTGTCCAAGCACACAGAGTTATGCTGAAGAGGCATGAGGTGCAGATGTTGCCTGAAGCCCAGCTGGCCGAGACCTGAACCAGAACAGCTGCACTGCCTCCTCCCTGCACCTGATCACCTTCACATGCCTCCTGTGAAGGCTCACCGGTCAGATCTAACAGGAACAGTAGAGCTTTCTGGGGCTGGTCAGACTCCATCCAAGAACTCCAGAAAATAATCCTCATTCTCCACTTGGGTTGTTAGATACTTAGGGTTAGGGTGGGAGTTGCAAATAATCAGACTAAAGGTAAAGATTGTATACTTATAAGTTTCTTTCCTTGAGGTGGTTGGGATGCAGGTGGTGCCGTCTTGAGACAGGGTAGTTTGGGTTCAGGTAGGAGGTAGATTGACGTTGCCAGAGGCATAGATAGTGTAGTTATTAGCTTTATTTCTTGAGTTATTAGGGAGTTGTTTTTTTCTTAAATATAAGCCTGTATGTTCACACATATCCTAACATGACAACATTTCACATCTAGGCTATATCATGTGAGGTCTGGGTTTGTGATGCCCTCAACCAGGAGCCACGCTTGGTGGGAATGTTTTTTCCTGTCAGTGTAGTTGTGTGTGTGGCGATTTGTGTACATTTGGTTTTGAAATGTTTTTTTCTGGGCACATTTCCGTCTTTTGCCATGATATACCACCCACTCTAAGTAAGTGAAACTTTTCAGTTGCATTTGAACCTATTAGACTACTTCAAGCAGCAACTGGTATTCAATCTTTACGTCAGCCCTTTAGGTACCATTGCGGAAGAGGCTGGGTTGTCAATCTTCTCTTATGCGGATGACACCCATCTTCTCTTTTCACTATCCACCAATGACAAATCCAGTGTTTCATCCCTACAGTTAGGGCTGTATAAAATTGCCAACTGGATGCACACTAACTGGTTAAAGCTAAATGGAGGAAAAACGGAGGTTTTGATCATGGGGAAGGATAAAGATCTTTGGGGCCCGCATCAATGGCCGCCTGAAATGGGTGAACTTCCTAAACCTATACAAACTGTACGTAATTTGGGCATAGTGATTGACGATCAGCTGACTATGAAACAGCAAGTAGCGAAGACCACTTCTATTTGCTTCACTATTCTCAAATGGCTCCGTAAGATATTATGGATGATGCCTGAATCTACTCAAAGAACAGTCATCCAGGCCCTAATCATGTTGAGGCTTGATTATGGCAACGTCCTTTATCTAGGAGCAAATAGGGAATTAGTACGCAAGCTGCAGGTGGTGCAGAATTCTGCGGCCAGGCTACTTCGTCAGGTTTCGACAACATCCTCCATCACAGGCTCTTTGCGTGATCTCCATTGGCTCAGGGTTGAGCAACGGACGAAATTTAAGGCCTTATGCTATATGCATAAGATTAAGCTAGGTACAGCACCCCATTACCTATGCTCCGTAGCCCAGATATATCTTCCGCCCCGTCTACTTCGCTCCGCATCCCAAGCTAACTTTATAGTTCCTAAATTTAAACTTTCACGTATGGGCGGACGCTCCTTCTCGCACCTGGCCCCAATGTTGTGGAACTCACTACCTTCCCCACTTCGCCACGAAATTAGCCATAAAAGCTTCCGCAAAGGCCTGAAGACCTGGCTTTTCAACCAGTAAAAAGTTTGCCCGATTTGTCTGCAATCTATCCTGTGCGCCGGGAAACCTCCGGGTAGCTGTGCGCCTTATAAATGTAATTTAATAATAATAATAATAATAACTGGTCATCGAACTTTGAAATCAGACCCAGTATTAGTTGTAATTGGTCTGAGTGGTATCACAACGCAAAACCATGTGGCAATTCTGATCCACACAGATTGTACCAAGGGCCATAATCTGTCTCCTTGTGCCTCAATCTCCAAATACTGTATGTCCTTGTACCAAAATCTCCTCATGCTGCATATCCACATGTTGCATTTTAAAATTATTTATTCTTTTTATCCAGTGCATGTTATATTAATTTAGGACATGTCCTATCTATTTTAGCTAATGTAACATATATTTCAGAATGTCATGTTAATTTAAAAGCATAGTATCATCATTTCAATGCATGCCATATTTATTTAAACATGAGTCATATTTATATCAATATGTGCCGTATTCATTTTATTGTACACCACATTTATCTCACAGGGTTACTTGCTATCAACAAGGCCTGCCTTAATCATTCTAATGCACATTTTATTCATTTTTACACAGGCTATATTAATTTTAACATGTGCCATATTAATTTCAACATGTCATATTCATTTGAACCCCTGACATTTATTCCAATGTATGTTATATTCACTTCAAAAAATGTCATATTCATCTCATTGCAAGCCATATTCATTTCTACCAATGTTATATTAATTTCAGTGTAGGTTGTTTAATTTTAAGTCATAGCAAACACAAGGAGATGATGGACGGAGCGCTGAAACTTTTCAGTCACTCACCCCCAGTCACAGATCTGGGTTGAATCCATCATCGTTCTTTAGCTCACTTCGCCACTCCAGTTCAGACACAGCCATATGCAAATCAGTCTTGACCCTGTGCCTCATGAGAACAGTCCAGCCCGAACTGCCAAGCCATTTCTTCCCTGGACCGGAAACAAGCATCCTGGGACCGGTTTCGGGATAACAGCCCTCATCAGCCAGGCTAGCTTGAATCCAGTGGCAAAGTGAGCAAGGGACCCACGTCTGGGCATACCCTGCCAACTTAGGGCGAACAAACCATACACAAGGAGATGATGGACGGAGCGCTGAAACTTTTCAGACACTCACACCCAGTCACAGATCTGGGTTGAATCCATCATCGTTCTTTAGCTCACTTCGCCACCCCAGTTCAGACACAGCTATATGCAAATCAGTCTTGACCCTGTGCCTCATGGGAACAAATATATATATATAGTCCTGGGGGACTGCTGTGCCCCTTTCAGCCCCCCGCCCCCAACACTTATTTAAACATGCTGGGGGTGCCCCATGCCAGATTGGGACACCACAAAATATAGTAAAAAAGACATTGAAGTGCATTATGGGGCGCTCCTGGCTGGGAGCAGTGAATAATAAATGAGCAGCTCCTGCTGCTCATTTATTTATTTATTTAAAACTTTTGGGTGTCCTGGTCCCACCCAGAAAACCCACAGTTTATCTATAGCTGGGGGCGGCTCCCCAGCCAGTACCCATCCTGTGTGGGTGCACCGGTGCCATCCAGGGAAATCACAAGTTCTTTAAATGTTAGGGGCAGAGGGGAAGCCACAAGGCCCCCGCAGCCCCGTGTGTTCCCCAGCCAGCACCCATTTTTGGTGCAGGTGGAAGACAGTTCTCTGCTTTGCTCCTGTCTGGTGGGAACCGCTTTTGTTTCTGCTCTAGGCGAGAGCAAAGCTCTGTTCCCTGCCTGGGAGAGTACGGGCAGGGAATTAGATTTGTATTCAGAACAGGATAGTGTCCTGGGGGTGGGTTGTCAGGGACACTGTTCCTCTTCGGGGGATGGGGTCTTTCTTTGCTTGCCAAGAAATGACACTTGATATCATGACATAGCACCATTATTCACTTTTCCTCCAGGGAGTTTTTGTAAACCACTTGCAGTGGTAAACATCAGTGATAAATCCTTATCAGCTCCGGCTGTGAGTTGTACTGATTTTAGGATGAAGGTAATGGAAATCGTACAAACAAGATCCTTTCAGTAATTCTTAGAATTTTGAATATATGGTCATATGGTAACTATTTCTGCCTATGTCATTGGGAACTACTAAATACAGATTCTGTCTTGTTCCATCTTACCCCTTTGTCTGGAAGCCTAGCTTTGAGGGGCGGGGGTGGGGGGAGATGTTTCAGGTGACACCCCCCAAATAAATGTATTCTTGGCTTGGTAGTGGTCTCTGGCGGCTCTGAGTCAGGTCTGCAATGTCAGTATCAGTTTTTCTCATCCTGCACCAAGAATAAAAGACAAAACCGGAGGTCTGGTGTTTGATAGGCATTTGTGCATGTAGCACAGCACTTTAAATTGCACCTGCTGTTCAATGGGCAACCAATGCAGATTCCGTAGCATATTGGCAGTGGAGGCAAATTTGGGAGGGTACAACATATTCCCATACGCCGAGCCTAGAAATGACTAGAGCTTGGACTACGGATCTCTGGGCAGAGGTGGGTAGGCAGTAAAGGATCTTCCTGAGCCATTTCAGCATGCCAAAGTAGATAGCTGCCACCCTATTAATCTGAAGGCTCATGGTAAGTTTGTCATCCAACCAGACTCCCAGGTTCTTTACGACTGGCACTGGGCTGGGGGATTGTCCATAGTTGTAGGCCACATGTGGGGTCCCCAAGGATTGGGAAGGTTGTCCACCACCAGGACCTCTGTCTTGTCTCCATTCTCTTAGTGAGACCAAGGTTGGTGGCCCACAATTGATTTTATTTTCCTTGTATAAGCACTCAGGTGCTGTTTTTAGAAGGTGCCTGTCTCTTACGGGGCCGCCATATTGAATTGGACTTGTGCCGTTTTTTAATCTGTTTGAGTTCTTGCTCCCTTTTTGTTTAGTACATTTCATTTAACAGTAGTCCTGAGCTGTAGGGAAGCCTGGAGCTGAGGAAGGGGGTTGCTGGACCCCAGTTCAATTTCATTTTTCCCGCCTGTTTCCCAGATCGCCCTGAGTAGCGCCGCAGTCTGACCACGCCCCTGAACTTGCCCATTTTCAAAACGGGCTACTGAAACACTCACAAAGCGCGTCCGTGCAGCTTATTGAGCCCAAGGTTGATGCGCCCACAATTGATTTTATTTTCCTTGTATAAGCACTAAGGTGCTGTTTTTAGGAAGTGCCTGACTCCTTATGGGGTTGCCATATTGAATAGAGCTTGTCCCGTTTTTTAAATCTGTTTATGAGTTCTTTTTTCCCTTATTATTTAGTACATTTCATTTACCAATAGTCCTGAGCCGTAGTGAAGCCTGTGACTAAGGAATGGTGGTACTGGACCCCAGTTTGATTTCATTTTCCCCGCCTGTTTTCTGGATCGTGATGAGAAGCGCCGCAGCCTGACCACGCCCCCAGACTCGCCCATCTTCAAAACAGGCTACTTAAACACTCACAAAGCGTGTCCGCGCAGTGGGTGCGACAAAGGCAAGCCCATTTGTGCCCGGGGCCCGTACTCCTGGTCTTTTTATCTCCCAACACCCACAATGGCTAGTTTACACCAGTGAGGAGTTGCATTCGCTACATGCAGGTAAAGAACTGAACAGCAGGCTATTTGAACCTCATCTAGAGTTAGATACCAATATCTTCATATGTGAAAAGTGTCACCTTGTGTGTCTAAATACTAAGACACATGGCACCACCGAACAATTAAGTTTGCTAAGCTCTTTTAAGGGTACCTGTAGAGGACAGAAGAAACCGGACGTTTGATCCATTTTGATCAATGTGAGGTCTCTAGATAAACATGCAGTCAAATTTGTTGAGTTTTTAGATAGCCATCACATGGATATAAAAATGTATTACTGAAACATGGGCAGATTCTACCTCTGGCCCAGATATGGTCACAACCACTCCCCCACGATATACCATTCATAGGCTGGATAAAACACATAAGAGGGGAGGCGGGTTAGCAATAATTTTGAGAAATACTTTCTCTACCTCCTGTTTACCAGCCACCTTTCAAGACTGTGAAGTATTGCTTTTTTAAGATTGAACTCTCAATAAAACAATCCTTCAATGGATTATTGATATACCATCCACCGGGTTCTAGATCCCCATTTTCAAAAGCCATTAATCCTTTCTTGGAATCATGTTCCCTTAAAAACTTCACTATTCTTGGTGATTTTAATTATCACTTAGAAAACACCACAGATATACTGATGATCTAATTGACACTATGACTGACTTTAGTTTATCGCAAATAATTGGGGACCAGACTAACTCCTTGGGTTATACTTTGGATGGAGTCTTTACCAACAATTGGAATGCAAAATGTACAGAGGCTCTAAATTTAATTTGGTCTGATCACAAAGCAATGATCTTTACATATAATGTCCTCCCCAATAGTATCTGTACATCTTATTCAAGTAGTACAAAATGTTTTCGTCTTTGGCACAAACTACAGGACTCAGACTATAGAGCCACTTTATCTAAATCTGAGCCTGCTCCATCAGCAGATCCTGACATTGCCTCAAGGGAAAATGAAAGTTGGATTCAGTCAGCTGCTGATGATCTCATCCCAATAAAGTCAAACCGTCTAAAAGGACTAATCCTTCGGCTCCTTGATACAATGAAGACCTAAGAACCTCTAAACAACACTGTCGTAGACAGGAGAGAGTGTGGAGGAAGGAATACAATACAGTAGAAAAGGAAAAATACAAGCAATGTATTGCTATATATAAAACACTCATTTTAACAGCAAAATCAGAATACTTCATAAAAAAGATGGAACTAGCTAAAAACTCTGCTAGGGAGCTTTTTCATACTGTTACCAACCTGATCTCTGCCCCAGTTGCTAATCCTATCATAGGCAATCAGGACTTCTGTAATGCCTTTGCAATTTTCTTCCAAAAGAAGGTTCAGGACATTTTCAATGGCTTCTCTGTCAATAAAGCTAGTAAGCAGTCCCTGTACACTGATGCTTAAGTAAACAACAGTCCTTGTTTCTTTAGAGAATTTACCAGTTTGTCGACGGAGCAAGTTAGCCAAATTATTTTTGCTACCAAGTCGGGATCTCAGTTAGATCCCTGTTGCCCCACCACTATCCAGCTGGCACCAGATATCATTGCTGGTCATTTAGCAAATATGTTCAATACTATGTTCTATACAGGTCAATTTCCCAATCATTGGAAAAAGGCCTCAGTCCTGCCACTCGTAAAGAAACCAAATGTTGACCCCCTTGACAGTAACAATTATCAACCTAAGGTTTCCTTTTCCAGCCAAATTGGTGAAAAAGGCTATGAATTCACAGCTGGTGTCATTTATTGAACGGAATGACCATTTGGATGCAACTCATTTCAGTTTCCGAAGTGGCCACGGCATGGAGACAGCCCTTGTTGTAGCCATTGAGGAAATCAGATCCACTCTGTACAAGGGTGGCAGAGCGGTCCTTGTCCTTTTGGACCTATCCACAGCTTTCAACATGGTCCATCATACATGTTTGGTCGACTGGTTGGGGAAGCTGGGTATTAAGGATTCTGCATTAGCATTGCTTCAGTCCTTTTTAACCTTTAGGAATCGGTGACCTTTAGCGATTTTACATCAGAACCTTACATTTTGCCCTGTGGTGTCCCACTGGGCTCATCACAAAGTCCATTCCTATTCAATATATATGTCACCCCTTTGGGTGCGCTAATTAAATCCTTTGGGTTTTCATTAGTGTCCTACGCTGATGACACCCAAATTGTGGTGCCTCTTTCCAACATCAATCATGGCGTAGACTAATCTTTCCAAAACTGCATGTCGGCAGGCAGTGATTGGATGGGCAAAAACTGCCTCAAATTAAATTCAGCCAAGACAGTAGTGATGCTGTTTGGGCACAACACATCCTTCTAATCTCGCTCCTGGTGGCTGCAAGACCTAGGAGCTCTCCCAGTCCCAAAAAATAAATAAAAAAACGTAGGAGTTACTCTAGATGATAGACTCACCTACAAAAATCAGGTTAATACAGTTATCTCATCATCTTTCTTTGCTTTAAAAGCTATAAAGAAAATTGGTTACCTGATCCATTTAACGTATTAAAAACAGTAGTCATTGTATTGGACTACTGCAATGGACTCTATCTAAACTTGCAAAAAAGGTTGTTATCCAAGCTGTGCAAAACTCAGCAGCCAGAATGCTATTAAATCTACCTAAATTCTACTCTGTAACCCAGGCCCTGAATGAGCTTCATTGGCTCCCCATAAAGAAGCGAGCTACTTTTAAAGTATTATGCATAGCTTTCAAAGCCCTAACTGGAATAGGCCATGATTATTTGAAAAAGAAGAGTTTAGAGGGTGTAGCCCTAGCAGATCCCTTTGGTCCAGCTCTGCAAAAAGGTTTGTTGTTCCCCCCCCCACAAGCTAGTCTTTTGGGGAGGTGGACGTTTTATCGGAAGCACTGCTTTATAATGGAATGATCTGCCTCGTGGTATAAAAATCCACCCCTCCTACCCTTTTGGCCTTCAGAAAAAACTTTAAAACTTGGCTTTATTGTATGGGTGCTCCACTTGATCACAGGCTAACACGAAGACACCTCAGTGCATATGAGCTCTCTATAAGACCCAAAATCAAATCAAAATCAAATCATTCTGTTTCAGTGAGTTGGCTCCCATCTGTAGTGAGACTTGGGTGAGACAAGAGTTTAGGGCCTTTACATTCTGATTGCTTTGGATGACAAAGAAACAATTTGTGTATCATACGCATACAAGAAAAGTGTGATCCCACAATTTTCCACTATCTCAGCTAAAGGTTGAAGAGCAAAGGACTCAAAGTGGATCCCTGAGGCATGCCTAAAACTAGAGGGTGAGATTTTGACCTGTGTTGGTTGGTATGCACCTGAAAGGTGCAGTCAAGTAAAAAAGATTTTAGCCAGGACAAGGCCAAATCTTGTGCTCCCAAGCCCTCTAGTCTTTGTAGCAGTGTGACATGATTTACAGTGTCGAATGTTGCACTGAGGTCTAACAAAATCAGTGCAGCCGCTCTACCATTTTCCAGTTGAAACCTCATGAACTCAGTGACACCAAGAAAAGCCGATTCGGTCCTATGGCATGGCCAAAACCCAGATTGCGAGGGGTGGAGCAGGCTATTAAGTTCCAAATAAGCTGTGACTTGTTGGTTCACTTGTTTCTCCAACACTTTGTCAAAAACAGGTAGCAGAGATATAGGTCTGTAGTTGGACCAAGTAGGAGGATCCAAATTGGGTTTTTTCAACAAAGGAGTGACCAGAGCTCTTTTCCAAGCTTTAGGAACAATACCCTCCAACAATGATGAAGTAATTAGTTGTGTAAGCTGCTTCAGGCCGGAATGGGAGAGCCTGCCAAGTACTTCTGAGGGACAAGGATCCAATCAGTGGGGATCCTTAATTAATAGCTGCACGGATTGCTCTAAAAGAAGGCACATCTAAGGGCAGAAACACCTGCATCAAGCTATCTACCTTAGAGGGGGTGCATGTGCTGCTTACTTGATCTGCAACAGAGAAGGCAGTCTGAATGTCTGCCACTATTATTTACAAAAATGTCAGCTATCTCTTCACACTGGGTTTGGGAGATGTGAGTGACTGATGCAATGCTAGTGGAGTCAGAAAGGGTTTTAACAGCATTGAAAAGAGTTTTAGGGCAATTTTGGGTTGCCACAATTTTGCTTGTATAAAACAAAGCTTTAGCCTCACAACTGTTTTTTGATGAAGCTTTAAGGCAATTCTATTATTTTCCTTTTCCTCAGTGCTGTAGGATTTGCACCCTCTCTAGCTGTTTACATACTTTCTTCTTGTACAATGAGTCATTGTACCATGGAGCGGGTGGGGGGGAGTTTTCTGTGATGTTTTTTGTTGGAGACAGGGATCAGAGTATTCAATGAGGACCTGAGCCAGGCATCTATTATGGAAGAATGCAAATACAGATTCTTCAGATTGGGAAAAACCGGGTTTAGCATATGACCAGCTTGGTGTGTAGGAGCCTCATTGGTCAGCTGGATATCCAAGACCTGAAAATCTTCAATCAGAGAAGTAGCAGTGCTGCAGGATGTATCATCCAGATGGAGATTACGATCTCACAGAATGGTGAAGTTGGCATATTCAAGGATTGCTGGGGAAAGACTTTCCATAATGCTAGCACACCAACTGCTAGAGGAACCTGGTGGACAGTAGATTAATGCCTCAGACATGGTGAACGTTTTTGACAGAGATTGAGAGAAAAGTGCCTCACAATCCGTGATATTTAACTTGTCTATTTTACACGTGATTTTAAAGAAAAAAAATAATGGCAATACTATCTCACTTTTTACTGGGCGAAATATGTGTAACATTATAAGTTAGAGGGGAGAGCTGTGATAATATCCGGCACCAATGTGTTATTGAGCTACGTTTCTGTTAGGAACATAATGTCAGGGCTATAGTCAGTTTAAAAATAAAAAATGTCCAATTGGTGTCTAACCAAAGAACAACAGTTACTGAATCACAAATTGGGTTTGTGATACGGTATTAGGAAGGGGCGTGTTTGGGGCGTCCCTTTCTAATACCGAATCGCACAAATTGGGTTTGTGATACGGTATTAGGAAGGGGCGAGTTTAGGGCGTCCCTTTCTAATACCGAATCGCAGTGGTATGTGTGAATGTTTTGCGACTGAAATGTGGTCGCAAAACATTCACATTTTACCACCTACTTCAAGTAGGTGGTAACCCATTTGCAAAGGGGAAGGGGACCCCAGGGGACCCCTTCCCCTTTGTGAATGTTTGTAAAAAAAAAAATTAAGAGCAGGAATACTCTTAAAAAATGAAAAGAAAACTTTTTAAAAACTTTTTTAAATGCATCCCGTTTTCCTTTAGGGAAAATGGGCTGCATTTAAAAAAAAAAAAAAGATTGCTTTATTTAAAAGCAATTACAGACATCATGATCTGCTGACCCCAGCAGGCCACCATCCCTGTGATTTTTAGCGATTCCCAATGGGTCGCGAAACAAGACCTACCTCATTAATATTCATAAAGTAGGTCCATTTGCAACCCCCTGGGAATCGCAGAATGTGTCGATGACACATTTGTAGAGTGGTGTGTGCCATTACCTTTGTACATGAGGCCCCAAAGTGACTTGTTTACTGAAAAAACAGTAAATCTGCACCTATAGAAGTACTCCTTCAATGTGTGCAAATGTACTACTTTTTCTGGAATTAGTTAACATTGGCAGTAGTACACTTGGACAGCTGTATCAGTCTCAGGTTTCCAGGCATATTACTGGCAATCAAACATCCAAAAGGTGATGGGATAGATGCTTGCAAATAGTCTAACCAGTGGCAATGGCTTGGGGTAGCACTCCACTTTACCACTCTCGACAGAGGCCCACCTAATACGAATATCCGACTCGGTTCCTCATGGAAACAGTCCATCCCAAACCTTGGTCATCTCACCCCTCCTCTCTGCAGCCCACTCCCTTTTTAGTTGGGAAATTTGAGATTCACACCGCCCGAATCTAACTAAGGCCCTAATTATGATGCCGGTCGGACAAGCGTCCGACCGGCATCGTGTCAGAATGGAAACCGACCAACAAGCAGTCGGCGATTCCATACGACGAATTTTGATGCGACCGCCCATGAGACGGTCGTAAACATCCATTTACCTAATGCGGCTTGTGCAGTGGGTGGAAAAGGGCTGCTGCACAACCCGCATGAGGAAAATGGATGTTTGCAAACTTCCATGTGCCTGCCACAAGGTGCATGTCTCCCAGGCCTCTTAGCGGAGGCTGCAGAAGGACGTGGCCCTGCTAGAGGCCCCCAAAGTCTGTTTCTGTCTGCCTTTCTATGGCGGTCTGACCGAAAGGAACATCGTAATTCTTACGACGGTGCCTGAGATGGCACCGCCCTTATCGTAGGGATTACATTCCGACCGCTGGGCAGATGGGCTCCTTGAACCCGTCCGAACAGCACCAGTTGGTCCCTCTACATGCCGCCTCCGCGGCGGGATGCAGGGGCAGATGTCTGTCGGATCGCAACCGACAGGCCGTCAGTTGCTATCCGACCGACATCATAATCAGCCCCTAACTTAGGTAGCGCCCTGCTCTTGTCTTTTCTAATAGGACAATATCTGGCAATAATGCACGGCCCCAATTTGTGACATATTACTGCGCACAGAAACGTATTTCACAAATAACGTAAGTATCTCATTAAGTGTTTGCGTAATATTTCTGTTATGTTATTTTTTTTATTTCTGTTTACATAACCGCACAACATTACAATACATAAAAACACAGTCAAATCATGAAAATGTGAATGAATATAAAAATTACTTGAGTAAGTACTTACCGGAAAAAAAGCAACTAAAACATTAGGAATAGCAATGGCTCGAATAATATAAAAATACATCAATTGTAACAATTGGACAATATCTCAGACTGAAGACATTTCTTAAACAAGTTTAAGAAGCCTACTAGGATGTTCCGGGCTGATTCTCAATAATTTTGATAGGGGATGGATCAATGGAAGAGAAGTGTTCCTTTTGCCAATTGGAAAAGCTGCATGGTATTCTTTCACACCATATAGTTCTGTAAACAATAGAGCTAACCACCTTTTGCAGTATTTTATATTGGAAGGGCAAAGATAATTATAACATGATTTGAATTGCTTCGCCTCTCAAACATAAAGGACAGTGGTATAATGCACATTGATGGCCCCCCTGCGGAATGTGAAGAGGGGCCCCGGAGTCTCTCATATCTCACAAATATTCATCGTCCTTGGGGTGTATGGGGTCCCCCTGGAGGCCCTGAAGGGTTGGGAGCTCTCTTCCGCAACAGGGGCCTGCGTTACACCCCTGATAAAAGGTAGTCTTTTGAATAGACAATGTTCGCTTCTGAGTAAATAAAGCAAGACGCAAAATACTAAGTCTGAATTTAAAGAAACAAAGTCGGAGCGAAAGGAGGTCAATCCAGTGTAAGTAGTGCTCAGGGAAGAAGGAACTTTTGTAATATAAATAAGTATTACTTAGGGTGCCTAATTCATATGTAGTCCGTGTTGTATATGCAAAAAAAATCAAAAATTGTTCCATGATCAGTTGTGCCGAGCCCTTTCCTTTGTGTCCTTTGTGTGGCTTTCAGGTGGAGCTTTTGGACCCGCTGAGGTTTGTGGCCTGAGCACTGATTACCAGCAACTGCTCAGGCTGCTTGAGAGCCTGATTGGGCGTTTAGGATGTCTAAGCACCAAGGCCCACATGTAAGCAATAACACAATAAAACGATGCTGTCTTTATTGACTACTTTTCAGTATCCTGAAGAAATACTCTTTGATCCCGGGGCTGGAGTTCACCTGGAAACTACTCACGTGGATGGCATTGCTTACTCTGCATCCACTCATACCACACACATCCATGGAAAATGCTGCACAATGCCCCCCAGAGCCTAGTCTTATGCACCATAAGTGGGGCTTACTGTCCAAATATTACACAGTTAAGAACAACAGTGTAGATTAGATGAGTCTCCGTGATTATATGTATGCTTCCTAGAGACAACAGTGGTACTTCAGTCTATTATTTCAGAGCCTTTTGTTGGGCTTTATAGTAAAGATTCTGTATCGCTGGTTCTGTCCTGAGCCACATCAGTGCCAGGTATGCTTCTAACATCTGCAAGGTTATGGTCTCCTTTGAAGTGACAATCATCTAACACTGTTGTTTTGATTGTCAGGGCCCCAAGATTACCTTTAAAGAAGTCAGAAAAACCTAAAATTTCATCACCCACCACTCAATCTTTTTTTTTATTATAACACTTTTTATAGGTTTTTATACAACATTAGCCTGTATTCAAGCATCAACACAGGTATAATGCCTGCCGGAGACCCACCAAACTTGAATCAAAATATCCTCCTTAATCTGCCACACCCCAATTCACTACCGCTGGTCATTTCCTGCCCCTGGCCTCCTGAGGCACAAGTAGCCTCATGTCTCACTCCATGAACCACTGTCTTCGTTCAAAAGGTTCTAACTGAATCCCTCTGCACAGCTCCCAGTCACTCCAGATTTTCCTGTGTTTATGGGGAAAGCCCTTGGCCTGAAATATGGGCCATTCCAGACCGCGAGACAGTGGTCCAACCCTCACTTCCACCGCTCCAGTTGGCCATTGTCTGATCTGTCCAATGTCTATCAGTATCCCTCTTGGCGACCACCAGGCCGAACCACAGCACGGCCCACTTTTATCTGTTCCCAGTGATGGCATCCGAGATGTGAAGCAGGGCCATTTTGGGATTCTCTGATAGCGTCCATCCCAAGATCCCCTCCAGGGTAGATAGCACCTCCTCCCAGAAATAATCCTGAACAGCGCAACCCCAAACTGTACATAAGAAGTCCCAAGAGGGTGTGAAGCATAGCAAACACGCTTGTGTTTGTATCACCCCCCCCCCCCTGCCGTCACAACCTCCTCCTAATACAGTCAGATCAGTGTAAGTACTTTAGCTGAATGGTCTGGAATTGGGAGGCTATTCCTACTTTCCAGGGGAAGGCCAGTCCCTCTCTCCAGTTGTCATCAAGCATGCCCAATTCCGACGACCATACTGCTTGCAAGTGGGTGAATGTGTCTGGGGTGTTAATCACCGGAGTCTTGTATTTAAGGGAGATGTGGTAGTGTCTGAGATGAGTGAGCAAGATTTCGGCTTCCAGTGGGTTGTGTACCAGAATGTCATCTAGATCTTGGATGTGGAGGGGTAACTGCATGCCTGACCTGGAGGTATCTGTAATGCTTGGTGTGGAAGAGAGCGAACTCCGCCTGCGGGTCGGCAGATTATTTCACCATGATGTGATTGAGCAGGTTCCCCAGCCTCGAGATGCCGATTAGATCCTATCTCCAGAATCTAGCTACTGTGGAAACTTGGCAAAGCCACGTGCAGAACCATAAGAGGGGGGTTCCCTGGTTATAGAACTGGACAAGCCAAGGTTCCTGAGCACTTCGTTCCAGGCCCTAAACACCAATTGAGTCGCTGGTGGGAGGGACAGTGGGCTGGTCCCTTCATACAGGAAGTGGGAGATCTGCATCCCATCCAGCGCCCACCAAACCACCAGTTGTTTAGTACCGCCAGTTGTGCAGCCTGGTAGTTAGAGACCATGTTCGGTGTAGCTATTCTCCACCTTCATAGGTCGATTTGAAACATCTAGACAGTGCATCCTGGGAGGGTCGTGGCTCCATAGAAAGTCTTGCAAAATGGCATTGAGGCAATTAAAGAAGGTCTACAAAATATGGTGAGCGTAATTCTGAAGTTGGTACATCCACCACTCAATCTTGACTGCTACCCCAGTCTTGTCTCAACACTCCACTATGAAACCGCTTAAGAGCAAAGATCAGCACAAGATGACCAAAAATGCAATCTTGAAGCTGTAACTACTGGCTCTTTTTCATTCCCATGTCTGTATGGACTTTTATGTGGTGTAACCAGTCCCATCTGAAGTTGTCATCCTACACCCATTGGGCCTGGTTACCAAGGGAGATATCTCAGCGATTTTTTTTCTTTTTTCCCCGGAGTTTTATATAGCGCAAACTTGACCCGAAGGTATCAGAGCGCTTCACATGAGCACCAGTTGCGTTACACAAGGACACATTCACTTTTGTTAGGCACAGGGATATTAAGTAATTTGCCCAAAATCACAGGATGTCATTGCCGAGACTCAAATCCGAACCCTGTTCCCCAGACTTGAGATCGACCACGCTAGCCGTTAGGCCACATCCTCTGCCCATATGAGCAAATTAAGAGTAAGAGGGAGATTTGCTTACTCAAAGCACACTCAAACATTCGTTAACACAGGTGAGGAGCAGCATACTATATGTCAAAACTCGATTGGCAGACATAGAAAAGGAATTGACATTATGAAATCTAAAGATCATGAGATCAGAAAAACTGAGATGTGACAAAGCCTGCTTTTCAGAAGATAATGGCAACCAGCTCAGTTCCAACAACCTCAACATCAGGGGCATACCATGATGGTAAAGAATGAGAAACTTATAGCGATCACAAGCTCACTTTTTAAAGAATTCTGCCAGAACTCTGTTTCGCCTGACATAATGTTAGGCATAAACCACAGAATCTTCTCCACTTACCAAACCAGGAAAGGCCTTGCTCCGCACAGCTGTCTAGAGTTCACTACAAAAAATAAATCCAGCACACAGCCCAAAATAAATATGAGATTCAGGTAACAGGTGAATAAATTTCGATTTTTCAGGAAATGAGCCACTACACTGTATTCAAAGGATAAATCAGGAAAACTGTAACAGTACAGCTTTAGTACAGGGCAATCCCAGGTGAAAGATGTTTCCTCTTCCAGAAGGCAATCAAGAGCCTAAAAGAGGAGCAGGGCAGCGAAAATGTAAGGGACACTTGCAATGAATACACATAAACCACCTTGCATGTATCTGCAATATCCAATGTTGAGCATCTTGAATTGAGTGACCAAGGCCGTTTCCTATGGAACTCTTGGAGAAGTGGAACCACAAGTGCCTTATCAATGCAAGGCACTGTCCGTCATTCATTTGGCAGTTGTGCCAATCCAGCCCAACCTTGAGTGGTCACCCTGTTTAAAGTAATCCTAAAATTATTTTTGCATTTATTCTTAAAAAATTCTTCAAGCAATTTTTATTCACTTCCTATTGAAACATTGCTAAGATGCATTCTTGTGTCCATGTGTATTTAGACACGTAGGGCATAACAAGGGAACTGAAGTTGTAAATTAAGGGCTGAGGACACTTTCGCCTTGAGTCACCCGACCGCAAAGACTGGTTCTGAAAAGGAAGTGAAATCATCCTGACGAGAATGATGAAGGGAAAAAAGAAGAAATACTAACACTGATTTGTGACACTGCCACTAGAAATTAAAGGCACTGCAAGGGCACTGTGGCAAAAGAGCTTGAATTAGACAAATCTGTCAATTAGGAACAGGCTTGCTGCAATGGCAACCAACCCCACAGATCACAGCCTATTGTGTTCTCAATAGAGCTATAATGACAAAGTCAACAAGGTTGAAAGACAGCTCTCCCTTAAACTTTGAAATTATCTATTGAAGCCATATGTGGTCAACACAATACAATACGATGCCAGTACAATAATACCATAAAAACATGATGCCTACCTGAGAAGCTTGTAAAATTGTGAGCTTCTACAGTGCATTATTTGCCAAAGAAGTAAGATAGGCCCAAGAAGTATCTATTACAAATGGAGCTATTTGGCTATTAAGAGCTCCCAGCAAACAAAGAACCTAAACCCAATGGCTTCAACCTATCCTTTTATATTTCCTTCAGAGCTACATTGAGTCAGGAAAGACCTCATCCATTATGTCCAACTCAGCCACAACAGCAAGAGCCAAGTAAGGAAAGAACCTTGAAAATTGTTCATCCTACAAACCAGTAGCCTTTGTCAGATATGGCAGACAGCAGTACTCCACGATGCTGGCAATTAGATTGGAAGAAAAACTTTCATTGATATTTCATTCAGACCAGTGCTTTAAATGGGCCGGTACTCACCGGTACTGAGTACCGGCACTTCTTATTTTTACCGATCAGAGTACCGGCACTTCTCCACTGCTAAGGAGAGTACCGGTACTCATTGAAGGTAAGCTAATTGGTGCTAGTGCTGCGGAGCTCGAGGCAGTCAGAGTGCAGCAGATCGGTAGGGCACTCTGACAGCCAAAGCGCCTCTCTAGCTCATAGGTGAGTAACTGCTGAACCATTCAGCAGCGGCTCATTTGCATTATGCAAGGGATGTCCCTGTTTTGGAATTTTCACGCCCTGCTGTGTTTGATAGAGAAGGGCCCATCTGAAAGAGACACGTTAGTGACAGATTCCTTACCTTAGAATATCCCCAGGCGTCAGGCTGGATCCGGAAAGTTTTTTGCGTAGCAGTACCCTTGCGCGTCGGTAGGCGGCGTCGTGCGGCTCCGCGTCCGTCGTCGGCGTCGTGATCGCCGGGATGACGTCGTTGGCAGTACTTAGGCGCCGCCCCTGCGCGCTGACGTCAGTTCTTCTTTTTCCGCGCCAGCAAGCGCAGATCCGGGAAGAGCAGTGCCCTGGTTATTTTTTGACCATACTTTTTGGTGAATTTTTTCACTGTTTTTCTATCAAGGTGTCGTAGGGATGCCCGGTTTCAAACGTTGCGGCGCCTGTGCTCGGATGATGTCCGTCACCGACCCGCATTGGGAGTGTCTCTTCTGCCTCGGCCGAGGCCACGACACGGAGTCTTGTACCGACTGCCAGGCCCTCAACCCGAAAGCTTTGCGAGAGCGGTCTCGAAAGCTCCTTGAGGCCCGGCATTCGGCTCCGCGAAGCCCCGGTCGCGTGAGAGGTCCAGGGGTCGATCGCGGAGTCCACACCGGTCGTCGGCATCGAAGTCTTCTTCGTCCGGTAAGTCAAAACACAAAAAGTCCAAAAAGCATCATCGCTCTAGGACTTCGCCTCGCCGGTCTCGCGACTCGGCTGAGGCCCCTCCCGGCACCGTCCCCGCGGCCCCGGACATGCCTGTGGAGTCGCCCCCGCCATACCCGCCCTTCCCGGGTTCGGGGCGGATCCGGCCAAAGTGCAGGAATTCCTGTCGGCCATGGCCCGCCTCTTCGGGCCTCCAGGCCCCTCCGGTGCCCCCTTCGGGCCCCGCGGGCCCTGATGGGGTTGCTCCGGCGTCGCCGACGGCTCCGGCCCCGGCGTCGCCCGTGCCTCCAGCCTCGATCCCGGCTCCGGCTTCGGCCCCGGCCTCGATCCCGGCTCCACAACCCCATCGACGCCGGTCGACCTAACGACACCTCCGCCGGCGCCAATGTCTCCGGTGCCGTTCTCGACGCCGCCTGGGGCTCCGAGCGGCGTCGTTCCCCAGTTCCCTTCCGGCTCCGGACATGGACCCGGACCGACGTCGCTCGACGCCGGTTCCGGCGCCGATGAGACCTTGGGTCCCAAATGTCCCTCCTCCCCCTTATTTTGAGCCTGAGGAGGACCAGGAGGACTGGGAGGGGTCTGATGACCCTCTGACACAACAGTGTCAGTACAATGAGGACTGGACAGAGGGTCTAGGGGATGCTAGTGGTCTAGATACTTCCCCTGACACTGGCATGCTGTCTCCTCCCGTGGCTACGGAGGAGGGAGCCAATTTTGCAACGGTGTTGCGTAGGGCAGCTGGAGCCTTACATCTCCAACTCCCTGCTGTGGCGGTCAAGGTTAATCTCTTGACAGAGGTGCTTCAGCCGGCAGCTTCCTCTTCGGAGCCTGTTCTGCCGTTTAACGACGCCCTCACTGACGTTCTTTTGGGCGCCTGGTCCAAGCCCAACACAGGGGCTCCTGTGGATAGGAACGTGTCCCGACGCCATCGCCCAGCTCCGGGCGACCCCCTGTTTCTCTCTATCCACCCCACCCCTGAGAGCTTGGTTGTCCAAGCCTCCGCTTCCCAAACCGCCTTCCCTACCGCCCCTCCGGATAGGAAATCCAAACGCCTGGATCAATTTGGGAAGAAGGGTTTTTCTTCCTCCAGTGCTGGCTTGCGGTCCGTCAACACCGCTTGCCTTTTGGGCCGATATACCCACTCCTTGTGGGATTCGGTGGCGGATGTTTTGCCCCAGTGTTCTGAGGAGGTCCAGACACTGCTTTCCCGCGCCATTGCGGAAGGAAGGGATGCGGCCAAATATACAATTCGATGTGGCCTTGATACCGCCGACTCGCTGGGCAGGTCTATTGCAACGACGGTGGCGCTACGACGCCACGCCTGGCTGAGAACCACTGGTTTTTCAGGGGATGTCCAGAATACTCTCATGGACATGCCCTTTGATGGAGTCGGTCTTTTTGGGTCCAAAGCAGACCATGCGTTGGAGCGCTTTAAGGACTCACGGGCTACTGCAAAGTCCCTGGGCCTTTCTGCTACACGCCCTCCGCTGACTTCTGCTTTTCGCCCCTATCGTGGCCACGGTAGGGGCGCCCCTTCACGTCAGCAGCCCAGCCACCGGCCCGCGCAGCAGGCGTCTTCGCGTGGCCGAGGACGTGGATTCCGCCGTGGCGGATCGGGCAACCAGCGTGCGGGTCAGGCCACCACCTCCAACCCGTCCGCGGCCTCCAAACCCTCCTAGTCCCTCCTTTCAGGTGCACAGCACGCCGGTAGGGGGCAGGGTCCGCCATCACCTTCCCCACTGGCGTACCATCACCTCGGACAGGTGGGTCTTGGACATTGTCCGAAGGGGCTACTCCCTCCCCTTCGAGTCCACCCCCAGCCATGCCACCTCAATTCCACCGCATGTCAGGGGATCACTTGGTGCTTCTGCAGAAGGAAGTCACGGCCCTCTTGGCCAAGAGGGCCATCGAGCATGTTCCGACCCCAGAAGTAGGGCGTGGTTGCTACTCCCACTACTTCCTGGTGCCCAAAAAGGACAAGGAGGACATGCGTCCTATCTTGGACCTCCGGAACGTCAATCGCTTCCTCCAGAAGGAGAAGTTCAAGATGCTCACCCTAGCTCAGGTCTTGACTGCCCTCGACCCTGGAGACTGGTTGGTAGCGTTGGACTTGCAGGACGCATATTTCCACATCCCCGTCCTGCCGGCCCACCGGCGTTACCTTCGGTTCACGGTAGGCCCCGAGCATTTTCAGTTCACCATGCTCCCCTTTGGCCTTACCAGTGCCCCTCGGGTGTTCACGAAAGTGTTGGCGGTGGTCGCAGCTCATCTGCGCCGGGCAGGGGTTTCAGTCTTCCCCTACCTCGACGACTGGTTGCTGAAGGCGGGCTCGTCCCAGGCAGTCGTCTCCCACCTCCAGACTACGGCCAAACTCCTGCACTCGCTGGGGTTCTCCATCAATGTGCCGAAGTCGCATCTGATTCCTTCTCCACAGCTCCTTTTCATCGGAGCAGTTCTGGACACGACGCAGTTTCGGGCCTATCCTCCCGAACGGCGAGTCCGGGATATTCAGGCTATGATTCCGATCTTTCAGCCTTTATCCTGGGTTTCGGTACGGATGACCCTGAGGCTGCTGGGCCTCATGGCCTCCTGCATCCTGCTGGTCAATCATGCCAGATGGCATATGCGGGCTCTGCAGTGGGACCTGAAGTTCCAGTGGGCGCAGCACCAGGGCAACCTGTCCGATCACGTCCAGATCTCGGAGGGGACTGCAAAACAGTTGCAGTGGTGGCTCTCTAACCGGCAATGGGTCATGGGCAGATCCCTCTCCCTTCCCCAGCCAGAGCACACAGTTGTGACGGACGCGTCCCTTCTGGGATGGGGCGGTCACATGGGAGAGGCGGAGATCAGAGGCCTCTGGTCTCCGGCGGAGTCCCGGCTCCATATCAACATTCTGGAGCTCCGGGCGATCCGACTTGCACTCAAGGCATTCCTTCCCTCTGTCAAAGGGAAGGTAGTGCAGGTGTTCACAGACAACACCACCGCCATGTGGTACTGCAACAAACAAGGCGGGGTGGGGTCGTGGACCCTTTGTCAGGAGGCTCTGCGCCTCTGGACATGGCTGGAACATCAGGGCATGTTCCTGATGGTTCAACACCTGGCAGGTTCGCTGAACGCCAGGGCGGACGAACTCAGCCGCAGGTGCATGATGGATCACGAATGGCGTCTTCACTCGGAAGTGGCGCAAGGACTCTTTCTACAGTGGGGAGAGCCTTGGTTAGATCTATTCGCCACCGAAGAGAACGCGCAATGTCATCAGTTCTGCGCGTTGGAATTTCCAAAGCGGCACTCGCTCGGCGACGCTTTTCGTCACGAGTGGAGTTGCGGTCTGTTGTACGCCTTTCCGCCTATACCACTTCTACCCAGAGTGTTGAAGAAGATTCGGCACGACCGGGCCCAAGTCATTCTTGTGGCTCCGGACTGGACTCGAAGAGTTTGGTATCCCGAGCTACTCAATATGAGCGTAGATCCCCCGATCCGTCTGCCTCTTCAGGAGGATCTTCTGTCGCAGCAGCAGGGGACGGTCCTCCACCCGAACCTGTCCAGTCTACACCTGCTTGCGTGGAGATTGAGCGGCGGCAGTTGATTCCTTTCGACTTGCCTCCCGAAGTTTGTGATGTGATTCTGGCAGCCAGGCGTCCCTCCACTAAGGTGGTATACGCCTGCAGGTGGAACAAATTTGTGGCATGGTGCACAGCAAAGGCTGTGAATCCCCTTTCTGCCCCTCTTTCTGAGGTCCTTCTGTTCCTTCTCTCTCTGGCCCAACAGGGTTCTGCCCTGGGTACCGTCAAGGGTTATCTTTGTGCTATCTCGGCCTTCCTCAGGCTCCCTGATCAGCCCTCCCTTTTCAAGTCCCCTGTTGTTAACAGGTTCTTAAAAGGCATTACACACCTCTTCCCTCCTGTTCCGTTTGTGATGCCTCAGTGGGACTTGAACTTGGTTCTTACCTTTTAATGTGCGCTCCCTTTGAGCCTCTATATAACTGTCCTCTTCGTCTTCTGACTCTGAAGACAGCCTTTCTGGTGGCCATCACCTCCGCTCGGCGGGTGAGTGAGCTCCAGGCTCTATCTTGCAAACCTCCCTTTCTGTCTGTTCATCCAGACAAGGTTGTTCTTCGGACGCGTCCGTCCTTCTTGCCAAAGGTGGTTACTGCTTTCCACATTGGGCAGACCATCACTTTGCCCACCTTCTTTCCGCCTCCGCATCCTTCCAGAGAGGAAGAGAGGCTCCACCGTCTGGACCCAAAACGTGCGCTCTCCTTCTATATTGACCGCACAAAACACTTCCCGGGTGGATGACCAGCTCTTTGTTGGCTACGTGGGCGCCAAAAAGGTCGGGCGGTGCACAAGAGGACCATCTCCCGCTGGGTTACCTTGTGCATCAAGACCTGCTATTCTTTGGCTAAGAAGGAGCCTCCTGTTGGGCTGCGTGCCCATTCCACCAGGGCAACGGCTGCTACCACGGCCTTGGGCCGCGGTGTTCCGCTGCCGGTTATCTGTCAGGCAGCTACGTGGGCCTCGCTGCACACGTTTACAAAGCATTACTGCCTTGACAGTCAGGTCCTGAGGGACGGCTTCTTTGGCCGTTCTGTCCTCCAGGACTTCCTTGTCTGATCTTTGTTCGCAGACCCACCACCGGGGTTGGTATTGCTGGGGTATCTATTCTAAGGTAAGGAATCTGTCACTAACGTGTCTCTTTCAGATGCACAAGTTACTAACTTGTGTAACGATATATCTGTAAGAGACAGTAGTTAGTGACAGATTCCTACCGCCCCACCCATCCTCCCCGTTCTGCGAACTGATTTCTAGGGTTAAGGACATCCCTTTCAGGGCCCTAGTATTTTTCAGACACCTGTGTCAGCTTCTTGCATGGCTCTGCGTTCCTGGCGCGGAAAGTCGTGTACAGAACTGACGTCAGCGCGCAGGGGCGGCGCCTAAGTACTGCCCGCGACGTCATCCCGGCGATCACGACGCCGACGACGGACGCGGAGCCGCACGACGCCGCCTACCGACGCGCAAGGGTACTGCTACGCAAAAAACTTTCCGGATCCAGCCTGACGCCTGGGGATATTCTAAGGTAAGGAATCTGTCACTAACTACTGTCTCTTACAGATATATCGTTACACAAGTTAGTAACTTGTGCATTAAGGCCCTTCTCTGTCAATCACATTCAGACTGTGCTTGCTGTGCTGTAACAATCCCAAGTAAACCTTTTTAGGTCCAGCCTCGAGTAGCGAGCAAGCGATGCTCTGCGAGACTTTAAGTTAGGGGGTTTCGAAAGCTGACCAGACGCTCGTGCGTCATGGCCTTTTCCCTGCGGTTACGCGCGCGGCAGACATCTGTTACCAATTATCGTGCCCAGACGCGGGCGCGATAATTGGAAACAGATCGCTCGCTGTGGCGCGCGCACCACTCGCGTCGCCCCCCCTCCCCGCTCGTGCCTTCAAATGCTTGTTTACGTTATGCATTTGCCCCAGTTCTTCACTCGGTGAACAACTCACAGCGCTTCTCTGAACTTCTTGAATTCGCCTGAGTTCTGCAGAGCCGGCGTCACAACAACGCGCATTGACACTTCATGGGTTTACCTCTGTCCTGCCCTCCATTAATTCACAGCAGTTGTACCTCCACCTGTGTAGTCATCGGCGTGTTTACCAGTTAGGAGGTCAATGAGTGACGAATGCTGTGCTGTACAAAAACATGCAACACAAGACAGAGCGCCCCTCCGTCTCTCAAAGCGCTTAGAAACGCTGTAGTCTGAGCACTTTGAGTTCCAGTACCGCTGCGTGCCCATGTGATGCAGTGTGTGTATTCGGCGTTAGAATGTACACAAAGGAGCAGTGCACGTGCCCGCCTGGTAATCCGCTTCGCTCAGGTATTTTATAATGGAAGAGAAAAGAAACTCGTGTGATTTGATGAACAGTTGTTGAACTTGGGTGGACCCGGAAATATGTTGTTTGTTCTGAGCGAACAAGCAACGGGCACTTAAACGTTTCCAGTCTCTGCGGAGGCCGTTAACAGCAGTTACACCCTCTAAATAAGCACTATCTCCACCGAGCAGCGAAAGGGCAATTAACAACCGTTAATGCCCAGCAGCATCTGGGCACTAAGGCCTCTCCGATCTCCTGCAGGTAGGCAGACAGAGTGGCTGTCTCCATCAGCGCCCTGTCTGGCTTCAGACTCATAGTGCAAATACCCTGCTGCTGAGGTCTGTGTGCAGCGTGAATGCAAGCAGTGCCGGTTATCCCTTCATCCTTGTGAGGTCGATGAAGCGAGTACTGCTGGGTGGGTCACAGTTACGTCTATTTACAGTGCACCAGAGAGTTTTCGAGACAGAACCTAACATCGGTGCAATATTGGGAGGGAGACAGTAAGTTCCATTATTGTAAAACACAGGACCGGGCAAAATCCGGGGGGGTGGGGCGAGGGATTTCTTTTTGAGGGGTCACCTCAACGTGATGAGGATGGGAGGGACCAGACCTGATTTCTGATTGTCAGGGCTAACTTAACATAACACGTGACCATTTCTAGCCACTGTACTGGCCCTTTGCCTGTACCCGGAAGCACATTCCAATGCAGACTTGTGCTGTGCACATGAACACAAGAGGGAAAGGTTCAATTAAATGAAATTGACATAGAAAAAGACACTATCAACGACCCCTTAATCACAAATCCAGGTGGGCGCCCAGGGCGGTTGGTCAATGCACCTGTGCATCCTGGGCGCTCTGGCTGGCACAGGGGCGGTCGGTGGTTACTGGGTAGTACCCATGGTAGGCGTGTCTGTAGTCACTCTCGGGCACTGCTGCACTCTGAATGACTCAGTTACTCCCCGTGTAAAGTTTACTCACCATCGATCACAGCAAAGATACCACGGGCCCTGGTGCCAGCAAGGGACGCGGTTCCTTTGGCTGCAAGTGGGGAAGTAAAACACAGCAACCATCAGGGATCAATAGGCCCCTCGAGGGTCTGGGCCCCGGTGCCCCTGCACCTGCTGTACCAATGGTAGCTACTCCCCTGTTAAGAGGCCGAGCAACCAAGACTTAATGCCCCAGATGGTAGCAGGGTTGGGACTGGGACAAGGCATCACGCAGTAATCTCACACCATACACCCGATGAGAACTATTGCTTCTGATACGAACAGGTCTGTGTTTGCACGTCAGAGGCTCAGGCAAGCAGGGTTGGATTGGGATTAAAAATCGGCACAGGCACGCTAAAAAAAGTGGCCCACATTTGCATATTGTCTTTCCGCAAAAAGGAACAGAAATTTTATTTAAAAAAAGGGGGGGGGGGGTTAAAAAAAAAAATGCACGGATTGGTTTACAATGGTGAAACACACCTGAAAACAAGTGAGGCCACTTCTGCTCAGGCCCCCTGCCCCCACTCAATATGCATATATCAATGGGCCGGCCCAGCGAGAGAAAGGAGTGACACCTCTGCCGTTAATAACAAGCATTGGCATAGCCAATAGGTCTCGCTTTTGTGACCTTATAAGTATTTAGTTATGCAGCACAATATCCTTGGTGCAATAACATCAACTGTTGCATGGCTAAAAACTTATAAGGCCCCAAAGGCGAGACCTATTGGCTATGCCAATGCTTGTTTGGTGAGTATTTGTCTGCTTGTGTGTGTGTGTGTGTGTGTGTGCGTGCGTGCGTGCCTGCGTGCGTGTTTGCCTGCTTCTGTGTATGTTTGAGTGTGAGAGAGAAAGCGAGCTCAGAGAGGAAGAGCTGAACACTCTCAGGAGGTAGTTTTAAAGGAATGCTTTTGTGTGTGCATTGTCTGCTTGTTTCTGTGTGTATTAGAAGTATTGTGCCAAAAGCAACCAAGTAGGAACAGTATGACAGTGAGAAGCTTCAAATATTGCAAAACAAGGAAACCTTAACATATCGTGTTAGGTCTTTATTTTGTGTAATGAGTTAACACGTTTTGTTTATATTGATACTTTTCTCACATGTTTTGGTATGTCCTGCAACAGGCGTAGTACTCATTATTAATGCTGCTCTTCCAAACTCTCTTTTGTTCTGAGGCACACTGATAATTAGCCTGAATAGTGCTGTTGATGGATTGACTGCATTCATTTAAAAGCTCCTTCTATTATGATTTAGGGCCTGCTCCCAGCAGGTATTCACACCACTCTTTATCATCGTATGCAGCTGTTAATCTGCATATATGGGAAATTTGAAACTACTATCAAAAGAAATGCACGGGCAAAATGAATACTCGATAGAAATGTCTTAGTATCATTGTGTCTCGCCCCGCCTCTAATCCCGCCCACTAGCCACGCCCCTAACTCAATTTAATGAGTACCTACACTTATTTTTTCCCATTTAAAGCACTGATTCAGACCATGCAGGCTTCAGCAAGAGCATGAGAGCCAATGACAACACAAGGAAAGTCATAAATGTGATTGACAAAGCTCAAGGACAGAAAATACGATTCTTCATCATTTCCCTCAATTCTGCGACGGCTTTCGATCGAGATGACTGGCACTACATTTTCTTTCTTATTGCTCCACAACTTCTGCCTTGGACTAAAATGTACTTGTATGATAATAGCAAATGACCACAACCCCTCCCGAAAATTAGAATGAATAAAATATTTTATTTAAAGGCTGTGCCTTGAAGAGAGAGAACGGGGTGGGTAAATATCACCTATCTTTTTCACTATGCCTATTGAGCCATTTACTTATGAAAGTCAAATGTAGAGGTCCTATTTCTGGCCAGTGTTCAAGAGAAGGTAGCTCTATTCATTGGAAAGATCTGCCTGATGAAGAACACAATGAAAACCCTCCATAGAAATTCAAGAAAAAAATACAATATCAAGATGTGTCAGGCTTCAAAAATAATCTGAAAAAGTGCAGTGCATTGAACACTACTTACGCCATTGGGAGCAGGACAGGTATTGTCTGACAAACGCAACTTAATTTGGACTATGCACAATATAATACTACTTACCTTTTTCCTGACCTAGACTGTCCCGATGCTCTCTAAACACAATCTACCTTGATTGCTCTACACATACCTCTAAAGAATTCTAAGCTATAAATCTCTTGATTAAGAAGAATGAGCAGGGCCAGGTTGGCCAGTCAGTCACTCTGGCACTTTTCTAGTGGACTGCAGCCTGGAGCGGGGGAAGGAGGAGGCTTTTAGACCAGGAACGGCTGCTATGACCCAACCATGGAAGCACCTTTAGCCCAGTTCTGAGAGGCTGATTTTAACATTTTTCTAGAGCTAATTTTAATAGCCACTCCAGCCCCTAGAAAGAATTCTGTCAAAATTAGCTTTGTCTCAGCTATATTGATGCAATACAGTCCTCACTGCTGTTAAATCCACCATTGCTCATTGAGCAGATACAAACCTGGATATTCCCATTTATATGCACCAACAAGCTTCCTTGCATAAAGTCTAAGGTGCTCTACAAGTTGACTTTGTATGGTGGTTTGGCAGTCTTTGACATATGCAGATACACAATCTCAGCTCACTTAATAAATACACTGGACGGGTGGTTATGGATGGGGCAAACACTGGATGAAATGTGGATGTATATGTGGAGCAATTACAATCCCAGCACCTGTGGCACAATCCTAGGTACAGACCACAACACTCTACTAAAACTACTCTCAGATACTGGGACCTTACAACTACAACATGCAAAGTCTCCACTTTCCCCTTTCTTGCCCTATACTTAGTAAGAAAGACTTCACAACAACTTTAGACAAGGTGAGGTTCCATCAGTGGACACTTGGTGGCTTGCCACCGAACGTAATAGTAGGAGCTCTGTTAATCTCCCTCAGTATAAACAGGCCTTTCGCTTGCCAGAAACCGAGTGCTTTAGAGATGGGTAACAAGAGTACTGGGCTACTCATAGCATGGTCAAAGTGCAGAGCCCCAGAGCTTATAGAGTATTTGAAAAACTAGCTAAGAACCCAAATATGATCAAAGCCATTGCACATATAAATAGAGCTCTTGCAAATACAGAAGACGAGATCACGTTCATCTCCATGAACTGATGGGAAGTAGATGTAGTTGAAGCAATGCCATTCAAAATCTGGCAAACGGCTTGTCGGGACACCACTTTCTTCATATTAGTTACCCAAACATCTACGGATGGTATATGATACCATTGCAATTAGGACTCATCGGCAGTGGCTGGAAAGTGTTAGGGCCTAAATACCTATGTCAACTATGATTAGGCAAGCAAATCCGGCCCTCTCTATGGTGATTCGAGAAGGGGTTCTCTCCTCCTCTATCCCCAAGAACATTTTGTAAACCTGAGACCCAAATGGGTTTTTTACTCCTCAGTTTTCACGTAACTTTGCTACAAATTCAAAGGGTTTGAGTTCACTATCCCCATCATAACATTGAATCAACTGTGGTAGATAGTGAATTTTCCAGCACAGACTGCCTGAACATTGGCTAAAGATCTTTGTGAAATGCATGCAGTTAAAATCTGGTGATGCAATGTCTCCGTGCCCACCACTGTTAAAAACGTGCTTGATTTTCCATCCTGCCTCTCCTGTTTAGATTTTCAAACTGAAACTACGACCGAGATTCTGTTGTGATCTCACAATTTCAGGCAAAAGCCTCTAGAACTATGATATACTACAGCTTTAAACACCAGTGCATGTGCTGAATTCAAAGCTTTTACAGGATCAGACCAGCGACAGTCATTTACCACACTCAGGCCTCAAATAGCAGGCCTCGGATAGCAGGGTCAGACAGCAGCAACGAGTGTATCATAAAAAGATAATTCAATACAGAAGATGAAATGCCTTGACACGAGTCATACCAGTAAGTGGCTTGCAGTACCAAGCAATCAGAATCCGCAATATTCCTCCTATCCAGCTTTAGCTATATTTCATAAAAGTGGCCATTTTTGTCCGAAATATCAGTTTGCCATTTTCGGAAAGTGAAGGCACATTGGAGCAATGTACTCAGTTTACCCATACAGAAGATTGTGGTGCTAGGTTTGTCATTTCAACAAGAACTCGCGTGTACTATTCTCGTACGTGGACATATTCTGCTTGTCGAGTTCATTTGTCATCTGTTATGTTATTTTCTTATTTCTGATGAATTGCTTCAATTGTATCCTTTAAGATGGTTTCATTGTAATTGCAATGTGCCGGCTTCACGGCTTGCACTACCAAACAGTTCTAATCTTTTTAAAACTTCATTTGAGTTTTTAGTCAGTTAGTTATGCTCTCATTAGGTTATTATTTGAATTACTTGGTTACGGAGTGAGTTTAATTTTTTCCCTGCTTTACCTAACTCCATTCATTTTTTAGGTCTTCACCTAGCTACATTGGCATATTGTTTATTTCCTCCATGTTTATTGTTTATTTTCTCCTCTGATTTCGTTCTTTTTCTTAGCTATTTGCCATTCCCTAGCTTGTGACACAGGCCATACAAAGGATTGTTTCACTCCTCTGCCAGCCACACCCCGGTCCCGTGTGCTTTCAGCCATTTAAGCATCACACTGACACATCTGTGCCATATGTCATTCCGAATGAATGCCTGCCTGGGGTCTTTCAGCCCAATTTGTGACCTAACCAGCAGTACTGCTGGATGTATCATGTACTGCTCCCTGTCATGCCTGAAGCATCCTCTAAAGTTCAGGTGGTCTTTACGCTCATATGTACTGTTCTGCACCCTACCCTATATCCAGCCCTACAACCGACAAGACTGCTTTTAACTTGCTGCATTTGTCCATGTTCCCTTATTAGGTCTCGGCCTGCACCAGCGCTTGCGCTGGTCTGGCCGAAGTTTGAGTAAGCGGGTTTTGGAAGTGCAAACCCACTGGCTTTCGGCTGGCGACCAGCTTGCGTTCACGATGGCGTGCACGCGCACAGCTGCCATCCATTCCTCGCATCGCTGGCGAGGCGCCATCTGCCTTTCCTCCCCTCCCTCACCCCTCCTCCCCTCCCTCACCAGAGAGCGCGTTTCCATTCCTCGCAACGCTGGCGAGGCGCCATCTGCCTTTCCTCCCCCTCCCTCACCCCTCCTCCCCCTCCCCTCACCAGAGAGCGCGTTTCTTGGCCGCGAGTCTTATGTTAATGTTCCGATGTTGCTTGTTCTTTTGCACTTAGTGCTGACTAATCCCTTTAAAGAATTAAATCCCTTGACTGCTGTCACATTATTATTATTTTTGTGTGTTGCGACCCTCGCTCGGTGTCATGAGAGGATTTTTTATGAAATGTCCTAGTGTTGCTTGTTCTTTGTGCACTTACTGCTGGTCAATCCCTTTGAAAAATAAAATTCTTTGACGGCGGTCACGTTATTATTGTTTTTATTCGCTTTGTGTAGCTCGCTTGCTGTCTTGTGAAAACCATTGTTCTTGGAGATCCAGTCTAATAGTCACCGCATGATCTGCTATCCACGCAGGGGATTCGTATTTAGATTCCGCCATCCCACTTTGTGATATGTGAAGATCTGTTTACTACAGTGTGACACTTCAGAAACGGATGCTTTTGGATGCGATTCACTTGTTTGTGGAAACACATGCAGATTATTATATTATAGTGCCGCTCAATAAGAAGGGATTGGCTAATTCAAACTCGTACGCACAAAGTGAATTTTCTTCTCTTGTTGAGCCTACCTGCATGCACTTTTTATGTTAATGTACTGGTGTTGCTTGTTCTTTGTGCGCTTACTGCAGGCTAATCCCTTTAAAGAATTAAATTCCTTCATGGTTGCTATATTATTATTGTTTTTATTCGCATTGCATACTACGCTCAGTGTCTCTGACACTTTGGAGCGACTGTGAAAACATACTGAAAAGAGAATACTTAGCACATCTGCTCTGTGGGGAACTATAGATCTATCTATAAGGCGTGCTGCGAGTAGAAAATCGGAGGTTTACAACATGCGCAGTGAGACTGTAATATAAACCTACCCCTGTGGTGCTGACTCCGAAACCATTTAGTGTTGTATCTTGTATTGTGAGCATGCGCAGTAGAACGGGTTGTATTGTTTTTCTCTATCGTTTACCTGGAATAAGGTAACAGACATATTCTAAGTGTGGGGTCCTCTCTGTGATATTCACATTTCTATTTGCTCAGCACGGTACCTGGGACAAGTCTCTGAAGAAGTCATTTAAGTTATTGGACAGAGATGTCCAGGCAGGACATAAAATAAGTGAGTTGTATTCTACATTTGGGCTTAATAATGACCGCTATATTCTGTAATAGATGTGCACACTTTTGTCAGCTGCCTGCCACATCGAAGCACGCCTCACAAATGCGATAGACTACTATGGGAAATGATCTAAAAGACATTCACATTGACATTTCTGTTAGCTCGGGCATTGCCGAGACCTATTGGCTTTGCCAATGCTTGTTTTCAAGGCCACCCTGCTCAGCACTGCCTCCATTCCCAGACATTTCTGGGATATTCCTGCGCTTCTTAAAGCTGACAGTCCTGATTGATTTCAGCAGACGTGTGCGACTGAAAGAATGGTTTGATTACAGTTGAGTTCATTCCTCCGGACTTATTGGATGAACGTAGTGGCGGCTTTGTCTGCATTGTTATGGGCAGCACTGTAATCTCAGTGTTACCTCACCCTCAGGTTGAAGGCGCAGGAAATATGGCCTTGCCGCCGCATTTGTTATAGTCTAAATCAGCCTTTCGATGATGCTGGGCATTGGGCAGTTTAATCTCAGCCTTCACTGATGCTGCTGCAATTTTTGTCATTTCATGTTGCTCTCCTGTTATCTTAGAGACTGTTGATGATGAGGATGACATCTCTGCTATCGATTTTCTGTAGATGATAGAAGCAGTTGGGTGGTTGCAGCTTATTAAAGGACCCATGTGTGTTGGCGGCATGTTCTCTACTTGTTGTTTTGTCTCAGGTTATGTTCTCTGTTTGAATGATCTGCCTGACTTTTGATTTGGTGTAGCCATTATCTTCTTTCATTTTTTTGCAAAACTATTTTTATTAGATTTTATTAGTAACAGTTTACAACCATGTCCACTGAGCAGTCAAATCACAATCAGCATGTGCATACTCGCACACAAAGCCAGTTGGTCGCATCAATAAGCAGCATGACTACTCACATAATGATATATGGGAAAAAGGAAAAGCAATAAAACTCTCCCTCCCACTAACACTAAGCAGTGCCAATCCCCCACCCGCCCAAACCCAAGGGTAGTAAAGTAACCTACCCATCCTGCAGTTATATGCGTTGTTAATGTTGTACCCATCAGTCCATTGCTCCATCCAATCCTGGCTCTGCTCTCATGCTGCATGAGAGCAGCGCCAGGATTGGTTAGGGGAGTTGTCTGGGGCCTGCGCTGGAGGAGGGAAGGACACCAGAAGGGAGCGTGGTCGTGCCGCAAGATAAGTTTTCTTTTCTTTTTTTAATGTTTTGATGTTAATGTTTTGAATATATTTAATTGCTGACATGCATTACATTACCATTTTAAAGTTACAATAATGTAATGCATGTCAGCAATTTTGTTGATGTAATGTGTCTGCATGCACCGGCACCCACCTCCCATTTGCCCGCCCTACCACTCCCCGTAGGTGGCAGCAGCCACTGTGTCTCAGGTTCTTCCTATGCGAGCAGCACCCAGTACAAATTTGAAAGGATACCTTTAGTACCCACTAATGTAGTAAAAAGTGTCTCGAATGTAGTGGTATCTTGGGTGCCAGCAAAGCGAACGCCAGGGTTAAGATTCCAGTGTCTGAGTTGTGCAAAGTGGAGGTTTTTCTTTCGGAGAGATAAAACTGTGCTTTACATTGTATGAACGTTTTAGGGGAGAAGGAGCTGAAAATATCTCAGATCATCCTACATCCCTCCAACTCTGAGATGCTTGGCTTCCAAAGCAGAAGCGAATTTGCCATTGTTATGGATACGGGTATAAGGTGAGGGGTGTGTCACCAAACCTTTGAATCTACAAAAGTGTCCCGGGTTCTTAACACTGTGCTGACCGGTGTGCTCAGGTAGGCATTAAGTGGCCAGATTAAGTCACACAGGGGACTGAGAATTATAGCATTGTCCATGTGTATCTAATTATTTTCGGACTCCACCATAGACCACTCCACTGCCAACCTTAGCTGGGCTGCCAGTTAGTAGAGTGGAATACTAGGCAAAGGTAAACCTCCTCATTCTTTGCTCTGCACCAGAAGCATCTGAGGGATCCTAGACACCTTGCCCCTCCATACAAACTGCAGCAATTGCTGTTGAACCTGTTTCAGGAAGGCCCTATCCACCCAAACCAGGGGGACTGCAACGTGTACAGAAGCCTCAGGAGGGTATCCATTTTAATAGTGTTGATCCTGCCGATCAATTAAATAATCAGATTCACCCACAACTCTAGGTCTCATTTAATGGCTGCGATTAGTGGAAGGTAATTCATTTTAAAAAGCTCTCTGTGACTCCTAGGAATTCCTACACCAATATAGTTGGTGGACTTCGTAGCCCAACAAAAAGGAGAAATGGGCTTTGTATCTCTGTGTTTGCTCAGATGCATTATGGTAAATTCAGTGCATGGTAACACTTCAATAAAAGTCATTTCGTTTTCACCATTGTTGATGCAGCCAGTGCTGGGTATCTCTAGACACGTGTTTCATGATAACTGTCCTTCATCAGTAGAGAGTAACAAGTTGTTTAAGAGGTGCTGGAAATGCTGATCACTGTCTTCTTGGGTCTCTGTACCACTCACTGAGTGCAGGTCACTGGGTGCAGGTGCGGTAACCAGAGCTCGTCAGCTTGAGGGAGCCTTATTAAACAAATCAGGAAGGGAGCTTACTGCCTCACAAACGCAGCTCTAAGTTCACTCAGATGCATTATGGTAAATGCGGTGCATGGTAACACGTACTTAAGTAAGTCTTTTAGTTTTCACCATAATTGGTGCAGCCAGTGCTCTGTATCTCTAGACATGTGTTTCAGGATAATTGTCCTTCATCAGTAGAGAGTAACAAGTTGTTTAAGAGGTGCTGGAAATGCTGCTCACAGTCTTCTCAGGTCTCTGTACTAGTATGCTCCCTCCCCCCTTGTTTTGATTGGCTTTTTGCTGCGTTACTGGGCTCACAATCTCATTGGGATGCACCTGCGCTCTGGGAGTGGTACAGAAACCTGAGAAGACTGTGAACAGCATTGCCAGCAACCCCACATTTAATGTGTTACTCTCTACCAAAGAAGGAGAAATATCCTGCAACACGTCTGGAGATATGCAACACTGGCTGCACCAACAATGGTGAAAACTGAAGATTTTCAACTGAAGTGAGTGTTATCAAGCACAGCATTTACCACAGTGCATTTGTGCAAATTGTGTGCTGGTGTGCCAGATAGTGTGCTCCCTCGCCCCTTGTTTTGATTTGCTCTTTGCTGAGTTACTGGGCTGGCAAGCTCATTGGGATGCACCTGTGCTCTGGGAGTGGTACAGAAACATGAAAAGACTGTGAGCAGCACCGACGGCACCCCCACATTTAAAGTGTTACCCTCTCATGAAGAGGGACAAATATTCCGAAACATGTGTCTAGAGATACACAGAACTGGCTATGGTGAAAACTGAAGACTTTCGACTGAAGTGAGTGTTATCAAGCCCTGCATTTTGCACAATGCATTTGGGCAAATTGTGTGCTGGTATGTCAGGCAGTGTGCTCCCTCCCCCCTTGTTGTAACTAAAACGTAATCAATATGGGAGTGTGTCTGGTGAACGTGTGAATAGTATTTGTACTCTGTATCTATGCGGGGCAGCTCTCGCCATGGGTCCACAGGCCTAGCTCAATTAGGATGTTCTTTACCCTCTTTGAAAAAGCTCCAGCATATCATCGCTGCCCCACTACTTTATCCTTCAGGGGTTCCCATACTGCATTAAAATCTCTGGTTAGAATAATCCCCCTCTTTGCTACTCCTGCCAAAACTTCCAGGAATTGTAAAAAAACTGTGCCCTGAGAGGAGGGCATAAACTGTGGCCAATGTGATTTGGTGACCCTGTAGTGTTCCAATCAGGTAACTGCCCTCCTTATCTACTTTGGCTTCAGTGATCATGAAAGGGATGTGGGGCTTAATAAACATAGTTACCCCCAGCTGCTTAGTTGATGCAGAAGAGTGGAAAGCTGTAGGGTATGCCCTATGTCTCCTGATTCTTTTTCAAAACGGGAGCCTCTTGTACACAGTCTATTGAATCTGGAGCACACAACTAAGTAATCATAAAGTATCAACAAGTGAGTAGCAAAACTATGAGCTGATAAAAATTTACAAACTGACTCTAAGATCTTTAGTTTGTTTTTCCAATCAAAAAATAAGATTTCTTATACTTCAATCATTGGTGGGCAGTCAGAATTGTAATGCATTTAAACATAACACAACTCTGGTGTATAGCATCATAGGAACTAAGAAACAGTTAGTTATAGATTCCTTACCTTAGAATCTCCCCCCAGGCGTCAGACTGGATCCGGAAAGTTTTTTCGTCAGCAGTACCCCTGCACGTCTGAAGGTGGCGTTGGTCGACTCCGCGTCTGTCGCCGGCGTCGGCGTCGTGGTCGCCGTGATGACGTAGCGGAAGTTACTTAGGCGCCGCCCTCACGCGCTGACGTCAGTTCTTTCTTTTTCCGCGCCAGCAAGCGCAGATCCGGGAAGAGCGGTACCCCCAGTCATTTTTTGACTGAGTTTTTGCGACTTTTGTCGACTTCGTTTTTGAGTCGTTATCCGACTCCTGGTGCACAAGGGATCCCCGGTTTCAAGGCCTGCGGTTCCTGTTCCCGAATGATGTCGGTGACGGATCCGCACCGCATGTGCCTCTTCTGCCTGGAGCGCGACCATGACCCCAAGTCGTGCTCTGACTGTCAAACCAGGGCCCCGAAGTCTTTGCGGGAGTGGTCCCGAAAGCTCCTCGAGGCCTGGCAGTCGGCTCCGCGTCGTGCAAGGTCCCGGTCGCGTGGGAGGTCGAGGGACCGATCGCGGAGTCATCATCACTCCTCTTCTAAGTCTTCGCACTCGGGTCAGGTAAGTCGAAGCACAAGAAGTCGTCGAAGAAGCACCGTCGCTCTTCAACTTCCCCTCATCCATCAGCCGACGCGACGCAGGGTGCGGGTGGTGCCACTCCCGCGGCTCCGCGTGCGGAGCCTTCAAGGTCGACTCCGGCCTTCCCTCCCTTCCCGGGACCGAGAGCGACCCCTGCCCAGCTTCGTCAATTTTACGAAGCGATGCACGCCATCTTTGGGCAGCCCGACTCCGCCGGAGCGTTTGCGCCCCGCGGACTCGGTTGGGGGCCCTAGGCCTTCGACGCCGGCGGCTTCAGCCTCGGCACCGCAGGGCACCCTTGGATCCAGGCCTGGATCCGGATCGGCGGCAGTCGACCTCGTTGCACCTCCACGGGCACCGACTCCACCGTCACCACGTCCGCAGCCGACGCCGACTGGACCCCCAGCTGGCGTCGACCCCAGCTCTCACCTCGACGTGGACACGGAGCCGGACCGGCGTCGGCCGACGTCGGACCCGACCCCGATGGGTACTTTTGTCCCTGTGTTCCACCCTGGCTATTTTCAACCAGATTGGCAGACAGAAGAGGGTGAGGAAGACTGGGAGGGGTCTGGTGACCCTTTGACTGACCAGTTGGACTACAATCCGGACTGGAGAGAGGAACTGGGGGAGGCCAGTGGTCTGGATACCTCCCCAGACCTAGGCATGTTGTCTCCTCCTACCGTGGCTACGGAGGAGGGAGCGTCATACGCAGTGTAGAGCCGCCGAGGCTCTCAACCTCGAGCTTCCTACGGTGGCAGTCAGGACTAACCTCCTGACAGAGGTGCTTCAGCCGGCAGCGAGCTCTTCGGAGCCCCTGCTCCCGTTTAATGAAGCCCTTACGGACATCCTGGCAGCTTGCTACGAGGCTAAGCACCACAGTCTCGCGCTGCGCTTTGTTTTAGCGTTTAAAAGTGTTTTTATTGTTAAAGTGTAAATTGACTGTATTTAGTGTGCTGTGTTTTTTATTTACCGATCTTAGCTTGTTCTGACCCGTTTTTAGCTCCGCATTTGGCCTGGAGTGTTTTGTCGGCTGTTTGCCTCCCCGGTCCACCGCAGCCATTAGCGGGCTGATTGTTGTGGAGGGAGCATTTAAGTGCCGACGCCGGACTCTCCTACTTCCGGTGGGCCATTTTTTGCCGCCATATTGGTGGTGAGGCGGTCTAGTCTCTTGGCCACTTCCCCTGAGCCTATATTTAATCGGGCCATGGCGCGGGAGCGCATTTGATGACCTGGCAGCTTGCTACGAGGCTAAGCACCACAGTCTCGCGCTGCGCTTTGTTTTAGCGTTTAAAAGTGTTTTTATTGTTAAAGTGTAAATTGACTGTATTTAGTGTGCTGTGTTTTTTATTTACCGATCTTAGCTTGTTCGGACCCGTTTTTAGCTCCGCATTTGGCCTGGAGTGTTTTGTCGGCTGTTTGCCTCCCCGGTCCACCGCAGCCATTAGCGGGCTGATTGTTGTGGAGGGAGCATTTAACTGCAGACGCCGGAGTCTCCTACTTCCGGTGGGCCATTTTTTGCTGCCATATTGGTGGTGAGGCGGTCTAGTCTCTTGGCCACTTCCTCTGAGCCTATATTTAATCGGGCCATGGCGCGGGAGCGCATTTGATGACCTGGCAGCTTGCTACGAGGCTAAGCACCACAGTCTCGCGCTGCACTTTGTTTTAGCGTTTAAAAGTGTTTTTATTATTAAAGTGTAAATTGACTGTACTTAGTGTGCTGTGTTTTTTATTTACCGATCTTAGCTTGTTCTGACCCGTTTTTAGCTCCGCATTTGGCCTGGAGTGTTTTGTCGGCTGTTTGCCTCCCCGGTCCACCGCAGTCATTAGCGGGCTGATTGTTGTGGAGGGAGCATTTAACTGCCGACGCCGGAGTCTCCTACTTCCGGTGGGCCATTTTTTGCCGCCATATTGGTGGTGAGGCGGTCTAGTCTCTTGGCCACTTCCCCAGAGCCTATATTTAATTGGGCCATGGTGCGGGAGCGCCTTTGGCGCGCCAAAGGCAAGCCCGTCTGCGCCTGGACGTCGCCAGACACCAGAAACGCTGTCAGTGGCACGTTAGGATCGTGTACTTATTCCAGGGCCGAGCTGTTGGCTAGCAATAATCTGGTAAGCCCGTGTAACTCGCCTTTGTTAGGTTCTATGGAGGGGCCCTTCTGCTGTCTTTGCTGTGGGTTTGATTCACACACGCTTTCGCCCCCCGCACCCTCCCCTCCTTTGTCCAGGTCTTTTATGAAAATTCTTTATCTTAATGTTCGTTCCCTGGCCATACATTATCTGGATGTGTATGACTTGGTACAGGAGGAGTCTCCTGACGTTTTTTTCCTAACAGAAACATGGCTTAGCGATGACATGGTGGCAGAACCCGGCTTAGCGCTTCCTCTAGGCTATAGTATCCTGACCTTAAACAGGGAGACTAGAGGGGGTGGCATTGCGGTTATCATTAAGTCCTGCTACACCTGCTCATTTGTCAAAGAGTCTGTGGCGGGTTGCGAATGCGCCCGCTTCGGAATCGCTTTTAGCGCTCATTCGACCATGTCAGGGTTGTTAGTCTATCGCCCCCCTGGGCCAGCTAAGGAGTTTAAATCTGCACTTACTGATGTCATCAGTACTCTAGCAATGAGCGCAGTGAATTTTAGTATTTTGGGTGACCTTAATCTGCACTTTGACCTCCAACATGATAATGAAATCGACAGCTTGCTTGCAGACCTGGCGGCTTGCGAATTAATTCAATTGGTTTCAGGTCCTACCCACATTGCTGGCCATTTGCTTGACCCCGTCTTTTCTAATATTCCCTCCGCCTCTGTCAAGACACCCAGTCCAGTATGCTGGTCTGACCACTTTCTGGTCTCTATGTCTTTCCCGGCCTTCGAGCCCCCGTATAGAGCCTATCAACAACCCTCTTTTAAACGCCCTCGGCGTAAATTGAAGCTCGAGGATTTTCATGCCCTTCTTTCTGTATACCCTCCTAAACTGCATAGTGACCCCGATCTGTCATATAGATCTCTCTGTAATTGGATTCTTCATGCTCTTGATTCCCTCATTCCAGCTAAATGGTCTAAAGGCCGTAACTCTGACTCTAACCCATGGTTTAACGATTCTCTGGCCGCGATACGTAAATCTTGTAAAAAGCTGGAGCGTGCCTGGAGAAAGGACTATGACCCCGTGGCAAAAATATGCTATCAGGCCACTATCAAGAGCTACCATAGGACTATACACTCTGTCCGGGCGGCTTACTTTGCCAATGAAATCAAGTTAAGCCGCAACCCGGCCAAGTGTATTTTTAAAATACTTAAGGATCTCAAAGTTAGGAAAAACTCTACTGCCTCCGTGATTATGTCTGAACAACATTGTGAGGACATTGCCACTTTCTTTGTTAATAAAGTGGAAACTATCTATAGGTCTTTTCCTTCGGCGCCTCCCTCTCCTATTGCTCCTCACGGACCCCCTCCTACTCATTTTTTGGAGGTTATTCCTTCCATCTCGCAGGATGAGTTTTTATTACTGAGTGGTAAAGTTAAATCTGGCTCTCCGGTAGACCCTCTGAAACCTGCCCAGTTCAGGGACTCCCTATCTGTGCTCCTAGCACCTTTGTGCCAGGTTGTTAATACATCTTTTTCCACAGCTGTGGTCCCTGAGCTATGGAAGCAGGCTAAGGTAGTTCCTCTACTCAAAAAACCTTCACTGGATCCGGCTAAGCTGGAAAACTTTTGTCCACTATCCCTCCTACCATGGGTAGCCAAGATTGCCGAGGCTCACACGAATAACATCTTAACGGGGTTCCTGAATATTAATGGCACCTTGGACCCTTCCCAGAATGGCTTCCGCCCTGGTCACAGTACGGAGACTGCTCTCTTGGCTGTGACCGAACATCTGCGGACCATTCTCGATGCAGGCCACACTGCGGCACGGATATTGCTTGACCTCAGTGCCGCATTCGACACGGTCTCCCACAAGATTCTTTTACATCTTCTGGAGGAGGCCGGTGTCGTTGGCCTAGCTCTAGATTGGTTCAGATCTTTCCTTTCAGAGAGAACATTCCAAGTGACTGCCCCCCCTTTTCTCTCCAGTGTCCAGGCCATCGGGCAGGGTGTGCCTCAGGGCTCTGCTCTGAGCCCTGTACTATTTAATCTGTACGTTCAACCTCTTGCTACGGTGGCTAGGGACAAAGGCCTTACCATGGTCTCGTATGCTGATGACACGCAGTTGTTGGTGGCCCTCTCCGACGACTCCACGCAGGACGCCTCCAAATTTAGGAGTGGCCTGGCGGCAGTCGCGGAGTGGATGACCACCAACTGCCTCCAGCTAACGCCAATAAATCTGAGGTGTTGCTGGTGGGGAGAGACAAGGGATTATGGAGTGAGCATTGGTGGCCCATCACCCTTGGTAGTGCACCCACCCCTAAGGCGGTGATAAAAAACCTAGGGGTATGGATGGACTCTACACTCAGCTTCCAGGATCACACCAAGAAAGTGGCCGGCACTTGTTTCGGCCTCCTTCTGGGACTTAGGCCCCTGCTGGGGTTTTTTGATCCACCCACCCGTCAGTTGATCGTTCAAGCAGCTATCTTATCTAGATTGGATTATGCCAGCTCGCTCCTTTTAGGGGCTAATCAGACAGAGGTAGTGCGCCTGCAGCAAGTTTAAAATGCAGCAGCCAGAGCCCTGTTGGGGCTCCCGCGAAGCTGCTCAACAGCCGGTGCCATCCGGTGATTACACTGGTTGCCTATGGCCAAGCGGATCGAATTCAAGGCTCTCTGCTTGTCCTTTAAAATTCTGAAGCTTGCGTCTCCCGGGCTTTTGGCCAACTTGCTGGTACCTTATGTTCCTATGCGCCAGCTGCGCTCTTTGGGGCAACACTTAGTTGTTGTCCCTCGAGTGAACAGTCTCCGTGCCGGGGGTCGGTCCTTCCGTTGTTTGGCAGCCAAATTGTGGAACTCCCTGCCCTTTCAGATTCGCAGTCTGGATAGCCTGCTGGCCTTTCGAAAAGCCATTAAGACATATCTTTTCCCCGTGGCCTAGTCTCTACCCTCTGTTCACTTCTTTCAGCGCCGAGACGCCTAGTTCCTAGCCTCTATGTTACACTGCTTTCAGCGCCGGGACGCCTCTTCGCTGAGGCAGCTGTGCGCTATATAAGTCTAGTTAACATTAACATCCTTTTGGGCACTTGTTCCAGGTCCAACACAGGGGCTCCTGTGGACAGGATGATTGCCCGACGCCACCGCCCGGCTCCGGGCGACCCCACTTTCCTCTCCCAACACCCCACCCCTGAGAGCTTGGTATTCCAAGCCTCCCCGTCCAAGGGCGCCTTCCCTACCGCACTTCCAGAACGGGAATCCAAAAAGCTGGACCACCTTGGAAAGAAAATGTTTTCTTCCGCCAGCTTGGGACTGCGGTCGGTTAACACCGCATGTCTGTTGGGCCGTTATACCCACTCTGTGTGGGATACGGTGGCGCAGGTGCTGCCTCAGTGCCCGGAGGAGGCCCGGGCCATGCTCTCCCGTGCCGTTGCCGAGGGGAGAGACGCAGGGAAGTTTACCATCCACTGTGGGCTGGATACCGCCGACGCACTTGGCAGGACGATTTCAACGTCAGTAGCCCTTCGACGCTACGCCTGGTTGCGTTTGGCTGGTTTTTCAGGGGATGTCCAATCCACCCTTATGGACATGCCCTTTGATGGCCGTTGCCTTTTCGGCGACAAGGCAGACAACGCACTGGAGCGCTTTAAGGACTCGCGGGCTACGGCCAGGTCCTTGGGCCTCTCCACCACCCGCCCTGCGCAGTCTGCCTTTCGCCCCTTTCGTGGCTACGGAAGGGGTGCCCCACTATGTCCCGCCCAGGGCCACAGGCTGGCGCAAGCTGTACAGTCTCAGTGCGGCCGGGTACGTGGGAACCACCGGTGTGGTTCTGGGGGCCAGCGAGCGGGCCAGTCCACCACCGCCCCTCTCTGCAGCAGCCTCCAAACCTTCCTCGTCCGACATTTCAGGGCCACCAAACGCCAGTGGGCGGCAGGATCCGCCATCACCTCCCCCACTAACGCACCATCACGTCGGACAGGTGGGTTTTGCAAATAGTCCGAAGGGGCTACTCCCTCCCGTTTGAGACTACCCCTCCCTCCATGCCACCTCAGTACCATCGCATGTCGGAGGATCACCTAGCCCTTCTCCAACAGGAAGTTTCGGCACTCTTGGCCACGGGTGCCATCCAGCGCGTTCCTGTCCCAGAAGTAGGTCGTGGTTGCTATTCCCACTACTTTCTGGTGCCCAAGAAGGACAAAGGCCTGCGTCCTATCTTGGATCTCAGGAATGTCAACCGCTTCCTCCGGAAGGAGAAATTCAAAATGTTGACGCTCGCTCAGGTCTTGTCTGCCCTCGACCCTGGAGACTGGATGGTAGCGTTGGACTTGCAGGACGCTTATTTTCACATCCCCGTCCTGCCGGCCCACTGGCATTACCTGCGGTTCACGGTAGGCCACGAGCACTTTCAGTTTACCGTGCTCCCCTTTGGCCTTACCAGCGCCCCTCGGGTGTTCACGAAAGTGATGGTGGTGATCGCAGCTCATCTGTGCAGATCAGGGGTTCCAGTCTTCCCCTATCTCAACGACTGGCTGTTGAAGGTGGGCTCGCCCCAGGCTGTCGTCTCCCACCTCCAGACTACGGCCGACCTCCTGCACTCGCTGGGGTTCTCCACCAACGTGCCGAAGTCACACCTGATTCCCTCTCATAAGCTCCTCTTCATCGGAGCGGTTCTGGACACGACGCGGTTTCGGGTTTATCCTCCCGAACAGCGAGTCCGGGATATTCGGGCTATGATTCCGATCTTTCAGCCCCTATCCCGGGTTTCGGTCCGGTTGACCCTGAGGCTGCTGGGCCTCATGGCCTCCTGCATCCTGCTGGTCGATCATGCCAGGTGGCATAAGCGGGCTCTGCAGTGGGACCTGAAGTTCCAGTGGGCGCAGCATCAGGGGAATCTGTCCGATTACGTCCAGATCTCGGAGGGCACTGCATGACAATTGCAGTGGTGGCTAACGAACCAGAATGGGGTCAACGGCAGATCCCTCTCCCTTCCCCAACCAGATTATACAGTGGTGACAGACGCATCCCTTCTGGGATGGGGCGGCCACATGGGAGAGGCGGAGATCAGAGGCCTCTGGTCTCCGGCAGAGTCCGGGCTTCACATCAACCTTCTGGAGCTTCGGGCAATCCGTCTTGCATTCAAGGCATTCCTTCCCTCTGTACGGGGAAGAGTAGTGCAGGTGTTCACGGACAACACCACCGCGATGTGGTACTGCAACAAACAAGGCGGGGTGGGGTCGTGGACCCTATGTCAGGAGGCCCTCGGCCTCCGGACATGGCTGGAACATCAGGGCATATCTCTGGTGGTTCAACACCTGGCAGGTTCGCTGAACGCCAGGGCGGACGAACTCAGCCGCAGGTGCATGATGGATCACGAATGGCGTCTTCACTCGGAGGTAGTGCAAGGTCTCTTTCAGAAGTGGGGAGAGCCTTGGTTAGATCTATTCGCCACCGAAGAGAACGCGCAATGTCAGCAGTTCTGCGCGTTGGAATTTCCAAGGCGGCACTCGCTAGGCGACGCTTTTCGTCGCGAGTGGAGTTGCGGTCTTCTATACGCCTTACTGCCTATACCACTTCTGCCCAGAGTGCTGAAGAAGATCAAGCGCAACCTTGCCCAAGTCATTCTTGTGGCTCTGGATTGGGCACGAAGGGTCTGGTATCCCGGGCTGCTCAACATGGCCATCGATCCTCCGATCAGACTGTCTCTTCGGGAGGATCTTCTGTCGCAGCAGCAGGGGACGGTCCTCCACCCGAACCTGTCCAGCCTCCACCTCCTTGCGTGGAGATTGAGCGGCAGCAGTTGACGTCGTTTGATCTGCCTCCTGAAGTCTGTGATGTAATCTTGGCAGCCAGGCGTCCCTCCACTAAGACGGTATACGCCAGCAGGTGGAATAAATTTGTGGCATGGTGCACAGCAAAGGCTGTGGATCCCCTTTCTGCCCCTCTTTCTGAGGTTCTCTTGTTCCTCCTCTCTTTAGCCCAGCAGGGCTCTGCCCTGGGCACTATTAAGGGCTACCTCTCGGCCATTTCAGCCTTCCTTAGGCAACCTGATCAGCCTTCTCTTTTCAAGTCCCCTGTTGTAAATAGATTTCTTAAGGGCATTACTCATCTCTTTCCTCCTGTTCCCTTCGTAATGCCCCAGTGGGACTTGAACTTGGTTCTTACTTTTCTTATGTGCGCTCCCTTTGAGCAGCTTCATAATTGCCCGCTCAGGCTTTTAACTCTGAAAACTGCCTTTCTGGTGGCCATCACCTCTGCTCGCAGGGTAAGTGAGCTCCAAGCTCTTTCTTCTTAGCCTCCATTTCTGGCTATCCATCCGGACAAGGTCGTCCATGAGAACTAGACCTTCCTTCCTTCCCAAGGTGGTTACTTCTTTCCACATTGGCCAAACCATCACTTTGCCCACCTTCTTTCCGCCTCCGCATCCTTCAAAAGAGGAAGAGAGGCTCCACCGTCTGGATCCAAACGTGCGCTTTCTTTCTACTTGGATCGCACAAAATAATTACGGGTGGATGACCAGCTCTTTGTTGGGTACGTGGACGCTAAGAAAGGTCGGGCTGTGCACAAACGGACCATCTCCAGGTGGGTTGTTCTGTGCATCAAAGCCTGCTATTCTTTGGCTAAGAAGGAGCCTCCAGCGGGGCTGCGCGCCCATTCCACCAGGGCGACGGCAGCTACTACTGCTTTGGGACGAGGAGTCCCCCTAAATGACATCTGTCAGGCAGCTACGTGGGCGTCGTTGCACACGTTTACGAGACACTACTGCCTGGACAATCAAGTCCGGAGAGACGGCTTCTTTGGCCGTTCTGTTCTCCAGGACTTTCTGGTGTGAACTTGGTTCGCAGACCCACCACCGGGGTTGGTATTGCTGGGGTATCTATTCTAAGGTAAGGAATCTATAACTGTTTCTTTCAGATGAACAAGTTACTTACCTTCGGTAACGATATATCTGTAAGAAACATAGGTTAGTTATAGATTCCTTACCGCCCCACCCATCCTCCCCGTTCTGCGAACTGACTTCTAGGGTTAAGGACATTCTTTCAGGGCCCTAGTTTTGTGCACCAGTGGTCATTGTCTTGCATGGCTCTGCGCTTCTGGCGTGGAAAGTCGAGTACAGAACTGACGTCAGCACGCGAGGGCGGCGTCTAAGTAACTTCCGCGACGTCATCCCGGCGTCCACGACGCCGACGACAGACGCAGAGTCGACTGACGCCACCTTCAGACACGCAGGGCTACTGCTGACGAAAAAACGTTCCGGATCCTGTCTGACGCCTGGGGGGAGATTCTAAGGTAAGGATGCTATAACTAACCTATGTTTCTTACAGATATATCGTTACCGAAGCTAAGTAACTTGTTCGTTTAGGACTGTCATTTGAAACCCCTAGTCATGTGATATTTCAAAATTTACAGCCCAATGATGTTTTGCAACTTGTCAAGAGTGCTCACTTTTTATAAAACATTATTGGGCTGTAAATTTTGAAACATCATATGACTAGAGGTTTCAAAGGCAATTTGCAAAACATCATTTGGCTGTAAATTCAGATCGACTTTGAAAGGCTGTCTGGGCAACACCTTGGTATATGGAGCGTGTCTGATCATAGGATACATTACCAACCTTGCTCAAAACTGCTTCCTTCTCAGAGTAATAATGAACTTGACCAGAACGTCCCTCGGCCTGCTGTTGTGCAGGGCTCCTGAGGTCAGTCTGGTGAATTCTGTCCAAGCGTGCCTCCTAGTGATCATCCGCTGCAGTGGTAGAGCATGGCCATGACGAGTACATTCAGCATGACATGAAATGTAGAACCTCTTCACTCAGGCCGCAAATTCACAAATTTCCCTTCAGAGAGTGGTTTTCAAGGTCTTTGATCTTATCCATCCTTTAATTGCTGGTCCAGAGCTGAGGAGGAGGAGGTAGTCGTCTGACCTGCCTTTAGAGCATCTATTTTGGCTTCAGCATCCAGCATTCTCTCCCCAATCGAATCTATGTCCGTTCTCGAAACTTGGTTTGTGGCTCCAAGATCAAATTACATGTCCGCTAGGCTCTTTTCAAAGTTTTGGCACAGTTCATCCCGCAGCTCTATTTTAAATATACAGAGGCTCTCAAGAAAGTCAGATTTCGTTAAGGACAGGCGGACAGAGTTGGGCTGCACCATGCATGTCATGGAACCACCTGTATCTCAGAGACGTCTGGTCTGGATTATTCTAGGTAGGCTAGAAAGTCTTCTTCCTTTGGGGGTATATGAGGATCTCTGCTGGAGGCTGTCTCCTTTTCATGCAAAAACTAAAGTGTGGGGGTCCATGCAGAAAGTTATTGAGGAATCGGTTGTGTGCTGGTGTACAGATTCAGGGGTTAACGCAAAGGAGGCCACGGTTAATTGGGCCAAATGCTCTCTCACTTGCTTATTGCCGCTCCATACAGTCCACATCTGCCTCCAACCACCATGTTAACTTGGAATGCCATTTCATGGCTCATTGAAACTCAAGTCAGTTTTGTTTTGCATCTTGATTCCTCCGTCTTTCTGTCCAGCCATGTAGTGCCCTCCAAATCTTATTGCGTTGCCAACTGAACAACATGGCGTCTCACTGGGGTCCAGGGCGGGAAACGTGCCAACCAGTCTCATTAAGAGCACTTTTTGGACTGGGCCCCTTTCCGGTCCTCACATCCTCTGCCTCCGGTTTACCATGTGTGATGTGCTCCAGTTGAGTTTCACAACCTGTGCCCCGGGCACTTGGATTAGTCCACCATCATCTCTTAGAATGCTAGCTGCCCAGCGGGATTCACCCCGTTCGTTGGGTCCTCAACGCAGGCGGGGCCATTTGCTTCAGCCTTCTCCTCCTCTCAGGTCCTCCAAGTGGGGTGATCAGCATAGAGCATCACCCTGAGCCGCCACACAGAGTTGCACAGGTGGGCGTCCGCCTCCCACCTTCCACACCACTCTCAGCTAAGTGCTAGGCTGCAGTCATAGTTTCGGTCTCCGTGAACGCCTGCCTCTTCATTCGTCGCAGCTGATCAGGAAACCACCGCCTGGGTGAATTCTCCTGGCGACGGGAGACCCCAAGCACCTTGAACATGACTCGAGGCCCCCACAGGGGTAGGAAGAGAGCTCAAAGAGTAAGACTTGGCTGGGCAGGAAGCCCTGGCAGAGAGCATCTGGCTACACCACCATCTTGGCCACTCCCAAATTTTCATTTGTATCTCTTATTCTTAATAACTGCCTCTGAGCCACAGAGTCACTATCACTTTTTGTGATTGGCGCAAGCTTAATGCGCCTGCTGTAATCAAAGAATTGGACAGACTTCCTATATCACCGTCCTATTGTGAGGGTGGCTTGAACTATAACACATTTACTAGTTAGTTAAGCAGGGCACTGACTCTCTGTCGACCGCTTCCCATGCGAGGATTAAAACAGCTATATAGTTCTTCGATGCACCTTCCTAGGCCTAAAACTGTATGAAAAAGCAGAATAGTGCAGATGACATTGCCACTATGATAATTTGTCCAGAGCCCTTTGTTGTTTTTTTTAATCTAGGCATTTTCTTCTACAGAAAAGAAGAACGAACGGCTAGCTCTGTGTACCATTCTTCTAAGATTGTATTGGCTATTAATACCTCGAGATAGGTTTGTAAAGTCATACAAGAACTTTCTAATCCTGCCACAGTAAATCTTCGGTCTCTTCATCACCTTAACTCTGTGAGGTGCTAGACTCGTTTATATAATGCAGCACAGTAGAGGCCTTTAGACAGATCGATGATTGCATTTACAGGCCTGTAAATGTTCCCACTTTTCTGACTTCCATCAATTATTTCTTTCCTATTATTTAGGAGTCTTATCTTTTACTGGTCTTGAAATCTCTTGGCTCTCCCCACTAGATCCATTCCCTATCTTTACTGTCACAGGGCTTGCTCAGGTGTTCCTGGCCCCTCTCTGTAAATGTTTTAACAATTCCCTTATGACTGGCATTGTTCCTGAGATGTTCAAATATGTGCTTGTTCTACCCTTCTTGATAAAAACCTAGACTCCATACAATAGAGCCGATATGCTACTGACTGATTTCGCTGCTGATGGCACAATAAAGTTATTATGTGACATAAGGCCTTTTGATCATGGTGAAAAAAATCCCCTTGATTACATTGGTCTGGGCTGTCTGTTTTCTTTACATCCTGTGTTGGACTACTGGCTTACAGTGCCTTACATGCCCCATCATCAACAGAGCCTGCTGCCGCTCCGCCCATTCCGACCGCGCCTCAGCTGCTCAGTTTGGTTTCCGCTTCTGGGCTGGTCAGGCTGCTCCGTCATCGGCTCCGCCATCCGACATCGGCGTTTCAGCTCCGGCCCTAGCATTTTCGCTCAGTGTCCGTGTCAGTGCTCAGTGTCAGCGCCAGCATCTGCATCTGCGACATCAGCCGGTGGGGGGGGGGGGCTCCCATCGTCACCCAGGCACCTGATATCTGGTTTTCTGGCACCCGATGGCTGTTTGGTGGACGTTCAGTCGATGTTTTTGAGAGACCAGAGTTAGCAGCTTCTTTGGCCACATGTGTGTTTAATGGTGTGACGGGGGGACGATGTTCTAGCCGTGAAGCCTCTACCCGGCCTGGTAGTGCCTGGTGGCTGCGAAGGAGGAAATCGGGAAAAACGGTCCTTTGATCTGTTTTTTGAGGTTTCTAAAGAGTCTCCTGGAAAACTCTTGTAGAACATTGGACTACGCGGTGAGGAGGTGGCAGCGGTAGTTGGGTGTATTCAAGAAGGAGGTAAGTCTAACCTTTGCTTTTTGTTATTAACCTCACCCAGTTCTGCTGGTTTGGAAAATGAATACCTCCTCCCGTCCATCGCCCCCTGTGCTTCGCTGCAAGAGACCTCTCCTTAGCGTCCCAAAAGGTAGATCGCAGGGGAGAGTCTGTAAAAAGAGGAAAATTGGAGGGAAGAAGGGGTCTGCTCAACACGATCAAAGTGCTTTATCAAGTGGGGAGGCTCCGCGCTCACCCCTAGTAACCTCAATAAAGAACTCTGTTTTTAAACATTTTCATAATGGAGTCCAACTGCCATTGGAGGAGGGGGTTAAGACACCCCACGGGCAGCCAGGTGCATCGGACTTGGCAACAGATGTTTTATGCACAGCATTGGATGAAGTGCAAATAGCCAATCTTTCATTGTCTCTATCCCAGGCTATAAGTGTGACCGCAAGTAGGGGCCCAAGATTGTCTTCTTCTCCTCGCTTGAATATCTCGTTATCATCATCCTGTTCCGATGATTCCAGTTCCTCCCAGCGGCCTTGTCGAGAAGACCAACAGGATCGAGCCAGCCCTACATCATTATATAATGCTCCCATGGTTGGGGAGCCAAACTCCACACTTGGATCTCAGGGAAGGTCTATAACATTCCAGTTCACCACTTCATCTTCTTTGTTGGATGTTATGATACTTATGCAGACCACTTTACATGGGATTTTGGAAACGCTGTTGTCAATAAGGACAAATCAAGTGGATCAATCAAACTTTTTGAACGATATTCAACATGAATTGCAATCTTTTAAAAATAATTTGGGTGGTTCCACGAATACCCAATCACTCGCTGCAGTAACGGTTACAGAGCCTTGGGGGGTTCATAGTGTCATTCTAGGGAAACCCGAATGCCAGTGAAATTTGGAAGGATCTGTTTATATCTCTAAATGTGATGGAAAGAGCAGCATTGTTTAATTCCTTCTAAATTCACCACAAGGTTGCACCGTACAATGGGGACACGGTCTCGGAATGGATTACTCTGGTCCGGTGCCCCATGTGTAGGCAAAAAGAAATGCCTGTGTATGAAAGGGAAGCCCAGTAATGGCGCCTGCCCCCAAGTCCAATATTTCAGACCTCATGGTGGCAGCTCCGTGATGTTCTCCCATATAAAAAGGCAAAACAAAATGTAAAACCCCGCCCTAAAATCAGTTTGGATCGTATTCCTACATCCCCGGCAGTCCGTCCCACCTCTACTAATAATGATCAAATAGCAGTCCGCAGTAAGGTGGTCGAGACTCAGCTTTTGAATAAATTGCCCAAAGAACTTCCTACTGCTTATGAATCCTCCATCAGGTCGCAATTAGTAAGCTCAGAGCTATTGCTCGATATCATTCGTCGAGGTAAAAAAGCAAAGAAACTTCGACCTTTGAATCGCTCGAAAATTCTTCAGCTATTCCAACAAATTCCTTCCCTTTCGGGGATAACCTCGTTGGACCTAACGTCTGTTGGGTTTCAACTGGGCGAACAAGGTAGAGAAGTTTCTAGAGTCTCTTTTATTTCCCCCTGTATTGCGGACCTAGTATTTAAGGCTGAAGATGATTTAGCTAAAGCAGGTCTACAGGCCTTATGCTCTATAAAAAAAGAGCCCTCAACTATTTGGCCCCCAGTTGGGCTCTTTTCCACCTACCATTCTAAATATGCATAGCGGGTTATCTGCTACTCAATGGGAGCGTTCTATACCATATATTCCGCTTCTAAGGCCTAAAGGTACACAGCAAAGTAGCCACCCACCCACCGATTTAAGAGTGGTTATAGTAAATGACAGACCATTCTCACAGTCTAAGCAATCAGTATGGGCTCAAGGTAATAGGTTCTCCCCCCCCTGCGGCACCTGCTGGAGGATGGTGACTGGAATACTAGGCCCAGTTTAACCTAGAACGAGGGGTCCTCTCACAACCTGAGAATCCTAAGTTGGAATATCCATGGGTTCGAACGCTTGAGAAACAGTGGTGAATTGGAAGAAAGTTTGAAACCCTTCCACCTGGTATTCCTTCAGGAGTCTTGGCTAAGAGAGGACCAGTCAGTAGAAGGCTTTATGGCTTTGAATAGTAAAGGCCAGTTCCGGGGTAAGGGGAGAGCATCTGCCGGTGTACTAACGCTAATATCGACCAAGGTGAATAAGAGACCATTAGAGGTCATAAATGTTTCAAGTGGTTTGCAGTTATCAGTGGTTGAAATGGGCGTGGGTAAAAATGTTCTTAGATACTTTTTACTCATAAATGTCTATATCCATAAAGAAGATCATCGGCAAATGAAATGCTGATTGGAATTATTTGAATCTCCTTTCCAGCATTTGGTGGCAAAATATCCGGAAGCAGTGATAATAATGGGGATGTTAATGCTCGTCTCTTTCCTGTACAGCTAGACCAGCAGCTGGAGGAAGCATTGGATTCTTATTATATTCCCTCAGCACAGTTTCCCCCCGGTACCATCAAAAAAGAGGCTAAAGTGTTGAGTCAAAGGCTGGCAAGCCATGGTCCTGAGCTATCTAAACGGACGATTCAAAAATGATTCACCAGCAGCAGTAACTTTCCGGCAGGGCAAGTCTTTGGGTCCTATTGATTATATATTCACATCCCTTTGGCATTTTGACCTTCTTAAGAGTTTTGAGGTGGCAAAATATGAGGGTAGTGACCACTGGGCAACTACAGCAGTTCTTGACCTGTGTGAGCCAGTGTCCTCTGAGAGGGTTCTGCCTTTAGAGATGTCCTATCCGCGTAGGCTCAACACGTTTAGATTCCATGCATCTCCAACAGCTAGCCACCCTTCAACTATAGGAGATGATTGATATTCACCCTATCTATGTTGATGATGTTGTTGTGTGGTACAATAATATAGTGTAACAAGTTTTGGGTTGCATTTCAGTAAATATATGTGAAAAGGGCGTGCAGATAAAATCTCGTCCTAAGGGATTTGGGGGCTGGTTCGACTCGGACTGCCAAAAGCTGAAACGATTGGTGAGACAGAGAGCTAAGAGTGTTAGGCGTCATAACGTCCCCTCAGCCACCCAAGAGTTGGTTAAATTTAAACGCCAATATAAATCTCTCATGCAGACGAAAAAAGCAGCCTTTTACCATAGTAAGTGGGATGAGATGCAGGAAATCATTATTAAATGATCAGCAAAAATTTTGGACAAAAGTCAATGAGTTTAATGGTCAAAATAGGGGCACACTTGTTTGTATGATTCCGGAAGCTCAGTGGGCTACTTATTTGACAGACTTATATAGGGGACCTTCTGGTTCAGATGGACCTCAGAAAATTTTTGGGCAAACTCTTCCAGTTATATGGTTTTCAGTAAAGGAAGTAAAGGCTGTTATTGAGAGAGTAAAACTCTCCCGAGCCGCTGGCCCCGATAACAACCCAGCAGTAATAATTAAAACAAATAGTGTCTGGTGGGCCACAGTCTACTCCTCCTTGTTTAGTTGGATTGCTATGCCTGGCCTTTACCCTTTTTCCTGGAAAGGGTCCATAGTGAAACCTATTTTTAAAAAAGGGAGTGGTACAGACCCAACTCACTATAGGCTTATTAGCCTTTCGGATATTTCACTAAAGATCTTTACCAAGATTATCCTAGCTAAACTCGAAGATTGGGCCATTGAAACTAAGAAAATCCCATTAGAACAAGGGGGCTTCGTGAGGGTCATTCCACCATAGACCACTGTTTTGCTCTGTGGGCTATTATTCGAAAGGCTCTGGAGGAAAATCAAAGGCTGTGCTGTTGCTTTGTAGATTTCCGGACAGCCTTTGATTCTGTGGACAGGGATATTCTGTGGGGAAAATTTGCTGCTTGGAACCTCCCACCAAACCTTCTTGGGGCACTTCAATCCTTGCATCTGGTAACTGGGCCCAGGTGGAGTTAGATAAGTCGGGTCGGTTATCACAAAGAATCTCTATTGACAACGGCCTGCGTCGGGTGCGTTTTAGCACCCTTGCTTTTTAGTCTATTTTTGGCCGACCTCCCAACTTTTATTTCCCAATCCAAGTCCTTTTCGCCAAAAATTGGGAACCAGCATATCGTCTGTCTGCTTTATGCAGACGACTTGGTATTACTGGATTATACCCCAATTGGTCTGCAAAGGAAACTAAATGCCCTGGCAATTTATAGTGAGCAGAACCAGCTCTGTATCAATCTGGAAAAGACCAAGATCATGATCTTTGGAAAAAAAGTAAAGCGTTTTTCCTGGCATTTAGATACGCAGGTGGTGGAGCAAGTTGATCAATATAAATACCTAGGCTTAACTTTTAGGAGGAACCTGAATTGGGGTGCGCATTGGGATGCCACTAAGCAGAAGGCCCTATTGCAGGCCAGCTGTCTGTCAAGATTCAATGGTAGGTTTGGGGGGCTATCTCATATTCCATTATTAAAGGCTTATGAAAGGAAGATACCTCCGTTAGGCCTGTATGGGAGAGAGGTTTTTTCCCTTGATCCAACCTATGAATGGGATAGATTGGAAGGGGTAGTGCTTAAAAGACTTCTATCACTCCCCCAAGGTACCATGGTTCAGGCCATAAGGAGAGAGTGCAATCTGGTCTCTTGGAACATGGCGGCCTCTACTCGGGCTGTAAGATACTTTAACACATTGTTGGAGGATGATGAGGTGGTCAAAGTCTCCAAATTGTGTTGGGAAGAGATCCGAAACAGTGAAAGGATGTGGGCACAGGCCGTAAGAACCAGAATAATCGCACTTAGGAACCTCCATTTAAATAGTGGTACAATTATATCTTAGCTCCCCTTTCCAGGCAAACGTTCATTGAGAGAATCTGTTGCTATGGCGCCTGAATCGATTGACCTACTGTATCTAAGGAAGAAATCTTCCATTAGCTTCTCGATTTTTACATTGGGCCAGGATAATGTTTTTTCCTATTTATCACAGTTACCAGACCCAGGATTGAGAAATTAAATATTAAGGGCTAGGGTGGGATGCAATCCAATCTACTCATCCCGCCCACACAGGATCAGGGTGCAGAATAATAGTGGTCTCTGCCCCTGCCCCATGAAAGTTAAATGCTCCCTTACGCATATTCTTATGGACTGCGTCTTTTATCTTGCAAATCGAATCAAGTTTTTAAGATCTCTGTTTTTTAAATATGATGCTCTCCATAGGAGGAAAGCTGTGGAGCTATTGTCAGAAATGCGTTATTTAGATGTGGCAGTTGGAATTGCTCGGTTTTTACGATCTGTTAAACAGAATTTTAATGATGACATGTAGTGGGTTGGGGGAGTCGGGTAGCTAGGAAGGAGTTCCTTTTAAAATGTTTTAATTGTTAAGTGAGCTTGTTTAGAATGTTTTATGGACAAATTGTCTGAATAAACTTGTTTCTGAACCTGAACCTGATGACATCCAGGCCAGTTTTAGGTCGCACAGAAGTAAAGCAATCATGTTGTTATTGGTCATGGTCAGTCTCTGTCTTGTCCCGATATCCAGTGACAACCGCCTGATCTTATGCGATTTTTTTAGTTTCGTTTGCTAAGGCTGACCATGGCTGCTTCTGTCAAGACTCTTCCGGATAGAGTTGCAAGATATGGTGTTGAAATGGCTGTGCACTGTTTTTCCTCTCAAGTCATTAATATCTCTTATGAAGTACTGCAGAGCTCAGCTCTGTCACCCCCATTTGTTTAACAGTAATGTGACTTTGCTAGCTGCGCTCATCCAGGCCCATGACTTCCAGCTATGCACCTCTACAAATGACACCAAGGTCCTGATTAGGCCAAGTGACAATGGCATGGCTCTAAATGCCTTTCAAAGGTGTATGTGGTCAGTCATGGTCTCCCAACTGGCTCACTTTTAGCAAAGCACTGAAAACGTGGTTGTTCAGAAACTATTGAGGGGAGGATGTTAATTCTGAGTTCTCCTTCCTAGTGCGAGGAGACCTTTATTATCCAGAAGATAGAATTGTGTCATTAATTCCCACAGCATATCAAGGATAGACCACCATGACACCGGAGATAACCAAAATGCCGTCTAGAATGGCCATGATATATCAATGACGGACAACTAATATGATATGAATGTCCAGAGCGTCATTACATATACCAATAATACGGTATAGATGGGCCACTGTCATAATATGCATAGGCAGGTTATTTTTAAGAATGTCCACATTATATCAATAATAACACGGAAAGTCTGAATGTGTATTGTATTTTTTTATTATGATAACATTTCTATAGTGCTTCATACCCCTGATGAGGTGTTGAATTGTATTGGTTAAGGATGCCCATATGTCATGGAAGAACTTTTGTTATAGCAGGATACCTAAAATGTTGCCTAGAATTCACAAATTAAGTCAAAGATGTGTCTCCATTACTCCAGGGAAAAACAGAATGTGGTCAAGAATGTCCACAGTATGTCATAGATGGTTCGCTAGTGTGTCAGGAAAGAATGTCCACAGTATGTCACAGATGGTTCACTAGTGTGTCAGGAAAGAATGTCCACAGAATGTCCACAGTATGTCCCAGATGGTTCACTAGTGTCAGGAAAGAATGTCCACAGTATGTCACAGATGGTTCACTAGTGTGTCAGGAAAGAATGTCCACAGAATGTCACAGATGGTTCACTAGTGTCAGGAAAGAATGTCCACAGTATGTCACAGATGGTTCACCAGTGTGTCAGGAAAGAATGTCCACAGAATGTCACAGATGGTTCACTAGTGTGTCAGGAAAGAATGTCCACTCCACAGTATGTCACAGATGGTTCACTAGTGTGTGAGGGATAGCCACAATATCACAATGCATGCCTGGAGTATGTCAGGAATGGGCCATTATTGTGCCATTGATAATCAAAATATAGCTAAGAATGTCCACTCTGTGTTGTGGACGCCACATTTACGCCAGAGGTAGCAAGAATTTAACCAGGAACGCCCACAGTGTGTTAAGGATGGGCCGCTGTTATGCAAAGGAATGCCAGACGTTTGTCAAAAATGACCAAGTAGTCAGATTGAACCAGCAAAGCCCACAGAAAGTAGATACCATGCCACCACCGTTCCCAACCCACATCGGCCAGTCACCTACCCCCGAATATAACAGATAAAAGGAACCTCACACACCATCAGTGACTCAGGCACACTGATGCCCCTGATCACACTCCTCTCACTCTGCTCGTTCACAGTCACCAACTCATACTTCTTTTTCAGTCACATTCTCCACACCCATGTTCCTCACACTCCTCTAGTGCCATAGAGAAAAGGCTTTTTATTCCACTGTTGTATGCCACTTTACATTGCCATTACCATGATCTCCACCTCAAAAGTGACTCAGACACGGAAATTGCTTTTCTATGGAAAGTTAATTTTGATCAAAGAGGTACATTTATGTCTGCCCCTGTGAGCTGTTTGCAAGACGCAGCTTTTTCTTTGTATCTGGAAAGTGGCATTAAGCAATACATTTACCCTTCCTTAGAACCAGGGTTCTCCCCACAGAGTACCGTTCAGGACATTTTCATTGGTGGGCAGAGCTTTCTGCAACAGTAGCTCCCATAATCGCATAAAGAAATGAGGCTGTGCGAGTTATCCACACAAACATGTAACTGTGGCAATATGTGTACGGAGGTTGGCAGTCTGCTGGAATACATATTTTTCGTATCATGGAAGTCTAATGTTGCTATGAAAACAGTAAGGATCACATCAGTGCATGTTTTCAAATTGAGAAACTAATTGAAATATGATAATTCTCTCATTGTTTGTAAGTGAAGATGTTTATAGTACAAGATTGAGCATAGTTAGGAAGTGAGCCGTGAATGGATTGGAGGATCAGGAAAAGCATTTGAACTGAGCCCTGAAGAAGGAGAAGAATCGGCTAAAAACGTGTTGGCTGTGGCTGTATTTAAGACATAATGGCATATAACTGAGCTGAAAAGTTGGAGTTAAGAACATGAAGTTAAATGTCTTCAAGAAAAAAAAGCAATGTTTTGTAATCCGTCCAACCATAAACGTGGAAGTTTTTGAAGTTTACAGTGTAGATATATGAACACAGACTATATGAAATCTATAAATGATGATTTTAATGAGTATTATATATATACATATATACACATACATACATACATCCATACCGTGAGCAAGACCTTTCTGGTTGAAACGCGTTGGTGGGGGTAATGGTGACATTTGTACTTGGCTAATAAACCCAGATTGCAAAACACTATCTTCTTGTAGTGCTGCGTTTTCTCGTTTTGATGAAGTATATATATATATATATATATATATTGTTTCCCAAAGTGCTCTGTGCAAAGGGAGGTCACTCTACAGCGCCCCGTGTGAAATGCAGCATGCCTTCCTGTGCCACCTCACAGTTTTCTTGCCGACGCGTTTCTGGGTAACAACCCCTTCTTCATGGGCAGCAAACTTCACAATTGAAACACGCATTGTCATTTCCGGCTTTATTCATTTAGTATGACCGCCCCAGTGAGCGTCTGCGCCGTGCAGGTTGTTCAATTGCCTGATGGGACATGAAGTCCCCATGCGATATGATTTATAATCTTTGGTAAGTTCAAATGTGGGTTTGTATTAAAAAAGCTTTATTCTCCTTGGTAGGTAGTGGTACATTCAGGCAAGCTTGATTAGCATATTGAGCGTTGTGCCGATCGTTCTGAAAAGTTCCAAAACTCCAGCCTTCCCAGTTGGTTTTGCAATCCTCTTCCAACTGGCAATGGTGCTCCTCCCCACGGTCGAGCCGCCGTGTAGTATTTTGTTTCCCAAAGTGCTCTGTGCAAAGGGAGGTCACTCTACAGCGCCCGTGTGAAATGCAGCATGCCTTCCTGTGCCACCTCACAGTTTTCTTGCCGACGCGTTTCTGGGTAACAACCCCTTCTTCATGGGCAGCAAACTTCACAATTGAAACACGCATTGTCATTTCCGGCTTTATTCATTTAGTATGACCGCCCCCAGTGAGCGTCTGCGCCGTGCAGGTTGTTCAATTGCCTGATGGGACATGAAGTCCCCATGCGATATGATTTATAATCTTTGGTAAGTTCAAATGTGGGTTTGTATTAAAAAGCTTTATTCTCCTTGGTAGGTAGTGGTACATTCAGGCAAGCTTGATTAGCATATTGAGCGTTGTGCCGATCGTTCTGAAAAGTTCCAAAACTCCAGCCTTCCCAGTTGGTTTTGCAATCCTCTTCCAACTGGCAATGGTGCTCCTCCCCACGGTCGAGCCGCCGTGTAGTATTTTGTTTCCCAAAGTGCTCTGTGCAAAGGGAGGTCACTCTACAGCGCCCGTGTGAAATGCAGCATGCCTTCCTGTGCCACCTCACAGTTTTCTTGCCGACGCGTTTCTGGGTAACAACCCCTTCTTCATGGGCAGCAAACTTCACAATTGAAACACGCATTGTCATTTCCGGCTTTATTCATTTAGTATGACCGCCCCCAGTGAGCGTCTGCGCCGTGCAGGTTGTTCAATTGCCTGATGGGACATGAAGTCCCCATGCGATATGATTTATAATCTTTGGTAAGTTCAAATGTGGGTTTGTATTAAAAAGCTTTATTCTCCTTGGTAGGTAGTGGTACATTCAGGCAAGCTTGATTAGCATATTGAGCGTTGTGCCGATCGTTCTGAAAAGTTCCAAACTCCAGCCTTCCCAGTTGGTTTTGCAATCCTCTTCCAACTGGCAATGGTGCTCCTCCCCACGGTCGAGCCGCCGTGTAGTATTTTGTTTCCCAAAGTGCTCTGTGCAAAGGGAGGTCACTCTACAGCGCCCGTGTGAAATGCAGCATGCCTTCCTGTGCCACCTCACAGTTTTCTTGCCGACGCGTTTCTGGGTAACAACCCCTTCTTCATGGGCAGCAAACTTCACAATTGAAACACGCATTGTCATTTCCGGCTTTATTCATTTAGTATGACCGCCCCCAGTGAGCGTCTGCGCCGTGCAGGTTGTTCAATTGCCTGATGGGACATGAAGTCCCCATGCGATATGATTTATAATCTTTGGTAAGTTCAAATGTGGGTTTGTATTAAAAAGCTTTATTCTCCTTGGTAGGTAGTGGTACATTCAGGCAAGCTTGATTAGCATATTGAGCGTTGTGCCGATCGTTCTGAAAAGTTCCAAAACTCCAGCCTTCCCAGTTGGTTTTGCAATCCTCTTCCAACTGGCAATGGTGCTCCTCCCCACGGTCGAGCCGCCGTGTAGTATTTTGTTTCCCAAAGTGCTCTGTGCAAAGGGAGGTCACTCTACAGCGCCCCGTGTGAAATGCAGCATGCCTTCCTGTGCCACCTCACAGTTTTCTTGCCGACGCGTTTCTGGGTAACAACCCCTTCTTCATGGGCAGCAAACTTCACAATTGAAACACGCATTGTCATTTCCGGCTTTATTCATTTAGTATGACCGCCCCCAGTGAGCGTCTGCGCCGTGCAGGTTGTTCAATTGCCTGATGGGACATGAAGTCCCCATGCGATATGATTTATAATCTTTGGTAAGTTCAAATGTGGGTTTGTATTAAAAAAGCTTTATTCTCCTTGGTAGGTAGTGGTACATTCAGGCAAGCTTGATTAGCATATTGAGCGTTGTGCCGATCGTTCTGAAAAGTTCCAAAACTCCAGCCTTCCCAGTTGGTTTTGCAATCCTCTTCCAACTGGCAATGGTGCTCCTCCCCACGGTCGAGCCGCCGTGTAGTATTTTGTTTCCCAAAGTGCTCTGTGCAAAGGGAGGTCACTCTACAGCGCCCGTGTGAAATGCAGCATGCCTTCCTGTGCCACCTCACAGTTTTCTTGCCGACGCGTTTCTGGGTAACAACCCCTTCTTCATGGGCAGCAAACTTCACAATTGAAACACGCATTGTCATTTCCGGCTTTATTCATTTAGTATGACCGCCCCCAGTGAGCGTCTGCGCCGTGCAGGTTGTTCAATTGCCTGATGGGACATGAAGTCCCCATGCGATATATATATATACATATACATCAAACTTTTCTAAGCAATTATTTTCTACTACATTAATAAAACATAAATATCTTTCATATATAATCATGTGGAAGGCCATAATTTTTGTTGTTCTTGACAGAATGTTTGTTTTGTTTGGTTTAGTTTTACGGCAAAGGCAGTTGGTTTAACCTTTTTATTGTGAAAAGCATTTGTTAAGCCAGTAAGCGTTTAACAGGTGGTTATCACATTTTGTTACTGAAAATAGACTGGTTGCATGTAATGCTGCAGATTACCATACTAAGCAAGGTGCTGGCATTGGCCACCCAATCTGGCAAACGCTGAAGGTTTTCATCACTGTGATCATATTGTTAGACCTTATTGAGAGGGGTTGTATATTTTGTGCAAACTGGATTTTTGTACATATTTGTAATTTTTTTAATGGTTGCCAGTTTATGTGCACTTGAATTGGCCTGTGTTGGTTAAGAAGTAAAGCCAATGGTAAAGGGTATAGGCCTTGTGGGTTTATTGGGAAACGTCATGTCAGATTCCATAGAGTTGATCTGTTTGTGATGAAACGTTATGACAAAGCCAGTAGGCCTGACATAATTATTGTGAAAGGCTTGTGTTAAAGGCAATAGGTTTTTAAGGATGGATTGTTATTACACTGTGCTAAAGCCTGTAGGAAGATAATTTGTTACATGGAATCTCCCAGCTTAGGGGCCGATTCCGATCTCGGCCGGTAGGGCTCCGAATCGGATTCGGCTTAACCGGATCCGATTCGGAGCCCTATTTCCCGACCGATTCGTACGCGCGTCCGGGCGAGCGAGTACGATGCGAATTCGCCGACCGACTCGTCCGGGCGTCCCGACCGCTCCGACCGACTCGTTTCCGGGTCGAACCGCACCGACCGACTCGGTCGGACTCGACTCGCACCGCGCAATGGAGACGTTCCCCGGCCGGGTAAGTACGATGCGCGCCGCGAGCAGTCCGACCGACTCGCGCACTCCGGCTCGAAAGAGCAGTCGGAGCCGTACTTTGGGGGTCCGTGTCGGACCCCCCTGTACGCGTAGCCGCGCGAGGCGCACACAGGGGTACCCATGGGTCCCCCCTACCTGTGCGTGTACGGCGCAAGTCGCTTCGCCGCGTACACGCTGTAGGGGGCGCCCTTGTCCGCCTCGCACCCATTGAGTCAATGGGAGCCCACGTACGCGTTGTACGACAGGCTCCCATTGACTTCAGTGGGTGTCCGACCGACTCGAGTCCGATGGCATACGTGCGCATCATACTCGTTCGGTCGGGCTGCCAGAGTCCGATTCGGTCGGAAATCTCTCCGAGTCCGGCTCGGTCGGAGAGATTTCTGGCCCGAATCGGAATCGGCCCCTTAGTGTAGTAGGCTTGGGTGTTGGTGGTGCTGACCCAGCTGAACAAACCATGTGGATAGAAGATTTGTAATATTGTAATCCCTAATATCCTGTATTAGCTGAGATTTTATATTGTTTTGACAACTGTAATTTTGTACCTTGTTATAATGGTATTAGGGTATACCTGATGGTTGCTTTGTGGTAAAGCCTATGCCTAACACAGTAGGTCTGTGTTGGTTATGGTGGCAAGCCAATGATGAAGACTATAGGCCTGATTATTTATTAAGAAAAGTTACGGATGGTCAGTGGAGTCAAAAGACGCAATCACATCTCCCCCTCCCTGAAAAATCTAAAGTGACTCAATCGAAGCTCGTTGCTGCTTTAAAACTGCTTGTCTCACTCACAAAGTCTTTCACATCTGGAAACCAGCCTACCTCGCATCCAAACCCACAAAGGCAGTCCAAAAGAGAAATCCAAGAAGCACCAACACTCTGCTTCTCATACCACCCAAAAACATAAACAAAAAGCCATAATATGCTCTTTCTCAGGAAATGCCCATAAAATGTGGAACTCCCTACCAGTATATATATCAGGACAAACCCCTCCTTCATGATCTTCAAAAGACAATAAGAGATAATCTCCTCAATCATCACCTTAACCCTTCGGGCTTTAACGCCTAGCTTACAGCTGGATTCTCTTCCCTGAGTTGTATATGTAGGTTTGTTTCGCTCAAGGAAAATGCTTTGGTTCGACTTTCAACAAGATTTTATATTGTAATCAATGTTGACTGATACTGCCTTTGACAGTGTTGTAAAGCGATCTGATACCCTTGGGTCTTGCCAGCGACATATACAACTCTTTAAATAAATAAATAAAAGTAGGCCTGACGTATTGATTGTTAAAAGCATATATCAAAGTCAATAAGCATTTAAAGATGGATTGATATTACTCTGCTTAAAGGCTACTGTTACATGGAATCTTACAAGATACCTTAGTTTGTATACTTTTGTAATGTCATGACTATATGTCTGATGGTTGCCTTATGGGAAAGGCTAAGCTCAGTACAGGAGGCCTGAGTAGGTTATAGTGACAAACCAATGAAAACAGCTAGCGGCCTGATCGGTTCACTTGGAAAAGATATTTCAGATGCCATAGGCCTGATCAGTATATTATGAAATATTATGATAAAGTAAGAAGGCCTGACATATTGATTGTAAAAGGCATATGTTAAAGTCAATAGGCATTTTAGGGTGGATTGTTATTTCTCTGTATTAAAGCCTGCAGGTAGGTATTGTGTCACAGATTACCTTTGTAGGGAAAGATTTTGGTGTTGGCTATCACCTCTAATAAACCCTGGGGGTAGAAGATTTGCACTGTAATAATTCTTAATAGAATCTCTTTGGAAAGCCTGACAAGCTTAGCTGTTTGTCAGGATCTTGTAATAAAAAATCATTAAATAATACATTCATATACATAATATATATCCATATAGATACATAGATTACCTTTGTGTGAGCTCTCTTGTGCCATTTGTCTGTCTGAATGTCATTTACACACTGCTTCCAACCATTGTGGTGTACTGCATGGGGGTAATGGTTCAGTCCGCATCAGTAATTGGCTCTCTTGCACTGTGAGTGACTGCATTTTCTGATCACGTGCACTTTTTCTCTCTACTTGCTCTCTTGTCGTACTCCATAATATTTTGTAATAGCCCAGACATGCTTCTTTAATCCTCATGTACCCTCATGTAACCCTCTTGTGCTATGTAAAGCTTTCCTGTTTCTCAGGATAGGTTTGTCATATATGAATACCCTCAATAAAATAAACAGAATAAGTGCAAGTACTTAAAAAGTTAACATTGCTTGTTTAGAAAGTTTTAAATGTCTTTTAACTTGATTTAAATTGGGCAAGTGGACTAAAAAGTTATAAATATATTCCTTTTTTTTTTTTAAGTTGTCATTGTTTGCAAAAAAAGTTCTTATAACATTTCGAAAAACAAGACCATGCTTTTTAAAAGTGATACCAGTTATTCAGGGGTTTGAAAAAGGGTGGGCCTGTTTGCTGAAAAGTTCTGCCTAAAATGCTTAACTTTTAATAAAGCATTGTTGACTGAAAAATTCTCAGATATATTAATAACTTTTTAACAAGCACGCCAAACTTTAAGTTATACAATTTATATAAGAGTTTTAAAAGAATTGTGGCACCTTTTTTTAGAGATTGAAATTGTTAATAATATTTTTGTTATAGAAAAAGTTTTGAAAGAGGTTGGAATTTCGCATGCCTGAATAATTTTTCCTCATCTGTTTGTGCCTGTGAGATAGGGTGACCAGATTTTGAGGACCAAAAACCGGGACAGGCTAGAAATAAAAGTAGGACTAAAGCCTTTAGTCTTACTTCTATATCTGGCCTGTCCCGGTTTTTGCGTACCCTTGTAAATATGTGCCTATATACAGTAGACTTGTAAATGTGTGTATATATATATATATATATATATATATATATATATATATATATATATATATATATATATTGTCCACCAAAACTGTCCCAGACGAAGGGCGCACTTTTCACAGCTGGTGCGCGCAGCGAGGCCGGACTGGCCTCGAAATGTAATTCCTCACCAACTCCAATAATGCGCAGCACTCTCCCAGGTGATCAAGACCTGCTGGTTGAAACGCGTTGGTGGAGGAAGGAGTAACTTCATGGCTTAATAAACCGCTTTTGTAAAACAACCCCCTGGGAGAGTGCTGCGCATTATTGGAGTTGGTGAGGAAATATATATATATATATACACACATATACACACACACACGCGCCCCCACACCTTCAAGGCTCGCACCCTTTACAGAGCAGACCAGGGCCACACTAGTGGCTAGCCTTTGTAGAAAGAGAAAGAAAATCCAGAGAGAAAATGTGTCTCTTTAATGGATTTCCATTCCCGCTACACTTATCCTTCTGCAACAAGGGCTCCAATTGTATTCTCAATCCAGGCACTAAACAAAAAAAAACGGGACATTTCTCTGCTACACCCGGGCATTATACAAAAACCGGGACATTTTCTTAATTTGAGGGATAATGTCGGGACACCGGGACACTTCTCCAAAACCCCGGACCGTCCGGGGAAATCTGGGACGTCTGGTCACCCTACTGTGAGATAACCTATAACCTTTAGCTTACCGCCAGACCATTCTGTCCCCTAAAAAAGTATACATAATGTACTTGCATAGAAGGGGCTTTTGGTCAGTGGGCTTCATTCTTTGTCCTGATAAATAGTCATTCACATTTTGCATCTGCCCACCATAGCATACGGCAATGGGTCAGCCAACTTTACCCATTGGCTTCCTTTACTTTGAATGACTGCACAACGCTTGAGCTCATCGTGCACTCTCCTTTAAAAATAATTCCTTTCACTTCAGCTTCACTGACAAGATGGGTCAGCATACTTTTTATTTTATTCAGTTTTTATATTAAATTTAAAAACTGTTTATTTTTCCTGTGCTTTGGATTCCCAGTTAGATAGTGATTTACCATGTGTAATCTTTTTTAATTTGTTGTTGTAGTGTGTTAAGTAACTGACTACAATTTGAGTGCTTGATTAAAAATTCGTGTCTCCTGCACAACTAATAATAATAAAATGCATGGCACAGCTAAGCAGCTTTTTTATTTTAAAAGAAGATCACTAGTAAAACGACCACATTAGCAAATGTTTTAACATCTAAATTTTTATTGCAAGTTTATGGTGTCCGGTTTAGGTGACTGCATGTTTTCTTATTCTTTTTGCAATAAAAAAATTCATTGCAACATTTTGTCAAGGTCAGAAATGGCTGCTAGTGTGCCTTGCTAGTGTTTGTTCTATTCTGGATCATGCATGTAGTCTGTGGAGAATTTTCGTATTTTTTGCATGAATTTCTGCTGTACCGAGTTTGGGAATTTTGCCCACTCCTAATTCTTGCACTCATAGGAGCCCTGTTGCCTTCTGTGAGCATGGTTTTTTCGTGTTTATCTTCAGGGTCAATCTGCCGTTTGGGGTGTAACATTATGCGATTTGTTTACTTGAATCTGCTTCTTTTTTGGACCCCTTCCAGAAAGCATGGAAAGACTTTGCTGTTTTTATAGGCACTCCAAGGGCTATATTGGTGCATGTTTATGACAGGGTTTCAATGTTCTGTTTTGGGAAAAATTCCTCTGATGTTCTACTTATTCAATAAATCCATAAATCACTGGTGATTTCATGAATACTGATTTTGCTGAGAAATTTATTCCCTTATCTACTGGCTTTAGGAGGCATTAGTTGAACACCTGGAAGCAGTTACAATCAGCTGTTCAAGAACTCAAGGTTTGCTGAGTCTTTGAAGGCACAGGCATTGGTGTTCCAAGAATGATGGCCCCGTTTTTCCCAATCAGCAACTCTCTTAACTGCTGCTATTAGGATGAAAACTACAGACGTGAATTGAAACGCTTGACATTGAACAGTCTGCCGCGGTTTACCGTGTGCTTTCTTTTGTTTCAGATTGTGCCTCCTCGTGCAAGACGGATATGGAATCTTCAGTGAACTGCAGCTGCATTCTCCTGTCCTCGCGCCGGAAGTGCGTGAGAAGGAGTGGGAAGGCAAGTCCTGCTGCCTGACTGGAATGAAGATCCTACAGAGAACCACAAGAGGAAGGTTAGAATGAGCAAATAAGACGGTCGTGCGGTCTCGGTAGTTAACTGTACTAATCTTGTGAAAAGCCTCCGCTCAAGCCATATCTTATTTTTCACCTTTCACAAGTGTTGAACTAACGATCGTCACCAGTGTCCGAAATGTGTTAACAGTACTGAAACACTGGTTTTAGGGCGCTAACACACAGAGGTTCATTGATTGCTTTTGAAATGGTAGCTAAATGTTTTTTTCCAAAGGTTAATAGTCAACAGTAACAGACTACCAGGTACTACGTTCGTATAAAGGCGCAATAATTCCAAGATGTGGCCCTGGTGACATGAAAAACTATGGAACCAAGCCTGGTGTTAAACATGGTAGAAAAAAATGGGAAAATAAAAGGTCCAGTGGTAACATTGATGGCAGCCATTTTGGGAGTATTTTAAACCTATCTAAAATTTTGGGAAATAACTAGCAAAAGAATACCTAGAAACATTTGTTTTCTATGGATTACCACAAAGCTGTCTCTGTAGTAAAAGGATGTCGAGGCATTTTTGGAAATCATTCGAAGTCGTATGTTATTACCGGCAAACCAGCTGGTAGTTTTTGGAAATGTTTACAATAGTACAAAAAACGAAAACAAATGTTGGTAGCCCTATTACCATACATTTTTAGAATGAGGGGCCAAATGTGGAGTGGTTTGTAAATGTCTTTATGTACGTAGAAATGTCATTATTTATTTATTCATGATATTATAACGGAAAACTAATTAGCAAGGGCCACAAAGTACTTTACATCCCTGACATGATAGGAGCTTAGCATATAAAAATGCAGTGTAGAATAAGAACATTCAAATATGTGACTATTGTAGTTGGCACTGATGGTGGGATTTGAAAAGGGGTGCAGACCTTTATTGAAGGAGTTAAGACTGAGGGGCCGATTCCGATCTCGGCCGGTAGGGCTCCGAATCGGATTCGGCTTAACCGGATCCGATTCGGAGCCCTATTTCCCGACCGATCCGTACGCGCGTCCGGACGAACGAGTACGATGCGAAATCGCCGACCGACTCGTTCGGGCGTCCCAACCGCTCCGACCGACTCGTTCCCGGGTCGAACCGCACCGACCGACTCGCTCGGACACGACTCGCACCGCGCAATGGAGACGTTCCCCGGCCGGGTAAGTACGATGCGCGCCGCGAGCAGTCCGACCGACACGCGCCGTCCAGCTCGAAAGAGCAGTCGGAGCCGTACTTTGGGGGTCCGTGTCGGACCCCCCTGTACGCGTAGCCGCGCGAGTCGCACACAGGGGGGACCCATGGGTCCCCCCTACCTGTGCGTGTACGGCACGAGTCGCTTCGCCACGTACACGCGGTAGGGGGCGCCCTTGTTCGCCTCGCACCCATTGAGGCAATGGGAGCCCGCGTACGCGTTGTACGACCGGCTCCCATTGACTTCAATGGGAGTCCGACCGACTCGAGTACGATAGCATACGGACGAATCGTACTCGTTCGGTCGGGCTGCACGGGTCCGATTCGGTCGGAAATCTCTCCGGGTCCGGCTCGGTCGGAGAGATTTCCGGCCCGAATCGGAATCGGCCCCTGAGTGTTATCCAGGTAAATAGTTTCATCCTCTTGGGCAGAATGAAAAATGCTTCAAATACCTTGTTGTGGAGATTTAAGTATCATAGAGTTTTGATCCAGGTAGTACTTGAGTCTCTGGTAATGATTTGTTTGTCTCATGTAGAAGGGGTACTGAAAGGTATTTTTAAAATTTTATGTTCTGTTTTTCACTTTCACGTTTTTCTTTAATGAAAATATGTAATTCGCCAAGATAAGGTCATTAACGTGACAAGGGGACACCCGGGGGATGCAATGTGAAGATGGTTTGGGAGAGACAAAGCAATGCCTGGCGCTGGTTGAAACTGGGATGGACCCAACCTGACTGATTTGTTCTAATATTGGGGTTGCCTAAACTGAAAGATGCACCATTATTATGTTGAATGACCACACCCTAATAACACCTTGAAAAATGTGGGGGTGAGGGGGCATGTGCTTGTGGCGTGTAACTGTAGCTTTGTGTGCGACCATGCACTTTCCCAGACTCCATATTGCATAATGCGTTCTAGCGCTATGGTGTATTGCTGTTTCTTGTCTCCTGGTGTATGGTGGTGGGCGATAACGGTGTGGGGGCAACTTAAAACATAACAGGTTCTGTGTAACAAGCTCAGAGTTCCTTGCCAGCTCCCCCATCTATGGCATCTCAGATGCTGCCGTCGCTGATCACTGTTAGTGTGTTCACTCGCTATTCTGTGCTATTGGTGGCGTGTGCGCGTATGCTGCCTACCGCAACCGACTTGGCAATGCGGTTAGACTGGTGATGTTTTGCACACATGCGCATTCAATCTGCGGGGTCAGTCCCGGGTGAGCTCCCCCTCGGGCCCTCTCCAGCACGCAACAGCTCGGTTAGCATTACATCCCAACTATCAGCCAATGGGGTCTTGCGTATGCTCATAGTGTCCTCGCGACGGAGTGCGATACCCTCTGCCTTGGCCCATGCAAGCATGGAGTGATGCCATGCCTGTGTGTGAGGGGGATCCTGCGCCTTCCATTTCCTAGTAATTAGCCTTTTAGCTACTACCATCCCCAAATATAGGAACCTGAAGGATACTTTATTGCTACAGGTTCTGCATTACAGATGTAAGATGTAGGTCTGCCATTCAAAAGGAACCGCTAGCTCTATGCAGGTAGACAGTGATGGAGCAGGGTAAATATAAAAATGTTAACCTCCTAATATTTTCGTATAAAAATAATAAACATGTTCGTTCAAGTAAATAACCAACAATGTATGTCTGGGAAAAGGATAACACGCAGTTTTATGTGCAAAGTAATGAACTAATAGTTGTTTACGTTTCTAATATAACATAATATTTTGCGTACTGAAATAATAATAAAATGCATGTTTTCGTGCTTTGAATAAAACATGTTGTTGCAAAATAAAGCGATGGTAAGTAAGGGACAGCTTTATATGTTGCTTCTGCTAGGTAATACCTAATTGGGGTACGTAGAAAGACGGGAGGGAAACGAAAGGGTTATATTTCATTGTTTTAATAACATTTTGTTTTCTTTAGAAATAGTGCGCTTAGGCCTGCTGAGCAGCAATATAAAATGGCCGCGAGTTATTAGAGTGCGCAGGAGCGGATGCGACCACGTGATAGAGGAGAGAGGCTGTTGCAAAGAGATGATCACGTGCTGATGCCGAGAGGCTAGGATGAAAGTATGGTCAAGGCTGCTGTGACCCTTCTGAGCAGATGTGTGCCAAGATGATCAGCAAGAAGCGTGAGAAGCCTGGTTGAATCAATAGAAAGAACATTATTATACAATTGTTGCAGAAAAAGAAACAATTTGGACTGATCGAAACGGATGAGGGAGTGCATGAACTGTGGGAAACGATGCTTGCATGGACATTCCTCACGGAACTAGTTAAGACCAGGAAGCTTGATTAGAATGTATAGGGACCTGAGTTTTGGACCAATGAGAATGAATCGCGCCATGAAAGAAGAAACATTTTATGCTGTAAGCTAGAATTAGGGTATAAGAAGACCTACTCTTAGTGGGAGGGGGTCAGAATGCTGCGGGATGCTGCGGGAGATGCTGAAGAAGTTAGATGCTGTAGATGGGAGAGTTTGCGGTTGCTGATGCTGACGAGCTGATGCTGCTGCTGTTATTTTCCTTTTCCAGTTGAGTATGAAATGCCGCTTTAGGAGAACTAGCATTTGACAAGATTGATATTAGGAATTATTAGGTTTTTTCCTCAAGAGATAGATAGGTTGATCTATAGAGTCTTTAGTATGATAACCTCATTTTCGGTCTAATAAAAGTGACATGCAATTTGCAATTATTCTTAAAAGATGATAAACGCAATGATCTGAATAATTAATCCTGAATTTTCTGCATTCAAACTTTATATAAACTTTATTATTCTTCAAACAAACGACTCAGTGACTTTCTTTAGCATAATGATTAATAATGTTTTGGTAAAAGAGTTCATTGTGATTGAGCTGGTCTTAATCACCATCAACTGATTCCTACTAGTTGGTCCATCGACCAATGAGCGGAATACCTTTAAAGTAAAATGAGAATTGTTGTGTCATTATAAAAGAGGTATCCCGTCTCCTTCCAGCAAATCGTTTTTCTCCTAGGTTTCATGTCGGAGGAAAATCCAGGGAAAATAAATGAGTAAGTGAATGTATATGCGGTGTTATGGGCCCCACCGTCATATGGATATAGTGTGTGTATGTTAGAGAAATAATTGCACCTGGATGACCCAAAAGCATAGTAGGAGAAAATATTTTTATTGTAAGCGCTGGATCAGATTTCTTGGTAGCAGAGTTATGGTTACTATAGATTAGTTTGGTGATTATTGATTTTTTGATTATAGATTATTGATAAGTTTTATGTCTAACACTTTTTGGTTGAGTCGCGTTATGTTATATGTAAGTTTTCACGCTTCCGGGAAGTAGGAAGTGGAACACGTGTGGCAAGAGAAGTCGCATGGAATTTTACACTGTCTGAGTTCAATTTGGTAATAACACAGGTTGTGTTATTTAGGGACATTATGCGTATAAAAGGTGTGTGAGTGAAATAGTGATCGGTTTTCTTGTGAAACTCTGGCCTTAATTCTCAGGAGCAGTATAGTCTCCACATGTGTTTTATCCCCAGAGAAACGGGTTTACCGTTTGCTTGAAAGAAGGGTAAGGTAGAGGGAAGTGCTACTTTATCGACGTAACTGAAAGTTCTGTGGTAGGGTAGAGGTAAGCGCTGCCTACTGGAAAATACAGAATTCTTGTGTGAATGGTCAAAGCTATCTTTTCGGTTTAGCGAATCAGACAATGGAAATGTGGATAAAATGTTGTAACTAACAAGAATTGTTGAAAAAGAAATTGCCGATAAATTTTGTAAAGGAGGGGTCAAGAGCAGAAGTGACGTAGACAATAGCCGCGCTGGGATTGGACAGTGCGCTAGTCACATGAGAACAAGAGCAAAGTGACGTAGACAAAAGCCGCGCTGGGATTGGACAGTGCGCCGTAGTCAGAAATCGTTGTGATTGGAGCGTTGGTGTGAGTCGCGCTAGCATTGGTTGAAATAAAACGCATGGGGAAAAGAGTTGATTTGCCGATTGTAGTAGGAGAAAAGGTTGTGAATCATGACGTACTATGAGTATGGAAGAGAGAAAACGTCTTGGATGTCGAAAGTTAAGAACTTCTTTAAGAAGGACAAAAAGGTAGTGACTAGAGAGGGACAAATTATTCCTCCGCCGAAGTCACCAGCTTCACATATGATGCTTAAATATGGATATCATACATGCATTTGGTTAGAAAATTGGACAAAATACACCAAGAACGATGGAGCATTGGCTTTTCCTGAAAATGGTTCATTTAATGTAGCTGTATTACGGAACTTGCGAGAAAAGATGGTAATGTTAGAACCTAGACCTAGACCAACACAGTTTGAAGCTTTAGCAGAATGGGAAGATGAGATGTATGAACGAGAGAGAGCCAGAGGATTGAAGAATCATGAGTTTTTACCAGGAAGGTTGTGGGGAATAAATCATGAGGACAGAGTAAAGCGTTGGAGATATGCTAACATGGCAGGAGGTTTGTTTCCAGCTTTTGCGGTTGAGGAAGAGGCAAAGAGAAAGTGTACTGAGAAAAAGAAACATGTAGTGGTAGAAAAGTATGTGTATGGTGGTAGTGAAACAGATGACGAATTGCTGGAAGATATTTTAAACAGAAATCCACCTCCATATCAACAGACTTCTGTAGTGGTGACACCTAATGCACCGCAAATGGAAACTGAGAGGAATAAAAACCCAAACGAAGAAATGAAATAAATAGGTCACAAGAAACATTTAAAATTTCACAAAATGATGAGACAGAAAGTGACAATGCAACTGAACTAGCAAAAATGACAAAAGAATTGACAGAGAAAATAAGAGAATTGACAAAGAATATGGAAGCTGTAACTGTACCAGTAACAATAGGTCCAGTAATGCCAATTTTTGAAAATCAGAAAATAAAAGAACATTCTTTGGTGATTCCCATGAATTCACATATGCAAAGAAAAAGAGAAGGGATGGAACTGAATAAGGAAGGTGCACACAACTCGGCGAGTACGTGTAGACCAAGTCCACCTACAAATTTGATGATAAATGAGAGTGAGGTTAGAAGAATACCTATGGTGACAGAGTCCGCATCAGGAACACCAGAAAGAACCAGTGATTGGATTGAATTAAATAGTACACCTGTAGGTCCGACTCCAGAAGAGTTAAATGAATGGATGAAAGCGCTAAAGGCGAAAGAACCTGAAGAAAAACCATTAGATGTAATTAGGTTAAAAATAGACATGGAAGAGTTGATTTTAGGAACGATTGGAACGGAAAAACTAAAGAATTATCAGGATGATGAGATTATGTTTTTGTGTAAGAGTCTTACATGGAGAGCTAGAAATTTACATGACAAATTGGAAGAGATTGCAGGTGAATTGGGAGTGGAATTTGTGAAAGTGAGGACATTACAGAAACCGTACAGAGTAGATTTTTGTGAGAAAGACATAGAAAATTTGAACACATCAGGAAGACTGACCCAGATAAAAGAGCTGATTGTTTTATTGAGAAAATGGGGTGATGTGGATAGATGGAGAAACAGATGGACAAAGAGGAATGAGAAAACGACAGATAAAGCAGCTTTAGCTTTTGCAATGACAGATAAGGAACCAGTTACCAGAGAGTACCCAATGAGAGAAACACCAGGTGGTAGTTATGTGCATGTTCCGTGGACCAGACAGGATATACTGTCATTTACAAATGACTTCCCAAAATTGAGAGAGAAACCAGTAGAATGGTACAGACAAGTGGAGAGATTTGTTAAAGTGTCAAAAGTGCTGTGGATAGATCTAGATGGATTGTTTGACATAGTAGTGCCTGCTGATTTATGGACGGAATGTAAGATTACAATTGATTGGCCAACTGTGGAATATCCAAGGGATGCCAAAACAGGAGCGCCAGGTCCAGAAGTGATGCGGAAATATGATCAGGTAGTTACCTTTTTGAAGAATAAGATTCCACCAAAAGAAACAGATTGGGTGAAAATAGACAGAACAACACAGGAAAGCAAAGAATCAGTGCATGCGTACTATGAGAGATTGTTGTTGGTTTTCAAACAGTATAGTGGTTATGAGACGCTAAGTGAGAAGGACATGAGTCATTTTGTATATAGGTTCGTGTATGGATTAACACCGGAGATAAGTGAAAGGATTAAGCAGCATTTGATAGGGTGGCAGAATAGCACAGTGGACGAAGTTTTGAGATATGCTAAGTATTGCAGTGATGAAATTGAGAGTAAACAGCGTAAATTGAAAGAAAAAGCCATGTGGGCACAGGTGAAAGTTGCAGAGAAGCAAGAAGCTGAATTGAATAATACTAGCAGTGAAACAGGACAGTTTAAATCCCGACCTAATATAGGTAAAGGGAAAGGACAAATGAGCATAGATGAGGCGAAGAAAAAGTGGCCATGCCACAATTGCGGAAAGCTAGGGCATTGGAGAAACGAGTGTAAATTTCCTCCTAAACCTAATGTAGAAAATCAAACATTAAATTCACAGGTGCAGAGTGAGGTAGTTACTCAACAAGGTCAGGTGCCGCAACCACCACTTCCCAAGAGTGCTAATCAACAGAAGTACAGTGCAGAAACAGGATTCTACGGAGGAGAGCAGGTAAAACAGTTGTCACGTGCAGCTGAAATCTCACAATATTGGTTGCGACAGAGTGAGGATGAGTCGTATGAAAGCTCATGACGGTGTCTGAAAGAGAGGGGAGAGTGCGTGCTTGGCGCAACTCTAGAGGTAGACCAGTCAGGTCCATTTGTGGATGGAGAAGTGAATGGTGCAAATATAACATTCCTTGTTGACACTGGAGCTACCCGTTCTACTGTTAGGTCAGTGGAAATTCCAAATCTTCCTCTCTCAGGTGAACATATACAAGTGGTTGGAGTTTCCAATCAGCAAATTGAAACGCCTCTTACTAGATTAGTAAAGGTGAAAATTGGTCCATTTAATGAAATGCACCGATTTGTGGTGTGTGATTGTAGTCCCGTTAATCTTTTGGGACGCGATTTATTGTGCAAGATGAACTGCACAATTTATTGTACTCAGACGGAATTGCATTTCAAACTCCAGATGAGGATGTGCTGTACAAAATGACAATGGTAAATTTGGAACCAGAAGTAAATCATTTGTTTCCTGTATTTGATGCAGAGAAAATACCAATTGAATTGAAAGGGACAGTAAAAGAAGAAGTGTGGGACTTGAGAGTAGAAGATGTAGGATTAATGAAAGTAGTAGATCCCGTAAAAAATTTTGTAAAATAAGGAACTAGTTACCCAAATACGCCTCAGTATAAATTGACTCCAGAAATAATTGAAGGAATAACGCCAGTAATAAATAAAATGATTGAACAAGGAATTCTAAAAGAAATCATGAGCAGTCCATGTAATTCGCCAATAATGGGACTGAAAAAGCCAAATGGAACATATAGAATCGTACAGGATTTAAGAAAGGTAAACAAAATTGTTGTACCTTGTTGCCCAATAGTACCGAATCCTGCCGTGATTCTATTCCAGATTCCACGCGAAGCAGAGTGGTACACTGTGATTGATTTATGTCATGCATTTTTCTCTATTCCATTACATCCAGATAGCCAGCCAATATTTGCGTTTAGGTTTGGAGAGCGTATTTTGGCATGGTGCCGAATTCCTCAAGGGTATACAGAGAGTCCCTCAATCTTTAATCAGATCTTAAAGAAATCATTGGAAGATTTAAGAATGCCAGAAAAGTCAGTAATGGTTCAGTATATTGATGACCTTCTGGAGGCATCAAAAACGAAAGAAGCCTGTGTTAATGACACGATTGCTTTGCTGAACCATTTAGCAAAAAGAGGACATAAAGTGTCCCCTTCAAAATTGCAGTTTTGTAAACAAGAAGTCCAGTATTTAGGGCATAAAATTGAGAAAGGAGTACGAAAGGTAACGACAGAAAGAATAAAAATGATTCAAGGAATGAGAGCTCCAATGACACAAAGAGAGGTAAGAATATTTTTGGGAATGGTTGGATATTGTCGACAATGGATAAGCGGTTTTTCACTAATTGCTAAACCATTGCAGAAACTGACAAAGAAGGATGTTAAAGATCCTTTTGAAATGAATGATGAAGAAATAAAAGCATTCAAAGAGCTGAAAAAGAAACTGTGTGAGGCTCCAGCATTAGGAATGCCTGACTATGAGAAAGATTTTGAGCTGTTTTGCAGTGAAAGAGATGGATGTGCATTTTCAGTTTTGGTACAGAGACATGGAACTATGAAAAGACCAATTGCATATTTTTCTGCTGTGTTAGACCCTGTAGCCAGAGCGTTGCCTGGATGTTTGAAAGCGGTTGCTGCTACTTGTGTGAGTCTGGAACAGAGTGAAGGCATAGTGATGGGGTATCCATTGAGAGTGTATGTTCCCCATTCTGTGGAAATTCTCTTGACAAGAACGAAAACACAATACATGACACATAGTCGGCTGACTAGGTATGAAAAGGTAATTTTGAGTGCAGATAATGTGACCATTGACAGATGTATGAATGTAAATCCTTCAACATCATTGCCAGATGAAGAGAATGTGATTGAAATGGATGAAGTAGATCACGATTGTCTGAATGTGCTTGAATACTGTACTAAACCAAGAGCTGACATTCGAGAGGAGCCCTTAAAAGAATCAGATTATATTCTGTTTGTGGATGGCTCATGTTTGAGAACGAGTGTTGGAGTTCTAAGTGCAGCATATGCAGTTTGCACAGTAGCAACTGTTTTGGAAGCATCTTGTCTGAAAGGTGTACGGTCTGCCCAAGTTGCAGAATTAGTAGCTCTGATTCAAGCATGTAAGTTGGGAAGAAATGTACGAGTTACGATTATGACTGACAGTCAGTACGGCTTTGGAGTCGTTCATGACTTTGGTCAGATTTGGTCACAAAGGGGTTTCTTGACGTCTGCAGGGACACCCATAAGGAATGGAGATTTTGTGAAAAGGTTGCTTGAGGCGATACAGCTGCCTAAAGAGATTGCTGTAGTGAAGTGCAATGCACATAAAAATGGGGAAGACTACATTACTGTTGGCAACAAATATGCTGACGAAATGGCACAGTACTGTGCAAAGAATGTGGTCTCTTTAAACAAATGCCGCGAAAGAGAGCATATTTCTTGTCCATTGCTTTTTACTAACTCAATTGAAACATGGGATGAGGTAAGACAGTTACAAGAGGCTGCAGAAGACGAAGAGAAAGATACATGGCTAAAAGCAGGATGTAGGAAACATGAAGAAACGGATGTATGGGTTTACAGGGATGAGAGACCAGTTATGCCTGATAGCATGATTTCTGACATGGCACGGATGTATCATGGGCAAGCCCATATTGGGAGAGATTCAATGATCAGACTTTTTAGACAAACATGGTACAATCCAAAATTCAGAGCCATAGCTGAGAGTCTTTGTCAAAGATGTCTGATTTGTCAACAATTAAATCCAGGAAGGAAGAAAGTAGTGAGTCTAGGAAGAATAGGACGAGAAGGGGTCCTTTCACCAGAATGCAGATGGATTTCATAGAAATGCCACCTTGCAGCAGATTGAAGTATGTTTTAGTGGTCGTCTGTTTGTTTTCCCGTTGGGTGGAGGCATATCCAACAAGAAGGAATGACAGTATCACAGTAGCAAAACTTTTGCTGAGAGAATTCATTCCGAGGTATGGTTTTCCAGTCACGATTGAAACAGATAGAGGAATACATTTCCAAAATGAATTAGTTAAACTGATTTGTGAAGCCCTTAGTATTAAACAGAAACTGCATTGTGCATACAGACCAGAGGCTTCTGGAATAGTAGAGCAAGTAAATGGAACAATCAAGAACAGGTTAGGAAAAATGTGTCAAGCTACAGGACTGAAATGGCCAGATGCTTTGCCATTGGTTCTGATGACAATCAGAAGTATTCCGGAAAGGAAGACTGGACTCAGTCCACATGAGATAATCATGGGACGAGCAATGAGACAAGCACAAGAACCTGTCAACAAGCTACAGACTATAACTGATGATCTAGTACTGGATTTTTTTTTTTTTTTGTGTCCTCATACATGGCATTCAGCGTATGGCTGGGGCTGTGTGCATACTGATTGGGGAGTCCCACACTTCGCCTCTGCCCGGGAAACCAAGGCCTTGTTAAACTATGCATCTGGAGCTATATACGATCTGACTACACTCCAGCCAAGTTTAGTATGCCTTAATCATTGGACTTTACTATATCGTCTCCTCTTTATACATTTTCCGACTAATGAGTCACCCTTGCATGGCTTCTTCTGAAAGCATCTCCCAAATTGGTCTCCACATTTTAATCCGTCTAGATAGACCTTTGGCACAATCTAACCTACAGGTATTTTTAACATATAAAATCCATTCTCTTAATGAAGGTGCTGACTGTGTTGCCCATTTCGTGCATATTTCTCTACGTGCCATAATTATCAAAGCAAATAATAAGCGTGCTTGAGGTATGTTCGCTAAATAATTTTCATTTCCTCTGTACATTATCCCAAAAATAACAAGTTCAAGGCTTACCTGGACTTTGATTCCTAGTGTTTTGGAGACAAACTCACCCACCTCGCACCAGAAGATCTGGATTACCGGACATCGCCATAGCATATGCACGTCGTCCGCATTTTCCAGTCCACACTTGGGACAGTATCTTCTCGTGCCTCCTCCCATTTTGGCCAATTTTTTTGGGGACCAGTAAGCTCTGTATAGAGTAAACAGATGATTTCTTCTTAAAGGAGCAGGTCTGATATTTGACCAAAGTGCTGCATATGATACTTGCCATAAAGTGTGAATATCAGCGTCTGGTATGTCCGTTCTCCATATCTCCTCCGGTGCAGGTAGCTTGTTGTCCTCCGCTTCCACTAGCATCCAGTACCACTTGGATACTTCCTTTTTAAATACTTGATCTTCCATGAACTCTCCCTCCCATTCTGTGTCTGAGCTGAACTGCCGTTCATTTCGAGCCCAACTTGACAATTGGAGATATTTGAGTCTTGCCAAGGTGTAATTTGTTTTTGAGGCAAGAGTATCCCAAGCAATGAGAGAGTTTCCTTCAATTAAATCTCCCCAAGTTTTCAAGCCCGCCCTCAATAAAGGAAGGGCTAGGATATCCAAAAGACATTCTGGCGTGCCTGGAGAATTCCAAATTGGAGCTTTGCTACTGTAATATCGTATACCCATGACTCGTTTGATTTGTACCCAAACTTCACAGGCGGCTAGCAAAACCTTGAACCTGATCTTTTAAAAAAATTTAGGATGACCATATTTGAATAAGAAAAATGTTCCTTCTGCCGGGAGATCCATTTTTAACGCCCGTGAGTAAGGTGGCGAGTTTTGTGCATTGTCCATAAGAAGATGCCTGGTATTTTTAAAGAAGAAAGCCCAATGATATAGTTTAAAATCCGGCAAGGCGATTCCCCCATCCACTTTCTTTTGCGTAGTTTTTTCCATGCTATTCTCACCGCTTTATTTTTCCACACAAAGCTGGTCAAATCACTTTGCAGTTTCTGCAACCATTCTGATTTAAAATGTAATGGTAAAGCGTTGAAGATGAAAGTGAATTTTGGGAGAATCATCATTTTAATCAAATTCGCTCTACCCAAAACAGATAACGGCAGATGCATCCATGATTCCAATAAGGCCTTTGTTTCCAGCTGAATTCTCCTAAAATTTATGAGGGCTATACTATTCAAGTCTTTGGTTATTCTAACTCCCAAATATCTAATCTCTGGCTTTTCTAGTTGAGAGTTTGTTGGTCCGTTCCATGTCATGGTTTCCGTTTTATCATTATTCACTAGGTAGCCAGATATTGTTCCAAACTTTCCCATTATTTCCATTATTCGTGGTAGTGCTGTCCTAGGATTCGGTGTATATATCATCAGATCATCTGCGTATAGAGCTGTTTTTATTTCCCATTCTAGATATCTAAAAGGGGTAATCCCAGTTTCCGATCTGATTCTCCTGGCCAGGGGTTCTATATAAATATTAAATAATAAAGGGGACAAGGGACAGCCTTGCCGAGTCCCACGCCCTATCTTAATCGGCGGTGAAAGTGCACCATTTACCACTATCCTAGCTGTTGGTGTTTCATAAATTGCTTTTATAGTGTTTAAGAAATTGTCCCCCAAGTTATTTTGTTTTATGACTCTGTACAGGAACGGCCAACTTACTCTGTCGAAAGCTTTAGCAGCATCTATCATTATTACAGTTAGTGGTGCTTTTGTAGTAGTGGCTATATCTATGGCTGTGATTAATTCGTGTGTTAAATCCTTCAACTGTCTATTTTTCATGAATCCCTTTTGGTTGGAATGTATAATGCTCCCCAATGTCTTGCCCAACCTTACCGCTAAAATTTGAGTGAAGATTTTGTAGTCACTGTTTAATAATGAGATTGGCCTATATGATTCACATCTTAGCGAGTCCTTCCCTGGCTTCAATATTAAAGTAATTACGGCCTCATTCCATGAGGTTGGGATGGAGGCCTGGTGACTATGTATACTATTAAGTAACTTGTGTAAATGTGGGGTTAAAATCTCCTTTAAGACTTTGTAGAGTTCATTAGGGATGCCGTCCGGTCCCGATGCCTTCCCCCTCTTTGAACTAGAGATTGCTTTTTCTATCTCAAGGATGCTAATTTCCTGATTTAGCATTTCTTTTAAGTCTGTGTTTATCCTAGGTAGGGTATCCTGATCCAGCCACCCATCTAGCTCTAGTTGGGAATCTCTCTTCTCTTCAGTGTATAACTCTTGAAAAAAGTCTCCAAATGCCTTGCCTATACTCGCGTTATCCTCGCATGGTATTTGGGAGCCGTTCTCCTGTATTTTTTTAATCTCGTTTCTCAGCTGATCTTGTTTTACCTTCCACGCGAGGAGTTTCCCGCACCCTTCCCCATATTCATAATGGGCCATTCTACTGGCATCCCATCGTTCTTTAATTTTCCCTTCCAAAAATTCTGTCAACTGCTCTTTAGCTTCATTTAACTTGTTCTGTAGTCCAAGCCTTGAGGCATTGTTTTGGCAACCTGTGAGGGTTTCCTGTGCTAATTTAATCTTGTCTTCATATGCTTTAATTTTTTTTTCTCTTCTTTTTTATAAAAAGCAGCCTGACTTATCAGTCTCCCCGGAGATAGGCTTTAAAAGTGTCCCAAACTATATATGGTGCTGCTGAGTTTGAGTTTATTTCAAAAAATTCGGCCACTTCTTCTTTTAATTTGTCCACCACTTCATGTTTCGCTAGAAGTGTTCTGTCTAGTGTCCATCTATTTTCTGTTACATTTCCTCTCATAGACATTTCTAGCCTCACTGCTGCGTGGTCAGACAAGTGCTCTGGCTGATGTGTGACCTTGATGTTATTTTCTCTTAATCTCTCACTCACCAGGAATAAATCAATTCTTGAAGCGTGTGAATATTTTTTATTTTGATATGTAAATTCTTTTTTATTGCCAGCATTTAATCTCCATATATCTATTAGCCCTAAACCCTTCATCAGTTGTTTTAAGCTCTTTCTCATTTTTGGTGCGCTAATGATGTGTTGTGATGATGATCTGTCAAGTAGAGGATTCATTAAAATATTAAAATCTCCTGCCATAATAATGTTATATTTGGATTCTAGTAGATGTCTATATAGATCATTAAGAGGGGAAGGGTCATCTATGTTGGGTCCATAGTATCCTACCAACGTGAAACCTAGTTTGTCTATTTTGATGTCCACTATTACCCATCTACCCCCTTTATCTACTTTACAGTCTTCTATTTTGAGATTGGCCACCTTTTTAAATAATATAGCTACTCCCTTAACATTACATGATTGCCTAGAGCATACCATATGTATTATCCATTTGTTTTGTTTGAGTATGTTTCCCCACTCCTCTTCTCGTAGGTGCGTCTCCTGCAATATAATTATGTCGTTGTCAGACAATTTAATTAATTCTAAGATCTTCCTCCTTCTTTTATGCACTCTCAACCCATTAACGTTCCAGGATATTATTCTGAGATTATTCATTTTCTTCTCCCCTTTGCCCTTGCCTTGGTTCTTTAAACCCTTCTTTTTGATATCTATTTACGTCATGTATGAGGATATTTTTTTGATTTTTCCCCTAATGCTCCCCACCCAGTGCTCCTATTTACAAGTAAGAGTGTGCATTCTTCTTGATGAGACCCTCCTCCCACCCTAGGCGACCCTCCCTTTTTCCATATGGGGTGTCGCATTGCACCCCTTGAAGCTCCGGCGTTCCTATTTCTTCTAAGTTTTAATGTGTACTTTTTTGACTGTTTATGAGGTCTATCAGGTTCTCAACCTCTTTGACTTCTCTGAAGTTGTACATTTTGTTCTTCCACATAACTTTCAACGTGGCAGGGAATTTCAATTGCGCTGTTGCCCCTAGTGTCTCAAGAATTTTGATGTGCTTCCCTAACTCCCACTGTCGATTAAGTGTGATACTGGCTATGTCTGATCTTTTGTAAAAGGACCAGTCGTCTTTTTGGAATGTTTTTGCTTTAAGGGCTGCTGAAAGTATTGCCTCTTTGATGACATAAGTACGAAAATGTATTAATATTTTCCTTGGCTTGTCCCTTTTGGATCCCGTCTAAAGGGATCCCTATGAGCCCTCTGTATATCTTGTTCCAGATCCCAAGTTTGAAATTCTGGCATAGCCTCCTTGATAACGGTCACCACACAGTCTTTCACATTCCCTTCTCTAAGCCTTCTGGTACGTTCAGGAGTCTTAAATTATTCCGTCTGGAATTGTTTTCTAGTGCTTCCAGCTTGTCCTTGATTTCCTTTTCGCTGCTTTTTAGTGTTTTAATCTCTCTTTGATTGGCCTTTACCTCTTCTTGTAGCCCCTCGAACGCTGTCTCCATTGCTGTCAGTCTTACTGTTATATCAGCCATTTTAGTTTCCAGAATCGTGCAGGATTCCTGTATTTTCCTTTGATTATTCTCTGATATGGAGAATTTATCTTTTATCTCCTTTGAGAGTTGAACTAACATTGAACTTACATCAACAGAGTTTTCCTTTGTTTGCCCGTCTACTTGTTTTTCTAGGCATACTTTCGTTTTATAGGTATTTAAGGTGCATTCAGTTCCTGGAGAGATATACGACAAATGCTCCCCCACATGCTCCCCTCAGGCATAACTGTGTCGTCTGTATCATGTTGTTCTAGTACAGAATATCTGTTTGAGATGGTTAAGTTAGTTTCAGTCACTGTCTGCTTGCTCCCAGGCATAGTTGCCATCGTTGCCATAGAGCCTCCAGCAGATTGATTCCCCAGTGATGTTGAAATGTCTGAGGGTTCTGCTTCTTTTAATTTAAAGTATGACCTCAGGGATGGAGTGACTCTCGGCTTCCCTGCGTAAGTTTTATTTCGCCTTGTAGTTTTCTTCGGCTTATTCGCGCTATCTTGTTGTTGATTTACGGATGTTTTTGTTGCCACGGGAGGTGAAACTCGAGTCAGTACTGCGCCACTACCTATCCCCTTATCTTTATCTTTGCCCCCTTCTCCTTCGGTTAGCAACTGAATACATTCTGCATTCCTCAGGGAATATCTGTTTCTTGCCGAGCCCGTATTTCTATGCGTTGAACCCTCTTTGGAAGAAACTTTATGTGTACTGTTTAATGTTCCGGTGGGCAATTCAAACGTTGTTTTACAAATCGTCTCAGGGATTGTACGTCCTTCCCCTGTCTTAACTGTTCTGCCTTGCCCTGACTGAGTACAACCAAGACCCAGTACCTCTCCTTCCCCTTCTATTTCACCAAGTCCATCACCAAGCCCATCTGTAGATTTTTTTTCTTTTTCGACACCACTCTACCTCCTTTTTTGGGGTCATATGGCAGTCCACACAGTGATTCCGGTATTCTCCCTTACTAATATTTTGGGGTCTCTTATTTTGTAAACAGTCTTTCCCCCCTCCTGAGCTGACAGTCACACTCTTCTCTTTCACCTTCTCACCGTTGCTCTCTCTGTACGGCGCTCCTGTCCATCCCTGGGTTCGTGCCGACCTCTGTCCTGCTCTCATTCCTCCTCCACCTCCACAGATCCCGCCTACTCCAATTCCCGACACCCGGAAGGCCAGGCAGCCCAAGCGCACCACCGCGCGCCGGTTCTCGCACAACAGCTGAGCTGCACGCCACCACAATAGACCGATTACGGTCGTAGCCTCGCACTCCCCTTGCTCCGCTGTCGCACCAAAGTCCGGGGAAACTACCAACGCCACCATGAACCGCTCCCGAGTGCTCTGCAGACTCACACAGTCCGCCATGGGCCTGCCCCTGCTTTACTCTGTAGAAGAACCGCAGCCCAGTGCCGGTTCCGCTGAAGAAAACTGGAAGAGCTGCCGGTAAGACCTGGTAGATCACTTTTCTTCCCCCATATGTTATGCTGCGCTTCGGAACGCCGGAGCTCCCGACCGTGCTACTAGCCGGCCGCCATGTTCCCTCTGTCCAAATAGTAGTAGTACTGGATTATTGCAAAGGATTGGCTGATGTGGTGCGTTCTGTGTTTCATCAGGTTGGACCGGATGCGACCACTCTTGAAAGAAAACCCGCACACGACTTGAATCCAGGAGATTGGGTTCGAATAAAAGTCCACCGGAGAAGAAATTGTTTGGTTCCTCGCTGGGACGAACCACGACAAGTGATCCTAGTGACAACGACCGCAGTTAAGTGTGCAGGAGTGAAACACTGGGTTCATGCCAGCCACACCATCAGAGTTCCAGAACCTAAAGATCGACCTGTGAGTAGGCATCTGGAAATAATAGACAACAGTTCAGCATCAGAAAGAGAAGAGGAGACAAACAGGGTGCCAGAACTTGAAGATCGACCTGTAAGTCGACATCTGGGAGACCCAACTACAAATGAAACGATAGAAGAAGAAGAAGAAATAGAGGAAATAGCTGAAGTTCCAGAATTTGAAGATCGACCTGTAAGTCGGCATCTGGAAATATCTGATACCAGTTCAGAATCTGATACAGAACAGTCAGAAGGAGAAGAAATTATAAAGACAAAGTGGAATTTTGAAAGCATAAGAGAAGAAACTGAGCCAGAAAACAGTGACAGTGAACAACCAAGTACAAGTGGTGGTAGAATTCCTTCGAAGATAATATTAATAGATGAAGAAGGGAGAGTTTCAGACCAAAAGTTAGAAAAATCGGAAAAGCCCCGAGGAGTAGTAGGGACAGATAGTCAAACAAAAAAACAGGGAAATTTAGAAGCAGATAGAGAAATTGACACAAAATCGGAAAAACCTCGAGGAGGGACAGAAGTAGGTGAACGAAGGAAGATAAGAAAAGAACCACAAGTAGCTGAAAGCGAAATAATTAGTTTCAAAATAAGAGGAAATAACGAAAAGATTGAAACAGAATCAGAAGAAAGTGGAGAAGAAAGAAATGAAAAACTAGAGACAAGAAAAAGAAATTGGAAAACAGAAAGAGAGGAAAAAGGGAGTGAAGCAAAAGGCAGAGAAAAGGAGACAATTGGCCCAACGAAGTAAGAAGATTAAGATACAGAATAGTAAAATTGGATGGGAAAAGTGCTGAACAAGTGAATGAAATAACAAGTCAAAAGGAGCAAGGAAAACAAGGTGGTAAACACTTGCAGAAAACAAAAAGAATAAGGAAAGTGAATCAGAAGTACAGATCACCTGAATGGTTGTATCGTGCTCTGACTAGCTACAAAGAAGAATTGAACACTCACAAGAACCCAGAACAAAGAAACCTGATGGGAGAAAGTGAAGTGCAACAAACCTGAAGAAACAGACCTGAAGTGGTTGCTGTAGATAGTTTACCGGATTTGACACTGTAGATAGTTTATCGGATTTGACACTGTAGATAGTTTACCGGATTTGACCAAAACACTGAACTGACAAAATTATCGGATGTGACAAGGAAAGAATTCTGAGAAAGAATTGAAGAAAGAACCAAGCAAAGACAACATTCTGAAAGTACAGAGTGGCAAGCAAGTCATTTCTGAGGTGTAGTGACACAAATTTTCTAGAAAACAAGTACAAAATGGAGAATATTAGAGATAGAAAATGTAAATGCGAGTTTTTAAAAAGATGGTGCAAAATGTGCTGTTTTTGTACAGGATTATTAATAACAGTATGGGTAGTTTTAGCAATAACTATTCCAATTAGTTTAGCTTTAGTGGAAAAGTCTAATAACACTGAAAAAGAAAAAGGAGCTAACACTCAAGAGCCAATTATTTTAAGGAGTAGTGCAGAGTTACATAAGGACAAATCAATAACCGATTTTTCAAAGAATGTGTTTACTAAATTACTGTATGAGTACGTAGAAACAATGGATGTAAGGGATTGTTATGTTTGTATGCAGTTGCTTGCATCTGTAGCAGAGGGTGTGACTTATCATCACCTCCCTTTGACGTATGGAATAACATGTAGTGTATTAGCAAGCTTATTTTATGAAACAGGCAGATTAGAATATTATTACACTGATGTAGATAGGATTTTTGCAAAGGTTTCTGTAGTTTCCGAGCTTAATAAAATAAAAGAGGGAAAGATTTTTGGAGAATATTTCTTAGAAGATAAGATATTAACATTAGATAATATATTTAGGTACAACCTTACCTGTGAGTTAAAGAAAGAAGAAAAAGTATTTCTAGAAATGGTTGAGGAAAGAAGAGTGAAATTTGAAAGAAAAGTAATTGAAGAGACAAAACGCCTCTTTGGGCGTTTGAGGAAGACCATCATGACAAGAAAAAGATGAATGGAGCTATGACTCTGGATTGGCCCCAACAGGGAAGGTTGTGCATTAGAAGAAATAAGACAAAATATGAGAATTATTTTGTGGGTTCCAGTAATTGCCATGACAATTACCTAATTATAGGTGGATGGGGATTCAAAGGGGGGAAAAGATCCAATATTTCCAGGGATTTATTATGTTTGTGGGAATAGGGCTTATTATAGGTTGCCGGACCATTGCTATGGATCATGTTATTTAGGCCTGGTCTTTCCAAAGATTTTTCATGTGGATAGAAAAGAAAAAGGAACACACAAAATGATAAATACCTTTACACGTAGAAAAAGGGAAAGTTTTTCAGAAATAGTAGGTGATATTTTTGGTGCACTAATACCAGCAGTGGGAATATCTTTGAATGCATTCAGAATTCGGAAATTATCCACAGTAGTAGATCGTTTATCTACAGATACTGCTGGAGGGTTCTTAATGGTAAATACCGAAATGGTTGCCATGAGAGCTATGGTGATGCAAAATCGTCTTGCCCTTGACATTCTTTTGGCAAAAGAGGGCGGAGTCTGTGGAATGCTGAAAGTCCAACATTGTTGCACTTACATTCCTGATAAAAGCGAAAATATACAGAAGTATATAACAAATATTACAAATTTGCACAAAGAACTAGTACCACTGGAGGTTGAAAGTGTATGGGGAAAACTTGGTAAAGGGTTTTCTTCGGTAACAAATTGGTTAACAAGAATGAGTGGATTAATAATAGGAAAGTTATAATAATAGCAACCATGGTAATAATAATAATATTAGTATTGAAGCTTGCAGTAACATGTATAAAGAGACGAAGAAAGCAGAAAAAGTTAGAAAAAGAAAATATGATAAACAAAGAGAGAGAGAGAGAGAAATAGGTGAAATAAAATTAGAAGAAATAAAAGAGAACCTGTACAAAAAGACAAAGAGACAAGTTGAAAGCGATACAGAAGTATAAAAACTAACAAAAGCAAATGGATAAAAGATATATGCTGTCTGAGAAAATTGTATAACTTAGGTTTGTGTGGTGATGTTAAAAATCACCAAAGGGGGAGTTGATGGAGCAGGGTAAATATAAAAATTTTAACCTCCTAATATTTTCGTATAAAAATAATAAACATGTTCGTTCAAGTAAATAACCAACAATGTATGTCTGGGGAAAGGATAACACGCAGTTTTATGTGCAAAGTAATGAACTAATAGTTGTTTACGTTTCTAATATAACATAATATTTTGCGTACTGAAATAATAATAAAATGCATGTTTTCGTGCTTTGAATAAAACGTGTTGTTGCAAAATAAAGCGATGGTAAGTAAGGGACAGCTTTATATGTTGCTTCTGCTAGGTAATACCTAATTGGGGTACGTAGAAAGACGGGAGGGAAACGAAAGGGTTATATTTCATTGTTTTAATAACATTTTGTTTTCTTTAGAAATAGTGCGCTTAGGCCTGCTGAGCAGCAATATAAAATGGCCGCGAGTTATTATAGTGCGCAGGAGCGGATGCGACCACGTGATAGAGGAGAGAGGCTGTTGCAAAGAGATGATCACGTGCTGATGCCGAGAGGCTAGGATGAAAGTATGGTCAAGGCTGCTGTGACCCTTCTGAGCAGATGTGTGCCAAGATGATCAGCAAGAAGCGTGAGAAGCCTGGTTGAATCAATAGAAAGAACATTATTATACAATTGTTGCAGAAAAAGAAACAATTTGGACTGATCGAAACGGATGAGCGAGTGCATGAACTGTGGGAAACGATGCTTGCATGGACATTCCTCACGGAACTAGTTAAGACCAGGAAGCTTGATTAGAATGTATAGGGACCTGAGTTTTGGACCAATGAGAATGAATCGCGCCATGAAAGAAGAAACATTTTATGCTGTAAGCTAGAATTAGGGTATAAGAAGACCTACTCTTAGTGGGAGGGGTCAGAATGCTGCGGGATGCTGCGGGAGATGCTGAAGAAGTTAGATGCTGTAGATGGGAGAGTTTGCGGTTGCTGATGCTGACGAGCTGATGCTGCTGCTGTTATTTTCCTTTTCCAGTTGAGTATGAAATGCCGCTTTAGGAGAACTAGCATTTGACAAGATTGATATTAGGAATTATTAGGTTTTTTCCTCAAGAGATAGATAGGTTGATCTATAGAGTCTTTAGTATGATAACCTCATTTTCGGTCTAATAAAAGTGACATGCAATTTGCAATTATTCTTAAAAGATGATAAACGCAATGATCTGAATAATTAATCCTGAATTTTCTGCATTCAAACTTTATATAAACTTTATTATTCTTCAAACAAACGACTCAGTGACTTTCTTTAGCATAATGATTAATAATGTTTTGGTAAAAGAGTTCATTGTGATTGAGCTGGTCTTAATCACCATCAACTGATTCCTACTAGTTGGTCCATCGACCAATGAGCGGAATACCTTTAAAGTAAAATGAGAATTGTTGTGTCATTATAAAAGAGGTATCCCGTCTCCTTCCAGCAAATCGTTTTTCTCCTAGGTTTCATGTCGGAGGAAAATCCAGGGAAAATAAATGAGTAAGTGAATGTATATGCGGTGTTATGGGCCCCACCGTCATATGGATATAGTGTGTGTATGTTAGAGAAATAATTGCACCTGGATGACCCAAAAGCATAGTAGGAGAAAATATTTTTATTGTAAGCGCTGGATCAACAGTGTGTCTGCAACTTCCTTCCAGAATGTGCAAAGATGGGTTGTGGTGTCATCCCGCTGGCGGTCGGCCAGCCATCTAGCTATCCATCACAATTGGGCGGCTAAGTAGTACTGTTCAAAGTTTGGAGCTGCTATGCCTTCCTGGTCTGTGGGTAGATACAGTTTCTTTACCGCTACTCTGTGCCAGGCGCTGCCCCATATAAAATCCCTAACCAACATCTCCAACCGGCGAAAAAAGGAGGAGGGGATATACAGTTGCAGATTCGCGAAATAGTACAGAAATCACGGGAGTGCCACCATTTTAATAAGAGCCACTATACATGTTACTGTAAGCGGAAGCGTACTCCAGAACAGCATCTGGGACCGAATGGCAGTTAGTATTCTGCCCAGATTGCCATCAGATAAGTCTGTGAACTGCCTGTATATTCTTATGCCTAAATAACGGAATGTGTGTGCCTTCCACTGTACCCTTTGGCCATTGAGACCGTATCCTGGGTCACTGTTCCCTTCGTTAAATGAGTATATGCAGGACTTACCAGCGTTAACTCTCAGTCCCGAGAGGGCAGCGAATCCTTGCAGGATGTACGCTAATTGCTGAGGCATATTTTCAATGCCCCTTCTATACACCAACAGGTCATCCGCGTATAGCGACACCTTGTGCGTGCCATCCCCCAATGGGATACCATCCCCCCAATGTAGCGCGGATTGTCTCTGCTAGGGGCTCTAGGGCTAGCGTGAAAAGAAGGGGGGACAGGGGCAGTGCTGGTTAGTCCCTCTCCGCACTGGGATCGCGTCCGATATATATGGACCTACTTGGACTCTGACGGACGGCTCCGTGTACAATAGCCGAACCATCTGAAGGAATGCAGCGCCTACATTATATCTCTCTAGCGTCGCAAATAAAAATCCCCATTCCAGAGAGTTGAATGTTTTCTCTAGGTCTAATATTAGACAACCCACACGCGGCCAGTTGGGTGGGGAGTCTGTTGCGATTCTGAAGAAGCGCCGCAAGTTGAGTGAGATGTTTCGGGAGGGTACGAATCGGTTCTGATCTGTGTGTATCAGAGTGGAGACCACCTGTGCGAGCCTGTCCCCCAGGACCTTCGCCAGTATCTTATAATCGATGTTGAGTAGGGCTAGTGGTCTGTATGAGCCTATTTCTGTGGGGTCTTTGTCAGGCTTGAGCAATGTCACCAGGTTTGCCTCACATAATGACGAAGGGAGCCGTCTCCCCTCCAGGGCTGCCGCGAATAGCGCGTGCAGGTGTGGCGTTAGTGATACTTGGTATGCTTTATAATATTCCGCAGGGAACCCGTCCTGCCCTGGTGTCTTCCCTGTGGCCAGAGCTGTGATTGCATCCCTGATTTCCTCTTGTGTAATTGATTCGTTCAGCATCTCCCTATGGTCTGATGTCACCTCCGGCAACTGTATGGTGTGGACAAAAGATCTTGGGTCTTGGTCACTACACTGACCTAGGGATTGATAGAGTGTGGCATAATGGCACGTCATGGCTGTGTGTATTTCGTGCTGCGTGTATAACGTATGCCCTGTTTCGGTACGCAGTGCTCTTATTGGTTGATGAGCATGCTCCTGGCGTTTAAGCCATGCCAGCATCCAACCTGCCCGGTCTGCCGCGGCATGTGTGCGCTGCATAATTGTGACACCGGAGTCGCTCTAATTGCTCAGCATGTTCCGCGCGCAATGCTTCCAGGCGACGTGCATCCCCTCCTCCCGCAGCCTCAGTTGTTTCGTGTCACAACAGCCGTGCCTCTATTTTTTTGAGCAAATCCGATAGTTGTTTCCGTATGCTCCAGGTGACTCCCCAGCAGTGTCCCCTTGCGCTTACCTTGAAGGCTTCCCAACCGAAATAGTGGGTCATCCACCATGCCTTCATTGGCTTCAAAGTAATCCAGGATTGCTGTTCCCATGGATGAACGAAACAGAACATATGAGCAGTATTTGGCCGTTCAATCGTCCTTTCACGAACATGTATCTACCCTCTGGATCCATTACCTCCTCCTCCCTTACGTATGGGACCCCTGCTCTGATCCAAAATAAGGCTCCGCACACGTGAGTGGAGTAGTTAGTGCCATATATTTGGGCTTACCACCTCCTGCGCAGACGTTCCAGCTCTGTTTGGGTCATGTGCATTTCCTGCAGCAAGGCTACACTAGTGCATCTGCGCTGCAAATATGAGAATACAGAGTATCGGCGCGCTGGTGTGTGCATGTCCCTTACGTTCCAGGTAACTATGTTTGTTTGTGCCATATCCGGGAATTGCGTTTTTTATTGCAAGTGAATGTGGACAGTAGACAGCAGAACAGGAGGCCAGTAGGTGTTCTCTGAGGTGTCAAAACTAAAAATGAAACACAGGGCTTAACTATGTCATACATAACTGTAAGGGCGAACTCGGGGCCGATGCTCGTCCAAACTGGGGTGCCCAACCTAGGCAACAACTATACTGATGTGTAGCTAGCTGTGGGTGTGCGTGATATGAGCCTACGTGGTACTGGGTCTCCCTCGGTGTTGTGACCAGGTATCTAGTAATCTTGACCTGCCTACTGGTACAAGTAAGTGCGGGGTTTGTATGGCATAAGCTGCGGGGCTAGTGTGGCCATCACGTGTGATAGCATACTGTGTGCCTCCATCATATGCCATGTCGGCAGTTCATAATACAACTGAGTGTGTCATGTCTGGTTAGTAGCTATACACTGTGCATTAACTTTTCACTGCCAGGGTAATCTTATGTAATCATATGATGTCGTCTGCCGTCAGTGGCGTAACATCGGATGGATGCAGTCCTTCAAGGACGTCGATTCTGGATGGCGTCGAATCACTGGTGCTCGATGAGTGAGAAGGGCTCGAATCTCGATCAGTGTCCTGCGGTGTAGTTCCGATCGTTGCAGCCACCTGTATTGCTTCTTGCCGCTCCATCTTCCTCTGTTCGGGTCTGGGGCTGTAGAGAGTGGTGTTGTATTGCTAAAGCCTCTTCTTCTACCCCGACGTCGGTTTCTTTTACCAAGTCGTGCCAGTGCGTCATCTGTACGTGGTTAAGGTCCTGTCAGCAGCCCCGACTCCTCCAGCCAGTCCCAGACATCGGAAGGTGAGTCGAAGAAGCGGATAGAGTCTTTCGTGACTACCCGCAGTCTAGCTGGGAAGAGCAGTGAGTAGCGGATATCCAGGTCCCAGAGATGTCGCTTCACTGCAGCGTATGTGCCCCTACGCTTCTGCACCTGCGCTGTATAATCCGGGAACATCCTGACTTGATTGCCACGGATCCTGAAGTTTGCGGGTTTCCCTCAGTATCAAATCTCTGTCTCTATAGTTGAGCACTTTAAATAGAAACGGCTTCGGTCTGGCGCCCGGATGCGGTTTATGAGCTCGTACCCGGTGTGTTCTCTCAACCACAAAGTGCGGTGACAGTTCTCCATTTGGTAATAACTCCCTGAGCCAGCGTTCCACGTATTCCTCCGGGCTGTGTCCTTCCTCTCCCTCTGGGAGGCCCACTACTCGGACGTTGTTGCGACGCGAATGTCCTTCCGCGTCTTCCACCTTGTCCTCCAGTGTGTGCTTGCGATCGAGTAGGTCTTGCAGGGCTGCCGTGTGGCTATGCGTGATTGGCTTCAGCTCCGCGAGGGACTGTTTGTGAGAGTGGATGTTTTCAGCCAGCTTGTGATGGTCAGCTCTTAACAGCGTGAAGACTGAAGTGACTTTATCTATTTTGGACTCCAGGGAGGTCCTTGTTTGCTCCAGTGCGGCTCCTATCTTCTCTACTGCTGCAAGGACTGAGTCCAATTTGACAGAGATCGCTGAGTACGATGCTTCTCCGCTTCGGCGCCCTTCTGTGTGCATTGTCTCTGGAGTGCCAGAACGTGTATCGGCTTGTTGCGCACTAGTGCGCATCCGGCCCATGACTAGTTTTTGCACCAAGATAATTCAGCAGGGACAGCCAGTACTTGCCCGGGACCTGGGCCGTGCACTGGACCGGTTGTACCAAAACCACGAGGAGCTGAGGCGGCGATCCAGTGATGATTGTGGTCACGGTTTGAGCAGTGAGGTTGAGTCTCACCCGGGCGTGGCGTGCGCACCGTGTGTTCCGATACCCAGAACCAAGGAGACAGGGCAGGCAGGGTTGCAAGATATTTCCAGTGTGCCACCACTTCCCAATTTTGGATCAGTCCCGCCTGCTGTAAAGTTGAGATTCGGACTGACTCCTGTGTCCCATGTGACCTAGTTGGCGCTCAGCATGTGCAAACAGAGGCTACGAGGTGTGGTACCCGCGGGGCACCTTGGGCATAGAACAATGACTCAGTTTCAGGTTGGTCTCTCTCTCTGTGGCAGACTTATGCCCGGGCTACAACCTCCGGATCTGGTATGACTTGAAGAGGCCTTGGTGCGCTACCTCCATTCGACGTCTTTTCCTGCAGGAGCATCGTCGGTTCCTGCGGTGCTGTGCCTATCCTCTTGACTACCCCCCTTTCCCGGTCCCGATCCGGCCCCCGGGACCTAGGAGGTCGACTGGGTTCTGCCTTAGGTTGCGAGGTGAGTTGCAGGACTTTTTCTGTGGCCCAAGCGTGCAATTGCCAGCTCACGCCTGATCCGGCCACTTCGAGCTGCAGTCCGGGTTCAGGCCCGTCTTTGGGCCTACACCTCTTTTGGCCAGGCCTTAATACCCGGTTCGTGGGGACAACAGGGACAGCTCAGTTACATTCTGCCCAGCAATCTCCTACGGTCCCCCGTCGAGTGTGCTCTGTTTTGCGCGTCCTGTCTCTTCTACTAAACTGTCTGTCTGAGGCCCCGTGATCTAAGGCAGCCAGAGGACTTGCTGTGCAGGTTACGCGCTGTTGCAATGGGGAGTCCAAGTCTCTAGTCCGACCCCACTTTGCTGTGCAGCACTCCTCCTCGTGTTATTACATCCGCGCTTCTGCGTTCAGCGCTCACAGGCGAGACGGGCGGCCCGCCCGTTGGCGTTTTCTTCTTTCCCCGAGGGTAGGGGGGCCCTCCCTCGCTACAGCCTCCACCTACCCCCCGGCAGCCGATGGGGTGTTTATCTCGCCAGCGCTGTGCATCCGATCTAGGCACTCCTCCGTCTTGGCTCCCCAGGTCCCTTTCAGGGGCAGACCCGTCCGGTACAGCTTCTCACGGGGGTCCCAATACGAATTAGGCCGCTACGCTGGAGCCTGGAGACGCGGGCCTCTGGGCCGGCGCGCAGTGGATGCTCGGGCAGCGCACTGGCAACGTCTACTCACCACCTCTGTCTGGTAGCTTCTTCGTGGAGACCCCAGGTGGCATTTTCTGCCGGATCTAGCTGCCAACTCACTCCGCACTGCTCCCAGACTGCGGTGTCAGCGCATGGGTCTCTCACGCGACGGCTGCACGCTGTGCCTCCGTCGCCGCATCTCCTTTATGTTTGACCCCAACGGCAGGAGGGCCACACGGCGGCAAGGTTCCGGATGCCTATTCCGTCGCCGTCTTGTGTTTCCCCAGCTCCGTAGCCCTCCGGTGCTGTCTGTACTTTTTCTCAGGTCCGGTACGCCCAGTTTCATGTCGTGATGGCACGGGATTACAATAGTTGTCAAGATAAACAAGGGATTATGAGCGAAGCATTAGAAGCTCACGTCCGCCATGTTGGCTGGCTAGCCACGCCCCCCGAAATTTAAAATGCTATTGTTATGCCAAATTGGGGGGGCACCTTTCATTAAAAGGATCGTTGAACTTACATATATGGACAAGATTTGCTTACAGCTCTCTGTAAAAAAGCACTTAGCCTAGAGTCCTATATTTTAGACACAGTGAATCTGGTTGGATGGCCAGATGGGTGGAAGATAGTTGTGAAGATGGTAAATATCACACCTACCTGCTACCCAACCGGTAGGTGCCTAGGCTTAAGCTAGTGAATATATAGGGCGGGCTGAGTCAAAACTGGCTTGTACCCTTCATTAAAGGCTCCTTATAAGCATATCTGGGTAGCACAGTGGTCATCCTGCCTGAAACAGAAAGTACCAAGATGGTAGTCGAGACAGAATCTATGTGATTTATTTCTGCTGGGAGTCTAGAGTATGGAGTCAGGAGGAGAGATATCAAATTGATTTTTGGTGGTGGAGTGGAGTAATATAGTGAGCCCTCATACTTCCCAGTGTTTTAATCTTGATAGAGGAAAGGCCATGAAGATAGTCGAGTAGTGTGGGCTGTTATATTTTATGCACTGTCAGATTTCCAAAAAAACAAAAAATGGCTATCGTCTTGCTACACATAAGAAAGGTGGCTAGCGTTGAAATTTGTTGCTACCTCAGATATATGAGGATAAGTCCTCCCTCAATATCCTACCCACTTAAACACCATCCCACAATTTCCAACCCACCTAAACACTCCCTAGAACACAAAATGTAATTCCAAGTTTTCAAGCTTTGTGGTCACTTCCTATCAGTTTGGGTTCCACAGCATTCAAGCACGCAGTCCATTTCAAAGTCTTATTTTGAGTACACAGTCACTGTGAAAATATACAACCAAACAAACATTCCCACTGAAAGGTCACCCACTAATAATGTCACATCCACATAGGCCAACAGCAATGACATTTTGCTTCTAAAAATCTCAAGTGTCATGCTCTCCTGCATATGGTTAGGGCCACTGCTGTGGTGATTTCTGCATAATTAGCGATTTGTCACACTTGCTTCTTAATCTTTCACTGCTGTGTAGTTTGCATATTTTAACAAACAAAAGTTTGTTTTCTTGCTTAAACAGACAAAAACTTATTAGAAATTCTGCACACAGTTCAAAGCTGTGCCTGACGCTTTCCATAGGTTAACTATTGACCTTTCACATGTTGATTCCTGTAGTTGGGCATTTATAGAGATGAGCATTTTACTAAGATAAACTTCCCCAAATGATAGACTGTTATGAAAAAGTTTTGTTTCACTGTGTATATATAGAGACTTATTTACATCACTGACAGTGTTCTCAAAGCGGCAATTATTTTCGATGTAATTCTGTAAGTAGCAGTTTGTCCAACGGAGCTCTGAAAGCTTAGAGACGTCCTACATTTTAAACACTATTTTATTGTTTTATATTAAAGTGACAAGCATATACATTCAGAGCAATACGGCATTATTTTCCTGCTAACCATGGTGTCTCAGTTTAATGCTATTTTTACATTATTGCATACAGCATTTGTATGCATTTGTGCTTGAAATATGTTGTATGCCTGTGACATCTGTATAGCCAAAACAACAGTCTCCATGGGCGATCGGGGTGCTTTTGTCTTAGTTTAGTTTTTTTGCCATTAATTCTCTCGGCTTAATTTTCTTACACCTGGGTAGCATGCGTTTTAGGGTTGCTTTTCCACCTAAACCTTGTTTTTCCTATCTCCTTCTGTTGGTATTTTTCTCGGGGTTCATACTACACTGTGTTCCAACCCTCAATGTCTGTCCTGCTGCTTGTTGAAATTTTTCCTATGTCCTCTCCAGCAAATGCCTTACATACCGTGTTCCATACCTTATATATACTGTGTTCCATGCCTTATATATACAGTGTTCCGTGCCTTAAATTAATCAGGCTTACTCGTTCCCCTCCTAGACCTTAAATGCAATAGTGTGCTCTCCTATCAGACTGTGTAAAGACTTTTGATTTGTATATATTCAATCTAGGTCTGTTTATGCTCTAGATTTCTATATGTAGCCTCATTAATGATACTTACAACATTTTCCCACAAGTCTGTTAGCCCTCTACAGTTCCATACCATGCAAAAGTAATCAGCATCCTCTATTCTGTCTCTCAGGCAATTGGCCTGGGCACCAGTGTTATGTCTATTTATGCAATTGAGTGTAGTTTAGACTCTATGTAATTAAAGTGTATTGGCATAAATCTAGCGTTTCTAGATACACTTGTTGCACTCTATAGTACTGGTTCTCATTCCTTGTCGCTTATAGGTTTCTTTATAGCCACCATCCATTTGTCTTTCAGGATAACTAGCTGGAATTTATTTAGGAGTACACGGTAAAGTAGGGTAACTGATTTGAGGGTCCTTTTTACTGTGCAGTGTTTGTAGCCCATTGTGTACTGGTGGTTCATTTTGCCTAGCTTTGCATTCTTTCCAGATGCTAGCGCTGACCTCCCCATAGTGGAGGGTCAGTATGAATTGGCCCTCAGATATCTCAGAAACCCTGACCATGTCTGAGAAGTTCTTGAGTCTCTCCCTTATAGTAATCAAAGGTCTGTGGGGAATGCCTAGTACATCTCAAGATTAATCTTGATAGGGTGAGGGCTTCGTAATCTCAATAGCAACTTCATTGCTGCGACTCCACATTCAGTAACTCTTCAGCACTTCTCAGCAAACTGAGGGCACTGAAAAGCTTTTCTGGTACATACGTGTGATTGATATCCTTACTAGTTCAGATTGCGTTACACTGACCACTGGAGGTTGCTACCTGTTATTGTGTCTTGATGAAACCCACCTTAAATTATTCTGAGGGTTGAAATGTCGGCAGTTGTTTTGCATGGCAATGAATAATCACTGGATATTATACCCTTGAAATCATTTGATGTCTGGGAACAAATTAACTATACTTGTGACCATTGCATTCTGTATTTTATGTCAGGACACGGAGGATAACATTATGCAAATCTCCTTTATTGCCCGCTCACAGCAGCAACAATTGAAAGAATTCAGAACTTTTAAATATTCTAACATAGTATAAATCACAGCAATACACAGCCATCTTCATTCTTTGTTGCTGCTGCTCACAAGATAAGTACTCTCTGCACTTCCTTGAGTTAACTGTATCTGTAGCTTAGTTCTCCTCCCCCGCAAAGGGAATATTATTAGGTTTGTTTTCACCTTTGTGTTGCCTATACCTTTGTTATTTATCCTTATTCCACCCTTTGTGTTGCCAGTACTTTTACAGTTTACCATTTCTTGCTGTGTGCTTGTGCTGCTTGGCTTATACTTTTCTGTCCTATTCTAACATTTTGCCACTTCTGGCTTACCTTTAGAAGCTGCCATCATTTAGAAGCTGCCAGCGCTTCTTCGCAGGAGCCAGTGCTTCGCCGACTCTTCAACCGGCTTGTTTTCAAAAGCTGCGCTGTCTTGGGCCTCTGTGCTGTGTGGGCCGTAATGATGCGCTGGCCCGCCAGGCGCCGCCGCGTGTCTTCTCGATTTCATGGCCCTCTGCAGCTTTGCCAAATCTGTCTCTCCATCTGTTGGAGTCCTGGTGTGACACGTGTTTATCTGGCGCTTGTCCCACCAGCAATACTGAAGAATAAAATGTAATAAAATTTAAAAAAAGGAAAAATAAAGAGAGAGGAAAAGGGAGATTCGAGGAAAATAACCCTGCCGGCCGACCACGTACTCGACGTGTGCATCAGCCACCATTTTAGAAGATTGGGAACACTATATGAGGAGCAATAGGAGCAGCCATTTTACTGCATTGGCAAGCACCTAGCGCCGCATGTTCGATTTCTGACAGTTGTAGTCCGTTTCTTTGGCCCAACTGTTCCTTTCTTGAAGCTGCTGCCTTATCCTCTCCCCTTTCTATTGCTTACTCAGAGTTATTTAGGTTGGCCTTGACTCACCCTCATCCTTTTCATTACATTTCTAAAGTTTCTTGGTTTGGCCTCTGTTATTTTCACCTTGTCTGTTTCTGCTTCCTCACGGCAACATGTCTGAGGAGCAGTTGGGTGACAGAATGGAGGGTAAAATTGAGGACATGGGTTAATAGGGCCCTTGAAAAATTATGTGGTCGGTGGATGACACCATCAAACCATCAATAAGAAGCTGGAAGATTTTTCTAGCCAGGGTAAGATTTTAAAAAGGACAGAGCAGCCTGAAAGCTCAGGATGGGTAGCTAAGACCCAAAGGAAAAGAGCTTTAGGTGATAGCCTGCCTAAAAAGGTAAAAAAGTCTAATTTTACTGGGGAAGATAAATCACTCGAAAGTGACGGTGACAAGATCAGTGCCTAGGGCACTATGGATGGGCAGCAGAAAGGCCCGGATGTTCCCATTTGCATCAACAGTAATGAGGCTTTTGAGCCCGAGATTGACCTCTCCTATTCTTCAGATTTTGATTTCGCACAGGACGACATTAAGGTCACATCAGAGGAGGCATCTAAGGCCTCAAAACCCAAAATGGGCATTGTTGACACATGTTTGACCCTCTCTTAATTAAGCATCCCTTATCCCCTGAATGGACACCGTATCAGCATGTTACTGAATATATTGCCTTCTGGCTTAGAAAGGAAATCCCCAAAGAGGTATAGTCTCGTCTAAGATCTGAGTGCCCCCGGCCTTCCCTCTCTGACAAGGTTGCAATGACTTTAGATTTGGATGCCAAGGTGGTGGCATTTATTAGCAAAAGTGGCAAAGATCCAAGAAACTTGACAAGCCTTGAAGTCCGGCTAGGATAGTTTGCTCGGCGTTCTTGGTCGTATCACCAAGATGTTCTAGATCGCCGAAATGGCCTATCTCAATGAGTTACTAGTCAACCCCAAGGAGCTGCGTCAGTGGTCCCATAGGGCCATCTGTCTCTTGGGGAATGCGAACACAGCTCTCTCCAATGAGAGAAGGAAGAGCATCCTTCTCAAAATAGATCCAAAACTTATCGAACTAGCGAGCAAAGAAGGTGGCCCTCCCTCTCAAGGACACCTGTTCAGGGATGAATTTATTAAAGATATCACCAAGTATGTAGGAGTTTTTAACTCCACTCAGAAGTAACAGAAGGGCATCAAGAAAGTGTTCCAGGACAGGGTTTTTGGAAAGGCTGGGAGAACGAGGGGTTGGTTCCATCTAGACCCTTTTTGGACCGTGGTAGCAGGTTCTCCCTAATGAGCTTTGGTTCCTACCAGGGCTTCTACTCTCAGAGATAAAGGTTCTGTGGCAGGTCCTCCAAAGGAGATCGGAGACAGAGAGCTTTTTCCACATGTAAGAGTTTTAAAAAACCTCTATAAAGGTGGGGGGCAGGTTGGCCCAATTTTTTGGAAACTGGAGGTTGGTGACCCAGGACCCCTGGGTCCTGGACACTGTCAGGGGATACAAACTTGAGTTTATAGACTCCCCAGTTCAGGTGAAGGCACACCGGGAAATAAGAATCTCAGAGGAAGGTACAAGACTGGTAACACGAGGTAGAGGACTTGCAGGTAAATGGAGCTATTCGGGAGGCCTCGCACCCCAGATTAGGTTTTGTTAGCAATATTTTCCTGTTCGAGAAGAAAGACAAGAGCATGAGACCAGTAATAACCTCAATAAACTTGAAGGAGCTAAACGAGTGGATGCTCTATCACCACTTCAAAATGGAGGAGATTTACCTATTAAGGGATGTCCTGAGAAAAGGAGATGGGTTAACGAGACTGGATCTCAAGGATGTGTATTTGGCTATTCTAATTTGGCCTCCCCATCCAAAATTCCTTCAGGTTACCTGAAGGGGCAAGCTCTGGCAGTTCTGCTCTCTCCCGTTCGGCCTCTCCTCAGCGCCTTGGTGCTTACCAAAATTCTTTGCCCGGTTGCAGCTTGACTATGGGTACGGGGAGTGAGACTAATTATTTACCTGGACTATATTTTACTTATGGGTCAGTCCAAGGAGATGGTCTCCTATAATACAGAAATGACTATCCATGTAATAGAACATCTGGGCTTTGTAATAAATCAACAGAAGTCTTTCCTGGTCCCAAGTCGGAAGACGAAGTTTCTAGGCATTGTGGTAAGAAGCTACCCCGGTAGAAACTAAAGAAACTGCACAGGGAGTTAAGAAAGGTGCTAAAATTAAGGGAAATGCCTCTAAGGGATCTCGCTAGGATTCTGGGCCTGTTGTACTCTACGATTCAGGCTATATTCCTAGGCCCCTTGTACTACCGGGCCCTCCAAAGACTCAAAGCAAAATGCTTACAGACAGATCTCTCGTACTGCCAAATGTTGTTCTTAGATCAGGAGTCAAGGAAGGAGCTGCTGTGGTGGCTCAGGAACATAGAAGCGTGGAATGGCAAAGACATTTTTGGGGAGGAACCGGAAGCAGTGATATAGTAAGATGCAAGTTTAAAAGGATGGGGAGCGAGATGTGCAAATTCATCCACAGGGGAACGTTGGACAGATCAAGAGACGAAGTGACACATCAACTGCTTGGGATTGTTGCCAAGTTCTTTTGCAATTCGCTGCTTTACCCCAGGTATGATGAGATGCTGTGTGATGCTGCGTATGAACATTGTGTCGGCTTTGAGGTACATCAACAGGATGGGTGGTGCACATTCCAAAGGTCTTGCACATTTAACGAAGGATTTATGGGGATACTGCTTGAGAAAGGGAATTTCTGTTGTGGTGTAACATATTCCTGGTTCAAGCAATGGTGTGGTTGACTAGTTTTCGTGGAATTTCAAGGATTCCAGCAATTGGAGGTTGGACAGGAGCGTGTTTTTGAGTATTCAGGAGAGATGGGGTCCCTTCTAGGTGGATCTTTTTGTGGGCAGGGTGAACACACAGCTGGCGAGTTTCTTCAGCTGGAGACCAGACCCTCAGGCTTGAGGGGTAGATGCCTTCCTCCAGGATTGGAGGGGTTTAGCACCTTATTCTTTCCCTCAGTTTGCCATGATTCCGAGAGTCCTCTTGCATGTACGCAGATGAGGGGAAACTGCCGGGGTAGGAACACCCCTTTGGAGGTCACAGGCCTGGTTTCCAATCATGCTGCAAATGGCAATAGACTTTCCCATCCTAGTACGGACATTCAGGGATGTAATCCTAGGACCAAGAGGAGAATTCTATCCTCTTATGGAACAGGGTCTGCTAGTTCTGGTGGCCTGGAGTATTTCAAAAGATAGTGGTGAATCCCAGGGCATTCGGCAGATGCTTTCTGACTCATATCTGAGTTGTGGGCATCTGGAACGAGGAAAGCATATCAACTGGCTTGGAACAAATGGGCTTATTGGTGAGTTCAGGTTTACAATTCCGTTTCAACAGATTCAGTGCATGTGATTAGCTATCTAAGAGAGTTGTTTGGTTAAGGTTTGTCTTACAGAACAGTAAATGTATACCGGTCAGCTATTGCAGCAGGACACTGCTTGGTAGATGGCGTATCTGTAGGACAGAATGTATTGACTAAGAAAATCATGAGTAGCATGAGAGTACTGAACCCACCTACAACAAGGTATACCCCTTGTGGAATGTTACAGATGTTTTACAAGTTTCAATGAATTGGGGTGAGAATTCTACTCTGTCGTTAAAACATATTTCTTACAAACTTGAGTTTTTACTCTGTCTGGTGTCTTTTAGGAGGACTTTGGACGTAAGGGCCCTGGATGTCACCAGCAAGGCCTATCAGCCTGATGGAGATTATTTTTATATTAAAAGCAGAACTAACACATTGTCTACCACTATTTTCTACCCTTACTTTGAGTCGAATGAGAGGCTTTGCATTGTCAAATGTCTGAAAGTGTATGAGAAGATAACGGTTGGTTTGAGGAATAGTGTTGCACAATTGTTGATTTCTATCAGGTGGCCTCATACGGCAGGGTATCCCCCCTACCTTGGCAAGATGGATTAAAGAAGTAATGAGGGAGGCTGGTGTGGTTGTCAATAGATTCTCTCAGGGGTGCATCAGCATCAAAAGCTTTTGTCTTGGGGGCTGGCTTGCAAGACATCCTAAGAGCTGTGGATTGGTCCAATGAGAATATGTTTAAAAGCTGTTATTTAAGACCAGTGGCAAATGCAGTTGATAATGTGTTAACTGCACTTCAAACTTGCATATTGTTAGCCTCCATGTCGTGACAAAATGTAGATTTTTCATAGCCTGGTGGGCAGATAATCTGGATTTATTAAAGACACGGAGGCTAAGATTATCCCACCGCATTGGGTACCCACCCTGATGAAGTAAGAAATGTTGTTTCAATTTTCTTTCAGATTAAGAAGATTGGATTAAAATGCCGTTGATGAAGCATTCATTGTTGAAGTTTGTTTCTGTGTTGCAGTTATCTTGTTCGCGGCGCTGGAAGAAAGAAGATGGCTGCGCATTGCTGAAATTTATTCTACGTTAGAATGTTTAAAAGTTCTGAATTCTTTCAATTGTTGCTGCTGTGAGTGGGCAATAAAGGATCTTAGCCTTTGTGTCTTTAACAAGATCCAGATTTTCTTCCCTCCAGGCTGTGAAATATCTACATTGTTGCATCTATCACTTTGTCACTCTTTCACTTGCACTGCAAAGACACCAAGAGCACCATTTATCAATTTGTATTTCTGTAAATTTGCATTGCTCTAAAATATGTCCTTCTGTAATTAATTTATTTATTTTTCATTATACTCCACTAAGGAGTCCCCTCTAGCTTGTGAATAGGCTACGCCCAAACCATTGCTGTTCATAAATGAATCCAAAGGGGCCAACTATTCTCTGACATTATCTTGTCTTCCATAGGCAGGAGCTAGACTTTAAAGGCTCTATTCCAAAGCTCATTGATGGTGCCCAGTGATAAATTAACACACCTCATCATTTTCAGGGTTACCATGGGTCTTTCAGTAAGAATTTGATGCCAATTCAAGGACAGAGTTATATCGCGGTCTGTCCGAGCATTTTTAGGGTAGCATTGTATGTAGTGTTGTATATGAATTTTGAATCTACTGAACAAACCTTGTTGGAGAGAATAGGAAGTTAAATACTTAGCCCATCATTTTACCTTTCTCGCTTCTCTCCAATGAGCCACATGGCCACCACCGGACAAAAGATCTATGAGAATGACATGGTGTAACATTTTGGTAGCAAATCTTGAAGATGCTGTGTCAATAGTAGCTGCATCTGACATAGTACTCACATTAGGAAGGGTTCTGTGCTTGTTTGCACTAAACATATAATTCTGAGTGCTTCCCTTTGTTATTGGTAATTAGGTGAGGATCAAGTAAATAAAGAGACTTCATCTTAAAGAAAGTAAAGAGGACGATATCAGTGGCACATGCTGCTAAATACAAAATTGCACAAAACATCTGAGTCACATAAGCAAATCGTGAAGTACAATAAAATGTATCCATCCAGTTCAACAATTACTTTGCCAACTATTACGGCACACAGTTTTACAATTTGGAAGCTGTTTATGCATCTTTTATTAATTTTAAACATTTAGAACAGATTGAGTTTTTAACAAGCATAGTAGAATATCATGAGATGTGAACATCAGCCAGGAAATAGCTTCAAATATGTACTAAGAAAAAGCTTTTTTATCTGTTCTGTTTCTCATTTGCTTGGCAGTGGTGACAAAAACGCTGAATAGCGCTTAGCTTTTTAGTTTTCTGTCTGTTATTGCGGATTTATAAATGTGCATTGTCTTAGTCGAAGAAACCTTAGAGATAATCGAAACTGCTGTGCACATCTGAGTGATTGCTCACTGTTGGGGCAGAAATGTCCCACCTCTCTGTGCAGAGTGCGCACCTCTGCCCTGTGTTCCCTATAGCGAGTGTCTTTAAATATTTCGGGATTTAAGCTTCAGGGCACACAACATTCATGTGTTTAAAGTGAAGAACTGCATGGAAATTGAATGTGACCCAGAGCTAGGCTCTGGTCTGGATGGGCGCACCATGGGCACCCTTGTTTACTGAGTGTGACTACCATTAGCTGACTGGGTGTGGTGGATGGACCGTGGTGACAGCGATTGATTATATCTGCAGGACATAGTGTGGCCTACTAATCTCCTTTCTCAAATTTGTCTACCAGTTCCCTGCACCACAGTCATTTGTGTCAACTGTGTGGGACAGGGATGCCCCATCTATGATTTAATGATAAATGTAGAAGCAGGATAAACTGGAGCCCATGTGCTATGTTTGTCTGATGCAGTGGGGAATCCATTTTAGATCTCTTGTATGTGTATGATACCTAATATGGAGTGTGGAGGGAGCCTTCCAGGCAGTGGTGGGATTTAAAAGGCTCCCGCAAAGTGTTCCTCATGCCCTTTCAAATTGACCAGGCTTGAGCCTCTGTTGAACTGGAGCACGTGATATCTTTAATGCACGGGTGGGCAATGTGACTCGCTCTGCGCAGGGGATACAAGCACATCAACGTTGATAAAATGAATAGAGATGGTCAGGTAGTGCAGCTGGTGCTTTGCTGGGCATTTCACATTGAATGTGTATGACATAATTGAGAGAAGGGAGCCTCAAGATAAGGTTGCTGCATTGTGGGTGCACATTTGCATAGGCGCCGGAAGTAGAGATGCTGAGGGTGCTGCAGCACCTCCAAAATAATGAAATGAAATACCAGCATTTGTAAAGCGCACAGCTACCTCCGGAGAGGTGTCCCGGCGCTGGGGGCCGTCGGGAAGATTAAGCGAGCTATTGCCCAGAGTCACATGGTGCTGGGCTAACCTGCCTCCGGCGCCAGGGATCGAACCGTGAACCCCGTGGTCCAGAGTCAGGCACCCTGGCCGCTGCGCCACACCTCTTCCAAACTGTCCATGCTGATGTTCTGAAGGTGAATGAGCAATAAAGATGCCTTTAGATTTTGTTTTTATCTTGTCACATTTGCTGTGCATTCAAATACAGAGGTCAAATGTCAGGTTATGTCTTCTGACAAATCGCTGCTTATTCTTTTAACATGGAGACTGGCGTTTACTTTTCTTTCTCTGAACACAGAGTGAGAGGATTTTGTAAAGATAATAATGTGGCAGTCTTGCTGGTATGAAAGGAAAGGCTGAAGGATGTTGTTTTTTTATCTAACACACAACATTTGAATACCTAAGAATGAACTGTACAAATATTTCAAAATATTTAAGCGCTTAAAGAAAGCACAAATTAAGTGCATTTTTGGGTAATTCTAAAGTGTGATGGAAAAAAAGAATTTAATAGGATCAAAGCAGTTCAAGAAACTTTACTTGGTGATGCCCAAATGACAAATATTTGCTGAAATCCGATTTCCACACATTATTGTCTGTGGATATACAGTTTTATCAGTAACACTGTCTGTGCAAAATTAGTTGCCCTTCCAATGGAAAATGTGCTGTAGGTAATTGACAATGACCTACCATACCATGCTTTAGTAATATAGTTACTACAGTGTAATCCAAAATTCACCACCAACTCCATACTGCACCCTTACCGATCTCTTGCTGAATTAGCATGGCTCATTTGATACACTTGTTCTTTATGCAGATCTTGGGTTTTGTTCCAGCACCACTGGACGTGTGTTGCAGTTTTGGAAGTAGCCACATGGTCAAGCTGATTCGGCCTGAGGGCCCCTGGCAGACAAGTCAGAATAGACACATTGTGAAGGAGGATCAAAGAGTGAAGGTGCATTGTGGTCAGTGGAGACAGTGCTGGAGGGACACACTGAGAAGTACAATGCCATATTGCAAGCCATATGCGCACAAAGGCAGCGCTTTAGCTTAAAATAGATCTTTTACACCAGAAACTTACAGGCAGAGTGACTGAGACTGAATCTACTCTAGCATCAATGTGCCTGACGGTACATAGAGCTGCAAGAGCAACTGAAGGATTAGAATGGGGAAGTGGCGCTACATCGTAGAGGTGAAGATGCTAAAGGGCTTTCCAGGCACAACATTAGTAGATGTTGGGCATCCCAGAGAATGAGGAGGACCGGAGTACCAAGCTCTTTCTGGAAATTTGGTTAAAGGACAATGTATATGTGGGGATGCTTCTGCCGCTATTATTTGTGAAAAAAGCACACAGAGTACCATGGCGTCCATTTCAGCCTGGAGTATCTACTAGACCTGTGATGGCCAGGCTCCTAAACTTCTGAGATTGGGACCACATATTGCAAGTTGCTCGGGAGCAGGACCACTGGACTACTTACCAGTAGCAAGGTACATGTTTACCCTGGCTATAAAACCCAGGTACAGCATTTGAGGCGTGATTCCTTGTATGCAAAACAAGTGCTATGCAAAAGAGATAGTAACTATATTCTACCATACCTGGGAAAACTCCAGGTCAGCACGGGTTGAGTGACAGACTTCTTTGCCTCGCCAAATGAGGCCTGGACGTGGATGGAATCTGTTGGAATGCCCAGGGTGGACGACTTGGGCTGGGAACACCAGAGCAAAGGTCCCGACACATGACCCACAAAGGAAGGAGGGAACTGCACGGTTGACTGACAACAGAGCAAGCTGCAAAGGAAAGAGAAAGAGAAAGTGGTAGCTGAGGCCACCACCTACAGCGATTGTGGGGTCCCAACATCAGAAACAGAGCATGAACACTCTGCTGTGCCGTATGGCTTATACTATCTCAAGTAAAACTGCACGTTTGTTGGACAACATACACGTTGGACCCAGTGAGAGACTGATTCTGAGCACCCCTCGGGATATGTTGGCCTATAGTCCTGCTAGCTCACAGTGCACCATCTGTACCCTTAACCTTGCTGGGTAACAAATGGATGTGCAACCGCAGAACATGACAACCCTGACTCCCCAAGGAAACTGTGGTTACAGATCTAGAACCCTTTCGCTTAGTCACTTATGCATACCCAAAAGATACACAGTCTGCTGTTTCAATATTTATTGAAGCATTGTGATTCTTGAATAAAATACTTGTGCTACAATGCTTAATAGAAGGAAACAGAATAATGTGATTAACATTACGAGAATGGTGAAGATGAACAATTCAACCATTTTGCTGATTACTGCTGTGAAATGTTCCATACTTCATTGTATATTGCAGAAAGCGTTTTTGATGTGGTCTTGAGCGGACCTAGTAAAAAGTCCTCTAATCCCATGTCAGCAGAAAGAAGGGACAAGTGTTGTTTCACCTGAGACGATATTGAGGTTTTTAGCCAGTCAAGGCATAACTTCCCAACACTGTAAGTTGTATCCACCCCCTAGTGTTGTGTCTGAGCGTATCTTGGGTTGGGTCTTCTGATCTTAAACCCATAGGTCCGACCCAAATAGCGAGCTTGACATTTGTTAGTTGCTAACGACCACACTAACCATCCCTCTTGATTGGTATCTGAAGAATTGTATGAGCCATTGCGAAGTATAGTGTAGTGTCCAATGTTTCCGCCGTGTAATTTTTGAATTGTTGCCAGTTCGCAATTTGTGAGAATGTGGGAATGTTTGGTGTATTTAAATCTTTTCTTAGCCAAGCCAAGACATGATGTTTGCCACACAGTTCTGTTCAGGAAAAGTATTTGCTCTAAATAAAGCCTAATTTCCCAGAACCTGCCAATCTTTACTTCCCCATATAGATTTTAAATCAACATTGTTTTTCCAAAAGTTGAACCCTTGTACAGACAACTGGGAAATGAGTGACGCATAATATATCAGCTTGGTGCTTCGGAGCCCGTATGGGTTTTAATTTCGGTGGTGTAGGGCAGTGTTCCCATTGTGTGTAATTAAATACTGCTCGTGCAGTACTTCCTTTATGCAGGAAATTGTGTACATAATGTTGAAAACATAACATTTCATCATAATTAGCCATGTGTGGAAATCGGTTTTCCAATAATCCAAGATGCGTAGTAGATTAATGAAGAAAGTTTTATTGCATCAAAGAAACTCCAGCCACCAACGCAGAGAGCATAAATGCCAACTGCCTTTCTTCACTTGCCATTCAACTATATACATTCTAAATGGAATTCTCTGCAGCAGCAGAGAACACAGTAGAAAGAGACAAAGGGTAAAGGGATACATTACATTGAGATTGGCCAAGGATTCATAATAGGAGAAGATAAGATGCAGCATATCACACCGTGCCCTCATACATCTTGTTATCATTAAAAACAGTTGAATGATGTAGATCATCTAGCATTTCATTTACTGTATTAATGTCCCAGTCATCAGAGATAGCGCTAGTGGTGATGAAATTATGCAGAGAAATGTTAAATACATATGGAATTTTAGTCAATTCAGTGAGACCAAATATATCATAGGATACGTTATCCCAAACAATTCCATCAGGAATTGGAAAAGCAGAAATGTTCACCAGGGAAAGGTCTCTTCGAAAATGTGTGATGAAGAATGGGGTTTTAAAACCAAGTTCACCAGTTCAGCAGCAGAGTGTTCTGGGAGATAGTGTCCATTGAGAATCAAGAAAAAGACTGTCACAAAACCAATCCAAAGGAAAAATAACAAACTTGTAATCGAAATGTATATCCATAGGAGGATAAAATATGTATTTTGCAGCCAAATGTAGAATTCATGCAATCTACCTCTGGGTGGTAGTGGTGGTGGGTCAGATGAATCCGAAGAGAAGTAATTAAAGTCAATGAAATAGCTGGAGGCTGCTTGATTTGTTTTTGGCAGCTCTGGATTCTTTGGAGAACTGGGAGTAGACCCATGTGGTAGTACGTTGCGGTAGACACCTTCCTTGTGTATTTGCCAAATTGAAATCTATGTTTCTGGAGGGGAGAAGAGGCTTCATCATTGATCAAAGCTTCCATCGGGACTTCCCGTATGGTAGTGAGAGGAGGCAGGTAAACTACCTAGGAGCCCTCTTGTCTAATGTGTAGAACCTGCCACAATGTGTGGTTTGACGAGATCTATTGACACAAATCTATGGTTTTTGCAACCAGCAAGGGGCAGTAGAAGTACAGTTCTCGTACCTTCAATGACCAGGACAGGTACAGGCACTCTGTAAGATGGCCCGAGTTCTTTCTTGTCCACAATCTTCTTCAGGATTAGTTCACCAATCTTGGGGATCCAACCAGGAGTTGCTGGTGCTTCCTTCACTTCTCCAGTGGCGTAATTTTTCTGCTGGACGTTGCTCTGAGCTTCTCGAAAGTTGTTCAGATCCTGTAAAACATCCAAACATTCATTGATATCAAATGGGGTTTCAGCCACCACTGTACTGGGTCTGTTGAGGTCGGTACCCACATCTTAACCTCAAACAGGACCTCATAGGGAGTCTGACCACCCAAAGATTTTCTAGGCAGATTGTTTAGGGCTCTCTGGACCTTGTACAGGTGATGAACCCAACTGCGTTTTGAACCTAATACCCTTGCTGTTAAAGACTGCTTTAAGTCCCACTTCTTCCTCTCCACTACCACATTTCCCTCGGGATGATAGGGGAAGGAGTACCGCACAGCCACACCCAATTTTCCCAAGGTATCTCTGTAGGCCGTTGAGGCAAACACCGGACTATGGTCCGAATCAAGTGTGGCTACTGCATATGTCCCGATAAAGACTTGCAAATGTTTTATAACAGTAAGGGCGTCAGCCGATCACTGTGGCCAAACCCATAGGAATCGAGAGCAGGAATCCACTGCAACCAAGGTGTATTTGTAAGCCCCATCTGATTGTAAGGGGCCGCAGTGATCCAGATAAACACAAGCGAGAGGCTTGTTTGAGATCAGTAGAGGTGTCTGTGCTAGACCCACAATGGTAGAACACTTCATCTGCTGGCAGATGTTGCAATTGAAGATGAAGTCCTTGGTCTGTTTGTAGAGACCTGGCCACCAATAGCATTGCTGCAATAGTGAAATTGTAGCTGCCTCTCCTGCATGTGTAGATGCTAGGCCCTCGTGCTGCTATGATCAGCCCTAACTTTCGATGTGGATTTGGTATCACTCGATCACCCACTCCACGAATCTGAGCAAACAGAATGTTTTGTGCACTTAATTGGTAGGAGTATTTTGCTGGAAAGTCTTTCTGCAGGTGGGTGCCCTCGCGCGCAGCGTTGACAGCCACCATGTCTCCATCTATCCTCATACTTGAACGAGTAATTGCAGTAGTTTGCACTGTTGCCTTTGCTGCTTCGTCAGCCATGGAATTCCCTACAACGTGTATTTCTACACTCCGATTACTCAGTGTGTGTATTACATGAGTCTGTGGCAAACATTCTTTGTGTTTTGCCACCAGTTCCCAAAGCGTTTTTTGCTTTAAAGTATACCTTTTGGAATGGTTGAATCCATTCTCACTCCAGTGGTGTATGTACTTGTAAGACAGAACACAAGAATATGAATCACACACTATCAGTGTGGGGAATATGGGATCCATATTCTCCAGTGCCAGAATTAGAGCCCTGATTTCTTCCAGCTGCGCTGTGCAATCATCTATTGGCTGCGTGCAGGTCTTGTGAGGGCAGAAGTCACCATCCTCAATTCTATCCTTAACAGTGGCGCACACTGCAGAGTATTGGTGTTTTGTCCCTTCGACAGGCTGTGCAAAACAGTTAGTATAGATGATGTAATCATACTGATCAAGAGGCATGACTTCATTAGGCAGAGTATTCATTTTCGTCTTGCAGGTATGCTTGTGTTTGTAGTGTAAAATCAAATCAGTAGTCTACATCTGTTACGGTGAGAGAGTTGGCCCACTCTATCCATCATGGATATAAAGCCTTAGCGTTAGGAATGCTGGCCTTCATGACAGCCTCATGGCTGGAACCGTAATGCATTTCCCCTGAGCCAAGGATCTTTCTCTCACTACAGCAGTCTGTACCCCCATCAGAATCTTTTCTGCCAGTGCAAAACTCATCTCAGCATTGGTGTATAAATGCTATTTATATCCAATTGGTACAGTGTCTCCCTTGTTGAATGTAACGTAGGTATATCCTGATGCACCCGCAACGATACGGATCGCACGGTTTGTTGTGCACATGTGGGTAAGTTTATTCAAGCTAGCATGTCTGTTTGTACTGAACATAAGAGCTGTGTGTGTTCAGTTGTCCAATGTGTGCTTGAAAAGTCTGGATGCATCAAGTCGTAGAACGGTTTTACCTGCTCTGCGTAATCTTGAATGTAGGTTCTGCCAAAATTCAGGAAACTCATAATTGATTGCAGTTTCTTTAAGGTGCAGGTTGTAGAAGTGCACACTTCTCGAGGAAATGTGTCACTAGGCTTTTGTCTTCACTTGACAGCTCATATCCTAAAAATAGGACATTGAGGTGGGCTATTTTTGATTTGTTTTTTAAATTAAATTTGTAGCCCCATGAGCAAATCCCAATATTGTGCGATCCACTCTTGCCAAGTGTGTTGAAAGGTCATCATTTTTTTCAGATAAATATCATCGACATAGGACACTGCCTGGTCATCATATTCTTGCAAACATTTTTGAACCCAGGCTGAAAACAACCCTGGGCTGTTCTTATACCCTTGAGGCAAACAACAGAACTTCTTTTTAGATCCGAGCGTGCTAAATGGGGTCAAATACCTGCTTTCAGGTGCTATGTTTTGGCAGAAAAATCCATTCAAGATGTGTAGGGTCGTTTTATATTTCTTCCGCATTATGTTATTCATTAGTGCTGCGCAATGCACATTCTGTAGAGCGAATGTACATTCTGTAGAGCGAATGTACGTGTAGCTGTGCTCAGATGTCTGTAATCTAATATTAGGCAATATGAATGGTCAGATTTCATTACTGGAAGCAAAGGATTATTCGTAGGGGAGGTGCACCTTTCTATTACACCATGGTATTCAAGTTGTGTGAGTATCTCTCTAACTTGTTGGGGCGTGGCCAAGCAGGCTGCGATGACGGACATGATCTGCTGAGGCTCCGCACACGGGCATGAAACTCGCCCGCCACATCGCGCCGCAACTCGCCGAAAACCGGCGCCCCAGTGCATGAATATGGAGAGAACCTGGTGTTGGAGGCTGAGCCCTGTTCTGGTGCGGGCTTTCAAGAAAATGTGACTCCATCTGACACCGGCCCCAGAAACAAGATGGCGACCGTCCACCGCTGAAGCCTGCTCCCGATCGGCGGAGCCCGGGACTGAGCGCGAGGCTCCTGCAGCACAACCTATGGGGCGAAGGACTCACCTTTGAAGGGCGGTGATTCAGCAGACCTACTGTCGGCACCTGCGGAACACGCCGTAATGCCCGCGTGGATGCGAAGGGCCGGACCGGCGACCGGGAATTGCCCCCTTCTCCCGCCGATGCGACGTTGATGCCGTCGGGGATCCGGACCCGCACTGGCCGAAGGCGCAGCAGTGAGGAGTGACCCGCCACCGCCCACCTGAGGTCAGCGGGCGAGGGGCTCTCGTACTACGGCCCCAACCTGAATCCCGGTGACACTAGTCCTTCGGGGATGCCTGGTTCTAAAATGGCGCCCGTCGGACTTCGCGGCTGACTCTGGGAGAGAGGAGAGTTGCGGCCCAACACCGGAGCACTCTGTCCACCGTGAAGAGGTAGGCTGCCGCGCCCCGAGACGACCGCTGACCCTGGGGGGGGCCATCGCACCCCTACATGCGCTGAGTTGCTGCATTAACTCTGGAACATGCATGGCCTTAAAATGGCAGCTGCGGCGGCCCGCGCGCCCGGGCTGGATCTGCGCACTTGAAGCCTCCCCCTCCCAGAAGCAATTGGCGCGGATATTATCCAAAACAGCAGGGATCGGAGGGGGGAGAGCATCGGCTGCCCCCTTGTTCACCTTTTCGGACTCTGCCTACTTGATGTGGCCCAGCACAACCTGTATTGGGCAGGAGCCTACGACGGTCCTGGTCACCGCGGATTCCACGTGGCGGTGGGTGGTGGGTGCGAGCACGAGAAGCGCTTAGCAGTGACCGCCGAGAGTGTGCCCGGTGACTCCGCAGAAGCGGCCCAATTAGATTGGGTGCGGCTTGCGGGTCACTTGTGTGCCCAGGTCCTGGCCGCTTGCGCTTTTCCCCTTCTCCGCTCAATCGTCACCACCTCTACCATCGCTTTGCACCTGTGGAGAGGCCGAGCTGTGGGTGGACGAGTCGACACTGGGACGGTTGATGCGAGCCTCCGCTGTTTCCTATCGGCATTACCTCCTTGCCCTTTCCTCCAGCGCACCTCTCCACTGCAGGTGACGGTCATCTCCGGGGGACCGCTCGGATCGCCGACGGCGTGCCCCGCAGACCGGTGAGTTTGCAGCGCTCAGCCCGGACACACACGACACCCGCTCTGCTGAGCATCCTCGCATATAGCATAATGGGGAAACCGAGGGGCACACAGAGTGTGACGGTGCCGGAGACCGCGCCCAAAAACCTCACGAGTAACCGCTCCTTGTCTAAGGCAGCTGCAGCAGCACCGGACCAATCCCTATCGGACAAACTGGATCAAGTACTGGCAGCCATCGAGCATTCCCGGGTGTCCATGGAGGAACGGTTAGGCACCCTGACGACCGACATCAGCCTACTCCGGGATGATCATCGCAAACTGCCTGACAAAGTCGCGGACGGGGAGAAGGTCATGGCCACCGTGAAGCCCTCAGTCAACTCGCATCAGGAGACCCTACAAACCCTCCTGGGCCGCATGACCACCATGGAGGAGCGCGTTGATGATTTGGAAGGGCGCTTAAGGCGCTGCAACATTCGCGTGCTGGGGCTCCCGGAAGGTATCAAAGGCACTAACCCAGTGGAGTATATGGACACGTGGACGAAATCCTTCACTCCAAGTGCGGATCGCACTGCATTTTTCTCCATTGAAAGAGCCCATCGGGTCCCAGCGCGCAGGCCCCCACCCGGTGCCCCGCCCTGGCCAATGCTTGCGAAATTCCTACACTTTCGGGACCGCGATGCAGTACTCAGGGCAGCCCGCCAGTCTGGCCCCATCTGTGTCGAGAACAAGCAGATCATGTTATTCCCAGATTACTCCCGGGCTGTACAACGGCAAAGATCATCTTTCCTGGAGCTGAAGCGTCACCTGCGGGCAGAAAATATACAATATTCCCTGCTATTCCCAGCACGGCTCAAAATGATCCATGATGGCGCCACCATCTTCTTCACGGACACTGAGGAGGTCAATGATTGGGCGTATCAGCATTGCACGCAGCGTCCTAGCGGGGAGGCCACACACGCTCGGAGATTGAAGACGCCACGTTCCCAGAGACGTCGCTCGCAACGGCGACCCAGCGGGGGGGGGGACACTGCAGCACTATCCCACTCCCTGAAATCACCTGACCTGGAACAAATCATATAGGAACGATGGAAGGCCCTACAAGCCGTAGCGGAGCTTCATCCTTCTTCCCCCGCAGAGGACATGGACCGGGCTCCACACCTCTTTTCATCGGATGGAGAAGATGACAGAGAGGAGACGCACTCCAGGGTGGACTCGATTACTCTGCCCCTGGTAACCCCTCAGACCGCCGACACCATGATCTGACCTGGACACTAACAGGCTATAGGAGCGAGGCCTCCTCGCCAGCAGAACTATGGTACCCCTCACGGTAGGAGTTTACATGCACTGCCAACATAGCACCTACACGGATATCTCACAGGCCAGCTGGCGCGCAATGATTATACAAATGCCCTTACGGAGAACCACCTCGTAGACATGTAATGCCACCCCCATCTAATTTTTTCAAGCTCTTTTCTTATATGAGAGTCAGTTTGGACGTATCGCTTCTAGCGGTAGGTCCCCAGTATTGGGGCTGTTCCCCTACCCTGTAGTGTAGTTCCTATTTCCCTAATAGGCTCTGCGCATTGGAATAATATACCCTATAGGTTCGACATAGGACTGAGGTCAGTATGTCCCTATCGAGTATATTAAACTTAATTACTTTGTGCCAGCTAGCTCAGAGGCCACTAGAAACTCCTTGTAAACAAGAAGGGAGTAGTTTCTGGCAACCGCATAAACATGCTGAAAAACAACAAGAGAGGGAGGGAAAGCAAAAATAAGGACCACTCTCAATCCCCCGAGGTCAATATGATTTTAAACAACAAGAGAGTGTGCCTTCTATTCACAAATAGAGCACAATAGTAGAATCCCTATAGGTTCTTAATAAAGCCCTCACTCACCAACCTGGTTGGTGACATGCTTCATCATCGGGCCCCACCAGGAGCGGCCGAATGCCACCCTGGTGTGCTTCTACGCCAGAATTACTGCGGAGCTGGTTTTGAGTGTTCAGTGTATAGTGAAAGTGATTGATTAAAAAGGAGCTGATTGGAGCAAACCATAAACTTTATTAAAAGCCAATCAGACCTAAATAAAAACAAAGTGTAGGACATCAAGACCGAATAAATTGTTCAGTAGGGTCCACTAGGATGTGGTCAACATGTTTCTGCCTATGTGTTACTATTTAACAGGCATTCATCAGGACCAAGAGAGAATGTGTGTGATACCTCGGCGGTATGAGCACACTAAGGCCCACCCTAACCTGAGGTTCAAATGTGAAAAATTAAAAATAAAAGATATACTTTTAGAGTCCCTCGTGTTGAGAGGAACCGAGTTTATTATGGGATGTAGTCATTAATTATTACATGGATCTCGGGAGGGGGGTGGTAGCAACAGTGGCACACCACCTGCACTGCTAGGCACCCGCCGTGTACCTAAGCAATCCCTCGGAACGGACCCTGATGGATTCTACTATTGTGCTCTATTTGTGAATAGAAGGCACACTCTCTTGTTGTTTAAAACCGCATAAACATGACAACTTTGTTTCCCTTTAGAATCGGAACACTCTCAGAATCGTGGAAACAATAGATAACAGTTTCACTCAGCTAATCGTGCATGCTTAGTTTCTTCAGAGTTACACAGAAAGAAAAGACGGGCGTTTCAATAAAAGGGATTTATTGAACAGTCTTGTTTCTCGTGTAAGAGATATGAGCTGTTATGATCACAAGACAGTATGCGAGATATATAATGTACAGCGTAAGCAGTAGAAAGAAATAATACTGCGCTAGCATTATCTTTTAGCTATCACACATATATTCATATACATAAATAACATAAGCTAAAAATGCGAGTACTCATAAGATGCTTCTCTAAGCTAGTTCTACCCCAGTGTACCTAACCTAACCTAGGTGTAGGGCAAGGTAAGAAGTAGGTGATGTATTCTATAGTATGGTATACTAAGAGTCTGATATGCCAAGAGTCCCTCTAGGTTCTAGTCAGCTCCATACATTGAGAATGATAGAGGTGGGAATCTCTTTCCAGATCTTCGAACTGTAACACCCCGCGAAGGGAGTCAGAACACTGGAAGCTGGATTCTCTGCGAGCAGGGATGACAGCGTCTCTTCTCAGTGCGTAAGGCCGGGACACGGGCTCCTCTAAAGTCGAGGTCTCCTAACTTGCTTGGGCAAGGGAAGGTATATTTATACCTGGTAGGTGCCTTGGAATGTTAGCATTGACGTGAAGTCGGGCAGAGGAAGACGTCAGGAATGAACCCTTAAGGTATAGCGTTTCATGCATAATAAATGAGTTCTTGGAGAAATCAATAATCCTGTGCTAGGGGAACTCCCAAGAGCTTAAGGGTCTGGTTTCTAAGAACTCGTTGTGACGTTGGGGTGGACGGATGTTGGTGACCATGCCTGTATTTGGAGTGCATGGCTAAAGCTTAAATAAGGGCTGGGATTTTATGCCTATATAAGGGCAATGCGAATTGTGCCTATATAAGGACATGTTTCAGGAAAACCTATATACGGACACCTAAAGCGGAATACAACAACCCCAGTTATTCCCCTCCGTGTTATCACATCACCCTACACTGTGTCACTAACTCTACACCCACAAGTGGCCGCGTCAATACTTAGCCGGCGTCGGCGCTTGGGGAGGGTGGGGTGGGCCAGGACTCGGTGCTGGACGCCACGGTCCCTCTCCTTCCCCCAAACCCATCTATTTCCCAATGGCACATCAAGGCACCATTACTATCCTCACGCTTAATGTGCGAGGCATGCACATTGCACGCAAGCGATAATCTATATACACTCCTACATAAAGCGTCAGAAGGCGCAGATCGCGCTCTTACAGGAGACCCACCTGACCACGGGGGAATTGCCGAAACTACACAAGCGCTGGCGCGGTGTCCTCTGCGCTACCACATACTCAGCCTACGCATGTGTGACTCTTATTTGGGTCCGCCCAGGGGCCCCATTCCAGGAGCAGTCTAGAACGATCGACCCCGATGGGCGCTACGCCCTCCTGCAGGGGCTCCTAGATTGTCAGCTGGTAGTCTTGGTGAGCATTTATGCACCTAACGTGGACCAGAGTAAATTCTGGGACGCACTTTCACTACCGCTCTGCTCATACACCCAAGCGCCTTGGATCCTGGGAGGGGATTACAACTGTGCGCAAAACACGTCATTGGACAGGTCTTACCCCCCCCGTCCAACTTCCCCAATAGTAGTGCAAGCCAAACGCTTTACGGCGTGGGCAGCCCACTGGTCACTTACGGATGCCTGGCGCTCTAAATACCCCACCGCACGGCTCTATTCGTTTCACTCCATACCACACGATCTTAAAGTCGGGCTCGACAGCTTCTTGTGCTCCCCCCCATCCTCCCTACTATTCTAGAGTCCGATTATCTGGGTAGGGTCCTATCCGATCATGACGCCCACGCCATCACTCTTGCGTGGCGCCCACCCCGTCCACCGGTACCCACGTGGCGTTTGCCCAGGGACTGCCTGGAGGACCCGATCTTCCGACAGACACAAGCAGAACACATACAGCACTATTTTCGGGAGAACACGCGCACAGCCTCCACTCGAGCCACGGAATGGAACGCGTTTAAAGCGGTCATTAGGGGCACCTGCATCCAACACATCACAGGGGTACGCCACGTCCTAGAGCGCCGCATCCGGGAAACAGAACATGCGTTGGCCACACTCGCGCGCGGCTGACAAAAATACAGCCACACCCGCCCAAGTGGCAGAAGCCAAAAACGCATATGCAGAGGCACTAACTGATCTCCGCCGCTATAATTTTAGGGTGTACGCGGAGCGGGTACACAAGGAAGTTGATAGAGCAGGCGCTTTGCTGGCGTGGTTGGTAAAGCAGGACACGACCCTCCCACCGATCACAGCGGTCCACGCCGAGGGGGACACCATAATACACTCACAGACCTCCATCCTAGACGCATTCCGACAGCACTACACAAGATTATACGCAGCCCCGGCCCCAGTGGATGAGGAGCGACTCGCCCGATTCCTGGCCAAATACCCTTTGACCCACATAGCGCGTAGTGACAGAGCCGACCTGGACGAGCCTATAGCCGCAGCTGAGGTCAAACAGGCGCTCCAAGCGTTGGCTACCTGTAAAGCCCCTGGGGTGGATGGCCTCCCGCTGGAATTTTACTGCACGTTTGCAACGCAGTTGGTCCCACAATTGGTAACGCAGTTTCAAGCAGCACTGGACGCAGGCCAGCTGCCACAATCCATGTGTGAATCGGTTATAGTCTCCCTCCTCAAGCCGGACAAAGACCCGCAGCAAATGGGCTCATATCGGCCCATCGCCCTCTTACCGGCTGATTACAAAATGTATGGGAAGATACTGGCAGACAGATACGCCACAGCCCTCCCGAAACTGATCCACCCAGATCAGTGTGGGTTCGTCCCGGGCCGGAATACCTCCTACAACATTCGGCACCCCTTTCACGTTCAGGACCAGATCCGGGACCGCTTTCCTCGTGCGGCGTGCCTGGTCCTGGACCTGGAAAAGGCCTTTGATACTCTATTATGGCCCTACCTCTTCCAAGTTCTGCGTCGGATGGGAGTGGGACCTCGCCTACTCAAAGCTCATCTACTCCACACCGACCTGTAGGGTGAGACTCGGGCCCCTTATATCACCGTCGTTCCCAATACTCCGGGGCACACGCCAGGGCTGCCCGCTCTCTCCATTGCTCTTCGCCATGGCGATGGAGCCGCTGGCAGTCCGTCTTCGCAAGGAGAGCGGGCGCTGGAGTATTCCCATTGCGGACTCGATTCATGCAGTATCGTTATACGCGGATGACGTGCTCATATATCTCCGCGATGTTCCATCTGATCTCACCCCCATTCTTAACTTGCTACAGGAATTTGAGGCAGTGGCGGGTCTCAAAGTGAACTGGTCTAAATCAACGGTATATCCTCTCGTTAGCGCTCTTCCTCCCCGTCCGTTACGGCTAGGAGGCATCGAAGTCTCCTGGAGCCCCCAAGCAGTGCGGTACCTGGGTGTTCGCTTATACCACACACCACAAGACCTTTATGAAGGGAACTATCGTAGGGTAATGGCTGGTATCAGGTCTTCCGTGCACTTTTCAAAGGATCTCCCCTTTGCGGTCATTGGCAAGATCGGAGTGGCCAAAATGATACTGGTTCCGCGATTGCTCTACTATTTTGCTAACCTTCCGGTGATCCCTCCGCGTTCCTTCTTCCGTGAGCTGGACACCCTCCTCGGTACTCTTATATGGGGCTCGGGCCGTAGGAGAATCGCCCTTGCAAAGCTCCAGCTGCCCATGACTCAGGGGGGACTGGGCGCTCCCTCCTTTGAGGCCTATTTCCTCGCAGCCCAGCTTCAGTGGGTTTCGAGATGGACAGCGGGCTGCGCGCTGGGGGAAACAGTCACAGCTACTGGGCCCACTCCCACCCCAACCGTACTTCGCATGGTGCTCCCTGGGGCAGAGCCACTACGTGACCGGCCCCTTCAGATGACGGTGGCACGAGCCTGTCTGACACGCATACACCGACTGAACCGCGAAGCGCCCATGTACTCCCCCGTCCTGCCGCTGGTGGGGTTCCCAAGATACCGGGCACATTACACTGAGCGGGCGCTCCGCGACTGGACTACGCACGAGGTCACGGAGGTAGGCACTCTATATGTGAATGGACAATTGCAGACATTCGCGGAGTTGGCGGCGGATATGGCGATTCCTAGGGGCCAATTTCTTTTAAATCAACAGCTGCTAGAAGACTGCCGTAGAATGTGGCACACAATAGACACCGAGCCCCCCACACACCCGGTGATACACACATTACTACAGATGGGCCCGGGGCGTCATCTGGTCACTTGGATATACAAAGCGGTGCGGGCTCTAAAACCAATCACCCTCGCGCCCCTTCGGGAGAAATGGGAAGCTGAGTTTCAAAGGCCACTGCATGACAGGGAATGGGGCCGTGCATTAGAGTTCCCCAAAAAAGTGTCCCGCAACTATCGATTTAAAAGCATAGAACTACACATACTACATCGCGCCTATTTGACGCCCGAGAAGCTCCAACAGTATTACCCAGACACGCCCTTTACGTGCCCCAGATGCCCAATGCCCGCCGCATCCTTTCTCCACATGTTCTGGGATTGTCCAGCGCTTCGCGCCTACTGGACCGGAGTCCACGCCGCCCTCCTCACAATCACAGGACTTACTGACGTACACACCTGGGAGGCCTGCGCACTGGGCATACACAAGCGCCGTAAGTCTCTGAAAGTAGAGACGCGTTTCGCGTCTTTGGCGCTCCTTCTAGCTAAATGGTGCATAGCAATGCACTGGAGGGCACCGGGGGGACCTCCGCTAGCGGCCTGGCGGGGGCCGGTCAACAAATGGGGTGCCGAAGAAGAGGAGGTGCTTCGTTCTGAAGAGCTTAAGGTTATCCGCAAACACCCCATATCCATGTCCTGGGCTATCCTATTACACTCCTATAAACAGGAAGCGGCGGAGGAGCCGTCGTCCCAGAGCACCCGCTCCCCCACAGCGCATGCACACACCACGGTTATCCACTGTAGTTCTTCCGCAGAATAGACACCTAATGGGCCAGGGATAGTGGACCAGGGCATACGGCCCAATGCGTTGCCTCCGGTCTCACGCCTTTGCCCCCCCTTCTCAGCGCCGTGCAATCAGAAGCTCAGTCAGGATGTATTAACCCGCTGGCCCCTACTATGCGAAGTCACTATAGACACAGTGTACCCCGGTTCATCCCCCAGTTTGAAGAGTTCAGATCTTTTTCTCAGCATAGCAACACATCACCTACAGGGCTAGCGTTGAGAGCTCACGCCCGATCTTCAGTACAGGCCACAGACCACCTCTCATGGACGCATGCTCTATACCCAGATGCCTCCTCACATCAGCGATACTACCCAATGAAATGATGGATGGGGTACACACTGTGAAATGGCTATGAATAACACCACAATGTAAATTTAGCATGATGTCTATTTCTGTAATAACTGATGCATATGTACTGTATTACTATGAAGAGCTAATAAAAACGATTTTACAAAAAAAAATATCTCTAACTTGTTTTTTAGCCTCATGTTTAATGGGGTATGGTCTTTGAGGTTGTGGGGTCAACCTCACTGGTATAACGTGATAAGGGGAACCGTCATCCCACCCCACATGGTTGTGGTTTAACGCAGGAGCTAGCGCTAAAGTCCACTCCTTGGCATATGAATGCTTCACTGTCTCTTGGACGAGGTCGGAAAAAGCAGTCAAAATTACAGTTTCTGTCTCTGGGCAGTCCATCACAAATTCAGGTGGCCAATCCTTGTCTGCCCATAGAATCTCCCAAAAGAAAACATTAATGTATCTTGGTACGTCCCCCTCCAATTAGAGTTACATCTCATGTAATCGATGCGGCACACTCACTCTCGTGTCCAGTGTTTCCACCTGGACATAGTCACTCAATGCTACTGGCACCAGACAATTCATCAGGTTCCGGCAAACTATCATGCATTCTGCTGCGCTGTGCAGCATGATCAGATCCCATTCCCCGCTCAGAAGCAGTGTCCTCAATATCCGTAGCATGCTTGACTTTTATGCCAGCCACCTTTTTCTTTTTGAATTGAGGTTTGGACTGTTAAGGTTTACCTTCCTTTTTTATTATGTTGTCAGAAGAGCATTGTGAGTCCTTCGTTTTCATGTACTCCTCTGATCTGTGCTCTGACCGTCCTTCTCTCACCGAGTATTTTTCGGACGAATCCTAAAAGGAACGAGATGAACGCGTATCAGTATCCTGATATCTGTCAGGCGTCTTAATATTGTCACGGTTACGCAGATTACATCCCTTTTTGGTGGCCTCCTATTGAGCAGATCCACCCCGTGACTTAGTCTTTTCTTTATATTTCTTATTATCCCACTTCTTCTTAAAAGATTTGGTGCTTGCTTTGAGTTATCCTTTTCAGATAACTCCCAAATTATCTCAACCTATTGTTACATAGGTATCCTCAATAATTTTAGGTAACTTGTGCACTTGTTTTCTCGAAGTTAGGTTAGTGAGTCGGTCTACTGCCAACGCTGCTGCTTTCCTTTAGTGTTAATCAGCATTATGGTGGACACTGCAGCAAAATTGCCCATCAATTTCATCCCCAAATCCAGGGCAGGGGCTGCCCCGGACTCATTTTGGATCTGTTTAAGCACCTCTGGCAAAACAGCTAATGAGGGTGTACTGTGTGTTCTGAAATATATTGCAGCAAATATTGTACACCAAGTGGTGCAGTCTTCGCCGGGGGAGCCATCCCCATTAGCAAGCAAATTGTTAGAATTCTGCTTTTTTCCTGAGTTCTCTTTTGGGACCTCAGGAAAAAAGCTGGTTTGTTTTTTGTGCTGTCCTGAACAGTATTTCCTCCCGTCTGACAGGAATCTTACCCATGACTGTATCCCTCGCATGATTTATTGTCATTGTTCGCATGACAAACTATGTTAAACTTCTATATGTTTTGATTCAAATTTGTTTATTGGGTATATATCAAACAACGAAATTCTTCAATATGTTTTAACCAGATCTGTGTATAATATACATAGGTCTGGGGCTGTCAGATTGTCTATATCTGGATAGGGTGTGTAACCGGCTAAGACTGGCCATGTTGCTCCCTCATTGCTAAGGGAACCTAGTCTAACATTGTATGTATGTGGTAGGGCGCCTTTAAATCAATTTTGATGTTTTTAGTAAGTTAATGGTATTTCTAGAGCTTCATAAGCTGTGTAGTTATTAGGAACTGTATCTGCAGTGTATGTGTGAAACAGTCTTGTAGTTGTATTTGCTGCTGGGAATGTAACCCATGAATAGAATACCTCTTATTTATTTATTTTATTTTATTTTAAAAGTTTTGTATAGCGCGAACATGACCCAAGCGGGTATCAGAGCGCTTTACATACGGGTTACGGAAAACATTGTAAGATAGCTGTAGGAGAAAGGGAAGAAAAATAATAAACAGCAGGTACATGAAAAGCAATATACAACAGGTACAGAATGACATAGTGGCGGGCGACACGAGCCGTAACAAATGTCAGGTAGTAGCTAAAACAGGTAGTAGCTAACACAGCTAAACAAGATCGGAGGCAGGAGGAGAAAAACTTCTAACACAGCGCCTTGTTCATGAGGAGGGCCTTAACTTCCCTTTTGAAGGCAAATGTTGAGGGAATCAGTCTTGTTTCCACGGGTAGGGAGTTTCAGATTCTCGGGGCAATGCCAGAGAATGTACGATTGTATGTTTTCAGTTTTTTTTATTTCTTCGGCTTAAGCTGCAGTGTGCTGGTGCTCCTCGAGGGCCGGTTGCAACCTGAGAGTTCGAGCTTGTTTTTCAGGTAGAGTGGGGTATTGCAGTGTAGGGCTCTGTGGGTCATGCATGCAATTTTTAAATGGATCCTTGCCTCAAATGAAAGCCAGTTGAGCGAATTCAGGTCTGGAGAGATGTGGTTGGTTTTCTTGGAGCCAGTGATGAGTCTGGTCGCCGCATTAAGAGAGGCTCTGAGAGAAGCTGAGTTTTGGCAGTCCGCAAAGGGTAGCACTGCCGTATTCAAGTCTAGAGATGACTAGTGCTTGCACCGCAGATTTGAAGTCATCATGGGGAAGGTAGGGTTTGAGTTTTCTTAGGATGCTCATTTGGAAGTTCGCTCCTTTGGTAGATGCTCTGCTGTGATCTTGCATGTTAAGGTTCCTATCTAACACCACTCCCAGGGATTTCGTGGAGTCAATTATGTGTGGTGTGCAGTTGAGAGCGGTGAGGTTACTTAGATATTTCGCAACAGTGGGGGATTGCTTAGTGGGTGAGATGAGGAGGAATTCCGTCTTGAGGGCGTTTAGTTTGAGGTGGTTGGTGGTTAGCCAAATTTGGGTTTTGAGTAGGGTTCCATTGAGTGACTTAATGTCTTCGGGGAGGCTATTTTCATGTACAGTTGGGTGTCATCCGCATACATGTGATATTGTATGTTGGATGCTTTGAGCATTACAGTCAGAGGTTCAATGAAAAGGTTAAAGAGTGTGGGGGAGAGTGAGGAGCCTTGGGGGACACCCAGAGTGCAAGGGCTGGAGTTGGATAGAGTTTGATTGGATTTGACTCTCTGCGTTCTGTTGTTGAGAAAAGAGGCAAACCATTTAAGGACCGTGCCTGAGAGCCCCATTCTGCATTCCAGGAGGTTAAGTAGATTGTCATGTTTGACAGTGTCGAATGCAGATGAGAGATCAAGTAGTATTAATAGGCAGGTTTCATTCTGGTCGAGCAGAGTGAGAGCATCATCCACGATATGAGTGATGACCGTTTCAGTGCTGTGGCCCGTGCGGAAGCCTGATTGGAATTGGTCGAGAAGTTGGAATTGCTCAATGTGTTTGTGCAGTTGTTCATGAACACATTTCTCCAGGAGTTTTGCAAGGGTAGGGATGTTTGTGATTGGACGGTTGTTATTCAGGTCTTCAGGGTCCGCCGTGGGTTTTTTGAGAATAGGAAGCACAAGGCCAGTCTTCAGGCAGTTGGGGATTTCACCTTGAAGAAGGGACCTCTGTCCTGAATACTTTGTGGGCCTCAACCACAAAGGTAACATCTCCCCCCGTTAAAACAGCATTTGTGTAACCACATGTCTTGAGTTAGCTGATATGTTAATTGGCTGGTCTTCATCCTCAGACATTTGAACATGTGGTACCTCTATGGGGTGACCCTTTGAAAGTTTCAAGCTTGAACAACCTACAGTCAATACATAGGGTTTACCTACTCAACTGAGGAGGATATCTTCCCTAACACCTGTTAGTAGGTGAGATGGGTCTTTGGGTATACAAAAGAAAATTACTCAGGCGATCCATTAAAAAAGAACCTAACCTAGAATGTCAGCGGCGCCATGTCGTACAGCTTATACTTTCTCAAGTAAAACTGTGCGTTTGTTGGACAACATAAATGTTGGACCGGTGCAAGACTGATTCTGAGCACCCCTCAGGATATGTTGGGCTATAGTCCTGCAGCTCACAGTACACCATCTGTACCCCTAACCTTACAGGGTAACAAGTGGATGTGCAACCTCATAACATGACAACCCTGACTCCCCAAGGAAATCGTGGTGACAGATCTAGAACCCTTTTGCTTAGTCACTCATGCATACCCAAAGAGGTACACACAAAATACACAGTATGGGGTTTCAATATCTATTGAAGCATTGTGATTCTTGAGTATAATACTCGTGCTGCAATGATTAATAGAAGAAAACAGAATAATGTGATTAACATTACAAGAATGGTGAAGATGAACAATTCAACCATTTTACTGATTACAGAAAGCTATATGCTTGCATAAAAGTACTGTAATATAGTGTAGTCCTACCTAGCACATTCTACCTTATCATGTCTAAGGTGAGTGGATCTGCCAAATCCCTGTCAGTTGGACTAACTCCCCATTACCTGCAGGTAAATGTCAGCAAGCTGCCTGTTTTGGTGTCAAGTTGGACAGTATCCCTCGCATGAGGTGACAGGAATCAGCTAAGCCAGAATTCCGGCATGGACCGACCTCTCAGTGCCTGTGAAATGCTCCTCTGAATAAACAAAGTCTTGATGTCATATATATATTAACATCCTCCATGTTACCATGCCGAATCCCCAGTCAGGCCGCTATTGCTTATTCTATTCTGATAGCTCTGTCTCCGAGCGGCCAAAAACAAATAACATCTTATGTGTTGAACTTAGCCCTTGTACAGAATGTGTTCTCATAGAGGGCCTACAAAGTGGTATTGTAAGCAAACTGAGTTTGAGGAATGTTATCCTATGTGTGCACGCAACTTTATATGTGTCAAATGTCATCTTGTTTAAGGAAAGAAGGCAAACATGTAAAGATGGTATTTCCTAACCGGGCCTAATACCTCCATGTGACAGCTGAAGAGGAAAATTCCGATGAGGTCTTGACATCTGACTTATTAGAGGAGGGGCCTGTGATAACCATTATGACTTTGGATCATATCACATGACATGGATTTTGGCAGCTATGGTGTTGCCAGACTTTGGTTGGTTGACCTGTTTCATCTACCAGGAGATCATTGGCCCCTCTCACAGATATTGAAGCAGGAGGGGACACTTGAGGTATATAAGCTATAATGCAAAGATGTCAATTATATGTTCTAGTGGAGTGCGGGGGAAGTCACTCAACTTAGAGTACTAATCTCCTGATACATATGCACCTTAAGCTTTTTTTAAAATTAATTAGGAGTTCATTTTCACAAGTTTTGAGGGTATACTGGTGAGGCAGTTTTGTTTTTAAGTCTCAGCCAGGGGGATGGGAGATAGAAAGCACTATTTTACTTTCTTTTGCCTCTTTAGGGCCATGACAGACATGTCAGAGCACAAAGACACAGGGCACCTGAGGACAATGGACCCTATCACCGGGGTCCGTGAGAGGATCCACTTCTGACTGCCCTGTGACTGAGCCTGAAGAGCGGGACTCGAGTTTTCTGAAACAATACAGCTGTCGCATACAATCTCATAATATAATATGGGTTCGCATATGTTATACAAGACACTCACATAGATGGGGAAGGTAGGTTCACCATCTTAAAAGGGGCAATGGAAGGTAAAGAGGTTTCTCTGGCAAGTATGGCCCAAACACAAGTCAAGTCCAATTTTTGGATCTACTAATACATATCTGGCAAAGGTATCTGATATAATAAAAGTGTGGGGTGGTGATTGCAATACAGTGTTGGACATTAAAAAAAACAGATCCATTTTCCCCTTACAGAGCTCAAAGTGTTGATCTATCTTACAGAAATTTAAAAACTGACCAGACAGTGGCAGTTCCTTGGCGCCTGGTGAGAACACACCCTTTACTCCATGGTTCATGGGATTTATACAATGCTGGATATGTTCTTCTTTAAGTTGAAGAGGAAATTAGAGGTGATGTCGACTGATTACATTGCCCACACTGAGTTGGACCATATCCCACTACAAATATAGGTTGCATGGAGCGGAATACATTCAGAGATACCCATGTAGAGGCTCCAGGTGGATACATTGTCTGACACTCCCTTTCAGGTGGTAACAGGGGAACAGATAAATAATTACTTAAAGGAGAAGGAGGGAATTGTGGGAGATGTCATGCTGTAGTAGGACACCTTTAACCTGGTTATGAGAGGGATGTGCCTTAAGTCTGTCTGTGGTATTAAAACTGTCATTATTAGACAAATAAATGAACTAGGAGAGGAACAGCATGATCTAAATATGAGGACCCCGGATATCGTGATGCGGATCAGTAAGCAAAAAGAGCAAGCAGAATAGATTGCAAGACTTCAGGGGCTAATCTACAAAGAGTATGCAACCAACCAGCATGGAGAGGGGGACAAAGCGGGGCACCTTCTGACGTGGCTCATACGAGCAGACACTGACATATTACCTGTTTGCGAGATCACCTATTGGCAATATGGTACACACACAAAGGGAAATAAATGAGGCCTTTACACAGTATTATGAGAAGCTATACACAGAGACTAGGGTTATAGAGGCTGAGTGTCTGACAGTATTTCAGCGAAATTCCACTGCCTAGCTAGGATACAGCATTGAGAGAGGCATTTAAGTCCCCTTGCCGATAGAAGAGATAGCAACTGCCATGGGAGAGCGGACCATGGTTAAGACGCCCAGGACGGATGGCTTTCCCTAGAAATTTTATGTTATCATCAAGAATAAATCGGCCCCCAAATTGCTGCAGGTACATTATGAGATGTACCGAAGGGGTGAATTCCCAGCCTGGACCAGAACAGCCACTACAGTAGTATTGAGCATGGGCCATCTTAGGCAGTTCAAATATAATTTTTTCCCTGCTAATCAAATCTGCTGCATTTACTAGGAATGCTTAGATGCTTGTTAGAGCATGACTATGGACGAGGAATTATCTGTACATCTGTAAAGCATGATTTTCAGAATTAAAGCCTTTCAAATGAAGTTTCCTCCCCTGATAATCCCAACAGGGTTTTAGTAACTATAGTTGGTTTTAAACTAGTATAATTTTGGTGATTCATGGGTCAGGTTTTTGTTTACCATATTATTTTTTTACTTCTTTTAGGGTTGTACAAATATTTTTCACCCTGCCAGAGGGCCGGGAGTCCTGAATATAGATGGAATGGGACTATAAACTAATTGTCTACAATGGGTATTGGTGAATTCGATATGAATCAGTTTTTTGTGTATAATATAAATTGTGAATATGGTTACTTCAGCCGATGGTTCTGTGTTATTGATGAATAATCCTCTGTGTAATTAATTTATTGAATGAGCAGTTTCCCCGTTGACACAGTGCCTGGGGCGATGACTTATACACAGCTAACTTTAATCACAGATAATTTTGTGTAACTAGGAGGCGGGACCTAAGTACGGCTCCTATAGCTGAATTTTGGAATTGTGTTGCCTCGCATTGGTTGGGGTGATTAATAGAGTGATTGATATCACGTTGGTTGTTAGATATATTGTACGATGATCACTTTAATACTCATCTCCAATTAGTACAGATTTATTCATGAGACTAGCAGTATGTCTCCCCCTTTGATGAATTGTATTGTAATAATGGTTACATAACCATGTCAGTCCGTCTGGAAATAAAGGGGGCTTTGATTTGTCTGTCTTTCTTCACTCTTTATATTCATGAATTTTTCACATTTGTGTTTAAGCAAAAGTCTTTCCTTTATGCCTATAACATTGGTAGTCCCTTTAAAAAGTGCGATTGCAGCTATATGTCATGTGATCATGGCCAAGTGCGGTTGAAACGTGTTGTTTCCCTGTTTCTGCCAAGTAAAATCACGTGAAGCAACTTAGTTAGTGTGGCTCGTTTTTCCTAAACTGGTATAAGGAAAGTTTTGGGAGGTACATTATAGTTAGGCTAAGATTTCACTCGTACAAAACCAATGAAATTCAGCAGTTATAGTTACCTGAGCTAACTATAACTTACGCCCCGTAATGCACTGCTTATGAACTCGCATATTATATCATATTACATCACTCATGACATGGTCAGTGACATCACTGATGACATCTCAAATTACATCACTGATGACATCCTCCAGTGAGAGTAAGTGTTTTTAAGAGTTTATGGGTGTTAAAGATATGTACTAATCGACTACAAAAGTAAGATTACTATACTAATGAGTGATACTATCACTAACCTATGTGATCTGAGTGGGTGTGTGACTGTATCTGTGTGTGAGTGGCTGTATGGGTGTGCGAATGCATGCATGAGTGACTGTATGGGTAAATGAGTGGATGTTTTAGTAGGTCTGTAGGTGTGTGAGTGGTTGTATTGGTGAATGAGTGGCAGTTTGAGTAGCTTTATGGGTGGGTAAGTGGGTATGTAGTGACTGCATGGGTGAGTGAGTGGGTGTCTGAATAGCTGTATGGGTGAGTGAGTGGCTGTTTGAGTGGGTGTTTGATTAAGTGAGTTGGTGTGTGAGTGGCTGTATTGGAGAGTAAGTGTCTGTGTGAATGGCTATATGGGTGAGTGAGCAGATGTATGAGTGCTTGTATGGATGTGTGAATGGGTATGTAAGTATTATGTGGGTGTGTGAGTGAGTGTGAGTGCTTGCTTGGGTCAGTGAGTGGCTGTGTTGAGAGTCTATGGGTGAGGGTGAATGAGTGGGTGTATGAGTGACTGTGTAGGTAAATAAGTGGGTGTGTGAGTAGCCCTATGGGTGAGTGTGTAGCTATGTGAGTGGCTGTACGGGTGAGTGAATAGTTGTGAGTGGCTGTACGAGTGAGTGAGTGTGTGTGAGTGCCTCTATGGAGGAGCAAGTGGGTATGTGAGTACTGGTATGGGTCTGTGAATGGGTGTGAGTGGTTGTGTGGGTGTGAGAGTTGGCGTACGAGAAGTTGTATGGGGTGTGAGTGGTTCTGTGATGATGTCATCAGTGATGTCATTTGAGATGTCATCAGTGATGTCACTGACCATGTCATGAGTGATGTAAAATGCGCATTACAGGGGCGTAAGTTATAGTTAACTATGGTAACTATAACTGCTGAATTTCACTGGTTTTGTACAAGTGAAATCTGAGCCTAACTATAACGTCCCTGTAACCTTTGTTTTTTTTTAAAGTGTATATATATATATATATATATAAGTTCAACAATGTGCCTTAGAGCATTGAAAGAGCACTCAACAATGCTCTGCCATCCAGCATAATTGTGCAGCCTGCTTTCCTGCTCCGCCGTTGGTTTATCACTGCCGACGCGTTTCAAGGCCAAAGGCCCCTTCTTCATGGGCGTAAACAACACACCTGAAGCCTGCATTCTTCATTTCCGGCTTTAATAATTACCATACTCGCCTCTCGGAGGCATGTGCTTAGTGCACTGTCCCTTGGTGCATTCTGGGGCATGGAGTCCATGATGCAAGCAAACAATGCACTTTCAGTAAGTTCAAGCATGCGTTTAATAATTAATTATTCATCATATCCTGTAGTGGGTCACAGAGCCTGAAAGCCTGCTCTGTAAGCATCTGGAGCATTGTGCCGTTACAGTCCTGACTCGTTCAGAACCCCAGCCTCGCCCAGCTGGTGATTGTAGTCCTCTCCAGCTGACGATGGTGCCCTCCCCACGGCCGGGCCGCCGTGTGCAGATATAAGTTCAACAATGTGCCCTAGAGCATTGAAAGAGCACTCGACAATGCTATGCCATCCAGCATAATTGTGCAGCCTGCTTTCCTGCTCCGCCGTTTGTTTATCACTGCCGACGCGTTTCAAGGCCAAAGGCCCCTTCTTCATGGGCGTAAACAACACACCTGAAGCCTGCATTCTTCATTTCCGGCTTTATTAATTACCATACCCGCCTCTCTGAGGCATGTGCTTAGTGCACTGTCCCTCAGTGCATTCTGGGGCATGGAGTCCATGATGCAAGCAAACAATTCACTTTCAGTAAGTTCAAGCGTGCGTTTAATAATTAATTATTCATCATATCCTCTAGTGGGTCACGGAGCCTGAAAGCCTGCTCTGTAAGCATCTGGAGCATTGTGCCGTTACAGTCCTGACTCGTTCAGAACCCCAGCCTCGCCCAGCTGGTGATTGTAGTCCTCTCCAGCTGACGATGGTGCCCTCCCCAAGGCCGGGCCGCCGTGTGCAGATATAAGTTCAACAATGTGCCCTAGAGCATTGAAAGAGCACTCGACTTCAGCATAATAGAACAGCCTGCTTTCCTGCTCCGCCGTTTGTTTATCACTGCCGACGCGTTTCAAGGCCAAAGGCCCTTCTTCATGGGCATAAACAACACACCTGAAGCCTGCATTCTTCATTTCCGGCTTTATTAAATACCATACCCGCCTTTGAGATATATATATATATATCTCAAAGGCGGGTATGGTATTTAATAAATATATATATATATATCTCCAAAACAAAGAGTTGCCCCTGGTGAGGATTTCCCTCGGCGAACTTTCCCCCTTAAAAGTGAAGACTGCAGCTTCCTTGCTTTAAATCGCTTCAACTTAGATGGCTCTACGCGTTTCAGATTTCACTCCTTGATCACGAGCCTCTTGCTAAAAGAACAAACAGCAGACTGAATGTGAAACACCTGCGCTTTAATACATCTCCCGCCCAGTGGGCGTCTGCAACACAGCAGCATTGTGGTATTTGCAGTTCTCACATACGTATTCCCATGTGGGTGTTTGCTGTCTGTCTTGAATTTTCAAGCTATCATCCCCAGTGGGCACCCAGAGATAAAACAATGCTGTACATGAAGTCTCTCACTCTGGAGCATCCGCCGTCCTTTGTCGCTGCGCCAGACACCTCCGGCAAGTTTGCCGAGGAAATCCTCACCAGGGGCAACTCTTTGTTTTGGATATATATATATATATATATATATATATATATATATATATATATATATATATATATATATATATATATATATATATATATATATATATATATATATATATATATATATATATATATATATATGGATATATATATATATATATATATATATATATATATATATATATATATATATATATATATGGATATATATATATATATATATATATATATATATATATATATATATATATATATATATATATATATGGATATATATATATATATATGGATATATATATATATATATATATATATATATATATATATATATATATATATATATATATATATATATATATATATATATCCAAAACGATGCCCTACAACAGTGAAATCTTCATCCGAAGCTTTATTGGACAAACAGCAAATGCATTCCAGAGATTATTCTTTATCTTGCCTGACGCGTTTCGGGGCTCCTGCCCCTGATTCATAGGCATTGACTGTCACTTCACAGCAGCACTCTCCCGCATTTTCTCCTCTCTGCATGTTTGTGAAAGGCTGCCCCTTGGTGGGCCTCACAGGTGAGTTCCATTGGTTTTGGCATACTGGGAGTTGTAGTGCGAGTTTGTGCAGATTATTCCCAACGTGGGTACTGTGTCCTTTCAGTGATATCTTTCAAAATGTATTACCCCAGTGGGCCTCAGACTGCAAATTTGTTTTTAAAATTCAAAATTCACTGTGCTGTTCAGAGGTTAACACACTTCCTAACCCCTGCAGCCCCACATTACCTCTCAGTGGTGGGGCATCTTTCACGGCCAGGCTGCCGCGCTAAAATCCATCCAAAAAGTTGCCCTGAAGCAAAGACGCCCTACAACAGTGAAATCTTCATCCGAAGCTTTATTGAAAAAACAGCATATGCATTCCAGAGATTATTCTTTATCTTGCCTGACGCGTTTCGGGGCTCCTGCCCCTGATTCACAGGCATTGACTGTCACTTCACAGCAGCACTCTCCCGCATTTTCTCCTCTCTGCATGTTTGTGAAAGGCTGCCCCTTGGTGGGCCTCACAGGTGAGTTCCATTGGTTTTGGCATGCTGGGAGTTGTAGTGCGAGTTTGCGCAGATTATTCCCAACGTGGGTACTGTGTCCTTTCAGTGATATCTTTCAAAATGTATTACCCCAGTGGGCCTCAGATTACAAATTCGTTTTTAAAATTCACTGTACTGTTCAGAGATTAACACACTTCCAAACCCCTGCAGCCCCACATTACCTCTCAGTGGTGGGGCGTCTTTCACGGCCAGGCTGCCGCGCTAAAATCCATCCAAAAAGTTGCCCTGAAGCAAAGACGCCCGACAACAGTGAAATCTTCATCCGAAGCTTTTTTGAAAAAACAGCATATGCATTCCAGAGATTATTCTTTATCTTGCCTGACGTGTTTCGGGGCTCCTGCCCCTGATTCATAGGCATTGACTGTCCGTTCACAGCAGCACTCTCCCGCATTTTCTCCTCTCTGCGCACCCTTTATCATGTTTAACAACACTTGTGGATGCACAAAATTGTCATTTATCGTTAAATGTAAAGTTAATTACTCATACAAATGTCAAAAAAATCATCATATATCATCATTGCTGTACAATACTTGTATAAACATGATTTCAAATATTGACTGTCATTTCCAAATTTTTAATTCTGAATGATCAAAAGATAGTCCGCTCAAGGTCAAGACCAGGTAAAGAGATAATGTCTCCAACATCTCTAATAATTGAAAGCAACTGTCCTCAATCCAATTGATTCCTTTGGGGCTTTACAGCGGGCTTCTTGTGAACCATACAGTCGACGCCTTTCGGCCTATTTATTCAAGGCCTCTTCAGGACGAAACAAGGGTTTGTACAACCACTTTAAAAACAAAACATTTTAAAACCTGGTGATCAAGGGGTGCTAACAATGTGATCTAAGAACATTGTACAATACATGCAGAAGTTACTTTAAGGGTGCAGACCACAAGTGCACAAACAGAGCAAGAAGTCCTAGCTTTACAACTAAAATACACCAAGATGTACAAGAGAAAGTGACCATGATGCAGTGCGTTATTAAAGGAGAGCTGTTAGTGCTCTTGGCAGATCTTTTAGTGCTCTATTAACAGAGGCAGTGGACCAAAATATGCATATAAGCAAAAACACGTGAGAGTCCTGCTGCGATGCTTCAAACAAGTGTACAGCCACACCAAGACTGATGAAGCATCCCAGACTATTCAATGCGGCTGTATACTTGTTTGAAGCATCACCCCAGGGTGTGTTTTTGCTTATAAGCATATTTTGATGTTCTGCCTCTCTTACTAGAGCACTAATGGCTCCTCCAAGAGCACTAACAGCTCTCCTTTAATAATGCACTGCATCATGGTCACTTTCTTTTGTACATCTTGGGGTGTATTTTAGTTGTAAAGCTAGGACTTCTTGCTGGGTTTGTGCACATGTGGTATGCACCTTCAAAATAACCTAAGCATGTATTGTACAATGTTCTTAGATCACATCATTAAGACCCCTCGATTACCAGGTTTTAATATGTTTTGTTTTTAAAGTGGTTGTACATACCCTTATCTGATAGAGACATCTAGCCGCAGATTCCTTACCTTTGAACTTCCAGGTGTCAGGCCTGATCCAGAAGATTTTTTTATAGCAGTACCCCTGCGCACCACTAGGTGGCTTCAGTCGAATCCACGCAACGCCGTAGGTGTCACATTTGTCGTCATCATGACGTCCGCGTCGTCAATATAGGACCCACCTCGGCGCGCTGACTTCCGTTATTTTCTTTCCACGCCAGCCAGCGCAGATCCGTCGAAGAAAGCTGCCCCCTGTCCCTTTTTGTCAGACTTTTTTTTTCTACTTTTTGTCGAATCCCTTTGGTGTGTAGGCATGTCTAGTAAGAAGACCTCGGGGTTCAAGCCGTGCTGCACCTTTCACCGCGCCATATTGGTCACGGACCCCCACCTGGTGTGTCTTTGGTGCCTGGAGCGCGACCACCACACAAAGTCATTCTCCAACTGCCAGGCCATGGCGCCGAAGGCTTTGAGGGAGCAGTCCCTAAAGCTAATCGCGGCCCAGCGCTACCTCGTCGATCCCGGTCAAGAGGAAGTTCCGAGCACCTCTCCGGGGATCGAAGTTTTCTTCCTCCCAGTCCAATCCATCGTGGTCAGGTAACAAGCACCATAAGAAGCACAAGAACTTGAAGCGTGCTTCGACTTCACTTCGTCCGTCACAAGACAGAGGAGTCTTGACGTTCGAGGCCCCACTCTGCGGAGTGGGTGCCTGGGTCGGCTCCGTGTTTCCCTCCCTTTCCGGGGCCAGGAGCAACCCCCGCCCAATTAAAATAATTTTATGACGCCATGTGCACCATATTTGGGCGACCTGACCTTGCTAGCGCTCCTTCGGGCCCTGCAAGCTCAGCAGAAGGAGATCCTGTGGGTTCTGTGCCTCCGGCCCCAGCGCCACGGCCTCCTCTTGGATCCATTCCTGGATCCGGACCAGCACCAGTTGCACTACTCCGACCTTCCCCGGCACCACGTCTGACGTCGAGACTCTCGGCGTCACCGGCGCCCACCTGTGGCACCACCCCCATTGTCATTCCAGGCAACACGGAGTCGGTTGGGCATCCACCAATGCCGAGACCGGCGCCAGCGGAGCCATACGGCTCCAAGCCGTTCAGTCTGCCCTATTCTTAAGGGCTATGGATGGATGATAATGATTGGGAGGGGCAGCAAAATTCCTTAGAAATCCCGCAACCAAATCAAGACCTGGACTGGTATGAGGACCTGGGTGATGCCAGCGGCCTGGACACCTCTCCAGATCCTGGCATGCTGTCTCCCCTTATCCTGGCTACGGAGGAGGGGGCTTCTTCTGTAATGGTATTGCGTATGGCTGCAGAGGTCTTGGACCTGCAGCTTCCTACGGTGGCAGTCAAGACTAATGTCTTGACGGAGGTCTTGCAGCCTGGTGTCTCTACCTAAGAACCCATGCGGTGTTTCAACGAGGCCTTGACCGATGTTCTACTGGACACCTGGTCCAAGTCAAGCACAGGGGCTCCTGTGAATAGAACTATTGCCCATCGCCCTGCACCGGGCGACACAGCTTTCCTCTCCACCCCACAGAGCTTCGCAGTCCAAGCATTCACTTCCTGTGGTGCGTTCACTTCCGCACCCCCAGACAGGGAATCCAAAAGTCTGGACAGCTTCGGTAAGAAGATCTTTTCTTCCATCAGCCTAGCATTGCGATCGGTAAACACTGCATGCCTCTTGGGTCATTATTCCCACTCGCTGTGGGATACGGTTGCGCAAGTGCTGCCAAGAGTCTCGGCGGAGGATCAGGCTTTCCTCTCCCAAGCAGTTTCAGACTGGAGAGATGCAGCAAAGTTTGCCATACGATGTGGCTTAGACACAACAGACTTGCTAGGCAGAGCGATGTCCTCGACAGTGGCTGTTAGGTGCCATGTCTGGCTGAGGACGTCTGGCTTTTCAGGGTATGTCCAAGCTAACCTTATGGACATGCCCTTTGATGGCTCCCGTCTCTTTGGAGACAAGGCAGATCCAGCGCTTGACCGTTTAAGGATTCGCAGGCTACGGCCAAGTCCCTAAGTCTGACCACATCATCCCAGTCTGTGTCTGCCTTTCGCCCCTTTCATGGCTATGGAAGGGGTTTTCAACCACGCCAACCCTATTCCAGTCTGAGGACCCCGCAAGTCCAGCAACCTCTGCGGGGTCGTGGACACGGTTCATTCCGACCTCGTGGGTCTGGTGGCCAGAAGTCGAGTCAAGCCACAAACCCCTCCTCCACCGCAAAACCTTCCTAGTCCGATCCCTCCGGATCATGACATCCAGTTGGTGGCAGTATACGCCATCACCTCCACCACTTGCGAGATATCACCTCAGACAGGTTGGTGTTGCAAATAGTCCGAAGGGGTTACTCCCTCCCCTTCGAGACTACCCCCCCCCTCCATGCCTCCAACTTACGATCGGCTGATGGAGGATCACCTTGCCTTACTCCGTGAGGAAGTCAAGACTCTCTTGGCCAAGGGAGCTATAGAGAGGGTTCCCAGGACAGAAATAGGTTGTAGTTGCTATTCCCGCTGTTTTCTGGTCCCAAAGAAGGACGGAGGCCTTCGTCCTATCCTATCCTCGACCTCAGGGCCCTCAACTACTTCCTCAAAAAGGACAAGTTCAGGATGCTCACCCTTGCTCAGGTCCTGTCTGCCCTGGACCCGGAAGACTGGATGGTAGCGTTGGACTTGCTGGATGTCTATTTCCATATCCCCGTCCTGCCTGCCCATCGCCTCTACCTGCGGTTTGCATTGTGTCACAAGCACTTTCAGTTTACCATGCTCCCCTTCGGCCTCACCAGTGCCCCTCGGGTGTTCACCAAGATGATGGAGGTGGTCGTAGCCCATCTGCTGAGATCAAGGGGTCCAGTCTTCCCCTATCTCGACGACTGGTTATTGAAGGTGGGCTTGTCCCAAGCAGTCGTCTCCCACCTCCAGACTATGGCGAACCTCCTGCAGTGCAAACACAAGGAGATGAAGGACGGAGCGCTGAACCTTTTCAGACACTCACCCCCAGTCACAGATCTGGGTTGAATCCATCATCGTTCTTTAGCTCACTTCACCACCTCAGTTCAGACCCAGCTACATGCAAATCAGTCTAGACCCTGTGCCTCATGGGAACAGTCCAGCCCGAACTGCCAAGCCAGGTCTTCCCTGAACCGGAAACAAGCATCCTGGTACCGGTTTCGGGGTAACACCCCTCATCAGCCAGGCTAGCTTGAATCCAGTGGCAAAGTGAGCAAGGGACCCACGTCTGGGCATACCCTGCAAACTTGGGGCAAACAAAGCAAACACAAGGAGATGATGGATGGAGCGCTGAAACTTTTCAGACACTCACCCCCAGTCACAGATCTGGGTTGAATCCATCATCGTTCTTTAGCTCACTTCACCACCTCAGTTCAGACCCAGCTATATGCAAATCAGTGTTGACTCACTCTGTGCCTCATGGGAACAGTTCAACCCGAACTGCCAAGCCTGGTTTTCTCTGAACCGGAAACAAGCATCCTGGGACTGGTTTTGGGGTAACACCCCTCATCAGCCAAGCTAGCTTGAATCAAGTGGCAAAGTGAGCAAGGGACCCACGTCTGGGCATAACCTGCCAACTTAGGGCAAACAAAGCAAACACAAGGAGATGATGGACGGAGCCCTGAAACTTTTCAGACACTCACCCCCAGTCACTGATCTGGATTGAATCTATCATCGTTCTTTAGATCACTTCACCACCTCAGTTCAGACCCAGCTATATGCAAATCAGTCTTGACCCTGTGCCTCATGGGAACAGTCCAGCCCAAACTAGCATTCGCTGGGGTTCACGACCAACGTGCCGAAGTCACACCTGACTTCCTCTCAGATGCTCCCTTTCATCGGAGTAGTTGTGGACACAGTTCAGTTTCGGGCTTATTCTCACGAGCGGCGAGTCGAGGATATTCAGGCTTTGATACCGATGTTTCAGCCTCTATCCTGGATTTCGGTGAGAATGATTCTGAGGCTTTACATTTCACGATAAACAGCAGATTTTTGCATCAACAAGTGTTATGTTATACATGATGAAGGGTGCACAAATAGCGATATCCTTATTTTAAGATTCCATGAAAGGTTATATGTTGGATGATAATAACCCAGCCAATAACAATTAGTGTGTTATTGACGATAACGAAAGTGGCTTGATCCATCCTGCTAGAGTTATTCTTGTGTTGTTTAGCATTAGTGCATTAGAACAATACACACAAGAGGGAGTCAGCAGAAAAAAAGAGCTATAGCTCTAAAGTGGTCCCTCATGTAGTTCAGTGCAAGCACTTGAGTGGAGGTGCGAAGATAAACCAAGACAGCCAATAGTATTAGGTGGGAGATTGATGTTCCACTGAGCTGAGCCAAGATGTGATTGACAAGGTTGAAGTCAATGGCTAATAGTGGCAAGTCAAAGAAAATCAATGGTTGAAAGGGATGGACCTAAAGCCCATTCTGTGTCTGTTGTTAGCAATTGGTCTGATCGGACTGAAAAGTCCCTCGCATGGTGATGGACATGCACCTCTGCCGTCAGTGCCTCAACTGTAATGAATTCTGGATCTCTTATGCTGAATTTTTGTTATCTGATAGAGACTTCTAGCCGCAGATTCCTTACCTTACAATTTCCCCCAGGCGTCAGACTGGGTCCGGAAGATTTTTTGTGAATAGTAACCCTCCAAGTCGGTAGGTGGCGTCGATCATCTCTTGCGTCCATGCCATATGTGACGTTGCAGTACCTATATAGGCGCCACGCAGGTGCACATAGGTTCTTTTCTTTCTGCACCAGCCAGCGCTGATCCGGAGAAGAGCTACCCTTTTGTCACTTTTTCACAGGCCTTTTTTAGATGTTTTGTTGACTTCTTTTGAGGTTTACCTCCTGGTCTGTTGAGGATGTCCTCGCGCAAGTCGGGTTTTAAGCCCTGTGGTGCCTGTCACCGGTCGATGTCAGCGATGTTCCCGCACCTCGTTTGCCTTTGGTGCTTGGAGGGTGATCACAACACAAAGGCATTTTTTGACTGCTGGGCCATGGCTCCGAAAGCTTTGAAGGAGCGGTCCCTGAAACTGCTAGCGGCCCGGGAAGCGACTCTGCGGCAGTCGTGACCCCTTTTGGGGGGAAGGTCCTGGGATTTTTCATGGAGACCGATGTCCTCTTCGTCCTGCTCAAAGTTGTCAGGACATTCCGGTAGGAGGCATAAGAAGAAGATTAAGAAGTTGAAGCATTCTTCGACTTCCCCTCATCCGTCGGCTTACGAGACCAGGGAGCCCCAGGGCTCTAGGCCTCGTCCTGTGGAATCTGCACCTAGGGCCACTCAGCGCCTTCACGAATTTCCGAAGGCCGGAGCAACTGCCGCCCAGCTAAAAGAGTTCTATGAGGCCATGTGTCAAAAGTTTGGACAGGCCGACCCTGATGACGCATCTTTGGGCCCTGGGGGGCCAGAGGGGGGCACCCTCTAGTTCCTTACTGGTGGCTCTGGCCCCGACTCTGGTGGGGTCCCACGGATCCATTCCTGGATTCAGACTGGTGCCGGTTGAGCCATCTCTTACCTTCCCCGGCACCGATCCCGACGTCGATATTCCTGGCTCCCCTCTGGCAGCGATATCCCATCATCATCCCCCTATTCCGACACACAGCCAGACGGGTGTCGCCCGACGACAACTCCAACACCGCCGGAGCCCTGCTTCCCAGATTTTCATTGGATAGACCTCCAGGAAACTAGGAGGGGTCACTGGACCCTTTAGAATACCAGCCCTATGATGAACAGAATGTGGACTGGTGTAAGGACCTGGGTGAGGCCAGTGGTCTGGATACTCTTCCAGATGCTGGCCTTCATTCTCCCCCTACCGTTGCTATGGAGGAGGGAGCATCATACGCAATGGTGGTGCATGGGGCGGCTGATGTCCTTGACCTTCAGTTGCCCACAGTGAGAGTCAAGACTAATATTTTGACGGAGGTGCTGCAACCGGGAGTCTCCACGTCGGAACCCTTACTCCTTACACTGATGTCCTTTTGGGTACCTGCTCCAAACCCAACACAGGGGCTCCTGTGAATAGGACGATTGTCTGCCACCATCACCCCGGACCTGGGGACCCTAACTTCCTGTCCCAGCACCCTACCCCTGAGAGCTTGGTGGTCCAAGCCTCCACCTCCCAAGGTGCTTTCCCTCGCTCCCCTGGATAGGGAATCCAAGAGACTGAACTCATTTGGGAAGAAGATGTTTTCTTCCACCAGCCTGGCATTGCGGTCCAGGAACACTGCATGCCTTTTGGGCTGTTATTCCCACACTGTGGGATACAGTTGCGCAGGTGCTGCTAAAGGTCCCGGAGGAGGCCCGGGCTGTACTCTTCCAAGCTGTTACTGACTGGAGAGACGCTGCAAAGTTCACAATTCAATGCAGACTTAACACAACCTACTCGCTGAGCAGAGCGGTTTCAACAACCGTGGCCCTTAGGTGCCACGCCTGGCTGAGAATGACTAGCTTCTCAGAGAATCTCCAGACTTCCCTCATGGACATGCCCTTTGATGACACCCGCCTCTTTGGAGGCAAGGCAGATTCAGCGCTCGAGTGCTTTAAGGATTCTTGTGCTACGGCCAGGTCCTTAGGCCTCTCTGCGGCTCCACGTCCACCCCAATCTGCCTTTTGCTCCTTTGGTGGCTACGTAAGGGGCTTCCAGCCGTGCCAATTCCAGCCCAGCCACTGCTTTGCTCAGGCTCCTCAGCCTCTGCATGGCAGAGGGTGTGGCACCCACAGATCTCGTGGGTCAGATTGCCAGTGGTCTGGCCAGTCCACCACTACCGCCACTGCAACAGCCTCCAAACCCTCCTAGTCTGCCCCTTTACCACCATGGGCATCCCGTTGGCATCAGGATTCGCCATCACTCGCTCCGCTGGCAGTCCATAACATTGAACAGGTGGGTTTTGCAGATCGTCCGAAAGGGCAAGTCACTCTCCTTCGAGGCTACCCCTCCCTCCATGCCACCATTTCACAATCGGCTGACAGAGGATCATCTGTCTTTCTCTGCAAGGAGGTCACAGCTGTCTTTGACAAGGAGGCCATAGAGAGGATATCAGTGCCAGAAGTAGGCTATAGTTGTTATTCCTGCTTCTTTCTGGTTCTTTCTGGTTCCCAGAAAGGACAAGGTCCTTCATCCTGTCTTCGATCCTGAACCCTCAATCTCTTCCTCAAAAAGGAGAAATTCAAATTGCTCACGTTGGCTCAGGTCTTGTCTGCCCTGGGCACTGGATGGTAGCGTTGGACTTGCAGGACGCCTATTTTCACATACCCATCCTTCCTGCCCATCTGCGATATCTGTGGTTTATGGTAGGCCACAAGCATTTTCAGTTCACTGTGCTCCCTTTTGGCCTTACCAGCGTCCCTTGGGTGTTCACCAAGATGATGGCGGTGGTTACAGCTCATCTATGGAGATCTGGGGTGCCAGTCTTCACCTGTCTCGACTGGCTGTTGAAGTGGGGCTTGTAAAATAAAAATCCAGTATTTGTAAAGCGCGAACAGCTACCCGAAGGCATCCCGGCGCTGGGGGCCGTCGGGAAGATTAAGCAAGCTATTGCCCAGAGTCACATGGTGCTGGGCTGACCTGCCGCCGGGGATCGAACCGTGAGCCCCAGATTCCAGCGTCAGTCGCCCTGGCCGAGGCGCCACACCTCTTCCCTAAGGCAGTTGTCTCTCACCTCCAGAATGAGGCAAACCTCCTGAACTTGCTGGAGTTCACTATCAAAGTGCTGAAGTCACAACTGACTTCCTCTCAGATGATCCCTTTCATCAGGGCTGTTCTGGACACGTCGCAGTTTCGGGCTTATCCTCCCGAGTGGTAAGTTCAGGATATTCAGACTATGATACCGATATTTCAGCCTCTATTCTGCGTTTTGATGAGACTGACTCTAAGGCTGCTGAGCCTCATGGCCTCCTGCTGGTAACACATGCCAGATGGCATATTAGGGCTCTGCAGTGGGACCTGAAGTTCCAGTGGGCGCAGCATCAGGGGAATCTCTCCGACCTGGTCCAGATCTCGGAGGGAACTGTGAACGATCTGCAGTGGTGGCTAACAAACTGCGATTGGGTCAGAGGCAGACCCCTCTCGCTTCCCCAACCAGATCTCACAGTAGTGACAGATGTGTCACTCCTGGGATGGGGTGGCCATCTGGGAGAGGTGGGGATCAGAGGACTCTGGTCTCTGGCGAAATCCGGACTCCACATAAACCTGTTGGAACTTCGAGTGATCCGACTGGCATCAGGGGAAGGCTAGTGCAAGTGTTCATGGACAACACCACCGCCATGTGGTACTGCAACAATTAGGGCAAGGTGGGGTCGTGGACCCTTTGTCAAGCGGCCCTGCGCCTCTGAATGTGGCTGGAATGCCAGGGCATTTCTCTGGTGGTTCAACATCTGGCCGGTTCTCTGAACGGCACAACGGACAAACTCAGACGCAAATGCCTAGTGGATCACAAATGGTATCTCCATCCGGATGTGGTGCAAGGTCTCTTTCAGCAGTGGGGAGAGCTTTGGTTAGATCTGGTCGCCACCAGCTAGAACACACAATGTCAGCAGTATTGCATGCTGGAGTTTCCAAGGTGGCACTTCATCTCGAGTGGAGCTCAGGCCTCCTGTACACCTTTCCACCCATACACTCTTTCCCAGAGTTCTCTTTTTTTTAAATTTAATTTTTTTATTTATCTCCGGGAATGGACAAAAATAAAAAGCGTTATTCCAACAATACAAAGAAAAGAAGCAATTAGAGCCATAAGAAAGCAAAAACATAAATTTCAGACAATTAAACATTTTCCACCACATGAAAAGATACAAAAATTGAAGGAAAAAAAAAAAGGGGAAAGAAGAAGCACAGCAATAGTAGGCAGGAAAGCAGTATAATTACTAACAATTGAAACACATAGCTACTCATTGAAAAGATTAGCGCCTAAAAATCTAGTTATCCAATATTGACCATAGGTCCCCAAATACGATAAAAGTTTTGCCCAGATCGAACCCCCCTAGTTTTGGCCATAGCTCTTTCCCTTTCACATATTTCATTTAGCATTACCCACCAATCTGGTGCCCTAGGCGGCAGCTTCAATATCCATGCTCTTGCGATATAGAGGCGAGCTGTGACTATAATGACAGAGAGAAAATGTGTTAGCCCCTGATCAGACATGTTCTTATAACCAAGCATCTTCTCCGCCTCAGTTAATTGCAAATTCAGACCAAACCGATCTGTGACTATCTGATCAATCTCTTTCCAGAAAAATATCAAGTCGGGACAGGTAACAAACATGTGCAGGCTATCTGAAGCCATTAGTCCACATTTAGGACACTTAGCCTTATCACTCATGATAGCCCCCCTGCCAGCTGACCATCGAGCTATTCGATTCGGGGTACAATATAGCATGCAAATAGTTTTAAATTGCTGCAATTTTAAATTGGTGGAACTTGCAGCCTCATCTAACGTGCCCAATGCATTTTCAATATGTACAGAGGTAACTTGCTGCCCCAGTACCTCACACCACTTAGATGCCATCTTCAAGTTATCATTGCTCCAAGTTTGAGAAAATAACTGATAAGCCTGGCTGATAGTTAACTTTGTTAATGAATGTAAGTGAGTCATTATGTCAGATTCCTCAAGTGTTCTTATCCCTCTGTGTCCTCGAAGATAATCTCTGATTTGGCAGTATTTATAAAACAACTGTTTTGGGAGGCCAGCTCCCCTTTGTAAATCATCAAAAGTGCGAAAACCATTTATATCGTATAGGTGCCCTAATTGACACAGCCCATAGCTAGCCCAAAGTTTCGCTTCAGTGTCATGAAATATTTCCGGAAATTGCGGATTGCCCCATAATGGGACACTACCGTGTACTTCAGGTAAGAAGCAATTCGACATTATTTCTCGCCAAATATAAGCTATGTCTCGAAGGGTCTTAAATCGGACCCTTTTGAAGTAATTCGGATCGTTAATCCTATATAAAAACATTCTACTTTCGGCGCCAATTGCAAAATTATAAAGACAGCTTTGAGTGCCAGCAGAAAGAAGGCTACGAAGTCGTCCAGCAAAGGAGGCCCAGAAATAATATTTAAAGTCAGGTAAGTGAAGCCCTGCCTGTATGAAAATTTCAAAAATGTTATTGCACAACGCGGTTGTTTGTAGCCCCAAATAAAACTACTAAGTGCCCCTTCTAATTTCTTAAAAAAGAATTCGGAACACGTAGTGGAATTGCTCGAAATAGATAAAGAAATTTGGGCAAAATAATCATTTTAATAATATTACAGCGCCCTATAATGCTGATTGGCAATTTATGCCAATTCTTCATCTTTGAAACAATCGACTTTAAAAGTGGGTCGTAATTTAACCGTATAATTTGTTCAGTGTTCGGAGAAATCTGCACTCCTAAATATGTTGAAACCGAACAGACCCCAGAAACTACCTGATTGGTGTGAAAATTAAGAAGGACCTTCGTCTTATCTATATTTGGTTTGTAGCCGGAGAAAATGCTAAACCTTCTAGCTTCTACTTGAATCAGACCTACAGCTTCTATAGGCTTTGCAGAGAAGACGGCTATGTCATCTGCATATGCCATTAATTTTAGTTCGCCTGATTTTAATTGAACCGGAAGTATAAGTGAATTAGCCAAAAGTGATCTAATAAATGGTTCTATGTATAGAGCAAAAAGAAGAGGAGAAAGGGGACAACCCTGCCGATTGCCCCTTAATATCGGAAAAGCCGTAGATTGCTTTTGTTGATAAACTAATTTTGCTTTCGGCTGCTTGTACAGCGCCCTAACCCAGGTATAAAATAAACCATGGATATTAAATCCCGCTAAGATGGTCCAAAGACATTCCCAGGTAACTCGGTCGAATGCTTTCTCTGCATCGAGCATGACCATTCCCATTTCCAAATTTAACTTTGTTGCTGCATCAAAGGCTATTATGGTAGCATTTACATGTGCTGTGGTATCTCTACCCGGTTTAAAGCCGTGCTGATGTTGAGAGACCAAAAATGTCATAAAAGATGCCAAGCGAGATGCCAATACTTTTGCAAACACCTTAGCATCTGCATTAATAAGTGAAATGGGGCGATACGACCCGCACTCGTCCGGTGGTTTATTCTTTTTAAGGAAGAAAACAATATTTGTTGTCTCCCAAGACTTAGCTGTATCGCCATTCTCACCTATATATTGTACCACTTTGATCATCAGAGGAACAATACAATCTTTAAATGTTTTATAGAACTCGACAGGTATTGCATCGTCTCCGGCAGCTTTACCCGACGGAAGAGCCTTTATTGCATCGAGTATTTCTTTACTAGTAATAGCCATGTTCAAGGACCATACCTGTTCTTCCTCAAGCTTAGGTAAGTCTCACTTTCCGATGTATAAAATACATTGACTTTCCTCAAATAAGCCAGAGTTACCATATACATTTTTATAATACCGGGCAAATTCTTCCACTATTAATTGTGGTTGTGTATGCAGTAGACCACCTTCGCCTTTTTTTTTTTTTAACATATTTTATTGAAAACCATGACAGCATGACATGACAACATTATTAATGCATCTGGTATTTTAACTTTTGTTGATTTCCTACGTATACTTAGAACATTGTCAGGTTACCACCTTCGCCTTTAATAGCTTTTATATCCCGCCTCGCACTTGTATCAGAAAGTTGATGTGCTAATACCTTGCCGACTTGTTCCCCATACTCATATTGCATAGCCCGATTTTTATTGTATCTAGCTGCTATTTTCTCCTTAAATATTCGCCCCAACGCTGCCCTCTTTTCAATCAAAGACAGATATGTAGGCGAGTATGCCTGCGTCGCCCCTTGTATCCTGGCCTCTGCAGCATGAGCTATTTCCAACTGCAGGATCTCTTCACTAGCCAGCTTAAGAGCAGTATTTTTACTCTTATTTTGCCGAAAAATATACTGTTGAGTGACCCCCCTTATATGAGCCTTAAGTGTATCCCAAACTACCGGAGGGGAGGCGGTGTCCTCATTGTCAGACAAAAAAACCCTAATACTATTTTTAACAAGTACAACATAATCCGCATCGGCCAGTAGATATCGCGGAAAAGAGAATAAATGCAGTTGCCTACTAGGAGAGCCTATCGAAAATGACAAAAAAATGGGATTATGATCCGATACAATTTTGGGGCATACCTCACACCGAGCCGTACTCAGAATTCTACTGTTAACAAAGGCCATATCAATCCTGGAATAATGTTTATGTGGTGCACTATAGTAGGTATAACCAGGCAGCGAAGGAAATAGTGATTGCCATATATCTTTAAGAGTGAGCAGACGTGCCATCTCTAAGATTGCTGCTCTAACTTTCCTCATCCTAACTGAAGCAGACCAATTAGTAGTATCTATTTTGGAATTAAGAATACAGTTAAAATCACCCATAACAATTAGCTCGCCTTGCCAATCTAACAATTCTAATGCTAGAGTATAAATCATCTGAGGTTCATCAGAATTTTGTCCATAAATTGTACATAATACAAGCTTTTGATCTTTAATCAAAACCTGAACAATTATCCACCGGACTCTAATATCATGGCAAGCCTTAAGAAGGGTGCAATCAAATGCCTTATCTACCAGAATGGCAACTCCTCTAATAGAGACGGTTTGAGAGGTGCAGTCAAGTATCTTATAGCCTAAGTGCCTTAAAAAATGTCTATCCTTATGGGCTAGATGAGTCTCAGTAAGGGCAACTATATGAGGCTTATAAATTCTAAGCTCCTCCCTGACCATCTGCCGTTTATTAGCAGAATTTAAGCTAGCTACATTCCAGCACAAACATTTAATCACATCCATAATACAATAGATGAAAACAAAAAGCCCCCAAAAGAGGATATACTTAGCCCCCCAACTATCGTTAATACCTGAACAAAAGATAATATTGACAGAAAATTAACATCCAATTGAAAAATCCTGCTTAAAGCCATTTCAGCCATTCCAATAATCAAAAGTGAGTCCATTCCCATCGATCTTTTTTTATTTTTATCCCAACTCTGTCTATACCTGCAACCCTCCCTACCACCCCAAAGAGAACCACCACCCACCCCAGTTTCCTGAAGAAGGAATCACCCCACCCATGCTGTCGATGACCTGACAGCTGAGAAAGAGAACAGAGGTACCCCCCCGTGCTACCCGTTGTGAAAATTATCATCCCGGCGTGAAAAAAATAAAACCCCTCGACAGCCCATAATACAGTCAGTTAATCCTTATTCCATAACATAAAGAATGAAAAAAATTGGAAAGAATCGCAAAGAGAATATCAATCTCAGCCCTCCATCATCCCCTTAGGTCTTGAGCCATCTGCCGTATCACTTCTGGCTCCTAACTACTAGTAAGAGTTATAATTAAAAAAAAACTTTATAGAACTAGACCAATAACCAATAGCCAATAATCAATAAACATAATTCGGGAGCCAGCTTTTCAGAAAATCCTTCCTACCCAGGGACCCCCCAGGAATTAAGTATCTGCTGTGCCTCATCAGCCGAGTATAAAGTCCATGCATGTCCATTCCGTACAACCTTTAGACGCGCCGGTTCTTGAAGAAAAACTTGAGCCCCAGCCGCTTTCATAGGATCAATCATCTGGCGAAGATTCCAACGTCGAACCATAGTCTCCCTACAAAGATCCGATCTTACAGAAAATGATAGTGAACTGGCTATACCGGGACAAGCCCGAAAAAAACCAGCTTGACATAGCAAAAAATTACCAAAATAAATGATTATGGGACGCGGATGTTGTCTCTTAGATCTAGCTTCATGGCTTAGAAATGGTGGAAGTCTATGCGCACTCTGCATCTGTGAATCCCAGTCTCAGTCCGATAGATCAGGGAACGAATTCTGAAAAAACTGTACGATAAATGTCCGCGGATCAGCCCCCTCCTTCTCCTCCGGTATCCCAAACACTCTCAGATTATGCCTTCTTTGACGATTTTATAAATCCTCAAACCTTATTCTTAAGAAATACGAGTTGATCATCATGTGACCTGACAGATTTAGCTGTGGCTGCACATTGATCTTCTGTGTTTAGCACACGTTGTTGTAACTCTGAGATCTCTTGTGTCAGGCCAGCCACTTTACTTGATACCTCGGACATTGTTTGCTGTATTAGATTGCTATCCGTCTTAGCTTGGCTAAAGTATTCCTGTATCTTTGTCCTCTGAGCATAAAGCGCCTGAAGGATCATTTTTAGCGAAGGCTCATTACCAGACTCATTGTTAGAGGGGATCGCAATCGATTTCGAGCAGATAGAAACCACATCTCCGTCCCCAAGTTCAGAGCTATTAGGTGTCTCCTGCCCATGAGACTCAATTCCTGAAGTAGAGGTTATGGAGCCCGGGGTTCCGGGTATAGAAGTACCAGCGCCAAAAGATGAGCCAGACAACCTTGATATTATGGCTCTTACTTCCCCTTTACCAGATACCCACTTGTGAATAGGGCTCGCCTTATCAACAATTTTACATTCTGGCTGCGCCTGTGTCTTTAAAGCGCCACGTGATACGACAGAATGATTCTTGCCTTTTCCAGTGCCCCTACTGGACTTCTTTGGATTAGGTTTCCTCTCAACACTATTGGAGGCACTGCTAGAAGTACAAGCCAATTTCTCAAGCTCTGTATTATCTTTCTTGGTAGAAGCATCAAATATAGACTTCAGGACGCCAGAGACTGAAGTCAGTGGGGATGATATTCCGATTTCACCTAGAACATTATTGTTGCCATTAGAATCATTGCTTAAATCCGAGACCAAGCTACCAATTTGTGCACTAGCCCCTACCACTAACTCGTTCATGTCACAACTCTCAGGATTAAATTCCATAGCCCTGCCAGCCTGCCCTCCATGCTGCGGGTAGCCAAAGTTCACTCCAGAGATGTCATAAGTAGCCTGAGCAGGCCCCCCTTTGCCTGACACAGTAGTTCCTTTATCCAAAGTAAGACCCATCTGGGGCATGGGTAAAGCACGGTAATCAAAGGAGTCAGCAGGCGAAGAGGGATTGCCAGGGACAGTCATTACTTTAGCAGCAGCATCAGTGTTAGTACTAACTTGCTTCGGGGCAGTTTGTAAAAAAGAGTTCCCTTGTAGCTCAACATCCTTCTAAGCCATCTGAGCCTGATCATCCTCCTCTTTGCCCCTTCCGTTGCCAAAAAGACCAGTTGCAACATTGTCTCCGTCAGGGACCTCCTGCTGAACCGCTTCCAATAAAGCGTCCGCCATAGTCTGCTCCAAAGTAGATGCTGTTAGACTGCAGGTCTGCAAGATATCGGTAGCTTTGCCAGAATGTAGCAATTTTAAAATAGGCTTCCCCAGCTGAGAGCTATATGCTTTTGTGGTATTGACTACGCGGCGGCTCACCGTCTCTGCCCGAGTTACAGGGGCGGCCACAACCTCTTTGTCGACTTTGTCAGTTTTCTCCAGCAATGGCAAGGTGGCCTAAGTTACTCGCTGGTTTCTCCCCCCACGTTGTGGAGCCATAACTACTATACGTCTCGCGGGAATCAGCCCAGTGCAGTTGAGGGCAGATCCTCTCGTCAGCCACCCCACGGCTCTGGTAGGCTGCCAGCAACAGTGAGCAGCCCGAGTTTGTATCGGGAACATAAGACCCCCGAAAGAGTCCTCGCCAGTCTCCTTTAGAAAAATATCTCCGTAGTGCAACAATGCCGGAAGAAATCTCCCTTAGATCACAATCAGAGCGGCCACGCCGAGGATCGACAAAACCTCACAACAGGAGCAACTGAAGGCACGTGCTCTCTGTGGCGGCGTCAGTCCGCCATCTTCCTTCTTCCTACATGCTCTCTCCTCTTTCCCAGAGTTCTCAAGAAGATCAGAAACAACCGGGACCAAGTCATCCTTGTGGCTCCAGACTGGACACGGAGAGTCTGGTATCCCGAGCTACTGAGCATGGCCATCGATCCTTCAATCAGGTCGCCCCTTTGTGAAAATTTCCTGTCACAGCAGCAGGGGAGGGTTCTCCACCCGAACCTGTCCACTCTCTGGCTTCTTGCGTGGAGATTGAGAGGCAACAGTTGAGAGCTTTTGATCTTCCTCCTGAAGTCTGTAACATTATCTTGTCAGCCAGGCGTCCCCCTCCCAAGACGGTGTACACCTGCTGTTCGAAGAAATTTGTGGCATTGTGTGCAGAAAAATCTGCTAATCCCCCTTCTGCCCCTCTTTCCGGGGTTCTGCTTTTTGTCTTGTTTCTTGCCCAACAGGGATCTGCTCTGGGCACTGTTAAGGGCTATCTATCTGCCATTTCTGCCTTCTTGAGGTTGCCTTATCCACCTTCTTTGTTCAAATCCCCTATTGTACATAGGTTCCTTAAAGTTCTTAGTCATCTCTTCCCTTCTTCGCCATTCATTATGCCTCAGTGGGACCTTTTAGACTTATTTGATATGTGCTCCTTTTGAGCCTCTCCACAATTGTCCCCTCAGGCTTCTCACCTTGAAGACAGCCTTCCTTGTGGCCATTACATCTACCCGCAGAGTGAGTGAGCTGCAGGCCTTATCATATAAGCCGTCTTACTTCTCAGTCTATCCTGACAAGGTAGTGATTTGCACACGGGCCTCCTTTCTGCCAAAAGTGGTCAATCCTTTTCATGTAGGCCAATCCATCACCTTGCCTACTTTTTTTGCTCCTCCACATCCCTGTAAGGAAGAGGAGTGACTCCACCGTCTGAACCCAAAAAGAGCGTTGTCGTTCTACCTTGGCCGCACACGAGAGTTCCGGATGGATGACTGTAGGAACGTAGGATCCTTCTGCATGGTCCCCCCCCCCCTTTTTGCCTGGTGTTGCCATGTTTTTCTGACTAGTCTGACTGGGATACTGCTAATCAGGACCACAGTCTCTGTGCTTCTTCCCTAAATTGGACATGGTGAGTACTTACGTACCCCCCAGATTGGCTACTGATGTAATCTCGTAAGTCCCTAGTATATATTACTAAGGTACTCAGGGCATAGGTACACCAGGGGTCCCCCATGAGCTGAAGAATGTATTATGCCACCCATGGGAGACCACTCAAATTGTGACTACAGGCCTGCCATTGCAGCCTGTGTAAGCTTGTATTAGCACCACTTACGACAGATATAAGTTTCCTTATATCTGAGGTCACTCCACTTAAAACCTATAAGTCACCCTAAGGCAGGCCTTTCAATCCTGAAGGCAGTGTGCTCGGTTATAAGTGGGAGGGTGCCCCTGCATGAGCAGGACACCCCTACAACTTTCGGAGTCCATTCACACAGGTTGTAAGTGCATTAATTATTATGATATATAGAGTGGCCATGCGTCATTACGTGATGGCTATCTCTAAACTGGCTGCAATGAACTCTTTCGTGTTTGGTATCAAAAAAGCTCCTCCAGGAGGCCCTCAGTGCTCCCGGTACCAGTCTTGTAGACCCGGACAGCAAACTATGGCTGTTGCCGCCCAGAGACATGATTCTGCCCTCCTGCTGCTGAGCCAAGCTTGAGTAGGGGAAGGCAGGACAATAGGTTTCCTGTCAGAGGGAGGTGTGACCAACTCCCAGACAGGACTTAGTGTATTGGGACAGGGTGGGGGCGCTTGCCTGCACCACTAGACTGCTTTGAAGGGCACATTTGGTGTCCTCCTTGCATACTTCAGTTGAAACCAGTTCAGGGAGCCGTTGGCTCCTGTTCTGGTGCGAAACTGGACGAAGGACATGGGAGCATCCTCCCCACTGTCCAGCCCCTCCTCTGGGATGGACCCCTGAATCGTCCCAACCCTTTCCTTAGTGTACCTAAGGGCTTACCTGTGGGTGGGTCCCTAGATTCGTTGTTGAACAAGATTCAGATCCGAAACCACTTCAACTTCAACCATCTGGGCACTTTGGACTTCACTTTGGGAACAGAGACTGTAACTAGAAGACTGCTGCTGCTCCTGGTCTCGTCGTCATGCCAGTCTTCTGCAACATATGTGCCTGTGCTCCATACAGGTTCTTCACAAGGCCTGTGGACATCCAAGACACCCGAAGGAACCTCCCTTGGAGTGAAGGAGTCACTCCCCTGCATCTGCAGGCACCGCAACGAAGCTGACCGGTCTGCTGTTTCTGAGCTCCTATGGACTCTGAAAGGTTCAGCAACACAGGTGGTGGTTCTTCAACTCCCTCGAAGCCTGCCCTGTCTTCACAGCAAATTTGAAGCCAGTATCCCTCGTCGGAACTACTGGAGCAGTACCCCTGTGCACTGCATTGACTTGCCATTGCCAAGGCTTGTTGACTCTTTCCTCCAGAGACCTTCGTGCTCCAAGAAGCTCCAGCCTCAAGCATCTCCTGCAGCCAAGATCTTCGCCTCCACCGCATCCTTTGGTAAGCTGCTCGAGGGCCTCTTGCGACTCCTGTGCCTCCAGCCCGTGGGTCCTCTCGAGGGTCTTCTTTGGCTCCAGTGGGCTCTCCTGCTTGCTTGGGCCTGCGCTGACTTACCTGCTCGTGGTGAGTCACTTGGACCTTGCTTGAACCGACACTGCACCTTCTTCGACGACATTTGTTGATTGCCGTTGCCAAGGCTTGTTGGTGCCCCTGCCGGACACTGACCCCTTGGCTCTTGACATCCGACGTTGGACAGCTCATGAAAGGCTCCTGGTCTTCTACAGCGTCGCCTGGTCCTCACAGCTGCAACTTCAAGGGCACAGTCAACTCTCTTGCATCCCCGACATCGGTGGGCATTCGTCTTCCGTGCCTCCTGGTCACTCCTGAGTGGCATAGACTCTGTCCCCTCTGCTTGTAGGTACCTCTCATCTTGAATCCACATTTAGGACTCTTTCACCTTCTTCACCAGCGGCATCTTTGTTTAAGTCCTCCATTGTGGTCTACGCCAGTTTCCGACATCACTTCGCACCTATGCACCTGGCTTCCCTGGTGTAGGTATCATGGTTCCTGGGGTATCCACGGGTGGGGTGACTTTCCAACCTTACATCTTCCACGGGGTGTCTTCAGGGTCCGCTGGGAAGGGTCCTTTATCTTTAAAACTGCAACCACGACGTACCCATTGACAAGCATTGAGCACGTGGTCGTGTTCCCACTCTGCACACGGCCTTCGTGGGGTTTCTAGATAGTCACCTTGGGTGGTTCCTTGGGTCCCCGGCTCTTCCACGTCTTCTGGGTCCATTCTCGACTTAGGTCGTGGTTCGCATTCCACTATTTTAGTATTTGGTTTGGTCTCCCCCTGGAGACCACTGTGTATTTGTGCTACTTATGTGTTCTATTTCCAAAGTACTTGTGTGTATTGTGTTTATATCCCCGGGTAGGAGATATTGCAGTGTGTTAGTGAGTGTTTATAATAAATACATATTTTTATAACTACACTGTGTGGTTCTTTTTCACTTAACCTATACTATGAGATTAAGTACTGGTAAAACAAGCTGCTTTACTCTCCTTCTGGACTAAGCCTGAAGGCTGCTCGCCACAGCTACCACTTAGAGAGCTTTTAAGGTTGTCTAATACCACTAAAATCACCATAAGGGTTGTCTGGATTAGTGCAGGGTGCTACACTTACATAAGTGAGCACCATATACTAAGCGAGCCTCCTACATTGACCAACTCTTCGTGGAGTATGTTGGTGCAAAGAAAGGTCTGGCTGTGCAGAAGTGGACCATTTGTAGATGGGTCATGCTCTGCATCAAAATCTGCTACACACTGGCCAAGAAGCAACCTCCTAGAGGTTTGCGGGCTCATTCGATCAGAGCTAAAGGGGTCACCACTGTGTTAGCACACAGAGTTCCATTCCTGGATATCTGCCAGGCACCAACGTGGGCTTCCCTGCACACGTTTACCAAAAATTACTGTCTGGACAGACAGGTCAGCAGGGATGGGCACTTTGCCTGTTCAGTCCTGCAGGACTTTCTCATTTAAAGTTGGTTCGCAGACCCTCCTCTGAGCATGGTATTGCTTGGGTATCTATTCTAAGGTAAGGAATCTGCAACTAGACGTCTCTATCAGATGAAGAAGTTACTTTCTGTAACGCCTTATCTTGTACAGACTATATCTAGCTGCAGATTCCTTACCGACCCACCCATCCTCCCTGCTCTGCGAACGGATTTCTAGGGACAGGGATGACTCCTTTCAGGGTCCTAGTTTTGACACACCTGTGGTCAGTGTTCTTCATGGCTCCGCGCTTCTGGCGTGGAAAGTCGTGAAATGAAACTGACGTCAGCGTGCCTGGGTGGCGCCTATATAGGTACTGCAACATCACTTCGGCTTGGACAATGGCGATGACGGACGCAGAGCGATCAATGCCACTTACCAGCGTGCAGGGGTACTGCTTACGAAAAATCTTCCGGATCCAGTCTAACGTCTGGGGGACATTCTATGGTAAGGAATGTGCAGCTAGATATAGTCTACCAGATAAGGCGCTACCAAAGGTAAGTAACTTGTTCGTCATGGGCGACCACTGACCATGCATGTGCGCCATGACATAGGCCTATCTCATGGATTGTGGTCAGTTGGACAGGGAGGGGCACCCAAAGTGCTCCCCTTATATTGGTGAAAGGCTACTGCCTTTGTCAGGAGATAAGTAGCACAAGCACAGTGGTCACAGCATACCATGTAGTAATCAGTAGAAATTAACAGGCTCTATTTATATGCGTCACTGGAGTGAGGCCTGTAAGCTCACTCATTTAAAGTTCCACTGATGTGTGCTTAACTCACCCTTGGCCTACATTGGTTTGGTATGGAGTGCTGCACAGTGCATTTGTGTTAAGCATGGGCTGGGTATATGTGTGCCTGTGAATGTTACAGTACAGGGATTGTGCAGTGCTGTGCAGTGCGTGTATGTTATATGCATGTGCTAGGTGTATGTGAACCTGTGAATGGTACAATACATGACAATATGCCTGACAGACTAAGGACACTCCGGGGCAAGTGGGAAGACCTTCTAGGTCCACTAGAAGATATAGACTGGGAGATGGCCCTGATGCACCCCAGAGAGGTGGCGATTAAGCTCAGACTCCGATTAGTCCAGTTCAAAATCCTCCATAGGGTATACTACGACCGGACGAAACTGCATGTGATGGGTAGGGCAGAGACGCCGGAGTTTCCGCGATGTCACACAGAAAGAGGCTCCTTCATTCATACGTTATGGGATTGTCAGTCAATACATCGCTACTGGACGCAGATCGTGCAAGAACTAAACAATGTATTACACGTACAAATCCTGATGAACCCCAGATATGTTTTGTTGGGCATCAATACAGATGTTGACATTTCTAGTCATATTGTTTATTAGAGTTTTGTAGGTCCAGGAGACTGCTTTCTCCTGTATCTCTTCCTGTAATAGCCGACCCTCTAACGGGGCATATTCTGGGAGCTCCGCGATATCCGGTTTCTGCACCAGCCATGCGTGTCGGAATTGAACATATTTGTAGTGCTGCGTATCCGTCAAATTATAGTCCGCTTGCAGGTCTGCAAACATCATCAGAGCGCCCCGCCACGTTATGTCTCCCAGGGTAGTGATGCCTATAGTATCCCATCTCTTAAACCCTTGCAGTTTTGCAAGCTCGGGCAGGCGTCTACCCTCCCATAGTGGTGTGGATTTCGTTAGTCGTTTGTCCCAGTGCATCTCCCGTTCGGCCTCCCTCCATGCCGCAATCACTCTCTGCGTTGCAGGTAGTAGGCTTCTAATCCCTTGACCCCCATAAATGTAGTGAAGTTGTGAGCGTTTGTGAAATTGGAGTCTCTCTAGGGCGTATGTGGGGTGGTCCTGCGGCGCATGTCCCCATTCGTTGAGAACCACTAGGTGTGCCGCTCTATAGTATGCCCTGACATCCGGTAAAGCAATTCCTCCGTTGTATTGGGTACGTTGCAGCGTTCGGAGCGACACTCGGGGTGTCCTCCGTCCCACAGCAAGGTGCGCAACTCGGAGTTTATGGTATTGAAGATTGCATCCGGTATTTTATGGTATGTATTTTGGAGGACATACAGTAACTTGGGCAGGGTGATCATTTTAAACATAGCCGCCCTACCAAGCAGTGTCAGGGGGAGGCGTCGCCATCGAACCACATCACTCCTGAAATCTGTTAAGACTCGTTGAATGTTATGGGAGAGGCAGCTTGCCACATCTACGGAGATGTAGAGACCCAAATACTTAAAGCTCTCCTCGGCCATCGGGAGACACGCCGGTATGGACTGCATGTCAACGTGGCCTGCTATTGAGTAGAGGACTGACTTTCCCCAGTTAATCTTATATCCCGCCTGTCTACCGTATTCTTCTGTTACAGTCAAAATAATTGGGAGGGTCTTATCCGGGTTAGTAACATATAACAGAATATCATCGGCGTAGAGTGAGATGCGTTCATCTGACAGCTGACCCGCGGGGTCCCGAAACCCTGTGAGGTCTGGGTGCGTTCTAATCAGGCATGCAAGGGGGTCTAGAACAAGCGAAAAAAGCAGGGGGGACAGCGGGCATCCCTGCCTAGTCCCCCTTTGGATGGGAAACTCAGCCGATTTGACGCCATTCACTCGTACCCTAGCCCTGGGGTTAGTGTATAGAATATCGACCCACACTCGGAAGTTGTGCCCAAAGCCCAATTTTAAGAGGACCCGCCTCATGAAAGGCCAGTGTACTGTGTCAAATGCCTTTTCGGCATCAAGCGATAACAGCAAATGGGGGACCGCGCTTCCTGTAGTGGCGCCTAGCCAGTTTGCTAGTCTACGGAGATTGAAGCATGTAGCGCGTTTGGGCATGAAGCCCGACTGGTCCTTGTGTACCAGGGATGCTATGACCGTCAGAAGGCGCGTGGCCAATATGGAGGCCAATATCTTAGTTTCAACATTAAGGAGCGAAATTGGGCGGTAAGAGCCACAGCTCCCCGGAGGCTTGCCTGGTTTTGGTATGACCACAACTGTGGCTTGGCAGAGGTCTGGGGGAAGTGATCCCTCATCTTTTGCCGCTAAAAACAAGTTTAGGAGGCGGGGGCCAGAATACCGCTGTTTTGTTTAAAAAATTCCCCTGGGAGTCCGTTCGGCCCTGGGGTTTTCCCCGACTTCTGCTTAGCAATGGCAGCCATGACCTCTTCTAAGGTAATATCCTCATCCAAAGCCTCCGTGTCTTCCGTTTGCAGAGTGGGCATGTCTATCCCCGCGAGATAGTCGTCTATTTTGCTTTCGTCCGTCGTCGAGCGGGCCGAGTATAGGTTGGCATAATAGTTCGCGAACGCATCTGCAATTGTGGGCGCCATCGTATGTCGTGTCCCCCCCTCTTCAACTTGGTCCACCCAGTTTGTTTCTCGGTCTTTCCGGCTTAACCAGGCTAGGAGCCGTCCCGCTCTGTCCCCAGTTTCGTATAGTCTGTGGTGAGTGGCCATAATTTGCGTGCGAGCTTCTCCCTCCGCTAGGGCCCGGAATTCCCTACGTGTGATCTCCAGTTGTCTAAGCGTCTCCGCCTCGTTGTTTGGGGATATTTCTTTTTCTAGTTCTAACAATTTGCTCTCTAAGCCTTGTATTTGCAACGTTTCTTCTCTATGCTTACGGGCAATTACATCTTGCAGCCTCCCCCTGAGCACTGCCATGTAAGCCTCCCAAAGAGTGGCCTCCGAGGGTACGGACCCTTCATTGTCCTGAAAAAATAATTTAGTCTCTACGGTAACAGTCTCCGCTACATGTTCATCACGTAGCTCCCAGGCGTCTAATCTCCAATCTGATTTGGGCTTATGCTCCCTACCCCCAATCTGCAGCTGTAATGGGGAGTGATCAGAGATGCCTCTTGCTAGATAATCTACGGCTATGATGACTTGGATTTCTCCCGCCGGTGCAAAAAGGTAGTCAAGCCGGGAGAAGGTCTTATGAGCCCCGGAAAAAAATGAGTAACTACGGTCAAAGGGATGGTGGCGACGCCAGAGATCAGTCAGGCCCAAGGAATGCACAAAGTCTGCCAGTGGAGTAGGTGTCCGAGTGCCCGTCCCCGGATTGGATCTGTCAACGAGGGGATTAATCACGTCGTGGAAGTCACCCCCTATTATATGGGTAGAAGAGTCTGAGTCTAACAGTATCTGGGCCACGGAGTGTAGTGTCTGAGATTGCAAGCGCGGTGGGGCATAAACACTAATAATGGGAAGTCCCTCCGACCCCACGTGCCTCGGACCGCTGCGTATGTGCCCCCAGGGTCTGCCCATGTTTTAACTACGTGGAAGGGTCGGGTTTTCCTAATGAGGACCGCTACTCCTCGGGCTCCGGGGGAGAAGCCCGCATGCGCAAGTGTTGTGTACGCCCCTCTTCCTAGGAATGCACAACGGGTACCTCGGAGATGAGTCTCTTGTAGGAGGACTACGTCAGGCTTGAGCCGTTTAATATACCTGTTCACTAATCCCCTCTTAATCTTACTTCCCAGGTCGTTAACATTCCATGTCAGCAAGGTGTATGGTGTATCAATCATCCCGTTTGTGGTTCGTGTGTTTCACAGGAGGAGTGTATCCTATGTGTGTCATCCCTATCCAGTTGTAGCTGATTCTGCAGTAGGAGATAACCTGCTGTGGAGAACCATAAAAAGTCTTTGAACCGAAAAACCCCAAACTCCCCTCCCAACCCAACCCACCCCGAACCCCCACCCCACATCCTCACATGCCCCATGTCACCCAAAGAGCCCTCAAACTCCCCTCCCTTCCCCTCTCTAAACCCCCACCCCACATCCTCACGTGTCCTACACTTAACCCTGCAATCACCAAAATAACAACAAGCATCGTTGTCCATTGAGGTGTCTGTCGCTCCCACCCTTCCCCACCCCCCCTAACCCCAACTAACAACCAAAACTGCAAAGGATATGTCTCTAGTCCAGGAAGATGATTCACACAGTTCCTTCCTTGACACAGACAAGTCTGAGAGGGGTGGCCTCTTCGCCAGTGCTGTATTGCCGGTTTATTCTTCCGCCACGCCCATGAGTTACTTTTCTTCGCCACTTTGGTGCTGCTGTCGTTGATGATCTGGCTCCACTTCCAGGCCCATCATCCCAATCCCTTCTGCCTGATGGATAGCTTTGAGTAAGGGGTGATCACCATCAGTGTCCTCCGGGGAGTCCTGGTCAGATTGGTCAGCATGAGTGCTATCTCCATGGGTTGAGTATCCAGTGGCAGCCCGTGCCCCCCCCGGGTCCTCCTCCGGGGATGCCCCTCTCCGTCTATACGGTGTCCCTGGTTGCATTGTCCCCAAGCGTCTCGAGTTTCTTGCAGTAAGACGCCGTCTCGGTTTCCCCCTCCGTGGTCTAGGCTCCCATCTCTGTTGCAGGGCTCCCGAATGCGATGCGGTTCCGCTAGCCTTCGGTCCGAGCCTCGGGCGTTCTTCAATCCAGGCCCAGGCGTCCTCAGGTGTTTGAAAGAACTGAGTCGAGTCTTGAAAGATCACCTTGAGCTTGGCTGGGAAGAGAAGCATGTATTGAATGTTTAGGGCCCGGAGTTTGACTTTCACTGAGTCAAAGGACCTCCGCAATTTCTGTACCTCCCTCGAATAATCCGGGAAGATCATGACTCTGGTAAGTGCTGGAACACTCTTGACTTTCAAAAAGAGTCAGAGTGGGACTTCTAAGAACCTGACTATTAGTGGGACTTAACCTGAACGGGGAATAACCATTACTGCTAGCTAGAGGGGTGGGAACTCGGGTATCTGCCTATAAAACACTAGAGACCTGACCTTGGGATTGTGTGTATTGTTTGTGAATGTCATATTTTACTTTGATTTAGTTTATAAATACTCCTTTTTTCATAATGGCAAGTATTTGACTGGACAATCATTTATTGCTGCTGGTAAACGTATCTTGAGTTGTGAGCCTGTGTTCACCCCCCTGAGAAGCCTTGGACTGCTCGACCCACCGTACTATTGAGAATTCAGTGCTGAAGAGGTACTTGGCCCAGTTGATCAGGATCTATTGTAGGTTAGGCCCCAAGATATCAAGGGTAAAAGGCCTCAACCCCCACGGTTGGACCCTGTGACTGCTGCGTGACCCATGGCCCTCTGAACAGGGTTCTGACAAGGTCTTATTGACAGTTTTGTTATAAAAACTCAGACCTAAAAATCTTGATCCATAAAATCATCTTTGAATGTGACCCCTCTGCTGGGCTCTGTTTATTCACTCATCACCAGTTCCTGGAAAATTCATACTACTTGATGTACCAATGGTTTAATCTGAACACGTAAATCCATTTGGACGTGCCTAAAATTACTTTGCCTGCTTTTGGGCGTTACAATCACCTCCGCCTATTATTTAACCTCTACAGAACTTCACAGCAGTGGTACTGAGTATGTGTTTTGTTATCCCGGAACATTAATGGACACTTTCTCTTTTCATTGTTATGATGGTGCCCAACTCTAAATGAAGCTAACAGAGAGTTTCAGCACAGATTTATTTAGTTGATAACTGCAAAACAGAGCCATCTAACATTGTTAGAAGTGAAATTTTGTTTGCTGACATTTAGAAGTGTGAGGGTATTTTATTGGTTGTATCCTCTACCTCCTCTGTTTATTAACTCATGTCCCATCTAACCAAGACACCCAGAGGTTCATGTATCAGTTGAAATCCTTATGCATTTCTGGAAGTAAGCATTATATACTTGGTCTTAAAGGATACTCAGCCTACCGCCTATTGGTTTTCTAAATATTTACTGGAGTGCATCACTTTAAATGGGTGATTCCCTACTGCCTCAGGTCTGCTCGTAATTCCTTTTGTTAACTTTAAACCCTATAACTTCTCCAAATTGCTTAACTTTTGTGATCAGTCTAGATACTGAGGTGGTAGCCTCTGTCTCAGAGGCCAAAATATCATCAGCAAATAAAGCCAGTTTACGCTTGCTTCCCCCAAAATGAATTTCCTTTAAGATTGCATAGCTGTCTCTTTTCTTTCAGTGGAGTGTAGATGCATCTAATGTCGAATGCCCACTTTTATCACATCACATCTGCGGTATAGAGCTGCTGTTGCTTGTTTCTGAGTCCCACAGCCAGGTTTCAGGTGTGTCACTTTGCCTCCGATGGGTCATCTCCTTCCTTTCAGTGGGAGGGATCAGTATACCTTTCCATCTCCTGCAAACTACTTTTTCCCTCAGAGCTGCTGTATCCCCCTGCCCCCCACTCCCCTTGTTGTGTGTGCCCAGTGTCAGGTCCATGCCTCTTCCAGTTTATTGCTGAGACCCCTTTGGCTTATCAGCTCTCTTCAATGCACTCCCAGTATTTTATTTGCCTCCCTGCAATGGCGTTGCGCTCCTCCGTCCGCATCTATTAGAATGAGCAGCCTGCCTCCTGGCAGGACTAGATTACTTTACAGGGAGTGCTTGATCTCCCTTCGGAGCCCTTTGCCTCTGAAAACGCTCTGTGGTGGACAGCTCCATCTAATGGCTTCAGGGGAGGTCACCCACAGCCTGCCCTCTGTGTTCTTTATCTATACCACACAAACCCACCAGCATATTTAATATTAAGAAATTCTAACTGATGATAACGAGGGGGCCTCTTCTATGTTTCCCTGTGCTTAAGGTTCTCTCACTGTGCCTGTTCTATGTTGTGTTAAGAATGATTTTTTTCTCCTTAACTGCATTTTCGAAGAAGATATGTACTTAATCTCAATGGGTGCTTCAAAGGGGTGTAGGCAGCGATAGCAAACTCTTTGCTTTTATGGGACTTTGGATTTTATATGCCAGTTTTTGTATTCATCCTCATCCCTGTGTTATGGAGAAAGGCACAGAATAAGGCATTTGTGGTTACGTCTGGACTAAACCCTGTCTGCCTTAGAGCAATGAGATTGTCAGACTTGTGAGTCTGCTTACCAGGGAAAACCATAGATTAGCTGCCAGCGAATGGCGCCCTAGGTCAACTATGCAATCTATGCCCCAACATTTTTATTTAATTTGTTAAAATAGTATTCTGTTCCTTACTTTGGTATCTTCTTAGGAAAGCAAATATTTTGTCTACATTAAGAGGTTTCCCCTGCTCCTTACGGGTGATTCACCCGCATTTTATCGTTTGATTACCTGTTTGTTTGCCTGCCCATGGTGTATATGAGAACAAATACGTTTTATTTAGGCTAGCAGAAAGATATGTTGGCTCCTGCCCCCAAAATATTTTTAGTGTAGAAGAACCCTTCGCCCTTATGAGTCACCCCTTGCAGGGCTTTAAGTGGGCCGGGTCCTGACGTTGCTCAGCACCAGCAGTTCTAAAAAGCAGGTGCTGAGACGGGTCCCTATCGGGCTCTCCATTTTTGCCCTCACCCTCGGGGTAAAAAAAAAAAAAAAATCTTAATTCCGCAGCAATACCACTCTTCACTGCCTTTGATGTAACTTCAGAGACTCGTATAGTTCTTTCACAGTCTCATTGTAGGAGAGTAGGATCTGCTTCTTATAGTTACCCCCACTTTTTTGCTGATGTTTCACTGTTTTTCCACTTAGCCAGACTGTGGCCCTGCTAATCAGGACCCCAGTCTATCTGCTTTCTACTCTAAATTGATTGTATGTACCTTAGGTGCACTCCAGATTGGATTCTGGGGTACCCTTGTGAGTCCCTAGTATATGGTATACTATTTACCCAGGGCATAGGTACCCCAGATGCCTACCAGGGGCTGCAGCATGTATTATGCCACCCCTGGGAAGCCTTTTAAAATGACACAACAGGTCTGCTACAGCAGCCTGTGTAAGGTGGTGTATCCACCCCTTACTGAGATATAGGTTCCCTATGGCAGGCCTTAACAATCCTGAAGGCAGGGTGCTGGGATTCATGTGAGAGGGTGCCCATGCATGAGCAGAGCCCCTCTGCAGCTTTCGGAATCTTCATTCCGGGGTTGTTTGTGATGCAGCCAGACCATATACTCTTAAGTGCATTATAAACAAACGGTAAATGCTAACTTTGGAGTGGCTGCATGGAAAACTGTCGTGTTTGGTGTCAAACACCTTGGAATCATACCCCACACCAGTAACTGGTGTGGGAGTATGATCCCACCCTTCTAGAGGAGAGATATGACAGCACCGGTATACCCGGTACCAGCTAACAGAGCCCTGGCATCACAAAATGGATGCTGCAGCCACAGACACGAGTCTGCCCTCCTGCTGCTGGACGAAACTCCGGCAGGGGAGGCCTGGACAATAGGTTTCCTGTCACAGGGAGGTGTGACCACCTCCCAGACAGGCTTTAGTGTATTGGGGCTGGGTGGGTGCACTCTCAGAGTGCTTTGAAGTCTGCACTGGGGGCACATTTGGTGTCCCTGTGCATAGTCCAGCTCAAACCGGTTGCAGGGGCACACAGCCCCTGCTCTGGTGCGAAACTGGACAAAGGAAATTCTTTCCTTTGTCCAGGCCCTCTTTCCTGACCCTCCCATAGGTGGGTCCCCAGAGTTTGTCCCACCCCTTCCTTGGGTATAAAGTAGGAAACCCTGACTACAGGACTTTAGATTACACCTGGACTAAACTCTGATACCAGAAACCAAGTACTTCGACGATCTACACTACGCTGGATGACTGAAGAATCTCCCTTGGAGTAAAGGAGTTACTCCCCTGCAAGGCAGGCACCTTTAATGCAACTGACCAATTGGCATCTCCGAGCTCCGACGGACTCCAAAGATTATTGCCACACAGGAGGTGGGTTTTCCGTGGTCTCTGAGGTCGATCTGTGCCCACAGCAAGTCTGAGGCCCGTATCCCTCGTGGAGACCGTGCAACCCGAACCCCTGGACACCGCGACCATTTGCAGAAGCATCAGCTTTCCGGCGACCCCTGAGGCTGAGCTTTGGGTTACTTGTAGCCCTGACCCCGAGCAGTAATTGCACAGAAGATTGTCGGCCTACACTTAACGAGTGTTCCGTGGGCCGCCATTTTGTGATTCCTCTCGAGGTCCCTTCGCGATCCCTGGTCCGTTGACCTGTGGGTCCCCAAGAAGGCAACTCTAACTTTTATTGGGCTTCCCTGGTTGCTCCAGACATGCCCTGACTCTCCATCGCTTGGGGAGTCCCAGGACCTTGCTGGTCTGCACAGAAGCATCTTTTCTCTTCCTGCATGGGTTGCTGTTGCCAAGGCTTGTTGTGGTCAATCCGATCACCGACACCCCAGCACTCGATATCCTTCGTGGGACAGCTCGAATCCGGCTCCTGGTAGTCGTCGACGTCTCCAGGACCCCGTGGCTGCAGAGTCAAGCTTCACCTCTTCGCACCTGAAGCACCCGACATCGGTGGGCATTCGATTGCTCCGCTCCTGGTCACTGGCTAGTGACCCAGACTCTGTCCCCTCTGCTTTCAGGTTCTTCACATCTTCGATCCAGGCTTGGATCATACCGGACACTTTTCTCCTTCATGGCAGCAGCACTTTGCAGCAGATCGCCATTGAAAACGACGACGATTCCCGACACCCTTTGACACCTATGCACCCGGCTTCCCAGGGTGAGGTAACTCGAGTACTCAGGTGCTCCCGTGGGTGTTGGCCCTAGAACCCCTTAAGTCTAAAGGGGTTTGCTCAAAGTCCTCTCCTAAGTGTCCTTTATCTTTAAAATTCCAACCGCGACTTTCCGCATTGAATCCTACGGTGCTCGCGGCTGTGTTCTCACACTGCACACGTCCCCCGTGGGTCTCCTGTGTCACTACCTTGGGTGGTTCCTTGGGGTCCCAGCGATTCTACGTGCTCTAGGCACTGTGTCTAGTCAAGTCGTGGTTCTTATACCACTTTCTTAGTATATGGTTTGGTCTCCCCCTGGAGCCCACTGTGTATTGTGATATTTATGTCGTTTTAATACTGTGATAATGTGTATCTTGAACTCTAATCTCATAAAGGGATTAGTAGTTAGTGTTTAGAAATAAATACATATATTTTATATATATATCTTGTGTGGTTCTCCTTTCATTTAGTTATTCAAGAGGTTATAATCTGGTAAACCAAGCTGCTTTACACTCCTTCAAGACTTAGCCTGAAAGCTGCTCTCCATAGCTACCACTAGGAGAGCTTTCAATAAAGGTTGTCTTTAAACCTATCATCAATAAGGGTCGTTTGGACTGGTGCAAGGTGCCCACTATAACTAGTGGACAGCATATGCCAGGCCAACTTCTCACACTCATCATTTCAGAACTGAAATATGTTCAATATTCTATACAAGGAAGCCATAGTTGTTGCTTATTTATCTTATGCAACTAACAACCATTAGCAAAGCCAATAGTTCTGGCTTGCTGTAGATGTAATGTCACTTGCTGTATTATCTATCTGGATGCAATGACAGAAGCAGCAAAATACCAGTGGGGCGGCACCAGGGTCGGATTGGTAACGCGGGCACTCGGGAAACGGCCGAAGGGCCGGTAGCCGAGTTCCAGCTGTGGGCTGCTTTTTTGGGCAGCCTGTGGGCTGTCTGTGCTGTTAGGCCCAGTGGGTGCCTTAGTGGCCTTTCTAGAGGCAGATGGGCGGAGGTATCACTCACTTTCTCTCGCTGGGCCGGCCCATTAATGTATGCTGATTGAGTGGGGGCAGGGAGGGGACCTGAGCAGACATGGTCTCACTTGCATTCATGTGTGGCTCAGCAGTGTGAACTAATCTGTGCATTTTTTTTTATCTAAGTGAAGTTAATAAAACATGCCCCCCACCATCTTTCTTTTCATAAAACTTTGCTGAAGCAGTGTTTTGTGGAAAGGCAATACGCAAATGTGGGCCACTTTTTTGGGGTGTACCCGGGCCGATTTTTTATTCCAATCCAACCCTGCCACGCCCTTAACTGAATCGGCCACGCCCCTTTGAGAGACCCCCAGTTTTTTCATCCCACTTACAGTCCTGCCCCCTTGCATAGTGGAAGGAGTCTACCTTGGCATAAGGTTGAAGTGCATGAGATAGGCGTAATCTTGAGGACCAAGAGTCTGCGTTTGCCTCCTATGATGGTATATGGAGCTCCCGGAGTGGAATAGGCGAGTGGACAATTCCAGTTGGGGTTATAAGTGAACCACGCACTAAAATTGCACAGGTCGGCCCGGGCCGTGTTCCAGAAATGGTTTATGTAAACAAGAGCTTAAAGTGGTACACAGTACGAACCTCTACCAGGGGGTGTCATGCCCAAGGCCCGCCGGAGAAGTGCTCATTTAATAGAACAAGCATTGGCATAGCCAATAGGTCTCGCCTTTGGGACCTTATAAGTGTTTAGTTATCCAGCACAATATCCTTGGTGCAACAACATCAACTGTTGCATGGCTAAACACTTATAAGGTCCCAAAGGCGAGACCTATTGGCTATGCCAATGCTTGTTGTATAGTGTAGTGATATTGCCAATAGGCCCAAGATTTATAGGCCCAAGATTTTGGCAATAACGAAAATAAGACACTGAGCATTACTTCATGGCATGAAAAGGACAAGAACTAGAAGGGATATTGGGGTAAATTAAAGAGTAGGTTAGACCAGAAATAAAGGAACATTTAACAGAATGTGTTTATAGATAGTAGGTAACTGCAAGTGCCAATTCAGCAATCTTTCTTCCGATGCACCAAGAGCATAATCTACTGAGACTCAAAAATCGAAGAGGATGCATGAGATGAAGTTTACCAGTCAGTAGGCAGTCTGAAAAACTGGCATCTTTTGCCACACATTGCTTCTTTAAAATCCATTTGAGCTTATACTCAGGACCTATATAAATGTAAGGTGTTATATGAAAAATCAGTCCTTTAAATTCAGTTAGGTTTCCTCACATTTGATTTAAAACTTGTTTGAGCAGGTAGGCTTTAAGATGTTTGACCGAGGTCCTTCAGTGGATGAAGGACAACCACCTTAGGTGCAACACTAGCAAGACCGAGATCCTACCGATAGGGAAAGAAGTCTCATTTTTACCAAGCGATTGGTGGCCAGAGGGAACTCCACTCCCGCCTGAGACTGTGAAAGTGGCAAGAAATCTGGGAGTGCAGTTTGATTCCGCACTCACCTTCCAACCACATGCAGTGAAGGTAGCAGGGACCTGCTTCAGTATTATAAGATCCCTGAGAAAATTCTTTGACTTACTCCCTCTTGCAGCAAGGAAATCAGTAGCAGTCGCGTTAATTCTTTCGCGTCTTGACTACTGCAACAGCCTCTTGACAGGAGCTAGCAAAAAAACAGTAAAAAGACTCCAGGTGGTCCAACACGCAGCAGCACGGCTTGTCTTAAGACTTCCTCGAAGGTCTTCCGCTTCTGCAGCTCTTAGAACTCTTCACTGGCTCCCACTACATAAGAGAATTCTGTTCAAAATTCTTCTAATCACTTTTAAGGCGTCACTCAAGATAGGACCAAAATATCTTTCATCTCGTTTCACTCCTTATATTACAAACAGAACTCTCAGGTCCTCATCAGCTAACCTGCTCATACCTCCCAATTTCCGATGCAAAACTAAAGGAGGTAAAACTATAGCAGTGTTAGGTACCAGAGCTTGGAACCTACTGCCTCTGCAACTGAGAATGCAAAAAACTGAAACCCAATATAGAAAGGCTCTAAAAACATGGATCTTTGGAGCGACAGACGAACTCTGCCTCTCTCTCATCTAAGACCCTTAGAGTGCTATATCACCTCAGTATCAGCGCCAGGATGCTCCCTTCGGAGTGACAGTTAGCGCTTTACAAATATCGATTTTCATTTCATTTCATTAAGCTAACAAGCGGTCAGGGCTATTATAAAAATACAATCATGCAGCTGTGGTGTTTTCCAAGTAAATATGAAATTGTCCCAGAAGTCTTAACACGTCAGACATCTAGCAAAAAGTGGAAATATATATATGCAACTGCTTCTATAGAATAGTGTTTCGTGAATGTGTGTATGTTAGTCCCTGTTGCAGCTAGGCAGACGTCTACTAGTGGCACTCCCACGTAGAGTGCTTATGAAGTCATTGTGATCCTTGTAGGATGGGCTTTAACTGTGTCTGTAAGAGGTTTTCCTGTTTTAGTGTGACAAAAAGATATTGTTGCAGCTACGCTTCCAGATATTCCTTGTTTTGTGACTGGGAAGCTTTTAGGTGATCTAGAGAAGGACAATAGAAACTGATAGGATATTCTTGCGTGTTTAGTTCTCTCAATATAGAACTTGAGGCATCTCCTGAGGTCTAGCAAATCTAGAGCTCTTTCTGCAGTATGTGTTGGATTTTGAAGAAATGTCTTTAAGATTACAGGTTAGTTCAAATTAAATACAGTTAGTACTTTAGGTATGAATTTGGGATTAGTTTTAGGATGACTGTCACTTTGAAACCTCAATATTGCAGGGCGCTCAAAAATGTTTAGAGTTGATTAAACATTCCATTCATTACTGCAACAGCTGTATCTCGACCAGAGGATCTGTTACATCACAATATTTTCAAAACTCGCACTTTTGTTGGCATTTAGTCAGACTGTCATGACTCGCGCTCTTGTTAAGCCTGCATTTTTCACACCACCTCTGCGCGCAAGGTAGGAGTGCGGGGCAGCGACGTCAACAGATTTCCTCTTGTGTTACGGCAATGTATACTTCTTGTGCTGCTGCTGAGGATTAATACTACTTGATACTGTGGCAGACCTGAAGTAAAATGTACTGTTCACAGCAAACACTTGAATTCTTGTCATGCATGACACCTTCAACCAATAGCAGATTCTAATCTGGTATTTTGAACACTATTCTTCTAATGATAAACACAAAATACAAGTCTCAAAATGCACAGCATGTTTGCAGCAAAAAGCTATGATAAACTGAAGGTTTTATCTTGAACGGAGAAACTTGTCACAATAAGTTTCTGGCCATTTCTTCAACAAGTGCGTCCCCAACCCAGTCCCAAAACGCTGTACAGTGTCGGATTATATTTTTATCAGAGAAGCGCTTGTACCAAATCCAGCCCTTGCTGCCCTGAAATGCAGATTTCCTTCCAAACCCATATTTAAACAGCCCTCAACCTATCACACTGTTCTCCCGAACTTGCCTGCAGCAATAGGGCACACACAAGGCAGCAACCAACACTCACTGACCTGCTGCCACCAGCACTGCCTGCACCCCTCTCTCTTACTGACAGCCCAGGATCAGACTAGAAAGAAACACAAAGGTGGCCAATCAGAGGCCGATCTTCACCAGGCAGCTGCTACCGATGACAACCAACAGGAAAGCGGCTCACGTTACGAAATGACAGGCAGACCTGTAGACACTGAAAGCGTCTCGGTATCTTCCGTGTTGAAAGAGTGGTGGCCATCTTAGAGAGGAAAGTCGCATCATTTTATGGTGGGGAGGGAAGAGAACATGACGTCGAACAAAATTGCCTATGCATGATTTTTCTGCAAAAGCACGTGTTTCATATCGTACTCATTCCCACCTGAATTTTTTGTTGACAAGCACCTCAAGGTGTTCCATTGGTAGTAACATAAATGTCACTGTTCTATGCGTGCAGGATTGGTGTACCATGCTGAACTGATAATGCTCAATTCAAATAAACTTTATTGGCATGAGAATACCAAAGGAGCAAATCTTACAAGATGTACTATGTGGGTCTTAACTCTTAAACCAAATGTAATGTTCGAACTGAACGGTACGATCGGGGCTGTGGCGTATCCCTTCATGCATGTTCCTCGCCATACATTCTGCTGTGATCATGCCTTGAATGAGGAGGGGCCATAGAAACTCTGCACTGAGGCTCAGAGAAGTGAAAAAAACAGGAAGAGCACGGAGAGAATAGGACAGCAATTTTCTTTTAAACGAGGTGTTCCGCGAAGCTGCTTTCACGCGAATACAGATGAACACAATAATCAGCAAACTACCTATTGAGAAAACTGATAAGCTCAGCGCCTAGCCAGATCGCAATTATATTAATATCGCAGCAAGAATATATATTTAAAAAAAAGAGCACTGAGAAAACGCCCTCTTGCGCCCTCGTTTCCGACCTAGTCACTCATTTCTTAACTAGCTGGATAAAGTTAATCTACTTAGAACAGCGTCCACCTCCGACTGACCGAGGTGCCCCAGGACAGACGACCCCCGCCATATACGACCCGCGCAGCCATGTTAAGAAAACGAAAACTTGTGCTTTGCCTTTTGTTTACCTTTTCCGCCGATCCCGGAACCAATCTATTGACGAGTTTGTACAGCACTACTCCGTTTCTGAGTGACGACTTTAAGAATTCTTACCACAGTCATAAAATTTCAGGGGCTCCGCTAGCGAGAGAGGCCATAAGGCGAGGAGGGCACAGGCTTACTGCCAGGACAGACATCTTCAGCACAGGACAGGCAGAGCCACGCTACACAACGGCGCTGGGGCTGAGGAAGTGGAGAACGGCAGAAGTGTCATGTGACACGGCATGGCCTGATGGAGTGGGAGGGGAGGGGAGGAGTGCAGGAGTGCAGTCATGTGATACTGGAATGCAGCCTGCCGTGCAGCTGGCACACTGCGCGCCGCTAATTACTGCGCTCGCTCCCGAGACACATAGGCTATGGGAGGGGACATTTAGAGATAAGGCGGGACATACACGAGCCTTTGGCCATTTGCGTGCTTTCTTTTGTGTAAGCCTTACGCAATGGCCAATCAAATGCGTGGCTGTTAGAAATGGGATCTCTGGTTGGCTCAGGCTTGCGCCAAAGCCAGGCAGAGACCACCACTCTAGTCAGGGCGAGGGAGTTACACGCCGACGATAACCCCTGCTCACCCCCTTGGTAGCTTGGCACGAGCAGTCAGGCTTATCCCGGAGGCAATGTGTAAAGCGTTTGCGCAGCACACTCACACAGCAGCAACACACTAGGCACACCACAAAAGGAACTCCACACAAGGTTATATAAAAAATAGCCTTTGTATTGTCATAAATACATTAGAAACATAACCACCTAATATACAGGGTGCCAACTGGCACTAGGCAATATTCACAGGGGACTATTTACACACGACAGGGCCAATGGGGCCACTGTCATAACCATCACAAATCACCAATTGTAAATGTAGCACAAATAATAAATGTAGCGCACAACCAGTAATTACTGGTACAGTTAGGAACTAAGCCTGGGAACCTGCAATGTAAAACATAGGATGCATAAATCACCTTAGGCATAAAACTACATTAGGCCCTAACCTCCTTAGCATAAACACATTACGCAGTACAACCTCATAATCATACAAGTACATTAGAGGCATAAACACAGGGTGCGTAAATCAAAGTAAATGCAAATCACATTAGGGCCTGGCGCCCTATTAGACTCACAGTCCCCCCTGGTCAACTGGCCCTCTCAAAAAGGGCTCAAATGCCCTATGTCCCAAGAGTCAGGGCGCTGCCTAGGCAGCAGGAGTCAAGGGTGCGCAATTGCGCAAGCCTAAACGCGGCAGCTGCCCACTACTTGCTGGGCAGCTGTGAAACTGAGCACGGGCACCAGCGTGCCCCCTGAGCCCCTCTCTGGGACTCGCAATTTAAATTGAACCTGTCCCCCAGGGTTGCGGCTGCCTGCGCTCTCGCAGGGCAGCTGGCAAAAGGTGCAAATAAAAGTCTGGCACTCCTCGTGCCTCTTGGGCCCCCACTGGGGCTTCTTAACAAAACCTTCCCCCACGTTGCAGCTGCCTGCACACTCGCAGGGCAGCTGGGAATGGCACGGGCACCACTGTGCCTTGTGAGCCCCACTGGGACTCCACCACAAAAGAATATGCCCACTGTCAGGCGGGGCCGCTTGTGGCAAGGAAACTGGCACTAACGTGCCTCTCAGCCCCCCTCCGGGACTTCTACAATAATGCCCCAAAGCGCTGCCGCTGCCCACTGTCAAGCGGGGCAGCGGGAAAGAAAACTGAGCACGGCACCTGCAGTGCCCGAGGCTTGGTCACGGGGGCGGGCACCGAAAATGTGCCCCGACACACCAACAATACCCTTGCTAAGCCCCACTCACCGGGGACTCTTCTGGTCTCTCGGCGGTAGTGGCTGTGAACTGCACACGGGGCTCTCCTCACCACTCGGGAGCCCCGTCTTGACTTAGGTGCAGTGCTGCCTGTCTCCCGTCCTCCGGACCTCTCCTCACTTCACGGGAGGCTCGCTGCTCCTCCGGTGCCGGGCCGCCTGTCTCTCTTCGCCCGGTCCCTGTGGGGGCACGGGACTTAAGGCTGGAGCTCACGGAGGCGGGGTAGGCTCCCGTCCTCCTTTCTGTAAGCCACCGAGCTTCTCCTGGCTTCCGGCTTCTGTCCTCGGGCCGCGCTACGATTGGGCGGCCTTGGCAACTTCCTGTCCTTGGCCACGCCCCGAGTCAGGCAGCTTGCCTGACTTCCGGGCCTCCGATCTCGGCGGCGATTTTCCGGCGGTTCTTCTCTCCGTCAAGCGGCATCAATGCGGGGTAGGCTCCCGCACAAAAACCTAAATGCGGGGTGGGCACCCGCTAAATGAGGCAACAATGCGGGGTGGGCTCCCGCCTCGTTAGCAGCACGGGGGAATCCCTACACCGGGGATTCCCTCTTCCACGATGGCAGCTCAGCGCTGCGAAGCCCCAGCACTCTCCTTTCACCTGGAAATAAAGTCGTAGCGCTCACGAGGCGCTAGGGCCCTTCATAGTCCTGGGGTAAAGCTGGGCAAGGCATCCAGCAGGCAAGAATTAAAAGTCCTTGGGGCTCGGGGGGGGGGGGGGGCGGACCACAGCACAGCCAGGCAGGCCAGCACGCAGGGACTCCCAGGAACCAGCAGCTGGGTCCCGCGGCGGTTCCTCCTGGCAGAGTGTCCCCTCAAAGTCACAGGAACAACAGAACATCTTCATGGGGTCACAGCCCCTTCTTTTATACACCCTTTTCCTTTGTCACATAGCACAGGGCTGGGGAAAAACCAGATGCAACTGGTTTGGGGGAGCTTTGGAGCACTTTGTTTTGCTCAGCTCCTCTCTCCTTACACAGGACAGGCTAGGGACATCAGACGCACCACAGGGGTGGAGCCAGCATTGTGGAGGGAAGGCACAGCCCTATTCAGGTCCCAGGTGCAACTCCTCCCTCCCATCTAGATGCAGATCTCCCTATTCACCACTGCGCTGACTCACCCTGCCCCTCCTGGAGCCACACACACCCCAGCCCCTGTCACTCACAAAGCCAGACATGCAATTCACATCAGGCAGGCAGACACAGAGCACACATAAATGCCAACTTCTAAAAGTGGCATTTCTACCCCAGTCATAATAAATCTGCGCACACCATTGCGCAGCATTTATTCTCACGAGTTCGCACATACTAAACTCGCCCCTGCACTCCTCTCACACCAGGAATTACCATGGACACACATATCCCCCATGCATTCCTATGGGAGGGCAGGACAATCTCACCACATGCACTCAGAGTGCGCACGCACTTTACACTGGGACACAGTGCTAAAGTGCGCAAAGGCCAAAAACTACTAAGATCAGGTCATATTAACAGGCAAAAAGTTTAGGGGTGAACCTGCCAAAAGGGCCAAGTCCAACACAACCCCCTTCCAGCCAAAACGCAGGGCAGACCAATCACCACCGTGATGGGCTTCCCTGCTTGGGGCGATAGAACACGGACGCGGGCCCGCAACTGCAGGGACACCCTCCTGTTCTACGCCACGGTGAACCCATGTGGTTCCTTCTGAAAAAGCTGTCCGGAGCAACTGGGCTACCCCACTGGTACTCCCTAGCTGTCCGCGGCCAGGACCAGGCCCTAGGCCATCCAGATGCCACTGGTCCTTGCCCATTCACAGAGTGGGGGTAGTAACCCCTGGCACATAGTAGCCATTCTCCACTCTTCCCGTCATCAGGGCAGGTCTAGACTGCCACTGATCCTCCAGCCCAGGGTCTGCACCCTCAGGCGGACCAGAAGTCACGGGTGAGGCTCTCCTCCTCCTACCTCTTCTTCTAGGGCTCCGCACTCTCTTCCTTGGAGAGGCACCCTCAGAACACAACTCTCCCACCAGTTCAGGACCTCTCTCCAAGAACTGGTCTCCCAACCTAGGGTTTAACCCCTCAGGTTGCACCGGGGTCAGAGGCGAGGACTCCCTCCCTCTGCACCCCCTTCCAGAGTTCTGCACCCTCCCAACTGGAGCGGTACCCCTGGAAGATGAACCGGTCAGGACACTGATTACAGAGGTCCCTTCCTCCAGATCAGGCGGATCCTGAACCTGGCCTCCCAACCTTGGGGCTGAACCCCACTGGGCATTTGCCTGGCACACCAGGACTTCCGGGGCGCACACAGCAGCCCCCGAGGGTAACACATGACTCATGTGTTGCGTGACAGTCTGGTGGCGCAGACCTCCCGACCCCTGTCCATCTGACAGTGCGCAGAGATCCCCCACGACAGAAGTGGTGTCACCATGGTCACTTCTAGGAGACTCAGCCCTTCTGGCTGGCCCCTGACCCACTGGTTCTTCCACTGGGGAACACATCGCCCTCTCACCCCTCAATCCGGACTTCTGTACCCTCCCAACTGGAGCGGCACTGCCAGACACCAGAACCACTGGAGCTCTATTTACAGACGCTCCAGGTTCTCCAGACACTAGGAGATCCTCCTCAAATGGACTAACAGGACAGCCTAGGCTCCCAACCTGGTGTTCCCTGAAGAAACCATCCAGGCTCTGAGACTGGGTTTCGGGCACCTGGGGACACTCAGTCCCACACTCACGCCTGCTCCACTGAGACAGGACGTGAGCCCCTACACCCCTCCCACTACACTGGGACCTAGCTGGGCTACACTGAACCTCTTCCCCCATACAGGACGGGAAGATACCTGAGCCACTACTTTTGGGATCACTCCCCAATGCCTCTTCAGAACCTTGGGCCTCCACCCAGAGGTCTGCTTCCCCCTGCAAGATCCCATGGATCAGGGTGCCCACACTCCAACAGGTGTTGGCGCAACCCTGGAAAACAACAACTGAGCAGGTGCTCTCTAATAACCATATTGAACAGTCCTTCAAAATCCTGTTCCGTGGCACACTTTACCCAGTCAACCAGTGCATCATGACAGTCATCCACAAACCTCTCCCAAGACTGGTGAGACAGTTTCCTACTGCCCCTGAACTTCAACCTGTACTCCTCTGCCTGGGGGCCAAGTACCATATTCTGGGAACTGGGAATGGGACTTCCTGCACTGGACTCCATATTGCTACCACCACTGGACTCCACCCTCACTGGGGAATCCAGAAAACTACAACTGCACTCGGGGGATAATCTACCCTCCCGAGCTAATTTCTCCCTGGCGAAGGCCCTCTCAGCCTCCGCCATCCTCTCCTGCGCTAAGACCCTCTCGGTCTCTAGCTTTTTCTCCTCCATACTCAGCTGCGCTATCTCCCTGGTATGCTCTAACCTGAGCTTCTCCAAAGCCAGCTGATGCTCCCTTTCTTCCCTCCTATCCACCCACTCCTCTGGGGACAGGAAAAGGGATGGGGCACTGCCCCCGACACTGGACCCAGCAAGGGACTCCCTATCCATGGGGTCCTCACTATCTACTGGCGTCCCGGTCCTGTCACTTTCTTCCTCCTCTTCAGACTCCTCAGGGCCCCCTCAGACCCACCACCCTCTTGGCGTGCGGCCAGGGCCCTCTTCTCCTCATTGCGCTCACAGTCCCATTCATCCTTTTGCCATTGGATCAGGTTGTCCCTCAGTTTTGACTGGGTGTCTGACCCACTCACTGCTATGTCTCTCTCCTTACAGAAGTCCACCAACTCCCACATGCTGTATCTAAACAGACCACAAAAATTAAAAGCAGACTCCATTTTGGCAGGACGCTCAGGGACACGTGCAACACAGGAGACCTAGGTTTCTGAGCTGAAGCAAGAGTACACAATTTACAAATGACACTTTTAGGAGAAGAATTAAAACAAAACTCAGAACAATAATCCCCACACACGTGATTATCTAAATGTAGAGTTTGTAGTGCAACCAGTTGTCGCTGTGGTACTGCGCAAACGCAAGTCCTATCCTCACCGCTGACAACCAATGTTAGAAATGGGATCTCTGGTTGGCTCAGGCTTGCGCCAAAGCCAGGCAGAGACCACCACTCTAGTCAGGGCGAGGGAGTTACACGCCGACGATAACCCCTGCTCACCCCTTGGTAGCTTGGCACGAGCAGTCAGGCTTATCCCGGAGGCAATGTGTAAAGCGTTTGCGCAGCACACTCACACAGCAGCAACACACTAGGCACACCACAAAAGGAACTCCACACAAGGTTATATAAAAAATAGCCTTTGTATTGTCATAAATACATTAGAAACATAACCACCTAATATACAGGGTGCCAACTGGCACTAGGCAATATTCACAGGGGACTATTTACACACGACAGGGCCAATGGGGCCACTGTCATAACCATCACAAATCACCAATTGTAAATGTAGCACAAATAATAAATGTAGCGCACAACCAGTAATTACTGGTACAGTTAGGAACTAAGCCTGGGAACCTGCAATGTAAAACATAGGATGCATAAATCACCTTAGGCATAAAACTACATTAGGCCCTAACCTCCTTAGCATAAACACATTACGCAGTACAGCCTCATAATCATACAAGTACATTAGAGGCATAAACACAGGGTGCGTAAATCAAAGTAAATGCAAATCACATTAGGGCCTGGCGCCCTATTAGACTCACAGTCCCCCTGGTCAACTGGCCCTCTCAAAAGGGCTCAAATGCCCTATGTCCCAAGAGTCAGGGCGCTGCCTAGGCAGCAGGAGTCAAGGGTGCGCAATTGCGCAAGCCTAAACGCGGCAGCTGCCCACTACTTGCTGGGCAGCTGTGAAACTGAGCACGGGCACCAGCGTGCCCCCTGAGCCCCTCTCTGGGACTCGCAATTTAAATTGAACCTGTCCCCCAGGGTTGCGGCTGCCTGCGCTCTCGCAGGGCAGCTGGCAAAAGGTGCAAATAAAAGTCTGGCACTCCTCGTGCCTCTTGGGCCCCCACTGGGGCTTCTTAACAAAACCTGCCCCCACGTTGCAGCTGCCTGCGCACTCGCAGGGCAGCTGGGAATGGCACGGGCACCACTGTGCCTTGTGAGCCCCACTGGGACTCCACCACAAAAGAATATGCCCACTGTCAGGCGGGGCCGCTTGTGGCAAGGAAACTGGCACTAACGTGCCTCTCAGCCCCCCTCCGGGACTTCTACAATAATGCCCCCAAGCGCTGCCGCTGCCCACTGTCAAGCGGGGCAGCGGGAAAGAAAACTGAGCACGGCACCTGCAGTGCCCGAGGCTTGGTCACGGGGGCGGGCACCGAAAATGTGCCCCGACACACCAACAATACCCTTGCTAAGCCCCACTCACCGGGGACTCTTCTGGTCTCTCGGCGGTAGTGGCTGTGAACTGCACACGGGGCTCTCCTCACCACTCGGGAGCCCCGTCTTGACTTAGGTGCAGTGCTGCCTGTCTCCCGTCCTCCGGACCTCTCCTCACTTCACGGGAGGCTCGCTGCTCCTCCGGTGCCGGGCCGCCTGTCTCTCTTCGCCCGGTCCCTGTGGGGGCACGGGACTTAAGGCTGGAGCTCACGGAGGCGGGGTAGGCTCCCGTCCTCCTTTCTGTAAGCCACCGAGCTTCTCCTGGCTTCCGGCTTCTGTCCTCGGGCCGCGCTACGATTGGGCGGCCTTGGCAACTTCCTGTCCTTGGCCACGCCCCGAGTCAGGCAGCTTGCCTGACTTCCGGGCCTCCGATCTCGGCGGCGATTTTCCGGCGGTTCTTCTCTCCGTCAAGCGGCATCAATGCGGGGTAGGCTCCCGCACAAAAACCTAAATGCGGGGTGGGCACCCGCTAAATGAGGCAACAATGCGGGGTGGGCTCCCGCCTCGTTAGCAGCACGGGGGAATCCCTACACCGGGGATTCCCTCTTCCACGATGGCAGCTCAGCGCTGCGAAGCCCCAGCACTCTCCTTTCACCTGGAAATAAAGTCGTAGCGCTCACGAGGCGCTAGGGCCCTTCATAGTCCTGGGGTAAAGCTGGGCAAGGCATCCAGCAGGCAAGAATTAAAAGTCCTTGGGGCTCGGGGGGGCGGACCACAGCACAGCCAGGCAGGCCAGCACGCAGGGACTCCCAGGAACCAGCAGCTGGGTCCCGCGGCGGTTCCTCCTGGCAGAGTGTCCCCTCAAAGTCACAGGAACAACAGAACATCTTCATGGGGTCACAGCCCCTTCTTTTATACACCCTTTTCCTTTGTCACATAGCACAGGGCTGGGGAAAAACCAGATGCAACTGGTTTGGGGGAGCTTTGGAGCACTTTGTTTTGCTCAGCTCCTCTCTCCTTACACAGGACAGGCTAGGGACATCAGACGCACCACAGGGGGTGGAGCCAGCATTGTGGAGGGAAGGCACAGCCCTATTCAGGTCCCAGGTGCAACTCCTCCCTCCCATCTAGATGCAGATCTCCCTATTCACCACTGCGCTGACTCACCCTGCCCCTCCTGGAGCCACACACACCCCAGCCCCTGTCACTCACAAAGCCAGACATGCAATTCACATCAGGCAGGCAGACACAGAGCACACATAAATGCCAACTTCTAAAAGTGGCATTTCTACCCCAGTCATAATAAATCTGCGCACACCATTGCGCAGCATTTATTCTCACGAGTTCGCACATACTAAACTCGCCCCTGCACTCCTCTCACACCAGGAATTACCATGGACACACATATCCCCCATGCATTCCTATGGGAGGGCAGGACAATCTCACCACATGCACTCAGAGTGCGCACGCACTTTACACTGGGACACAGTGCTAAAGTGCGCAAAGGCCAAAAACTACTAAGATCAGGTCATATTAACAGGCAAAAAGTTTAGGGGTGAACCTGCCAAAAGGGCCAAGTCCAACAGTGGCCGTAAAAAAAAAACACGAGGAAAAACTGTGGGAGTTGGAAGTCCTTTCAATAAGCCGCGCTGGCTCAGGGCAAGACCTAAAAAAAAAGAGCAGCACGCAATTCACAGCCTGCATGTCTGACGTAGACCTGAGTCTTTTACTCTTGGGGTACCGCGCCAACGTGCAGGGAGAAGGAAACTATTCACTCCTCTCCAAGCCTCTGTGGCTCGAGTGCCCTCCATCAGCCAGAGAACCGCCGGGGATTGACAGGCAGGCGCACAAATCATATGATGTCAGAGAACCGCCGGGAAGTGACAGACAGGCGCACAAATCATATGTTGTGCTTTGAACCTCTTCTTGCCAGTAGCATGTGCGCACAGACCCACAATTAAAGCTGCAAAAGAAGTCACACAGGGTCAACAAGGCTAGATGTGCGCTTTATGGGAATGCTGTAAGGAAAAGAAGAACAAACAAATAGCCAGCAATTCCCAAACCAAGAACAATAGCTGAAGTGGTACGTATCTGCTGCTGTAGAAAGAGGGGGCACCGAAAGATGGAGAGCCTCTTGATAGGAGGACAGTGATTGGTTAAAGCTATTGTCTCTTCTCAGTGTTTTTGTGATATGTCGTTTATATGTTGAATTTTCACATGCTGCTGGAGAAGAATAAAGAAGAAATCATTGCATAATCCTAGCCTGTTTGTCCTCAGTAGAACTGAATCTTTCTTTTATGTTAGCTGTGAACATTTTCCTTTTTCTTTTCACATCAATAATTTATGATCATAATGATCTATATGTATACGCATCTGAAAAAGCATGGAGAGGAGGCGCACAAATACTATTTTTGATATTGCGCCAGAATTCTTGGAGCTGACTGAACTAATCTATTGATTGCCTGTCCTCCAAGGATAAAATCCTTATGCTCCATGTTTCTGCAATTTAAATTACTCTTGCTCCTTCTTAGCTCCCTTTCCCACTTTTGTTTGCTATTCCGAGTATTTATGTGGTCATGCTCCTCGTAAAGCTCTTTGGTACCCTGCAGAGGAAAGCTGCACTTTATGAATTAAATACATAAATGGCGCCTATCCATTCTAACCCCTCTAAAAATTCTGCTTCAGCAAAAGCTTGCAGATCACACCATTAATGTTAAGATTACAGTTCTTTTTTTCTTATTGATATTCCTTTTTTTTTAATAGCAAACTTTGAGTTTTGTATGGCATGATTACAGTCCCGGTGTAACCCACCAGTATACATCACCTCAACATTGTCCACGGGAGGAGGTCATACAAAACCAGAGGATAAAGGATAGTGACAAACCCATCACAGTTCCCCGCACTCCCGGTCAGCCCAGAATAATCCCACCAGGCTCCCAAGATCTTGGCATGTTTACAGGAAGGATATTCCTTTTTTAGATTTCACCTACCCAGCACTTGTGCTGGCGAAATCTATTGTATTTTTGAAAAAAAAACCTTAAAAGGAGCTTAAAGCCCGCCCTTACTTACCGCTACTTACCATTAGCTGGTCACACATGGCTCCCATGTCACTTTACTTACCATTGGCTGGCTCCCATAAGGGTCTCATTTCCATGCTTCCTATTGGTCTGCACCTCTTTAATACCATTAGCTGGCTCCCACGTGGGTCTTTTTTCCTTGCTTTCTATTGGTCAGCAGCTCCTCCGGTTTCCTCCTCCTCTTTGGATTCTTCGTCCATGTGGTGGAGATTGAACCAAGTACTGCTTCTAGTGGCTGGTGTCCTTTCACCGGCCAGCAGGTACTCTTTTTTAATTTAGTTTTAAACATGCACTGAGAGTGCGTGTGTCTGCAGTCTCTTGTAAAACTATATTAATGTCGATAGCTTTGGCCATAAGTTTTGTACTTGACACCGACCATGCACCCTGACCAGCGGTCATTCGAACCCTATAATGTGTACCACACTTTAAAAGCATACCATTGTTACGCCCCTTATTCAAAAAACATTTTAATTTTGCTGGACACTGTATGCAACCAGGTGCACAATCACACTTTTTAGAGGTGACGCAAATTTGCAGTGTGTAGGAAAGCTTTCCACTTTACTATTACATTGTTCATTTGTGTACATTTTTTTTTTTTAAGATCTCCTTACAAAAATGGCGATTGCGTTCAGGGCGGTTGGGCGATACAACAGACGCCATCTTGCATTGGGACATATGCCAGAGTGATGCGGTATGAACAAAGTGCTCCTTCTACTTTGTCTGTTACCACTCATGTCACGCAGCACCACAGTTCTCAAATTCACAACTGTTCACAAGAGGGGAGGCTCTGTTCAAATCTGACCTCCACACCTGCTTCTGCGGCTTCTTCTAAAATGGCCACTGCCACGTCTATACGTTGGCCAGACTGCGGTCATAATTGATAGGAGCTAAATCTCAACGTCCCAAAAGGACAGAAATATAATTATCAGCCCTGATATGCTGACAAAAGGGAAACATGTAGATTTTTTGCCAAATGCATCCAATATCTCTGGGGGCGCTGCATTCATGGCATGTTTCCCCCTAAATTTGACGGCTCGATGTGAGTCTGAGTTTAAAAAAAATAAATTATATGATGTCCGTCACTACTAACTAGTCTACATTTCTCTCTTAACATTTAAAAATTTTCATTGCTTGAGCAAGGAAAAACGTCTGAATTCTAATTACGGTTCAGCTCCTCAGCTTGTGCTGTTCTTGCAGCAGAAGGGGAGCTTAGTGGCGCAGGGAGAAAACAGCGGATGTCAGGGAGCTGCCATTGTGAGTATGCAAAATCTGTTAGCTTTGGAAAATCTTTTTTTTTTTAAATGTTGCACAGCAGTTGAGCTGCTGTGGAACATGCCTTAAACTAAATTAAAAACGTTATGATGCGGTTAAAGCTGCCCATGTCATAGTGCTATTTTTTTTTTTTTTTACTTGAAGACATATTGCATAGCAGGTCAACTGCTGTGCACCATGTAAAAACATTAACAAAGCCAGTAGATTTTGCATAGACGAAACCTTTTGGCTTTGCCAATGCTTGTTTTAATTGCATCGTATGCAGGAAAGGCTATTTTTCGACGTGATACTTGTGTTCTGTTTCGGAAGGGGTACACGTTGGTTTAGGCCTGTGGATCTGTAGTCAGAGCTTGCATCCTTTTGTAAAATTATTTGATCCCAGTGGACATGGTAAACTGACCTTTTCCTAATAATTGAAACATGATGTGGTGGCCTCAGTACATTAGCTGAACTAAAATACCGCACTGTAGCATGATAATTGTTTTCGTTCTAAACTTCCATCCTCCTTAACATAATTATCCAGCCCGTTTAATTGCTTTTAAGTGGAGCGGTTAGGATGCAGATTTTTGTGCCAAACGGATTTTTTCCAAACAAATGGGTTAGGATTTTTTTAAACAAACAAATGGCAAACATTTGCTAAGAGTTTAAGAAGTAAAGACCAAAGCAGAGTTGATTCTTGCTGTGAGTGGAAGAAAAGACCAATGCAGAGACTGCATCTTGCCAAGTTCAGTCGCTATTGTTAATAAAAAGTTGGAAATAATTCCCAGTCTTACTCTGCCTTGTTTTAGTATGTTTTTCCCAGTGTCCCAGATGTTTGCACAAAATGTTCTTGACCCCTTTTTCAAACATTCACTTGCATAACTCTGACAGTAGCATAGACAGCTGTTAGAATCTGATTCTCAGCAAACTTGCTTTTTATCTTTCTTACAAAGCGTGCTCTGACCCACAGCAGCCCCCATTGCTTCGTTCTGTCTTTATAGTGTAGTGGATGCCAGACATACTCTGATTCTGTTATGATCTGTTGTCCTGTTGAAGAAACTAAGTCACACTTTTACAGCTCTAGAAATGACTAGAGAATTGTCTTGGAATAACTGAATTTATCTACCACAAAGAAATAGACAAAACAAGGCAACAGGTCTTCTCCATTTATGCACCCAGGATCTGGAACAACATCACTGTCCCCGTAGCCTAATTTTCTCACCAGAAAATTTAATATAACCCCACCACTAGTTAGTAGGAAGCAATTTTTGTATTAGTCAATTTAGTTTCCCCTCTTCCCCCCTTATTTTGGTTCCTTATAGGTGATCTTGGGCCAACTGGTCAACTCTTTGGCTGTTGTCTTGTCTTCATTATACAAGGATTAATTTTGTCATGGATTCCCATTTAAAGAAGTTTGAAAAAGAAGCTTATTGCAGGAAATACATACGCACAGTATCACTGGAGACATTATCTTATAGAATTTCACATAGCTGTAGTGTATAATGTATGCAGGGCCCTGTCGGTGGGTGGGTTGTGGAGGTGAGGGAGGGCAGTGGGTGGGAGTAGGGGAGAGAAGGGGAAGCTTAGTTCTGGCAGTAGGTAGCTTATATGTTTATACTTCCCCGTTGCCAGAAGAAAAAGTGGAAATGCGGAGAGAGGATCATGACTTCCACAGCCCTGCCTTAATTTAAGAAAGCGATACCAAAGGGGATGATGGACGGAGCGTTTGAGCTAATCAAACACTCACCCCCAGTCAACTGATCTGGGTTTAATCCATCATCATTCTTTAGCTCACTCCACCACCCCAGTTCAGACATGGCCATATGCAAATCAGTCTGACCCTGTGCCTCATGGGAACAGTCCAGCCCGAACTGCCAAGCCATGTCTTCCCTGGACCGGAAACAAGCACCCTGGGACCGGTTTCTGGCTATTCAGCCGTCATCAGCCAGGCTAGCTTGAATCCAGTGGCAAAGTGAGCAAGGGACCCACGTCTGGGCATACCCTGCCAACTTAGGGCGAACAAAGCAATACCAAAGGGGATGATGGACGGAGCGTTTGAGCTAATCAAACACTCACCCCCAGTCACCTGATCTGGGTTTAATCCATCATCATTCTTTAGCTCACTCCACCACCCCAGTTCAGACATGGCCATATGCAAATCAGTCTGACCCTGTGCCTCATGGGAACAGTCCAGCCCGAACTGCCAAGCCATGTCTTCCCTGGACCGGAAACAAGCATCCTGGGACCGGTTTCTGGCTATTCAGCCGTCATCAGCCAGGCTAGCTTGAATCCAGTGGCAAAGTGAGCAAGGGACCCACGTCTGGGCATACCCTGCCAACTTAGGGCGAACAAAGCGATACCAAAGGGGATGATGGACGGAGCGTTTGAGCTAATCAAACACTCACCCCCAGTCAACTGATCTGGGTTTAATCCATCATCATTCTTTAGCTCACTCCACCACCCCAGTTCAGACATGGCCATATGCAAATCAGTCTGACCCTGTGCCACTGGATTCAAGCTAGCCTGGCTGAAGAAGGGTGACATACCCTGAAACCGGTCCCAGGATGCTTGTTTCCGGTCCAGGGAGGACCTGGCCTGGCAGTTCGGTCTGGACTGTTCCCATGGGGCACAGGGTCAAGACTGATTTGCATATGGCTGGGTCCAAACTGGGGTGGTGTAGTGGGCAAAAGAACGATGGATTTAACCCAGATCTTTTGACTGGGGGAGAATGTTTGCATTGTCAGCATTCCGTCCATCAATTGTTTGCTGTAACACTTTTCGCCCTAAGTGGGATGGGTATGCCCAGACGTGGGTCCCTTGCTCACTGTGCCACTGGATTCAAGCTAGCCTGGCTGAAGAAGGGTGACATACCCTGAAACCGGTCCCAGGATGCTTGTTTCCGGTCCAGGGAGGACCTGGCCTGGCAGTTCGGTCTGGACTGTTCCCATGGGGCACAGGGTCAAGACTGATTTGCATATGGCTGGGTCCAAACTGGGGTGGTGTAGTGGGCAAAAGAACGATGGATTTAACCCAGATCTTTTGACTGGGGGAGAATGTTTGCATTGTCAGCATTCCGTCCATCAATTGTTTGCTGTAACACTTTTCGCCCTAAGTGGGATGGGTATGCCCAGACGTGGGTCCCTTGCTCACTGTGCCACTGGATTCAAGCTAGCCTGGCTGAAGAAGGGTGACATACCCTGAAACCGGTCCCAGGATGCTTGTTTCCGGTCCAGGGAGGACCTGGCCTGGCAGTTCGGTCTGGACTGTTCCCATGGGGCACAGGGTCAAGACTGATTTGCATATGGCTGGGTCCAAACTGGGGTGGTGTAGTGTAGTGGGCAAAAGAACGATGGATTTAACCCAGATCTTTTGACTGGGGGAGAATGTTTGCATTGTCAGCATTCCGTCCATCAATTGTTTGCTGTAACACTTTTCGCCCTAAGTGGGATGGGTATGCCCAGACGTGGGTTCCTTGCTCACTGTGCCACTGGATTCAAGCTAGCCTGGCTGAAGAAGGGTGACATACCCTGAAACCGGTCCCAGGATGCTTGTTTCCGGTCCAGGGAGGACCTGGCCTGGCAGTTCGGTCTGGACTGTTCCCATGGGGCACAGGGTCAAGACTGATTTGCATATGGCTGGGTCCAAACTGGGGTGGTGTAGTGGGCAAAAGAACGATGGATTTAACCCAGATCTTTTGACTGGGGGAGAATGTTTGCATTGTCAGCATTCCGTCCATCAATTGTTTGCTGTAACACTTTTCGCCCTAAGTGGGATGGGTATGCCCAGACGTGGGTCCCTTGCTCACTGTGCCACTGGATTCAAGCTATCCTGGCTGAAGAAGGGTGACATACCCTGAAACCGGTCCCAGGATGCTTGTTTCCGATCCAGGGAGGACCTGGCCTGGCAGTTCGGGCTGGACTGTTCCCATGGGGCACAGGGTCAAGACTGATTTGCATATGGCTGGGTCCAAACTGGGGTGGTGTAGTGGGCAAAAGAACGATGGATTTAACCCAGATCTTTTGACTGGGGGAGAATGTTTGCATTGTCAGCATTCCGTCCATCAATTGTTTGCTGTAACACTTTTCGCCCTAAGTGGGATGGGTATGCCCAGACGTGGGTCCCTTGCTCACTGTGCCACTGGATTCAAGCTAGCCTGGCTGAAGAAGGGTGACATACCCTGAAACCGGTCCCAGGATGCTTGTTTCCAGTCCAGGGAGGACCTGGCCTGGCAGTTCGGTCTGGACTGTTCCCATGGGGCACAGGGTCAAGACTGATTTGCATATGGCTGGGTCCAAACTGGGGTGGTGTAGTGGGCAAAAGAACGATGGATTTAACCCAGATCTTTTGACTGGGGGAGAATGTTTGCATTGTCAGCATTCCGTCCATCAATTTTTTGCTGTAACACTTTTCGCCCTAAGTGGGATGGGTATGCCCAGACGTGGGTCCCTTGCTCACTGTGCCACTGGATTCAAGCTAGCCTGGCTGAAGAAGGGTGACATACCCTGAAACCGGTCCCAGGATGCTTGTTTCCGGTCCAGGGAGGACCTGGCCTGGCAGTTCGGTCTGGACTGTTCCCATGGGGCACAGGGTCAAGACTGATTTGCATATGGCTGGGTCCAAACTGGGGTGGTGTAGTGGGCAAAAGAACGATGGTTTTAACCCAGATCTTTTGACTGGGGGAGAATGTTTGCATTGTCAGCATTCCGTCCATCAATTGTTTGCTGTAACACTTTTCGCCCTAAGTGGGATGGGTATGCCCAGACGTGGGTCCCTTGCTCACTGTGCCACTGGATTCAAGCTAGCCTGGCTGAAGAAGGGTGACATACCCTGAAACCGGTCCCAGGATGCTTGTTTCCGGTCCAGGGAGGACCTGGCCTGGCAGTTCGGGCTGGACTGTTCCCATGGGGCACAGGGTCAAGACTGATTTGCATATGGCTGGGTCCAAACTGGGGTGGTGTAGTGGGCAAAAGAACGATGGATTTAACCCAGATCTTTTGACTGGGGGAGAATGTTTGCATTGTCAGCATTCCGTCCATCAATTGTTTGCTGTAACACTTTTCGCCCTAAGTGGGATGGGTATGCCCAGACGTGGGTCCCTTGCTCACTGTGCCACTGGATTCAAGCTAGCCTGGCTGAAGAAGGGTGACATACCCTGAAACCGGTCCCAGGATGCTTGTTTCCGGTCCAGGGAGGACCTGGCCTGGCAGTTCGGTCTGGACTGTTCCCATGGGGCACAGGGTCAAGACTGATTTGCATATGGCTGGGTCCAAACTGGGGTGGTGTAGTGGGCAAAAGAACGATGGATTTAACCCAGATCTTTTGACTGGGGGAGAATGTTTGCATTGTCAGCATTCCGTCCATCAATTGTTTGCTGTAACACTTTTCGCCCTAAGTGGGATGGGTATGCCCAGACGTGGGTCCCTTGCTCACTGTGCCACTGGATTCAAGCTAGCCTGGCTGAAGAAGGGTGACATACCCTGAAACCGGTCCCAGGATGCTTGTTTCCGGTCCAGGGAGGACCTGGCCTGGCAGTTCGGTCTGGACTGTTCCCATGGGGCACAGGGTCAAGACTGATTTGCATATGGCTGGGTCCAAACTGGGGTGGTGTAGTGGGCAAAAGAACGATGGATTTAACCCAGATCTTTTGACTGGGGGAGAATGTTTGCATTGTCAGCATTCCGTCCATCAATTGTTTGCTGTAACATTAATTTAAGAAAGAACTGAAGACACACCTAAGGAATACTAACTGCATCAGGTTAAAGTAACAGTCCACCTACACTCACAGAACCCAGTTACCCCTCCTGTAATTCACTTGTTGACTGTATCTCTGTGTCTGGCCCTTTTATTTGCATGTTATAGGTTAGTTTGCACTATACAAATAGCAAATAGATACATACGTTTAAAAATTCCTATGGGTAGTCATGCAAGATGTACAGTTCAGAAATGTGGATTAGCGCAGGAGTCTACAAAGAATGTTTAATTTAGCCAGATGCTATTGACCTTTCTCCTGACTTGCATTCTGTGCTATTGAGAACTTGCCTTATTTATAAGGACCTTCACAGTCAGGCACCTACCTCATTACCAAATTCTTATCTCTATACTGATCAACCAAAGACCCAAAGGTCTGCCTCTCAAAACAGACGTTACGTTCATTGGGCAAGATACAAATGTTTTGGTGGTAGATCATTCCATACTCAAATTTCTCATCATTCCATACTCACATTTTTTCCCTTTGGATATGTATTCTTTTGCCCCTCTGTACTGAACGCATTCATCTAAAACTAGGAAGTGTTTAAAGAGACATCAGTTCCAAAAGGCTTGTGATCAACATCTCCAATGGCAACACAAATTCTAGAAACCTCCTTTTTCTTGTAAAAATGTTATCTGCGCAGCCTGTTGCCTTTAGCCCTTGTCTCGAGAAAGCAATCTGAAACAACCTCTGGGCTGCACTAAGTGCTTAACAAACACAATAGCTGTTCCCTATCCTCAGTAGGTAAAATATTTCTAATGGTAGATCTGAAAGAATTACAATTCTTAACTCCACATCTGCTTACCTTGATTATATTTTGGTAGTCAATACTGTGCAGTCATTCTAGAGGTAAGTCAATATTTAAAGTTGAATATTAAGGCAGAACAGTAACTCTCGATGAAGTTCTAAAAGCAGTCAAGGAGTTGGATGCGCGGTTTGAGTCTGAGTGGGTCAGCCTTGGAAGTGACTTTGGCTTTGATCCCTCCTAAGTTACTTGAGGGAGAGATTTGACCTGCTAAAATAGAACCAGTATTACAATGAGACCTTCATTGTAATAATGCACAAAGACCTGATTGTTGCGAGTCAGACAAAAATTGAGCTAGTGGTTGCTGTCTGCAGGGTCGTTAAAAAGTATGTGCTGGGGGGCGCGGCTTAGCAGCGCATGAAGTGAGACGCGCTTTGTGATGTCTCTGCGCCCCGGCAGCCTTCTAAAGCCAATCCTGCAGCATTGGTGCGCTGAGGGCCCCCTGTGGACCCCCACTTACTAGAAGAGCCGGAGTGTGGTCTGGGGGCCTATCAAAAGTTGCCTGGCTCCTTAGGAACATCTGCGATCCCGAGAGATGGAGCTCCTTGCCGGATGACATCCCCCATCTTGGTGCTTGCAGTGGCCTGGCCGTGCTGGGCGCGGCCCTGGGGACTCCTCACTCTGGCGGACTCTAGGCAGCTTCGTACAGGTCGTTTTGAGGGGGCGTCCCGAGCGTGGACATATCCCTGCCGGCGAGGCACCGGGTGCGGAGCGGCGCTGCTGGAGTGAGGCGGGGATGCTCCCTACCCGCAACTTGGATGCCCTGAGTTGGTGCTGGGCGGAGAGGGGTGCCCGACCGCACAGATTGGCTCGTGAGAGAGGAGCGGAGACTGCGACCCGGGATGGTCTGCTCTGCCCCTGAGAGGTACGTTGGGGCCTGCCGCGTGCCTGAAGCCCGGAGAGGCCTGGACTGGGCTTGGTGGATGGTAAGCCGGTCCCTGAAGTTGCTGCCTCGAAACGGGCCTCTGATCTCTGTCGCTCTGGCCTGGGGATTCTCGCTGTAGCCACCGGCATGGGTGCGATGGTAGCCTCTGCACTAAGTGTACACTTAGTTTGGGTCCCTGCCCTGGCACGTCGCACTGATTCCCGCATCCGTTCTGGGGCCTACCGAGGGCGTGATTCTGCTTCTCCAGGGCCTGGCCATCTTGATCCTCTCTGCCTTTTTGCCCGGGGACCGCATCGGACTGCTTCTTGGAGGTGCTTGGCCTGTGGCGACTGGAGTTGACCGGCAGTGTGCTGACCACACTGGTGAGGTAAGGGGTGACCGGCTGTGGCGTTGCACTGCGGTATTGGCTCCCCGCCCCTGCCCCTATCCTGCTTCTTGACACCCCTGGTTGGTATCCGATCTCGCCTGCCTGGGGCCACAGTAGCATTTAGACACAGCCTATCCCGGTGACTGAACCAGTTGGAAGAGCTGCATCTGCCAGGCGGCCTTTGGTCTGGGTGGCTGGGGCGGGGGCTCCTGGGAACTGTGAACCAGTTATACTTTGAGGAGGGCACCTCATCCGGAATATGCTGCGCACCAAAGCGGGTAAAGAAAGTACGACAAGTCTGTCCAGGGATAACCGGTTGCCTCCTTGTGACAAGTCTGGCCCTCCGACTCTTGCTCCCATAGATCCTCCACCAGAGGCGGCGGCAGCGCCGCTCACTCAGGCCTATGTGAACACCTTCCTCCAAGAAATCAAGTCGGAGATCGGCTCTCTCAAAACAGAATTCAAGACTTGCCTTAAAAATCTGAAGAGAGATATCACGGAGATTGTGGGGCGGGTTGACAACCTAGAAGGCATAAAGGACACCCGGACAGAAGAACAGGAGGACCTCTGGAAGAAAATGGCTGGTCTGGAAGACCAACACATTGATCTTCAGATAAAACAGGAGGATTTGGAATACAGAAGCATGAGGAACAATCTCCGAATCAGAGGCGTCCCTAAAGGAGCGGAGGGCCTAGACATTATGACTTTCACGGCAGACATACTTCATGAGATCAGAGGTGAGGAAGACGCCTCCCCCCTGCCCTGGACAGAGCCCATCGAGTCGCCTCAACCCCTGGACACCTGGACTTTGTGCCATACATTCTCACAAGAGTACACTTCACTGAGTAAAAAGCCATCCTGAAGGCCGCACGGGGCAAGACAGAATTGACCTACAAGGGGTACACTATGCAACTATACCAGGACATTGCTCTGGTAACGCTGCGCTGTCGTAGGGACTTCAAACCAATCACTGATAACCTTCGAGAATTGGATAATAAATATCAATGGGCCCATCCTTTTGCCTTAATCTTCACTTGGGAGGGCAGACGTCGACTATTGCACTCCCTACGAGAAGCTAAACAGCTTTTACAGCTTCCGGTGTCCTCGTGGGAGGCTAGCCCCTCTCCTCCACTTCTCTCATCCAGGGAACCCATACGCCCAGAGTGGTCCGATTATACAGGCCGAGATGCGGGGCCCGAGAGCAATCTTCCTCCCAAGCTAAGCAAGGCATTATACAACACCTACGGGCCATGGAGGGCGGGAAATCACCCACTCCCTCCCAGGCAGCCTCTAAATGACACTACTCATCCACCAGTCTCGTCTTAGTCACGGAACATCTTCCTGCTCTTCTGAATGCACTATTTGCGTATATGCCTCATGCCTGAAGGTGCGACACTTCACATTTGTATACCCAGGAATGACTAGGCGAAATGAGTACTCGAGTGTTGACATTCTTCACTGCTGGCGACCCTGTTTATGTCCGAAGCATTGCAGCTAACGTGGGGGGGGTTAAATTGGGGGGGGGGCTCCCTCTCGCCCTGCTGTGAGCTGGCAGCGGGGGACGGGGCCCATGAACAGGGATGACTTTTACTTCTCCAGCCCACCCTAACCAATCCTACCCTTTGGAGAATGACATCTCCAGAATGGTCCGTGCCTCGGCTATGGGACTATTCCTGGACTGGAATGGAGTCTGTTTGCCCCGTTGGCCTTTTTGTGTTGATGGTTTTCTTTCATTTTCCTACTTTTCTCTCGCTCAACCTCACGGGGCGTTGGGATGGAAGGCAAGTCCAAACTGCTCTTTGCTTGAGAGTGGATGCCACAAGGGGACACATGAAGCTTTTGTCTGCGTCTGATAGCTCTCGCCTTTGCTCCCCTGGGCTGGTCTTGTCTCCTTCACTTTTTAAACAATTCGGCGATAGCATATCGTATATATTGGAAGCACCCGGCCCTTAGGAGTGCTCCCTTTGCAAGCCGACTCCATACTACTAGCAGCCCCTCTCGTCCCTGACAATGGGTACCACCTCTTGCATCAAAATTATCTCTCTCAATGTGAAAGGTCTGAATGCTCCTAACAAACTGAGCCAGGTCTGGCGCTACCTAGTCATACAAGACCCAGACATTATCTTCTTACAAGAGACTCATCTTTTGCTATCAGACACACATCGCATGACTCACCCAAAATATCTGATACAATATTGGGCATCCTCTCTGACTAAGACTACTGGAGTGGCAGTCTTGTGCAAGGCTGGGGCCTGCCACGGGAAACCGCGGGTGGTGAGAGACAAGGAGGGGCGCTTTATAAAACTTGAAATCCAACACGGGACATGGCCTCTCACCTTGATCAACATATATGAACCTAACCAAGCACAAGACCTTTTTCTTAGAAACCTATTGAGAGACCAAGTGGCACAGGAAGGGAACCCAATAATACTGGGGGGAGACTTAAATCTTGTCTGGGATCCAAATCTCGATCGTAGCTCTAACTCTTTACAGGGCACTGGGGCGATGTCTGCAGCGCTGAAGCAAACCCTCACTGACTTGGGCCTTATAGACGCCTGCCAATACAGATTTCCAGATACACAAGATTACTCTTACTACTCACACGTCCACCCCTCATATTCCTGCATTGATTAGCTTATTCTCTCCCATTCACTCATACGAGATGTAGAATCCACCAGTATCTCAGATATCTACATTCCAGACCCTGCCCATCTGGAAGTACTACTGCAAAGACATGCCAATCTGGCTCGCCCCAGGCCTCGATGGCGCTTGCCACCCCACATCTTGCGCGACCCGGTGGATGTGGCTGAGATGCGGACAGAGATCTCGGCCTACTTCACTGCCAACGACCTCCCTGAAACCTCCTGCTTTATCCTCTGGCACGCTTTCAAGGCGACAATCCTAGGGGTTATCACATCAATCGTGACAGCGCGCAGCCGCGAGGCCCGATTAGTTGAGACTGGCCTGGCTAGTGACATCAAAGCTCTAGATTGATTAGATCAATCAGCCCCCTCTAGAACTCATAAACAGCGCCTCGCTATACTTCGGGGTCAACTAAGGACACATAGGACAAATAGGGCGGAGCGAACACTCCTGGCATTAAAATAGATATACTATGAGGGAAGGGATAAAGTGGGGTCAGTTCTTGCACGTAAACTGCCACGAAGGGAGGCAAGGGCTCACATTGCAAAGGTCAAGGATACAGGGGACACCTGGGACATAATGGAGCAAGACAAACTGCACGCCTTACACTCCTTTTACACCACCTTCTACGACAAAAGCCCCTCCCCCCACAGGAGACTCTCTCTCTTCTATTGACCTGCCCATGGACCCCCCGCCTGAACAACATTCACAGCTTCTTGAAGCGACGATCACATTAACTGAGCTTCAACAGGCATTAAAGAATCTACCAGTCGGAAAAACCCAGGGTCCGGACAGAATCCCGGTCCTTTTTTATTACATGTTTTTTTCCACAAATACAGGACCATCTGTTGCGACTTTTTAACTCATTTACTGATAGTACAGGTCTTACTCCTACAATGTCAAGGGCCGAGATAATCCTCATTCCCAAGCCAGGTAAGGACCATACACTATGCTCATCATACCGCCCTATTGTACTCCTTAACACAGACGCAAAACTCTACACAAAAATCCAGGCCAACTGATTAGAGCCTTACCCGCCAGGCCTAATTGATCCGGACCAGGTTGGGTTCATCGCCAGCGTCAAGGGGCAGACAATGTGCGCCGGATAGCCCATTTACTAGAAAAAGCCCATCGTCAGGAAATTCCCGCCTGCCTACTATCCCTTGATGCTGAAAAAGCATTTTACCGTGTGGACTGGGTCTTCCTCCAGGCTGTCCTGCAGAAAATAGGGCTGGGGCCCGTAATGGTCTTTCGAATCATGGAATCATATACCAGCCCCTCAGGCGCAGGCTACGGTTAAGGGCCAGCTCACTCAACCTATACGCATGCGCAGAGGCACCAGGCAGGGTTGCCCACTGTCGCCCTTGCTTTTTGCCCTTGTGATTGAGCCTTTGGCAATACCATTCGTCAATCAGAAGATAGGGGTATTCCCTTCGGGGGCATTGAGCATAAGAAAGCCTTATTTGCAGATGATCTCTTACTCACTTTGACAACTCCTAAGACCTCGCTGCCGGCTTTGATATCAACTCTAGAATCTTTCAAGGCAGCCTCGGGACTTAAAATCAATCTGGCCAAATCATGGGTACTGAACCTGTCGATCCCCAGAGAGGACATTCTAGAACTGCAATCCCTTACCCCCTTCCAATAGGCCCCACACTCTATCCTCTACCTTGGGCTAAACCTGACCTCATCCTTGTCCACATGGACACAGGCAAACTGGCCGGAGTGTAGGAAGACAGTGTTAGAGGATCTGCGAACCTGGAAATCGCTTCCGATCTCATGGTTTGGATGACTTAACGCAGTCAAGATGTCCATCCTGCCTAAGATATTATATTTATTTTAAACACTTCCTACTCCGATACCGCAAGTCGATGTACAACGCTTGCAACAGGACCTTACCACTTTTATCTGGGGAGGGAAACAACCGAGATTTTCAAACAAAATCCTTAAGCTACCTAGAGATAGAGGGGGGTTAGCATGTCCCAATCTCCTGGAGTATTACTGGGCATCGCACCTCCGATACATTTCAGAATGGGTGGTCCGTGAAAGCGAGAAACACTGGTTCCATATGGATCGGGCGGTGGCTTGCAAGCCGCTCTGGGACTTACCTTGGCTCCCACGGGGTGCCCGGCCTCATAGTGCATACATAGCCACACCCACGAAAACAGTGCTAGACATCTGGGACAAAATCGCAATCCGCAGGGGCCTTACCTCTTTCCCCTCCCCCAACACACAGTTGCGCAGAATCCTGATTATCCCCCGGCTTTACAGTTGCAATCTTTCTCGGCGTGGAGCGAGGGAGAGTGCCGTACATTCCGGGACCTCTTCGAGGGAGATAGACTCAAAACTTTTGATCAATGCAATAGGGAGTTCCACTTGTCTGAGGAGTCTAGGTTGCAATACTATCAGATTCGACATTGGCTACACACACCCGTAAACATTCAAGGGGCAACTCGGCCCTTTACCCCTTTGAAACACTAGTGTGCTCGTATGACTGTTCGCGGTGCCTAATTTCTCGTACTTACCAAGTCCTACAGCACTCCGCCCCGATCAGGCCCCATGCATATCAAACACACTGGCAAGCAGATACAACAGAAGAGATCACTCTGAAACAGTGGGAGCAATTATGACGCGACACTCCGAAAATATTCAAAAGCATACCTCAGTGGGAAACCGCTTATAAACTCATGACAAGATTGTATTACACCCCCCAGTGTTTACACAGGATGTTCCCCTCTTCTACACCTATTTGCTGGCGTTGCCAAACTGCAACTGGGGACTTTTTACATATATGGTGGACCTGTCCATTGCTGACCCTTTATTGGAAAGAGGTCTTAAGCCACATTAAGGACGCCATTGGTTTTCCCATACCAAACACCCCCACTAACGTCATCTTAGGAGTTAGGCCCTTAACCCTCCTGGCCATGGCCCACGCCGACTGCCGCCTTATAACACATATGCTTGATGCCGCCAAGCAGCTAATTGCCCTCTATTGGAAGAAGCCAGTTGCACCTCCCATTGCTATGTGGTTTACACTTCTTTGGCACACTATGGCGATGGAACTTCTTACGTCCCGGGTAGCGCATACTGAACCTAAATTCACTCGCACCTGGCAGCCTTTGCTAGACTACTTTTCTAAACTGAAGCACATATGTTTCACTCCACCTACACTGCGCGCCCTCTAACTATTTGAGAATGCTACGCTAGCCCAAGACACTGTAATCTCACAAGAGACCCTTCAGCATGGTAACGCAGGGAGCCCGATATCTACCCCTTAGCCCCCGATGGGGAATTTGGTGACCTCTTGCTTAGATTGACCCCCTACGCCTTTCCTCTCTTGAGTCCTTCATCTCTTTCACTACCTTTTATTCCTGTCTTCTGTTAATTGTCTACCATTTCAGCTAATGGCTTTTTGCGAAGCACGATTGTGCCCATTACTGCTATGATTATAGAAAAATGATACACTGTGAAAAGGCTTTATCGAACTTGTGTATATCTAGGAAGCCACCTGTATATTATATTGCAACTTGTTAAATGTTTCTACTCTGTGATAAAAGAATGCATTCTTTTAATAAACAGATTTGAAAAGAAAAAGTATGTGCTGGGTTTATCTTCTTCTGAATATAACAAGTAATGGCTCGCTATGTACTTATTACAGGTTTGAAAAAGAGTGTCTGCCTTGCAGCTGATGCCCAGTCGATTTTCCCTAAATGCCCGCATGAATCAATATAGACTAAGGCTGTTTAGGGACAGAATGTTAACCATTCTTCAACATCTATGCTATAATGGCCAATTTCTCGGCCTGTGGTTGGATGGGTGTTCTGTGCTCATTTGTTTTTTACTGCAGAATTAGGAGTGTATGTTACAGTGTTTGGCTGGCTTTTCAGGATGCTCTTCCTGAGACTACAATGTTTCAGTATCTGCTAGGGCTTGTGAAGCGTAAGATGCTAGTTATACTGATTTATAAAAATCAACTGATCAGAATACCCAGAGAAAGGGTTATTTAATGCCCAATGCAGAATTAAGTGCTCCTGCCTAAATTTGTATTTATGTCCATCAGGCAAGGACAAATGAACTGCAGCAGGGGTATCCATTGTAGTTCCTGCAGGACTGGATCCACACAAGATGCAACATGACAATATAAGGGGGTACCATTTTAAATAAGGCAAGCCTATTGGCTTTGTCAAAGGGTCACCACACCAATATGTAAAGGCAAGCCTAATGTCAAGAGATCACTCACTACTTCAAAACTAAAAGTACATGTTAAGATTTTCAACATTAAAACCAATAGAATCTAATACTATATTCAAAGCCATTCTGTATTAATAAGCATTACAATGTTTATCAATAACCCTTTAAAAAAAGTATTTGTATTAAAAACAACATTAAACAAGTGTCAGAGCCTTTTTCACACTCCTCAGGCCATGTAACGCAGCCATAGGACTAGCCACAAGGGGTCCCAACAATTCTCAGCCGAAGAGCAAATGCCTCAACTCTGGGAAAGCTTAAAAACAGCATAAATGTTTTCTACTGTCACCTTTTATAGGTCACTGGAAACATATGGTTACTGTTTAGAAGTCATTTCTAGGAGGCACCTATATTAAATAGACGACCAGGTGCTGGGGTCCCCGGGCCAGAATAGGGTTGAGAGGGGGCCGTGCAGCCTAATAAGGCCCGGGGAGTGGGTCGCCACGGCTGAAAGATGCTCAAGTAGGGGGCCAGGCTCTCTTTTAAAATCTATATTACCCTTGGGATAGGGTCCTAAGGACCAAAAAATACTTGGGGAGGGGGGCCATGTGGCCCCCCTCCCCTTTTTAAAAAAAAAAGAAGGCCCTGAGGTATGGGGTCCCTGGGCCTAAAGAGGCTCAGGGAGGGTGGGACATGTGGCACCCCTGCCCTTTTTTTATTTTTATATGGCTCTGCGGGATGGGGTCCCCAGGGTCTAATAAGGCTCGGTGAGCCACGTGGCCCCTTCCCTTTAAAATTCATGGGGCCTGGGGTCTCCAGAGCCTGATGGGGCATGGGGAGTGGGACCATGTGCCCCCCCCCTTTAAAAAAAGGGAAGGCCCTGAGAGATTGGGTCTCCAGAGCCTAATAAGGCTCAGGGAGGAGGCCCCCTTCCCCTTCTTTATTATATTTGTCCTGGGGGATCGGGTCCTCTGGTCCTATAAGGACTCAGGGAGGGGTGTTGCACGCCCCATCCCCTTAGATTTTGGCACAGGGGGATGAGATCACCAGAGCTAATGAGGCTCGGAGAGGAGGGCCACACGACCCCCCCCCCTCTCCCCAAACGAATATGGCCCTGGGGAATGGGGTCCCCATGGCCAAATGAGGACAAAACAGGACAATGAAGCCCAAGTGCGCACATGTATATATCCCTATTAAAGGATGTCCACTGTATGTGCTCATGAAAAGACGTAAAACTGGAAGGGAGCCATTTAATGTAGTACACGGCCTTCAGTTACATCAGGCTATTTTTGCATATATGATGCTAATATGCTTACAAATGACAATACGTTAGCATGTTAACCCAAGGTGTTCGGCACTTTAATGTGTTTCTACAAGGACATATGGTGGACATCCTATATCAGGGATATATATATATATTATCGCTCCACTGTCACCATAAATATGGAGCACTCACGAGCGGGTGCCGGTAACACGGTGGTGCCCCGTGTATACATAAACGCTCCAATGCTCCTTTATCCACAGAACAAAGCCGGCACTCACGGGGCAAATTGCAGAGATGACTTTATTTTATCTTAGCAACAAACGCGTTTCGGCATTGGCGCGGTGTCCGACGAAGGCGCCAATGCCGAAACGCGTTTGTTGCTAAGATAAAATAAAGTCATCTCTGCAATTTGCCCCGTGAGTGCCGGCTTTGTTCTGTGGATAAAGGAGCATTGGAGCGTATATATATATATATATATATATATATATATATATATATATATATATATATATATATATATATATATATATATATATATATATATATATATATATATATATATATATATATATATATATACATATATACATACATACATACATACATACATCCACTTGGGCCTTATTGTCCTGTTCTGGTCCTTCCTATATGCACTAAGAAGCTCTAGAAGAACAATACACACAGTTACACTTGTACAGGAGCCATTTACTGTGGTATACTGGAGTCGGTTACATCGGACCGGCTTTGCACGTATGACGCTAATATGCTTATGAATTTCAGAATAGGTATTTCCTTTTCCACCTTGGGCCACACAAAGTTTTGGATACCACATGCATGATTTGCTCTTATTGATGTGCTTATGTTGATGCATATTCTACCATGTATGTACTTTAGTAATTTCAAGATGGCTCTTGAATGTCTTATTTCAAAATAAGTCCTTTCTTTTTTGCACTTTTTATTGTATGGTTTTTCACGCTTGAGGTCATGTGATCAAGGCTGTTTCACGGCCGAAACGCGTCGTATTTTTTGGACAATAACATTTCTTACTGCATGCAGGAGCCCTGCATGAGCGTTATACTTGTCTTGGATTTATGTATTTATGTATGGGTGTGAATATATGTATATATCTATCACGGGTCCCAAAATGAGGCCCTAAGTCTAAGATTGCTGAACAACTGCTTTTGCATTATCCAGTCAGCAATCCTAGACTTAGGGCCTCATTTTGTTACCCGTGCAATATCAAATAGTAGTTGCACACCGGGTATATACCAATAACAAGCGGAGTCTTTAATGGATGCTCAGGCTAAGTTACTGTGACATTCAGATGTACTCAATTTGGAATGGGGAATAGCACAGAAATATCACTTGTCCTCCTCTGATTTGAGGTGCAACACCCATGTGGTCCTGTATTACTGACCCAGTTGTAATCCCAAATTGGGCGCAAACGAGACTGTGCTCTTAAATCACGTTCAAGAATAAGTCTCTTATTGTCAGGCCTGTTTGCTTAATGCAACATACTCATGGTTGTAAAGTTTTGTAAATTATTCATTATATTGTATGTCTCTATTAAATAAAATATTTTAGGTTTAAAATGTTTTTATTGAAATACTAAGCGTGGAGCAAATGAACACTTGATTCACAGCATCAAAACAACATACCATCTCCCTTAAAGTACACCAGCTCCTAGAACCGACTGGGGAAAGAATGTGGGAAGGGGAGGGGCACAGTAGTGAAAAAGATTGCCACCTAAAGCTAGACCCTAAAGTCCCTCTCCCTCCCCGAGAACCTCTGACCCAAAAATAACAGGGCTGTATATCAGACCTCACCCACCAAGGAAAATCTTCAACACCCATGTAATAAATATGACACATATCACCCCTACCTACTTCAGCACCTCTAGAAATCACTTTGCTACATCGCTTTGGGTAAAAACGAATTTCTTAACCTGGAAAGTCACCCTCAGCTGTAGCGGGAATACTACAGATGCATCAATGACCTTGGAGCTATTTCTGAGCGCATATAAGTGTATGCTTCCTGACAAAGGTGATTGAACTCATGCCAAGGAAGAGATGTAGTCACTGGTTATCAAACACCATAGTTTTTACCCGCAATATTGCCATTGATATAACTTCTCGGCTTTCAGGGAATACTTTCTTAATTCACTTTCTCTCACTTCTCTCTGGCAGCAAATGATCTCTGCCTAACTTCCACCATGGTTCCTCTTTAGTTCACTCTGTCAGCTCTTGTAATATTTTCTCCAACACTGGGACCAAATAACTCTCATCCACTGCCATTGTAGGCCTCGGATCTCTAAAGTGCGACCGTCTTTGCATAATATCAAGCACAGTCAGTCCCACAATAACACATTATTTGACCTCTGCCATTTATTTCAAAGCAGTCTCAGTCAATGGCCTCGAGCCTCTAATTTTTGAATAAATGAAGACTGCTGAAAGCTGGCCTCTAATTACCCTCTATTATGTTAGATTCTGCTTGAATGTCTCACTATGTGGATTAATTAATTTTAAAACAGGACGGTTTACTTTTAGAAAGGTCAGCCTCTTTCAGGAACACGTTACTTTCACTTTTGCTGCCCTTGGACTTTGCTGCATATTTAGTGTTAACAAAATCATGTCTTTCCTTACTCTCATCAGCCATTTTTCGCTCAGGGTCCAACTGTATACAAGAATGGCACCTAGCGCCGGTTCTACAATTTTTGGGGCCCCTGGTAGAAAGGGGGCATGCGAGGACCCTCTGATTTGCTTATGATGTAAATCTTAGGAATTTACATCAATTGATTGTTGATTCTCTCTCATACTTGAAGCCACTTTGCAAGAAGCAAATACCCTAGTGTAGATATCATTAAATTAAAAAAAACAAGTACTAACTATACATATATTTTAGCGCTTTATTACGTGGAAATACATTGTATTAGTCATACTGTGGAAAAACTAGGTCACGGTCTCTACAAACTGTTAATATTACTCAAATGTTAACAACTGTAATGCTACTCAAATGTTAACAATTTTTTTCAGATTGGTGCATGATTAAAATTCCAAGATAGCTAAAAATTGTTTGTGAAACTTCAAGAAAACATCAATGCCAGTCCATAATTATTATGGGTCCAGATTTGCCTTTTCAGTCGTCTAATTCCTTTATTCAAAATTCAAAATAACACATTTTGTTGTTCCCCATAATTTTAGTGAATCCATTTATCAATGCTCAATACAATTGCTTTAACAGATGCTACACTACCCATCCAGCCAAAACATGTTTGGGGGAGAACCACTTCATCAGGGCTGCAAAGATAACAGCAGTGTATATGGTCAAAATGACTTAGATTTCACTTATGTACATTTTACAAAGATCTTAAAACATGAATCTGCACCTCTGCCACATGATTCTTTAATAGTCCCTTTATCCAACACAAGAAGGGGTGTTACTCTTATTCATCGCCTGTTATCAGATGAAAACAACATGTACAGCACCTTATTTTTAAGAACACAACAACACGACAAAAGTACTCGTTTTGATTTGGTATATTCAACGTCATATACCAAATACTGAATCAAGCAAAACTTATTTTCCATATGTTTTTCTTTTAAGCTGCCCAAAGAACATTCAAAACATATAATAAATCAAACAACATGACTTAGTGACATTGTAGTGCAAGGTGAAGAAAAAAAGAATATTTACAATGTAGACAAACAATATTTAACAACATAGCACATATGAGAACATAAAAATAATAATAACAAAAAAAAAACATTTTCCATGATACAGTATTTGGTATATGACGTTAAATATACCAAATCAAAACAAGTTTTTTTGTTGTGCTCTTTACAATAAGGTGCTGTACATGTTGTTTTCATTTGATTAAAGGGTATGAATAAGAGTAACACCCCTTCTTGTGTTGGATAAAGGGATCGTAATTCGATCCTTGGCTACAGATGTTGAAAGTGCAACATCATACACAGTTCTTTTGTTAAAGAACTGTGCTACCCGACAGAACACATTGTAGCTTATAACTTTATACCCAGGTTGTGAGGGACACAGGCAGCCCATTATATTTAATGGTCCTCACGGTGCAGGGCTACTGTCTCAACTCTCGCCCACCGTGTAAAGGTACTCTGGCAGAGCTCTGGGCTGGGCGGTGCTGGGAGTTTCCAGTGGGCGTGATGACTTTCTTGACTATGACATGGGCCAGAACTCGCGTCGCTGTTTTATGTTTACGTGATCATATGTAAAGCCCAGAGCTCCCACCTCCCGCCTTGATATGCCAGTGATCCCTGTAGCCCGTATCATGGTGAGGAGGATTGTGCTCCAATATCACTGTCTTCTGGGGCCGTCCCAAAGCATATATCTCAGGCCCATTCCAGGGGTGCCACATTTGTTGCATGTGTCAACCGTTGTAGGTAATATTTGGGCCAATCTTTCCGGGGAGAGGTATGCCCTATGTAAAATGTAGTATTGGATTAATTTCAACATAGCAGCTCGAGAGACCTTCCATAGTATGCCAGGGCCCTATTGCATTCTTTATCGTGAAGTGAAAAATCTGTTTCCCAGGCGTCCCTCAAAGAATGTAACAATGTTGACATGTGTGCAATCAAAGCTCTATTAAGCCAGTTGATCAGCTTTGACCCTGCCCCCTTGTGTGTAGTGTTTGTAGGAGTTGGTGTGTGTCTGGTTCCATTCCGGGTGTTGTCCAAATGTCAACTAGAGCTCACTTCAGGGCTCCGTAAAGGAGGAACTGGCCCTCGGGGAGGGCATATTGATCAGTCAGGGTCTCAAATGGCAATAACTGTCCATTCTGAAAGAGGTCCACCACACTGGTCAGTCCCCTCTCTCCTTCCACACCTACCTGCAGGAGCCGGCTGACAAGGTGGCCGCCTGGTTCAGGAATCCAAGCAGTGGAACTGCTAGGGCATAGGCCGGCCAGGGCTTGTAAGGCCAATTGCGCTCAGAAAGCAAGAGATGGCCACTCTCAGGAGATTAGGGGCACCACTTGTGTAAAAGCCGTAAGAGGGCCTTGCAAGTCAGTGGCGGTCCTGCTGCACCTGTATCCTCCAGGAACCTGCCGGCCAGCATAAGAGCCATTGCCGCTATGCAGCCAAGTAATATTAGTCAAAATTGACAGCCCCAATCCACCCCGATCCAGTGGAAACTGGAGTTTATCCAGGGCAACCCATCAAAGAAAATTGTGTTAAACAAGTTCTCCCAGGAGGGCATGTAGCTCCCAGAAGTAGGTTCGGGGAAGAATTACCGGGAGATTCCTGAAAAAGTTGAGGAGGCGGGGGAAGTATTACCATTTTAGCTACTGCTAATCGGCCTGCCACTGAAAGTAGGAGGGACTTCCAAAAGGTCAGGTGCCCCCTAACTGTGGCGACCGCTGCCCCCAATTTACTGTCATGGAGGTCAGCGAGAGTATGAAACACTCGGATCCCCTGATATACAACTGCAGACGGCTCCCAGCGAATGGGCCCTCTCTCCCCCAGGTTGACTCCCCATGGGGTTGCCCATGGTGTAATGGAAACAGGCATGTTTTATCCCAGCTGTCCACAATTCCAGACGCTCAGCTAAACTGTGTTATTAGAGAGGCTATGGGTGTGAGGTCGAAGGTGATGTCCTTCAGATATAAAAGAGCGTTGTCTGCATACAATGAGATGGCTTGGGTGCCATCTAGCAAGGGGGACCCCCCCACAGTCCGCACCCTAGCTGCCAGTGGCTCCATCGCCAGAGCAAAGAGGAGAGGTGAAAGAGGGAAGCCCAGTCTGGTGGCCCGCCTAGCCAGGATAGAGTCAGATAGGCGCCCACCAAAACGGGTTCTTGTGGTGGGGGAGGTGTATAGTAAGCGGATAATTTTTATAATGTAGGAGCTAAAACCAAATTTGCTCAGGACTGAGAATAAGTAGATCCAGTTGAGGAAAGACGCTTGTTTTATTTACCAATCCAAGCAGCAAATGCGTCCCGGCATCATATGATCTTTTTTCACAACCGGTTCCTTTAATCCGCTTTTCAAATGCCCTGACAACCAATTCATCCTAGTATCAAAACTGTAGTGTCCTACATTTCTATGGCCATGATAGCAAGTTAGTATCACTGCATATTTTGATTTTTAGTTGGCCATATTGCAGTATTCTACTCTGCTTGTGTGCCGTGAATTTTCCATGCGTCCACAATTCTGGCTCTGCTCTGAAACCTGTTGGAGCACGTTGCCCCCATCTCAAGACTTTGTGGTGTTGCCTCATCACGCTACTTCTATGAAACTGAGCCTCCCACATCATGAACACAATTATGACCCATGGTGTTTTTTTTTCACAGATTAAACATGACCTCGTCTCTGGCACGTTCTTGACGTGAGTGCTACATGCACTAACTACTTTAATAACATATTCTATATGGTAGTGTAGCATAGGTTGTAAGCTTCTTTTTTTCTTGATGCTGGAGTTTGTGATTAACTTGGCAGAATTCGCAGATAAATTAAATGACCACTGGTGCTAGAAACTTGTCCGTGCTAGTTTACAAAAATAAAGTTTTCATGATTTATGGCCAACTGGGGTTGTCTTGTACTTGTGTAAATGATGTGCTCCATTGGCCCCGCCCTCCATGTTGCTTCACCCATATTATGCTTCATTCCCCACCTGCACCTTTCGTGTTGCTTCTCCCCACGAGTCCTCTGTGTTACTACTGCCTAAAAAAATGATTTTGTGCTAAAAATGTTTATTTACCAAGCCAACTCGGATCGGTGAATAAAAAGAAAAAACAGCAAAGCCATTGTGAGAGCCTTTTGGCTTTGGCAATGTTTGTTTTAGTGGCTATCACCTCTGCATGCAGTCTTGTCGAATTGAATGATTTATGTGTCATCCTCTTCTTGAGGAACTTAAATGATGGGGTAATTTTAAAGCCTGATCCACAGTTTCTACTAAAGGTTGCTTTCACGTTTCATAGATCTCAGGAGATGATGTCATCAGTATTTTTTCTTCTCCTTTCTATCTCCGGAAGAAGAATTGGTACATTCACTGGATGTAAAAGAGCAATATTGGTTGTTTTTCAGGTCTAGTGCCTTCCATCGATCAGATCCCTTATCAGCTTTGTTACAGCCTGTCAGGTTGGAAGGCATCTGGTATGGCTATTCATAGATGGATCAGCTTTAATATTTCATCAGCAAGGAATCCTCTTTTGGGAGATACTCAGAGTCACTCTATGAGTGGTAGAGGTTCATGGTGTTTCTGTAAAAGGCATATCTAGAGCTAGTGCTCAGGGCCGCTAATCATGCTTTTGTCACTCATTATCCTTTCTAAGGTTTGGTGAATTATGTGAGAAGTTTGACTTGGGGGTTCTTAGTTTTGTCATGTCATTAAATTTATGTTCTTGGGACATTCTTTAAGGTATGATGTAAAATATATTGATTTATTTTTCAAATGTGGTTGTTAGTCACCATTTTGTATGTTAAAATCACGGGGGGTTCTGCACTGGTGGCTCATACCTGTTCTTGTTTTATTGTTGAAGGCCTCTTGGTTTGCGTAAACCTCGAAAATAATGACAAGGGATGTAGATGTAATGCCGAGATTACTAGCTGGTATTCTTTATTACTCTTAGTCCTGCTCGTCCAAATCATTGCTCCCTGCCCACCCTCCTGTCATTATCTTGACCTTTGACCGTGCATGGTAGTGATAGGAGGATGCCAAGATGGAGGGCCCTCTTATGGTGGCCATACGGGGTGGGCGGGGCTTAAATTTACAACATTTCTTGAGATTTCTTGTCTCTGGAAGTGGGACTAAACTAAAAAGTAATAACTCTGACAGCGACAAGTTCGGCTAAGAGTGATGAAGATTACCAGGAAGTAATCCGGGACATTGTTGATTGTGAAACAAATGCTTGACTTGCACTGACTGTACTCAGAAGTCTCCTCATATGGGAAATGGCTCTTTGATTTTGTGCTCAATGCAAATGTCCTAGAACATGTTAGTGAAAGGCTTCCTCCTGCCCAGGAAGGAACACAATCTAAGTTTTTGAGACACTTCCTAGAATTTCTGCATACTGGAGAGGAAAATTCATCCCCTACAAACATGGATTTTAATTATATATTGTTCTTTAAGATTATGATTTTTGTTTAAATGTTTTATTGAGTTTTGCAGTCGTTAGCAGAGTTCTCAAGACACAATACAGGACCCACAATTCCTGAAAAAGATTTAACATAATCTGACCTAACTTTGATAAGCAGTTACTACCAATGCACGATCATAGCCAGCTCGCTGCTCCACGCTGTTGAAATGCATTATACCGATGTCATCTTTTGTTGAGTTCCTGCTTGTGTCCAAGAGGAGCAGTTCATCAGTGCCAGCACAGAATGGCACTTAAACTCCCAAAAGCCACTACGGGGAAAATCTCACTAGCATACCCTTCCTGGTCATGTTTTCGTGATCATGGTGGCCTCTTTTTAAAAAAAAAAAAAAAAAACAGCTTTAATATTTTTAAAACTATGTTAACTGGAACATACAAAGGCTGAACAGGCAGCTGACATACTAAAATACTCCGTGCTATTATGCAGTGGAATTAAACAGCATTCCTAAGTCAATGATAAGTAAACGATCAAGGAGCATTCTTCCATCCATCTCAGGGTACATACCGGTTATTTAAATCATCCTAAAAGACATCTGTTCAAGGCACCACTGCACCAGAGACCGTAGTGTCTCACCGTGAGGAGGCAAGTCCTCTCCCTCGTTTAGCATAACATTCATCATCTCTCGCGATTCACGGAGATCCACCAGCAGTGTTTCTCCAACCACTCGCTTGCATCTTGTGCACGTAATTCAGTGGACGTCCCACCCAGCTACAACCACAGTTGTTTTTTTTGTTTGTTTTGCAGGTTTGTTTAGCGTGAACTCGACCCGAAGGTATTGGAAGGCTTTACATGAGCCCCAGTTACATTTCACAAGGACATATTAATTTTTTGTGGGTATTTATGTATTGTGATGCACCTCTTAGCTAGAAGTAGTGTGTGTTCGTGGCCTATACCCTTAGAAAAAAAAGTGCAAAAATACACTACAAATTTACAGCTTACGATGTTCTATAGATGACTTAACTATTGCACCCACTGATTTCTTCAAGTTATTCAGTACTCAGCAATAGGTGACTATTGGCGTGCTTGTCCATGTCACGTCTAAGAAGTCAGCCCTTTTTTGCCTGTCTTTTCAGGCAGGCTGCTGATCTGAGGGGATACATTTTAGCTAGTACCAGTGGGATAAGATAAACTCTGTTTACCAGGTTAAACTGTATGAGACTAAACCTAGCATTGTTCCAGTCCAAGCCTGTCAATTATGTGCCTACCACTTCCTCCAATTTGATTCATGCAGGCATTGGTCCAGTCGCTTTATCATTGCATAAAGCTCTGTATAATTTAGATGAGGCCCTGCCCGACCCCCCACTCATGCCTGCACTTCTGCCAGTAACACAGAGCACCGAGGTCTGCAAGGAAAACCCTCCCAATTGATTCGGGCGCCTTGGTTAGTCTAGTGCATACCTAAAGCTGACTGTTTCTAATTCCAGAACAAATCAAAACATTCACCCCCAGTAAAGAGATCTGGGTTAAATCCATTGCTCTTTTGCTCACCATGCCACCCCAGTTTAGACCCAGCCATATGCAAATCAGTCTTGACCCTGTGCCTCATGAGAACAGTCCAGCCCGAACTGCCAAGCCAGGTCCTCCCTGGACTGGAAACAAGCATCCTAGGACCGGTTTCGGGGTTTCACCCCTCATCAGCCAGGCTAGCTTGAATCCAGTGGTACAGTGAGCTGGGGTTTCACCCCTCATCAGCCAGGCTAGCTTGAATCCAGTGGCACAGTGAGCCCGGGACCCACATCTGGGCATACCCGGCGCACTTATGGACGGAATGCAGAACTAATCAAAACATTCACCCCCAGTCAAGAGATCTGGGTTAAATCGATCGTTCTTTTGCTCACCATGCCACCCCAGTTTAGACCCAGCCATATGCAAATCAGTCTTGACCCTGTGCCTCATGGGAACAGTCCAGCCTGAACTGCCAAGCCAGGTCTTCCCTGGACCGGAATCAAGCATCCAAGGACCGGTTTCGGGGTTTCACCCCTAATCAGCCAGGCTAGCTTGAATCCAGTGGCACAGTGAGCCCGGGACCCACATCTGAGCATACCCTGCGCACTTAGGGCGAGAAAGCAAAAGACACACAAATGATGGACGGAATGCAGAAAAATCTAAACATTCACCCTCAGTCAAGAGATCTGCATTAAATCCATAGTTTTTTTGCTCACCATGCCACCCCAGTTTAGACCCAGCCATATGCAAATCAGTCTTGACCCTGTGCCTCATGGGAACAGTCCAGCCCGAACTGCCAAGCCAGGTCCTCCCTGGACTGGAAACAAGCATCCTAGGACCTGTTTCGGGGTTTCACCCCTCATCAGTCATCTAATTCCAAATGCTCCATTTGCCTTCGCAAGGGTCAGAAACCCATTACCCTGGCTTGGGGGGACCTTGTAACAGCAGTCAGACAGTAACTGTTCATCACGATTACGGCTCCCGGTTTTATGGTATTTATTTTTTTGACATTTCCGTCTGTATTTATCCATATTTAAATTTTGCTAATTTTATCTGTATTTTTCCATATTTATTTTGGGTCTTGTGAAAAAATTAAGCTTAAATGAGTATATTTCCATATATATCTATCTGATAAATGTACACTCTTACTTGAATTCCTGACAGGTTTCAATGAAATAAACACCGACAGACGATAAATGAAAGCATTTACATGAAAACTTGCACATTTTATCATCAATCTTATGCATATCTACTGCTTTTTAAGCCTCATAACTAAAATGTCTTTCCTTTTTAGCCCTCACACCTGTCAATCCACTCAGCTATTGGGCTAGCAGTCATGACTGACAGCATTTAGAATCACTCAAAAAACAATTAAATTTACGTTTTTATCCACATTTAAAAATAAATACAGAAAGGAAACCAAATGGTTTTCTGTCTGTAATTATCTGTAAAAATCAGTAAATAAGGAACACAGGGAGCCTTAATCACGATTTAGTGAGTTTGCAAGTGACAAGGGCAAATGCAGTAAGTGTGATGATAATTAATAGCTTTCTAAATCAGAAAGATAGAGGCTTCCTTTCTGTACAGCTATTAAAGGATGCCTAACCTAATTCTGGGGTCAAAACTGGCCCAGAGCAGGGAGGATAGAATGCGATTGAATTCCTAAAATGTTGTCTTGGAAAAATAAGCACATCACTCCCCTTTATACATAGGGACACCTTGGCTATATCAATACCTTTATCAGTGCCACTCTTCTCATCAGTATAATGGAAGTCGCATCGAGAATTCTGTAATAGCGCTTTTCAAAGTATGCAAATATTGTGTGAAAATAATTTTTGAATAATTTGAGTTTTAATGATGGTTAGTCGTAACCGATGAACTGATAAGGTTGCACCTGAAACGAGTTATCTAGGTCACTTAGAAGAGTAAATAATGCCATGAATAGTTATGCCACATATGCATGTAGTACGCCATTATTTTTAAAATGGATGCAGTTTCTTGTGCTCTATTCAACTTCTCCTGCTCATTCCCCCACCCAATCAGTGTCCCGCTGCAAAGCCATCTCTCCCCTTGTTTCTGCTGAGCATCAAGTGAATGACGTCAATGTATTAGCAATGTACAACTATTATAATCTGCTAGTTGGTACAATCCGTCCACCCCTTCCTTTCCTTTCCCTTGGTTCTGTCTCTCCCTGTCCTGAAGATTCGACAGCTGACTCCCGGTCACTGGACTGTGGTGGTGTAACGAATAAAGTCTACTCATCACTTACCTGAGTGTCGTCTTCAATTGTATCACTGGCGACGATCTACCATGTGGGGACGGTTCACCACCACCCCCAACTTCTTCTCCAGTGCTGCCTGCTGTTCACTACATCTGCACCTCAGAAGTTTGCATCAGAGGTCCTACTGTTCAGCTGTCAACTGGTGTAGTGGGCATCTTCAAGCTCTTCAAGCTGTGCAGTCCTCTTTCCAGTGAGGATTCAAGGTACTGTTTAGTGCGCTGCTGGCAAGCGTTCATCTTCCCTCCCTGGGAACCAGCACATCGCCCAGCTGACCTCTCCTTGCTTTTCTCCTTCGAGCCTGGGGTGGAACCTCCTACACGCTCCCTCGCTTTCTGCTATTGCCGTGCGGCACTTTGGGGTACACTATTGCACTCGCTGTGGTACCCGCGGCTGCCCATGGTTCCCCTCAGCACATCTCTTCTATGACGGCGCCCGCCACAGCAAAAGCATTCTTCCCAGCGGGGGATCAGCGCAACGAATATCTCCTCAGCACGGCTGCCCGTGGTTCCCCTCAGCGCGTCTCTTCAGTGACGGCGCCCGCTACAGCGAGAGTGTTAGCATTCTTCTCAGCGGGGGATCAGCGCAACGAACATCTCCTCAGCGCGGCTGCTCGTGGTTCCCCTCAGCGCCTCTTCAGTGACGGCGCCCGCCACAGCAAGAGCGTTCCTCCCAGCGGGTGATCATCGCACACCGAGATCTCCTCAGCGCGTCTGTTCCCTGACGGCGCCCGCTGCTTGAACACATTTTTTTTCGTCAAATGGTCGACAGCGAGCACCAACGATCTTTCAGAGCCTCCTTGTCGTCAACTATTCTCTGACTAGTCTCCGCCTCCCCGGGCTGTCTGTTCTGCATTGCTGTTCTCTACTCCTCCCTCCCTTCAAGCAAGGCGTTCTGTTATTGCCGCCCCCTCCTGGGTGGCTTGTGGAGGGGTTTGTTTTCACTTCAGTTATCTACTGCTGTGCATTGATTAAAGTGGGGATGTGTTTCGCTGCATTTATCACCTGCTGTGCACAGATTTAGCCTGCCTCAACTCTGTCAAGCACAGCTTTTCTCGTTGTGTGCCAACAGCCTGCCGGTTTCCTCTCATTCCCTCGATGCTTACAAGCACAACATTACTTTGCATTCAAGCAGCTGCCTGTTGTTCCCCTGTTGGGTATTTCTTCAGCGCTGACAGGCACAGCTAGGATCTCTACACATTGCAATCCCTGCCAGTTCCTGCGTATGCTGATGGGCACAACCTGTTATCCCTTAACAGTGTTTTTCTTCAGCGCTGACAGGCACAGCTTTAACCCTTGCACATTACATCGCCTGTCAGTTCCTGTATACGCTGATGGGCACAGCCTGTTTTTCCTTTACCAATACAAATGTTCTCACTTCGCTGATAGGCACATCTGATTTATTATCTAACACCGTGCGCTCTGTGCTTATTTGCTATTGGGCGCACCGCACCATTGGGGTCATTACTCACCTTAATTAAAATCTACGTTGTGAATTTCCCTCCTTTCCATTCTTACCATGGCTTCTGCGAACATGTCACAACCACCCCCTTTTCTTAATGAAGTAGGGGAACCTCTTTTACCATGGAAGCAGTGGTTTGGTTTGTTGGAATCATATCTCATTGCCATAGGGGGAGAAAAGTTCTCACCACTAAGGAAGTTACACACGCTACTTCACAAGTTGGGCATTGAAGGTTGAAAAACTTATGATAACATCTCATTGTCCGATTTGGAAGGTGAGGACAGCGATGGAGATGAAAATGTATTTCAAGCCGCTGTGAATAGGTTAGAGAAGCATTTCGGAAAGAAAATTAACGTAGTTCTGGAAAGGCACAAATTCTTCTCAAGAGTACAAGGAAAAAATGAAAAAGTAAAAACCTTCATTGGTGCTCTAAAAGGCTTAGCTAATACGTGTGAGTTTGAGTTACTACAAGATTCTCTTATCAGAGATCAATTGGTCAGATGTACCAATAATCCGAAGATCCAAGAAAGACTACTGGTTGCAAATCCCGACCTAAAAGAGGCAATTGACATTGCAGTGGGAATTGAACCCACGGCTGACTGCATCGTGGCTATAAAAGAGGGTGGAGACAAGCTATCTGATGTTAATGTCATCAACAAACAAGAGACAGGGAAGGACAATAAGATCAAAAGTAGTAGCACTTTCTCTTCAGCGGTCAAACCCAAGTGCTACAGATGTGGCAGTCCTGCCCATTTGGCAAACAATGTAGCTTGCCCAGCGAGAGCAGTTGTGTGTCACAAGTGTGGTAAAAGAGGTCACTTGGCAAGAGTCTGCAGAGAACAACATAACAAACCAGTCCTTGCCATTGTACATGAACCTCTTGCAGAGACCAAATGTGTGTTCCAACTCCAAGATATCACTGAAACCACGCGTTTTCCCTCATGCAACATCACGCTTGACAAGAAACATGTGTCAGTCTTTGCTGACTCTTGCTCTCCATACACATTAGTGGATGGCAAGCGTTTTTCCGAACTTTTTCCTGCATGGCAAGACATGGTACACACTCCTGACATTCAACCTGGGGGCTACAATGGAGATCCCATACCCTTATTGGGGACTCACTACGATGGATATTAAATTCAAGGGCAGGAGAACTGTGGGAAAAATTTATATTACAGAAAAAGGTTCCAGCTTACTTGCGTGGAGGCACCAAAAAGAATTGGGTATCAAATTGGACCCAAACACTCCCGACCAAGTCCTTCTGGTGGACCCATCGGTGGGAGGGGCGGAGGTCTGTAACGATTTCCCCAAGGTATTCAGCGAGGAATTGGGTCGGTGATTAGCCGCTGGGCTTGTTGATAAAAAAGATACCTTAGAGGCATGGCAAAAACAGCCTAATGTAGGCTCATCACAAGAAAGTGTTGTATCTGACACAGACGTAGCACAAAATAGACCACCTTTAATCAGAAATGGATGTGTATCCACACAACCATCTACCAGTACTGAAGGTCAACAATCCTCTAAGGTATCTTTTTTATCAACAAGCCCAGCGGCCAATCACCGACCTGAAAATGATTTGGAAACACAAGGAGGAGCCAAAGAACTCGATACAGAGGCAGATCAAATGATCCTACGAAGCAAAAAGAAACCGACTTAGTCATCAACATTTCTAAAGAAAAGTTGACTCCAGCACAAACTCAGCTGTTGAACAAAGGAACCTCATTTGTCCCAGTGTACCACAGCAACGCTGCAGAGACAGAGATAGCCTTATTTAAATTTCTAAGGATCCTACGTCTCAAATATTTTTTCAGCACCTTTGAACCTTCAGTGGCTGCCATACAAAAATCAGAGTACAAGGAATTTAAAGCCAAAAGTTCTTTTTGTTCCCCCTCTCACATAAACGATTGACACGTTCGAACGATTAGTCAAAACAGAGATTAATAATATCAATTTCCGACAAACTACACAAACTAATCTGACTTCTAAAGAATGGAGCACTTTAGCCTCTTTAACGAAAAATGAGCAATTGACTTTTCAAAGAGCCGATAAAGGGGGAGCCCTTGTAATAATGGACACAGAATTCTATGAAAACAAAGTGATGACACACCTACAAGACACTAATACATACATAAAGATTAACGAAGATCCCACGAAAGCTTACCAAGGCATTCTTCATCAAATATTGTCTAAATCTCTAAATATGGATTGGATTAATGACAACACTAAAAAATATTTATATACGGATTTTCCACGACGACCTCAAATGTATATGTTACCAAAAATCCACAAAAACGCAACAAACCCGCCCTTCAGACCCATCGTATCAGCTTGCGGGTCAATTTCCGAACCTATTGGAAAATATTTGGATCAATTTCTGCAACCCATAGTTCAACAATGGGAAAATACATAAAAGACACTACATCAATTTTAAATATGCTGTTAACACTGGACACAAATGAAATTGAGAATTGGTGGCTATATACCATAGACCTGACTGCTCTTTACACCTCCATCCCCCATCACGATGGGATTAAAGCCATAGAATGGGCTCTTTTAAAACAAGGAGACATAGGAGCCCATAAAGTCTTTTTGCTAGAACTATTACACTTTGCATTATTCCACAGCTATTTTGAGTGGAAAGGAACTTTCTATCCTCAATGTAATGGAACTTCGATGGGCTTCACCGGAGCTTCATCATATGCTAATATCTTTATGTCCAAACTAGAGCATGAGCACATTCTTTTAAACACAGATTGGATAGAGAATTTGGTACTATACAAAAGATATATCGATTATATTTTCATAATATGGAAAGAAGATCCCTTGTTATTGAAGAGCAACATACTGAAACTAAATCAAATTCCCGACCACATTAAATTCACCCACCAAATCGACTCCATTGCATTTTTAGATGTACTGATTCAAATAGATACTCAGGGAATCAAGACTACAGTATACACCAAAGAAACCGACAGAAACAATTCTCTATATTTTAAGAGTTTCCATCGAGACTCCCTTAAGCGACACTTACCGTACTCCCAATTTCTGAGGTTAAAACGTATTACATCCGACCCAGAGGAAGTAAAAGACACCATTAACCAATTTGCCATGAAATACAGACAACGTGGATATCCAAAAGAAATACTAGTCTTCAATACAAAAAGTCTCCAGAATTGACAGACAAGTGTTGTTACAGAAGAAACAACCTAAATCTAAAGACCGAATTATCTGTGTCTTGAAACATTCAACAAAATCAAACCAAATAAAGTCGATTATTCAGAAACATTGATGTGGTGTCCTACTGTTGTGTTTATTATGGTTCAGCCTTGTTTCCAAGGCTTCCTGTAGAATGTTCTGTTTAGGAATGTTTTAACTTGAATGTAGTCCGTTACTGCTGTGGTCTGGAGGATGAGGTCTCGTGGGAAGAACTTGCAATAAACCGTCCTTCATATCCATCCTACGCCTCCTGTGTCTTCTATTGAGGTGCCCTTCACCTCAATTGGTCCATCATCAGAACAGAGCCAGATTTACAACATCTTTTTGATCAACCCCCCACATTTGCTTTCCAACGGTCTAAAAATGTAAAAGGACTGTTATCAAAAAAGAAGATTCAAAAGTCTATAAAGGAATGCAAAAGTACATGAATTGTGTACATTGTAACAACGTGATTATGGGAGATCACTTTATACACCCTACACAAGGAAATTCCATCAAGCTATTGCATTCTAGCACTTGTGATTCATCTAATGTAATATACGCATTAAAATGTCCCTGCGGAAAAATTTACGTAGGAAAAACAGAACGAAAAATAAAAGTGCGTATTACGGAACACAAAAGTAACATCAGAAATCAAAATATGAAATCTACTGTAGCCACTCATTGGAAAGAAACAAAACACAACATTGCGCAATTGCGATTCACTATTCTAGAGGTTCTCAAAACCAGAATGGACGTTGATCAGCACATGGCATGAGCCAGATCAGAATTCTTTTGGATAAAGAAATTACATGCCATGCAACCGAATGGGATGAATGATAGACTAGAGTTCAACTGTTTTTTATAACCATCTATAGTATCTCAGATCTATTTGATATATCCCTGATAATCAATATACATTATATGATGTCTCTATTACATTGGTTAAATATTGTGGTATTTACATTAACTTGACCACTGTTCATTATGTTTCACTTTAAGTGTATCAATACTTCTTTTATTTGTAATTTTTTATTTGCAATCTAAATGTTGATGCATACTTATCACAAGCAGAATGTTGCTATTTAATCCAAAGATGTTTGTTCATTGCATGTTTTTTTTGCGCTATGAAATATTTATACTTTATTAACTGAGCAAGGGAACAACATGTAAAGCATGCTACTATCCCTTTAACACGCCGTGTCACGTCATTTAAACTCGGAAGAACCCGCGCGACAAGTAATACTTCCGGTCCCAACAAGAGGTTTTTCCAAAGCGCCGGTTCGGTGAGTAACGCATGTGAAACTATCAGCGAGGTAGAGCACAAAGTTGTTTTTAACGTAATAACTTCACGTTTTGTTTTACTTTGCACAAGAATAATCCCAGTTTGTTTTAAGTAATTGCGCACGATCTTAATGAAGCGCACAAGATCTATATAACATATGCACTTCATAGCACAGCGTGTTACTAAATACATATGCACCTCGTTGTTCGAACGTTAAAACACTTGTTCAGTCTATTACAGCATCTGCGTTTTTCAACCTTCCGAACCACTTTTTAACGCCGTTAAAAGCACAAACCTAGTGTACCACAGTCTACTTAATCGCGCACGAATAAAAGAGCACGACAAGATTTGTATTCACAGCATGACATGTCACATACGTTTTCCAGCATGAACTATTAGCTTGATGAAGTTAAATCAAGCATACACACGGTTAACGATTTTCGAGTTTTCTATACTTTTGGTTACATTTATATATGAAGGATTGCACTGAAATAGTCTCTTGTTTTTCATGTTTAGAATTTATTGTTGAGACCCCTGATGAAGGGCCAACATTGACCCGAAATGCATTGGGTTCCATAAGGATATGGACGATTAACATTATTGCCACTAAGAACAAATGGCAAAAAGGAAATAATAAATCTTCAAATACAAATTTAAATATGGACTAGTGTTTATTATTGGATTAAAATGTGTAAAAACGTCAGAAAGTGAAAAAAGAAAACAACTTGGTGTTCTTAAATAAGTGCTCCAGTCAGTCGGACAGGGTTTTCCCTCTCTTGACACTCCTGTATACATAGTTCACATAGCGCCAGTGGACACGGCGCAATGACAGGGAAGCACACGGAATAAACAGTGAACCACCACTACGAGTAAGTGTATACATAGAGTGCACTGGAGAATCATTGAAAAATCCAAATTGGCTATGGACATCATTGGTCCACTCAACCTCAAAATGCTCAGAGAACGGTTCATCATAGTGTTAGTGGATTACCACACACGATGGGTAGTGTTCAAATGTGTGCATCGAATAGACACCGAAACAGTCATTTCATTTTTGAAGGGGGAATTTTTCGATGAAGGCATCCCAGATGTGTTAGTCACGAACAACGGGGTGCAGTTCATATCCGACAACATGAAGGTGTTTTTGAGCGACCTAGGCATTGTTCACCTTAAAACGGCTTTGTATTGTCCCCGCGCAAATGGACTAGTAGAGCGGATGAACCGGGTGTTTAAAGAGTGCTTACAAAGGGCAGAATCCCTTGGTACATCTGCTTAAGCCGCTTTACAAGACTCCATTTGGGCGTTTCGCTCCACTCCCAACAGCGTCACAGGGATTTCCCCGTTCATGTCCTTAAAGGGTAGAGCACCAAGGACAAGGTTATCCCCTCCTAACTTGAAGAAGGAAAATGAGTGTGTTGTGGACCGTAACAAAATTTCCGAGAAAGTGTGTGAACACCAGGCCAAATATAAGGGCAGATATGACCGCACTAAGCACGTCAAATGTCACTTGTTTTGGGAAGGAGACTTTGTTCGGGTTGACCTTCTCAAACCTCGCAGGAGGGAGGCCTCCAGATTTTCAGAACCCTGCAGAATCACAAAGGTGAGCAAGAATGTGGTGCATCTGGAGAACGGCCAAACCTGGAGTATGGACAGAATTGTTCCTCACAATGGGGGAAAAGGGCCTGGAGCCACATCGGATCAAGTAAGAGCTAAGAATATTGACAGGTCCGATCGAGACGGAAGTACTGGAAATATGTTACCTCAAGTTCCCGGAGTTTCCTTGAGGAATAAAACTTCTCCGGTGTGGGCCAAAGACTAGCTTAACCTGGCTTATACTTTTTCTAATTGCCCTGCTCTCCCAGAGCATGTTCAGTTGGTACCCATGTTATGCACTTTGTTACCCTCCATCTAACCTTTTTCTTTTGCCTTTTCTTTCTCTCCTCCTCTCCCTCCTCTTTCGTTGTTCACCTTGCATAAGAGGTGTGTTGTAATCTGCTAGTTGGTACAATCCGTCCACCCCTTCCTTTCCCTTGGTTCTGTCTCTCCCTGTCCTGAAGATTCCACAGCTGACTCCCGGTCACTGGACTGTGGTGGTGTAACGAATAAAGTCTACTCATCATTTACCTGAGTGTCATCTTCAATTGTATCAACATTTGTTAGAAAACCTGTATTGTGAATGAAGCTTCCATGATGTACCCAAAGTATCATTTTCAAGGACTTCCGCTGGAAGTTCCTCTGAAGACCTATAGCTTTCTTCTGTTGAAATCAAGCTAAAAATCCTTACTGAGGTTTTACACCATGGGCCAGTCTCAACTGAGCCCATACTTCCATTGAATGAGGCCCTGACTGATACCCTAATGGACACTTGGGCTAAGTCTTGCTCTTGCCCACCAGTGAACAGGCAAGTATTCAGACGCCACACGCAGGCCCCTGGCGACCCAGATTTTCTTACACAGCATCTTACTCCTGGAAGTATGGTGGTCCAGGCATCTACCAGCAAAGTGATTCCTAATTAGTTTCCAATGACTCGGCCAGACAGGATGTTAAAAAGGATCAAAGCATTCAGGAAGTAAATGTTCTCTTCCTCCAGTCCATGCGGTCTGCCAGTTAGGCTGTTAAATGCATGCCCTCTGGGACATGGCCAGTGAGATCTTTCCAGCAGTCCAGGAGATGTTTCGGCCCTCTGTTGCTCATACCACCATGGACAGCCAGAAGGCTACCAATTATGTAATTAGGGCTGGCCTTGATACTACAGACTGCTGCGGGTGAGCGGTGGGCACTTGTGTGATGATTTTCTGACATGTGAGGATGCGATCCATTGGCTTTTCTGGAGGTGTGCAAGCATCCCTTATGGATATGCATTTCCGTGGGTCCCACCTAATTGGCACTAAGGTTTTCTCCTAGGGTGGCAATCCATCACATCTGACAAGTGGGTCCTCCGGATCATTCAGAAGGGTTATGCCCTTCCATTTCTCTTTGACGCACCACATTTTCATCTCACATCAGAGTGGCTTTGAGAGGAGCACCTCTCCATCTTGATCCCAAATGAGCAGGCCTTGCTGAGTAAAAGGGCCATCAAGAGCGTGCCAGCCTTGAAAGTGGGGACGGGTTGTTACTTCATCTATTTCCTCATGGCAAAGAAGGACAAAGGCCTTCTTCCTAGTTTAAATCATCGCTCTCTGAATGCCTTGCTGCAGAATGGCAAATTTTGTCACTGGCCCAACTTCTGACTGCCCTACATCTAGATGACTGAATGGTTGCCTTGGACCTGCAGAGCACGTACTTTTATGTGTCTGTCTTGTAGTCCCACAAATGTTACCTGCAGTTTACGGTAGGCCAGGAGCATTTTCCGATTGGTGTGTTGCCCTTTGGCCTTACCACCGCACTGCAGGTGTTCACGAAAGGAAAGTGATGGCGGTGGTACCTGCCCGTCTTCAGAGGTTGGGGACACCAATTTTCTCCTAGCTCGACAGCTGGCTGTTGAAGATGGGCTCGCCACAGTCAGTCGTAGAACACCTCCAGATGAAGGCGAACCTTTTGACATCTTTGGGGTTGTCGATCAACAAGTTGGAGTCACACCTTACTCACCGAGGTTTACTTTTATTGAAGCTGTTCTAGACACTGTACCATTCTGAGCCTGTCCTCCCTCGCAACTCGTCCAGGACATTAGGCAATGATAAGATGTTTCAGTTTCAGTCCTGGATCATGGAAAGAGCAGTTCAGAGGCAATTTTTGCCTGCTAACCTCATGTATCTGTCCAATTTGCCAGATGTCAAATGTAGACTCTGCAGTGGGATCTGAAGTCTCAGTGGGCCCAGCTTCAAGGAAACCTGTTAGATTCCATCCTGGTTTCAGAGGAGACTGCACCAGATTTGCAGTGGTGACTGTTCGACCGCAACCTGACCAGCAGAGACCCTTCTCAACCCAAAGCTGATGGTGGTGACGGATGTGTGCGTACTGCGCTGGGTGAGGTGGGGGGTCATCTGGGAGAGGTGGCGATCAGAGAACTCTGGTCTCTGTTGTAAGCCAGGCTCCACATAAATCTGTTGGAGTTCTGAGCCGTCCACCTGGTATTGAAGGCTTTACTGTCGCCATAAAGGGAAGGCTGGTGCAGGTTCTCATGGACTTCACCTCCTCCATGTGGTTCTAGAAAAAGCAGGGCAGAGTGGAGTCCTGGGTCTTGTTCCGAGAGGCGCAACAAATTGGCTGGAGCATCAGGGCATCTCCCTGATTGTAAACCACTTAGTAGGATCTTTAAATGCCAGGGCGGACGAGCTCAGCCGGCAGTGCCTGGGGGATTGTGAATGGAGATTGCATCTCAGGGAAGCTCAGGACATCTTCCGGCAGTGGGGTGAACCCTGACTGGATCTTTTTGCCACCATCTAGATTGCACAGTGTCAAACCTTCTGCTTGTTAGAGTTCCCAAGAATACTCTCACTAGGAGACAAATTCAGGTTAGAGTGGAGCACAGGAGTCCTGTACGCCTTTCCACTGCTGCCTCTCTTGCCACGAGTTCTGAAGAAGACTAGGAACAACCCAGTCAGTCATCCTAGTGGCTCCGGATTGGGCCAGGAGAGTTTGGTATCTGAAACTTTTGGGCATGAGCATTTATCCTCCAATAAGGCTATCGCTTCAGGAGGATCTTCTGTTTCAGCAGTAGGGCACTATTCTGCACGCAAACCTGGCCAAATCTGCACCTCCATGAGTGGCCATTGAGTGGCAGCAGTTGATTGTGTTCCATCTGCCTTTTGAGGTTGTGTATCTCATCCTCGCGGCCAGGCGCCCCTCTACAAAATCTATTTACGCAGGGCGCAGGGAAAAATGTATGGCCTGGTGTGGACTCCACAAAAGAAGACTCCTTACAAGCCAAGCTGTTAGAAGTTTTGTTGTGTGTTTTATCTTTGGCCCAGCAAGTTCTTGCTGTGAGCATTGTTAAAGGTTATTTGTCAGCTCTTTCAGCCTTTTTGCATTTGCCGGCAAGTCGTCTTTGTAAATCACCTGTTGTGATGAGGTTTATTAAAGATGTGACACTCATTCCCTCCTAAACTATTTATGATGTCACAGTGGGATCTTAACTTGGTCCTGAAATTCCTCATGTGTACCCCCTTCGAACCAATGCATAGCTGCTCAGTGCACCTACTGACTCTTAAAACAATCTTCCTCATTACGATCATTTCAGCTTGTCACAAGAGTGAGCTCAGGGCACTCTTGGTGCAGACACCCTACAGCACCTTTTCTCGAAACAAACTGGTGCTGAGGTTTTATTTAGTCTGAGCCCACATTGCGAGGTCCTGCTTGGGCATATATTCTAAATGTGAGGAATCTGTGGTTATAAGTATCCATCAAGAGACCAAGTTACTTACCTTTGGCAACACTCTTTCTGGTGGACACTCTGTCTAACCGCATATTCCTCACTGCCCTCCCACCTCCCTATTCTGTGGAGTGGTTTCTTTTTATCATCTAAATAGGTCCCAAATTTGAGATCTGCACACTGGTACCTGCAATTGTTTTGTGTTCCACGTCTGAGAGTGCGAAAAGAGTCAAGCAAGAAACAGATGTCAACTCACAGGGCTGGTGCTTATATGCTGCTCTGTCACTTCTGGGGAGGATCGGCGTCAGTGTGGAGCTGCACAGCTCCACCTAGCGGTGCCCAGGAGCACTGCTGTGAACATGTTCAGATCCAGTCTGGTGCCTGGGGAATATTATAAAGGTGAGAAATCTGCATTTCAATAGAGTAGCCACAAGAAAGAGTGTTACCAAAGGTAAGTAACTTGTTCTTTACTGCTGGTATCCTATAGACCTTTGTCTGTGATCTTGATTCTAAGTATTAACTTAGACACTGGCCACAACAGATTGCAGAGGGTGATAGGTCTTTTAGTGCATGAAGAACGATGTGGTGTCATCCCACAAAGAAGCACCCTCGTGAATATTTGGTGCCTCACACGTTGTGCATGCTACGGAATTCAGAACTGGAGGGAGTGTTGGTGGCACTAGATATACAGGAAGCATTCAGTACCATTGACTGGGGATACATTATGGAGGTTTTACGCAGGATGGTCTTGGGGCCCAATGTCTTGTATTGGATATTGGTGCTAAATTCAAGCCCTACACCCAGGGTCCCCTCAGTAGGTCATATCTCGAACAGTGGGAGTTGGAGAGGGGGACTAGACAAGGTTGTCCTGTCTCCTTTCTTGTTCGCACTGAAAATGGAGCCATTTGCTGTTCACCTACGAATGGTTCTGCGCAAATGGGGCATTCAGTGAGGGGACACTGTACATGCTATGTTGTTGTAAGTTGACGACGCCTTAACATATTTGCAGTGTCCACAGGCCTCGATCCTTAGACTGTTGTCTGAACTACAAACATTCTGAAAGGCATCAGGCTTGCATATTAACGGATACATCAGTGGTGTTCCCACTGGCTGGGTTGGTTGGTTGAAGCTCAGAGCTGCTGTCCAGTGTGGGACTGAGGTGGGAGAAGGATATATTCCAGTACCTAGAAATTAAGTTGCACATGCAGCTGAGAAACAATATGCCTATAATATGATTAGAGTGTTGTCAGGACTGAAATACTCCATATGTTTCTGTACTATGGTTTCAGGGTTGGTCGTCAGTAGGATCACCATTGCTAAGATGGTGTTTCTCCCTCTTTGCTTTTATATTCTCCAGAATTCCTTGTGCCCAATACAGGTGAACACCTTCAGGGAGATTGACAGCCTTTTGGTCACCCTGAAATGGGTTGAAACAGTCATTGGGTGGGTCTGATGGTCCTAAAACTAGACAAGGAGGGAGGTCTTGGGCTCTCTGACATTGAATTATATTATTTGACTGTGCAGCTGGAGCATGTTGCTAGGTGTTGTGCAGAGGAGGACATCTGGGAGAAAAGACTCCTAGTGGGACTCCCTGAGGCAGTAAATCTTCAGCAGTGCCTAATGGCAGGTGATAAACAGGACCAAAAATGCCCACATGTCGTGCGCTTTGTTGCTAAGGTGTGCGTGACTGTGATTAAAAAAAACAAAAAAATATTTGAGGCACCCATTCTTTAAAGCACTGCCAATCTGGTGGTGCCCACCGTTTTTGAAGATAGTCCAGGATGTGACCATGGCCAGATGGAGAGAGAGAGTGCATGTGAGACCCTGGGTGACCTTTTCCCGGGAGAATGTTGCATTACATTTGCAGAGGTAAGGGAGTTCTTGCAATTCCTGCAATTTGCCAAACTGACTAGGCTAGTCTAAGAAATCTGGACAGATTTGCCAGTGACCCAAGGTGACAAGGACATTGGAATTCCTCTTGGAAATGGGATCGACCATGGCTTCTAAAAGAGATTGGGTAAAAGGAGCCCTAAAGGCAAGGGCAAAATGGGAGGCCGGCCTGCAGGAACCCTTGATGGGTAGTGACTAGGACAGGGCAAGTGTTCAGGTACAGGAGCTCTAGTAATTCCCAGTTCAATCGCACATACGTTTATATCCTACACCACACATATCTCACACTCACAGGCCATGCACATCATTTAGGGATCATCAGGAGTCACAGCTGAGACCCCTGGCTTTCTGTTTATGACCCCTGGCACTGCCTTTATGACCCCTGAGCTTAGAGGTGATAATATCAGTGCCAAGAATACAGGGGTGGCTCTGTATTTCTTATTTCTTGCCTGTTTTTCATTATACTAATAGTAAATATTATTAGATTATTCACTACTAGATTAATAGAAAATGGAGCACACTTAGCTGGAACGGGGCCTTCGATGGCAGCTGTGGTAAGTAAAAATGGTTTTAAATGTACGTTGTGTATGTGCTTGGGAGTGTGTGTATGTGTGAGCATGTGTATCTGTATGTGTAAGCATGTGTGAGTGAAAGTGAGTGAGAGTCAGTAACAGGCAGTGAGTGACATTGTGTGAGAATGAGGCTCAAATTACTATTCTTTTACGTAAGGCAACACTGCACCAAAGTTATTGTGCTGCCTTGCATTAAAGGGAGAGAGAAAATATGTGGCATATCTACTTATACCTACTAAGATATGATGCATTTTTTCTCTCCCTGTCAGCTGGTGCACTTTTAGCAGCCATGCGACTACGCACACATCCTTGCGCCATAGTGCAAGTATGTGTGCATTCTCTGAAGCATGGGCTTTGTACTGGAAAGGGTCCCTTAAAGTACAACAAAAATATGCTTTAAAGCATTTCTCACTTTGTATGTGTACTATACTATGCAGCACACATGCAAAGTTGGAAAAACAAGGAGAAATTAAAACATTTCTCCTCGTTACACCTGCCTCAAGCAGGCGTTAGATGTTGGTGCATGTCTAAAGACAGGGATTTGCACCGAAACTCATAGGTGGTTGCATGGGAACGCCCATGCATCACCCATGGAACTCCCCCTTGACACAAAGTAACACAAAGCTGCTGTGTATAGCTCAATCTTAAATTACTTTGGTATACTATCCAATGCAAATCCTAATTTGGGTTGGATAGTCAATCCCACCTTAACACTTTGCGTCGGGCAAAGCTCTAGTCTGAGAGTCAGAATGAGGAGATTAAGGATGAATGCAAGCGAGAACATGAGATTTAAGTAGAGTGAGTATAAGGGTGTGTAAGAGAGTGAGAGTGAGTGAGAGAATAAGTGTAAGTGACTGAATGTGAGTGAGGATGTGAGGTGATGCTTGTGAGTTTGTCGTTGGCCCTGGCACACTGAAGATGATTATTCTCATAGAGACACCCAGGGCAATTGATGCTGACATACTTGCAGAAATTCTTAACATGACAGACACCTGTGACAGAATACTGACACTGGCACACTGGGGTTAATTCTTGGCATGAAGGGCAGCAATGGTAAAGTACTGGTACTAGCATACTAGAGGTAAAATCATGGCATGTAGGACAACCGTGGACAAATACTGAAATACCTGAAGAAATTCTTGCCATCTTGAGCACAAGTGGCAGAATGCTGGTAATAGCACAATGAAGGTGATTCTTGGCATAAAGGTGGACAACCTGGCATATGGGAGGGTGGTAACCATGACAAATTTCTGGCCCTGACATATTGAGGTCATTTTCGACATAGGAATCACCTTTAGGATATGGACGGCATAAATTGCAAACATTTGCCACTGGCATATTTTATGTCATTTTTAGGTCGAAGCCTACCAGATAGTGCAACTCTCTGGTTTTCTGAAGACTTCTTGCGGACATTTAAAAAGCTTCCTTGGTAATCCATTCCCCCGTTGCTTACCATTGGGTTTGTAGTTTCTAACTCACATTTGCTTGCTTTCTATTTGCTGGCTTTATTTATTTTAGTCCGTCCAGCTTGAGTTAGCCCCTCCCACGGAGCATAGCCTATTTACTGTATTCTTCCACAAGTGCTCTCTTTCTGTAAACAGGCCTTTAAATCTTTTTCTTATCTTGTCACATTTGCTGTGCATTCAGAGACCAAGTTCAAATGTCAGGCTCTGTCTTCCATGGGAGCTTGATGTTTACTTTTTTTTTCTCTGTCTTCAAAGTGAGAGGTTTTATGTTTCAATCCTGCTGGCTACCTATGTAAGAGGAAAGGCTGTAGGTTGTTGTTTTTTCTAGCACACAACAAAATGTAAATGTAAATTAACTGTGCGAATATTTCAGCGTACATCAGAATTAGGAAAGTACAAATGAAGCACATTTTTTTTCATTCTGAAGTGTGGAGGAAACAAATATTTTATTACGATCAAAACAAATCAATACACTTGGTGATGCCATTTCCACACATTATCGTTTTTGCACTGTATAGTTTTATTAGTAAAACTGTGTGTGCAAATGTAATGGTCATTTCAATTGAAAATGTGTTGTCTGTAATGGCAGTGCGCTACCACACCATGCATACTCCACTCTAGGCAACTCCACTCTATGACACTCTACACCAGTCCACTCTACAATACTCCACGACACACTACGACACTCTGCTCCCCTCTATGCTACGCCATTCTGCTCCACTCTACTACACTCTGCTCCACTCTACGACACTCCATGCCACTCCACTCTACGACATTCCACTCCACAACACTCTACTTTACCCTACAGCACTCTACTCCACGCTGCGCCACTCCACTCCATGCCACTCCATGATACTCCACTCTACAACACTCTACTCCACGACTCACTACGGCACACTACTCCACGTCACTGTATGACACACTACTCCACTTCACTCTACGACACACTACACTCTACTCCATGCCAAACCATTCTGTGCCACTCTGACACTCTATGCCATTTCATTGCTATTTCACTCTAGGCCACTCTATGACACTCCACTCCACTCTGACACTCCACGACACTGCACTACACGATACTCCACTCTATGACCCTCTTCCCCATTCTACTCTACACTACAACAAGCTACGCTATTTCACTCTAGGCCACCCCACTTTGACACTCTATGCCACACTACGACATTCTACGCCACTTTACTTCACTCCACGTTACTCCACGCTTCACCACTGCACTCCATGACACTTTAATCCATTTTATGCTACTCCACTCTGCAGTACTCCACTCTACAGCACTCCACTCTACAACGCTTTACTCCACTCTATGCTACGGCACTCTGCGCCTCTCCACTCTGTCACTTCACTCAATGACACTCAACTCTATGCCACTCCAGTCTACAATACTGCACTCTACGCCACTGCACTTTAGGCCACTCTATGACCCTCCACTCCCCTCCCCTCTGTGACACTGTACTCCACTCCAAGACAGTCTAATGTATGACACGCCATCTGCGATACTCAACAACCCCTCTACGCCACTCCACAACACTCCACTCTACAACACTCTATGCCACCGTACGCCACTCCAGTCTACGACACTCTACGCCACTCCATGCTACACCACTCTATGGCACTAAACTCCTCTCTACGCTGTGCCACTCTGCGGCACTCCACTCCATGACACTTTACTCCACTCTATGCAATGCCGCTCTACACCCCTCCACGTTACTCCACTCTGGCCCTCTACATCACTCAAATCCACTCTATGCCACTCCACTCTACGACACTCCACTCTACTCCACACTATCCCCCGCCACTCTATGCTTCTCCACTCTATGGCACAACACTACTCCATTCCACTCTACTCCAAGACATTCCATGACACTCCACTCTGACACTCTGTGCCACTGTGTGACACTCAACGCCACTCCACTCTATGTCACTCCACTCAATGTTGCTCTCCCATGTCACAAACATTTAGCCATGCTGGTGTACAACATGGCTAAAACACATTGGGAAAGCCAATAGCACTTGAATATACGAGACCGATTGGCTTTGCCAATGCTTGTTGATATAGGGGGGTAACCACAGAATATGGGAGCACTCATGACAAAATGCTGGCCTTGGCACAATGGAGTTAATGTTTGATATATGAGGGCACCAATTACACATTTAAAAACTCCTAGGGAACATCAGATTTCATTGGCTTGCCACACCGTTATAGGATTTGAATATGTCACAAGTGCGCTTTCAGCGCCTACGGCATTTTAGCAAATTTAGGTGAAAATTGTGCTTTGAGATGCATTATTTCATCTGATTTTGTTGAAAATTGTTCCCGGTGGGGGAGAAACCCCTTAGAAGAGCTCTGGCTTACATGCTTTGCTCACTCATTACAATCCAGGGCAAGTGTTATGCCCCAGAATTTTCAAAGATATAGGTAGTATCTAAAACAGACATTTTCCGTGTTATTCTGTTATACTAGTCATGCAGTTATTATGGAACTTCAGCAATGTCAATTATTGGGATGTTAGGGTCTTGTGACATGCCTTCCAGGAATAAATGTAAGGGTCATATGATGCCACTTCCTGTGATGTCATTAATGTCAAAGGACATGTGATGTCACTTCCGCTGCCCCTGGCATATTGGTGAATTAATGCCCATGCACAAGCTTCATAAAATCTACCCAATTAGACCTGATGTGTGTCCACGATGCAGAAGGGCAGGGGTGGGGTTCCGACATATAACTTGGAGCCCTACAGTAATGAACTGTTACTGGAAGAACATAAGCCAGATACGGGACGAGGTGACGAGTGTCAGTGTTGTGACATCAGGTAAACATTTCCTTTTGGTACAATTCTTTTTCCCAAAAACAGAAAAATAAATACTAGGTTGGCGGCTCTGGGATTACTATTGGCAAAAAAGAAGAAGAGCCGTAAGGTGGTTATCCACAAGGGGGCCAACAGAGCAAGATTGGGTTGAAGACATGAGAGTGAACCCTGGCGAGCAAAGGCGCATGCGGGAAGTCAGGCCTGGTGAAAAAGTAGACGACGACCTGGCCAGATGGGATGAAATGTTGCAAGAGTGAGTCTGGGTGACTCCTAGAACTCATTGAGGAACATGGAGGTGGATATCTATACACAGGGAGGAAGTGAAGGTTTCGCGTCCCAAACAAACTAATACTCAAGTGCCAGGGATTTGTGTGCCATGTTCCGTATTAGCATTATAATGTATAGCTGGTTAGTTGTTTGCATATGTAATTGAAGGTTTGACCTATGATTCTACATTGAAACCCTAAGAGAAAGAGCTTGGGGGCTGCTCTGCGGTTCTTTTTCAAACCATTTACATAAACTATGAATGGTCTGGATGCCAAGGAGGTGTATACACTTTGTGATTGTTCTTACGACAATTGTTGAGTCCAGTTTGAACATGTTATGTGGAAAATTAAAATAAAGATTTAAAAAAACTTTGTCAAACTATCCTTGTAAATATGTTTATATTTCGGTAATTCCAGAAACTAAGTCTTGAATGTGGTTTCGTTTCGCGTCAGCCTCCCGCTTGTTTCTGTGGTGAGCTAGGAACTGTTGATAGGCCTTGACACATACTGTAACCATAACTTTTTGTTTCTGTTTGGCCGGCCTCATTTGATCATTGTATACATCATCTCCAGTGGTTTATCGTGCTCTTGTCTCTGTTCTTAGCATTCTATGCAGAGGCCAGCAGTTTCACCTTTTGGGGTCTGCTAGCCTTGCACACACTTTAAGGTGAACATAAGTGGGCTGTGTGAGTCTCATCTGTCTCTGAAGGGTGTCAGCCTAGTGTGCCCATGATCACCTCGTATCATAGGTACTAAATAGAAACTCGGTTTGCAATATGCTCTACTATTTTTTTGTTGAAACACTCATCGCTGTCCTCTGATTCACCTGCGTCTTCAGCTACTCACGTTATTCTTTCTGTGGGTTTTGTAGCCGGTCACTGACTTTGCTATGGATGCAACTAGACCTGTTTTTAAAACGCGCATCGCGCTTTGTGAAATAACAGACGATACTATTTCCAATGATAGAGTTTATTGTAGACCTTGGGAAGGACTGCAGGCCGAGCGCTTTTTACCGAGTCGCGGACGGCCAGTGAACACTTTAGGAACCAACGTTCAACTCACTGAGTTATTTTGCAGGCAGGACATATAGGGCCTTATTCACAAAGGTAAACTTGCTCTTTCGGTGTAAGTTTACTAGTATCTTGGGATTCACATACTACGAGTGGAGTTTTGCATGTAGTACCTTTACGACTGCGGAGAACTCCGCATAGAAAAAGACAGGACAGTCGAAAAGCTACGTCACGTAAAACTACAATCCTAGTTAGAGGATAACAAAAAAGAGTAAAGTTTGCCTTTGTGAATAAGGCCCTGGTCTAACAGCTGAGAGAAAAAATAATCAATGAATAAAATAAACACGGCTTCGTTAAATATTGCCATTGAATGAATGTTTATCTGGTGCTTTCTATATATACCGATTAAAATATAGAATGAAGAGGTAAAATAACATATATTTTTATAAAAAGAAACCCCAGTCTCCCGCTCAAATTGAAGGTCTCGGCCGCCAAGCAGCTACAAAAAGGTTGATGATGTATGCTCACGCTGTGGCCTGTTTGGTCGTATCATGCCTGGCCAGAACAGCACCACCTCGATTTTCACTATTAATACAATATATACCTCGCAGAGAAGCGTGGTTTTACTCCAGTGGTTATCCAATTGAGGGGGATTATGAAACAAGCCGTTATCACGGCCAGCTGTGAAATAAAGTGGATTAAGGTATACACCAGGCTTTCAACGCTGGTGGCGTCATGGCGGGATCTGACGTCAGTTCTTAGGTATGTGCTGCAACTGCTGGCCGGTTGGTGTCTGTCACCAAGGGCGGCTTGAGACAGATAGGCAACTTTACTTCCTTCCTGCGTGGCCCCTGCTGGTCAGCCACCGCAGCCTAGAAGCTGCAGTCGTGGATACCAACGGGACGCGCGGGAAGAGAACGTAGCAAAGATCCGGGTCAACGTGAGGCGCGTGAAATGCGCGGCTGGTGTCGAGCCTCGCTCCTCAGAGCGGCTCTTAGTTAAATGCTTTACAAAAGCGCCTTGTTTCATTTCTTCGAAAAAACCGAAGGTCCTCGGGTTCGTTTTTCCCCTTACGCACCGGGTTCTTCTTTACAAACTAGGTCAGTGGGTTCGTTTCATTCGACGCCACTGTGTACGTGTACTTCCCAGATAACCCGTTGAAGCGACTGGCTGCGGTAACCATTCGTTAGTGTTAGTTCATGGTAAAATGGAACCGAAACGGGTTTAGACATTTATCAATCAAGACATAGTCCGATTATTCATAGGTATTATGTGTTTTTTTTTTATATCGCTTTACTCCGGTCACCTGCTTCTGCAACAGCAACCTCGTACGCCCCGCCTTCGACCGACCCCTCTGGTCCCCCTAACAGTGGCCAATCACCCTGACATTGCAGTACTGTGTACGTGCAAACCACCTCTTCATGCATAGGGAGGGGTGGGCTGGAGAAAGGTATTGATAGTTCTGTGGTTCCCGTTTTCAGACTCATAAGTAGACTATTGCCAATTATACTGACGATAAGGACTTTCACAGGCCGCTAAGGATGTATTTTGTGTCCCCTCGGAAGGTAAGACATACCATGTAGCAATGTCCATGCTCCGTCTAGATGGCTATATCTTGGAGAGGCGTGCTGTAGTCTGCACGACCCTCGCTCGCACTGCCTCCACCAGTCTCAGAAGAACCAGTTGGAAACTGTCGAGAATTTTGTTTTTAAAGATGTATGAGACAATACAGATATTAAAGCATTCAAACAATTATAGCGGGCCATGTGATCCGCATATAAGGATATTAGACTGTGATCCAGCGGGTTACTAGCAACGAGCATTCATTCACCAAATACTCACCTGGGCCCATACATTCATACTACGCTAGTATTTTCCGCTGGTGGGTCAGTTGTACTCTTTATCAAAATCCCTGCTACCAATTACTTTTCTGATTGAAGAGTAATTACTTACCCTTGCTAATTGGGAAGTTTAAAATGAGTGACATTCCATACAATTCATAATTCCTGAAATAATCACTGAGTCAGGAAGTTTTAAAATGTTTATCTAAAGATTTAGCAGAGTAAAATACAGAACCACATGATACTTAAATCGTATATCAAAGATGAAGCATAATAATCAATTATCGATCAATGACGGTCCCTCAGAAAGGAGAAGATAGAGACAGCAGCGCAACTAAAGGTTGCATTTATATTTACCTAAAAGTGCGAGAAACCAAACCCCTTGGCCACGGAGTTGGAAAGATAGGATCCTGGAAGGATGAAGAGCAAAGACCTCCTCCCGGATTGGGACAGGACCGGTGACCTCTCTATCAACGACGCCTGCGTCGTTCCCCTCTCTGGTACTTCGCTTCTCCTCGAATTCTCCCGTCTCTTCCTTCTAAGGTACTCCGCCGCCCCCACCTCAGGACCTCTCTGGACAGCGGTTCAGTCTGCAACCGATCGTACGTCTGGAGCCTATGCCTAATGCCTGTTCTCTGAGCTCCTCCGCATCCTCTCTGCATTCCCCCTAATTAACTAATTCTATATCTATTATACCCTTCTACGCCCATGTACCTCCCCTAAATGTTGCAGAATTATGGGCCCACTACTTCTGATTGGACGGGGACAGGGGGTTGATCCTCACACCACATTGATTTAATTCATTTTTCTTAAAGCCCATTGTTTTAAAATACCGCCCATCACAATTAATACATTTGCTTTATTTCCCACCCGTCTCACGACAAATTTTATACATTGTTCATATAAATTGTTGCTATTCAGTAGAGACATCGTGGGTACAGTAATATTGGCCATCAGGTCACGGCCTTGGACGACGTCCAGGTTGACTTCATCCTTTTTCTCTCTGGGCAGCCATTCAGGGAGCATGCGCAGAACCTTTGTCATACGAGTTTTCAGTTCACCAACCCCAGGCACAAATTTATGCACTAGTAAAAAGTCAAAGAAGAAAATATTAAAATCACAAATAAATTGTTTCACTGTATTCCCACTCTTTCTACTCTATTCCCATTTACTTATAAATTCTATCCCGCATTAATAGCGTTAGAATACCACAGTTTAATTGCAACATGAGAGCAAGCTGTAGCACGTGAAAACATAAAGCGGCCATTTTAATGCACACTGAGCAGAAGCAAGAATTTCCCACCAAGCAAAGAAAGACGTCACACCATGTGATATGGTTGATACATGCGCAATAGGGTTCCCGCGCTTTAGCGGCCATTTTAGAATAGACAAGCGTTACTTGTTAGTTTAAACACATAGGCAAGCTTCCTTGCTACTTATATTTGTGTATGCAATTATTAGTATGAACAATACAAAGTTTAATAAATTAATACTGTGAGAAGATTGCATCCGAGCAAGTCTCATTTGTGAGTCCTTGCTCCATCAATCCCCTCTCTCTTATGGCGTTTCTGAGCCATCAATTACTACCCACAACCAGATGCCAACTTTAGCATAATATAGTTTCACTTTCATTTTTACACTTTCTATTTTTCACATCCCCTTTTAGTTTCTTGTATAATTCACTTCTCAAATCTCCAAGTTCAATTTCGTCAAACTTTCGCTTCTTTCCTTTTCCTGTCACATTATACGATTAATTCTTTCTACAACATTTGCACCATATTATTATTGACAGTACTACTATTGCTATCCCTGCTAAGGGTACTAATATTTGACCTATAAGCCCTTTTCCTACATTAGCAAACCAGGTACCAATTGACGCAATACTATTTGTCAATCTTTCCCATACACTATCAACTTCCAGTGGTTTTAGTTCTTTCTCAAGTTTAGTTATATTTTGTATATACGTTCCAATTTCTGCACTTTTATCAGGTATGTAAGTGCAACAGTGTTTCGTCTTCAATAATTTACAGACTCCACCCTCCTTTGCCAATATAATATCAAGAGCAGAGATTTTGCATAACCATAGATCTAATTGCAACCATCTCCGCATTAATCATTAGAAATCCTCCAGCAGTGTCAGTTGATAAACGATCAACCACTGTAGATAATTTACATATGTTCCTTGAGTTCAGAATTATTCCCACTGAAGGTATCAATGCACCAAATATATCACCTACAATTTCTGAAAAACTAGCTCTTTTTCTACGTGTTAATTCACTAGTATTTTCATTGCTGCCAGTGTTTCTTTTTACGTGGTATATTTTTGGAAATACTATTCCAAAATAACAACTTCCATACCACCGTGCAGGAAGCCTAAAGTAAGCCTTATTCCCACACACATAATATATTCCAGGAAAAACTGAATCTGTTCCTCCTTTGAGTCCCCAACCTCCAAGAATTAAGAAATTGTGTTCACATTCACTGGTACCGATGAAAACATTGTTATACTCAGTCTTTACCCTATGTAGACAAATTTTCCCTGTCTTTACAAAATCTAGAGCCATAGCAGCTTGAGCCTTGCCAGGTGTGTAACTACCCTCTTTCTCAGCCCAAGGTGGTAGATGAGCCTTACGCTCAGACGCTTTCTTCTGGAAATCTTGTCTTCTATTCTCCACTAAATTCAAAAATATCTTTTCTTCATGTAATGAACATGTTAGATTGCTTCTATGTGCATGTGTAATGTCTATTGATTTCATTGTTAAGAAAAATTCTCCCATAAACTGTGCATCTTTACTACTAAGCACTGGTTTCATATTCTTTCGAATCGGAACCTCAGAAAATATCACATCTATATCTGAATAATAATACTGAAGTCGCCCTGTTCTATAAAATAAACTAGTCAGTACACTACATGACATGCCATAGGTTATTGGCAAGTGATGATACGTTAACCCTTCTGCTACTGATTCAGGTAGTTTCATACAGACATAACAATTACTAACTTCCATGGTATCTACATATTGAAACAATAATTTTGTGAAAACATTCAGACTAGTGTCATTATCTATTACTTCATGATGAAATTCTTGTTCATCTTCTGCCTTTAGTTCTACTCTATTACTTTTCAAGTTATCTGTCCTTTCCTTTGTTTCGTTGTTAATCTTTTTATCTATTATCATAAGGTAAGGAATTGCTACGATCACAACTAACCATACTATAAGCATCACTACCAGATTGCATATGCATACAGCACAGCATCTTTTACAACCTTTCTGCTTTGGTCTCCCAGTAACTCTATCGTCAGACATTTTTGACAAGGAAGATTGCTCTTCTTATCGTATTCTTCAAGTTTCTTTACGTTCTCAAGGTGGTTTTATTTCTTTTCATAAGTCAGTTCCGCACTTGTTCCTTCGTCACCACTTTCACTTGATTCTGAGCTCTCGTAATCTTCAAGGATGATATAAGTCCAATCAGGACCTTTAAATTTGTTGTTCACAAGTTTCAGTCTTTTGCTTCTTCGTTTTTCACTTTTATTTTCTTGTCCCGTTTGGCTTGTCACTTCGTTCACTTGTTCTGGATCTTCACTTCTGGTTGTTATGTGGTATTTTACTCTTTTAATGACACTCGGCCAATGATCACCTTTTCTGGTTCTCTTCGTTTGCACTGTCTCTTTACTTTCTTCTTCAGAAATTGTTTTATTTTCAATGTTTGGCACCGTTTCGATTTCTTCAATTTCAGTTTCTTCTGCTATTTGTTCTTTTTCAGGCCTTATTTGTTTTTCTTCAGCTGCTCCACTGTGAGTCTCTAGTAACTGATCTTGTTCTTGATTTACGTTTTCATGCTCGAGATTCTCGAGGTCTTCTGTTTGAATGTATTTTCCTAGATCTAACTGATTCTGATCAGGGCTTATTGCACTTTGTACTTCTGCAGCCTGACCGCGTTCTTCTAGACCTGTCTGTCCCTGCTCAAAATTTGTTGGTTCTTCGTTAATTTGAGCCCAGTTTCCTCTCCCTATCTGGTCCTGCTCAGGTTCTCTTATTGTCTCTTCTTTTTCTTCCTGAGCTGCTTCTTCTTCACCTATCTGATCTTCTTCAATTTCTTCCAAATGTGCTTGACTTCTTGTTCTGTGGTAAACTTCAGGAATTTCCACCACTGGTATCCAGTCCTGACTTGTGCTCGGTTGTTCTTCTTCAGCTTCCTCGAATCTCGGACCTGAGATTCTTCAGCTGGGCAACCTTCAGCTTCCTCAGTTATCGGTGCTGTCTGAGGATTTTATTCTTCCGGGTCTGGTACTCTTTTGGTGTGGCTTACATGAATCCAATTAGGAAATCCTGCACACATCACTGCTGTGTTCGTAACCAGTGTGACCTGACAAGGTTTGTCCCACCTGGGTGATAGACACGTTTCTCTGGTGTGATTCTTCACTACCACCCAATCACCGGGATTCAGATCATGATCGTGTTCAGGCTGCCTGGAAACTGCGTCTTCTCCAACCTGGTGAGAGACAGAACGCACTAGGTCAGCCAATCCTTTGCAATAATCCAGAACCATATCATCAGATATATTCAGCAGTTTATTTGTAGGAACATGTGCTTGTCTCATGGCTCTTCCCATCATTATTTCATGTGGACTCAATCCGGTATTTCTATCCGGGATGCTTCTGAGTCCCATTAAAACAAGTGGCAATGCATCCGGCCAATCTAGCGATGTTGATGCGCACATTTTTCCCAGTCTGGATTTTATTGTGCCATTCACTTGTTCAACCACTCCAGAAGCCTCTGGACGATATGCACAGTGCAATTTTTGCTCAATTTGGAATGCTTCACAGATTATCTTAATCACCTCACTGTTAAAGTGCTTTCCTCTATCAGATTCCAAAGTTACTGGAAAACCAAATCTAGGAATCAGTTCTCGTAACAACAATTTTGCGACTGTTATACTGTCATTCCTTCTGGTAGGGTAAGCCTCCACCCACTTTGAAAACAGACACACTATGACGAGTACATATTTCAGTCCCCTACATGGTGGTAGCTGAATGAAATCTAGCTCCAATCTCACGAATGGACCCTCTGCCTTTCCGATCTTCCCAAACCCAATTACTGTTTTTCTTCCTGGATTATGCATTTGGCAAGTTAGACACCTGTGGCAAAGACTCTCTGCTACCGCCCTAAATCTTGGATTGTACCAATTTTGTCTGAAGAGCCTAATCATTGCATCTCTCCCTACATGGGTGTCTCCATGATACATTCTGGCCATTTGTGAAAGCAGACAGTCGGGCATGACTGGTCTGTCATCGGCATAAACCCATACATCGTCGTCTGCTCTTTGGGAACATCCCATTTTAATCCATGTATTCCTTTCACTCTCATCAGCATCATCTTACAATCGTTTTACATCATTCCATGTTTCAGGAGGTGCATACAGCATAAGTTGGCAGCTGATTCCCATCCTTTCAACCCTTTTATTAACTGACAACCTGTTTTTGGCACAATGTTGAGCCACCAAGTCTGCAAATCTGTTACTGACTACCACCCAGTCATCTCCTGACTGGTGTGCGGCACATTTCACCACAGCCAATTCTTTTGGTGATTGTATTGCCTCCAGTAGTTCTTTTATGAACTGTCCATTTTTAATGGGGGATCCTGAAGAAGTCATGAAATCCCTCTGCATCCATAGTTAGCCAAAATCATGCACAACCCCGTAACCATATTGACTATCTGTAAATAATTTACTTTCTGGTTCCTCCCAATTTTGCAGGCTTTTATCAAAGAAATTAATTCAGCTACTTGTGCAGATTTTACTCCTGGTAAATAGGATGCTTCGACTATTCCAGTCAATTCACATACTGCATATGCTGCAGTTAGTTTACCATTGCCTTTGGCATGAACCATCAACAAACAGCTCCCTGTCTGGCTTCCTGAGGGGCAATTCCTGGAAATCAGGACGTGGTTTCGTACATAATTCTGTGACTTGTAAACAATCATGTTCTTCTTCATCATCTTTAACTTCCTCATGATATGGGTCTAGTAGTAAGGTAGCAGGATTTACTATTGTGCACCTTACAATAGTCACATTTTCAGCACCTTGTATTATTCTTTCATATTTAGTCAGCCGACTAGGAGTAAGATGCTGAGTTCGGGTTCTTGTCAACAGAATCACAACCGAATGTGGAACAAACACTTTTACAGGGTGTCCCATTACAATTGACTCACTTTGTTCAATGCTCAAACATGTAGCCGCTACTGCTTTTAAGCAGCCTGGCAAGGCGGCTGCCACTGGGTCCAATGTAGCAGAAAAATATGCTATAGGACGTCTGTCCAAACCATGTCTCTGGGTTAGGACTGAAAGTGCACAATTTTCTCTTTCATGGCAGAATAATGCGAATTTTCTTTTGTAATCAGGCATGCCTAGGGCAGGTGCTGCACACAAAGCATTACTCAATTTTACAAAAGCTCCTACGCTCTCATCATCCCACTCAACTGGGTCCTTTGCCTTCTTTTTCGTCATTTGAATTAATGGCTTTGCTAACAGAGAAAATCCCAGTATCCATTGTCGACAATAACCTACTATTCCCAGGAACATTCTCACTTCGCGTTGGGAGACAGGCATTTGCATTTTCTTTATTAATTTTACTCTTTCAGCTGTTATTCTTCTTTTTCCCCTCTCAATCTGGTGTCGTAGATACTTAACTGCTGTTGTACAGAACTGCAACTTTTCAGGTGAAACTTTATGCCCTTCTTCAGCTAAATGATTTAATAATGAAATAGAGTCAACAACACAGTCTTCTCTGGTGTTAGATGCCACCAGTAAGTCGTCTATATACTGCACTAAGACTGAGCTTCCTGGCATCACTAGTTTCTCTAGGCACTTTTTCAATATCTGATTGAAGATGGAAGGACTCTCCGTGTACCCTTGAGGAACACGATTCCATACATAAACCTTGTTCTCAAATTTAAATGAAAATAGATACTGGCTATCTGGGTGCAATGGTATTGAAAAGAATGCTTGGCATAAATCAATCACAGTAAACCATCCTGCACTCCAAGGAATCTGGTATAGAATTACTGCAGGATTTGGCACTATAGGACAACATGGTTCCACAATCTTGTTTATTTTGCGTAGGTCTTGAATAAGCCTATATTTTCCACTAGGTTTCTTCAGACCCATGATTGGTTAGTTACAAGGGCTACTCATTACTTCTTTTAGTATTCCTTGTTTTACCATTCTGTTAATTTCTTCAATTACTCCTTCTTTTACCTCTGCACTCATTTTGTATTGTCTAGTATTTGGGAAAATCGCACCTTCTTTTACCGTAATTTTAACAGGGTCTATTTTTGCCATAAGTCCTACTTCCTTACCCGTGAAATCCCATACCATGGAATTCACTGTAGTTTTCAGTTCTTCTGGTAACTCGTCTTTTGTTATCAAAGAAAACATCTCATCTACTTCTGTACCTTGCTTTGCAATCATAAATTTATATACATGGTCTTCATCAGGGGTCTGCACTGCCACACCATCCGGTGTGCAGACAATTGTGCAGTTCATTTTACATAACAAATCTCGGCCCAATAAATTTACTGGACTGGAATCACACACTACAAATTGATGCATTTCTCTAAAGTTTCCTATTTTTACTTCCATTGGTTCAGTAAGAGGTGTTCTAATCTTTCGATTAGCCACACCCACAACTTGGATAGCTTCTCCAGAGAGAGGAAGGTCTGGGATGTCTGCTGTTCTCACAGTAGACCTGGTAGCACCAGTGTCCAAAAGGAAAGTAATATCATTACCTTTTACATTCCCTTCAACATATGGACCTGACTGATCTACCGGTAAGGATGCACCAAGTACGCACTCCTTCTCCCCCTCTCCTAGGCACCGTCATTGGCTATAGGTACAAAAGTCGTCCTGTAAAAGAAATTGTGAGGTTACATAATCATTCTTACCACTTCTTCCTTGATATCCGACGTCTGTACCGTGCTTTGCTCTGCTTACATTACCCTGTATAGGTGCAGGTGGCAACTGACTCTGAGGATTTACACTCTGCTGTGAGTCATTCTGCGTCTGTGGATTTAAATTTTCATTTGGGCCATTATTATTCCGAATCTTTTTACATTCATCCTTCCAATGCCCCAATTTTCCGCACCCGTGCCAAGGAAACTTCTTTTTAGCCTCTTCTCTTCTCATTCGTCCTATCACTTTTCCTCCATTCCCAGTGTCACCATTCGTTCCAGAATCTTTTCCCTGATTATCACTTGGATTATCCAAATTAATTCCCTGTCGCTCAGCCATTTTTACCTGAGCCCACATCACTTTCTCTTGCAGTTTCTTGTGCCTATCCTCAATGTCATCTCCACAATATTTAGCAAATTTCAAAATCTCGTCAATCGGTTTCCCCTGCCAGCACAACATGTGCTGCTTAATCATCTGACAAATCTCTGGCTTTAAACCATAAACAAATCGGTAGACAAACTGACTCATGTTTTTATCTCCAATGTCCTCAAATCCACTATACTGCTTAAATACCTGCAATAAACGTTCGTAATAGGCATGTACCGATTCACTGGCTTCTTGGGTGGTTCTGTCTATTTTCACCCAGTCTGTTTCTTTTGGTGGGATTTTTCCTTTCAGATAAGTTATTACCTGCTGATACTTTTTCATTACATCATTTGACGGGGCACCTGTCTTTGGATCTCTAGGATACTCTTCACTGGGCCAATCAACTGTGATTTTACAATCTGTCCACAAATCGGCAGGTACCACTATGTCAAACAAACCATCCAAATCTTTCAACAATACCTTTGACACCTTCACAAACCTCTCAACCTGCTTGTAGCATTCAATTGGCTTTTCTCTCAATTTTGCAAAATCATTCATAAATGATAAAATATCCTGTCTGCTCCATGGGACATGTACATATCCCCCTCCTGGAACTTCTCGCATCGGGTACATTTGATCTCCTTTCCCTGTTTCCTTCATTAAATATTCAAAAGTTGTTCTACTGTATCGTGCCTCTTCCTTTTTCTTTGTCCATCTAACCTTCCATTTATCTAGTTCTCCCCATTTCTGCAAGACTGTCATTAATTCTTTTACTTGTAATTTTCTTCCAGAGGCATTCATGTTTTCCAAATCCTTGTCTGAAAAATCTGCTCTATAGGGTTTTTGTAATACTTTTGACTTCCCTATTTCAATTCCCATCTGTAGAGCTAAATCTGATAATTTCTCATGGAATATTTTTACATTTCTTGTGATGCTTCTGCACACGAACAATAATTCTTCTTCATCGTAAGTATTTAGACGATCTACTCCTACATTTCCTGCTATCATTTCTTCTAACTCGACCTTTAATTTGTAAATGTCCATAATCTTTGGAGGTGAACTCTGTTTGTCTGATCCTTGTGCCCATCTTTCTAAGTCTTCTGGTGTAACTACTGTGGCACTTTTCGTTCCTGATGAGGTTATTATGTTTACATCTTTGGAGCAACCAGGTGTTACTCTTCTGGGGGTACTGTTTGCAGATTCTCGAATGGGCAAGTCCATTAATGAAATCATAGACTCACAATCACTAAAGTGATCCTCAACCATTACTACCGCTTCAGGTTTAGGAACATTCACAGGTGTAGGCATAACTAGAGATTTGGGATTAGTTACTTTGTCACCATATAAGGGAACCACTGGACCAATTGTTACAGGTATGGTCAATGAATCAGGATGAATACTCAATTGTGTTACTTTCTGAATTAATTCTGCTCTGTTTTTATCTATTGCTTCCTTTTCTTTATCGTGAAGTACTCTACTAACTGGGGAATCATGCAATACTTGTGGTACCAAGGGTGTCCTCAACAAGGGTGCACTTGGGGTGCATCCACTTGTCCCTTCCTGATATGGTGGCGGATTCTTTAATATATCTTCCATAAATTCATCTTCGGAATCTCCAAATCTAGTCAAGTGTTTTGTCTTTTCTGTGCATTTACTCCCTAATGATTCTTCTGCCATTAATATCGGATACAGACCCTCTGTAAGCATTGCTCGGCTCCACTGTTTCATCTGACCATCTCTTGACTCGTTTTGGTATCTGGGGAAAAATCCCCGATAACCCCTATTACTTCTGGATCGATCACGTTCGAATGCCTCGGTTTCCCATTCCTCTAAGGCTTCGTATTGAGTTAATCTAGGTCTGGGTTCTAGGTCATTCATTCTTAATCTCAAATTTTGAAGAATTCTCCCATTGAAAGTACCATTCTCGGGAAATGCTAATATTCCATCATTTTTGGTATATTCCATCCAATTTTCTATCCATACACAAGTATGATAACCTCTCTCCATCATCATGAATGAAGCGGGCGTTTTAGCTGGTGGAATGATAATTCCTTCCCTAGTTTTGATTGGTTTATCCTTTTTAAAATAATTCTTAATCTTTTGTAGAAATGACATTTTCTCTTCTCTCCGTACATTTTGAGTAAATCTCGATGTATAAAATTATATTCGACAAAGCCTAGGAATCTCCTATCCGGACGAACTCCTATTAAAGTCGGATCACGTTTTAACATACAATCTCCACTATCCACTAGGATTTTAGCTTCTATGGTAACAACCAATCAGATTCCAGCTAACTTTTGTCTCTGAACCAATCCTAGCGTGGCCTTTTAGTGACGTCTTTTCTGCCAACCCCTCCTTTACAATCTGCGTTTCTCTGTCCCTCACTGTTTCAACCAATCCCAGCACGGTACCTGTGACGTCAGTATTACTCCTGACTACTGACCCCTCCTTTACAAGAGTCTTTCTACGCCCGCGGTTTCAACCAATCCCAGCGCGGCGCTTTGTGACGTCAGCTTGTTCTCCGGTAGCTGACCCTCCCTTTACAAAACCGTACGCAAAATTTTATTTTCTCTACGTTTCTTATTAAAATTCAGTAATAACATAAAACATTCGCTATCGTGCCAGTTTCTCTAAAATTGAAAAAGATAGTTTCTCTCACACTTAGTAGAACCTTTCCGTTTACTATACATATACTACGAGTAAAACCCTTCCGTTTACTCTTCACACTAGCTTCAGAAATATCTGCTACTTCTTCAATGTTACCCTTTCTAGGTGATATAACATCAAATTTTCACTAGCATATTCCTTGGCTGTCACTTACACGCATAGAGTCCCTAACAAGTACTGATAGCCCTACTTAACTTTTCAGTACTATTTCTGCCTGACAGATAACCTCACTGCAGTATGGCTTCCACTTACCATCCGCTATTCTTTCCCCCGGGTATTCTGGACAACATAAAACAAACTTTAAAACAGACAAATGTTAATTCATAAAAATAAAATTCTCATTACCCAATTAACAAAGTGCAACCATCCGCTGATAACCAGAAAACTGATCCAGCGGGTTACTAGCAACAAGCATTCATTCACCAAATACTCACCTGGGCCCATACATTCATACTACGCTAGTATTTTCCGCTGGTGGGTCAGTTGTACTCTTTATCAAAATCCCTGCTACCAATTACTTTTCTGATTGAAGAGTAATTACTTACCAATTGTCCCCTTGCTAATTGGGAAGTTTAAAATGAGTGACATTCCATACAATTCATAATTCCTGAAATAATCACTGAGTCAGGAAGTTTTAAAATGTTTATCTAAAGATTTAGCAGAGTAAAATACAGAACCACATGATACTTAAATCGTATATCAAGGATGAAGCATAATAATCAATTATCGATCAATGACGGTCCCTCAGAAAGGAGAAGATAGAGACAGCAGCGCAACCAAAGGTTGCATTTATATTTACCTAAAAGTGCGAGAAACCAAACCCCTTGGCCACGGAGTTGGAAAGATAGGACCCTGGAAGGATGAAGAGCAAAGACCTCCTCCCGGATCGGGACAGGACCGGTGACCTCTCTATCAACGACGCCTGCGTCGTTCCCCTCTCTGGTACTTCGCTTCTCCTCGAATTCTCCCATCTCTTCCTTCTAAGGTACTCCGCCGCCCCCACCTCAGGACCTCTCTGGACAGCGGTTCAGTCTGCAACCGATCAGCTTGTACGTCTGGAGCCTATGCCTAATGCCTGTTCTCTGAGCTCCTCCGCATCCTCTCTGCATTCCCCCTAATTAACTAATTCTATATCTATTATACCCTTCTACGCCCATATACCTCCCCTAAATGTTGCAGAATTATGGGCCCACTACTTCTAATTGGACGGGGACAGGGGGTTGATCCTCACACCACATTGATTTAATTCATTGTTCTTAAAGCCCATTGTTTTAAAATACCGCCCATCACAATTAATACATTTGCTTTATTTCCCACCCGTCTCACGACAAATTTTATACATTGTTCATATAAATTGTTGCTATTCAGTAGAGACATCATGGGTACAGTAATATTGGCCATCAGGTCATGGCCTTGGACGACGTCCAGGTTGACTTCATCCTTTTTCTCTCTGGGCAGCCATTCAGGGAGCATGCGCAGAACCATTGTCATACGAGTTTTCAGTTCACCAACCCCAGGCCCAAATTTATGCACTAGTAAAAAGTGAAAGAAGAAAATATTAAAATCACAAATAAATTGTTTCACTGTATTCCCACTCTTTCTACTCTATTCCCATTTACTTATAAATTCTATCCCGCATTAATAGCATTAGAATACCACAGTTTAATTGCAACATGAGAGCAAGCTGTAGCACGTGAAAACATAAAGCGGCCATTTTAATACACACTGCGCAGAAGCAAGAATTTCCCACCAAGCAAAGAAAGACGTCACACCATGTGATATGGTTGAGACATGCGATATAGGGTTCCCGCGCTTTAGCGGCCATTTTAGAATAGACAAGCGTTACTTGTTAGTTTAAACACGTAGGCAAGCTTCCTTGCTACTTATATTTGTGTATGCAATTATTAGTATGAACAATACAAAGTTTAATAAATTAATACTGTGAGAAGATTGCATCCGAGCAAGTCTCATTTGTGAGTCCTTGCTCCATCAACTGTTTTGATATGTGTATCGCAGTGCATTCTCTTAATAGTGTTGTAATAGTGTGGTAGGAGCTTGGCAACCAGAGGCTCATTGGCTAATGCAAAACAAGCATTTGCAATGCAATCGGTCTCACATTTGTGAAAGTTAGAGCTATTGGCGTTGTAAACGATATTGCAGTGGATGGGTGTTTGCTATTTGTAGAGCTACTGTATGGTCATGCATGCAGTACCGTGAACACAGAAACACATTGATATGGGAACTGACTGAAGAGCTCACAAATGACATGATAAATTGAGAGCTCTATTACCCCTTCTTGTTAATGCATAGTCATTTGATAGTCCACATTCAGTTCTTGTTCTGAGTATCTCATGTTGGTTTCTTGTAAATCTGTGGAAGGGCGCCAATATAGTTTTAAAAAGCGTGTGGGCGTTGAAGAGCTTCCTAAATCAGACCCGAATGTAATGTATTTGGCCTTGCTTATGGTATCTTCATTTAAAAGTATTATGATGGCAGTTGTAAAGCCCTTAAGAAATTACATGCTTAAAGGGCTTCCTTTTTTTTACGCTGCAGTGGTACAAATACCACGTGATCAACTCCAAGTCTACGCGAACAAATACTTAAGACAGTTTAAGGAAAGTTAAAACAAAACTACATCACCACGCAACTATTCATAGTGTGGTCTTCGCCATTTATTAAGAGAACTCCCATCGTATGGAAAGTAAAACTGAAACACAGGACAAGTGACTAGATGGCAAGGGGCTTTGGTTGGGTAGTGGCTCTTGTGGGTTCCTTATGGTGCGTTAAAGATATGGAAGCTAAGGATGTTAGAGTCTCAGTAAGCATGTCGATGGGGTGCTTTTAGACTGTGGCAGCTACAGATAGCAAGGGCACTGAGTGTGGAACGCTATTGTGGATAGCTAATTAAGTGTTCTAAATGTCGGCTGCTATCTCTGCTTGGAATGTAGGTTAGGGGAGATGAGGTGACGTTGTGAAATATATACCTACAGGGCTTATGTTACAGATTATTGCTTATAAGGGGTCAACTTGGAGATGTGATGCGTAGAGGGCTGTAGATTTGGAAAGCCCTTTGGTATGGATGCCTAAAAGCCAAGCTAATTAACGCATGTGGTGGGATTTTCGTTCTGAACCTATGAATTTGACACTCTGATGTAAATGGCTTGAATGGGAGAATGTGGTGGTGTGAATGGACCTGCAGACAACGATGTAAAGATAATGCAATAATACAGCGCAGACGTAGTTGTAGTGTAGCGGGCTGCTGCGCAAAGTGTAAGGAGAACAATTAAGGAGTACAATAGACAAATGCCATCAACAAAAGTAGATAGGTGACCAAGTACCTCTTGGATAAGGTCATAGTGCAACACATGCTTTGTCACCTGATGAGTGACCATGTAAATTACTAAATGGAGGTGAAGGACAGTAGGGAGCTCTGGATTAGAAAGTGTAAATGGGGTAAACCGTAGTCTCTGAATGAATTGAGCGTGAAGGGTTCTAAACCACATGGGTGAGTAGTTCGAAAGGTAGAGCTTTCTAAGACGTCATATAGGTATCCCATCTCCACGTATTCTTTGCGACCTCTTTGGGCTGACCTCTCCCATGCAACATTGACAGAAAAGGCGGTGCCGAGCCCCTGTCACCCCCGCCACTGCAGCTGCCTCTGCCATGTTTTCCCTCCTGCAAGCCAACCACCTAGGGTTGGTGTCCCTGCGTGACATCACAACTCGGATGGAAACGCTACAGTGCTGGTACAGACCGTGGCTCTGCCTGACTGTGACGTCAGAACTCTGAAACGATAGAGAGGAGGGAAGGGATGGAACAGAACTATCTCAGCTCTCTATGGCCGTATTCGAGGAATCGTCTGGCCACACAAACATTTCTAAATCTACAATGTGCATGGGCAAAGCACTCCCAGCGCCGGCCGTAGTAAGATCAGGCTTAAGGTCACGCCTCCATGATGTACTCCATAATAACAGCTTTCCCGAGTCGCTTTTCCCTAATCTTTCTGCACAACAAGCATGACAAACCCCCCTGTCAACGATGGAATTTATAGAACCTTACTACTCGGAAACTGATCCGAACTATTAGTTATTTAAATGATCATATCATCTAATTGTATACATATATGGCATTAAATGTAGGTTTAATTACTTTTATTTATATACTATACAATACAAATTTGTATCTGAGAAAGACTTGCTTTCTCTAAACTTGAAGGAAAATGTTATTTTTTTCTAGTGTAAGATAAAGTTATTGCAGTAAAGAACAAGACTTAAGAACTTCAAAGATGAGCACTCTATTTGTCGCCGGAAAAACATCACAGCTTTATTTCAAGGCAGGTGTGTTTTTTAACAGGGGTTTAACTCTGCGTTCCAAGTCTCAGCTTGGCGAGAGAATGAATGCAGAGTTCCACAATATCCGTCCTTGTTTGTTTGTCAAAAGAACACATTTTCTTCACCTGGTAAGAAGACCTCCTTCCCGAGTTTTCTGGAGTGGTATTCATGTGGTAAACCGGAGGAAGTGTAAGTGTGAGTGCCTGGGAACAAGTGATCTACTGCAACCAATGGTTCTTTACCAACTAATTTCAGTGTGTGCTGCTAGCCAGGAAGGTTCTTGTCTCAGCGGCTGAGGCAGTGATGGCGTCACTGAGATTTGTATCGGTCTCCTGTCTCCAGAATGTGGTAGGGGTGGGTCATGGTGCCCTGGAACAACAGACGCTAGGGATCTCGCTGCTTTAAAAGCAGTGACGGGCGGGACGGCACAGCATGCGCCCAAGCTGAAGAAGCACCGACACGAGTAGGAACAAGCAGCAGCCTCAAAGGGGTGGTGGGGCGGGCATGCACTGTTATGGGAGGGGTGAGTTGGTGTGGTGTGGGGAATGGCACGGGGAGATTAAGTGTCGGGCCAAGCTGAAAAATGAAGCGGCCACAAAGGTTCCATGGCAGGAAGTGAAAAAACAAAACACTTAACATGAGCAGAGGAAGGCCAACCAAAAAAGAGTGCTCTTGAAGTTTCGGAAATAACATGAAGCATAAAAGCACAGGTAACAGGGGCAGTCCTCATGGGAGGATACAAATGTCCGCCCCAAAAAATATATTTTATATATATATATATATATATATATATATATATATATATATATATATATATACTTGAAGATGGAGGATCACAAGAAAACAACAGCCAGCCAGGGCAAAAATCTGGATCCCAAAGGATACAATGAGTCACAAAGAAATAAAATATCCAAGAAAGAAGTGACTCAAACAGATAGATTCACCAAAGAACAAAAATATATTTCAACTACAACGTTTCAGCTTCCGCCTTCCTCAGGTAGTACAAGATGGTTTGCTCAGTGGCTGCACAGATGACACAGCTGAATTTTCAAAAAGCATCATGAGTGAAGATTCCATTTGGAATGTGGAATCAATGCAGTCCTGAGAGCTCTTGAGATATGCAGTAATCAGGTTGTATTATCAGTAATGTTCAGTCCATCTGGACCTGGGAGATTTTATATGCTTCCCAAAATTCACAAAATGAACAATCCTGGCCGTCCCATCATCTCTGGCAATGGCACAGCTACTGAGAGACTATCTTTATTTGTCGACCTGCACCTCCAGCCCATTGTACAGGAACTTCCATCATTTGTTAAAGATACCAGTCACTTCCTTCAGATTATTGAAAAATTAAACCAAACCTACACATTTGATGATGATACTCTTCTGGCTACATTTGATGTTACATCATTATACACCAATATACCACATGAGGATGGGCTTATGGCATTATCTGAAGCTCTTAATAAAAGAACTGTGAAAAAGCCATCAACAAATGTGCTTACCAACTTTGCAAGAGTTATCCTTAAATCCAACAATTTTACATTCAATGGTAAACACTATCTGCAGATACAAGGGACTTCCATGGGCACTCGGATGGCTCCATCCTATGCAAATATCTTCATGGGCAAACTAGAGAACTGTATACTTGCTACTTATAGCATCAAACCACTGGTATGGCTAAGATACATTGATGACATATTTATAATATGGAATGCAGGAAGTAGAGCATTGGAACAATTTACAGCTTATATCAACAATATCCATCCTACCATCAAATTTACCAGCAGCAATACTAAACAGAAGCATCATCTCCCTTTTCTGGATGTGCTACTCACCATTCATGAACAAAAAATTACAACTGATCTGTACCACAAGCCTACAGATGCTCATTTGTATCTAAACTGGACTTCATGTCACCCACACCACACTAAACTGAGCATCATCTACAGCCAAGCACTCAGAATAAGACGCATCTGCAGCAATGAGGAAACCTGTAAAGACCATCTACAGGAGCTTGCTACATTATTTAAAATACGTGGCTATCCTCTGCATATCATACAGCAACAAATTGACAAGTCTTTGCAGTTACCCAGAGAAGCACTTATTTGGAATACCAACGGCAGAAACAAAAGTGACAGAACTCCATTTGTGGTTGACTATCATCCATCAGCTCCCAACTACAGAAATATAATGCAAAAAACATTTCCCTTACTGTCTACTTGTGAAAAATTGCAAAAGGTTTTTCCAAAACCGCCAGTCATTGCTTACCGCAGAGCTCCAAATTTACGATCTCTTATTGTGAGAGCTGAACTCAAGCAAGTTGTAACAAATGCAGGGGTTCATTGCTGTGACTCTAAAAGGTGCATCACGTGTGAATACCTTTTACAAACATCATCAGTAACTAGTTCTGTTACAAGAAGGACCTATGGAATAAGACAGCATCTTACATGTCGCTCAACATGCATTATTTATGTGATTCAGTGCCAACAACAAAGCTGTAAAAAACAATATGTAGGCCAAACAGTGAATGACCTCCGTACACGATTCAGGAACCACAAATCGGCAATAATTAATAAGAAAATTGACCAGCCTGTAGCCAATCATTTTAACCTTGTGGATCATTTACTATCAGATTTGAAGATTTTCCCCGTGGAACATGTCTCAAAGGAAGAACTACTGGACTCCAGAGAAAACTTCTGGATGTACCGTTTAAAATCACTGCATCCAGATGGACTGAACATTACTGATAATACAACCTGATTACTGCATATCTCAAGAGCTCTCAGGACTGCATTGATTCCACATTCCAAATGGAATCTTCACTCATGATGCTTTTTGAAAATTCAGCTGTGTCATCTGTGCAGCCACTGAGCAAACCATCTTGTACTACCTGAGGAAGGCGGAAGCTGAAACGTTGTAGTTGAAATATATTTTTGTTCTTTGGTGAATCTATCTGTTTGAGTCACTTCTTTCTTGGATATATATATATATATATATATATATATATATATATATATATATATATATATATATATATATATATATATATATAGTGTATCCACTCGAATTCAAAGGATACTGAGGAACTCCTCTGTGAGTATTTCCCAAAAACTTTATTTCAAGCGCTTGTGAGTGACAAACTGTTATATATATATATGATTACGCACAGACCCGGGTAGACATTTTCCAATTTGTAAGGAAGTTAAAATTGCAAAAATATTTCTTCAATGTATCCAAAAACATTGGGGAACCTGAGACAACATGTAACACCAACAGTGCTCTCAGTGTAGAAGACATGAATCTTCTCCAGGACTTGACCGAATTTGGGTTGGGAGAGCAAAACAGTTTGGGATCACCCACGGATTTGGCATTGGCAACAGGTGGACATCTATGGTAGTGTGCGTACCCCCTACAAGTCCAAATCAGTCTTCATTCCCATAATGCCTAAAGATGGACTTGACATCTTTGCTGAAAACGTCGTGAAAGACCTTAAAGAACTAGCGAAGCAATGTAGTAAAGATTTTATCAAAACAGACCACAACCAAAGGACACAATATAATGATCTTATTCAGAAAATAAAACAACGGCAAGACATTGTAGTTTGGTGGTCTGATAAGGGCGGCAACGTGGTCCTATGGCCACTGGACAAGTACAATACAGAAGCGCAAAAACAGCTGCAAGACAGGGAATGCTACAGTCGTATCAGCCCTACAAGCATCTTTGATATCAAAGAAAGGTTCCACAAGGCTCTTTACGAATGGAGAGGGATGGGACTTATCTCCAAACAGGAACTTGAATTTCTAAAAAAATGACTATCCTGTGACACCTCAGTTGTATCTAATACCGAAGATACACATACATGCCACTGATCCCCCAGGGAGACCGATCATAGCAGCAATAGGGGGATTATTTGAAAACGCATCGAGATACATCGATCATTTCCTTCAGCCATCAGTCTGTGAACTTCCCTCATACATCAGAGACACAGGAGATTTCCTTACAAAAATTTACAACATGTCTTGGAAAAAAGACTTTGTGTTAATGACACTTGATGTTAATACACTTTACACCAGCATAAGACACAAAGATGGACTAAATGCATTGAGCTATTTTTTTGGGAAAAGACCTATACACTTGTACCAACACACACTGATGGTGTTACAAATGGCTGAATGGTGCCTAGACAACAACACCTTTGTCTTTGATAAACTCTTCTACAAACAGCTGCAAGGCACAGCCATGGGTACCTGCTTCGCCCCCAGCTATGCGAATCTGCATATGGGCTGGTGGTAGGAGCAGGTACTCATGACGACGCAGAAAAAAGCAATGACAGAAAATGTCAATCTATATGTGAGATATATAGACGACATTTTTATCATTTGGCAAGGCTCCCAGGAAAATGCGAGAACATTTGCAGAGGAATTGAATAGTAACAACCTGAACTTATCTTTCACATGCGACACCAGTATAGAGTCCATACATTTCTGAGATCTTGAAATCTTTGTAGAGAGTAATAAGATACACTCTAGGATCTATAGAAAACCCACCTCAGGTAATTCTATCCTTCACGCAAGCAGTTTCCACCCTACTAGACTAAAGGAGAGCATCCCATACGCAGAGTGCCTCCGAGTGAAGTGTAACTGCAGCACTGAAGAAGGTCTGAAAAAATCCACAGATTATTTATTTCGGAGACCAGAGTCCAGAGGATACAGCCCTGAGACTTTGGCCACTGCTAGAGCCAAAAGTCACCATACTAAAAGAGAAGATCTACTATTTTCTACCAGAAGCAAGAACAAAAAGACACATAGCTCAGTGGGAACCCCGAGACTCATCACAGGCTACAACACATATCACACAAACCTCCGCAAGATACTCCACAAACATTGGCGAACAGTGCGCAGTGACCCAGTTATTGGCTCCACTTGCGCCAGAACACCACCTATATCTTTCAGACGAGCCAAATCGATGCGGAGAGAGCTTGTATGTAACTCACCCGCTATTAGCAAGGAATCAGATTGGTTAAGACCACAGAGAGGTTTCCTAAGATGCTCAAAATGTAAAGCTTGCAAGCATGGTGTCAATACAAGAACAGTGCGAATGCCCTTTAGACAGTCCCCCTATGAAATCCGAGGCAGCTACACTTGTAAAAACGATTTTGCAGTCTACGTTCTCCAATGCACATGTGCCAAACAATACGTGGGTAGTACCATCCACACCGTACATGTCCGTATTTTACAACATCTAAGGGCCATCGCCAACGATGACCCCAGCTACCCAGTCGCCAGACACATAAATTCGTGTCATGGTGGCAATGCTAAAGATCTCTCCTTCTTTGTGATCGACACAGTCCCCAAGAACCTTAGAGGAGGGAACAGGCAGTTAACACTTAGGAGACTAGAATCAAGATATATCATTTTACTGAATTCTAAAATCCCGTACGGGATGAATGCAGATGAGGCACTTAATGTACATCTGTAATCTATTGCTGCTTGTCCCGCCCCAGATCCTGCTCATGTGCTTTAGGCCCATTTTTTCACTTCACTTAGCTTCGTTTCATTTATTGATACTCTTTAGTTGCGTTAGTCATACACAGTACATAGCTGTGGGCTCTGTGTGTAGATTATGTCTATCACTAGCAGTATGACACTACTTTTTGTGTGGTTGATCCGACCCCAAGCCCACTTGGGCGGTACTTTGTCATATTCCCTTTTTCTTTTCTTGACAACTCAGATGCAACCAATTATATATGGAGGCATATGCACAGATTGTGGAGTCTACTTAGTACATATGCATGCACCACAGACCGCATACGTGGCACAGTTGTGCCATAGTTACTCACACTCTTGGGAATCTCCTATATTCACATGAAATGTACATATTATACTATTTGTGCAGGATGGAGTAATGCAGTACCCTAGTGGTCAAAAGAGAACGTGTCAAATAGCTTTTCTCTCTTCAGGCTATGATTTACAGAGCCCGAGCATGCGATACTGTTACAGTGACTAGTTCGCAGTTTTTTACTCACAATTAGTAATTGTAAATTTTTCAGTTACATTATACTTGTGCTGATATAGATTTAATCTATAACAATTATATTAGTTTATTTTAATTTACTGCACTGTCATTTCTACTATTGTGTGTGTTACTTCTATGTTCATTAGTAAGAATGGTTGCTGTGACAACCAACTAAGAGTGCTCACCATATATTGTTGAATTTCAATGGCGCCCGATGTAGTGAACAAGGCGGGTCGCCGTCGAAACGCGTCTAGGCTTTCACTTGGAATAAAACTTTCTGTGCCATATCCCCACGGAGTCAGCGCCTGTCTTTGTTGTTGCCAGGACTGGTAGTATATATATATATATATAACAACTCTCTCGCTTCACCCAGGCAGTCAAACACGTGGCGGGTCCCTCCGTAGACTGGGGTAGGTCCGCCTCTGTTCCACAACAACTACAAAAAATTCGGAGCACTCTCGGGAGTATTAGTCTGATTTATTTATGCAAATGCATTTCGGCATGGGCCTTCTTCAGTGCATACAAATCATTCTAGAGTTAAGCACAGCTTACGGTCTTTAAATGTTCCAATGTATTTCCTATTGGTGGGGCTGTGACGAATCAAAGGGCGGCATTTCCAACATGGAAGGTGTATGTAGCAGACAGGAAAGGCATCAATGTCCCACAATGCATTATGTTCGTCAAATTTAATCCTTTCCCAAAATTGGTATATTGCAAATATTACCATTTCTTATTGCCAGTCTTGCTTAGCCGCCTCTACAGTCACTCCCTTTAATCTTTATCACACTATATATATATATATTTACATACACATCCTTACCACCCACCGTAAACCCTTAAATGACCCTTGCCACCCAAAAACCCACACCCACCCTATATCCTAAATTTTCTCTTGCCAGCCAAATACCCATACCCACCCTAAAATTACCCTTGCCACCCACACCCACCCTAAACCCTAAAAATAACTTTGCCACACAATAACCCATACCCACTCTAAACCCTAAAATAACCTTTGCCACCCACAAACCCATACCCAGCCTAAAATTGCATTTGCCACCCAAAATCCCCTGCCTACCCTAAACCCTAAAAATACCCTTGTCACCCAAATACCCTTACCTACCCTAAACCCTAAAAATACCCTTGCCACTCAAAAGCCCATAATGACCCTAAACCCTAAAATTTCCCTTCCCACCAAAGAACCCTTACCTACTCTAATGTGTGTATATCTATCTATCTATCTATCTATCTATCTATCTATCTATCTACACACTTACCTGTGAAATACTTACATTTTAATTGTAAAGGCATGTGTGATAAAGACATTTGTAAAATACTGCGTGGTAAAAGCATGCGGGGTAAAGACGCATGTATTGTAAAGCCATCGTGATAATGGCATGCAGGGTTGAGACGTCGTGGTAAAGGCTGTTTCCCTCTAAAAATCTGTGTGCCAAATGCATACATTTTTAAAGTCATGAGTTGTAACAACTAATTTTCGCCATGTCATGTACTCCGTCTGAGATTCGGGTGGCAGGGCCCTTCCAGTATTCCAATTCCAAAATGTCCATATCCCGTACTTAATGTTTTATATTGTGCTAATTTGAAAAGGTGTGCGAGGTAGTCAAAACTGTATGCTGAGGGTGGAGTTAAGGTTGGCTTACCTCAGTGGTTTTGGGACTTGGGGTGAATGTGGACCCGTAACTTATGAATTTCTTAAATTATAGTTAGGCTTTCCTGTTTTCAGTTTCTGTTTTTGGTAAATTCTGGTGGGGGTTTTTCAGTGTTTTCAAGTGATTTCAATACCTTAAAAAAAAAGTGGTTATCAGTGGTTACACATTTTCGCACCATTAAAAACAACAGAAACAGTGTTTTTCCGGTGTTTATGGAATGTTTTGCTTTTATTATTGCTTGCTTTCTGCACTGATAGAGCATAGTATATAGACAGTGTACAAACAGTGTATATGAGGTCCCAATATATTTTTACAAATCAAACTTATTTTAGTACACCATACCATACAATACTTCTTCAGTGAGTCTTTGGTCATGGTGCTCACTGTTTCCTTCCCATGTAAACTTTTATCTGTGAAAAGGCCCTCTCAGCACTGGCACTTGAGACGAGCAATGCCAAAACAGCTAGTACACAATTCACTAACTCTGGCCACTGACATAGCTTTCCATGCCAATACTGGTGCACCTGAAAATTGCGATTTTCTGGGACAGGTTCTGCAACATATGCATTGAACTGGGTGCATATGCCCTCCGAGTTATTGAAGCGGTCAAAAATGAAGCAGCACTTTTGAAACTCCGGAGAAAATTCCCCTTGATGGAAGGGATCTGGAACTTGTGCAGAGTACCACAGTGAGGCTTCATTGACTTCAAATGCCATGGTTGGTAAAGGAACATTTCTATGCATCATTGCAAGCCATTCTCATACATTGTAAAATAAAAGCTCCTGAATTGCTCCTCAACATTTATTTGCTTACCAAGTGGCAAGCACTCTAACATGGAACATGTTGCAGTGCCAAAGTCACTAAAAGTGTCGCCCAGCCTACTCTCAAGGAGATGTTTCACATCTACACCAATTATGCTGATCACTTGGTAGACAAGGGTGTTTTCAGACTCTAGTTTCTTTTATGTCCACTACAGTAGTCTTGTTTCCCTGTAAAAATCTAAGAATGCAGTAGAGTGTACTTTTTTTCACATCACTATCAATATGCAACCAAAGATCCTCACATTTCTTGCCTTTGGCATCATCACTCAGCAAAAAGTCTGTAAACGGTTGCCACATGGCTAATATAGCATTCACTGCCTCTAAGACTGAGAACCACCAGCTAAGTGACACAGTTGGGATGACTCTTTCTTTTTCCTTTAATGGCACACAAAGCACAAAATGAGAAATATGTGTGGTTTAGTTCCCACGCATAATGAAACAGTGCACCTCAATGGGCTAAAAAGTCAATAGCATTCTTCATTCACTCTGAAGATTGTAAAGATGCTTTCAGCATACCATCTAACAAGTGACAAGGTTCTCTTACAGGGAAGCACTTCAGCTCAGGTATCGATTTTGACAGGTAATCACAATTTTTTTCATATACGTTGCTGAATCACTGCAAATACAAACAATATCACTCCAATCTTTGTTGAACTTGGTAAGAACTTTTTGCAGCAGCATTCCATGTGACAGCGCGTTCCATGTTTTCCAAAAGTCTGGTGTCATGTTTTCACCACTATCGCAGATGTTTGGTGACAGCACTCTTTTCACATATACCTGTCACTACACCTAGCATTGAATGAATAAAGCTTGGGGCGTTTGCGAATTCACCTACTATCAATACTGACTCACTAGAAAAGGGGGCTGATGTATCAAAGGTTTCTACCCATTCTCTGTGGGTAAATGTGATGGTACATATTGGGAAAGATTCTTAAGAAACCAGCCATCTTACCTATCATTGAAAGAATCAAACGTAGCCAAAATATCAAATATGATTTTGATATTTCCTGATTCTCTACAGTTTATAAAATAATTTAACAAGACCTTAAACATGCTTCTAAACCCTACATCTTTAGACCAAAGACCACAAAACTGAAAAAAGCAATAGGAAGAAGAAACAATATTTTAGTGTCATCCCTAAACAACAAAACTCAAGCAGAATAATGTAAGCCCAGTCTTCATTGTTGCTACCTTGTATAACAAAGTTACATTGTATTGGCCCCTTCAGAAAGAAATAAAAATGACTCTTTCACTCTCCTTTTCCTTTCGTTGAATGACATTTAGTTTGTGGTTGTGCAGGGGTTTTTTCAGTGTTTATATGTTTACACTGGTGAGGGTTATTTCCCTTTCGGTGGGGTTTTATCAGTTATTATAGGTTTAAACCTAAAACAGGACAGCCTAATTATGGTTTTTGGCAAAGCCACTTTAAACATATTAGTCAACCTTGACTCTATTCCAACTTACCGTTTTTTAGGGAATTTCATTGTTTTTTGGTACTTTTGTGTCATGACAAGATGTTCGTTTGCGTGTACTTATAAAAGGCAATATGTTGTTATGTTAAGTGTAGTTTCCATTGGCGTACATCACCTGGGACAGTATATTGGTGCATAGAGAAGGGGAGGAGCTGTCCTTTCCAAGGCCTATTGAAAGAGCCATGTTTTCAGTTTCATGTTTCAGAATTTGAGTACTTAGCTGGTGACTCTGATGTGTAAGGGGAGGTTGTTCCAGGCTTTAAGAGCCAGATACGAGATAGTGCGCCGTCGGATCTGGCTCTTTGAATGTGAGAGACCTGGGCAAGCAGTAGGCCAGCGAGCGAAGATGTCTGGTGGAAGTGTGGAAGCTGATGTTGGTTGTTCAGGTATGTAAGTCCTAGGTTGAGAAGGGCTTTGTATATGTGAGTGAATAGTTTAAGCAGTGTATGTTTATGAATGAGTAGTCAGTGGAATTCTTTGAAGTGTTCGGATATATTGGTGTGGGGTGTGAGTTGGAATGTTAGTCTGGCTGCTGCGTTCTGGATGCCCTGGACTCTGTTGGTGAGTTGTGCGGTGATTTCAAACTAGAGTGCGATTCTGTAGCCCAGCTCGCGGGTAATGAGGTGTTGGATGATGGTTCAATGGGTGTTGAGCAGAAACCATCTGAATATTTTCCTGAGGAGCTTGAGGGTGTGGAAGCAAGAGGAGGCAATCATATTGACCTGGCTAGACATTGATATTTGGTTGTTGATCATGATGCATAGGATCATGGCTTGGCTCGAAAGAGTGGGTCTCTGTCCTAATTCTGAGGGCCACCAGAACGAGGACCAGAGTGAGGTTTCTTTCTCTAAGATAACTACTTCCGTTATGTCAGAGTTAAGCTACAGACATTTGGACTTCATCCAATGGGCGACTTCAGACATGCAGTTGATTAACTTTGTTTGGGTGCGAGGGGTGCCATCAGAGAGGGAGAGGATTAGCTGGCTATCCTCAGCATTGGAGAAGATGTTGAGTCCATGGGCTCGGCCGATGTTGGCGAGCAGGGCCATGTAGACATTGAAGAGTGTGAGGCTGAGAGACAAACCTTGGGGGACACCACAGATCAGGTTTGAGGCTGAGGACGTGTATGTGGCCAGGCTGACAGTCTGCATGTGGCCTTGGAGGGAGGAGCGGATCCACTGAATAGCAGTTTCACGTATTCCACTCTTGTGGAGGCTTTGAATGATGATTGGGTGGGAGATGGTTTTGAAGGCTATGGAAAGTTTGAGATGGATGAGAGCTGCATTATCGCCCTTGTACATGATGAGGAGGATGTCATCAGTAGCAGCAAAGGGGTCAGTCTCAGTGCAATGATTGGTCTGAATCCAGATTGGAATGGTTCCAGGAGGCTGTAGTGGGTGTCTGCCAGTCGCTTGTTGATGAGTTTTTCCAGGACTTTCACAGGGTAGGGTAGCAAGGAGGTGATGGATGGACGGTCGTGGAGTGAGCGGTGGCCAGGTACTGCCTTCTTACTGACTGACTGGTCTGTGCTGCAGCCACCAATAAGAAAGTCCAGAAGGGGGAGGAGATCCTCAGGGCGGTGAGTGGGGCTGGACAGGGCAGGAGAATGCGTGAGGCTGGAAGCAGTGTCAGAAACAAGCAGATGATGCCCTAGAGGCAAAAAAGTCTAAAGGTGGGGAAAGAGGCAAAAATGTAGTGAGTAAAGGGGCGAGAGGCTGAAATTGAAAAAGGTGAAAAAAAGAAAGCTGAAAAAAGGAGGCGAAGTGCAAAAGCGAACGGGGCAGCAGTGCAAGTGGGAGTAGTTCGAGTGGAGAGTGAGACAAAGAGTCAAAATATGCTATATGAGAGGAAAAAGTGTCAAGAAACAGAGTAAATAGCGAACAGATGCAACAAGATTCTTGAAAATAGGCAAAAAGTGTCAAGAAACAGAGTAAAAGCGAATAGAGGCAAAACTGGAAAGTGGCAGGAGGAGAGCAGAAGCACAAGGAGGCAGAAGTTGGAGAGTGGCCAAAAGAGGCACAGGTAAGAAAGGACTTAGTAAGAGAAGTAGGTGAGAGGCTGGGGTTCTCAAGTCGGCGCTGCAAAGTGATGCAGGGTCTAAGCCTGGTCGAAGGGCTGAAGCAAGCAGGTAAGGTGTTCAGGCAGGGATAAACAAAACCTTCTCATTGTGCTTTCTTATTTGACTCTATGTTGAGTGTGTTGGCTTATGATAGCGTGTGTTTCTTAATCTTGTTAGTTTTGTTAACTTACGATGGGTGTAGTTGAATGGACGTATCGTGGAGATGTGCTGTCACATGGTGGGTGTGGTAGCGTGAGTTTTGGTTGTGCAGATGTGGAGCAGATTAATTAATAACCTGCTGGTGCAGGGATCACCACTTCGCCACGGGTTCTTTAACAAGTAAGGAGGAATCGACACAGGAGCGAAGTCAAACCATAGGTTATTTATTAAGCATTCATGAATGGGTCTCCATCCGACAAGTACCATCAAGATACCCAAGGAGAGAGCACCCTGAACGATGGTTACATGAGTTTTTATAGTAAAGATCATAGACGAGGAACGCCCAGAAGTAAATAGAGCTTTGGGAAGAACATACAAATGAGACAATCGGTAAGAATCAATAACCTTGGTGCCTTGTGTAACTCTCGCGTCCTGAAGCTGCACAACAAGATAGGCTATCTGAGCAAACTTTATCTAAGGCTTTACCATTGTTTAACAAACACACGAAACCCAGTGCAGACATCAGCTGTTCTTTTGTGCTGACTTTGCATGTTTACGCAGCCTACAATGTCTCAATCTAGATACTTTACCAATGTTGATGCAGGTGCGGTGTCAAGGATAGAGCCAGGCTGAAAACAGGACAGGGGTGAAAATGGATGAAGCACAGCTTAATTAAAAAACGAGAGATTCAGATTTTACATTTTCACAGTCCTTCCTTTTCAGCTGTGCTGAATCTATTCTAAGGGGTACATGCATTAATCGTGTACATTAATATTCATTAATTCATGAATTTCAGTGTGCATAATCATTTCTCTATTTAATTCATGAACATTGATTGGGGTGGGTTTAATACTACTGCAAACATTTATACAAGTGGTGCATATCATAGGGGCACATTGAATACAACAGCAGCAAGTTAGAAAGATGGCTCCTATGATTACTATTCCCATTAATAATTTCCAACCCCAAGTGGAGATAAGTCCCTGTAACCATTCAGACCAGGACCAGGTTCCTTGGTCTTGATGTATTTCTGCAGCTATTTTATGTAATTTGGAAATGGCGTTATAGACAGAAGGGGCGTGGTCAGGTATGAACACGCAGCAGCTACTACCTATGATGCGGCATGCTCCACCACGATCAGCGAGTACTACATAAAGCACCATTCTATTTTGAAGAGTTACAATTCTTGTAATCTGGAGTTCTTCGGTAATGTTTCCTCGAGCCATTGCTGTCTGATTAGTTACTGCTTCTACTACTCGGGTCAGGCGTCTAATTTTTCTACTGTTTAGGGCTGCACCAACGAAGAAAAAGAGTCCCAAATTGAAATCTACATATTGCTGCAAGGCTGTATCGGTCTGATCTACTTCATCATTATTTATGGTCCGTTTGAATCTATTTAAAGAGATGTCATTAAATAATTTCAGGTCTTTGTGATAAGAGGCAGGTGCTAAAAACACAGGAGGAAGTAAGAAAGACACATAACAGATGCCAGACCAACTGACTGGTAGATGATAGTAACCCTTGTTTCCACAAATAAAGTAAGTGTTATGGGAAGATAGAAAGGTGCTATTGTTCGTTCCAGTGATATTTAAAACAGTGGTACAGTCACTTTTTCCCACGGGAATACTTCCAATACTGCTCGCACAAAGTTCTGCTCGGGCTCTGGTTACAGCGATAACAGGAGGCCCATTACCCTTGACTGTTCGAGTGTTAGGGAAGACATATCTGGTGGAGGAATTCCCTCTGCGATACTCCTCCATTTCCCATACAGTTCCTTTGGCTTGGGGATCTCCTTCCTCATCGGGGTAACATACCCTGTTTAACTGGGCATTGAGCCTTCCTACATCAGCAAAAACTTTGTGACTTATTTCAGAGGCCCACAATAATGCAAACCAGGCTCTACAGGAGCCATTATGTGAGAATGGCAAGGGAATAAAAGGCGTTCCTCCCTTCTTCTGATGAGCTGGCATCATTCCACACACCCAGCAGTTGGTAGTGTTCGTAGCATTGTGGGTATGATGTTAGATTTGTATGAAAGTGTTATTGAGGTAGGACATGCAGTGTTTTTGTTCATGGTAGGGAAGAGTATAGTACACATGTTCTGTGGGGACAGGAGTAGTAGCGAGCAATAGGGTTCGGCCGGAATCACTTTCTACATTGTCCAAAATACTGCTGCCAAGATTATCAAGAGTATAATCAAAATCACCATACACAGTGGCTTGTCTTTGTTTCGCATCTGCAACTTAGATCCCAATTTCTGCATTTCTCCTTCTCAGTATCAATACAACCACAGGTTGGAGAGAGATCCAGGTACCACTGAACACGTATCACAATCCCCTCTGAACCTAGTTCAGCCGATTCTGTGATCCTACCGTGTCACAGCTGAACCGTTCCACTAATTGAAATCGGTCCTCCGGTATCTCTATCTGCTCCTTCCCTTCCTTGGTCGTAAATCGTACCTTGCTGCTGAAGGCGTAGTTTGATCAGGAAACAAAGTATCTTCATTCAGAGGAGCAACACTTTTCTGAGTCTGTAAGATATCTTTCAGATCGCTTCTGCCTTCTGGCTGGAGAACAGTTGCTGGGATTCGCTTGCAGTGCCCTGCATTAATCCAGTGGCGTCTGTTGTTGACACGGACAGCAGTTCGAGTTGCAAGCAGGATCTGTTGCGGATTCTTCCAGCGAGGCTCCAAGCTTTTCGAACGCTGGAAATTTTTTATAAGGACATATTCTCCAGGTTGAAGACCATGGGCCGGACCCTCTGACTTGTCTGGAATAGCTTCATGCACCTGCTGATGAATCAGAGACAGTTTTTCAGTCAAGTTTTTAAGATAATCACTCAAAACAGGGTACTGTATTTCTTTTATCATATTTGGCCTTGGGGGTCCCCATACATTCATAGGCCTACCAAAGACTATCTCATAGGGAGAAAGTCCAATCTTACTATGTGGGATGGAACGAACAGATAATAATGCTAAAGGCAAGGCATCTGGCCAATTAAGGCCCGTTGTTGCCTGTATTTTCGCTAGTTTTAACTTTAACGTGGCATTGTACCTTTCTACCAAACCCGCTGCCTGAGGATAATTAGCAGCATGAAACTTCTGCTTTACCCCTAAACCCTTCATTAGGTACTCTATTATCTGGCCAGTAAAGTGGGGGCCAAAACGGGAGAAGAACTCTTTTAACAAGATTTTGGCTGTTGTCAAGGCTGTGTTGTCTTTGGTGGGATAGGCTTCTACCCACTTACTAAAGGGACAAACCACAACTAGTACATATTTTAAATTGTTGCAGCGTTCTAGTTGAATATAATCCATTTGGAGTGCTTCAAAGGGAACCTGAGGTGGAGAAAATCCACCAGTAGGGGTTGATACTCCCTTCCCAGGATTGTGCTGTAAGCAGATCATAAAATTTTTGACCAAATGCTCAGCCGTTTTCCGAATGAGCGGACTATCCCAGACTGAATCTAATTGGGAAATGATGTTTTTGGCACTAACGTGAGCAGGTCCATGAGCCATAGTCACAAAAGGCAATGCATAGGCATAGGGCAATTTCCATTTTAACATATCTTTTGACCTCCAACATCCCTCATCATCTAACTCTCCTTCCTTTTGCCATTCTGCCCTTTCCTGTTCAGTGGCTGACTGCTATATGTCCTTAATCTCTGTATACATGTTCTCCCATCTTTCAGCTTGGGATCGTAACACATACATTTTACTTGCGAGTGCACTTGCGGTCGCTCGTGCAACTTCGTCAACAAAAGCATTTCCTTGTGCCACCTTGTCTGTAACTTTCTTGTGGGCACTACATTTGATAATGGCTACACTCTTTGGCAATGTCAAGGCAGTAAGAAGACTATTTACCAATTCACCATGTTGTATTTTAGAACCATGGGAGGTTAGGAATCCCCGTACCTTCCAAAGCTTGCCAAAATTGTGTGCCACACCGAATGCATACTGACTATCTGTGTAAATATTCACTCTTAATCCTTCACTAAGTTCACAAGCCCTCAAAAGCGCAATGAGTTCAGCTGCTTGGGCAGATATTTGTGGGATACGGGCTGTTTCTACATAGGATGCAGAGGTGGTGCCATCAGGTAGTCTTAAACAAGAGCCATCCACCCACAGTTCTCCCTCAGGGTCTAATAAAGGGGTATCCTTTAGATCTATTCTTCCCTTAGTCTGTTCTTCTGTTAAGAAAATGCAATCATGCAAATCATGCGCTTGTTCAGCTGGCAAAGGTAGTAATGTAGCTGGGTTCAATGTTAAACATCTCTTGAGTGTGATGTGAGGTGCCAAAAGTGTAAGTTCATAGCCTGTGAGTCTAGCACTAGTCAAGTGTTGTGTCTTGGTCTGATTCAAGAGTGCATCTACAGAATGTGGTACCATAACCATAAGCTTGTTGCTCAACACTATCCCCTCAGATTGGCGTATAGAAATCGCTGTGGTGGCAACCGCTCTCAGACAACCTGGGAGTCCCCTGGCTACTGGGTCTAATACAGCTGAGAAATAAGCACATGGACGATGCTTATTACCATATGGTTGTGTCAAAACTGACAATGCACATCCTTCTCTCTCGTGTACATATAGTATGAAAGGCTTTGTATAGTCTGGAGTGCCTAATACTGGAGCAGAACGAAGGGATGCACGGAGCTGCTGATATGCTTCCTGACATTCAGATGTCCATGGTAGAGGAGAGGGAGTGTCTTTAGCAACAAGGGACAAAAGAGGTTTGATAATTAGTGAGAAGTTGGGGATCCACTGTCTACAGTAGGAAGTAATACCAATAAGTGCCCTGACTTCTTTTTGAGTACTTGGAATAGGAATTTTTAGGATAGTTTGAATCCTGTCTTTGGTCAGAGTGCGGCCTTCCTTAGACAAGAGGTGACCTAAATAAGTGACCTCAGACTGACAATATTGTAGCTTATTCTTAGAGACCTTATGTCCCTTAACAGCAAGATGATGCAATAGAGAGAGAGTGGCTTCTTTACAATGCTCAACTGTGTCTGCGGCTAGCAGAATGTCATCAACATATTGCACAAGTGTAACTCCTGGTGGCAAAGAAGTTCATCCAACTGTCGTTTAAGTGCCTGACTATAAATGCTAGGACTTTCTGTATATCCTTGTGGAGCCCTACAAAATCTGAATGAGCGGCCCCGTAATGAAAATCCAAAAAGATATCGGCTCTCTTCATGTATAGGAATAGAGAAAAAGGCATTTTTAGGTCGATAACAGAAAACACAGTGGCTGTAGGTGGGATTAATGTCAACAAAGTCGTAATATCAGAGACGACAGGATATTGAGGAATTACGATTTTGTTAACTTCTCTTAAGTCAATCACAAATCGATAAATCTTATCTCATGTTCCATCGCCCCGTTTTAAAATGGGGAGAATGGGACTATTGCATACATTAGAGGAAACTTCCTCAACAACTCCTGTACGTATCATGTCATCAATGATAGATATCAGTGCATCCTCACCGTCTTTTGATATTTTATATTGTTGGACCCTTGGTAAGGAAGCACCCTCCCGAACCTGTATGTATACTGGGGAAATGTCCATTCTTCCCACATGTGTCAGCAGTAGCCCAAACACATGAAGGGACAGAATCAAGTCCGAACATAAAGAAAAATTGTATTGTTTAGACAATGTCTTTTTCCCAAAAATAACACGTACTCCAGATGGGGAACAGTGTATAGTAGCATGGAAGTATTTCAAAAGATCAAGTCCCATCAGATTATCTGGAGCATGTAGGGGAAGCAAAAAGGGGGCTGTAGTGATGAAATTCTCAACCTGTAAAGGTAATTTTTGGGACACAGGGCTAGGAGTTGGTGTTCCATCAAACCCTATCGATGTAATTACTTGGCCAGACAAGGGTGTCCCCGGGACCAGTTTCTGAGATATCGCAACACGTGTCGCCCCTGTATCCACTAAAAATTTCTGATCCTGCCCAAGTATGGTGACTGTTATATAGGGTGCTGACTGGTCTACAGGTCTCTCAACTGGTCCTCCTTGTCCTACGCTGTCCTAGGCAAAATGTGTTCCCACAGTTTCCTCTGATTCCCAATCCTCCATCGAATATTGATTATTTCTTTGGTCAAAATAATTTCCTGACCTATTTCTCTCTGGAACTTGAACCTGGTGTGGCTGCTGTCGGGGAGCTAAAGTCCCTCGGCTACCATTCACTTGTCCTCTTCCTCTCCCACCAGCAGCTAAAACAGGACATTCTGAACGCCAATGTCCTTTCTCCTTGCAGTAAGCACATTGATCTAGCCCAAGTGAAGTTTGTCTACGCGGTGGCCCTACTGGAGGTGCTTGTCTATAATTCTGACCATAATTTTGGCCACGGCCTCGACCTTGGGGTCCATAGGCCTGAACCATCATTACTTTAGTTTTCAATTCTTTTAATTTTCCTTCTTTTCGTTCTTGCTCAGTGGTCACCTGATTCTGATAATACTGAGCCATATCTAATATAGCTTTTGGGGTTACTGAAGCCCATGTGCTCTCTGAATTCTTTAAACGAACAGATATTTCTGGGAGTAAATTTCCCACAAATCGATCTATGAATAAATGTGCACCCGTAGGTGTAGACGTATCTTGCCCACAAAAATCGTGGAACACCTCCTCAAAGCGAGTAAAGAAATCGGGGACGGCCTCTCCATGCTTTTGTTTACAAGCAGTAAGGAGTGCCCAGTCTATTTTCCTAGCTGGAACCATCGTTTTTATATAAGTAAGTATGTTACCAGGAAGATCCAGTATAAGCTGACTAGGTTTCTGACCAGGTTTCCTATCCCTATCAGCTGCTATTATGGCAGCCCAATCTCCTCCCAAATCAACGGCATGATCCTGTTTCCGGGTAAGTCGCCACATATCTGGGGGCAGGATCATACCAAAAAACATATATATATCTGCTAAGGTCATGATACAAGAATCAATGCATCATCATAAAATCCTCTAGGATTTTTCCGTATGTCTGGTAAGGAGGCTTTTAAAGTGAGTACATCCGTCCTTTTCCAGGGCCTATATATCCAATTATACAAAAAATGGGCTCTAGCATTAGCACTATTTGGGTCATCATCGTTTGCATTCCCTCTTCCAGGAATGAACTGTGGCGCAGCTTCCCTCATAGGTCTTATTTGGGGAGAGGAAGAGAGTTCATCACGATATCCAATTATTGTTACTATGGCAGTGTTAATTCTGCTTACAGGGAAGGCTCCTATCTGACACTGTCTATTAATAGCTCTAACATCATCTGGGCCATTTCGTCCTGTAATCATCTCCCATTGAACCATAAGTTGATGAGAAAGCTTATTTATAAGACAAAGAAGCTCGCCCTCAGAGAAACCCTGTATCTGATCTATCATTTCTTCTACTTCCATTTCTAGATCACTTAACCAATTTAATACCATTAACCTTATCGCATCCTGACGAAACTGAGGTACAGTAGAACGAAGAACTCGAGGGGTCAGGACAGATGCAGGAAGTACGGGATCATCAGTCATTTCGGGTACAGTGGCCTGAGGTGGAGGCGCAGAGGCCTGGGATGGGGGTGCAGTGGCCTGGGTTGGAGGGGGAAAGGAATGTACCGGTACTGGTTGGAAAATAGGGAGCTGGACAACCGCGGGCAAAGGAGGTGGAACCGGGGGTACAGTGGGAACAACATTCGGTGGTCCTGGGGGAAGAGGTGTTAAAGATACATATGGGGGTGGGGGTCGTTCTATCAACAACCCATCAATATCTGAATCCACATCTTCTTGGTGGACCTGAACTGCTACAGTTGGTCTAACTATATATTCCTTAGATGTTAATAATCTATGCTCTCTATCTAAACATTCCTTTTTCTCTTGAACTTCCTTATCCTTCAATTCCTTATACTTCTGATACTCTGTCTTCCTTTCCTGTTCCCTTTGTACCTTCTCTGCCTTGAGCTGCCGCTCCTTCACTTCTTTCCTCCACATACGCAGACTGTCAAACATGGCCGGCCTAACTTTCTTCAAAAACAATCGATTCTCTAAATACTCGTGTTTGTGAGGGTCCATCGTTCCCTCTAATGGCCATTGTAACTGGGGATCCCCTTTTGTATATTTGTTCCACAATGCATTATACATGATGGGACAAATACCATATTTGATGTACATCTCAAAATTCGGTGTACCTTCTGGTGGCGCCGGCTGACTTGCTTCCAAAATGCTCTGCTTATCGCAGCAGCAACAACAAAACTTCCAAAGGGTGCTAAGTACAGGCATGTTATATAAGATATAAAAAACTTATAAACAGAGAGAAATAAAAAATATTCTCACATTTACCTGTAAGAAAAAATGTTAGTCAAAACAAAATAGCAAGTCTCAAAACAAAGCTTAGGTTTCAAAATACCAAACAGATCCTAGGTTTCAAAATTCCAAGCAGATTCCGAACGGATTACCAAACAAATACCAAGTCAAGACAAATACCAAGTCAAGCAAAGATCAAACAGATCCTAACCAAATGAACAAATGAACCGGTTCAATACAGATTTACCTCATGCGTAGTCTTCGACTCCCACCTGTCGATCCTCCCTAATCCAAAGAAAATCACTGACCGAAGGCCCCAGTCAAGGCCAGCAGCCGCCAGGAAGATCAGAGTCGGAGAGCTGAAAAATCACATTGGACCATGAGCAACACTAGTCTCTTCAGGTGGGGCGCCCCTCAGCAAAGTTCGTCTCACCGACACGATCTCCTCCCCCGGTCCGACTGCAGGCCTTTGATGGGGCCCCGCGTTCGGGCGCCAATTTGTGGAGCAGATTAATTAATAACCTGCTGGTGCAGGGATCACCACTTCGCCACGGGTTCTTTAACAAGTAAGGAGGAATCGACACTGGAGCGAAGTCAAACCATAGGTTATTTATTAAGCATTCATGAATGGGTCTCCATCCGACAAGTACCATCAAGATACCCAAGGAGAGAGCACCCTGAACGATGGTTACATGAGTTTTTATAGTAAAGATCATAGACAAGGAACGCCCAGAGGTAAATAGAGCTTTGGGAAGAATATACAAATGAGACAATCGGTAAGAATCAACAACCTTGGTGCCTTGTGTAACTGTCGCGTCCTGAAGCTGCACAACAAGATAGGCTATCTGAGCAAACTTTATCTAAGGCTTTACCATTGTTTAACAAACACACGAAACCCAGTGCAGACATCAGCTGTTCTTTTGTGCTGACTTTGCATGTTTACGCAGCCTACAATGTCTCAATCTAGATTCTTTACCAATGTTGATGCAGGTGCGGTGTCAAGGATAGAGCCAGGCTGAAAACAGGACAGGGGTGAAAATGGATGTAGCACAGCCTAATTAAAAAACGAGAGATTCAGATTTTACATTTTCACACAGACTTATCATGATGAAAGTGTTTGTGTATGATGACATGTTTTGGTGACCAATGGTTTATGTATTGGCTTATGATGATCAAAGTGCCTCTGTCCCTCTGATGTTTCTTTGTGTGTCCCCAGAGACATTAAGGTGTAGGCAAATTTGGCAATTGTCCTGGGACAATCACAAATCCTGCCGTAATAAGTGTGTGCATAAAAATAGATTCTTTTTTAATATGATATCTTGGCATGCCGAGCCTACCTAGCCTTAATCCTTGTGCTCTTGGGCAGTGTTGTGTTTGGTACTGTAAGAGTTGGAGTTCATTTTAGAAATCAGTGTATGGAGCATTGTGTACTTTTCTGGAGGCCAGATCTGAAGTATTGCGTGCAGTTCTAAAGGCTACCTCTGGTGCTTTGTATCCAGTTGAGTGGGGTTAGAGGGAGTCACATCTTAAGTCCCTCAACTGTAGACCTGAGTGTAATTCTGGAGTCAGTGGCAGCGGTATTGATATTTATGAATATGTAGATCCCGAGGGGTGTGTGGAAAGGCAGGAGTGCATGAAATAGGGGTACTACAAATAAACTGCAGCCTTATATTGAGACCACAGACATGCTAATTTTATAGTGTTATTTGTAGCTGTCTGCTAGCAGCACCGTACTGTGCTCCAATATACACAGGAAGGATTATAGCTGTTATTACCCACAGGTGCAGGAAATAACTTTTAATAAATACAGGTGACTGACGTAATGGTGGGGGAAGACCAGGTGAATGGGTAAAAAGGTAATCAAGAATGAGAATTTAGTTGCGAAGGAGTGAGGATGAGGTTGATGTGAGGGGGTGGTGATATTGAGGCGTGGTCAGGGTAAAGTGATATGAAGGTGAATTTTAGATATAGAGTTGAGTGAGATTGAGAGAGTGTGGTGAGATTATGAGAAGGTGAGGTTGTGGTAAAGTGACAATGATGTGGGATTGAAGTGAGGAGATAGTGACAGTGCAGTAAATTGGGATGAGTGTGAGGTTTAGGTTAGCTAAGATTAATGTGAGACTATGGTGAGGAGGAGTGTGGTCAAGGTGTGGATGAGGTTCAGAAGGGATTAGGTGAAGCAAAGGTTTGGTGACATTTTGACAATGATCTTTTCATTACCATTCGCATGCTAACAATTTTATCATGGCCTGATGCAATGCCTCTTGTCGCTACACATGTTGGTAAAAGGTGAACAAATATATTCACTTGAGGCAAATAAATGCTCTGCATCTTTGAACAAGAGGCACTGAACCCACACCACAACCAATATCCGAGGGAATGTCTGTAATGGCAGCTGCTTCACTGGCCGTCAGCCAGCTGGCAAACACTGCTGCAGTTATCTTGAGTGTAGTAGAGGCTGTCAGTTGACAAAAGTAAGTTATATATCCCCATTTTAATGGCCCAATCAGCATAGTCTTAAAAAAACAGAATTTTTCCAGTGTCCTTTTAATACACATCCTCATAGTGATGCAGCGGAAAGCTGGGCAAATCTTTCTCTTTATACTCACAACACATATAATTCCTCTGTCAACTATTTCCTCTCTGGGCCCATATCGTAACACAAAACTGCCATTGGTCCTCCAATGGAACTTTTATGTGAGCTAACAGGGACTTGGATATTTAGAGAGCGTGAGGCAAATCCTTATGAGGATCTGGAATTTAAAAAAATGCCAAATTCATGCTACAACATATAACCATTTTCTCAGATATTACTAATGATAAACTAACGACAAAAAGGTTCTCACCAAAAATGACTCAAATACGATATATTTGCTCATGTAAACCATTTATATAAGCCTCAATTTTAATGGTCAGGAACATAAATCACATTTTATAATCATATTTAATAGAAGTAATTTAGTACAGTTAGTCACACAATGTCATACAGATTCAACAAGATAAACATTTGTTGGTTACCTAGGAAAGAAGAGAGAGCGAGCAAACATGGGCAAAGTCAAGTTTCAGCATTTAGGTTATATAAACCAAACATGCAGAGTTGAAGTGTAATGAGTCACAGGAAAGAGTCCATAAACTCTTCAGCCGAAGAGTTATATCTGCACACTTTGCCAGCCTGTAAAGTACAGGTTTGAGTCAGTTCTAAAAGTTCAGTGTAAATGGGTTTGCATAGGAAAGATAATCAAAGTTCAGTCCGACAGCATGCCAGGCAGGGAAATTGAAATAACAACCAGCAGCCCCTGACTCCTCCTCCTGGGGGCAATTATACTTCCAAAAGTTTTCAGTTTACGCCCTTAAAGTATCCTTTCCATCATACGATATGGTTTCCATTGGTTGTCTACAGTGGGCTGAATCAAGAGAGACTCTTTTGTTTGCAAGCATAAGAAAGAAACTTCATGAAAAGTTCTCACAGCGTCCAAAATGACTACTTCAGCTAGATTCTGCTTTTCGAACGAGGGAAAGAAGCATTTGAGGCCTACCTAAAAAAGTGCTGGATCATTATCACATTATGATTAGTATAAACCACACATCATTTTTCTTAATAATTCACTCATTATACTTTCTTAAAAGTTACATATCAATATTAGGTACTACTAAAAAAAATATTTCACACATTATTTATTTCCAAACAGATTAATATGTGTGTCACTTTTGTTATACAAGTTTATACCTCACAATACTAAATAAAACTGCGAATCTTCATATGGTCAAGCATCTTTAAACTCAGCATTTTAATCGTTTTCAAGTGTTTCATTACGTAAGCATTAGTTCCATTTGTCACATCAAGTATTCATCAGCAGCACATTTTCTAGGTTAACTATGTTTAGATTCTTAAACACGTGATTACATTGCATAAGCAAATACGTTTTTCTCTCTCTTTGTTTGTCTTTCACATTTTCACGTTTCAAACTCTTATGCATGCTTTTACAATGCAGTAGAAAATCTCATGTTTTCGTTTTCAACCATTTACATGTTTTTATCAAAAATTATTGTTGTAAATCTCATTTTATGGTGAGAATTTATAGAGGCAACCGTCATTTAACTTTTACACTCCATCAATAGTTAAACAGTGATGATTTAAAACGCACAAAACATCATATATGTGGCCATCAGAAATCTTTGAGCTCAAGACACAAACTGTGACCAGATGTTCTGGACAAATATTTGTACCAGATCACTGCTCTTAATAAAGTGTACTACTCCTGTTCTAAGGGAAAGGTGGCAATCGTGAACCACAAGCCAGGAGAAACGTAAGTCGTTTCAACATGCCGGCCAGGAGGTGGACTGTATATTGTGCTCACTATGCAAGTTCACAGCTAATCAAAATGAATGTGATGAAAACAAAATACCATCAGATTATCCTGAATATCAGATGCCACACTTCACCTCTCAAGCTGCCTCAAGTTAGGTGTGACTCTCATCAAGTCCTCTCTTCATTTTCATTTTGGGACTTGTAGTCCTGCATTTCCAAGGGCAAACGAAAAAATAAAGGTACAAGTACCAGAATGGAAAGTATAAAGCAAAGAAGAAAGAATCTATTCCCTTCACAAATGGAAAAACTTGCCCCATTCTACATTGCTCAACTAATAGCTTCTTATATATAGTGGTACAATATTTTGTTTTCATGATTTCAAGAATAAGAGCAACCATGGATTGGGATTTAATTTTCTGCAAAGCAGATAAGTGATGGTATGCAGTTAAAAAAAAACTGTCCAGACTTCTTTTTCCTCATGACTGCAGATCCACCTACCCCAGCTCCCCTCGCCATCACACTTATCTAAACTCTTCTTCATTTTAATTTTCCAGTATTATCCCCTTATCATCTACCCCTAGCCACAACTGAAGTCTCACCCCAAAATCACCACGATCCCAAACCAACCTCACCTCGTTCTCTTCCCTTCCTCACTGTAACCTCATCTCAGGACATGATTATGCAAGTGAACGGTTCCAATGTCTTCTCCGGTCTTGACCTGAACAAGGCATACCATCAACTCGAGTTGGAAGAAAACTGCAGGTACATCACTACTTTTTCGACTCATGTTGGTTTGTTCAGATACAAAAGTTTGAGTTTTGGAGTGTCGTCAGCTGCCAAAATATTTCAGGATGTTATACATCGAATAATTCAACCTGTCACAAATACTTTTAATGATTGGAAAACAAACCGGGCCCCTGAAAATAGGATAAATGTACCCAACCAGGGAATAACATTTGGGGAAAAGAAAACCAGGGTTTGATAAATTTCACATGCAGCAGACACAATCACTCTAGACCAATGAATAACAAAGTTTATTTATCCAAGCAAAAAGGTACCATGTGACCAAGCGTAAATTGAACTTGATTTCTTTATTATGCTTTCGTTTATCTCTTCTTTCTTTTTTTATATTTTGTAATTTTATATAAAGTTTAAAAAAATCATCTGTTATTTTCCAGTTATAATTTTCTGTCAATAATCTCTAGACAATTCAAATATTTCTAGCATCATGTTGTCATATTTTCATACAAATTTTTGATATATACATAAGCCAACATATAGTTTGACTAGACATTTAGGGCAATTCAAATCCTTAATAAAAAGACATAAAGCAAAGAGACTGGCGGTTCTTTGACACACAACGCGTTTCGGCTATGCCTTCCTCAGGAACTCCGTCACAGTATAAACTCATGAATATATATAGTCCTCAACGTCTGAATTGATAATAGCTGTGAGATGATCAAATCTCTGACTTAGCAACAACTCTCTGTTTGTGCTTGGGAATTAATTGCAGTGAGTAAATCACGATGCTCCATATATATGTATCCCAACTTTACTTGCAGAACATCACCTTAATAAGCAATCCCTTATGATAGCGTGTTGTTCAACGTTACAATCCAACGGGATATCCTAGCTGATATCTAGAATGATGTACTTGAGCACATGTATCTCAATGGCAAGTTCAATTTACGCTTGGTCACATGGTACCTTTTTGCTTGGATAAATAAACTTTGTTATTCATTGGTCTAGAGTGATTGTGTCTGCTGCATGTGAAATTTATCAAACCCTGGTTTTCTTTTCCCCAAACAAATGCTTTTAATTACAGTGATGACATACTGGTATTTGGAGAAATGCAAAAGGAGCATGACAAGGCTCATACACAAGTGTGCCATTTGCTTGTTGATGCAGGTCTCACTCTGAACACAGCAAAGTGTGAGTTTCACAAGACCAGATTTAAATAATGTCTCCTGACCCTGATAAAGTGAAAGCACTGTCAGCTACTTGCCCCCCACAAGATTTCACTATGCTGAGATCCTTCTTAGGTATGGCCAGTTATTGCTCAAGGTACATTTGTGACTTTTCTACTGTGAGTGCTCCATTGAGAGAACTGACAAAACAAAATGTCCTGTTCCAATGGTCTGCTAATTGCGATCAAAGGTAAAAAAAAAATAAACATGCAATTGAGAATGTAACCAAGATGGCCTATTTTGACCCCAAATTACAGACTGAGATCACAGTAGATGCGAGCCTGGTGGGGCTGGGGGCAATCCTTGCTCAACATTATGGTCATCCATTTGCTCAGAGACCCATTGTGGCCTATGCCAGTTTAAGCCTGTCTGACACAGAACATGCCTATTCTCTGCTGGAGAAGGAGTGTCTGTCTGTAGTTTGGGCATGCAAACCTTTTCATGTGTTTCTATACGGAAAAGGTTTCACTATCATAAAAGACCTCCAAGTGCTGCTCACCCTTTTTGGAAATCCAAAGCCAAGATGCCCCCTAGCATTGAGAGGTGGGTTTGCGACTGCAAGAGTATGACTATGCAATTGTACACAAGCCGGGTAAAGACCAGAAATATGCTGACTCTTTTTCACGAGTACCGCTACATTGTCACAGTTCGACATCCAAAACAGCTGAGGAGTACATCAACTTCATTGTGAAGTCCAGTACACCAGCGGCCCTATCCATTGAACAGATTATTGCTTCTACTAACGCTGATAAGAACATGATTATCCTCAAAGACATAATTTCAACTCAATCGTGGAACAAGTGTGTTCGACCTTTTGCTGAGGATGTTGACTTTCAAAAATGTACAGGATGAACTGTCCATGACCAAGGAAGGTGTTGTATTGAGAGTCTTGAGAATTGTCATACCTGAGAGCCTAAGACAACAGGTCATTGACTAGACCATGAAGGAAATTGTGGCATTGTAGCTACCAAAAAGGCCCTAAGAGACAGAGTGTGCTTCCCACGCTTAGACAACCAAGTTGAGAGGAAACTAAAAGAGTGCCATCTTTGCAACTGCCTTTCCCCCAAAGTGACGCAACATCCATTGAAAATGTCTGACCTTCCTGCACAGGCTTGGGAAAGAGTTGCAATTGATTCCTTCAGGCCCCTAGGAAACGGATATCATCTCATGGTAGTCATTGATGAGTTTTCACACTTTCCTTTAGTAAAGGAGTTGTCATCAACAACTCATGACAATGTCATGGAGCTGCTGGATAACATCTTTGCAACATGGGGTGTCCCCACCATTCTCAAATCTTACAGTAGTCTGCCGTTCAATCGCAAATAATTTGAGGAGTTTTTAAATCAGACTGAATGTCAAGCATCAAAAGAGCACATCTCTGTGGCCCTGAGCAAATAGTGTTGTTGAACAATTTACTCTCAAAAGGGTATTTCCACGAGCATCAATGGAGGGGTTGAGTTAAACCAAGCACTGTGTCAAGCCCTCTGTGCTTATCGTTCAAATTCTCACTCCACAACTGGTGAAACTACCACCACCTTGCTATTTGTGAGAGCCATCGGAACCAAGCTGCCACAGTGGACAGCAGACCGATCCTTGAATGCTGATGATGTTCGTGCCAAAGGCACTTCTTGAAAGTGCAAAATGACGACATACGCTGATCGGTGTCAACGAATCCAGGAAACAGTTTTCGAGGAATGTGACTCTGTCCTGGTCCAGTAGAATTGTAAGCAGAAAACAGACACCCCATTCGCTGCCGATTCTCTGAGGGTTGTGATGGGCAAAGGACACATGGTGATAGCCCATCATCCTGGAAAGTCCATCACATGGGACTCGTCACACTTTAAGCATCTATCTCTACCATCATCAGCTCCTGCAATTATGAATGAGGTGATCGCACCCGATAGTCCAGATCAAGCATCTGAACCTGTACCATCGGTGCACAATCAGAGTGCATCTCAACCACCTTATGTCACTCAATCTGGTTGACTAGTGCGAGCGCCTCGACGACCTATTGAAGAAATTTGATGTAAATGTTGTTTGTACTTTTTATTTAACAAGGGTGGAGATGTAGTGTTGTGAGTCTATATGGATTATGACCCTTCCGGTTCTGGGCGGACTCAGCGGAGGAATTATGTAACTTGCTGGGAGGTGTTAAGGCGTGGTGATTAACAGTTATGACGTAATCAGAGGGCAATGTGTGATTGTATGCTGAGGAATAAAGATGTACAATCCAGAGCTCCATGTGTGGTGTATTCATTTGCATGCTCCCGGGCTGGGGAGGACGCTACACTACTGTTCTGAAAAATACTGGAAATGCTTAATGTGCATTTCATGTTTTTTGGCAGTCAGGTGAAAGATATTTTTACCTTAGCATGATAAAGAAACCAGTACGCTGTTCTTTTTGTCACGTTTGGATTAAAAGGAACCACAAAATATGGTACACATCTAGAGGGGTCAGACAGCCTCACTATATTGAAGCATTGCAGAATTCTGATACTTGTAGTGCACATTTCACTCTAAGATTGGTAAAACATGGGACTGTGGTAGGGTACAACAGTTATTGTGAAATTCTCAAGTAATTTTCACTATTGCTCAGTACACACTGGAAATCTTACATGCATTTCATGCAATCATGATGAAAGTGTTTAAATGCTTTTTCGGGGAGAGTGCGACTATACTGCTCCTTTAGTCAATAAGGGTGTGCATTTAGTTGTGCAGGCCAGTTACCAGGTGGTGAACGTTACTTCAACTTTTTCTGGTACCCCGAAGCAGTCCATCATTTACTACTTTGCTTGCATCTTACTAAATCGAATTGTATAGAATGTTTTGGTAGGGTGAAGAATTGGCTGTTAGTCCAAATACAAGCTGTGGAAGTGAATAGCTGTCCTTATGTGGCATTCACATCCAGGCCTCAATGTGCAGCATCTGTGCTTTGAGATAAAACCAACTATGAATGAATTAAATAACTTTTGAACAGAATATTATGTTGTGTATATGTTTATTTTCTTATTTGTTTTTCTCAAAATCTTGTTTACTTTGTATTATTTTATAGGGCACCTGGACTTTTTAACCTGATTGATAGTCTGTGGCCTCCTTTAGCACCTATAAAAATTCATGGCCTGAGTCAAGACAAGATGGAGGTGAGTTTTTAAAGTAATACCAGTATTTTTAAGTCATTGAGCTGACGAGCTCGTGGATGAAGCACCTGTGCGCCAGTGAGAGGTACCGGACCTGATATAATGTTGGCAGCCTACTCAGTAAACCCCAAAATACAAGACTGTATTCTCTACTGATGACGGTTAATTAACCAGAAACACGTGTCTAGAGATCAGCACTGTCTGCGCCAACCTTGGCGAAACACTCGAAAATATCAGAGCGAGCTACAAGAGACTGCATTTCCCAGAATGCCAGGGGCGAACCTTGCCTGAGAGGTCAGCGGTGTGCTCCCACATCCTGTTGTCTAATACCAGTATTTGCTTTCAACTTTACTATCCTAAAATAGGGGGAACGTGTTTATTTGTTATGGTCCCTTCTGTTCATGTAGCACGTATCTCGAAATTAACAATATTGCTGACAACCACAAAACCATAGTTTTTTTTTTTAATCTAATGAGTTTTTAAATTCAGGGCTAGAAATGGGGCGATCGTAGCTTGATCTCCATTCTGGGATTTTCTCTGATGTTTAAGACCAGCAGGGTATCGCTGTTCATGTGTGGGATAGTGGAGCATGTTTTAAATACATATTCTCTTTTTTGAAAAACTCTGCTCTGATGAAAGAAATGAACAAGGACAGTAAAAATGTTCGTCTGATCATTGTAAATACATCAATCAGTCGCTCACCAGTAACGTAGTTTTGACTAACATCACCACTCCAAAAATATTCCTTAAAAAAGGTATGCCCGGGGAGCGTGGTCAAGATGGCGGCGAGGTGAGACGTACCTCGCTGTCTCTCCGTCGACCGCCGACCTTTCGCACCAGCCTATGGCCTCCTGCAGCACCATCCTCGGGAGCATAGGTTGCCTCCAGCGACTCTGCAGCCGGGACGCCTGAGGGGTGAAGTCCGGCCAGCGCCGAAGCCGTCATCCGGCCAATCGTGCCGAGCTCCGGGGTCTCCACATCGCCGGCGCGGTCTGCCCTCATACTAAGGCCGCGCCGCGGAGGGATCCAGCCCCGTCACGCCGCCTCCTCCTGCGGCAGATGGCACTTGGCGACTGCTCACCCGAGAGCCGCTGCTGGATGCCGGGGGAGCAATACCGGGTCCACGCCACAGCGAAAGCCCAGCCGATCGGGCCCAGCCCGCACAGCGGCGGCACGGCCTACTTTCACGTTGCGGCCGCGCCGCGGAGGGGACTCTCTCCTGCACGTCGCCTTCTCCAGCGTCGGCCGAAATTGCAGATTGCTCGACCGGGAGCCGCGGCGGGAGAGCTGCGTGCCCGCCCCCTCCTTCCCCCCCCGGAGACCTGTGACCAGAGCTGGTGGGGGCAGATTTGAGAGCGGGGGAGGACGCCCCGGTAGCCACGCTGAGGCCTCTCACCCAGAGACGCCCGAGTGGCGTGGCCTGACTGCTTCCCGGGTCCACGGCGATCATCTGAGGCCTGGGAGCGAGCGACCCCCTGCCACCACGAGCAGCTCGACGCCCGGAACTGGGGAGACGGCTCTTATCCAGCAGCAGTGGCGCGCCTGCACCTGCCAGAGAGGAACGCGCTGCCACGACTAGTACCCCGTAGAGGTGAGCTCCGCACGACACGCTGCTACCCAGCACCCGCCGACCCGATTGGAGCCGGATCACACGGAGGGCCTTGGCGGACGGGCCCGGCGCTGACCCCTGATTCGCATGGGGAGGAGGACGCTAGCTGAGGTAGACCGCGCCAGGTGGGGGAGGAGCAGGGGGCCTCTTCACTACGATAACCACTGAGCCTGCACCGGGGACCGGAGCTCCTGAGGCATAGTGGCCCGGTCTGGGGGCTTGAAGGACGTTGCTGACCTCCACCCATCGCTGCGGCCGACCCCCCCCTGGTATGTGCGACGCGTGGCCGGCTGTGGGCACGGCCTGAGTGCCCGCTCTGAGACTTCTAGGAGAGGCGGCGTTTGGGCTGCCGCGCTCTGGGCCCGCTACGGGGAGGCAGCCGGACTGTGCTTTGTGGCGCTATCGACGTTGGACCCCGTGCCCCTGCCTGGTCCACGAGACTCCGCTCTGCCGTGACACGGGAGTGGGACTGCTTCACCCATTACTCGGCACGGGCCAGGGATATGTCCTCCACCCGATCCAGGAGAGATAAGACCCAGAAAGACGCCAAACCTGAACTCGCAGTGAAAGACCTCTTTTCGCGTTCGCAGCGAGGCCCTCTCAAGATGGCCCATTCCTCCCAGGTACCTGCGGCCGCCCCGCTGCCCCGAGACACCCAAGATGAACCGGTGACCCGGGCCTTCCTTAAGTCCCTCTTCACGTCACTCTGGGAGGACCTACAGACTGTGAAGCGCGATCTCACCTCCGAGATCAAGGACATTCGCAGGGACGTCGATGGCATCGGGGAACGCGTCGCATCGCTGGAGCATAAAAGTGATGATAGGGACACAGAACTCTCCTCGCTTCAGCAAGAGGTCATTCGCATACATGAGCAGCCGGTCGACCTCCAAGCGCACTTGGAAGATCTCGAAAACCGCTCTCGGAGACACAACATAAGGATTCGAGGGGTGGCCACGAACTCAGAAGCGGGAGACATCTTTGCTTATGTGCAGGGGCTTTTTAATCACGTGCTGGGGAATCCACCTACCTCCGAAATTAAAATCGACAGGGCCCATCGAGTGGGGCCTCCTAGAGCGGACAGGGCGGCACCAGCAGACATCCTGGCCTGCATTCAGGACTTTCACCCCAAGGAAGAGATTCTCCGTAAGGCCAGGGCCATGCAGCCGATCGTTTATCAAGATCAGCGTCCCACCCTTTACCAAGACCTTGCGGCGATCACCCTCCAGAAACGTAGGCTCTTCCGCCCCATTACGGGTCATCTCCGCCAACGGGACATTTCTTACTCATGGGGTCACCCATTCCGTCTGATTTTCTGCTTAGACGGAAGACAACATCAGCTCCGATCTCTGGTGGAGGCTTGCAAACTGCTTGACATTGAGTTGCCGGGGGGGGGGGGAGGGAGGCAGCAGGGGCTCGAGCCCGGTGGCCAGTGGTTCTCCCTCGGGCTGGCAGAGACAGCGACGTCGTAGAAGCCCTAAACGGCCGGACCCTGCCGAAATCGCGATGAGCCAGAAGGCAGCGCTGGAGTCACTCCCTGAGGAACTGACGAAAACCCATCCTTCAAGATAAACAGAGGCGGCTACAAGCTCTTTATTACTTTGCGGCGGGAGACGGGGAGGGGGTAACCTTGACCACTCTATGCACCCCTTACCGAACTTTTGCCGGTCATCCTGGGATGATGGACTTTCCTGTTTCGAACACAAAGTTGTAGTTTTGATTCTTGTTGGGGTTGTTTTTTCTTTTCTTTTTTTCTTTGGGGGGCCCCGTCCACGGTTTTTTAATTTTGGCAGCGATGGGCTATCTTCGCCCACCACTCACCCCTAGTTGACAGACCCTGGGACTCAGAGGCACTCCGGACTCTCACCTATTAGATGACACCCCCTACACTCCGTATTCTCACTTTGAATGTGCGGGGTCTTAACAACCCCATTAAGCGGAGGGCGATCCTATCTTACTTAGAACATTCAGGGGCGGACATCTGCCTCCTCCAGGAGACGCACCTGTTGGCTCGGGACTGTCATCGCCTTAAATCCCGTTTCTTCCCCACCCAATTCTTCTCCTCTAGTGCCACCAAAACGGCAGGGGTGGCCATTCTGGTCTCCCGCTCTTTCCAGGGAAAGGTTCTTCAGAGGGAGGCTGAAATTAAAGGGAGACTTCTCACATACCAGTTTGACGTTGGGGGACTGACATTCACGATAGGTTCTATCTACGCCCCTAATGAGGGGCAAGAACGGTTTTTGCATGAAGCCCTGACTGAAGCCACGGCAACGGTTGAGCGTAGAATTTTGCTTGGAGGGGACTTAAACCTGGTGTTCAACAACTCGTGGGACAGATCGGCGCAGCGCTCAGGGCAGATAGGTGCGCTCTCCCAGAGGGGAATAGATCGCTTGAGAGACCTGGGGATGGCGGATCTTTGGCGCATTACCCACCCTAATGACCGTGAATACTCATTTTACTCGAGTGTCCACAAGACCTACGCCCGCCTAGACTATTTTTTGGGCACGGAGCCGCTCCGAGCCCTGCTGACGGGGTCGGAGATTTTAACGGCCTCTCTCTCTGATCATGCACCTGTGACGGTCACTCTCACGCTTCCCCCGCTACAGCGACCCCTCCGCCACTGGCGCTTGCGCGACACCCTCCTACACCGCACAGACGTGGTCCAACAGGTACAATGTGCAATAGACGACTTTCTAACCCACAATGACAACAACGACACCCCACTTTCTACACGCTGGGCGGCACTTAAGGCAGTTTTAAGGGGAGAGATCATTACTATCGCGACGGCAGATAATGCCGACCGCAAGCGCAAAAGGGACGAACTTACACAGCGAACTAAGGAGTTGGAACAGATGCATCAACGAACCGGGGCGCCAACTTGCGGCAATAGACAATGACAGGGCGGAATACGCTGCTCTCCGGCTGCGCCAGGCCTTCTACACGGGGGCGACCGATGCGGTCGTTTGCTCGCTAATAAATTGCGCGAGGTTCGGCAACGTCAGGGAGTGCGCGAGATACGCGATGGCGCGGGGCGAGCAGTTACGACCGATGCAGGCATTGCGAATGTCTTCAGCGACTTTTATGCTCAACTATATGCGGCGCAAGCATTAGATAGCGCGCTTAGCGAGACCTATATCGCTGCGGCACGCCTTCCCTCCCTCACGCAAGCTCAGGCAGACCATCTGGAGAGGGAGATACGCATGGAGGAGGTCATAGCGGCGATTTCACGCCTCAAGCTGGCTAAATCGCCCGGACCGGGAGGCTACACGCCACTTTTTACAAAACCTTCTGCCCGACAATAGCACCCCTCTTGACGCGCCTTTTTAATTCCTTCGCGACCACGGGGGCCATACCAGAGGACATGCTGGAAGCGGCCATCGTGGTTATCCCGAAGGCCGGGAAGGACAAGACCAGCTGTGGGGCCTACCGCCCCATCTCGCTCCTCAACATTGATCTAAAACTTTTTACAGGGATCTTGGCTGCCCGACTGGCACCTCATATGCAGGGACTCATCGACCCAGATCAGACGGGGTTCATCCCTCACCGTCAGACGAGCGATAACACTAAACGGGTACTTCACTTGATCGAGAAGGCCTCTCGAATTCCCGGGGAATTCATGCTCCTTACCATAGATGCGGAGAAGGCGTGCGACAGGGTCCACTGACCATTCTTGGAACAAGTGCTGATTCATGTGGGGTTGGGGGAGAAATTCCGCACTTTAATTTTTAACTGCTACCAACACCCTACGGCCTCGGTCCGAGTTAATGGACATACTTCGTCCCGCCTGCCCATCTCCAGGGGAACCCGCCAAGGATGTCCTCTCTCCCCCTTGCTTTTTGCGTTGTATATGGAGCCCTTTGCCCAAAGTGTGCGGCACAACTCTCGCATCACCGGGATTAAATTTGGGGGTGACATCCATACCATTAGCCTCTATGCTGATGACGTCCTGGTGTCTCTCTCTGATCCCACTCGCGCCATGGGTGCTTTTATGGCAGAATTGGATCGTTTCACTCAAGCGTCGGGCTTTAAAGTCAATGTTGAAAAATCAGTCGCGCTTAACCTCTCTATGCCGCCCCCCACCCTGGCGCACCTACGAGCCGCTCACCCTCTCCAATGGGCAGATGGTCCGGTCCCCTATCTTGGCATCCAGCTGGCGCCCACGCTGCCGGAGATAGCTGTCATTAATTACACTAAACTGCTGACGCAGGTCCGAGCGGAGCTGTGGCGGTGGAAGTACTTCCCGATCTCCTGGCTGGGGAGAGTAGCCGCCATAAAAATGACGATCCTACCCCAAATTTTATACATTTTTCAGACTCTTCCTTTACGGCCACCTGTTGGGTGGATCAAGCAGGTTCAATCGGAACTGTCACAATTCATTTGGCGAGGCCGCAGACCCCGCATGAAGGGTACTATTGCGAGACTGCCCCCCGAGGAAGGCGGATTGGGGGTTCCAGATCTCCGACTCTACTTTCAAGCGACACAACTCAGACACTTAGTAGAATGGAGTAAACCTGAATCCGAGAAACATAGATTGTTTCAAGATCAGGCGGTAGCAGCCACGACGCTACAGAAGATCCCCTTCCTTCGCAAGGCCCACATACCCGCCAATCTCTACGCTTCCCATATCACTAGAACGATCCTTGAGGCCTGGGACCGGACCTGTCGGAAATACGACCTGACCTCTTTCCCGTCCCCCCTCACACCACTCTTTGACAACCCTGAATTCCGACCGGGGATGGGTGAGACCTCCTTTGTAAACTGGCGCCCTACTAGCTGCCGGTCGTTGGGTCATTTGTTTGGTCTTGATGGGATTCTCCCCTTCTCTCAGGTCCGGTCGCACTATGGGATTCCGGAGTCGGAACGATTTCATTATCTTCAGCTCCGACACTGGGCTCTCCATCCCCTTATAAAACCACATGCACAGCGTTTACTTACGCCATACGAGAAGTGGCTGCTAACGCGCTCATCCGACAAAAAACTTATCTCAGACCTGTACAAGACTCTGCTCGCCGGCCATACACACGCTTATAACGCAGGGCGCATGCGCTGGGAGCGGGATCTGGGTCGGGCTCTCAGCCACAAAGAATGGGAGGGGATCTCCTACAGAGCACGACACTCAGCACGAAATATGGGGCTGACGGAAACTCTGACCAAGGTAACCATGTACTGGTACTACACCCCTGACCGCCTCCACTTGATGGTCCCCCGACAAAGTGCTGACTGCTGGCGGGGTTGTGGACAACGGGGCACACTGGTACATCTCCTATGGGACTGTGAGCAGCTGCATGCCTACTGGACACAGGTCATTGACGAAATAGATCAGCACCTCGATACTCAGCTCCCACGCTTCCCGAGCTACATCCTTTTGGGCCTTCCCAACCCTCTCACATATCCTCTCCACTCCCAGCGCGGTCGCCAGATTGTGATCGCATAGGGCTCAGCCATGCAAAACATTCTCCTTCACTGGCGGACTACACGCACGCCCACATTCACTGGCTGGCTACAACGCCTCTGGCAGGTCCTGGGGATGGAAAAGATCACCCTTACTCTGGCTGGGAAGGGTTCCACCTTCGTGGATCTCTGGCAGCCATTTCTCACCCTCCTTGATTCTGAGTTTAGGGAGCTCACCTGTCCGAGATATCTCCGCTTACTGCGTTTAACAACGCCGCCGGAAGGGGAATCTCAGGGAACCACACGGACTGCGGAGCAGTAAGCCTATCTTAGTTGTGGATGGTTGATTCGTGGACGGGGACCGGGGTGGGGGGTGGGTGGGGAGGGTAGGGTTAGTTTTCCTTTTGTGGCTATCAGCAGTGATGATTCGATTGGTTTCCTTCATGAACAGCAATGCATTATTACATGACTTGACTAACGCTGGTAACCATATGTGAAGCTTCTTGTTGCCCTTTGTAACGAAATGCAAATAAAAAAGATTTAAACCTAAAAAAGGTATGCCCTTAGCGTACATTTTCACGTGTGGATTCTGCATAATAGTGTGAGTCAGGCACTTCATGTTTTTTATGCTCTATAAGCAAAGATTTCCAACACTGTTCGCATTTGTTTGCTTTGCTTTGACCGAAAATTCTGTTCCATTGTACCGTTTTGCTAGAAAGATTTCAGTCGCAGCCAAATCAAATTATCTTTCAAGGCAACATTCTAGATCTCGTTCATGCTTAAAACACAGGACACTGGATGGGAGCACAACCATATTTTATTGGGATTGTGTATATGCCCCACAGTTTTTTTGAGTTTGTCCGTTCTCTTCGCTCTTCAGCCCATGATATTTTGCTTTTTCATGAGGTAGTCACAAGAGCTGCATAAAAATGAACATAGATGCAACTCCTTCACGTGATCGGACCTTTATGGTATTTGAGACTCTGCAACCTAGTCTAGACCATTAGCCTCAAAGACGGAAGGCCTCATGCAACCTCCCCTTTCCAACCCATTGGCCATAAGGATAAATAATAGGAGGCAGGTCCAGATAGACAGAGTGCCTTATGCAGGCCCGTTGTTCATTAGAGATACTGCACTATGCGATTCTCTATAGGTTTCAGCAGGGAAGAAAAAATGCAGCACCCCTACTGCTATTACCTCAGTACACCTCAGAAAACATGTGGAAGATGCAAAGATTGGCTGCGAGGAAAAAAGGGCCAGCCTACAGCCACAAAATTATCAGTTTTATTAGGCTGATATAATTGACTGCTTGTGGACATGGCGATCGATTTCAAAGAGATCCTGAACGAGGGCATGCTTATTTCTAACCATGTAAGTGCAGCTGAAAATCAGAGAGGTTACAAGCCCTGCAAGTGATGATATACAGACATCCTTCTCACTGTAGGTCTACAGATTAATTCCAGTACTGCTTCTGATTCAAAAGGCTTAGTACTTGGGAGCAATCTGCGACACAAGGGTCAAAAAGGTATATCCTTCGGGGGACAGACTTTCTGTCAAACTTAATCTCTCATTGTAAGACATTGGGTTATTGGTTGAGGGGTTGGAAGCCCTGCTCAGGTAACACCCACAATACTTGTCAAGGTGAACCACAAAAGTCACTAAATTAACCTGTATGCGGGTTGGGAGCACACTGCCTCACAGTCCCAGCACAGTTCGCCCCTTTGCATCCTGGTAAATGCAGTACACAGTTCAAACTTACTTCAAAATTAGCTGGAGTTTTTCACCAAAGTTGGTGCAGTTATTGCTGTATATCTCTAGACACGTGTTTCTGGGTTGAGCCCGTCATCAGTAGAGAGCAGCAGTATTAGAGAGCAAAGAAAAATCATCTGGGGTTGCTGGAAATGCTGCCAAGTTTCTCTCAGGTCACAGTACCACTCACAGGCACACAGGTGCATCTCCAAAGCTCGTCAGCTTGCTGGCTCAAGGAAAACACTCAAAAATATCGGAGCGAACTACAAGAAACTGCATTTACCAGAATGCCAGGGGCGAACCTTGCCTGAGAGGTCAGCGGTGTGCTCCCACATCCTGTTGTCTATTTAAAGTTCTCCAGTGAGTCATTGAGCTGACGAGCTCGTGGATGAAGCACCTGCGCGCCAGTGAGAGGTACCGGACCTGATATAATGTTTGGCAGCCTACTCAGCAAACCCCAAAATACAAGACTGTATTCTCTACTGATGACGGTTAATAAACCAGAAACACGTGTCTAGAGATCAGCACTATCTGCGCCAACCTTGGCGAAACACTCGAAAATATCGGAGCAAACTACAAGAAACTGCATTTACCAGAATGCCAAGGGCGAACCTTGCCTGAGAGGTCAGCGGTGTGCTCCCACATCCTGTTGTCTATTTAAAGTACTCCCGTGAGTCATTGAGCTGACGAGCTCGTGGATGAAGCACCTGCACGCCAGTGAGAGGTACCCAACCTGATATAATGTTTGGCAGCCTACTCAGCAAACCCCAAAATACAAGACTGTATTCTCTACTGATGACGGTTAATAAACCAGAAACACGTGTCTAGAGATCAGCACTATCTGCGCCAACCTTGGCGAAACACTCGAAAATATCGGAGCGAACTACAAGAAACTGCATTTACCAGAATGCCAGGGTCAAACCTTGCCTGAGAGGTCAGCGGTGTGCTCCCACATCCTGTTGTCTATTTAAAGTACTTCCGTGAGTCATTGAGCTGACGAGCTCGTGGATGAAGCACCTGCGCGCCAGTGAGAGGTACCGGACCTGATATAATGTTTGGCAGCCTACTCAGCAAACCCCAAAATACAAGACTGTATTCTCTACTGATGACGGTTAATAAACCAGAAACACGTGTCTAGAGATCAGCACTATCTGCGCCAACCTTGGCGAAACACACGAAAATATCGGAGCGAACTACAAGAAACTGCATTTACCAGAATGCCAGGGGCGAACCTTGCCTGAGAGGTCAGCGGTGTGCTCCCACATCCTGTTGTCTATTTAAAGTACTCCCGTGAGTCATTGAGCTGACGAGCTCGTGGATGAAGCACCTGCGCGCCAGTGAGAGGTACCGGACCTGATATAATGTTTGGCAGCCTACTCAGCAAACCCCAAAATACAAGACTGTATTCTCTACTGATGACGGTTAATAAACCAGAAACACGTATCTAGAGATCAGCACTATCTGCGCCAACCTTTGCGAAACACTCGAAAATATCGGAGCGAACTACAAGAAACTGCATTTACCAGAATGCCAGGGGCGAACCTTGCCTGAGAGGTCAGCGGTGTGCTCCCACATCCTGTTGACTAAATTAACCTGTGCTTAACCCTCTGGTAGCTTGACACAAAAGTAGTCAGGCTGAACTTAAAGCCACTGTGTATTTATGCAGAACACACACCATAATAAAGTAAAAACGCAACACAAGAAAACTCCAAAACCATTTTAGAACAAGCATTTGCAATGCAATAGGTCTCGCAATTATGAGAGTTTGAGCTATTGGCATTGTAAATGACAATAGCTTAAACTCTCGCAAATGCGAGACTTATTGCATTGCAAATATATTTTTTTTGTAAAAGCGCCCCATGCCGCGCTTATATTTATTAAGAACAAAAGGTCTTGACTAACGCCAGACTAAGAAATGGGCCCCTTAAGTTGCACAGAAACAGCTGCAGCAAGAACATTAACCTACTGAGCTATCTTACCAGCACTCATACACTTAGGACATGGAAAGAAACTATATTTAGAGTTATGGGAAAGTCTCCCCTTTTATGCCCAAAATAAAGAAAAAATTGAGGCGATACAGGCAGACTGAGGAGAAAGGTGGATTGAACCTTTCGTTTGCCTCTTTCTTGTTCAATTTGAAGAGAACAGGATTAGTAAGTGCCAGTGTAAGTGGGGCGCTACTATACAGGCTTGATGTTTTAATAGGCCTCCCCTCCTCGAAGTGCTGTGAGCCTTAATAGATATAGCGGTATATACCTTCGAAGAGCACCAAGATGTATGTGTTTTGCCTCCCTCTGTCTCAATTCTACAACTGCCAACATCGGATAATTCAGGATGCAAAATAAGTAACTATGAAATGTACGTGAAAAAAGAAACGCTTGTTCTGCGGAGAAGCGCCTAGAAATGATTCGAGATGCGTCCAAGTATCTAACGCATTCCCTATAGTCTTCTGTGGTAGTACTGGGCCCTTCAGAGGAGTACTGTAATTACGATACTACGTTTCATAGTAGACGCAGGGGAAATATTGAAATATGTCTGTGTTAAGAACCTGCGTTGGTAAAACGACCTGTGGGTGACCCGCTCCCTCCCCCAACAAAGTCCTCACAAATAGTCCAAGAGCTTCTCCCTGCCATCTATCGGGGAGGATGCAGTATTATTGTGAACCCCGGACAGTCCCTCTGTTTTCTTTGCGCAGCAGCTCATGCGCGCACGGAGTCGCCGCTTTGACTTAGGTAGACAAGCCTCCTTTCACCGCATCCCAGATTTCAAGAGTTTAGACTTTAATAGCAATAAAGACCACACAAGAAACGTAAATAAAATTAATTTCATTTCCTCGTGGGCCGCTTTCTTAAGCTTTAATTAAATAAGCACGGCTGCTAAAGTAAAAGCGAACTGCGCCGTAAATTAAATAATTAAATAAGTGCAGCCGCTCACGTTGAAAAAAACATTACTAATATTATAAAAGCGTGCAGCGATGTGGGTGAAATAGGGGAAGATCATTAAAGAAAATAGTGCTCACTGACTACATAACGCAGACCGTGTAACAACACAAGTAAAATGTCCAGTCGTTATGGGAGGTCACAAATGCAGATAAGGCGGTACCAAGCAGGGACTACTAAGCCTATTCACAAATTAAAAGCAACGATTTTGCAAGGACAGTAACAGGAGCCAATTGAAAAGATGGGCGGAGCTTCTATGCCATACCTCCATACAGCATGCCTCGCAGAGCAAGCGCCACCTAAAAATAGAGAAAATGTTAATAAATAAAATGAGACCAAAACAACAAACATCCAATCAGTAGAACTGGAGATATACAATTTTAACATGTACGGAAAGTATAGCAGCGAAAAGCACAAAGCTCCACTCACGTTCATCTGGTCATGCTAGGTCAGGGGAGAGTCACAAGTTCAAGCTGACCGTGGTGAAGCGCAGGCCAAATGCAGGGACCAGGTTAGTCCTGCTGAAAAAGTTACCTTCTCAAAGTCCAGTGTGAAGAGACCACTTAAGAGTGGAGGGAGGCCGTGAGGAGCAGGGAGAGCGTTGTGAAGGGTCATCGCTGTAGCTTGAGGAACAGGCCTGGAGTTGTGGACAGTTGTTGCTGTAGTGCGAAGATCTGGTTGACGTCGCAAATGGTTGTTGCTGGAGCTTCGCGTTCGCAGTTGGACATCGCTGGCAATCCCTCTAGCACAAAGAGTCGGGTCACCGAAGCTCGTGTTGGCAGTCGTCGCAGGAGGCAGGATCTCGGCACGAGCGGGCCTGTTCGTGGTCACAGAGAGCCCAAAATTTCAGATGTCTCCTTTTCTTTCAGAGGAGTGCACTCTGATGTCTGCCAAGGGTCCAGGACCTGGGGAGGCACCACTTTGGATCAGGGACTCATTCATTCTAGCAAAGGCCAGCAGGGCTCAGGCAGGCCCAGTTTCAGGTCCCTGCAGGTCCAGTTGAAGCAGGTCAGCCGGGCAGTTGCAGGGAGGCCTCTGGAGCATGTTGTGTCCCTATACCGCAGAACCAGGAGGTCAGCCATCTGACCCTTGTAGTCACTCAGGTCTTCCTGGGGACAAGGAGATGGTCCAGTTCTCCTTCAGCAAGGCAGGCCTATAGAAGCAGGACAGTCATCTGGTAGCAGCAGGGCTGTCCTCTGGGGGTCCAGGCAAGCCTCTAGGAGCAGATCAGGCCTCTTGGGAATACAGTGGTCATTCTGGAGTCTTCCACAGGTCCAGGAGTGTACTGAAGAGTGACTCAGGGGGTCCAATATTTATATCTGGTTTCAGCCTTTGAAGTGGGGGGAACACCCTGGCCTACCCTCACATCTGGTGCTAGTAAGTTCATTCCTTCCCCTGCCATGGCTCCAAAAAATATAGGGTCACAAAAGGCTAGTGTTAAGTTTCTTTATGTGTGCTGAAGGCAACCCCAAATGAAGTACAAGTGGGGCAGGAAGTAGCTCCGCCCCCACCCATCTTGTCAGAATGGCCCGCCTTTTTCACACTCAAGCCCTATTTTCTCACTGTCTGGAAGGAATACGCAAGGCTCAACAGCAGGCTTATGTGACCCAGGACACTGGCAGCAGGCAATAAATGGCTAGGACAATTTATATCCACCTTTCCAAAATTGGCATTTTCAGAATTGTGACCTAAAAAAGGCTTTACCATTAAAGAGGGATTTAAATTACAATATATTTGAGTGCATACATGACATTCCTACCTGCTCCCAATCAAACATTAGAGCTTACTAAATGTAATAACGTAACTCAATGTTATCTTATGGGAGAGAGAGAGACCTTACAGTAGTGAAAACTTAATTTGTGTTATTCACTACCTGGACATGTAAAACCTAAAAGCACACATGCTACTTTTTATATACAATGCATCCTGCCCTATGGGCGGCTTAGGGCCTACCCCTATGTGTGACTTATATGATTAAAAAGGAAGGTTTAAGCCTGGCAGAAGTTTTATTTTGCCAGGTTGATATGACAGTTTAGAATTGCACTACAGGCTGCAATGGCAGGTCTGAGAAATGTTTTAAAGGGCTACTTTAGTGGGTGGCACAATGTGTGCTGCAGGCCCACTAGTAGCATTTAATTTACAAGACCTGGGTACATGAAGAAGCACCCTACTTTTACTATAACTTAAAAGTAAATTAAATGGGCCAATTAGATGTAAGCTAATTTTACCATGTTTTAGGGATAGAGCACAAGCACTTTAGCACTGGCCAGCAGTAGTAAAGTGCACAGAGTCCCGATGCCAACAAAAAACGAATGTCAGTAACTAGAAGGGGAGAAGGCAAAATGTTTGGGGGAGAAACCACAACAAGGATGTAAGGTCTAACACTCATGGACCCTTTGGCAATGTGTTACTTTTGGAGAATGTCAAATTTCAAATGATTCCTCTTCAAGAAAGCCTGGAAAATAAATTGGGCCAGAGGACGGGAGAGCAAATTAACAACTCTTGAATGCAGCGATCCTCCGTCTCTCCACTGCTGGAAAAGAGTACCCTGAGAGATGTCACTTTTATTTACCTCATAAGACACAGTTGATTGTGATAAATTCTTTGATGAATGGCCCGAGAGCTCACATGGGCAACTTCACAGTGCAAGTGAACAAGAATACCAAATAAATATTCTAGAGTGGGAAGCAGTGTGTCTATCTCTGATAGGCTTATTAGCTTAGATAGCATCAAGCTCCATCCTAATTATGATGGACAATACTACCACAATGTTTATTGCCTCAAGAAAAAGGGGTAGAAGAAGTTCTGAATTCTATCAAGGGAAGTAAAACTGAAGGACTGTCTTCCATAGCAATTCACTTGCCAGAACTAAAGAATTCTAAAACGTAACTGACATCCACTGTAGGAGCATGCATGGGTTCTTAATGACAAGGTACACAGAGACTTTTCCGCCCTATGGGAAATTCAAGATATCAATTTTCTTGTCACCAAAGGTTTTGTCCAATGTTGAGGCTACATGTCTAACACCCGAAAACAAAGAGGTTGGAAAATGTACTTTTTTTAGACTGTCCTGAGAGTTTTACTACACTTTTCCTTTGACCCTCTCTTACTTATGAAAAATATCTCTCTGAAATAGTACAAAACAGTAATGATTGTGCCTGATGGCTACAAAACTCCTCTTTTTGGCATCTAGTGATTAGAACGGACTTATGTTGCTGATACTAGGAATCAAAGGAGATTGATGATTGTTGATTATATTGCTGGCGCGCGCACACAAAAGATAGTACCTGTATCATCTCCAGAGAGTGTGCATTCTATCGGTTGAAGGTAGTTTTTCAAATCTTTATTAAATTTTCCATTGTATTGAACTGTGTACAATGTACAGTAAACACTGAAAAAGAAGAAAGGAAAAGACTGTGACACTTATCTCTTTTCCATGCTAGGAAACTATTGCAGGTCTACTCATCCTGTCGGCAGTGTCTGGGTCCCACTGTGCTAAAAGGTAGAATATGTGGAGTGAGTCACTCCTCCATATGCTTTAAAGCCGAAAACGGTCAAGGTACTCCGAATCATGCCCACTAAGCTGCTCAATAGAATCCCAGAATATTAGGCACCTCATCAGATAATGCCACATTTCGTGTAAGGACCATAGGATAAACAAGACACATTATCATGGTCATTCACACTACCCCGCCATGTCCCTACAGGAGTCACATCTCCCCAAAAAAGATATAAGGAGTGAAGTTTCAAAGCAGAGTCTCTCCTTCTTGTCCATTCAAGCTCTGCCCCATCCGGTCACTGCAAAGTGGAATTTTCTGACATAGGACCCGGTTAAGTTAGTAACATTCCCTCCTCCTGATACTGAGGTTAGTCTCCAGACCGTTCCCCAAAAACATAGTCTCCTCCTGACTAGTCACTGTGCCATCCTCCTGCACCACTACTCTAGCAGACTGCCGGTTTTCAGTGATTCGGGACTCTGATGGCCCCAGAGTTCTCCATCGCTGGATCCTCTGCTTGTCACCACTTAGTGAATATCTGTTTTGTCCCACACTCCAATCGGGATACATTGTCCTATAGTTTCAGCCAGGCCCATCAGTATGTGCGAAGAAATTAGTATTACCCTGTGCAACCATCCTCAATTTAACTGGGTGTAATAACGTATACGGTAGGTTTCACTTCAAGGAATGCCTTTCTGGAAGTCTTGACTTGCCAGGTGTAGATTCGATAGACGGCTTTCATATGATTGTCAAAGTGTGCTCTACCAGCCTCCCTTGCTGCCGTAAGGATCAAATTGTGGTCCTTATAGTTAAAAATATGAGCTAGAAGTGCCCTGGGAGGGGCTCTGGGCGGAGTCAACACCACCAGTGCACTATGGCCCTTTCCACTGCAAATTTTGCAGCAGCCCGTGTGGTTTTAAAACCTGAAGGATCCATTGCTCCAAGAACTGTTCCAGTGTGGCCTTCTCCGCTCCCTCAGGGAAGCCTAGAAATCATAGGTTATTGCGGCGTGAACCTCCCTCCACATCCTCTGCACTTTCCTCCAGAGTCCTTGTCACTGTAATCATTTTAGTCATCTGTTACCTGAGGGTTTTCACTTCCTGTTGCAGAGTCCCAGTTGAGTGCTCGACTGTTGTTACCCTGTCGGCCACCTTGGGCACGTCCTTTCGGAGGAGATTCACCTCGATGGAGACCAAGTCGATCTTACCTTCCAGTGCAGCCCTGTATAGCTGCCATCATCTCTGCCATCAAGGGCTCGCAATGCGGGGGTCCCCCGATCCTTCAGCCATTTTAGCACCCATCTGGCACGTGGTTCGCTGGGTCATGCCCTGAGCGTACTGGGTAAATGGCGTTATCCTGTGTAGCAAGGGCCTCTTTATCTTTCCCCATATCGCTGTCAGTACTCACATGCCTGGCTCTCCCCAGGGCACACCGGTCGCCATGGAATGTCCCCACAAGGCCGCTGGCCCTCCCGGAGCCCTCCTGTTGCACTCAGGTGACCACAGGGCGAAGGATCAATCAGGAAATTGTATCAATCAATCAGGGAATTGTAAGCGCGCTACTCACCCGTGAGGGTCTCAAGGCGCTTGGGGGCGGGGGGGAGGGATCAGCAGTTCTGATCAGTCGAAGAGCCAGGTCTTGAGAGCCTTCCTGAAGGTATTCAGGGAGGGAGCGCATCTGATGTCCATTGGGAGCTCGTTCCAGGTCTTGGCCGCGATGTAGGAGAAGGCTCTTCCCCTTGTTCTGGCTCTGCGGATGCGCAGGGTTTCAGCGAGGTTGGTGGAGCGGAGGTTTCTTTTGGGGACATGGAAGGCGATTCTTTCGTTGAGGTTTTGGGGTCCTGTGTTGTGGAGGCATTTGTAGGCGAGGGTGAGTATCTTGAAAGTGACTCTCTTCTCGACGGGGAGCCAGTGGAGGTTCCGTAGCTGGTGGCTGATGTGCTCGTGTCGGGGGATGCCGAGGACTAGTCTGGCTGAGGTGTTCTGTATCGTCTGGAGCTTGCGGAGTAGAGACTTGTTGATGCCAGCGTAGAGGGCGTTTCCATAGGAAATGGCCACTGTTGTTCAAGGCAGCCCCCCCACCTATGTATTGGATATGGCCATTAGAGTCTGGCGGCGGGGAAGCAGTATCAGGCCGAGATATGTCGCCAAATTACGCAGCAGGGTCCCCGATTCTCAGTAGAGGCAGCAGCTACGAGGCCCTCACCGCTGCGAGTCACCTCTCAGCATTGCTGAGGCCCTGGTGGCCAGCAGGAGCACATGCCTCTGCACGCCAGTATCGTCTCCGTGTCTTTCTGGCCAAGAGTGGCCGAATCTTCGGCTTCTTTGGACCCCAAGGTGGTGGGCACGCTTAGCACAATTTAGTTATGCGGTGCTGTCTGCATTTTCCCACAGGATGTTGCAGGATTGTTAGTTCGGGTAGCGTTTGCTTGGGCATCTTGCCTGGCCATGTCCCGAACAGTTGAAGGTATTTACCTGATCAATAGAGGAGGGTGGTGCACCATTCATCTTGGTAGACAGAGCTTAAAAAAAGCTAGATCCCGGCTGATACAACAGCAGTCTTTGATCTAAGAATTTCCTTCCTTACAATCCTTGGCATGTATTCTTGATTTAACCTTTTCAAGTTCTCTAATAGCAAGTTCAAAATACTTGACCAGTTTGAAAATGTATTGCAAGTCATTGCCCAGGATGCAGACTGCAGTTGCATCTTTTATTGTATGGAATCCCAGTCTTAAAAAAACATGGTCTTAATAGTTTAATGGAGTTTGTGGAGAAGTGTGGCTCAATGGTTAGAGCGGCAGACCCTGATGCAGAGATCTGGCCCGGGACCAGGGTTCAATTCCCGCCTCGGCGGGTCTTGGGCTCAATTTCCTCGGACCTGATAATTCTCGCCTCGGTGCCTATTCTAATCATGGGTCCCACTCTGCAACTCTGGGCAATAGCTTGCTTAATCTCCACAACGGCCCCACCAGCGCTGGGATGCCTGGCTTCACCTTGGGGGTGCCCAGGAGTGGACATTTCACAGGGAAAAGACAGGAAGGGTTCCACAGCGGTATGCGTACAGCGCCAGGACACCCTTGGGTAACAGTGCGCTTTACAAGTACAAATTTCATTTCATTTAATGCGAAGATCTAATAAATATGGGCAAACACTGTATTTGAGGAAAGGATGCAAGTTTATAACCACACCCTCTGCAACATTTACAGCACAAGAGACTTTGCACTTTCCAGCTAGCTCGTAGATCTGCTAAGGCTAGAAGCTGGAACCTATTCAGCATGAATTTCATTCTAATTGATGGTTCCAAATTAATTTTCATGCATATCTGGGGTGCAAATTAGTTAAATGTCGGCAACATTAGCTCACCTCTTCTTAGGTTTGATAGCTCCTCCACACTTTCCAAAAACGTTATCAGTATTGTTGCCTCTTTAGCCTTTTTCTTAAAGGAGCTAAAATTTCGGTTATTGTTCCACACCTCATTCAACCCCAAACTGTTTAGGGTTCTAGTGAGGTTCGAAATACCATTTGTCATATGTATTTTTGGAGTGAAGCAAAGCTTCTTCCATATCATGTTTTTAAAGTAGTGGTGGCAACATTTTCCAGCTGAGAACAATGCTTGCTGATGATACAATTAACAAGCCCAAATTACAGCCTTCATTGGCTGACCAGAGTGCAATTCAGAAGGCCAAAAACAAGTCTCACTGCTGTTTGCAGAATCATCTCAAGATCATTATGGAGTTTTGTCCCATATGAAGAAGAACCATATAGAACGGTTGAAAGAAATTTTGCTCTAAACAGTTCCAGTATTGATTCTCTAAATGAGGTGTTTAGTTTAAGATTCAACTGACGTACTTGGTACTGCCGATAACGTGCCATGTTTTTCATGGCCTTACATTGTGCCTTTTCACTCATGATGTTATTTTGCCTGACACCCAGATATTGATAGGAGTTGACCTGGTTACTTCGCTCTCCTCCAATCAACACATTTTAGGTTGTCTTGTGTAGTGTGCTAAGACTATGAGCGCCAGGACCCCGCAGTTCTGTGCTGAACTCAATGAGAGAATTACGTAACCATTTGGGGAGGTGTAAAGGTGTGGTCATTAATGGTTAGGAGATAATGAGAAGTTTAGTTGAATGTTGTACGCTGATAAATAAAGACGTCAGTTACGAGCTCCATGTGTGGTTACATGCGCCGGGCCGGGGAGGACGCTACAACTGGTGACAAGTGCGGGATCTGTACCCCCAAAGAAACAAGACTGCTCTCCCTTAGAGTTTGCAACGCTACAGCAAACTGCTTGTGTGTGCCATGTGCGCCTTTTCGATGAGAAGCAGTTCGAAGTTGGCGTGTGTGGAATCAAAGCCCCACTCCAAACAATATATAGCCCTCGAAGAAGTTGAAGGCCCTGCAGAGGAGTATCCTTGCAAGCCCGCCAGAAACTCATTGGTAAGGCCAAAAGAAGAAATACAGTGCCACAGCTTAACACAGAGCCAACATCGATATAAAGCGAAAAACGCTATAGGCAGCTACAACCAGGTATGAAGCAATGCCTGAAGGCAGTGATAACCAGGTACGAGAGACGGAGATTCACTTACTGGCGAAAAGAGATGAAGTGCTGTACGACCTTGAGATCGGGGGAAACAACCCAAGTGCAAGCACAGGGGTTGTGCTTGCAGAAGGTACAGTTCCTGTAGTCACCAGGAAGGCCTTTGGGATTGTGAAATTTTTCAATGGTTGCTGACGGGAGCATGAAGTATGACGCAGCTATGTTCCTGAAACCACCACACCTTTCAACACCCCCAAAAAGCAGAATATTGGCACCAGATGTACCACATGGATCGAGCCCTTCCATGACTTCATAGATGCTCCGGAAGAAGTAAATGACGAGAAAATCGTTAAATATTTAAAGAATCTTGCTGATGATGGAGTAAAAGAATTGGTAACGAAAATCTCACAGATTGAGATAATCTCAGACCATCAAATCAGAGAAGCATTGGGAGCCAAGTCCAATCCGATGGCAAACATCGAATATCAAAGGTACATTTTCAATCAAGCAAGACAACAAGTTGGTGAAATGATGGATGGGTTTGTTGAGAGACTTGATATGCGTATCAAACATTGTAAATTTAGTGATTTTCATGATGAAGAAGCCATGCGCCTCAGAGTCATTGATGGCTGTCTTTTATGTTTAAATGTTTTTATTAGCAGTTTCAAAAGAAAAAAAAACATACCATTAACCAAAGCAATAGTGTGCAATACCATTTCAGCGACATGACAGGGATATAATGCTTAAAAAAATATTCATACGTTGTGTTCCCTGCCGAGGCCAGGAAGGTGTACATTGCAAGAAAAAGCGTTTGTGTGGCAACCAAGAACTGAAACCCCCAGGAACCCCGTCCAATATCCATCTACCCCTAAGTGACCCATACATATCCCCCCGCTCCATGAAGCCCCTTCATCCGCTGGAGGCCTGCATCTGATCCACCAAGTCGGGTAATCGTAGCACCCTGAGGTATTTGGGTTGTGTGATTTCATTAAATTCTGCGAAGAATAGTGTCAGGAAAGGTTTCGACAGCTTTTGAAACGATGCCGCCGAGCCACTCAATGTGGCTGATATGCGTTCCATCCCAATGATATGCCAAATGCGGTGGAGCCAACCCACATAAGAGGGGGGAGTAGCCGTCCCCCAATGCATCAAGATGTTCTGTAAGGCAGCCCCCAATGCCAACCCCATCTGTTTCCCCTTCCTGCTTTTCAGAGGGAATGTAACGGGGTTGGGGAGACCCAGGACCACATACACCGGGAGCCTCGGGATTTCAGTATCGAACAGGTCATCTACCTCGTCCAAGATTCTTGACCAGTAAGCGGACACCATAGGGCACTCCCATAGGATATGTAGTAAGGTCCCCTCATTATCGCATCCCCGCCAGCATGTAGGGCTCCGCTGGGGATTACCCCTGTGGAGGCGCACCGGGGTGAGATACCAATAGGTCGCTATCTTCATGGCAGTCTCGGTGCTAGCGACATTTCGGGCTGTGTGCTTCGCTCGGTAGTAAATGCCCTCCCAGTCTTTTGCAGACAAATCTCCACCCAATTCCAGTCCCCACCTCCGTTGGCTTGGGGTTGCTTGCGCGCTTGGGCCACCTCGAAGCATACCATACAGGTCGGAGATTAATCCCTTATCTGTCGTTTTTGTGATCAACCATTTCTCATACTTGGTCAATTTACGACTGCCCTGTTCACGCACTCCAGGCTGAAGGACCCAGTGTCTCACCTGCATATACCCCCATCTATCAGTGTCCGGAATCCCGTATTCTTGCTTCAGTTGGTGGAACGGGATCACTCCCGTAAGGTCAAATAGATAACCCACCGAGCGACATGAGGCGTCGCGCCAGGCCTGAAGCGCGCTGTCAGGTAGCCCGGGAGTAAAATCGCTGTTACCAACTAAGGGGGTCAATGGGGAAGGGAAGGTCGTGAGGTGCCTGGAGGTCGCCACCCCATCCCAGGCCACCAACACCGATTTGGTGATCGGGGAACCCAGCAATCCACGCGGCCGCTGCGCCCTCCAAAGGAAGGGGACCTTCCACAAGGGAATACCCGCCAGGGCCCTGTCCTGGAAGAGCCACCTTTTCTCGGACTCCGGCCTCGCCCATTCCCACAGATAGCGCAGTTGGGCCGCTTTGTAGTAAGTGAGGTCAGGTATCCCGAGGCCCCCATGTTCGGGCTTCATATAACTAAGGGCCTTGCGCATCCGCGGTCTCTTCCCGGCCCAAACAAATCGATTGACGTGTCGCTGTAGCGAAGTGAGCATACCCGCAGGGGGTTGGGCAGGTAGAGTTTGAAACAAATAAAGCTCCCGGGGTAACAGTGACATTTTAACTGCGGCCACCCGGCCAAGGAGAGATAATTGGTGTTTACTCCAAGCCCCCAGATCCTTTACTGCTTGACGCAGCAGCCTATCGTAGTTCAGCTGAACCGTCTGTTGGACCGTTGCCGCCACTTCGAGGCCAAGGTATGGGATTGTCTCTGTCACTCTGATGTCCGTCAACCAGGCATCCGCAGACGTCTGCGGAGTCTGTGCCGGGGGCGCAGCCAAGCCGAGGAGTAGTGCCTGCGACTTGCCTACGTTGACCAGCCAGAAACTTGACTAAAATCGTCAAGCTCCGCCATGAAAGCCGGGAGGGAAGTTCGGGGCACCGCCAGCACATCATCAGCGTATAGGCTGATTGGGTATGTTCCAAACGGGATCCCTTTGATAGTCTGATTATCCCTTACCCGCTGCGCCAAGGGCTCAATGTATAAAGCGAATAAGAGCGGTGACAGCGGGCAGCCCTGTCTGGTGCCCCGCTCAATAGTAAATGGTGGCGAAGAAATACCATTCACCCTAATGCAAGCCGTGGGGCCGGAATAGCAGCAGCCCACCCATTCCCGGAACCGTTTCCCAAGGCCGAATTTTTCCATGGTTTGCCCCAAAAACCCCCAATCCACTTGGTCAAACGCTTTTTCCGCGTCGACCGTAAGCAGAAGTGCGTCCATTCGTGTCTGGTGAGCCTTATCCACCAAGTGGAGCATTCGTTTCGTATTATCGCCACATTGGCGGGACTGAATAAACCCCGCCTGATCAGGTTCAATCAAGGACGGCATACAGGGACCCAGGCGCGACGCAAGAATGCCCGTGAAGATCTTAAGGTCTACATTCAGTAGGGAGATCGGGCGATAGGCGCCACATTGTTGCCTATCCTTGCCGGGTTTGGGTAGCACCACAATTGCTGCCGCTAGCATGGAGTCTGGGATCCGATTTGAGCTCCTGAATGAGTTAAAAAGCCTGGTCAATATCGGGGCTAAAGTATGGCAGAACTTCTTATAAAATAGAGAGGAGAATCCATCCGGGCCCGGGGATTTGAGCAGTTTCAGGCGTGAGATCGCCGTAATGACATCTTCTACCCGAATAGGGGCGTCAAGAGATTCCACCTGAGTGGGGGACAGTTCAGACATAGACATCGACTGCAAGTATGTCGTTGCGGCAGAGCTGGGTCGAGGCTCCGCGGAATAGAGAGATTGATAAAAGTCCCGGAAATCCTGCGCTATCTCCGCGTCGCCACTAATTTCTCCCCCCCCCTTTCTCGCTCCGGAGTGAGGAAACATGCGCCTTCTGCCTTTGAGCCCTCAACCGGTGTGCAAGGAGCTGGCCCGTACGGTCGTCACCTACATAGTAGGAATGTTTCAGGCGGACCGCAGCGTATTCCGCCCTGTCCAGGTCGAGGGCAGCCAGCTGGGCCCTTGCCGCTTTTAGCTGTCGCCAAATCCGAGGAGCCCCAGTCCTGCTGTGTATCCGTTCTAACTCCGTCACCTGTGATGTTTTTTTATTTTTTTTTAGAAACTTTATTTTTCAATTTTGCATAACAATACGATGGCATCTGTAACATATATGCAGGCATGACATGGCTACAGTAAATATTCATAAATTCTAATACCGCACCAGTGATAAAAAGGACAAAGTACATAGGTAAGTCATACAAAGATCCAGCAGTGTGAGGGAAACACCAGGCCCAGCGCCAGATCCCAGCTTTAGTCCCAACTAGATCAACCCTCGCAATCCCCTCTAGAGTTGGAGCCACTTGATGTATCTGAATCTTCCTGTTCCCCACTAGCGGTATCTCGTGAGGAGGACCCCCCCTCTGCGAATCCCTCCGTGCACAGGGCACGCCAGGCTGTCAAGTCATCCTGGAGCCTCTCGTCCGTTCGGGTAAGTTTCATATGTACCTCTTCGGCTAGGGACCACTCTTGGACATCCTTAAGCCAAACCTTCAATACAGGGGCCCTCTGCCCCATCCAGGTTATAGCCACCCTGCGCCTAGCAAGCACCAACATTAGTTGTAAAAGTTTATATGGGAGCCTCTTCCTCTTGGGCTTTCGTACCAGCGCCAGTAGGCAGTGCAGTGGTTCTAATTGCACCCGAAGGCCCGTTGTGGCCACCACCTTCCTCACCACTCCCACCCAGAACCGCCGAACCAGTGGGCACTCCCAGGCTAAGTGTAGGAAACCTGCATTCTCTGCGGCACACCTGGGACAATTATCACCCCTATTGCCATAAATGCGTTTCAGGGACATCGGGGTGAGGTAAGTACGGTGTATATAATTAAAGTGGGTTAATTTAAACCTAGCGTTACATGATACCTTGCGTGTGAGTGAGCCAACCTGTTCCCACTGTCTCCCTTCCAGCGGGCCCGCGAGGTCCCTCTCCCAAGCGGTCCGAGATGGTGGCACCAGAGGGGCTGAATCCTGTTTCATCGCTTTATATAGGAGGGATATCAATTTACGGCTCGTGCCACATGCAAGCATAACATCCAGCGTGTAAGTCACTGGGGGAATGCCCGGGTATGGGGGCCACATGATCTTAGCCACGTCTTGGATACCTCTGAACTGTAGAAATTGGCCATGACCCAGGCCAAAGCTCTCCTCCGCCTGTTCGTATGTGATGAAGGTTTCGTTGGGATACAAATCAGCCAGCACCTCACACCCTCCCTCCCTCCAGACCTGGAACGACGTATATCGTCCCATATCTATGAAGGGGGCCAGTATCCAAATCGAGAGTTCCCGATGAAAAGGGGCCCTTCTCAAGACCTTTTCAGCAAAACGCTGCCATACGTCAGCCGTGTGTCTTACGATATGGGGTAAAGCCGCATCCGCTCCCCTGCCCTGCATCAACGCCTCCTGAATTGTCCGAGTATCTGCCCTATCCAGCAGGAGGCGCTTCTCCCAATTATCCGTATCCGTAAACCAACGGGCCGCATGCTGTAAGTGGGCCGCATAATAATATAGGTCGAAGCGAGGGGCTTCAAGGCCTCCTTCCTGGTAACTGCGGACCATGGTGCGGAGGGCTAGTCTGCTTCGACGACCCGCCCAAAGCAGGGACGTAAGCAATGTGTCCAGGGTTTTAAATACCCGCGGCGGCAGAGGGCAGAGTGAGTTCTGAAGCACATAGAGTACCCTGGGGAGCATCACCATTTTCGAGATGGCCAAACGGCCCATGAGTGAGAGTGGGAGAGTGTTCCAGAAGGTCACCGACTGCCGCAGCGTCGTTATCACACGGTCCACATTCCGACTCAACCCCTGCGCGTCCGTAGAAGTCACCTGAATTCCTAAATACCGAAACCCCTCTCTTTCCCAACGCAACCCCAGGTCCGGCAGGTCCTCCAAGGGAGCTCCCGCCAGGCCCGCCAACGGGAAGATTAGTGACTTGCCGCGGTTCAGCCGCAGTCCCGATGCCTCACCAAACTGGTCCAGATGGTATAACAGTGCCGGTAGGGCGTCACAAGGGGAGACCAAGTAGAACAATGCGTCGTCCGCATAAAGGGATATAATATGACTTGTGTTCCCCAATTTAATACCCCACTGAGCCATATCGGCTCTAATACGAACGGCAAGGGGCTCTATAGCCAGGGCGAACAGTAATGGCGAAAGAGGGCACCCCTGTCGGGTACCTCGTCCTAACTGCCACTCCTCTGACCGCGTGCTTCCAAGCTTAACCCTAGCGCATGGGGCCGTATATAGAAGTCGTATCCAACGACAGAAGGCAGGTCCCATCCCCGCCGCATGCAGGACCTCAAGGAGATATCCCCAATCCACTGTATCGAATGCCTTGGCGAGGTCTATAGAGACCAACACCATCTGGTCTTCCCGGCCCCGCACCTCGTGAAGGACATGAGACAGCCGCCGCAGATTCATGGCCGTGTTCCGTCCCGGAATAAACCCACATTGGTCCTCATGGACCAGGTGGGTCATGTGTGGCGCCAATCGAGCGGCCAAGAGCTTACAGAGGATTTTTATGTCAGTATTAATCATCGTGATCGGTCGATACGATGAGGGATCATGGGAGTCCCCCCCTGGTTTTAAAATCATGCAAATGTCCCCTTGCGTCATACTAGGCGGAAGGGTCCCTCGTTCAAAAGCCTCATTATAGACCTGCAGAAGAAGCCGGGGGAGAGTATCCGCGAAGGCCCGGTAGAACTCGGACGGAAATCCATCGCTACCCGGAGATTTAGCGCGTGGGAGATGCTAGAGCGCGGCCCGAATCTCAGGCAGCGTCAGCGGCTCATCCAGCTCCTTACACTCTTGTTCAGAAATGGAGGACAGGGTCAGCCCACCAAGATATGTGGAATAGGACGCTTGCCCAATTGCGGGATCCGCAGTATATAGTACCTGAAGGTGCGTTTTAAGTATTCGCAATAGCCCTACCTGTGAGTGCACCAATCGCCCAGCAGAGTCCCGTAAGGCTTCAATTGCTGCAGGGGCATGCTCTCTACGGAGGATCCAAGCCAGGAGACGGCCTGACTTGTCCCCTTCTCTATGGAGGCGCTGCCGATATTGAGTAAGCGTGTATTTATCCAGTCTATTTAAGATATCATGGATACGCACCTGGGTATCGCGTTCCCTATCTTCCTCCAGTGTATCAGCGGCTTCCGAGGACTGTATTGCTAACAATCGGTCCTCCTCCTCACGCAGTTCACACTGGAGCTGTTTTCGGACCCCGTATGTCACGCTCATGCATGCCCCTCTGACTACCGCCTTCAGTGCCTCCCATTTCGTGGCTTGGGTCAGGTCTGTCGTAGCCCAATTGAGGTCCACATAATTTGTAAGAGCCGTACCCACCTGGTGCCTCCCTACCTGGTCCTCTAGGATTTCCGTCTGCAGCCTCCAGGTTCGCGGTCGAAGCACTGGGGGTCCCCACTGCACTACACATGCTACAGGGGTATGATCAGACAGAAAACGCGCCAAATGGGTCACCTGCAAGGACATGTACGCTTCAGGGTTTACAAGTAAGACCCTATCCAAGCGACTATATGTGTGATGGGTGGGAGAAAAGCAAGTGTACAATTTCTGAGTCGGATGTCGCTGACGCCATACATCCTGGGCGCCTATGTTCCCCATAACCTCCCGCAGCTTCAGCGTCATCCTAGGTTTCGTGCCAGTGCGGGGTGGATGCCTATCTAGTAGAGGGTCCAGGACACAATTAAAGTCTCCCACCCAGAGCAGAGGAACCTCCAGTTCTGAGACCAGGACCTCCTGCAGGGACTGATAGAAGTCCGGGTCGTCCGTATTTGGCGCATAAATATTCAGCATAGCGACGTCTCTACCATCTAATTTGGCTCTAAGGAGCACGTACCTCCCTTGAATATCCGCTTCTACATATTGGACTGCAAAGGGAACCCCGGGCGCCACCCAGACAAGGACCCCCCTAGCATAACTGGAGAAAGAGGAATGAAAGAACTGGCCCCGCCACTTTTTCGCTAATTGTTGCGCCCCTTCCTCTGTAAGGTGGGTTTCCTGAAGGCATGCTATCGAGACCTGGTGTCTGCGGAGAAAGGAAAGGACCCTATATCTCTTGGTGCATGTGCCCAGCCCCTCACATTCCAAGTTAAAATTTTAAATCCCATGTAGATGGTGACGTCCAAGCGCTGGGCGGGCCATATCCGAAGCTATTACTAAAAACCTGCGCCTTATCTGCAATGCATACAATGCCATTAAAAACACAACAAAACCTCCCAGAAACCCCCTCCCCCTCCCACGAGCAAATGACTGTCAACAGAACATGCAGAAATGCTCTTCCCGTGCTGGTGCCAGGACGTGCACAGCGATACCATGAGCCTAACAGGGCTAACTACTGCAGCGAAGAAGACAAAAAGGAAACAAAAGAATCCCCCCTTCCCCCAAAGGCCGACTCCCGACCCATACCAACCGCATTTTTAACAACAACCGATTCAAAGTCCTGAGCCACCCAGCTAAGTTTTCATACTAACAATCCAGGACAAAGTGAGCAGCAGGCCCCCCGCCACCACGCCCAGCATCCCTGCTACACTCATAACTGATCTACCCCCCCCAGAAGCCCCTTACGTTCCCCCATCCCATAGCAATCCCACCCCACCCCTCCCCGCCCTCCCCCATAATAGAAAAACAGGAAAAAAGAACATTCACCCGGGGGACAACAAGTCCCCAAGAGTCTCGTATCCTGGGCCGGATCCGTACAGGCAGCAAACAGGCAAGGCGCCGGGGTGGAGACCCCCGCTATCGTACATGGAGACCTCTGATTACCACAGGCCATATCCCCACATCCGGAAACCAAGCAGGATGGGCCAACTATATCATGATAGACCATCCGCGGCAGGAAGCTGATCCACGCCGGTCTCAGGAATCACTTGATCAGCGGACAAAAGGGTATCTGGTACCAGAGTGACCTCAGATTTGTCTGCCGGCGTTGTCCGTGCAGGAGATCCGTCTGAGTCCGAGGAGTCCACACGTAGAGCTCCATCGTCACCCACTGTAATCCGCTGTTGTTGTCCCTCCTGGGCGCTGACCACGACCCGGCCCCTACGCCTGCTCCTGCGTCGTCTCTGCGGCCTAGTCCCCCAGGTGCTCCGAGATCCCCTCTGGTCGGGCCGCGGGAGGGCCTCACCCCGAACCTCAAGCCACTCCCACACTTCCTCGGGAGAGTCAAAGAACATTGCCTTCCCCTGTACAATCACTTTGAGCTTTGCGGGGTACAGCAGCATATACTGCAGATTAAGTTCACGGAGCTTCTGTTTGACGCTCAAATAGGATTTTCGCTGCTCCTGGACTTGGCGGGTATAATCAGGATAGATGGACACCTTGGCATTGTCATATGTGAGGTGTGCCGCCTCTCTAGCTGCCCTTAAAATACAATCCCTATCCCGATAGTTCAGGATTTTGGCGATGAGGGCTCTCGGAGGGGCCCCCGGCGGCGGCGGCGGCACCAACGCCCTATGGGCCCTCTCTATGACGAAGACCTCAGAAAGACTTGCAGGGCATAGTTTCGTTCGAATCCAGTCCTCTAGAAACCGCTCCGCATTGCCCTGCTCCGAGCGCTCTGGAATTCCTAGGACCCTGATGTTGCTACGGCGGGCCCTACCTTCCGCCTCCTCCGCTCTACGCTCCAAGGCACCAGTGGCCGTCGTGAGCTGGTGAACCTGTTGCCGCAGGGTGGTCACCTCTCCCTGCAGGTGGACAATGTCCCCCTCCGCCGTGGAGACCTTCTCCGACACTTTCCGCAAATCCGCCCGCAGTAGGTTCACATCAATAGGCACAGTTTCGATTTGCTTCTCCAGGGCAGTGCGAGATCCTTGTATAGCTGCCATTAACTCTGCCCGTGATGGCTCTCCAGGGCCTTCGCTCTCACTATCCTGCCCCGTCTGACGAGTGATCCGTTGTGTGGGGAGGCGTTGCGTGGTATATTGCGTGATCATGTTGGAGTTGGTGGCACGCAGAGGTTTATCCTTACCCATCCTACAGACTTCTGTTCTCACCCTATATCCGACTGGCGCCACCGGAGTACGTTCTGGGGAATTATCGCATCACCGCGTGTGCCACACCCTGGTGGGTTATACAGTCCAGACTCCGGGCGGTCAGCAGCCCTCCCACGTCGCAACTACAGCCAATTTACTGGGGTAACCCCCCTGCTCGTCCAGGGCCACTCACCATTACACCAGGGCCCGGCAGGTCCAGGCCTCCTCCCAATCCCAGTCGGGCCACCGCTACAGTCCTCGCCGTGAGAGTCACCGCCGCCAGCAGCCCACACAATCCGACCAATCCAGGGACTGCAGGAAGGGCCAGCAATCGTCGCCACCGGACACCCCCGGGAGCAGGCAGGCCACAGGCGGACACCCCCACTGCTGAAATCAAAGGCGGGACTCAGGCCGGGCTCCGGGCGCCACCCATCGTGTCCGAGCCCCCACGTCCTCGTGGCCCCGCAGAAAGCTCAGCGCTATGCGCGCTTCAACCAGGCAGGGATTTCCCTCGGCCGGCACCGATCACCGCCACCATCCAGGCCCCTCCCCCGAGGTTCTGCCAGTAGGGTCCAAGGGAGGTCCGCCCGTATCTCGCCCAACCAAAGGAACCAAGCCCAATCGTCCCCAGCAGCCTTACGCCATCCCTGGGATCATCTATGCAGGGTCGGGAAGCGCCCAAGTACGCCGCCGTGCAAGATTGCACGCCCGTCGGCGTCGCTCACAGCTCCTCACCGTCAGGGCAAGCTCCGAGCCCCAGGGGTGGCCTCCACGGCGAGCAGCTTCACCGAAACCAGGCCGCATCCAAGGGGGGGCCCCCCAGGGGCCGCGGCAGACCTCCGGCGACCGTCCGGTTATTCCAAGATCGGATTTCATTAACGAGAGGCCAGGCCGCATCCCCGGCCTCTCGTAGTCTCCGTCTCCGGGTCACAACCCGTCGGGGCGACTCAGCCAATCATGGGAGCCGAGTCAGCTTCGCTGATTGCGCGGGGGCCCGCCGCCACCTCCAACGCCCTCGGCACTCACCAGGCGGTATAGTTGGGGACTCGGGGACAGGATATTTCAGGATATCTGCGGTCGGCCAGACGGGAGCCGAGGGAGCTTACGTCCTGTCGGCCATGTTGCTTGGCCACGCCCCCCGTCACCTGTGATGTTAATGTGGCTCTCACCTCCCTGCGCTCCCTGTTGTGTGCCGCTGCTATCCCAATAAGCTCCCCCCGTACCACCGCTTTCAAGGCCTCCCACAGCGTCGTAGTAGCAATGTCAGGTGTATCATTTACAGTGAGGTAGTCTTTAATGCATGTAAGGAGTTGCTGCTCCACCTCTGTGTTGTAAAGCATGTTCTCCTTGAGGCGCCAGCTACCAGCCCGGTGTGTGTTCGAGTTCAACATAACCTGAACTAAGAGGACATCATGATCCGAGAGGGCCATAGGTTCTATACATACCTCCCGCACTGCTGCGTTAACCTCCCCCGTCCCTAGGAAGTAGTCCAACCGGGCAAGGGACTTATGGGCGTGGGAGTAGAACGTGTATTGCCGGGATGTGGGATGTGCCAACCTCCAAATGTCCATCAAGCCCATTTCCCGCAGCCACCTCCTCCCTTCACTTGATAGTTCCCCCCCCTGCGAATAGGTAGCGTGGGACCTATCCATACCGGAGTCCATAACTATGTTGAGGTCCCCCCCCACTAGTGTCATGCGTCCCTGTGGAGCCAGTACATCAGCTAAAGCAGCCGGAAGAAAGGGCTCCTGCCCTGAGTTAGGGGCGTAAATGGAACCAAGCACCAGAGATTGAGTTCCAAATTGAAAAGTGTAGGCCAATAATCTTCCCCGTAGCTCGCCACCTTACCCTGCACCGCCCCTTTACATCTCTTAGAAACAAGTATGGCCACACCAGCTTTCTTCTCCCCTAAGGATGAAAAATATTGGAAGGGAAAAGCCTTAGAGCGCATGCGGTGGACGTCCCTGGCTAGGAGATGCGTCTCCTGAAGAAGACACACATCTGCCTCCATATTCTCCAAGTATGATAATACTGCGCGCCTCTTCACTGGGTTATTAAGCCCCTTTACATTAAGTGTAAGGATTTTCACAGGCTTCATATCGGGGGGGATTAAAAACTGCGCATTCTAAGTGGAGCCCCTGAGGGGGACCTCCTCCCGAGCCGAGAGGGCTATAGTGGATGCGCGGGGAATGCCAAGGATGGTATAATGGTAAGGGCACTGCCACTTCAGGTGTCTCCAGTGTGTCATGCCTCCCATAAGCCTGGATATCGGACGTCCCACCCCCCCACCCTAACCCCAACAAACCCAACAAAAGAAACCATACATAATATCCAGAAGCCGCAGTTCGGAACCGCGTCTCCTCGGTGAAATAGTCAGTGGGGTGCATCTGTGGCCAGCAAAGTCCCGCCCGCACCCGCCCGCCGCCCCACCGGCATTGCTCAAGTACACTTATCTGACCCCATGGCTGATCAAGCGTCGGCCCCAAGGCCGGAGTCCACCGTCAGGGAGGCCAACACTGCTCGACGCTCCTGCGCTATTGTCTCGGGGCTCGGCCGAGGGGGAGTCCCAGACCTGCGCCCGCCCCCTACTCTCTGCCATCGGTCTCGTCGGTCCTTCTTGTCCTGGTGGGGAGCTTCGTCCGTCGCGTTCAATGTCTAGAAGCCGGCATGCCTCTTGGAAGGAACGCAATTGCCTCAGCCTGCCTTCCCACTTGAAGATTATGCGGAATGGGTGCCCCCACGAGTAGGAGACACCCTGGTTGCGAAGAAAGGTCGTGACCGGGCGGAAGTCCCTGCGTTTCTGGAGAGTTGAAGCCGCCAGGTCCTGATACAATGCGATGGAGTGGCCTCGGAAGACCAGGGGTTGAGCCTCGCGCGCCTTGCGCAGGATTAGTTCTTTGAGTTGGTAATCCGGCAAGAAAGCCAGAATATCAGGGGGGGGGCGCAGGGGCCTTGCGCTGCAAGCCGACTCTGTGGGCCTTATCAATTTTAATAACAAAGTCCTGTGATTCCTTTGGCACGTGGCGAAACAGCTCCTGAAGATACCCATTGATGTCGGTATCCTCTTCCTTGGGCGGTACGCCCCGCACTCGAATGTTGTTCCTGCGGGAACGATTTTCCAGGTCCTCCGCATGGGCCTGGAGATCAAGCTGTTAGTCGTTCAGGTGGATCACCTCTTGTTGTAGGCGTTCGACTTCCTCATCCCAAGAGTGTTCGTGATCCTCCATGGTCGACACCCTTTCGCCCACTGCATCCAGGTCTCTGCGCACCTCCTTCATTTCGTCGGCGAACTCTTTTTTAAGGGCGTGAAGGTCGTCTCTCAAGGTTGAAAACAGATGGGTGAGAAAGGCACGCGTGACCGGTTCGTCTGCTTGTTCTGTCTCCTGTCTCTCAAACTGGGCCGGCGAGACGCGACCCCCGCCGCCCGCCGAACTCGACATCTTGGCAAACAAGTCCTTCACTGTTCGGTCATCTCTCCCCTTCTCCTTGTCTTTCTCCTTCCTGCCCCGTGTGGTGGACATTTCGGGGCTCCCAACGTGAGGGCGAGCAAGCCCAGGACAGATGGGCCACTCGCTGGTGTCCAGAGGGGGCCCGGGCGAGTGCTCCTTATGTGGAGTAGGCCGCTGCGAGCTGCTCTCCTCCCCCTTGTAGGCCTTGCGAATCGAGTCCGTGGAGGGGCTGAGCTGGGGTCCCCAGACCTATGAGGACCCCTGCCAAGGCCTAAACAAAGCGGGGCAGCGCGCCGCCCAAGCGCCCCCAGCCAAGGACCGGATCCGCAACCCACCTCCACTCTCAGGTGCCAGACGTGGCCGATTGTTTCGCTGCAGGCTTGGGGTGGGCTCCTCGGCTTTCACCTGTACCTGGGTGATCACCGGGCCCCCAGCGTAGTCTTCGTGTAGCCCCGTTTGGGGATACCACTGTGCAGCTCAGTTGCCGGGTGAGCCCCTAATCCGGGCCCCCCACCGCTCCCCGGGCAGCGTCTGGTCCCCACTCAGGGGGCGTGGTCCTCAGCGCGATGTAACGCTGGTCGTCAGGCTCAAGGGGCCCCCCACGCTCCTCAGGCACTCAGCAGGCCGCCGGGCCCCTCACCTCCATTCGCGCTCTCAGTGTCCTCTAGGCGGGCGCCTCCAGTGCGCAAACCAGACTTCCCGCGCCGCCCACAGCCGGGGGATGCTAGCGCTCCAGTCCTCGCTCCTTTCCCTTCCAGGGCCCGGGTCTCCTCTCTTCCGCCTTCCCGGGGGAGCTTTCTGCACCAACCAGTCGATGCCGCTCCGACCCCCGCCGGGGTCAAAGCCAATGCGCACAAACTCCCGGGAGCGGACTGCACCCAGTTCCGGGCTCCCCCCTCAGACCTCCGGCTCGGTCCGGGCCGCCATTTTGTGCCGCCAGGCCCTCTCACAACTCCGGCCGATTTGGGCAGCGCCCGTCGCCGTCGGGCGTCTCAAGGCACTCTCCGGAGGACCTGCGCCGATCCCCTTCGCGATCAGGGGTTTTCAACTCGCGGTGATGCCGGGAAGCCACTCGGCGGGCCGACGGAAGCGGGGAGACGAACGGGACACGTCTTATCCGCTCGCCATCTTGGCCACGCCCCCCGATGGCTGTCTTTTAGACTCATTCAGAACACGCATGCTGAGAGAGACGCACCGTTTAGAAAAAGTGCTAATGGCTGCAAGAGCCGAGGAAAGAGCAAATCTGCAAGCTGCGGACATGGAAGCTGGAACTGCAAAGAGTGAATCGGTACTAGTCATGAAGAACAAACACAAAATAGATGCACGTAAGTCGACATCCTCAAAGAAAGGAAAGCTGTGTTTCCGATGTGGGTTTTCATTTCCACATAAGGGCAAATGTCCAACCATTGGACAGAAGTGCAAAGGTTGTGGAAAGGAAAAACACTTTATAACGGTTTGCAAGTCAAAAGAGAAGCCACGTGCATCTCAGCAAGTTGAGAAAATGGACGCCAGAAAGTTCCAGAAGCATTCTCGCCACGCTGACAGAGACGAAAAGCAACCTCAATTGCGAAAGGTGAAAACTAAACAAAGTCGATCGTCATCCTGTTCATCCAACAAAAGTTGTTCGACGTCACAATCGAGCGACAGTGTGTAGGGTGAATATACGATGAACATATCCTCCACAAAGCGACATGCACACGTGGGTCTTGTTGCTTACAAAGAAGGCGAAGGAACAACAAAAACAAGGGAGTCAAAGAAACAAAAGAATTCATATGGACACTGCCCCAAGATCACACTAAAGGTCAGCGGTTGCCCCATAACCTTTGTAATTGACAGCGATGCATTGTTCAACATCATGCCAGTCTGTAGTTTAACAATTTGTCACCCGTACCGTGACTCAACTCGTCCAACACGAAGGTGTACACGTGGGCTGCTTTGAAACTGTTGCAGAGTCAAGGATCATTCACTGGCGACCTTATGACATAAAAAGACCTCTGTGCAAGCCCTAATTCACGTTCTTCTAGGTACTTCATCCAGTGCATGTCTACTCAGTTTTGCAACTGCTGCTGACATGGGACTAATACCCAGTTCCGGGCTCCCCCCTCAGACCTCCGGCTCGGTCCGGGCCGCCATTTTGTGCCGCCAGGCCCTCTCACAACTCCGGCCGATTCGGGCAGCGCCCGTCGCCGTCGGGCGTCTCAAGGCACTATCCGGAGGACCCGCGCCGATCCCCTTCGCGATCAGGGGTTTTCAACTCGCGGTGATGCCGGGAAGCCACTCGGCTATCGGTATCTATAACCTACATACGCAATATGAAATTGTGAGTCAGTTCCCGCTGTTATTTCATGGCCTAGGAAAGCTCAAGACATTGAAGGTGCAACTTCACTTCAGTGAAGACATCTGGCCTGTAGCACAGCAACACCGCAGAATAGCATTTCACCTGCAAGAAGCAGTCGAAAAGGAACTAGAAAGACTGTTGAAGCACAGCATCATTGAGCGTTCTACTGGTCTCACTCCAGCGGTATCGCCAATAGTGGAAGTGCCAATAAAGGACAGTGAAGGTGCAGTGTGCATTTCGGTGGATATGCGCCAGATCAACAAAACAATCAAGAGAGAGAGACATCCAGGTCTGCACATGAAAGACAAGATCATGCAGCTGACTGCAGCCAAAGTTTTCTCCCATATTGACTTGAAGAAGGGATAGCATCAACTCGAATTGGAAGAATAGGTACATTACCACTTTTTAAACTTATGTTGGTTTGCTCAAATACAAAAGGTTGAGTATTGGAATGTCATCTGCTGCAGAAATATTCCAAGATGTCATACGTAGAATAATTCAGCTTGTTATGCATGCTATCTGAAAGAGACACGTTAGTGACAGATTCCTTACCTTAGAATATCCCCAGGCGTCAGGCTGGATCCGGAAAGTTTTGCGTAGCAGTACCCTTGCGCGTCGGTAGGCGGCGTCGTGCGGCTCCGCGTCCGTCGTCGGGATCGCCGGAATGATGTCGCGGGCAGTACTTAGACGCCACCCCTGCGCGCTGACGTCAGTTCTTTCTTTTTCCGCGCCAGTAAGCGCAGATCCGGGAAGAGCAGTGCCCTAGTCATTTTTTAACTAAGTTTTTGTGATTTTTATCACTGTTTTTTCTCGAGTCGTTCGACTCCGATGGTGTCAGTAGGGATGCCCGGCTTCAAGCCATGCGACGCCTGTGGTCGGATGATGTTGATCACGGACCCGCATCGAGACTGTCTCTACTGCCTCGGACGCGACCACGACTCCAAGTCGTGCCCCGACTGCCGGTCCTTGCATCCGAAGGCTTTGCGAGAGCGGTCTCGAAAGCTCCTCGAGGTCCGGCAGTCGGCTCCGCGCCAATCCAAGTCCGGTCACGTGAGAGGTCGAGGGGCCGGTCGCGGAGTCCTCATCGGTTGTCGGGGTCCAAGTCTTCGTACTCCTCCGGTAAGTCGAAGCACAAGAAGTCGAAGAAGCGTCATCGCTCGACGATTTCCCCTCGCCGGTCTCGCGACTCGGCTGAGGGTCCTGTCGGCACCGTCCCCGCGGCTCCGGGAGTGCCTGTGGAGCTGCCGCCGCATTAACCGCACTTCCCGGGTTCGGCGGCGACTCCGGCCGAAATACAGGAGTTCCTGTCGGCCATGGCCCGCCTCTTCGGGCCTCAAGGTCCCCCCGGTGCGTCTTCGGGCCCCGCGGGCCCTTCTGGGGTGCCTACGGCGCCGCCGGCGACTCCGGTCCCGGCGCCGCCAGCGACACCAGCCTCGGTCCCGGCCCCGGCCTCGACCCCGGCTCCGGTGTTGCTGCAACCCCCATCGACGCCGGTTGACCTGACGACACCTCCACCGGCGCCGATTTCACTGGTGTCGTACCCCGGTTCTCTCCGGACCCGGACACGGCGCCGGACCGGCGTCGGTCGACGCCGGCCCCGGCGCCGATGAGACCTTTGGTCCCGCATGTCCCTCCTCCTTACTTTGAACCTGTATTGGAGGACGAAGGGGACTGGGAGGGGTCTGAGGACCCTCTCACTGCCCAATGCGAGTTCGATCAGGACTGGGCTGAGGAACTTGGGGATGCCAGTGGTCTGGACACCTCTCCTGACTCTGGCATGCTGTCTCCTCCTTCCGTGGCAACGGAGGAGGGAGCAAACTTTGCAACGGTGTTGCGTAGGGCAGCTGAGGCTTTACACCTCCAGTTACCTACAGTGGCTGTCAGGACTAACATCCTGACGGAAGTGCTTCAGCCGGCGGCTACCTCCTCGGAGCCACTGCTGCCTTTCAACGAGGCACTTTCTGACGTTCTTTTAGGCACCTGGTCCAAGCCCACCACAAGGGCTCCTGTGGATAGGAACGTAGCCCGACGCCATCGCCCTGCTCCGGGCGACCCCCTGTTTCTCTCCCAACACCCCACCCCTGAGAGCTTGGTTGTCCAAGCCTCTGCTTCCCAGAGCGCCTTCCCTACCGCTCCCCGGATAGGGAATCCAAAAACTGGATCAATTTGGGAAGAAGGTTTTTCTTCCTCCAGTGCTGGCTTGCGGTCTGTCAACACCACTTGCCTCTTGGGCCGATATTCCCACTCTTTGTGGGATTCGGTGGCGCAGGTTCTGCCCCAGTGTTCTGAGGAGGTCCAGACACTGCTTTCCCGCGCCATTGCAAAGGAAGAGATGCGGCAAAGTATACCATCAGATGTGGCCTAGATACCGCCGACTCGCTAGGCAGATCGCTTGCGACGACAGTGGCGCTGCGGCGTCACGCCTGGCTGCGAACCACTGGTTTCTCGGGTGATGTCCAAAACACTCTTATGGACATGCCCTTTGATGATGTCGGCCTTTTCGGCAACAAGGCAGACCATGCGCTGGTGCGTTTTAAGGACTCACGGGCTACAGCCAAGTCCCTGGGCCTTTCTGCTTTGCGCCCTCCGCAACAGTCTGCTTTTCGCCCCTTTCGTGGCCACGGAAGGGGCGCCCAGTCACATCCACTGCCCAGCCACCGGCCCGCGCAGCAGGCGTCTTCGTGTGGCCGAGGACGTGGCTCCCGCCAAGGCGGGTCGGGTAACCAGCGTGCGGGTCAGGCCACCACCCCCACCCCGTCCGCGGCCTCCAAGCCCTCCTAGTCCTTCCTTTCAGGTCCACAGCACGCCAGTAGGGGGCAGGGTCCGCCATCACCTTCCCCACTGGCGTGCCATCACCTCGGACAAGTGGGTCTTGGACATTGTCCGAAGGGGCTACTCCCTCCCCTTCGTGACCACTCCCCCAGCCATGCCACCTCAATACCACCGCATGTCAGTGGATCACTTGGTGATTCTTCAGAAGGAAGTTGCGGCCCTCTTGGCCAAGGGGGCCATCGAACGCGTTTCGACCCCAGAAGTAGGGCGTGGTTGTTACTCCCACTACTTTCTGGTGCCCAAAAAGGACAAGGAGGACATGCGTCCTATCTTGGACCTCCGGAACGTCAATCGCTTCCTCCGGAAGGAGAAGTTCAAGATGCTCACCCTAGCTCAGGTCTTGACCGCCCTCGACCCTGGAGACTGGATGGTAGCGTTGGACTTGCAGGACGCATATTTCCACATTCCCGTCCTGCCGGCCCACCGGCGTTACCTGCGGTTCACGGTAGGCCACGAGCATTTTCAGTTTTCCGTGCTCCCCTTTGGCCTTACCAGCGCCCCTCGGGTGTTCACGAAAGTGATGGCGGTGGTCGCAGCGCATCTGCGCCGGGCAGGGGATCCAGTCTTCCACTACCTCGACGACTGGCTGCTGAAGGCGGGCTCGTCCCAGGCAGTCGTCTCCCACCTCCAGACTACGGCTGAGCTCCTGCACTCGCTGGGGTTCTCCATCAACGTGCCGAAGTCGCACCTGATTCCTTCTCCACAGCTCCTTTTCATCGGAGCAGTTCTGGACACGACGCAGTTTCGGGTCTATCCTCCCGAACGGCGAGTCCGGGATATTCAGGCTATGATTCCGATCTTTCGGCCTCTATCCTGGGTTTCGGTACGAATGACCCTGAGGCTGCTGGGCCTCATGGCCTCCTGCATCCTGCTGGTCGATCATGCCAGATGGCATATGCGGGCTCTGCAGTGGGACCTGAAGTTCCAGTGGGCGCAGCATCAGGGCAACCTGTCCGATCACGTCCAGATCTCGGAGGGGACTGCAAAACAGTTGCAGTGGTGGCTCTCGAACTGGCAATGGGTCCTGGGTAGATCCCTCTCCCTTCCCCAGCCAGAGCACACAGTTGTGACGGACGCGTCCCTTCTGGGATGGGGCGGTCACATGGGAGAGGCGGAGATCAGAGGCCTCTGGTCTCCGACGGAGTCCCGGCTCCATATCAACCTTCTGGAGCTCCGGGCGATCCGACTTGCACTCAAGGCATTCCTTCCCTCTGTCAAAGGGAAGGTAGTGCAGGTGTTCACGGACAACACCACCGCCATGTGGTACTGCAACAAACAGGGCGGGGTGGGGTCGTGGACCCTATGTCAGGAGACTCTGCTCCTCTGGACATGGCTGGAACATCAGGGCATATTCCTGATGGTTCAACACCTGGCAGGTTCCCTGAACGCCAGGGCGGACGAACTCAGCCGCAGGTGCATGATGGATCACGAATGGCGTCTTCACTCGGAAGTGGCGCAAGGACTCTTTCTACAGTGGGGAGAGCCTTGGGTAGATCTATTCGCCACCGAAGAGAACGTGCAATGTCATCAGTTCTGCGCGTTGGAATTTCCAAGGCGGCAGTCGCTCGGCGACGCTTTTCGTCGCGAGTGGAGTTGCGGTCTGTTGTATGCCTTTCCGCCTATACCACTTCTACCCAGAGTGTTGAAGAAGATTCGGCGCGACCGGGCCCAAGTCATTCTTGTGGCTCCGGACTGGGCTCGAAGAGTTTGGTATCCCGAGCTACTCAGTATGAGCGTAGATCCCCCGATCCGTCTGCCTCTTCGGGAGGATCTTCTGTCGCAGCAGCAGGGGACGGTCCTCCACCCGAACCTGTCCAGCCTCCACATGCTTGCGTGGAGATTGAGCGGCGGCAGTTGATTCCTTTTGACTTGCCTCCCGAAGTTTGTGATGTGATTCTGGCAGCCAGGCGTCCCTCCACTAAGGTGGTATACGCCTGCAGGTGGAACAAATTTGTGGCATGGTGCACAGCAAAGGCTGTGAATCCCCTTTCTGCCCCTCTTTCTGAGGTTCTTCTGTTCCTTCTTTCTCTGGCCCAGCAGGGTTCTGCCCTGGGTACCATCAAAGGCTATCTTTGTGCAATCTCTGCCTTCCTCAGGCTTCCTGATCAGCCCTCCCTTTTCAAGTCCCCTGTTGTTAACAGATTCCAAAAATGGCATTACACACCTCTTCCCTCCTGTTCCGTTTGTGAAGCCTCAGTGGGACTTGAATATGGTTCTTACCTTTCTCATGTGCGCTCCCTTTGAGCCTCTGCATAACTGTCCACTTCGTCTTCTAACTCTGAAGACAGCTTTTCTGGTGGCTATCACCTCCGCTCGGCGGGTGAGTGAGCTCCAGGCTCTTTCTTGCAAGCCTCCCTTTCTGTCTGTCCATCCAGACAAGGTTGTTCTCAGGACGCGTCCGTCCTTCTTGCCAAAGGTGGTTACTGCTTTCCACATTGGGCAGACCATCACTTTGCCCACCTTCTTTCCGCCTCCGCATCCTTCTAGAGAGGAAGAGAGGCTCCACCGTCTGGACCCAAAACGTGCGATTTCCTTTTATCTAAATCGCACACAACAGTTCCGGGTGGACGACCAGCTCTTTGTTGGCTACGTGGGTGCAAAAAAAGGTCGGGCGGTACACAAGCGGACCATCTCCCGCTGGGTTGTCTTGTGTATCAAGGCCTGTTATTCTTTGGCTAAAAAGGAGCCCCCTGTTGGGTTGCGTGCCCATTCCACCAGGGCGACAGCTGCCACCTCGGCTTTAGGACGTGGTGTCCCTTTGCAGGACATTTGTCAGGCAGCTACGTGGGCCTCGTTGCACACGTTTACCAAGCATTACTGCCTTGACAGCCAAGTCCGGAGAGACAGCTTCTTTGGCCGTTCTGTCCTCCAAGACTTCCTTGTCTGATCTTTGTTCGCAGACCCACCACCGGGGTTGGTATTGCTGGGGTATCTATTCTAAGGTAAGGAATCTGTCACTAACGTGTCTCTTTCAGATGCACAAGTTACTAACTTGTGTAACGATATATCTGTAAGAGACAGTAGTTAGTGACAGATTCCTTACCGCCCCACCCATCCTCCCCGTTCTGCGAACTGATTTCTAGGGTTAAGGACATCCCTTTCAGGGCCCTAGTATTTTTTCAGACACCAATGTCAGCTTCTTGTATGGCTCTGCGTTCCTGGCGCGGAAAGTCGTGTACAGAACTGACGTCAGCGCGAAGGGGCGGCGTCTAAGTACTGCCCGCGACGTCATTCCGGCGATCCCGACGCCGACGACGGACGCGGAGCCGCACGACGCCGCCTACCAACGCGCAAGGGTACTGCTACGCAAAACTTTCCGGATCCAGCCTGACGCCTGGGGATATTCTAAGGTAAGGAATCTGTCACTAACTACTGTCTCTTACAGATATATCGTTACACAAGTTAGTAACTTGTGCTTCAATTACAGTGATGATATATTGGTATTTGGGACAACACAGAAGGAGCATGATGAGGCTCTCAAACAAGTGTGCCAGTTACTTTCAGATGCAGGTCTCACTCTAAATGCAGAAAAGTGTGAATTTCAAAAAACTAAATTCAAGTCCTTTGGGAACATATTCTCTGAGGGAGAATGACTCCTGACCCAGATAAATTAACCATTTCACTGCTAGGCCTTCCCCCCCACCCCCGTGCTCAGCCTTTTTTTGGCTATTTGTGGTAGTTCGTGCTTAGGTCCCTGTAACTTTTTGCCCACAAAAGGTATCCACGCCAAATTTGCATATTTTTCTCCCAACATCATGGGGATTTAAAGGTAGCTAGTTTTGTGGATTCCCCTGGAGGGGTCCGGAAATTAGCCAAAATAGAGCTACATTTTGGGTTTTTGGGGAAAAATGGGTGAAAAGTGCTGCAGAAGAAAGTGTCTTTTTTCCCCCTGCAAATGTATCAACAAAGGGTTTGTGGTGCTGAAATCACCATCTTCCCAGCTTTCAGGTACAGGTAGACTTTTGTCAGAAAACCAACATTTTCTACACAGTTTTGGCATTTTACTGGGACATAGCCTATATTTGCGCTTTCAACCTCCTTCCAGTTAGTGGTAGAAATGGGTGTGAAAGCAATAATAGATCCCGGACAGCTATACATTTCTGAGAAGTAGACAAAATTCTGAATTCAGCAAGAGGTTATTTGTGTAGATCCTTTAAGTTTTTTTTATAGAAACTAACAGTTAAAAATAAGAAATATTGAAAATGAGTTGAAAAAAACAGCCATTTGTGCCAACGTTTTCACCTGTAACTTCTTTTAACTATGACAGATGTTTAAAATCAATACAGCGTTACATCTGCTGGACCCTTCTGGTTGTGGGCATATATAGGACTTGTAGGTTCACTAAGAACCCGAGGAACCCAGAGCCAATAACTGAGCTGCGTCTTACAATGGTTTTTCATTGTGTACCGGGTATATAGCAATTCATTTGGTAAAATATAAAGAGCGAACAATAAGTATCAAGGACACCTATGTATTTCCGAAATGGGGCAAAATATAGAGTTTAGAAGCAGAAGGTATTTGCACATCTCCAAAATTGTGGGTACCCATACTAGCATGTGAATTATAGGACATTTTTCAAAGTGACTTCTTTTTTATGCATTGTCTTACATTTGGAAGGTAGAAATGCATAGAAAGTCAGTAGGTAATAACAGTTGTTCTACAACTCTGTTTATCACAAGTGTGGATTGCACCACCAATTCCAAGAGTAATTGCGTCCATCCATTGTTTGTATCACAACATTTACTTTATTCTTCTTTTCCAACAAAAAACAGCCAACGCGTTTCGTCCAACTTCCGTGGACTTCCTTAGGGCTTAGTATCTAAGTGTGATCTTCTATGGTTGTTGGTCTTTGCAAAAAAAGGGTCTCGGGTACGGTATGTGTCCTTCGTTGGAACTGTTCCCTCCTTGATCCAGGGTCAGTCCGATATTGCTCGGCTCCTGTGCCACGCTGAGCAGCAGTTCAGGCCGCCATATTCCACGTCCTCGGCTCTGCTGGCATCGGATGGACGTAATTACTCTTGGAATTGGTGGTGCAATCCACACTTGTGATAAAGTTAACATTGGTCTTGGTGACTGCTCTCTGGAAACAGCGGGAGCGGTGGAGGTGCACACCGTATGAGCTAAATATTTAAAATACTGGACTCTTTGTGGGGGATTGTTGTTTTGGGGGACGTGCGTCACATGCACACTGTTGTGTATATGTTTGGCTTGCTGTTTCGTTTTGGGATTGTGTTCTACAACTCTGTGTTTCCCCAAGTCTCCCGATGAAAATGATACCTCACTTGTGTTGGTAGGCCTAGTGCCTGCAACAGGAAACACGGACATATCACATTTTTCTAGTGAAAACGGACTCTCTTTCGCAGTGCGCCTAGCTGTGGATTTTGGACCCTAGCTCAGCCGGCACCTGGGGAAATCTAGCAAACCTGTACATTTATTAAAACTAGACACCTAGGGGAATCCAGAATGGGGTGACTTGTGTGGCTCTCAGCAGGTTCTGTTACCCAGAATCCCTTGCAAACCTCAAACTTTGTCAATAAAACCACATTTTTCTCATATTTCTGTGATGGAAAGTTCTGGAATCTGCGTGCATCCACAAACTTCCACCCACCCTGCATTCTCCAAATTCTCCAGATAAAAATGGTACCTCACTTGCATGGGTAGGCTTAATGCCTGCGACAGGAAACTGCCCAAAACGCAACGTGGACACATCACATTTTTCCACTGAAAACTGATCCTTTTTTTGCAATGTGCCTTGCTGTGGATTGTGAACCCTAGCTCAGCCGGCTCATAGGGAAACCTAGCAAACCTATGCATTTTGAAAACTAGACACCCAGGGGAATCCAGTATGGGGTGACTTGTGTGACTCTCACCAGGTTCTGTTACCCAGAATCCCTTGCAAACCTCAAACTTTGTAAATAAAAAAAATTAAAAAATTCCTCACATTTCTGTGATGGAAAGTTCTGGAATCTGCGTTAATCCATATACTTCCATGCACCCTGCATTGTTTGTGTGGGTAGGCCTAGTGCCCGCGACGGGAAACAGCCCAAAACGCAACGTGGACACATCACATTTTTCCAGTGAAAACAGACTCCTTTTTTTGCAATGTGCCTAGCTGTTATTTTTGAACCCTAGCTCAGCCGGCACCTAGGGAAACCTAGAAAACCTATACGTTCTTTAAAACTAGACACCCAGGGGAATCCACGATGGGGTGACTTATGTGGCTTTTACAAGGTACTTTTACCCAGAATTCCTTGCAAACCTCAAACTTAGTACAAAAAACAAAACACATTTTCCTCACATTTCTGTGATGGAAAATTCTGGAATCTGCATGGATCCACAAATTTACACCCACCCAGCATTCCCCAAAGTCTCTTGATAAAAATGGTACCTTACTTGTGCGGGTAGGCTTAGTGCCGGCGACAGGATACGGCCCAAAATGCAACGTGGACACATCACATTTTTCCAGTGAAAACTGACCCTTTTTTTTGCAATGTGCCTTGCTGTGGATTTTGTACCCTAGGGCTGCCGGCACCTAGAGAAACCTAGCAAACCTATACATTTTTTAAAACTGGACACCCAGGGGTATCCAGGATGTGGTGACCTGTGTGGCCCTCACCAGGTTCTGTTACCCAGAATCCCCTGCAAACCTCAAATTTAGCTGAAAAAGTTGCATTTTCCTCACATTTCTGTGATGGAAAGTTCTGGAATCTGCGTGCATCCACAAACTTCCACCCACCCAGCATTCCCCAAAGTCTGGTGATAAAAATGGTACCTCACTTGTTTGGGTGGGCTAAGTGACCGCGGCAAGGAAGGGCCCAAAACGTATTATGGAGACATCAAAATTACCTATCACAAAACGACCTTGTTTTGCAAGTGGGGTCACCTGGGTTTTTGGCCCCGGGCTCGGCACCCATCTAGGGAAACCTACCAAACTCTGACATTTCTGAAAACTAGACACCCGGGGGAGTCCATGGAGGTATGGCTTGCATGGATCCCCAACATTTTCCTACGCAGAATCCCCTGCAAACTTCAAATTTAGCTGAAAAACTCTAATTTTTCTCACATTTCTGTGTGGGAAAGTTGTGTGATCACCAGGCTGAGACAAATTTCCTACCACCCAGCGTTCCCCCAGGTCTCCCAATACAAATGGTACCTCACTTTTGTGGGTGGGCCAAGTACTCGCAACAGGCAAGGGTCCAAAACGTATTGTGGAGACATAAAAAATTACCTATCACAAAACAACTTGGTTTTGCAAGGGGGGCACCTGCGTTTTTGGTCCCGGGCTCGGTGGCCATCTAGGGAAACCTACCAAACCCAGACAATTCTGAAAACAAGACACCTGGGGGAGTCCAGGGATATTGCCCCATCTGCCTCCCAGGGGGGCAGAAGGACTGAATATGCCCAAAATAATGGCGGGAGCAAAAGCCCTTGCCCAAGGCCCCTCCCCCCTCCCTGGTGCCTAGTGGGTGGATCCCTGCTTTGGGATCACCCTCCTGAGGCGATCCCCAAGCAGGGATCCACTAGTGAGGGGTACCATTGGAAAGGGGAGATTCTCTCCTTTCCAATGATACCTCTCCTGTCTACCTCGGTGCTCAGGGGGCTGAGATAGCCCTCTGAGCACGGAGGCAGTGAAACTGAAATGACGTCAGCGTGATGTGCGCGCCAATTGTCATTTCGGAGAAACGATCAGAACACCCTCGGGAGCTGGGGAAGTTTTTCCCCAGCTCCTGAGGGTTTTTTTTTTCCACAACAAATTTTATTCGTTATGGAAGGTACACAGTGGGCGGAGCCCTGCAAAAACATTACATATGGTGCAAAAGACATACAGTACCTGGTTTTAACATTCAAGAACAGCTTGGCCCGCAAAACACCAGGCCGAAAAGGTAGCAAACTACACCGAACCCACCTAGAGAGTCTTAATTGCGTTTTGTTAAAAACGTCTGTTAGTCAGTTTTGTCAGACTATGATAGTGGAAAATGACCCATGTATTACGCAGTGGGATCATGAGAGTCTGAATGTGGTAATGGGGTTAAGTCTATGCCCCTGTATGTCGCCCAGCGGGACCAGATTTTTCTGTGCTTCTGTGGGCATCCCCTCGCCTGAAAGACCACAATTTCGGCCCCCATCCTGAGGGTTTTTTGACCGAAAGGAAATCCTGTGCCATGTGCGCGGACGGCCGGGAGCCGTCCGACGCACATGAGCACTGGTGCATCGGACGGCTCCCGGCCGTCCAACGCACCGAAGGGGTTAAAAAGCACTGTCAGCCACCCAACCCCCTGAAGATGTCACCATACTACGATCCTTCTTGGGTATGGCCAGCTATTGTTCAAGGTATGTTCGTGACTTTTGCCACAGTGAGTGCCCCATTGAGAGACCTGAGTAAATGAAACGCCAGTTTCCGATGGTCCTCTGAAGGCGACAAAAGCTTCAAAAGGATAAACCATGCTATTGAAAATGCCACTGAGATGTCTTACTTTGAACCAAAATTGCACACTGAGATTACTGTTTATGCGAGCCCAGTATGGGAGCAATCCTTGCTGAGCATAATGGACATCCAAATGCTCAGAGACACATTGTGGCGCATCCTAGCTGAAGTCTGTCTGGCACAGAACGTGCCTATTCTCAGCCGGAAAAGGAGAGTCTGGCTGTGGTGTGGGCCTGCGAACACTTTCATATGTTTCTTTACTGAAAGCATTTCATGATTGTGACAGACCACCAAGCACCACTCATCATATTCAGAAACCCAAAAGCCAAGATGCCCCCTCACATCGAGAGGTGGAGTTTGTGTTTACAGGAGTATGACTATACAGTTGTGCATAAACTAGGCAAGAACCAAAACCTTGCAGATTACTTCTCACCAGTACCCTTACATCGGCACGGCTTGACATTGAAAACAGCTGAAGAGAACATCAACTTCATTGTAAGGTGCAACACACCAGCGGTTTTATCCTTTGAACAGATTGTTGGTGTAACAAAGGCCGATAAACATATGTTTGCCCTTAAAGACATTATTTCAGCGCAGTCATGGAGACAGTGTTCGATCTCCAAGTGATGATGCTGAATTTCAAAAGTTCAAAAATGTACAGGATGAACTGTCTGCCACTAAAGAAGGCATTGGTTTGAGAGGCTCACGGATCGTCATACCCAGAAAGCAAGTAATTGAACTTGCTCACGAAGCACATCATCGTATTGTTGCCATCAAAAGAGCCCTGAGAGATTGAGTGTGGTTCCCGCACTTGGATGAGCGAGTTGATAGGGAACTAAAATAGTGCCACCTATGTAATTGCCTTTCCCCTAAAGTGACCCAGCATCCACTAACCATGTCTGATCTTCCTGCACATGCATAGGAAAGTGTGGCCGTTGATTTCTTTGGGCCCCTAGCAAATGGATATTATCTCATGGTATTCATTGATGAGTTTTCCCGTTTTCCTCTAGTGGAGGAAATGTCATCAACAACACATGACAAGTTATTGAGCGGTTAGACGACATCTTTGCAGCATGGGGCATCACAGACATCCTTAAATCTGACAATAGCTCGCCGTTCAATAGCAGAGAGTTCAAGGAGTTTCTAACTTGACTCATTGTCGAGCACCAAAAAAGTACACCTTTGTGGTCCCAATACAATGGAGTCGTAGAGCGATTTATGGGCACCCTAAAGAGAGGGATCCAACGTGCATTGATGGAGGGAATCTAGCTGAGCTAGGTCTTATGTCAAGCCCTCCATGCCTATCGTTCGACTCCTCACTCCACCGCTGCTGAGTCCTGCCACCTTGCTGTTTGGGAGAGCTATAAGAATCAAACTATAACAGTGGACCACTGAATGAACTTGGAGTGCTGACGAAGTTCATGCCACTGATACTGCTCGAAAACATCAAATGAAGACATATGCTGATCAACGCCTGAGAACTCAGGAACTCGTCTTTTACGAAGGTGACTGGGTTCTTGTCAAACAAAAACGGAAGGGGAAAACAGATCCTCCATTTGCTGCTGAACCTTTGAGAGTTGTGACGTGCAAAGGTCTTATGATAACGGCGCAATGTCCTGGTAAATCCAACACAAGGGATGCGTCACATTTCAGACCTCTATCTCTCCATTCATCGCCCGCTGTAATCCCACATTGGGCTGCCCCAGATCAAACCTCCACTCCTGTACCCTCAGTGTCCATTCAGGATGCATCTCAACTACCTCAGACCACCTGATTTGGCCGAACAGTGCGAGCACCTTGACGACTTATCGTAGAAATATAAAATGCTGCTGCTATTTACACCTTTTTATTTCACAAGGGGGAGATGTAATGTCTTAAGACTATGAGCGCCAGTACTCCGCGGAGTCAATGAGAGAATTACGTAACCATTTGGGGAGGTATTAAGGTGTGTTAATTTTTTTTCCCCAAATATATTTTTATTGGCATTTTGTAGAAACCGATCAGTTGAATACTATCAGGAGAAAAAGAAGAAACATAAAGCAAGAAAGAGAAGGGAGAAACAATATAATACATCCACTATCATCGTCTGCAATCGGGGGTGCTAGCTCCACCCATACAAAGTCATCTCACCAATGATATAGAGAGTTGTGCAACAGCAATCCATCCTATACATGTCTGTTCATAATTGGAATCGGAACTTGCCATTGTTGGTATATAAAGCCAAACTAATAATAAATTAAAGAAAAGGAAAACAAAACAGAAACCAACAATGAACAACTGGTGCAGAGGAATGGCGTGAACACGTCCATATGCTAATAGCTAGCGGGGTTGAGGACAGTCTCAACCCGCAAAGAAAAGAGAACTGGGCTGATGTAGGGGGGGTCCCCCCTCGCCAGTACTCTCCTACCTCAATAGCCTTGGCCATGTTGGGGTGAGGTCTAGGTCTACCTATTCCCTCACCAGCTATTGACCCTCAGCAGCCCCCAATGGCCCTGGCCCGATCACGGGGGTCTCACTATCTGCTTGTGACAAGCGATCCGGCTCTCCCTCATCACTGCCCGACCCCGCCGGCCTCTCCCACTCAGCTACCACTTCCCTCCATTGTTGGGCCATCGGGAACATCCTCATCCCTCTAGCCTCCTCCCACGCCAGTACCCTGCTCCCGCCCACGCTAAGACATCTCTGTTGCAAGTCGAGATCAGTGGACCCCTCGCAGACTTCCACTCCATTGCGATCCTGCGCCTAGCTAAGCACAGCGCCAGATCAATCAAGCGATTCCCGACCTTGCGTTTAGGCGGTCTGGGGAATAGACCTAGCAGGCACGTCTGAATCGTGAAGGCTAACTCCCTACCAAGCACGTCTTTGATCTTAACCAACACCGCCTCCCAATAGAGGCGTAACCACCGGCAAATATGGACAAAGTCGGCATCTGGATGCGTACACCTGGGGCATGTTCGCACCTCCCCTCCGTATGTCACTTTGAGCCGATGTGGTGTCATATAGGTCATGTGCGTATAGTTAAATTGTATATATTTCAGACGGGTGTTCCGGGAGACTTTCCCAGAATATCGCAGGACTTTGCGCCACTCCGAATCAGTAAGGACCCTGCCCCCCATCGTATCCCATTGTGCCCGTAACCTATCCAGCGGGCCGGTGGAGTCCTCCACTAGAGCGGCATAGAGCCACTTCACGAGGTGCCCCGCTGTACCAAGAGTGAGTAGCGCGTGAAGGACAGGGTGCGATCGGGCTCCTCCCTTCCAAGGCCCCATAGTTGCGTAAACGTGCGCGTTAGCGCTTCAGAGCACAGGAATTGGCCAGGGGGGCCCGCTATCCTCCATCAAGTCCGCGAAAGGGATCAGAGCTTTATCGAGATAGCAATCCCCAACCGTCTCCAGTCCAGCATCCGACCAACTGGCCAGTTGGGCATCCGTGAATACAGATTGAGGGGCCCCATGAGGTAGACCCACCAAGGGAATCAAGGGGGAGTACCGCACAGGGTGTTGCTTGCCGCTACAGCACCGTCTCCACGTCTGGAAGGCCGTGCGCTGCAAAAGAGAACAGGAGGGGATGGACGTAGCTGGCAATAGAAGTTTTGCCATCACTAGTCCTTGGCTAGATCCCGGATCTGTCAGGCACGTTCCCTCCTCATTCACTCCCTCCACCCATTGCGCTAACCATTGCAGTTGGGCGGCTAACATATAGAATTCGAAATTTGGCACCCCAAGACCGCCTTCCGACACAGGGCGCTGTAGGATTTGCAGGGATACTCGCGGGTGTCCATCGCCCCAAACCAATCGCCGCAGGAGAGCGATCAGAGGTCTAAACCAACTTCTCGGCATCAGAACCAGGAGATTTACAAAAAAGTAGAGCAGCCGGGGCAACATAACCATTTTGGACAGCGTAATCCGGGCCATAGTGGGCAGTTGCAGCGAGTTCCAAAAATGAACACAAGAGCGAAGGGAACGCAACGCTTTGTCCAAATTCCCGTCCTTAAGATCATCCAGGTCGTGGAAAATTTGTATGCCCAAATACTTAAACGTACGCTGCGCCCAGAGGGTGTCAGGCGGTAGTTCCTCCGGCCTGGGTAACAGTCCGGCTATTGGGAACAAATAGGTCTTGGATTTATTAACCTTAAGGCCTGAGAGGACAGCGAAATCGCCTAGAATCTGCGCGGCCCAACTGCCTCCTTGAGATACAGCAACAGGTCATCAGCGTACAGGGAGATATGGTGGCAACGCCCGCCCACAGTCAATCCTATCCCGCCCCCCCCAGACGAAACCGCTCCGCCAGCGGCTCCACGGCCAAAGCAAACAAGAGCGGGGAAGGAGGACAGCCCTGTCGAGAGCCACAAGAGATCTTTTAAGGCCTAGATATGGCCCGTCCTGTCTTGACCCTCGCAGTGGGGGAGGCATAAAGAAACTGGACCCACCACACCCAGTCATCACCCAAGCCCATGCGACGCATCACCTCAAATAGGAACTCCCAGCTCACCGTGTTGAACGCTTTCTCTAAATCGACCGATAAGACCGCCGCGTGCTGTAAAGCCGGAGCATCCGCGTGGTAGAGCACAGAATAGAGCCGACGGAGGTTATAAGAGGTGTTACGAGTGGGCATAAACCCGTTTTGGTCTGGGTGGATCAGAGACTTCATGTGTGGGAGCAGCCTACCCGCCAATACCCTACTCAGGATCTTAAAGTCTAAGTTCAACATGGAAAGCGGTCGGTAGTCTCTTACTCCTGCATCAGGTTCTTTGGTCTTGGGGAGCGGGATCACCAGTGCTGTCTGGGTGGATTCAGGTGGGCCCCTCCCCGCACGCTTCCGCATACAGTGAAACCAAATGCAGCGCCAAAACAGCTACAAACCGCTGGTAGAATTCGGTTGGGAGACCATCGGGCCCAGGCGTCTTACCATGTGCCAGTGCCGCTATAGCGGCTCTGACTTCCTGTAACGGGATCGGACTTCCTAGTTCATCCTGGTCGTCTGCCTCAAGTGTGCGGAGTTGTAGGGGAGCCAAGAAGGTACGTATAGCTGACAAAGGGGCCGCTGCCGGGGCCTCATATAGCCCCTCATAGTATTGCAAGAAAGTGTCATTAATAATATCAGGGTCATGCACTGTTCCCCCCGTGTCTAATCCAAGCTGCGCGCCCCCCATCTCAGGTTTAATTAAACGTGCTAACAGTTGGCCCGCCCTCCCTTCCTCCTTTTGCACCCTATCCAGATAGTCCTTATAGTTATAACACCGTAGTCTCCCCAACGCTTCCCGGTACCGCGCCCTTGCTTCATGTAAGGACGGCAAGGCCGCGTCATCCATACCCTGCAAATTATCCAGTCGACGGATAGTCCCATCTAAGTCTAGTAGTTCGCGCCTAATCTCCCTATGCGCCCGCATGCCTGAGCCATGCAATGGCCCCGCACCACAACCTTGAACGCCTCCCACTCTACCTGCGGAGACGAGGCAGTGTTGGCATTGACAAGGAAGTAGTTGTCAACTAATGCTTCCAGGGAGGACCAGAAAAGGACATCATCAAGTAAGAGCGGATTCAGTTTCCAGGTAGGAATCGGGGGGCGCCGACCCACTGGTTGGTGGAGCATGAGTAACGGGCTATGATCCGACAGAGTACGCCCCAAGTATTCTGTTTGACATACGGAACCATTGAACACCGGGGAGCAAAGGAACATGTCTAGCCTGGTATGGATCTGATGCACCGGTGAAAAGAAAGAGTACTCCCTATCCCTTGTGTGTTGTAGTCTCCAGATGTCCTCTAAGCCCCAATGGGACATCCAAGTCTGGAAGCCCGACGCAATACGATGTGGCTGGGTCCCTGGCATGGGAGGGTGTGAACGATCAACAGTAACATCTGCCACACAGTTAAAATCTCCCCCAAGTATAAGAGAACCCGTTAGGCATTGGGCTAAAGGGGCGGATAAGGACTCTAGGAAACCAACCTGGTCTTGGTTAGGGGCATAGACACTGCCTAGGGTCACCTCCCGGCCCGCCAGTCAGCCCACTAACAGGACGTACCTCCCTTCCGTATCCAACCATGTGCGTTCAGGTGAAAAAGGGACCCCAGGTTTCACCCAAATTAAGACCCCTCTGGCGAAGGCCGAGAAGGTGGTCGCAAAGACTTGCCCCCGCCACCTCTTCTGCACCCTCCCAGCTTCCTCCTTATTAAGATGGGTCTCCTGGAGAAAGGCTATGTGCACATCTCTGTGCCGAAGGTAGGAGTATATGTTATGACGTTTGGCTATTGTTCCCATACCGCGGATGTTCCATGTGAGGAACCTCACAGTGTTATGTGTGCCCATCGTTTCCACGGGAACCCTCCGCGGGATGACAGAAGGGGGATCCCCCCCCGCCCGCATCCCAGTACATGTGCCACCACACTCCTCTGCAAGTAACCAAACAAACAATAAAAACAGCAACTAAGGAACCCTCATCTTGAACAACTCCCCAAGCCAAGGACAACGGTCAGTCGTCCAAACAATGTGTGGAACATGACCCTTAGTGAGGCCTTACTCTAGTAAGGTTCTCAAGGGGGGCGGACAGAAAGGGCAAAAGACAACGTAAGATTAGAGCGCAACCTGTCCTGTTTGCGCCGGCCTCACAAGTCATGGTGGACCAGGACCGGGGACCACCCTCAGCAGATCAGCGACTCCCCAAACGTGCAACCCAACTCGGAGCCCAGTTCGCCTCAGATAACTTCGTCGGCTGTGCGTGGCGTCACCATCGGCATCTTCACACTATCACTGCGAGATGTGTCAGAGTCAACGTCCCCAGTGTCGTTCAATGAGTGGGCTGCCGTCTCAGGGGTAGGGCTCCTGCCCTGCATCATTGCCGCCACTGCCTGCAGAGCTTCTGCCGTCTCCCTTTCGGTTTGGGAAGAGGTCGGTTTTTTAGGAGCTCCCCTCCGGGAGCGTATCCGGGAGCACTTCCCAGGCTCCACTGGCTTCCTCGAGTCAGCTCCAGGGCCCGCAGGCCGGGAGGCCCCAGTCTTATAGGACTCAAACCAGTCCCAGGCCTCACCTGAGCTCCAACAGAAGTGCGTTTGCGCCGTCCAACACAATCTGCAACCGAGCTGGGAACATCAGGGAATACTGTAGGCCCTCCTTCCTCAGGGCCCTTTTAACCTCCATGAAGGAGGCCCGCCTCCTTTGTACCTCCATGGTATAGTCCGGAAAGAGGGAAACTTTACTGTTGTCAACTGTGTACGGACCCGAGCGAGCCTTCCGTAATAGGAGATCTCTGTCCCGGAAATGAAGCAAGCGGGCCAACACCGGCCGGGGGGGGGGCGTCCAGGCGCTGGGGGCCTGGTCGGGACCCTGTGGGCCCTCTCAAGAGTGTAGAATGGCGACAGGCGCTCAGGCGTCACCACAGAGCGCAGCCACTGCTCCAGATAGGCCACCATATCGTTGCCCTCGATTCCTTCCGGCAGGCCTAAGATCTGGACATTATTCCACCGATTACGCCCTTCCGCATCTTCGGCTCTCCGTTCCAGGACACCCACCCTGTCTGAGAGGGCACCCACCTGTTGCTCCAAGGCTTTGTGTGCAGGGGCTATCTCAGAAATGCTGAGTTCGGCCCCCTTTACCCTCTCGGAGAGCTTCTTGTGTTCCTCTCGCAGAAGACCTAGGCCTACCGCTACCGTGCTAATGTCTTGGTGGAGGGTGGCCTTTGTGTCCGCTATGGCCTCCAATATCTTGCCCAATTGCTGTTGTATCGGGGCTTCCACAACAGTTTGCGACTGTTCCCGGGCGCTGTCGTCCGGATCCTGTGCGGCTTCGGCCTGGCGACCTCGGGGCTTACCCATGACGCCAATCCACCCCTGGCTGGGAGGCCGCACCCGAGAGGAGGTCCAAGCAAGAGAAGCGTCCCCGTGCTCCCGAGCCAGGCTCGACCCCGCGCAAGCCTAGACTTAAACCCACGCACTGAGTCAGTCCAAACACCTCCAAGTGCCGAGTATACCTCGCCAATCACTGTGCAAGTCAGGGCGCATTCAACCGCGTCGGGAAATGGCTCTCTCACTCAGGGGCAATGTCCATCATGCTGCGCGGGCAGCGGGACCCCCACACCTCATGTGGTGAGCATATGAGTCAGGCGGCCCGGGGCAGAGTCCACAGTCAAGGATCACCAGCAAGGCCCTCCTAGGTCCAGGCACTCATGCAGGGTGGGCCTCCCAGGCCGAACACACTCACCAGAGGGCTCCGCCGTCTGATCTCAGGAACCTGGGAGGACCCCAGCACACACCGCTTCAGCGCAGCCAGTAGTGGCACCAGGCGCCTCAACCAAGAAGGAAGCCAGGGGGCAGGACCAGTACGCCAGTCCCTGAGCCCCGATATGGACCCCGAAGAATTGGCCCAGGTCTCCGCGATGCCCCAGACAGGCCCGACCCCCGGGCCAGGTGGTCGCCGCCACTCCCTCACGCCTTCCTGTGCACTAGGTCGGGCCCCGACAGAGCACCAGCCCACGGGGGGGGAAGCCCCGGCCTCGGCAGCAACCTGCACTCTCACTCCACAGGGCCCAGCCAGTGTCTACGCAGGTCCCCAATCTCACAGAGGGGGGGGCCCCTCCGTTCTCGATAGCGTTATGGGCGCCTTCCAATGCCGGCGCAAGTGGTGCCACACGTCCGTCAGATGTACTAGCCCCGACCGTGCCCTCCACACAGTTCAGCCTCAGAAAGGTGCACACCTCCCTCCTCGGCGGCGCCAGAACCTTCACAGCGGGCCGCCTTCCCACGCCGCCAGCAACCTAGCTGTGGCTGCAGGCCTGTGCGGGCTGCGCTAGCCGTAGAAAGGAGCGGGCCCTACTCCCCAGCCAGCACCAGCCACCCCGGGCCGCCATCTTGCCCATCGTCCCCAGGAGCCCGTGACTGAGGCCCCGAGCTCTCACAGCAGTTCAGGAGGCTGCCCAGTCCTCAAATCTAGCGGCCTTGCACCGCTGGGCCACAGTTGCAGGCGTTTTCCAGCTTCCAACGCCCAGGAACACACATCCATCTGCTGCACGAGCCCCGACCAGGCTCCGCGCGCCGATCCGCCGCGCCGAAGTGCACGCATCTCACCTCGGCGATGCCAGTATCCCCGCTGGGGCCTGCCGATCCGCCTCCTTCTCCCACCTCCGGCACCAAAGCTGTAGCCGCAGGCTCGCACCCAGAGCGCGGGCCACAGGCAGGAGCAGGCTCCGCTCTCGCCACAGCGTCAGTCACTCGTGGGCCGCCATCTTGCGTGCTTCTTCCCGGGGCCGGCGACCGAAGCTCCGAGACCCTGCAGCCGCTCAGGGAGTCGCCCCAGCACCAAAACCAGCCCCCGGCGTCTCCACACCGCAGGGCACCGATTGCAGGTGCTCCCCGGCCTCTAGCAATGGGTGAAGCGCTGATAATTAACAGGCCGGCGCGGAGCTCTGAGCTCACGCGTCTGCCATGTTCGGCACCTTGGCCACGCCCCCAAGGTGTGTTAATTAACGGTTAGAAGATAATGAGAAGTTCAGTTGAATGTTGTACGCTGGTGAATGAAGATGTCAGTTACGAGCTCCTTATGTGGCGTGTTCATATTGCATGCTCCTGGGGCGGGAAGGACGCTACAACTTGGACTTACTAAAGGACACAATTTTGGTTTTTCCCAATTCCGTTATAAATTGTTGGCAACGTTGTACTCGTGCCTTCTAGCCACTGAACGTGATAGGCCGATGGGGGTGTGGTCAGAAGGTACTTTATCGTCAGCGTGCTAGAGGGCTGGTACATGCACAATGTTCAATTTAGGAAAAAAGGCCCTCGCCTTCCTTAAAATTAGGATCAGATTGGGTGTATATAAATTAAAAAGTACTTGTGCTAGTGCACAACCCAGTTTCACCCCACGGCTGGTGTAGATGTTCCTGGTTACTGAAGTACCATTTCCTAGCTACATCCGCACCCAGGTGTCTGTCTGCGTGGAGTAACTGAATTGTTGTTGGGAACGGCTCATTCCAATGTATGCTAAAACTGTCAAAGGACACTAATGGGATTGTAATAAGAGCCTGCTCAATAGAGTTCTAAATTATTATTGATTCAAAACTAGAATTAAGTTCGACTGGAAACCGGAATGTTTTTAATGAATTGCCAAGAATTCCAATCGGAAAGAAATCCTGTGTGTACATTTAATGGCAGACCTGCTTGAAAAATAATGTAAAATACTTAATTTAAAAAAAGGGAATTTATTTTTTATATAACTTCCCAGGGCAGTTTCCACTTTGGTGAGCAGGACAGCCTTATAATGTGAGATCAATGCATAGAGCAGAGATGTTCAATTTGTGGGGCACGAACCCCAGGTGGGCCATGGAGTCCTGGGATGGGGGCCTCACTTGTGCCTGGAATCCAAAATGTTTGCTTTCGTTTTGGAAAAAGACAGCCGTCCCGGGGTGGCTAATTTCAACGGCTAAAATGCTTCAGCTGAGTTTCCTGTGCTGTGCTGTGAAAAGCTTTCGTGCCTGGTCGCCTGATAGAAATGCAAATGTGTAAAGGGTGCTTGGGACCCGGTGAATCACTCCAAGCTTTGTGATTACAAAGATTAGTTTTTTTGACTGGTAGTGCGAAGAGTTAACAACTGGGCTGTGAAGTGCTTGCTTTTACCCATAACTGTATTTACACAGGCCTTAGTACCCATAAGGAGGTGTTGAAGGGACAGTTATGTAAAAAGAAAAATGCATTACATATGCCCTGGTATTACTAAAATCTACATTTTGGAAACACTATTTTATCGTAAAACTATTTACACATTTTGTATCAGTCTATCTTACACTGTGTGTAATGCAATGCAAGTATAATATAATGACTTACAAATTCACAGTGCTTTCTGTCACAGGCTTTGGCTTGTAGCACTAAAAATACACAAGTCACTATTCTCCACTGCACCAACCAAGATGTAATTCTGTGGCTCTTTGGTTACACACAGACCTCTGCAGTGCATTAACTAATCGAGGTTTCATAATGTACTACAGTGCATTTCCCACAGAGAAACAACTTTTTTTATTCATTTTTAATTTACGCTGCCCATTATTTTATATGTAGCTACCCGATGGACAGAATATTTTGGGGCTTATTTTGGAGAGGCTTGCGCCACCAGAGCATCACTTTTTCAAACGCTCCGGCGGCGCAAGCATCGCAACCACACCAATGAGGCGGTGCAAAGTCACCCTGCATGGCTTTGCATGGCCTCATAGATATGGAGTAAGACAAAGCAGCGCAAGTCACTGCGTTTCCATACTCTGCGTCAAGGAGGTGTTCCATGGACGTTGTGTGGGAGTTCCGACGCAACACCCATGGATTTTGATGCTACCCCATATTTACAAAATCACGTAAACCTGGGGCAGTGCCCCAGCAGAGGCGTAACGAGGAGAAATGTTTTCAATTTGCAATACCCATCATATCCCCCAGGCTAGCAAGCTTCCCACTCATTTTGTGGCAGAGGATGCAGATCCCATAGAGGACGCGGGACTCACATCCAGCATACTGTGCAGTTCCCCGCCCCTCCAGCTGCCGCAGCCTCAAAACCTCTTTAATGTGTCCTCCACACAGCACACTAATCCAATTGGCGGCAGGATCAGGTCCTACCTGTCCAAATGATAACTTTCAACAAGTATGTGCTACAGATTGTTCAGAAGTGTTACTCCCTACCCTTACTGGAGACTCCACCACCCTTGCCACCATCCATGGCTGACTGAGGACCATCTCGTTTTGCTCAGTCAGGAAGTGCAGGCTTTGTTAGCCAAAGGAGCCATCAAGAGGGTGCATGCATCATAAGTAGGACATGGTTGCTATTCCCGTTACTGGTGCTGAAAAAGTGCAAAGGCCTTTGTCCTATACTAGATCTTCGTCTTCTCAATGCCTTTCTAGGGAAAGAGAAATTCAAGATGCTTATGTAGGCTACCGTTGGGACTCCAGGACTCGTATTTCTACTTCTCATCTTGCAGGCCCACAGGCGTTACCTGCGGTTGATGGTGGTCCGAGAGCATTTCCAGTTTGCTGTGCTCCCTTTTGACCTCACCAGTGCCCCTTGGGTGTTCAAGAAAGTGATGGCAGTGAGTGCAGTACATCTGCGTAGGTCGGGGGTCCTTGTATTCCCCTACCTCGATGACTGGCTGTTGAAGGTGGGCTTTGCCAAGGCAGTTGTCGTCCACCTCCAGACTACGGCAGACCTTCTGCACTTGCTGGGTTTCACTATCAAACTGCTGAAGTCACACCTGACTCCCTCTCAGGCCCTCCCTTTTATCATAGCCATTCTGGACACAGTGCAGCTCTGCAACTACCCTCTGGGCTGTGAATGTGATGTTTCGACCTGCGTCCTGGATTTCTGTTAGACTGACTCTGTGGGTGCTGGGACTGATGGCCTCCTGTATCCTGCTGGTGAAGCATGCTCAATGGCATATGCGAGCTCTGCAGTGGGATCTGAAGTCCCAGTGGGAACAACATCAGGGGAATCTCTCCACCCTGGCCTAGATTTCAGGGGGGACTAAGAAAGATCTGCAGTGGTGGTTGACGAACTGTGATTGGACCAGTGCGCTGAAGTTTCCAGAGTGACTCTCACTCAGAGACGCGTTTTACTTAGGCTGGAACCCGGAACTTCTGTATGCCTTTCTGCCGATACCGCTCCTGCCCTGCGCTCTCAAAAACATCAGGCCTAAATCATCTTAGTGGCTCAGGACTGGGCAAGGGGAGTTTGGTATCCAGGACTCCTGAGCATGAGCATCTGTCCTCCGATCAGTCTGCGCCTTCGGTAGGATCTCCTGTTGCAGCTGCAGGGCAGGGTTCTGCACCCAAATCTTTGCACACTGCACCTTCATGCGTGGAGATTGAGCGACAACAGTTAAATGCCTTTGATGTTTCTCGTGAGATTTGTGATGTCATTTTGTCAGCCAGGCGTTTCTCAGCAAAGACTGTAGACGCCTGCCTTTGGGACAAATTTGTGGCTTGGTGCTCCTCCTGTAATGTTGACCTATTTGCTGCCCCCTTGTCGGAGGTGTTATTGTTTGTGTTGTCATAAGCCCAGCAAGGCCTTGCCTTCGGCATAGTTAAAGTTTATCTTTCAGCTATCTCGGCTTTTTTGTGGTTGCCGGATCAGCCTTTACTGTTTAAGTCACCTGTTGTGACACGTTTTCATAAGGGTTTGCAACATTTGTTCCCTCCTACCCCTTTCATCATGCCCCAATGGGACCATAATTTGGCACTAAAGTTTCTCATGGGCTCTCCATTCGAGCCCCACCCAACATAGCTGTCCGCTGAGACTGCTGACTTTTTTAAATTTTTATATAAGAACACTTTTATTGATTTTCAATACAACAAATGTTGCTCTCACTGGACAGAGAGACTGCTGACTCTTAAGACGATCTTCTTAGTGGCATTACATCGGCCAGGAGGGTCAGCGAACTGCAAGCTCTTTCAAATAATCCTCCATACACCAGGTTCTACATGGACAAACAGGTTTTCCAAACTCTTGACTTCTTCCTTCCAAAGGTGGTGACCCCATTCCATGTCAACTAAAACAACTCGTTGACTACCCTCATAGTGGTGATAGGCTACTGCCTTCACCAGGACTTAAGCAGCACGAGCACCGTGGTAAGAGTGAACAGGTCTTTTTTAACGTATGTCACTGGAGTGAGGCCTACAGGCTCACTCAGTTAAAGTTCTGCTGATGTGTGCTTAACTCACCCATGGCCTAAATCGGTTTGATGTGTAGTGCTGCGCAGCGCAGGAAATGTGTAGTGCTGTGCAGTGCAGGAGTGGTGTATCTGCGCTGGGTGTGTGTGCACCTAGGAAAGGTACAATCCAGGGTTAATGCAGTACTGCACAGTGTGTGCGTGTTAAATACATGCGCTGGATGTATTTGAGCCTATGAGTGGAACAATACATGAAGGATGTAGTGCTGTGCAGTAAGTGTAGGCTGTATACATGCACTGTGTGTATGTGTGTCTGTAGATGGTACAATACATGGAGGGCCATGGGTTCCATTTGGGGGACCCAGGCCTGCATGGTGAGACAAGAGGAGATAGAGGAATAACAGACAGATTTGTGTATTACTGCATTCCTACCACATGGTTGGGAAACATACTGAAGAGGGGGAGAGCCAGGCTTCTCCTGAACACTTCATATGGTGTTCTTTGATCCAGTGAGAGGTCACAAGGAAGGGGCCTGGGCACATCTCAGGAAAGAGATGGGTCTGGAACCCTTTTGACTTTAGAACAGAGTCAGGTTGGGCTCTTGAGACTCAGACTACTAGTGGGGCATTCCCTGGATGTTGCCAATAGTGGATGGGGAATAACTACTATCGCTAGAGCAGAAAGGGAGTGAGACAGGGAACTGCCAAGGAAACACTGAGCCCTGACCTCCGAGGAATTGTGTAGTTATTTGTGAATGTCATATGTTTCCTTTGTGTTGTTAGCTGTAGAAATAAAATAGTTCTCTTTTTTCATAAAAGTGAGTATTTAGCTAGACAATGATGTATTGCTGCTGCTGTGCGCATTTTGAGTTGAGCCTGTGTTCACTCCCTTGTTTCCACACTTAAACACCCTCACCCCAAAGGGAACCTTGGACTGCTTGACCACGCTACTACTGAGAGTCAAGTACAGAAAGGGTACTCGGCCTAGTTGCTCAGAATCCATAGTAGGTTGGACCTTAGCACATCAGGAGTAAAAGGCATCAACCCCCACGGTTGGGCCCAGTAGCCACTGCTTGCCCCGTGGCCCTCTAAAAGGGGTTCTGACACCTTCTCACTCACACCAAGCTTCTTTCATAAATTAAGATCGCTTATCATCTGGCTGACATCTGACCATGTCAGCCAGATGATGTAAGCAGCCCCACATCAAATGGGAAATACTCATAGAGCTTTATGACAGAAGTGGATTGGCTCCAGCTGACTTAGAATTATGTTTTTTATTTATTTTGATAGTTTTATATAGCGCGCACATGAATCTTGCGGGTATTCGAGCGCTTTACAGGTATACAGATAGCGGAGCAATAATAACAGTAACATCAGATTCGGGGAAAAATACAGGATAAAGTAGGTGACCAGAGCGGAAGGGTAAGCTTACATTGTTCAGAGAGCAGAGGAGCTAAACTAATAAGAGGCAGAATTAACATAGTCAAGAAAACTGCAGGATCATGTAGTGTCGAGAAAAGTGGGGGTAGTGTCAGGAATGAGAAGTCGAAAAAACTAGTTTGACGGTATGCCGCAATCATGTGGAAAATTGAGGAATCTGGATGGGTATCATAGGCTCAAGGAAGAAATCTATCTGTTCAGAAGGAGTGCTTTGACTTCTTTCTTGAAGGATACCCTTGAGGGATTCAATCTGATTTCAGGGTACAAGGAGTTCCACATTTTTGTGGCAATCCCAGAGAAAGAGCGGTTGTAGGTGTTCTTTTTTTCTGAATATCTGAGGTTTCAGAAGTAACGATTTGGAGCTTCTGGATGAATTGGAGCCACCAAAGAATTCTAGTTTCTGGGCAAGATATCTAGGGGTTTTAAAGTGGAGGGCTTTGTGTTTCATGCTGGCAATTTTTAGCTGGATTCTTGCTTCGTAAGGGAGCCAGTTGAGAGATTTCAGATCGTGGTGATGTGGTTGTTTCTTTTTGAACCAGTGATTAGCCTAGCAGCAGAGTTGAGCAAGGCTCTCAGGGGAGCCTTTGATGATCTGGGGAATCCAGAGAGGATTACGCTTCCATGCACTGCATTCTTGAAGTCGTTGGAAGCGGGAGGAAGGGTTTTAATTTCCTAAGAATGTTCATTTGGAGATTCGCTCCTTTGGTGGTGGCACTGATATGTTTCTGCATGTTGAGGTTCTTGTCCAGAGTTAATCACAAAGATCTCGCAGAGTCAATGACTTGTGGGATGCAGTTGAGGGCAGTTAGATGTTTCAGCCAGACTTCAATGGAAGATGACTGGTTAGGAGGGGAGATTAATAGGAATTCAGTTTTTTCAGTGTTTAGTTTAAGGTGATTGGATGTTAGCCAGTTTTGAGTTTTCTGAAGAGTTGTGTTGAGGGAACTGATGTCTTCTGGGGCGGAGACTTTTAGGTATAGTTGGGTATAGTCAGCGAACATATGATAAAGGATGGTGGATAAACGCAAAATTTCCATAAGAGGTTCCAAGAACAGGTTGAAAAGAGTGGGAGAAAGTGAGGAGCCCTGTGGGACCCCTAATGTGACCGGCATTGTTTGCGATAGTGAGTGATTAACCTTGACTCTTTGAGACCTGTTATGGAAATAGGAGGTGAACCAGTTAGAACTGATCCTGAAAGCCCCATACGATGTTCCAAAAGGTCAAGAAGGTTGTCATGCTTAACTGTATCAAATGCCGACGATAGGTAAAGGAGGATTAATAGACAGGATTGGTTCTGATCCAGCATTTTAAGGGCATCGTCCACTATGTGTGTCATAGCTGATTCGGTGCTGTGCCCTGGACGGAAACCAGATTGAAATTGATCCAGTAGTCAGAATTGATCTATGTGTTTACAGAGTTGGATGTGAACACATTTTCCAGAAGCTTTGCCAAGGTAGGAATATTGGAGCTAGGACGAAAGTTGTTTAGGTCAGTTTGGTCTGCTTTAGGTTTTTTTAGGGTAAGGTAAACCTGACTCGACTTGAGGCAATCGGGGATAGTGCCTTGAAGGAGGGAGGCATTAACAATCTCGGTCCAAAGTGGGAGTAACGCGGGTATGATCTCCTTGAAGAAGTTGGGAGGTAGAGGGTCATTGAAGTGGTTTGAGGGTTTGAGCGTTGTTAGAATATTATGAATGGTACTTTCCTCAAAGGTTTCGAAAGAGTTCCATGAGGCGTTGTTTTTGGGGAGGTGTCCCGTGGGACATAAAGGAACCGTAGACTGGGATGTAGAGAGGATGGTTGTGCATAGATGCAACATGCATATTTCTGTTGCACCCCGATTATACACTCCTCACCTGATACTCGAAAGAGACATAGCTGCGCCCCTACCACTTAAAACTGGTCTGGCAGGATTAGCAGGGCTCCCAATGGCATCCCAATGCTATATAATGTACCCTATGGGCATGGCAAAAACTAGGCGCCCAAATGGGTAACCCCGGAATATTCACTAAAGCAGTTCCACTTTGATAACCCGCTGTTCGCTCTGAGCCTTAATCCACACACAGCTAGCCTCACTACATGCAAAAAATAGGGGACCTATTTGAAGAGAGCAGGTTTATATCAATACAAAATCTGAAAGACAAAGGCAACAGAAATCCTATTCATGTACTTTTGAATCAAAGCCTGCATTCAGGCAATATTCTCATAATTTCCAGAAGAGCCGAAACAGGTCCCACCACTTACATATGCTCTCACTACACAATACAGGTGCAAACTGGAAACTCCACTGTACAAGGTTGTGACTGTATGAAGACCCACAATCTATAGACGAATGGGAAAGAGATCTGTGCAGACCTCTGAAAATGAAGGAACGGACATATAGTGGCTTCCAGACAGGAGAAAGCTCAAAAGACTTTATACACCATCTAATTCATTTCAAGTTCCTGCGCAGAATATGTTACAAACCCGGAAGGTTTGTTCCAGATAACCCCAGATGCGACAGGTGCTGAGCTGATGGCACTAAGTTGATACACATGGGGTGGTTATGTCTGGTACTCCACACATAATTTTGCTCTCTTCAACAGGATTTTTTTTTTTTTTTTACAGTGTTTATATAGCGCGAACTTGACCCAAGGGTATCGGAGCGCTTTACATGAGCACCAGTAGCGTTACATGAGGACATTCATTTTTGTTAGGCACGGGGAGATTAAGTGATTTGCCCTGAATCACAGGATGTTCAGCGTCGTTGCCGAGACTCGAACCCGGTTCCCCCAGCTTCGAGGTCGACCGCCCTAGCCGTTAGGCCAACTCCAGACCAGACTTCTTTACCTATTTCAAGTGCTTCAATTAACCATTACTTGCAACGGCGAACGCCCTAAAAATGTCATCCTGGACTCTGTAGTTGGCGGTAAGAAAGTTAGTCATTCAGAGGCTGTTGGTGAGTCCAATAGATAGTTATCAGGTGGATGAATGTTGTCTGGCAATCAAATGGTCCCAGCCATCAATTATAAAGATGAGGTCCAATATTGACCATACATTGACATTATTAGCCCTATGGTACATTCTTTGGGTGAAAAAGTCAGGCACGCCCTACAATCTGCTTGTAAGTAAAATTACCAGATTTTTACTCTGCGCCATTGCAGTTAACAGGAGCTTCATAGCATTTCGGTTCCCCTTAACTCTCATTCCCTTTTGCAGGCAATTCAGCACCAGCACTCTGAGGTTAAGTGTTTGAAAATGTGAAGCAGGTCATTGTCTGTACATATAGGACATGTTTCAGGGATATAGAATTAAGTAAGAAAGTCAAAAGCATTTGTTTGAAAACAGCATTTTTGCTTGAAAAAAAAAGTCTGAAATTTATTAGACTCTCTGTGTAAATTACACTTTATTCGGTAAGTAAACGTGGGAAAACCTGTGCCCTATGGATTACAATTCTGATAATCTCAGTAACATCACTAGCACTGTTTTGTTATTTTACATTCTTCTGAAATTCCTGGCTGAGAGCATACCACCAGCATTCACGTTCTGTTCTGGCTCTAATTCGTACTTGCCAATGAAGTCAGCTTATATATTAGGGTAGTACTGGAGTCCAATCACAAGAATAATCTTGCAGAACACCTGGACAGTAGGAAAATGAATCAGTGTCGATAACACCTAAATATTACTATGAATTACTATAAAAGGAATAGCATGCTAGCAAATCGAGACCACACTCTTCATTTTAAACCTACAGCATACACAAAGAAATATAAAGAAAACAATACCACTCAAACACTAGACAAATTCCACACAACCTTTAGAAATGCACCAGGTCATAGCCAATTTTGGTACTAAGACTGGTCAAAGTAGCAGTGAGAAGTTAAGGGCATGGGTTTGTTAAAATTACCAGGTAATAGTTTTGCAGTTCAGTGACAGTATAAAGCTCTTAGAAGAGCTCCTCATTTCATCTCTTACCTTACAAAACAAGAAAAAAGAAAGTTCATTATCAGTGATACAGTCGAAACTCAATTCTCAGTAGACAGCATTGGGTAATGTTACCAGCAACTCCATTCACAGCTCCATTCAAAGAGGTGCTTTTGTGTACAAAAAGGATCCTGGGGACATTTGTCTGATTTAAGATCTTTCATGTCCAGTGTGGACTCAGTCCAAAGGCCTGTTCCTAAACTGATTCAATGAGTAATTATGATGAGTTACTTAGGAGCACTTTTGTAAACTGCCTTAAAGGTCCTTTATAGCTAATAGATGGGTAGTTAAAATACTTTCGCTATCTTCAGCCAGTTTCACATTTCAAGACATCAGTATGTGCTGCCATTGTTTTCTGTTTTTTTTTGCACCATTTCAGTGCATTTCCACAAAGAAGAGGGATGACTCTACCCTGCTTAGAAGTACAGATCGATTTTAGTGACCCAGTGACTAGCTCAGCAAAGAAAAATATGCATACACTGATGGACCTTTGTATCTTGTGTGTTTGTGTCTAGCATACAGACATCAGATTGCAAAGGAGAAATAGTGGCAATTTGTGACACGAGCACAAATATCTGCAGCTTGGGTTTTCATTAAAGCATGAGAGGGATAGAAGCACCCGCTTGACTCAGAAAGTTAGAGTCAAAACTTGTGCGATATTGGGAAGTACAAAGAAATGTGTATGTTGCTTATAGCCCAGCCTTTAGAAGTAGGGTTGCATGGTATAACACATGCATAAGCACTATTTTGAAGAAATCCGTTAAAGAGCCGGGTCAGAGTTCAGCCACAGACTTCAACTGCTGGAATGTACGACAGGACTAAAGAAGGTGCTCTTCCAGCAACTTTATTCAACCTTTGAGTAATGTGTTAAACACCAATCTAGAATCTGCGAAGGCATTTGCAAAGTGCATGTCCATTGCACCTAAACATCTCAAGAAGGCTGCTAAAGCAGGTAAGACTTATTAAGACCTTCGAGGTCTATCTTTGTAACATCCAGAATAACAAAGCAAAAGAGAATAAGTTCATTGCTTCGTGTTAAGGTCCTTTAACTACCATGTATAAAATCTCCCCAGTGGGAGTAGGCTGCTTATTAAAAGAGGAGATCTAGTTGAGCAGAGATGGGTGCACATAAATCAACTTATAAGCTGTCACCCACTGCGTCAGGTCCATGGAAGGGTTATAACTTCACGAGATCGCATAAATGGTATTTGTGAGGAATTCCTTGAAGGGGTATACACAAAAGCAAATATGGCTTACGATCAAGGTATCCGAGCTTATGTGGGTGGGGTGGGACTCATGCGGATTACATCGGCAAAGAGAAAAGGCTGGAGGCCCCTTTTGAGATGCAGTAACTGAAGGAGGCGTTACAGGAGATGACAAGGGAGAGAGCTCCGGGTACGGACGTCATGCCTGCCGATCTCTACCAGGAGATGCCACTGCTGCTACTACATAAGCTGTTTTGGGTATTTGAGGAAGCCAGAGAGATGTGCCGATTATCATCTAGAATGAATGAGGCGGTGATAGTCCTGGTGCCAAAAGAGGGTAAGGAGCACACTCCGGTGTCGGCATATCAACCACTGTCCCTGATAAATACTCATACTGATATACACGAGGACCAAACAAGGGTCCATGTCAGGCAGAAATACGATGTTCATCTTAAGACATCTGACACATATTATGCATGCCCTGGCAGAGTAAGGTTCCTTCCCATTTGTCCCTAAGTCTGTCCAGTGGGGGAAGACTATTATATAGGAGTGTAGAATATATTTGGGACACTCCATGTTGGGTTAGTGGAGAACCTAGCACCCTGTATTCCAGTGGCGATGACTCCTGAACCACCTGTAGGAGGTTCGCCCATTTCCGCAGCAGGTGTTAATTGTTGGTAGTGAAGATACTGACTTCCTGTTAGCTCATGTTGCTTTTGGAGCTCAGTGAATGGGATCATTCCACCATCTTGCCACACGTCCCCCACCTTGGAGCTGCCCAGCAAATCCCATTTTTTATGACCCTCTATCGTTCGTAACTCCCCCAGTGTGTCCAACTCCCACAACCGGGTCTCCAGTGTCAGTTTCCCTGTCCAGCCCATGTTGCAAGTAGCTCGGTACCCGATATTATTCACTGTTGCCGTCAGTGTGGGCAGTGGCGGCGGCTCCTCCTGTGCGTAAAGGCGTATGACATAACTCTCTGGGTCATTTTCACTCCTGTCTGCCAGCAGGGAAGGCTCCTACTGTACTAAGATGGCCCAGTCGTTTATGACCTGCATTTGTGTTGCCCAGTAATAGAGCTGTAGTTCAGGGAGGGTTGTACCACCCTCGAGAGGCTTCTGAGTCAGGGAGGCCATGGATATCCTTGGTGCCCCATCCAGCCACAGTGTAAATTGTCACTTCATCTACTGAGCAGAAGAAGCCCTCTGGGACCTGAAAGGGGGTGTTTTGTTGTACATAAAGACATTTCGGGAGAGAGATCATCTTATTGAGGTCCACTCTGCCCATTAGGGAAAGCAGGAGCCCTTTCCAATGCCCTTTGTCTACTCGGTAGGCCTCTAGTATTTTGGTCAAGTTTTCTCTCAGGACACGTCACAGTCTTAACTCTGGGCAGTTTTTCAGTGTATGGGGTTTGGCCTTAATTTTATAGACTGGGCAAAATTGCTCTATACTGATTAAACTGCTAGAGTACAGACGGGAGGGGTGATTTTCATACGCATGAAAAGTAGTAAGATTGACCAGGCAGGGTTGTCCATTGTCTCCTATGCTTTTTGCGTTGGCAGTAGAACTACTTGCCTCTAGGCTGCCGGAGGGTTTAGCGGCTTAGCAAATTCATGTGGGAACTCCGATACTATGTCATTAAATGCAGATTATGCATTCCTGTATCTGAAAGATCAGGTACAGTAAGTTGCACCTATGTTAGCCGAAGTAGAGGAATTTAGGAAAATATCAGGATTAAAGACAAATCAGAGAAAATTGAGACTCTTCCCCCTGGGCAGACTGGGGAGGGAACTGGATGTCAAACTTCCGGTCTTGACTTAGAGCTTGACTCGGTGTTTCAGATATCTGGGGATATGTGTCCTTAAGGACCCAGGAGAGCAATATACTAACAGCATGGACAGAGTGGTAATTGGACTGCAGAATTCAGTGGGTTTGTGGAAGATCCTCCCTATTTTCATTATGGGTTGAAACTCATTGGAAAAGATGGTGTTTCTCCTGAGATGTCTGTATGTACTGCAGAACACCAGGTGCCCAATACTCCTGACTGCACTTCACAAATTAGATAGCCTCTCTAGTGACCTGGTGTGGGCTGGTAAAGAGGGCTAGAGTAAAACTAGCCACACTTAAACTGCCTTGGTTGAAGGGTGGCCTAGGACTATCCAACGTATTCTTATATTATGCGGCTGCTTAATTACAGCATGCAATTCATAGGTTTGAGTAGGGCCCGAACAGGGAAAGGTTTCTGTTGGCAGGAACATGCGGAGCTTATACTCTACTAGAACAGTTTCGGAGGTTACGAGGAGTGCTGTGTGAGTTACAGTACTTGGCTCGGCAAATGGAGAGGTGTGGTACAGAGTGGTGGTGAGTGTACTAAAGACACCCCAATTTGTACTGGATATCCCATTGTGAGTGCTGCGACCGTTTCAGGCTATGCAAAGGGATATGTCCTTCTGGAGCTGCTGTGAGAGTGTCATGCAGTTGTGAAGGTGAGAGTGGCTGCAATGCAATGGGAGACCTATACTTAAATAGTAGATGAGTGTCTTTTGGGCGGATTCAGGAAGTTTGGAATGGGCCCAGGCAGTTTTTACAATACGCCAAGTTAGCACACAAGGTTCGAGGCATATGGAATACGTTCCCTGAGGCCTCGCCAAAACTCACTATTATGAGACAAAGTCTAAGATTAGGGGACATCAAGAGACTAATCACACAACTATGTGCAGCATTAATAGAAGATAGAGAGGGAAATACTGAGAAGGCATACATTAAATGGGAAAAAGAGTGCCGTATTCAAAGGAGATTGAAGAAAGGCTTCCTAACATGTCAAGAACATTTCCCTAATGCTCTTTTTAAATTGATAGTTTAATTTTTTATATAAACCGTACTTCATCTCACAAGGATTGGCATGGATATATCCTGATAAACAGGGCACATGTCGGAGATGTGGATGTGGGGGAGCATGGGAAGGGTTCCTACACATAACCTGGAGTTGCCCGAGGTTGGAGAAAATTTAGGGGCAAGTGGGTAGTAGCTTGACACACATGACCGGGTAGAACTAGATGCATCCATAAAGAAATGCTTACTGGGTATATTACCTGAAGAAAAAAAAGTGATAAAATGGGGATGCTGATGTTAGCCCTGGAGACAGTGTTAACAAAACTTTGTATAGCAATCCACGGGGCGGCACTGAGACTTCCAGAATATATAAGGTGGAAAAAAGACCTACAGGAATGGGCTCTGATGGACGAGCAACATATCAAGGGGGGGAGAAGGGATAAAAAGCTTACTGAGGACCTGGCTGAATGGGCTGAGATGTTAACCAAACTATCAGACCTTCTAAATAATTGACTATCCTGATGATTGATGGCAGGCTACCTAAGATACATATGGAAGGAGCTGTGTGGGCTTCTGAAGATTGTGTCTTGTTGAATGCTGAAATGCCTTCCCAAAGTAAATGTTATGTAAATGACAGCTAAAGTGGGGTTGTTTTCCTTGGTTGACCTAGAGCTGTTATTGGTTTTGAAAAAATCAATAAAAAAATATTTTGTTTTCATAAAGAGCCATCTGATATAGACTTTTAGTTGTAGATTCCGTACCTTTATAATTTCCCCCAGACGTCAGTCTGAATCCGGAGATTTTTCAACAGCAGTACCCCTGTGCGTCGATAGGTGGCGTCAGTCGGCTCCACATCCGTCGTCGGTGTCTGTGCAGCATTAATAGAAGATAGAGAGGGAAATACTGAGAAGGCATACATTAAATGGGAAAAAGAGTGCCGTATTCAAAGGAGATTGAAGAAAGGCTTCCTAACATGTCAAGAACATTTCCCCTAATGCTCTTTTTAAATTGATAGTTTAATTTTTTATATAAACCGTACTTCATCTCACAAGGATTGGCATGGATATATCCTGATAAACAGGGCACATGTCGGAGATGTGGATGTGGGGGAGCATGGGAAGGGTTCCTACACATAACCTGGAGTTGCCCGAGGTTGGAGAAAATTTAGGGGCAAGTGGGTAGTAGCTTGACACACATGACCGGGGTAGAACTAGATGCATCCATAAAGAAATGCTTACTGGGTATATTACCTGAAGAAAAAAAAGTGATAAAATGGGGATGCTGATGTTAGCCCTGGAGACAGTGTTAACAAAACTTTGTATAGCAATCCACGGGGCGGCACTGAGACTTCCAGAATATATAAGGTGGAAAAAAGACCTACAGGAATGGGCTCTGATGGACGAGCAACATATCAAGGGGGGGAGAAGGGATAAAAAGCTTACTGAGGACCTGGCTGAATGGGCTGAGATGTTAACCAAACTATCAGACCTTCTAAATAATTGACTATCCTGATTGATGGCAGGCTACCTAAGATACATATGGAAGGAGCTGTGTGGGCTTCTGAAGATTGTGTATTGTTGAATGCTGAAATGCCTTCCCAAAGTAAATGTTATGTAAATGACAGCTAAAGTGGGGTTGTTTTCCTTGGTTGACCTAGAGCTGTTATTGGTTTTGAAAAATCAATAAAAAATATTTTGTTTTCATAAAGAGCCATCTGATATAGACTTTTAGTTGTAGATTCCGTACCTTTATAATTTCCCCCAGACGTCAGTCTGAATCCGGAGATTTTTCAACAGCAGTACCCCTGTGCGTCGATAGGTGGCGTCAGTCGGCTCCACATCCGTCGTCGGTGTCTTGGGTGCCGGAATGGCGTCGCAGGACTATATAGACGGCGCCAATGTGCGCTGACGTCAGTTCTTTCTTTTTCCGTGCCAGCCTAAGCGCAGATCCTGAGAGAGCTACCCCGTGGCCATTTTTTGGCTAGACTTGTCTCAACTTTTGTCGACTTCTTTTTTCAGTCTTGGACTCGTGGTGCATCGAGGAAGTCCCAGCATAGGCCCGGCTTCAAACCCTGCAACTTCTGCCATCGGATGTTGTCTATTACGGATCCGCACCTCTGGTGCCTGGAGCGCGACCACAGCCCGAAGTCGTGCTCTGAGTACCAGGCCATGAATCCGAAGGCATTTCGGGAGCAGTCCCGAAAGCTGTTGGAGGACCAGCACTCAGCTCCAAGTCACTCCCAAGTCATTGGGGAGGTCAGGTAAGCACAAGAAAAAGTAGAAGCAGCACAGGCTTTGAGCGTTGTTGCTTGAAAGCTCCGTCCCCGGAGCCTCCTTCTGAGACGACTCCGGGCCTCCCCGCATTACCGGGAGCCCGGAGCGTCTTCTACCCATATCCAGTAGTTTAATGAGGCTCTGTACCTCATTTTTGGGCAGCCCGGCTCCGCTGGTGTGCCTTTGGGCCCCGCAGAGTCGGTTGGGGGCCCTAGGCTTTCGACACCGGTGGCTTCGTCCCAGACTCCGAAGGGCCCCCTTGGATCCGTTCTCGGATCCGGACCGACGCCAGTCGATTTTACTCGACCGCTCCCGATGTCAACCGTGCCCCCGGTTGGCGTCGACCCCATCCTCGTTCCCGACATGGACACGATGCCGGACTGACATAGATTTCGAGGCCGTAAGGTGTTCATCCCTAGTTTGGATTTCGTGCCAGGAGGTGGTGAAGAGGAATGGGAGGGCCAGCTGGACCCTTTAACCTACCAGCTTGAAGAAACTATCTATGGACTGGCGGATGGACCTGGGTGAGGCCAGTGGTTTGGACACCTCCCCTGACACTGGCTTGCTTTCTCCCCCTACTGTGGCAACAGAGGAGGAAGCTTCCTACGCCGTGGTGGTGAGAAGGGCAGCCGAGATCCTTGGCATCGAGCTCCCTTCGGTGGCAGTCAGGACTAACCTCCTGACAGAGGTGCTTCAGCCTGAGACTTCCACTTCAGAACCCCTTTTGTGCCCTTCAGTAAAGCCCTCACTGATGTCCTTCTGGGCACTTGGTCCAAGCCCAGCAGAGGGGCTCCCGCCGCCACCGCCCCGGGCATCCCAGCGTTCCCCGCCACCGCCCCGGGCATCCCAGCGTTCCTCACGCAACATCCCTTCCCTGAGAGCTTTGGTTGTCCAATCCTCATCTTCAAAAGCCGTATTCCCTTCTGCACCCCCAGATAGGGAATTCAAGAATCTGGACCGTATTGGGAAAAAGATTTTTTCTTCGGCATTGCGGACGGTGAATACCGTTTGCCTCTTGGGCCTCCATACCTTCTGAGATACGGTTGCGTAGGCAGGTGCTGCCTCAGTGCCCGGAGGAGACATGTGCCGTTCTGTCCCAGGCAGTTGCGGATGGGAGAGACGCAGTCAAATTCACCGTACATTGCGGACTGGCCACCACGACTCACTGGGCAGAACGGTTGCCTTATCGGTAGCACTGAGATGGTATGCCTGGTTGAGGACTTCTGGCTTTTCGGGGGATGTCCAATCTACTTTTTTGGACATGCCCTTTAATGGTACTCGCCTTTCCGGCAACAAGGCAGACTCAGCGCTTGAGCCATTCAAGGAATCTCGAGTTACGGTCAGATCCATGGGCCTCCCGTCCACCTCAGTCTGCCTTCGTCCCTTTCGTGGCTATGGAAGGGGCGCCCAGCCACGTCCTGTCCAGCCCAGCCACCGAGTGATGCAAGCTGTCCAGCCTCTGCATGGCCGCGGACGTGGGAACTAGCTTTCTCGTGGGTCAAGGAGCCAGCGGGTGGGCCAGTCCACCGTTTCCCTCCCTGCCACTGCCTCCAAACCCTCCTAGTCTGACGTTTCAGGCCCATCAACAGCCAGTCAGAGGCAGGATTCGCCATCACCACCTCCGCTGGCAATTCATCACGTCGGACAGGTGGGTTCTGCAGATCATCCAAGGGACTACTCCCTCCCCTTCGAGACTACTCCACCCGCCATGCCACCCTCCTACGACCAAATGTCGGAGGATCATTTGGCCCTTCTCCGCAAGGAAGTTACAGGTCTCTTGGCCAAGGGGGCTATAGAGAGGGTCCCTGTGCCAGAAGTTGGACGTGGTTGTTATTCCGGCTACTTTCTGGTGTCCAAGAAGAACAAAGGCCTGCGTCCTATCCTAGACCTCCGGACCCTCAACTTCTTCCTTTGGAAGAGGAAGTTCAAAATGCTCACTTTGGCCTAGGTCCTTTCTGCCCTCAACCCAGGAGACTGGATGGTAGCGTTGGATTTGTAGAACGCTTATTCCCATATCCCCGTTCTGCCTGCCCACAGACGTTACTTATGGTTCACGGTGGGCCACGAGCACTTTCCGTTTACAGTGCTCCCCTTTGGCCTTACCAGTGCCCCTCAGGTGTTTACAAAGATGATGGCGGTGGTCGCAGCTCAACAATTAAATTGAGACAAAAGGATGTCAAAAAATTACAGGGAGCAGGGATAAAGCTCACCAGGGGTACCAGTCTCGATGACTGGCTGTTAAAGGCAAATCCCCCCAGGCTGTGGTCTCCCACCTCCAGACTATGGTGGACCTCCTGCACCCGCTAGGGTTCACTATCAACATGCCGAAGTCACACCTGACTCATTCTTAGACCCTCCCTTTCATCGGGCCGATTCTGGACACAGTGCAGTTTCGGGCCTATCCTCCCGAGCAGCGAGTCCGGTATATTCGGGCTATGATACCGATGTTTCAGCCTCTGTCCCGGATTTCGGTGAGAATGACTCTGAGGCTGCTGTGCATCATGGCCTCCTGCATCCTGCTGGTGGATTATGCCAGATGGCTTATGTGGGCTCTGCAATGGGGCCTGAAGTTCCAGTGGGTGCAGTATCAGGGGAATCTTTCCGACTACGTCCAGATCTCAGAGGGAAGTGTACAACAACTGCAGTAGTGGCTAACGAACCAAGATTGGGTCAGAGGCAGTTCCCTCTCCCTTCTCCAATCAGATCTAATGGTGGTGACAGATGCGTCACTCCTGGGATGGGGCGGCCACCTGGGGGTGGCGGAGATCAAAGTCATCTGGTCTCCGACGGAGTACGGTCTCCATATCAACTTTCTGGAGCTCCGGGTGATCAGACTGGCACCAAAGGCATTCTTTCCCTCTCTCAAAGGGAAAGTGGTGCCATGTGGTGCAACAAACCGGCGAGGTGGGGTCGTGGTGTCTTTGTCAGGAAGCTTTCTTCCTCTGGACATGGCTGGAACATCACGGCATAACCTGGGTGGTTCAACACCTGGTGGGTTTTCTGAACACCAGAGTGGACGAACTCAGCCGTCTGTGCCTGAACGATCACGAATGGCGTCTCCATCTGGAGATGGCGCAAGGTCTCTTTCAGCGGGAGGGAGAGCCTTGGTTAGAGCTGTTCGTTTCCGAAGAGATCACACAATGTCAACAGTATTGCGCGTTGGAGTTTCCAAGGCAGCACTCCCTCTGCAATGCTTTTCGTCACGAGTAGAGCTTTGGCCTACTCTACGCCTTTCCACCTATACCACTTCTGCCCATAGTGCTCAGGAAGATCAAGCACAACCAGGCTCAAGTCATTCTTGTGGCTCCGGATTGGGCACGAAGAGTCTGGTATTCCGACCTTCTGAGCATGGCCATCGAACATCCGATCAGACCGCCCCTTTGGGAGGATCTTCTGTCCCAGCAGCAGGGGACGGTTCTTTGCCCGAACCCGTCCAGTCTCCACTTCCTTGTGTGGAGATTGAGGAGCGGCAGCCGGCAGCTTTTGCTCTGCTTTGGGCACCCTTAAGGATTATCTTGTAGCTATATCTGCCGTTCTGCCACTTCCAGATCAGCCTTCCTTGTTCAAGTCTCCCATTGTAAATAGGTTCTTTAGGGGCCTTACTCACTTGTTTCCTCCGTCCCCTTCCATAATGACCCAGTGGGATTTGAATTTAGTCTTGACTTTTCTTATGTGCGCTCCCTTCGAGCCTCTTCATAATTGCCCTCTCACACTTCTAACTCTTAAAACTGCTTTCCTTATTGTCGTCACCTCTGCTCTCAGAGTTAGTGACCTTCAGGCTGTGTCTTCCAAGTCTCCTTATCTGTCTGTCCATCCGGATAAAGTAGTGCTTCGAACGAAAGTTTCGTTCCTCCCTAAAGTGGTCACACCCTTTCATGTGGGACAGTCCATCTCTCTGCCCACCTTTTACCCGTCCCCGCATCCCTCCAAGGAAGAGGAGAAAATCCATCGCCTGGACCCAAAATGTGCATTGTCTTTTTATCTTGATCGTACCAAAGACTTCGAGTGGATGATCAACTCTTCATTGGCTATGTGGGTGCCAAAAAAGGTTGGGCTGTGCAGAAATGGACCATCTCTCGGGTTGTCCTCTGCATTAAAATATGCTATGCATTGGCGAAGAAGGAACCTACTGTAGGGTTGTGTGCTCACTCCACTAGAGCAACAGCGGCAACCGCTGCGTTAGCATGCAGAGTCCCAGTCCTTGATGTCTGTCAGGCAGCGATGTAGGCATTCCTCCACACGTTTACCAAACACTACTGCCTGGACAGCCAAGTCCAGAGGTACGGGTACTTTGCTTGTTCGGTCCTCCAGGACTTTCTGCTGTGATCTTGGTTCGCAGACCCTGCTCCAGTGATCAGTGTCTTTCATTGCTCCACTTTTCTGACGTGGAAATTTGTATTAAGAACTGACGTCAATGCGCATGGGCGGCATCTATATAAGTCCCGTGACGTCATTCCAGCGTCCACGACACCGACAACTGACGCGGAGCTGACCAACGCCACTTACCGACGCGCAGGGGTACTGCGGTTGAAAAATCTCCAGATCCAGACTGACGCTTGGGGGAAATTCTAATGGTAAGGAATCTACAACTAGAATATGTCTCTACCAGATACATTGTTACCGAAGGTAAGAAACTTGTTTGCGACCCACTCTTGCTTGAAGCAGGTCAAGTGGGTTTACTGAAAAGCAAATATAGCACTCAAGAATGGTAGAATAGATTAATGAGGATGATCATGATTTGCTGATTGTTGAAATGTGTGACTGCGCAAATGTCATTCAACCTACAAATGACCTCATATTTGATCGCTTTAAGAAACCCTAACATCCCCTTTTTCATAGGCCACCTCTCTATAAACTGGGAGAAGGATACTCTTGGAAACTATAGAGGAGCACCTCGCCGGCCCAGTTAGAACTGAGAGCCTTTCAGGAAAGGGCTGACGCATGGTCTTTAGGTGACAGAGCTGAGGCAGGACTTCCCAGAAGCAAGGACTTAATAGGAATATACGAAAGACAGAGTAGCTAACGGCTAGCTTCATTCAAATCCTTATTGGTTAAATTAAATATTTTCCTGATAGTCTGAGCATTAAAGCCTGAAAATGTCGCATTTGAAGCCGATGTTGGACCTTGAGGGAACTTGAGAGAAAATCCTGTTTAGGAGAATGATGGAGGAGCAGTTGATGCTATTTTGCCTCCCATAACTTACCAGCAGAGGTACGGATGAGGAAGAAAATCTACAAAACAAGAGATGTGTACCCCAGAGTTCTACTGGCAACATCTGCAACCCTACTGTTGAATGGAATATATTCTATTATGAAATTATTTGTGGACAATGGGGGAAAAATATAAGCGAGCCATGGCTAATCATGAGCATCTTCAAACGCTTATTGATTACTACGGTTCCTGTTGGCCTTTTCCGTACTTGGCAAAAGTAAAACTTATGGATAAAATGTGAGTGTGAACAAATGCACTGCTTTGCGATTTGAGTCACTGACCTTACCCTCATTGACTTTCGTTACTGGACCATGAAATGATTCAGACAAATAGCGAGGTCAGGTTGCCTATATTGCAATTTATGTAAAAGAAGAGTCTTACGTTAATAAACAATATACAGTTTCCACATGAGATAGTACTCCACACAAGATGAGTTATAGATCTTGATGCATCAATGGGGTCTTATATTTGTTTTTTAAGAAGTAATTGCTAACTTTACACACTTTTGAAGTGACTTAGCTGTGATGACATGCTTAAATGAAAAAAAAACTGGATACCCCATAATTAGATAAGCTTTGAAAAAGTGGATGAAGCACTTGTTGGCTGAGCACAGTTGACTTTATCAAAGTACACCTGCTTCTAAAGAGACTAACTAGAGGCATTGTTTTACATAGTAGAATTGTACTGTATGTTTTTTTCCAACTTATGAGATAAGCAGCGTTGAGTTTCTTAGAATTTGTGTGCTGGGGTGTGGTTGAGCCGCCTAAGAAGCCAGACACATTTCCCTGAGGTCCCGAGCTTTCAGCCTAAATTCCCTAAACAAAGCCAAAAGAGTGAGGAAAAATAAATAAAGCCAGAGATGCTGGGTAATACATGCTGGCCACCAGTTAAAAGAAAATCGGACCTTTGTCGATGGATGCAACTTGATCTGGTCTGGCACTTGGAGAACATCCGACGGACAGACTGACATTGGAGTAAGACAGCCTAGGGGTATCACCAAACCTCCAGAGATCCTGCACAGCCACAAAACTCCAGAGCCCCAAGGTGAGGAGATTGAGCCAGTGGGTGCTGACCGAACGAGAAAGAAGATATTTCCCAGAGGGATGCCCTTGGAGGTGAGGGCCCTGAGAAGGGAAGAGAACAGACCGCGGGATGCGGTCTGGACATCCATAGAGCTGCCCGTATTCCTTACACCACTGAGCCACAAATAGACCCTCTATTAAAGGCAGAGACACAGCCGCGGCCACCAGGAAATGATAAAAAGAACCCAATGAGATGTTACAGGAGACCACAGGGCGCCGACGGTCGATATCGGAGAGCACCTGGCTGGAAACCTGACAGCACCCCAGTCCTTGGGTCAGCCGTGGCTGCTTGAGGGCTGACAAATAACAGTGGATTCCCAAGAGAGTCCTATTGAGGAGGAGTGGGCCAGGGAGATGACAGACTGAATCTGACGCCAAGTTCAAAATAGAACAAAAGGCTTAAAGTGTAATTCCAAGGGAAGAGGAGGTGCAGCGAAGCCGTTCTAACAAGACTGCAGTAAATTTAGACCGACGTTCAGAAAGGCATCTATCTACCGGCCATGTCATACTCCACCACTATACATCAGATACCTGAATACCTCTCAAACAGAGCAGGAAAAGTCAGAAAACACAAACTTCTATACTAAAACCAGATACTACCAGCTGAGGACCGAAGAGCCACACAGACCGAGGAGCAATGGTGAGTAAAAACGCTGGTGCAACACTCACAAAAGAGGATATGCAAACTATGCTTCAGGCGCTTCGCTCGAAATAGAAGGAAGACCTAAAAAGTGAATTAGAGTGAAAGAGTAGCAGGCTTACTGAAGCAGCTGAGGTTCTAACACAAGACGTAAATCACATAGGCCACAGAGGACATGACCTGGAAGAAAAAAATAGAAGGGCTCAAAGAAACTGATCAAATAGCTGTAGACAAAATTTAAATAAGTAGAAAACTTCATAAAAGCCCTGCAAGAGAAATGTGATGATTTGGAAAATCGGGTCACACAAGCTATCGTCCAAATCTATATTGTCATGGAAGAAACAGAGGGTCGGATATGATGGACTATGTACACTCATTATTGAAGCAAATCCTGGAACGATATAAGAGGGAAAGGTAATAGGTATCGAGAGGGCCCACTATTGGGGCCTAGACTACACCATTCCTTACAATGACCATGAAACATCATAGTACAGATGTTCTCCTAACAACAAAAGGAACGTTTGATCCGGGAGGCACGAAACAATGCCCCTCTAAATAAGCAAGGCACTCCAATCCTTCTCTTGCAAAACCTAGTGCTTGCAACACAACTGTGGAAAAAAAACTCCTTCACCCAATAGAAGACCAACTGAATAACAGAAGGCTAAGATTTCGACCACCCCCTGTGGGCTGCAGTTCCAATTGGAATGTGAAAATCATCATGTCATATCAGAGCAAGTGGGTTGGGGTAAACTAAAAAAAACATTTTTCAAAGGGTAAAACTGAAGACTCAGAGACTCCTGAGCTAGAACAAGCAGCCTCCAAGAAGCCACAGATGGAGGAATGGAGAATGCAAAGATACAAAAATGGGAAAGGTTACCAACTGAGTGACCGTATTAAACCCTGATGTCACAACAGACTGCAGAAGTGGCAAGTCAAACCACCAACAAGTACTTGGAAAGATAAAATCTTCAAGCAGGTGGATATATTATACAAGAAAGTCGACATCTACAAATTCACAGGTCAACTCTTCAATCATAAGATATCAACTAAGAAGGGCTGGGCCTACATACCTTAAAGTTTGGAGATGAAATCTAAATTAACACTAAATAAGAATGTACAAGATGTAGGAGACTGGGACAGGAATTCAACAAGTCTCTTGCTGTGAGTATAGAATTAAGGGTTCAAAAGAGGGGAAGAAGGGATTGGTCTGTGGGGAAGGTCTATTAAACTGAGGGTGGTAACCCACAACAAAATTCGAATACTTTCACTTCATATATTGGTATTAAAATATTACCTTTTAATGTCAGAGCCTAAACTCGCCTACAAAACACATAAGAGTGTATACTAAATTGGAAGAAACAAGAGTGGATTTGGTAATCATGTAGGAAACCCATCTCGCCCATCTCACCAATTGATTCAAATTCAAACACTATAAAACCCAAATACATACAGCTTTCCAGAAAGAGATCAAGAGGGTAGCAATTCTGTTCAGAAAAGTCAACAGCAGTCACCATATTGGAAGACCTGATAGACAAGCATGATGGATATGTAATTACAAAATGTTAATTATACACCCAGATTCAATCTATAGCCTCTATATATGCTACAAATCAGGGGCAAGACTTGTTTATTCAACAGGTCTTAAGGAAAGCCCAGAGTTTAGCAGAAGGCAAGATCATTTTGGGAGGGGATTTCAATCAGGTGATAGACGATAAGAAAGGCTAATCTCAAAGTCGCCAGGCCTACTCTAGTCAGGTATGAGGTGACAAGTAGGAATAGCTCAAAGATCTGGGCCTGATCGACACATAGAGACAGATACTTCAGGAGAATGATATTACATATTTAATTCTCGCATTCACCAGACAGACAGAATCAACATGGTATTAATGTCACTTAGCATAAAGAGCCAAGTCGTTAAAACTGGAGCTGGAGTTGTCTCGATTTTGGACAATGCACCTCTCATATGTGTTCTCACCGATATTGCTTCGGCCCTGAAGGATAGAAAATGGAGACTAGGAAGACATATTTTAGGAGATGCTGCAAACAGGAAGAAATAGCCCAAGAGATCAAAAACATTCTGGCGGAAAATGATTCCCCAGACCTCACAAAAGAAACACTATAGAAAACCCTAAAGGAAAAAATAAAGCTCTAGCTGTCATGGATATAAGGAATAGAGTCTTAATACAGCCAAAACTAGAGCAGACCTAAAATTTGCAGAAGACAAACACAAACTAACTATCAAAGATCCAACTTAACAGGACATTTGAAGGTGTTCCCCTTCAGCCCCCCGTCAGAGGCTTGGCGAGGAGTGATGCGTAAATGGGGTGCAGCTTGAAGAAATGCAACAGCTACGCAAGTACCCCATATCTCCACAATGGGCAGTTTTGCTCACTCACTTTCTACAGGAGCGGAACATTGATGACCTGCCCCCATGAATGCGCCAAACATCTTTCACACCTGCCATATGCTGTGCCTCAATTGTAGACACCTACATAGATGCCCCATGCGCAGTGCCTCATTATCATCTCTCACGAAAATACCAATGCACCTGTTCGCTCGCCCCCACCGCTGTTTAAGCCTCACCCTTCGTAACCAGCCATCGCAGCCACCTTGCCAATTCCCCACTCTGACCCCAAAGGTTTACCCCTGTTATGCCGCAATGACGATGATCAGCTAGTCACTCATGGCACGCACCAAGAGTAGTGTGGACACTTGGACTTCCGTATCTCCAGAGTGGACACTCATCATCGAGAGTCCATGTTTGTATGCACAAGCTTTCATACTCATTACCACTAACACAAATTCTATGATGTCATATGTTAATGTGGCTTCTGTTTTTTAAATTAACCAATAAAAATGTTTTTGTTTTTTTTAAAACAGGACAGTTGACACTTTCCTAGTCAATAAATCGGAAAAATCACTACTAAGACTCTGCAGATGATCTTATGAGGTTGGAGATAAAACACAATTTATTGGCTAGACCCTTGAAAACAAAGCAAAATAGAGATAGAATTCAATCAATCAGGGAGGAGGGCGCTCAACCTATTTCTAATGATAGACAGATGGATGAATTATTCAAATAGTTTTACACAACAATATAATCAACAAGACCCTGAAATAGAGAGCCAAAAAGGGGGTTTGCTGCCTAATGTAGATATCCCCAAAATAACAACAGGTCAAAGAGACACTCTGGCATACCCCATCTCTGAAAACAGTTAGGAAGGCTGCAAGATATTTCAAACCGGAGAAAGGCCCCAGGCCTCAGAGGGGTATACAGGAGCTTTTTATAAATTTTTTGTGGATCATTTGACCCTGCTCCTGACCAATATGTTTCACAAAATAGTAGAGAGAGGACACTGTCCTCCACCAATAAACGTAGCATAAATAGAACTTACAAGAAAGATGAAACGCAATGCTCCTGATATCAACCTATCGCACTACTGAACCTGGACCATGAAATATACACAGCAATATTCGCAGCTAGTTTAGCAGAAATTCTCCCCAATATTCTCCATGTTGACCAGTTTGTCTTCATGTGAAAATGGCAAATATTCGATCCTATAAGGTCAACAATAGCGGGACCTGGCTGGTCCTGTTGGCATTGGACACCAAGAAGGCATTCGACAGGATTAGCTGGAATTTGCTGAAAAAAGTGATGATTAAATGTGGTCTGGAAGAGGATTGGTTTTGAGTGTCCCTGGCTCTCTATGCTAATCCTACAGCTAGGATTGCAGTACATTGGTTTCTCTCAGTCACTTTAGACCTACCAAGAAGTACATGGCAGAGATGCCCACTGCATTTCATGATGGCTATTGAACCTTTTGCTCAAGCCATTTGTACTCACCCAAATATAAAAGGGATGAAATATGAAGAAGAAATCCATTCACTCTCGTTTGGCGTTGATGTGTTGTTATACCTAACTGACTCTTTAGAATAACTCCATCCATAAAGGCAAGTTTAGAAGTGTACAGGGAAGCGTCAGGATACAAGTTTAGTAATGACAAATCAGAAATGCTGTTATTTCAGATCCAAAGAGACACAGAACAGAAAATACAAGATGGTACCCTATTTAGATAATGTCTTCAGATATCTGGCCATACTGACAAGATTCAATAAAATTCTGTTCAGGGCAAATATACCACCAATGCTTGAGACGGTTAAGAAAGCTCTCCATAAATAGTCCGCACAATACATTTCTTGCAGAGAGAGAATTAACTCTATTAAAATGTCAGTGATACCAAGATTTTAATACTTATTCTACACACACTCAATCAAGATATATCGCATAGCTCTAAAAAGATTCATCAGAAATCCATTAAATTCGTATGGGCAGGGAAACATGCTAGAGTGACCAAGTGAGTGGCAATACGACCAACACAAAATGGAGGACTTGGATAACTTCACATAACCGAGTACTACTTAGCTTCCTAATTAGGGGTATTAGGGGGCAATAGACCCAGAGATAATCCAATAAACATTGGGTACATATGGACGGAGCGGTAGCTGGAAGACACTTATGGGATGTATTGTGGATACCTACTAAAGCAAGATCTCAAAGGCTGTAGGTCAGCCACATCATAGGCACACTGCTTTCTATTTCGGACTCCCTGGCCCCAAATCAACAATTGACCACTTACCCAGCGCCCCGCACCCCCATGTATAGCAATAATGACTTTAGCCCAGCATTAACAGATAAAGGAAACAAGGTTTGGCTGGAGGATAAATGTATAATATTAACACATCTATAATTAAAGGGAAAAATCGCATCCTTCAAAAGTTGTAAAAGAAACTACGGGGTAGAAGAAAAAGAGAGATTTAGATATCAACAATTAAGACCCTGGGCAACACCCCCACCGAATAAAATAGCAGCCACAAGAGACTTGTCAAATATAGAGGACCTGGTGTAAACACTAGAAGGCATGGAAGGAGTGGTATAATGAAATGGACATACACGGAAAATGGGAAGAAACGTTAAACAGACCAATATCTAAGAAAAAATGGCGAGAGGTTTGGAGAAACACCCCAAGATTCAACAAATCTTTACTGCATAGAGAAGCAAGACTTTAAAAAATGACTTTTTGGTGTTTAGTACCGGACAAATTAAGTAAATGACATGAAAATGCCCCCAAGTGGGTTCTGGAAACAATGTGGAGGAAGGGGAGATCCTATACATATCTGTGGGGATTGTCCCTTATTACAAACGTACTGGAAAGGGGTTCTGGCTGCAATTAAACTGTGGGATGATCAATTCTGGGAGATCCAGTGCAAACAGTACTAGGATTAAAACCCAATACAAAGGAAAATGGAAAGAAAAATGAATGGGCACTAATCACTCAACTCCTGATTGCATCAAAAATGGTAACAGCTAAAATGTGGAAGCAAGTAACCGCTCCAACCATATGTATTGTATTGTATTTTAATTGCATTTATATAGTGCTTACTACCCCTGGTGAGCAATGTTCCCTCTAATTTTTTTCCTCTGTGTGCGGCACTGTAGGGTCTCTGTGTGCTGCAGCCATGGCTCTGTGCGCCAGGAACCACACCGCGTGTGTGTGCAGCGCCATATATCACTCCAAACTTTTGATTAAAACCCTAGCAGCCCAGCTCTGTTAAGAAGAGAAATTTGATTCCTCTGTCTGATGTAACATTTCCTATACATTGATTTACACACTATGATTCAGTGTCTCTGTGTAATGTGTATGCGATGCAAAGTGCTTAACACCTTACACTGTATGAGTGGCGCCATTAAACAAAATAAATATGAAAGAGAGAGGGGTTATGGAGACTTGAGGGGCACTGTTAAAGGTTGGTAATGAGAGTATCCGTGACGGAGGTGGTCATTGGGGCGCCAACAAACTTTGTCACAGCAGGCGCCACCAGCACTAAAGCCAGCCCTGTTCAAATGGCACTAATAATTACAGTGAAATTATGAAAACATCCCACATTGCAATTTGAAACCTTGGCAGCTATGTTGCTGCATTTCTTTTCTTAATAGGGTTGGGCTGCAGGGTGATTGTGTGCATTTGTTAAGGTTTTCGTGTTAATTGCAGCTCATGATGGGTGCTGCGATTAACATGAAAACTTTAACAAATGCACAGGGACATCTTAAGGATTTTGAATGCCCTGGGCCAAACTTATTTCTGGGGGCCCTGATTAGAACAGCTTTGGATTTATGATCCAATTTCAGCTTTTTCATGTCCTTTTTGGCCAGGTCACCGACACTGCAGAGGCACACTGGTCCAAATTCTAAATGTGCTTCCATCTAATATTCAGGGATAATGGTATGTGTTTTCAAAATTGTAACATAGCCTGAAGGAAAAGGAGAGGAGACTAGTGAGAAATAGGATTTTGTGGCGGAGAAAGGGGAGAGAGGAACAAAGTAGAAAAAAAGTCAGGGTGCAAAGACGAGAAATGGGGAAGGGGGTAATGGAGAAATTGGTAAGAGAGGGACGGAAGAGAAAGGCAGCCAGAGGCTTTGGAGAACTGGGAGGGAGAACGGAGAATGGAAAACCGGTAAGAGAGAAAGCAAAGAACAGGCAGTGAGAGGGAAATGGAGACAAGAATGGGATGGGGAGAAGGGGAAAGTGGGTAAACGTGGAGCGGGACTGATATGAGGAAGAAGAAAAAGAAGAGAAGAAGACGGCGAGAGCAGCTGGGGAGTGGAAGAAAAAGGACAAAAGATATGTCAGAGAAGACAGCGAGTGTGGTATGGCAATGCTTCAGAAGTAGCGTCTCTGCATATCGACGTTGGGGGTTCTATGAGGAGCCTTTTTCGCCATCTTGTCATTTCTGAACGCTTGCTCTATGTAACCGTGCTCACCTGAACGAACTAAGAAGGGTGGAAGGCTGGTTAGGCCGTGCCAAGATTTTTAATCTTGCCAAGATGCAGGTCTGAGCAAATAGCAGCTGCAAGTGTGTAAATGACTGATCCATCTGTCGGGAGTATTCTCTTCACTAACACTTGCTTCCCTTCTCTTTTTGAAACTCAGGGGCAGCAACATTGTCGTGGTGTCACCAGGGCTTTAAGTGGAAGCTTTTTCAATATTATATAGTAGCCATAGTTGCTGCTTATTTATCTTATGCAACTAACAACCATTGACAAAGCGAATAGTCCTGACTTGTAGGTATGAATTTACTTGTTGTATCATATATCTGGATGCAATGACAGAAACAGCAAAATACAAGTCGGGCGGTACACTATGCTAAGTACAGATATTTAGCTTATGTGTCTTTAAGCCACGCCCTTAATTACACTGGCCATGCCCCTTTGCGAGACCCCCAGTTTTTTCATCCCACTTAAAGCCCTGGGTATGATGTTACTTGTTGTATCATATATCTGGATGCAATGACAGCAACAGGAAAATACAAGTAGGGTGGCACACTATGCCAAGCACAGAAAAGTGTAAATCACCCCACAGCTGCGCTCTATTAATTAATTAATTTTTTTATTTGCAGAGTTATATATAGCGCTGGCTAGACCCGGAGGTATCAGAGCGCTTTACATGAGGATCAGCGAATTACAAGTTACAAAAAATCACATTACATCCTGTCATAGCACACAGTTTAGAGGGCTAGTGACCTTAACTTTTAAATGTAGATATAAGTAGCAAATATCCAGGGATGATACATTATCGTACTGGGTTGCCTACATAAGATTGAAGTCTTCCCTAGTGAATGTATATGACAAGAACACCGACTCGCCAAATTCTTCAATGAGGTACAGAGCACATGCACTACAATGCAAGTAAGGCCTGTGTTTTGGGGCAGAGACTAGCACACTTTTAGAATTGAATCTGGACAGATCACAGTGGCTCCAAGGATCCCCTCTTAGTCCACCACCGTGATCACACACATTATGTATATGAAAGATTATAGTGACATATGACGAGCCCAGCACCCATCCAACAAAAAGTTCACATGTTATTCATTAGGTCATGACTCTGGCCAATGTTGCAGAGGCTAACAGACTAGGTACAACATAGAGAGTGTTAGGACATACTGCACATCTAAGATCTTCCAAATATTTATTGGCCAAAAAGGCCACCTCGGCCACTTCATTTCAACCCAGTCTGGTGATTATTTTTTAATATAGATACTTCCTGTGTCTGTCTTTCAGGTTACAAGTATTCAAACCAGGAAGCACCAAGATGGGCAATGGGAGTAATCTATAATCACACCAACTGAAACATTAATCATCAATGGACATAACCAGGGCCACAATGTAGGGCCACCAATGTGTTTTCCTCAAAACAGATGCAGTGTCCTGCGGGTACCACCTAGATAACTCCTGGTCATTTCTGCACCCGACACTGAACCTGCAGCTGATAAAAAAATCCCTCTTTTCTTCCTTGTCCATTAAGAAGAGAAATTCAGCGAGACGTACGAGAATCGGAAGTGACGTCTGAACACACAGCCGCGATATTCAAACTGAAGAAGCAGGAAAAGGTGTAAGCTTCGCAAGTGCTCTGTTTGAAGGGACTGACATTTTACTCTTTGCGGAGCACTAGCCTGGAGATCGAACCCTTGACTGCAACCCTCTTCTTTCACAATTTCCTGTTCGCAATTTTCCTTCCAAGACTGATTAAAGGAAAAGAAGCTTCTAGAAATGACGGCGAGGACAGCTAAAGATCGAATTACCCACAAACTTGGTTTCAAAGCTGCAGTTTCTAAATCTGATACAGACTTGGAGAAACTTAGGAAAGAAAATTCAGTCCTAAAAAGGCTGTGGAGGAAATTTCTAAAGGCAAAGGCAAACTGACTGATATGGAGAGAAGCCAGCTTCTGGAGAAAATACTTGCACTGGAAACTGAAAAGGAAAAGAACAGCCAGGAGCTTTCAGAGAAGAGGAAAAAAATCCTACATTTAAAAGAGAAGCTGAAGTCGAAAGATGGCGATGCCGTAAACTCTCAGCTTAAAGCGAAGGAAGCCGAGAGGCGGGAACAACTGTACAAGTCCCTTTCTGAAGAGGCCGACAACCTGAAGAAACAACTATACACGGTCACCGCCAAAAGTGTGGAGCTTGAAAACAGAGCCATTGCCAGCCAGGTTTCACAGGAAATCAGTGTAGTCCAAAGTGGGGCGGCAGTGGAACAAAATGTAATTGAAAGCCAGCTAAAAGATGCCTTGGAAAAAAACCAACAGTGGCTTGTATATGACCAACAGCGTGAGGCTTACGTTAAGGGATTGGTGTCCAGAATATATGACTTGGAGCAGCAGCTTGAGACGGCGCACCAAACACTCCAACATAAATCCAAAGAAAGCAGTTCAGAAGGTCAGAAACTAGATGAACAACAAAAGTACTATGACCAGCGCTTGATGACAGCAATAAAAGACCTCGAAGAAGAAAGAAAGAAGACTGCTCAGCTGCAATTTGATATTACTGAATTAAAATGGAAATATGATGACAAAAGTCGAGAAACAGCGCATTTAAATAATACCCTGCACTCGCAGCTTGCAGAAGAACATCAGCAGAGAGAAAATGAAAAAAAGCGTATGGCAGAAAAAGTGCAGAGGCTGAAGACCGAAATAGAAATAACCAAACAAAAACTTGTAGAGGAAAAGGAACGATGATACCCTTTTATCTCAGGCTGAAGTTCTTCGAAAATGTTTATCGAAACAACAAGAAGAAAATAAGAGGATCACCTTTCTGGAGCAACAGATTCAGATATGTACGTCGGAGCTAGAAAACGAAAAGTTGGTTAACCAGAACACACAACACCAGATATACAAAGTTCGGAAAGAGTTGCACAAGGCAAAGAGCAAATGCTGTTGCAGCCAGTGAAGCACCTCCATGAATTTCATTACACTGAATCGCCTTATAATCTCCACGCCGATTTTGATGACCGGTTGAGGATCTGTACCCTGAATCCATCACCCCGGCGTTCAAACCTGCTGGACGAGAGCTTCCTGGAGTGTCCGAGTGCAAGGCGCAGTATCCCACCAGCCAGCATAGAGAGCTCCTGGCACATATTGATTTATGCGCCGACAATTAAGCCAAAAGGTCTTAAACTCGTACAGGCACTCCAAAACTTTTTACACGTGTTTTTAAACTATTTTTTTAAGTTGTGTGTATATAGGCCATCCATGGCGTTGCATTTTCAGCTTTTTTCTGATGTATTCCGGTGTAAAACTGGGTGCATCTTCACGACTGGTTAACTGTTCATGAAGTAAGTTTCTTCCTAAATTGGTCCTTTAACCAACTCGCAGGTGGAACAGCAGTCTTTTAAATTGTTTTATATCTGGGGCATATTAGCAAGAACCTCGTTAAATTATCGCCGTTTTAGCGGCAGGAAACTGCCGCTAAAACGGCTATAATGGACTTGCTAATATGCGTTATAGAATTCCAATAGAAGCCCAGGTTAGATGTGCAGGACATCTAACCTGGGCTTCTATTGGAATTGTATAACGCATATTAGCAAGTCCATTATCGCCGTTTTAGCGGCAGTTTCCTGCCGCTAAAACGGCGATAATTTTAACGAGGTTCTTGCTAATATGCCCCCTGGTTTTTTTATTTGCCATGAACTACTGAATTATGCTTGTTGCATTTTTGTATAGTATTGCAGTCCATGTAATCGCATGGAAGGCATCGGTAAAACTATAAGGAGGCTATTTCTTTGAGTTCTTAAAATATACTTGTATACTTTGATTTAACCATGCACAAGGGGAGCGGAACAAATAAGGAACGGTTTGCACATATCTGTAAAATCCTTTATATTTAAGTGAATAATCATTGTGGGGATAGAAAAAGCCCGGAGTGTTTCTCTTTAGAGGCTGGTATTTGCAAAAAAACTAGCTGTACCTGACAAAAGGCAGTTCTTATATTTATTTAGTTATGCTTTCAGTCTTTTTACAATTGCTCATCTGTGTGCCTGTATCTCATATCCCTGCTATTTTGTAACTTGTATTAATACATGAGGCTGATCTGTGCATTTTCTTCTGGTTTCTTTGGAAATAAATATTTGATTTATATGATGATATGACTTTTCTCTGTATGTATATATTGTGGCGTCAATAAAATAAATTAATTACGTGATTGGAAAAAAAAGAAGAGAAATTCAGTAAGTCTAGAAACACGACATGTGCTTTTCACGCCGTGTTTGTAGAGTTGCTGCATTTCTTTTCTTAATAGAGCTCTGGGCTGCGGGGTGATTGTGGGCCTTTGTTAAAGATTTCAGGTTAATCGCAGCGCCCGTCTGGAGCTGCAATTAACCTGAAATCTTTAACAAAGTCACACAATCACCCCGCAGCCCAGCTCTGTTAAGAAGAGAAATTCAGCAAGTCTACAAACACGACGTGTGCTTTTCACGCCGTGTTTGTAGACTTGCTGAATTTCTTTGCTACCTAAGCACGGCTGTGGGCAGATTGTGTGCTTTGTTTAAAGTATTCATGTTAATCGCAGCTCGTGACGGCGCTGCAATTAACATGAATACTTAAACAAAAGCACACAGTATGCACCACAGCCGGGCTCTACAAGAAAGAAACACCCGTTTTTCGCGCCGCTCGCTTTTTAAAAGCAGCGGCGCGAAGGTTTTCGTTTGATGTGCTGTGTGTGTGCGCGCTCCACACACAGCACTGCGCGCTACAGATAACAGAGGTGCGCGGCGCGCATGCGCGCACCTTATTGGGAACAGTGCTGGTGAGGCATTAAAGCGCTTTTTCGGCGAGTAGCACGCTACTCCGGAACCCATAAAGGATTAGTGGTGAATTGGTATAGTGAAATATGAAATTAATTTGAGCGGTGGATATGTCAGCCTGTTATTTGGATTGGGAAGGATAGAAGAGGGAAAATGTTTGCATTTATATAGCGCTTGCTACCCCTAATGAGGTGTTGAAGCGCTTTTAGGCGAGTAGCATACTACTCCGGAACCAAAAAAGGATTAGTGGTGAATTAGTCTGGGGAAATATGAAATTAATTTGAGCGGTGGACATGTTGGTGTTTTATTTAGATTGAAAAGGATAGTGGAGGGCTGGAAGAGGGAAGATTTTGCATTTATATAGTGCTTTCTACCCCTGATGAGGTGTTGAAGCGCTTTTTGACAGGTAGCACGCTACTCCAGAACCCAAACCGGGTTAGTGGGGAATTAGTATAGGGAAATATGAAATTAATTTGAGGGGTGGACATGTTAGTCTGTTATTTGGATTGTAAAGGAATGGTGAAGGGATAGAAGAGGGAAGGTCAAGAACTTTTTTGTTTTTTTTCGAGTTTATAGCAGTAGGAGGGGGTTTGGAATGAGTAATGGGGAGGTGGAGGGGGAAGAGTCAGAAGGAAGGGTTTAGAAAGGCTTGTTTGGGAGATCTGAATAGTGAAATATGAATGACATGATGCAAGGAGGAGTAGAGGAGAGTCTAGAAAGGGTTATTTTGGGGATCATAGTAGTGGTATGGGGTTTGGGATGAATGAGAGAGTGGAGGTAGAGGATATACTGATGATAGAGGTATAGGGTGAGAAATAGGGTAGTGAATTGGTCAGAGTAGTAGAATGAGGTGGAGGTAGAGGATATATTGCGAGAGATATATGGTGAGATATAGGGTAGTGCATTGGATATGCTGAATTAGAAGCAAAGTAATACATATAAAGATACATAAGTACATGGAAGGTTATACATGCATAAGGAAGGTAATATATGTAGATGAAAGTATTTGGCACAATAAAGTTTGGTACACAATGGCCATAGAACGCACATCAATGAATGTAGTCAAGGACAAAGATGATTTCCTGGCAATCTGGAAGCCATTTTTGGACTATATGGACAGATAGTAGAAGGGTCACATGTCTCCCATGACTATGAACCTTACACCTATTCAATTGTATACCTCCCTGAGATGTTATTGCTATTATTATACAAAATCAAGAACTGCAGATGGGGGGTGGAGGGTAGAGCAGGGGCGGTTTCCTGATTAGGGCGGCAGGGCTCCGCCCCGCTTACATTTCTGCCTCAATTACTGTTACCAAATTCTTTTAAAGATAGCTTATTGCATTACACCTGCGACCCTCGCTTTGCGCGAGGGTCAGGCAAAACCAGGCACATGTGGTGCTAGAGCGCATGTGCCGGCCGTCGCAAGTTTAAGAGGGCTTACCTGATTTCAGCCCGGGCCCGGTGGCTTACAATACTGTAAGTCCCTGCCCTCTGATGACGCACTGCAGCCTCGCTGATTGCAAGCAGCCTGGCCGCTTTAAGCAGAAGCCCTGGGTTTCCAAGGCTGCTTGTCAATCAGCGAGGGTGCACCTCCATAGCCCCACCCCATCCTGGGAAGAGCTGTGCACACAAGGCTGTCTACCAGTACGACCTGATCTGCAGCCCACGTGCTCTTTGTAGAAACAAACAGCAGAATTGCTCGGGTCGGAGGAGGCTGGCAGTTCGTATCGCAGGCAAGTTTCATTTAATGATTCTACAGCACCTTTGCGTTCTGTAAAGCTGCATGCATTGCCCACTCGAGGTCGCTGCATTGGCACAGCATCAGGGTAATCGGGAAACCACATAAGCTCCTGATGCCGGTAAATAATGCGTAGGACCATGGGTGACGTAACTGGTGCTCTAGCGAAGCACTCCGAGACAATTGGGGTACTCTCATAATGCGATGTATGTTTGTTTGCCAAAGAAAGAGCCCCACGTGTTCTAGCAATTTATATGGATTCACAACGAGCGTGACACTGTCTCACGGCCTTACTGGTTATGTACACATGTTATTGCTCAATAATTGACCCACGTAGCCTGCACTAAACAGAGTGGGGGCCAGTCCTGCCACACTGTGTAGCCATGCACAATGTCCTGAGCTGAGCAAGCAGGCAGCAGGTTGACTTAAAAGTACTATTACTGCTCAACTCATTATCTTTTAGCATATACAAAATTATGAAAGGGCGTGTTGTAACCAGAGACACTCGAACCACTGACTGTCAAGTTGATCACATGCGTCTGCAACAGGCGCATGAACCGCGTGAGCTTTCTTTCACAACACTGATGTCACTGTTGCTCTTCATGCTAAATTGACCTCAAATATATTTTGCTCATGGATTTTTGAGCTATCCCTCAGGTGCTAGCTCTCCTGGCTGTTTGAAAAGAGTGTACCTGCTGAGTTTACCATTAGTTTACATTTGAAAGAATTGTCGGTTAGTTACATGAGAGCTGCTAATATCTGTGTGTGGTGTGAAAGTCACGACTTTGAATCCCTGCGCGGCCAACAGGGCCGTTTAGCCTGCTGACATCCAGAAAATGAGTTTTATTAAAATGAGAGAACGTAGCGCCTATTTCCAGGCCTTTAAAAACAATATATTAGCAGCGTTATGTGTCATAAAATCAAGTGTATAGCACGTTAATTGAAAGTAGACAAAAGAGCATGTAATATTTGCGTTTCTATAATTGGAGACACTGAGCGCAAACAGCCACTGCACGTCATGTTGAATTAAACCAAGCAAAGATAGCTTAGAGTGTGTTTACTTTTATTTCCTGAGGAAAATATCACATATCACAGCAATTTTACTGTAAAAATGTGCATGGGGACAAGGGGCCTGCGTGTTACTAGTGACGGAGAGGGGGATCCATCCAGAGTGATCGCGAAAGAGAGACAGGGGGTTTTACACATTACTCGTGAGACTTTCATTTGAGGTGAGGTCTTCAGTGTATCCTCGTTCCAGTAAACAAATAATAATAGCAAGTGTCTTCTCATGATCACTCAGACACATTTAATAGTGCTGTAGGTGCGTGGCATCGGTGCACAGGGGCATCAAGGGCTCCTGGAACCCTGAGTATTGCTTTATTTTACTATGCATACACCAGGCAGGGGCCCCAGTTTTCCTGACTGCACAAGGTTAATTGTTTCTAGGCCAATCCCTTTCTTTCACCTCTCGATCTTTTAGTGATATTTTATTATTATTGCTCTTTACTATTTATTTATCTACCTTTGCTTGGATCTTATTTATTCTCTGTTTTATCTCGTCGTGCTTGTTAGTTCCTGTATTCCCCCAACTGCTCTGGTGGAGTTACGAATTGAGTTTGGATGCAGCCTATGCAAGGGTGAGGCTAACAGTGCTCCAGGAAGCATTTGACTTATGCCCTAGGATTAGAAGATCTATGCACAGGGGCTTAGAAGCCCATAGGCATCCACCAAGCACCCTCAGAGATAACTGTCCAGAATAGCTCTTAACGCACTCATAGGTAATGCGAATAATGAGGTCTAGAACATGCACATACACACAACAGGGATACCATCCTGGGAACCAGTGTGCTAGAAAGAGGACCTGTAAAGTGGTTATGTCCCAGTCTTACTTTATAAATTGCACCACTTTTTAACTGTTGCTGTCTGCCAGCCACAGAGTCTTTGGCTCAGTCTGTCGAAGCGGGCCCCGGAGGCTTCAAGCAGTGATTGCTCACACTTTCTGTCTCAGCCTAACTTGGCAGGAGTCTTCATCTAAGTCTGTGCATGCTCCCCCACTGAGCATAGGGAAGGATGCTCACATCCACACAGAGACCTGAGATATCACTGCAAAAAGACCTAGAGCATCAATTGCCATAGAACAACCACATACCTACTGTGAAAGAATAGCACACAGTGGCACAGATAGACAGAGCACGTGGTAGGCCGGCGTCTGATATGCACCCGATTAGACTGACAGTTTTGCCAGTCACTGTCTTTGTCTGAACAGATTCACAATTGCTTTATTAACCTTCCTGCTTTTTCAAATTTGCTTGAAAATGCACCATTTGTCCACTCTTTTTTTCAAAATTTTCTCGGGGGGAGAACCCCCCAAAGTCCCGTAGGTTGTTCGGGCAAGCTCGCTACGCTCGCTCGCCACAGTGCAATACAACAATTCTTTTACGCCCACCACTTTCAAATGTCACCAGCCGCCACTGGGGTAGAGGGAGGGGTAGTTCTTATAATAATCTGCACTTGCCAAGGTAATGTTTCATAAAAACGAAAAACACGGATAAAAATAGTTTGCAAAAATTATGGATAGACCAAGAAATATCCTTTGGCGTCTGATTGATATACTTGGGGTTACGGGGGTACGCTTTAGTGTCATAGGCAATGCCATATTATGAAACAGACTGGCAACATGGTGTCAGATTGTCCAAGGAGACCTCTGCCATCACCTGTTTTCAAGTTGAAATGCCATTGTATTGTATGACCATAGACGTTTTAGGCGCAGATAATGATCCCAGGAAAAGGATCATGCAGGTGTCTAAAGCCAGATGTTTTGGATTTCTCGGAGGACCTTTCTGAGAGAAAAAAGATTGAATTTGTATTTGGGAATATATAAAGTGCAACATACACCAAAAGGCAACTTAGCAATGTAGAGAGATATTCACATATATATTAACTTTCAGAATAGCAGTGCAAATATGGATAAATACAGCTTGTAAAGCCTTCCAAAAGTTAAAGAGATTAATTTATGAGTGGCATTTAAAGGGAAGTGAATTTGAGTAGACTGCTGCTGAGAATGCCATACCTCCAGCAGAGATGTGATTGACTTCCGGAACTTGAAGAAGACCTTGTTCTGTTGATCTTGGAGGATAACAGGCTATACGAGATGACAAAAGGGACTGTTTCTCTGAGCACGTAGATTTAAGTAAACATAGTGTCATACAGGCAGCCAGTGAAGAGTACCTAAGGCTTGTTTGATATGGTCCCACTTGAATAAGCCTTATAATATGTGAGCTGCTGCATTTTGAAAAATCTGCAGCCTCAGGGAGTTGCTGCAGTAGAGGCACAAGGAGATAAAGGCACTCACAATCATAACCTTATGAGGCAATTAAAATCCGTGAATAATTTGCTTGAGCAATCTCAGGTGATAGAAGCAAGACCGCTACACTAATTTGAGGTGACATGCAGCATGTGAAATGCATTCGAATTCCCAGATTTCTAACACAGTTTACTGGATTAGGCAGGGCACCAAAAGATTTTGTTCAGATTGAGAGGTGTCCTGACTGTTATATTAACAGTTCTGTCTTGTCACTAAGTACCTTGGCTCCATTCACCACTATCTGCGGGTCAACTTATACATGAAAAAATTAAAGCAAAAGATTAATTCAGATGAGCCTAAGGGGAGACATGCAGAATAAAGAGTATTAGCGATAGAACTGAACCTTATGCTACTGCACATTTTATAGGTTCAGAAGTAGAGTACAGTGGTAGTAAATCCTGCTGAATCTGAAAACTAAAATCGGGCAAGCACTTGCATACTTGACACTGAGATCACCAAGCCCAGGATATGAATTATTATTAATAAATATTTATAGAGCGCCTGGCTACCCTTAGGCATCCCCGCGCTATAAGTGACAAGCAGAGCAGAAGAGGATGAACTTGATTAAGGCAGGCTCTGAAAGAGCCAAGTCTTCAGCTGTCTCCGGAAGGAGAGGTGGTGGGTGGTTGAACGCAGCTGGACAGGGAGAGTGTTCCATAGTTTGGCCGCGTTGAGGGAGAACATGCGACCGCCTGATTGTGCTCTCTTAATTTTTGGTATCACTGCCAAAAACTGTCTGGCTGACCGGAGACATCTTGTTGGGTGGTAAAAGGTCATAAGGGAGTGGTTTATCTTGGGACCTGTCCCCCAAAGTGTTTTATGAGCTATGCACAGAGCTTTAAACTTGATCCGTTCACTTATTGGCAGCCAGTGAATTTTGATGATCTATGGTGTCAAAGGCTGCCTAAAGGTCTAGTAACATTTAAACTGGTAGATTATCCTCCTTTGTGTGACACCATAACTCATCTAGGTGGCACTATGATCAGTTCAGTTCCACTGACAGGGTGTAGTCTTGCCTTCATGGGATGGAGAATCCTGCTAAACTCAACTAAGGTTAAAAATTGATCATAGACCACCCTCCCCATTATTTTGGCAAATAGGGCAATTGAGAAATAGGCACAGAATTAGCAAGATTGACTGCCTCCAATGGGGTTTTCTTTTGCAAGGGTATCAGAGATGCAGACTTTTTGGGAACTTTGATGCATTGGGTACGCTCTGCCCATCAACTTCCCCTAGCTGTAAGAACTCTTTATACCGTTTGGCTGGCATGATATTCTCTAGTGATCTAGAAAGTCTGCTATGTTATATTTAAGAGTTGTGACCTGACCTACTCAGAGGAGGAAAAGAAGAAAACATTGGTTATTCACTAGATTATGTCAAGATTTACATTGATACAAGTAGATGTTCCTGCTATCCAGGAGGACAATTGAGTGATGTCTATTTTATTCTGAAAATAGTCAGCAAGGTCAATGGCTGTACATAGTGACAAGCGAGAGATACAAAAGGGACAAGGTTTTCTAATTAAGCTTGAAACGGATTTAAATGTGCATGTATTTATACTAACATAATGTGTACTAACTAAACAAAAGCGATGTTTATACATTGCTTATGTTTTCAAATGAGCTTCTTGCATATGAGTGATAGTGCATCATATACATCTTGTTAGGGCACTAATACCATCAGGCATCCAAGTGTGTCCTAAAAGTACTAGCTGTAGCTTCAGTTTAAAAAAAAAAAAAAAAAATGTGGATAACTACAGATAAAATTAGCAAAAGAAAAATATGGGTAAATACAGACTGAAAACTATGAAAAATAAATAGCCTAAAACCGGGAGCCCTAATTATAACTAACATATTGATTGTAGTTTTCTTCAAAGCAACAAGTGAATTTGGTTTAAAAGGCTTAACGAGGTTGCGTCCCTATACGTGTGCCTTCTAAGGTCTGTGGATTATTACACACCGTTTTATCATAATGCAGAAATATAAAATAACTCATGGTAAAATTATATTTATTTGATGTTGGCAAGATGTATGCTATTTGTGTGGGTCCTTTTAAGTACTGGAATGCAGAGGCATGACTCACTATTGCTGTTATCAATTAAATTGAAAAGTAGCACCCGTTTAATTATGGGAGTAGGTTAAATTAACCGAGGTTTCCATTTTTATGGTCTGTTCTCTGCAGCAGTTCCCGTAGGTATACTTACAGCTTGGGCCTGAGGCAGGAACATGAAAGCTGGGACCTCAGGTTCCATTCTGTGTGGATTGAATCAAATATCTACTGCTAATGCGGGCCAGATAGTAAGGAAGGTGGACATCTTGAGAAAATAGCATTTGGTTACAAGACATTTATTGGGGAAAAGTCCCAAGTGGACCTACGCTGGTCTGCAGAGGAGAAGGCAGGTAAAACTAATATTTCACAGACTGGCTTTAGTCGAGAACAAACATGGTTGGAAAAGAACAGCTAAGTCATAAATTAACCCATTGTATTTGTATGTCAATACCTTGCGAAAATATTCGACTGGGTGAACCCAGAGAGAAACTTCATTGGCTCTATTTAATTTTCCAGTCAGAATAAATCTAATTTTTATAGTTATATAGTACAGCCAATTGCAATAAGTTTGGATATTTTGACTTATTGAAACATTATTAATGTGGTCTTTTCCATTTGCCAGTTATCCATATCTTGGCTCTGGATTGTCCTACAGACTTGTGATGGCATGTTTCAAAGAAGAGATTGCACTGGATGCAAATACACAATTGGACATTGCCAACCTACAAAAAAGAAGTGATTTAAAAACTGGAGCAAATTTCAAAAGACGAAAAATAAGGCAATTTATTTTTTCTTAAATCAACATAGCATGCATGCTCCCTCAGAGGAATCGATGCGAGCTTTGGTTTGGAGGTCGTGTGGGAAAGATCTTAGGGTAATGTTGAAAAGTAATTCAATCTCTCATCAACATGACATACAGTTAGAAAAAAAGTGTCCTCTTCTTTTGAAAATCTAAAGAACATATTAAGTGAGATGATGAGGGAATAAATATAATGCTGCAGATAGAAATTAAAGAGAAGTTGGTTGAGAGGAACAGGTCCCGCAAGGAGATTCTGAAGACCCTATAACAAACACAGAAGAGCTGTTTTGAGGAACAAATTGAGGCCCTAGTCTTAGAGCCAAGCATTATTAATAGAATTCCCAGGATCTTAATTTGCACCTGTCTCAGTTTTCCAGGTATATCTCCTCCAACGTACATTTTATGAAAATCGGGTATCACTTGCAGATTTTAACTCTCTATGAAATAGGAGAAAATGTCCCATTACAACTAATTTGCAGATTGCCTTTGCCTGTAAGTTGGCCTTGACTCTTCCATCGTGTTTTTTAGCACATTTTATTGAGTTTAACATGAACAATCAAAAAGAAAACAATTGCATTTACACTGTTATAGTAATAATACATGGGGTCCTCATCTCGCTGTAAATCCAAATGCATCTCAGTTGTAAAGTCCAATGAGGGGGGTTGAGAGTGGAGAGGAGGCAGGGGGGTGTTGTGGTTCTCAGATCGATTCCATTCCTATCGTCTCAGTCTTAAGAAGGGAGGGGGGATGCCGTCCCGGGTCATTGCAGTTCTTCCCGTGTCAGGTTCCTGGAGCTCTGCAGGGCCGGTAATCCAACCCGATCAAAGTCTCTATATAAGAGCAGTTGTTGGCGATTAATGTGGTGATATATAGCCTAATGGTAGTGGGCCTATCCCTTTGTGTCAGTCAAAGGTGCGGTGTGAGATTTTCATCCTACCCCACTTCTGGGCTTTGACTTCCTATGTAGTGTATGAGGGGAAACATCCTGAACAACGACTCCGGAACAACGAGTTCCGTAGTCACACAAGCTGAACAACGACTTGCCCGAACACCGACTCAGCCTTAACCACGCATGTGCGTGGTTAAGGCTGAGTCGGTCTAGTGTTCGGGCAGGGCGGAGTCGGAAGAGCGTCGCAGAGGAACAGGTAAGAGGGGTTAATTGTGGGGGTCATCGTGATTATTTTAAGGGAGGGGGAAATTACTTATATGGGGGTAGTGTTCATTTATTAAGGGGTGTGGGTGATCGTGTATGTTTTTAGGGTGGGTGGGTGAACGTGTATATAATTAAGGTGGGGGAATTAGTTATTAGAGTTTGTGGGCGATCGTGTATAATATTAGAGTAGGTGAATTCGTTCATAGAGGGCGGGGGTTTGGGGTTAGTATACAGGGGTTGGGGGGTTTGGGGTTAGTTTTTAGGGGTTGGAGGTTAGTTTATAAGGGGTGTGGGTGAACGTGTTTGTTTTAAGGGTGTGTAGGAAATCGTGATTAATTTTAGGGTGGGGGGAATTAGTTTAGTGTGTGTGGGTGATCGTGTTAATTTTAAGGGTGGTGGGAATTAGTTTATAAGGGGTGGGGGTTTGGGGGACTAGTTGGAAAGCATTTTTAACACGCATTCCTTTACAACGCCAAATTGTGGTAAAGGAATGCGTGGTCAAAAAAATCGTGGTTTAGACGAGGTTGTGGTTGCGACCTCGTTGTTAGAGAAGTCGTGGTTCGGGAAGTCGTAGTTCCAACATAAAACCGTGTATGAGGGTACCTCCTGCGACCTCCAAGATCGCCTGTAAATAAACCTAAACCCTTTCAAAGTCAGTGGGCCTTATTCCTCTCTCTGTAGCATTTTCCTCTATCTGTAGCAATGTGCCCTCTACTGTCGCCCAGTGTTTCAGCTCCGGCAGCCAACTGCGATGCGTTTGACTCGAATCGTTTTTCGATTATGGGTTATCTGCCTTTTAGCTGCTATTAATGCTAAGTCAGTGAATTGTGTGGTAACTTTTTTTTTGCCTGCGGACAAGCAAACAACCCCAATTTGTATGTTTCTGGTGAGCTGAGGATGTCCCTCTGTCATAGTGTGCATTGTGTTCGCCACCCCTCTCCCAGTAATCCCTCAGGCCAAGGCAAACCCATACCATGTGGTAGAACTCTGCGTCTGGGTTCGAGCACCTAAGGCATGTGGCCTGGGTCCCCAGGTATATTTTGTTTGTTCTTTTGGGAGTTAAGTAAGCTCTGTTCATGTGATACAGGTGAATCATGCAAAACCTCACGTTCCTGGAAATGTTTGGTGCATTTTGTAGTATATTTTCCCGGTCTTCTTCTGTGATTTATTTTTGTATGTTAGTTGACCATACCGTTCTAAGCTCATCTAGCTTGCCCTGCGCTTGGGAGAGTAGCCCTCTATACATCGCTGTTACAGCTTTTGTTATTCTGTTGGTGGTGCATATCAATTAAAGTCCCTAGTGCTCCAGAGGCTCCTCCACTCCCTGCCCCACCTGGTATGCACCGCTTTTTGACTTACTCTGTGAACAAGAAGTGGCCCCCCAGTATCCCATACTCTTCCCGAAATTGTCAAATCCTCTTAGTAGTTCATCCCTTCTACCCCATGGGCCGTCCATAGTTCTAGCCTTAACCACCGATCAAGACCTAAGTGGCGAAAGAGGCATGACAGTGGAAGTCCTCCTGCATAGGGCATCTTGGTATGCTTTCTCGTAATTGCTGTGTGCCAGCTACAGTGGCACACCCGGATCTGCATCAGCTTGTTTCCGGACCATAGCATTGGGTTTAGTCAGGAGGGTAATTATGTTAGCTAGAGATGGTATACCTGGTCTCTTCTAACCTCTGGTAACCCATCTGGTGACCCATCTTGTAAACCACTGAAGATGTGCGTCCAGATAGTACATTTCGTAATCTGGGGCCACAGCTCCCCCTCTTGTAAAATCATCTGCAATTTTGTCGATGATAGCTGGTGGTGTCCGGCTCTCTAAATGAGATCTACCTGGATAGTGTTTGTTTCTAAAAATAGTCTCCTGGCAAGTTTCACAGGGCAGGTGGAGAAGCAGTAAAGTAACGGGAGCAAAATCAAAATTTTTGGAAGAACTGTCATCCCTGGTACAAGTAAGGGGAGTGTTTTCCAAAGTTTAACTTATGTTCCCAATAGCCGTCCTTATGTTCTCCTCTACCAGATTTTCCTCCGTCCTGTAAATTTGGATCCCCAAGTATTTACTAGTATTTGCCTCACACTTCAGACTAACTGTTGGTCCTCTGAGGGTTCCCATGCGCTGGGAAGGCCACAATTTGCTCCAGTTGACCCTCAAGCCTGAGACTTTCCCAAATCCTCTCAGCATTGTTATTGCCCCCTCTATTTCCATTAGGCCTTCCCATATATAGAGCAAAATATTCTCTGTGTTGAGGAATATATAATATGTTTACCCCCCTGCTTCTTTTCCCCTGTTATGTCTGACCGACGTACTCATCTAGGCCAGTGGCTCCACAGCGATGGAGAACAGGAGAGGGACCAGGGAGCATCACTGCGTGGTGCCCCTACCAATTGCGTATTCCCTGGAGTAAGTCTGTCCCATGCGTACTCCAGCTGCGGGGTTGGTGTACAACAGTCTAATCCACCGTATGAAACCCTCCCCCAGCCCCATTCCCTCCATTGTGGTGTACAGGAAGTCCCACCGAAGGGAGTCAAAAGTCTTCTCTATATCAGTGGCGAGCACTACAGCATAGGGACTGTCCAGGCCGGTCCTTTCTAGTCCTTGTAGCAGCCTCTGGATCACCATGCTCCTTCCAGGAATAAACCCATTTTGATCCTCATGGACAATTTGTGGCATGTGCCATAGTAGTCTAGATTCTAAAAGCTTGCTAAGTACTTTATAGTATGCATAGAAAGGAGTCGGTAAGCTGAGGGGAGCACCACATCACATCCCCTGCCAAAGTTTCTGCCTCTGGAGGCGATTGTAGTCAAACCTGTCGCCTCCAAATATTGCTGTACCTCTGTGTCTGGGGGTGTAGAGCATACTGTATTATTGTAATAAGATTTTATTTGTATCATTCTTCTGTACACTGTATTCCCCTTTCTGCCTGAATTTAGACTGTGGGGTTACATCGTGTGTAGGGTTTAGCTAGCCAGGCCAATAGCCTGCCTGCTTTATCCTGTCCTCCCTGTGCTCGGGTCAGGTGTGCCTTATAATTATAATCAAACCCTCAGAGCCTCTCTAAACATTGTGCATCATCTTCCATCTCAGCTGCCCGCAAGTTCTGGGCGGATAGGCCTCTTTTTCTCCATGTCCTACTTTCACTCACCAGGGTTGGTCTATTGCCCACCGAGACCCCAATGCATCAGCCCCTAATCACTGCATTAAATGTCTCCCATTCTGTGAGATGTTGTGGAGTCCTGATTTTTCTTAAAGAAATTTTGTTTGTCCTCCCTGATTGTTTCCCTGAATACCTGATTCTCCAAGGATTCCACCTTTAGGCTCCACGTTAGGATCTCTGGCTTTTCCCCACCCCACCCCATTCCACAGATATTAGTAAAGGATTATGGTCTGAGTGTGTTCTTGGGAGATACTCTGTGCGTGTTGCGGCTCTGTGTGTGCTGAGGAGCACAAACATCTGTCCAGTCAGACATGTAGGCCTGAGTGGAAGCCCTCTCCCCTTGGTGAAGGGATCTCCAGGTATTAATCGGGTACCAGCGTTTGATACACTTCTTAAAGGTCCCAGCTACCTTGACCATTACCGATGTGGGCAATGGGGGGTGTGATCTGTCAAGGGAGGTGTCAGTTATGTAGTTAACATTTCCCCCGATAATATGAGATAGTGCATTAAGTTAGCCATATGCAACAACAAGTCATCCAAGTGGTCAACCTGGTCTACGATAGGGGCATACACATTTATGAGGGCCACATCCTTCCCTTCCAACCTCCTGTTAGAATGATGTGTATTCCCCCTGAGTCCACTGTCACCTGGGTATTCTGGAACGGAACTCCTGGGCAGACTCAGATTAGTACTTCCCAGTCTTGCATATGCCCAGTACTGTGTGAATTATACCTGACCCCTTCATTGCCTTTGGAGAGCCAGACCCTGTGCTCTCTTCAGTTGTGTTTCTTGCAGCATTACTGTTTGTGCCGCCCTCCATAAATAAGCCCGTGCGGCGGAGCAACTCCCCCGCCTCTACCCCTCTGTCTTCCCCATGCCCTCTGCCAGATGTCCGTGCTGTGTGGTCCCATTGAGCTGTCATGCCAAGCAAGAACATAAAATAAGAACTGCAAGCCACATTCCCCAACTTACACCTCCCCGGACCAATGAGCAAGAGCACTCTGTCCAAACACAAACAGCCAGCGTGCATAGCCCAATATAACTCTCCAGTCCACTATAACCTGTGGAGAAAGGTTGGGGAGTGTGCACCGGTCACCCTAGTCTTCATGGCTCTGGTCCCTCATCTGCATGGTCTTGTATTTCTATTAGTTTGTTGTTTGCCATCAGGTCCCCCAGTACCCGGTCAGGGCAGCACACTGGGTCCATCGCTTTTAAATCAAGTCGTCTGCTGTGCAAGGAGTCACTTGAGTTGCACCACAGTCCTCCATCGATTTTTGCAACAGGTCAGTGCTGGAGCTGGTAGTTGAGTCATCTCCCGAGCCCCTATGTCTATCTGGATCTGGCATGCCGTAGAGCATAGCGGCCGCCACCCTGACCACCAGGCCTTGTTCTTGCTGGGGTTGTGCTCTGGAAGGCCTCCATAGTTTCTGCCTGCCCTCTCTCATCTGTTTCCAGCCTGGCATTTAGTTTGCGATTGCTCCCAGTGTCCGCTCTCCTACCCCATCTGTGAGTTGATCCAGTCCCACACTTCTTACAGATCTGTGAAGAATAGTGGCTTCTCACCAACAATGAGTTTCAGTTTGACTGGGAACAATAAGGCATATTTTGTGCCCATTTCTCTCAGGTAGTTTTTGGCCCCTACGATGTAGGCCCGCTGCTGCGGCACCGCTAGGGTGAGGTCCGGGAATATCATTACTCTGCTGTTTTGCACTTCCATTTGGGCCAGGGATCTGGCTTTGTGCAATATTGTATCTCGGTCGCGGATGTGAAGGAGGCTGCCGACCACCGACTCTGATGGGCTCCGGGTTGGCGGTGTCTGGCAGGTACTCTGTGCATTCTTTCCAACACAATAAATGGAGTAAGGCCCTCTGGTGCCACTTCGGCTTTGAGTCAGTTCTCCAAATAGGTGACCATGCAGCTACCTTGTATTTTTTCCGGCAGCTCCACTATGCGAATATTATTGCCCCAGCCTCTTTCCTCCGAGTCCTCGGCCTTCTATTCTATGTGCTCCACCCTTTTGGTAAGATCAGACACTGGCTTCTGTAGAACCGTTGATCAAAGCAACAGGGCGACTATGGTTTCCTCTGTGCAGTGAGCCGGGTACTTATTTTTTTCTGGGCCACACATAGAAGGTTCAAGTTCAAGACTGCTGTGTCAATTTTAGCCTTCAGGAGTGTTACAGCCACCGAGACACTGTCCATTTTCACAATGCCGGTCGAAGAGCATGTTCCAGCACATTGCGGAGGGTCAACAGGGGCCTGCCGCACCAGCAGACCGGTGGGTTGGCTTCCTAGTCCAGTGTCTTTTGACTGTGTCTGCCTACCCATGGTGCAACAGGCACGGAGCCCAGCAGGGGCGAGCGTGCAAAATGCACCCTTGTGTCGCACTTGTGTTCCCTAGTGAAGGTCGCCTCTATAGTGGCCACTCAGGCAAGGGCCCGTGTCCTGTAGCCCCGCCGGGGCGGTGCTGGACCCACGGCCGTTCAGTCCTGTCAATGCATCCCGCACTTTGGGTCAGTTTCCAGGACCAGCGTGCCCTGTCTCAGGTCTCATGCCCCTCTCCGTGCCTCACACTCACAGACCCAGACCCAGTCTGTGCTTCCTGGCCTCCAAGCAGAAGAAAGAGAGCTATGGCACTGTGGGTCAAGGGCCATTGTCCGTGTCCTGCGTCAGGGGATACGATCCTCCGGAGATGCCGCCCCCACCTGCGTGGACACAGAACGTTGTTCTCTTTGCTTCATGAGGATGGCCCAGAGCAATAAATCTGCATCTGCACTGCATTCAATCAACGGGGCAAGGTCATACCTCAGCCGTGGCCGTGCGGCCCACGCCTGCCCACAGGATTAGCCACAGCAGGCTGCTCCTGCTCTGTAGTTCTTGGCCCTTGGTGTTCTCACTGTCTTCGCCTCCCCAAGTCATCCATTATGTGCCACGGCCAAGCCGGATTTCTTTGCCAGTGAGGCCCGGGCGGTCGGGAGTCAGGCTTTCAAGCAGTTGCCACCATGCTCTCTCCGGCCACGCCCCTCAATTTTTCCATTGTTGACTCAATTGTAGAGTCAACAAAGTTCTAACATCATACATTTTCATGGAGAGGGGAATATCAAACATGTCAATTCAGCGCTCTCGTCTTCAGCCTCTTTAAAATGCAGTTATTCATTGTGAGAGCGTCCACTTGCTCTCAGTTTGAGAATTAAGCTGGAAAAGCTCCTAAATAGGATCAAATGACATGCAGTGCCAGGCAATAGCTCAAATATATACAATGCTTTTCCTAGATGGTATCAGCCCATTTTGTTTTTCCCCAAAGGTGTGTGGCTCTGAAATGTCCACTTGCTTGGTTATTGAGATCAGTTGCCTGTTGGATATATTACTACTGGGATATAAAAAGGTCCTGGTGACCCCACCCTAATTTGGGAGTGTTTATTTTTATCTTCTTTCTTTACTTGTTATTTCCCCTTATGTATATTTAATCCATTAATGGGAGAGGAAGGAGAACACCGTTTCTCAAAATTCCCCCTAATCACTTTGGGCTTCTCTTTCGTCCTCCATAAGCCTCACTCCTCATTTTTACAATTAATACCTACCAATCGTTCCCAAGACATTGCTTTTGTAATTTGTTCGAAGATAAATTGAGATGCTACCTGAACCACTGGGTGCTCATATAGTTTTTCTCTAGATGTTAGCAATGTGTTTTCCTCCATCCCCATGAGAAAATTATAATATTATGATCTAAAGAACCGTCAGTTCCCGCAGCCACTCTTCCCTGCCACAAGACGCAGTAAAGCCATTAATTCTGTATGTCTCCATTTTTGGACTTCCCATTAAAAGGAGGAGATCAGTTCTTTTAAGTCTTCACGCCCAAAGAAGTATCAGTTTCTTTTGATGCAAAGCTTTTCACCTACAACCACCTCCCATGTGACTCTTAGGCAGATACTGATGGAAAGGCATCTCAGTTCTGTTAAAAACAAATGTTAAGTTTCCAAATAGCCCTTTGCAATCGTCAAATTCTCACAAAAGGAGCTCAGTTGATTTGAGCATCTTTCCCTATGTTGGAAGACACTGCAGCACCAGCTTTTTATTTTAATTCACTCCTTCATAGGCTCGCAAATAATTAACGCAGGCTGCTGCTGCGGATTCATTCGTGCACGTTGAATCACTGCCAGATTTGAGTCTGCATGTGTGGGGGCTTCGAGGATATTGTCCATATCGGCAGTGCTGACACAATTATGCACTACGGGAAAGCACTGCCGATATGGACAACATCCTTGAAGCCATAATTAGGGACCAGTGGGCCGCTCACAGTCCTGAGCCCTGGTGGTACTGCTTCCGCAGCACAAATGAGGGGCGCCTTGTCAGAGGCGCAACTAAAGCCAAATTTTTTTGGGGTGGGGCTACTAAAAATTTCGGGGGGGGGGGCTAATTCTTCCAGCAATAGGCAGAGTGGAGGTGAAGGGGTGAGAAAACAAAAAAGCCTCGTTAACACGAAATGGTCTTTTAAAGACCTGTGAAGTACTCGGGTGCGGCTGCCATAAGCTCAAAAACTGTCTGCGTGTGTGTGCCCAGGAAGATGTCTCAGCCCGGGCTGACACACACGACGGGGGGGGGGGGTGGGGGGCTGCGCCTTGTCCTTAGAAAAGGCAGCGTAAGGACACTGAAAAAAACCAAGCATTGGCAAGGTTATTAGATCTTGCCTACGTGAGATCTTTTGGCTTTGTGATTGTTTTTTTAAGTCCTATTGTACAGCAGCAGCATAGTTGAAAGTTTTTTTTTTTTAAAGCGCTAGGATGGGCCAGTATTGACCTTTTCATAGCACTTTTTTTTTACTTTCAACCACGCTGCACAGCAGCTGCTGTACTGCACAACATGACAAAAAATTTGACAAAGCCATATAGCTCTGTTATTTGGCTTTGTCGATATTTTTTAAGCCATGTTGTACAGCAGCACAACTAATGTGCAACGTGGTTGAAAGTAAAAATGGAAAAAGGCACCATGATGTGGCCATCATTGAGCAGGCCACAGCACTTTTTAGGTCTCGCCTAGCGTTGCAGCGCGCATGCGCTGCTCGCTCTGCGAGGCTTCTTGTAATCAAGCCAATTTCAGAAGTGGAGTCTAGGCTCCGCCCCTTCTTTCCATTGGCTTGCGTCATCATGCATGCTAAACCCTGGCTTTCCATTGTCAGTGAGGCTTTCTAGTCCCTCCTTGTTACCGCCCTGTCTCCTTTTGGCCCCGCCCACCCAGACTGGATCTTTTACTTGTGGCAGTACACGGAGTCTTTTAATTATTGGGTAAGCACTTTTTTTTTTACCATTCGTGTAATGGCTGTTTAACATTGCGGTAGCTTCAATACTTATAATGGCTGACATTTTTGATGCGGCAGCGCTATGCCCTCTAAATTGTATGTTTTTTTTATTTCTTTAATGAGCGCGGCGCCCGCTAGGGACAACGCACTCACTTTATTTATATTTTCCCGGCGTCCACTTCAGGGACACCGCGCTCTGTTTTTTTATTTTTTATTTTTACTTTAAAACTGAGCGCGGCGCCGCTTCAACGACACCGCGCTCGGTTTATTTATATATTTCTTAACTTTAACACTGAACGCAGCGCCCGCTTCAAGCACACCGCGCTCAGTGTTAAAGTTTAAAAAAAAAAAAAAAACGAGCGCGGTGTCCTTCAAGCGGCGCCGCCCTCAGTTTTAAACTTAAGCATTTGCAATGCAATCGGACCTATTGCATTGCAAATGCTTGTTTTGTTATTCTGCTCCGCAATGCCGGTGGCCATCTTTAAATGGAAGACAGCCTTTCATTTGCCAAGGTGAGGGATAATCGTGCGTGTAAAGCCAGTCATTTGAACTACGCACCACTGGGCAAATGCGGGCATCAGTGAGGAATTCATTTTTGAGCAGAGCTCGCCTAAGGATGTCCTGACACTTCAAGATGGAAAACGTCTTTTGATTAATTCCGAAATAATGCATCCGACAGTGGCAGGCTCCGAAGAAACCTTCGTCTGAGCCCTGGGCAAGAAACCGGCCGAGTCACGGGCTGTGCTTTGCAATTCACATCCCGTCAAATGCGTCACGACACTCTATTTAAAATCAAAGGGCGTATGCTTAAACCAGTGGGCTGCAGCTCTGGGGAGAGTGGCATGGACTTTAGTTGATGCAGGTTTCAGTGCTTCAAGCGGTGGGTTTTGGTTGAGTGACAGCGCTCCTAAGATTTCTTTTGAATGGACGTCAATTCATCAAAATGCCTTCTGTAGTGGAGGAGAAAATACACACTCTCTGACCCCCCCCCTTCCTTCCCCCCAACCTCCTGACATCACTGCGCTCACAAGTTGTCCAGCCCTGGGCTCATCAAAACAAGCATTTGCAATGCAATAGGTCTCGCATTTACGCGAGTTTAAGCTATTGGCATTGTACATGAAAATGCCTTTTATTTATGTTACGAAAACGAAAACAAAAGGCATTGTTATTTGCAATGTCAATAGCTCAAACTCGCGTAAATGCGAGACCTATTGCCTTGCAAATGCTTGTTATGTACTTGTAACCTTGCTTCATAGAATCTGTGCTGCAGTACAACATGGCTAAAAAACATTGACAAAGGCGAGACCTATTGGTTTTGCGAATGCTTGTTTTTTGTTCTTCTCTGAAAACATCAAACCAGTTGCCTTTGCCAGTGTTTGCGTTTTTCAGTAGCCTCTTCCTTGATGTACAGGGTGTGCCTGTCTCCTGGATACAGCGCCGCCGCTGCTCTCCTGATCACCAGCTCATATCGCGTGGCTGCTCGAAGGCCAAAGTCCTTGGAGACGGGCGAGTCTGCGTGTGACTCAGATGTCAATCTTAAGAATGTCCCCTCTTCCCTATATCACGTTTCCATCAGAAGCGAGGAAGGTACATGCTGTTCCTCTCGCAAGCCCGTCCCTTCAGCACCACTTCTCATTTCGATCTCATAGGTTCAAAAGCAATTTGGTGGATTCCGATTTCGACTTAATGAAAGTACAGACGGGCCTGAGCGATGCACCCAACTGCCTGCCCGCTCAAAAAGAACGATGTACCATAGCAGAAACCGCCAAGATGAATCCTGCGTGTCTTTAAAGTCGTGTTCCTTTGTATTTGTAGCTAAGATTTTATCTGCTAATAATACGTGGAAGAGGCAATCTCATGTCCAGACAAAGCTAAGATTATCTTTCAAGTTGACAGACCCTTACTGCCCAAGTCACCAAACATTCTGTGCAGCTGCGGTCCACTAATATTTGAATTTGTATTCAGAATTTCAAAATCCTGTTTCGCAAAATCTGGATTTGCTGATATTTCAGAGTGCAAATTGGGTTTAGTACTTGATTAAATCCTCTGAAATGTGTGATATTCACAAACCTGTAGAAAGGAAATTGTCACCCTTGGAATGCCCTTATGTGTAATCCTATAAAGAGTAGGAGAAACTACGTTTCAAGATATATACATTTCAAGGGAGTGTAAGTAAATAGGGTTCCCTCCTGGAAAATGTTTCCAAATAGATTAAGAGAGTGAAAGTTATACATGCTAAATACTCCACATGTCCACTGTACAGACATCTAAGGACTGACTGCTCTTTAATAAGTATGCGGCAGTAAAAGTGATCTTGAAAATCTAAGTTATATGTAGATTTCCATAAGTAATCACGGGGATTTCGGTAAACCATGTACAATTTTGAAAACTATGCAAATCACTGCAAAAATTCTACAATTCATGAATTTCCGATGTTTAAATGATTCTGTTGTGTCTACTTAGCCCTTTAGAGGCTAATACAGATGACATACAGCACAGTGGGCTACACTTTGCATTGGATGCAAAAAAAAACAAATAGTGAACTAGCCATTTGAATATGAAAACATAAGTGGCAAAAGAGGCTAAAAGGCCCCAAGAAATTATATCACAAGCAATTGCAGTTTTGTACTCATTTTAGGTCACATGATTCTTTGATGTAGCCCAGGGCTGGACTGGTCATAGCATGCACCAGGCGTTTCCCCTGTGGGCCGCCAGGTTGGGGGCCGGTTTTGGACCCCTAAGGGGCCGTTTTTGTTACCGGGGGGCTGGTTTTGCATAGCTGCAATATCGCCCCCCTGTAACAAAAGCAACTGCAGTGTTTTTCAAGGTGCACCCCCTACCCCCTCGCGGCCGTCCCGACTCAATTGCCAGGCCGGTTTGCGTTCCCAGTCCAGCCATGATGTACTCCAAATATTTGAGTCTCACAGACCTGTAAAATTAGTGATGTGACACACCCCCGGTCCGCTTCTCAATACAAACACTATATTTGTGCTGCTAAAGGAGGACACCCAAATGCCCACTACTAGCTTGTGAAAGAACTAGGGAGTTGATTACTAGTTTGGTGGCCCATCGGAAAGCGAAACTTGCGGTAGCATGGCGGGAACCGCCGCACTGGTGGTCCGACCGCCGCATTACGAGTGCGGCGGTCCCACCGCTGCAACTACTGGGGGATCCGTGATCCATTGGCTGTGGCACGGCGGTCTGGCCCAGCAATAGCGGCACTGGCAAGCATATTATGAGTTTCCTCACAGCCACAGTTTTCATGGCGGTGAGCCCACCACGAAAACTGTGGCGGTGAGGAAACTAATAGGCCTGGGGATGCATGTGCCCCCCGGTCTGCATGCACCCCCTAGTTCCTGCATGGCATGAGCTCTTCACAGTCCATGCCTTTCAGGAACGTGATTTGGCACTCCCATTGCGGTGCCTTTCTAACAGGCACCGCCGTGGGACTGCCAAAGCACCTCCTGCCAGCCCACAAATTAACTCGCAATCTGGTGGGCGGACGAGTTTGCCAGTGTGAGAGCGGGGCGGTGGCGTGACGGCCCGCTCCCACGCCACCCAAACTCATTATCAGGCCCTAAGCCTGTGCCAGTGTTTAAAACTGCAGGTCTTAAATCTAGGGGAAAGTGATGACACGCAGAAGGGGGGCAAAGTACAATCATCGTCCTTTTCTGATGCAAGACACAAACCTTGCCTGAGACATTCTCTTTGCTTGGACAGGATCCAGTAAATATTCCGCAACAAGTATTTTGCATTTTAAGACTTTGGCAACTCTGTTCCTTTTGTAGTTCTCCCTTCTAATCACTCATACCTACTCAAACTGACTGTTTGAGGCAGAACTTAGCAACGGTGTTTGGATTCCATAAATGTCAATAGATTTTGGCACTTTCGTCCCTTCCGTAGCACTAACACCACATTTGTTGTTTGTAGGAGCAATTTGATGCCCCACAGCTGGCGGCTAAGTAGGGTGGGTTAAAGAATTGGATTGTCAAGGAAAAGGGCCATGTTACTCGGGAACCAACTGTAGATTCCATACACAGTGTTAGCTTTCCCACAAAGTGTCAATCTGTGGATACCAAATTGTCAAGTGCGATGTTTTGTAGATGTTGATATAGGTCCACAGAGAACATCATTATTTCATTTGTCATGTCCATCAAAATTATTTAGAATGGCAATCAATCTATTACGTCTGGCAAATACTAAACATAACATCATATGTAATTCTAACCTTCACAAATATATTAATATTACATTAGCTGCTGATGAAGATTGCTAGATCAATTCAGTCTTCCTGCTATAATAGCTCTGCCGTTACTGTCACTTTAAATATTGCAAGCCTCCTTCTGCAGGGGCCTTTTCTTAACTCTGTTAAATAGTTTTACATCAGCTAGGACTGCCCTGAAGGTATCACACTTGAGAATATGGCCACTTGGCAGCTCTAAATATCTATAGCACCTCTTTAAAGAAGGCTTGTATGAAATGCAGAGAAGCATGCTTGTTGGAAGGACCCAGAGGGATCAGACTTCAGGTATAAAAGCAGGCACACCATTAAACTAGTGTAAGGCAGGAGGTTAATATTTCTGCATGATACTAATTTGTGGGGTGGAGGGGAGTACCTACATATTTTCTAATATTGAGGAGGACTTAAGTGAATAAACTGCATTCAAGCATTGTTTTCTTACAACACTATTTTAAGATAACAAAGTCTTGCATTAACAAACGTTTAAACCAACTACAGTATCAAGAGAGTGAGTGAAGGAGATGTGAAAATGTGAGAAAGCATATGTCAAAGAATCAGTGAACATGTGCAAGAGTAGCAGTAACATTTAAACTTAGCAAGGTTGACAGATTCATACTAAACAGAAAAAGAGCACTTTTTTCACGGTCTATCAGAAGTTTACTGTACACACTGACAATCTGTAGAATATAACAGTGTGTAGAATATTCCTCCTTTCAATGAAGTATGCTTTGTTTCATAAACATAGCTACTGTTTTTATGTATTTCCAAAAGTTAGGGAAACACTGGAAAACACCACTGGAATGTGCAAATATATATAATCAAAAGAGGAAATGCTAATAATAACCTTTGTCATTAAGAAGACAATGCTTGTCTTTTCATCTAGAAGTGGCTGCCCTCTTTCTCGAGTTGAGTAAAATTGTGGAGGAGGCTGTTGGATGTAAGAATATAGGCCTTTTAGATGTGTTTTCCCAAGCTTCAGAAGGTAACGATCCTAATGGTATCAGGGCTTTACTGAACCCATTTATGGGGACTGAAATATTGTTCCTTCTATCAGCTTCTGTGTCAGATTTTTCTTACACAACAGATCTGAAAGAGACTATGAGTTATAGATTGCTTACCTTAGAATTACTCCCAGGCGTCAGACTGGATCCGGAGAATTTTTTCTCAGCAGTACCCCTGCGTGTCGGTAGGTGGCGTCAGTCGACTCCTCTTTCGTCGTCTGCGTCGTGATCGCCGGGATGACGTCGCGGTATCTACTTTTTCCGCACCAGCCAGCGCAGATCCGGAGAGAGTGGTACCCTTAGTCACTTTTTGACTAACCTTTTTCGACTTTTGTCGGTCTCTTTTTTGAAGTCGTTTCAACTCCTGGTGCACGAGGGATGTCAAGTCATCAACCCTGCTTCAAGCCTTGTGACTCCTGTCACAAGCTGATGTCGGTCACCGATCCGCACCTCGTGTGCCTTTGGTGCCTGGAGCGCGACCACGACTCGAAGTCGTGCTCTGACTGCTGGCCTCTGAATCCTAAGTCTTAGTGGGAGCGGTCCCAGAAGCTTTTGGAGGCCCGGCAGTCGGCTCTGCGCCGTTCGAGGTCCTGGTCGAAGGGAAGGTCGCGGAGCCACCACTACCATTCGTCCTTGAAGTCTTCCTCTTCGGGTAAGTCGAAGCACAAAAAGAAGGCGAAGAAGCATTGTCGCTCTTTGCCTCCTCCCCGTCCATCGGGCGACACGACGAGGGACATGGAGGGTCGTCGTTCCCCGGCTCCGCCCTCAGAGCCTGCTGGGACGGCTCCGCGCTTTCCTCCTTTTCCGGGAGCCGGTGCGTCCCCTGCTCAGCTTTGTGCATTTTACAAAACCCTCCATTCCATCTTTGGGCAGCCCGACTCCGCCAGTGCGCCTTCGGGCCTCGCAGACTCGGCTGGGGGCCCTAGGCCTTCGACGCCAGCGGCTCTGGCCTTGGCTCCGCAGGGCCCCCAAGGATCCAGGCCTGGATCCGGATCAGCGCTGGACGACCTCACGGTGCCTGCCCCGGCGCCTATCCTTCTGACTACGCCTCTGACGCCGGTTGCGCCCCCAGCCGGCGTCGACCCCGGCCTCCTTCCCGACTTGGACACGGAGCCGGATCGGTGTCGACCGACGCCGGTCCCGGCGCCGACCGGTACTTTTGTACCACTGTTCTACCCTGGCGTTCCTTATCGCCCTGAGTTGCATCCAGAGGAGGGTGAGGAGGACTGGGAGGGGTCTGTTGATCATCTAGCAGACCAGCTTGAGGAGCCGGACTGGAGAGAGGAGTTGGGTGAGGCCATTGGTCTGGATACCTCCCCCTACCGTGGCCTCGGAGGAGGGAGCCTCCTACACTGGGGTGTTGCGTAGGGTGGCTGAGGACTTGGGCCTTGAGCTTCCTACGGTGGCAGTCAGGACTAACCTCCTGACTGAGGTGCTTCAGCCGGCAGCGGCCTCTTCAGAGCCCCTGCTGCCGTTCAATGAGGCCCTCACAGACATCCTTCTGGGCACTTGGTCCAAGCCCACCACAGGGCCTCCTGTGGATAGCAGAATAGCCCGACGCCACCGCCCGGCCCCGGGCGACCCAATTTTCCTCTCCCAACATCCTACCCCGAGAGCTTGGTGGTCCAAGCCTCAACATCCAAAGGCGCGTTCCCTGCTGCTCCCCCAGATAGGGAATCTAAGAAGCTGGACCATCTTGGGAGGAAGATGTTTTCTTCGGCCAGCTTAGGACTGCGGTCGGTGAGCACCGCATGTCTCTTGGGCCGTTACACCCACTCTGTGTGGGACACGGTTGCGCAAGTGCTGGCACAGTGCCCGGAGGAGGCCCGGGCCGTACTCTCCCGTGCGGTCGCAGAGGTTAGAGACGCAGCAAAGTTCGCCATTCGATGTGGGCTGGATACCGCCGACTCTCTGGGTAGAACGATTTCTACGTCAGTAGCCTTGAGGGGCTACGCCTAGCTGAGGTCCACTGGCTTCTCCGGGGATGTTCAATCGACCCTTTTGGACATGCCCTTTGATGGCCGTCGCCTGTTTGGCGACAAGGCGGGCAATGCGCTCGAGCGCTCCAAGGACTCTAGAGCTACGGCCAGATCCTTGGGCCTCGCTGCCACCTCTCGCCCCGTTCAGACTGCCTTTCGCAGCTACGGATGGGGTGCCCCACCACGTTCCGCCCAGGGCCACAGGCCGGCGCAAGCTACCCAGCCTCAGTATGGGACCCAGCGCCGTGGGTCTGGGGGCCAGCGGGCGGGCCAGTCCACCAGTGCCTCCTCTGCAGCAGCCTCCAAACCTTCCTAGTCCGACCCTTCAGGGCCACCAGTTGCCAGTGTGCGGCAGGATCCGCCATCACCTCCCCCACTGGCACAACATCACGTCGGACAGGTGGGTTTTGCAGATAGTCCGAAGGGGCTACTCCCTCCCCTTTGAGACTACCCCTCCCTCCATGCCACCAACACTCCATCGCATGTCGGAGGATCACTTGGCCCTTCTCCGTCAGGTAGTTACGGCTCTCTTGGCCAAGGGAACTATCGAGCGAGTCCCTGTGCCTGAAGTAGGTCGTGGTTGTTATTCCCACTACTTCCTGGTACCCAAGAAGGACAAAGGCCTGCGTCCTACCTTGGATCTCAGGGATGTCAACCGCTTCCTCCAGAAGGAGAAGTTCAAAATGTCGACATTAGCTCAGGTCCTGTCTGCCCTCGACTCTGGATCGTAGCGTTGGACTTGCAGGACGCTTACTTCCACATCCCTGTCCTGCCAGCCCACAGGCGTTACCTACGGTTCACGGTAGGCCACGAGCATTTTCAGTTCACTGTGCTCCCCTTTGGCCTTACCAGCGCCCCTCGGATGTTTTAACGAAAGTGATGGCGGTTTTCGCAGCTCATCTGCGCAGATCAGGAGTTCCAGTCTTCCCCTATCTCGACGACTGGCTGTTAAAGGCGGGCTTTCCCCAGGTTGTCGTCTCCCACCTCCAGACTACGGCGGACCTCCTGCATTCGCTAGGGTTCACTATCAACGTGCCGAAGTCACACCTGATTCCCTCTCAGAAGCTCCTTTTCATCGGAGCAGTTCTGGATACAGCGCAGTTTCGAGCTTATCCTCCCGAGCAGCGATTCAGGGTAATTTGGGCTATGATACCGATGTTTCAGCCTCTATCCCGGATTTCGGTCAGAATGACCCTGAGGTTGCTGGGCCTCATGGCCTCCTGCATCCTGCTGGTGGATCATGCCAGGTGGTATATGCAGGCTCTTCAGTGGGACCTGAAGTTCCAATTGGGCGCAGCATCAGGGGAATCTTTCCGATTGCGTCCAGATCTTGGAGGGCACTGCACACCAATTGCAGTGGTGGCTAACGGACCAGGATTGGGTCAACGGCAGATCCCTCTCCCTTCCCCAACCAGAGTTCACAGTGGTGACAGATACGACACTCCTGGGATGAGGCGGCCACATGGGAGAGGCAGAGATCAGAGGTCTCTGGTCTCCGGCGGAGTACGTGCTCCACATCAATCTTCTGGAGCTCCGGGCGATTCGTCTGGCACTGAAGGCATTCCTTCCTTCTGTCAAAGGAAGGGTAGTGCAAGTGTTCATGGACAACACCACCGCCATGTGGAACTGCAACAAACAGGGCGGGGTGGGGTGTGGGCCCTGTGTCAAGAGGCTCTTCGCCTTTGGATGTGGCTGGAAAATCAGGGTATGTCCCTGGTGGTTCAACACCTGGCAGGTTCTCTGAACGCCAGAACGGACGAACTCAGCCGCCGGTGCCTGATGGATCACGAATGGCGTCTTCACTCCGAGGTGGTGAAAGGTCTCTTTCAGCAGTGGGGAGAGGCCTAGTTAGATCTGTTCGCGACGAAAGAGAACGAGCAATGTCAGCAGTTCTGCGCGTTCGAATTTCCAAGGCGGCACTCACTCGACAACGCTTTCCGTCGCAAGTGGAATTGCGGTCTTCTATACACCTTTCTGCCTATACCACTTCTGCCCAGAGTGCTGAAGAAAATCAAGCGCGACCAGGCCCAAGTCATTCTTGTGGCTCCGGACTGGGCACGAAGAGCCTGGTATCCCGAGCCCTTGAATATGGCCATAGATCCTCCAATCAGACTGCCTCTTCGGGAGGATCTTCTGTCGCAGCAGCAGGGGACGGTCCTCCTCCCGAACTTGTCCAGCCTCCACCTCCTTGCGTGGAGATTGAGCGGCGACAGTTGACAGTTTTCGACCTTCCTCCAGAAGTCTGTAATGTCATCTTGGCAGCCAGGCGTCCCTCTACTAAGACAGTATACGCCTGTAGATAGAACTAATTTGTGGCATGGTGCGCAGCAAAGGCTGTGGATCCCCTTTCTGCCCGTCTTTCGGAGGTTCTCCTCTTTATTCTATCTTTGGCCCAGCAGGGCTCTGCTCTGGGCACTCTTAAAGGCTATCTTTCGGCCATTTCGGCCTTTGTTCGCCTTCCTGATCAGCCTTTTCTTTTCAAGTCCCCTATTGTAAATAGATTTCTTAAGGGCATTACTCACCTATTTCCTCCTATTACTTTCGTAATGCCCCAGTGGGACTTGAATCTGGTCTTAACTTACCTTATGTGTGCTCCTTTCGAGCCACTACATAATTGTCCTCTCAGACTCTTGACTTTAAAGACTGCTTTTCTGGTTGCCATCACCTCTGCTCGCAGGGTGAGTGAGCTTCAAGCTCTATCTTCTAAGCCTCCTTTCCTTGCTGTCCATCCTGACAAGGTTGTCCTTCGAACTAGACCTTCTTTCCTACCCAAAGTGGTTACCTCTTTCCACATAGGACAGACCATCACTTTGCCCACCTTCTTCCCGCCCCGCATACTTCCAAGGAGGAGGAGAGAGTCCACCGTCTGGATCCAAAACGTGTGTTATCATTTTATCTGGATCGCACACAAAAATTCCGGGTGGACGATCAACTCTTTGTTGGCTATGTGGGTACCAAGAAAGGTCGGGCCATGCAAAAACGGACCATCTCGCGATGGGTCGTCCTTTGCATTAAGATCTGTTACTCCTTAGCGAAAAAAGAGCCTTTGTAGGACTGCGTGCCCAGTCCACCAAGGCGACGGCAGCCACTACTGCTTTGGGACGTGGAGTCTCCCTCGGTGACATCTGCCAGGCTGCCACATGGGCATCACTGCACACGTTTACTAAGCATTACTGCATGGATAGGCAAGTCCGGAGCGACAGCTTCTTTGGCCTTTCAGTTCTCCAGGGCTTTCTGGTGAGAACTTAGTTCGCAGACCCACCTCCGGGGTTGGTATTGCTGGGGTATCTATTCTAAGGTAAGGAATCTATAACTAATAGTCTCTTTCAAATGAACACGTTACTTACCTTCTGTAACGATATAGCTGTAAGAGACATATATTAGTTATAGATTCCTTACCGCCTCACCCATCCTCCCCGTTCTGCGAACTGACTTCTAGAGTAAGGGACTCCCTTTCAGGGCCCTAGTTTTGTGCACCAGTGGTCAGTGTCTTGCATGGCTCTGCGCTTCTGGCGTGGAATGTTGTGTAAAAGAACTGACGTCAGCGCGCAGGGGCGGCATCTAAGTAGATACCGCGACGTCATCCCGGCGATCATGATGCAGACGACGGACGCGGAGTCGACCGACGCCACCTACCGACGCGCAGGGGTACTGCTGAGAAAAAATTCTCCGGATCCAGTCTGACGCCTGGGGGTAATTCTAAGGTAAGGAATCAATAACTTATATATGTCTCTTACAGATATATCGTTACCGAAGGTAAGTAACTTGTTCTTTGCAGGCAGCCACAGTTTACTCTTTCAAAGTCTTAAAGCTGAAAATATGTTTGCTTTTTCTAAGCAAGGCACTTTGTGTTCTTCCTAGCAACTTTATTTCCAAGCTTCCAAGCAGATACTGTATTCATACAAAGACTGTACATCCTAAGAAAATCCAGGATTCAAGGACATTATTGAGGAAGCAAATAAATAGTGAAGCTTATTTTTCCATAGTGTCTACACAGCCATATCAGCTTCCAAATTGATATATTCTCTGGGTAACATTGTGTTATATGTTAGTGACATCATACAGAATGACATGTCCTCTTTGCAACATGAGCAATCACCGCTTAGTTCTATTATCCTACTAAGTTGGACCCTACAGACGCTGCGCACTGGTCGTGTTCCATGGAAACATGTAAATACCACTGGTTTGTTTTTTACTATACAACTTAACAAAAGAACAGATGTGACATACACTATGTTACACATAGAAAAGTTAGAAAAATTGCCATTTACTGTTGCGTTGGTACCATCAGCTGATTGGATAATGCACAGATTTATTTTCTCTGCCAGTTTCAACTTTTCACTTCAAATACTGCTTGCAACGCCATCAAGGCAGATATGAAGTGATAGGAGAAGGGTTTGTACATGAGGCATGGATCCTACCTTTCACTTATCATTGTAGGAATGGTGCAACTGAGGTTTTTCTTAGCGGTACAGACTGCGAGAATACTTAAGGCCATTCTCTAGTTTGCAGGGAGGTTACATTCCATGGCGCATGTGATGCGTCCAAGGCAAAATTTTCATGTTATCTGAAAGGTTCCCTGGCTGCTGTGATTTGTCTGCAGTTCAGATTGCTCTCTAATGGGAGTTATTTGATACTGAATAGTCAAGGTTGCTGTGGGATGAAACCGGGAATACCATATCTGGTGACGGTTTCTGCAGTCATGACCTGTTGTACACATGTGCTATTTCCGCCTGCCCGTACAGTTAGGGATTAGACAATTTGGCCTTTCGATATTCAATTTCAAATGTGAACTTTATGCTTTAAGCAGACTAAAAGCCTTATTGTTTCAGAAGGAAGAGGCCTTAACATCTGCATGAGAGATGTTTGATCTTCAAGTTGCAAGGTCTTCCTCTGAGATACAGTCGCTACTTTGCACCAATCTCCCACACCATTATGGGTAGATAGTGCACCACATTTTTAACATTTCCAATTCTGCAGGGGTAGTGCACTTTTTTAAAACAATTGGCTCCGAGTTGGTTAGTACATTCCAGACGGTCTTCAGAGTTATTCTATGTTTCACACACTCCATGCTGGGAAGCATTTTTGGAAGCTTACCGCTTGTCCTATTCCTAGTTATTGAGATACTGATTTTATTCTATTTGCTCCACAAAGGGTGTTCCGCCATGTGGCCAAATGGGGATAGCACTACTACATGTGCTACTGTGTCGTGAGAGAATGATGCAATCCTTTGATGCACCCTTGCTTTAAGAACTGAATGACAACTGGTTCTTGTCCTTTTGGCCTGTCTGGCTACACTTCGTGCGGCCCCTATTCCGCTGTCAACTGTGCACCATCGAATGTGCCCTGGATATTTGCTTGGGGATGCAACCAGTCCAATCTACGGAAACTGCACTGCTGGTAGGTCCCCTAAAGATTCACTTGTACAGATGACCTGCGCGATTGTCGTTACTTCAAAACGCATATTATGAGCCTTCCTGGGATGATTCAGCTCCTGATGACTTGGTAGTTGGATTTGAACATGTTTGTTCCCTGGGGCTGATGAGAGGGGTGCTAACGGAGCAATCGTCTGCGAAAGCTGGGAACAGAAAGGTATCGTCTACTCCACGGAACATTTAAGCAAACTGGCAGTTTTAAGCAGTGGAGATTTTTTTAATTCGGCTGTGGTTTTATTTGCTATATTGCTTATAGAACGAAGCCTTATTACTCACCTTTTTTCTATTGCATTTCTATTACAATTTGGCTCTTTTAATGCTTTTATTTATTGAAGAAGCATAATAATTTTTATGATTGTAGGTTTTATTAGAAATCTATATTTTTAGCAGAGGTTTTAGAAAGCTTTTTAGTCACCTCACGCCCAAGGAGTGGGTGTTATGTGGTCACATTAGGCCCAGGCAGGAACACCACCATTTTACATGTTCACATTCAAAGTTGACATCTTTTCTTGAACGTTTACATTTGACATACATTTGCTTGCGTGCTTGTATGGATAATGTTCCCTGAAATAACATCGCTTACATTACACATCTTCGTAAGCATATTATCAGAGACTTGAACAATGTTATTGTTTGTTATTGTCCACTTGCGACAGCTTTGTCAGGATAGAATCAATAATGACAGCCTAACTGGGACATTGGCATGGCAACATGGGCAAAAGTGTATTATATAAACTGCATCAGTCCTTTGTTTAGTTAGAGGAGCATTTTGCTGACACTGTAGAAGTCCCATGCCGGAATTCCAGCCCAGCTGAATCCTGTTTACCTCCTGAGAAGGATGGTGTCCAGCTCTACTCCAAGACGGGCTCCCAGATTAAACATACCCACAGGTAACTGGTGAGTTAGATCACCCTATAAGGATTCTGGCAGATTCATCCACCCTAAGCACACTAGGATAGGGAGAGCTAGGCAGGAGCACAAATATAATTGTACTTATATGAAAGCATATAATCTGTGTAGCAGCAAAATGGTTGAATTGTTCATTTTCTGTACCATTCTTGTGATGCTGATTACTCTGTTTTGTTTCCTTCTATTGATTATTGCAGCACATGTATTTTCACAAAATACGTATTTCTTCAATAATTATTGAAATGCCAATTCGAGTATTTCTTGTGTCTATCTTTGGGCATGCATGAGTTACCAAACAAAGGGGTTCTAGATCCTTTTCCACAATTTCCTTGGGGATTCAGGGTTGTCATGTTCTGAGGTTGCACATACCACGTGTTACCTTGCTTGGTTACGGGTACAAATGGTGCACTGTGAGCTAGCCAGGTCTCAGGCCAACATATCCTGATGTTGTGTGTGGACTCAGTCTCGTGTAGTTTTGACGTTTATGTTGTCCAACAAACACACAGTTTTACTGAGAAAGTATGAGCTGTACAACAGTACGGCTTGGGGTTTTTCCATGAGAAAAATGTCTTTCCTCCATGGAATTTTTTTTTTATAAGTTAATTTGCATTTGCCTTCCAGATTTTCGTATGAGCATGTATACCGTTTTTATTTAGGGACGCCTTTGAGAAATGGTATTTAATGCTTTTTAAAGGTGTCTATAAAAACTCCAAGATAATTTAGTACACCTACCTAAAATGTCTTTTATTCAAGTTGCAAATATTTTTTGATACATTTTGCAAACACGCACCAATCTTGTTTGCATTCTTTTGAGGCTGGAAGCTGCAGGTGATACGTATTTGTTACAAAGTAAGTTTGATAATTGAGAGTTGCTCTCCTGCAAACTCCTTCTATTAGTCCTGATTGATGAATGATGGTTTCCCTAGTCACTGGCTAACCTGTTCAGGTTTGAGCAGAAACTGATTTATTGTTTGAGCAGTGTCTGTCCAAGAGCAGCAAGTATTTTTTTTTAGAAATTCTTGATAATGAAATGTGCAGCATAAAGCCGGCCTCAATTTTGATCTCTGCACAGATGACAAACATAACCCTGACAGACCTATTTTTAACACCCATATTGGCTCTGCATTAATTCGGTTTTTCGGTAAGACGAGGGGAATGGGGAGGGGGGCAGTTGGAATTTTAGGCCCTGACATGGGAGGCAAAGATTACACTTTTATCTCTCTTATGCAGCTTTTGCATATTTTCAAGCTACACTCTGGAAGCATATGAAAAAGTCACAAACTGTTCGATTTTGTAAACATATGCATGTAATTAATTTTGGAACACTGTCAGTCATGCATGTTAGGTTGTAGCTCATGTTTTTTTCTTAGAGCTTGCAAACTTGAGGCTTTGTATTATTGAATCACCTGTACAGTTTCAAACATATGGAAACATACATGTCTTGCCTTAGCCGTAGACATACTGTGTTACTATTGTGTAAACTGATAGCCACTGGGTTTGTGCTGCAGAAGAGTAGAGCCTACTTGCCCAGTGGACAAAATATGCCTGAAGACGTGTTGCTCTTGTTCACAAACAAGCACTGCCCCCTGAATATCAGCCATTGTTTTAGAGAAAAATTGTAAGTTACTTTGTGTATGACATTTACCTTTAGTGCAGTACAGCAACATATGTGGTCATTAATACCTTTAAAGATAGTGCCTACCTGAAACAGAAAGCATTGTCCAGCTGATTTGAGAAAGCATTGATTTGTGGTTTCGATGCAGGGGCTTTGCCTACATAGCTGTCATGGCCTCAGAGGGTATCACACAATGAGTCACACTCTCCTTTTTTACAAATCTTATACAATAAGCTTGTCTGCGGGGTCCCCTAGGACTTCTCCCTCAACGCAACCCTGTTCACTGTATACTTGGCACCTCTTGCCTGCATCTTTAGAACCCATGGCATCAACATTGCTTTATACACCGATGACACTCATCTCATTCTCTCCCTCACCAACACCAACACCACCACCATGACCAATTTCACCCCCTGCTTGTCCCAACGCGGCCAACGGGTTGCAAGAAAACTGCCTCATACTCAACACAGACAAAACAGAGATCCTGATCTTCGGTAATACGAGCTCCCCCCAGGACTCCTGGTGACCACCCAACAAGGGGCCCCTGCCTATCCCCACAGACCACACCAAAAACTTCTGCATCATCCTTGGCGACAAACTCTTGATGAACAGGTTAACCCTGTGATCGCATCCTGCTGCCACATCCTTAGAATGCTTCGCAATATCTTCAAATGGCTCCCAGTGTACACAAGATGCACGATCACCCAGACCTTTAGCACCAGCAGACTCGACTACGACAATGCACTCTACATTGGCATCTCCAAAAAACTTGCGCAAAGACTCCAGACCATCTAAAGCACCACCGCCAGACTCATTCTAGATGTCTCCAGAAGTGCCCACATCACTCCATACCTCAATCAACTACACTGGCTACTCATCCAGAAATGTTGCGAAATCAAACTGCTCATCTATGCTTACAAAGCCCTCCACAACCCAGGACCAGCGTACCTCAATGACTGACTCCAACTCTACCAACCCTCCAGACAGCTACTCTCCACCTTGTTCTCCCTCACACGAATCCCACACATCCGCAGAAGACAGGAGGTCGCACTTTCTCCTTCATCGCCGCCAAAATCTGGAACGAACTCACTCTTGACATCAGAACTACAACTCCACTCCTCAAAGTCTGCAAGAAATTGAAGGCCTGGCTGTTCAATTAGGAGCACCACAGGGCCTCCGCTGCTGCTCCAGCACTTGGATACCTTCTCGGGTGATAAGCTGCACCGTACAAATCTATATAACATAACATAACACATGAATTTGATGTTTCACTATTCCAGTGTGCTTAGAAATTTATTGTTATGTAACACCCTGTGGGATTGGCTCTGCATTGCTGGTATTACACAGCAGATGGCCACCTCTGTGAGCCTGAATCAGTGGTTTTGGTATTTTTAATATCAACCAGTAGTTATGAGGAGATTTCTCATCATGTTGTGGGGATTGGTTGACCGAGCTTGTGAGAGTAGAAGTTGATTAGACTTGGGATAAATTTAAGCAAAAGATGCAGTTGCATCTTTATGTTATTAGGTCCTCAGTAGCACTCACAGAAATGATGTCCACTCCTGAATTGGATGTCAGCAGTTCTGTGGTGGAATATCAGGCATCAGGTTGCTTCACCATTGGTCCAAAAGGCCTGTTTTATCAGATGGGAAGCTTACATCACCTTCTCCTTCTTCTTCTTGTCCATTTCCGTTCCTCCTCTTTCACAGAGCGTTATACATTCCCCGATCTTGCTCGTACCAGGCTCCCCGGGGACTGCTGTTATGTACTGGCAAAACATGAAGACATTGTGAGATGATGCTTTTAACTTGCAACCAGGGGCAACTGCAAAGTGTCTGCAACACAGGATTTTAATGGGCAGTGTGGCTGAGGCCTGAGAATGTAGTCGGAGATCGCTGTTTTGCCTCTATTTATCCCTGCTGCCATAATGTGTCCGTACTTGGAGATACTTTGCGAAGAACCCAGAAATTGACAACATCGTGAACCTTCATGGCACCAGCAGAGATGAAATTTACTTGCTGACCTGGGGCCGAATTATACAAAGTGCCCCGGGGGTGCAACAGGCATTTGTGCTCACTTTGCGTGCCTCCGGGGCACTTTATATAATATGGCCCCAGGTCAGCAAGTAAATTTCAACTCTGCTGACACTTGTGCGGCCCCTTCTTGAATACAGATATGGCTGGTGCACATATAGTGACAGCGCTCCCGTTGGACGGCGTTCCCTCATTTGCAGGGGCCATATTGCACATACGGGTGCAGAGGCAAAGAAGCTGTCAGCAGTCGCACTAAAAGGTGGTGCACTGTCAGTGCGCCCCCTGATGGCAACCCTCTGAAGGGGGTCCTATGGAGCCCCTAGACATCCCCTTGCAGGCGGGTGAAGTCACTCACTGCACACGCCTGCAAGGGGATCTCTATAACCCCTCTTAAAAGTGCTGTTGGGTTGCCACCTGCATAGTGAAACAAGGAGCGGCTGCTTCAGAGCCGCTCTGTATTTCACTTGAATGCGCTACCCCCAGGGTAGCACGACTTCGCAGCTGCTCATTGTGCTCCACATTCAATATAATACGGCGCACTCTCCTTGTTTGCACAGGGCGCACCTTTTGAAACAAGGAAAATGCGCTGCAATGTGTAATACAGCCCCTGCTGCAACTGTACATGGCACCACATTGTAAGACATTGCTGCTTTTGCATCCTTTGGGGCCCAGTGGATCAGTCTATGGACCTGAGAGAAAACCTTGTGTACGATGTTGCTAAGTGGACACTTCTTGTGGGATACATACAGTGAAATCATGTTACATGGGGTTAGGCAATGCTGGTACATGAAGAGACCTTTTAAGATACATAACTTAACAAGCATTGGCATAGCCAATAGGTCTCGCCTTTGGGACCTTATAAGTGTTTAGCCATGCAACAGTTGATGTTGTTGCACCAAGGATATTGTGCTGGATAACTAAACACTTATAAGGTCCCAAAGGCGAGACCTATTGGCTATGCCAATGCTTGTTATCTTAAACCTTTTTGCACGTTTTATAGCAGCCTGTACTGTAGCTTGTAATTTTAGAAGAGCAGATTTGACATCATATCATGAATAGACGTAAAGGCCCATGGTGAAATAAGCTTTGACAAATACGCTGTAGTCGAAACTGTAGTTTAGTAGCTGGATAATTTACCTAATTTCATCGTAAAAGTGTTAAATTTCTTGCACATCTTTAAAGGCCTGTCCTCAACTACCCAGCGTTGAAACTCTGTCTGCGCCGCTCACAACTATTTGTTTTAAAGCGGGAGAAGTGAGAAAAACATGGGCGAGTCAATAACACCCACTTCGTTGGCGCTCACTGTACCAACTGCCATAAACAAGCATTTTCGGAAATTATGCACAATATTCCATTTGTGGAGTGCTGCAGTCGGGGCCGGAGCTGAATTTTAATCAGGGGGACTGCAGTGATGGACTGCAGTGTGTCTGCTGTTATACCGACGGCATAAATCACTGCGAGCCCGACTCTGCGCCCGCAGGCACCGGCTCCCAACTGTCAGGGCGGTCGGGAGGCATCGGGAAAGGTCGGAGGTGCCAGGGAGAGGCGGCTGGATACGGAAAGGAACGGAGGAACCGAGGAAGCAAGGAAGAGAGGGGAAGACGAGGGAAGAAAGGAGAGGAGGAAGAAAATAAGATGAGAAGAAAGGAGGAGGGGCGACGAGAGAAGAGAGGGATAAAAGGAAGAAGGGGTTTAAAGGGAGAACAGAAAAGGAGTGACAGAATAAAGACTGAGGAAATAAAGCGTGAAAGCGAGCAAAAACGAAGGAAGCAGTAGAGGCAAGCATGCAAGGTGGAAGGAATAGAGGGGAAAGATCGACAGGGAAGAAAGAAGAGAATGGAAGAAATAAAGACGGGAAGCTGCACATGGAGGAAATAAGAAATAACGAGCAGAAGGAGAAAGGCAGAAGCACAGCGAGAAAACGACTGAAGATGATGGGGCAATGTTGCAAAGAACGAGGAATGAGGTAAGACAGACAAAACAGGAGCGAGAACGAGGAAGGTGGAATAAAGAAGAGGAAATCAAATAAGGAAGGCAGTAATAAAGAAGAAGACAAAGAATACAGGCGATAAAGTGGTAGAAAATATGGAGGAAGGGGAAAAAAGGAAAGGAGAAAGTACACAAAAGCATGTAAGAAAATAAAAGATGCATCGAAGATGAATGAAGAATGGGAGACAGGATAATTGACAAAGAGGAATAAACGAAGGAGGAGGAATGTGGTAAGAGCAGTAGCAATAAAGGAAAACGAGGGGAAGAGAAAGGGCAGGGCGAGGACAAAGAGTTCAAAGATGAAAACAAATATAGAGAGGGGTAGCGGAGGCTGGAAGCACAGAAGGAACACAAAGTAGAGATGAAAGGAAAACAATGAGAGCACAAACCAAGAAAGAAGTAGAGCGAGAAGTAAATAAGTATACCTAGAACGATCTATAGAAAAAGTGAAAACAAAAACAATAAAAGCAACTGACTGACGAAGGAGATAGAAATGGAAGGAAAGTGAAAGAAGCCCGCGAGCGCGTGCACCATGGCCTATTGCTTGTGGTTACCCTCACGGCCGCCGGGCGCGATAATTGAAAACACATGGCGGCGGTGCGGGTAACCGCACGGAAAAGGCCATTGTGCACGAGCGTGTGGTCAGCTTTTGGAAGCCCCAGTAAATAAGTATACCTAGAACGATCTACAGAAAAAGTGAAAACAAAAACAATAAAAGCAACTGACTGACGAAGGAGATAGAAATGGAAGGAAAGTGAAAGAAGCCCGCGAGCGGTGCGCGAGTGAGAGCGTGCACCATGGCCTATTGCTTGCGGTTACCCGCACGGCCGCCGGGCGCGATAATTGAAAACACATGGCGGCCGTGCGGGTAACCGCACGGAAAAGGCCATTGTGCACGAGCGTGTGGTCAGCTTTTGGAGGCCCCTTACATAAAGTCTCGCAGAGCAGCGCATGCGCGCTACTCTAGGCTCGACCTAAAAAGGTTGAGTTCCTTGGGATGGTAGAGCAGTGTTGGTAGAGCAGTGTTGAAGCAATAGACTCCATACAAATTGTACAGTAAAGACCGTACCGGAATTGCAGCAGAGCAAAACTGAGACCTAAAGAGGAGAAAGCACAGTAGTTAGCACTTGCCAAGAGAAGAGTTTAAAAAAAATGTTTTATGACCCAGAAGGTGAGGAATAGGCAGCTGTGACGTTGGGTAAATGACGAGGTATAATGCAGCATCAAAGTCCCTGAATTTGTGAATGAAACACTAGCTTGTGGCAAATAATGCTGATGTATCTGCTGTTTCTAATGCAGGTGAGTGAAAACTAAGATAATTATTATATAATTGCCGATTGTATCAATTGAATTCTATGGCAGGACCGGAGGCGAGGATTATGCTCTGCTTTCTTTATTTTCCAACACCAGCAGTTTTTAACATTAACCGAAAAAAACTCTCTTTCCCATGAAACATAGGGAAAGGTCAGTCCATGAAGTCAGCCAATCAGCATCCACACACGTCCTGAAAGGTCCGGGGGTTGCTGGGATACTTCCTCTTTCTTTTCCTGCTTCTCCAGCAGATAAGTCGCTTTCCATTCCTCTATGGTTTTTCTGACATTGTGTACTTATATGCTTTTCTGACATGATACTGTAAATGAGTTTATGTTGCAGCGCGAGCGCTTTCGGTTAATTGGGTAGCGCGAGCGCTAGTGTGTCTTTGTGGCTTTGTTCACGTTTACCTGCTGCGGGAGCGTCCTTCATCGTTCCTTTCGCGGCTACATTGCGGGCTCGCGGTGACGCAGACGGCCGCCAGAGGGCGCCGGCGCAGCGCTGCCTCGCAACTCGTTGCTCGGCGGAACGTGTTTTTCTTGTCAGGAATTTCCTGTCAGTGCGTCCCCGCCGAGCAACAAGCCCTGCACGCCTGGAAGCCTGGACGCCCGGATACCGGGTCTGTAATCTTGCAGCCTGACGCCCTCTATTGGGTTAGAAGTGAAGTTTTCCTCAGCGAGACGGTGATTTGTTAAGGCTGTCATTACCATTGAAAGGGGCCTGGCCCAGGCAGTTATTGCCAGTTTCTTGCATTACCCCTTTGATCAGTGGGTGTTAGGCCCCAGGGTTGGTTACCCCTAATTCTTGCATTTTGCAGGCCAAATCCAGGGTTTCAGACCCGCCAAATTCTTGGACCCTCAGGTTCGCCAAAGTTTGACATAACAGTCTTTTCCTAATTGCTGCCCAGCAGTGACTATGGAAGGGGAATATGTTGAGGAAGAATCCTTTCAGGTTTTGCCCCTAGATGATGATTTTTGCGACGCGGTGGACAACTCAATCCACCACGCAGTCGCTGCAGCTATGGGTCCCTTTGAGAGGCGTATTATGCAAGTTGCCTACTCTTATGCATCTGGGAAGCGTTTCCCCGCCCTGCATCCCCCTAAAAGAAAACCGGGCGCTGCTGTGGATTTGGGGGCCTTTGAACGCCTTAAAAAGGCCTTCTTGGCGCCGTCTCCTTTAGGGCAAGTGGACCCAATAGAAGAGGTGAAACCTTTCTTCCCAGGAGGGGGGGTCGACGAGGGTGATGATTCCCCCACTGAGTCCCTCGAGGAACCGGGCCCTTCTAGGCCATGGCGCCCTTCCACGAATGTCACAGAGGCTCCTCCGGACATGCTCGTCCCTGAGGACCTATTGCACCCTCGCTCCTCTGAGTGGACCCCGGGCGACAAGGTGGCGCAGTTTGTCGCCAGTCGGATGAGGAAGCCCCTAGAAAAGGAAGTTAGGGCCTGTCAGAGGGCAGAATGCCCTCACCCCGCCCTGGCGGGCAAGGTAGCCGTCACCCCCGAAATAGATGCCAGAATGGCCACTTTCCTCCAAAAATATATTCGCGATCCCAAAAAAGGGATTGATAGGTCCTGGAAGGCTTGTCAGGACAAGCTTCTGGACGCCTGCGGCCCCCTCACCAAAATACTAGACCTCGCGGAGGAGGCAAAGGCCTCCGGTACCGCGCTTTCCCCAGAGTCGGTGTCAGGTTGGGCCCAGCAGGCTATCGTATTCCTGGGGAACGCGAATTGCGCCCTCTCGGCCGAGAGGAGACGCTCTTTGTTACTTAAAGTGGACCCCAAGCTTGGGGACTTGGCATCCTCGGAGGCGGGGGCTGTTGCGGACGGGGGACTCTTCGGTGAGCCTTTTGTGAAGGAGCTCACGAAGTTCGTCTCTACCTTCACCACCTTAGACAAGGCGCAGGCCTCCATTAAGCGAGTGTTTCACCCTAAGGTTTTCGTTGGGGTCGGTCGTTGCCGGGGGCGCTCGACCGGCAGCTTCTACACTCAAGCCCCTAACAAAGGCTTCAAGAAGGCAAACGACCAGCCCAAGCAGGAATTCTTCCAATCGCGGAGAAACAACAGGGGCAGAGGCGCCAGAGGTGGAGGCAGAGGCCATTTCCAGAACCAATCAGGTGAGTCTCTCCCCTTACCCCCATTTGTTAGTAGGGGGCAGACTGGCTCTATTCACTCACAATTGGGAGACCCTTACTTCAGACTCGTGGGTTCTTCAGACCATCAGGGGTTTTCATATAGAGTTCTACGGGACCCCGATACAGCAATCTCAACCACGGCCCCTGGTATTTACGTCAGCCCAGACTGCACTGGTAGATGACGAGGTTCAAGATCTCTTACACAAAGGGGCGATAGTGTGCTCCTCCCTCCACCCAAACGGTTTTCTGAGCAATATCTTCTTGGTGGACAAACAGGACGGGGGTCAACGCCCAGTCATCAATCTGAGGGAGTTCAACAGCTGGTTGGTGTACCGCCATTTCAAAATGGAGGGGATCCACCTGCTGCGAGACCTCCTGTGTCCAAACGACTGGATGGTGCGCCTCGACCTAAAGGACGCGTATCTATCCGTCCCGATTTTTTCTCCACACCGCAGGTTCCTTCAATTTCAGTGGAGAGGGCAGGTTTACGAATTCACCACACTGCCCTTCGGCCTCTCCTCCGGACCTTGGTGTTTCACCAAGGTGCTCAAGCCGGTAGTGGAATATCTCAGAGCCCGAGGCTTCCGCCTCATTATTTATCTAGACGATATTCTCCTTCTGGCTCAATCCCCAGCCTTGCTCGCAGACCAGCTGCGGACGACTGTAACTCTCTACAGAGCCTAGGCTTCGTCATCAACGGGAAGAAATCCCTCTTAGTCCCGACCCAGCAAACTACGTTTCTGGGCTTTGTCATAGACTCAGTCAACAAGACATCTCCCCTCCAGGAAGGGTTCCAAGATTCGTCGGGAGCTCAGACGAACCCTGGCCCGCCCCACCATCTCTCTTCGGCAGGTTGCCAGGGTGGTGGGTCTTCTATCCTCCTCCATACAGGCCATCTTTCAGGGGCCTCTCCATTACAGAGCCCTTCAACGGCTGAAAGCCACTCACCTCAGGAAGCATTTACAGTACGCGGAACTTGTTCCTCTCACAGACGAGGTGAGGTTAGAGATGCAGTGGTGGTTGGACCACATGTAGGCCTGGAACGGGAGGGCCATTTTCGGCTCGGTTCCGGACATCGTCATAGAGTCGGACGCCAGCAAGTCGGGCTGAGGAGCGCGTTGCGGGGACTCCTTTACAGGAGGAAAGTGGTCCGCAGACGAGCAGCGGCTTCACATCAATTGCTTGGAACTTTTGGCCGGTTCCTTCGCCATCAAGTGCTGGACGAAGGACAAGATCAGCTGCCATGTCCTTCTCAAAATGGACAATGTGTCGGCTGTCCGCTACATAAACCACCTGGGGGGCACGAAATCCAAGGTGCTAGCGGACATGGCCAAGGAGTTCTGGACATTTTGCCTGGAGAACAGCGTGTCGGTGACAGCGGAATACCTTCCAGGAGCGTCCAATGTGGTGGCGGACTGGTACTCACGAAAATGGTCGGATGTGAGCCTCTGGCAATTGGATACCAGAGTCTTCCAGAGACTACACGCCCTTTGGGGCCCCTTCTCGGTGGATCTCTTTCCCTCTCGCATGGATCACCAACTACCCAGGTTTTTCAGTTGGAAGCCGGATCCTCTGGCGGCGGCCACGGACGCCAGAGGATTGGTCGACTGAGACGGGTTATGCCTTTCCCCCGTTCGCCGTGATCATGCGTCTTTCGGCGCAGGTTCGCAGGCAGCAGGCGAAGGTAGTGTTGATCACGCCTTATTGGAGGTCACAAGTTTGGTTTCCAGTTCTTCTGGAACTTTCTTGGGATTCTCCAATCCTTCTACCCCGCGATCAGATGATTCTTCGGGATCCCCAGGGCGGGCCTCATCCGCTGGTTCTGCAGAATCGGATGCCCCTCATGGCTTGGCGGATTTCCGGCAACGTTGGAGACTCCGGAGCTTATCAGGAGAAGCTCAAAACATCTTGGCAGCAGCATGAGCAGACGGCACCAACAAACGATACCGTTCGGCTTGGTCCAGATGGGTGGGTTGGTGCCTTAGCCGGGATCAGGATCCCGTGGGGTGCGAGGTGGTCCAAATCTTGAATTTTCTGGCATCCCTGGCCACAGAGGGCTTGGCATACCGCACAATTAATTCTTACAGATCAGCAATCTCAGCGGGCCACGATCCGGTGCAGGGTAATGCCGTAGGGGAGCACCCTTTTGTTTGTAAGCTGATGAGAGGTATTCGCTTATCCTTGCCTCCTTTGCCTAAATATTCACAATTGTGGGACGTCAACAAGGTGTTGTCACTCTTTAAGTCCTGGCATTCCAATAGGTATCTGTCTCGCAAGGAGCTTTCGGCGAAGTTAGCCATGCTTCTCTGTTTGGTCTTCTGTTGGAGGGTTTCTGATGTGAGAGCCCTCTATCTCCATGGTCGGGTTTTTACCCCTTAAGGAGTCACTTTCCATATTTCCCGCCGCACTAAATCGGATTTTAGGGTGTTCTCGTATCCGGCTTTTGATAGACACCCTAAGTTGTGCGTGGTGCGTTGTCTCAAGGCTTACGAGAGCATGACGGACGAATATCGCCCTCATGGCGTGAACCAACTGCTGATATCTCTCAGGAAACCCTTCAAGGCTGTCGCTTCTCCCACCATAGCAAGATGGATCTGATGGGTCATGCGGGAAGCAGGCATTGACGTTTCGCACTTCGGTGCCCACTCTGTTAGAGGAGCGATGGCCTTGAAAGACTTTTTCCTCGGGGCACGCCTCGAAGACATTATCAATGCCGCTGACTGGTCATCGGACTCTATGTTTAAAAAATTCTATTTTAAACCAGTCGTTGACATGGCTTCCCTGGTGGTGGACAAGCTTTGAACGAGCATAATCCTCGCCTCCGGTCCTGCCATAGAATGAAAAATTTCCTAGGAAAGTTTCAATTCTATTAAGGACTCGGGGGGCGAGGATTATTCCCGCCCGGCGTTCCTGAGGGTTCAGTCTCTTTCCCACCCTCGACTATAGATCAGCACTCCGTATGGTATAAGTATTTCTCTCAGTTCTCTTTGTGCACATGGTTTTGTTTTACATAGAGTTACAGTTCAATTGGTTTGTGTTTTTCTTTTCATGATATTAAGCCTCATCTGTGCTATGCCTTTTGTGATCCCTGTGGTAGTTAAGTTCGGGTATCCTTTGACTTCTTTTAGGATAGGAAACTCCTAAAACGGACTAGTGGACTTCGATAACGGCTGGATGGTCGCAGTCAAGAAAGAGGAGGTATCCCAGCAGCCCCCGGACCTTTCAGGACGTGTGTGGATGCTGATTGGCTGACCTCATGGGACTGACCTTTCCCTATGTTTCATGGAAAAGAGAGTTTTTTTCGGTTAATGTTAAAAACTGCTGGTGTTGGAAAATAAAGAAAGCAGAGCATAATCCTCGCCTCCGAGTCCTTAATAGAATTGAAACTTTCCTTCGTGTCTACTAGGAAATTTTTCATTTTTAAATACTTGAAGCTCTTGAGGAGTCATAAAATAGGCCTTATGAAATCTGTATTTAAGAGTCTAAATTAAATTTGTAGTTACACGTGATATTTGTATTGCTTATAAAAGTGGTATATATACCCAAAAATAATATTTCAGTCAGTAATACAGGCCTATCGACTGCTGATTTAACGCTGCTGATTTGGTGCAGGTTATATTGACCTGTCTGTTGCTTTTCAAATGGGGACCACCCTCCGATATCTGCTTGTACTTTAGCCTGCCCGCATCCCTAGCTGACACCAGTCGTTCACTAGGGTAGTAAAGCCTTGATGCTCTTGTCTTAACCTCCTTTCCCATTCAGTATTCCTTACCTCACTAGCTTGTGTCGCTTGTTTACTGTTCCCGTTTTCTGCTTGCCTCTATACCTAAGTCCAGACAGGGTTCCTGCCAATTATGGCCCTTCTTGGCTCAACACAGGGTCTCGCCCCTGTCGTTCATCTTTGCTGTGCTTTTCTTCTCAGTGCCAAATGTTATTTATGCAAAAGGAAGATGAAACGCCAAAATTAAATCAATAAGTGCTCTGCACTGACTTTAAAAAGTCACAGGTAAAGTTGAGCTTTAAGCCTTATTCATTTGCTACCATTTCATGGTCTCTCCTTTTCACGTATGACTACAGACCTTATGTCATCAGATCTTCAAAGAAGTACAATAAGATGACCAGTGAGAGAGTGAGAGAGTGAGATTTGAGCCAGAAACCTTATTAATTTGCCTTCATGTTGTCATACTTTAAGTTTAAGGTTGCTTGGCTATTCTGTCCAGTAGCAGCTGCTACCGGACAGGGGTGGTGGGGCGGCAGGGGGAGGGAGGAGGAGGACGGGAGGGAATTAAAAAGAAAAGTACTTACCTGGAATGGCCAGCTGGCGCCCCTCCTCTGTCCTCGTCTTCTTCAGCTTCCTTCTTCCTAGCTCCAGTCTCGGCCGGCAGCAGGAAGCACCCGGGCACACAGGCTCCCCTGAGCCTTTCACAACGCTGCCTGAGCTAATCACAACGCTGCAATGCAGCGTTGTGATTGGTCTGAGCACCGTGGTTCGCCGCTCAGGCGGGGACAGGGAGCCTGTGCATGTTCCTCACCAGGTTGTGTAATGCAGCCTGGTGGGGGACATGTAAAGTGCGCATGACTATTTGGCCGTCCCGAGAGGGCCGGCCAAATAGTCATGAGCACTTAGGGAGTTCAAACCACTCCTCCCCCTGCTCTGGCCAGCACTGACTGCAATAGGAAAAATTAAATGATAGTGTTACGTTATTATCATTTTATTTTTCCTATTGATCAGTGGGGCGACGCTCCTCCGCCTCGGTGGAGGAGCCGCCACTGATTCTGTCCATCAAGGGCATAGTATTTTGTGGATGGTTACATTATCCCATTTATGTAACAATTAGAGTTTGGTGATGGAGCATCAAATAGTTATTTTATGACACTCCATAATCAACATGACGTGTAGCTTGTAATTGAGAGCTGCTGTTTATTATCTTATGTATTTACTTAGCTGACATTACATTTATATTGCTGATTTATGGCTTTTTGAACGCCTTAGCCTGTCATAAAGGTTACTAGTTGTTCTTGCTTATTTGTTATACTTCATGAAAATATGTTGTTGGATATACAGTTTTTTTTGTGCACAAATTAAAACAAGCATGCACTGGCTTTTTTAAAAAATACAATAAAAAAGTGATCCATTGTCCTATTTATTATGCAGTATTTTGCTGTGTATGTCTTCCAAGTTCACCACTTACAATGCAAACATCGTCTTCTGTTTCCTTTTCGTAACATTCTTTTTTGAGGGTACAGTTTAACTCTGCTAATGCAGCAAAGATGCTCTATGTCAAGCTCCATGTTGTTGCAGCCCAAAATATTGCATTATTATTATTATTATCTTACAAGGACTGCTGAGGACAACGTAGAGTCACCAAATGTTTACAAAACACTTCCTCTAACGAAAAATAAACACACATTGGCTTTGCTAGTACTTATCATCCATGGATTTTAAATATCAGCGCATGAAAAAAGAAAGATGGCTGCTCTGTGTTTATTAACTGCTTATCGTTATTTTCCGATTCACTCCGCTGCCTTTATTTGATTTTGTCCAACAGATGAAAGCCAATCTTCCCCCTCCAAGTTTCTGTTACATACTTGCTGCTCATCCAGACCAGGCACGAGTGGACATCCCTGAGGATTCTGAGATCTGTGATTTCTACTCTCCCCCAGTCCTACGCAGTCTAAGGGAGATTCTCCAGGTAATGTTTTTTTTCTCTCTGAGTACTTGCGCGTGTTCTCTCCCTCATCCTTATCCTCCTAATCTCTATCCTCCTATAGAAACACTACGTCTGTGTGGATGGTCTGGACCTTAGACTTCATAACTGGTGCCTTTGGCCTGACCGTATGCGACTGACGCATTAGAATGATTGATTGTTATTTCATTATTTTATATATTTTTTAGGTATTTGATAAAGAGCTAAGCTATCGTCCAAGATCCGCTTTACAGACAACCTTTTTTTTTATTGCAGCTGGAGCATCTCAAACATGAGGCTCTGTCCAAGCACAGTATGGCTGAGGTGACAGGTTGGAAATAAGACTATAACAATGGGGAGTGAGTAGAGTGTTGACCTGTAACAGGGGTAGTATTAAACTGCAGATATCACACATATTGCAGACACATTATGTGATTTGTCGCGAATCCCATCATTTTAGTTGAGTGTTGAAGTCAGAATTATAACTGCGTTCTCCATGTGGAAGGTGAATACTTCTTCCAGTAGGTAAAGAATTCTCTTGTATTGCTTTTATGGCATTATTGATTTTTCATTCAAATTATTTTTTTGTAGAAAACTGCGTTCCATTTCCAGCAATGCATACTTGGTCAGATGTATTATCAAACAGGCATTATGTAACCGTTATCATTACATCCTTTAGCCTTACAATTTCCTGCTGTCCCCTATCCTCTTCGTGTGGGCCTACTTCCTCTGGACTCCACAACATCCTGGTATTAGGAGACTTCATATTATTAACTCCAGTTACCCCAGATCTTCCCATGATTCCGAAGGTTTCTTCTCTCGGCACAGACTTCTTTCTATAAAATCATATTTCTATCCATTCCCCTCAACCTTCCTGCTGTGGTTGGGGGCTGTTCCTATCTGTGCAGTGTCTCTTTTTACTGTGATCAGTGCTAATCCAAATAGAGTTTTGTTATATCTTGTGGGCTAAAAATCCTCTGATATCCCCAGGAGGCCAGTATTGGACCTGGATCCCATTTTTGCATTTTAGAAGTATCTTCACGTGTACTATGAAGTCACCTATACAAGTTCTGAGAATATCTTCTGCAACACGTAGCACATTGGCACCACTTGCCTGGTGTGTAGGCCCACGACATGGCTACTGCGGCCTCTGTAAGAAGCTGGCTCCATACACTGTCTGAGGTAAATAATTTGTGGTATGTGAGGACAATCGACCATCCTCTATACCGCTCACCTTTTTAATATTTGTAACAATGCTTGGACTCACAGGGTTCTTTTCCTGGGAGTAAAGGGGCCGCCCTTCCTGCTTATTGAAAAAGTTATGTAATGGCGGAAGTGTGGGACTGCTGGAGTGACCCAAATAGCTAGACTGATGTGATGATGGTAGCCAACAATGTTTGGTTTTTTAACAGAAATTCCCTAGGCAGCTTCTTTGTTAGTTGTGCGTCTCCTTACCACATGCTTTCCGGACAGACACTTATCTTATAGAACTCCCTGTCCTAATTTGACTGGAAGGCGCAAAGCTAAGCTTTGCCCGATCACCATTAATGGTACGTTCAGTTCATGCATTTGTTAGTAGCGCCACCTTGAGCTGTGAGGGTAGCAGGGGGCGTGACCTCTTGAGCTGTGAGGGTAGCAGGGGGAGTGACCTCGAGCTGTGAGGGTAGCAGGGGGTGTGACCTCTTGAGCTGTGAGTTTAGCAGGGGGCGTGTATACGAGCACCCTCCAGGATATTATAGTGTCAGCAGGTGCCTGTTTCCAACTCCTATTCCAATACCATATAGATGAAGACAGCAGAGACTACTGATTGGGAGTTCCTCGTTGTTTGGCCCAGATTCAGAGTACAAGAGGAGGATGTGAATGCAAATCTCTGATTGGCAAACGAAGTGGCTGCCCTGGGGACGCAAGCATGTCCCTCCATTTCTCCTTTAAAGATGGCAATTTCACAATAACTGCGGTCATCTCGCACTACAAGTGCCTGAATTCAGTGGGTTTGTATGACTCATGAGTCAAACCTCTCAGTCGTCATAACACCGAATGCAGTATAACCTCTCTGGAATATTTACATTGCACCTGCCTCAGCAAGTAGAATAGCATGCATAAACATGAGGTAGCACACCTCTATATTGATATTTGTGAACAATGCTAATGTACATTTGCATAACCTATTGCTCACTAATTAATCCTCTGCACCCTTTACATGCATCTTTCTCGGCATGCTGACGTCAAGGAACATGGCACCATCATTCACCAGAGTTAATACCAGATGTCAGAGAAATTTGTGTAACCTTATCTCAAAACTGATCGACATGATTGTCCATGTATACCTCTTTTTCAAACTGTCGGTGCTAATGTAGTAGACTTACTGTCTCTTTCCATGTAAAAACTGTGAGTGGAGTATTCAAGCACTAGTGCCAAGGCAATGAGGCATACATGGGGCGCATAATAAGGTTGTTCATTTATTTATTGAAAATTTGCTACATTTCCAAGGCGAGGCAGCTACCTCAGAGTGACACACGAGAACAGAAAGACTGGGAGGAAACAACAACACAGGTAGAGAAGCATGGAAAGCTTGTATCTTGAATTTGATACAGGGTTCATGCGGCAGCCCATGGCTCACTGATAGGCTGATCACCTACTATTGAAAGGTGATGAAACGACTACCAGTCAGATTTAACCATATGAAATTTAAATGTATTATGAACGTACTGCGAATGCTTGATTACAGTTATTATCAATAGCAGCTCCTCAGGACCCGGGGGTTTAAAAAGCGATACAAATTGCGCTGATGATTGAAAGGAAACAATGTACAGTGGTGTCAGTACCCTCCTGATGAATGCTTATTTTGCTCGCAAATTAGTCTACTGTGTCCTGGCATTTTCAGTTAGAAAGACACTGTGGAACTTACCACTGAAATCATAATTCCCCTTACTATGGAAAACAACCTATAATTGAATGTAATTGTCTACCTTAGATATGTGTGTGTATAATGAGATGTCACAAGAGCCCTTCAGTAGCAATATGGAGCCATAATACACGCTTATCCGTTATGTAGGAATCCTCTCTCCCTTTGTTTTGCATAAAGTGCCATTAACCAGACATGGGGATGCGCTGAGTGCATGTCATATTGCAGAGAGGCATCAGGATTCACTGGACGCGTCACACTCCAACATAGCAAGAAATAGCATATCGTACTCTACGCATCTCCCTCTGAGAGGCGTAAAAGCAGTAATTGAATTAACTATGCTCTTTGGTTGTTTGTGGTAAAAAGAAGAGAAAAATATTAATAGTTGGGTCTGTAGGTTTTTAGAAACAACCATTTGGCTTTACTGCAAAACACATTCTGACTATAAAGGTCAGAGATTTAGAAGCTGCTGCGTGCAAGTTGCAGCTGACAAATAGGCCCTGATTGCAGTTAGAATCTTCAGATTTTGATTTCCTTTCAAGGAGAGGATGCAGATAAAAAAGACAATGTTCCCTCAGGATATGGTCATGAATCAATTTCTGTCATTATAAGGAGACTATATTGACTGGTCTTCTTTATTCTGCATGACTCTGCCAACTTACTCAGTGGGCCAAATCTCACCATTACAGTTGCTGATTGATAGATCAATCTTTATCCAACTGTAATTTTTCACTAAGAGTATGTATTTCTAATTGTCTTTTGTTTATTAAACAATTTTATGTCTTAACACTTGCTCACTGCATCTTTGTACTATTTATGTTTTGCCTCAGACGTCTTTAATATTCATTTAAAAATTAAAGAATGAAAAAACAAATAAATAGTCTAGGTCATTTTGCCATTTTTAACAACATGTGTAACAATTTTTGTTATATCGCTTTAGTAATGGAAAGAGGGAGACTTCAGGGTTATTTTATTAAGTCATAAGCAGCACATTGAAGGGGCGGGAGTAATGATTTGTGCAGCTAACTGTGTCCAATTTCAGTGACATTTTGGTTTTGTTTCAAAGTCATAATGTCACATTAACTATGTTTTTTCCAGTGAATTTGTACATTTTATAAACATACATTAATGTCTTAGTAGCAAAAGAATCCATAACTTATCCGTGCAATTTTTTTCAGTGATTTAGTCTGACGCAACTACGCGTAGCCTTCGTCTGTGTGTGGCAGGGGGTTAGACTTAGGCCTGGCCAATGACCATGGACTGAACCCAACCTTCTGTGTGGCAAACCATCTTTGCTTAAAGCCTTTATATTTCACTGGTATAAAGGGCACAACACACAGAATGAGACTCTCACTTTCTATGACCTTTAATTCATTTGTGTTGTACTTTCTTTCAGTTTATTTAACGGATGGCTTCCAGCAAGTCGGAAACACTAAAGGTGCACCCATTATAAAATCCCATTTAGAAAATATAAATATTTTAAACTACTGCTTTAGGTGTTCATAAAAGAAGAACCTCATTTTCAGCCAGCCGTCTCCGCGCACCAGACCCCGCATTCAACCCCCTTTACATCCAGCACCCACGCCATGTGAACATCGCAGCTAGACCCTGAGCCAGCTCACTTCTATCAATACCAGCTGTGCACAGCCTTTAGCCATTAGCCATGTGCAGAGGGATCTTAGTCAGTGTCCAGGCCGTAGGCCACACATAGCAGCGTCATGGAACGGGACCTCATCCAGGCCCTCATCTTGTATTTTAACAATATTGGAAGATCTGCCTACAAATTTGCAATCTTAGACTGTGATATTCCAATCCGTTTGCAAATGGCCTCCTATGGGATCCTCAAATCAATGGGCAGATCCACGAATCCTGCAAGAAAAAGAGGCTTTTTATTTTATTGGGCAGGGCTTACCGCTGTGGGTCAGCATACATCTTCCCTATGGTCCGGGTATCCTCTCCCTGCTCTTTAATGTCACCCTCACACTTTTTTTTCAGGCTGCAGGCTTCAGTACTTGTAAACTTGTAACACCCTCCAGAGCAAATATTTTCAATAGCGTACCGACAATTAGATCATCCGGGTTAGCAGTTCCTACTTTGAACGTCGGAAATAATCTTCCCTCGTCTAATCTGGTTATATTAATTTTCAAATTGGGATCCACTGATCCAGATCCACAATGCATCTGCAAATAAGTAGTCAAGGTATACTGTTTCATACCAAAACCATGTTGTAACGAAAATGTCTCAAAAACGACAGAATAGATTTGCAACAAACCACAAAAAGGGCCTAATCTGACTAAAGCACTAATATTGTGCTGAGTTTTATGTAATTCCGTTCAGCAGTTTTTGCTATCGTGGAGTTCCAAAATTCCAATGGGACACTGGATAGAGAAAACAGTGGTTTTTTTTTTAAACACTCCCTTTAACTTATTCCCTCTTGAACTGATCTGCACAAAACCTGGTGTGCCAAAACTTAGTCAGATGCACTATTTGTGTACCAAATTTTTCAAACTGCGCCAAAATTATTAGCATATAAAGAAAGGCCTTTTCGGTGGAAAGTGAGAATTAACAATAATTAGAGTATCAGTATTGTCGACAGCGTAATATATTACAGTGAAAAGGAGTTTGTTGATTTGCTTCTAGCTTTTGTGTCCTTTGACATATTTGGACCGAATTTCTGTAACAGTGCGCTTTTTAGGTCGAGCCTAGAGTAACGCTCATGCGCTGCTCTGCGAGACTTTATGTAGGTGGTTTTAAAAGCTGACCACAAGCTCGTGCACAATGGCCTTTTCCGTGCGGTTACCCGCACGGCCGCATCTGTTTCTAATTATCGTGCCCAGACGCGGGCGCGATAATTGAAAACACATGGCGCCCGTGCGGGTAACCATGGCCTATTATGGTGCACGAGCGTGTGGTCAGCTCAGCACGCTGCCGCGCTCGCTCGCCCCCGCTCCTCTCTGACGCTGCCGTCTCTGCTGTCCAGCGCTTCACTTGTGCTGACGCTGCCTCGTTTAACAACTCAACGGTCTCACTTCAGTGACATACTGCAACAGGTTATTAGCAGCAGAGTACAATGCTTTCATTCAGATAAATAGCACGTCTATTTCAGAATAACATATATAACTTTTATTGTGTGTGTTTCAGTTGATCGCTATTGTTTATCTATCAAGGAACACTTGTTAACGAGGTAAACATTAGGCAAAATAATGTTAGATTTATATTTACTCTTGAAATAGATAGGGAATTTGCAAAAATTATTCTCTCTGGAGCTGGCTAGTATTTTGCAAGCTAAGAATAATAAAATTGAGTGCATATACCATTTCTGTCATCCTGTGATTTCCCGTGTGTTTCACATGGGTATATAAAATATTAAATGCTCTGTCTGTAAATATGCTTTTATTGAAATTTTGATTGATAGAATTGGTAACAGCCTTTTAAAAGCTCTGGCATTAGTGACTTGCTGGATGGTTTGCTTGGAGATACACAGGAGTAGTTGGAGTTTTGCTGCAAATATATTTATCTAGGAAGCAAGGAGACACTGGTTCCACACATCATAACATTATGGGCAAAACACGTTCTGCCCCTTTAGCTTAATTCCTTGGAGGTGACTAGAGGTAATTCAGTTTGCAGTGTGTGCTGTGCAGGCTATAATTCACATTGATCCAGCGGGCAGGTCTTGATTCCTCCATATTTGAAGGGTGGGGGTTCTTCAATGGCCCGGATCTATCACAAGGCCAAATAGATTGTAAACTTGCAGTGAATGATGACTAGTTCCATCTGCTTTGACGTGCAGTGTCCTGGAATGTGTCATGCCAGCTGTGTGGGTGGGAGAGGCTGGCAGGACAATGGCAGTGGTGCTGTGTTTGTGAAGTAAGGGATGGCAGTTTGCCAGGTGTGAGTGTTGTGGGATGTAGTCGTCCATTTCTGTACAATGTATGTAATTTGGGGCTTAAAACTTAAACGAATATACTTAGGAATGCAATAATAAAGGCAGTTATGCACCACAAAGTTTCAGAAACACCGGAAAAAAACTGCGCTCCTGATTATTCGGTCGAGCCTGGGCAGCGCATGCGCTGCTCTGCGGCATGCTGTATTGTAGTATGGAATAGAAGCCCCGCCCACTCTCCGCCCCTATTTGTCATTGGTCTGTGTCATTGCCCTTCGTAAATGCTGGCTTCTGATTCGTTAATAGGCTTGTTAGTACCTCCTTAGTACTCCCATGTCCTCATTTGTAACCTCCCATGAGGACTGGCCCTTTTACTTCAGTTGTTACACGGTACTCTTTTTTAGTCTGTAAGCACTATTTTCTTTAATGAGTTTCTCCTACTGCAGACACGACATGCTTTCCTGCAACATTCAGCGTGCCATGTGTGCTTTCACTTTCCGAGCAGCCCGGGACAATGGCGGCCACCTCTTTAAATAGGTCTCACATTTACAAGAGTTTGAGCTATTGGCATTGTAAATGACAATGCCTTTTATTTATGTGTTAATTAGCAAAACAGATAAATAAAAGGCATTGTCATTTACAATGCCAATAGCTTAAACTCTCGCAAATGCGAGACCTACTGCATTGCAAATGCTTGTTTAGCTTACTCTTGGTAAGTGAAGTTTAGTGCACATCAGTCAAGAGTGAGGGGGCAATGTTACAGGGGGATCGTATATGTTTTTACATGCTTTTAAGTTTGGTACTCTTTGACAGATTTGCACAGAACCTGAGATTCCAGAGTTGGACCTAACTTTCTCACTCCATTCCCTGCATATGCATCAAATCATTCCAGTGAAAACACCATGTTTTTTAAATGTCTCCTTTAACTTATCCCCTGCTTTCTGTTATATTAGACCATGTCTTGATGGAGAGACCTTAATTGCGAGTGAAATAGAGAACAGCATCCAAATGCAAGGTCTCTTTTTCCCATCACCGTTGTCTTTGCAGGCCTACAGTGCAAACGTTCCTCTACCTACGCCTGTCTCAACATCATCATTGTCGTCCTAGTGTAAGCATTGTTTTTGAGTGCTTGCCAGTTGCTGCAGCTAAGGGCCTTGCAGTGGACTTAATTGTGCTAAAGTCGAGTGAGTTTCCTGGAATCCTCAAAAAATATCCATTCGCGAGGAATGAATGGGTACGCAAGTGCAGCCAACTCTGGCAAAAACACTGCAAAATGTTCTGTGAGGTGGGAAGGCAATGTCACAACATAATCCACTTTCGCTGCCTACAGCCAAAGTATTGGATCCTGCAGGCCTCCATTTTATTATCCTAGATGTAAAAGGCCCCAATCATCACAACTGTAATTAAGTATTCCCCAATTGACCAAATATTAAACTAGTTCTATGTTCTATGTCACTCTCTTTTCAGGTGAACTGAGTATGAGCAGGGAGCTCCTCACAGTGCCAGCTACCCAGAAAGAGGAGATGTGGGAATATTTGCAATCTCAAGGTTTTACTTAATGGCTCCTCTCTATGCCGATGAACAGGATCTGCACTTTTATGGCAGTGTGAGGACCAGATGGTTCTCTCGTTTTACCTACCCTTCAGTAACACTGGTAGATTGTTCTAAACCTCCACCTTCGTCTTTTCGCTCCCACTAGAACTGCAGTGTTTTGCCTGTCCTATGTCTTTCTTGTCTTGTGCCCCTTTATTCTACTCCACCGAAGCTGCACACTTTTACTTCCTCTAGCAAGAATATCTCTTGCTCTTTGTCGAAGCACTTTTATACAGGATTCAGAACCTTGAGGCGGTACTGTACTCATTGCCCCTGATTTCCCAACTCACCTACCCTGAAAACCAGTCCAGTGGTTTAGCTTATTCTTTGCATGATGCTTTTGAATGCCTACGATGGTGTATTATTTGCCAGTACCAGCCTCCTTTGACGTGATGATACCTGAGGGTTTCACAGCCCCTTAAATATCATGGGGATCTCTAATTCCATAGAACCAGATGGGGCAACCTGCTGAAGGGGTGAGACACGACATTCAGGGACTTCAATTCTCTGAGTTTCACCTTGCTGACACCTTGCTGCGTTTCTCCCCTAGTCCCCCTCCTCACCTATTTTCTCCAAGTGTCCAAAGAGATTGTCTCGGGCCACTGTGAAATTTCCCTACTGACCAAGAAAACCTAAGATGGAACACTTGTCTTGGATGGCCAGTCACAAAGTATTGTACTGTTCATAGGTGGTATAGGTACTGGGGCTGAGCAGTACAGACCTCGGGACTTAGGCAACCACAAAATATAGCGAATACTTGAGTGTTGATCTGGCCACCTAGCAAGTTTACCAGCCCTGAGTCAGGACAGTAGCCTGGTCTCTCAGAGCACAGAAACCTTCACAGGAGCCCTAAGCCACAAAGGGCTGCTCCAGCCTGAAGTCCCAGGCTTCGTATTTGTTGTGATGAGTCAAACAATTGGAATAAAAATGCTTGGATTATCGTGTTGAAAATGTTGCAAAGCTCTTAGACAGATTTTCAAACCAAAATTGCAGGTCACAGTGTTGGAAAGTCTTCAGGGTTTCAAAGACCTGAGTCAATGTAATTGACCTGAATTAATGTAAACTTCAGCAACATTCTGCCACAGCTACCCTATTCATGCTGAAACACCATAAGTTACTTTTCAGTTGTGCCTTTGCCTCTCTATGACTACTCATTTATATCCGCCTTAGCATGTTGCTCTCATTTCCTTGTTTATCATTCGAATGCTTTCCTTGCTCCAGCTTGTACCTCTTGTATTTGCCCTCCCCCTAGAGAGTATAGCCTCTTTACCATCTCTCTGGCTAGCTTCTGTCATTCCACTGCTCACTGTTAGAGAAACTAAGTTTTCTTTGGGCTTAAGTACTCCATGAGAGTGCATGTGTCCTCCAGCGCTTTCTCTTTGTTGCGTAAACTGAGTCTTTGGCTCAGCTCTCTGGGTTTGCTTTCACATCGACACGTGACATGGAGTGAACTTAGTTAAGTGCACCAACGCTTGAATGTGCGAGACACGTTTTGTAGCCCCGCAGAACCCCACCCAATACATAGTTGAAGTGGCGTCAGTCCTTTTGGGTTACTAACATTCCCTAAACAGGGATCCAAGAACACTGTGGTGATCAGAAACAAACCTTTTTCGTTCTCTTCAGTAACACACTCGCAAGACGCGCTAAGAAAGACACTTTAACTAAAAAAAACAAATATTTGAACAGGTGCAACCTGTTGCTTAACACATCTAAAATAACCACACAGAATACAATTAAAACAGCATAAATGCAAGTGGTGAACAATGAGAATAAAATGAACATTTCTACCATGATTAAAATGTCGTCCAAAAAACCTAACACTCTAAAATGTACTTTGTTAAAACGAAGAATGATGCACAGGCTAGTCTTGTAGGAAAGGTAGTAGATTTATTCTTAAGATCACTTCTTGGTTACAGGTTACAGGATGTTAGTCTGATCCATTAAAGTGCCCCACCAGGAGCAGCCTCCTCGCTGCTCAGCCCTTCCACACCAACTGATTCTCCCTTCAATACAAACACACTCAACATTCTATATGACCTCATCATAGGCTGAGCAGCCAGGTAGAGAGAACCACTGTAGGGAGAGTGCATTGGGTAATTAGTACATTACAACACATCTCCCCCCTTATAGTGATCGAAAACATTCAAAATGTATGAAGGTGATAAAACACACATCTCAGCAAAGGAGGATGCATTAACAACAAAATAATTATACATCACCCCCTCCCCCTCCTATAATGATCATAAACAATCAAATGCATGGAGATTGTAAGACATACAAATGACAGCAAAGGAGGATGCATAAAACAACAAAATCATTATACACATCTCCCCCCTTATAATGATCATAAACAACAAAGAATGCAAGGTAAAGAAATACATTCTTAAAAACAGTGGATGCTATCCACCATAACTCACACTACAAACTGCGGGTACAATACCACCACACGGAGTACCCATTGCGCCACAAACTAAGGCACAAGACTGTGGCAGACCAGGGATCTACAACCCTCAACTGCACATACTAATGGCAAGACAGGTCTACCTCAAAGAAGAGAAATAAGACTCTTCCCATACCAAAACAGGGTAATTATAACCCAAAACACTCTTGAAACACTCTTGAAAGTTAATATGGGTATCTTTAAACCCAAAGTAAATCCAGGGAATCCTTTAACCCAAAGCAAATCCAGGGTAACTTTAAACCCAAAACACACACAACACACTATGGGTATCTTTAAACCCAAAGCAAATCCAGGGTATCCTTAAACCCATGACACTCTCGCAACATACTATGGGTATCCTTAAACCCATGACAATCCAGGGTATCCTTGAACCCAAAACATACTGGCCAAAACATGGAATTCAGAAAATCTAACACAAATGCGCACAGTCATAACACAAGGGAAAAGGAAAGTCAGTCATACTGGTCCTATTGAGTGCCTCCCAGAACTAACACTAACCACCCACAACACCCTAACAACCTTAACATAACAGGGTACCGTAATAGGTTATACAACACCCTGTAAGGTTGAACTGGGGCACTCGCCCACAACCTCACTGTAAAAGACTGTATAATCACTTAAAGTTAAATCCAAACCCCATATACAACATGTCAAGCAAGACAATTAACGGAGAAAGTCATATACTCGGTGAGCGATCTCTCACCCGGCACCTTGACACGAAGAGAAACTCTTCTCCATGAGCTGCATGTAGCTGTCGCGCATAGCATGAGAAAATAAACTCCAATGCAGTGTTAACATGAGTAAATTGCATTAAAAGGCGAAGAATACTTGCTACAAAAGTCAAGGGAATACTTCTAAAAGAGCAAAAATAGCGTCACACTGAACTTTTGCAGGAGTCCAGTGCAGACTAGATAATGAAATTAAACCTTGTTGCCCTGTAACGACGACGTTCCCAATACTTTATTGTCCTTGGCAACCTAAAAAAAAAACGTGGTTGGCAAAATGTGAAAACGTGGTTGGCAATGCGAGTAAGTTGCAGGTTTAAAACAGCACGATCCAATGTATGGTAAAATGGCGGCACGCTGATTGACGTGGGGCAGGGTGGCTCCCGGCACGCCAAAGCTGGAAAGCAGTCCCCAATCAGTCACCAATTACCAAGGGAACATCCGGAGTTACGTTGTCAAGACACATCTCACTATGACGCACATCGAATTGAAAGCGGCAGGGAAACCCAGCTCGTGATACCCACGCTCTCAAGAGGACCTCGCGCCCACTACAGAATGCCGGTAGGTGTTTGAATAAAAACATACGCTAAGGCAAGTGCTCACCATTGTCTCCATCGTCTCAAGTCACTAGTGTACTCCGACAGTGGTAACTGTGAAAATTCAGTGAAACACTCCTTGGGGCTCGACTTATGCCCCCGACTGCGGAATGCCTCTCAGATAAGCTCACGCACTGTCAACACCTCAGTTAAAGTTCAAAACATCTTTGAATGGTAAGCTTGAAAAACACACGCTGCCGGGACACTGCACATCCAAGGCAGCATATTGGTTTTAAAGTCAAAGCTGTTCAAACATTTACCTGCTGACAAACTAACTGCCGGATTACTCCATATGGTATGCAGACCACAACATAACGTGCCTCCTTTCAATGCTACAGGATGACTTCAGATAGTTATCACGCAGGTTAAACACGCAAAACTCAATAGTTTGTTGGTAGGCAGATTTCAAACATCAGGTGATACTTTGTCTTCTGCTCTACAAGCATGTGGGCTCACCTTAGTCAAGCAGATTTCAAACCAAATAAAGTCTAACAGGAACTGGCAGGCCCAGGCTAGGGCTGACCGTTCACAGGTGATGAGGAATGTCAGGAACTTCTGTTAGTCTAGTTACTCATATGGGGAAGACTCACCCAAGTTCAGCAGGCACTGGCACGTCCACGATGGGGCCGACCGGTCTTTTGGTCACTGGTGGGGCTTTTGGACTGCCAGCTTGCTTCTTCCAAATGCGCTTCTTCTATTTCTTAGGTACCAGTCCATTCAAGGTAACTCATGTAGGTTCTTTCAGATCGTCGCCAGTGTTAAAACGAAGAATGATGCGCAGGCTAGTCTTGTAGGAAAGGTAGTAGATTTATTCTTAAGATCACTTCTTGGTTACAGGTTACAGGATGTTAGTCTGATCCATTAAAGTGCCCCACCAGGAGCAGCCTCCTCGCTGCTCAGCCCTTCCACACCAACAATTGATTCTCCCTTCAATACAAACACACTCAACATTCTATATGACCTCATCATAGGCTGAGCAGCCAGGTAGAGAGAACCACTGTAGGGAGAGTGCATTGGGTAATTAGTACATTACAACATACTTCTATGCATTACGCTAGAATAGTATGGACGGGACGTCATCCAGGCCCTCACTAGATTTTCTTAGGGAGGATGAGCGCACCACCTGCCTTATTTACAGTAAAACGCTGTAATTATCAGGAATCTAGGAGGCCATGAGAACGGCAAACCTGCGTCACATCAGCATGAGCTCCTGCCGGACTTGGGCTCGGTATTAGCTTCCAGTAGAAAGTGTGATATGACAGTATCTGTGGCAGGCAGGATCTTCTGGCAGTATCTTGCTCGCGATAAACTGGGGCGGAGGACCTCTCCTGATAAGTGGTCAAAGGGCAGTCCTTTTATTGTATATCTTATCTAAGATGGAATTGCCAACATCACCTTATGAATGTTTGATATAATCATTAAGCATCAAAATGCTAGTCTAAGACGCATTCCTTTAAACATATAATGTAAAAAAATGACAATTCAGACTACACCGTTTTGGCTCTTGCTCTTTGTTTGACCTTGAAATTGAGATAACAGGGCTCATGTTCCAGACTCATGTCGCATCAGGTATGTGGTTGATGTCTGTATCTAAATGATTTGACACTTTCCAGTTCTTGGAAAGGGTAAGGAGAGACGCCATCTGTGTCAAAGACAGACATGTTGATGAATCTGCAAAAATACAGAAAATAGAGTTGCAGCCTACTTAAAATGGAGTCGGGCCTTATGTATTTATGTCATCTTGTGTGCTTCTCCCCGTCAAATGCCCTGTTTTCCCCAGGCTCCGTGTTGTTTTCTCAATCATGTGCTTCTCCCCCGCCCCATGTTGCTTTCCCTCTTGTGGTTATTTTCCCCTTCCCCCCACACACTCCGCATTGCTTCCCCCTCAACCGGTCCTCCATTGCCCCCAGTCATCTTTTTTTTTAAACATATTTTTTAATTATTTGGAGTAGGCAGGAGACCCAGGTAGCAAATTTCAGCCAGCCCCTATTCCTCAAAAAACACTTTTGCGCTACTTCTTTTTTTTTAATTTAGAGAGCCATCTCGGATCGATACATAAACAAATGGCAGCAGCGTTATTTTGTAGGCACACATGCATTATGATGACACTCATGCGCCTGCCTACAAAATGTCGCTGTTCCGTCATCACACCGTTTGGCTTTTAAGTGCTTTGTGGCAGAGCCTTACCTCTTTCCATTGTGCTGCGATTTCTTGCTTCACCAGCACAACTGCTACGTGCTGCTGCGGAGCCAGTCTAGGTGAGCACACCGTATGTTTGCAGCGTTTCTGCTCCTCATTGAGACGAAGCACAGAGGTGAGCCAAGGACGAGTGTAAGGGTGAGTATGGTGACTGTAGTCAGCCGCCGCAGAGAGAGAGCCCGGGACTCTGCGGAAGTGGCCCAGCTAGGACTATGTGCAGTTCGCTGGAGTACCCGATGAACTCCTGCTCGAGCCCCGCCTCATTGTTGCCTCTCTGGAGGCGAGAGGTGCGGCTCGACGCCATCACCTGCTGACGTCACGCAGTGAGCAGTCTCGAAGCAAGCCCCGGTCCGGACCTTCGTAGCGCGGGGAGGCGGAAGACCCCAAAGAGACCTGGTGAACCCCGCTGTGCTGAGATCTGCGCCAGGTGGAGTCGCATTGATCGAGTGGCTGGGTGCGGCTGCCTCTCCCTGACGGCGGGAAGACAAGACGGACCGGCGGAGAGAGATCGGGGGGGGGATCACCCAGCTCCGATCGGTGCTCTGGGGGCGGGGGGGCGGCCCCAGCGGGGCGCGGCGGCCGGCTGGGGGCCTGACTGGAGTGGCAAGCGGCTGCAGTCGGGGAGATGCAACGAAGCCTGTAAGAAACGCGGCCTCCCCCGGCTCGGACCTGCTGATTCCCCCCCCCCTGTTGGGGGGCCTGGCCTGCTGGGGCCTGAAGCGGAGAGACCACGCGAGGCCCTGTACACACCTGAAGCACGGTAGGAGTGGCGGCGGAAGGGGCAGAGACGATAGTTGTTGGCATATGCCTCCCCTGCACTAAAAACTCCAGCAGAGTGGGACCCCCCTCTACTCACACCGGAGGCGCAATCTGCTAGTTTGCGGGGCACTGCTGACACGAGACGGGCCCTGCTCGCTGGGGGGCTGCTGTGGGCCTCCAAACGGAATCAGAAAGGAAGAGAGACCCAGTGGAATTGGGCTGCGCAGGCCGCTGTACGGGGGTGTCTGAATTGCTGACAATACACGATGGGGGGCCGTAGCGCACTGAGAGGGCGACCAGAGTTGTGAGCCCCTGGAGACGGGGGGCGCCCCCGCTGCTTAGCCTTCAGCCTCGTGGGGGACGGGCTCACGTTGGACACTGTAACAGCCCAGCCGATCACGCGGTCTTCGCCCCGAGGAGGACACTGATCGCGCGGGGAAGCCCCTAGGTGACTCGCATCCCACAAGACTGAGGCACCATCACGGACACGGTTGCCTTGTTAAGGCACACTCCCTGGGGCGTGGCAACAGCCGCGCGCCATGGGCAAGGCAGACGCCAGACAACCAAAGATCTCCTGTGAACAGCGCAAGACCCTCCCCTCCTCAGAAGAAGAGCCGCCAAAAATAATCATGAATCCCGCATCGGCGCCAGAACCAAATATCCGCTAAATGTTCACGGATCTAAAGCAATCTCTTTCGGCCATTGATCTCAAAATTGATTCCATGTCAGACCGGCTAGACCGGCTCAGAGATAAGGTCTCGAATCATGACGAACGTATCGTGGAGGTTGAGCAACGTTCCTCTGCGCTAGAAGACGAGGGAACCACTACTCACGAGAAATTGCTTTGCATGGAAAAAGTGCTAGAAGTTATAAGAAGCAAGAATGAAGACCTCAAAGCTAGGTCGCTACGTAACAATCTGCAAATTCTGGGAATCCCAGAGACCACAGCAATGACCCGTGTCGAGGACTATGTTGAAGAGATGCTTCGGTCCTTGTTTGGAGACTCCCTGTCAGCGGTGTGTACAGTTGAGCAGGCTCACAGATCGCTTGGCCCGAGACCCCCTCCGGGAGCCCCGGCCAGACCAATAATCGCACGATTATTAAACTATAGGGACCGTGATGTTGTACTGTGGTCTCATTTTTCCCCAATTTCACCTTAACTGTGCAGGCTGCCAGGAGAGAGTTTGTGCCGGTAAAGAGGCTGCTGCAGCAGCAGGACTTCAAGTACTCTCTGCTTTACCCTGCAAAGCTCCGAATTTTTCACTCTGGCAAAACCACGTTCTTCACGGATCCCAAACTCGCTGCCAAATTTGTACGTACTCTGAAGCAGTCCACACCAACCGCACACGTGGATAAAAGCCCAGCGGGAGATGACCCTCTTAATGAAAATGACTGAGAACCCGGGCGACCACCAAAACGCCTGAAGTGTTGTGCTATTAGTGGCTCAGCGGAGATAAGTTTGACTTCCCCTTTTCACACTAACTGCTCAGGAACTGGACATGTTTGCCCGAATGCTTGAGAGGATCCTCCTCTCGAGCGCACCTCGTCCAGCCACCCAGCATTCAACCGCTGGGATTCGCCGAGCCCCTAGTGCCACCCTCTGGGATGAGTCCAATGTTCCTTCTAACAGTTGGCCACTTCTGGCCTGTTCGAGGTAGGGGTAACACCTTTCAGCCATGTTGGGCGGCTGTAGTGGGTGGGGGGTGGGCTTCCCGGGTGTGGAGCAGACCAGATTGGTTGCAATGTTCTAATTTTTCTCTTCCCTTCTCCCCTCCCTTCTTCTCTCTGGCCTCCCCTCAACAGAAGCTCGGCGCCGCCGTGAGTCTGGCGCACAAGGAATTGTGTGATTGCAGGCACGGGCACGACTGCTAAAAGCGTGACCACCGTTAAAGCAGTAACGTGGAATGTACGTGGCTTGAACGACTGTAGAAAGGTGCGACTGGTTGCGGTGTATCTCAACCGACATGGTGCGGACATCTGCTTTCTGCAGGAGCTGCACCTGACGGGGACTAGCTGCGCGCGCCTGCGGGCGGGTTGGATGGGAGAGAGATTTATAGCTGGCTATTCCAATTATGCCAGAGGCACAGCTATCATTCTTAGGAAGGGGTTCCCATGGTGCACGCGCACCGTGCTATGCGACCCTCAAGGGAGGTACGTAATGGTCGCGGGGGTGCCTGGGGGGGGACAACCGGTCAGGCTAATATCAGTTCATGGCCCAAATGTGGACGATTTGCATTTCTTCAGTGAAGTTTGGCGGCTGGCGGAGTCACTGGGCCCTGGAGCAATTCTGTAGGGGGGGATTTCAATGTTATATTGGATCCACCCAAGGACAGATCGGGTGACTCCCGCCGGCCCCACCCGCGGGCGGTGGAGCAGTTGCAGGCCCTTATGGAGGACCATGAACTGGTGGATGTTTGACATCGTCGGCACTTACACAGCAGGGAGGGCACATGTGTATCAGCAGGCAAGGGAGATGTCACCTAACTACAAATTGAGCCTAATTCATTTTAAGTTCATTCATAGACTGTACAGGGCCCCGGTGTGGTTGAATAGAGCCCGCCTGAGGAAGGATGCGCGGTGTGTGAGATGTCGGGCGCCGGAGGCCTCTTTTCTGCACTTGGCCGGCGAGTGCCCCAAAGTGGCGAGATATTGAGGGCGCATTTTTGATGTGTTTGAGTTGATGATAGAATGCAGGCGCGAGCACTCCCCTCTGACTGCCCTACTCGGGTACTTGTGCAAGGTGCCGGCGGAGAACAGGAAACTGGTGACTATGGCAAAGCGGCGAGTTGCGATTTGCTGGGGCCGTAGGCGTAGCCCACGAGTAATTGAGTGGCTCAAGGACGCTGCGTTTTGCCACAACCAGCTGTCTGATTTCTGGGAATTAATGCCCGCGCAGGCGTGCCCTCAGAATATATGGGAACCGCTGCAAAGTTACCTTAGATTTCACCCCCTCGACCAGGTCGAAGACCCCGCTGCAGAGGAGTAGATACTGTGTGTAGATTGTATGAAGCATCTGTAATGGCGCTGGACGAGCCAGCGCGTCACGTAAAAGTCTTTCTGTGACGGCCAGAGAGAAGTCCCATCTCACCCCCCCTTCTCTTCTCTCTTTCTCCTTTCCTGTGGTGTTCTTTTACACTCTGAAACTCGTTCGGGGCAGCTAGATGCTGCATTGATATTGGGACATTGAATGACAGTTGGACTTCCGTCAACTTTATAATGCATGATATAGGTGATCATTGCTTGATAATCTTACTAATTATTCCCCGATGCTATCTGAATGCTGGCAATGTGTTTTGCTGTTGTTTGTTCTTCATGAAAATCTAATAAAAAAATTTTTTTTTTTAATCGCTGACCATAATATAGGCCAAGAAAGCAAAATTACAAAAGCACTAAGCTCATAACTCACAGGAAGAACCCAGAGAATCCGTTTCCCAGTGTTCACCTTGGAACCCAAAAAGATCATCTGTGGCGTCCCCCAAGGATCGTTCCTCAGCCCCACCCTCTTCAACATGTACATGAACCCACTGGCCAACACCATCAGTTCGCACGGACTTAACATCATCTCCTACGCCTATGACACCCAGCTCTTCCTCTTGCTGTCAGAAGACCCCTCCTCCACCAGAGCCAACTTCCACAGATGTTTAAGGAACATTACAGACTGGATGAAGGACAACTGTCTCAAGCTCAACATGGACAAGACGAAGTCCTCATCTTTGGCAATACCACCTCGCCATGGAACGGCGCATGGCAGCCTGCTGAACTTGGCCCATCCCCCGCCCCAACAGACCACGCCTGCAACCTCGACATCATCTTGGACAGCAAGCTATCTATGAAGAAACATGTAAATGCAGCCTCATCCGCCTGCTACCACGCCTTACGAATGCTCCGCAAGATCTTTAGGTGGCTCCCAGTCAACACTAGAGGGACCTTTATGCAGGCCCTCGTCACCAGCATGCTGGGCTACGGGAACACACATAGGAATTACTGCACACTTCCTGAAGGGACTACAGACCATACAAAACTCAGCAGCAAGACTCATCCTCTATCTCCCCAGACACCTCAGGAAGCTGCATTGGCTCCCGATCCATTTCAAGATGTTGACCCACTCATACAAAGCACTGCACAATGAAGGACGAGCATACATTAACAAACGCATGATCTTCCACCAACCGACCAGGCACCTACGATCCACCTCCCTCTTCCTCGCAGACACCCCCGGATCCGCCTAAGCAACAGCGGAGGACGCTCCTTCTCACACCTGGCAGCCAAAGTTTGGAACAACCTTCCGCTGCACCTCAGGGCCGCCTCATCGCTCCGGAAATTCAGGAAAGGACTCAAGACCTGGCTGTTCGATTGAACAGATCACCACAAAGCAGTTAGCAACTCGAGCGCCTTGAGACCCTCCAAAAGTGATTTGCTGCGCTTTCTAAGTCCCTGATTGATTGAGTGATTGAAGCCGCCAAGCCGAAGGCAAATCGACTTCTTCAACACTTGAACAAGCTCAAATTAAAGCGGAAAAAACAATACGAAAATACTTCAGCTCCCATAATACCTATCAAGAACTTCAGAATGCTCTAGTGGTGCATCCTAAGAATCTGGCCGGAGACCTATTAGCCACGAGATCCCTAAACGACAGTGCAATTATGTTGGACCTGGAAATAGAGGACATTTCCTTGTCGCCTCGACTTCAAGGAACCTTGCCTGAATTAGACTGCATCAAGGACCTCAGTGGCACTGAGCCCCTCCCCCTGTACGAAAAACGAGGCTACCCACTGTCTCCTGAAATCAACTTATGAAAGCATCCGGGGCAGAAGCGCGATACCTCCACATTGCCCTGCCAATGTGTTGTAGAGTCATTGCACAAAGCAAATCCCAAGGCAAATGAACAAAATGAAACACTGATACACTCGAAAGACCCCTTTCTCACAATTCATCCTCCAGTTGGCACTCGCAGCCATCCCCCTTCAGGCATAACATCCGATCAAGCGGGGACAGCACTTCTAGCAAGGAAAGGCGCAGATATTTGTGAACTGGTGTAATAGGGGTCACGTTGCAGACCCAAGGTACTCCAGTCTACTCAGCAACGGAACCAAGAAGGTTTTGAACTCTGGAGGCCCACATATAAATTCCCGACTTCTGATGGGCAAAGTGAGTTTGGAACACAGAACAGGCATGAAAAAGTGAATTTTAATGGATTCGAATGGAATAGGTTTTACAGAATATTATCTGCAATAATAACTGCAACCACCATGAACACTGACAAACTGGACATAAAGATATCAGTCTTACAAATGTTAGCATCATATACAATGTCAATCGACGCTAAATTGGAAAGATTGAAGTCCTTGATAACAAGAGCTCAAAACACTGTGGGGGAGGTAGTAGACCCCTCAGCTGTAGTCCAGTAGTGGAAAAACTATATAAATTACCAGACATCATGATAAACACGATAAAGGAAATAAATCAAGCAGTCTTACTCCACGAAAAACAAGAACCAATATCAAACAGCTGGCACTTTACACAAGCAAAGAAATATGATGTTAAAAACACAATGCAATCCCCTAGTCAAACAGAACTGGTTCCTCCTCCACTCCAGGAGCCACCATTGAAGTCACAAGCAGAAGAAATAGGAAAAAAACTTGTTTAGGATCAACTGTTAACTCAATAGATAATCCAACTAAAACTGAGTCAATTGCTAACCCATCAGACACCGATTTATAAAAAGCTGAATCTCCCTGCGAGAACGTAATTTTTGAGAACCAGTTTCAACCCGTGCTCGTAAGGAAAAATAAAAAAAAGGCTGAGAAAACTTAATAAAATACACCAAACCAGAATGCTTGACTCCAGAAAACTTGAGGCACTGGAAGGCCCGCACATCTATCCACTCTTCAAACACGTTCAAAATATTAAAGCTGGCCGGCAGCCCCCGGAGCAAACAAAGATATCCACAAAACACAGTGTAACGAACGATGTAAGCAATAGCATGGCCGAACATGCCTCATACCCCTTAATACAAAGGCCCTCGTGCAGTGCATCACAGGAACTCGTGAGCTGACAGGGCGCCTTCAACTTAGACTGAATTCGAAAGAAATCAACATACCACAAGGTCCTTAAGGATCAGAGGGGAGAGCCACCTATGATGACATCTAAAGAGCTCCCACTCAAATCACTGGAAACTGGAAAGCACGGGCAGGCAAAACATCACTCAGCTAGTCCCACCGGCCCCAGACAGCTGCACGATTGGTGGCACAGTACCTGAGTAGAGGGGGGGGCTTGAGAGAAGAGGAAAGGGGGGGCAGTTATCTGGTCCACAGAATCACTGGATCTGGACACTGGATTAGAAGGCAACACTGACTCAATGAGAAACTTGAGAGAACAAGCACAGTACACCAGCACCTAATGAAGACAGTCAACATGAAGGTCAAAAGCAAAACAATGAAAAAAATCAAACACAAACAAGCTATCCAATCAATAGGGCCAGCTCAGCCAGATCACTAAAACAAACACCCATTTAACACCAGCACGCACCAGCCTTATAAAAGAATGCCCTGAAGGGGCAAAAGTCAAATTTGCCTTATGTCGCCAATCCCTCTGATCCCAATACTAACCGTGGACAGATGAACAACAAAAATGAGATTACTGTCGTGTCTTTATCACCGGCCATCCTAGCTTTCTGCCCTACATACAACTCCTGTGGCCCTTGGGACATTTTAAACAGGTCAAACATACTCAAAATCTGTTCTGTCTTTCAGGCCTAGGTAGAATAAATAATAAGGATTTGGACTATATAGAGTTCCTGGCTCCAGGTCCAGGGGAGAAACGGGAATCCACTGAAAAACGCTTTCATGATGCAAAAATGATGGGTCTCATACTTAGCCACAGAGACCTGTTGGAAGAATGGGGAATCACCTTGCGTTGTTTGGCCCCAGAGAAATACCCTCATTAGCTCAATCCGAAGTCAACAGAAATTACTCAAGATGAACGTAGCCCTCTGAGAACCAGACAATCGGTGTTAATAAGCACGAAAGGTACCTCGGTTGAATCACAACAAACTAGGCACAATTTGAAAGTCACCATATCAACAATGCACGGAGCTTGATGCACTGTACTGACATCCCTATGCAATTTGAACACCGATTGACTTACGGAAGCTCTCCACAAACGATCCTAGCACCCACATTTCAACAAGAGGCTCCACTGTGCCTTATCGGCAAGATCGCCCAGATATCATCAAACATCGCAGGAGCAGGCAAGATTGCACTAGACCCTAAACTTGAAACCCATTTACGTTCATTTGATATATGTCTCCAGGAGACCTGGAGCCTTGGAGAAACACCACTTGTGGGTTATTCACAATTCTATAAACCTGCTGTAAAAAGTGGAGCTAAAGGCAAGCTGAGCATCTATGTTACCCTCAACAAAGCTTTAAATACAATTGAGTTTAAAACAGACTCCTCCTTCATGCAAGCAGTGCAGATTAATGACTGGAAATCAGAATTCGAGAAAAAACGGTTTTATTAGTGAATGTCTACTTGAACCCAAAGGAGGCTCGAAGGCAATTGCATCCCTGGAACATGTATTGCTCGAATTAAATAGCCATTATCCATACACTGAATGGATATTGGCCGGCAACTTCAATCTAAACTTGGCAAACCATCACAAGAGTAGCAAGGAAGGGCGTGCTGTGTACGTAAGCCGTAGCATACCCGAGCAGGTTTCAAAATATGCAAAATCAGAAAGTTTTGACCATCAGCTGCTGTCCACGATTGAACCTATGGGCCTTAGAGCATTAAAGAAGTGATTTGCAGCAGACTGCCTAATGGCGGTTACATGAGAAACCAAGTCAGCGAAGTCAGTGCTAGATTACATGTTCGTCTCCTTTTATGTATTCTAAGGGTCACAATGTTCATGGTGGAAGATCACCGTGAAAGTAATCGCCAGCCCTTGATGGTGGCGATCATAAACAACAACAAAGATGTTGCCCAGAGGTACAACATTGGTCTCCACGACCCAGGAACAACTTGGATTCAAGTAAGATGGTCGGAACTTGCCCAGGAAAAATATGAGTGCTAGAAACAGACCGACCCGCAAAGCAGATGAGATTTGCAGAATCTTCTGGCTGCCTGGGAAATTATGCAAGAAGAACTTAAAAGTTTCCTGGGAGCAAACAAATGGCCATGGCTGACCCACCAACGTTTGACCAAAATAGCACACTTAAACATCAGAAGCGTGCACTAAAAACAGTGAAGGCAAAGCAATACATACAAGTATCTGGATCCCACCTGCCTGCATTCATAGAGCTAAGGAAGAAGCATAAAAAAGCAACTTGGGAGGCAAAGCGCGCATGGAGTGAGCAAGACTGGGTCGAAAATCTACAAGCTTGTAAATCAAAGAATAACTCAATTTTGTGAGCCCTGATTAACCAGCTAGAGCATGGCCCCACTTCTTTAGCTGGTGGCCATGCCCAAATGGTTTGCGAGCTTCGATCTACAAGCATAATCTGGGTTGGTTCTCCAACTGTACCATTTTTGCCTCCAAGAAAATTCCATACCAGAGTCTTGGCGCGGGTCTATTCTCCACCCTGTCTACTAAAAAAGGCCCCTACTCGAATCCAGACAGCTATTGACTGATTGCCTTTATTAGCTACCGATTCAAAGATTTTTGCCGCCATCTTGTTACAAGAACTGGAAGATTGGTCGGAAGAAACAGGCCTGATCCCACAAAATCAAACTGGTTTTCGACTCAAGCACAATTGATAATCTCCTGACTCTTTCTATGCTTATAGAGAATATACTCAAAAAAAGCAACTGCTCTACACAAGTTTTATGGATTTTTCAAAAGCTTTCGACCACATGGATACGAATTTGCTGCCATACAAATTGGCATCATGGAATATCCTGGTAAATCTTCTACGAGCAGTACAGCTTTTGTATACCGAAACCTGGGCAAAGGGGAGCCTTGGCATGAATAAGGGCCTATCCTCAGCAATAAGAACTGGGCAAGATCTTAAACAAGGGTGTGTGCTCGCCCCAATTTTGTTCAATTTCTTTATTTCAGATCTGAGCAAAAATTTGGACGAGCATGCTCGCATCCTGCGAAATTCGGGCAACAATTGCTTACATCACTCCAATATGCAGATGACCTAGTTCTTATGAGCTTAACCCCAATTGATTTACAAAACTTGTTGAACGCGTTAGCCGTCTACTGCGCAAAAAATGGATGACTGTTAACCCAGATGGAAGCAAAATAGTAATCTACGGAGGTGGTCACAAGAAGAAGGGAAAATCATATCTAGGAGGCAAAATTGGTGGAAAAAGGTTCCAGATATAAATATCTAGGGGTCTGGCTCCAAGATCGCCACTCCCCCAGACTCCATCTAAACACACTAAAGCCTCGTTTGGCTTCACTCATTGCCGCTTTAAAAAAATTACATAATAAAATCCCCACGCCAAACTGGAAACTAATCCTGGCGGCAGTCAAAGCAAAGCTGATCCCAATGTTAGCTTATGGATAGTAGCCTTCCTGGGAAGCTAAACTCATTTCTGAACAACTCTGTGTAAGGTTTTCCACCTCATATTCCATTTTACGCAGGATACCTCACCCCCATAGATTTGTTTAGAATTCGGATTACAAGAGCTAGGACTGATACAACAAAGCGTCCTTCTTAAGTACATGTCTTCTATAAAAGAGGGCGTGCCATCCACAGTAAAAATCCCTCATCTGGAAAGAAATTCATATGGCAGCAAACCGAACGGATGGGCCCACGCTAAAAGTTGAGGCTTTAGGGACGTTGGATGCTCATCACCTTTGGGAAGCAAACATACCTCATAATGCTTTTAAACTCGCAATGAAGAAACAAACAAAACTATTCTCGAGGACTAAAGATAAGGAGCGCTTTAAAAAGCACAAACACTTGCGGACATGTATAAATACATATAAATCGGCAAACCCACAGAGTTATCTGTTTGAAACAATCAACGGCTTCCATAAGTCCAGGTTTTTACCGCTGAGGTTCGGCCTAACACCAACAAGTGATGGACTGCCATCGTGGGCTCCAAAGCCTAGTTTGGCGCTATGCAGGCTGTTCCTGGGTCCAGAAGAAACCTTTTTGCACATATTGTGCATATGCCCCACCTTGCGATATGCACGCAGAAAGCTGCTACGTAACATCTTTAATACTCACAGAATAAGGACATGTTGCCAAGCCCTTCTGTTCTGTCTGCAAGGCTCGAGTGTCCAGGTAAAAGATTGCCTGGTAAACTTCATCACCATTGTTTAGAAATTGCTTAAAACTGGTACACAACAACCCTGAGGAGTACATCGTTGCCAGCAGCTGCCTCGAGCAAAAGTCAAAATGAACCTCAAACGCTCCATAGAACACCGAAGTCGATAGAAAATTGAGAAAAAGAGAATTAAAACTGAATCTCAAGCGCGTAATCAAGTTTGCCCCACAGCCTAAGCTGAATATATTATTGCAAGGTTATATCTCGCTGTGGACAGATGAACAAATACTGTGATGTCACTTGAGCGCACTCTTCGACTGCCCCAAGAGCTATAGCAGTGGCCACCACGCATGCTTTGCTGCACTTTGCAGGCACTGCCACTTTAACTTTGTGTGTCACGAATACGCCTTGCTGGGGTAAATGAAACGAATAACTGCTCTGATGTTATTTGACAGCACCTCATGAAGGAACCAAGTGCTATTGCAGTGTCCATCACGCATGCTCAGTTGCACTTTTCATGCACTGTCACTTGTATTATGGGCACCATTGCATTATTGGACTATTATCACAGACTGACCTCTAGCTCTTTTTTAACTCGTCGTCTTAGCTTCTTGCACAACCTGAGGAGGGTTAATCCAAGGCACGCCGGGCATCGGATGACACTAATAGTGCATAGCTATTTTATGTTCTAAAAGAGTCCTTTGACTGTTAGCATGTTTTTTAGCTTTCCATTTGCTATTCACACTCTTTTATCATGTTTATCATTTAAAAGTTTTAATTAACTGAATCATGATTAATAAATTCATTACACAGTTTTTCTTTTTGCAAAGCCAATAGATCTCAAAGGCCAGACCTTTTGGCTTTGCCAATGATTGTTGTATTATGTTATTAATTTTTCCTGAATTTCAGTACCACAGGACAACTCTTTTCCTGCTCTCTGTGTGAAGAGGTGTGTTCCCATGTTAATGTTAAGTGCGACTACGTGAGTGTTCCAGACATGGCTCTTTCATGTCCCATGTTCAGGTTTCTTACCTATGCCTGAACATGCCAGCAAGTTGCATAAACATGGTCTATCCCATGGTGTGTTACATTGCTACTGGGGAGGAGGGGGGCTGGGATGTGAATCCCCACAAATAAATGCATTCTTGGCTTGGTAGTTCGGTCTGTGGGCCCTGAGTCGGGTCTGCTCTGTCTTTGTTGGTTTTTCTCGTCTTGATTTTTCTACAAAGTTTTAACTTGTTCTTTTTTTTGGATAAACAACTTAAATATATGTAGCGAACAGCTTACCAAAAAAATAGTAAATCTGCACCCATAGAAGTACTCCCTGAAGCGACGCAAAGTTACTACTTTTTGGAATTCACAAACATTGGCAACAATAGGCTGGTCATCAGACACGCAGTAGGTGATGAGATGAATGCTTGCCTCTGGCAATCACTCGGGGTAGCATTCCAACCCATCGTTTTGCGCCCACTATGCCACTTTACACAGAGGGCCTGATTTAGGACCTAGCGGATGGAATTAAGGCAGTCAGTGTGGAGGAAGCCTTTGTCTGTCAACCTGGCTTTACTCCATCTGCCAAATTTAGAGATGTCCACTGGCCCCGCAAACGTGTCTACACATTGGCAGGAACTACTGTTATAGGAAACGTTTGACAGATGGCTCTGTCAAACATGGCAGACAGCCGTCAAACTTTTCCAAAGTTTTTTACATTTTTCAAAAACAAACTCCCAAAGAAGGTGTTTGTTTTTGAAAAATAAAAAACTAATGACTAATAGGAGAAAACTGCAATAGTGTAGGGGGAGAAACTGGCCTAAGGTCCGTCTCTGGCTCTAAGAGCCCATACACAAGCCAAACCCTGAAAATGTTCGGCTCTAAAACTGTGCAATAAACACTATATCAAAAATGTGATAGTCTTCAAAATTCAAGAAAATGCATTATCATGCAGAAGTGTTTCAGCTTAGCACATCGATTATTTCACTGCATTGAGAGACATTTGTTAAAAGTGACAGTTCTTAAACATAAATTAAAAAATATTCATGTTCCTCTACCCACCATCATGCCATTAGTGAGTTAGGAGACAAGTCAGGTGTCTTGTGTTCGCTTCCCTGTATGTGGTCTGCATTCTTACATGGAGCAACATTATAGTCTAGTTAAATAATCAGACACAAGAGAGGTGCTTTGATAGCACACACTTTGAACTCACGTATTTCAAAGTGCTGTCACGTGCAATAAGGAAAAAGGAAACATGGTAAAAGAAAATATGTGCACACAGTCTGGTCAAGCAGTGAAGGCGGCAAAATTCCTAGGTTTTTCAATTTCACATTGTGCCATTCAGCCACTAGATGACTATCTGTTTTACAATAAAGGTTAATGTTTTTTCCTTAATTCTTGGCACATTAGGGCCGAGTGTGGGAGGCAGGCAAAAGGCACATTAAAGCTCGGCTCGTTTTGGGCACGGGGTTCCAAGAGGACCCGAGCTGAGGCAGAGCCAGGCATCTGGCTCGACCTTTCAGAGACTCGCGCACCTCTGTGCAGCGCTTTGTTCTACAGATTAGTGTGTTCGTCGAGCAACTTTGGCATCGTGATATAAAATGCTCGTCTCTTCTGAAGATGTTAAGTTAGTGTTTCGACAAGTCCTGGATAGCTTTATAAAGGTATCATTTACGACAGACTTTTTTTCATTTTTATTGTAACATAAAAGGTTTCCGGCCAGCCCTCTGTGATTGCAGTAATGTTGAATATTTCATTCTGCTCTTCTCTTACAGGTCGTCGGGTGCAGTCAGCGCTGCAGCTTTTGTGCAACCGTCGTGTACGGCAGGCGGCAGGTAACGTAATGGCACAACTTCCGTGCATGCCTCGATCATTGGTGGTGTTATCTATCATTGGGCGGCTACGGCCATTGGGTCTGCAGAGAATGCGAAATCACCTTATTTTGGGGTGAGCTCATTGAAATCAACTGAGTTAACTGTTTGTAAATTGAAGGTCGCCTTTTTGGGGAGTTTGAGGATTCGGAAGTTGATCCCATTGAAGCCTATGAGAGGTATCTGTTTTTTGGGGAGTTGAATGTAAGTCCAGGGAGGCCGAGACTCGGGCGAGGGTAAGTTAAGAAGTATTAATTTTCTGAGGTGTTGAGTCCTCTCCTCTCCTTTTTTCCCCTTATCTCAGTCCCCTGTCACTCTTCCTCCCCAGGGCACCGAAGACCTTGAGCATTAAGTGGATGAATGACGTCAATGGTTGTAATCACACATCCCAGCCCTAGCCTGAGGCAAAGCAACATTATGCGTCCTGCTTTGTCTTTAAATACTACACTCGGGCACTAATTTGGGGGGAAACCTCAAAACGGTGCACATTCAACAAATGTTTTTGGGATTGGAGTGTTGCTTCCTTGACCTATGCGCTCCCTCCTTTCTCACCCGTGCCTTTTTATCTTTGAGTCTCTTTATTATTTTATTTATTTATTTATTTTATTTTTGTGTTTTATAGAGCGCGAACTTGACCCGTGAGGGTATCAGAGCGCTTTACAGAGTCATAGAGTTGTACAAGAGGCATGGAGTCACATGAGTATACCATAAATTGGGAGGGGCGGGGTGCTGAGTACAAGAAGGATGGAGGGATACAATGTACAGTTTACATTACAGGTGCTGAGTACAAGAGGGATGGAGGGATACAATGTACAGTTTACATTACAGTTGCTGAAGACAGGCCCCAGGTTTCTTGGTGGGGTGAGAGGTCATCGGAAGGAGTCAACAGCCATGAAATGGTCAGGGTCCCTGTGGCGGTTGAGGGTAAGGGTTTAGACGAGGAATTTACCCATGAGGAAGGATTTGGCCTCCTTTTTGAAACGTGCAAGAGAGGGGATTCTTCTGATGGTGGGTGGGAAGGAGTTCCATATTCTTGGCGCAGCCCCAGCGAACGCCCGGTTATCCTTCACTATTTTCTTCTCCTACGTTACATTGTATTATTTGTTCTGCAGCCAAGCTCTGTTGTTCATGCAATTGATATTTATAATGCACACATCAAAAAGTAAGTTTGTTCTGCTCGAAATAATAAATGTTATATTTATTCAAGTCATATGTATGTTTTGTATACATGGAGAGGATTGTAAAGGCGTGTCAGACCTGTTGAGATTAAAACCTGTAGCCTACAGATTACAGCTAGATCTGTGCAACAGGTTCTGTGTCCATTGAACTACTGTGTCTGCCTACCTACTGAAGCGAGACACTGATAGTATGTGAAATCCATCATGCCTCTTTTTGACACCCGAGCCTTACTTGATTTTTTCCACATTTCTTTTTTACCTTGGTTCTAGTGGCATATCTGTATTAAGAAAGACACTCTCAGTTCGACATCGTTTTGTGTACCAGCATGCTAAAGTGTGAACAAAACTGTATTTTTGATTCAAAACAGTTTATTTACTTTTGAAAAAGTTAGAAAATAACATACATAACTTAAGACATTAGGACCTTAAAAGATGCTTGTGTTTTAAAGCACACTTTGTCATGTCTTCATCTCCATTGCTTCCAGCAAATTGCCATGTTTGTTTCAATTTGCCATGTCATTTCATATTTCCCTAGTCAAGCATACATTGCCAGGCCAGTTTCACCTAGCTTCTGGAAAATTGCCATGGCAGTATTACATTGCCCCAACAAAATATCCATGCCAGTTTCTGCACTGCCTCCAGACAATTTTCACATTGCCATGCCAGTTTGAAATTACCACATTGTCTTGACAGCTTAAAAAAAAGTGCCATGCCTCTTTCCACATTTCTATGCCTGTTTCACATTGCCTGAGTCAAGCACACACATTATCATAGTTTTGACGTTGCCCCAAGAAAATTCATCGTGCCGTTTCCCACATTGCCATGCTAGTCTCATGTTACACTATTTGAATAGTACATTTTATTTATTTTGTGTTTTTCAATAGTTTTCTTTACCAGAAAACAGGATGTATCCCATGGGAAAAGCAGGGAGGTAAGATCTTCCATGAGTGTCAGTAGTCAGAAGTGTAAAGGGTGGTGACCTAGAACTGGTTACATAAGTGATTGTTGAACAGGTGTGTTTTCCTATTTTTTCCACCTAACATGATTATCCGCATAATAATATGAGTTGATTATATAGTATTTCGACTTGCTCCTGGTCTTTTCTGTTTAGTCCATATATAATTCATTTAGTGGCTAGACACATATCTGTTTATATGAACGCAGTATAACCTATTAGAAACACACTGAAGTGATTTCCTCTAGGAATCCTTTATTGTATGAATAACACAGCAGTGGTTTTGGGAAAGGTTAGGGACAGTATGGAGTCGTAGGGTCAAGGGTTTCTAACGAGAGACAACAAATCTAAAGCAAGGGAGTTTTTCTGGAATGTGAGCCCATGAAAATCTTAATCAGGAACAAATGACGAATATCTTATAGCGTTTACATTTGGGGGAATGAAAAGGATGAAAGAAAAGTTGACTTGGTGGATGTTTCTTTAAGTTAAGAGAAAAATGGGTATGTTATCAAAAACAGTTTAACCGATAAAGTGGTAATTATCAGAGACATTGTGATCAAAGAAGTTGCTGTCAGACTGAAAGAAAAACTCTTCTAGGTGGTTTACTAACCTCTTATCCTTCTGGAAGGTCCTGTTGCTGGTTTTTCATAGTACACTTGTAGTTGTCAAAGAAGCCTGCCATGGTTACCATAGCTGTTTCACAATAAATGTGACGGGGAAAAACCTGATATTTCATATGGGAACTGGGTATACAAGCACATCAATGATAGTATTCCCTAACAGATTTCTTTTAGTAATTGTATATAATTGCTTTTCTACCTAAGAGTGAATACCTTTCAACAAATGAAGGAAAAATAATTAGGCCTTTAGAAAATAGGAAAAAGAAACCAATTTAATTAGTCAAAGGCAAGTCTCTTCTGAGCATATGGCATCACTAAGAATGGTAGCATATTACAGGAAATGTGAACATATAGTGCAGGTGGTTCAATGAACAGTGAAATTGTGTGTAAAGAAGTATATACAATAAGGTCTCAAGATCCAGTAGATTGAAAAGGATTGCCAACAGTGCTATCTAACAATAGATGTATCACATTCTTTTGAAGCAGTGTGTCACACTAGGTTTGTCTACATTTATATCCACAACTCATGAATTTGATGGGTTCATCATCAGGACAGGAGATCGAAGCTATTTTAAAGGGTAACCAATTATGGGAACTTAAAATCAATTTAGAAGACGGTTGGTAGTTTTCAAACATGGAGTCCACGAAAGAGAGCATTACAGCTAAAGGTGATCTAAACCTGCAGTGGTCAACAGCGACTCGTCATTGATGAAGGACGTCAGAAGGATAGGGTCTATTGAGGTAGATTCAAGAGTTATCACAGTAGGGGATGTGGGAGTATCTAGAAAAAGTTGTTAAATAATAGGGACTTAGGCCCTCATTCACAAACCGGCGGTGCAGGGGGATCTGCAGCGGACTCGCTCAGACGTGCGTGAACCATCTACTTTTCTGGGAAGACCCTCCCAGCTTTTACTAATAATACAAAGCGGTCCCGTGGTTGACAGACTACGGACCGCAGCAGTGTGACTTTGCATCGGGAAGATTCCCCCTATACCGCCGATTGCTCTACTGGGCATTAAGAGAATACAGACTCATATTCCGGATTGGAGGTATAACCAGAATTGAGGTTTGATGTGAAAAACGTACGGACTCATATAGCCTTGATAAAGTCGTGGGGACACCCCCCTTACGACAAAACACGTGTTGGCTAAAGTTCTGAGAAGAGGTCAAAGTACCCGAAAATAAATCCTCAAGTCTAGAAAAGACATCCTGCTTGTCGTTGAAACTATTTTGTACTCATATTTATGATACATTGCGTGTGTCTCATATTGTCAAGTTCTGTTGACAATCCTAGGATTGCAATTGGGGGTGGTGGGTGTACCGCCCCGCACTTTGAGAGCACTGCCATATAATTTTGAGAAAGACAAACAACTGCTGTGACTGTCATATGAGCGCCCATATCCCTTCTACACCCATTTTTGATAACTACTGTCATAAGAGTAAAGCTGACTATAGACAAGGCCTTGGACAGTGAGCATGTCTGAGAGCCTGTTGTCATGGTACTGTTGCTACAGAGATGTGCTGAGAATGGCATAAGGGAAGGTTGTGAGGGTGGCTGATGGAGTGATCGTTGATGGAGTTCTACTTGCAAGTACTTGCAATTGAGAATGTTTGAATGAGCACTGTTAGACTTGGCATCTTTTGGCGTGTTTCCCCGGACTTTTTGCTTTCTAACCTCCCGTTTTTGACTCTGTTTTTGCTGGTGTAATGATTCTGCGCACTTTCTTCACTGCTGTCCAGTGGGAAAGTGCAAGTGCTCCTGTATAAAATGTGTATGGATTGGTATTTCCATGATTGGCCTATTTGATCTATGTGTCAGTCCCTAGTAAAGTGCACTGCAAGTGCCAAGGCCTATAGATCAAATGCTGTTGGTGGGCTGCAGCACTGGATTGTGCCACCCACGCAAACAGCCCGTAAAGTGTAACTCTGGCCTGCCATTGCAGAGCCTGTGCGCAGCCTGGGGCTGCCATGTCGACTTGGCAAGTGCACACACTTGCAAGTCCCTAAACCTTCCCTTTTCTACTTGTTAGTCACCCCTAAGGTAGGCCCAAGGTACCCCTGTGGGCAGGGTGCATTGTATGTGAAAGGTAGGACATGCCCTGGTGTAGGTGGCATGTCCTGATAGTGAATTACAGCCTACTTCGTTTTTCACTATTGCAAGGCTACCTGTTCTCCATAGGCCAGAATGAGCAGTTTGATTATTACATCCTATAATCCTAACTGACACAGGGAACATGGTAGAAATTCGAGTTCATTATGCCTGAACTCAGAATGATAAAATACATCTTTTAGTGAAGTTGGTTTTAACATTCTGTGTTTGAAAATACCACTTTTAGAAAGCAGGTATTTTCTTGTCTAACCATCCAAGCCTGCCTCTGCTAGGTTGTGTATTCCTTGTCTGGAGTGTGAGTGACAGGGGCTGAGGGATTCCAGGAGAGAGGGTGGGTCAGCACAGGGCTGAATAGCAACATCTACATGCAGATGGGTGGGAGGAGTTGCACCTGGGACCTGAATAGGACAGTGCCTTCCCTCCACAATGCTGGCTTCACCTCCTGTGGTGTGTCTGATGTCCCTGGCCTACTCTCTGAAAGGAAGGAAGGAGACTTGTCAACAAAGTGCTCCAGGACTGACCAGAACTGGTTTGGACCAGGCAAAGGCCCCTCTGCCTCCAGAGGACAAAGAGAAATTGAGGATAAAAAGGGGGACCCAAACCCCAGAACTTTAGATCTCACTGGAATCAAGGAACCTTCCAAGACGAAGAGCTGGAAGAGCTGCCAGGAGGAGTACTGCCCCTTTGCTGTGTTGTTGCTTTGTTGGGTTGGCCTGCAGCTGCTGCTTCTGCCTTGGGCAGTGAAAGGACTGAACTGAACTTTCTCTACTTGTGCTGAGTATCTCTAAGGGCCTGGACCGAGCTGGCCTCCTGTTAAGAAGTCTCAGGGACTGCAAAGACTTCACCAACCTCTGGGTACCGCTCCTGGAACTGCTGTTTCAGTTGCCACAGAGAAGAGGGAACCGCGACCGACTCTGTCAACCGACTCCGTCGCTGGCCTTGTGTCCTGAAGGCACCGCAAGCCGGACCGACACGCCCTGCACCGTAAGCCTTGGTCTCACCGACTCCGTCACCGAGCCGCTGCCTGCACCGCATCGAGAGACACCGCGACCTGCATCGCCTCGCTTCACCTCGCTGGCCTGGGCTCACCGACACTGTCGCTGCTGGCTCGACACCCGTGACCGACTCGTCACGCACAGCTGTCCGGCTCGGCCATCGCCAATTCCCGCCAACCGGCTCTGTCACTCGCATCGCAACTTGCCAGCACCGCATCGAGCACCGACTCGCCCTGCACCGCCAGCCTTGGTCTCACCGACGCCGTCTGCACGATCGTCACTGAGCCGCTGCTCGCACCGCATCGAGGGACACCGCACCTTGCACCGCTTCCATTTTGCATCGCGACCGCGACGGATGCCAAGACCGACTCGCACGCCTGTGTGAGCCGCACTAAGAAAGGTACTGTGAACGAATCTGTCCCGCTGTTGCTGGCCCGTACCGACGCGGTCAGCGGGAACTGCGAGACTCTGTTGTTTTCAGCATCGCGGTAGGCTCGGACCGAGCTACCGACTCGTACGAACTGTGTTTTTCAACGTATTTTGCAACTTAAAGACATTTTGAGAAGTAACTATTTTTGAAGTACTGTATAGTGGATTTTTATCGTATTTGGTCTTGTTTTAAGTATATAAATATTGGATATTTTTCTAAACTGGTGTGGTGTCCGTTTGTAGTGCTTACATTGTATTACTGTTGGTTTTGTGCAAATGCTTTACACACTGCCTCTAGAATAAGCCTGACTGCTCGTGCCAAGCTACCAAGGGGGTGAGCAGGGGTTATTTTAGGAGTGTAACTCCCTTATCCTGACTAGGAAGAAGGGTCCCTACTTGGACAAAGGTGCAAGCCCTTGCCAACTAGAGACCCCCATTTCTAACATTGGTTGTCAGCGGTGAGGATAGGACTTGGGTTTGCACTTGACTTACAGTGATTGGTGTGCACTACTACCATATCGCAGACCATTACGTACCACATACAGGTTCTTTTTCTTTTTGGCCTATTTTTGATCTTGCCAGTTTGAACTTGCTACTTCAACATGCCTGAATCTATAGTATCATCAATTGCATCAGTAGAAATTGCCTTTGAGGAGGATCGATTGGAAGCCTACAATGTGAAGGAGTTAAAATCGATTTGCAAGAACCTAAAAGTCCAGGTCAGAGGCCTCACCAGGAAGGATGAGCTACAAAAGGCGCTGAGGGCCTGGGTAGCAGCCAGAGGTGCCAGTGGGCAATCTGGTGATCTCACTGGAGAGGTGGAGGAGCCCGTTCCTAGGGTGGATGTGCTTTTGGGAGGGGGGGAACCCTCCAGGCAAGGCAGCAGTAGCTTGTCCCCAGAGGAGCTGGAGGACAGGCGGGAAGCCAGGAAATTTGAGTTGGAGAAACTCAGAATAGAAAGTGAGAGGGAAGAAAAAGAATAGCCATGGAGGAAAGGAAGATGATACTAGATCATGAGAGAATGATTAAGGAGCTGGAGCTAAAAAGTAGAACCGGCTCAGATGGTGGCAGCAATTCTTCAGCACACACAGACAGGATCGTACACATCCCCAAGAATGTAGGTAAAGAGTACAAGAAGGGTGATGACATTCAAAGGTGGTTTCAAGGGTACGAGTCGTCTATTCATATGAATGGGGTCCCTGAGAGGAACTGGGGAGCGGGGTTGTGGCCTCTCTTTCCAGAGGAAGCTAGGGATACTCTGATAGCTTTGGGTAAGGGGCAGGACCTCACCTATGCTGACATGAAAGACGCTCTCCTCACTAGAAAAGTACAGGGATCAGTTTAGGTCCAGTAAAAAGTCTGAGGCCAACACTTGGTTGGAATGTGTGGATATGTTCTGTAGGTCGCTGGATGGTTGGGTGAAGGGCAGTAATGTAACAGATTTTCAGGGGCTCTACAATTTGATTGCATGGGAGCACTTGTCTAGTCTATGTTTTGCAGATCTGCGCCAGCACCTAGTTGACAGTAAGCTACCTGACCCCAGAAAGCTTGCTATGGAGGCGGACCGCAGGGTGAGTACCAGGGTCCACAAGAAAGCGTTTGGGGGAGACTCAGCCAAAGGTGGGCAGGGTCCCCAGCAGAAGAGTGGGGGGGACAAGGGTAAAACTCAGGAGTTCTCTAAAGGGCCCCAAACTAGTACCCAGGGTAAAGGTTCCCATCCCCCAGGTGATAAAAAGAAAGGGGTCTCTACAGGAAAGCCTGCTGAGACCAGCCCCCGCAAGTGTTATGCATGTGACCAGGTGGGTCACATGAAGGGGGACCCCAGGTGCCCGAAGGGGACGCAGCCACCCACTGGTGGGCAGACCAAGGTGTTGGCTAGTGTAGCGCTTGGGGAGGAGGGGTGCCCTCAGGAGGGTGGGGATCCCGCAGAAATGACCCTTGTCTCACTAGGGGACAGTGAGATGGTCCCAGGAAACCAGGTGCCCCCTAACACAAAGAAATATAGCACCTGGGTGACCATTAATGGGAAAAGGGTAGAGGCTCTCAGAGATACTGGAGCCAGTGTGACCTCAGTCCGGTGTCACCTGGTCTCTGAGAAGCAGGTAGTCCTAGGGGCATTCCACCAAGTAGTTGCTGTAGACAACTCTGAGCGCCAGTGTATGGTGGCGCAGGTTCCCTTTGAATGGGGGGTCTCAGGTCCCTTGAGGGTGGTTGTGAGCCCTACCATGCCTGTAGATTGTCTGCTAGGTAACGACCTGGAGCAGTCCTTATGGAAGGATGTTGAGCTCAGGTCTCACTTGGAGATGCTTGGGTTGCCAGAGTGGGCATGCATGTCTACTCGGTCAATGGCAGCCAGAAAGGGTGATCAAGAGGACTTGGAGCCTGGAACAATGGCCCAAGTCCCTGCCAAGAGGAAGGGCAGGGGCGCGGGAAACCGGCCCCGAAGTTCCCACGGACCGGGAGGAGGCGGACCTCGAGGGGGACGCCCGGTGCCTACAGGGGAGCAGGTAGCCGAACTGGGAGACATCTCTGAGCTGACCCATTGGCAGCAAGAAGGGGGTCCCACCAGGAAGGAGTTCTGCAGGGAGCAGAACGAGTGCCCTACTCTGCGGTGGCAGGCTGCAGACCAGGCAGCTGGTAATCAGTCCGGTTCACATCTGATCTACTGGGAGAATGGTCTCCTATTCAGTGAGCCTAAGGTTGCTGAGCCTGGGTCAGCCCGTGTGCTGGTGGTACCCCAGCGCTTCAGGACCTTCCTACTGGGTCTGGCTCATGACGTGCCTTTGGCAGGACATTTGGGGCAGGACAAGACCTTTGACAGGCTTGTCACCCACTTCTTTTGGCCCCAAATGCGAAGGCAGTCAGATGCACACTGTAGGTCTTGCCAAACTTGCCAGGCAAGTGGTAAGAGTGGGAGGAAGGTCAAAGCTCCTCTCCAACCTTTTCCTGTTGTTGGAACACCCTTTGAAAGGGTAGGGATGGATATTGTGGGGCCACTGGATCCCAAGACAGCCATGGGCAACAGGTACATCCTGGCCTTGGTGGACCATGCCACCCGGTACCCGGAGGCAATCCCTCTCAGGACAACGACGGCGCCAGTGGTGGGCCGGGCGTTAATGGGGATCTTTTCCCGTGTGGGCTTCCCCAGAGAGGTGGTTTCTGACAGGGGGACCAATTTCATATCCAAGTATATGACATCCCTGTGGAAGGAGTGTGGTGTAACCTACAAGTTCACCACGCCTTACCACCCACAAGGAAACGGTCTGGTGGAGAGATTCAACCAGACCTTGAAAGGCATGATCAAGGGTCTAACAGAACCCATGAGGCGTAAGTGGGACGTCCTCTTGCCATGCCTACTCTTTGCATACAGGGAGGTGCCTCAGAAGTCTCTTGGGTACAGCCCCTTTGAGCTCCTGTATGGCCACCCTGTCAGAGGCCCTCTGAGTTTGGTAAAGGAAGGCTGGGAGGCGGCTCCCAGGAAAACTCCCCAGGATGTGTTTAGTTACATGCTGGCCTTTAGAAACCAAACTGCCCGCTTCAGGAAACTCGCTCAGGCGAACCTAGAAGCAAGCCAGGAAGAAATGAAGAGGTGGTATGACCAGAATGCCACTCTGGTCGAATTTCAACCTGGGCAAAAAGTGTGGGTCATGGCCCCAGTGGAACCTTGTGCCTTGCAGGACAAGTGGACTGGGCCATATGAGGTGGTGGAGCGCAAAAGTGACGTCACCTACCTGGTGGATTTGCAGGCTCCAAGGAACCCTTTGAGGGTCCTTCACGTGAACCGCCTCAAGCCCCACTTCGAGAGGTCCGAAGTGAGTATGCTCTTGGCGACAGATGATGGGGTGGAAGAGGAGAGTGAGCCTCTCCCTGACCTCCTGTCTACCAAGGAGCATGATGGGTCAGTGGAGGGTGTGATCCTCTCCCCTACACTGACTCAAGAGCAGCAGGGGGACTGTCGCCAGTTGTTGGGACAGTTCGCCCCGCTTTTCTCTCTGACCCCCGGTGTTACTCACTGGTGTACCCATGACGTGGACACTGGTGACAGCCCTCCTGTAAAGCACAAAATTTACAGGTTGACTGACCGGGTCAGGGCCAGCATCAAGGAGAGGTCTCTAAGATGTTGGCGTTAGGGGTGATTGAGCCCTCCAACAGTCCTTGGGCCAGCCGAGTGGTCTTCGTCCCAAAGACTGCTGCACCCGGTGCCACTCCAGAACTGCGGTTTTGTGTGGACTTCCGTGGGCTCAATGCCGTCACCAGGACTGACGCGCACCCCATCCCCAGAGCTGATGAGCTCATTGATCGGTTGGGAGCTGCCCGGTTCCTCAGCACGTTTGACTTAACGTCTGGGTACTGGCAGATTGCCTTAACCGATGGGGCCAAGGAGAGATCAGCATTCTCAACCCCAGAAGGTCATTACCAGTTTCGGGTGATGCCCTTTGGGTTGAAGAATGCCCCTGCCACCTTTCAGAGGTTGGTCAATCAGGTGTTGGCTGGACTGGAGGATTTCAGTGCCGCCTACCTGGATGAAATTGCTGTGTTCAGTTCCAGCTGGGAAGAACATTTACAGCACCTTGAGAAAGTGTTGAGGGCTCTGCAAGGTGCAGGCCTCATGATCAAGGCCAGTAAGTGCCAGATCGGGCAGGGTTCTGTGGTGTACTTGGGACACCAGGTAGGAAGCGGCCAGGTGGTGCCCCTACAACCCAAGATTGACACCATTCTGGCTTGGGAACCCCCCAAGACCCAGACAGAGGTGAGGGCCTTTTTAGGACTCACCGGCTACTATAGGAGATTTGTTAAGGGCTATGGCACCATTGTCACCCCCTTAACAGAGCTGACTTCCAAGAAGCAGCCCAGGAAGGTGATCTGGACTGAGTCTTGCCAGAAAGCTTTTGATGCCCTGAAGGCAGCCATGTGCACGGCGCCCGTGCTCAAGGCACCTGACTTCTCCAAGGAATTCGTCGTGCAGACTGACGCTTCAGAGCATGGTGTGGGAGCGGTGCTCTCACAACTGAACGAAGAGGGCCTGGATCAACCTGTAGTCTTCCTTAGCAGGAGACTACTCCCCAGGGAACAGAGGTGGAGTGCCATAGAAAGGGAAGCTTTTGCTGTGGTCTGGGCACTGAAGAAGCTGAGACCCTACCTGTTTGGGACTCACTTCCGGGTTCAGACAGACCACAGGCCCCTCAGATGGTTGATGCAAATGAGGGGTGAGAATCCAAAACTGCTGAGGTGGTCCATCTCCCTACAGGGAATGGACTTTACGGTGGAACCGCCCTGGTACAGAACACGCCAACGCAGATGGTCTGTCCAGGTTCTTCCGCCTTAGTGAAGAGAACTCCAATGGGGTTGGGTAGTTCTCCCTACTTTCAGCTGGAGGGGACATGTGTTAGACTTGGCATCTTTTGGCGTGTTTCCCCGGACATTTTGCTTTCTAACCTCCCGTTTTTGACTCTGTTTTTGCTGGTGTAAGGATTCTGCGCACTTTCCTCACTGCTGTCCAGTAGGAAAGTGCAAGTGCTCCTGTATAAAATGTGTATGGATTGGTATTTCCATGATTGGCCTATTTGATCTATGTGTCAGTCCCTAGTAAAGTGCACTGCGAGTGCCAGGGCCTATAGATCAAATGCTGTTGGTGGGCTGCAGCACTGGATTGTGCCACCCACGCAAACAGCCCGTAAAGTGTAACTCTGGCCTGCCATTGCAGAGCCTGTGCGCAGCCTGGGGCTGCCATGTCGACTTGGCAAGTGCACACACTTGCAAGTCCCTAAACCTTCCCTTTTCTACATGTTAGTCACCCCTAAGGTAGGCCCAAGGTACCCCTGTGGGCAGAGTGCATTGTATGTGAAAGGTAGGACATGCCCTGGTGTATGTGGCATGTCCTGATAGTGAATTACAGCCTACTTCGTTTTTCACTATTGCAAGGCTACCTGCAATAGTGCCATAGGCCAGAATGGACAGTTTGATTATTACATCCTATAATCCTAACTGACCCAGGGAACATGGTAGAAATTCGAGTTTATTATGCCTGAACTCAGAATGATAAAATACATCTTTTAGTGAAGTTGGTTTTAACATTCTGTGTTTGAAAATACCACTTTTAGAAAGCAGGTATTTTCTTGTCTAACCATCCAAGTCTGCCTCTGCTAGGTTGTGTATTCCTTGTCTTGAGTGTGAGTGACAGGGGCTGGGGGATTCCAGGAGACAGGGTGGGTCAGCACAGGGCTGAATAGCAACATCTACATGCAGATGGGTGGGAGGAGTTGCACCTGGGACCTGAATAGGACAGTGCCTTCCCTCCACAATGCTGGCTCCACCTCCTGTGGTGCGTCTGATGTCCCTGGCCTACTCTCTGAAAGGAAGGAAGGAGACTTGTCAACAAAGTGCTCCAGGACTGACCAGAACTGGTTTGGACCAGGCAAAGGCCCCTCTGCCTCCAGAGGACAAAGAGAAATTGAGGATAAAAAGGGGGAACCAAACCCCAGAACTTTAGATCTCGCTGGAATCAAGTAACCTGCCAAGACGAAGAGCTGGAAGAGCTGCCAGGAGGAGTACTGCCCCTTTGCTGTGTTGTTGCTTTGTTGGGTTGGCCTGCAGCTGCTGCTTCTGCCTTGGGCAGTGAAAGGACTGGACTGAACTTTCTCTACTTGTGCTGAGTATCTCCAAGGGCCTGAACCGAGCTGGGCTCCTTTTAAGAAGTCTCAGGGACTGCAAAGACTTCACCAACCTCTGGGTACCGCTCCTGGAACTGCTGTTTCAGTTGCCACAGAGAAGAGGGAACCGCGACCGACTCTGTCGACCGACTCCGTCGCTGGCCTTGTGTCCTGAAGGCACCGCAAGCCGCACCGACTCGCCCTGCACCGTAAGCCTTGGTCTCACCGACTCCGTCACCGAGCCGCTGCCTGCACCGCATCGAGAGACACCGCGACCTGCATCGCCTCGCTTCAACTCGCTGGCCTGGGCTCACCGACACGGTCGCTGCTGTCTCGACACCCGTGACCGACTCGTCACGCACAGCTGTCCGGCTCGGCCAGCGCCAATTCCCGCCAACCGGCTCTGTCGCTCGCATCGCAACTTGCCAGCACCGTATCGAGCACCGACTCGCCCTGCATCGCCAGCCTTGGTCTCACCGACGCCGTCTGCACGATCGTCACCGAGCCGCTGCTCGCACCGCATCGAGGGACACCGCACCATGCACCGCTTCCATTTTGCATCGCGACCGCGACGGATGCCAAGACCGACTCGCACGCCTGTGTGAGCCGCACTAAGAAAGGTACTGTGAACAAATCTGTCCCGCTGTTGCTGGCCCGTACCGACGCGGTCAGCGGGAACTGCGAGACTCTGTTGTTTTCAGCATCGCGGTAGGCTCGGACCGAGCTACCGACTCGTACGAACTGTGTTTTTCAACGTATTTTGCAACTTAAAGACATTTTGAGAAGTAACTATTTTTGAAGTACTGTATAGTGGATTTTTATCGTATTTGGTCTTGTTTTAAGTATATAAATATTGGATATTTTTCTAAACTGGTGTGGTGTCCGTTTGTAGTGCTTACATTGTATTACTGTTGGTTTTGTGCAAATGCTTTACACACTGCCTCTAGAATAAGCCTGACTGCTTGTGCCAAGCTACCAAGGGGGTGAGCAGGGGTTATTGTAGGAGTGTAACTCCCTTATCCTGACTAGGAAGAAGGGTCCCTACTTGGACAAAGGTGCAAGCCCGGTGCAAGCCCTTGCCAACTAGAGACCCCCATTTCTAACAAGCACTGCAAGGAGTTCCTTCAGTGGGCTTTCGAAGGACCGAGTTGAAGGGCTTGACTCTAGCCCGTGACCCCCAAGGCGAACAGGAAATGGGTATAGATGGACCCTCACAGGAATGACAAACATATTTTCCAGAATCACCCTCGTTCCATATCAGCTATGCAGTGCAGGAAACCAGTGGAGAAGAGGGACAGCCAGGTGGGGCCTGCATCGTCCATTCTCTTACAAGGCAATAAGTGATTACTGCTTCAGAGCTAGTGGTTGGAAAATGCACCGGTGGGTCCTTAGCGCCATGTCCACAGGGAGGTTATCTTTTGGAACATACTGATTATGAGGTGGTTATGTACATATATACCCTTTCAAAGAGTTTGAGGGTTGCCCATAAATTAGTGTGACCACACAGGGCATGAAAGTGACAGTCCTTCACATCATCCACATGCCCATTTCGTCTCCCTTGCTACATACTGTCTTTCCACCTAGGATGAGGTAACCGCGATTACTCCAGTATTGGAACTTTCATAGATTCACATGCTTGAATCATTCCCCGTTGTCGAGATGGGAGTCCCCCCCGGTACATATAAAAATAGCAATGCAAAGCCATTACAAACCAGAAACCAGGCCTAGGCCCATTCCAGTTTTGTAACATTTCCACCTCTTTTTGTCAAAGAGACCAAATAAAATCGACAACCAATCGGATCAGCCGCACCCTCTAGAACCCTCCTGAGAGAACCTCAGGCCTTCTGATTTTCTACCGCACGTTGTGCTAGGGAGTCTCCACTGAGCTCTGCTCAGTTTTTTCCTGTTTCCATTACTCTTGAGAGTTTTTCAACTGTTTTCTTCAACAACTACTACAGCTTCGAGTTCTTCATGGCTGACTAAGAGAAAAAAGGCCTTTTTTAGAGCTTGTGCCACCTGCTCTGAAAAGAGGCTTTACGTGGATGACCCTCACAAGGACTGCATCTATTGCCTGTACCCAGATCACAAGGCCAAAGATTGCAAGGTATGTCGTACCTTTTCCACCAAACCTTGAGGGACCGTGAGGGACGTCTCCTGACCTGGCTCCAAAAGCTAAAGTCCAGGAGAGAGCCGGTCTCCAGTGACGATAGTGATGAGGCCTCATCTGCTTCGTCTTCAAGGAGATCACTAAAAAGGGGGAGATCTGACCCTTCTTCTTCAGAGGACCGTCCTGGAAAAGCCTCTAAAAATACCTCTCATGGGTCTGACAGGCTTAGTCCAAGTAAATCTCTTCACCGAGGTGTAAAGGAGAGGAAAGGACTTACAACAGTAGTGACTACAGTGAAAAGATCGAGCTCTGTACCTCCATCTTCTCCTCCTGAGGGAAGGAAAGCCTTCAAAAAATCCTCCTCTGTTCCTACTGAGGGAAAACAGGCTAAAAACGTCCTGCTGTCGACAACACCGTCGACGAAGAATCTGTCATTGTCGACGCGCAGTGACAAGGTACAGTCTCCTCAGCCCGCTCTGGCTCCGACGACGTGATAGTCGCTGAGAGTTTCCTTACTTTCATCGTCCACGGTTCGACCTCCATCGTCGACGGGGGTGACGACAGTTGCTGAGTCAGTAGTGATGACGAAGATTTCGTCGTCGACGACGAGAATGACGACGGCTGTGGTGACGACGGCGACTACAGCGACGACGGCAACGGCGTCGACGGTAATGACGATGGTATCGGCGACGGCACCCTCTATGGCAATATCTGCATCGTCGACGATACCGTCGACGACATCGAAAATTTCTGGGGAAATTATCAGGAAGCGTCATATAACTCCTGAACTCACTTCCCCTAGCAAAGTGACACCTCTGCTACCTACTCACCTCCTGGAGGATGAAGATTCGGATGAAGAAAGTCCATTTGGTTATGCACATAGCTCTTCAGAACTGCACGTTAAGTGCCAAGATCTGGATCCTGAAGACGGTTATGGAGAAGAGCAGGACTATGATCCTCCCCAGGACTACCATAGAGGTTATCAGGAGGAGATGGTCTGTATGCCATCCTCCTTGATTTCAGACTTGCAGTTTATGCTCTCCGACTATAAACGGAGATTTCCGACACCATCTTTGGCTCAGGAACAAGTCTCAGTTCCTGCTGGTCCACCTGCAAGGCCTTCCACCCCTCGGCTGCCACTACCACCGCTGCAATTGATAGAGGATCCACCACCAGCTGCTCCCCTTATCCAGGATGATACCTCAGATGACGACCAGGGAGATACAGATCTCCCGGACCCACATAGGGAATGGGATGATTATATTATTTCTACTCCTGCTTCCCCTTCACCGGTTCCAGTGGATTCCCCACCTGGGGACATAGGCGGTTTCCACAATCTGCTAGAAAGGGCAGCCAAAAGGTTCGATCTGCCTATGCCTTCTGTGCAGTCTGAGTGTTTCTTATGACTTTAAGGAACCCTTTAAAAAGTCTGTAAGAACAATTCCCATTGTCAATCATGTATGGGTAGAGGGGCTTGAAGTCATGAAGACCCCAGCCACGGTGGTCCCGGTGCTTCCTCGATTGGAGAAAAAAATATAAAGCTGCGGAGGATAGCCCGGCTTGCCTTGTGAGTCAGCCAAAACCGGGCTCAGTTATATCACAGGCAGCGCAGAGGAAGTCTAAAAATCCAGCGGCTCCTCTAACAACGCCTCCGGACAAAGAAGGCAGATGCTTGGACAATGCTGGCAAGAGGTTTTCATCTATGTCAAGCCTGCTCGTCAAAGCGGCTAACGCTTTAGCCATTTTAGGACGCTACGACCGCCAGATGTGGTGTGATCTATCTCCCTACCTCGACCAACTGCCTGATGACAGCAAGGCCGAAGCGAGAAAGATCCTCCAGGAAGGAGAGAGGGCCTCCTCTGAGGTGATTGATTGCGCAATGGATATTGCTACAACTGCGTTCCGTTCTCTGGCTGGAGCAGCGGTCCTTCGTCGCCAGGGATGACTTCGAGCAACCTCGTTCAGACCTGAGGTTCAGAACAAAATTTTAGACCTTCCATTCGATGGAGAGGCGCTTTTTGGAAAACACATAGATGATGCGCTCCAAGACATTAAGAAAGACACGGCGAGGTCGTTAGGGACGCTTCAGTACCGAAAGGTCCCTTTTCTGGGAGCAAGGGGTAGAGGTCTTCCTTCGTACAGTGGAGGTTACCAGCAATATCGGTACTCTTCGTATACGCCTGCCTCGCAGTCTTACCGCCCACAGTACAATCAGCGGCAGGGTCAGGCCACAACATATTCAAAATCGGCACCCAGAGGAAGAGCAGGACGTCAGGGGAAGAATTCCTCTAGGCGTTAATAGCGGCTTGCAGGCTCTGACTACTGTTCCTCCCCCTCATCAAACACCTGTGGGGGGGCAGGATCTCCCTCTGCTTCCAAAATTGGCAACGGTTAACATCGGACCGTTGGGTGCTCAACATAATCCAATTTGGCCACACATTGGAATTTGTTCATCTTCCTCCAACCAACCCCCCTCGCTCCAGCTTAACAAAACATCTTCGTCTCCTGCGCCTGGAAGTCCAACAAATGTTGCAGAAAGGGGCGATAGAACCGGTCCCTTTCTCCCAAAGAGGAGAGGGTTTCTACTCCCGGTTCTTTCTAGTTCGAAAGACTGTCGAAAAGTGGCGCCCTATTCTAGATCTGAGGGAGCTCAATACCTATCTCATCAAACAGTCGTTCCGAATGATCTCCTTGCAGGACATATTTCGGCTTTTAAATTCAGGAGATTTCATGGCCACTTTGGACCTAGAGGACGCATATTTTCACGTTCCCATCCATCCATCGCACAGGAAGTTCCTTCGCTTTACAGTAGCCAAGAGCCACTTTCAATTCAGGGTCCTTCCCTTCGGACTCAGATCGGCACCAAGAATCTTTACAAAGATGCTAGCTCCGGTAGCGGCTTTCCTGAGAAAAGAGCAGCACCAAGTTTTCCCCTACCTGGATGACTGGTTGCTAAAGGCTCCTACCCAAGCTGCAACCGAGGATTCGGTGGCAGCTTGTACAACGCTGTTCAGGAGTCAGGGTCTTACCCTCAACAGAGAAAAGTCAAATTTGTGCCCGTCCAAAAACGCCAAATTCCTAGGAGCCATATTGGACACGTCCCTAAAGAAGGCTTTTCCGTCACTGGAAAGACAAGCCAAACTGATGTCGATGGCCCATCTACTTCTAAAAAGAAGGTCACTTTCAGTTCGCCTCTACAAGTCCCTTCTGGGATCCATTTCGTCCTGCATTCCCCTAATTCCTCACTGCAGGCTACGTATGCGTCCTCTTCAGGAGCAACTGGACCTACAGTGGCGTCAAGTGGAAGGATCTTTCGAGGCCATGATCACGATCACTGTGCCAATGAAAGAAGCCGCTTCATGGTGGATTTGCAAGGAGAACATTTCCCAGGGTCTCTCCTTCATGGTCACTCCAGCTCCTCAGATAATTACAAAGAATGCTTCTCTGGAGGGCTGGGGAGCGAACTTGCAGGACCTCCAGATAAGTGGTCGATTGCTGCATCATCATCGTCTTTTGCACATCAATCTGCTGGAACTCAGAGCAATTCGCCTAGCCTTACAGGCTTTTCTCCCGAGAATAAAGAATTCGTCGGTCCTTATAAGAACAGACAATACTACGGCCATGCATTATATCAACAAGCAAGGCGGCACAAGATCCCGTCTGCTGTCTGCGGAAGCTCAGACTGTCTGGGAATGGGCGATTCTACATGGGGTCTCACTGAAGGCGGAGCATCTCCCAGGGAATCTCAACGAGACAGCAGACACACTAAGCAGACTAAAGTCAGTCAGCCATGAGTGGGAGCTGTACCAGAAGACACTGGAGGACATTTTCCGACTATGGGGCAGACCGTCCATAGATCTCTTTGCTACACCAGAGAACAAGAAATGCTGGTTCTTCGCAAGCTGGCATCACCATCCGGGATCCTCGGGGAATGCGTTTTCGATGGCATGGCCTTTGTTTATGCTTTTCCCCCCATTCCTCTGATCCCGAGACTTCTCAGGAAGTTGAAAATGGAACCCTGCAAAATGATCCTAATAGCACCGTCCTGGCCTCGCCAGTACTGGTACACGGAGCTTCTTCTCCTATCCTTGGAGCAACCGGTTCCCCTGAATCCTATTCCATCATTGCTGACGATGTCCCAGGGCCAAGTACTGCATCTGTATCCCCGATCCCTGCAATTATCAGCGTGGCTCCTGAGCACAGAGAGTTTCTCGACTTAAAGCTCTCCACAGAATGTAGAGACATCCTTTCTCAGGCTCGTGCTCAAAGTACAAACAAAACGTACCGGATGAAATGGAAGAGGTTTTGTCTCTGGTGCCGAGAATCGGGAGTTCACCCTTTCTCTTCTTCGGCGCATGAAATCCTTCCTTACATCCTTTCCTTGGCAAAGGCTGGCCTGGCTCACTCGTCTATTAAAGTTCATCTTGCAGCCATCTCTCGTTTCAGAAGGACATCTTCAGGCCCTTCTCTCTGGTCAGCAAGGATAATGAAGCAATTTATGAAAGGGCTTTTTCGAGCTTTCCCTCCGGTGAAGCCTCCTCCACCACTGTGGCACCTTAACGTGGTCTTGACTCAGCTCATGAAATATCCCTTCGAGCCTATACATAAAGCGGACTTAAAATTCCTGTCATGGACTGTGGCCCTTCTTCGTGCTTTGACATCAGCTAGAAGGGTAAGTGAATTGCAGGCACTCACTATCCAGGAGCCTTTTCTTCAGTTTAAGAATGAGACCGTAGTACTCCGTACCAATCCTAAGTTCATCCCGAAGGTGCCTTCGGATTTTCACTTAAATGAACCTGTGGTCCTTAAGACTTTTTTCCCTCAACCTACGACTGGCTGAGAGATCACTTCACTCACTTGATATTCAGCGTTGCTTGAAATTCTATCTCCAAAGAACTAAAGATTTCAGGAAATCACCTCAACTCTTTGTAGCTTACAGCGCTCCTCGTAAAGGATTTCCCCTTTCCAAACAAGGGATTGCACGCTGGATTTCCAGCTCTATCCAGTATTGTCATCAATTAGCTGGGAAGCTCCTCAAGAGGAAGGTCCGTGCTCACTCCACGAGGGCAATCTCTTCCTCTACAGCCCTCTTTGCTGGGGTACCTATCCGGGACATCTGCAGGGCAGCAACCTGGAAGAGTATCCATACCTTCACCAGACATTACTGCTTGGATTCTTCGACACGCAGCGACACTGCAGTGGGCCAAGCAGTCCTGAGGAACCTGTTTCAGTAAGCGGTGAGCTTTCCCTCTCATCCCTCCTTCCTTTTCTTCATAAGTTCCACGCACATTCTTTGATAAAGTTTATTGCTTCTGACTATTTGTGTATGTATATATAGGTATTTTCTTTGCATATGAATTTTGGTGATATATTTGTTTCCCTACTACTTCTTTGAATTCTGGTGGGTTAGATTTTTTATAGTCTTCAAGTTTAAAAAAAAAAGAGAAGTCCAAATTGACGAGATGTTTTTTTCTCTTCCTTTCTCTAATCTTATTGGTACATTGTTAATGATTGTTCAAGATAATAAGAGCAAAAAATGTGCTCATGACTGCTAGCTACTCTGATTCAAGCATGTGAATCTATGAAAGTTCCAATACTGGAGTAAGAAAACAAGTTACTTACCTGTAACTTTAGTTCTCCAGTATTGGAAACTTTCATAGATTCACATGCGACCCGCCCACCTCCCCTGGGAAAGCTCAACCTTCTGCATCTTTATCGTTATCCTGTGGCACTACGGCTACGAAAATCTGAAGGTCTGAGGTTCTCTCAGGAGGGTTCTAGAGGGTGAGGCTGATCTGATTAGTTGTTGATTTTATTTTGTCTATTTTATTTTACAAAAAGAGGTGGATATGTAACAAAACTGGAATGGGCCTAGGCCTGGTTTCTGGTTTGTAATGGCTTTGCATTGCTATTTTTATATGTACCGGGGACTCCCATCTCGACGACGGGGAATGATTCAAGCATGTGAATCTATGAAAGTTTCCAATACTGGAGAACTAAAGTTACAGGTAAGTAACTTGTTTTCTTCTTTAGGGAGTCCATCTTGGGAGGGTATGGATACCCTGTCACAAGCGGGCTTTCAGGAAACATCTGGTTATATTGTACCCCAATATCAGAAGAAAGAGAGGGAGAGGAACTCTAACTGCATAAGATGTATGTGGGAGGAAAGTTTATGGTATTCTTTGGGTGTCTTCTATATGTAATCTGGCTGTGCAGATGGCTGTGACTCCATACTTTTGCATTCACATTCATTTGGATGTTCTCCTGAAGCTATCAAGATGGTCCTTGTGGACCCCGTCAGACTTGGTTTTTTGCAATAAATTCCTGAGCCTGCAACAAAGCCACCATCATAAGAGCTGTTGTTCTACCTCAGAAGACAGTTCTTGGATCATGTAAGATCAGGTGGAGGCACATATACATTAATACATACTATATTTGTTAAGGAGTAACTTGATTCAGGTGAGCTTGATGGTGTGGGCCCTCATACACATACATTCTTTACCAGGTAATTTGTGAGCCCTCATCTGCCCAAGATGGCAATAATCTCCAACACAATTGGATGCCCCCAGCGAGTAGGCGTATGGGTAACATTGGCACAAGATGTAACAAAATTTCTTCTTTATGTCTTTCATTTTCATTAGCTATATTTCTCTAGTACTTTGAACTTCTGTCACGTTTGCTAAATGTTGAGATGCTTATATCATATCTGTGCATGAGCTAATATCTGAATCTCAGCAGCACTACAGCAATGTGATACACCCCAACTGTTTGCCTGGGTTACGAAAGTACTTACACAGCACCAGTATCCATGGTGCATCAGCAGTAGTTGAAAGAGATCAGTTTAGCCGAGCCAAAAATTGAACATCATCATGGTTGCTACACATTGCAGATAGTGGCTGTGCTTTTTCTAAGTAGTGAAGAGCATACCTAGTCTACTATAGGTAAAAACAATCCTCTTCATCAACAGAAGCTTTAGCTACCATTTATGAAACAATGAATCTACCTACTCTTTTGTCCACCTGCAGAGAATATGCCACTGAGTGGAAGATCACTGTGCTAGGAGCCATTCACCCATAGCCTGAGCTTGGTTTTCATGCAGTTAAAACAAATCATGTGCAGTCTAAAACCTTTAGGTAGTTGCTCCTTTCATCCTTATGTCTATCAACCGAAATCTGCAGCGCAACTACCTGTAGGAAGGGAAGTGGGCCTGGGACCCAACTTCTATGACAATAGACTCCATAGGTCCTTTGTATGTGCCACTACTGATTGAGGGGGCAGTACATATAAGTGTGTACCAAAACTAGTACAACCTATTCTATTTTGTTCTATTCTAAAGTTCTTCTAAGTGCATGGCTACCCGAAGGCCTCCCAGCGCTGGAACAGTTATCATAGATTACCAGATCACCACAGAGGAGGAGTTAGTTACTATACAGCCAGGTTTTCAGGGCCTTATGAAAGGAATGTTCGTGGGTCAACTGACATAGTTCAAATGGAAGGGTATTCCATAGTTTGGGGGCCAATTAGAGCAATGAACGGCCACCCCAACGAGACCTACAAATCTTGGGAACCTTTAGCAGATAAACTGAAGAGGATCTAAGAGATCTCCCAGGAATATATGGGGTGGCTAAAGGTCTTAGCAGTAGGGGGCCTCTCTTATGAAGTGATCTATGCAAAATAGTTAAATCCTTGAATTGCACTCGCTGCTCCACCGGGAGCCAGTGTAGATCTTTCCGAGCCTTTTTGGCAGACTGGTGCCTTGGGAGGTTCATAAGAATCCGCACAGTGGCGTCTGGACAACCTACAGCATTTTGATCGCATATTGAGGCGGGCCAAGGTGTATGCATTACCATAATGCAGGCGTGAAATTACAAGAGGCTGGACAATCAATCTTCTAGCTAAAAAAGGAGACAATTGAAAACCTTTCTCAGCAGTCTCAAAATACCGAAACAATTGGCAGCAATTATTTTTACTTGGTGGTCCATTGTGAGGCTGGAATCCAGCCACATTCAGAGGCTCTTTAATGCACCTTTTGGGCTAGAGAGCCTATCCATGCAGTCCGGCATGGGAGTCTGAACCTTATTGCTAAAATTGTTACCCAGTAGCATAACCTCCTTCTTGTCTTCATTAAGCTTCAGTCTGCAGTTAGCCATCCATCTGGCTACTTCCTGAAGACATAGGATCAGACTGAGGTGGCTTGAGCTGGGGTAAGGGGATATTGATATAACCAGCTGAGTGTCATCAGCGTAGGAGACCAATGACAACCTATAGGAGTGCACAATTTCACCCTGGGGGTACATATAAGCATTAAAAAGACTGGGACTCAGAGAAGACCCCTGAGGCACACCACAGCTTAAAGGAAGACTGTTGGAGTAACAGGATTGATCGAACACCTAGAACTTTCTATTCTCTAAGAAGGAGGAAATCCATTTCAGTGCTCGGCCTTGGATACCCACATTTGATATCCGCTGGATAAGTGTGGCATGATCTACCATATCAAAGGCCGCATTAAGCTCTAAAAGGATAATGGCCACCGAGCCACCTTGATTCAACAATTGTCTTCGTTCCTCGACCAATAATAATTCAATGCTGCCAATTCACTGCGATTGGTGAACAATGGCACTCATTAGATGGTGTGAAATATACTGCAATAGAGAATCACTGATACCAATACCATTATTAAATTAAACTACTGAAAGGAAATGGCAAATAAGAAAGGCCCAGCAAAGTACGACCTGTTTAGAGTCTCACTGAATACAGCTCTGTGCCTTCCTGGATAGGAAGTATCAGTTGTTGGTTTGGAGCCATCTTGTTTTCAAATCTCCCAGAAACATCACCAGTGGTAACCCAATACATGTTTAGAGTGCATAATCTGTGCTTGGTCTAATTAGATGTTGCAACCAAAAATCCCAGCGGTTTGGCAATTTATGATGGCTGGTTTAGCTTACTGGTGAACTCAGATAGTAGTTTGTTGTTGTCATCACACATGGTCTTTCTAAATGGCATCCTTCACCAAGTCATTATAATTTTCATTAATATTTTGGTGCACATACTGAAAACCATACAAATAATGACTGTCTCTCTTGTACTCCACTCTCCTCTTCACCAATCACTTGACATGGGTGATTTTGTGCTGTCGATTTTGTTGAAAAACAGCAACTGGCAGAATCCGAACCTCTTTATCCATGTCTTCACAATGGCACTGCTCTGTCAACATGAGTTAAGTTTCCTCCTCAGAACCTCTCCGATCTAATGACCATGATCCTTGAAAATGGTCTAACCCAGATATTATTGATGTCTCTCTGACTCTGCTAATGTTGCTTCCGGCCTGCCTTGCAAGACATTGCAGATCCACAAATGCAAGGATTGGCATGGATTTGGACAGGCTGGAGGTAGGTTGCTGTAGGCACAGCACCCAAACTTAGCAGAAGAAGCTGGTTATCCAGTATTAGGGTATCTTTCATAGATTCACATGCCTGAATCATTCCCCGTCGTCGAGATGGGAGTCCCCGGTACATTATAAAAGTAATGTCTTATTAGACATACCAAACCATAGGCCTAAGGCCTCTCATTAGTAACATATCCAGGTCCTTTTGTGAAAAGGACCAAACTCTAAACAGCAGCCAATCAGCTGCTACCACCGTTTGGAACCTTCCTGTCAGGAGCTCTGGTCCCTCAGATTTTCTACCGCACGTTGTGCTAAGGGAGTCTCCAACTGAGCTCTGCTCAGGTTTCCTATCTTACAGCGTTTATACTTCAATAAAGGTATTTCATTATCCTTACATCTGTCTGAGTGAAGTCACAGTCGTCTTCATGTCAGACACCCCGAAGAAAGGCCTTTTTAGGCCATGTACAACCTGCAGGAAGAAGAGGTTGCATGTGGACGATCCTCACAAGGACTGCCTGTACTGTCTTTACCCGGACCATTCAGCTAAAGACTGCAAGGTATGTCGTACTTTTTCTTCGAAAACCCTAAAAGACCGGGAAGGACGGCTTTTGATTTGGCTGCAGAGGTTAAAGGACAAACAAGACCCCTTGTCCTCTGAGGAGAGTGAAACTTAGTCGAGGACCTCCTCAAAAACTCCTCAGAAAAGGTCTAGAGATGCTTCTCCAAGCCCTTCATCGCAGCAACCTGCAAAGAAGACGCACAAAAAGTCTTCAGAGGTTTCCACAGGCAAAACATTGCCATCTTCAGACCCTGCGACTCCTTCAGTTAGAGTCCAGCATTCATTTAAGAAACCCTCCTCAGGCTCGTCGACGACGGCATCGTCGACGATTTCAACGACGACGTCTCCTGTCACTGCCAGGGTTACCACGTCGACGACGACAGTCTCCACTATGTCTGTCTCGTCTGCACCGCGGTCATCGTCGACGACTACAACATCTTCGTCGACGGCACAAGTGATCATGTCGTCGACGATAAAAATAAAGAAGTCGTCGTCGAAGATTCCGACGACGATTCAGTCGACGACGACCCCGACGACGAGCTTCCCGTCGACGGTCACAGCCACATTGACGGCTCTCCCGTCGACGATAATTTCACCGCCGACGACCTCTCCATCGACGGTAAGGTTACCGTCGTCGACGCCCTTTCCGTCGACGACGCCGTCGACGAAGACTTCAACAAAACTTTCAACGAAGCTGAAGGCTTTACCCGTCGACGCGCCACCGTCGACGACGAGTGTCCCGTCGACGATCCTGATGTCTACACCAAAAATGAAGGTAAACAACTCAGCAAAGGCAGATTATCACCTTCTGTAACATCACCCAGTAGAGTCCAATCCTTAGTACCCTCTCACCTATTGGATGTGGATGATGATTCGGACGACGAGGGGCCTTTTAGGGCGGCAACAAGTCCGTCGGAACTCAATGTCAAGTATCAGGAGTTCTCAGATGAGGATGATCAGGGCATTGATGATCAGTCATATTATCAGGAAGATCGAATACCTCACCAACCTCAGATGGTATGCCTTCCGGTGGCTTTGGTGTCGGACCTCCAATTTTTTATTACAGATTATAAGAAGAGGTTTCCTGCTGCTGCTCCGTCTTCGGCTCCGGAACAAGCTCCACCACCGGCAGTACAACTTCCACCTCAGCCATCCGCCTCGGCAGTGATTAGTCCATCTCCCCACTCTACTGACGATGAAGAGGACTGTCCTCAGGAAGAGGGGGAAATTCCGGATGATGAATCACAACATGAGGAATGGGACGACTACGTCATACCACTTCCAGCGTCTCCTTCCCCTCCTCCAGTAGACTCGCCTCCGGAGGACATAGGAGGTTTTCATAATCTCCTAGAAAGAGCGGCGAAGCGCTTTCAGTTGCCAATGCCTTCCCAGCAACAAGATTGTTTCTTGTATGACTTTAAAGAGCCTTTTAAAAAGTCAGTGCGATCCATGCCGATAATAGAGTATATCTGGGAACAAGGGGTCAAGATCATGAAGAATCCTTCTTCAATTCCTCCAATCCTACCACGGCTGGATAAAAAGTATAGGGCACCGGATGACGCCCAAGCTTGTCTGACTGGCCATCCCAAGCCAGATTCCGTGGTTACACAAGCAGCCCAGCGCCACTCAAAAAACCCTTCTACTCCACTGTCAGCACCACCGGATAAAGAGGGTAGGCGTTTGGACAACATTGGAAAGCGTTTCTCTTCCATGTCTGCACTAACAGTGAGGGCTGCTAACTCACTAGCTTTATTGGGAAGGTACAATAGGCAGATCTGGTTGGATATTGCACCTTTGTTGGGCAGTTTACCAGAGGACACTAAAGAAGAAGCGAAGAAGCTACTGCAAGAGGGCGAAAGGTCAGCTTCGGAAATTATAGATTGTGCGATGGACATCGCATCTACTGGTTTCCGTCAGTTGGCAGGGGCGGCAGTCTTAAGACGCCAAGGCTGGCTTAAAGCAACGACTTTCCGACCTGAGGTCCAGACAAAGATCCTGGATATGCCCTATGACGGACAGTGCCTGTTTGGATCTCATATCGATGAGGCCCTACAAGGGATTAAGAAAGATACAGAGACGGCAAAATCTTTGGGAACCCTCCAATATAAAACGTCTTCCTTTCGTGGCTCACGAGGTAGAGGTCAATCGTCCTATAGAGGAGGATATCAACAAAATAGATATCCTAATTACTCCTCGTCGAGCCAGCAATACAGGCCGCAATTTCAACAGAGGCAGCAACCACAACAAACTGCCTATAACAAATCTTCTTTTCGAGGAAGGGCTGGTCGCCAGAGAGATGCTGCCCGGCGTCAATGACTTTTCCTTGCCACCAACTGCGGCCCCACCCTCTCCATTCAAAATAGGAGGGAAGATATCGAATTTTTTCCACAACTGGGAACAAATTACTACGGATCAGTGGGTCCTACAAATAGTACGATTCGGACATTCCTTGGAATTTCTTCAAACCCCTCCACCAACTCCACCTCAACCTATGGTTCACAAGCATTTGAACCTCTTGCAGAACGAAATATCATCCATGATTCGCAAAGGAGCCATAGAGCGAGTTCCTGTTCATCAACGAGGAAAAGGATTTTATTCCCGATTCTTTTTGGTGCGCAAGAGAGACGACAAGTGGAGGCCGGTTCTAGACCTAAGAAATTTGAACAAATTCCTAAGGAAGCAATCATTTCGCATGATTACCATACAGGAAGTCCTACAACTTCTCAATCCGAACGACTACATGGTGTCTTTGGATCTACAGGATGCCTATTTCCATGTTCCAATCCACAGAAAACACAAAGAATTTCTGAGATTTGCCGTCGCTGGCAGGCATTACCAATTTCGAGTGCTGCCGTTTGGGCTCAGATCGGCTCCTCGCATATTCACAAAATGCCTGTCACCAGTCGCTGCGTACCTCAGACAGCAGCACCATCAAGTATTTCCATACCTCGACGACTGGCTCGTCAAGGCACCATCTCTTCAAGGCGCGATGCAATCTTCCAGCGCTTGTCTAGAACTTTTCAAGCAGTTAGGTCTCACCCTCAATGCAGAAAAGTCAATGCTTCAACCTTCTCAAAGGATCACATTCTTGGGAGCCGTGTTGGATACGGTCCAAACGCATGCTTGCCCAACGCAAGAGCGACAGCGCAGGCTCACACAACTGGCAAACAGGATAAAGCTAAGAAAGTCTCTTTCTGTTCGGCTCTTCAAATCCCTCCTGGGAATGATGTCCTCTTGCATACTACTCATTCCACATTGTCGCCTCCATATGCGTCCTCTCCAGGAGGCTCTTGCCACTCAGTGGATTCAGGTGGAAGGATCTTTCGACGACATCATACAGATCACTCCTCAAGTAATCACAGCGTTACATTGGTGGACTCGTCCACAGAATCTGTCACGAGGCCTGTCTTTTCTGCCTCAGGTGTCTCCTCAGGTAATAACTACAGGCGCATCCCTGGAAGGTTGGGGAGCTTTTCTCCAGGAGCTTCAAATCAGCGGAAAATGGTCAATAATAGAAAGGACCTTGCACATCAACCTCCTAGAACTCAGAGCTGTGTATCTAGCCCTTCGGGCTTTTCTTCCCAGAATAGCAGGTTCTCTAGTGCTTGTCAAAACGGACAACACCACAACAATGCACTATGTGAACAAACAGGGAGGGACTCGTTCTCTCTTGTTATCTCAAGAATCGCAGAGAATTTGGAACTGGGCACTTCAGCACAAAATATCCCTGAAGGCCGAATATGTTCCGGGAAGGGAGAATACATTGGCAGATTCACTGAGCAGACTACAAACCTCCTGCCACGAGTGGGAATTACACCAGGGTATTCTCAACCGCATTTTCGACCAATGGGGCGAACCAAATCTAGACCTGTTCGCATCACAGATCAACGCCAAATGCCGACGCTTCGCAAGTTGGCATCCCCAGCAGGGATCTCTGGGGAATGCATTTTCAATAGCCTGGTTCGGCGTCTTTGCGTACGCTTTTCCGCCGATTCCACTGCTCCCCAGAGTGCTCAAGAAGATGAAGGCAGAGCCCTGCACACTGATTTTAATAGCACCAGCATGGCCTCGCCAACATTGGTTTACGGAACTACATCTCCTATCCCAGGCACCTCCAATTCCATTGAAGCCGTTTCCGTCTCTCCTCACAATGGATCAAGGACAGATACAACATCCGGACCCGGCCTCACTCAAATTATCGGCCTGGCTCCTGAATACAATGAATTCCAAGCTATGAATATCCCTCCGGACTGCAGGGCGAATCTGTCTTGAGCAGTAGCGGACAGTCAAGCAGGACATATTCTCTCAAATGGAAAAGGTTCTGTATATGGTGTGCATCTGCCGAAGTACATCCCTTTAAGTCCTCGCCTGAGGAGATTTTGCCATATCTCCTTCATCTCGCAAATGCGGGCCTCGCTCACGCTTCCATCAGAGTTCACCTGGCAGCGATATCCCGTTACAGAAAATCCTCCACAGGTCCTTCTCTTTGGTCCAATAGACTCATAAAACAATTCCTCAAAGGTCTTTTCCGGACTTTCCCTCCACTAAAGCTTCCTCCTCCAACATGGCAGCTTAATACGGTTCTAGCCCAGCTTATGAGGCATCCTTTTGAACCAATACACAAGGTGGACCTCAAGTTCCTCTCCTGGAAAACTGCACTTCTGCTCGCCCTGGCTTCTGCAAGACGAGTCAGTGAGCTTCATGCTTTTACAATACAGCATCCATTTATGCAATTCAAGGACGATAGGATAATTCTTCGAACTAACCCGAAGTTTATCCCTAAAGTGCCATCGAACTTCCATCTTAACGAACCCATTGTTTTAAAGACATTCTTCCCAAATCCTCAAACACCAGCGGAAAAAGCTCTTCATTCCTTGGATCTGAAGCGATGCATTAAATTCTACCTTCATAGGACAAGACCATTCCGAAAGTCCAACCAACTTTTCGTGGCCTACAGTGTACCTAGGAAAGGTTTCCCCCTTTCCAAGCAAAGTATCTCTAGGTGGATCTCTAGCGCTATCACTCTATGCCACCAGCAGGCTGGTCAGCCTTTTCAAACTACGATTTGTGCCCATTCTACCAGGGCGGTCTCTACGTCCATGGCTCTGTTTGCCGGCGTCCCGATGGTGGACATTTGCAGAGCGGCAACATGGAAAACGCCGCACACATTTACCAAGCATTACTGCTTGGATTCAGAACTGGCGAAGGACGCTGCAGTTGGACAGGCAGTACTACGTCATCTATTTCAATAGAGGTGAGCCTTTCTTCCTTCCCACCAACCTTTATTTTACCGCACATTTCTATGATTACCTTCATGTCTGATTATTATTATTATTATTATTATTATTATGCACTATATCGATGATATAATGAAATGTATGAATATGGTTTTTGTTTTAACCAATCAGTGTATATCCCTTATGGGGAACAAAGGAAATGTGCTCACTATTGCTTGCTACTCTGATTCAAGCATGTGAATCTATGAAAGATACCCTAATACTGGATAAGAAATGCGTTACTTACCTGTAACAGCAGTTATCCAGTATTGGTATCTTTCATAGATTCACATGCAACCCACCCACCTCCCTTGGAAAGGCTCTCTTGGTTCTCTCAGTGGTACTATTATTTAGCACTACGCTTACGAAAATCTGAGGGACCAGAGCTCCTGACAGGAAGGTTCCAAAGGGTGGTAGCAGCTGATTGGCTGCTGTTTAGAGTTTGGTCCTTTTCACAAAAGGACCTGGATATGTTACTAATGAGAGGCCTTAGGCCTATGGTTTGGTATGTCTAATAAGACATTACTTTTATAATGTACCGGGGACTCCCATCTCGACGACGGGGAATGATTCAGGCATGTGAATCTATGAAAGATACCAATACTGGATAACTGCTGTTACAGGTAAGTAACGCATTTCTTATGGGCCCTTCTCAACAATATGTGCCATTGATTGATAAGCATGATGTGAGTTAAGTTGGTCCCAGCTATTTACTGGTAATTGCCTCACTGCAGGAGTTCTTTAAAAAATTCAGTACCCGCATGTGAAGTCTCCTGGCAACGAATTTCATCTTTGGCTATTTAGAATAATAATCTATCAAAACCAGAGCAAACCGTGTTTCTTGTGGTAAGAAACAAAATGGTCCTGAAATATCAAAAACTACTTTTTCCCACGAAAATTCAGGCCATGCAACAGGTATCAACGGTGCAGGGTTGACCTTAAAAGTCTTTTCTCTGTTAGCACACCCTTGACATTACCTCACATCTCTATCTGCCATTCTGTCAATACCTGGCCACCAAAGATACGTTCTAATGAGTCTTTTCATGACAGACATCCCAGGATGCTCTCCATGAGCCAAGCACAATATCACTTCTTGCATATCACTCACAGAACACATTTACCCTCCTTGAACAGCAAACCCCTTCTATTTCCAATACACCAGACACTTTCCAAAATGGCAACATCTCTGGGATAATGTTTTCCTCATTAGGCCAACCATTCATCACACACTCCCTCACAGTTTCCCACAGAACATCCTTGGTACTATATTCCACCCACTTCTCCTCAGTGATCTCCTCAAATTTCCCAGAAACCACATCTTTTCTTGTAGCAATCATGTCCATCTCTCTCACACACTCATCCTTGTCATTCGATTAGCATGGTAACCATGATAAGCAATCTGCCATCACATTGCGCTTCGTGGAACAAATTCAGTTTTGGAAATGTACTCCTGCAATCTTGAAGTCAATCCAGCAATATGCGCTGTGACATTCTACCGTCCTCCTGGCGATAAAATGTTCGCCAGAGGTTTGTGATCTCTATTTAAAATAAATTGCCTACCCCACACATCGTTTCTGAAATGTTTGATGGCCCAAGCACATGCCAACAATTTCTTCTCGATTACAGCATATGTTCTTTTGATGTCATTAAGAGTCCTGGACGCAAAGGTCGTATTCCGCTCTTCCATATCACACTTTTGAGACAGAACCCCATCAATCCCACATAAACTTGCATTCACAATGATAATATTTCCCTTGTTAATTCAAAAGAGTTTCAATGTAGGTGCCTCCACAATGTCTTTTTTGATGCAATGAAAAGCCTGCTGTTGCTCATTTGCCCATACAAACTCAACCTTTTTCCTTGATAATTCCCTTAAGGGTTCCATTTTGGTTGCAAAATTATGATGAACTTGCTATAATGTTCACACTAGCATGTAAATGGAAGAAGCTGTTCCTTATTAACTGGTGCAGGAGCTTTAACTAAAGTATCTACAATGGATTGTTTAGATACTACTTAATCACCAGGCAAAGAATGGCCTAAATAATCAACCGAATCAATGAACAATTTGCACTTCGATCCCTTAAGCGTTAAGCCATGTTTTTCCAATCTACTGCAGACTTCATGAATATGTTCAGACTGTTCTTGTTAATTTCTCAAGAAATAAGAATATCATCCTGAAAACATTTCACAAAATTGTCTATATCCTTAAAAATGTGGAACATCGTCTTTTGAAATACAGAGGACGCAGAGGACATATCGAATGGCATCCATTTAAATTGGTAAAGCCCCTGCGGCATGAGACAGGTAGTCAAATGTTTTGAGTCCTCAGTTAGCTCAATCTGATGGTCGGCTGACCTCAGATCTAGCATGAGGATTATTTTGGCACCTTCAAGCATACACGCAACCTTGTTGGTATTAGGTAGAGAGTGGCAATCCACAATAATACTTGCAATGAACTCCCTCAAATCCATACACAATCTCAATTTGTGGTCTGCCTTATGGGCCAGAATTATGAGTCAATCCCACTTGAAGTATTCCATCTCCTCAACTATGCCTTCACACACCATCTCATTCAACACGTACTTAAGTTCTTGTCTGACATTAATAGGTATCCTTCTCAGTTTCTGCCTCACCGGTACAGCACTCTGTTTGACTTCAATCTTATGAGAAAAGTTGATGAATTTACCTAACCTGTCATTAAACACATTGGGAAATTGCTCAGTCACACTGCTTCCCTTGCTTCCATCATCCTAAATCAAAACTGGTTCCTTAATTCTGGGGTTCAAATTTAGGCCTAACTTCTATTGATCCTTCCACCCCAACAGGTTTACTCCCTTCTCAGCCACATATAACTTTATATGAGCACTTCTTCCCTTAAATACAGTTTTAACCCGTCCATAACCAATAATGTTGATAGCTGAACTATCAAAACTTTCTGCATGTTTATGACGCATTGAATTGACAATTGCATGCTTCGAACTGGTCAACTGTAATTCCATCTATTTTCTCGCTTTTTAGTTGTTTTATATTTTTTGGTGAAATTGTTATGGTTTTAAATAACTAAAAAAAAACGTACTTATATTCCCCAGTTATATCAGAAGGTTGTAAACTTTCCAAATTCAAGATATCCACAAATGTCTCCACAAAGTATTCCCTAGTGATGATGGTCCAATGGGAATCAAAATCAGCCATCAGCTCTAACTCAATACCCAAAACATGGACTACACATTTAGGTGGTTTTTGATCATATGGTCATCCGCCCACATATCCTAATCTTTAATGGATAAAACTATACCTTTGTTGTCCTCCACATTTTTTTTTCTGTCACACACACAAACACACCTTGGGTCCCTATTCTCAACAGTGCATGACACTCTTCCTCTTTGGGAGGATGTAGCACTTTTCTTCACATCTATACATACATGGGCAAAATTACCTAATCTTCCACACTTCTTACACTCCTTGCCTACCGCAGAACATCCGGCAAACGAAGCAATGTGGGTATTGCTGCCCCACCTGTAACATACACCTGCCTTCTAAATTTTCTTGCTAGAGATTGAACCTGTGGGGCGGAAATTATTCACACTACACACATCCAATCTATTCACACCGCATACATCATCAGTATTGTATGAATCCACACTAGTATTTTTGACTGTTGACATCCATTTTTCAGATTGCTCTAACGGCTTGGCTGTAGTAACAGCAAGCTACAACTTGAGATCACCCATAGCTGTTCCTGAATTTGTTTACTCTTGACACGAACAATTAACTGATCCCTTATCATTTTGTCCATCATGGGACCAAAATTGCATGTCATGGAAAGAGCTTGCAAAGCAGTTAGAAAATTTGTCAAAGGATTCACCCTCCCTTTGTTCTGTGGTATAAAATTTGAATCTGTTCTGAGCAATGCTCATAGTAAGTTTGAAACAATACTTCATTCTCAGCAACGCCTCCTCATAACCATCAGTGTCTCCTTGCCCCTCCAAGGGTATAACCAGTGGTAAAGTCCTGAATACCACTTGACCATCCAAACCCAAACAGTTTAATAAAATATTTTTCTTTCTCTCAGCTCCTATTTTATCCCCATCAATGGTTCTCATATACATATCAAATTCCTCCTTCCATCTTGTCCAGGGGAACAGAGGATCACTCTTATTTTGTAAAACTTTTGCCGGTGGATCAAACTGCATATTGTACTCAAAGTAAGTAATAGTAGATAAGCAAAACATACTTGTAAGAATATGCTTCCTGGATTTCAAATCACCATAATATGACTCTGCGTAATTATCACATACACAGCACTAGTTCTTGAACAAGGAATACAAAAGTTATCCAATAAAAACTCGGATAATATAATCCAATAAAAATGTATAATAAAGTGGTAAATGAGCTGACGCTTAGTATTTCTATCCAATGGGTATGAGTGCCACAGCTCCGAGAGAATGCTGCGTTCAATGAGACAGTACGAAACAGCCACCAATGAATGCCAACCTGCACAGTGCGTGTGAAGACAGTGATGTGCACAGGCAGAGATTCGAGTGCACAACATACTCGGTGCTACATATGGCGCGCGCTGCGGGGGCTGTTGTTGGGAACTCCAAGATGATGAAAACAGTAAGTGCCCTGCTAAAGATAAAAATCCTAAGCCAAGCACTTCGTCCAAACCGCAGACACCACACTAGGGTTTAATTCCAAATGCTTTGCATAGGGTATCAAATGCCAAATAATCCAGGCAGGATAAGTAAGGTTCACTAGAGGTAGTATAACTCCTGTGCTGATAGTGATGACAAATACTCCTCTAAAGTGCGTCACCATTTTGGTCTGGGACCAGACCAGCAAACGCCACGGGTTGATGACCTTCCCCTCTCCGCTCACACCCCTTTTTGACAACACTGATTTTAGCCCTGGGGTGAATGAATGAATGAATATGCATTTCTAGAGCGCATGGCTACCAAAAGGCCTCCCAGCGCTAAAAGGCAGTAACATCACCGTGCAGTGGTCAGGAATCATGGAAACAGAAAAGTTTTCAGAGATTTACGAAAGGCCAAATAGTTGTCCTCCAGGCGTATGTAATTAGGAAGTTGGTTCCAGCACTTTGCTGCGGTATATGCAAACATACGTCCACCGCTCCGTGATCTATATATCCTGGGAACTACTGCTAGATGTTTATTCTCAGAGCGTAGAGATCTCTTAGGAAGGTAAGGGGATATGATGGATCGAAGGATCGGTGGGCCCTCAGCCGAGAAAGTTCTATGGACAATGCATAGTGCCTTGAACTGAATTCGTTCCGCAACTGGGAGCCAGTGAAGAGAAGCAATGTGTGGTCTTGCGGATACCCGGTTAGGGACCCGCATAAGTAGGCGGGCTGCGCAATTTTGTACCGTTTGCAAAATTTTAATGGTTGAGCACGGGGAGCCTAAGTACAGCACATGGGCGCAACGTCCTTCCCGTTATGGAGAGCCGCCGGGTGCCGAACACTGGGCCTTCTATTCGACACAGAGGGCATCATTCCCTTTTCCCAGCTCCGAGCCGACTACGGCCTCCCTGAGTTTGAACGGCTGCATTATTTACAAGTGCGGCACTGGGCCATGCACCCCGACAATCAATCACAGGCGGGCAGACGCCTCACCATGTACGAACGATGGCTTATCACGCTGTCCTCAGACAAGAAATTGACTTCGGACCTATACAAAATGCTTCTGTCCCACTACACGCACACCTACTACGCAGACCGTGCGCGGTGGGAGAAGGACCTTGGCCGCGACCTAAGTAGCAAAGAGTGGGAAGGAGCATGCTATAGGGCACGCCACACTGCGAGCCATATAGGCCTTACCGAAACACTCACCAAACTAGCGTACTATTGGTACTACACTCCAGAGAGGCTCCACCAGGCCGACTCTGCACAAAGTCCAGACTGCTGGAGGGGGTGTGGGAAGACGGGCACACTAGTCCACCTTTTATGGGAATGCGAACATCTACAACCTTACTGGACGCAAATCCTTGACGAAATTGACAAATATCTTGACACGGAGCTCCCCCGGCTCCCAGCATATGTTCTCCTGGGGGTACCAAACCCGCTAACTTACCCTCTGAAATCCAGGAGAGGGAGGCAGATTGCAATAGCGCTTGGCACCGCCATCCAGAAGATACTGATACATTGGAGATCCCCCCGGATTCCTGCGCACACAGGGTGGCTTCAGCGGCTGTGGCATATCCTAGGCATGGAAAAGATCTCACTTACAGTAGCCGGGAAGGGCTCAACTTTTAGCGAACTTTGGCAGCCATTTTTGACCCTTCTTGCTCAGGATTTCCAGGAGTTGACTTGCCCCAGATACCTACGCCTCCTGCGACTCAACTCACCGGATCCCTCCACATAGCGGGACCGGTCTCGGGGACGCCACCTAACGCCGCGCTGCGACATATAGATTGCAGTGGAGGAAGGGGTGGGGGGGGTGGGAGGGCTTTCTTCTGTGCTTTCTTTTTCTCTCCTTTTTCCCCCTTTTCTTTGGGTGAGGGGTGGGAATGTTTCAGTTATTCACTGTTTATTTTCTTCATAAATGCAAATGCCGATACAAGCTATGGGGCTCTGCGCAGCCCGCCTTGATGCACTCTCGTCGATTGCATTGCTTCAATAAAAAAAGATTTAAACCATAAAGTGCGTCACCAATGTTGCAAAGCAAATACCCCATAAAGCAGGTGTAAAATCCTTGTTTATTTCAGCACAGTATCCTTCGTCCATTGATGGCGGAGCCAACAGCAGAATGCCTGTACATAGAATTCTTCATTCTAAATAGAGAGCAGTGGAAACTTTTTCCCATATTAAACGTAAACAAACCAGCCCTGCTGTTACAAATGAATCCAAAAGTAAACAATATGCAACAGGTTGTCTGTCCCTTTCTGAAAAAACAGGAAATCTGGTATGTTGCCCCTCTTTTTAGGGTCAAGCCTGCGTGGGCAAGTGCTTGCGCACGTGTCTCGCTTGCGAGACACTGTTGTTAACAAAAAGGGCTTGGAGTCCGTCTGTTGCTTACCATTTGTTGGCTTGCATGGCACTCTTATTTACAGCCTTGTACTTCATCAAGGCAGGCCTTACCTCGTTTCCATTCCTCTCTTTGGAGCAGGGACCAAGCACTGATTGATTTAACTTAATCAGTGCCTGTATTCTGCTCCTGTCGTGTATGAGGTACTATTTTGTTCTGTTTAACTTTTAGTGCCTTGCAGACAGAAGGCGTGGGATTGGCATAAACGTGCCCAGCAGGACAAACAAATTTGCCCAGATTTTTTTTCTATAGTTAGTTTTCTTTTATTTTGCCAAGTTTTCTTTTCTCACTTTGCACTCATGTTTTCTTTTGTTTTTTATCATGGGCCCTGTTCTTAAAAGATGAGGATTAGTTGATTGCAAAGCGACATTGTTTCTTTCTTATGTGTATTTCTGAAATAATGATTTACCACATAATCATGCCGTTCACCCCAATTCAACTCACTTTAATTCCTCCCCACTCCAATCCACGCCACACCAATCCGCCTCACTCAATCCAATCCACCCCAGACCAATCCAGTCCACCCCACTCCAATACAAACCACTCCCACCAATCCAATCCACTCCAGTCCACCACACTCCTATCCTCCCAACCCACCCCAATCTGCCCCTCTCCAATTTTCCACACTCCAATTCAAAACAATCTGCCCCACTCCAATATAAAACAATGTGCCACACTCCAATCAGCCCCACTCCAATCCAAAACAATCAGCCCCACTCCAATCCAAAACAATCAGCCTCACTCCAATCCAAAATGATACGCCACACTCCAATCCGCCACACCCCACTCCAATCCACCCCAATCCTATCCACTCCAATCCTATCCACCCCAATCCAATCCACCTCACCCCAATCCACTCCACTCCAATCCACCCCGGCCAATCCAGCCAAATCCAATCTACCCCACTCCAATCCACCCCACCCCAATGCAATCCACCTCAATCCAATCCACCCCACCCCAATCCAGTTCACCTCAATCCACCTCAATCCAATCCACCCCACTCAATCCACCCCACTCAATCCAATCCACCTCACTCCAATCCAATGCACCCCACTGCAATCCAACCTACTTCACTCCAATCCACCCCACGCCAAACCAATCCACCCCACACCTATGAATTCACCCCACTCTATTCTGCCTCACTCCATTCCACCCCACTCCAGTCCAATCCATCCCACTCCAATCCACTCCACCCCAATCCACCCCACCTCATTTCAATCCACCCCATTCCAATCTAATCCACACCATCCAGTCCACCCCACTCCACTGCAGTCCAACTCACCCCACTCTATCACAATCCAATCCACCCTACCCCAGTTCGGTCCACCCTACTCAGTCCAATCCACCCAGCCCACCACACTCCAGTCCACCCCACTCCAATCCACCTCACTTCAATTCACCCCCTTCAGTCCAGTCCAATCTACCCCCTTCCACGCCATTCTAATTCACCCTACTCTAATCCAATCCTCTCCACCCCTATCCACTCCACCCCACCCCAAACTAATCCATTCCACCCCATCCAGTCCACCCACTCCAATCCACTCCACTTAATCCAACCCACTTTACCCAGTCCAATCCACCCTAATCTATTCCAATCTAATCCACCCCACTACCTCAATCCACTCCAACCCATTCATCCCTATTCCACCCCATTCCACTGTACGCCACCCCACTCTATGGCACTGCACTCTACGACACTCTCTGCCACGGATCCACTCTGACACTCCATGCCACTAACATTTAGCCATGCTGAACAGCAGCCACTCTGGTGTACAACATGGCAAAACCACATTGCCAAAGCCAATAGCTCTTGTATAAGCTAGACCTATTGGCTTTGCCATTGCTTGTTTTGGCAAGGGAGCACCAATGATACCTACAGCTCTGCGAAGCAGGCTGTCTACTCTGCCAATTCCCCGGGGCTTTCACTTCTAGGCTTGATGCCTATAGCAGGCTTTCTGGTGCTTTATGTTTACAAAAAAAAAAAAAAAAAACACATCTAACCCTATCCCTCCCACCATGTTGCTTGGGCACTGTTTTGTGCGCAGCAAAGCCGACCTGGACCCTAATTGAGAGCTAAAGAAGAAACATGCCTTCTCACCAATGTGCCTGCCACCTAAAAGAAATGTATGTGTGTGCTAACGGTTAATCATCTAATATAAAGGCTGCTTTGCAGCCAGTATAGGCTTTAATTGATGGAGTCACTTGAAGCTTCATAGTGATAAATATTTAATCTTTTTAAGAGGTAATATAAAGGAGCATCCTTTCTAATGGACACTTAAAACAATGTTTGCAGTAGATACAGTCTGATTACTTATTACAGTGCTTGGATCAGTTGTGATGGCTGTTGTTGGTGGGACAGTTGTGCCCTGGGAAAATCCAGAAATTTCTTACAGTGTTGATGGGACTGTTTTACTGGGAAGGCCAGAAACATTGATCGTGCAATTGCACAACAGTTTTTAAACCCTTCAGGGACGAATCCGCTTTCTCACAAAAGAGAAATTCACCATGAAAGAGTATGTCCAGTAAAATAATTTGGACATCGTCCAAGAATTCTTTGAAGCACATCCTGGTGTGGTGTCACAGACATGGCTAAAGACCAAATGACTAACCGCAGAGTTCAAGCCACATTTTAGGATTTGATTGTAAGCATCCAAGCCATCATTGACCACATTTGAAAACAGCTTGTTCATGTGGCAGGAAGACTGATAACAGTCATTTTCACTAGCTCCCAAAGGGCATGAACATAGCAGACAAGACAGCAGGCCGTGTTAGCTGTGCAAAGAGCTAAAGTGCCAGAGGTTAAAACCTTTCGGCTGACAGAGACAAAGCTCTTAGACTCTCAGTGAGAAGGGCCAGTAGGAAAAGCATCAAGGTTCAATTTAGCAGAAGAGCCTTCATCCACCAGGCTCTATGGAGAATGGTATGAATACAGGGTTTCTTTCAGGCAGCCGAGACTGGCAGCAACAGCGCTTCATTTAAAGTTGAAGCAGCAGCTCTCACACTGCAGAAGATGGCTGTAACATTTGAATTAATATGTTGGACTTTGCCTCTATGGTGGGAAAGAATAACTCCAAGACCTCTTCAGCTTTCTGTACCATCAGGTGAAAAAAAGTGACTTACACTGAAGAAGGCCCAGAGAGGTAAAGGATATCCCCTTTTGAAGCAGTATCAGGGCATTTTGCACGTCTAGAGCAGAGGTCTTCAAGCTATGGTTGCCCCATGGGGGTCTGTGGCTGTATTCCCAGCGGGACGCAAATGAGTTTGCATTTACTTATAAATTAAGATAGCCTGGAAGAGTCACTGGTGCGGTTCCAAGCTGTCTTCATTTACATGCAGCAGTTGAAGTGCAAAAAGGGTGTGGAGACTGTAATACTGAGTACAGGAGCGGCCCGTGCAGGTAAGAGCGGTGGGGGTGGGGAAGGGTGGGGGGCATTCGACATACAACAAGGGGAAATTAAATAAATAATTAAATTTGTCTCGTCATCATATGTCAAATCCCACCTCCACCTGCCCCACCGCTCTTACCTGCACCGGCCACTCCTGACTGAGTACTAAGGGGCCAGAGTAAGTGAGCAAGGAGACGGGTCAAAGAGGTGGCTAAAAAAAAAATTATAATATCCTGCATTTGTTGCTGTTTTCACCTCCAGTTAACTGCATATAAATAAAAAAACACACCTTAAGTAAAGAAAATGCAAGTTTAACTAATGGATGTGAAATACGCTCTTTTAAGTTATGAAATCTCAGTTGGTTAATGTGATCACTGTCTGTGTGTGTGACCAAAGGCTCTCAGAATTAGATCCTGATTAAGGCAGTGAGGAATAGTACCTTGTTTATTTATAGTGCTACGAGGTCTGAGTCTGTGATAGCACTTTGAACATGTAATTATTTTAAAATTGTAATACACAGTATAAAATAGGCTGCGAAAAATGTATTGTTTATGATAAAACAAGTGCTATAAAAATATAAGCAGCGGTTTTGCTCCTTTCAACTTAGGGGTGGATTTAGAAAACAATATCACCAATTGTTGTTCTTGTCCATGCAATCCTTAGCTAGCTATGATACTTCAAAACCTTTTTGACTCCCCTGATCCTTATGCCACCAGCTTTGGTGGGGGAAGGTTCCCATTATCTCATATATTAAGAGATGAGTACAATGGATCTCTGGTTCCTGCACCTTTTCTGCAAGGCTTATGCCTTTCCCTTCTTGTCTTCCCCTTGGGATCAATGTCCTTGCACTGAGATGTACTCCCCGACATGCCTTGATCCTGGAGGCAGATGTTATTGGTCTGCTGAACAAAGAGACCTTAAAGGTGGTGCTTTTGGAGGAAAACATCACAGGACTTTACTCCCTTTTCTTCTTGGTCTCCAAGAAGGACAGATGCTTGAGGCTCATCCTGGACCTTGGTCTCATCAGTCTGTTCATTCAGCTGGACAAGTTAAAAATGCTTTCCTTGAGCCAGGTGATGTGGCACTAAACGCAGAGGATTGGCTGGTGTGTTTGGACCTCCAGTGTGTATGGTTTCATCTGCCAATCCTTCCTCTTCACATGTGCTACCTGTGGTTAACTGTGAAGTTGCAGCACTGTCAGTGTGTGGTTCTACCATTTGTTCTGACAGCCACAACACAAGTATTTACCAGAGTGCTGGTGGCTTCACTAACACATCCGTAGTCCATATGTTTCTATACGTGGACAACTGACTGAAGTAGGCTGGGCCCCCTGCGCTGGTTGTGTAACATTTTCAGTGCACCAGAACTCTGCTGCATGACTTGAGCTTTACCATCAACTCCCAGAATTCACACTTTGTCCCCACACAGAGGTTGACCACATGGCTACTGTGTTAAACAAAACTTATATAAAGGCTTTTCCTCCTCTTTAGAGGATTGCAGATATCTGGGATTCAATTCTGATGTTTCCGGCTCACACTCCATTAATGCAAGGCTTATGCCTGGTAGATGTGATGGCATCATGCATCTCATTGGTGTCACACACCAGATAGCGGCTGAGGACCCTTCAGTGCTGCTTGAGGAAAAAGTAGCTCCAGCATCAAGGTAGGCTCTTGGGTTGGGTGCAGATTTATGATTGTGTTCTTCTGGATCTGTACTGGTGGATATGAGCATCTAATCTTTAAGTGGGTTGTCCCTTCAGCTCTTTGCAGTCACAGGTTACCCTGCTGCTGAATGCCTCCCTCCTGGGCTGGGGCGCTTATTTGGGCAACATCATGCCAGTAGTCAACGGAGTGGTGCCTGCGCATATATATGTTAGATCTGCAAGTGGTCCGTACTGCAATAAAAACCTTTATTCCTTCCATTTTAGGTACCATCATTCCGGTTCTTCCAGACAACATGACCACCATCCAGTATATCAACATGGAAATGTGGGGTCTTGGACCGAGTTTTGGGAGGCTGTAAGGCTATGGCAATGAGCTCTGCAATGGGGCATTTTACCATTGGTGCTCACACCTTACGACACCATCATCATGGACTCGCTGCAACAGGTCTCCCTAGAGGATCACAACTGGGAACTTCACCCAAAAGTTAGAGATATGCTTTTCCTCAGTTTGTGCTGTCATTGCATGGATCTCTTCATTACGGCCCTAAACAAGAGGTGTCGTCAGTTTTGCGCCATACACTTCTCCCCAAATGGTTCCCTAGGCGGGTGCCTTCAAGTTCAGTTGATCTCAGGGTCTGCTTTAAACATTCCAGCTGATTCCACTCTTGTCTTGAGTCTTGCTGAAGGTTTGAAAAGATTGAACACAACGGATCCTGATCTCCCCAGATTGGACGATTCGTATTTGCTGCACCAGTATGTTGGAACTCAGCATTTGGCCCCCTCTTTCTGTCCCACACATGGCAGATCTGCTTTGCAAGCTGGGTGGTTGGGTCCTTCACCCAGTCCACTAATACTATGGTTTCACATCACATGTGGAGATATAGCAGTGCCAACTAGAAACATTCTGTTTATCCACGGAAGTGGGAAAGTAGCAGATATCATCTTGGCTGCCGGGAAAACCGCAATAAAATCTATTTATGTGAGCAGCTGGAGTAAATTTGTTGAGTGATGGAAATTGAAAGGTGTGGATCGATTCAGATTCAGCCTTTCTGATGTTCTAAGCTTTGCGCTATCTCTTGCCAAACACAACTTGGCAGTCGCAACTGTTTAGTAGTGTTTGCCTTTCCTTTTGGTCCTCACTTGCTTCCAGGGCCAGTCTTCTTTATTTAAGTTGTGACACTCTGTACGTTTTTGAAAGGTTTACTCACTTGTTTCCTCCCATTCCATTAATTGTTCCTTAGTGGGATTTGAATTTGGTGTTAAAATACCTCATGGCATACACATTCGAACCAATGCACAACTGCCCAGTTCACCTACTGATGTTAAAAACTGTTTTCTTAAAGATACTAAGTTCCATCTGTTGGTTGTGTTAACTGCATTTCCTTATATTCTGACCACCTTTCACTGTGTTCTACCCAGATAAAAAGGTAGTTTGCACCTGCCCTTCCTTCTTGTTGAAGGTAATGTCTGTGTTCCACACTGGCCTGTCCATCATTCTTCTATCTTTCATTCCTCCTTCTCAACCCACCATTGAGGATGAGCATCTACATAGACTTGACCCCAGGCCTGCAGCGTCTTATATCAACAGATATATAGCAGAACAGTGTACTGTGGGCTTTGCTGAAACCAAGACGAGCAAAACTTTAACCAAGTGCACTGTCATGTCGATTTACCCTTTCTGCTATACCTTGGCCAAGAAAGGCCCTGCTGTTGGCCTTCGTGGCAACTCTACAAGGAACATTCTACTGCTCTCACCAAGGCCATCCCATTGGCTGATATTTGCAGAGCAACCGTGTGGTTATACTTAAAAACTCCTGCTAGGCACTATTGCCTCATAGCTGACTTTCAGTGACAGATACGTTAGTAGTGCTGTGTCATGACCTCCTTGGTACATCGGCACAACTCAGTATCACGTCCCTCAGGGTGTTGATTTTGAATTCATTCATAAGGTAACAAGTCTGCCCAATGAAGAATCCATCTGAAGAAAAAGTTACTTGCCTTTGGTAATGATATTTCGGGTGGATACTATAGCTTCCAGTACATTCCTTACCACCCTCTCTCCTCCCCATGAGTTAGTCCTGTTGCTAATAAGCTCCTGAGGCATGCAACATATTGTCTGCTGTTATTGTCACTGTTGTTTATACTGTCTGGGTTCTTCTCCACACTCCTCGATGGGAAGCAAACAAATCACCAGGAACTAATGCCAGCACTTCATTTGGTGACTTATATCTCTCGATGTTTCCACATCGAGGGTAGGCAAAGTCATGCGTCAATCTGCGTGGCGCACCCAGCGGTGCTAGGGCACTAGTGTGGAGGGAAAAAAAGGTTCCAGATCCACTTTGGAGCCTGGAGGATATTCATGAGGTGAGGAATCTGAGGGAAGATACAGTAGCCACAAGAAATATTGTAGAGAAGGAAAGTATTTTTTTTTTTTTACTACCTTGAGTTGTTTAAGATCACTTTTAACTATATCCGGCTTTTGTCACCTGCCTGACTCCATGTGCCCGATTTTCGAACAGTTTAATGGTAAGCTCGTTATGTCTTTGTGGTAGATTCCCACTACACCTTGACATTTTCTATTGCTTCTCTACTTGTGGTTATTGTTAAAGATCTTTAGGGGGTGAGTGCGAGGAGAAGATTGTACTGTGCATTGTTACTTGTCGATATTAAATCGTTGTGTTGCTACCTTCATCTGTGATCTTCCGTCATTTCTTATTTTCCCCGTTTTTTTTTTAAACTGTCTCTTGGAGATGTAAGATGGAAGCATATAGACTGCAGAGTGCTGAGTCCATACCTAGCACTTATATCTAGATATAAGGTGGGCCATCTTGCGCAAACGTTATGATCTTCGATGAGTGAACTGTGTGCCAGACTCCCCTTAACTCTGGAAGAAGATATTTTACCACCCAAAAAAGTATAACTTGAAATGTTTCACAATTATGTGTACCCTCGTCCCCAAAAAGCATTTTTCTTGAAGGTGCCATCAGATCTTGACTCAGTAGACAAGTAATAAACACTGTCGAGGTGGTTAAACCAAAGTAAAGCGTTAGTGGCAGAATTTATGAAGTCCATATGGACTCACCACTTTATTGACGTCATCTCAATTAAAAAATAGTACTATTCAAATCCGGTGATAATAATATGGTGTTAAGTGTCTGTTCTTTTCTCAGACACATTAAACATATATAGTACGAACACACGCTGATGACAAGATATCTCTAAAGGAAGTTTCTGGAAGAGCGAGCTCGCATGCATTTCTCATCTCTTTCTCGCAGCCCATTCGACATTTAAGGGTCCCTCAGAAGTCAGGGGAGGATGGCTAGCCAGGGAATAGTGATTTTTGCTGTGCCTGGGGCAACGCGCATCAAAGTGAAGCGGCAGTGTAAAGCAGTCCCAAGCACATATTATAACCTCTTCGGGGGAGGTGGAGTGGTCTGAATCCCATTAGAAGCGTGTGTTATAAATCATCGGGGTACTTTCAAGTCACTTTCTGCAGGGTAAATAAATGCGCTGGATTAATGGCCTCCGATAAATAATAGCACCATGTGGGCCAAAACTATTTATGACTGCTGGACTCCAGTTCTGTTTTGTTATTTGTTTATTTGCAACTTCGTGAGTTAGTCTGACCTCAAAGGCAAACTATGTGGCGTGTTATCTGTTTTTTTTTCTTTTTCTTTCTTTTTGGAACTGTAGGCAAAAAGCATCCTGCCGCCCGATCAGTGTGAGCTGTTGTTGTTTGTGACTGACAGGAGCCTGCAGCACACTGACACCAGCGACGCCGGGGAACTTCCCAAACTTCTGCCTGTGGGCGTCTCTTCAGCCTGCTGTGTGGGTGTGGCAGTGGCACAGGCCGTCACTGGGGCTTCGCCTTGCATAGTCTTCTTCAAGGATGCAGTGCGTGAAGATGGTAAGGTGCCATTAATTCAACTGGTTTCAATTTCGCGAAAATCCTTCTTTGCCAGCTCGCTGCAAAATATGAAAAGTCATTAGCAAACACCTTGTTTCCTATTTAAAATCCAGAGATGCATGAAGGGCCGACACAGGTTCAAAAGTGTTTTATTAAGAGGTTGAGTCTTTTCTACTCGGTCTCCAGGCCTGTTTATTTTCCTCACTAGCAACCTTACGCAGCATACTTTAAAGTTTTATTTTTAGATACACAAATGATATCCTTGATAAAGCACCCCCTGCTGTATACGCTGTACATTCTAAAGATATTGCAAGTTACCAAGGTGTTCCGTGACATTTTATAGGGTCGTGGAACTCCGAGATAAATGCCAAAATCCTTTTAACCTATGGCAGGCTATATTTTATTTCTTAATTTTAGATTGCGACTACCCAAAACATAATCTGTCTGGTTGCAAAAGGCCTATTGTGGGTTTACCGGTAATTTACAGGAGCTTGTAGCCCGTCGATTGATTACCATTTGTTGGCTTTCCTGTCACTGTCGTTTGCTTACTTTGAGAACGCCCTAAACCCGTTAGTCTTTTATCCTCATTGGTCGATGTACCTTTTTAGTTGCCTGAGAAGTAAGAGGGAGTAAACGCATATTGCATCTCTCAATAACAGTGTAACCAACTAGTCACACAAGAAGACTAGGGCTACTGAAGAAAGTTGAAGAATTTTATTACGGACTCAGAAACAAACTAATATAGATGAGTCTCAAAAGCATTTTGTACAAATACAGTATTACAAGCATTAGTCCAAGCTGCCTAATAAAATTCATTTTAAGCAATAGGAAGCACACCAAAAGCTTGGTGGCTGCAATACAAAAGCTGAGAAAGAGAATCTGAAGGTTTATTTGCAGAATTCGATCCTTCCGCCTAGTCATTAGTATCTGTTATAAAATCTAGCTTATCCTACTCTATGCTAACTTTGGGAAAACCTGGTAAACTATGGGAAGCAAGGAACAGGTGTCAGTATGATAGAGTCTTTCATAAAAGTACTGCTGCATTTTTGTAATATAATCTCTCAGGAAAATGTGTTTCTAAGACAACAGTTGTTACTATTTTTATCTCTGCGGAGGTTAGGTCAGAACTTACATTATATTGGGGAAGTTATGGAAGCCTCCGAGGGCAATCACAGTGAGGTCTCTTCGGTAGCTTTGTCTTCCCACATTTCCATAATTCCACCACCATGTTTCTTGATGCAACCTGCCTCTCCACCCATGGCTTGGGAGGATTGGATCTTAATGTTCGACAACTATCTGGAGGCCTTAGATGGGGAGGAGTTTCGTTCAACAAGGAAAAAGGCATTGCTCTTGAGTTCTCTAGGCAAGGAGGGTCAACACGTGTTTAGATATTTACCCCCAGCTGTTGAGACAAATGGTCAGCCCATCCAAGATGTGTGTAGAGAAGCCAGATGCAGGTTGGAGATTCGTTAAGCAAAAGAGTAGAACCTTGTCATGACAAGGTATAGGTTTTATACACATAATCAAAAGGTTGAAGAGACCATAGATGAGTTTGTAGCTAGGGTGCGTGAGCTGTCTATCAAATGTTGTTTTGTAGATGTGGCAGACAAACTTATCAGGGACCAACTCATCATACAATGTAAGAACAAGAAAGTTCAAGAGAGGTTGTGGGGGGCTAAGAGCCCTACATTAGGTGATTCCATAGGCATTGCCAAAGTGTTAGAGCTGTCAGATATATGTATGAGAGAACTGGAAAAGAAAAATCACGGAAGTGAAGTGTCTGAAATAGGGGCTGTAGGTAGATCAGGTGGTGAGTCCCTTACTGCAGTGAAGCCCAGCAATACAAGGGGGAGGAATTACGGACCAGACAAACAAGTTACTAAGGATTGCAATCGGTGTGGGAAGCGCGAGTTCTAGAGAGTATAACATGAAGCTACACAGTGAGAGGAATCGCATAAGAGGTCTTTACCTCATGAAATCCTAAAGGTCTCTGCTCTCTAACTAATAATACAACATCTATTAGCACACAAAGTATTCAAGGTAACCAGCGTTATCACTTTCCAGTAAATTTCCATCGTCCTAGGGGGCGTGACCAAGCTGAGCTGCAAAATGGCCGCTCACTAAGAGGGCTCTGCCGGCCGAGCCCGTAAACCCGACATTTATCCGGACACATCCTGTCGCTTCCCGGCAGCAATAACGCCAGCTGCCTGCACATCTGCCAGGCAACCTGTAACGCGACCTTCCGGAGTCTGGGGTGCTGCGGATTACTATACTATCACGCACGGAACATTGCAGCCTGGTGCGGCCTTGTGCACACGCCGCCAGCAGGAGCCTGGGACTGGCGTGGGCGGCGCTGCTGCCGATCCTGCGCCTCCATCGCCCTGACTGCTGAGTCTACGCCTGCGCTGAGGAGCGGAGAGATGAGCGCCTGAAGATCTGGTGTGCCGGCCGCCGTACTCTGTGCCAACGGGAGACAGTGTCGGCTGAGCCGGTGAGTCGCGGGCGAGGGTCCGGGCGTGGCGCGCTGGGGGGCCTGCACTAGACCTCCGCATGTAAGTGGGGGACTGTGGGGCCACTGCTGCTCTGGCGTGGGGTGCCTCCGGGGCGGCTTGGGCCCTGCTGCGCGCGGCGCCGGCTGGCTGAGCTCTCGCGCATGCCGGCACCTGAAGGCACATATAGAGCAGTGGGAGACGCGGCAGGCCGGGAGTTCTGTGCCCCGAGGCTCGCCAGATACGAGGCGCGACCACAACAGCTTGGCAATCACGAGAGGGATGATTCACACCAGCAGCAAACACAACATTGCAAGCAGAGAACGGGCATCAAGGGTGTTGGATGCACCACCGGGGGAAACGCACACAAGGTCTGAGAGAGAGCGAGGACATTAAAGCAACCAGGCCCGGAGGCCCGCACATCCAGGGGCCCATTTGTAGAACCACACAACACTGGTGACTGAAGAGGGGGAGACGTGGCCCTTCTAGCCACAACCACAAGGCGCAACGCGCAGAGTGAGAGAGCCACAGCGTACCTGAACAGCAAGCGTGGCAAATGGGAATGCCGCGACTTCAGCGCTTTGCCCCGTTGGAGCCATCAGGAAGGTTTCTGTCGTGGCGAGGGCTTCACGCGGCTGCCGATCGGCGGCGGGCTCCCTACTGGGCGAAGGAATGGAGAAAACCGATGTAAAGCAGCCCATTTTAAAGTTTGACAAAAGAGTGACGTGACAGCAGGAGAGCGGCCCCACGCTGCCTAGTGAAACAACTGGGGCCACCATGGATATCACACAGGAAGATGACCTGAGGTCCATGTTGAAGGACGTTAAAGCTAGCCTACAGACAATCGATTCCAAACTGGACTCTATGGCTGCACGTCTGGACAAAGTCACCCAGAAAGTTGACAAACATGAAGCCAGACTTGATACGCTGGAAACTAGAGTGTCGGATGCTGACGATCGTCAAACAGAAACGCATTAACAGTTGCTGTGCATGGATAAAGTTCTTCACCTAATTAAAGCCAAGAACGAAGATTTGGAGGCTAGATCTCGGCGAAATAATGTTCGCATCATTGGAATTTCAGAAACGACGAATATTGCAAACATGGAAAAATATGTGGAAACTATGCTGTAGGACTTATTTGGGAGCGACCTCTCTGACATGTTCTTAGTGGAGCGGGCTCACCGCACATTGGGCCCAAGACCACCGCCTGGTGCACCATCACGCCCAATCCTTGCTCGTCTCCTGAATTATCAGGATAGGGATACAGTGCTGCGGATGGCCCGCAAGCAGGGCACAATTCAATATGAGGGCAACACAATAACTATGTACCCGGACTTCACACAACAGGCACAGGCGGCGCGTCAGGAGTTTGTTCAAGCCAAGAAACTGCTCCAACAGGCCGACGTTAAAGATGCTCTACTATACCCTGCAAAGCTTTGTGTACAAACGGATGGCAAACCCCTCATATTTACAGATGCCAGCGCTGCATTCAAATTTGCTAAGCAGGAGATGAAAAAACGACAGATCAGGAATCGCGCAAAGGAAGGATCACCAAGCCGCAGACTGAGTGAAAATGACTGAGTGCATTGACTACAGATAAGATTCAATTGGTTCATTCATATACTAAATGTTAATACTACTGTGGGTATTAACTGTCCATGCTTGTTTCCCCCAGCTCCAAGCGACGTCCGAGAGCCTTGGCAGTTTGACTATCATAGCACTGCCGGGAGACGACCCAGAGTTGCCCTAGTGTATAAGTAATACATCATGGATGTCATATTAAAATGCGCTCGGCCACCCTGCTGTACACGGCAGGGGTGTATGCCAGCGACTCCACTTCCCCCCAGGGAGAACTCCCACCAATCCTAGGCTCGCCTAGGCTGTTTCACAAGAGTTGGGTCATATAAGGGGATGATAACACAACCTGATCCCATGGGGGGTTGGTGTGGGTGGAGGGAGGGTAGGGTAAGTTAATTGTTACTGTTTATTACCGCTTGATATATTGCCAATGTCTCAAAGAGCTAATATTCATTATGCACCACACTATAGCGCAGGACCCGAATACTGCACTAGAAAGGGATGCGACCACGTGGGCGCACCATTCCGCTCGCGGGGGGATGCACAGAAAAGGGAACAGCGTAGCGCACACAAAGCAACGAAGGTACACATGCTAGGATGTCCACATTAAAATGTATAACATGGAATGTGCGCGGTCTAAACGACCACAGGAAATCAAGATTAGTACACTCATATCTTACAAGACATGGGACAGATATTTGCCTCCTGCAGGAAACACACCTGACAGAAGCAACTCGAACTCGTCTCAATTCAAATAGATGGGGAGAGGTGTTGATATCCAACTACTCTAATTACTCTTGTGGGGTGGCGATTTTGATACAGAGAGAAATTCCCTGGAGAACACAGCAGACAGTGATAGATCCCGAAGGGCGTTATATAATACTACAAGGCGAAATCTATGGTCAGCAGGTTATTATTGTTAATACGTACGGACCCAATACAGACAATCCAGAATTTTTCAATCACCTATAGCACAAGATTCAAACACTAGGGGACGCTGCACTGTTGTGGGGTGGGGACTTCAATCTGGTCCTGTCACTGCAGGACGACAAAGTAGGTACTTCCCGCACACACCACCCACGGGCGGCTGCAGCACTTCACAGCATAATTGAAGACCATCACTTGATAGATTCATGGTGGGCACTACACCCTAAGTCTCGGGAAGGTACATGCATAACCCAGCAACACAATGCGTGGTCCAGATTGGATTTTTGGCTAACGTCTAAAGATATGCACTCTTGGACATCCAGAATATCTCATCATCCACGCACATTATCTGATCACGTGCCTGTCCTGATCCAGTTCCTGATCCCGAAGCCTTACATACAACCTTTTACATGGCGGCTTCCCCCAAACGCATTACTTGATTCAGTGTTCAGGGAGGAGGTTCGGAAAAACATAATAGAATACTTCGAACACAACACGGGCACAGTCGACTCTAAGGGTACACTATGGGAAGCGTTCAAGGTGGTGACACGTGGGGCCTGCAATGCCCTACAGTCAGGTGTACTCAAAGACATCAGAAATAGTCTGAAAAGACTGGAAGATGAGATTCGAGACTTAGAACAGCAATACTTCCATTCCCCTACTCCCGGAACATTAGCACAGATACGAGTTAAGCTAACAGCCTTTCAAGAAGAGGCTGAGTGGGAACGAAATTACTGAATAAATACACACAAGCGCGTAGATACATGGAAGGGGACAGGCCAGGGAAAACATTGGCGAATCTCCTGAAAGCCCCCAGAAGCGCCGCTCACATCATAGAAATCTGCAACCCGGAGGCGCCGCCGTCCAGAACTCCATCAGAAGTTCTGGACACAATGAAAAGCTTCTACTCACAATTATACACAACACAAACCGACCCAGACGACTCCGTACTGTTAGAATACCTAGACACACTGGAACTGTTGTGTTTAGGGAGAGCACATCGAGAGTATCTCGATGTACCGTTTACTGAAGAAGACATAAGGCATGTAATTCAAAGCCTACCGGCAGACAAGGCTCAGGGAGCCGACGGCCTTACAGCCAAATTCTACAAAGAATATGCGGAGATACTGGCGCCTCGCCTTCTGGAGTTGTACCAGGAAGCTCTACTAAATGGGATAATGCCGCAGACCATGAGGGAAGCTGTTATTATCACATTATTAAAACCAGATAAAGATCCCACAAAATGTGATTCCTACAGACCGCTCTCCTTAATCAACCTAGATGCCAAAATTTGTGCCAAATTGGCCAATAGATTACTGCCACTAATCCCAATGATAGTTCGGCCGTACCAGTCCGGGTTCGTACCGGGACGTTCTACTTCACATAATATTCGTACATTATTTGCACTACTACATTATTTAGCCCCCCATGTATCTGCAATAGCTGCATTATTAGACGCTACAAAAGTCTTCGATTCTTTAGAATGGAAATTTTTATTTACTCTACTAACTCGATTGGGCCTAAGTCCCGTCTTCATTCAACAAATAAGGCTCCTGTACACTTTACCCACTGCCAGGCTTAGAGTAAATGGGCTAATGTCGGATCCCATAAAAATCACATGCGGCACACGTCAGGGGTGCCCACTATCGCCGTTGTTATTTGCCATAGCAACAGAGCCGCTAGCAGCCAGACTTAGACAACATCACGCTAACCGGGGGATCGGCTTTACTACCAGGGGCCTGATTGTGTCCATGTACGCGGACGTTATTACCCTATACATCACTGACCCGGCTGTAAACTTTGCACCCATCACCAGGGATCTTGTGAGGTATGGCGGTCTATCAGGTATTCAAATTAACTGGGCAAAGTCCACCATACTTCCACTAACTGGTCTGGTCTGTGAACTATGGCAGAACAATGTACTGGATAGAAGACAGAATTAAGAGGTGGAAAAACCAGCCACTCTCCCTGGCGAGTCGCATTGCCATCACCAAAATGATTATCCTCCCCAAACTGTTGTATTTATTTGCAAACATTCCAATGCCGCTACCCGCACACTTCTTCAGACGTCTCAGATCAAATATGATTGAACTAGTGTGGGCTGGTAAACAGCCATGGATAGCTTGGGAAATACTCACATTACCTCTGGCACAGGGGGGGGGTTCGGAGCCACAGATTTTGCGCTATACGCCTACAGCGCACAGGCCCAGTGTCTTTAAATTCTGGCGGTACCCAATACCATTCCAACCACATGTGGCCATTGAAATAGATAAGGTAGCACCTCTTCCCCTGAACACTGCACTGTATCAGGAGTACAAACGCCCTCGGCAAGAAATTGATACTACTGAAACGTTGAGGTGGGCATGGCACGGCTTACGCAAACGTGCGAAAATACACAGATTATATGCGCTGGCCATGCCGTTAACACATAACCCACTGATCTCCCCGCTAATGGACAGAAACGCTCAGACTAGGGCACGGCTAAACAAAATAATAACCGGCAATGACCTATACCCAGAAGGGCAATTCTTAACGCTCCAACAAATGTGCAACGCACCACAACCATCGGCGCTATACACTATTGTACTACCAGATACGGGCGGCATGTCGCGCTAGATACACTACATTCCCCGCTGCCCCACCACCATTGCCTGCACTGGAACATATACTAACTGTAAACTCCGCCCGCAAACTGGTGACTCGCATATACACCATCACTCAGAAAGAATCCCCAATCGTTGTCCCCCAATCACGTAAGGCTTGGGAGACGGACATAGGTGAGGAAATTACAGACGAGCAGTGGAACTTCTGTTGGGGGCAATTAGAGCAGCTATCCCCGAATTATAGATTAAGACTAATAAACTTTAAATATATTCACCGTTTGTATCGCACTCCGACGCAATTACACCGCATGGGGCTGCGGACAGATGCGACCTGTTGGCGATGCGGGAGCCCTGGGGCGACATTCTTACATGTAGCCTGGGAGTGCTGGACCATGGCCACATTCTGGACTAAAACACTCAATCACATAGAGACAATCACTGAGCAGACACTACCGAGAGCCCCCATAGTGACATTGCTGGGATACGTACACAATATCCCATCCTCAGCGAGAAGGCTTATGGCATTACTTCTACTGCTGGCCAAAAGACAAGTGGCATTGCACTGGGGCGCAGTATCCCCCCCAACAATAAAGGCCTGGATAAAAGACATAGCGTACTGTAGGGATCAGCTGAGCTGCTACCTGCCAGATCCCGCCCCAAAGATATATGGGCCCCATTTACGAGCTGGCTTCATACCGCAGATGTGGGCGACCTATAGGGGTATCATGTATCACATAGAGAACTTAAAACATATCCCTGATGTCAGTCTGTGTGTAGAGTTAAAGTAGATTTGTTGCAGTAACGGAATATGTGATGTGTACAGTCAAACTGTGGATACCTCCCCCAAAAAACAATGATGGTAGACGCTGAAAACGAGAGACTGGTAATTTTATTGTAATGGTAATAATACTGTGTACATTGCGGTACTGTTTTCGTTTCTATTTTATGTTTCATGTTTGCTGATGCTAAAATCTCAATAAAAATAAATTTAAAAAAACATTTATTACATTATTTGTAGAATTCATTTAGATTGTTTATTTTTTAATGAAAGTTTCCGAAGTAATTTAATTTTTAATTGAGAATACATTTTTATTAAAGCTATATTTATATAATATTTGTATTTTTTTGCATTAAACAAACTATATAAATACTTTAAACTTAAAAAAAAAAAATTCCATCGTCCTAGGTACATTTTAGCAACATCCAGCTTTTCTCCCACACTCTCAATGGAGCACATTCGATTGTCCTTGAGTGTCCTTTCTCCGCCATGAAAACGCGTCTCCCACCTCATTCACATGTCTTCTTCTTGACAAGAAATTCCTCCCATACCTTACTATCGCTACAAATAAACAATGCCTTAATCTAGCTACCGAAGCCTTGTATCTGCACCTGCAGAGGTGAGAGCATTCAAGCAAAGCAATTCTCATGTAAAATTTAAACATAGATATTCAAAAGCTTAGGTTCTTTGGTTACGTTAAATTAGCACAGCAGTTAGTGTGCACTCTGACGTTGAAAATATGTGCACGCTCACTCCCAATTAATACAAGTATGAAATATTAAGCAGAATAAATCATGGTTACATAAAATTGTGTTACATTTAAATCACCCATATAATTGTAAGAGCTACATTTCTAGTAAAATCTTCAACATTAATATGCACTCATTAAATGATTCTATTAAGGGTTATCACGGAGTATTTCAGTAATACATTTGAAACACCCCCCCTTCTTTATGAAAAGTTAGAACATATTAAATAAAAGAAATGCTAATCTATATAAAACAATGTAAAGAAGTAACGTGTAAGGTAGGAGCCAAATTAAACTAATCCAACTTCTTGCTCCTTTATTTTCCTTGTCCAATTTTGTCCATCTTGTGTTTGTTCCTACCCTGGAGCTTAGACTCTTTACTGTCTTTCTGATTGGCTGCCTTCTATCCTTCCACTGCTCACATTTTTGGAACTACGTTATTTTCTATTTGTTTAAGCACTCTATGATAGTGCATTTGTTTTTCTGCCCTATCGCTCGTTTGCTTCTGCAAACCCCGTCCAAATAACAGCTCCCATGCTTTCTGTTTCTGTCTTACTCGTGTTGCAAGCACTCTGACTCGTTTGCTTCTCCCCCGCCAGACCCCCTGCTTCCCCTGTGCTCCATGTTTTCTTGCTTGTGTTTTTCTCCCCTCTACCCCGTGTTGCTCTCACTCATATGCTGTTATTCCCCTCCTCTCATCCAGTCTCCGTTGCTTCCCCCACTCACACTCAACTCACTCCTCCATTTCCTGCCACTGCCTTTTTGCTTTAATTTTTCTTTTTTGGGGGGGGAAACCAGGCAGCAAATTGCAGCCGGCCCCTTCCACTCACCTAGTAAGGGCTTATGTGCTTCTATTACTGATCCACCTTGAATCTATAAATAAAAAAAAGTGTAGCCCACGTCATTTTATAAATACTTGTGTGTAATGATGCATATATGCACCTACAGAATCACACAGCTGTGTCATTGTGACTATATTTTCCTTCGCATATTTTTTTAAAATGTACTTTTGGTTATACTGCACAGCATATTGCTGTACAGCATTGACAAAACCAATAGGTCCCAAATTAAAGACCTGTTGGCTTTTCCAATGTTTTTTTTGTAAATATTTTATATTTGTTTTAGTTAAACTTTTGGAATGATCAGTTTATTACACTGTTTGTAATACAAGGAATCTGGTCACGTCTCATACGTGCTCCATAACAAATCGTTGAACAATTAATAAGATGATAGTTGTCTAACAATTTTTTCATTCTTTGGGGATGACCGCCTAAATAGGCCTAAAGACTGTCCCGCCTAAATATGCCTAAAGACTGTCCCTCCTTATAATAATTTCTAGACAACTAACAGTTGTGGTGTTTAGTAATATGCTGTCAAGTCAAGTGATCTTTATTCGGCCGAATATGGCCTTAAAAAACAATCATTTCTAAAGACAGTGGTCCCTAGACAAGGATTAATGAGAGCAAACAATAAATATAGACCCAATCAGTACTATATTTTACAGCTGTCCAGCCGGACAGGTGTTTTTAATATATAGTTGCTTAAATATACACAAAATTCAGCAAGAAACAAATAAAGTGGGACACAAGCCTGTATCCAACTTAGTGAGAAGGACGTACAACATGAAACAACAATCATTGGCATAGCCAATAGGTCTCGCCTTTGGGACATTAGAAGTGTTTAGCCAGAGTTATTGGCTTTGCCAATGTTTTAGCTTAAAGAGAATATGTTATGTAAACAAACAGTGACCAAAAGGTGACTTGTGGTGCCAAATAAATGTTTTAAATAAAGAGATGCGATGCTGAGTGGAAGGCACTAGCAACCGGCGCAAAACTGACAGGCAGGGGAACAACAGAGAAAAGAGAAAAAATGGTATGTAGATAAAAGGAAAAAAACTTCCATGTAGAGGCAAAAATGGAAATGCAGAGCAAGAAGAGATAGACCAGCTGAGAAACTGACGTGCAAAAAGAGAGAAAAGTGCCCTGTCATTGAAGCGCAGAAATTCGCACGTGGAGGAATTGACAGAGCCCGATGTGCACAACAAAAAACACTAAAAGGTCACGTGCTCCAGTTGGCAATTGCAACAACCTGTGAAACTCGTTTGCCTGTAACAGCTGCTGTATCCATGCCCCCCTACGCCCCACTGTTCTTGGAAGGTGACGTGTTCACCGGGGGTGCCTTACCAGTAGTATGTTTGAGGCAGAGCTGCTGAACCGTGGTGATAATTACATGGGCCACGCCCCTTTGATAGACCCTCCACACCCCAGTTTTTTCATCTCACATAAAGCCCTGGGTGACTCAGACGTCTGGGCTGCATGAAAGAGTTAAACAAACAGAAAAGAAAAGCAGAGCAGGGACTGCAGCTAAAAGCTATGCTGTTCCTCTTTCTCAATGTTCTTATTAGTAGGTATGATTGTATAGTAATAAAGAGATCTCAAGGATAATTTATTCTTTAACGTACTCAAGTAAATTCCAAATGCAATGTAAGAAGGTTATCACGTAGCATGTATGAAAAAAAACATTCCTCCAATCAGTGCACAATGTGTGCAAGAGACGTTGTGAAGTAAATAAATGTAGTATTGCTGACTATACAATGCATTTCAGCATGCATGAAACATGACTAATGAATTCATCGGCATGCATGGGTTAACTAATAGGTATGATAAAAAAAAATTAAGACTTACTACGATCACAATCATCGATTGTAATATTTTCTTTCTCACTGAAAGCTTCTTGTGCACATAAAAAAAAATCAGTGACATGGTTAGACCAGGTTGTGCACAATTACATACAAATTATGAGTTAGAATAAAAACAAGCCTCACTGAGCGCTTTAAGTGCTCTGCTCCTCCGTTGCCTTTTGGGCTCTGCCGGCGGGGCCATTGGAGGATGGGGCGGGGTGGAGCCAGGGACGCTGTCTCTCCTTTATTCTGGGAGATATCATGCAGCTGAAATCAGCCCCGTCATGTTAATCCTTTCCAGAGGCATCAGAAGCAGACCTGCTGGCTGAGACCCTCTTGGTTACCCAGCGAGTCTGTTTCATTTTTGCAACATTTCTTCTGCATGCATGAAGACAGGGGGAAGGTAAGATTCTTCCTGTTTCTCTTGTAAGCCATGGGCCAGACATTGGAGGAGGGGGAGGGGTAGAGCCTGCCATAGCATTAGAAACAAGAAGAATCTTACCTTCCCCCCTTGTCTTCATGCATTTACGAATTAACAGGCTGACAGACGAAATGTTGCAAAAATGAAACAGACTCGCTGAGTAACCAAGAGTGTCTCAGCCAGCAGGTCTGCTTCTGACGCCTCTGGAAACTTTTAAGGCAGCTCTAATCACTGTGCCTCCTGCAGAGCCCGGAACTTGCACAGTAATTATCTGCCGAGTCCAATGGGAAGGGGTGGGGGGGGGATTGGTTCACGCGGAGTAAAGCTGCCATCATTGCAGTCAGCCAGGGGGACCCCTTGTGTACCTCTGTGAGGGCTGGGAACAGGGAGTATATCCTCTGACACCCTTTGCATACTTGTGTCCATAAACATACAAACGAAAAGGGGCCATCTGGTGGCCTTGTACAAAAAGCACAAAGGCATCTCATTTTGCAAGGCGTGTGCATACGTTGTCTTTAAATGGAAAACAAACACAGCTAGAGGATGAGAGGCTTTGTAAATTATCTGAAGAGTGGGGCCATAAACCATGCAGCTCGTGTCTTGTTTAGCTCTCTCCACACCCTTTCCTTCCAGGACGCCGTGACCAAGGGAACACTTGACAGTATGAGACAGAATAGAAGTCCCCAGCGCTAGAAAACGAGAACATTTTATCACTGGACAAAGTGAACATTCCGACTCGAAATACAGAACCGTGATGTGCCCAAGGAGGGGTGAGGGGGGGGGGGGGCACCTCAAGCAGGCGCTGCAAAACACAAGAGCGCTGGAGGTGCGTGGAGCGAAGAGGAGGGTGGGAAGGGAGGCGGGGAGGGAAGAAGGAAGGCGCGAGGCAGGAATGCAAAGATAAACAAGGAGGCACTGCTCGCTCCCGCAGGCAAAACGCCGTGGGATGCGAGGAATGCAGCTGACACCATGCTCGCTCCCGATAGGAAAACGCCGTGGGAGTGACCAGTAAACAAAGAGGTGGGACATGCGCCCGCCTTTGGCCATTTGCGTGCTTTCATTATTGAAAGCCACACGCAAAGGCCAATAGAATGTGTGGAAGTAAAAAAACCACACGGACAAAGTCTGGAGTGATTCCAAGAGGCCTCCCCATAGAGCAGCGCATGCGCGCTGCGCTAGGCTCGACCTAAAAAAGCCCAGGCAGAGTAAATTGTTTGAGACACATTTTGATAGGACAAACAAATTATAGTGGAGACACCATTACACATAATAAGTATTAAATAAAGAGGTGTATATGGCGTACAACAAGTCGATGGAGATTCGATCCTTACAAAAGATATAGGATCATCATCAGGACATTAACAATGGTATGTCTGTATACATTTTGCCTGTAATAAATAAAACCGTAGGAGGGAATAAAGGATGAAAAAAGAAAAAGAGACATATGAAAGTTAGCTCGGGCGGAAAACAATTTGGGTGCTGGTGAGGGCAGTGTATGTCAGACCAACGTAAGAGGATCGCACTAGAGTACAATGATACCGGAGAAGTGAGCAGAACATATAAAATTGCTAAGCAAGAGTAAAAGAATTACGCAATAACGAGCAATATTTGCTAAAAGTCATAGTCATACGCGTGCAGTGATAAAACGCGCAATACTGTAGAGAGCTTGGTGAGTGGTGAAAAACCCGCGAAACTAGCCAAGTGCCAGTAAAGCGCTGGTGTTGAAAGCAAAATGGGCGTGGGATTGCATAAGAGAAACAAGGAATAATTTAAAAAGTGGCAAACGCATGCACTGGTAAAGCGCGTGTGAAAACAGTGCCAGTGGATAGAGTGCTTGAGGGCAGCGAGCAAAAGATAGGTAAATTAATACCTAGATCCAGGTCAGAATGACTTGGAGGAGGTTTGTTTCAGGCGAAGACCGAGTAGAAGTCCAGGCCAAGTACAAGGAGAGTAAAGGATGCAGACAGCCGGCGCCGTGGTCTGTGCAGTTGGATGCTGGGTCAGAGTCGACCTACATGAAAAATGACAAGTGATGTGGATCTAAGAGAAGATCGTAGAGATTGGCGGGGCGCCGTAGGAGGAAAGGAGCTTACCTAATAAAGGCTGTAACAGCTTAAAGGAGGCGTTTGAAATGTTCACGCCGCGGAGCGGTCTCGAAAGAGTGGCCTAAATGAAGGAGAGTGGCCAATTAAGAAGGGTGAGATCAAGGTGGGCGGGACAGTACCAATTGCAGGCGCAACGAGGCTTACCTATTGCAGTGGGCTGCTGTATATCAGGGACGGCAAGCCAGTAACCTGTGAGCCGCGTCCGCTGTTTCTAGTGACAAGGAATGGGGTTGAGGCCAATCTAAACAAAAGTTTGTGGAGATTTAGTATTTAGGTAGTAAGGAGGTGAGGCAAGGGGAATTGGGTGCAGGGCGCGCTTACCTGTGAACAACCTCTGTTACAGCATGTCTTGCCTGTTGGGATAGGGGATATGAAGGAACGAGTTGCCGGTGAGGAGGCAGTTTATATGGGCAGGGAGCTAATTAGATGATGAGGTTATGTGACAGAATCAAGAAAATAAGGAAAATAAAGGACAGACAAGGTTACGTAAAGGAGGCAGCCATTTTGTAGTGGTGAATGAGAGAAGGAACTAATTGGATGATGAGGTCATTTGACAGAATCAAGAAAATAAGGAAAATAAAGGACAGACAAGGTTACGTGAAGGAGGCAGCCGTTTTGTAGTGGTGAATGAGAGAAGGAACTAGTATATCGTGAATGTTAAGGAAGTGATAATTACGCTTAGATTTATGCGAGACACTACATAGAAGAGTCAGAAAGAGATGTAAGAAAGATAGAGGAAAAATAATTAACCAACAGGGGGTTTACAGAACAGTTACTGATATTATCAGAGAGAGGTGACAGAACGGCACAGTAAGACAGGTTAAATTAACTTAGTCCAATCCTCAAGACGATTGAGGCCAGTGTGTATGCTGCCAGTTCGTAAAATCCACTTGAGTTCCTCCTTGTTGAAGAGCTGTGAGAGATCCGCGCCTCTTGGTGGTGGCTTGATCACACTGATGATGGTCCAACGGATGTCGTCCTCTGTATGCCTGATGCCAGAAAATGTTCCACAAGGGGGGCATTTGGTGTTCTGCAACGTAATCGGCTGCGATGTTGGCAGATCCTTATTCGTGCTTTTTGTGTGGTTTGGCCAATATAGATTTTATTGCAGGGACATAGAATTGCATATATAACATTGCAAGTGTTGCAGTTCGAAAAATCTTTCAATCCAATTTTGATTTTGCCAAAGACAAATTCCTTGCATTCAATAGTAAATTTGCATGCAATACAGTTCCCACCCTTGACATGCCCAGTGAGTGGGGCCAAGTCCCAATGGTCATTGAGTGTACCTGTGCGTGTTGAAGTTGGCAAGGCTGCTCTGACCAAATGGTCCTTTATGTTTTTGTTCTTTTTAAATGCAAACAATGGGCGTTCCAGTTTCAATATGCCTGCATTGATGACCTCCCAATGTCTAAGAATGCTTTTACGTATGGTATGTGAAACAGGGGAGAAGGTTGTAACACATACTATGCGGTTCTGTGAGTGTTTAGTTTTGGGTTCTAGGAGGCAATCCCTTGGGCAATACCAGGCTCTTTTCAGGGAGTTGCGAACTAATCTGCAAGGGTAACCTCTTGCAGTCAATTTTTTACTTAGGACTTTGGCTTCACGGAAGTACTCCTCTTTCAGTGTACAGTTCCTTCTAATGCATAGGAACTGTGAGTAGGGTAGTGAGTCTCTGAGAGCACGTGGGTGGTTGCTGTTGTATCTCAGGAGCATGTTACGTTCGGTGGGTTTCCTGAACAGACTTGTGATTAGTGTACCTTCCTTATGTTGGATGTTGAGGTCAAGGAATGGAATCGTGGTCTTGCTGTGTGACAGCATGAAATTGAGCCCCTCACAGTTATTGTTTAGCCAATGAAGGAATTGTTTCATAGTAGTCTCAGAGTCTTGCCAGATCATAAAAATATCGTCAATGTATCTCTTCCACGCTAAAATGGCAGTGCGGAAAGGATTCAATGGAGACAGAATCGATCTGGTCTCAAGGGAGTCCATATAAAGTATGGCCAGGTTGGGGGCAAAAACGGCCCCCATTGATGTCCCTTTAGTTTGCTGGTAATATTGGCCATCGAAGAGGAAGAAATTCCTCGTGAGGCAAATTTCCAATAGTTGTAATATAAAGATGGTGGGTACCACATGAGGGCGGGGACGTGTATTGAGGATTTGTTCAATGACCTTTAAGGAATCATTTTGGGGGATGTTTGTGTAAAGCGACTCTACATCATGAGTGCATAGAGTGTCAGAGGCTGGGTCAAATGGGTAATTTTCAACAAAATTGATCATTGCCATGCTATCACGGATGTAACATTCAGTTATCGGAACGAATTCCCTAATGAAGAAGTCTACATATTGGCCGAGCTGTTCTAAAATAGAGCCACAGCCCGAAACTATGGGGCAGCCGGGTGGGTTATCTTGATTTTTGTGTATTTTGGGTAAAGTATAGATTACCGGCGTACGGGGTGACTTGGTATTAAGAAACTGATGCTCAAGTTTACTCAGAAATCCTTGTTCTAAACCCTCATCAGTCACTTGAAGGATCATATTTTGGAGTTCTCTGGTGGGGTTAGTAGGCAATTTACAATAGTGGTCGGTGTTTGCCAATTGTCTGTGTATTTCACTTTTGTTTACATCTATTTCTTGAAGAACTATTCCACCCCCTTGTCAGCTGGTTTGATGACCAGAGTCTCATTAGATTTTAATGTGGTCAGTGCTGCTTTCTCTTCCAACGAGATATTATATGGAATGAAGCGGCGTAAAGTTTCGAGTTGTGCGACGTCCTGGAGTACCATTTTTTCGAATGTAAGTATCTCAGCAGGAACCATGTTTGAGAAGGGTGAAAAAGTGGAGGGTGGTCGTAATGGAGTATTAGGAGTATGAGTGGGCTTAGGATTGAGCAAGAAATAGCTATGCAGTCTTATTTTGCGAAAGAATCTCAGTAATTCGGTTTGTAAATCCAAAAAGTTGGGATGGGTTGTGGGAACAAATGACAAACCCTTACTAAATAGTGATTGTTAAGGGTCTGACAGTTGGTGATTAGAGAGGTTAAAGATGGGTATCAGCGAATTGTCGCTCATAGTTGTTATTACCGTTGGGTTGGTTACCACTGGTAGTATTTGTGACGTGTCTGGCGTTCCCCTGGTGGATTGTACCAGCGTTGTTGCTGTTTGACCCGGCCTCTCTTTGGGGTTCGCGTTGGCCTCGTCCTAAAAAAGGAGTGTTAGGGGTTCGGTTAGATGTACTTGGGCCTTCTCCCTGGTCAGAATTATCTGATGAGTCAGCAGATGTATCGGAGAAGCCTACAAGGTTATTCCGTCTATTGAATCGGCTCCAAGGTCTGGCGTTTTGGGGATTGTTATAGGATCTATTAGTATAGAAATCCTTATTCAAGTAGGGGTATGCCCTTTCTTGTGTGTAAGATTTTATATCTTTCTTAACTTTTGTAGATTTTTTGTTTTGTTCTAAACGATAAAACTCATCTACAGTTTTTTGTACCTGCTCTAATAGTTTTTTGCAATCAATTGCAGGGTTGCTATCTTTGATCTGTTTCTCTAGGTCATTGATTTCGTCGCTTAGTTTTTATAGTTCTTCAGTGGCTGTATCAATACCGAGCACAATCCAATGTCTGGAGCATGTGGTGCCGATGTAACTGAAATTGGTAATATATTTGGCGATATCGGTGAATACCCCAGGGAGGTTCCTAACCTGTAAGCCTGTGGGGATAATGTTAGCTTTCAGATATTCAGTCAGCATACGTATCATAAGCTGTAGTCGGACTGATTTTTTCTTGCATTTTTCTAATTGCTCAGAGAGGGAGGTGTTGGTATCTACTGCAGTGTCACCAGTCAGTGAATAATGACGGGCCCTCAAGGATTTTCTTGATGTAGTCGTCTGAGTACAAAGGTGTGTGGTCTGACATAGCCCAAGTAATGTGAGAGAAAAAGAAAGGCTAGAGAGAGTGTGGAGCTAGGGAAGTGACCCACTTAATAATTGATTACCCAAGGTCCCTGACCAACCTTATTTGGGTTCCCTTGTTCTTCATAACACACTTAAAAAACAATCAAGCATAATAATCCAGTTAAAACATACGAAAATTCTAAAAGCCATGTAAAATTGATACAATATATAATCAACCAATCTGTTTCAAATAGTATAGCTGCTTTTTACCCCATCATGGTTCATCAGAAGGAGTGCAAAAAGCCTGGTAGTGAAAACACTGTGGTTTGGTCCTGAAATGCAATCTTAAATTCTGCCTGCTAGCCCCACTCTTAGAATATATTAGAGATGGAATTCCGTCATTGCTACAAATTTCCAAGGTGAAGAAAGTAAGCCTGATCATGTTGATAAAACTTAATACTGGAGAAATTTTACAATAGTGATATGCCTTTTCCCTGAAAATAGAACGTGTTTATATATTTGCCCTGGGATTGAATCCAGGGACCGAAAAAAATCGCATAATTTCTACTGTTATAGGAATTGTAAGAATTAAAGTTTTTTAAAAAAAGAAGCAAAATGTGTTCTTCTCTTTTATGTCTACAATGACCAACTAGTTAAAACAAAGAAAGAAAGAAGCGTACAGCATGACTAGTGTAAGAAGGAAAAAGAGGGCTGAAAGCATTGAGTAGGGTGATGTGGATAGAGTGAGGAAGGTTGTTTGGAGGGCAAAACAGGAGGGGTGAAGTAGGACAAGGAGCGGCACAAAGGATTTTGAAGGCAGGGGGTGGTAAATCAATTGGGGATTACAGGGGAGAGCCTCCTTTGAAGAAAAAAAACGCTGGGGGTTGGGGGAAGAGGGAGAACCTTGCCTTAAAGAAACAAACAAAAAAACTGCCTGAAGAACATAATTTTTTCCTCAAGAAAGTGCTTCAACTAGGTTGGTTTCGTCAACCGGTAAAACCATTCTTGAAGAGAAATTTCTCAAGATTAGTGCGGCGAAAACAATTTTTCAGAACCACTTTCTTCAGGTTGTTTTTCTGCCCTCAACCCATACAACCAGTACAGACAGCTTGTTACCCCTGGCACCATTCGGCACAAGTGATTGCTGTGTATAATGTGTATTGCGCAAGTCACCAGATCTCTACCTTCTTTTACTACTGCTGTCTTTTGTCAACAGTTGAGGGCTCAGTAGATTTATATCCAGCAAATTCACTATACAGTGGTTGCGGACTGTTAAAAAGTAGGCCTATTTTATTCATTTATTTTACTAGTGTTTGTTTCCTGTCAGGCAGCTTCCAAAAGCACCATGGTTGTAATAATCCAAATTTAGCTCAACGAAAATGTGGTTAACTTATGACAAAAGGTTTGCCTTACTTCTCTCTCATAGTCCCATCATTATTGAGTCTTTAGTGCCTTCAAGAAACCCTTACGCTCATATATGAGTTTATAAAGCACAGAGCAGAACTGCACACTTTGCCAGCATCCACCACATGATGCAACCACACCTCAGTGACTTGTTTTCTGAGTTTTGGGGACCTGGGGTGCATTTATGTAATGGGATTCAACTCACAACCTTTATTTGCCATCTTATGCTCCTGTTCTGTTAGTGACACTCCAGCAGCAGAATATGTGGCATCCAGAAAGGACTGAGAATCTGTTCTGGAATTAAATATTGAATCTCTGCAAATATATTGGAACCCTGCCTGCTTTTTTTGGTATATTTTTCACATTTTTTAAGTAGTAGGAAGGCAAGTGCCTTCTCCTGCTTGCCTCCCGCCTTACTGTCTTATACGAGGTTTACCTAACTGTAACCTGTAAGAGAGATTTGCATAATTTTTCGGTTAACTTTCTCTTACGTGTGAAGAGGTTTTGTGCTTGTTTCCCATCTTTTTGAGCAGTTACCTGATTTTTAAGCGAATGCAAGCTCCATTGCCTATCTCCCTTGATTGCTTTCAGCTAATACGTTTAGGTTGACTTGGGTCACAACATCTCCTCTAAATTGTTTTGTAGTTTTGCCTGAGTTAGTGCACTGTTGATGCTGGAGACTGTCACTATATTATTGTCTGCAATAGCTGCCTCAAAGTCATCTGATGTGGTGACCTTTAATGTAGTACCTATTCTTTAAAGTTCATTATAGTCCAGATGCTTAATTTTATTCCCTGTTTATTGACAATGTCCCTTTTTCTGAACCACCACCTTCAAGAAAGACAACTCTCCACAACACGCTGTCCTCACTAGTAGACAACCACTACCCCTACCTCTACTGAACCAGTGATAGTGGCTGTCACTTGCTCCTACTCAGTATATTCCGTCGCTGGTCTGTCAGTGTGGTCCTATCCCCCATAGTCTCGAGGGTGCGCGATTGAGAAACCTTTTGCTCTGCTGGATTAAATCTTACTAAGCAACCCTCTGAGGGTACCTTTAAGCTATGGAGGAGCATTTGTATATTGCCAAAAGCACGCTTTCTCTTTTTCAGTTTGTCATCAATAGGTTGGCAACGGTTGGACTTGGCGTAAGGGAGTGTACACATCCTGCATCCAACTACCTTGCCGTTTTTAGGTCTCGCCTACGCAGCGCGCATGCGCTGCATAGGAGGGCCTTTAGCCGTCGCTCTTCACTTTTTCAAGCACTGCACTCGTGCTTGTGGCGGCATCCACCTTGCGGGAGCGAGCAGCAGCGCGCCACAAGCACGAGTGCAGTGCTTGAAAAGTGAAGGCTGCGCACGCACGCACCACTCCCGGGCATTGCTTTCTTCCAGGTCAAATCCGTACATCCCGCACTTTCGGTAATGAAGGCAATAACACGTTTCCCATCTTTAATAACCTTCAGTAAGGAACAAATGCTTAAAACCGCCCACACCACACATCACACCAATCGTAAAATGTAAAAGCATTTCAATAAGTTTCCAATACGTAATGAAGTTGATTGTGATGCCTTTTAGTGTTCGGCTCAGGGTGGTTACTCACGTATGAGGGCGAACAGCTCAACCAGGTTGGCACTTCTCTTCTTGGCGCGATGAAAGGCATTTCATCAAATGGAACTGTGCACGCGCCATGCCAGAGCACGGGACAAGGAACTTCGAAAACGTACCCGTGCGTAGCTTTATTTATCCCATTCTCCCGCAGCGCTTTGACTCGGTCCAGTGGTTATATAAGCGCCGAGCATCTGTTTATTTTCCAGCGTGCACTGTTAAATGAACGGCTTAACCTACCACATTTTAACTATCTCCTAAAAAGCACACACATGCACTTTGCTGAAATTTGCTCATTAGTTTGTGTTTGAGGAGGAACGGGGGATATTGAATGTGTCGATGTTTTCAGCAGTGCTTAAAATTTCTCTCTGTTAAATCGCTCCCAATTTTGGCAACTAATGCAACTGAAACTTAAGGGGATTAAACACTTTGGCCAGGGTCACGCAGTGCGATCACGTGAGGAAGCTGGGATTAGAACCATAGCAGGCCATTTAACTACTAGAGGCCATTGTCTATTTTATTTTTTTGCAGTTTTCTGTAGCTTGAACTCGATCCGAAGGTAGTGGAGCGCTTTACATGAGCACCAGTTACGTTACACAAGGACGCATTCATTTTTGGTAGGCACAGGGAGATTAAGTGATTAGCCCAGAATCACAGGATGTTGAGCCAACGCTGAGATTCGAACCTGGTTCCCCAGCTCCAAAGTCGGACCTTCTCAAAAATATGGAGTGGATCAGTTTCGTGTGTTCGTGTGTTTTCCTGGGTCAGAAAGATATCTTTCGCTCAAGTGCAAAGAGGGAGATTAATATCTATGTGGCCCGCATTGAAAAAAACTGTAAACAGTAGATGGGTGGTTAAATGTTTTACTCGCACCTCTGTAAGTTTGAGCAATGACCCTGTTCACATTCCATCTACCATTATAGAGTCCTTATGGAACAAGGTATTCGAATTCTTGAGCCGGATTATGGTTCAATCTAAGCCATTCGGGTTGCCGTATCACTGGGATCGCCTCTAATTTCAGGGGAAAAATGTTGGTTGCTCTCAGTGTTAAGCATATTGTGTTTATACAGCTTCCCACTGGCCCAAGGAAATAAAGATAATAGTAGCCACTCCTCATTTTTGTAGCAAAGAGCGTAAAGTAATATGCAGCTTAAAAGCCGTAGACGTGAACGTGAACTACGAGTCCCACCAGGCTTGGTTCTAGAGCTTGAAAAATCCGGACTGGCTTGAAGTTCACATAAGAACGTATAGCAAATCTAAATGGAACTCATTTGCATAGTCCGTAGAACTCATTTGCATAGTCTGTGGTTATTTTGAAAATCCAGAATGGATCAGAGCCTCTGAGGGTTTAGCAGCGAGTACTACATGATGTTTCTGACTTTTGGCGCTCTCACTATTTTCTTTGGTGCTCATTTTGGAGACAAATCCATCTTTGAGCCAGTGATGGATACTTCGAGCCACAGAGTGTTATTATCCATTAGCACGGACAAATTCGATTTTTGGGTGGCTGCCACATTGAGACGCAGTAGAAGACTACAGTGAATTTAAAACCCACTCCCTGTGTCATATGTATAGTTTACAACCAGAGCCGTTTTGAGGCTTGGGCAAATGCCCAGGGCACCACCTTCGAGGAGGTGGAAGAGTGTCCTGAAGAAGTGATAATGGTGGGCATAGCCAATAGGTTTCGCCTTTGTGACCTTACAAGTGTTTAGCCATGCAACAGTTGATGTTGTTGCACCAAGGATATTGTGCTGCATAACTAAATACTTATAAGGTCCCAAAAGCGAGACCTATTGGCTATGCCAATGCTTGTTCATTTAAGTTAGTAAAGCAACTCTTTCTCAAGTGCGTAAAGATTCAGTTAAATGGTTATGTAGGCCCCTCCGTTTGAGCTAATTCTTGAGAATGTTTTTGAGACATGTTATTCACCCGGCTGCTGCTTAAAATAATAATCTTCTCAACTTTGAGATCAGAATGTTGGATCTTCACATCTTTACTTGGAGTTAAACTACTGTATACGCAAGAGCATAACATTTTGGGTATTCTAGAATAACAGCACAGATTGTTTAATTTCGTTGCCTGTTTGTAATAGTCTGAAAACATTGTATGTATTGATGGCTGTTATCTGCTCCGTCAAAGTGTACTTTATTGCTGCAATTTACAAATGTCTTTGTTGGCAGGTCGAATTATTTGTGTTGAACGCACCGTTCTCTCCTTACAAAAGCCCCCATTGTGCACTTCCATTGCTGCTGACCTGAGTGAACTCACAGGACCTGTCGGACTGGACGAGCTGGATTCTACAACGCAGCCCAACACACTGTGCAGTGTTCGAGGTGTGTATCGGCCTTTCCTGATTGAGGAATTTACGTGAGCGAAAGCTGATAGTCCACGCATTACAACAGCGTGGGTTATTAGTGTCGGGGACTGGGAGGAGGGGTTTCTCAGGGGCAGTGACTTCAAAGGGCATTGGAAATGTACAAACTTGTTTGCTCGACGCTCCCTGGGAGCCGGGACCTGCTTGGCTGCCACGGCTTGACAAAGCTTTGAAAGCAGCTGCTGTTGGGGGCATAATAGATGGTGCTTAAATGAGACAATAAGGGACGTATGCGCACTCTTAATAACTCAAGATTTGGAGGGCTCGTCGGGCATTGCCCCCCCCCCCCCTCCAAAATGCATGGCCCATGCTTATCATTTCTTTTATTTTTTATAGTGTAAGGTTTTTTTCAAGCTTCAGTGCGACACAGAACAGTATGATAGGGACATCTTAAGCTTGCTCACAGTAAGAGAGATAGGGATGGTGTGTTTATGTCAATGTTTGTGTTGAGTGTTCATGTATGTGATGGTGTGCGTGTGATTCTGTAATGTTGTGGGGGTATAGTGTGTGATGGTGTGTGGTGCTCGGTGTGTGTGTGGGGTGTTGTGTTAATTCACAGTGCAGTGACTCGATTATGTACTCCGCCTACTTGTATGCACTGTACAGTGATCTCAGCCATGCACCAATTGGTTCCTGTCCTGTAACTGTATCCTCAGTTCTCTGTAGCGAGCTCCACAGGTCTCGTTAAGTCACTGATGTCGGTTACTCTGTCTGCAAGATGACAGCAACTCTGTTGTGTTGAAACCCCATTTTAGTCCTGAGTGAGGAAGTATAGTGGATAGGATCTGAGCTCCATGCAGTGGCGACTGGTGACATTTGAAAGTGGTGAGGCGTAAAATTATCGCGGTACTGCACTGAGGTGAGCGAGCGTAGCGAGCGAGCCTGAACAACCCATGGGGGGTTCGGGGGTGTTTGCCCCAGAGAAAATTTTGAAAAAATAGTGGATAAATGGAGCATTTTCAAGCAAATTTGAGGAAGCAGGAAGGTTAATAATGCAATACACCCAGCAATGCCCCAGCCTCCTCCTTATGACCCCTATGACCCTCCCATCTCTCTCCTTTGCTTCTCTCCACCTCTCTCAAGGACCGGAAGAGCAGCAGCACTTTAATCAGGTCCTCTGGAATTATGCAACAGGAAGTACCAAATTATGCAGCAGGGTTGACTACATTTTACAGTGTAATGCAGGGTAGTATTATTTCATTATTATGTCACGTTTTGCACATGTTAACACTATGTGAAGGGCCTTCCACTGTGCAGCAACATATTACTGCATTTTTAGTAACATTTGATCCTTTTTCTGATGGTTTTTGTTAAAATCTTCAACTTAGGCTGTAGATGATGGATTATATAGCTAAGGTATCAAATCCATAATTATGCCTAAAATGCAGCAGCATCGAATAAATCCTGTGGCCCTGGCTATAAGACTGATACCCCAAAGTGGGGGGTGTGTTCATTATGTTCCTTCTATTTATATTAGAGTTCTGCCTTTTGCAAGTACCTCGGGAGAATGAGAGTAGGCAGAACACTGACAGCACGTGTTACCAGTGATTGTCTTCTCATAATAGGCACTTGCACTGCTCCTTCATATTCTGTATCTGTGTTTTATTAGTGAAACTTGGCAAGTCTTTTCACTCAAGAGTCAAAACTTTGCCATAGTCAGAATTAAGCATGGCTGCTGGAAATATGTGATTCTGAGGCTATAGAGTATTCCACAAAATTATGGATTTGCCACATTTGTCACATACTCCATCATCTGCTACATAATTTGCAGATTTTAAGAGAAAAAATGTTTCTGCCTCAAACGGATCAAAAGTAACTGAAAACACAGTGACGTGTTGCTTCCCAGTGGAGACCCTTTGCAGAGGCTGACTGGTCAACTTTCAGTTGCATATTGCTGCATTTAGTGTTAAACTGATACTAACGAGGTGTAAGCTTTGCCAAGACAGTGTCAACGCATACAAAAAATGAAGTAATAATATCATAAAATGTGCCCCATTACACTCTGTAAGTTGCATTTTCTTGCCACATAATTTAGTCAACCCTGCCGCATAATTTGGTTTCCCTAAGCTGCATATTTCCAGTTATCCCTGCCAGGTGAAGGGCCTAAAAGTCTCACACAAAAGGCTAGTACCCTAAGACCCTGCAGACATAGATTCCATTGAGCCTTGTTTCGTACTTAACCGATGTGCCATTAGGCATCGTATTTGCAGCACCCTTGGTCGCACCTTTAACTTTCACAATGTTCTTGCGCCTCAGCCTCACCCCACAAATAAGTGAAACACAATGAGAAAAATCTGATTTGTGAAGGGCCCCATGGCTGAACGTGGGTGTTACCTGGGCCTCTCACACTGGGTGCTGAATACTGTAATGGGGACACTTGTGGTGGGTTGTGATACTGAACGTGCTGTTAACCTGTCTAAGCAATCTGTTTTAAAAAGCATGCACTGCACAAAAGTCTGGCGATTGCTGAATAGCAGCATTATTTGTATGAGTGCGAGAGGAATAGAAGGTACCAGAAAAGGTTGTATCTGTTCTCTCCGTATTTCTCCTGCTCCCTGCTCCTCCCCTCTTCTCTGGTGTCTTCTCCCATCCCTCTCCTACCCTCACTCTTCCGGGGATAGGGATATACTTAAAAAGAGATTACACCACTTAAATAGTGAAGAATAAATGTTAACCCTCGATCTTACCAGCTCAGGAGAGGGCAAGAAAACCGGGATCTGCGAGGGGCCTCTTTCATACTCCCTCCTATAGTTCTTGCTCTAGTTTTTGATCACTTTTTCATCTCTATTTGGCTTACCACTTGTCCACTTTTCATTTTATTTGCGTCTGCAGGTTTTTTTTGTGCTAGTGAGTTTATGTGTTTTGTTGTGTGTAGTTGGTGAGCGTGATGAGTGCACGCCGTTCTGTGGTGTTGGACTGCGTGACTGCCGTGTCGTGAGATACTGATGTGTGTGATATTAGTGTGTGTGTGTTTGTGTGAGGAGGGCTGGTGTCTGTGTTTCCGATTATGTGTCTTGCTTGTGTCTGTGTGCGTGGCTGCGCTTCTGTGCAGTTCAAGTGTGACGGGTTGGTGGGGGAGTGTGCCTGTGTGCAGTTAGCGTTCGTGTGTTGTAGATGTCTTTGTGTGCCTGCCTCAGAGCGTGTTTGCGCGCTCTGTATTTCCAATGCATTCGACGTTTGTGACAGCGTGAGCAACACAACCATGTGTGTGCTCGCGTATTTAAGTATGTATTGTAAAAAATGGTTGTGTTGCTGTCAATGCCTTTTCATATTGCCAAGCACTGTGCACACTGCACCATTTTAATGTATCCGTTGTCATTGATTAAAAAAAAACAAAAAAACGAGTGTACTTTCCACAGGATTTGAACCCATGGGGCCCCCCTCCACGAAACACCTTTTATGGAAAATCCCATAACTGCAGACTCGCACTAAGCGCCACGAGAGTGCTGCAACAGCCAAACATGGGTGTGCAGACAGGCCTATGAACAGGCACAGTTGTGCATGGCTCCAGCAGAGAGGCTACGGAAAGCGTGTGGGCTGTGCAGGCAGGGTGTGGAGGTGGAAAGGGCTGTGCAGACTATAGAAGTGCATGGGCTGTGCAGGCGAGACCACGGAGGGTGCACGGTGTAGTGCAGACAAGACCGGTGTATGGAGGTCTACAGCCAGGGCTGTGTGCAGTGTATGAGGTGGGAGGGGCTCTGACTGTAGGAAAGTGCACAAGGCTGTGCAGGCACGGTATGATGGTGCAAGGGGCTGTGCAGGCAGGGTCTGATGGGGCACGGGTTTATGCAAGCAGGGTATGATGGTGCACGGGGCTTTGAAGGCAGTGCTGTGCAAGGTACTCGAGACTGTACAGGTAGTTTATGAAGGCGAAAGGGGTGTGAAAGCAGGGGGTGCACCGCACGGGACTATGGAGACCATGTATGGCGGTTCACGGAGCTGTGCAGGCATGGCTATGGATGGGGGTGGATCAGGATGCATTTCCGCTGAGAGAGCAGTATTGAATCTTTTTTTTAATCTGCTTTCTGCTCTGTCAGTCTTTAATGGAAGCAGTCTCTGTATACGATGGACATGTTTTGAGCTGTGGGAAAGTATTAATGTCTTCACGTGTCAGGGATGAATGTCTCCTCCTTAAGAGTGATTCTCTGCCATGTCTCTGATGAAATCCCACCGCAAAAAACACCGGCAAGGAGGGTCGGTTTCACCCATAAATTGTCTCCTCTTAGTTAAGCGCTTGTCACCCATTCCCTGACCCTATACCCATTCTACCCGAGCATTTGGAATTCATTAGTACCCAGCAATACACCGTCACACAGCATCTTATAAAAAAATATTGCACAGTCCGCATGTTGAGAGGTAAACCCAAATCATTTATAAAAGGTAAATGCTGGCAGAACACAGGGAGCCCAGGGCACCACGGCGCAGGTGTGATTTGTGAGGCAAGGGGCTGCTTATAAATCAAAGCCTTTGTTTCAGCAGTAGAACCGTAGCGTGTGAATGAGAGGCGGCTAATGAACACGGAGCACATTGGAGTCACAATAGGATTGTTCTTCCCTAGGAAAAGGCTGAACCGAAATGTTTAGACACTCGGGGATTACAGAAGTATCTGTGCAGAGATAGCAAGATGCGCGATGATAAATTACAGCATTTCAGCCCAGTGTTACATTCTACCCTGCGCCCTCGATTACTAGCCGGGATGATTCGACTACTCAAAAAGTGCCAAATAGTAAGCTGTCGTGGCTCGCAAAACTCGCGGGGGGGGAGGGCTCGCGCGGGCCGGGGTAGTTTAAAATAAAAAAGAAAACTTACCTGGTCCGCGCCGCCTCTGCTCCTGGGCCGGGGTCCAGCGTTGGCGGCTGCTTGGCGCCCTCTGCCGTTGTGAACAGGAACACAAGTACAACAGCCGCGTCACCAACCCCTCAGCCAATACTGACGCTGCCCCAGCAGTGCCAGGATTGGCTTAGCAGGGGTACTCGCCGCCCTGCCACCCATTAGGAGACCGAGGGTTGCGGCGTTGAGCAACCCTCGCTCTCCTAATGCGCAGCCGCCAGCCAGACGAAACACTAGTGCGCATGACTGGGCTGGTCTGAAAAATTCTCCGACCTAAACCCGGCATGCGCACTTGTGCTGCTGCCTGCTGTGCGCTCGGTGCCACCCCCTGGCCTGACAGTGACAATGCATGTCAATCAGCATGACTCCGGCGTCATGCTGACTGACATGCATTGTAATTGTCAGTTTACTTTAGTCACACTGGCAGTGCGTCCATTAGGGCGCGGGCGGCTTGTGGGGCAACGCCCCAGCGCCCTAATGGACGCACCGCCACTGGCTCCATGTGGGAGAAAGGGACAGAACCGGACATGCAAGTTTGGAGTGATGAATGAGACATAGGCAAAGTGGGCAGGCACGAGGATAACAGGGCTGAGCACTGTGGGGGAGCAGGAAGGGGGTGCAAATTGTGGCACAGGCTTGAAGTGTGGGTTGTTGACAGGGCACGAGTCGGGGTACCACGCGGGTGGACGGGGTCCCCCCACTTATTTTACCGGGTGGACGCCGTCCTCCCTGCCCAAAAGCTGGACTTTCAATGATGGCGTTACTTGCCCGCACGGCCGCCCCGTCGATCTCCTAAGTACAGCTGCGTGCTCCGGAGGCTAAACTCAACTGGCACCGAGGGAATCAAGACGTCCTGTCAGGCCTGTAAACTACCGACATGCGAAGGACTCTTCCGGGCCTTACTGGCCCTTCTGGAATCCAGAGGCGTAGCTCAGTTAATAATGTCACGGGCGTGAATGTGAGATTTCTCAACAAGCCACAATGTTTACCCAATTAAAAAGGAGAGGGCAGGCTGGGGGCAGTGGACGGTTGTAGAAGGCAGGGTCAGGTGTATACGTTTTCAGTTATTTTGAAAAGTAAGTCAGTCAGCGTAGGGTCGAAGTGAGATAGTCTGGACTCTCCTGCCCATTCTAGTCCATTTCCTCCTCACAGCAATGTATCACAGAAAGACCAAGGACAGCAATGCGAACATAAGCCTGTACCCAAGAAGAACAGACCAGGCTCAGGGTGGGCAGGGAGAGCTGGCCTTTTAGTGGCCCAGGCCCAGCAGCAGACCTTGCTTGGAAGAAGAGAGGAATCCGGGAGAGCAAGAAAGGACATCAAGGGTGTCCTATAATGTCCTACAGGACACGTTCCATTACCCAGCTCAGTGAGCTGAACGTTCACTGTTGACAAATGCGTAGTTGTGAATGTTATATGCAAACCCTTCAATGCCGGAGGTCGGTAAATGGAGGAACATAAAATAGGCGGCAATGCTTAGAAACGGGGTTTAATGCCCACTATTGTAAGTGGTGTGACCGCTGGTCCTTAAGAAGTGCAGTACAGCGCCAACTTCAGTAGGGGTGAGACAAACACAGAATCGCTCCCAAAACACACAGAGAATGACGCTACATTCCACAGTGGGTTAACGTGGCCCCCAAGTGAAGCGGGACTCCCTGTAATAAGAGGGGACTACCTTTCGTGACGTCACTTCCTGTCGTGACATCACTTCCTGTGACACCACCTAACTTGGAGAGTCCCCCACTTCTTTTTTTAGGACTTGTGCCCTGGTTGTTGAAGAACAAAACACGTGCAGGGGTTGGAGAGGGACAGAGAGCGCTGGTGAGGTGGGGGGTCGTGTGATGTGGGGATGGGGCAGAATGGGACACAGGATGTAAGTGGGATTCTGGACACTCTGTGGGGAAGGGAAGATACAGGAGCATAGATCGGGAAAATGGGAGTGAAGGTGGCAGCATGGACCAAAAAGAGCAAAGGAAGCAGCAGAAAGAATGGGAGCCTTACTTCCTGGCACATTAGACCACAAAACACCCTCCACCTCCTCCAGCTCTGTCACTCGTTAGTAGCCTAACTTGAGCACTGTTGCAAGTGATGGTCTCAAAAAAGACCTGTGCAACTGCTTTCCTTGACCTCCAGCCACACCCTCTGTCCCAGTGACCACACAGTTGACTGCTGGATGTGTGGGTGATACAGCTTGACCGTGCGCCCATGAGCAACCAGTGGTGTGACCATGGGTAATATGGGGGATGAATCTCCTGGCCCCCAACCTCACGCCGAGCCACGCCAGGCAATATGCACTCACCTCGTGTGCTTTTGCTCATAGCTGCTTCCGGTGTCTGTCCCTGCTGCTGTGGGGCACTGCACGGGACAGGGAGTGTGCGTGACAATTGGAATGCAAGCAGGGATTTGTGGGGTTGGGGATAGGTGGTAAGTGGGCAAGGTGACAGGACTCAGAAGTCAGAATAGGATTCAGGATAGCTGTGTAGTAGTGGATGCTTATTTCTCATGCACAGAGAAATTTCCTCTCTAGGGGCTGTATTACACATAGTGCCCCAAGGGCGCAACATGCATGTCTGCCTGCTTTTTGTGCCCCTGGGGTACTATGGTATTACAGAAGGAGTTGCAGACTCTTGTACGCCGCCTTCTGTAATACTGATAGCGCTGGTGCGCATGTAACACCAGCACTATTCTGAGAGGGCATTCTCTCATTTGAATGGGGCGTGGCCCATTACAAAAGAGCAAATCCCTTTGCGCCACGCTGTAATACTAATGTGGGCATAGAGGCAAACATGCCATTAGGAGGTGCACTGACAATGCACTACAAAAAGGTGGCGTAATGTTACTGCGCCTCCTGAGGACAGCCCTCTTGATGGGTCAAAGGGGGCACGGCGCCATGAACCCCGCAGACATCCCCTGGTATGCGGGTGCTGTCACAGGGTAATCTTTAACCTCTCTTTAAAGAGGGGAAACATGGAGCAGCTTTGGAGCAGCCACTCTGTATTTCACTAAATGCAGTGCCCCTAGGGCAGCCAGATTTCACAGCTTCCTTGGGAGGGAGGGAGGGAGGGAGGGAGGGAGATTGGGGGGGAGGGGCAATGTAAACTTCTTTGCTTCCCTTCCCAACTTTCCCTGACCCAGGTCACCATCATGGTATTGGAAGAGAAGGGGCAGAGATAGTGACTGGCCTCCCCGTATGTACAGCCTTCAGATTCTGCAGATAAACAGAAAAGGTGACACTGGTTTGAAGAAGAAAAAAAAGAAACAGCCCATGGACTAACAAACTGGAAGTCATTGTGCGAAAACTTTGAAGCAAAGACAGCATTGGCAAATGACAAATGTGATTTAGGGCCATTTTATTATTCCAATTACCTACCTATTTCTAAAGTATATACAGCTGCAACCTGTCTTACAAGTACAATAACATCTAAATACCTTTCTAGTTTTTTTTTTAACATCAAAATTTGTATTCATTTTATAGGTACAATACGGGCATAGTCCGACAAATACAATATATATAATGAAAAAGACATAGCGTACCCAAATTTAAGTTTCAATATAAACTTGGCCTGGGGAACACCAGGCCAGGTAATTAACAAACCACACCGAACCCGACTAAATGATCGTAATTGCTTGATCTTAAGGTATGTCAAATGAGAGCGGTTAGACTTGACTGTCTCTGATGTACAACTGTATTGCATTATATCTCTTGAGGGCTTATGGGGGGGTCTGTATCTGGCAGGGGGGCAAGGTAATCCCTCGATATGTCGCCCAGCGGGACCAAATCTTCCTGTGCTTCTGTGGGCATCCCCGTGCTTGAAAAACCACAATTTTGGCACCCATACATCTGTCTAAGGCCTTTTTCCACTCCCCTACCCCCGGTGGGGCGGACGCCTTCCACTTCTGGGCAATGTCCCTTTTGGCCAGGGTAAGGCCTAGGAACAGGAGGTGCTGTTTGTAGCGATTTCCTCCAATCTCTTCCATGCTGTGGAGGAGCAGTAGTCTGGGATCAAATGGAATGGTCCAGGCCAGCACCTGGCCCAGGCAGGACACCACCCTCCTCCAGAATGGTTGTATTACCTCACAGCTCCATACTGTATGGAGAAATTAACCCTCCTCTTTCGTACAGCGGAGGCACTGGGGGATAAGATAACTCTCATCTTCCACAGTCGGGATCTTGTATAGTATATACGGTGGAGATATTTAAACTGTATAAGGCGGAGTATCGAAGAGACCGCCGCTTGTCGGGGGCTAGCTATGGCCTCGGTCCAATCATCGTCAGTCAAGGTCGGCACGTCAATTTGCCAGGCCACTCTGGTCTTGTGTAGTGTAGTTCGTGTATGAGTGGTTAATGTCTGATATATTTGCTTAATTTTATGTGCACCTAGGTCCCCCATTAGTAACCGGCCTTCTAGCAGGTGAAATTCAGGGAGGGATTTCAAATGTCGGATGTGGGGATTAAGAGCATGTCGCAACTGTAAATACCGGTGGAACTGGGATTTATGTAGGTGAAATTCAGTTTGTAGTTGTTGAAATGATTTAATGATGCAGCCCTGCATAATATCACCCAGGGTGGATATTCCGATGAGGTCCCATTTACGGAAGCCCTCTAAGGCCGAGACGGATTGTATGTAGGTTCCCTGCCAAAGAGGGGTTGTTTGTGTCAGTTTCCCCTTCCAGCCCATGGTCTTCACTGTTCGTCTCCATGGCTGTATGACAGTTTTACTGGCCGGTGGAAGAGTATCCAATTTGATTTGACTATACAGGAGTTTCTGCAGTGGGGTGTCCTTCATTGCCAGCCTCTCTACTGCATAGGCAGGGTCTGACCGGGACCCGTACCACCATTCATTGATGACAAGGAGATGGGATGCGGAATAGTATGCCTGAATATCTGCCGCCGCAATGCCACCACAGTATGTCGATTGTGTACAGGTGTGAAGTGCCACCCGGATCGCACCACCCTGCCACAGAAACCCATTTAGTATTGCATTTAATTGTGTGAACCAAGTATGGGGGATGTCATGTGGGAAATTTTGCAACCGATATAATAAGCGGGGTAGAGATACCATTTTAAAAATGGCTGAACGCCCGTATAATGATGGGCAATTGAGACCATACTGAGGTTTCACTACGAACCGCAGGGAGCAGAGGAGAAATGTTGTGAGTCCACGAAGTCGTAGGACAAAGTGATATGTAGACTCCCAGGTATTTAAACCCATCGGTAGCCCGGGATAATTGCAATACCTTTCTAGTTTAAGTGAAGAAATTGAAAGTCAATAGTCTGAGAGCTATATTTTGAGTCAAGATCTTTATTTTTTGAAAGATACTTCTAACCTCAGATTCCTCCCCTTTTGAATATTCCCCAGACATCAGAATTTTTTTTGCAGTTCTCCTGCATGCTCTGGTAAATGGCCTTGTGCCTCTCTGAGCCAACGCTGTTCCACTGTGGAAGTGATGCGCGCATATAGGCACCACATGCGTCTGTTTATGTCGGTTCTTTCTGGATCTGGAGCTACCCCTCATCTCTTCACGAGACCCCTATCTCAAAATATGTTCAGAAATCTAGTGTGCAAGTGTAAATGTCACATCCCAAGACTACAGGGTTTAAACCTGGTAGGGAATGTCGCAAACAGGAATGTCTGTGACCAGCCCAAATTAGAATTGCCAGTGGTGCCTGCAGTCGGAACACGGCTCCAAGCCCTGCAGTGACTGTGCCTTAATGAATCCCAGTTGAGCAGAGAACAGTGATCTCTAGAAGAAAAAAAAATCTAATTCTGTAAAGTCAAATGACAATTTTTATTAAACAAATCATAAAACCAAACAAACGACGGAGAGAGTGCCAGTGTAAAACAGCGCGCTTGGTGCTGTCTTATAAGTGATACACACATGTGATAACCATCATCATCTTGTGTATCAAAGTAATAAGAACCACACAGCCCGTCACAACAAATCATAAATTCAAAGCACGTCTGCGGCTAAGGCAACGACATTTCGACCCCTATTTAAATTACGGGATCATCATCAGGACTCTGATTGTTAATGAGCCCCAGAGAGCTGAAAATTATCAAAGCCGTAAAGCACATAGGGAAACAAAAAGCAGTATTGCAGAGTGTAATAATAATAATAATAGGCACCGAATGTTACTCACAATTTATGTAAAGACTGAAGTCAGTGTGAGCAAAAGGAATTAAAATTGCTGTGGGGAGGAGAAAAAGAAGAAGCAAAAGGCAGTGGGGCTCACCTGGTATTAGTGATAACTTCCAAATTGGGGATAGACCGTAGATGTGCTACAGTAGAGGCAACCTACAATGAGCGTGATGAGAAATTAGGAGGTATCATAGGAAGCAGGTAATCTGAAAGGAGTATTGAAAATTCAAAGCATCACGGAAAAGCAGTGATATCTTTAACAATGGTTAGTAATTAATGACTGCTCAGCTGGGCAAAGTCGAAGTCTTTGCGTAAGTTGAAGAAAAAGCAGAATAAGTCCTTGTTGGACTAGGCCTCTTCCCGCCACTCTCGAACTCCAGAGAAGACGTGAGTGTGTCAGCATGCCCCTCAGTCTCGCTCCTGAACCCCTACCAATTCCGACCTTTGTTCTGAGGCAATCTGAATTCCCAGTGCCGTTGGCGAAGTCGCAGCAAATCAAAGAATTCTGTGATGCCATGCTGCAGATCTCTGGCATAATACCAGCTCCCTCTTCCACGCTTCTGGGACCCAAGGAACTGCACGGGCCTCCACCTGGGACTCCACCTTCTGGACCCTCTCTACCCACCCCGCACCAGGTTCACTGCTGACTCCCATCCTGGGGTCATGACCCACACCAGACCCTGGATCATTGATGCTGAAATAAGATGTGCAACATATTGTGATTTCCAACTCTGAGTCAGTGCCACTTTGACTTCGACCAAGGACGCACCCTGATCCACTTGGGACACAGCCTTTGGGCAACCCATCAGATACCGATACTTTACCCTTGCCTCAAGGAAGGGCCTAAACTCTCCATTCTTTATTTAGAACGCATTCTGACAATGACGCATATGATCCTGAGGATGAATTTGCCCAACCTTACACTTATGACAGTTGGTATGAGAACCTTCAGGATGTCCGTCTGGGCACCTTGCCAGACATTGGACTAGTTTCATCCCCAGCACTGCCACGGAAGAAACTGTCATGCAAATGGTAGCTGAAGTACTCTTCCAGGGGATACTCATCAATAGTCATAAGCACTGAATAATCCCCGCCCACGTGCGGGATCCCGGAGCATATAGAAATATATGTATATATACACATATATATGTGTATGCTCGGGCCCACAAGTGTATAACACTTCCGAAACATACACATACATATGTATATACATATAAACATGCAGCCTAAAACTGTTTCAATAGGGCAAACCGCCAAAATTACATAGGTTTCTCTTGTATGAAAATAATCCCCTAAATACATTTTGTAATAGAGAACATACACTGTAATAGTATCATACAAGAATCCTTTATTTTCAGAAAAGGAAAACAGGTAATAGCAGGCAGTTGGCCCATAGGCTGCATAGATAAATAACTATCATAGTACAGTAAGAAAACTGGCACTTTGCCTTTAAGGGTTCCAAGATTCTGGACACCGTGCCTTTAAGACCTCCAGGAGCCCCTCTGCTCCCATCATGCACCACAGGTGACAGTTAGGCCAGTTCTTTTTTCCGGCTCCTTCTGTGAGGATCCTGGAGCTTGAGCTTGACAGTTTTTGATTATCTTTAGTCAGAAATTGTTTTTTTTCTCTTATTTTTGGACATTTTTGACTGCTGGTTGTTTTTTCTTAAACCTTTCTGACAATTTACCATATTTTTTTTTTTTTCTCTCAGAATGGCAGCTTTATTCAATAAATGTCCTTCATGTGGTAAAAAGATGGCACAATCGGACCCACACTCTGTGTGCATCGTGTGTTTACCATCTTCACACAAACCTGATACTTGCAATTATTGTCAGCAATTTTCTAAAAGGACTCTTCGGGACAGGGAGAAGATTAGGCTCCATGCCTTACTGGAGAGAGGAAAAAGTAATCACAAAAGTGGCCTTGGGGGCTCCCAAGGGCCCTCCTCTCATCAGGAACCCCGAAAGAGGCGAAGATCTACCTCTCCAGAGTCCAGAAAGAAGCAGATTCCTGACTGTTCGCCTTCGGCGTCGAGATCGCCGTCGAAGAAGCAGGCAAGACACTCTTCAGCGTCGAGGGACAGATCGCCGTCAAGACGACGACACTCTCCGTCGCACAAAAGTAAGTCGACGTCGAGACATACTTTGGGCTCGAAGTATTCTGGTCCCGAGAGACCTGATAAGCACCCGTCGACGTCGAAACATCCGTCGACGGCGAGGAACACTCCGCCACCTTCTCGGAGGTCGGCGTCGAGAGGTTCGCCGGCGAAGCCTCTGCCGAGAGCTTACCGACTGACGACGTCGAGATCTCCGTCGCAGTCGAGGCACTCATCGCCAAAAAAGGCGACGTCGAAGAAGCACCAGAGACGTTCGACGTCGAAATCTCCTGTTCGCCGGCGTGGGCGTTCAACGTCGAGGACAACGCCGAGATCTCCGCGGAAAAGAGGGTCTGCCAGTATCTCGCCGCCAAGGAGATCAACGTCGAAGACGGCACAGTCGGTGTCGCCGTCGAGACATCGGTCGACGTCGAGAAACAGAAATCCTGTAGTCTCGGAGGAGGTTACAGAGGGGGCGCGGTCGACGTCGAGGTCAAGACGTTCGACGTCGAAAAGACCTTCATCATCCCCGGGTCTTAACATCGTCCAGATTTCACCGGAGGGTTCTCCGGTTCCGGCTAAGAAGTCACATCCTTTCAATCTTTCGCAAGATGGCTGGAAGGTACCAGTTCTGCTCAGGGAAGCCCTGATTCAGATTACTCTCGCACCTCTACTCTCTGTCGAAAACTTCCAGGGGTCCGCCTCCAACGACATCATTGAGGGTCTCTCCGAAAAGAACCCCGAGAAGGTCAAGGTCCCCATCCTCCCGCCCCACGAGGTCACGGGAGCGGTCTCGCTCACATCATGATTCCTCTCCCAAGAGGAGGAGACGAAGATCACCAACGTGGTCTACATCCACCAGATCTTCGATCAAGGATTATTCACCAACTCTGTCTGCAACGCCACCATCCAGAGTGTCCCCGATTGACGACATTGGAACTTTCACTGACGTTCTCTGCAGAGGGGCCAAAAAACTCAACATCAGTATGTCGGCCCCGACGGTCTCCACATCTGTTATCTTTGAGACATTACACCATCGCTCGTCAACCAGGTCTCTACTGCCTCTGGTCCCAGGTTTTTAGAGCCTGCCATGCAGACTTTCTTAACTCCTTCCACAGTGGGCGCAGTGCCATCTCGTATTGCCAAGAAATATAAGGCCCCGGCTCAGGACCCACTGTTCCTACGGTCCGATCCTCCACCAAACTCGGTCATTGTGGCGGCAGCCAGGAAGGCACACTCTGCGACTTCTTCCTCGTCAGTCCCTCCCGAGAAAGACAGCAAGAATATGGACTCACTGGGCAAGAGGATGTGCAATACCTCTGCCTCTGTTATGAAGGTGGCCAGCGCCTCAGCTCTTCTAGGGAGGTACGACAGGTCTCTCTGGGACTCCCTTGCCAGATTCACGGACAAACTCCCGAAAGAAGACCAGCAGGACTTTCAGGAGATTCTGCAAGAAGGGGGCTTGGTGGCTAACCAGGTGATAAGCGCAGCTGCAGACTCATCGGATCTGGCCGCACATGGCTATTCGCACGGCATCTGTTCCAGACGCTCGGCCTGGCTGCGTCTCACAGGCTTGAAACCAGATGCTCAACGGAGGATTGTCAACCTTCCATTCAATGGGTCTTCGCTGTTTGGGTCTCACGCAGATGATGAGATGGCCAAAATGAAAGCTGAATTGGAAACTGTGAAGGCCGTTGGCCTAGAGAAACGGAAAGAATTCCGCAAACGATTCCGTCCCTACGACAGGCGCTCCTTCAATCAGAGGGTTCAAACCCCTCAGTGGTTATCCCAGAACCAGCAGCAGCAGAGGTCGCAATTCCATCAAAGACGACCTGGTAGAGGTAGAGGAAACAACAGGCAGCAGGCTTCAACTGCTAAGCAACCAGCCAAGCAATGAACAGGGGCTTCCTCCGTGCCCGTTAGCCACTCCGGTAGGAGGAAGTATCACTTTTCATCTGGTAGAGTGGAGATCAATAACAAAAGACAAATGGGTGCTGAATATTGTGCAGAATGGATACTTGCTGAGGTTCAAAGCCCCACCTCCATCAGTTCCTCCTCAAGGAAAATCCAGCAAACATCATCTACTGTTGCAAAAAGAGGTGAACAGTCTTCTGTAAAAAACGCCATAGAGTATGTTCCAAAGCAACAACAAGGGCAAGGCATTTACTCTTGTTACTTCCTGGTCGAAAAAAGAGGACCGAACAGAGAATACAGACCAATTCTCGATCAGCGGCTCTTGAACAAATTCATCCGCAAGGAAAAATTTCGGATGTTGGCTCCTCACCAGATCTTCCCTCATCTACATCGGGGGGACTGGATGTGTGCTATAGACTTGCAGGACGCCTACTTCCATATCCCAGTGTCCAAAATGCATCAAAAGTTTCTCCGCTTTCAGGTAACCCATCAACATTTCCAATTCCGAGTTCTACCGTTCGGGCTCAAATCAGCCCCCCGAACGTTCTCGAAGTGCATGGCGGTGGTGGCAGCTTTCCTACGCAAGCGCAAAATCTTCATTTACCCCTATCTGGACGATTGGCTCCTGAAGAGTGCTACACCTTCTCTACTTCAGAATCACCTCAACTACTGTCTCCAACTGCTGAACACACTGGGACTTAAGGTCAACTTCAAGAAGTCAGTCTTCAATCCGACCCAGAAAATCCATTACCTGGGCTCTTCACTGGATACCGCAAAAGCAAGCGTGTGTCCTTCGGAGGAGAGGTTGTCGTCAATCAGAGACAAATGTCGCGATCTCCTCAGCGCCTGTCATCCCACAGTCAGACAGGTTTTGTCGCGGTTGGGCTCCATGGCCTCTTGCGTATTCATCGTCCCCAATGCCAGATTGAACATGCGTCCTCTACAGCAGTCTCTGGAGGACCAGTGGATGCAAGTCTCAGGTCGCTGGGAAGACCGTGTGACTCTACCTAAATCGGCCAAAGACTCCATCAGATGGTGGATGAAGCGGTCACACCTACTAAAGGGAGTCCCATTCCATCAAGACATTCCCACTCAGACTATAGTCACGGATGCCTCCCTGCAAGGTTGGGGAGCGCACATGGGGCCTCTTCAAGTACAAGGTCTCTGATCAGAGACAGAGCAAGGGTATCACATCAACTTTCTGGAGCTAAGAGCTGTCCACCTGGCTCTCAAGTCTCTGTACCCTTCTCTCCAGTCCAGCTCCCTCTTAGTTCAGACAGACAACACCACCACGATGTATTATCTGAACAAGCAGGGGGGCACGAGATCGAGGACTCTCTCTGGAGTCACAGACCACACGGAGGTGGCTTCTCGCCAGGAACCTCAGCATTGTGGCCATTCACCTTCCGGGGGTCATGAACGTTCAAGCAAACTCACTAAGCAGAGACTTCGTAGAAGCGCACGACTGGGTGCTAAACAGCACGGTTGCGCAAGACATCTTCCAACAATGGGGAGTGCCAGACATCGACCTCTTCGCAGACGCGGCCAACACCAAATGCCCCATCTTCGCGTCCAGGTTTCCCCAACCAGGGTCACAAGGGAATGCCCTTTTGATAAACTGGTATCAGACATTACTGTACGCCTTTCCTCCGCTTCCGCTGATCCCTGCAGTGAGCAACAAATTTTACAGGACCAACACCAGAATGATCCTGATAGCTCCGGAGTGGCCGCAGCAGTGGTGGTTCCCGGATCTTCTGCAATTATCCGATGTGCCACACAGAAGGTTGCCTTGCCGTCCAGACCTGTTGTCCAAGAACGAAGGGAGAGTGTTTCATCCCAATCTCTCATCCCTCAGATTGACAGCATGGCTCCTGAGGTCCTGCAATACGGACACTTAGACTTACCAGCGGACTGTATGACCATCCTCAAGGAAGCCAAGAGACCTTCCACCAGGGCGTCCTATGCTTTCAAATGGAAGCAATTCTACTTGTGGTGCATGAACAATGCTCATGATCCAGTGAGGGGTCAAGAGCAGGTGATCTTTCCATACCTACTACATTTGGCCAAATCTGGCCTGCAGTTTTCCTCGATTAAAGTTCACCTAGCAGCAATCACTGCATACAGAAAGTCCCCTACACAGGTTTCTTTTTTCCAGATGCCAGTGGTTAAAGATTTCCTTGAAGGGATAAAGAAGGTTTACCCCCCAGTGAGATCTCCTTCTCCACCATGGGAGCTCAACATAGTCCTTACAAAATTAATGGCTGCTCCTCTTGAGCCAATTCACAGGGCTTCTCTGCAGCACTTGTCATGGAAAGTTGCCTTTTTAGTCCCCATCACTTCTGCCCGCAGGGTTAGTGAAATACAGGCCTTGTGCTGTAAAGAGCCCTATAGTGTTTTCCATGCAAACAGGGTAGTTTTAAGAACCCATCCGAGTTTTCTACCTAAGGTTGTCTCGGATTTTCACATCAATCAGACTATCACTCTGCCCACATTTTTCCCCAATCCCACGACGACTCCTGAGAGGTCCCTCCATTCCCTAGACCTCAAGAGGGTACTGAAATTTTATCTAGACAAAACCAAGTCATTGAGAAAAACTGACCGGTTGTTTGTTAACTATGGTTCCATAAATACCGGTTTGGCAGCCTCTAAAAGATCCATCTCTAGGTGGATAGTCTCTTGCATATCTTTGACTTACCAACTAGCCAACAAGTCTCTTCAGGGGAAACCTAAAGCACATTCTACCAGGGGGAAAGCCTCTACCACGGCTCTCCTTAGAAATGTTCCTATGGTAGAAATTTGTAAAGCAGCTACATGGCGTTCTGTTCATACTTTCTCTCGCCATTACTGTTTGGACTCTGATGCACAGGCGGATGCCCAAGTTGGGCAAGCCTCGTTGAGAAATTTGTTTGGTTGATTCCATTTTAAGATGCATTGTTATATATTTTGTGTACTGGTTTGCTCGTCCGCGAAGTAGTGGGTATGGGCTTGCTACTCTATTCAGTGCTTATGACTATTGATGAGTATCCCCTGGAAGAGAAGGATAAGTTACTTACCTGTAATCCTAGTTCTCTTCCAGGGGTATACTCATCAAAGTCATAAGCAACCCTCCCGCCTCCCCGGACGAGCAATTATGGTACAATACTGTGTGTTGTGCATCTTATACTCAGGGTGATACAACTTAGTACACCGTAAAAAAGAACTGACCTAACTGTCACCTGTGGTGCATGATGGGAGCAGAGGGGCTCCTGGAGGTCTTAAAGGCACGGTGTCCAGAATCTTGGAAGCCTTAAAGGCAAGGTGCCAGTTTTCTTACTGTACTATGATAGTTATTTATCTATGCAGCCTATGGGCCAACTGCCTGCTATTACCTGTTTTCCTTTTCTGAAAATAAAGGATTCTTGTATGATACTATTACAGTGTATGTTCTCTATTACAAAATGTATTTAGGGGATTATTTTCATACAAGAGAAACCTATGTAATTTTGGCGGTTTGCCCTATTGGAACAGTTTTAGGCTGCATGTTTATATGTATATACATATGTATGTGTATGTTTCGGAAGTGTTCTACACTTGTGGGCCCGAGCATACACATATATATGTGTATATATACATATATTTCTATATGCTCCGGGATCCCGCACGTGGGCGGGATTATTCAGTGCTTATGACTTTGATGAGTATACCCCTGGAAGAGAACTAGGATTACAGGTAAGTAACTTATCCTTTTCGATTTACAGTTACCCCCTATGGACGTGAAGACTAACGTCCTCACTGAGGTTCTTCAGCCTGGGCAAACAAATACTGATCCTCTGCTTCTGTACAGTGAAGCCCACACAGACACCTTTCTTGAGGCTTGGGCAAAATCCTGTTTCGGACCTCTGGTGTAAATGAAGGTAGCACAGTGCTATCTTCCTGCCCCGAATGACCCAGACATCTTGACTCAGCACCCCACACCTAAGAGCCTAGTTGTGCAGATCTCAATGAGTAAGGTCAACCCTAATGCATTCCCTACTACACCTCAAGACAGGGATTCAAACGTATCAAAATCTTTGGGAAACATATTTTCCTTAATCAGTTTGGCACTATGTTCCATCAAATGCCAGCTGATTTCTAGGGCGTTATTCCCACTTCTTATAGAACTCTGTCGCACAAGTCTTGCCTGTTGTCCGAGACGACTTGCGTCCCGTCCTTACGCAGACTAATCAAGATGGTCATGATGCAGAAACATTTACCATCCGCTGTGGCCTGGACACTAACGATTGCCTAGACACGAGCAACCCAGTTTTGTATACTTATTTTGTCACCCAAGTGGGACGGGTATGCCCAGACGTGGGTCCTGTGCACACTGTCACTGGAACCAAGCTGTACCCGGCTGATGAGCCCATAACTAGGGCAAAACGGATCCTGGGTTGCTTGTGTTCTGGTTCAGGGAGGATATGGCTTGGGAGTTCGGGCTGGGCTGTTCCTATTGGAGCACGGTCAAGACTGATTTGCATATAGCTGGGTCCAAACTGAAGTGAGGTGGCATGATGTGCAAAATAGCGATGAATTGGAATGTGGCCCGAGTGATTACCATTGGCTGAGATTAATTCAAGCATTCCATCCATCACTGTTTTGTAGACAGGGCAATTGGAACCAGTGTGGCTCTCAGGAGGCACATCTCGATGAGTTCCACAGGCTTCTCCATCGATGCCCAGTCCATGTTAATAGTGCTATTGTATCCCTGCAAATTACCCACACTTCATTTCAAATGTCACAATCTCTCCTTTAAAAGCCAGGCCCCTGCAATCTAACAATACCTAATCTACAGTGGCTCCTCTATCAATCTCTCCCACTAAAGAGCACACATAACTCCTACTAATGTAATCCGCTGCATAGAAACTGGAGTAAAGACAGGGATGTTTTCCTATTGAGTGCAAGACTAATCCCAATAACTGACAATAACCCCACTAATTCTGGGATCTGGAGCAGCATGCTGCCTGGCACAAAGCACAAAAATACCTAGTGAGTGGTAGTAAGTGATAAATAATGCAATTACAATACAGTATATAACCCACACTAAAACTAATACCATAACACTCAGCAGTCAGACATTCAATTGTAGTTCATACAGACTGTCTATAATTCCCTTTACTGCTTGACACTCTTGCCGTCACATAAGATAAAACTGCTAAGGATCATATCCATCACCCAGTTTTGTACTGTTCATAGCAATAAACCATCTGATCTGAAAGAAACACGTAGTGATAGATTCCTTACCTTAGAATATCCCCAGGCGTCAGTCTGGATCCGGAAAGTTTTCGTCAGCAGTACCCCTGCGCGTCGGAAGGTGGGGTCATGTGGCTCCGCGTCCGTCGTAGGCGTCGTGATCGCCGGGATGACGTCGCGGCAGCTACTTAGACGCCGCCCTCGCGCGCTGACGTCAGTTCTTTCTTTTTCCGCGCCAGCAAGCGCAGATCAGGAGAGAGCGGTACCCCCAGTCTTTTTTGACTGAGTTTTTTGAGATTTTTGTCTCTGCTTTTTTGAGTCGATCGACTCCTGGTGCAGTCAGGGATGCCCGAGTTTAAATCTTGCGAGGACTGTCATCGCATGATGTCGGTGACGGACCCGCACCGCGTGTGTCTCTTCTGCCTGGGGCGCGACCACGACCCCAAGTCGTGCCCCGACTGCCGGGCCATGGCGCCGAAGAAGGTCGAGGGACCGGTCGCGGAGCCGCCCACATCGGAAGTCGTCCGAATCCAAGTCTTCGCACTCGGGGTCAGGTAAGGCGAAGCACAAAAAGAAGTCGAAGAAACATCCTCGTTCTTCGACTTCTCCTCGCCGGTCGCGCGACTCGGCCGAGGGTGTGGGTGGTGCCACCCCCGCGGCTCCGGTGGAGCCTACGCAGTCGTTGGTGACCTACCCGCCTTTCCCGGGTTCATCGGCGACTCCGGCCCAGGTACAGGAATTCCTGTCTGCTATGGCTTGCCTATTTGGGCCGTCGGGCCCCTCCGGTGCGCCTTCGGGCCCCGCAGGCCCGACTGGGAGTCCTTGCCCTTTGACGCCGGTGGCTCCGGCCCCGGCGTCGCCGTCGGCTCCGGCCTCGGCGCCGCAGGACTCCCATGGATTCCGTTGTGGATCCCGGTCGACGCCGGTTGACCTCGTCACACCTCCACTGACGTCGACCCCACCGGCACCACGTTGGACGTCGCCCGGCACGCCGGACGACGTCGGCCCCGGCACGCCGGACGACGTCGGCCCCGGTTTCAGCCCTGACGTGGATACGGTGCCGGAACGGCGTCGACCGACGCCGATTCGGACGCCGTTTGGGAATCTGTTTCCCTATATCCATCCTCCTCCTTTTCGGCCTGTACAACAGCAAGAGGAGGAAGTGGAGGACTGGGAGGGGTCTGAAGACCCTCTCACAGCTCAATGTGAGTATGACCCGGACTGGGCTGAGGAGCTGGGGGACGTCAGTGGTCTGGACACCTCTCCAGACCTTGGCATGATGTCTCCTCCTACCGTGGCTACGGAGGAGGGCGCTAGTTTTTCTGTGGTGTTGCGTAGGGCTGCTGAGGCACTCCACCTTCAGCTCCCTACTGTGGCCGTCAGGACTAACCTCCTGACAGAAGTGCTTCAACCAGCAGTTTCCTCTGCGGAGCCGCTGCTGCCCTTTAATGAAGCTCTTTCTGACGTTCTTCTGAGCCCTGGTCCAAGCCCAGCACAGGGGCTCCTGTGGACAGGAACGTGGCCCGATGCCATCGCCCGGCCCCGGGCGACCCCCTTTTCCTCTCTCAACACCCCACCCCTGAGAGCTTGGTTGTCCAAGCCTCTGCTTCCCCAAGCGCATCCCCTTCCGCACCCCCGGATAGGGAATCCAAGAGGCTGGAACAGTACGGAAAGAAGATTTTTTCTTCCGCCATCCTAGGGCTGCGGTCGGTGAACACTGCATGCCTCTTGGGCCGTTATTCGCACTCCTTGTGGGATACGGTAGCGCAGGTGCTGCCTAGCTGTCCAGAGGAGGCCCGGACGGCACTCACCCAGGCTGTTGCTGAGGGGAGAGATGCAGCCAAGTTCACAATTTGTTGTGGCCTTCACACCGCCGACTCGCTAGGCAGGGCGATTTCCACGACAGTTGCGCTCTGCCGCCACGCCTGGCTGAGGACAACTGGCTTTTCGGGGGATGTCCAAAACACTTTAATGGACATGCCCTTCGATGGCATTCGCCTCTTTGGCAACAAGGCAGACAGTGCTTTGGAGCGCTTTAAGGACTCACGGGCTACGGCTAAGTCCTTGGGCCTTTCGGCCACCCGCCCTCCTCAGCCTTCTGCCTTTTGCTCCTTTCGTGCTCGCGGAAGGGGCAACGCACCACGTTCGCAACAGAGCCACAGGCCGGCGCAACAGTCCACGCGCGGACGTGGGAACCGCCACGGCGGTTCAGGGGGCCAGCGGCCGGGTCAGTACACCTCCACCCCGCCACCACTGCCTCCAAACCTTCCTAGTCCGACCTTTCAGGCCCATCAAACGCCAGTGGGTGGCAGCCTTCGCCATCACCTCCCCCACTGGCGCACCATCACGTCGGACAGGTGGGTTTTGCAAATAGTCCGAAGGGGCTACTCCCTCCCCTTCGAGACTACCCCTCCAGCCATGCCACCTCAGTACCACCGCGTTTCGGGGGATCATTTGGCACTTCTCCAGCAGGAAGTTACGGCCCTCTTGGCCAAGGGGGCCATAGAGCGCGTTCCGACGCCAGGAGTAGGTCGTGGTTGTTATTCCCACTACTTTCTGATTCCAAAGAAGGGCAAGGGCCTGCGTCCTATCTTGGACCTTCGGGACATCAATCTCTTCCTCCGGAAAGAGAAGTTCAAGATGCTCACACTTGCTCAGGTCTTGTCTGCCCTAGACCCACAAGACTGGCTGGTAGCGTTGGACTTGCAGGACGCTTACTTTCATATTGCCATCCTGCCGGCCCACCGGCGTTACCTACGGTTCACGGTAGGCCACGAGCATTTTCAGTTCACTGTGCTCCCTTTTGGCCTTACCAGCGCCCCTCGGGTGTTCACGAAAGTGATGGCGGTGCTCGCAGCTCATCTACGCAGATCAGGGGTTTCAGTCTTCCCCTATCTCGACGAATGGTTGTTGAAGGCGGGCTCGCCCCAGACAGTCGTCTCCCACCTCCAGATTACGGCCGACCTCCTGCATTTGCTGGGGTTCTCCATCAACGTGCCGAAGTCGCACCTGATTCCCTCTCAGAAGCTCCTCTTCATCGTAGCAGTTCTGGACACAGTGCAGTTTCGGGTCTATCCTCCCGAACATCGAGTCCGGGATATTCGGGCTATGATTCCAATCTTTCAGCCCTTGTCCTGGGTTTCGGTCAGGATGACCTTGAGGCTGCTGGGCCTCATGGCCTCCTGCATCCTGCTGATCAATCATGCCAGATGGCATATGCGGGCTCTGCAGTGGGACCTGAAGTTCCAGTGGGCGCAGCATCAGGGGAATCTGTCCGATTACGTCCAGATCTCGGAGGGCACTGCAAGACAGTTGCAGTGGGGGCGCACGAACCAGCATTGGGTCAGCGGCAGATCCCTCTTCCTTCCCCAAACGGAGCACACAGTGGTGACGGACGCGTCCCTCCTGGGATGGGGCGGCCACATGGGAGAGGCGGAGATCAGAGGCCTCTGATCTCCGGCGGAGTCCAAGCTCCATATCAACCTTCTGGAGCTTCGGGCGATCCGATTTGCACTCAAGGCATTCCTCCCCTCTCTCAAGGGGAGAGTGGTGCAGGTGTTCACCGACAACACCACCGCCATGTGGTACTGCAACAAACAGTGCGGGGTGGGGTCGTGGATCCTATGTCAGGAGGCTCTGCGCCTCTGGACATGGCTGGAACATCAGGGCATTTCCCTGGTGGTTCAACACCTGGCGGGTTCACTTAACGCCAGGGCGGACGAACTCAGCCGCAGGTGCATGATGGATCACGAATGGCGTCTTCACTCGGACGTGGCGCAAGGTCTCTTTCAACAGTGGGGAGAGCCTTCGTTAGATCTATTCCAGTGGCGGCTGGTGGAGTTTGAAAGTGGTGTGCCGTAAGCAGAACGAATCAACGTATGCGAGCGAGCCCAACGGCAATAAGGGAGGTTCGGGGGGGTTCTCCCCCCGTGAAGATTTTTTTTTTTAAATTGGCATCTTTTGGTGCGATTTTCAGCACTATTTCTGTGATAAATGGACTAAAAATTCAGTTCTTCTAGGCATTCATAAAAGAAAACTCATACATTATTTCAGAGAATTTCTGGGTTGCCAAGCAAGAGGGCTAGGGTACTAAGCAAGACTGCTTTGGCTCTACACTTTCCAATAGAAAACACTAGTTAGCGATGTGAACAAGTTCAATGGACAAACCTGGGGTCTAGGGAGAGTCCCTCTCCTGAGAAAGAAATTTAAAAAGATTGGCAAATGGTGCATTTTAAAGCAAATGAATGCAGCGATAAAGCAAGGCTTATTAAGCAGTGGGAACGTATAGTCTTGAAATATTAAACACATTAAAAACTGCCCCGTATCTTCTTGCATTCATTTGTTCAACAGTTACTGTAATATGTAAATTGTTCTGCATGACAAGTTTAGCCGTTTAAAATGTATGCTTGCCCAGTGTCTCATGCAGCATTAACTTTGGAAAAATATGCTCTAACCAGACTTCGGGAAGCACCCACAGCTGCTGGCTGTAACCAGTCATATAGAAATATGTGCAGACAGGTCTTTAAGTGAGATGAAAAAGTGGGTGCTCCCTATAAAGGAACATGCCAAATACATTTCTGTGATTCCCATAGTGTGCCATCAGACCGGTATTTTGGTTTCTCTCTGAGATGTAATTTTATCCAGACGAATGGCACAGCAACTGACATACGCCTAAAGCCTGTCAGTATGATTGGCTTTGTCACTGGGTGTTAGCTGTTTAAGATAAATGAGTAACAACAATGATTTCTTATAAATAATTAACATTGAAAATGTTTAAATTCTAAAATTCTGAAATAGTGAGTCTGTGAATTAAATAGCATTGAGGCCTGTGGAAGGAGTTTCAGCCTTCAATTATGTGTGCTTTATGTTAGATATGTATCCTCTTTTTCTCTGCATATCTTGTCCATCTGCACATCTTCAACCACCTCTCTTTCCTCTTCAGCATCCTCTTTTCACTCTTCCCCGAATGCCCTTACTCACATCTCTGTCACTTCACCGCCCCCAACATGCACTGCACTCCCTCAAATATAAACACTTTAATTTCTCTTACTTTTGCCTTGCAAATATTTTGACATAAGTGTACCCCCTTCACACACATTTCCACAGAATTTCAGTTGCAAATGGAATACACAAACATTGTTCTGTGTGCTCTGCAGAGAGGCCAACCCACTGACAGGCACTTTGTTTGGCTTTAGCCTTAGCGCCTGCGTGCTCAATCAAAGCCCCTCATAAACACCTGGCATGGCTCAAGCCTCAAAGTATGCACAGACAAAAATACAGATAAACAACATTATAAAATAGCTAACTCGTGGGGAATGCAAGATTAAGTAAACATGTAAAATAAGAGAGGAACTACATCGCTGAAATGCATACCCTCGACGTTTTTAACATTAATTGTTTGCAAGTCAATCCATGTTTTTGGCATCAGTGTTAACTTAGGGGCATGTACACAGGGCCAGTTTTAATGCCATACATCAGAGGACTGGCCACTGTAAGCACATGTTACACAGTAAGCACATATCTCTCGCTTTGACGAACAAACTGAATAGCTGCCGTGAACACCTTACTGGTGTCACACCAGTAAAGTGTTCACGGCAGCTTTTCAGTTTGTTCGTCAAAGCATGTCTGTAACCCACACCACAATACAGTAGCTCTGCACCCCACTAAAGCTGCCCAAACCCCAAGCATATATGGCATCTAATCCATCACAGCTGACTTACATTTGCAATACGTACTCCTTCATTACAAATTCACCTAAAATGCCGATATTCAACTACTACACAACAGACATGCTCCTGCACTGCTAACCCACTCCGTGCTGCTAACCAACAACAAAGCACACCACTTTTTTCTGCACCGAAACCCAACTCTAGTTCTGATACAACTCAGCAAAAGAAATGACATACTGATTCACCCGAAATCCAACCCTGTTCATGCAATACTCAAAGCAAACCCCTAATGCTGTAGCCCCACACCAAGCACATCAGATACACAAACTCTATCAGTTCAAATGCTGCTGTTCACTACTACTGCCCACCATCTCAACCGAAGAGATAACCGGCCACCCTGTATCCAATCACAATACTGCTTTCCGATCCAGACATACCCCTACCCAACCACATGAATGTTTTCAGCACCGAAAAAGACATACTCCAGTACATGTGCCAAGACTGTTGCCCAACGCAACACACCCCTGCACCACTAATCAGCTTCACATACGGACATCCAAAACTCTAGCACAAAAGAACGTAATTTACACCAAATCACCCCCAACTCGGCGACAGCACATACCAGAAGATCCTGGGTTCAAAACCAGTACTCCTATCTCGCTCTAAGCGCGAATCATACTCCTGCATCCAGAATGCAACACCACAGTCGCGGCTCGCAGTACTCGCGGGGGGGACTCGCGGGGGGGTCGCGCGGGGGTGGGGGGCCGGGAGGGGTTTAAAATTAAATGTAAAAAAAACCTTGAAAACTTACCTGACCGCCGAGTACGCGCCACCTCTCTGCTGTGTGCTCCTGGGCCGGTGTCTGCGTTGGTGCCTTCGTGAGTGGCTGGTGGCAACCCCTCTCAGCCAATCCAGACGCTGCTCCAGCAGCGCCAGGATTGGCTTGAGCAGGGACTGTCCCCGCCCATAGGAGACCTGGGGCTGCGGCCACTGGCCAGTAGCAACCCTCGCTCGCTCTCCTAATGCAGGGCACAGTAGTGCGCATGTTCGGGCTGGAGGAAAATGACCAGCCCAAACCCGAACATGCGCACTGGGCCTGCCCTGCTGCTGTCAGTCAACAACAAACCCAACCCTGCAGTGCGGCCCCACCCCCTTCAGCGACACGTCCTGACTGACTCCGGCCGGCACGATTTCGAGTCAGGACGCCGGTGAAGTTAATCTTCCTCGTTAGGTTAACGAGGAAGAATGTGGCCATGTGGCATTAGTGGGGCAACGCCCCAATGGACGCACCGCCACTGTATTCTACAACAGAAAATATTGAGGGCCTGACAAACCCTCTTACGCCTCAAAAGTCGGACTCATTAATAACCTATCCTGACCAATATCTCAATCTAAATTCAAAAGAGATCGTAAAAATAACAGCCCCACTAGCAAGTGGACTGCAAGGAGGCCACACTGTCACGACCCAGGTACAGGTCCATGCCCCAAACCGTCAACATTTAACACCAAGATCGGATCAAAGAACTGCCCCAGTACCTACTGAACTGTCAGGAGGCAACATCGTCATGACACAGGCAAAGTTACATGCTCCAAACCGTCAGCACTCAACGCCAAGAATGGACCAAAGACCGGATCTAAATCGGTCCCCTATACATGAAATCCTTACCTGCAATAGCATCGGCAACCGAATTGAAGAGGCAGAGAATTCCTGGCTTCATTAAACTTCAATAATGAATAATACAGAACTCATACAAGCAATGGGGATCAAGATCATTAACCTGACTGGCAATTGTGAAGAGTGCACGCCCTCACTAATAGAAAACTCGAGTCAACTGGACCTATCGGCCCAAGCAGACCCAACCAATGCTCCCAAATCGTCAAGACAGGACCGAGTCCACTCATTAATAGAAATCTCGAGTCATCTGGATCTATCGGCCCAAGCAGATCCAACCAATGCTCCCAAATCGTCAAGACAAGATCTAGCAACCGCAATGCAGGTTCAGTTCGGTGTGGTAGACCGAAATACCCTTCACAGTCCCAGGACACAGGCAAGGGGTAGTAAAAAAGAAGCATGCGTGGGCACCCAGCTTAACGAGCACCATGAAATTTCAAAGGTGGAGAGCATCTCGTTCCTACACTCCTCTCTACTAAGCATCTTACAAACCTCAATTTCGACGCTTAACATGCACTCAGATCAACTGGATCTCCAATTCGACCTTATGAACATTATAGCTTCTCATATTTCCGGCATCAATACTAAATTGGAAAGACTGGTACAGATTTGAAAACCAGTGCACAGGCAAGGAGCCACCCGGTTCAACAACCGTGGACCAATAATTTATAAGTTAAGCTCTTTACTAGCTATCCAAAACGGCATCTTAAATGAGATGAAAAATTGTGAGGGGGAAACACCCATCAGGCCCGCCCTAGAGTGGAACAATTGTCTCCAAGTGCAACCAACATACAAACAGCAAACATTAGAAGAGAGCAAGATATGCAGATCCTCATGCACAACTCCCGTGGACCCCAAGTTAACAGAACAAGCTCCCGACCCCTTGACTTGCCTTCGACTAAGGCAACCAAACAGTGCAAACCTATGAAGCAAGTCCAAACCAAAAGACAAAAGAAACGTGCTAGGAAGGCAAGAAGGATGATGCATGTAGTAACAAATTATACCCCATCTTTAAGGGCAAGCAGAAACACCAAGACCTACCAGCAGCAAACATCTCAACGATCCTGTCTAGTGTCAAGGAACTTGAGGAACTTGATGAACCCGAGATAAAGCAGATATCCCCGGATTCTCCAGACTCATCGCAAGCAACTCCCAGCAGGTCAGGTGTCTCAGGCAACCATTGGTAACCAGCCTAGCTCTGCTCAGAGCCCGCAGGTTGGGAAGACGAACAAGCACTCCCGCCAACGCATGCAAATTATTGAATCTGATGGGATCATGTCCATTGCCCCAAAAGGATCTCGGGACCCGACCCGAACACGGCAATGGAATATGCTCCACCTCCAATAAACAAGGGCAGAGCCAACAGGAATAAATGCACTCAAGGCCAAACACTGTCAGATCGTAGCATCATGTTAGACAACAGTGCACCGGAGAATAACACTATCGACTCGGCACAGCAGGGACAGCGCTCAAAGAATCTCCCTCTACGTAAGTGTCAAGATCAATACTCAAAGCGTAGGGAGAGTAAATAACACAATGAACCTACAAAACACCGATTTGGAATTGTCACAAAACTCATCAGTCTTAACTACGCTCTCTCGGTACCTGGAGGGAGATACCCAGCACATTGTTTCAACATCTCAATATGTTTCACCAGGCCAGCAGGACACTCTGAACAGAGGTAATATCATGAGGTTGTTTGCCGTAATACCCACGCTGAAGCATATTAAATCATAAGATATGCTATCAGTCAGATTATTATCCAATGAGGACCGTAGACATCCAGAGCAAACCCTCACTACCTGGAGAACAGAGGAGATAGCTCTCTTAGTTAATAGCGCAAGTCAACAGTTCAAAACCTGGGGTATAGCACTTTCAAAACCTATAAAACAGCGTTACCCATCACCTTTGCTAATTCCGGTCCAAAGACCACGTACCGATCTAGGACTCACCCCTGTGTATTCGGTCCTACAAAATGCCCGTGGTTCAACTGGAACATGCACCGAAGCGAAGAAACAGTTAACGGATGAGAATCAAGAGCAATTGTTTTGGCTAGCGTCAGCCTTAAATGCCCCAGGGAAAGAATGACTTCCCAAACAAGAGTTAAGTACATCACAGGAAACCTCATTAAGCATTCTTTCCTGGAACATCGCAGGAGCGAAGTACAAACTTAGTGACGGAGCACTGCCAGCAAACTGAGGAAAATACGAGATAATTGTCCTTCAAGAGACCCGGTTGACCAACCCAGTGCAACTGGCTGGTTATGTCCTCCATCATGTTGATGTCAGGAAATCACATCGATCAGGGAGACCCAAGGGGGAGTCTCGCAGTATATGTATCAACAGCATTAAGCTTCACCTTGGAGCAACTATCCATTTCTACCCTGATCTACAGGTAATTATGTTTAGCATGTGACACAAACATTCCACAAGATCGGTTATATTATTGAATGTTTACCTACACCCCAATGTACAAAAAAAGACATTATTTAAAGAACTAACATGCTAGATAACAGAAATAAGATTCACGAATCCTACCTGGGAAATATTAGTGACAGGTTATTTCAATACCAATCTAATATACACACCGGATGAAGATGAGCACCTGGCAGCTGAAAATGCAATCTGGGCGGTCCAGCAACATGCCAGCCATCCCCGGAAAAGATCTGACCGCATTGGGCAAAAACTGGTCACTGCCCTGGAACATCTGGGCTTAAAGGTACTTAACAGCAGAACTCAGGATGATAACCCTGCCAGGCTTACGCATTATGGTGTGAACTCAGGATCAATAATGGACTTCACAATTCTCTCCTTGCCACGACTAAAGCATTTAAGGAAACACAAAGTCCAATGCAATACGCGAGGTGACCACTCGTATCTACATCCAGAGTTGAGTTTAAACCCCCCCAAGACATGTGACTGCGTCAGTTGAAATTGGAAACTTAAAAACAACCAATTTGAAGCCCCTAAGATGTACACACCACTCACTACTGAAACTGGCTAACAAGGCAAAAGCCATTCTGGAGTCTAGTAATGCATTCTGCTCTACTCCAATGGAAGCCTCGACATCCTTCTCACCAAGACTGCTGATTCACGGTTCGGTTTTAAACTCCAGAACAAGACAAATTGTCAGGCGTCCAGACACTTTGACGGAAAAATCCTTAACCCTGAGAAACAAGCTAAGACAGGCAATCCGGAAGGCTAGAAAATCCAGCGTCTAAACCCATATATGGGAGAGAATAAAAAACCAGAAGAAGCAATATAAAAAACAACTTTGGGAAGAGCAAAAAGCAAAGTCTGACGAGTTTTGGGCAAAACTCCTTTTCAACGGCAAACAAACCAACACCAGAGCTTTCTGGGAAACTGTTAACCGCGTCAGCAGAGAAGCAAGAGTAATAAACTGCTCAAGCGTGCCGGAAAAAGCCTGGGTAGCCCATCTGACCAAGACATTTGCCAATTGCACACAAAAGGGACTCCCAGAACAAGAGCAAAGTAATGATGCTGGGGTAGATGAAGTAAAAGAGCCGGTTACATCTACATCATTTTGGATCTTACATCGTTCGTCCATGCCAGTCAACCGATACTGTACAACAGCAATGGGGGCAAAAGCAATTACGGCAGGACGAAGGGATGGGGCGCCAGGCCCAAACGGCATTCCGTAGGCCATATTCAAGTTAGACCCTCAACAGTAGGCAATCCCACTATTGGCACTATATAATGAGGTGGAAGTAACAGGCACAACCCCTAGCAGCTGGAGAGGGGTGATAATAAACCCTGTCTTCAATGGTGGGGACCGATCAAACCCTGCCAATCATAGGCTAATTGCGCTTATCAACTCGGAAGCCAAATATTATGCTTCACTAATTCTGGAGGATCTAGTTGAGTGGTTAAATTCTAATAATCTGGTTTCCCTCAAGCAGACAGGGTTTCAGAAAGGATTCAGAACTACCACCAACATTTTACCAGTAACAACAATTGCTGACAAATGTAAGAGCTTAAAGAAAAAACTGCACTTATGTTTGATAGATTTTAAAGCCTCATTCAACCGGGTGGACAGAGCTCTTCTGTATGGAAAACTAAGGCGGTGGAGTTTCTATGACAGAATCTTGCATGCCATTGAGCAATTGTACACACACTTGGGTCCAAATCAAGCTGGCGGATGGTACGAGATTGTTAAGAAGAATACCCACAGATGTTGGCTTTAAACAAGGGTGTGTTCTTGCCCCACATTTGTTTAATCTGTTTATGGCTGACTTGTCTACAAGGCTCGATCAGATAAACTACCACCCACCGAGACTAGGACCTCTAACCCTGATTCACCTTTCATACGTGGACAATATTTTCCTACTGAGTCACACTAGAGTGGGGTTACAGAGATCAATCACGGAACTAGTAGAATATGCCAAGGCCAATAAATTAGAACTAGATAAGACTGAAACAAAAACAATGTCCATCTGGAATCGACCTGGCCCCCCACTCGAGATTAAGCTAGGGGATGAGATCTTAGAGGAAGTCAGAAGTTATAAATACCTGGGCCTGTACTTAGAAAGAAACTAAATTTCCAAGCGCACAATCAGTACATGCTGAAGAAAGCAAATGCGCTGACCTGTGCCTTTTGTGTTCCTGCCAAGAAGCTGGACGGCCCCTATTTCAAGCCACTATTGGCAGTTATCGCGGCAAAATAACTCCCAACGGTGGCTTATGCAAGTGCTGTCATGCACGGAAAAGATGCCTCGGTTTTGGACAAACTTTAAACAGACTCGTATAAGCGAGTTTTCGGTCTACTGCAGAATGCCTCACCTGCACAAGTTCAATTGGAATTAGGTCTCCTGCAAGAAACCAATAGGGAGAAGCTACGTTACCATCCAAACATGGTGTAAGATACGGATAAACCAAAGTAGCCCACTAATCAACTGGACGCCTGACAATTTGTCTTGTTCTGGAGTTTAAAACCGAACCGTGCATCAGCAGTCTTGGTGAGAAGGATGTCGAGGCTTCCATTGGAGTAGAGCAGAATGCATTACTAGACTCCAGAATGGCTTTTGCCTTGTTAGCCAGTTTCAGCAGTGAGTGGTGTGTACATCTTAGGGGCTTCAAATTGGTTGTTTTTAAGTTTCCAATTTCAACTGACGCAGTCACATGTCTTGGGGGGGGTTTAAACTCAACTCTGGATGTAGATACGAGTGGTCACCTCGCGTATTGCATTGGACTTTGTGTTTCCTTAAATGCTTTAGTCGTGGCAAGGAGAGAATTGTGAAGTCCATTATTGATCCTGAGTTCACACCATAATGCGTAAGCCTGGCAGGGTTATCATCCTGAGTTCTGCTGTTAAGTACCTTTAAGCCCAGATGTTCCAGGGCAGTGACCAGTTTTTGCCCAATGCGGTCAGATCTTTTCCGGGATGGCTGGCATGTTGCTGGACCGCCCAGATTGCATTTTCAGCTGCCAGGTGCTCATCTTCATCCGGTGTGTATATTAGATTGGTATTGAAATAACCTGTCACTAATATTTCCCAGGTAGGATTCGTGAATCTTATTTCTGTTATCTAGCATGTTAGTTCTTTAAATAATGTCTTTTTTTGTACATTGGGGTGTAGGTAAACATTCAATAATATAAGCGATCTTGTGGAATGTTTGTGTCACATGCTAAACATAATTACCTGTAGATCAGGGTAGAAATGGATAGTTGCTCCAAGGTGAAGCTTAATGCTGTTGATACGTATACTGCGAGACTCCCCCTTGGGTCTCCCAGATCGATGTGATTTCCTGACATCAACATGATGGAGAACATAACCAGCCAGTTGCACTGGGTTGGTCAACCGGGTCTCTTGAAGGACAATTATCTCGTATTTTCCTCAGTTTGCTGGCAGCGCTCCGTCACTAAGTTTGTACTTCGCTCCTGCGATGTTCCAGGAAAGAATGCTTAATGAGGTTTCCTGTGATGTACTTAACTCTTGTTTGGGAAGTCATTCTTTCCCTGGGGCATTTAAGGCTGACGCTAGCCAAAACAATTGCTCTTGATTCTCATCCGTTAACTGTTTCTTCGCTTGGGTGCATGTTCCAGTTGAACCACGGGCATTTTGTAGGACCGAATACACAGGGGTGAGTCCTAGATCGGTACGTGGTCTTTGGACCGGAATTAGCAAAGGTGATGGGTAACGCTGTTTTATAGGTTTTGAAAGTGCTATACCCCAGGTTTCGAACTGTTGACTTGCGCTATTAACTAGGAGAGCTATCTCCTCTGTTCTCCAGGTAGTGAGGGTTTGCTCTGGATGTCTACGGTCCTCATTGGATAATAATCTGACTGATGGCATATCTTATGATTTAATATGCTTCAGCGTGGGTATTATGGCAAACAACCTCATGATATTACCTCTGTTCAGAGTGTCCTGCTGGCCTGGTGAAACATATTGAGATGTTGAAACAATGTGCTGGGTATCTCCCTCCAGGTACCGAGAGAGCGTAGTTAAGACTGATGAGTTTTGTGACAATTCCAAATCGGTGTTTTGTAGGTGCATTGTTTTATTTACTCTCCCTATGCTTTGAGTATTGATCTTGACACTTACGTAGAGGGAGATTCTTTGAGCGGTGTCCCTGCTGTGCCGCATCGATAGTGTTATTCTCCGGTGCACTGTTGTCTAACATGATGCTACAATCTGACAGTGTTTGGCCTTGAGTGCATTTATTCCTGTTGGCTCTGCCCTTGTTTATTGGAGGTGGAGCATATTCCATTGCTGTGTTCGGGTCGGGTCCCGAGCTCCTTTTTGGGGCAATGGACATGATCCCATCAGATTCAATAATTTGCATGCGTTGGCGGGAGTGCTTGTTCGTCTTCCCAACCTGCGGGCTCTGAGCAGAGCTAGGCTGGTTACCAATGGTTGCCTGAGACACCTGACCTGCTGGGAGTTGCTTGCGATGAGTCTGGAGAATCCGGGGATATCTGCTTTATCTCGGGTTCATCAAGTTCCTCAAGTTCCTTGACACTAGACAGGATCGTTGAGATGTTTGCTGCTGGTAGGTCTTGGTGTTTCTACTTGCCCTTAAAGATGGGGTATAATTTGTTACTACGTGCATCATCCTTCTTGCCTTCCTAGCACGTTTCTTTTGTCTTTTGGTTTGGACTTGCTTCATAGGTTTGCACTGTTTGGTTGCCTTAGTCGAAGGCAAGTCAAGGGGTCGGGAGCCTGTTCTGTTAACTTGGGGTCCACGGGAGTTGTGCATGAGGATCTGCATATCTTGCTCTCTTCTAATGTTTGCTGTTTGTATGTTGGTTGCACTTGGAGACAATTGTTCCACTCTAGGGCGGGCCTGATGGGTGTTGTTTCCCCCTCACAATTTTTTATCTCATTTAAGATGCCGGTTTGGATAGCTAGTAAAGAGCTTAACTTATAAATTATTGGTCCACGGTTGTTGAACCGGGTGGCTCCTTGCCTGTGCACTGGTTTTCAAATCTGTCAGTCTTTCCAATTTAGTATTGATGCCGGAAATATGAGAAACTATAATGTTCATAAGGTCGAATTGGAGATCCAGTTGATCTGAGTGCATGTTAAGCATCGAAATTGAGGTTTGTAAGATGCTTAGTAGAGAGGAGTGTAGGAACTAGATGCTCTCCACCTTTGAAATTTCATGGTGCTCGTTAAGCTGGGTGCCCACGCATGCTTCTTTTTTACTACCCCTTGCCTGTGTCCTGGGACTGTGAAGGTTATTTCGGTCTACCACACCGAACTGAACCTGCATTGCGGTTGCTAGATCTTGTCTTGACGATTTGGGAGCATTGGTTGGATCTGCTTGGGGCGATAGATCCAGATGACTCAAGATTTCTATTAATGAGTGGACTAGGTCCTGTCTTGACGATTTGGGAGCATTGGTTGAGTCTGCTTGGGCCGATAGGTCCAGTTCACTCGAGTTTTCTATTAGTGAGGGCGTGCACTCTTCACAATTGCCAGTCAGGTTAATGATTTGATCCCCATTGCTTGTATGAGTTCTGTATTATTCATTATTGAAGTTTAATGAAGCCAGGAATTCTCTGCCTCTTCAATTCGGTTGCCGATGCTATTGCAGGTAAGGATTTCATGTATAGGGGACCGATTTAGATCCGGTCTTTGGTCCATTCTTGGCGTTGAGTGCTGACGGTTTGGAGCATGTAACTTTGCCTGTGTCATGACGATGTTGCCTCCTGACAGTTCAGTAGGTACTGGGGCAGTTCTTTGATCCGATCTTGGTGTTAAATGTTGACGGTTTGGGGCATGGACCTGTACCTGGGTCGTGACAGTGTGGCCTCCTTGCAGTCCACTTGCTACTGGGGCTGTTATTTTTACGATCTCTTTTGAATTTAGATTGAGATATTGGTCAGGATAGGTTATTAATGAGTCCGACTTTTGAGGCGTAAGAGGGTTTGGCAGGCCCTCAATATTTTCTGTTGTAGAATACAGTGGCGGTGCGTCCATTGGGGCGTTGCCCCACTAATGCCACATGGCCACATTCTTCCTCGTTAACTTAACGAGGAAGATTAACTTCATCGGCGTCCTGACTCGAAATCGGGCCGGCCGGAGTCAGTCAGGACGTGTCGCTGAAGGGGGTGGGGCAGCACTGCAGGGTTGGGTTTGTTGTTGACTGACAGCAGCAGGGCAGGCCCAGTGCGCATGTTCGGGTTTGGGCTGGTCATTTTTCTGACCAGCCCGAACATGCGCACTACTGTGCCCTGCATTAGGTGAGCGGGCGAGGGTTGCTACTGGCCAGTGGCCGCAGCCCCCGGTCTCCTATGGGCGGGGACAGTCCCTGCTCAAGCCAATCCTGGCGCTGCTGGAGCAGCGTCTGGATTGGCTGAGAGCCACTCACGAAGGCGCCAACGCAGACACCGGCCCAGGAGCACACAGCAGAGAGGCGGCGTGTACTCGGCGGTCAGTTAAGTTTTCAAGGTTTTTTAAACTTTATTTTTAAACCCCTCCCGGCCCCCCACCCCTGCGCGACCCCCCCCCCGCGAGTCCCCCCCCGCGAGTATTGCGAGCCGCGAATGTGGTGTTGCATTCTGGATGCAGGAGTATGATTTGCGCTTAGAGCGAGATAGGAGTACTGGTTTTGGACCCGGGATCTTCTGGTATGTGCTGTCGCCGAGTTGGGGGTGATTTGGTGTAAATTACGTTCTTTTGTGCTAGAGTTTTGGATGTCCGTATGTGAAGCCGATTAGTGGTGCAGGGGTGTGTTGCGTTGGGCAACAGTCTTGGCACATGTACTGGAGTATGTCTTTTTCGGTGCTGAAAACATTCATGTGGTTGGGTAGGGGAATGTCTGGATCGGAAAGCAGTATTGTGATTGGATACAGGGTGGCCGGTTATCTCTTCGGTTGAGATGGTGGGCAGTAGTAGTGAACAGCAGCATTTGAACTGATAGAGTTTGTGTATCTGCTGTGCTTGGTGTGGGGCTACAGCATTAGGGGTTTGCTTTGAGTATTGCATGAACAGGGTTGGATTTCGGGTGAATCAGTATGTCATTTCTTTTGCTGAGTTGTATCAGAACTAGAGTTGGGTTTCAGTGCAGAAATAAGTTGTGTGCTTTGTTGTTGGTTAGCAGCACGGAGTGGGTTAGCAGTGCAGAAGCATGTCTGTTGTGTAGTAGTTGAATATCAGCATTTTAGGTGAATTTGTAATGAAGGAGTACGTATTGCAAATGTAAGTCAGCTGTGATGGATTAGATGCCATTTATGCTTGGGGTTTGGGCAGCTTTAGTGGGGTGCAGAGCTACTGTATTGTGGTGTGGGTTACAGACACGCTTTGACGAACAAACTGAAAAGCTGCCGTGAACACTTTACTGGTGTGACACCAGTAAAGTGTTCACAGCAGCTTTTCAGTTTGTTCGTCAAAGCGAGAGATATGTGCTTACTGTGTAACATGTGCTTACAGTGGCCAGTCCTCTGATGTATGGTATTAAAACTGGCCCTGTGTACATGCCCCTAAGTTAACACTAATGCCATGTTTACTTAATCTTGCATTCCCCACGAGTTAGCTATTTTATAATGTTGTTGTTTATCTGTATTTTTTTCTGTGTATTCTTTGAGGCTTGAGCCATGCCAGGTGTTTATGAGGGGCTTTGATTGAGCACGCAGGCGCTAAGGCTAAAGCCAAACAAAGTGCCTGTCAGTGGGTTGGCCTCTTTGCAGAGCACACAGAACAATGTTTGTGTATTCCATTTGCAACTGAAATTCTGTGGAAATGTGTGTGAAGGGGGTACACTTATGTCAAAATATTTGCAAGGCAAAAGTAAGAGAAATTAAAGTGCTTATATTTGAGGGAGTGCAGTGCATGTTGGGGGCGGTGAAGTGACAGAGATGTGAGGAAGGGCATTCGGGGAAGAGTGAAAAGAGGATGCTGAAGAGGAAAGAGAGGTGGTTGAAGATGTGCAGATGGACAAGATATGCAGAGAAAAAGAGGATACATATCTAACATAAAGCACACATAATTGAAGGCTGAAACTCCTTCCACGGGCCTCAATGCTATTTAATTCACAGACTCACTATTTCAGAATTTCAGAATTTAAACATTTTCAATGTTAATTATTTATAAGAAATCATTGTTGTTACTCATTTATCTTAAACAGCTAACACCCAGTGACAAAGCCAATCATACTGACAGGCTTTAGGCGTATGTCAGTTGCTGTGCCATTCGTCTGGATAAAACTACATCTCAGAGAGAAACCAAAATACCGGTCTGATGGCACACTATGGGAATCACAGAAATGTATTTGGCATCTTCCTTTATAGGGAGCACCCACTTTTTTCATCTCACTTAAAGACCTGTCTGCACATATTTCTATATGACTGGTTACAGCCAGCAGCTGTGGGTGCTTCCCGAAGTCTGGTTAGAGCATATTTTTCCAAAGTTAATGCTGCATGAGACACTGGGCAAGCATACATTTTAAACGGCTAAACTTGTCATGCAGAACAATTTACATATTACAGTAACTGTTGAACAAATGAATGCAAGAAGATACGGGGCAGTTTTTAATGTGTTTAATATTTCAAGACTATACGTTCCCACTGCTTAATAAGCCTTGCTTTATCGCTGCATTCATTTGCTTTAAAATGCACCATTTGCCAATCTTTTTTAAATTTCTTTCTCAGGAGGGGGACTCTCCCTAGACCCCAGGTTTGTCCATTGAACTTGTTCACATCGCTAACTAGTGTTTTCTATTGGAAAGGGTAGAGCCAAAGCAGTCTTGCTTAGTACCCTAGCCCTCTTGCTTGGCAACCCAGAAATTCTCTGAAATAATGTATGAGTTTTCTTTTATGAATGCCTAGAAGAACTGAATTTTTAGTCCATTTATCACAGAAATAGTGCTGAAAATCGCACCAAAAGATGCCAATTTAAAAAAAAAAATCTTCACGGGGGGGAACCCCCCCGAACCCCCCTTATTGCCGTCAGGCTCGCTCGCTGCACTCGCTCGCATACGTTGATTCGTTCTGCTTACGCCTCACCACTTTCAAATTCCACCAGCCGCCACTGCAACTGGGCCTATCAAAGACAAGAGTAAAGAAGAAAGGCGTCAATGAGAGACAGAAGTAAGAATATGGGGAACGCCCCCCAATAAAGAGAAGGGAACTGAGACAGGCAAGAAGCCATTCAATCATGAGCAAAGGCTACCAGAAAGTGCACCGACTGGAGTATTGTAAGCAATTTTGCGTGCAACAGATCACTGAAGCTGCCCGTAGCGAGACCTCAAAAAGGAAGGGAGACTTTTCCTTTCCTTCCAGCTTGTGGATTCATGAGTGAAAAGGCCTTCTGTGCATTGTACATTATAAAATTGCTTTGAACCGTTTCAGGGATGCAGATAGGTTACATCCGACAGTTAAGACTAACTCTTGGTATCGGAAAATTCTGCTTCCAGGTTTTGTTCCTTAATCAGTAAATGCCTTTTCTGTTGCGCCCATTTATTCCTTGCTAATTGGGGAGGCTCTGAAAGTTACATGAAAAAAGCATCATGTCATATTGATGACAGGCTCATCTGTTTGTCGGGTATACCAAATTTGCAGGTAAAAATATCTTCAGTAGAAAGGTGATAGTTATGATTTTAATAACCATGTACACTACCTGCTTAATTTTGAAACATCATTTTCTGTATGTGAACAAAAATCTTATCGTAGCTTTTTGTTGACCTTAGCCTTTTTCATTCTTGTGTTTCCCCATAAGAGTTTTTTTTTTAAATTTAAATAAATAAATAAATGTACGGACCAACAGTGCTTCATTCTTGTTCAGTTCTTCCATAGCCCTGACGCTCACCCACTGTCATGGATTTACTTGTCACTTCTACGCCTATTACCTGTTACAGCCTTTGGGGATTTGCCCTCTGTGACCTTCTGACAGTAGCAGTGACGTCAAGAGTTCCACGCATAGCAGAGACAAAATGCTCTTAATGACTCATTATTACTCTGCCAGACCAAATACTACAAACCTCTCAGTAGCTGATGCACTGGCCACAACTGCTCATTAAAACGTTTTTTGTTTTTTTGTTTTTTTAAAAATATGTTTTTATTATTTCCAAAACAGAAAAATTCCAGCATGATCAAAATACAAAGACAGATAGGTACTCATGTAGTGACAACACACCCTGGTCACACCCAGGTATAAATGACATCGCCCTGGTCAACAGATATATACCGTTCTGCAGTGCAATAGTATCAAATGTCAGCAAGATCATTAAGAAGCAAACATATTAGTAACGACCAGTGCTTTATGAGAACCAATGAAGAGACACCTATGTCACACATTTAGAAATAAAAAGAAATAAAAAAATCGAAACTTACCCCCCTCCCTCTTATCCCACACCTTTCCCCGGCGTATCACACATAACAAAATTTATGGCCACAGCAGGGTGTAGCACTAAGGAACACAATACAGATATACCGTAACAAAGATCAGGGAGTTCTGCAGTATCAGAGGCATATGTAGTCAGGGGTAGAATAGGCCCAGACAGCCAGTTATTGAACATACAATGGTCAGGGCAAAACAGCCGGGTCTTCAGCCGCGGAGTCTACATCCAGATCAACGTCTGGGACTTTCAGCAAGGCTACTAATGCCTCCCAAGCCCTTGCTGCCTCCAAAGCTTTCTCGCTATTTGCTCGGGTAGCCAGCTGTAATCTAACAGTGCCTTCGCATTCCGCCCATTTAAGGAGGTCAGCCTTCCATCTTTAGACACTTGGGCCCTTCCTGGATTTCCAATGTGCTGTAATGTCTCTTTTAGCCAAGAGAAGGCCCAGGTCCAAAAATGTACTAGTGATCTTGTTCTTAGACGTATGGGGGAACCAGTGCAGCAGACAAAGGGCCATAGTGGGCTCTACATCTCTCTCAGTAATGTCGCACAAGAGCGTAACCACCCCCTCCCAATACGTCCCAAGATGGGGGCAGTCCCACATCATGTGGCGGAAATCCGCACCCTCCGTATTGCATCGCGGGCACACTGCTGTATCCGTGCCGAAGTATGTATTAATTTTTGCCGGGGTGAGGTACGCCCTGTGCAGAATAAAAAAGTGCACCAATTGGAAACGGGCATTTCTAGAGCTCTTCCACGCCCGTTCGACTAGCTCAGCCCACACTTTCTCTGGAATCTTAGCCCCTAAATCCTCCTCCCACTTCCATTGCAGCGCCAGCAACGGAGTCAGTGCCTCGTGCGTCATACGCCTATATAGGCAGGGAACTGCTTTAAAGGTACCCGCCGCAAACACTACATACTGGCAGGCCATTGAGGTTTGCGGTTCAGACAACCCTTCTCTCCAATGCTTTTGGATGGCCGCAACGAGGGCCGAATGGAATAAAAAGTCCCCGCGAGGTAGACCGTACCTGTCCTGTAATGTACCGAAGGGAAGCAAGGTGTTATCCTCATAGAGGTCCCCTAGTGCATACAGACCCTTCTCCTTCCAATCGGTCAGCGCAGTCCAGTTGCCCCCATGCGGAAGAGCAGTGCACATGGCCAACGGGATCTCAGGGGCATAAGGACGCGCGATCTGCGCTCTCTTCTGGCTCCTGTTCCAGCAAAGCCGAAACGTCCGCAATTCGTTAGTGAGTGCCTTGAGCCGCAACGGCAGTTGTAAGATGATTCGGGAGAGTACCTGCCTAGGGGCCTGCCCTCCATCCCGTTCGCCCGGCCCTCGAAATTCCAACGCTACTGCTTGGGTAAGCCACTGTAATTGGGCCGCCAAGTAGTATGTTTCAAGGTCAGGAACCACCAAACCACCGTCGGACTTCGGTCTCATTAATGTTTTCAACGCCACCCTCCGTCTACCAGCAGCCCAAAGAAACCCCGTAATCATCGATTGAAGCTGTTTAAAAATCGACGCAGGTATCCAGACTGGCAGGGTTCTAAAATAGTACAGCAGTCTGGGGTCACCATCTTAAGGAGGGCCACTCGACCAGCCACTGAGAGAGGCAGGGTCCCCCAAAAGTCAATATTGCCTTTAAGGCCCCGGATGGCTCTCCCCACATTACCCTCCAGCAAGTCGGCCTGCGTATGATAGATTCGGGTTCCCAGATACGTCAGGCAACGATATTCCCACTGCACCCCTTCTGTAATTAGAGGGCCACCAGCCAGCGGGGCGGCGGGGAAGAGGCAAGACTTTGCCCAATTCACCTTGAGTCCAGCAACAGCGGAAAGGTCCTGAAGTAAACGCTTTGCTCCAACGAGGGCTTTGGACGTATTTGCTAAAAACATGAGTAGATCATCGGCGTAAAGCGCGATGTAATGGGTTAGACCATGTACACAAAGCCCCGGATACCGCAGTCCCGTCCTGGCCTGGGCCGCTAGGGGATCCATGGCCAGGGCAAATAACAGAGGGGAGAGCGGGCAGCCCTGCCTCGTCCCACGGCTCACAGCGCAGGCATCCGAAATCAGTCTCCCCGTTTTAACCCGAGCAGTGGAATGCTTGTACAATAATGCCGTCCAAGCTACAAAAGCATCACCCAAGCCAAAACTGCGCATGACTTGAAATAAATAGGGCCATTCTAAACTGTCGAATGCTTTCTCTATATCGATCGATAAAATGGCAGCTGATGCTTTCGGGTAAGTGTCTGCTTCTAAGATACGAATCAGGCGCCTCACATTTATGGCTGTGTTCCTAGTCGGGATAAATCCCGCCTGATCCCTATGTACTATGTGGACCATGTGTGGGAGCAGCCGGGTTGCTAAGATCCGACTTAAAATCTTATAATCAGTAGTAAGCATGGACAGCGGACGATAAGCGGTCCTATCTGAAGGCGGTTTCCCTGGCTTCAGCAGTGGAATAATTATGGCTTCGCGAGTGGTGGCAGACAGTTGACCCACGCGCATCTCCTCATTATAAAGTATCACTAACTTAGGAGCCAGAAGGTCAATGTAGGTCAAATAAAACTCAATCAGCAGGCCTTCTGCCCCAGGGGTCTTTTCCCGCGCCATATGTTTGATCGCCCCCCGAACTTCTCCAATTGTTATGTCTTGGCCTAGCAGCACCGCCTGTGCCTCATCAAGTTTTGGAAGATCAGCCGCAGCGATAAACTCCCCTAGGACGGCATCATTCAGCGTCACCTTGCTCCGATAGAGATCCGTATAATAAGCAAGGAACTGATCATTAATCCCCTGCTGGGTATAGCAAATTTCCCCCGTTGGGCTACACAATTCCAGTATGACCGTCCCCCTTCAAGCGGGGTTAGCTAACCAAGCCAACAATGCTCCGGATTTGTCGCGCTCAGCATGAGCGCGCGCTAAATATTTTTTATAATCAAAACAGCGAAGCCTCTCAAACCGCGTGGCGACCGCCTCCCTCGCCTCCAACAAGCCCTGCTGTCTATCAGGGTGCCCGGATCGTTCCTGTTCCGCTTCGCGTAGGCGCTGATCTGCGGTCTCTATGTCTTGCAAGAGCGTCCTACGCACCACCATCAGGTTGGTAATGCAGTGACCCCGTAGCACAGCCTTGAAGGCATCCCATTCCACAGCAGATGAGGACGCCGTGCCAGTATTCTCGAGAAAATATTGGGTAATGCCCGCTCCCACCACCTCTCGAAAGGCCTGGTCCTGTAACAGTTCTGGAGATAAGCGCCATGCCGGGATTGTAGGACGCGCCTGGGCCCAATATATTCGTAGGAGTAACGGATTATGATCTGAGAGTGTTCTGGTGAGGTACTCAGTATGTTTGACTGCTGCGTGAATATCTGGGGAACACATTATCGCGTCTAGACGAACATGGAGCTCATGCAGTGCTGAAAAGAAGGAATAATCGCAATCTCTCGGGTGGTGTGCCCTCCATGTATCAACTAGTCCCCAGCTATGCTGCCAATCCCTTCTAGCCTTAGAGATCTTATGGATAGGTGCGTCAGGGAGAGGTGGATGAGACCTATCTAGGGAAATATCGGGAACGGAGTTAAAGTCCCCGCCCATAATCACTGAGCCAGTCAGGTGGGGCGCCAGTTTCCCGGATAACTGGGTGAAAAAGGCCTGCTGCTCCGTGTTGGGTGCATAAATGCTGCTCAGCACTACATCCCTGCCATTGAGTCGACCCGCAACCATCACATACCTCCCCTCTGGGTCCGTTAGCTGCTGTGTGGGCTGAAAAGGAACCCCCGCCCTGACCCATATTAATACTCCCCGCGCAAAGGCAGAATAAGTTGTATAGAAAACCTGACCTCGCCATCTACGCTGCAGAGCAAGACCCTCTTGACGTGTGATGTGCGTTTCCTAAAGGAAGGCAATTTGAACCCCTCTACGCACTAAGTACACATGTATCTTGTGGCGGCACACCATTGTATGCATGCCCCTGACATTCCACGTTATGCATTTGAATTCAAGTGACAAACCCATGACAAAGCTGTGCCCAGTACCCTAGTAACCCCCTTAGTGTGACACGCCGAGACCCCAAAGACATCCCCTTACAAAACAGAAAACAAAAAAAACAACTCCCCCTCCCCAGAACAGGCACTAAAACGCTAGTCCCCATCCAAACTAACTATACACTCGGTATCCTCTAGTAACTACAGAGGATCAAGGGGGAAAGCGGCTGCGAGCCGGCGTTGCCTTGCAATGTAACGGCACCCAATGCTGCGCCTATGCCTCTAACAGCACCCATTGCCCCGTATCCAGGGGAGCATGATAATGACCCCGGAGAACCCTCCTCGCCACCCCATCACCCCAACGATGTAAGAAAAGACAGTGCAGCGCCGGGAGGCCCGGGATGAGAGTAAGAGGCAGACAAGAGGGAAGAAAAGGAGCGAGGCAAATCTAGTATAAAGCAGCAGAGCAGTCAAATAATTTCATCAGCTGTTCCCGGAGTTACATGCGGTAACTTAACACTGTCATCTTGGGACTCCTCCGATGCCGAACCACCGGATGCCTTCTCCGATCTAGGGTCTGCTCCAGACGGCATTTTATGGTCCTGCAATAACTCAGATACCACCCGCAGGGCATCAGACCTTTCCCTCTCCGTCTGGGAGGCACTGTTGTTCGCATGGTGTTGCGACGATGCCTTGTCTGTCGGGTTCTTTGCGGGCGTTGCTCCGCGGGGGAAGGCGTGTACCTGCACTCCGACGGTCCACGGCCAGCTTTATAGGATTCAATCCAGTCCCAAGCCTCCTTGGGATCATCGCAAAAGTGAGTCTTGCCATCTAAGACTATCCGCAGCCGAGCCGGGAACATCAAGGAGTACTGGAGCCCTTCATCACGCAAGGCCCTCTTGACTGCTAAGAAGGACGTGCGGCGGAGCTGGACCTCCAACGTATAGTCAGGGAAGATCGACACCTTACTATTATCCACCGTATAGGGCCCTGATGAGCGCGCCCTCTGCAGTAGAAAATCCCTGTCTTTGTAATGAAGGAGTCGAGCGACTACTGGTTGAGGGGGCCTCCCCGGCGCCGGGGGTCGGGCAGGAACCCGGTGAGCCCTCTCCAGGGTATAGAACTGTGTCAGTCCAGCAGGCGCCACCACATACCGAAGCCAGCCCTCCAGGTAGTCTATCATATTAGCACCTTCCACTCCCTCCGGCAGACCCAGCACCCTTATATTGTTTCTGCGGTTGCGCCCTTCAGCATCCTCAGCTCTTTTCTCCAGCAATTGAACCCTGTGGGATATATCCCCCATCTGAGTCGAGAGGGATTGCTGCACTGGCGCCATGTCCGCCAGAGAGGCCTCCGTCTGCTTCACCCGGTCAGCCAGCTTGGTGTGTTCTGCTTGCAGGAGTCCCAGCCCCACTGCCACATTGGCAATGTCCTGGTGTAGCGTGTCTTTGGTATCCGCTATAGCCTGCAAGATCTGGGCCAGTTGCTGCTGGACCAAGGTGTCGGCTGGCGGTTCGGGTGAATCCTGCCGTCTGCATTCCGAAGCCGACTCATCCTGGTCCTGGGGAACCCCCGTCTGTTTGCCCCTGGGCTTCCCCATGCCCCCAGAAGTACAGCGCCACCAGCCGGGCACAGACGAACAGTGGTGTCCACCAGCGCAGTCTCCGGAACAGGTGCGAATGGCAGCCCCCACGCCTCAGAGTGATAGAATCGTCCAGGGATCCCCCTTATTCGTTGGCCATGCGGAGCACGAATGGCCAGGCACCGGTGTCCAGGCACCACGAGCAGGTCCAAGGCCAGGGCTATTATGCACAGCGATGACACTCGCCCCTCTTCACTCCGGGCAAGAAGCCCAGCACGCGGCGACACCAGCAGGGATGGGGCTCGGCCGCTTCCTCGGCCGGATCAAAGCCCCCCCCCCAAGAGGAGCGGGTATCCCACGGCGACAACCGGATCACGGCCGCTCTTTTCCTCAACCCGGGGAGGCACCGAGACAGAGACAGAGCCAGAGCCCCCCAAGGGTATATATCCAAGGTCTGCAGCGCTCCGCCCCAAGCAGCAGGACAGGGCGCACAGCACACAGGTGAGCAGTCCCAAGCTCAATCTCTTGCACCTCGATAGGTGCAGCGGCACTCGCATCAGCAGGGCCCCACAGGGAACCCCCGCTCCAGTCTACCAAGGAGGGTATAATGAAGCACAGCGGCGTCGCAGCGGTGGGTCCCCGCCCGCCGCACCATCAACAAAATGGCGCCGGCCTCCCAATGCACCAGCCTGCCAGCAGCGAGTGACCACCGGGCCGTTCAGCGAAGGAGAAGGCCCCCCCTGGCTGCCCACACACCGGAAGGCAACAACAGTAAGCAGGCCCAGATCGGCCCCAAAGCAGTCGTCAGGAGTGCAGGCAGGCGTGTGATGGCTCTGTCACAGTACGCGAGTCTCTTCAATAGAAACACACCGCGTTGGGTATCGCTCACCTCGGCAGCCCCCTCCAGTCGGTAGCAGGTCAGAAGAGCCCTCGTTGGAACTCCGAGGCTACCCAGGCAACCGCGAGGACCAGGCGGGCCCCCTCCGCAGCCTCCGGTCCAATCACTCGGATTCAGCGGGCGCCGCCAGCTTGTGGACTCAGAGACGGAGCCACTCCGCTCGCTCCCCGCGGCGCGCCCGGATCCACGGGCTCTCGGGACTCGCCAAAGTCGGGCCCAGGTGCCGCCCAGTCACGGCAGGGCCAGGTGCATGCCCCTGGTATCGGGGCAACAGCAATTGGGTAGGATAAATATGCAGGCTGGCGCGGAGCTCCGAGCTCACGCGTCCGTCGCCATCGGCTCGGTAGCCACGCCCCTAAAACGGGTTTCTTTTATAACGCTTTTTGATCCTTCTTTTTAGGGAAATCGAGTTTCCTGTCTTCATCCCTCCTTAGACGCTCACACAGACACAAAGAACCATGAGCCTCCTGTGTATAGCAATTTTGCGGTTGCCTACCTTGCAATTTACTTGTGATCACAAAATGACTTTTTGCTATGCAGTTGCTGCTGCTGCCTAGAAGCAGCAGTGGGGCGGGTGGGGGCGAAGGGGCGGGGGGGGAAAAATGAGGGTAAACACTAAAAAGAATCACTGCTGCAGTGGCTCTCCTGTGTCCCGTCCTCTTCCTGGTTTCTTGTTAGAAACAGGAAGCACCAGGGCTCCCGTGCTCACCGCAGCGTAATGATTGGTCTGAGCACCATGACACGGTGCTCAGCCAGGGGCTGGAGGGGTGGGCATGTTCTCCATGCAGTCTGTAATGCAGCCTGCATGGAGATCAGGGAAGTGCGCATGACTGTTTTTGGCAGCCCTAGAGGGCCAACCAAACAGTCATTGCGCACAGGAGTGTTCTACCACTCCTCCCCTGCTCTGCAACCCCTCCCCGCTCCCTCACACACGCTGCCACAGCAGGAAGACGAAATAAAATGATAATGACATTACGTTATTATCACTTTCTTTTGCTGCTTCCTGGCAGAGGGGCGATGCTCCTCCACCTTTGCGAAGGAGCCGCCACTGTTGCTATGTACTAAATTCATTCTGGAAGTTGGAAAGTGATTTTCAACAAGTAAAATGGGTTTAAAAACTATTACAATGATGCCAAATCCAATATAAGAAGAAAAGCAGGTTTATTGCAGCACGGCTAAGGCGTCCGCCCAGCTTGATATCCAGATGCAACTGGAGATAACTGAGTGGAACATACAGTTACAGGCACTCCATTAAGAATGTGGAACACCATGTGAAAATACACAGAGCGCATGCTAGCACAAATGTAATGGGGAGAGAAATGCACAAAGTGAAATGCAACACATCCCCCTCATTAGGAAGAAGAACAAGGGAGGGGAAAATGGAGCATAAACAATACATATGAGCATCAAATAAAATCCTTATACAATTTCGGAATGCGTCTCAATCGAGAATTTGTTTTGACCCTATGAGCCACAGTCTCATTGTCCTGTCCCTTAGAAGGACCTCCATTCTGGTGATCAATGTTCCCAGGGCCATGCATCCAACGATCAGGACATTTAGCAACCCTCCTGGTGTTCCATACTTTGCCATCCTGAGTGATTATACTGTTACTGAAAACTTTCTTGACTTGCATGGCCTTTCCATATTTATTGGAACCTTTGTTTACCAGGCCAGGTTTTAAAACTTTGACCCAATCACCTACCCTGAGATCATGTGCTTTCGTCTTCCACTTGTTATCATACCACATTTTGGTTCTGTCTTGTTTAGCCTCTACCCTCTTGGCCGTATCATGTATACATTCTTTCTCTTGTGACAAACTCTTGCATTTTTCCTTAAACCACCAGGGACACACACTGGATGCTGGATTTCTACCTTTGAGTAATTTAAATGGACTGACTTCAGTAGTGGAATGTGGAGTAATGCGATATACCCACAGGCGTTCCCTAAGCGCACTCAACCAATTTCCACCTTGCTTGAGGGAATCAGTGACAAAATTCTTGAGGACCCGGTTGAAGGGCTCGACCTGCCCATTCTCGTGTGGTTCATAAAGTGAGGGGAGCTTATGCTTAATGCCACAACTTTTGAGAAACTCCTCCATTTCAGACGAGGTGAGTTGCACCCCATTATCTGAAGCTAAAATGGATGGGCATCCTTCACGCGCAAATACTTCTTTAAAGAAATTTACAACAGCATCAGTAGTGGCCTTAGTAACAAACTTCACTTCTGGCCACTTTGAATGATAATCAATCAGGACCAGAGCAAAACGGGAACTCTCAGGTAGAATATTAAAAGGGCCTGAAATGTCAAAGGCAACCTTCTGCCATGGCTCCTCAGGCCACTTGACAACTTTCAAAGGAGGGGTATGGACTTTTAGCATCTTCTCACTGGACACACACTCATGGCACTCCCTGACTATTCGATCAATAAACTTGTCCATGCCAGGCCACTAGAAGTAATTTCTGATGAGACGTTTCATAGCCGAGATACCGGGATGTGTCTTGTGCGATAACTTCAAAATAATATCCTGTACACCTTTGGGAGGAATGCACTTCCCCGCTTTGAGAATAAAATTCCCTTCCATCCCTAATTTGTCTGCAATATTGTAAAAAGGTAATAAATCTGACCTCACATCACTCTTCCTTGGCCATCCTCCTCTCACAAATTTCTTAAGATCACTCCACCTGTCATCACTCAGTTCGCTTTCCCCCCAGAGTTGCTCCGTGATTTCCTGGTACTGCAAAGGAATAATGTCACTAATCCCCAGCACAAAGTCAACTTCCTTAATAACGTTTACATTGTCGTGACTGCATGGTAGGCGTGACAGACAATCAGCAGTCACATTTTTCTTACCCGGAACATATTCAACTTTAAAGTTATACTCTTGGAGCCTTGATGCTAAACGAGCAATTCTGGCAGTAGAATTCCATCCACCTCCTTTGGACAGAATATGTACTAACGGTTTGTGGTCTGTCCTGAGAACGAACTTGCTGCCCCACACATAAATTCTGTAATGTTCAACAGCCCACACACAGGCAAGTAGCTCTCTCTCGATTAATGCATATTTGCATTCAGTTTCATTGAGAGTCCTTGACGCAAAGGCAACATTCCATTCAACCACGCCATCCTTCTGAGATAACACACTTCCAAGCCCATACAAACTGGCATCCACAGTTATGATACATTCCTTCCTCATGCGGAACGGTCTTAGGGTAGGAGCATCAATAATGTCCCTTTTTATATCCTCAAAAGCTCTTTGCTGTTCTTCTTTCCATTCATACGTGACACCCTGCCTAAGCAATTTCCTCAATGGCTCCATTTTGGTGGCAAAGTTCTCAACAAATTTACTATAGTACTCACACATCCCTGAGAATGACAAAAGCTGTTCTTTGTTTTTTTGGAGATGAAGCATTCTGAATTGCGTCGACATTGGATTTTTTGGGAATCACGCCCTCACCAGACAGCGTGTGTCCTAAATACTCAACAGAGCGCATGAACAGCTTGCACTTGTGGGCCTTGAGGGTAAGGCCACAACATTCAAGCCTCTTACATACCTCATTCAGATGGGCTTCATGTTCCGATTCATTTCTAGAGAATATCAAAATATCATCTTGAAAGCATTTAACATAAGTATCAATGTCCCTAAATATCTGAAACATTACCCTTTGAAAGACTGATGCCGCTGACGCCAGTCCGAAGGGCATTCTGGTATACTGAAAAAGTCCCTGTGGAGTGATGAAGGCAGTATACTTTTTTGACTCCTTTGTAAGTTCTATTTGGTGATATGCAGACCTTAGATCGAGGGTGGAAAAAATCTGCGCTCCTGCTAACATAGAAACAACCTCGTTAATGTTCGGAAGGGGATGGCAAACAATAACAATGTTAGAGTTCAATGCCCTCAAATCAACACCCACTCGGAGTTTTTGATCGGGTTTGCACACTAGGACTATGGGAGAAACCCATTCAGACGACTCTATGGGCTCAATAATTCCTTCATCTGATAACTCTTTAAGCATTCCCTTCAATTCATCTCTTATGTTGATAGGCACTCCCCTCAGCTTTTGTTTAACTGGAATAGCATTATCCTTTAGTACAATTTTATGTGAGAAATTTTTAAGCTTCCCTAATTTGTCACAAAACACCTTGTCATATGTATTAATTAATTTCGTTTCCCTTTCAATACTGACATTTGTGTTGACAGTGGCAATGTTATACATCTCTTGTTCTCTGCAAAGAGAAACAGGATTTTTGGATCGTGGATTAAGTATAATGCCCAATTTCCATTGATCACGCCAGCCCAACACATTAACACCTCTTACAGCTATGTACAATTTTATATGAGCACTCCTCCCCTTGAAATGTATTGGCACTTGAAAGAAACCTTCCATTTCTATTTTTGAACCCTCAAAACTTTCAGCAGTAATGTCAGACGGTTGTAAATTATCATAACTACATACAGTACGTAACTTCTCCTTAAAATATTGTGTGGTGATAATTGTCCACGGTGAACCAGAGTCTACCATCAGCTCTAAATCAATATCTAAAACTTGAAAAATACATTTCGGAGAATTCATGTGGACTTCCTCTTCAGGTCCGCTGTTTATGATGGACACAACATAACCTTTGTCATACTCAGGAGTCTCTCTAATACTGGTAACTTTGTTGACTTCAGAAGCGCCAGCACTAGGACTCCGTGTCTGATTATTATAGCGCTTGTCTCTACATACACTTCCAAAATGTCCCATCCTGCCACAAACTCTGCACTCTCTGTTCACAGCGGGACATCCTTGGAAGGATGCAACATGGAATCTACTTCCACATCTGTAACATGTGTTGTGCGAAATAAAATTGTCATTCCTCTTATTGAGATGACTGTTGTTACTGTATTTAGTAGGAAACTTCCCTTGTGAAAATTCATTTTTGAAATCATTTTTTGATTTAACTACACATATCTCCTCCTCAGTTGCCGATTTATTGGAATTCTGTTCAACAGTTTCCATCCATTTTCCAGAAAGTTCTATGTCTTTTGCTGTTGAAATTGCCTCAGCTAATTTTGGGTCTCCCATGACCCATAAACTCTCCTGTATCTTCTTATTCTTTACACGCACTATGATTTGATCACGAATCATTTCATCCGTGATAGTACCAAAATTACAATGAAGACTCAAGGATCGTAAAGCAGTCACAAAATCATCAATTGATTCATCTTCTTTTTGAGATCTAGTGTAAACTTTAAATCTATTTAAGGCAATGTTAGTAGTAGACTTGAATCTCTTTTCCTATACTGGCTAACACTTCAACATAGACATTCATACCGTCTCCTTCGCCTTCCCCCGCTTGTGCCGTAATTTGAGGCAATGCCCTGAAGGTTACCTGTCCTTCAGAACCAAGGCAGTGAAGCAAAATGCTTTTTTTTCTTTCAGCGCCCATGCGCTCACCATCTATTGCCTTCATGAACTCTTCCTTCCACCTTGCCCATGGTAAAGGTGGATCTCCCTTGTTTTGAAGACATTTTGCGGGGGAATCAAATTGTATTTTGAACATTAAGTAGGGAAAGAAATGTATATATCCATAAATGTCACTGTTTAAATCAAGAATCAAAATGTACAAGGATGGATGGTTCTTATCAATGTTAATACACTTGAAGGAAAGAAAGTTAAAAATGGCACAAAAGAAGATAAAATGATGTATAAATTGACTCACATATGTCCGAAATTCATGCGGCGGTAGAAACTTATACAAATGAATGTAGGCAGCGCGTACGGCAGTGTGTATTTCCACACACGAACACACTTGCCGATACGCGGTGATTCGTTACCAAGATAACGGCAATATGGCCGCTACGCACGTTGCACGCACAAGATAGCGCGATGACGCATACGCGCTTGCCTGAATGCGTGTACACGAAGATCCTCAGGGTTCCAGTCGTCAGGAGAGAATGCAGCTGCGTCGAAGACTCGATGGCGGGTGGCAAGGTACCGCGTCAGGTAAGAAGTTTGTTGATTTGTTTATTTTTAAGGTAGTCGCTTACCAGAGCGCTGAAAATGTGGAAAAGGTGCCAAAACTGCTCAAATCAGTCCGGTAACGATCGGAGGTAAATGGAATAGCAGGAAGTGCAAGGTGGATGAGATCCAAACGTGGCAATTAAAAAAAGAAAATAATAATAATTTCGAAAAATCCTCAAAATTAAGTGGGTCCAAGAACCACTCCAGTCCCGTGCTGCGGTGTAGGTAGGATCGATGTTTACGCTCGTCGCCAATATTACAATGATGCCAAATCCAATATAAGAAGAAAAGCAGGTTTATTGCAGCACGGCTAAGGCGTCCGCCCAGCTTGATATCCAGATGCAACTGGAGATAACTGAGTGGAACATACAGTTTCAGGCACTCCATTAAGAATGTGGAACACCATGTGAAAATACACAGAGCGCATGCTAACACAAATGTAATGGGGAGAGAAATGCACATAGGTGAAATGCAACACAAATCCATTTAGAATTGCAGTTAGGATGGGAGATGAAAGGGGAATCCTCTCCTAACTGTGATTCGGAACGGTATGTATTAAGGATTTGCAACTGCAGTTGCAGTCACAAACTACTGAAAGGTTACTGACTCCTCAAAGGAGGTGGTAAGAGATTCCCAAAGGGGGCCTTTGTCATACTGGGGAGTTTCCTCTTTGGAAATCATGTCATGCGACCTCGGGGGGAGCGGTCATCAGTAGTCCCACGAACCACTGCCTGCTCCACCAATGTTTTCTTGTTGTGTTAACTTCAGTGTTGTTGACTGCATTACCGGGCAGATCCTCTTAATCCCAAAAGGAAATGTACACTTTTCAGAGAAAATGAGAACTGACAGCTCTCTCTCCCTCTCTTGTGAGTTATGCTCTGCTAGACAAGTGTTAAGAGTCAGATAAATCTGTCAAAGACTCTCTTATTTCAGGTGATGAAGAAATAGTCTTGTCCTGGTATCCCGAATTAATACGCACACACAAGGATTGGTAATTTACAATTATACGATTTATTATGCAGCATTCTTTTACATAATGGGTGTATCAGTATGTTCAGGATTATTATAAAAAACTGGGCAGAAAATTATGCAAATGAGGGTGAAGGCTAAGAAAGCCCCTTATTACCATTTCAGACCATTCACCAATAATCTGGGATTTTGTGTGGGGGAAGCATTCAGATATGAAAGTTATTGGCGTTTTGGCCCAATGATTCTGAAAGGCCGACTCTAGGAACAAGATAACAAGATATTTGCCTCCAGATAAAAAAATTATTCTACAACAATCAATCAGAAGCTATCCTACTCCAATGCCAACTGGGACACTGTTAAGGCATTTCTATGTGGCATCAACGCTATGTTTGGTCGTTTACAAAAGCATGGTTAAAGGAGGAATTGAGGGTGAAAGAATTTCAGTATAAAGGACAAAACTCTCAGGCAAATGCGCAAAGTGACAAGGTTGAGATGTCAGATAGACCTCTTGCTATCAGAATAGTCCAAAACAGTGCTCTTACCGCATAAGAAGAAATATTATGAAAAGCTAACAAAGCAGCCAAACTCTTAGCATCTTAACTGCGTTAAGCTAAATTACAAAATCGAATAGTGAGTGTGCAGCTAAGTAATGGATCCACATCGGTCTCAGAAGGATCAAATCTAGGAGAGTGCCATGCTTTCTACAGTGACCTATATAGCAGCTAATGCCCAGAGGATTTTGGATTTTCTGGAGCCCATTCAGCTAGCCATGTTACCACAAGAAGCGAGGGATGAGCTGGAGGGTGAGAATAAATAGGTGAGGAGGAAACATTGATTAAAAACCTTCTGCCATACAAGGCATCAGGTCCTGATGATCTCACTAACATCTTTAAATGATTTTGCTCTTTACTAGCCCCTCAGCTAACCTCGCTCTGTAATTCATTGTGGGAAGAAGAGATGAAGGAGACATAAGACTAATCCATAAAGCAGGAAAACCACCAATGCAACGCTTCTCATATAGACCCATTTCTCTTCTCAACATGGATTTCAAAATCTATATGAAGGTTCTTGCCAATAGGCTGCAAAGATACATGGTCTTCCTGGTGCACTTGAGTAGTTGGAATTTATTAGGAACATGCATACATTCGATAATACCATGCAGGTTTTTGATTTTGTAGAGATTTCAAACAGAAGGTCTGTACCATTACTAATTCTTGCGCTTGACGCCACAAAGGTGTTTGACTGAGTGGAATGGGCATTTCTTCAGCAGGTCTTGGATAAGGTTGGGGTGAGCTTCTATACACAATGTCATATTTGGTTGGGGTATGCATGACCTTCAGGAAGATTTGTAGTTATTGGCGGAAGATCGGAGGAATTAAAACTATCCTGTGGCACAATGCTGGGGTTCCCGCAGTCTCTGCTGCTGTTTGCCCTCTCGATGGACCCCCTAAGGCAGCTAATAAGACAAACTCAAGAAATCAGTGGCATGGACTTTGGGGGACTCTCACACAAAATACACTCATTCGCAGATGGCATTCTACTACTACTAACATTCCCCATAGGCTCCATACCCATGATGATGGAGATTTTGTAACTCTTTGGAGAAGTATTTGGCTTCCGATTTAATCTCTCTAAATCTGAGCTGATAGGTATGCACATTAGTCAAACATGCGCTCAACACGACAACTCTGTTTCAGTGAGCAAAGAGTAGTGTCTAGTAACTGGGAGGCCAAATAACACCAACAACCCATACTCTTTATGGCTTTGACTACCCCGAACTCATCAGAAACAATTTACACGAATGGGGCCTCCTTTTCATTTCATGGATGGGCAGAATGGTAGCTTTTGGCATAAGGGTAAACCAAGGATCTCGAGAAAAAGCCCTCCAGAGCAGGCTGAGGTCAGGGGGTTGGGTCTCTCAGCCATAGAGAAATACTACTTAGCCACACAGTTGAGAGTGGCCTTTCAACGGTCCCTCAGTGAAACAGAGAAACACTGGGCCTTTATGGAATGGAAGATGTTTGTTAGGCCACCTTGGGAGGTATTATGGTTGCCTAAACAAGATCGCTCAGCGGTGGCATATGTCTCAGACATCTTTAGACCAGCACTAGAGGCCTGGGATACACTACCCTAAATGGGGGAATCTTACAACATTCCCTTCTCCTTTCACCCCTCTGCATGGTAACCCTAATGTAGCCTGGCCATAGACAAGAAGGAATTTGCTACATGGAGGATGGGTGACTGTAAAATGTTGCACAACTTCTTCCAACAACAGAGGATCAAGTCATTCCAAGAATGTGGACAGGATTTTGGGGAGATGGAAGACGAAAGACCCAGATATTTCCTCCTGTGACATTGGGCAATGAACCCTGGGAGTAAGGAGGCAGTTACTAGAGATCTCACAGACTTCGATAAATTATTTACTCAATATGAATGTACCAAAGGCCTGTCCCGTCTATCTACAATAAATTAGTTACAACCCTGGACAATCATAAATGGCCATACATGAAAACGCTGGGGAAGGAGATTCCTGGTGGAGAATGGGAGTCCCTGGTCAGCGATATACCAAAGACGACACATAGTGTACAGAGCAGGGAAACATGTTATAAATTGATGTTCAATTAGTGCAGGATACCGAATAGACTCAAAAACATGTTCCCAACTTGTGATGACAGCTGGAGGGAATGTGGCATGAGGGGACGATTTTGCACATTTGGTGGTCATGCCCAAAAATCGCAACTTACTGGGAAAAAAACTCTCAGCCATATTAGGGACATTATGGGTTTCCCTAGCTCTGATGACCCACTGGTGACTATATTAGGCTTGCGGCCTTCACAATCGGTAGACTTTATACTTTGCACTTGAACAGTCATCTTTCACATTTTGCTGGTCACAAAACAAGAGCTAGGGGTCAATTGGAAAAATGCCATGGTTCAGAAGACTTTGGTCACATATACCAATGAAAATTAATAACTCCGGCTCTGCGGGCATACAGAAATGTTCTGAGACCACATGTAGGCCTCTGGTGATACCAGCCCTCTCCTGCCCAAGGATGCTTTTGCTGTTGAGATTGTACCAAGGCCTCAGGTTCTGAGTTAAAATGGACTGAGGGGGATTGTGTGTGCTATACTGATCTGATAGAGACATCTAGCCGCAGATTCCTTAACTTAGAATATCCCCAGGCGTCAGACTGGATCCGGAAAAAATCTTCAGCAGTACCTCTGCGTGGCGGGGGACGGCGTCGCATGGCTCCGTCCTGATGTCGTCCACGGATATGTCGTCAATGGAGCCATATAAGTCCCTCCCGACGCGCTGACGTCGGTTTCCTTCTTTTCCGCGTCCCAACGCGGATCCAGGAGTAGTGGTTCCTCTGGCCTGTTTTTGTTTTCAGGCCTTACCGACGCCTTTTAGCGTCCGGGAACAGTGTGCGTTGCCTTCATGCTTCAAGTCGTGTGAGACCTGTACGTGGCAGATGTCGGCGACGGATCCGCACGCGATCTGTATGTGGTGCTTGGGAGAGCACCACGACTCCGCGGGGTGCGACGCCTGCCGGCAGCTGAAGCCGAAGTCCCTGCGGGAACGTCGGATGAAGTTGTTGTCCGCCCGGATGTCCCATGGGGCTCCTGTTCGGGACAGGTCACGGAGTCGTTCCCGCGGACGTCGCTCGCCTGACTCAGGTAAGCACAAGAAAAAGTCATGTCAGCGACCTCACATAAACGTGACGTCGGGGCCCGCTGCTTCCGGTCTTTACCGGACACGGGCCCTCAGGAGCCGGTCCCCACCTACCCACCATTTCCTGGTGTTGGGGCGACTAGACCCGAGATGGAAGCCTATTTTCGGGCCCTACAGTCCACCTTTGGGTCGCCCCCTCTCCCTGGCGCGCCTTCCGGCCCCACAGAGGGGGTAGGGACTCCGATCGGGAATTCGCCGGCGAGTTCGCCCTCGGCGCCGATCGAGTGCCCTGACTCCGGTTCCGGAGTCGCTGCAACATCGGGGCACGGCCTGGAGGGCATCCCAGTTGGACATCAGGCCGCAGTCCTTCTGTGGCGTCACCGCACAGCCCTGTGAGGCTCCCTGCGCCGACACTGGATGCGGCTGCAGGGCGGAGCTCGACTCCAAGTCGACGCCATTCTTCACCGCAGTTTCCCATCTCGGTGGAGGTCGAGTCGACGCCGGCCCGATGCCGGCAGACAAGTCCTCCTCGGCGGTCGTCGACATCGATGCGACGCCGTCTCGATGCCGGTCGACGCCGGTGCCCTCCCCTACTGTTGATCTATTGGTGGAAGAAGATGAGGCCCCTGTGGTTTCTCCGCCCCCAGGCTTGTTTCACTGCCCCTCGGAGCAGGTGCCCATGGACTGGCAGGCTCTGGGGCGTCCTCGGGCTGCAGAGTCTCTGCCGTTTGGTGGGCGGGTTAGCCTACAACCGTCCCCTACGGATGACTTATTGTCACCACCTCGAATGGCCACAGAGGCGAGTGCTGTTCGCAAAGCTGCGGATATCTTGCGGATACAGCCTCCGTCAGTCTCTCTGCCTTCTGATCCCTTGCTGGATCTACTCAACCAGGGCGCCGTGGAGGGGGAACCGTTGCTGCCTTTTGGCGGGTCATTATATGACATCCTTCTTGGAACTTGGGCGAGGCCCTCATCAGGTGACCCTGTGGGTTGTGCTATTGCACATCGTCATCGTCCGGCTCCAGATGACCCTGTCTGTTTGTCCCTCTATCCTAGGGCTCAAGGGCTGGTAGTCCAGGCAGCCTCTGTTTTGCTGCCTTCCTCCCCTCCTCCGTTGCTTCCTCCCACTAGGGAGTCTCGATGGCTGGAGTCGTGTGGCCGCCATGTCTTTGCGTCCGCCAGCTCGGGCCTTCGGTCCCTGAACACGTCTTGCGTGTTTGCAACAGCTACTTTTGCCCTTTGGGACTCGGTTGAGCGTCTCCTTCCATCTCTTTCGGAGGGTCCTCAAGCTGACCTGGCTCGGCTACTTCACGATGGCCGGGAACTGGCAGTTTTCCATTCGGTTGGCCATGGACACCACTGACTCTGTGGGTCGGGCTATGGCCAGGTCAGTTGCTCTGCGTCGCCATGCCTGGCTGCGTGATGGCAGTTTCCCTGAAAATGTTCAGGAGCGCCTTCGGGATTTGCCCTTTCATGGGGCCACCCTTTTTGACGACCATGCTGACTCAGCGGTCCGACGTCTCATGTCTGGGTGTCTCTTAGGTCTCTTACTTTTGATTGCAGTATGGTCACTGCTTTTTCTGGATAGCCGTCTATGGGTTCAAGACGTTATTTCCTGGACGGACTGTAAGGCGATTCAGCAGTTTTTGCCCTTCTTATGTACAGCTAGCCAGCTGTTTCTATTTTTCTTTTTGAGTCCTCTGTCTACGAGCTAGTCTCAAGAGGTGCCCCTTGCCTTTTAGAGGGATGTGACATGCCCTATGTGGGTTATTCGTTGGCTATTGTATAGCCGCTTTTTCCTTGCACTGGAAGTTCCTTCACTTCTCCAGGGACTGTCTTCCTGGATGGCGTAAATCCTTTTGCAGGCTCCCGCGGAGTCTTCTTAGGATGGTTATCTTCTCTCCCTCTGGGGAATTTTCCGGTGGTTCATACTGTAGGCTTCTCGCTTCGTCACGATCTTCCTACTGTTGTGGGTCATCCCCTCTGGTGAGACCCACAGGATTGGCGTGGCTCTCTTGGAGCTTATGCGTTGTAGTCTGCAGTTGGTCCATAGCCCTCTCCTGCCTCTGTGGATGCAGATTTTTCCAGAGTATTGTTGGGTTTCTGCCACATCTGGCTCATCCGGCGTGTTCACGTCTTCATTTCTTGCCTTTGACTGTTCTTTCAGGTTTTTCGCTGTGCTCTTTTTGCCTACGTTGGCTGTCTAAGACGTAAGTAAGTGTCCCTTGTGGGCATGTTGTTCTGTTCCGTTCCGGAACGGTTTCTATTCCGTGTTCTGTGCGGACACGCTATGTGAGTACATACTGGGTATGGGCACAGTCATGGGGGGCCTGTGGTACACCTTGCGCCACTGCCTTGACTGCATTCTATTCTTGTGGTGTTGTCCACTCTTCAATCTCTGGTGTTGGGAAGTGCTTAGGTCTTCTCTCACGGCTCAGACCTTGGCTGTTTTTTTGCCTCTCGGCAGTGGAGTCTGCACCAGACACGTCACTGCTGCACGTTGCCTTGTCCCTTTTTCCCTATGCACTTCCCAGGCAGGGGCTCTAGTCCCTCTGCTCCTTGCCGCGCAGAGGCTCTGGTCCTCCTGCTCCTGGCCTCTGCTGATGTTATCAGTGGAAGTATTCTTCTTCAAGATACTCATTGTCATTGGGCAATATCCGTATATGGCTATATATACACATTTCTGGTTATCTATGTTGTGTATTACTGACTCATTCCTTGTTAGTGTGGTGGTCAGTATCCCCGCCTGTCATACGGGAGGCCAGGGTTCCATTCCCCAACGGGGAGGATGATGTCGCTTTTATAGTGTCTTGACATATGTTATGTCCTGCTATGGTTCACATCGGTGCCGTTGGTACCAATTGTGCAGCCTCCTATATTATCTAGGGCATGCTCTTCGAGTTCCCCTTGTTTATGTATATGTCTGAATGTATATATGTCATGAGATATACACACAGCTAGAAGGGAAGCATCCTAGGTTTCTCCTTGCTGTAGTATCTGGGGTTTTTGCCCAGATTCCATCTTTCTCTCTCTCTCATGAGAGCAAGCCATAGGTGTGTGACGACTTTCGCCGGTGTACTTTAACCATTGTACCTCTGGGTATGGTTGGCCAGTTGACTACCTGGTCATGCCCCGTATTTTCTGCCGATGCATACGTGTTGTTGATGCTACATTTCATTGGGCTTTGCATAGGTGTGGTGTGGTGCTCGCGGTCCACACTGTCTGTTTATGTGTATCCCTGTCATCCACATACATATATCTCCTGGTAGTCATGGTTCTGTATATCTCTGCATGGTGACATCTGTCCCTCCACATGTCATTTTTACACCCACTGTGGTGCATGCTCAGTTTGTACGCTCAGACTCTGCCATGCTGTTTTGTCCCTTCTCTGGGACTTCGTCTTTTGCAGATCCATGGGATCCTGTGCTCAGTTTACCTTCTTCTTGCAGAAGTTTATGGAATTTCTTCCATTTTGCATTGGCCCTTCTGGTTCTGTGATTCCCTTTCATCCCTGTCTGGATGAGAGAGATCTCGTACCGTCCTCTGACGATTTGTGGTGCCATTGCCTCCCCTTGTTAATGCTCTCTTACAAAGCTTAATGGTTCTGGTGTCAGCCACTCTGGCATTGCTGTCCACACCAGGTTTTAGTCAATGTTATTGACGGCTTCGTTCTTTCTTGGAACTTGGTGGGTTTCAGTCGCAGACCTTCCTCCAGTGGGGTATAGCTTTGGTATCTATTCTAAGTTAAGGAATCTGCGGCTAGATGTCTCTATCAGATGAACGAGTTACGTACCTTCGGTAACGATGTATCTGGTAGAGACACAGTCTAGCCACAGATTCCCTAACGCCCACCTGTCCTCCCCGCTCTGCGAGGACCTGTTCAGGTTGGGTTCTACCCACTTGCCTCCTTACAGGTGGCCCTTGTCTTCCTGCGGGGTGGTCTACTTCACCTCCCTCCTGGGCAGGATGGCTCATTCTGTTTTATCTGTTGCTTCTCCACCCATTCTCGTAATTGGGTGGTAGGTTCATATGTCCTTCCACGCTCCTACACTCTGGTTCTTCGAGTGTGGGGATTTATCATGTTCTTCTACCCTCCTTTCTCCCTCATTTATTTTGTATCCATTACTTTAGGGTCTCTTTGACTGTGCTGCAGTCAATTGGTTTGGGGTCTATTTGACTATGCTACAGTCAATACGTCATTTATGGGTGTATGGCTACACATTCTCTGTTCTTGCAGTAATGTGGTCAATTACCATGAGTCCGGTTGTTCCAGTCTTGTTGCCCTTTACAGTTACGTCCTGTGGTTGCAGACTGCCTATCGTTTGCCATGACATTCATTTCCAATACTGTTTTGCCTCATAGGAGGGCATGATTCTTCGCTTCTGCGAGACCGTTTCTAAGAGCGGGTTCTATGCTCTCTCCCTTCAATTCCTTACAGTATGAAGTACTCTTTCACTGTCATACATGGTGATGTTTCTCACCATTCTATTATTTATTGTCATTGTTTCAAAGATTTTTGATCTTTTTTGGCACATTATTCCCACACTCTCACAGTTTTAGTAGTGGCTCCGCGTTGTGGCGCGGAAAAGTTTCACAGTAGAAAACTGACGTCAGCGCGCCGGGAAGGATTTATATGGCTCCATTGACGTCATATCTGTGGACGACGTCGGGACGGAGCCATGCGACGCTGTCCCCCGCCGCGCAGAGGTACTGCTGAAGATTTTTTCCGGATCCAGTCTGACGCTTGGGGATATTCTAAGTTAAGGAATCTGCGGCTAGACTGTGTCTCTACCAGATACATCATTACCGAATGTAAGTAACTCGTTCTTTAGAATTATAATCACATGGGTGGTCTCTGATTGCTTCTTATGGAGGACAGAGATTTTGTGCTCATGGGATGGGATGCAGTTGATAGGAAGGAGGGTTGAATGGTTGTCACCTTCGAGGGACCTTTGGGAGAGGGTTTGTGTTTCTGTTACATTCTTATTTGAAAGTAATCAATAAAAATAAGTTTAAGAAAAAGATTGCATATTAGGCAGGTCAGGCAGTTATAATGCATCTTACGCCCATCTATGCAGCTATCCTCGAGTCATTTGTTTATTATCTCATCTTTTTATTTATTGGCTTTTCATAGTGCTGAGAAAACTTGAAAGTCACTTCAAATTCCTCAAGGAGAACAAAAACAAACTGAGGGTGTAAGGAGAGTCTGATGAGGGACAAGACAATCTGCAGTGGAGAGCAGTCGTGATATTGAGAAGGTAGCAGGCCAAAACCTGGGTGGATGATTTGAGTGTTTAGTGATTTCCTGAACTTAAAAAGCTGTTGGTGCAGAGAAAGGAAGGAAGGAAGGAAGTTCCAGAGGGAGGAGTCTTGATCATTAAATGATTTTCTACCAAAGCATGTGTATTGGGTCGAGCAAAGGAGAACGTGGTTTTGGGCAGTCGACATTAGGCTTCTGGTCAGATGATGAGGCAACAGCAATTTTGTGAAGTAGGAAGGGGCCCTGCCATGAAAAGCTTTATGCATTAAACAGACGGTGTGCTTGAGAAGGGGTGATGTGGTCAGTGCGCTTCAGTCCGAGGATGAGGTACGTGGCATAGTTCTAGATCCTGAAATTTGTTCAAGATTTAGGTTTGACTAGGTCCAATGCAAATCCTCAGGAATGAAGCCACAGAAAAATGCCCTCCCTACCCCACAATGTTTCATATATTATCCATTGTTTAAGGCTTGCAGATCAAACAATATCATGCCATATAACATATCCTTTGTATTTCCAAAGGTTATTGGCTTATTTTGAGATGGTATATTTGGTAATACCATTAGGGGTATAGACACACAAGTATAATTTCATCATGAACATCAAATATATTGTGACCATTACTGTGCATCAATAATTTCACTGGTTATAGTGTAAAAATAGGTGCTAATCACGCTGTGTAGAGTTGTTAAAATGTGAATTAAGAAGTAATATCTTGTTCCATCTAAAACACACTCCAGTCATCAGTAAAGATAATGTCCTAAGGAATGAGTTCAATGTAAACTGGTCCTTTTGAATTATAGATGAACGGGACTAATGTAGATCTAGTGTCATGGTCCTTGTTGCTAGTCTAGTGGAGGGCGGCTTTGTATTTTCGGCCCAAACTGGACCCAGCTTTTCCTCTTCATAGCTGACTACTTGTAATATGTCGGCGCTTTTCAAGTCTAGTCTATTTAGCAGATCTCCTCGGGACTAGGACCTTGGTGCGATCTTCTCTTAATGTCGGTTTGGGATCACTACTGTGTTGGCAGCGGTTACTTGGTTTGAGAACATTTTAACTTGCTCAAGATCGTCAGCGGGCCAGCTAAGCTCTCTACTTGTATTCAGTGTAATTCCAGCAGGACAAGAGGATTGATGGATAATGTAGTCAGGTTTTGGGAGAATGGCTGATTGTGCAGTGCTTTGCATCTTGGTGATGGGATGACGGCTGGTTCACAGAGTTTGAAGGCGCTGACATGTTTTTTCGTTGCCTGGTAGGGGTGACAAACTGAACAAGCCCTGAGCTACAGAAAGCGATAGTGCAAGTGTCTCCGACAGGGCCAAGGGTTCCACTTGAGAAGAGAACAGCGGACCACTGCAGCGGCTATCTGGAGTCTGCAATCTGCTCCACAGCACATACAAAAGTAGCAAATTAAAGAAAACAAGGTAGCCGAACCTTGAACCTACCAAAGTGACAGAACTTCAGGTCACAGGAGAACAGCTAGCTGTCTGACAAATTATCCATAACAGTCATGGATACAAACGAGACACACTGAGCAGAGGAGGCTGGAGAGGACGAGAAGAGCGGAAAACAGCACCCTGCACCCCTGGATTTACAAAAGCAGCCCCAGTGGGGTGGGATCTAGAGGGGGGAACCACCTGGGGTTCACGGAGAAGTGAGGGGCCAGCCAGAGGGGTGTTGGACTGGAGGCACCGGGCACCTTCTCATGCAGCAAGCTGCCATGCAGCCTTGGTGGAGGGGGGGGGCTATAGCTGAGCAGGGCTGGCAGTCCCCGTAGCTGTGGCATGAGCAGACTGGCCTGAAGCTCCCCCAACCCCCACCCTGTTCCCCTGTGTGCACTGGACCCAGCCACTGACAGCCCCCCTGGGACACGGAAGGTGCCTTATCCCGCACAGCGTACTTGGAATGGAGTTGTGGATTCTCTGGAGTTACCCCGCCTATGGAAGAATGAGATAAGAGATTGTATAGCCAGTGACGTCACGGACAGAAGCCACGCGGGGGGCGACCACACCCAAGAAACACACTTTGGTAGATGATTGGAAGACTGGACGCTTTGCTGCAGGAGGGACTACATGTCTCAGGATTCATAAGGAGGGGAGGACGGTAGGAGGCTGCCCCGGCGCCATGACACCAATAGCTGTTTTACTCGGATGTGTGACACATTTACATCTGTTATCCCCCAGCCTTCTCCTTGTGCTTGTTCGTTTGTCGGCCATTGAAAGTAAGATGTCTGACGCTTTGGGGCTTGGAACGGGAGTTATTGGAAGGGAAAGCTCAAACCCCAGCGTTGTCAACACGGCCACACAGACTTTAATCCCGTTGGACAAGCACAAGGCTCCTTTGCACCCCCACAAGATTTCCCGCCAAATGAAGATTGGAATTACACCTGAGGCGCCCCCATCTTACATCCATCCAGAGTCTTCTCATCAGCCACATCCCCAGGTTGACCACCGTAACATGCCAGCCATGGACAGCACTAGGGGCAACTCACTGGCGTGCCACTTACCACCTGCAGCCTGCCCCTACGTCATTGTTCTAGCCAATGTTCCCAGACTCCATCCTCTGGCTAAGGAGAGCACGGAATAATTAACGAATAAGGCCTCTCACTGGTTACATTCTTACGTTAGGCATAATGCCTGTCTGTTTCCTGATATACTGTTTGCTCGGCTAGTGCAATGGGTGGGATCCTTGGCTAAGGAATTGGAGGGTGATTGTATTATTGTCAACTTCTCTAACCCTCTTGTTGCTAGTGACGTGATACGATCATCCTGTCTAGGTCTCGCCCGACAAAGTGCAGTGAACTTATTGGCACTGTGTTATTTTTATTGAGATCTGGGAAAAAGCTGCAGATTTAGGGGAGAGTTGACTGCCCCCGAGTTGCCTCAGGGTGTGTCCCATGCTGTGTACGCTAACACTTGTTTTTCTGTCCTGTCCAAGGAGTGTAGAAATTATTGACTTAAAGATCCACTCACATTGTCCATAGCTGACCTGGCACTGAAGCAAATGCAATGGGTAGGGCACCTCCCGTGCCCCCTGATAATGTCATGATCACGGAGGGTGATTACCATCCCATTACCAAGCCTTCTCTAGCATCATCATGCCTTCATAAAAGGGTAAAGTTGTTGAGCAGAATATAGCCAGGCTTGCTGATGTAGTTCGACTGAATAGTTGGGTGGACTTTATTTCAACATACAATATAATATATTTCAGGAGGCTTGGGCTACTAGGGACATTTGTTTTTCTGTGGCTGCTACAACCACTGGGAAGGGAAGAGCACAGGCTGGACTAGCCGCATGATTTAAACTCACCCTTGAATGCTCTATAATACCCAGTCCCACAAATAATAGACTAATTCAGGCGTTCCAAATCAAATGGTCTAAAACATTTTGTTTTGTCCTCATTAATTTTTACAATGACAGTTTATTTATCCATGAAAATCCCAACGGTGCATCTCTTTTCGATTTTATCGGTGACCTCCATTATAGTTTAAGCCATTCAGAAACAAGTATGAACATCATCCTTGCAGGAGATTTTTCTATTAATAACCAATTTTATTGATTTTATATCTGTAACACTACTGCAAACATGATAATCTGTCACCAATCAACAGAATGTGAACAGCGCATAATAATAAGAATCAGTTAATACCCACATCCAAACCATAATAAGCCCACCACCTGCCCCAAACCTTTTCATATTTGCTGAGCCAGCCCCCGGGTTCCTAGATAGGACAGTCCTGCTGGGCATACCCGTCCACCCCACCCTCCCCTCCACTGTGCCACCTGCGGGGGGGGGGGGTTGGACTTCCAATTGCGGGCTACGTCCCGCTTGGCCACCAGTGTCGCCACTCCGATAAATATACGCTCCATTCTCTGTCTATCCACATCCTCCAATAGTCCCAACAGGGCAAATCTCGAGGTGAGGTTGAGGCACCGGAGCAAAACTGCAGCAAGCTCCATTCCAACCCCCTCCCAAAAGGGAAGCACTCCTGGGCAGGACCACACCATGTGACAGAAATTTGCTTCTAACAATGCACAGCTGGCTCGGGAACTCCCGTCACTTCCATGGAAACGTTTGGGGGGTTGGGCTCATGTATACAATGTGAAGGTAACTGAGTTAGACCAACCGGAGGCATGAGATAGCTGGCTCTTTGGGGGCTGTGCGGACCTCGTGCCACTCCTCATCTCTAAGTTCACCCACCCAAGCTTCCCATGTCCTACGTAACCCAAGTAAGCAGTCTGGGGCATTGATGATTAGGGAGCGATAGATCTGGGAGACATTTCCCTGGCCCAGTCTCCCCATCAGCAGCTTGGCCTCAAGGAAGTTGAACCGGGATCAGGGTGCCCTCAGGAATGTTGACCAACAGGACATGATGCAGCTGCAGATATTTATGGAATTGGGTTCGGGAGAGCTGACATTGCTCCTGCTTTGCCTGGAACGCAAGAACTCCAATGCCCGCCCAAACATCCCCAAGGTGAGACATGCCTATTTTATCCCATCTGGTGAAGCCTTCCAGCCCTCCGTATGGTGTAACAATGTTCCCTCGGGGTGACAATTGCAAAAAGAACTATTGATGTTCCCCGCCACAAGGGGGTAAGCTCAGTAAGTTTGCGATCCCAGCTTATAAAGCGGACCACTGCTCTCCAACACAGCAGCGTCACTCATGTACAGTCAGGGAGAGCTAAGGGGATCGGGTCCCATGCAGCAGGCCCAGCAGTCCATCTTGGCCCAGCAATGCCAGCTCCGCATAAGTCGGGTCATCCCATCCTCCATTAAGCCAGTTATTGAGTGTGACAGCTGCGAGGCCAGGTAATAGCAATAGAGATCAGCCGTTCCCATCGAAGGGGTATTGACGGCTGTTGGTGAAGGCTAAGCATCAGCGACCTCCATCCCAAAGAAACTTGGTTATCCTTGAGGTCAGGGCCTGAAACCAACTGGTGTGGGGGAAATTCGAGAAAATCTAAAGGAAGCAAGGTAGGACCACCATTTTTAAAAAGGTTACACTGCCGAGGTTGCTCACTGGCACATGGCTCTACTTCCGCAGGTCTCTTCTCATCTTGGTGACCAGGGGGGTCAACTTTAGGTTTCAGGCCAATTCTGGGAAGTGGGAAACATAGACACCCAGTTATTTAAAAGACAGGTGGCGGATTTGAATCGCCGCTCGACAGCAACTACAGTCCGCGTCTCCAGCAATAGACACTAGCAGGGATTTACGTTCATTCACTTGAAGGCCAGATGTTTCCCCATAGAGACGTAAGATCTCCATGCAGCACGGACCTGATCTTTGTGGGTCAGCCAGAAACACCACAATATCATCGGCGTAGAGCACGATGCGCTCCTTCAGGCCCCCATCCCATGACCACCCCCCCACCCCGGATATGAGCATCACAACGGATGAGTCGCACTAGGGGCTCTATCGCCAAGGCAAAGAGGTGGGGAGAGAGGGAGCAACCTTGATGGGGGCCTCTGCAGGTCAGGACATTGTTCCATTTACCATGACTTGGGCAAAGGGGTTGGCGTAGAGGAGACCAACAAGTGTGTGAAAGTACGGTCCAAGGCCAGCCCTCTGCAGTACCAGATCCAGGAAAAACCACTCAACAGTATTGATGGCCTTCTCAAAATACACCAATAGGAGGGCTGAGTGACACCAAGGCAAGAGACTTGGGAGAGGGCCATCTAGACCCGTCTGATATAATGCCAAGTGCTTCTGTTTGGTATAAAGCCACATTGGTGGGGGTGGACCAAGTGGGGCAAGGCGTGGGATTATCGGTTTACCAGGAGTTTAGATAACACCTTGATGTTGAAATTGATAAGTGAGATAGTCCTATAGGAAGAGCAGCAGTCCGGTGGTTGGCCTGGTTTAGGGATCACGACAGTCGTCACCGTGTCTAGTCCCGGGGGGAGCATCTGTTGGTCACCCACAGTGGTGTAAAGTGCCAATGGTGTAAAGTGCCAACAAGTGGGTGAGGAGGAGGGACCTGAACCAACTAAGATACCCAACTAAGAAACCGTCAGGACCCTGGGTTTTCCCCGGATTCATGGCAGAGATCGCTTCTCCAATCTCCCTTACAGTGATCGCGTGATCTAGGTCAGTAGCCAGCGATGGAAGAATCAAGGGCAGAGGTATTTCCCAAAGCAGTAGACAGGTAATCTCCAGAGGAGGCCTGGGTAGTTCTGTGTACAGGGTGCGATAATAGTCTGCAAAAGCCTTGGCCACTGCTGAGGCCTGATCATGGGGGTGACCATCAGCATCGCGAATAGAGGACAAAACTCAAGAGGCTACGTCCCTGGTAGCCATAAGAGTTTCCCCGATTTGTCGCTGTGCTCGCACACTTGTTGCGTCAACGCTCTCCAGCACTGCCTGGCCTCCTCCAGTGAGATATGATGCAGTCCGACTTAATTGCCAGGGCTGGTTTGCATTCTCAGTTTGGCCCTGATGGGCCAAGATCCCCCAGGGAGGATCTCAATATCTGAAAGTTGAAGGACTTCCATTGCCGTGAGCCACACCAGAGCTATTTGTGCAAGGTCTTATGAACCGCTGATTGTGTGCATTAAAGTGCGGGTTTAAGGATGCCACGTGCGCCAGGTGGCGCACAGCCCCAAAGAGTCCTCCTAGGTCGAAAGCTGGCAGGAGCGCAATTGACGTCCCGGTCGCGGGGGCCTGAAGTGCCTTGCATGGGGTCGGGATGGGCATTGAAGTCACCCCTTAGGTCAATAGAAGGGATTCCATTGTTTGCAACGTGTATTGGAGATGCTGTTGAGGAACATAGACTGAGAAGAAGTTATAATGCTGGCCTGCTAGCCTACCCTCCACTCCCACATAGCGCCTCTGAGGGTCTGCACACAAGGCAGACACCACAAACGGGAATCCCTTATATAGCAGAATGGCCTCTCCTCACGATCCCCGGGAGAACTCTGCGCAGTACACCCTTTTGTAGCCAAAAGGTCCCAGGAAGTGGCATTGTGTACCCAACAGATGAGTTTCTTGGAGCTGTACCAGTGCCAGCTGAAAACGATTCGGATATCTGAGGACAGCCTACCTCTTGATCCGAACCAGGAAGCCATTAACTTTCAAGGAGAGCACCTTAATTGGCATCTGAGGGGAGGCAGGTGAAGGAGGGGGAGAGCCCCCATAGAAGGACACCATACGGCCTGGAGAGACAGTAGGTCACGGGGCAGAGTGAGGGTACTGCTCTGGAGTATCAAATCACGGTGTGGGACAATAGTGTCTGTGAGGTTTGTGGTCATGCATATAAAAACAAACATATAAACCAGTAAAACAGCCCAACCCCCAAATATCCCTCCACCTCATACTTCTACCCCAAAAGCTTATGTCACCCTAACCCTAAACATAACGCCTATTAACTAAGACTGAGCCAAATAAGTCCAAGGGGAGCGGGGGACAAGGATCCCAATGCCTGACAGCTAGCACAAGTAAGTATTTACAGTGGGCTTCTGGGAGGACCACACTGACAGTCAAAGGGCAGCATCAGTACACAGTACAGAAAAAACAACAAACAGACAGCACCATCTCCATAATAGTATCAAACAAATTTGCAGGATGGACCTGTCATGTCCCTCAAGGGGGGGGGGGCACCAGGGTCATCAGTGTGAGACTGGAAGAGGGCCAGCGTGTCTGTTAAGACGGCATCCAGGTCTCCTTCTCCAGTCAGCGGCTTGTCATGGTCCGAGTTCGAGGACTCACTGCGGCCTCAGAGGCGTGGACAAGTCTGGCAAGAATGGGTGCGGCTCCGCCTCGGTGGTTTCGGAGGAAGACGAGGTGTGGTATCTCCCACCTGCCGGTCAGGCCCACCGGGGTCATCAAATTGCCAGAGCACCCTCCTCTCAGCTGCCCATTCGCAAGTCCGCTCTGGGGTATCAAAGAAGTAGGTCTGCAAGTTAAAAATCACTTTCAGCCTTGCTGGAAAAATGAGCATGTATTGCAAATTGAGGGTGCAGAGTTTCTGCCTAACCTCCTCGAATGAGTGCCTTCGCTGTTGAACCGCTGTTGGATAATCAGGGAAAAATCATAATCTTTGAATTTTGGAAGCAGAGGTCCGAATGCCCCCTGGCCTCTCGGAGGATAGCGTCTCTGTCTCGGTGATTGAGGATCCACACAGTCAAAGGGTGAGCTGGGGCAGAGGGTGGTGGGCCAGAGATCAATTGGCCCACTCATGGGCAAACCAGGACGAAAGCTTGTCAGCGGGAACCCAGGACCTTAGCCATGCCTTCAAAAAGTGCTCTGCGTCCAAGACTTTAGCTCCTCGGAATTCAACAGATTGAAGGTTATTCCATCTGTAGTGATTTTCTGCGTCTTCGGTCCACTCCTCCAGTTGCGCTGTCGTGGAAAGCAGCCTGGAAACCTGCAGTTTGAGGGCGGCCAGCTCGTCTTCCACCGAGGAGACCCGAGTCTCGCCTCGGTCACTCGAACAGCAACAACCTCCACCTCGCCCACCTTGGTCTCTACCGCCAACTTTCAAGTCTGGGATCACTTTGAGTATGGTGGCAAGGTCAAATTGCGCCTCCGCCTGACGGAGTCTGGTGGCCGTTAAGGGCGGCGCAATGTATTTGTCCATTTTTTATGTGGGTGGACGCGGGGGTGGTGGTGGTTTGTTTTGCCCTATGTCAGGGCCAGTGGTCTCAGAGGACGAAAGGGAGGGTGGGAAGTAGGTGGGGGAGGAGCTTGTGTCTCCTCAAGCCTGTGGCCCGCTTAACCATAGGTAGAACAAGCAGCAGAGTGTTGATGTCCTTCGGATCCTCCCAGTCCGCAGGCTCCAGGTCCGCTCTAGGACAGGAACAGGTGGGCCGCCAGGGCAACAGGCAGTGCAGTCATGGTTTGAGATGGGTGTTTGGTAGCCGAGTTCCCAGGCAACACTCCAGCCCAATAAACGAAGGGGGGACCACAACAGTGTCACTGTCCTCAGGAAAGTGAGGGGGGGGGGGAGCTCAGCCAGAGTTCAGTCCTTCTCAGATCCTATGGCTGCACCCCCCGGGGGGCGGGGGGACACCCTCCACAGCACACTCCGGATAGCGTCAGCAGCACCAAGTCCGGGGGGGGACAGCCCCCAAGCGGTATGCCCTCCACATACCTTAAATGTCAGGGGACCAGAGCCCATCCCAAAGTCTACCTCGCCAATCTTAGCCGCCTAATAGGCGGTTCAAGTGGCTCCCAGGGCTGCAGATTGATCAGGCGGCTGACGGCTTCCACGACGCCTAAGGCCTTGCTGTGCCCAGTATTGTGCCTCTCACCAGCACAAGCGAGGAGCTGCACTGCCTCCAAGCATGGCAGACCCCCAGGGGTGACCGCAGTATGCAAGGTGTAGTATTCCAGGACCCTGCGCGACTGCTTAAATAGGCCCCCAACGGGCCGTGTCCAGTTCGCGGGGGCCAGCCAAAGGGGTCTTGGGCAGGCAGCCCTCCTCACCGGGCCCAAGTCCTCACCTCGCCGGGGGAGCCAGTCACCCCGATTCAATATGCCCTCACAAGCACCAGCACTGGCTAGTGAGTAGATGGCAGCAGGCCGTGTCTCGCATCACTACCCCGAAGTCACCTTCCGACTCCCAACCAAGTACAGATCTCACTAGACCATTGACAGGAGGTGGGCCACTCATGAGCTGCAAAGAGGGGTCCCTCGCAGGCGAGGCAGCCGTCACTGCAGATTGCTCATGCGGGCAGCTGGGTTTCGGCCCGTGTTATATCCCACGGGTCCCCCAGCAACAACTCTGCCACCTGGTCCCTGTGCTGAGCAAGCAGAAGGCGGTAGCAGAAAGAGCTGTCAGGCCAGGGATGGTAGGATATATTGGAGGGGGAGGGGGGGCAGGAACAACACTAATGCTAAACTTGAACACAAAGTGGAATTGGAAGGCCCAGAAGTAAATATTTTCAAACCTGACTCATCCACCCCCCACTAGCATTAGGGATTACAGAGTCTTGGTGTTGCATCCCTATTTGCTTAGGTATGATGTTTGTAATGCGCTTGAACTATCTGCATCTCAGTATTTATAATTTCCCAACTTTAACGGAGGGGCAAGCCTGTCAATAATTGATTAAAAACATTCATATCTGAACTTTCTTAATCGTATCGTGCCCTATTATCCATAGCAACTAAAACCCATTATTCACTATTTTAGAATGTCCGGAGAATAATTCTGTAGGAGGTGTAAATGCCCACCCGAGGGGAGATGGCCCAAGGCTAGTATGGAGGACTGCCAATTTGAAAGGCATACTGTGCAGCTTCTGTGCAGACCATCTGGGTATGCTATATGACTATCTCAATCTGACCACCGCTCAACATGCCGTGTGTTTACTTTCGTGGCTCTGGGTCAAACTTCAAAATCTTAAAGCCTATAAAAAACAATAGGACTGTCGAACATTGGTGGGTCGACAAGGCATGTAGGGAGGCCAACAGATGTTTGCATTAGGCCTTACGGGCCACCCCAAAGGATTTGGTGCTGTTGCCACTTGTAGACGATCGGAACAACAGGCTATTAACAGGATGAAGGCGGAGAATAGGGAGGAAGCATGGACTAATCTGGTTACCTCTTGTAGGACCAGAAACATCGGCTTGTTATGGCAGACTGTCAATGAAAACAAACTTCTTAAATCTGATAATAATTCGATTAGTGCCAATATCGGTGCCAATGCCTGAGGGGACCACTTTAGACAAGTGTACCACACAAACAAAAAAAAAGTCTGATGTAGCTAATGAGGAATCTGAATCCAGGGGTCCAACCTTTCCCCTGGGTATTGAATTTACTGTAGACTAAGTGGCGGAAGCCATTCGTGAAAGTGCAGTATACAAAACCCCTGGGCCCGATGGGGTGCCCTTGGACTTATGTGAATTAGAGGTGGATTTATGGGCACCCATCATCATCAATGATGCCAAATCAGCCTGTAAGACCGGCCTGCCAGAATCGTGGCATTGAGCCATAATTGTCCCCATTTTTAAAAAAGGGAATCGGAATTCCCTTATGTTATAGGCCAATTTCCCCACTGGATTCGTCTGTGAAAGTTCTCAGCGGGGATATCCTTAATAGAATCATGTTGTGGGTCATAGACAAACAAATAACTTCTGATGTCAACTACGGCTTTAGAGCTGGTTTGGGCACAGAGGAACAGTGCCTCAATTTGTATTCAATAATTAGTAAGTACACAATAGCTAAAGGTGGCTCAGTCTGCTTAGCTTTTATGGATCTTGCCTGCGGCTTCGTAGCGTGGTTCGATCCAAATCATGGGACATGCTTGAATCCATGGGTGTAGAAATTGACCTTGTGACCTTTTTACGTGACTTCCATCTTGACCTCAAAGCCTCTATTCGATTTGGGCCAAACGGCAAATGGTTGTGCATGGTAAGAATATTAAAAAAACATAAAAAACAAATAAACGTACCTTGCCGCCGGGTCCCGCGTCTCTGCTCTTGCTCTCCTCGTGGAACTCAAGGAACAGGAAGCAGGGCCCACTGACCAATCACACGTTGCAGTGCAGCGTTGTGATTGGTCTGAGCGACCTTGTTGGACGCTCAGCCAGGGAATGGGGGCCTGGGCATGTTCTCCACGCAGGCTGTAATGCAGCCTGCATGGAGAACGGGGAAAGAGCGCATGACTGGTTTGGGCAGCCCGAGAGTGCTGACAAAACAGTCATTGCGCACTTAAGAGTGGACAAACCACTCCTCCCCTGCCCTGCTCCGAGAGCAGAGCAGCCTTGCCCGCAAAGGAAACATAAAATGATAATACCTCAAAGTTATTATCATTTTATATTTCCTTTACTTTGCACTGCTCAAAAGCAGTGGGGCAGCGCTCCTCCGCCATAGTGGAGGAGCCACCACTGATTGTCCTATGTGGTAGATTACATCAATGTGCCCGCCTAGAGTTATGGTGTTCCATTTGGTGTAATCTGAAGACCACTTTGAACAGAAAGGTCATAATGGACTGCCTGTATTGTGACAAGAGACATTATATCAACTGGCTAAAGTATATCAAAGACTTTATTGCAAAGCTAGTAGACCTGATATTTTTACCATGCCTGCCAATTTGTCCATGAGAGCTATAAGTTGGGTTAAATCTACTTTCAAGAAACACAGGAGAGTGGAAAGAGAGAAGTCAGAATTGAGGAGGCCCGTCTACACTGAGTACCTGATGATCCAAACTACATTTGGGATGGAACCATATCTGGAGATTGTGCCCAAAGTTTGGGATAGGGCGATACTGACTAGATGTAGGTTTGGTCAGATCAGGAGCCAGCTCTTATTTCCCCATGGCCAGTTTGACCCCAAAACAATTCTGGTTGGTCCTTGTGACAAGCACTTCCTGCAAACACTAGCGCACTTCGTATTCTTTTGTAGGTTTTACTGTAGCTATATCAAAAAGTTTTTAATTCTGCTCTTTAGAGGTGTCATGGTGAATAAATATGCATCGGCACTTCTATGTCTGCAGATGCTTCCTACTTCTAAGGTATGTGTAGGTGTTGTTACTTTTTTTCAACTCTTCTCTCCAGCATAGGCAAACATTATTGTTTTAGCTCGTATATGGTTTTTTTTTTTTAATAAACCTTGTTTTTATTACTTTTCGAATAGGACTGTATGTTGACATTCCGTTTTCCTGTTAGTGTGCTGCTGTGTATCCAGACTATTTTGGGGTGGGTCTGATTATCCCTGTTAACATAGCGGATCGATTTGAGGTTTTTGTTGGCTGGTAAAAGTAGACTAGTGCACCCTGATTGTTTGTTACATTCATTACTTTGCCCACCAGCAGAGAGCCATGACTGAGAACTTATTGAGTGATATAAATTATCTGTGAAGTTGAATATGCCGGTTAAGGCAACCCACAAAGTGGCGCCCTATCTCTCTTATATTTATGATACCTGGGACCGTCACTTGCTTACGCATTCTAGGCTGGGTCTTGTGCAATACAACTTACCATTTCCTTTAGGCTGAGGGATATACAACTGTACTGGCTCCTATTCTTGCGACAATGTGTTATTACAATGCATTTTATGTCTTTTGTACGTTTTTACGTTTTTATCACTTCGCATAAGAAGTTTACTGTACTTATTCTTAAAACTGCTAATTTTGCACAATGTAGGCTGGCACTTTGTATTTACAGATGCTTGCATAGCTGTTAGTATGCTATGTTGTTAGTCGATATTGTCTACTGCCATCAGAATACAGATGTTTTGATATGTAAATTATGATGAAATGTATTTTTTAAGTGTTGATTTTTCTGTTGCTTTTATAATTCCTGTAACCGCATATAGATTAATGGAATAGTTCCCTGGTGTTATACTGGTGCCTTTAGAGAGCTAAGTATAGTGCATATTTTAGATTCTTGAACAAGTGAACATTAAGTGAATTATTTTTCACATGTAGGAGCAGGAAACAATTGGTAAAAGACATCTAAGTTTGATATGAGGGACACTATTTAGTCATGGAATTAGTCGACATCGATGTCTGACACATCGCATAGTAAGGATTTCCGAAGAATAGACTATGTTAATTTGTTTGAGCCTTTAAAAGTTATTTGGCAGAGCTGCCCATTTAACTAGTCCATGTCTGCAGATAAGCATTTTTGCTCAAAGGCATGTATGCTTATATCCCCTATGATGAATAAGAATAGCCCTTTATTTTTAAAACTAGCATATTTTTCTACATTGGTTCTATGGATTGTGTCCCTAAAATTGCATTAGATCAAATATTCTTCATCATCCTGCCCGCAAGCCCCCTTCCCAAACCCTAACTTTGCAGCATCACTGCCGCCTGGTGCACGGGGACACGACCCGTCTCCCCCATCGCAGTGTTTCACCTCTGAGGCAGCAGGGACGCCGAGTCGGAGATGGTCGGTGGCGCGGCCTGGGCAGTGATTTGTGACCGTGCCTGGCCGCCTGGTAATACATGATTCCCCGGTGCTGGCACTCGGGCATTGCCGGGACCACGGCCTACCAACTTGAAAACGCGCCGGATCCCGGGGGATCGGCGAAGCGACCGCCCGACAACAGGGGGATTCCAGGCGAGACACAGAGAGCCCCCCCCCCGCGCGCGCTCTGATCCTGCTCATGCGCTGCCCTCGGACACAACATGATTGTAGGTCGCAGCAAATACCGCGCAGTGTTCATAATACCGCGTATCATCTTAGTGCATCGTAACTTACACATGGTCTTTTAATATGGAGAAGATAAATGTGAGCTGCACGAAAGATAAAGGGCTGAAGCCGCAGGACCGTCCAGTAAGATAAATTGGTTTGTGGGTGTAAAGTGAGCAGCCAACTCAACACCAATAAGGGGCAAATAATCTCCGGAGCGAATCCGCCAAGCCTAACCACGACTTCACCGGGGCCATTCAGCTGAGTAGGGAGAGACCACAGGGAGGCGCCCGTTAGAGGTGGGGGTGTAACCTCATCTGTGGAGGTGGCTGGGCTAGGTCCTGGTGCGGCTTGTGGGTGAGGGAGACCCCCTTAGCGCTTGACTCCCCAAACACGTGCCCTGAGACTCCCACAAACCTATGAAGAAACAACGATCTGCGCACTACATTAAGCTCCATAGCCACTTACATCGCCCTCAATAGACATCCACCATGCAGCCAGCATGTCTAAAAGCCAGACCACAGGCCCGCCACGAAGCAAAGCACGATGGACAAATTCACGGGCGTAGGCACCGGCTCCACCATCACAAATGACACCCCAACTACTCCAACAGATAACGCTATGCTCCTTGCCGCGATAACTCAATCGAGAGACATGCTGGATGCCAAAATTGGTGCAGTTGGACCTGATGTCATGCTACTGCGCCAGGATCTTCGCAATGCTGTGAAGCGCGTAACCCATCTAGGATCTTGGGTGCAGAAGACGCCATCACCATACTGCAAGGGAAAGTCAAAACCCTTGAAAAACTCACACAGGGACTGGCCACACAAGTCGAGGATGCAGAAGGGAGGGCCCTTCCTAATAATCTGCGATTCATGGGATTTCCTGAGGGGTGTGAAGGCTCTGACATGTGCACATTCCTAGATAAATGGCTCAAATCCTAGATCCCGGACGGAAATCTGTCTTCCTGCTTCGTCCTAGAGCGCGCCCACTGAGCACTCACTGCCAAGCCTCCTCCAGGCGCCCGACCTCGACCAGTCATTGCACAGATCCTAAATTATCACGATAGGGACATCATCATGCGACAAGCCCGGGCGTAAAAGTCCCTTACTTTCTGATTCCAACCGATAATGATCTTCCCTGACTACACCAAATTGGTACGACAACAGAGACAATCCTTCATGGCCGCGAAAACACGTCTTTATGAACTGCAAGTCCTATACATGTTGCTTTTCCCGGCCCGTCTCAGAGTTGGCAACAAAAACAGTACCCTGTTCTTCGATACCCCCGAGGAGGTCTTTCAATGGGCGGATGAACACCGCCTGGTCAAGCCTCATACGCCGCCACCTCGTGACTCTGACTCATCCTCCGGCAACCCACACCTCCATCAGAATAATAACAAATAGGATAAACAAAGGCATCAATTAAGGTCATCCTGGCACTTCCGCTCTCGGGCGACAAACAAGCTGAGACCCTGGACAACTGACTTAAGAATCTTACCATTGCTGCACTCCGGACCACATGGTTGTCAACTAGTTGAATCCTTTGACAATATGTTCTCTTACCGGCACCAACATGGGCTACTATATATGAACTGATCTTCTCGGATCCCTGAGACATTCGCAACGGATGTGATCTCTGGGGAACCATTGGACTGTTTCAGCCCTCACCCCCTGTTGAGGTGGGAACTGCTTACTTTCCGCGACAGATGCCTCATTGTTCTTTGAGGTATTGGGGTGGGAAGGAGTGGGTCAGGGAGGGGGTGGGAGTTACAGTTACTACTAGTGTTTAAATTGTGCCCACACTGCATCATCTCTTTTTAGCACTCTAGTTATATACCTCTAAATCTTTCATGCTACCGACTACGATGACACATCAGTACAATCAAACTCCAATGGGGTAAATTAAGGTAGTCACCTGGAACGTGTGAGGTCTCCTAGACAAGATCAAGCACGGTGCAATCCTCAAATACGCAAAACGCATAGGGGTGGATGTCCTGTTTTTACAAGAAACTCACTTAATGGGGACTAAAGCCCCATGTCTGGCCCGCTTTGGTTTCATACTCTTCTTTAATTCTGGCTTCACGAGAGGCTCCAGGGGAGTAGCTATATTGATCCATCGCAGAATTTCATTTAGACATACTCGCACATGGGCTGACACGTTGGGCAGATATCTGTTCATTCAAGGCACGATCGGTGGAGAACCTATAGTGCTGGGTAGCATATACGCCCCGCCTCTTAGTCAAACATTCATTGAATGTATTATTGATACCTGGGGTCACTACCCAATGTCCTTGCATTGATACGGGGGAGACTGGAATGATGTCATACATCCTGACGGCAACAGATGCCGCCCCACAGTCACACAACACACACAAAGAGAGTCTTGCCTGGGGCCAGTGGTGGAGGCACTGGGATGGTCCGACTCATGGAGGACTCTTCACCTAGCAGCAGCGGGTTACACATACTTCTCAACCGTTCATGGGTCGTTCTCTAGGTTGGACTACATCTTCATCATTTGGGAGCACATTCATAGGCTGGTTAGGACGGAGATCTTGCCCAGAAGCCTGTCAGATCACTCCCCCGTTCAGCTTCAGTTAGGAATAGGTCCCAGGCGGTCTCCGTTTCATTGGCGACTGTCGCCCTGGCACTTGTACAATCCAAGCAATAAAACCAACCTTCACAAAGCCCTGCTAGAATACTTCTTATTAAACGAGGAGATGGCAAGTTCCACCACTGTACTATGGGAAGCCATGAAACCAACCATTCGGGGATTCGACATTAGTCACTGCACAGCGACCAACTGTCAGAAAAAGCAGACGTTAATACAACTCAAAGCCCTGATCATATAATCTTAGCGGCAAGCACAAGAGCAGAATGGTAGTAGTGCCCGCCGACAACTAGGAACGCTGCAGAGAAGATATCAAAGCATCCTACTAGATGAGGCCAAACATACCTGGCAGGCTACGCAAAGCAGGATCTATCAATGGGGGGATAAATCCGGGAAACTCCTTCACAGGCTGTGCCAACACACTTTAAAACTGGTTCAGCTACCTATTATTAAATCACTCATGGGTGAGATGATCACCAATCCCACACATATCGCCTGGTCCTTTGCTGAATTCTACCAATCTCTCTATAGAGGACTTCTTCCAAGATATACCGCCTAAGGCACTATCCAACGCCATGCGCGATTCCCTCAAAACCCCTATCTCGCTAGAGGAATTAACCTCAGCTGTCTCTGAAATAACATCTGGTAAATCGCCGGGACTCAACGGATTCCCCAGCGAATTCTTCAAAACATTCGCAATGATATTGGGGCCCCGATATCTTGCGACCATCAATGAAGCCCTCAAAAATAAATGCCTGCCTCCAGACTGGAGACATGCTGAAATCATAGTTTTCCTTAAACTGGGATGCCCGTCTGAATCATGTACATCCTACCGGCCAATCTCTCTCTTAAACATCGAAGCCAAGCTACTTGCCAAGGTACTGGCGAATAGACTGGTCCCAAACCTCAAAGATCTGATTCACCCAGGTCAGGCTGGTTTCATGCCGCAAAGAACAACCCAAAAAGAACAATTGATGGACAGGATGCAGAACAATGTCATACATTCACCCCAGTACAGAGATCTGGGCCTAAATCCATCATTTTTTTGCTCCCCATGCCATTCCAGTTTGAACCCAGCCATATGCAAATTAGTCTTGACCCCGAAACCGGTCCTACGAGGCAGGGAGGACCTGGCCTGGCAGTTCGGGCTGGACTGTTCCCATTGGGCGCAGGGTCAAGACCGATTTGCATATGGCTGGGTTCAAACTGGAATGTCATGGGGAGCAAATAAACGATGGATTTAGGCCCAGATCTCTGTACTGGGGTGAATGTATGACATTGTTCTGCATTCTGTCCATCAATTGTTCTTTTTACATTTCTCACCCGAGTGAGACGGGTATGCCCAGATGTGGGTCCCGTGCTCTCCATGCCACTGGAGTCAAGCTATCCTGGCTTATGAGGGGTGAAACCCCGAAAATGGTCCTAGGATGCTTGTTTCCAGTCCAGGGCGGACCTGGCCTGGCAGTTCGGGCTGGACTGTTCCCATTTGGCGCAGGGTCAAGACTGATTTGCATATGGCTGGGTTCAAACTGGAATGGCATGGGGAGCAAAAAAACGATGGATTTAGGCCCAGATCTCTGTACTGGGGTGAATATTTGACATTGTTCTGCATTCTGTCCATCAATTGTTCTTTTTGCAAAGAACAACCCAGCATAACATACGCAGAGTGCACAATGCATGGACAAGGCATTTGACTCTGGCAGCTGGACATACATGTTCATACTGCTGATGCATTTAAACATGGGCCCCCAATTTATAGCACCGGTGAGACTATTATATACAGCCCTTACGGCCTCCATTTGGGTGGCAGGTGTCACATCGGCCCAATTCCCAAACCAGTGGGGAACCCGACAAGGATGCCCCCTCTCTCCCCTCTTATTTGCCCTCGCCATTGAGCCTCCTACACCCTGGGTGAGATGGGATGCACTTTACCGTGGCTTCGAATAGACTCCCGAAATTTTTGACCGTATAGCATTATACGCAGATGATATCCTATTCTTCCTGACTGATCCCCACTGGTCAGGTCCCAGAATACTTCACGTAATGCTCATCTTTGGCGAGACATCTGGCCTCTACATGAATACTACTAAATCACTGATCTGGCCAATAAGAGGGACATTGGGGAATGGCCGCTGGGCAGAGGGACTTACATTGGTGACACATGGCTTCACTTACCTGGGCGTCTATGTGTCCGACAGCCAACTATTTCTTGGAAACGTAACCTAGAAGTAACGACAGAAAGGGTTAAAACTGAGGTGAAGAATTGGTCTACACTTCCCTTGTCCCTCTACGGAAGATCAGCCATCTTCAAGATGGTTTCCCTGCCTAGATAATTATATCAACTACAGTCCCACCCCTACCCAATCCCCTTGTCCTGGTTCTGCCAAATTAATGCAATTCTGGGGCACTTTCTATGGGGGGGGGGGGTAGCACAGCCCTGGATGCCTTACGCACCTGCACACAATCCACATACTGCGGTGTTATAGCCGCCGCCGATATACAATCCTACCACACAGCTGCACATCTGCAGATCCTGAACAAATGGTGGTATGGGCCTAGAGATGACCCCGCATATAAAGTCGAACAGTGGATAAAGGGAGAACCCTCTTTACATTCACTCCTCTACTGCAGGTCCGACCCCAAAGACCTTCCCCCTGTGACACGTGTAGTGATCTTGACCTGGCGACAGACTCTTCGCCGAATTGGTTGGTGGGGCCACGTTACACGAGAAATCCAGCTGTGGCAAAATCACCTACATCCGCAAGTAGCAGACCTTCAGGGATTCTTCGGCTGGGATCGAATCGCAATCTCAACCATGGGCGACGTCATGAAGGGGCCTATCCTTAAATCCTTCCAAGACCTCCAAAAAGAATTCTTCATGCCCCATACCCAATTCTACAAATACTTACACCTGCGGCATGCCCTTCATCCCTATATTTAGGACGTCACCAATCTTCCAAGATTCAGCCCACTAGAAGGCAAGCTCCTGATGGGGAACCTAGGTGATCTTAATATATCGAAAATCTACCAAACCCTAGTTACGAATAGCCCCACTACCTTGGCTACCCTAACAGCAACATGGGATACCGATGTGGGACCGATTGATGATGATGACTGGGCTGAGGCACTCCAATCACCACGAGAAGCAGCAATCTCTACCCGACTCCATCTCATACAATACAAATATCTGCACTGGGTATATTACACTAGACATAGATTATGGACGGCTGGGTTGATAGCTTCCCCGCATTGCCTAAGGTGTCACTCGGAAGAGGGCACCTTCTTACATACAATTTGGTCATGTCCTGCCCTAGATCGCTTCTGGCGCGGCGTGCTAAATAGCCTGACAGCGGTGTTAGCATAGGTCTTACCTAGATGCCGAAACTTGCACTCCTACACTGCGCAGAAGGAATAGGGGCAAATAGATATAAAAGGCACCTTCTATTTTTAGGCCTCACACTAGAAAAACGTGACATTGCCAGACAATTGAAGGAAGATACCCCACCCTGTATATCACTTTGGAAGAAAGGCATGGACTTTATTATGGAATTGGAACGCCCTGTCTTTATTGCTCGGGGATGCCCACAGAAATACACCAAAATATGGAAGAGGTGGGCCACCTACAGAAATATTCCCCTGGGGACACACAATGCAGCGGATGGTCAATTAGAAAAAGAGATAATAACATATGAGCATGAATAGAGAGATAACAGTTTTATCAAATCACCTATACTAGGGATGCGAGAGACCAAGACTATAATGTATAATGATATGGAGCATTGTTAGATATCGGTTGATACCTGTGTTATTGTATTATGTTTTCAACCCAGAATGTGTTTGAGGTGATGGGGACTAATTATTTTATCGGATACATCCTACAGATAAAGTACATGTCTCATGTCGCTCAGATATTCTGCTCTACTATTATAAAAGTCAATAAAATGTCTTCCCAAAAAAAAAAAAAAAAAATTCCATTAGATGGTCTCCTTCATATCTCTAACTATTTAATTGTGCTGATTTAGCTGCCCAGCTGTCTCCCTCAATATCTCATGTATGGCTGCATAAACAATTTTGTGCTGCTTGCAGTCATGTGTACGATATAATTATCAATCCTCAGCAAAGAGGTGAAGTTAAAAAATGTTTTTTTAAAGCTCCGTGAAAGCAAAGCTTTCTGAGTCAGTGTGATTCATTTTTTAGTTTGAAACAATTTTTATTGAGGAGCTAATTGATACATTTATTCATCTTAGACATTTACGAACATGCATGGAATGTCCAATTTAACCTTTTAATCTCTCCCTCCCCTGCCCCGTCCCCCCCCGCTCATTTGCACACCGGTCAGGAACTTGTATAGGTGTGAGGTTGACCATTCCCCCTTCCATTGTACTCCTCAGCATCCCTGTCATCATCCGGCACATGAGTAGTTAATAATTTTAATAATTTAGGTCTAGAGCTCACTGTCTGTGTGGACGTGTTAGCCCTCCTTGTTTCCCCCAAGAGATGATCAATCAGTGGCTGCCACGTCTGCTGACATTTTTGTTAAGATCGTACAGAATTTCTTCCATGGCCACCAGATTTCACAACTTAATGTACCATCGGCAGGGGGTTCTTTTTGTTTCCAGTCCTCAGTGATCAATTGAATAGTAGCCGTTAGCAGATGATTGACCAACCCTCTGGTCCTTTAAGCCATGTTTATTGACCCTGTAATATGACTTGAGGTGACTCCTGAATAGGGTAACCAATTATTTGTTTAATCCGACTGAGGATCTCTTTCCAAAAGTGTCTCATGTTGTTGCCGATCCACAAATATACATTTTCCTGTCTGTATTTATTTTTAAATGTGGATAAAAACGGAAATTGGGTTGTTTTTGAGTGATTCTAAATGCTGTCAGTTATGACTGCCAGACCAGTAGCTGTGCGGATTGACAGGCAAAGGGAATAAAAAAATATAGGGATTTTAGTAAAGAGCCTTATACAGCAGTAGATTTGTACAATCTTAATACTAAAATTTACATATTTTCTTACATGTGCTATTTTACCATCTGAGTGTGTATACATCATTGAAACCTGTCAGGCATGAGTGCACATTAACTGGTTAAATAAATGCAGAAATTTACACATTTCAGCTTCATTTTTTCACAAAACCTAAAATAAATATGGATAAATACAGGTAAAATTAGCAAAACATAATTATGGATAAATACAGACAAAAATGTCAAAAATATAAATACCATAAAACTGGGAGCCCTACTTATGATACTCTGTGAGCACTCTATTTGTTTTTTGTGTTTGCCGCTGCTTGATTCCGACAACAATGCTCTTCATGCTTATCTTGTTTAGTATTTACGGGGTTTAGGGATTTCAACCATTGCCGGCTTCTGTCCCTATTTCGAATCTGCCATGGTTAAATTTTAGTGTTACGATCGGCATTCGCTTTGCGCAGACCTTGTTTATTATTTAAAGGGAGTTCAACCATTGCTGCTGAGTCTGCCATTGTTCAATTTTATTTTTGCAATTGGCATTTTTTTTTTTTTGTAGGCACAGGAGAGCCGAGACTCGAACCTGGTTTCCCAGTCACAAAGTCGGCAGCTCTGTTTGTTAAGCCACATCAGTATCATAATAACGTCATTTTGGGGGTGGGCTTGTTTCGGGTTTCTTGAAGAAAGATACCCGTGGAGCCTGGAACAATGGCGCGCGGGTTCTTATGGGTTTCTACAGTCCCTACCGTTTCTACATTACTGCATCTTTAGTGTGTGGTGTCATGGCTTCCTAATCCAAGGGATGCTTCAGCAGCGCTCTTAAAACGTCTTAGTCAGGGGCGTATTTTATCCAGCCCAGGTATTTAACGTAGCAGTCAGTGGTTTGTAATCCTCATGAGATGGGTACTCCAAGTCCCCGAATGCAAGGAAAATACCTGGCCTGGATGAGCTATTTAAGTATGCCCTGGCATAGGAAACTTTGTGAGAGCTCTGGCAGAGAAAGCACAGCCAGCTAATCGGTACAGTAGTTGTTAACAACATGGTGCCACTTTTGGTAAAACGAAGGGTTTCCATGATGATACCCACCATAAGGGTATGGAAATTGAGCGGGGTCATCTTCCAAATGAAAACAGACTACAATCGGCGTTTATAACCTTATCTGTTCCTGAAGTAGAAGTAAATTGAAGAACTAAAAATATGCATAATATAGCATTACCGACGAGTAGAATTTGATTTTATTTAGTTTAATTATTATAAACACAACGAGTATTTCAATAACTTCAAACATAGCGAGGATGATGATTTGCAAACGAAATTAGCAAATAGAGAGTGGTTTTTACACTTTTAAAATGGATGCGTACTTTTGACTATTAGGGAACGTGCAGCTCGATGTCATGTTGGTTTCCTATCTTCCATTTCTGTGAACATGAGGTTAGGTGATGTTAATTCCTCATGATTGGCGCCACAGCGCAGAACAATGTTACAAGGTAAAACAAGGGGCGGACGAGAACAACAGTGTTTCTGTGCTAAAAACGAGTTGGCGATTTGCGAACTTGATTTCTGTAAATAGGTTTGCTGTTTGCATACACTTAAGCGTTCGGCTTTTCACTTGTGTACCACAATGCATTTGTAATTACGGGTCAAAGCTGACAAGTTTTGACCTTCCTTACGTGTGAAATTTCCATGTTTTATAGTGCTTAGCTGAGACGTTTCAATTCCTTCTAAATTACACACTGAGTGACACTAAATCGTGTCTAGAACAGAATATTAATCTCTGCGTAATGCCCGCTCTCTTAGCTAACCACCCGGCCATAACGTATTTCTATACATGCTTTTTTAAACTGTGTGTATGTGCGTCTGTGGCTACATTGTTATGCATGTATCTATGTGTATGCATGTCTGCATACAAATTAGAAGAAAAATAGCTACACGTGTGTAAATAGGGCTATGGTACAATTTACATCAAGCGGAGGGGGCGGCTTCCAGTCACTGGAGATCCGTGACGCAATATTCTGTCTAAGGCTTAAATGCCAAATATATCACCAGTGTGCTCCCACACATGCATGAGACTTTTTTTTATCAGGAAAATAACTTATTAGCATGGGCCATCTTGGTGACTTACCGTTTCTGTAACACACCACATACATACAATCCACACCCCATATTTCCACATCACACCACAAAATTAAACAGCACACCACATAATTAAACTCCACCACATAGCACTCCACAACACAAAATACCATACCGCATAATTAATCTCTATAACAGACAGTCCCACTCCACATAATTCCTATACACTTAAATACCACATAATTTCTATCCACATATTTCCACTGCACAACATATCACACAATTCCACTACACACCACATACATCCACTCCACTCTAAAACACATAAGTAAAAACATCTATAACGCCAATAGCACTACGCTCTACTCTAATTTACAAACCTTCACTCAACACCCCTTTACACCAAAAACTTTTAGCCATACTACATAGCAACAACACAAATCTACAACAAAACAAATTGACAAAGTTGCAACAAGCACAGCTATAAACTGTCCAAACGTTATATGTTAGTCGGAAACAGAAATGCTTATAACAATTTTTTATTATAATTATTCAGCATGCTAGACAGCAGCCACAGTGCTCTACAATATAACATTAGCACATTGCCAGAGATAGTGGCTCTAGCTAAAGACTTAAAGGTCCCAAAGGCAAGACCTATTGGCAATGCCAATGTTTGTTATACCTTTGCTCCCTTTATATAACATCCCTGTGACCACAGTGTATGTCTTTCCACACCCTTACCAATCCTCATCGCTCGCCCCACCAGTGTTTCCCATGCTTTCTGAAAGCTACATTTCTCCCTCCTTTTTCCAATTTTCAGGAGTTTACACAAATTGGAAATGACCCCCTGGGATTCTGGGCAAGTTATACTGTATTTTTCAAAGTCTGTTTGGTCACGTGGTGCACCCTCCTTAACCACTGGTTGCATATATGACCCAGTGGCTTAATCGAGGATAAGCTAGTCAGTCATGTTCCTTAATTTTAAAGTACGTCTTGCACTAGATAAATAGTTTAATAGTCTCTTTAGAAAATAGGTGCACTATGAGACTGTCCCCTCGCTTCCACCTGGGGAAACCATATCCCCTGAATACCGATGTAAATTTTGGGTTCCGGTGTATGAGTGTATAGGGAAATGTTTGTGAGTCCCAATTTGACATCGACTGCATCCCATGTCATCATATCATTAATGTATGGGGAATGTTGCTGGCATAAGCATTTATAGGTATAGCATGTTTTGGCAACCAAAGAAAATCCCAAAGTGGTCTACGCGTAACTTCCCTTTGCAGGAATGCCTGCTTTTTATCAGTTTCCCTTAGGTCCAGGCTTGGAGAAGTTGCAGCTGGGCTGCCTGGTAGTATTTCCGCAATTCAAGTTATGCTAGCCCACTGCTGGCTCTAGGGGCCATCAGGCTTCTTCTAGAGATTCAATGCCTGTTCCCATTCCATGTCTGAGTCTCTAGTCTTTTTAGAGGTAATATTTCCTCTTTCGATAAGGAATATGGGATGGCCTGAAAGAGGTCTAACATTCTTGGCCGGATATTCATTTTAAATTTGGTAATCGTTCCTAACCACGATAGTGGCAAGACTCCCATCTCCGCAGATCTCGTGTTCTATCCTTCTGCAGCCCCTTCCAGTTAAGGTGCATCATGTTAGGACGGTAGGGAGTAATGGTTATTCCCAGGTATTTTATATGAGAGGTTGCTCATCAAAAAGAGAATCTCCTTTTATGTAGCCACCTTATCTTGGTTTAGAGTCAATTTTACATTTTCTGAATAATCATTAATAATTCTGAATCCGGATGTTTTTTCAAATCGCTCCAAGTGGCAGATGACAACAAGCAGACTCTTCCGACCTTGTCAAAGTCAAAAGGACATCGTCCATAAATAGCCCCCAAATTCAATTACATTAACATTTGGACCACCCTGGAAATTACTGCCAGCAGCTGCAGTGTTAGGGCAAACAAGAGGTTAGAGGGGGCACCCCTACCTAGTCCCCCTCTGTAATGCCACCACCGGGACCTGTCCCCATTAACCAGTATGTTAGCTGTAGGGGTGTCTTACTTGGCCAGCATCCACCTTGGCATCAGGGCGATAAATACTACGGCCAAATGGCCCAAACGGCAGTCATGCGCTTTTCCGCGTCCAATGCGATGAGTATAGCCCGGACCTTGGTTTTTCTTTGCGGACTTCTCTGTCAGGTGAGCTATCCTCCTTATGTTGTCATGAGTTTGTCGGCCTCTTACAAAGCCAGATTGATCGCATCTGCGAGGCCCGGAAGACATTTGTCCTGCTTGTTCACGAGTGCCTTCCTGAAGATTTGTGCATCTAAATTTGTGATGAATTTTTAATATTGATAGCTTTTGGAACTGTGGATATTTTTCCCACTTTGAAAACTTAGCTCGATTCGGATCACACTTCAACCCTCCATGCCTTGTTTCTGAGATATTAGACTTTCTTGAAGCTGCCAGGAAGAGCTCCACCAGATGAAAATATAAAAGCAAGTGGCTGTGGTTTTATACTGATACTTGCCTACTACATTGTAATAATTTTATTTTGTTTCTAGAATGTGCTGCTTGTCCCCGAGGGTTGACAGAGCGCTTTACAAGAATGAGTTCAGTGCGAGGCCAGGAAAAATGTACTTGTAACTGCCAGCTGGGGCGCAGCATAATGTATACAGCATATAGAAAAGGAACAAAACGCATACAATATTGAAGAGCTGGTAAGATAGGTATGGCATGAGTAGTAAAGGAGATCGTTGAGGCAGGTTCACAAGTGTGTCTAGTTTTGGGCTGTTAGACTAGGGATAAAACATGACCAGCTTGTAATCAAGGACTTAAGGCAAAGCGTTGTAGTATGAGAGACAGAGCCAAATCCTCGGGATTGAAGCATATTATATGCTGCTATGGGTGTGGTGTACATACATAAATATTTTACTGATAATGAACTAAAGGGTTAAAAAAGAGGATGCTGGGTTTAAGTATGGATGAATCAAGTATATTGGTCTTTATGCAACAAGTCTTCAGCAACAAATGTTCCCAGAGGAGTCAATATATATATATATATATATATATATATATATATATATATATATATATATATATATTGGTATAGGAGTGGGTAGTAGTAAGGAGAGGTTAGGGTCATTTTAGGGGTGGGTAGTGGTAAGGGATGATAAGGGTAATTTTAGAGTTTAGGGGGTGGGTAGTAGTAGGGGGTGGTAAGGGTAATTTTAGGCTTCAGGGTTGGGTGGTGGTGGTGAAGGGTAATTTAGGGGTGCATAGTGGCAAAGCATTGTTAGAAGAAATGTTTTTTAAAATGGGGGTTTGGGGGTGTTCCACCCAAAAAAGAAGAGAATATATATATATACACACACACACACACACTCATACATTTATGGACTTCACTTACCTTATAATACTTATTATGTGTGGTAAAGGCCTCTGCATGGTAAAGGCATGTGTTGTATTGACATATATCCATGTGTGATGTCTGTGCTGGGTTTAGCAACTGTTCTTTAAGTCAAGATGTCAGCATTTCTGATGGATACTTCTAACTGCAGATTCTTCCCCTTTAGAATATCCCCAGATGCCAGACTGGATCCGGAAAGCTTTCACAGCAGTGCTCCTGCGCTCCAGCAGGTGCCGCCGTGCGGTTCCGCAGTGATTCCTTTCAGCACCTGAAGTGATGAAGCAGAGCCGCATATAGGCTCCACCCCTGAGCACTGACGTCAATTCCTTTTTTCCACACTTTTGACCGGTGGTCCACAGCACTGCCCCTGTTTTTTCTCATCTGAATGACAAGCTTTTTCTCCATAAAAGTAAAAAACAGGTGCAACGGTATAACGTGCTCTACCAAAACTACAGGATTCAAACCCTTTTGTGACTCCCAAAAACAAATGTCAGTTTCAGACCTGCACCAAGTGTATCTTTGGTGTTTTGGCTTAAGGCACAACACCTAACAGTGTGAGGAATGTACTGTCATGAACCTGAAGGTGATCCAAGACAGTGAAGCAAATCTGTATGTTGCCGAACATCAGAAGAAAACCACACACGTACCGCTCCTGCTTGAAGTTGAGAGCGCAGAATCCTTCCTGCTTCCAAGTCCTCTGGTAAGTCTAAGCCAAAACAGAAACACAAGAAGCGCAAGTAGGACTCATTCTCATCCCGCCACTCTCTATCCTTAGAAAAGTTGCGAGGGCTCCAAGATGCCCTAAGTTTTCTCCTGATCTCCCACTGAGGAGCCTATACTGCAATTGATTCCAATGCATCCAGAGTTCCCTGGCCATCGGCGATTTTGCAGCAGGTTGAGGCCTTTAGAGAGGCCATATTGTGCATCTTTGGCACATTTCCAGTTCACTCTGGCACACCTTTGGGTCCCAAGAATTCGTAGGGGCCGCCAGTACCACCGGTGGATCCATCTGTGTCTCTCAAACCGGTCTTGGGTCCCGCACCGACGTAAGTGCCACTCTGGCACCACAATCTGTGTCATTTCTTTTGACATTAATGCTGAACCTGGCGCCACCTGAAGCAGAAGGTTTTAGACCTACAACTCACTTCTCTGCAAGTTAAAACTAATGAACTTACAGACACTTTGCAGTCTATGCAGGCCTCAGCAGAGCCCTTACTACTGTTTAATGAATGCCGAACTGGCATGATAATGGGCACCTCTACTAAGCTCTGTTATTGCCCACTGGTGAACAGACAGGTAGAGAGATGCCACAGACCGACTCCAGACGACCCTGATTTTTTGACTCAACATCCTACTCCAGAGAGTCTGGTGGTGCAGGCTTCCACCAGCAAGGTGAACTCCAATTCATTCCCTACAACCCTCCCTCAGACAGAGAATTGAAGAGGGTTGAGGCATTTGGGAAACAAATGCTGTCGCTGACCTCAATGCTGGTTGCCTGCTTGGACAATAAACCCTTGCCCTCTAGGACATGGTCAGTGAGATCTTACCAGAAGTCCCTGAGGAGTTTTAGGCCTTCCTGGCTTTAACCATTCAGGATGGTTAGAAGGTGAACAGATTTGTAGCTCATTGTGGCCTGAATACCACCTATTGCTTGGGATGAGCAGTCGGCACTAATGTGATGCTCTATCGCCACTCATGGATGAGGTCTAGTGGGCATCTCTGGAGCTGCCCTGGGATCGAATATGGACATGCCTTTTGATGGCTGCCGCCTGTTTGTTGAGAAGACTGATTCTGCCCTGGAACCCTCCAAGGAGAGTCAGGCTTTGGCACGTTCCTTGGGGCTTCGACCTCTTCCAGACAGTTTCCTCAGCAATTTCGACCTTTTTGAGGCTACTGAAGAGGTTTGGCATACAGGCAGTGCCAGGCCACCTATCACCGCAACAGTAGTCACAGTTCTTTCGGTGTTGGGGATGGGGATCAGGCAGGCAGGTCCCAAGGGACAAAGGTCTTACAAGACTCTTTACTCTGGGGTTTCAGCTTCCAAGAGCTTTAGTTTGCATCTGCCGTTAGGCAGAATCAGACATTTCCTCCAAGGGTGGCAAGCTATCACACCTGAAAGACAGGCCCTTCAGATTGTTCAGTGGGTCTGTGCTCTTCCTTTCATTTACGACTCACTGCATCTTCTGCCCACATCAGAGCGGCTTTCAGAGGATCCTCTGTCCATTGTGGTGCAAGAAATGCAAACCATACTGTCTAAATGGGCCATAGAGAGTGTACCGTACTCTGAAATTGGGACTGGTTGTAACTCCCGCTATGTCCTCATACCATAAAAGGACTGAGACCATAGTCTTATTTTAGATCTTTGCTCTCTGAGCGCTTTCCTGCAGAAGGACACATTCAAAATGCTCAATCTGGCCCAGGCCCTGTCTGCGCCTGGAGCTGTGCAACTGGATGGTTTCCATGGACCTGAGGGACGTTTACTTTCATGTACCGGTCCTGCAGTCCTCAGACAATACCTGCAGTTCAAGGTAGGCCAGGAGCATTTCACTTTGCGGTGCTACCTTTCAGCATTACCAGCTCCCCTTGGTATTCACAAAAGTGATGGCAGTGGTTGCCGCACATTTTCGGAGGTTGGGGATACCACTTTTCCCCTACCTCAATGACTGCCTGTTGAAAGGGGGCTTGCCACAGTCAGTCTTAGGCCACCTCTAGACGACGGAAAACCTCTTCACATCAGTGGGGTTCACGATCAACATGCCAAAGTCACAGTTGATTCTTTCGCAGAGGCTTCCTTTCATAAGAGCAGTCTTGAATACGGTGCAGTTTAATGCCTTCCCTCCAACACAATGGGTCCAGGGCATTCGGGCTATGATTTTGATGTTTCAGCCTCTGCCCTGAATCTCAGTGAGAGTGGTTCTGATACTTCTTGTCCTCCTGCATCCTGCTCATCGACTATACCAGGTGGCATATGCTGACTCTGCAGTGGAACCAGAAGTCTCAGTGGGCCCAGCACCAAGGAATATAGTGAGATTCCATTCAGGTTTTAGAGGAGACTGCAACAGATTTGTAGTGGTAGTGCTTGACCACAATTAGACCAGTGGCAGACCTCTCTCCCTGCCCAACCTAGAGCTGACAGTGGTGATGGATTTGTCATTGCTGGGTTGGGGAGGTCATCTGGGAGAGGTGAAAATCAGAAAACTCTTGTCTCTGGCAGAAACCTGACACCATATCAAGGGGAGGTTGGTACAGGTTTTCATGGACAACACCACCACCATGCAGTACTGCAACAAGCAAAGCAGAGTGGGCTCCTGTGCCAAGAGACTCTACACCTCTGGAGTTGGCTTTAGCATCAAAGCATCTCCCTGATCGTGAACCACTTGGCAGGATCTTTAAACGCCAAGGCAGACGAGCTAAGCTGGTGGCGCCTCGCAGATCACGAATGGCGATTACATCCTGAGGTGGCACAGTGCATCTTCCCACAGATGAGAGAACCCTTGCTAGATCTTTTCGCTACAGTTGAAAATATCCAATGTCAAAATATTTGCGCACTGGAGTTTTCAAGCAGGCTCTCTCTGCCTAGAATGGAGCACAGGATTCCTGTACACCTTTCTGCCTCTCCCTTTCCTACCCTGAGTTCTGAAGAAGATCAGGAACAATCTTGCCCAAGTCATCCTAGTGGCTCTGGATTGGGACAACTTCAGGAAGATCTTTTGTCGCAGCAGCAGGACAGTGTTCTGCACCCAGTCCTGTGCAATCTATACCTCCATGTGTGGACATTGCGCAGCGGCACTTACCTGCATTCGATCTGCCTCCCAAGGTTGTGAATGTTATCCTTGCTGCTCGGCGTCCTTCCACAAAGTCCACTTATGCTGGATGCTGGGACAAATTTGGGGCCTGATCTGGAGCCCGCAACAAGATCCATTGCTGGTTAAACTGTCAGATGTTTTATTATTTGTTTGTCTTTGGCCCCGTAAGGACTTGCTGTGAGCACAATTAAAGCTTATCTGTCAGACCTATCAGCTGTTTTGTGTTTACTGGACCTGCCGTTTTTGTGTATATCACCAGTTGTGATGAGGCTTAACCCATATGTTTCCTCCAAAACTGTTTGTGATGACACGGGATTTCAATTTGGTTCTCATGACTTCCCCCATGTGTACTCCCTTTGAGCTGATCCACATCTGCTTGCTATGTCTTCTGACTGTAAAGATGATCTTCCTTGTCACAATTACTTAGGCTCATCACATAAGTATGCTCCAAGCTCTCTGGGTGCAGCTGTCTTACACCACCTTTTCCCCAGAGAAACTGGTTTTGAGGACCAGGGCGGCCTTTTGCCAAAAGCCATGACTCTCTTTCATGTTGGGAGATCCATCACCCTCCGAACATTCTTTGCTCCACCTCACCACTCGAAAGAGGAAGAGAGGCATCATCGGTTAGACCCAAAGAGAGACGTGACTTTTTACATCGGTCGACCCAAAGACCATCGTATGGACGATCGCTCTTCGTGGGGTTCTCTGGGGCAAAGGAAAGGAAGGGCGGTGAAGAAAGGACTTTATGAAGTTGAATAGTCCTCTGAATCATGACCAGGTGCGCTGACTGGCCAAGAAGAAGCCTACGGTAGGACTGAGGGCTAATTACACTATTGTAAAGTCTGCAACCACTGCATTGGCATGAAGAGTTCCTGTTCTTGATATCAGTCAATGGTAGAGAAAATAAACCCTTGGCCAAGGATAAAATGGAATTACTACGTACAAAACTAGTTTGTACACAAAAGTGTTTTTTCAGGTCACCCATACGTTGCACCAATTATCCTCAACTATTACAACCCATATGGTAGATCCAAGTAGTTACATGAACACCATAAATATATTCAAAGTAAAATCATATTTTATTAATTTTAAAACATCTCATAAATCACTATATCATGAAACAACCCCATACATTTCACAAGGGTACACAGTAAAATTCATATACAAATAACATTTATGACAAAAAACACAAGAGAGAAACACAAAGACAGTACAATTTGTCATCAAACAGCACATCTAAGAGAAACACTTCTCTCGCTTATCCTGGATACACTGTATTGTATTTGGTCTGCAGGATAAGCTGGTTCCAAAGATTGTGCAAAACAGCGTTACCAGCTCCCCTTGGCAACCAGACAGTGCCGATAAAGAGAGAGATAAAAGTTTGTCTTGATAAAGATGGAAAAATAAATTAAGCCATCGAAACGCGTCGACGCTGTTTTGCACAATCTTTGGAACCAGCTTAATATTGAATATATTTATGGTGTTCATGTAACTACTTGGATCTACCATATGGGTTGTAATAGTTGAGGATAATTGGTGCAACGTATTGGTGACCTGAAAAACACTTTTTGTGTACAAACTAGTTTTGTACGTAGTAATTCCATTTTATCCTTGGCCAAGGGTTTATTTTCTCTACCATTCAGTAGTACCCTATTCCCCTGGTTTTGAAGGGGTCCCTCTCTTTTTTCTTACCTTGATATCAGTCAGGCAGCAATGTGGACATCAGTGCACATGTTAACAAAGCCCTACTGCCTTGACAGCGAGGTCTGGCAAGAAAGGTATTTCACCTGTTCACTCCTGCAAGACTTTTTCAGTTTGAGCCCATTCCACAGACCTTCCACCTTGGGAGGTAGTGTATTGGTATCTATGCTAAAGGTGAGGAATCTGTGGTTAAAAGTATCCATGAGAAGAACAAGTTACTTACCTTTGTTAATTCACTTACTGGTGGATACTCTATCTAACCACAGACTCCTTATTGCCCTCCCGCCTCCCGCCTCCCCATTCTGTAGAATGGTATCTCTTTCCATCTAAAAGGTCCAAATTTAGAAATCTGCACACTCGAACCTCTGATTGGTTCTGTGCTCTGCATTCAAGGGCACAGACAGTCACTAAAGAAACTGATGTCAGTACGTAGTGCTCCTTTTACTGCCAGCTTTCACTGAGCCAATAAATGTTTTTTCCTTGATCGTAACTATGGCAAGTCATGAATGCTACTCTAGTTGATTGTTGGCCCTTTGGCCATCTGAGCCCTTCAGCTCTGCTAACGAATGGTATGTAGACCAGCATACCGGAGCTGATACCAGGATGAAAGAGGCTGTTGTGTAAACTTTTGTTTTAGTTTGGGGTTCTCCCATTCTATTACAGCTTGACTTGCCACCTGTGGGCTCTACTGCAGTATTTGATTCAACAGCTGTGGCTGTGGACTGAAGGAGAGGAGAGGTTATGCTTCGGTGTAAATAACAATCCCAGGAGAGCACACGTGTCACAGACTCATATGAGAAGGGAGACTTGCGATTTTTAAGCCAAAAATGCCTCTATTTTAGCAGTATTCCGTCTACAATTGCCTTTAATTCAATGTACATCAATGGGGGAAACAAATTCTTCAGAATATTTCTTTTCTTAAGAATCTCCCTCTTTCTCGTTTGAACATGTTGGCATAGATCTGCAATCAAAACAATGAACTTGCACTGAGGAGGTTCATTATCTGTCAGTTGATCCCTTTAGATGTTTTTTCCAGTGGCAAGTGCTACTTGGCGGGGGAGAGGGAGTAATTGAAAAAAAATAATTAAAAAAAGACTTACCTGCTGGCCGGCCGCCGCTTTTCGGTCCTCTTCGGTGGACTCCAGGATTCCAGGAGCAGGAACCACACAGGCTCCAGACTCCCCTAGTCAATCACGACGCTGCGTTGCAGCAGCGTTGTGATTGGCCAGAGCACATTGGTTTGCGCATCAGAGAGGGACTGGAAGGCTGTGCATGTTCTCCACCCAGGCTGTGCAATAAAGCCAGTGGAGAACCTGCAAAGTGAGCATGACTGTTTGCCCGGCACAAGGCCGGCCAACGGCCAAACCGTCATGTGCACTTAGAGTGTGCTCACCACTCCTCCCCAGCCCTGGCCAGCCCAGCCCGCCCGGCACCTAAGCAGGAACAGAAAAATAAAATGATGATAACATTGCGTTATTATGATTTTATTTTTCCTTTTTAAACTGCTCGACTTAGCGGGGGAGGCGCTGCTGGGTTTTTTCTACTCATCCTGCGAAGTGAGCAGATGAGTAGACCAAGCATGTTTGAACTTTAGCCATAGGGGAACACTAGCTTTGGGCTGGCGTCTAGTGAAAAAAGGAGACGCTTCACATCATGTAACGGGGATCTTGATTAAGTGACACCCTCACTGGTTTGAACTGCAGTCTTGCTGGTGAAAGAGAAAGGCAACATGGCGGATGAGAAAGAAACCCCTTGTTGATGTGGCAAAGTGACATGCTGGAAGGTGTACGGATGGACTATATTATTGTTCAAATATAAGCAGGGACGTATGGAATGAGAAAGCCAACGGTTGGCAGCCACGTACGGATGCAGTGACTCATTCATCAAGTAAAGTAGATAGTGACTGGAAGTAAGTGTAACCAGTAGGAAGAATGGACAGTGCAGTCTGTATTGTCAGTGAATGGGAACTGGTAAGTCTCAGAATGTGGAATGCGAGTTGCACTGGGTGTTGTATTTTATTTGAAAACATAAGGATGACTACTTCCTACTCATCTAAAACTGTAAATAGAATTGTCATTTAAATGACTTTCCTTTTTGAAATATCTGGTTGGATGATACAATTCCGATGCACAACTACTGTCTCCTTTTTTTTTTCTTCTTTTTTTTGTTTTGTTTAGGTGTCGTCGTTGGTGTGAATGAAGCCACAGCTCTTTCGTGGCCAGTGTGTAATAGGTGTGACAATGCAAAACTGGAACAGTCTTGCGAAGATAGGTATGTACAACCATACTTTGTACTTTTTCACAGTTTATGGTATTGTGCATTGAATTGTTTGACAGGGGCGTAGCTCCAGGGAGGGGTGATTGGGGTGTTACAACCCCTAAAAAATGTATTCTGTAGTAAATAGTTGGGTACAAGTGCTTTGAGTCGGGTAATGTGAAGTGTCTGTCGGATTTCACTTGGGATTTCCATATGCCCTCACAGTCTAAAAAACACACACGCTTTCTGGTTTGTTTTGAAGGCCTTAAAAAATGTTGATTAGTTTGAAAAATCTTGCGTTTTAAGTACCCCTAACAATCCTCTCTTTCCACTGCCCTTTAAGCCCCTCCTCATGTCCTGCTTCTCATATAATTTATTTTAATAAGATGTCCTAGCATGATTGTTGGGAATCTGAAGCTCTCGCCCCCCAATCATACTGACCAAGCTATGCCCCGCTGTTTGAATTGGATATACTTCACACACTGTTAGCTGCTCGAGCATTCAACATGACACGTGAGTGACAGGACACTAAGGCCCTCATTATCAGTGGCCTCTTACTTCTGATGTATGGGGCTGATAACAGTTCCTGGCACCATCAGAATGATGCCATCCATTTACTTTCACCCAGCGATTTTGACAGTAGCTGAAATCGCTAGTGAATGTCCGTCCCAAGATGAGGAATTACTGTAGGAATCCGACCCAGAATTACAGTACCCAGTGGTGTAGCAAGAGCGGGGGGCGCTCTGTCCCGGGCAGCACGAGCTTTGTGGGCGGCACCCCCACCCCCCTTTCTCTTACATGTGGTTGCCGTGGGACGGCAAAAGCAGGGACTGCCACGGGCGGCAAAGTGGCTAGCTACGCCGCTGACAGTACCCCCCCAGTAATTTCTCATTTCTTAGTGGACCCTCAGGATATCTGGCCAGATTTTCCCACCCCTGGAGTACCCCACTTCAACTGGTTTCTGTAACTCTGGGAGTGGAGAAAATCCAGCCCAATTACCAACCCACTTATAATGAAGGTCTAAGTATCTGTAATGCACAGCCTGGCGAACAGTCATAGCACAGTCAATTTCTGATGTTCTCTATTTCTTCACAGCGCCACAGCCACTGCTTAACCTCCAGGAAATTAAAGGTCCACTCGAAGTTAGATTTCGGTCTACTCAACTGTTAGTAAAAGGCATACCTAAATATTTTATGTTGAACTTTCTCTGAAGGTTCAAGTTTATAGAATGCTCCCTACCAATGACAGGGTACATAGCATTTTATAAATGGAAAACACCCTTTCACTAGAGACAGATCGTTCATGTATTTTATATTCCATAATTTAGGAGGTTTTCTGCATATTTTCTTCACCATGCTGTGGGGATGGGAAACCGTTCTCTGTTTTCTCTTTCAGGCAGCCCTGTACAATTGTACAACTTTCTGTTTGTGTTTCCTGCTCTTTAAAGCACTGTCTGTTCTCATGCATGCCTGGGTGTGGGGTTCAAGTGTCACTGTGCATGTTTGTGCCCATGGAATGTGGGGGTTCTCTGCCCAGACTGTCACAATCAGAACATAAACAGTGGCACATGCTGATTCTGTGGACCTTCATCCATTGACTAAAAGAGCACCATGAATCCTCATTTATGGTGATGTTGTTGGGTTCACTATAAATGCACAGAGAGCAGGTGCGGTTTCTCCATTAGGGCTGTGGAGCTGCGCCCCTCTAAAATTCCTACACCTTTACATAACAACATATTAAATAGATCGATTTATTTAGAGATACAATCGTATCTCTAAGTAAATCGATGTATTTAAGGCTGGGCTGTGTGTTTCAGGCTGCCTGCCCCGCCTCGCTCTGAAGCAGGAGACGAAAGCCAGGCAATAAATCAACTTTCGGAACTGTGATGCAGGACTCAGGGCTTTCTGTTTTAAATCACTTCATTGCCATTGGGTCTATGGTTGCATGTACTCTGTTTACAGGCCAGTGACGCAATTAGCATCATGGTTTCGGGTGTGGGAGACTTCATCCCTGCATGACTTCAGACCAGGGCCGGCTCTAGGGCGGTGCGATCGATGCCATTGCAGCGGGCGCTGACTTGGGGTGGGGGCGCCATGTTTATTGTTTTAGAAGCAGCTGATGCCGCGTTCCTAGTTCCGTTTTAGAAAACAAGGGTACCCCAGAAATACGACCGGGGGCAATATAAGCGGTTAGAAAAACAATGGTCAAAGTGAGGCCCAAATGGGTCCTCGGGTAGCCTAGGCTACTGTCGATCAAATAATGGCTTTCGTCTAGGCAAGAGAGAACAATATATGCTGGGACACAAGGTTGTGGAAAAGATAACACATTTATTAACATCATAAATGGTATATCATCCACATTATTATCAAAGGATCTAGTCCTGGTGCTCACATATCAAGTGGGGTTGCGTGAAAAGTGAAAAGTGCTGGTGACTTAAAAGTTTACATCACATTGACAACGTTATACAAAACTCATGAGAAAGTTTATACACTTTGAGTTTTGGTTGTTAAAGGTCGACGGCGTTTCGATCTCTATTAATTGAGACCATCATCAGGACGTAAAACATGTGAGCATGTAGAATCTGAGTACTTCAAGGAGTGGTAACTGCAGCACGGGGCTGAAATCAAGGGGCAATCAAGCCAGTAAATGAGCAGCCGTGGGGTCTGAGGGGTCTGAATTCAAGAATGAGCCAAGTCGAAGGTAATTCCGTTTGGTTGCCAGTTGGCTCAGGGGAGGTGCTGCGAGGTCCGGGTTCCCTCCGGTACCGTATTGAGGCTGAATCAGGCTCGGAAGGGTAGACGCGGCATGCTCACATGTTTTACGTCCTGATGATGGTCCTGATGATGGTCTCAATTAATAGAGATCGAAACGCCGTCGACCTTCAACAACCAAAACTCAAAGTGTATAAACTTTCTCATGAGTTTTGTATAACGTTGTCAATGTGATGTAAACTTTTAAGTCACCAGCACTTTTCACTTTTCACGCAACCCCACTTGATATGTGAGCACCAGGACTAGATCCTTTGATAATAATGTGGATGATATACCATTTATGATGTTAAATGTGTTATCTTTTCCACAACCTTGTGTCCCTGCATATATTGTTCTCTCTTGCCTAGACGAAAGCCATTATTTGATCGACAGTAGCCTAGGCTACCCGAGGACCCATTTGGGCCTCACTTTGACCATTGTTTTTCTAACCGCGTTCCTAGTTCCAGCAATAAAAATGTCAAGATAACTCATCTGATTAATGTTCTCCCTGGAGAGAGACCGGAGCTTTGCCTAAGAAATGTTGACTGGTAATGCAGAGGGTTAATATGTCTGCTGCAAATAACGTGTCCCATTCATATCACAAAGTACAGTAAATATACATTGGTCAATGGGTTACCGCTTTTGTCAGAGAGAACCTGTTGTTACTTGTATAAGTTAAAATCCTAATATATTAACTGTCTTCAAAGAGCTGCATGCAAACTGCAAGGAATGTGTTCGAGCTTTGTGTGTTTTTTGCCAGTCTTTTGTTATCCTTATATTACAAAAAGGGTTCATTTATGTAGAAATCAATTCTTATTATTAAAGAAAACCCCTAACATTGGTGTAACATTTTAAATTCTGAATTTTTGTTTTTCCAGACTAAGGACTCTTAAACTATACTGCCTACCAGAATGGATGACATTTTACTCCTGCACCTTGTAGGCCTTTGTCTTTTCTAACATTTCCTATACACTCATTTACACATGTATGATTCTCTCTGTGCAATGTGTGTGTGATGTAAAGTGTTCTGACAACTTAAACTGGTATGAGTGGCGCTATAAAACTAAATTAATCTAAGAGACAGTGGTTATTGAGACTTGAGGAGCACTGTCAAATGGTGGCAGTGTGGGAATCTGTGGGGGAGGTTGTCATTGGGGGGGGCGCCAACAAACATTGTCGCACAGGGCGCCACCAGGGCTAAAGCCGGCTCTGCTTCAGACGTCCGTCATTCAAAGGCGTAGATCCCACCCTTTCGGCATACGTGAGAGTGGATGCAAGCACGTCTGATTCAGTGCCTTGTTCTGGGCAATGGTAAGTGTTTGCAAGCTAAAGTTGTGTTCTGTATGTTGTGCTGAGACCCCTCATCATGCTAACCTCCCCCACTGTGACACCCCAGGCCCTGACTACACGTAGCTGGCCCCGTTAGAAGTGGAGCTGCAGCATTTGTTCCACCGCAAAATAGATCCAAATAACGAGCAGGGTTCGTTCTTGTTCCGTTGTGAAGTTGATCCAAATATCCGAGTCAAGAAGGCGAGAAATATGTGCTTACAGTGGACGGTTCTCTGATGTGTGACATTAAAACTGCCCGTGGCTTCATGCGCCTAAGTTAATACTGATGCCAAAAACATGGATTGACTTGCAAACAATGAATGTTAAAAACGTTAAGGCAACACATTTCAGTGATTTAGTTCCTCTCTTATTTCACATGCTTTACTTAGTCTTGCATTTCCCAAGAGTTAGCTATTTTATAGTGTTGTTGTTTATCTGTATTTTTTTCTGTGCATACTTTGAGGCTTGAGCCATGCTAGGTGGTTATGAGGGGCTTTGATTGAGCGCGCAGGCACTAAGGCTGAAGCCAAACAAAGTGCCTGTCAGTGGATTGGCTTCTCTGCAGAGCACACAGAACAATGTTTATGTATTCCATTTGCAACTGAAATTCTGTTGATGTGTGTGTAAAGGGGAACACAGATGTCAAAATATTTGCAAGGCAAAAGTAAGAGAAAATAAAGTGCTTAAATGTGGGGGAGTGCAGTGTATGCTTGGGGGCAGTGAAGTGACAGAGATGCAAGGAAATGCATTCAGGGAAGAGTGAAAAGAGGATGTTGAAGAGGAAAGAGGTGGTTGAAAATGTGCACACGGACAAGATGTGCAGAGAAAAAGAGGATACATATCTAACATAAAGCACACATAACTGAAGGCCAAAACTCCTTCCACGGGCCTCAATGCTATTTAATTCACAGACTCACTCTTTCAGAATTGAAACATTTCCAATGTTAATTATTTATAACAAATCATTGTTGTTACTCATTTATTTTAAATAGCTAACACCCTTTGACAAAGCCAATCGTAGTGAAAGGTTTTAGGTGTTGATCAGTTGTTATGTCATTTATCTGGATACAATTACATCTCAGAGAGAAACCAATAAACCAAAATACTGGTCGGCTGGCACACTATGGGAATCACAGAAATTTATTTGACATGTTTTTTTTTTTTTCTTTCAAAAAACCTTTATTGATCAAATTGAATAGACAGATTACATTCTTGAATTGAATCAAAGCACCATATGCAAAGGACACAATGATGGTAACAGTAAAAATTAATAGCACATAACACCAAAGAAAAGCAGCATGGCAGACATTTTGGCCTCGACTAACCAGTGACAGCAATTGACAGGGGGCACACAATCTCTAGAGGGGAGGGCAGACCCAGCTGAAACGGAGAAGGGGCGGGGGAAGACCGACTATTGGCCCACCTCGGCGGCCGCTGCGGGCAGAGAGCCGGTGGGGAGCGCAGGAGAGGCAACCGGACCCGGGGGAGTGCGGGTTAGGAGATATGACACTAGGGGGCCCCAGATATCGAGTGGGCAAGATCTAGCTGGCATGAGGTCCCAGAATTCTGACAATATGGTCTGGCAACGCGATGCATCCTCGAGCCATTGGGCGAACTTGGGTGCGGGTCTGCGACCCCAGCACATGGAGACCCTACGCTGCGCGAGGACAAGCAGCATGGCAATAAGACGGCGCGATGCATCCGGGCAGAATTTGACGAATCCTATTAGGCAAAGCGAGGGAGTAGGCTGAACTGGCGAGGAGGTGATCTCTGAAATGGCTGTGCAGACCTCACGCCAATAAGCAGAGACCTCAGGGCATAGCCAGGCAAGGTGTGAGAAGTCCGCCGCAGGTGCAGAGCAGCGCATGCAACTATCACTTGGAATGAGTCCCAGCTTGTGCAGCTGGACGGGAGTGCGATATAGCCTGTGTAAATATTTAAAATGAATAAGGCGCAGGCGGTAGTTTGGGGACAAACGCTTTGTCTGTTTGCAACAGTAGAGCCAGTCAGCCTGTGGGATGTCGATACCAAGGTCCGCACTGCACGCCGCACGGGCGCGGTCCGTGGAGACGGGTGAGGCCGTCAGTGTGAGAGCGTAAAGTTTGGTTACCAGCTTCCGAGGGGGAGGAGACGAGTACATAAAATCCAGCGTGCCCATCGAGGGAGGAGGCTGGGGAAACGTGGGATGCAGTTCCCGACAGATTGCGCGTAGCTGATAGAAAAGTAAAGTATCCATAGGACCGGAATCACCCGCGAGAGAGTAAAAAGTGTTCCCCGGGTAGAGATCCGCAACTGTGGTCAACCCTAAACAGGTTGCGCGTTTAGCCATACCAGAGGGCTGTAGAGGAGGGAAAGCCGGATGCCGAACGATCAACATAGTTGTTGCTGAGAGCATGGGGGCATCGGAAAGGCAGCGAAGGCCCTCCCAAGCCCAGCATAAAGTTTCAACCGTGTTTATCTCAGAGCGCCGGAGTCTGGCCGGGGCAAATAGGGCCGTCGTGAGTGGCCATGGGGCAGCGAGATCGGCCTCGACCGCCACGTGCGGTTGGAAAGGAGTGGGGTGAAGCCAAAAATGCAAGAAGCTGGCCTGGGCACACAATGCGTAGAGCCTAATGTCAAGGGCGCCGAGGCCGCCACACTCCATGGGAAGTGTGAGAGTATCATAAGCGATCCTAGGCTGTTTGCCAGCCCAGATGAGAGAGATGATCAATGAGCGGACCTTGCGAAAAAAGTGGGCAGTGAGAGGAAGAGGCACGTTTAGGAATAAATATAAAAATTTCGGAAGAACTACCATCTTGACGATAGCCACTCGACCGGCCAACGACAAGGGCAGGCGGCTCCATGTAGGGATCTTCGACTCAAGCCAGTCCACCGCGCGACCGAAGTTAGCTTGCCACAGTTCGTCCGCGTCTCTGCTCAACCAGACACCCAAATAGCGAGTGGGGCCATTCGCCCACACGAAGGGGTAGTCCGGGGTAAAGGGCGTAGTAGCATCAGTGTGTGGAAAGAGGACCGATTTATTCCAGTTCACCTGAACACCTGAATAGCCACCGAACCTGATGATCTCGCGTATTTGACATGTTAATTTATATAGAGCCCCTACTTTTTTCATCCCACTTAAAGACCTGTCTGCACATATTTCTATATGACTGGTTGCAGCCAGCAGCTGTGGGTGTTTCACGAAGCCTGGTGGTTAGAGCATTTTGTTTCCAAAGTTAATGCTGCATGCAGTGCAGGACAGTGGGCAAGCATACATTTTAAAGTGCAAAAGTTGTCACACTGTACAATTTACACATTACATTAACTGCTCAACATATTAATGCAGTAAGATATGGGGCAGTTTTTAATGTGTTTCATATTTCAAGACTATACTTTCCCACTGCTTTATAAGCCTTGCTTTATCGCTACATTCATTTGCTTTGAAATGTACCATTTGGCAATCTTTTTTTCATTTCTTTCTCGGGAGAGGGACCCACCCTGGATCCCAGGTTTGTCCATTAAACCTTTTCACGTCGCTCGCTATATAAAAGTAATGCCCAATATTGACGCCTCACCACTTTCAAATGTCAATAGCGACCACTGACTGAGAGTATGCCTTGCAGCCGGGTAGGAGTCTGTGACCAGAGCATATTATGTTCCCCAGCAGAAGGTCTTGAGTTGACTTGTTTCGAGGGGAGAGGACAGATTATCTCAGTTGCTCACTTGTAACTGATAATCTTCATTATTCGGGATCCATCTCTTGCTCATGCCACTGGAATTATGTGGAAGAGAAGAGCCAAATTTTGTGTCAGGGTTGAGTAAATTATGCATCAGGAAAAGACCAATTATGCTGCGTGATGCAGCATATTTTGTGACAGTATTACCTCATTACTTTGTCACGTACACATCCGTAGGTGTGTTCATGTTTTTTTAAATTTGTTTAGGCTGTGATATGTGACTGTATATGTGTTTGAGGTCTAATACTTATCAATCTATCTCCATACTTAGTCTGTTTGAGTTGTGGTGAGTTGATGTCATTTTTCTTTCTCTTGCCACATATTTTACTTAACCTTGCCGTATACTTCCGGTGGCCCTGGTCTTAGCCTTTGCGCGGTATTTTGTGAATATGCAAGTGTACTTCAATGTCTCTATTACAGTGTCTATCTGTTTGAGTTGTACTGTGTTTGTGGTATGTTAGAGTCTGTATTCCAGTGTCAGTCGGTGGCGTGTTGCTGCAAATCTGTCAGTATGCGCATCCCCGTTTTTAGGTCGAGCCTGGGCAGCGCATGCGCTGCTCTGCTAGGCATGCTGTATTCTAGTATGGACTTGAAGCTCCGCCCACTCTCTGCCCATATTTTTCATTGGCTTGCGTTTTTGTCCTTTGTAAATGCTGGCTTCTGATTCGTTAATAGGCTTGTTAGTCCCTCCTTAGTACCGCCTTGCATTCATTTGTAACCTCCCATGAGGACTGGCCCTTTTACTTCTGTTGTTACACAGTATGTCTTATTTATTCTGTAAACACTATTTTCTTTAATGAGTTTCTCCTACTGGAGGCACGTCATGCTTTCCTGCAACATTCAGCGCGCCATGCGCGCTTTCACTTTCCAAGCAGCCTAGGAAAATGGCGGCCGCTTCTTTGAAATTAAATAGGTCTCACATTTACAAGAGTTTGAGCTATTGACATTGTAAATGACAATGCCTTTTATTTATGTGTTAATTATCAAAACATATATATATATAAAAGGCCATTGCCATTTACAATGCCAATAGCTTAAACTCTCGCAAATGCGAGACATATTGCATTGCAAATGCTTGTTACACTTGTTAACGCTGTATGAGCGCCAGTTCAACCTCTTTAGTACGATTTTGAAACCTAATTATACCAATAAACAACAGAAAAGTAACCAATCAACTTTTCCGCTGTGCAGCAATACATGTTGCTGCTTTTTCACGTTTTAAGCTGTTTGACCTAGACACATTTTTTTGGTTAAAATCTGCAGATTATGCAGCAGATGAAGGGTTATGTGGCAAATCTACAATTAACGGAAAAACTTTGTGGCCGCACAATCGCATAATTCCAGTGGCCCTGCTCATGACCATACTTCCAAAGTGCCTGTCTACCGATCCTGGATTCAACTTTATTCCTTTTCTACAACCTGCTTGCGCCATGGTACAATAACTTGCTTGTGCATGCTTCACCCTTCTCCATAGATAACACACCACACCCTTTCGTGCTGGCTTTAAGCTTATGGTTGTGGTAAAGGGATGGACTTGGAGCAAGAAGAACCAATGATTGATTGCTTTCAGGGCTTGTCTTCATCACAACAATAATACTATGTCAACGCAAACCGAAGGGAAGTGAGGCATGACAATAGAGACCACCGCACTTTTTTAATTATGTATATATATATATATATAATTATATACATATATACACACACATATATGTAGAATAAATCAGTATTTAAGGCGTGAATATAAAATCCTCATGATAAATTCCAGAATATGCCAGCTCCACTAAAAGAGGGTCGGCTTAAAGAAGCACAGATGCGTTCATTTTTTTAATATATAATGAATGTGCCTCCACATATCTCCGAATCTGCATCTGTGAAGAATATGTGCCAAATATTCACTATTCGCCTTTCTAGTAAGCAAAGGAACACCCATGAGGACTTTCTGTAGCATCTCACCATTGGAACAACAGTTTTGTTTAGCCATAACATCATTCTGTCTGGTAAGGGCCAGTTAGCAAATCGGGGGTGTGCGAGATTCTATCTCTGGTAAACATTCAGTACCCCATAATGTCTCTCCTGCCAAGTCGCTTCAACTCTTCAAAGGGGACCTGTGCTTTGTAGCCACTACCTTTGCAAGAATCAATTTTCCTTTTTTAAATCAATCCTTTGAGACCCTTTCTCTGGAAGTGCCCCCAGAATATGGAACTCGTGTATAGAAAACTACCCCATAAATAAATATAGGGTATGTGGAATACTGTACTATCTGACAAGATTGAGTGGAGAGAGTTCTTTTCTTAGAATGGTCAACGAGACCATGTGTGATTGGAGGGACCCTTTATAATTACCCTAGGTAGGGTGGTTTTAGAATTTCTCCAGATTTCCATCTCCAATGAAAGGGTGGATTCCGCGATTTAATCTGTATAATTGGTGAGGTGCAAGTGCCATAAAAATTACCTTAGAGGATATTAACTAAGTTATTCAGAAAAATGATCTTAGTAGCGTGAAGTTCTTGTGTCACAGTTTTTCCAGCCACAGTCATCCATGCTTAGGTGGTGACTGGGCTCTCCTCCCTAATAACCCTTGCATGTAGGTTCAATGAAGCGGCTTTAATGCTGACGGCATTCTGCTAGAATAAACTTAGCAGAATTTTAAGTAATTGTTAGAGTCTAATATAAGTTCGAAAAAAAAGACACATTACCTTGGGGTAACATGGCCGCCAAGGCAGTTACCTGTTGCAGAGCTCCGTAACAGCCCTGGAGATTTGCTCTCATTAACTCTGCGAAGAAGTCTATAAATATAAGGAGGCTCACATTATGACAAGCAAAGGACTTGAGGAACAAGAAGTATTCTGAAACAAGCATTGGCCATGCATCGGTTTCGCCTACTTGATGACTAATAAGCTGTTTTTATTAAGCACTGTCCGAGACGAAGGAAAGAGCTCCCTGACAAGTCTCACGGGAGTGGGGAGGATGCGCGCAGCGGCCTGAGCTACTAACTCGAGAGTTGAGAGCTGGGGATCCCGTTTCGAGTCTCGGCGCCGCAACATCCTGTTATTCTGGGCAAATCACTTAATCTCCCTGGGTGAAAAAAATTGGGCTGTATAAATCTGCTAATTTGATTAAAAGTATCACAGCAAGCAGAAAGAGGTAAAACTTTATGAAAAAATAGTTCCACCAAAGTGGATGTTAACAGTATTTCAGCTATGGGAAACGTATAAGAGAAGAACAAGCATTGGTAAATGCAGGAAAATATGCTACAGCCAATAGAAATAGAGGAAAAGTGGCAAGCACAGGAACCAATGAAAAGCGAGGGGGCGGGATGTAAGCCCCTTTTAAGATTTATATTAAAAATAATAGATTTCACAAGCACAGCGGAAGTGCTGTGCAGGCAAAACCTAAAAACTGTGGAAAGTAGTGAAGCGGCAGGAGCCACTGCAAAATGGTGCCCATGCGACTACTCTAAAAGGCAGCAGGGTATGCTCTGCTGCAAACTTAGAACGATGCAAGTGATGAGTCAACCTACCTGGACAGATGCTGTGGTACTGGCGGGGTCTGCTGCACAGGTACACAAACCATTGACACGCATGGAAAGTAGCTGGCAAGAAGCAAGTTTGTGGGCTCTGCACCACATGAGCCTTGCACACATCAATATGCATCTGGGATGGACTGGTACCCCTTATGGCAATCGGGAACACTGAATCTCCTGCAGTGCTGAGCTTCACTTGATCATAGTGAAGTACATGACTCCCTGGTTTAGACATCCAAGGCAAGTGGCTTCAGGGCATAAGAGTCATGGTAGAGTCGGAGATAAAACCTGGCCAAAGTGAAGGGGTCAGATTTTCGGGATACATGATGGAGAGGGCCAATTTGAGCTAGTGCAAACCAGCACAAAGAATGGTCTCTAAGAACATTAACCAGATTGTATTGCAACATAGAGACAATCACAGGAAAAACACACTGTGCAGCACCCTGTTGATGAAGTCACTCCTAATTTCTGAAGGCACACCGCATGTGGTTTCCCAGCAGTGACACGTCTAGAAGATGTAGTTAGTTCACCCACTTGTGTGTGCTAACAGGAAAAGTTAGAAGAACAAATCAGAGAAAACACGTGGAGAGTTATTCAAGGGTGAGCACCAGAGGCAGTGCCCCACAACCCCTTTAGGATGGTGTAGTATGCTGGTGGTCTTATGGGAAGCACGTATAAGTAACTGAAAGGGGATTGCTTAAGTTCCAACAAGACGCAGAAGCATGCTGCAACTGTTGAAAAAGCAAAAACTAGGTGAGATTAACATATTCCTATACTACCAGTGGCATGATGATTCCAAGAGCAGTATGGAAGTCAAATAAGTAGGGCACTGATGAAAGAGGATCTAAAATCCTGCCTGGATGACCTATATCAAGACCTAGAGAAAAGACTCAGGCCCTCTGGGCGGATGTAAGCTAGGAGACAGCCGACCTAAACACAGTGGCGGCTCGCATAGGGCGTGCTGCGCGGCGGTGGGGTGGGGCGGGGCGTGGGAGGGGCAGGGTGGGGGGGTAGTAAACTCGGACATACGACGGAACGGAGGAAAGTAATTATTACGTTCCTCCGTTCCGTCGTATGTCCGAGTTTACTACCCACCGCCCCGCAGCACGCCCTATGCGAGCCGCCACTGCCTAAACACAAACATGTAATCTGTGGATTAGCGCTTAGAATCACTAGAGAGACAACTAAAAGTAAATGAGGTGGCAGACCAATGTCAACATACGATATTGGCATATTTGAGGACACAGACGAGAATTCTCTTGGACAAATTTGCGGACTTAGAGAACAGGAGGAATAACAAAAGGGTGAGAAATCTTAAAGAAGAAACACCTGATGCAGATTTATTCTCAAATCTAACAGATTTTAGGAACGTTTTTCAAGGAAGGTCCTGATTTCCAAGTCATCATCATAGGAGCTCACAGATTGAACAAAGAATTGAAGGACTCTAACGCTCGGTTCAGGAGTTATGTGTACCACCTCAAAGAAACAATATTTCAGGAAGCCAGGCAACTTAGGAACTTCACATTTGGTGAAAGTTCGATATCCATGCACCATGATTTGTCAGAAGCAACACATCAATGCAAAAGATAACTCTATTTGGTGACCTAGGAGCTCTTGCAACTAAAGACCCATTATAGATGAATGCACCCCTTCGAATTGCAATTGCTACAGTGAAAAGGGGGCAGTCTTGGCTGCACTTGGATGATGACTCTGTACATTGGGAACACTCATCTGTGCATAGAGAGACTAAATATAAGATGGAGAAGGGGAGAAAGGAGGAGAGAATCAAAGCTCAACAGCACAAGAAGACAAATACAAGAAGAGGAGACAGACGATCTACCCATGGGTGGTAACATGCGCCATGAGGATAAGACATCCATTCCTCAGCAAAGTATTATGCTAATACATCTTCTTTTAGGCTGATACATTGCAGGAGGAGGATTTGGGGGACTAAGATGTCAACAGTGATTGTGATGCATTGGGTGGTAAAGGCAGCGCAGACCAAATGGCAAGACCTAGAGGGAATGGGAGTAAGGCTACTGATGATTCCGAGGACAGAGAGGACAGGTCAAGGTTATCTACCCATCTCAATTTAGGGGGAGGGGAAGTCTTCTCATCTTTCTAGAGGTGCTGTAATGCTATTGTTCAAAGGTTATGTTGGCCCAGTTACAGTTGGGGAGTGGGAAGATAGGGATTGGCATAACATGAACAGGTGGGCAGGGGATTCACTGGCATTTGCCTCAGTATGGGAGCATTTCTAGATGCCCGCTCAATTTTATATCTTTTAATGTGTGGAACCTAATCGCTTCCAGCAAGAGACAGATGTTCTGGGGATATATCACTAATCAAGATCCAGATATAATATTATGGCTGAAACACATTTGTTGCTCAGGGATCAAAATCATATCAAACAAACGACTTGTCCACTTCAGTTTTGGGCCTCAGCACCTACGAAAAGTATATGGTTAGCCATACTATGTAAACAAGCTCTACAGGGGGAATGGTAACAGGGCCATTGACTTTAGAATTAGCAAGAAAATGCTCATGGCCCCCAAAAAAGAAGGGGGAGAGGATTAGCCTGGTCTTATGTACTATGATTAGACTGCTTGGACATACTTCGATTAGCCTACTCGTACATACTAAGATGCTGCCAAGCACCACACCTCCAAGTAATAGCTGAATGGATTCTCAGAAAGACAGAGAAGTGATGGATACTAATGCACTAGCCATTGGTGGGGCAGCAGCCAGGCCGTATCCCAAAGCAACCATTTTGGGTTATGACCTGGCTTGAAAAGAAACATAGACTCGAGAAGTGCATATAGCCCAACTGTGAAAACAAATTGGAGGTTTGGGATGGGGTGGTCATTAGGGAAAAACTGACAGCTTTCTCTCTCCTAACACAACAATTCATGACAACCCACACTTTGGCCCAGCACTCAGTGAAGAGTTGTTTGAGAGATAAAAATTCAAGAGCGTAGGACACTCCTAGATCTCTGTAACCAAGGGAGGATTAATTCTGTTGCTGAATTTAAGAAGGAATTTCAAGTTGAGCAACAAGACCAGGTTACAATATTTACAGCCCCATCAGTGGGATATCTGTCTACCCCGCAAATAAAGCAGCCACCACTAGACAGTTAACGAAGTTTGAATCCTTCTTCAGGCAATAGGATGGGGCGTCATGTTTGTTCTCTGCCATCTAGAAAACTGCAGTAGGTCCTAATTCAGGGCATTGGGCAGGAACAATGGAATGAGCTCTGGGGGGACATTCCACACCCCTATAAAAGCAGTCCTAATAGGAAATCAGCCTACGAGGATATGTATCAATGATATCTAACCCTGCAGCATCTACGTAACATCTTTCCTTCTGTCACAGTCCATCTACATTAACACAAAAGAGTACCGAGGCACACGTCAGTAGTCCATATAGTAATGCTGATTCGTAGCAAGAGAATTTATACAAATGCAGTCCGGAGCAATTTTTCTTCTTTAAAGCATGGTGTTTATTATCCAGTCTTTTCGCACAACACAAGCACAATGGCAGCCGACACGTGTTTCGTCCAACTGACTTTTTCAAGGCAAGCAGCAACAAAAAGATGGTGCTGAAAGTTTAAGCTGTAGTAGGTTAGAAGTAGCTGAGCCCAGCAGAATCTGACCCCTCATAAACGTTCTTGCATGCGTAATGAACAAGTTACTTACCTTCGGTAACGCTTTTTCTGGTGGATACAGTATCTGCCTGTGGATTCCTCACCTTATGAATATCCCCTGCGCCAGCATTCCACGGAAATTTTTCATTGCTCTCTGCGCCGACGAGGTTGTCATGGCATCATGGCTCCGCACGCGGCTCCGCATGACGTCACAGGAGCCATAAGAAGACCACGTCGGCGTGATGACGTCAGTTCCACCCATTTTTTCTGTGCCACCGAGGCAAAACGGGCGAACCGACCATAGAGACAATGCATACCAAGTATACAGGATTCACACAAATACACTTAGTGTATAATAAAATGAGAAAGCTTGAATTTCAAACAAGACAACAATAAAATAATAGAGGTAACCAAGTCTTGAGTACATAAAAATACATCAAATAATTAATACCTCAGCTTTTATGGTATAAAAGGGTGGACAACGGGGAGGTGGGTGGGTCAGTGAGGAATCCACAGGCAGATACTGTATCCACCAGAAAAGCGTTACCGAAGGTAAGTAACTTGTTCTTCTGATGGATACATCTGCCTGTGGATTCCTCACCTTATGAATAGAATCCCACAGCAGTACCTCACCCGGAGGAGGGTGTCCACCCTCTATACCAAAAAGTCCTGTAAAACAGAGCGAGCAAAATGGCCATCCCTCCTCACATCGGAATCTAAGCAGTAGTGCTTCGCGAAAGTGTGGAGGGAGGCCCAAGTTGCCGCCTTACATAAGTCCAACACAGGAACACCTCTAGACAAGGCAGAAGTAGACGATTTAGCCCTGGTAGAATGAGCTCTAATGCCTACAGGAGGCTCCTTACCAGCCAGGGAGTAGCATATCTTGATGCACAAGATGATCCACCTGGATAAAGTGCGCTTGTGCACCGCCTTGCCCTTCATGCGACCAGCATATCCAACAAAGAGCTGGTCATCTTGGCGAAAGTCCTTCGTTCTGTCCAAATAAAAGCTAATCGCCCTCTTTGGATCCAAACGATGAAGTCTCTCTTCCTCCTTGGATGGATGAGGGGGAGGATAGAAAGTAGGAAGGGTAATAGACTTACCTAGGTGGAAAGGAGTCACCACTTTAGGCAGAAAAGCAGCCCTGGTCCTGAGTACCAACCTTTCAGCATGTATGGTCAGAAAAGGAGGTTTACAGGAAAGAGCTTGAAGCTCACTCACCCTCCTAGCCGAAGTGATAGCCACCAGAAAGATCGTTTTAAAAGTCAAAAGTCTCAACGGACAACTATGCATAGGCTCGAACGTTGAACCCATTAAAAAAGTTAAAACCAGATTCAAATCCCACTGGGGCATAATAAAAGGAGTGGGAGGAAACATGTTTGTCAGCCCCTTAATAAATCTTAAGACTATAGGAGACTTAAATAAAGAAGGCTGATCAGGTAAACACAAAAATGCTGACAAAGCCGACAAATATCCCTTAACAGTGGCCACAGCACAACCCTGCTGGGCCAAATGAAGGGAAAAACAAAGAACATCAGAAAGATGGGCTTTTAAGGGATCAATAGATTTCTCTCCGCACCACTTAACAAATTTTGACCACCTGTAAGAATAGACAGACTTGGTGGAGTGTCGCCTGGCCGATAGTATAACGTCCACCACGTCAGGCGGGAGAGAAAAAGAATTCAAGTTGCCCCGTTCAATCTCCAGGCATGAAGGTGCAGGCTCTGGAGGTGGGGGTGAAGAACTTGCCCCTCCATCTGAGAGAGGAGGTCTACCCTGAGAGGGAGACGGAGCGGAGGGTACAACGAGAGGTGAAGAAGGTCTGTGAACCACACCCTTCTTGGCCAATCCGGGGCGATCAATATGACTTGGGCTCGGTCTTGGCGAATCTTCCTCAGAACCCGAGGAATCAAGGGTATGGGAGGAAACGCGTAGAGGAGTTGTGAGCTCCAACTCAACTGAAACGCGTCCCCCAACGCTCCCTGCCTCGGAAACTGGAGACTGCAGAATGACGGGCAGTGCGCGTTCTCTAGAGTGGCAAACAGGTCCACCCGAGGAGTCCCCCACGTCTGGAAGAGGTGTCGAACTACCTCTGGATGAAGCCTCCACTTGTGGTCGGCGGAGAACTGTCGACTGAGACTGTCCGCACGCACGTTCAGCACCCCGGCCAGATGATTTGCCATCAAGCAAATCCGATGATCCTGTGCCCAGGACCAGAGTCGCAAAGCCTCTCTGCAGAGACAGTACGACCCCACTTCTCCCTGCTTGTTGACATACCACATCGCGGCAGTGTTGTCCGTCAGGACCTGAACTGACTGACCGCGAAGGGAAGGGAGAAAGACCTTGAGCGCCAAACGTATCGCCCGCAATTCCAGAAGGTTGATGTGAAACAACCTTTCCTCTGGAGACCAAAGACCCTTGACCTCCAGATCCCCCAGATGTGCACCCCACCCTAGGGTAGAGGCATCCGTTATCACTGTGGCCACCGATGGAGGAAAGTGGAAGGGCTTTCCTTGAGACAGATTGCCCTCCACGCTCCACCAAGACAGATCCGCTGCAGCTTCTCTGGAGATCCTGACTGACTCCCTGAGATCTCCGTTGTGCTGATACCACTGCCTGCGGAGACACCACTGGAGCGCCCTCATGTGCCAGCGTGCATTTGTGAACAGCAGGAAGCGAACAGACAGAGCAGGCGAAGGACCTTCAGAACTGGAACAACCGCTCCATTGTGAAACAAAGGGATCATTTCCTGAATGTCGAGAATCCTTTGTGGAGGTGGAAAAGCTCGACACACAGTGGTATCCAGTACTGCCCCTATAAACAGGTTGCGCTGAGAGGGCACCAGGTGAGACTTGGGTACATTTATCGAAAAACCCAATTTGTATAACAGCTGGGCTGTAACATGCAAATGATGACTCACCAACTCCGGAGACCTTGCCTTTAACAGCCAGTCGTCCAGGTAGGGGAAAACTGGAATCCCCAACCTTCTGAGATGAGCAGCCACCACCGCCATTACCTTGGTGAAGACTCGAGGTGCGGTAGTAAGACCAAACGGAAGGACCGCAAACTGGTAGTGTTGCGACCCAACCGTGAAACGGAGATACTTCCTGTGTGACTTCAGGATGGGAATGTGGAAATACGCATCCTGCAAGTCGATGGACACCATCCAGTCCTCTTGTTGCAGCGCCTGAAGAACCTGCGCTAGAGTTAGCATCTTGAACCTCTCCTGTTTGAGAAACAGATTCAAGATTCTGAGGTCCAGGATGGGACGTAACCTGCCATCCTTCTTGGGGATCAGGAAATACCGGGAGTAGCACCCCTGACCCCACTCCTGCTCCGGAACCACCTCTATTGCACCTTTTGTAACAGGGAAAGAACCTCCTTCTGAAGGAGCAGTAAATGATCCTCTGTGCAAAACCCCTGACAAGGAGGGTAAGGCGGGGAAATTCCCTGAAGGGAAGAGCGTACCCATTTTCTACAAGATCTAGAACCCAAAGGTCCGAAGTTATTAGTTTCCAATCTTGTAGAAAATGAGTAAGCCGACCTCCCACAGGACCCACATGATCCAGGATGGCGGATCTAGAGCTGCTTTGCTGCATTACCGGGAGGGGTTGGGGAGGTAGAAGAGGAGGAGGAAGAGGGATGTCGTCCAGCTCCACGAAAGCGACCTCTGCCTTTACCTCTGTAGGATTTATACAGAGGGTTTTGCTGTTGCTGCTGAGGCTGACGGGAACGAAAGGAAGATTTCCCAAATCCATGCTACCTTTTGTATCCATAGCCCCTTGACTGAGGCTGTAAACCCAAGGATTTCGCCGTGGGTTTGCTGTCCTTAAATCTCTGCAAAGCAGAGTCAGCTTTTTCCCCAAAAAGCTTAGAGCCGTCAAAGGGAAGATCCAAAAGAGCAGCTTGGACATCCGGTGAAAAACCCGAAGACCTCAACAATGCATGTCTCCTAGTAGCAACAGATGAGCCCATCACCCTTGCCACCGAATCTGCAGTGTCCAGCCCCGACTGTATTACTTGGAGAGCAGCCGCTTGAGAGTCCACCAAGACTTCATTTAAATTACCCCGATCTTCCTCAGATAATTTAGGGAGAATCCGCTTGGCAGAGTCCATGAGGGCGTGAATGTATCTGCCCAACGGACAAGTCGCGTTGGTGGATTTGAAAGCCATACTAGCTGAAGAAAAAACTTTCTTTGCAGATTGCTCAAGCTTTTTGGAATCTCTGTCAGCTGGTGCTTGAGGAAATGAACCCACAGACTGCTTTGAGCATGAAGCTTGAACAACCAAACTCTGAGGTGACGGGCGAGAAGAAAGAAATTCAGGGTCCCCTGGTGCCGGTCTATATCTTCTAGAGACAGATCTAGAAACTGCAGGAGCAGTAAGGGGATTACTCCACACCTCCAGAATTGGCTCCGTCAGGGCATCATTGAAAGGCAAGAGGGGCTCAACTACAGAGGAAGGAGAATGAAGAACCTCTGTGAGAAGATTTGGCTTGTATTCAGCCATTGAAAGCTGTAAATCCAACAGTTCAGCTGCCTTCCTAATCACGACATGATAAGGAGCAACATCCTTTGAAGGAGAAGCCTTCTGCGAAGTAAAATCCACTTCTGGTGACACATCCAAACCACTTGCCTCACACAAGTCTTCAAACAAGTCCTCAGACTCATTTATTTCGCCTTCTTCCATGTCACCAGCTTGATACTGCTCCTCCTCAATTAACCTTTGAGCCTCCCTTCTAGAACGCATCCTCGGCTGCGGCGTCGACGGCGCCATCCGCGGCGTCGACGGCTCCGTCAGTGGCGTCGAAGGCGGATCCGTGACAGCAATCCGCGCCGAACAAGCTCAAGAAGGAAGGACGCCAGATGGAGCCGGGGACTGACCATACGGCGTCGACATCTTCGGTGCCGAAAACTGCCAAGACGGCGCCATCGGCATATAGGGCATAAAGGGGGCCGGATGGTAATGCTGCGGCACACCCAAATTAAATGCCAACGGGCCCATGGGACCCGGAGGTGCTCCAGAGGGGCAAGTGGCTCTGGCAAAAACACCATACATCGCGTTCAAGAACTGCGATGGATCCGAACCTGGCGCCGGGAACGAAGGATACTGCGCCGGTTCTACCTCCAAAAGAGGAACCTCCGGAGTCGGGGCCACCAGAGCCACAGGAGCAGCAGGAGTCACATCATCCACTGGATTCGATGCACCATCCGGAGCCGGAGAATCCACCGACGCCGGAGACTGCGCCGGCGTGCCCACATAAGGAGACCGGTCCGGAGACATCCGTGGAGACTCGGACGGAGAAGGAGAAACAAAGTCTTTGACACGACGTCGAGGAGCCGGAGAAGTCGACTTCGAAGCTCGAGGCTTCGACGAACGACGTCGAGATCCATGCCTCTTCTTCTTCTTGTGCCTTCTCTTCGATCCATGCGAAGTCGACGACTCCAACTTCGATCATTTACGACCCCTTTTCTCCTTTCTCACCTTGGACATGTAGAGCTTAGCCTCTCTTTCCTTCAACGCCTTCGGGTTCATCTTCCTGCAAGAAGAGCAACCCTCGACGTCGTGATCACTCGAAAGACACCAAAGGCAGTCATCATGCGGGTCAGTGATCGACATGTGACCTCCGCATTCCTTACAAGGCTTGAAACCTGACTTCCTTTGAGCAGACATGTCGAAAAGAGAAACAAAGTCTCGAAACAAAGTAACAGTAGAAAGATAGGAGAGTCCCAGAAAATCCGTTAGCGTCGACAGCGCGGAAAAAAGGGAACTGACGTTATCACGCCGAAGTGGTCTTCTTATGGCTCCTGTGACGTCATGCGGAGCCGCGTGCGGAGCCATGATGCCATGATGACCTCGTCGGCGCGGAGAGCTACGAAAAATTTCCGTGGAATGCTGGCGCAGGGGATATTCATAAGGTGAGGAATCCACAGGCAGATGTATCCATCAGAAGAGATGTGTTCTGTATCGCCAACCAAATGCAAATAAATACTGAATGACTCCACTTCGACGTAGGAGATGAAATGCACAAGAAACGAAAGGCAAATTACACAACAGATTGCGGAAACTAAACCACAGACCAGCTACATGTTGGCTGCTCTGAGGGCATAGATTAATCTATGCACATAAGATAGGGGTGCTTCCAAATTCACCCGTACTGGAAGGAGGACCTGGAGCATATTATGGGGGCCATGGGCTTTCTGATCACAGAGGGGCAGAGTTTGATTCTTTGAAAGTGAGACATCCTCTGTTATAGGGCCTCAGTACAGTAGACTGGGCGCTGATTCAACAAATGTTGCAAGCTGTAGAAAACGGTAATTGCTCTTTGTTGGAAGGTAAAGACTGTGCTGGACATGGCACAGTGGCTTCATAAATTGTGGCCCATCATGACAATGGAAAAAGCTGACACACGACCTAGCAGACTGAGAGGTGAAGATATGGATTCAATGGCTGGATTATTGCAAGCGCCTTGAACATTCCTGCTTCTAAACCCTGCCACTGGGGACACTGTCCTTTTTAAACAGTAGAATATGTTTGGTTCGTTGATGTGAACTCTGAATCGCGCCTGTCACTTATACGAACCAGACAGAATGGCGAGTGGGACTCTGCATCCAAGAATGTTTTGTTGAATGCTGTTCTCATGCTTGCCTTGTGGGGAGGGAAGGGGGAGGTGGGAAAGGAGAGTTCTGTCCTTTAAAGTTCATGAAGTGCAATTATCATATTCGATCAAATGTTCTGATAGAAAAAATGACAGATTAACTATTGAAGAGTTACATTTTCATTTGTCTCTTATGGTTCATCAGACATTCTTTCCATGTCCCACAAGTGCTGCAATGAAACTGCTGGATTATAGGTTGGGCATAAGGATACCTTGAACAAAGGTTTGATCGTTTTGGATGAAAAAGTAATTTTCTGTACTTGCAAGATACTTAATACTGTCAGTGCACATAGTAAAACAGCGGAGCATTTGTCACCATCACTAAAACATCTGTAGATAAAGCTACCAGAAAACCATGTCCAGCAAGCACAGTCCCATAAAATAGGCTTCCTGGAAGGTGTGCACGTCAAACCCATCGTAGGATACAAGTCCATAGCGTTGTCAACATTGTTTTGACATGATTGATTGAAATGTCTTCATTTTTCAGTGTGTCCTATTGCCATTATATAGAGGGATTAGGATATATTTAAACTATTTAATAATGCGTTTTTGTGGGGTGAAACAAACAAAACAAAAAAACAACATTATATACTACTGAAGAAGGTTACAGTCTCTTCTGTTTTTTTAATACCCTAATGGTTCTTTATTATGAACTTTGCACCATTGATTAGAATATTTAGAAGAAGATACACGTGAGTGATACTAGGTTGAAAACAATTTAGTATATCTCTTCTGTTTGCCTTCCCTGTTGGTTAAGGAAGGTGTGTAAACAAAACAAGTTGCACACATTTTCAGTTTTGTCACTTAAACAACTCTTGAAAGGTTGGGAAGAGACCTTTTTTCTCTGCGATAGCGCCACAATATGGCACGGCTTGTTTATAATGAGCAATTATGGTGCTAAGTTTGATTCTCTCAGTAATCATTCACATTAAGTGTTTCATCACACAATACAATTATTTTAATTGCATTCCTTAGTTAAATTTTTTTTTTAAACCTAGAGAGTGAGTATTCATGGTATCTTCTCTGATAGAATTATTAAATGCTAGGAGCAGTTCAAGGCGAGCACTCCTATGAATTCAAGTTGGGAAATGTAGAAAGAAGATTTAAGACTCATAGTGCTGGTATCCTTTTAGCTGAAGATTTTCACACAAGAATCTGAATTAAAACTATACCTTAATTTGTTACTTATCCAACAGAAGTTGATATACGGAACATACAAGACTCTAGTGCATATGCAAAAAACTTAATTTAGGAGAAAATAAGTGCTAAGTGGATCTCTTAAATGCTGTTAGAGTCACATGGTTTGGCACTGCCCAAGGGTTTGTTGTTTTGAGCTGATGTCTATGGTAGATTGGAGTCGGTGCTTTAAAATTATCATCATACAGATGGTGAGACCAGCGCTAACTGCAAGAGCGTGATTAGCTAAATTAGATTTGCACTATACCTACGTTGACCTACCAGTATGTACCAGGAAGTTGAGGACACAGACTGTATCTCCTCTTCCTCATCAGATACTAACACTGTCAGCACTGGGTCTTTCTGGGCGAAATTGAGTAGCACTGTGACTTTCCATCCTGTGCTTATGGCTGATAGCAGCACACTTACAGAGATAAGTATGCCTGCCTAAACTTAGAAGGCCGACTGTCAACATTTCAAACTGTCCATGTGTACGGAGCTGTAAAAGTATCTGGGAATCTACTCCTCTGCTTGGGGATTTGAAGCAACTGGAAGAAGTGCAGCCTTTTCCAAAGAACACGAGTCAGCTTGCTGGAGGGTGTTTGTTGGAAAATCGTGAAGGATGCCAAGTGCTGCGGCTCTTCCAGCTAAAGAAGCTGCGTTGTGGTGACAGCTTTGCCACGCTTGATTCAACACGCATCCCTACAGAAAAATCCTGTGGTGAAACGAAGAGTTTGAGAATGAATTCTGATCTGCCTACTGGGCATGACTACAATGTTTGTTCTCTGAATTCTGATGTTAGGTGAGGAATGTTGCCTATAAAAAGAAGCCCCAATTGCCTCTGCCTGAAACGGACAGTCTCCGACATGAGAACAGGCCGCTATTAGCATAAGTGTGGATAAGCTGTGGAAATTGACATGTCATTTCGTTTTTTTTTTTTTAATTCAATTTGCACAGTAATTTGGTTGTAGGTAAGCAAGGTCAGTAGGCCCTACCCTGCCATTTGTGTAATGGTTAAAAGTAACTGCTATTTTCCTGCCTTATCACTGTCCAGGGTGGATAGCAAAAATATCCATAAAATGATTATGTACCCTGAGTGAAACCCTGACTGTAAAAACAAAAATGTGAACCATATTCCTTAAGAGAATACTTTTAATCTAGTCGGTGGCCTTATACCTAAGCCACACGCCCAGTGACCAGAGAGGATTCAATTATAAAATGCAGGTTATCCTCCCTGGAAAGAGCTGCCCTGCACTATACATGACCACTTGAATCGTCAGGGGAATCAAACAGATGTGAATTCCCTCCTTTGGAGACATCTTTCATTGCAAGGGGGCTTTGCTTATCTCACTGGTGCAATGTTTGTGGAAGATTCTACCTGTTCTGCTCTCAGTCAACCGACGCCTTCGAAGTTGATGAAATGGGAATGAACTGTGTGTCTGGGCATCCACAAATGAAAGCACACAAAATGTGGTGATGTCACACTGCAGTAACACTGAGTGTAGATCAGTGGGGAGAAAGGTTAGTACACTTTACAGAATAAGGTGCACGACTACCCTGCTAAAGAGAAGAGCTGTTCTACAAGTCACCTCGATAGACCAAAGGTCTGAGCTAGATCAGCCCATATCATTTTAACTCCGTTGTCCAGTGAATTGCTTGGTCTGTTTATGGATCCAGCGTGCTAGCTTTCTGCTCCAAGAGACAGAGACCAGAAAACCTGCATTAGATACTTGAAGCCAAGCGCTGTGCACTCAGACCTGACCTGAGGCAGGGTGGAGTCTGGACCTGTATGGACTGTGGTCTTGCATCAGAAAGTGTGCCCACATAAGTTGATTTTGAGGAGCCATGCCCTGAAGTTTTCTGAAAAATGTACTTGAGTAGTACAGCAAAACTACTGCCATAAGAGCATTTGACAACATTTTAAGACACATTGCGGAACTAGGGTGAACTACCAGCACCAGTCTGTGCAATATACAATCTGCCCCGCTTGAATAAGTTCTTCGTGGGAGAAAATTGTCATTTCAACTGGCCAGGGCTCTTGCTAGAAAACGGTCAGTTGGAGCCCAAATCTAAAATGCATAAAATTAAATCAGTATATATAGGTTTTATCCTAATACAGGTCAGTGAAGCATAGTCATGTGACAGAAGCTTAGTTACTCTCAGTTAAAACGTATCTAATGTGCAGGTGGCAGGATCTTCTCGAGCAAGCGCTAAACAGCCTTGAGGAGAAGAAATCAATCATACACACGATAATAGGCTCATTATTCTCGCAAAATCCCGCTTCCACTTGGCAAGTATGAAATCGAGGTTACACTACTATGAAATGTGCAAGGTACAACCCTGTGCTTTAAGGATTCTGGGCCTACTACAGCCATGACAAATAGCAAGAACTTTCAGTGTTGCATGGAACTTCAAGTTAATATAAAATAACATTCATGTTTGATTAAAAGGTTGATATATTCAGGATTGGGTACACAATAGTTAACACTGCATTGCATAGAACTATGTGAACATGATACAGACAAGATTAAGTTTTGTTTTCACATCCAGTACCCCTCTGATAGCATGGGGTTGCTCCCAGCAATCAATCATTACTGCCAACAGTAGTCAATCATTACTACTACTACAAGTCAGAGTGTATTATTAGCAGCAATGGTTGGACTGTGTGCTGACTCTCAGGTCGAAAAGGGACCTTTGCAGGTGAGGGAACTGTTTAATGTAAACAGTGCTGGAATTGTAACAATTTTACTCTGGTATTACATAAATTGGGGGTCAAAGTGTGGCACATATAGGGAGTGGAGTCACGAAGGACGGAGTCATAAAAAGCAGAGTCTGACAGTCACTTTATACATTTTTTTTTTTTAAACTTTGACCCAAAGCCATTGGCAAGAAGGACAAATGTGACAATAATTTTGTTCTGGCTTTACTTAATTTGATACAAACAGGCTGCATTTTATCATTTTTTTAAGAGGCTAAGGCACCTACTGCAGAGATCTTTGTCTGCCCAGCATTTTTTAGGGGATATTAATGGTAAAATAACTCTAGTGGTTAATGTACTTGCTGAAGCGCTTTGTGTTTTGGTCAGTCACACTTTTGACTCATCATAAAGCAGCATAGAGGGTCAATGTACCTGCTGCAAAGTACAACGTGTAACATGCAGATCACAGATTTGTCTTTTAAGTAGATGGCTCAGTGGATTACTGCTTTTGTCACAGACATCCTTTTGTTATTCGCAGTTCATAAGTTACAATCCTTGTAATGTAGTACAGGGAGCTATGAACCAGCATCAAGGAACTACATATTTTGACATTTTTTGTTCCCCACACCAGTGCTCTTTTAAAAATGTGGTGCTGTACCCTTAGTTTCATCCTTTACTAACAATGAATTTGATGCTGACAGACTGCTCAGGATAGTATTTTTTTACGTTTCTTTATTTTTTTCCAGGTTAACAGCAAGCAGTACACTCTGTTGTAAAATGACAGTTCACCGCGGGCTGTAGGATTGGCTGATTTATTACTACATATTAATCCTGTGACGGTCTATACAATACTCATGTAACTTGTCTCTGCCCGGAGCGTCGGCTTATTATAAGTAGGGCTCCCGATTTTATGGTATTTCTTTTTTTGTCATTTCCATCTGTATTTATCCATATTTATTTTTTGTCAACTTTATCTGTATTCGTTTATTTATTATGCGTTTAGTGAAAAAATTAAAGCTGAAACTGGTATATATCCACAATTATTTAACCAATAAATCTGCAGTCATGCTTGAATGCCTGCCAGGTTTCAGTGATATGAACACCTGCAGAAGATAAATCAATGCACTTATATGAAAATATGCACATTTCAGTATCAGCCTTGTGGATATCTACTGCTGTTTAAGGCTCTTTACTAATTTTTTTTTTAAACCTCCTTACCTATGAATCCACACAGTTATTGGCCTGGCAGTCATGGCAAAGTGTATTTAGAATCACTCAAAAAGCACCCAATTTCCTTTTTTATCCACATTTAAAAATAAATACAGACAAGAAAATAAATGGTTTTCTGTCTGTATTTATCTGTAAAAATCAGTAAAAACGGAAAACAGGGAGCCTTAATTATAAGTTGTCGTCCGCACCCATTCCTCTTCATTCCAGATTGTTGGTGCATGGGTCATGCGTTAAGGAGCAAGAACCAAGATTGGCCCATGCCTTCTGGTCGAGGCCATAGTATGTCCTTCAGTGGCCTTATTCCCTCTCAAACTTCCTGGGACAACCCCTTGCCTCATAGACAACCCTCCACATTTCCATACAACCATTCTTGCCTATGAGCCACATTGCCATAGTTGGAATTATCTGACCCCCCCCCCCCCCAACCATCTAACAATGTCCTGCTCTGCCCCCACAAAACCCATTGTGCAAATCAGCAACTTCACTCTAGGTAGGTCTATACTGCAAGGAATGCCTAGAATGATGAATTGGGGCATATTTGGTATGGAGACCTCTAAGACCACTGACAAATCAGCAAGTGTCTCCTGTCAGTATCCCTGAATCTTGGGACATGTCCATATCGTGTGTAGGCAGGAGCCTATCTCGACATGGCATTTTCCCCACATTTGGAATAACCTGCTTCTGTTAGAGTACTCCCTGTGAATCATCTTCAGTTGGATAAGTCTCAAACTTTTCTCTATCGCCACCTCATGGAGATGCATTAAAGCAGCCTACCAGTCGATGTTTTCTAGCTGATCCAGGCCGGTCTCCCTTGTGTCCCTGAGCTTTTGTAGATTTTCTGTCTATTCCAAATGAGGTTGCAAACAGTGAGATAGAGATTGCTTTGTTTGCCAACTCTTCTGTGATAACGCTCTGCTTTCTAGAGGGCACTTTTCGGAAGGTCTGCCCAATCTATCGTTTCCACCCCTTGGGCAATGTTTGAGCTGTTGGTCTTTATATTTCTGATTGAGGGCTATTCGAATTTTCCTTGTAACACTTCGAATTATGATAACTCCCCATCCTTAATCAGGGCACCCAGTGTGGAAATACCTATTGGGCCCCATTTAATTTAAAGTCAGGCAGTTTCCTCACTTCTGGAAGCCTATTCCCTTTCCACAGGGAGATTGCACAGGAGAGTCTATGCTGCAATCCCATGTGTTTGATGACTTTATCCCATGCTATCAGTATACCCCGGGGGGCCTCAGACGTCCGTTCCTAATTGGTTTCTCATAGAAATAATTAATATAAGTATTTGTTTCCATCAGGGCCCTTTCTAGCCTTGTCGCTGGGTCATCTCGGGGTGAATCCCCATTCATTATTTACTTGGAGCTGAGCGGCCCGGTAATATGCCCTGAGGTCCTGAGAGATATGCCACCATTGTATACTGACCTCTGTAGCGTTTGTAGTGGTATTCTGGGTGTACCCCCATCCCAAAGCATTGTACGCAACGTTATGTTGATTCTGTCAAACAAATGTTCAGAAATTACTCAGGGGGTGTTCTAAAGAACATACAGAAATGTGGGCATTGTTTTCATTTAAAAAAGTGACGCTTAAACCATTAGTGAGATCAGGTGCCTCTGCCCTCTGCCTGCATCCGCCTGGAACTACTGAAGTACACACTCATGGTTCCTTTCTAGGAATAGAGATCTGTGTGGCATAATCTCAATGCTCAGGTATCTGAACTCCTCTTCTGACGTGATGATCTTCCCCACCTTATCCGATTTCTTAAGCTTGTACAATATCGACTTACCCCAGCTTATCCTATACCCTGCGTAACCCTCGAAACTATGGAACACTGACAGAATGGCAGGCATGGAGGTCTCAGTGACTGACTGAGAGGTATAGTAAAACATTGCCAGCATATAAGGACACTTTCTCTGGTTCACGTTTATTCTCAAGGAACCTCACAACGTCACCGTTGATCCTTAACCAACACACCAATGGTTTCATGCAAAGGGCAAACAACAGGGGAGACAACAGGCACCCCTGTCTAGTGAACACAAGGAGATGATGGACGGAGCGTTGAAACTTTTCAGACACTCACCCCCAGTCACAGATCTGGGTTGAATCCATCGTTCTTTAGCTCACTTTGCCACCTCAGTTCAGACCCAGCCATATGCAAATCAGTCTTGACCCTGTGCCTCATGGGAACAGTCCAGCCCGAACTGCCAAGCCAGGTCTTCCCTGAACTGGAAACAAGCATCCTGGGACCGGTTTCGGGCTAACAGCCCTCATCAGCCAGGCTAGCTTGAATTCAGTGGCAAAGTGAGCAAGGGACCCACGTCTGGGCATACCCTGCCAACTTAGGGCTAACAAAGCTGTTAGCCCGAAACCGGTCCCAGGATGCTTGTTTCCAGTCCAGGAAAGACATGGCTTGGCAGTTCGGGCTGGACTGTTCCCATGAGGCACAGGGTCAAGACTGATTTGCATATAGCTGTGTCTGAACTGGGGTGGTGAAGTGAGCTAAAGAACGATGATGGATTCAACCCAGATCTGGGACTGGGGGTGAGTGTCTGAAAAGTTTCAGCACTCCGTCCATCATCTCCTTGTGTTTACCCCTGTCTAGTGCCCTGTTCGAACTGAAATGTTGCAGAAAGTACCCTATTTACCTTCACTGCCTCTGTTGGTTTCTTATAGAACAACAACACCCATTTGCAAAAAATTGAACCAAATCTCAATCTTTTCAGAACCTGAAAGAGGTGTGTACAACTTATTTATTCAAACGCCTTCTCGGTGTCTCGGGTTATGGCAAGAGGTTCCTGTGTAGCCTTCAGTATGTGAAGCCAATTATGCAACCTTCTAAGATTGAGCTAGGTTGCACGTCTTAACATAAATCCCGTTTGATTTCTGTGTATTAGGGGAAGATAACCCTCACAAAGCGCAATGCCAAGACTTTGGTCAGGATTTTAACTTCTGTTCAGGAGAGTATTGACAAAGCAGTGAGGAAATGCAGCCTCACACGCCACCTGACTGATATTGTAGAGTTCAAGGAGATAAAAAGAAAACAATGAATGTATTGAAGAGTGTACAGCCAGTTTTCTAAACAGCTATAACTTTAAAAAAAATATTGTAATTGCCATTTAAAGAAGAGTATAAACATTTCGGCACATGTTTATATAAACAATTTGCATATGGCATAGCATGTAATAACAGTAAATACAATACCTTCAACTTGTTTGTTAGTTTGTCTCCTTAATAGTTTTGGATACATTGCTTGCGTCTGTCCAAAGTATATCTGTAGTTAACTGTATACAAATCAAGGCTAACCAGCTGTAACAGGCCTAGGACTTCCAAGTTCTCAGTGAAATCCTTCACATTTTGTTCCTTATCATTATCTATCCAGATGGTAAAGTCACGCTAAATGATGGCTTTTGCAGCCTTTAGCTCCTACAGAGACATTTCGAATGCAGAGCATGTCACTTAGTCCCTCAATCCTGTAGCCTAAACATTGATTGATATCCTTTCAGTAAAGTAAAAGATGATCATTTATGTTTATATTTGTGATCAAAGAAAGAAAGATTGCTGGTGGTGTTAGATTCTTGAAGCACACGAAAAGTTTGATTATCTAATGTTCAGTATGGCCACTGTGTTCTCTTCATTTACTTTTTGAAGGGGTTTTATTCCATTTTGATTTGATTCTGTCATGAACATAGGCATGCACATGTGGCTGGAGTGTGTAGCTCTGTTTTCTGTTTGAATAGTCTCCTATTTGAAAGATAATTGTTTAAGTTTGCATGGAGTAACTCACTGTCCTTTTAGATCAACTTTAGAATAGAGGTAATTACTTTGGCTAATGATCCAAAATTGGATGAAAAGAACAGTCTTAAAAAGCACTTATACCAAGTAAAAAGCAGCAATGAACATTATTGCTAATTGGCCTACCCAATGGTGGTTGGAGACTCGTATGTATCAGTGCATATGCAGCAAGGTGCTTACATGCAAACTTTTAATTAAATGTGTGGGTACTTTAAAGTAAAAGTTCAAAAATGGTTAGGGATGCTCATTCACAGCAACTAAAAGGAGTGTCCTCCTGCTACTCGTAGAGAGGCTTGTTTTAATTATTCTGCACTAAGAGGTTTGTGGAATGTGTTGAATAACCCTGAGAAAACTTTATGCCGGTTTCTGGAGGTGGCAGTCTTCTAGTGTTAAGTTTCCTGAATCCTGGAGGTGTCAGATCACCCTCATTTTATCAAACCTCCACTTTTCTGTTTGGCGAACGATGATCATGCCTATGGAAATCGCATCAGTTCACCTTGAGTGTGCTCACATTTCAGGCCTAAGGAATTTTGGGGATTCTGTCATCCTCTACTGTAAACGAGATGGCCGAGTTTCCTGGGTCCACCATGGATGTAGCACCAAGAGCTGCGAGGAGAAGCTACTGGAACTGGAGCTATAAGGCTTGTGGTTGAGATGTGCCTCTGTGCTCCTCTTTGTGATGACACTTCAGGACGGAATTGTGGTGGGCTTGAAAGTTGGGTCTACCTGAGTAATATGCACTCTGCAGCTCTTAGCACTATAATCCCAGACTTCCTACTGTGCCACACAAAGACACCAAACATCACGCTGGAAAGAGGAAGTGTGGTTTCCCACTTCAACCCTTAAAGATACCCACAAAGGAACTGTCCTAGTAAATGCAGAAGGGGCATCTCTGACCCTGAGAAAAAATAATTATGGCTGTGTGTGTTAGTAGGCACCATGCAGCAGATTGGGGGAAAAAATTGTCCTCTATGGAGGGCGGCTTGAAGAATCCCAAGCCTGCTTGGATAAAACTGGGAGAGATGTAGGGTAATTTGGTGGAAGAGTGTCCTTGACAGAAAAAGCCTTACAGGAGCATTAGGCGAGAGCCTAAAGAAGCCAGAGATGAAAGGACTGTGTCAATGCCTCAATCACCCATGTTAACTCAAGTATAGAATACTTATAATGCAAAGCTAAAGTCTTGAATATTTGAGTGCTGAGGAGGACAGAATTTGCTGATAATGAAATGCTGAAAATGGAGGTGCAGTGCCTCATTTGGAACAAAGTGCTGGGGCAGCTGTGAATGTGGTGGGGATTGCTTCTTTCCCTTCAGTGCCCTCCCAGCAGAGGTACTATGAGGGGCATGCAGATTTTGGTGTTGGGCATTCCAGTGCAGGAGGACGTGGTCACCAAGGAAGCAAATAAAAGGAGTAATTTAAATGTAAACAAAGCTAGGATCTACATCTTTCTTGAACCAGGTCACCCTCTTGAGGATTCATAAACTGCTGACTGTTAAGAAAGAAGTGACCTTCCTGAGGCTCTTTGTGATATTGAGCGAGACTGAGAGCATGAGCACATGGGGAAAACAAGAATTTGTTCTCCATCCCGACAGAAACGTAAAGAGTATTTGGGGTCAAGAGGGAAGATTGGGCAGTTGGTTGGAGGGACAGTCCAACCTGAGCTTGTTCCTTATTCTTGGGATCCATTTTTTGAATTCACAGTTTGTTGACCAGTCTGATTCCCCTATCAATCAATCAATGGCTTGTAAAGCGCGACTACTCACCCGTAAGTGTCTCAAGGCCCCTATCCAAAACAAGGTGTGTGGAGGTACATCCAGAGTCTGCATTACACGTAATTTATTTATTTTTCGTCAAGACTATGTTTAAATCGTTGGGAGTTGCTCTGCCCATTACTTTTTCACTCTTTTCCTCGTCTCCGTTTCTTTATGCCAGAATAATTCCTGGGAGTCAGAGAGTCTGTGTTTGATGCAAAATCGAAAGTGTATTTTTCATTCCATCAGCACTTTTTGTTTGATCCCTGTCCTGGCGTAGAGCTTGTTAGAGCTTAACACCTTGATGCCGGTGCCGGCGAGGAAACAGAGACCCTCGTCTTGTCACTTCACAACTGCTTAAGAAAACAAGCATTTGCAATGCAATAGGTCTCGCCTTTCATTAAGTTAAAGCCATTTGCTTTGCTAATGGCTTTAACTTAATGAAAGGCGAGACCTATTGCATTGCAAATGCTTGTCTTTCTTCGTTAGGGCAATAAAATGACAACAAAGACGAGCATTTCACCCAAGAGTTTTTAATTGAACTACTCATCATAGGATGAGCTATAATTGAAGGAAGTTTGCATAAAAGCACGGACAAGCCACTGAAAGCATAATCGCATACGTTTACAGCTTCATGCTCATTCTTTTTGGCAGATAAAGCCACAGAGGCTAATGGAAGCAGAGTGATTTCATCTCGCTATGGTTACCGCATCCGTGTCTTGTAGGGGTGGTGGGGGCGGGCAAGTAGTATTGTTTGAGGGATAGGAGGTGGGGAGAGAGAGGGCACAGCCAATCAGTCAGCCCTTTTCCACTGTGACCTTCGTGCAAGCTGTGGACTTGGGAGATGTAGATCAGTGTTCGAGCCTCAGTGTAGGCTCAATGTGCTGTAAATATTTGTAATTTTTTTTTTTAATCACTTATTGTCCGCCCGCACTATATAAATGCACAAATGTTAATAGCAGGGAAACAGACGGCCGGACCATTTCCTCTTGCTTTTGATTACTGCATCTGTGTTTTGTAGGGGTGGTGGGGGCAGGCACGTAGTGTGTGGGAGGGATAGGAGGTGGGGAGAGAGAGGGCACAGCCAATCAGTTAGCCCTTTTCCACTGTAACCTCCCAGCAAGCTGTGGACTCGGGAGATTGTTACTGTATCAACACCATACACAGCCAAACGGAACAATGTAAGAAGTAAGAACTTCTATTTCCTGCTTATAGGCGGTGCTTTAAATGGGCCGGTACTCACCGGTACTAAGTACCGGCACTTCTAAATTTTCTGCCTTTGAGTACCGGAACTTTTTCTTGTCTCAAAGAGAGTACCGGTACTCATGGGGAAGCAAGCCAACTCAGTGCAATTTGGCATGTAAAGAAGGAAGCGTGACACAGCTGAGGAGTCGGTCCGTTTTCGTGAAGCACTCGAGTGCTAATCTCCCCTTACAATGTGATAATTGAGCAACGCCCATATGTATTCAATCAGAGCAGGCAGGGAGTTTGGGAGGGGCCCGAGTCACACTGTGATTATTGACACAGTGTCCACTCAGGGTCTGTGGAGACAATTGCACTGTAGGTGTGCGAGAAGGGCCTGTTAAGAGGCACATCTCCTGACTCGGGAAACCTAAGAGAAGGCTTCCTGCTGGCATAGCAGAGTAGGGCAGCACTTGATTGGAGCCAGATCGAGGCGAAAGGTGGTGATGATGACGTTGTAGCACAGCAGTGGTGGTGGGGGGGGGAGGGTGTCGCGGAATCAAGGTGTAGTAATGTGGAAATCAGAATATGCGTTTCTAAAACACATGAACTAAATACCCTGTCTGCGTGCACAAGTGCTTCTATGTCCCTGTGCATGTTCTTGTATAAGTGAGTGTTGTCTGCAGTGTGCATATCTGCACACCAATTAAACCTCAATCAAATTAAATGTGTGCCTCTCACCCCGTCCCTTAGCACTGCCCGTAGCCCCGCCCCCATAGCCCTGCCCCCCCTAACTCCGCCCCCTAGTCCACATCTCAGGTGAGTACCTGCAATTATTTTTTTCCATTTAAAGCACTGCTTATAGGTAATCAACTTTCAACCTTTCTTCGCTACTTTTTAGAACTCCCCAGACTGCAGTTATTTATCTCAATATTTCCAAAAACCCGACATAAAATGTGCCTGATTTACAGCTAGAGATTTTCTCCGTCCAACCTTTTTTACTTGAATGATGCTCTCCTTACACTACATCCTGTCAGTCAATGCCTCTGAGCGTCCCCTACTCTGTTACAAGCCTACCACCAGAGTCCCTCCCTAGGAATCCTAAACTATTCTTCTAAGTCACCACCCCTGCAACACCTAGCCTTCCTCACCTGTCTACGCACCCTGCGCCAATAAATCACAGCTTCTCCCTGTGTGTAACCTCTCCTTGCAGTCTGACACCTCCCCCACCCTATTTACTTATCCCACTTGCATGAAGTCAGTCTAATAAGGTCACCAAACTCCTATTAATGTATAGCCCCCCCCCCAGAAACTCAAGAAAATGGGTTGGTTTCCGGAGAGCATAGGACTAACATAACCAACGCATTTACACCAATAATTATTAATCATTGGATTAACTACTAACTCTGAGTAATGCAGTAGCATGCTACCTGCCAGAGAGCACTTTAATGCCTCATAAGGGTTGTAAGCGCTATATAAATGGATTTCCAATCCCATCCCCAGTGGCACTGCAACTTCTAATGAGAAATCCCTTGTCAGGTTTTATGCAGCTCCTATTACTGTGAAAATCAAGAGGGGCGCTAGAGGCCCGACTGCTTGTGAGGTAGTTTTCCGTGAGGAGACGCGCATTTCACTCGCATTGGGCGATACTGCATGGTCTACGGGTGCCTTCCCCGCTCCCTATCCCCTCGAACCTGCTTTCAAGAGCTGCGAGAATGGTTGGCCCGGGGCTGCAAGCGCTGAATGAAAAGCCTTCACAGCGCTACAAGGCAGTCTGCTTTTACCGTGTGGAGAAGACACGCTCGAACCAATAGTTCACATTCGCGCAATAACCACTCCAACGCTGAATGTTAGCGTAAAAGGCCATTTATTAGGACAGGGCTGACAACACAATTAACCAAAACATCAATAACTTATCAACAATCCCCAACGTCATGTCTTTCATCCATCATCCATTCCCATACTCCAGTTACTCTCTCCCACTTCACTCAGCGATCTCCTCCCTTCCTCCATTCGCTTCCACACTTATCTTTCAACCTCCTCCAGCATCTCCAGCCATCGCACTCTTGCATCCCGCACCCCCATCATGCACCTGTATCCCCCTCCCCAGGGGGGGTGAGTATGCCCGTCATAGACTCCCCACCCCTCCACAGTCTGCCAACCAGGGAACCCCCGGAGGGCGGTTACCTGCCCCACCCAAGTTCGGTGCACCTTTCGCCCTCAAACCCAGCGGCACCAAATGGACTCGTTCCACAATTTACTGATGACATCCCTCATTTCCATCATGGAATACGCATTACCTAGGAGCGAAAGGTGCACCCCATCATCGCGAAAAAGCAGTGGCTCCTGCAGCCGCAAACCCACATGTGCAATCACCTTGATACCTGTGTTCCCACCAAAAAACTCTCATAGCGCTGTTCAATTTCCTTCGCGCTTTCTCAATTGCAGCTGGCTTTAGAGCTCCCCTCCAGATCCTCCTTGGTACAAACTCTGTCCAAACAATACATGCGCCTGCAAGATTGCTCTTCATGGCTTCCAAGTCGCGTTGCGTCAAATGTAACAGGGACACACCAGACTGCTTTATTAAGTCATTTTCTCCAAGATGAATTACCAACATGTCCGGGCAGCCTCTTTGTGCCACCTTCTTCGTAAGCCAGGGCAACAATGCTCCCCAGCGCATCCCACTCTTCCCCCACCAATGTACCTCGTGGTGGCTGCTGCGCAGACCCAGGCTACGGCCGTATACCTGTCTGTCCGCGTACTTTGACGCCCAATATACAAACGAGTGCCCGACAATCCAGGTAACCGTCTTGGCTCCCAGGCCCCCAACGCAACCTACGAATAAAAACAAGTGTTAATACAAACTGTCCGTCAATACAAAAACCCTCCGCGGCGTCTCCCCACCGCCTGATCTGGACTCATTTATGCACACAGCGCTCGCAGCATCGAGACCTTCACCGCCCAATCTGCCGTATCTTATCCCAGGACCATCCCAAGCGTGCCGCGCCAATGCGAAAGGAATGCGTACCATACCTAGCGGGATCCCTGCCCAAACGTCTCGACGCCATTCGTCACACCGCCAGCAATTGATACGCCATCATTCTCTTCTGCGAAACATGACAAAAAATCTCACAAGACACACTCCGGGCCCGCCGACAAAAACCTTGCCACTCCAGCACCGGGCACGTCCCCCCGCAACCCGTTTCGCTCAGCCAGAGCCACTTAACCCTGCCCACTTGGTCAGTTTTGGAACGCCCCAACCACATACCTAAGCGCCTCCCATCCAATCGCACATCCACATACACTCTCCCCCTCTCCCACGTGCACCCAACAACTCTGATACCCGAAACGCACCAAAAAACATCCAGATCATACATAAACGAAACAACGCAACTTCGTGCTCATCATGACAACAATGCGGCAACTCAGCCAACAGTCCTTGCAATAGATCAAAAGTAATCGCCTCCCTAGGCGCCTCACCCACCCTCCCTGCACTCCGCTCCCGACCCCAACCTTTCAACATACGCCTCAACCACTCGCTCTTTGCTGGATCACAGCCCATTTACAACGTGCTGTAAAAGGAAATTCCCGCCAATTTGCCCCCAATCGTCGTCTGAGACAACCCCCTGTCAATGCAATCCAAAACAAAACGAATAACTCCCTGTTCACAGTCCTGCCGTGACATGCGCCACGTCTCACTGGTCCATCCCAGAAACACTCCGAATTCAGACCACGCCAATCTGTATGTACGCCTTGTAGATTCAGCTACGGATTTCTCGACGAAGCCCCCCACTCTCACTCCCCCCAGGCCCAGATGCCGTCCGGCACCTCGGTCTTGCAAGCATCCGCTCCTGGTGCCAGGCGTCTGAAACGCTGCCACTGCGAACGAGACAATGCATCCGCAATGTCATTGCGTGCTCCTGGGACATGCGCGCGAAACATCACATTCAATCGCAAGCATTGCAACATAAAACTTCGTAGCAGGCGCAGCACTCGCAGGTCTCTTGCTTTCTGGTTATACACCAAATCCACTACCGTCCTGTCGTCCACCTTGAACAATACTGACCTGTCCCTGCGCTCCGCGCCCCACACCTCTAATGCGACCAACAGTGGAAAAAATTCTAAGAAAGCAATGCTCCTGCCCTGTTTCAGCCAATGTTCCGGCCACCGTTCTGCGCACCACCTCCCGTCCCAGAAGATCCCGAAACCGGAAGCCCCTGCGGCGTCAGAGAAAAGTTGCACCTGCCAAACCATCTTGTCATCCGCGAAGTCCAGTGACACACCATTGAAATCCCACAGAAACATCTGCCACACCCGAAGGTCCGCCCTGACCCCCAACGAGATCCGGACCCTGTGATGTGGGAGCACCGCACCAGACATGGCCATGCTGAGGCATCTGCAAAAACGTCCTCCCAGCCCGTACCACCCGGCACGCAAAGTTCAGAGAACCCAGGAGACGCTGCACCGACCGCAAATCGATCTTCTTCTCACCAATCACGTGCAGCATGAAAGCCTGCATGTCTGTCACCTTCTGTTCCAGGTAACCTGGCCACCCACGCGACCGAATCCAACTCAATGCCCAAGAATGTCGAACTGCAGCTGGGCCCAGCTGTTTTCTCAGGAGCCAATGGAACCCCGAAATCCTGCGCCAAAACCACTCCCAAAGGTGATATAATCAGGTTAGGAACAGGCCAATGGTCAAAAGGGCCAGCTATCCTGCCTTCCGCCACCTCCTTCTGCAATTTCACTGCAACAACACCTGGTAACTCTTTTGCCGATTTCAAATTCTCTGCCCATCCCCGTTCCCAGGGGCCCTGATAACCCACCCGGAAACCCTCAGTGAAACCCCAATGAATCCTCAACGCGGCCTCCCTATCGGGATATCGTGAGAGCCATGGACCCATGGCCCCGACCCTAACCGGTGTAGGAGCCCTTAGGCCCAGCTTGCCCCCTCCCTTGGTAATTCGCCACTGCTCGGAGGGCGTGGCCAGCGTGAAACATTGCGTGAGAGGGTGGCGTCCGCCACACTTGGAGCACTCGTGCTTGAATTTGCAGGGGTGCCGCGTACAGAAACCCTTGTTAAAGTTCCAACATGCACCTGTACTAACTCCCGTGGGTTTGGGCGACTGGCCTGTGGACCCAGAGTAACTGTTCTGACCACCCGCTCCGGTGTACGATCCCTGTCCTCTCGCCCGTCTGGGCGGGACGCGAATGAAAAGGCCGATAAGTGACTGGCAAGCCACTGGCCGTATGTGTTGATGCCGACGACTGCGTAGAAGACATCCACTGCATCCAGAGCTCTTGATCAACAACCTCCCCCCAAGGCTTATCCGGGTTGGCACTAAACCTGGCCTTAAACTCCTCGTCGTAACTGAGCAAAGCAAAACCCCCGAAATGCATCTGCGCCTTCCTAATGATGTCCATGTACTTAAACAAGGCTATAGCGCGATCTAAATGTTTCTCACAATATATACTCGCGTAAATCAAAAATGCTGACGTCCAGTTTTCCATATTAACCGGCACCCGCGGCCGCCTTGTCAGTTCCCATTCCTCTTCCTTGGAACCCTCCTTGGCCTGTATCTCCCTATGCAAGAGCTTGAATACATCCACATACTCGTGCTTCCCGATCCTGGACCTAGTTTTTCCGACAAATGTGACCCCAGTGCCATCGCCAACCCCATGTATGGTAATTTTTTCCGGTGCTTGTCCTCACCCTGATCATCCTTTCCCCCTTGATCGTCAGTCTTGTCCGTCTGTACGCCTGCGCCGACCAATTGCTTTCCACTACCCCCCGACTCCCCTGCCGCTTTAGCAGGCGCACCTGGGTCCCTCACGGACCCCTCCCCCACGCCCACCGACCGGCAGGCCTTTTTTCGCCCCCCTTTAGCGCCATCCTCCCATTCGCCCCACCAGGCACCCTCACCTGATAGATTTGTAGGCACCTCCTGCTCTTTTCCTCGGGCGCCAACCGTCATCTGGTTCGCCTTCTTGGTCCCGCTGTTGCTGGCCTGTGTAGCCTGTAAAACACCAAGCCTTTCTTGTTGCTGCCTTCGGCCCCCCCAAACCCCACTGTCGCGAACCTCACCCTCTTCCAGCTCCTCACACTCTTCATCATAATCCAGTTGTTCCTCTTGCTCAACCTCAGCGTACACATCCACCACCTCTTGCACCACTCTCTTCATACCTTTTCCTTTCACACCAGGCACAAAATCACACACCGACGCCGTTGATGCCCACTCCCTCGGTGGAGGGCAGGCCGCCGCGGACCCCCCTACTGCTTCCACCCGGCGTCTAGGGGCCGTCTTGCGCCCCGCCGGCCCACCCATGCCTCTACCAGCCTCCACCGCTGGCTTGTGTCCACCCCCCTCTCCCCCCCAGGCTGTTGGAACCTGAGGGGGGCCCCAGCGCCACCAGGTCTCTGAGCCGTCACGGCCGTCCCTACCCCTAGCGTGGACCCCACCTTATCCACCCAGACCCACTTACCTCGGGGCCCTTTGGCCCCTCGGCCATACCCAGGACCTGCGTCCCCCAACGCAGAGGGGGCTGGGGGCCCAGCCCCCCCGCTGCCACCCCCAAACCCCACCTCCCTGGCTGCCCACAACCCCTGCCACCTCCCCTCAGTCTCCTGGATGATGTGACGCTGGTCGCGTATCCTCTCCTCCCAAGACATATCCTCCCACCTGGGCAGCGTGTGCCGGAACTGCTGCCCATCAGGTCCCTTTATCCCGGCCCCAGCACGCTATCCCCGGCTGCCTCTCCCTGACTCTGCTTGCCAATGGCTTTGCCCGACCCCCGCCACCCCCCTTGGGGCAGGTCCCCGCCCCCTGGAGAGATCAATGGGTACCTCTTCCCCCCACCTCCCCCTCTGACTCCCCCCCCTGAGAGGACAAGCTGAAAATCCTCAGCTGCAGTCTCCTCCCAATCTGAGCTGTCCCCCCCATCTCCCTCATCCAGTGCGTATGCCCCGACCTCTGCCCCCCTGCTCCGCCGGCCCTGAGGATGAATATAGCCAGGTGCATCTACAGAGGCCGCCGCCTCCGCTCCGCGCTGCCGAGGGGGCATACTCCCGCCCCTCCCCCCTGGTCCCGGTAATGCAGTGAGGGCGGCCGCGTCTCCCTGCACGTGCAGGGGAAGGATCTTACTCCGCCCCCCGCGGTTCCCCATCTGTCCCGTCACCCGGCCCCGCCCAGACATACCTCTCCGCGGTGATGGCGGCTCCTCCTGGCACGCCACCACCGCTGCAGCAACCCCCGCAGACGCCGCTCGAGGAGCACGGGTCATTCCGACCCATGCCTCCTCCAACACTCCGGGCCGCAGGAGATCCGCTCTCCCAGCACGGCCCAAGATCTGCAACGCAGCGCGGACCGCCTCCGCGTCCGGCGCTGCCATCATCTCCTCGCGTAGCGTTGCTCCCCTGCAGCCACACCGCGACACGCCTTCGTACCTGACGCTGCACCGGGACACCAGCTGCAAACGCCGCAAAAACCGCCTCAACCGACAAGTTGGGCCTACGCAACCTATCTCACCCTAACTACACTCAATTTTAAACTCTGACCCTTCCCTAATGGCGCTGAGGGCAGGAAGAGGCTGAAAACTCCTCCCCTGCCCTCCTTATACCCTACTCCTAACCCCACCCCTAACCCAGCCCTGTCCTTTGGTCTCGCGCGAACACCCCGGGGGAAGACTGGTCTGCCGACCCTACTTCCCCCGGGGGCCGCATTCTGCTCGCCTCCTCCTGAAGAGAAACTTGCCCTCTTTGACTAAGGAATCTCTGTAGCCTCCGTGACAAAAGATCTCCATGCTACATATGGACGGAAGAATAAACAAGCTGTCGGCGTTGTGTGAAAAACATAGTGCGTCCCAGCTAATGAAGGAGAGTGTGTAACGCCACAAGTGAGAGATCCAATCCCGCTGGGCGGGGCCAAAAGGGGTCAGGGTGGCAACCAGGAGGGATTGAAATGCCTCTGGTGCAATCATTGCACTGCCTTTTGCATAATTTGTGACGCCAAACGACGCGCACAAATGAAAAATGCAGGCGGAGCGGAGACACGGCTTTGGAATCCGTATTGATTCCAAGAAGCCCTCGCATGGCGAGAGCAGCGCATGCGCTGCTTTCGCCAGGCTGAGACCTAAAAAACTGTGATTTGGGGGGGCTGGGTTTTGAATTTTCCGAGCCTTATATGTAAGTCCGTCAGATGTATTTGCTTACAAGAGTAGTTAAACTTGTAACCATTTATGTAGCAGTTACTAATGAGCCTTCATTACTAACAAAAGGAACTGTTTTAGCAACCTGAGAATAAGAACCAAGTTTCTAAAATTATGCCTTGCAGTTTGCATGTGGCGCCAATGTGCTGGTTCATTACTCACTAAGCTATATTTCAAGAATTGTAACTTGAGAACTGAGTCTCTTTAACAAAAGCAGTCACCCACTGAGCTATCTACATAACATGCAAACCAGTGGCCTGTATGTTATACGCTGTGCTCTGCAGAAGGCACAGTAACCCTCTGTGCTATCAAACCTGTCACTAGTCTGCATTGTTATCTCCAGCAAGTGCATTAAGCAACAGAGTTATCTTACGGGTTGTATACCATGGACTTGCTGGTTACACAATGATGCCTAAACCACACAAAATGCTTTACTGTTTAACCTGTTTATGGCCAATTAATTAAGCCAGAAAATGTTTACTATCCCATTTGCTTTTGTTACCAATTTCTTTAGGGGATACGAGTATTTAAAAAAGCAATGTATAAGTTGAAAGTCAGGCTCTGCCCCTTTCTGAGCCACCACTTCTCACTTAAATGTATGGGATCCCGTAGTATTTTTTTTCCATCGCCTGCAACGGCGTAAGTATAGGTTACACGTGAGTATCTTCTACTTCACTTTTGGGAATCTCATGCATGTGGCGCATTGCCAAAGCTCACTTATCCGGCCATTTGCTTTATTCAGAAAATGATTGAAAAAGTTTCAACTGCTCCACAACAGGATAAGGGGAGATTGACATTTTATGACCTTTTCTGAGAGGAAAGCATTGCAGGGAGTCGTCATTGCAAGTAAAAGCATATGTTAGGATATTTTCAAATTAGAAAATCCTTGTGATAAATCAGCGTTGAGATTGACAAGGGGAATGTTTTTGAACGTTGCTTTGGCGTTTCTCTTTAAAATCGCAATGTATTTTTACCTTTTACAGATCCTCGTTTTACTGCAGGCGATGCTCCCAAGCTGTGATTTCACCAGTTCTTAAAATGCAGCTTGAGGTTTTTTTGCAGTGTCCGTCCATAGCTCGAGGCCCAGTGAAAGTCAAGGTACTTACTGCACGCGCTAGCTTTACATAAATGGAACCATACGAAGACTCCTTCCCTCCTTGGCCTGCTGCCTGGCTTCATTCAAATTGTGTTAAAGCTGCTGTTTAATCAGGAGGTTAAAGAACGGTCCTCTTAGGGGACCTCATGTGCTCCCTCCCTCCAAGATACCTCTCCAGTTCCATTAAACTGTTCTGCAACATTCTGCTGACAACAGACCCCAAAACGCACGCAAGAGGCCTCCAGCCTGACACACTACATTTGAAATCGGCGCAAGGGGCATTTGCGATCGATTTTAAATCATGGGTTCCGGGTAAATTGGCTTTGTCCAGGGTATTTATCCAGGCAAATTTGTGCAGGCAAAAGCTGGAGAAATTTACACAGGCTGAGCTGCTCGCAAAGGAGGAATACACAGGGCTTTAAGTGGGCCGGGTGCTTTCGGTGCTCAGCACCGGTAGTTCTAAAAAGCAGCTGCTGAGACGGGTCTCTATCAGGCTCTCTATTTTTGCCCTCACCCTCTGTGAAAAAAAAATCATAACTCTGCAGCAGTGCCACCCTTCACTGCCTTCGATGTAACTTCAAAGAGACTCGTTTTAGTTCTTTCATGGTCTCAACATTTCGGAACTGTAGAATTTTCAATATTCCATACAACAAAGCCATAATTGTTGCTTATTTATCTTATGCAACTAACAACCATTTACAAAGCCAATAGTCCTGACTTGTTGTAGGTATAATGTTACTTGCTGTATTATATATCTTGATGCAATGACAGAAACAGCAAAATACCAGTCGGCGGCACACTATGCTAAGCACAGCTGTTTAGTATACTTGTTTTTAAGCCACGCCCTTATTAACATCAGCCACGCCCCTTTGAGAGTCCACCCAGCTTTTTCATCCCACTTAAAGCCCTGGGAATACGTGTGGTAAAACTGGTCATTAGTAATTGGAGGTGTTGGATAGAAAAAACTTTAACATCAAGGAGTGGACTTGTAGTGCAGTCCTGAAGATTACGCTGGTTTCCATTTGTCACCATGAGAGCAATTAAGCATGAATATTTCCATAGTTCAATAGAAAGTGTTCTTTTTTTTTAGCAGTAAACATACTATTTTTTTTTTTTTACTTTACAGCTGAAAATTAACATTAAACCGCTGATAACATAATGAAATATAAACATTGTTTTCCATAATTTTATTAATACTTTGCTTGTGAGAGAATGCACACACACAGTTTGAAAAATGGGAGTCTGTGCATTTATTGTAGATGACCATTTTCCAGCACTTGTTTCAAGAATTGTTTGGTTTCATAGAATGGTTTGGAATAAAGTGCTTGTCATAAAGGGTTGCAAAATTGTACAATTTCCACTTAATTGAGCAACAGATATTCACTGACAGGGCACTGTACATTTTATGTTTTTGTTAATATTGTTTTTATTTCTTTCCTAGTTGCAGCAAAAGACTATTTGTTCCCTTCTGGGCCCACCAGCCAGTGAGGATGGGGTAGGTATATGCGGGACTACAAACTCGCAAGTAAATAGTTTTACATCAATAGATGTTTCATAGCATGGTCCATTCGAAGACTAAGAGACCTCTTATTCCAAAGCTTTGTGCCTTTTACAGGAATTTTCTGTGACAATGATTCACTCCCACTACCGCACTGTACTTACTTGCAGTGCCTTTGCATAAAACCATGCTACTGTACTGTTCTGCTTTTCCAGTTATATGGGACTAAACAGCTCAGGAATTTGTTACAGACATTTTCAGCTTGATACATGTGTTTTATTTCTGATATGCAGAGAGGACTAGCCATGTTTTAAGGAACTGAGTGCTGTTAATTTCTGAAGTACAGTCATTTAGTATTCCTCCTACGAAAAGGATTTAATTGGAAAATGACTGTTTTGCTTGCTGCCGGATGTTGACGTGATTTGCTGCTGAAGGCACCATCGCCTTCTCATACAGTAGTCCGCAGGGAAGCAACCTGAAACACACAGATATCACAGCTAAGAGTAATAGGTAGCCCAGTTCCTGGATGTCGAACTTTATATCAAAAACGGGGCCGTGCATACAAAACTTTATAGAAAAAGTACAGCGGGGAACTCAGTTCTCCATGCTACCATCTCGCACCCTAGACATCTAGTTAGGAGTATCCCTTACGGCGAGTTCCTCCGTATAAAAAGGATTTGTAGTTCTGAGGCTGATTTAAAAATGTGCCAGAATGAATAATTTCAGAGATTTCAAGCCCGAGGCTATAAGTCGATCGATCTTAAAAGAGCAATGTCAAAAGCTAACAACTATGAGAACACGACAGGCACACTCAATTTAGACAATACATGTACAGATATTCTGCCAGCTATCTCAGCAGTTCCCCCTGTGGTATCAGAACCAATCCGGTTGATAACCACTTACAGCAGTCAGCATAAACAGATAAGAGGGATTATATACAAAAACTGGCCCATCATTAAAACAGATTTAACATTATCTCAAATAGTGCCAGAAGTCCCTTCGATTACATTCAGAAGAGCACCATCAATGAGAGATGCACTGGTGAAATCAAGTCCAGAAGTAAGCACTACTGCTAACTGGATGTCTAGCAGAACAGGGTTTCGCAAGTGCTCTACATGTAGGGCTTGTAAATTTGGTATCAATACCATCGACTATACCAGCGCTTTTGATTCCAAACCTACAAAAATTAAAGGGTTATTTACCTGCCGTACAGAGTATGCAGTCTACATACTACAATGTTCATGCCACCTTAGTTATGTAGCGATACAAAAGGGGATGATGGACGGAACGTTTGAGCCAATCAAACACTCACCCCCAGTCAACTGATCTGGGTTTAATCCATCATCATTCTTTAGACTGGGGGTGAGTGTTTGATTGGCTCAAACGTTCCGTCCATCATCCCCTTTTGTATCACCTTAGTTATGTAGGCAGCACAAAGCTGCAAGTGTATAACCGCATCTTGCAGCATCTACGTGCAATAGTGAATTCTGACCCTAGCTACCCTGTTGCCCGTCATTTTAAACTTGTGCACAACAACAACCTCAACGATTTAAAATATTATGTTATTGATGCTGTACCTAAATCACCTAGGGGAGGTAATCGTGAAAAGAAACTCCGCCAGCTAGAATCTCAATACATTTTGATCCTCGACACTAAGATGCCAAATGGGCTTAACACGGGAGAGGATCTGCACAATTTTTTATAAGAGAAATTATCTGGACAGTGCATTACTCGATAATCCATGAATTATTTCCTAATCTCTATTTTGAGTTTTTACTTTTGGATGTATAGTTTTAAGCCTGATTTTTTAGCCTGGAAATGAGACTCGTGAGACTTAGTGTGCTTGGTTTTACCTGGTTTTATCCAGTTTTATGGATTTTAACTGGGTTTTACTTGGTTTTACTGGGTTTTACAAAGTCTTATGAGGGTTGGGGTCTGGTTTTTAACTACCTTTGTAATTACTGGTTTACGTGTTCTCAATATAGTTGCTAATAGCTGGGTGATACCCATCTGGTATTTGGATGATAATTTAGAACTTGAAGGACATATATTTTTCAACCTTTATTTAATGATTTCTCCTTTTTCATTACTGTCTACTGTATATTTTAGCTATTATAGGTTGTTATGATGGTGGGATATATTAGAGTCTCTTGTATCCCCATCCCCCATTCCTAGGTCTGTTTATTATAAGTGCACTTGCACTTTATTTTGTCCATATCAGGAAAGGATGTAACCGACATACTATGGTACCCAATATAAGTGTTATCCCTTCTGAATTCATACTGTATATGCACTTGCACTTTAGATGTAATTATTAGTGAGCGTCTCGGTCTCCATGAATTTTAAGCAGGCTGTCGACTATGATCTCAATAGTCGGCACCACAGTATTATTATGAAGCACTAGCACTTATTTGATTCAACGTCCTCTCCTCGGTTCATGTGTTTAGCATATGTCTACACGTGTTTTTTATATATTGGGAATTTTTCCTTGTTTAATCTGTACAGTTCAAATGTATTATACCAGATTTACTGTTTATTTTAACAGGTTGGATATATTTATTATGAAGGGTTACATCTTTTACTGTGTTGACCATATGGGGTTCGATATGTCTAAGCAACATGTAACTCATAGTATGTTTTCCTTGTTTACTAGAGGGGAGGAGTTGGATCTGCACTGTGTCACTTTAAAAATGTTCAATGCGGTTCAGCGTGTCGTGAGATCAAGCTTGCGGAAGCGCAGGCGAAACGCGTAATGCTGGGCACTTGCCGAAATCATTTTTGATGCACTGATATCACCGAATAAAAGCACCTTTGAAATCCATGGATTTGCCCCGTGTGGTCCGTACCTGCTGTGCTGCTGTGAAGTTGGCGCTTCAAGGACTTTGGTTTTTCCATATATATATATATATATATATATATATATATATATATATATATATATATATATATATATATATATATATATATATATATATATATATATATATATATATATATATATATATATATCCAATCCAACACTACTCCACATAGAATAGAGCACGCACACGAAGAGTGCTAGGTTTCAAAGGCACTTTTTATTGCATTAGGCCTCCTCCGACCTGGCAACACTGAGAGAACGCGTTTTTGGCTGTCACAGCAGCCTTCTTCAGTCTAATGAGCGCCATTCTTTTAAAAACATTTATAGTCTGCCCAAATACATAGACACAGAAAACATACTGCTTGCGATTTAAAAAGACACACTCCTGATAAGCAAAAGCCCGCAGGTGCATACACAGTGAATGCAATTGACAGGAAAAGTGGTCACAAGGATAACTTCAACATATGATCAAGATGGCTTGAATGCTAGTGAACGATGCAATAATATGCACCCATAGCCCGCATAATGCGTACTAGGACCCACCTTAATTGCCTGCAATCTGGGCTCGTAACTCAAATGCTTTCAATGTATCTTAAGTAATGATTTTTAAACAGATGTTAAAAGAATCACATGTAAATGACAATTGGCGCATACATTGTTGTCGTAACACACTTAAAAAACAATCAAATATGCTGCGCGATTGCAGTGCAACAGGAAAATAAAAGTATATATGTATAACTGTCCCTTTGATCCATTGGGAAACCACACGAAGCACTACCGGTGGCTCTTATTCAAGGTTATGAAGCGGAGCGTGCTGAATTGCCGGGTCGTGAAGAAGCGTCTATCTTATTATGAAAATCACCACAACAATTGTGATGAAGAGCGCCACTGCAGTCACACACTTAATCGGCAATACTCCACAGGACTACCCGTCCCACAATGCCTCGTCTCAGTCACGTGCAAACTGCAATAATCACCAGCCTGTCAAAAGCGTCGGGAACAAACAATCACGTCCTAGTGGACCCTTGAACCCTCGCCTACCCATCAAGCAGGCAATCGGTATGATTCCATGCTTGACTGGCACGTGCAGATACAAACACGGCTACGCCACTGTGCTCGTAATCCTGGCTCCCAAACGGATTCCTTTAAGTCAAATATATATATATATATATATATATATATATATATATATATATATATATATATATATATTCACTGAAAGAAACAAAGGTTAAAGTGACATTATAGTTTGGTATTGTAAAAGGATCTCACTTTAAGTTTTTTTTTTTAAACTGAGAAATTCACTGAAAAATCCAAAGATTTAAGTGATGTTACAGTTAGATGTTGAAATAACACAAAAATTAATGTTTAAAAAACAAAAACCACAGAACTTCACCCGTTACAGTTCACTGAGTTAATTATAACTTGTGTCCCCGCCATGCACTGCTTGTAACCTCACATATTGCATCACTCATGACATGTTAAATTACACACTTTTGCTGCCACTAAATGGCTCTTAGGGCCCTACTCATCCTGCTGATTCAAGGGGATTCCTTCTCCTCCACCAGCAAGCACCAGGAGGCGAGTTTGCAGAGCCAGCTGGAGAGGGGGCGTGGCCAGCTGCTGACTATGCGCTGAAAAGCACACTGACAACCCTGCAGCGCGGGATACACCGGGGCCAAGGGCGTGCCTGTCCTGTGCCCGTCATCGCCCGGAGGTGGCTGTGCTGGGCCACACCCCTTGGTTTTACATCTTGCTGGAACCCGGTTGTATGGGCGGTCCAGTTGTGCAGTGAAGACTGTGGAGCTCTAAAGCCTTATTGTATGTGCTGATCTTGTGCCCTATTATAGAACCATGGTAAAGCGCAAGCTCCCTGGGGACCATGAGCGCGTGGATGCTGATGCCAAGCAAGCAGGTGGAACTGTTACAACACTTGATTCTTTCTAATCTCAGACGTTCCTGCTAAGGAAATTGACCTAGCGGAGCAACGTCTCTCCCTCAATCTGGGAGAGACTTTTAGCCCCACCCACATTCTTTTTGTGGATTAGCCACACCCTCGTTTGGCAGGGGAATCGGACGGTAGCTTGGAGTCTGTGCCAAGCGACCAACGGTCAAATACGCCGGTTGATCAAGTTCCAGCACATGGTTCTGTTATATTGACCAATTCTGTCCTAGCAAGCACTATTGCTAACAGCTCCCCCACCAGTGGCCCTTTAGCCAAAAGTAAGCGCAACACCAAGCAAGGGGCTTCTGCTCAATTAGTCAGGGCACAGGGAGGGTTCTTCCAAGCCATCAGAGTCCACTACGATAGAGTCTGTTCTCATTTCTGTGATCTCTACCCCTGGTCCTGCTGGCACTGTTGTTTCCCCGGATTGGACTGGGTTGTTTGACCTTGTAAAATCTACAGTGGCTGACTATTTCCCCTTTAATGACCCGGCTAGAGTACCTGGAGGATGTCATTGCTCAAAGTAGTAGGTTGCCTATAAACGCCGGTTATAGGAGGATCGGCACAGGAATATTGAACACTTCAAATACCGAGACAGAAACTGACTTATTACGAGGCAACCTACTACTTGGAACACACTCAAAGTTTGAAGATTGATTTACATTGATTGGCATCGCAACTATCACGGATCTTCTACCGATTGGTATCACACGAGATATGCCCCTGAGGAAGGGACACTGCTGTCCCAAAATGCATCGGGCATGAAAATGAACAGGACATAAATATTTTTGTGCAGTGTATAAAATGTTATGATTTTACACTTATGTTAAAATATGTAGTAAAGAAACTTATGATATAAAGATTTTGTTGTTAGGAATACGTATGAGGTACTAGCAGTATGCTACCAAACGCAATGAAAAAAACAGCACAAAATGAATGAATAAATGCTTCAGAATGTAGTAAAAAGCAGACTGTGTTCTATATTGTGATTAACAAATTATATATTTGGTTTAAAGTGAACAGTGCACACTGCATTCAAGTCCACGTACTTGTTATATGTTGCTAGTTTATGTAACGTGTGTCGACAGCACACGTAGCGGTGCAGCACCACTTGATTATCTTGAAAATATTCTTATTTGAAAAGGAATAGGTATAGGAAATAGGAGTGCACCCCTCAGCAAAACATTGGTTCCTGCTCACAGCCAGGAAAGCCTGTGAAGCTGCTGGCAAAACTAGTTGCCAAAATGAAGAAACAACATGATGACTGCCCTGAAATAAACAGATGACACAAACCAAGTGTGATGAATACCTCAATGTCTGCGCCAACTGATCTTTAGAACCCACACACCCAAGCTGAAGAAACACAGATAGTAACATTAAATTGCTTTGGCAACATACTGCCGTAAAGGGAAAGCATGTTACATAAGTTAAACACCACTGATTGCTAATTTCATTAGTTTGAAGCAAAAACTCAAAACACATCTTGTTTAGACTGTCCTTCTTTTGTTCTGCAGACTTTAGTAGCTTAGGCGAAAACATGGAGACAGCATTTTTGTAATGTGTGCAACCACAATGATGTGTCTGTGTCACAATATGCCCCCCAAAGCCCCAGCCACAGGGGATGGATTTCCAACACCCAGTTGCAAAAACTTAGTTCAGAAATCCAGATGAACTATGACCCATACACGTGATTAGTGCCTCTAGATAAGTTTAGGGTTTCAGCGGAACTCCAGAACCTCTTTCGTAAATGAATAACACACTCAAAATAGCACTAAGAAACCCAAGATAAAACTTTAAAACGCAAATGCATCCCCAGTGTTCCAGTAAGGATCAAAATATCCGTGGGTCCGCCGTACCAAGATTAATTACCTTTCCTCTTAGATGTGGATAGGGCAGCAAAAAAACAAATGCCAATGACAATGTATCCCTTTCTCCCTCTGCGGCCGAGATGGAGAAAGGGATACATTGTATCCACGGCAGCTCATTCTATCATTGTTTTGAAGGGCTCTTCCACCCTGAAGTTTAGATTCACCATATTTATTTATTTATATATAAAGTTTTCTATAGCGCGAACATGATCCCGAAGGATATCAGAGCGCTTTACAAAAGAATGGAAGGTAGGACATAAATCCAATATCGACATCAAGTAAGAATACACTTTGTTTGCATTCGTTTTTTTGCAGCCCTATCCAAATATATGAGGAAGGGTAATTAATCTTGGTACGCCGCACCCATAGATAATTTGATCCTGGCTGGAACATTGGAGATGCATTCACCCTAGACCAGAAGCCCAGGTACCTTGGTCTATACACACTTGCTCGCTTGTAGGTGTTGAACAGCTTAGGGACGAGCCTTGAGGGACGCCGCAGATGATTTTCTTGGTTCTGAAGTGAATGGTGGTAGGCGGATTCTCTGGGCTCTTCCAGTGAGGAAGGAAGCGATCCATTTGAGGGTGTATCCTTGTATTGAAATGTGATGAATCCTCTTGATAAGGATGTGTTGGGATACGGTGTTGAATGCTGCTGACAAGTAAAGGAGGATTCGGGCCGCCATTTCTCCCCGGTCAAGGAAGGTTCTGATGTAGTCAGTGGCACCGATCACAGCAGTTTCAGTGCTGTGGTTTGTGCGTAATCCAGATTGGAAGGTGTCCAGAAGGTTGTTGTTCTCCAGGTGATCCCTGAGTTGGGGGTTGATGGCCTTTTTGAGGACTTTGGCAGGAAAGGGGAGCAGAGAGCTAGGACGGTAGTTCTTGAGTTTGCTGGGGTCAGCAGACGGTTTCTTGAGAAGGGGTTTGACTTCTGTGTGTTTCTATTCTTCGGGAAAGGTGGCAGTGGTGATGGATGCATTGAAAATGGTGGTGAGCTTGTTGCTTATCGTCTTGCTCACAAGGTTGAAAATGTGGTGGGGACAGGGGTCCGAGGGTGCTCCTGAGTGGCCGGAGTTCATGATGGCTGTGGTGTTGTGTGTGGTGGGCAGTGATGAGCAGGTGGTCAGTGTTACCATCTGCAGGATCGAGAAGGCTGAGGATGTCAAAGGCAGTGGGTTGGGGTTTGAAATTTTTGTAGCTGGTGGAGATCTTGTCATGGAAGAAGTCCGTTTGGCTGTTGCAGAGTTCTTGGGAAGGGGTGATGATGTTTTTGGTGGTTGAGGGGTTGGTGAACTCTCTGATGATGTCGAAGAGTTTCGTGCTGGGGTTTAGAACTGGCTTCCATGCGGTGGGCTAGGGAGCTCCCTTTCGTTTCTTTCAGGAGTGGGTGGCATTGGTTGATGGAAGTCTTGAAGGTGACTCGGTCTGTGGGCTCCTTGCGGGTGTGCCATTTCCTTTCTTGTCGCTTGCAGTTGCGTTTCATGTTTCTCATTTCTGTGGTGTACCACCTGCCTGTTCAGTGGATATTTTGGGTTTGGTGGGCTTCATGGCGGCGACTCTGTTGGCGCAATCAGTAATCCAAGCGGAGATGTTCTTGACAGCCTTTTCTATGTTGGTTGCGGTGTCAGGGTGGGTGGGAGGTGTTGTAGGCATCGGTCAGCAGGCTCTCTGAAACTTTGTTCCAGCTGCGCTGTGAGGCACTGGGAGGCCTGGTGGCGGTGTAGGGGTATCCTGTGATGGTGAAGTGGACAATGGCGTAGTCTGCCCAGGTGAGCTTGGTGACATGGCTGTACTCTCTGTCATTGGGAGTGAAGATGGGGTCTTGCGTGGGTTCTGCGTTGTGTATGGAGTTGATGGCTAGCTGGGTGAGGCCGATGTTGTTCATACTTTCCAGGAGGTTGGATGTGTTGGAGACATTAAGGTCGTCAAGGTGAAAATTGAGGTCTCTGAGGAAGATGTTGTGCTTGGAGTCAATGGCAAGCGGGGCGATGAATTCAGGGATGGCGTCATGGAGCAGAAGACAATCTGCTAAGACTAAGAGGTTTCCTTCGAGAGTGGTGGAGATTCACACAGACAAATGCCACATACATTTTCTTCGTGAAGAAAATAAGAGTGCGTCCACTCTTTACAGCTCTACCAGTCAACAGCGGCTCTCTGAGGAGGGGCCTTGCAACATGCCATATTCCTGTTAGTCTACCACATTTCAGAGATTGACAGCGCCAGAGCAGACAGCCTAAGCTGGTGTGTCCTCTCAGCATGACATTGGGGAAGTCTTTAGGAAAGCTTCAACACTTTCTGTAAGCCCTGTGGGGGCAGAGGGCCTAAGGTCTCCTGTAACACTGAGCTTCTTTCATCAAAGACTTCCTTCTTGATTGTCATAACATCCACAAAAGCCATAAGTAAACTACTAGCTGTTTCTGCTTCTTAACTTTTCCATTGAGGCAAGATTGTCTTCCCAATTCATCCTTCATTCACCCCCAAGCATGCTAGCAGAAAGCCCGAAGCCAGCTGGGCAACAAGTAGGGCCAGACCGGCCGTAGCGGGCATCGAGCATTTGCCCGGGAGGCTGAAAGGGTAGGGGCCAGTTCTGGAGCGGTGGGTGGATGCTTCAATATCGGCCCCCAGTAACAAAAGCAGCAGTGCTGGGGACGGCGGTATTTTTAAGCAGCAGCGCTTCATGCTTGCAGGCCTGCACCCCCACGCCGCCGCCCCCCTCCCGCCCCCCCTCACCCGTCCCCACCTCCCCCACCCCACCCCACCCCAGGAAGGGGCCGGTCCGACAAAACTGCCAGGGCTGCTCTGGGTTCCCAGTCCGGGCATGGCAACAAGATGGCTGCTGTTTCTTGGGGTCTCCCTTTCTGCACCTGTGGAAGGGAGCCAGGATTTGGGGCCAGATTACTTGTGTTGAGGGGCCACATGGTGGAAACAGTAATCAACCTAGGGGGCTGTTTTTGCCCCGACTGCAGCCACAATGCTCCAGCAATGATGGCAGCACTGAGGCAGTTACTGAGCACTGACTAATGTGACGTTTGAAAAGCAGAGGGAGGGAGGTGATGCTGTGCCCCCAGCTGTATCCAATACTACAGTTCATTCCTTGCCTTGGACAGCGATATTGGGAGCAAAGAGAGAGTCATGGAGTGTACTGCCTAATGGGTGGTGGAGGGAGGTGTCTGTTCTCCTGACTGTCTAGACCTGCTCTGAATGAAGGTACATGAAGAGGAAAGAAGTATCTATTAAAGGACTACCTCTTGTGCAGGGTTTAGCTGTGAGGATGGGGTGATACAGCTAACCACCTCCATGTACCCAAAGAAAATAAAGAATGTGGACTCAGAGATAGCAGGAACTTCTGATTGATACTTCCAGCTACAAAATACTCACCTTTTGAATAGTCCCAGGCACCAGACTGGATACTGAAATTTTTTTCAGCAGTGCTCTCGGTGTACCAGTATGCGGCACCAGATGGCTCTGTGTTGGCTTCATACCATCCTTGAAGTGATGGAGCAGAGTTGCATATAAGCGCCACCCCTGCGTGTTGACATCTGTTCCTTTCTTTCCGCACCCTTCGACGCAGATCTGAAGCTGTGCTCCTAACATTGTTGCTTTTTGGGCGACTTCAAATTTATCACAGACAACAGGTACTTGGCTAGGGTCACGACTCAAAGTTGTGTGATAAGTGAGCCCAACTGCACTTGAAGGCAATCAGGGAATGGAAGGCAAACCTTTATGTTGCCGACCAAAGAAGGGGCGCATTCAAATAGAGGTCCCGCTCCAAGTCACGTGCCCGTTCTCTGTCACAAGGCTGGCTGTGCATGAAGTGCTTCTCCAGCTCAACATATTCTTGTAAGTCAATGTTATAAATGACACAAAGTCAAGTGGGACTCGTCCCCATCCCTCCACTCCAAATCTGTCCAGATGTCACAAGGGTGTCACTTGAAAGTTCTGGCATCTTTTGACTCTGAGCCGGTCCCACATTTTGTCCCTACTCACCCCGAATATCCTGTACTGCTGTCGACCCCACAGCACATAGCATCTTTAAAGGAGACTATGCTGCAAATCTTCCAGATGCAAATCTTCCAGATGCTGTTGATCCTTTCTGGCCTGCCTTTGGCCCCCCACAGAGACATGGGGCTTCCATTTGGGCTTCTGCTGGTGTCATTGCTCTACTGTGAACTCCGTGGATGGGGCTGTGGAAGAGTTCAGACGCCGCATCACAAACATGAAAAAATAAGTGATCTTCTTGAACAAGTGGATGTTGCTGGTGGCGTCTTTGGTTCGGAAAGTCAAAGCTAGTAACCAGAAATGGGATCTTTTGAAAATATGTGGCTTTGTACCATCATTTGATGCTGCTCTTCTTTACAGCATTGTGCCCCCCTTCGTAGCCCGCTATATACCTGTTTATTGTATTACTCTCCTTGATTCGTTTGTCTGGGAATTATGTGTTTATTTATGTTGTGTATTCTTACTTGATGTCGATATTGGATTTATGTCCTACCTTCCATTCTTTTGTAAAGCGCTCTGATATCCTTCGGGATCATGTTCGCGCTATAGAAAACTTTATAAATAAATAAAATAAAATAAATTTGGTAACCCTCTTGGAGTCACAAATAGAGCTGCTTGACAATGTGGTGAGGGTTTTCTAAATGAGGACGCTGGTTGTCTTCTTTTTCAATGGTTTTGTGGCTTTGAAGTTTCTTGACGTCAGAAATATTGTGCAATGATAGACCACCTCTGTTGAATTTGGGATGGTTGTGAGACTCCTCACAAAGGGCCGCCTTCCTGGTAAAGGCAGTGGAGAAGGCACTGTCCTGGTCAAAGAGACCACCTTATATCTGCGCAAATTACAAACTAAAGCAACTGAAAAAGGCAGATTTAATGCTACATGGGGCATGAGTACATCTGTTCAGAACCTATGCCGCTTGACATAAAAAAAAAAAGGAATTACAGGCAGGTGGCCTGAACGGGTGTCAGGAGGAGGTGCGCCAGTAACTGATTGATTTCCCATTCTGCACATGCATGGCTCTCCACAGGTGCATATTGGCCCACCAGTACCTCCTGGTATACATGATCATACAAGATGACCCCCCCTCTGAATCTGAAACAAGGGGTGGTCTTTTCCTCCACGTGCTGTACCATCAGATGGAAGGCAGTCCAGAATTAGGTAAAGTGAAATAGTAGATGTATGTCAGAATAGATAAATGTTGATAGCTGACTGCCTTCATAGGCTGCCCGCCTCCCTGCTGTTTGGTACACTTAGCGTTAACTCACGGCAGCCTCGCTCTTAAGGTTAGTTTGCATGTTGACAGCTGATTTGTGGAAGAGGTGTGGCGCAGCGGCCAGGGTGCCTGACTCCGGACCACGGGGTTCACGGTTCGCTCCCCGGTGCCAGCGGTAGGTTAGCCCAGCACCATGTGACTCTGGGCAATAGCTCGCTTAATCTTCCCGAGGGCCCCCAGCGCCGAGACACCTCTCCGGAGGTAGCTGTGCGCTTTACAAATGCTGGTATTTATTTCATATAACTGCAAAGCTATTGTGCAGAATCATACCTTCCACACAGTAATTCAGAGTGTACGTTAGTCTAATGAGTAATAGTAACAGGTTGTGCTTTAAGAGAATAATTTGAAAAAACACCTGTTTTGACTGACTTGTGTATTGTGCTCAAACAAGTAAAACAAAAAGAGCAAAGCAGAATGCAAGCCCAGTTCGTGAATATCACTTCAGTGTACAAAGATGATATCGCGAACATACCAGTGTATTGTGCTCGGGCCATGTGCACTGATGTAGGCCTTTGAGTGTGCTGTTGCAACTGTCTATGCATACCTAACTTACCATGGGGCACACACACATTTACTCATTTTGCCCATTCCGCCACTTGTCAGGACAGACCATGTGCAGGGCAGGCACAGGGAAATGTGCAAGGCAGACTGGCCACGACCTCACCCATGATATCATGGAAAACCATGAGTGGAACCTAGACTGGCAGTGAACAGCAGCAGTGATACCCTCCAAGTGCCTCCTAAGAAGATTTCAGGGCCCTTATACCTATTTGTTTTACAAATTAACTCAACGTAAATTGCCTGAACTTCGACAAAGAATGGAAAAGATAAAGCAGAAAAAGAAGCAAAAAAACGCTGTTAGGATACCATGCACAGAAATACTGAGCGTGGGAAAAGAAGTTTGCAGTCCACATCCACGGTCAATCAATCAATCAATCAATCAATCACGGCATTTATAGAGCGCGCTACTCACCCAGGAGGGTCTCAAGGCGCTGGGGGAGGGGGTAAGTTACTGCTCGAACAGCCAGGTCTTGAGCTGCTTCCTGAAGGAGAGATGGTCCTGGGTTCGCCGAAGGTGAGTGGGGAGGGAGTTCCAGGTCTTGGCTGCCAGGTAGGAGAAGGATCTTCCTCCGGCGGTGGTTCTGCGGATGCGTGGTACGGTGGCGAGGGCGTGGCTGGTTGATCGTAGCTGGCGTGTGGGCGTGTAGAAGGTCACGCGGTCGTTGAGGTACTTTGGGCCCAGGTCGTGGAGGGCCTTGTGTGCGTGGGTGAGGAGTCTGAACGTGATTCTCTTGCTGACGGGGAGCCAGTGCAGGTCTTTCAGGTGTCCGGTGATGTGGCTGTGTCGGGGGATGTCCAGGATGAGTCGTGCGGAGGCGTTCTGGATGCGCTGGAGTCTTTTTGAACTTTGGCTGTGGTTCCGGCGTAGAGGGTGTTCCCATAGTCCAGTCGGCTGGTGACGAGTGCCTGGGTGACGGTCTTCCTGGTTTCAGTGGGGATCCATCTGAAGATCTTGCGGAGCATGCGCAGGGTGTTGAAGCATGAAGATGAGACGGCGTTGACTTGTCTGGTCATCGACAGGGAGGAGTCCAGGATGAAGCCCAGGTTGCGTGCGTGGTCCGTTGGCTTGGGCGCGGTGCCCAGGGCCGGGGGCCACCAGGAGTCGTCCCAGGCGGAGGGTGATGAGCCCAGGATGAGGACTTCCGTCTTGTCTGAGTTCAGTTTAAGGCGGCTGTTCCTCATCCAGTCGGCGACATCTCTCATCCCGTCGTGTAGGTTGGCTCTGGCGGTGGTGGGGTCGTTGGTGAGGGAGAGGATCAGCTGGGTGTCGTCGGCGTAGGAGATGATGTTGAGGTTGTGTTGGCGTGCGATGGCTGCGAGGGGGCTCATGTAGACGTTGAAGAGGGTTGGGCTGAGTGAAGATCCTTGTGGAACGCCGCAGATGACTTCGGTGGCTTCGGATCTGAACGGGGGAGGCGGACTCTCTGGGTTCTACCGGCGAGGAACGAGATGATCCATTCCAGTGCTTTCTCTCGGATTCCGATGTTGCTGAGGCGCTTCACTAGGGTGCGGTGGCAGACGGTGTCGAACGCCGCGGAGAGGTCCAAGAGGATGAGGGCAGCTGTTTCCCCGTTGTCGGTTAGGGTTCTGATGTCGTCGGTGGCTGCGATAAGGGCGGTCTCGGTGCTGTGGTTGGCCCGAAACCCGGACTGCGAGGGGTCGAGGGATCCATTCATCTCGAGGAAGGCGGCAAGCTGTCTGTTGGCGGTCTTCTCGATGACTTTGGCCGGAAACGGAAGGAGCGAGATGGGACGGTAGTTCTTGAGGTCGGTGGGGTCCGCCGTTGGTTTCTTCAGGAGGGCGGTAAGCTCGGCGTGCTTCCAGCTCTCCGGGAAGGTGGCGGTGTGGAAGGAGGAGTTGATGATGTCCCGGAGATGGGGTGCGATGGTGGCGTCGGCTTTGTTGAAGACGTGGTGTGGGCAGGGGTCGGTTGGTGATCCGGAGTGGATGGAGTTCATCGTGCGGGTGGTGTCTTCGGTGCTGATCGGGGTCCAGTTGCAGAGGGTGGTGGTGGCGGGCGTTGGTTCGGCGGTAGGGTGCGTGGTTTGTGCGTCGAAGCTGTTATGTATGTCGGTGATCTTGCGGTGGAAGAACGCGGAGAGTGAGTTGCAGAGGTCTTGCGAGGGGGTGATGTCGTTGTTTCCGGCGCTGGGGTTGGAGAACTCTTTGACGATGCTGAAAAGTTCCTTGCTGTCATGGGCGTTGTTGTCCAGTCGTTCTTTGAGTGCCGACTTCTTGGTGGCACGGTCAAGCTGCATAGTTTCTGAAGACAACCCTCGCTGGTCCTTTCACTGAGAGGAAGGGTACAAAATGGCTAAGAAGATGAGGGGGCCAGGACACATAGAGTACAAAGAGTTTCTCTGCTTCCTTTTGTACTGTTGGAACTAACATAACAGGTGGTGAATATGTAAGTGCTCATTCAGGGACCTGTGTGACTATAGCTTGTACATTGTCCAACAGAGCACAAGGCAACTCTCATGTTTTAGGCGTGGAGGAAGCCACATTTTATCTCATTAAAGAAGTAAGAATGATGCAAGCCATGGTAAAGTAACTGATTTCAGGATGATTGATGAAGATAACTACCGTCTAACCTGCTGCCAGAATGTATGCAGTGAGTGAGTGGAAGCTGTCTGTGGGGCATCCCTGCAAGGCCCAGTCCTGCCAGCTGGGCATGGGTGGCATGGACGATCAATCCCTTGCAGAGGAGACACTGAAAGGTCATTGGCCTCAACCTGATTGAAGAACCCAGATCTTAAGGGTGCAAGTGCTAGATAGCCAGGAACTAGGCATCGTGGAACCACTGGCATGTAGATCCCTGAGGCTTTCTGGGACAGCAGCGTGTCCTCCTTAGGCACACAAGGGCGCAGAGGATGATGAGGGGCTGCCATAACCAAACCTTTCCTTGAGTAAGCATTAAGTGAACGATGCCAAGCAAAGCATCTGTAAGGGCTACCAACCCAGTAAGCGAGTTCATGGCATCTGGTACAATGTTAGTTCTACTCTGTGAAGTGGGAACATGACCAGCTCCCACGCCTCACATTTAATGCCTAGCCTGTCCCGTAAGTAGACCCACTGAGCTGCTTTGGCGACGCTGATCTCATTCCTTCTCTCATGATGTACGTACCAACTCACCGATCACTGAACAACCCTTCCAAAGTAGGTGTTGAACACGTCAGGGGGAAGATGAATTGGCCGTGGTCGGAAGAGAGAAAAATTGACTTCAACAGGATGTGTGTGAGAGTTGTATTGTATGTCACAATGTAGAGATCTGTATTATCCACCTGCACCTTCATCAGGGTCACAATATATGCCCACCCACTATATGGTAAACTGGTAAGCATGTGTAAGGAAGTATAGATTCTCTGTTTTAACTGCCACCGGCACCTACATACCTTGACGATAACGTCGACGTCACACAGCGCCCTTGTGGGTAAGCCAAAGCTACCTATGTAAATGACTTAGGGACTATTTCCAGGATTTAGTGTGCGCTTGAAAGAAACAGTACTAAACTAGAAAAGTGAGAGGCCAGGATTTCGTTTCTTTGCACATGACTGCTATGACTTTGCCATTTGGAGCCCATGTATGTACATAAGAATGTATCGAACGTCCTTGCAAAAGGCGTCGGCTAGACCACGCTATTGCTGCATTAATTCTTCATCAGAGGGAATGAAAATAAATGCAAACAAAGCACACAAATTAAGAGAAAACAATGAAAGCCGATGTTAAAATGCAGTCTATAGAATATGCATGGATGCCGGGGCTCCTAGTGCATAATTGTTCTGGGAAACTGATTTCCCCTGCAGAATGACACCGCTGCTGGGTCACTGGATCAAGGGAGGGGGTTGTTACACTCCCTGAAGTTCATGTGTGCCTTTGTAGATCAAGGCATAACTGTAATCTAAATCACAACGTAGTCACTCTTATTACAGGAGCGAGGTAAGATCCAATTCAGTTATCAGAGTGAGATGGTCCAGATAGCAGCCTTTATGACGTTGTATTTCCCTGTACTTAATTGCCTGCCGCAGCAGTGAAAGGTCGGGGCGCGCGCGGACCTTGTACTGTACTATGTCGCGCAGGTATGAGCTGTTTGGAACAGAATGTGCTGCATTGTTTGCTAAGCCAACATACCTTTATCTCCTCAGAGTTACGAGCTGACGAGGGTGCTGGGCCAGGAGGCGGGGCCGCTGAGCTGTTACCTCACCCCTGCCGCCGGTCACCCGACCAGCGGCCCCGTCCTGGAGGAGGTGGCCCTTCTAGAAGCTGCAGGAAAGTGACGGAAGGCGGCCCGCCTCGCGACACATTTGTACTTTGGAGCAGGTGTTTACTGCCTAGAAGCCAGGACCAGTACAGACGCTGCCTTGAGTGAAGTGCTGTAAAAAGGAAATCTACTACAAACTGCTTTTACCTCGTGGAAAGTGGATATAGCTATAAAAACATACCTCTCGTCGCTTCAGAATGTACCAGAAACATTTTAAACAATTTGGAAATAAGTATATATATTATTTACGTGTTACCTCGTAAACAATTTGGAAATAAGTCGAAGTTTTCCTTGCAAACAACAGGAAAAAAATCTAATTGCCAAGCCGAAAGCACTTTATTGAACTTCGTACTTCTTTAGATATAATTGTATAAGTGCGCATGCACTTTACTGCTAGCTTTATAATGGGACCGGGGGTATTAGCGGTGAAGAGCATTTTAAATGTTGTTTAACTTTGTCATGCGTGTTGTGTTGTTTGTTTCACAATATATTTATTTGGGAAGACCAGGTTGCAAATGCGTCTATACACAAAAACTCTCCCACGGAGCTAAGCCGTCATGATGATAACCTAATTTCTGTAAGGCACAATTAACTTTGTGTTCTGGTTAATAGTTACTTTTTCAAAGTAAAGATATGTGTAGTTACCTGCTCATAATGCATTGAGGAGTTTGGTTAATTTTATTGTAAAGGCCTGTTTTAAGAGGCGCAGACGGTGATGTTGGAAAGAAGAACTTTATTAAGATAATAAGAACAACCCCTGGACAGGTCCTCTCAGCAGCAACTGTCTCCACATCTCACCTCTGTGTCCCAGCTTCCAGAACCTCTGGAAGCTGGTAACCATGCCTAGAATGTATATGCAGTTGCTAGGATACAACACATCTTCCTTCCAATGACAACAAAAAACCCATAAATAAACATTGAATGAAATAGACGATATATGTACCATAAAGCAAGAAAATTATACTATATACATGGACTGCAAACGTTAATAAATATGCCATAGAACTTTCCCGATACGTCACATATCTTCAAAGCCAATATGATAGCAACATGTTAATGACATACATAATCCTTGTGCCATTTTGGACTTTGCCAGACACGTTTGGTGCTACTAGCTTCAACAGACATGTCATGACGGTTAGGTAGTTTGGTGCTCCTAGCTGCAACAGGCATATCGTGACGGTCAGGCATCTTTTCCTTATTGTACTTCACATATCCAATTTTTTCCTGGTCACCACCCAATTTTCCAACCACAAATCTCGTTCCACAGCATTGCACATAGTAACACTGCGTATATTCAATTTTTTACCATCAGATAACCACACGTTATTGCCAGCAATCTTGGTGACACATTTGGGCACTGACCATTTTGATAATGACCTCTTTTGAACACCCATGGTGTTAGTTCTTACCTAATCTCCAACTACAAACACTCGTCTTCCCTTTTTTAATTTGTAATTATGTCTACTCACATATTTGTCCTGTTATTTTTTGACCTTGCACTCTAAACTCTTCTTACACACTTTCCGTGAACAATTCTTGAGCATCCATGCAGGGGAAACTCTCGTACCTGGTTGCCTGCCCTTAAGAAGCATAAAAGGAGTCTCCATCGTGACAGAATGGGGAGTGGTGCGGTAACTCCACAACATTTCTTTTACCGCTTCCTTGCAATCCCCACCACTAGTTTCAGCTAACTGAATACATTCCTTCAAGACACGGTTGAATCTCTCAACTAAACCGTTTTCCCTGGGATTATAAACCGCAGTGGTATGGTGAGAAATGCCCATTTTGGATAGATAAGATTTAAATTCTTCTGCTACAAATTGGGGTTCATTGTCCGTAACTAAAGTGTTAGGACATCCTTCCCTGCGGAAAATTTGGTCACAAAACTCAATTATGGTTGTCGCTTTAATTTCTCCAGAGAATGCCACCTCTGGCCATTTTGAATAGCAATCAATTAATACCAAGGCAAATTTATTGGTTATACCCTTGGCAGAAAAAGGCCCACATATATCCATGGCCACTCTTTCCCATGGTTTGCTCAGCAGATTGGTGGAAGCAATAGGAGATTCTTCTACACGGTGAGACTTGTCGCTACACATGCAATCTACACAGCCCCATACATGTTCCTCCACATCCCTGTCCATTCCCGGCCACCAAAAGGTCTCCCTAGCTTTCCTTTTCATGCCGGACATACCGCTATGACCTTCATGCAATAATTTTAAAAGTCTGGGACGTAATCCTTCTGGCACCACCAATCTACCACTTCTACACAACTCTCCTTCCTCAACCTAAAGTTCTGTCCAAACTGTCCAGAACTCACCAAATCTTTTCTTAAGAACAAAACTGGATCTTGAAGGATTGGATATCTCAACCATTAAATCCTTAATAGTAGTATCTTCCACTATAGCTGATTTCCACTCATCAACCGAAATGGCACCTTCGCATGACTCAGACACGCTCGCTACCACACAATCATCATTAGGATCTTCTTCTTCATCTCCACCAAATAAGGGCAAACGCGATAAACAATCCGCGTTAACATTGCGAATACCCGGCACGTAATTCAGGGAAAAATCATAACCTTGAAGTCTGTACAGCCATTTTGCAATCCTAGGAGTTGCTTTAGCAGCTCCCTTGGTGGTGAACCAGTCTATGAGTGGTTTATGGTCTGACCTAATCTCAAAATGGGTTCCCCATATGTAAGTTTTAAAATAGTTCACGCTCCACTAGCATGCTAATGCCTCTTTTTCTATAACTGAGTAAGTGGGTTCCGCCCCCTTAAGGGTGCGGGATGCAAAAGTCACTACTCGTTCTTGACCTAGGTGTTTTTGCATGAGGACAGCACCCAAACCATATGCACTCGCATCTACAACAATAATACTATGATCTGATGGATTAAATGGTTTTAATGCCACTGCCTTCACAATTTGTTTTTTTATAGTAAGAAATGCTTCCTGACACTCATCAGTCCATTCAAACTTGTTGCCTTTTTTCATAATTGTTCTTAGAACATGTACTTTGTCAGCGAAATGTTGGACAAATTTGGAATAGAATTCTGCTAGGCCAAGAAATGAGTGCAATTGCTCTTTGTCGCGTGGTGATGGTGCATATGCTATGGCATCCAATAATTTCTTTTTAGGTTTCACTCCCTCCCGTGACAGAGTGTGTCCGAGATAATCAATTTGCTCCATACCAAATTTACATTTGTTTACCCCCACAGACAAACCTGCGACTTGTAATCTGTTAAGTGTCTGTTCCAAGATTAAATCATGTTCACTCCGACTCGCTCCTCACACTAGCACATCATCTTGGAACACCAATACCTTTGACATCCCATTTAAAATCTTGCACATTACCCTTTGAAAAAACCGCAGAAGCGGACGCCAATCCGAAAGGCATACGAATAAATTGGAAGGCCCCTTCCGGTGTGATGAATGAAGTAAGGTGTCTAGATGTTGGATGTAATTTGATCTGATGGTATGCATTGGACAAATCAATTAATGAAAAATATGATGCATTGGTGACAGAGGACACCATCTCATTAATGTGTGGTAATGGGTAACGGTCGACCAGAATGTTGCGATTCAGGTCCCTCAAGTCAATGCACATGCGTAAATTTCCATCGGGTTTGCGTGCCAAAACAATGGGACTAAGCCATTCCGATGATTCTATCGGTCGATAACCTGTGCTTCACATAACCTTTGTAACTCCTTCTTCAATTTTTCTCTCAGGGTAATTGGTACATTCCTGGCCTTGTGTACGCATGGGACATTGTTGGGTTTAAGCACTATTCGATTTTCAAATTTTTCTAAACACCCTAATTCCCCTCCAAATAATTTCGGAAATTTGCCACTCCATCTGGTCTTTTCTGCATCTTCAGTGACTAAAACTTGCTGAGGATGGTTAGGGTCTAGCGTGATGCCTAGCATTTTCTGTTCTCACCACCCTAGCAATGCTCTACCTTTCTCTACTACATACACCTTGCTGATTCTTTCTTTACCCTTGTGTGATAAAATACACTTGAAGAAACCTAATAATGGAAGCTTGACACCACAGTACCCCACTGGCTCAATGTCGGGGGAATTCAATTTGTAACCCCCCACTTTCTCCCGCGTGCTCTTGTCAATAATAGTATATGGGGAGCAAGAGTCTGCCCAAACTGTTATTTTGGTACCATTAATACCTAAATCTCATTTGGGAGGATTGTATCCTTCACCAATGTCATTGACAGTATTATCAAAAATAACCATTACTTCGATTTCTCCTTCATCAGCAGAATTCTCATCCTCATAACATTCTCTTATTACATGTACAGAACGCTTCCATTTATCAGGAGATGAAGAACCAGCTTTACACATGCGTGCAAAATGGCCTATCTTTTTGCATTTATAGCATTTTTCCTTGATGGCAACAAAATTATCATACTCTGCAGTGTGTCTTATGCTGCCACACCTGTAACAAACTCGGTTGTGTTTAGGCAAATTAGTTTTCAAGCTATTTTCCCTTTTTTTAGAAGGATTGTTTTCTACAACACAAATCTTGGCAGCATCAGATTTCACCTTCACTTGGTCAGTGCGCAATTCCTTGACATATCTAGAAGTGTTTTCTATGCGTCTAGCTATTTCTATAGTTTTCTGTAGAGACGGATCCTTCATGTCCAACAACCTCTCTTGAATTTTAATATTATTTGTCCTGTTTATAAATTGATCCCTTATAATCTCCTCCTTTAAGTCTCTGAATCTACATGTTGACGCAAAAGTTCTTAATACAGAAATATATTGTTCTACTGACTCATCAGGTAATTGTGACCTAGAGAAAAATTTGTGCCTCTCTACCACTATACTGAGTTTTTTACCATAGTTTTCCGAAAAGGCTTTCACCACTTCAAAATATTTGTCAATTGGTACTTCTTCATCACATTGCACCTCTTCAACTTCACCACTTTCCCCACTATCCCCATTACCTGCTTTATCACCCAGGTTAATAGTATTTACTCTTATGATGATGGGTAATGTTTTCAGCACCTTTCTGCCTTCTACCCCCAAATTGTGCTTTAGTAATGCTACTTTCCGGGAAGCCACAAAATCTTCAGCACCTATTGCCTCTAAGTAGGTTTCAAAAGATTCTAACCAATCTTCCCATGGCATAGTAGGTTCCCCAGGGTTTTGTAAAAATTTGAGAGGAGCTAAAATAGTAGACATGTCCATAATGTCACTATTGATCTAAGAGATAAAGTATGCTCAAGGTGCTGTAAAGTGAATGGTAAATCACATCAAACAAGGTAGTCTTAATGCTTGAAAAGAGAAAAAAATACTGGGGTAAAAAATAAACCAAAATAATGAAAGTAGTCACCGTGGTCAACGTTGTTCAGGATACCGTTACAATTTGTTAGTAATGTTGTATATTTCACTCTTGAAGCTGCACAATCGACTCCTTGTTCGTGGGATGCAAGTTTTTCCCTTGTTTGTCCTTCCTTCAATAGCAAAGCGTCCCTGGTCAATTAGCGTAGCATGAATACAACTCGGTTACCAGGCAACGTTGTCAATTACAGAGCTCACGTCGCTTGACAGCGTGATGATGCGTCATCTCACTGTGACATCACGCCGCTGGCCACGCAACACGTTAAATCCTGATGTTGTCTTCGTAGTGCGCGTCGCGACAGAACAAGAACGGAGGAATCAGGAACACACCAGAGCTTGCCGGCACACAACACGCCACGGCTTGCCAGTAAGCTTTTTTTTTAAATGTTCACAATTTGCAGGCCGTTGCTGCAACAACTTGCAGGCCGTTGACCACTCAGCGCCCGTTGCGCATTCAGCCTGGTACACACCAACACACGGCTGCTTAATCGGTTAAGCCCTTCAACGACCGATGTCTGGTACACTCACACCCCCAGTTTGACTCACCAGGGTTGCTCAGTCAAATCACCGGTTGTTGCTCAGTAACTCCAATGACTTTCCACGACTTCCAGGATCAGCCATATAATCAGCCGCTTAATTTAATCCTTGCTCCTTCTCCGCTACACAAAACAGCTGGGCTAACCTCCGGCACGGTTCTTCGTCGTGTACACCCAGTTGCTCTTCCAAGCAGTCGGCAATTAGGGCACTTGGTAGTCCAGGGGTCACACAATCAGCATAAAATCCGGATCAGGTTCTTCTTATCCAGACTGCCCTCTGGGAAACATATCCCATGCTCGTCGCCACTTTTAAGAGGCGCAGACGGTGATGTTGGATAGAAGAACTTTATTAAGATAATAAGAACAACCCCTGGACAGGTCCTCTCAGCAGCAACTGTCTCCACATCTCACCTCTGTGTCCCAGCCTCCAGAACCTCTGGAAGCTGGTAACCATGCCTAGAATGTATATGCAGTTGCTAGGATACAACAGCCTGCTGCACTGCAGTTTTCTTTATGTACGCCCAAAACAAGTATTAGACATGCCTACTCACAGTCTTAAGGAGTCTTGTAATACCATACATGTCAACATTTTAGAAGAGGAAAGTGGTAGATAAAAAAATTATTGGGAGAAGGTATTTCCCCCATTGACTTCTATTGAAGCAGGGGCAATGTCAGGCGGGAGACAGCCAAAATAAAGCCATTTTGGCTTCAGAAATTGGTAGTCTCCCGCCTGATTCGGGTCTATTGGCATATATATAATACACAATTGCAATTTACTTTTGTAAAATACTTTTCTGGTTGTATCCTAAAATCCTCAACTCCTGCCTGACAGTACCCCGGATTTTGGGTCTCTCACTGTTCAAAAGAAAGCTCTAAAGTAAAGACGCTCATCAAGATTGTCTTTGTATTGTCATACTTGGGGGTCAACACTGCGATCTGGTTACTACACCTCGTTTAGTGACATGGCCGTTTGTTGTTCAATTTCGCCACCTTCAAGTAGGTTATGAGGAAGTTGTTCATGAAACACACATGCAGACAGTGGATAATGAGTTACTTCATCTAAAGCAATAATATAAGGCTCTCCTTTCTTATCTAACCACATTCAGTCAACTCGATCTAGAAACAAACTGCCCTGAAGAGAAACATTCTTATTTGATTTGGAACTTGTAGAGCACAAACATTTGCCATACAATGCCATCTTGGCTGTAAAAGACCAAACACTTTGGTGACAGGAATAATAGAAAACAAAGATGTCTTGTCATCTAATTAACAACACCGATAGGCCTTCAATGCTTTTCTCAATGAGATACGAGAAATGATGGATTTTAATCTGTTAGGCAGTGAATTCCACAACCTGGGTCCAAGATAAGAAAAATACCTCCCCCCAGACTAGACCACATAACTGTAGGGATATCAAATTAATGCATGCCATGAAAAGCAAAGCAGTTTAATCATTACTATAATACACTTTATGCATAAGGCAAAGGGTTTTATGCGTTTAACAGGGAGCCAATGCAGTTCTGTCCTGGGTTCTGAAACATGGTCATATTTCCTCAATCCACAAGTGAAGAAACAGCAATATTTTGTATTTTCTGCAGCTGTTTTCAACATCCCATTAAGTAAGCGCAAATAGAGGGTGCTGCAGTAGTCTAATTCCAATACAGTGCAGGCTGCAACTACTAGATATTGGGTCTGCAGGAAAGGCAGCATCTTCCTCGAAGACTTTTAAACAGAGAAACAAGGAATAACTATTGTTTCCACTTGAAAACCGATTAGTGATAATCTTAACCAATACCCTGTGAAAAAAGGACCAATACGAAGCATGCCGTCTCTCAATATTTTTCCCACCTATAAAATCTCTGTTTTACTTGCATTTGGCTGCAGGAAATTGTGCAACATCTAGATTTGCACTGCATTCAGGCAGTTGGATTTCTTACTGGCGTTGTTTTTTATTGATTGATCTAACCAAAAAATTAGCTGTTTCATCAGCATACGAGATGTCAGTACAGCCAAAAGACCTTGCCAGCTGTAGAAGGGGCTGGATGTACATATCAAATAAGACGGGAGAAAATGCAGAGCTCTGAGTCCTCTGACGTCCAACATAACTGTCTGCTCTCTGTATGGAAAGACTCAAACCAAGCCAAAACTTGTACATCTGTCCTAAGCTCTTTAAGTTGTTTGATCAGTAAACTGTGGTGCACAGTGTCGAACGCCACCGACTAGTTTAACAATAAAAGTATGGTGGAGTTTCCCAGGTCTACAATACCTCTTCACTCATCTAAGTTGAGAGCTAACGCAGATTCCGTTCTTCTCCCCTGGTGCAAGCCAGACTTCCAAGAGTCACGGGAGGTGCTGTCTTCTAAATATTTTAGTTGTTTGGTAACAACACACTCCACGATTTTACTAAGAGCCGGAGGACTGTAATCAGTCTATAGTTCTTTACCAAATTTGTATTGAAGTGTGCTTTTTTAAAAGTGGCTTAACCATGCCACATTTCCATTCTTCTCTTTTATCAGGACCTTTGTAACAGCTTAAAAGATGTCCTGGCACAGATAGTTGACCCCCCTCGACAGCTGTGATAACTTGATCCACTTAGTAGCCTTCAGAAGTACTGTTCCGTAGAAAACTCAAAACTTGGTTCTTTTGGTCTCCTTTGGGGGAGTGGTGCTAACTTGCTGTCTTGGATTGGGCCCCCGTTTCTGTTCTCTTCGACTTAGGGATGTCATAGCGCGGGGACACTCCGTTGAAGTAACCATGCGCTTTATAAGCTTTTAATCTAATGTAATCTAGTCAAATTGGAACAAAGACTGGGAGAGAGAAAAGGAGGCCGAACTCAGGGGGACCCTAAGTAGTTATCATTCTTCAGAACAGAAAGGATAATGAGCTGTGTCTTCCACCAGTGGTACGGAGCCTATGCAAATTGGAGGGCTGTGTGGTCCACTTAGCAAAGAAGAGTTAGGCGCCAGAAGCAGAATTTGTGCTTGTATTGTGTCAAAACTGGATGCTTCTATAAGGAATGTCAGGCAAAGCCAAAATTAACCTAAGTAGTGGCAGTGACACTTGATACAACCTTGGAGGTTTAGGAAAACACCAACGCCTGACCGTAAATAAAAGCCCTCTGTCGGGTGCAAACCCAATTTCATTACAAGACCAGAGGCTACCATCATGCAATAACCTTTTATTGCTACCCCAACATGCAGCTCTTTCAAAGAACGCACATTACATCATGAATAAAAACATTCCAATAAGAACTTTCAAAACAGCATATAACTCCATGGTAACTGGGCGTCCTCCTCTTTTATTCGCTGCTCCTCTACAGTTAGTATGCCTTCACTTGCTTTAGCTTAACTTAGCTTGTATTGGTACTAATTATAACTGTTTTCTTACCTTAGATCTTCTCAGGTAAATGTCGCTATGTTCTTTCTTTTCAATCCCTTACAATTTATGGTTGGGTGGTTGTTAGATTTGGGGGTCTCTAGTTGGCAGAGGTAGGTACCTTTGACCAAATAGGGACCCTTGCTTCTAGTCAGGGTAAGGGGGTACACTCCTAAAATAACCCCTGCTCACCCCCTTGGTAGCTTGGCACGAGCAGAAAGGCTTATCTCAGAGGCAGTGTGTAAAGCATTTGTGAACACATACAGTAACCCAGTGACAACACTACAGACGGACACCACACAGGTTGTATATTAAAAATAAGTATCTTTTATATAGATTTAACACAAGACCACAAACAACAAAAATCCACAATACTGTACTTAAAAATGGTAGAATTAGCTTAGTTCTCTTTTAGATGGTCAATGCGACACTTTGAGTTCAATGTACCTTTGGATGCGTAACGCTATACAACGAAAGTGTTGCAGGGAAGGTGATGCGTCGGTTCCTTACACGCAAGAACGGTGATGCGTCGGGTCCCTACTGCTGCGTAGGGGATGCGTCGGTTCTTCTCCGCGTGGGGAGGTGATGCGTCGGTTTCTTACTGCGCTTCCGTGGCGATGCGACCAGCAGCGCCGTGATGCGCTGAAGATCTGGTGCAATGAAACAAAAATGGCGTCTTCTCCTTGATGCGACATGATGCGTGCGCGTGCGACGGCCATGCGGCGACTCAACGATTTTTCTGAGCCGCGACAGGCCCTGCAACACGCTTCTCTGGTGATGCGACGGCGTCTGCTGCGACGGCGAAACTCTTCTCCAGGGATGCGGGGCGCCTCAGTGATGCGATGCGACAGCGGCAGCGGCGGCACGCTTTCTGGGCGATGCGACGACAGCGGCGGCGACACTCTTCTCCGGGGATGCGACGGCGTCTGCTGCGACGGCGACACTCTTCTCCGGGGATGCGAGGCGCTTCGGGTGATGCGAGGGCGACAGCGGCAGCGGCGGCATGCTTCTCCGGTGATGCAACGGCGTCTGCTGCGACGGCGACTCTCTTCTCCGGTGCTGCGACGACGACTGCTGCGGCGGCGACACGCTTCTTCTTCGTGAGTCGCGCTTCCAGCTCCTTGCGTCACACAGTCCCTCAGAAGGCCCAACACAACAGCAGGCACTTCAAAAGAACTCTTAGGGAGCTGGTGGGTGAAGTCTGTTGTCCCTGAGACTTCAGCAGGAGGCAAGCTCTATCTCAAGCCCTTGGAGATCCTTGACAAGTTGATGAAAGTACACACAAAGTTCCTTTCTCCTTTCTTTGGCAGTCAGGCAACCACTGCAGGCCAATCCCCCAAACAGCACTCAGCTTAGGGATAGTCTCCTCCTCAGTTTCTCTGGTTCCTCTCCTCAGCAAAGGTTCTTCTTGTTTCCCAAAAGTGATCTAAAATTCAGGGGTCTGGGTCCCCTCTTTTATAATCATGTTCCCTTTGTTCTCTGAAGGCAGAGAGGCCTTTGCTTAGTCCAAACCAGTTCTGGTCAGTCCTGGAGCACTTTGTTGACAAGACTCCTTCTTTCCTTTCACAGTGTAGGCCAGGTACATCAGACGCACCACAGGAGGTGGAGCCAGCATTGTGGAGGGAAGGCACAGCCCTATTCAGGTCCCAGGTGCAGCTCCTCCCACCCATCTACATGCAGATCTCTCTATTCAGCCCTGTGCTGACTCACCCTGTCTCCTGGAATCCCCCAGCCCCTGTCACTCAAACTCCAGACAAGGAATACACAACCTAGCAGAGGCAGGCTTGGATAGTTAGGCAAGAAAATACCTACTTTCTAAAAGTGGTATTTTCAAACACAAAATGTTAAAACCAACTTCACTAAAAGATGTATTTTATCATTCTGAGTTCAGGCATACTAAATTCGTTTTTCTACCATGTTCCCTGGGTCAGTTAGGATTATAAGATGCAATAATCAAACTGCCCATTCTGGCATATGGGGAACAGGTAGCCTTGCAATAGTGAAAAACGAAAATGGCTGTAATTCACTATTAGGACATGCCACACACACCAGGGCATGTCCTACCTTATACTTACAATGCACCCTGCCCTTGGGCCTACCATAGGGGTGACTAATATGCAGAAAAGGGAAGGTTTAGGGACTGGCAAGTGGGTGCGCTTGCCCAGTCAACATGGCAGTACCAGACTGCACACAGGCTCTGCAATGGCAGACCTGAGACACACTTTTACAGGCTGCTTTTGTGGGTGGCACAACCAGTGCTGCAAGCCCACCAGCAGCATTGGATTTACAAGCCCTGGGCACACTCCGTGCACTGTACTAGGGTCTGACAAACCAATCCAACCAATCATGGAATCACTAATCCATACATCAATTTACCATAGGGAGAGCATATGCACTTTAGCACTGGTCAGCAGTGGTAAAGTGCCCAGAGTCATAAAACAGCCAACAACAGGTCAGAAAAAATATAGGAGGAAGGCAAAAAGTTCCGGGATGACCCTGCAAAAAGGGCCAAGTCCAACACAACCCCCTTCCAGCCAAAACGCAGGGTAGACCAATCACTACCTTGATGGGCTTCCCTGCTTTGGGCGATAGAACCTGGACCTGGCCCGCAACTGCAGGGGCATATTCCAGTTCTACGCCAATCTGAACATATTGGAATCCCTCTGTCCATACTCTCAGGGCCCACCAAGCTAATCCATGGGGAACCCTTCTCCTCACCTGTGGACACCACCTGTGCAGCACCTAACCTTAACTTGCTCACAGGTGTGACCCAACAGACAGTCAGCAAGCCACAGTGGCCACTGACAGTGGTCAGGGATGAGACCCAGGCCTTATGCCTCTCAGGGCTCTCAAACCTCTGTGGCGTCAGAGAGCGGGGGGCAGTAGCCCCAGGTGCTTGGCACCCTTTGTCGACTCTCCCTCCTGTCAGGTCAGGTATGACATCCGAACACTGACCTACCAGCCCCGGGCCTGTACCCGGTGGCTGGACAGGAGACTGGGGTGGGCTTTCCCACACCCGGTCCTCCTCCTCCTTGTTGGGGCTCTGTACCCTCCCACCTGGAGTGGTACCCCCTTCCAGAATTGCCAGGGCACCTGTGGCAGGTGTCCTGCTCAATTCGCCCACCAGTTCAGGGGTTCTATCCTGCAACTGGGCGTCCAGGTCAGGGGGGACACCCTGAACCTGGTCCTTCAATCTAGGGTCTAAACCCTCCAGTTGAACCGGGGTCAGAGGCGAGGACTCCCTCCCTCTGCACCCCCTTCCAGAGTACTGCCCCCTCCCATCAGGAGCTGTACCCCTAGAAGATAAGCCGGTCAGGACACTGTTTACAGTTGTCCCACCCTCCAGGTCAGACAACACCTGAACCTGGCTTCACAACCCAGGGACTAAACCCTGCAGCTGAGCACCCGCCTGGCGCACCAGGACTTCCTGGGGAGCACGCATGCCCCCCCGAGGGTGACACACAACTCATGTGTCGTGTGACAGTCTGCCTGGCGCAGATCTCCCGACCCCTGTCCCTCTGACAGTGCGTGAAGATCCCCCAGGACAGAAGTGGTGTCACCATGGTCCTTCACCGGTGACTCAGCCCTTCTGGCTGGCCCCTGACCCACTGGTTCTTCCACTGGGGACTCTTTCCCCCTCTCACCCCTCACTCTGGACTTCTGCACCCTCCCCTTAGGAGGGGAAACAACCTTTAGAACGCATGCATTACATCGCATGCCATTAGATTGCGGTTTTTACAACGAAAGTCGTTACAACGACTTGCACTGGAGGGCGCTATAGGACAAGGAGTAGTTTAAATTACTATCCAACACCTTCCCTACTGTACGTAGGCTGGAGTTGGAATAGTAAATTAAACTACTCCTAAGTCCAGCGCCCTCCAACGCAAGTCGTTGTAACGACTTGCGTTGTTAAAACCGCGATCTAATGGCATGCGATGTACGTACCACGCCACAGCCACATCACCCCCCACTTGAGGAACCTGCACTGGCTCCCCGTCGACAGGAGGATCACCTTCAAACTCCTCATCCACGCACACAAGGCACTCCACAAAACTGGCCCAGCCTACCTCAACAGACGACTCTTCTTCTACGTCCCCAACCGCCAGCTCCGCTCCGCCGACCTCTCCCTCGCCACCGTCCCTCGCATTCGAAGAACAACCACCGGCGGCAGATCCTTCTCACACCTCGCCGCCAAGACCTGGAACACCCTTCCACTAAGCCTACGACAGACCCAAGACCTGCTGACCTTCAGGAGGCTACTCAAGACCTGGCTGTTCGACCAGTAGCAGCATCCCCCCCCCTTCCCTCTCCCCAGCGCCTTGAGACCCTCGCGGGTAAGTAGTGCGCTCTACAAATTCTGTGATTGATTGATTGATTGAATGCATGCGTGGTATCGTCATACATCCCCTTAGGAGAGGCACTGCCAGACACCAGAACTGATGGAGGCCTGCTTACAGACACTCCCAGTTCACTCGACACTAGGGGATCCCCCTCAACGGGCGGCCCATCAGGACAGCCTAGGCTCCCCACCTGGTGTTCCCTTAAAGAACCATCCAGGCTCTGAGACTGGGTTTCGGGCACCTTGGGACACGCAGCCCCACACTCACTCCTTCTCCACTGAGACAGGACGTGAGTCCCTACACCCCTCCCACTACACTGGGACCTTGCTGGGCTACTCTGAACCTCTTCCCCCACCTCACTTGGTTGGGAGAAGCCTGAGCCACCTTCTTTCGGATCACCCCCAGATACCTCTTCAGATCCTCTAACACGCAGCCAGAGGTCTGTCTCCTTGGTGAGCTCCCTGGGGTCAGAGAACTCACTCTCCAACAGGTGTTGGCATAGCTCTGGAAAACAGGGACTTACAATATGCTCTCCCACAATTGGATCACACAGCCCCTTATAAGGGTTAACCAAACTATCCTTTACCTCACCATCCAGTGCCTCGCACACGTACCACACAACCCTCTCCTGAGACTGGCAAGACAGTATCTGACTGTCTCCGTCACACAACCCACACTCTTCAGGGCGGTCTTCACACTCACACACCAGGACTTCAACCATGGGGGAATCCCTCTCCCTGCACCTCTCATCTAGAGTCAGTAGAGTGTCCCTCCCACCACTAGGACTATGAACCCCTGTGCCAGTTCCCCAATCCACCTCAGGGACACTGCGCACCACTGGAGCTACCTCACATCCTAGAACCCCCTGGTGTATATTAACCCCCTCCTTCAAGTCAGGCGCCACATCTCTGGGTGTGTGTACGACTCTCTCAGCACTAGAAAATTCAATATTGCTGCCACCATCTGAGCTGGATTCCACCTCCAACTCAGCCAAGCTCACTTCTTGAGCTTCACATATTTCTTTTTTTAGCTAAGGCTCGCTCTACCTCCTCACACTCCCGGTCTAACTCCCTCAGCCTCCGGTCACGAGCACGAATCCGATTCCTCTCTTCACGAGCCAATCTTTCCCAAAATGTTTCCTCCTCAGGGCCACTGCCCTCTTAGTATTCTGGCTGGGGATCCTCCCCCTCAGATTCCTCCTCAGAGTCATCTGCTAGTGTTGCTTCCCAGCGTAGCACCTCATAGCTATGCAGGGCTGCCTCGAGATCCTGCCTTGTGGATCTCCTCTTCACAGGTAGCCCCCTCTCCTTGCAAAATACTTTTAGTTCTCTTATCTTGTAGATATCCAGGTGCCAAAAGTTGACTTCCATTTTGACAAGGCCCAACAGGTGCAACAACTAACCAGAGTTCCAAAAAACCAAATTCCAAAGGAAAACAGGGAAAAATAGTATGTGGTTGCGTTTGGTCTGCACTCACTAGTAGTGTACACCAATCACTGTACATGAATCACAAATGCAAGTCCAGAATCCTCACCGCTGACCACCAATGTTAGATTTGGGGGTCTCTAGTTGGCAGAGGTAGGTACCTTTGACCAAATAGGGACCCTTGCGTCTAGTCAGGGTAAGGGGGTACACTCCTAAAATAACCCCTGCTCACCCCCTTGGTAGCTTGGCACGAGCAGACAGGCTTATCTCAGAGGCAGGGTGTAAAGCATTTGTGAACACATACAGTAACCCAGTGACAACACTACAGATGGACACCACACAGGTTGTATATTAAAAATAAGTATCTTTTATATAGATTTAACACAAGACCACAAACGACAAAAATCCACAATACTGTACTAAAAAATGGTAGAATTAGCTTAGTTCTCTTTTAGATGGTCAATGCGACACTTTGAGTTCAATGTACCTTTGGATGCGTAACGCTAGACCACGAAAGTGTTGCAGGGAAGGTGATGCGTCGGTTCCTTACGCGCAAGAACGGTGATGCGTCGGGTCCCTACTGCTGCGTAGGGGATGCGTCGGTTCTTCTCCGCGTGGGGAGGTGATGCGTTGGTTTCTTACTGCTCTTCCGTGGCGATGCGACCAGCAGCGCCGTGATGCGATGAAGATCCAGTGCAATGAAACAAAAATGGCGTCTTCTCTTTGATGCGACACGATGCGTGCACGCCCGACGGCCGTGCGGCGACTCAACGATTCTTCTGAGCCGCGACAGGCCCTGCGACACGCTTCTCTGGTGATGCGACGGCGTCTGTTGCAACGGCGACACTCTTCTCCAGGGATGCGGGGCGTCTCGGTGATGCGATGCGACAGCGGCGGCATGCTTTCTGGGCGATGCGACGACAGCGGCTGCGGCGGCGACACTCTTCTCCGGTGATGCGATGGCGTCTGCTGCGACGGCGACACTCTTCTCCGGGGATGCGAGGCGCTTCGGGTGATGTGACAGCGGCGGCGGCACGCTTCTCCGGTGATGCGACGGCGACTCTCTTCTCCGGTGCTGCGACGACAACTGCTGCGGCGGCGACACGCTTCTTCTTCGTGAGTTGCGCTTCCAGCTCCTTGCAACACACAGTCCCTCAGAAGGCCCAACACAACAGCAGGCACTTCAAAAGAACTCTTGGGGAGCTGGTGGGTGAAGTCTGTTGTCCCTGAGACTTCAGCAGGAGGCAAGCTCTATCTCAAGCCCTTGGAGATCCTTGACAAGTTGATGAAAGTACACACAAAGTTCCTTTCTCCTTTCTTTGGCAGTCAGGCAACCACTGCAGGCCAATCCCCCAAACAGCACTCAGCTTAGGGATAGTCTCCTCCTCAGTATCTCTGGTTCCTCTCCTCAGCAAAGGTTCTTCTTGTTTCCCAAAAGTGATCTAAAATTCTGGGGTCTGGGTCCCCTCTTTTATACTCATTTTCCCTTTGTTCTCTGAAGGCAGAGAGGCCTTTGCCTAGTCCAAACCAGTTCTGGTCAGTCCTGGAGCACTTTGTTGACAAGACTCCTTCTTTCCTTTCACAGTGTAGGCCAGGGACATCAGACGCACCACAGGAGGTGGAGCCAGCATTGTGGAGGGAAGGCACAGCCCTATTCAGGTCCCAGGTGCAACTCCTCCCACCCATCTACATGCAGATCTCTCTATTCAGCCCTGTGCTGACTCACCCTGTCTCCTGGAATCCCCCAGCCCCTGTCACTCAAACTCCAGACAAGGAATACACAACCTAGCAGAGGCAGGCTTGGATAGTTAGGCAAGAAAATACCTACTTTCTAAAAGTGGTATTTTCAAACACAGAATGTTAAAACCAACTTCACTAAAAGATGTATTTTATCATTCTGAGTTCAGGCATACTAAATTCGTTTTTCTACCATGTTCCCTGGGTCAGTTAGGATTATAAGATGCAATAATCAAACTGCCCATTCTGGCCTATGGGGAACAGGTAGCCTTGCAATAGTGAAAAACGAAAATGGCTGTAATTCACTATTAATTAGGACATGCCACACACACCAGGGCATGTCCTACCTTATACTTACAATGCACCCTGCCCTTGGGCCTACCATAGGGGTGACTAATATGCAGAAAAGGGAAGGTTTAGGGACTGGCAAGTGGGTGCACTTGCCCAGTCAACATGGCAGTACCAGACTGCACATAGGCTCTGCAATGGCAGACCTGAGACACACTTTTACAGGCTACTTTTGTGGGTGGCACAACCAGTGCCCACCAGCAGCATTGGATTTACAAGCCCTGGGCACACTCAGTGCACTGTACTAGGGTCTGACAAGTAAACCATCCAACCAATCATGGAATCACTAATCCATACATCAATTTACCATAGGGAGAGCATATCCACTTTAGCACTGATCAGCAGTGGTAAAGTGCCCAGAGTCATAAAACAGCCAACAACAGGTCAGAAAAAATATAGGAGGAAGGCAAAAAGTTCCGGGATGACCCTGCAAAAAGGGCCAAGTCCAACAGTGGTTATTATGTTTTCTTCAGGTTTCTTTGAAGTATTTGTACTCTTAAGCCTCTTATTTTGATTTAAGAGATATTTTCAGGGCTGTGTCTGATGCCTTTAGATTATTGTCTAGAACTTGTAGTGCTCTGGGGACATGGGCTAATACCCGTGGTCACCCGCTATTCTTTCTTTTAACCGTGCTGCCCTAAAGGATGCGCAGGCTGAAGTCAAACCTCCCTCCAGTTAGAATAGGAAGGTATAGGAAGAGATGCGGGCGCCCGGGGTACTTCCCGTGAGCTCCTGCTGGTTCTCTCTCTTTAGCCGTGCGCCTTGTAAAGACGCAGGGCCTATGTGAATCTTTCCGGAATCGGGAGGCATAGGAGGTGCCCTTGCCCTTCGTCGGCAGGGCCGGGTATTAAGGGTAAGCCAAAGCAGCCGCCCGTGACCATTTGAAATCAATTCCGCGCGTCTTCAGAGACACGCTGCCTGCGAAGTGGCATTTTTTAAACATGAACGAGAGTAATGTATGAAGCTGCAGTGTTTGCTTGGGCTTAGGCTGTACATAGTGTTACCATAGCAACGTGAGTAGTGCGAGCCCTTAACCGTTCAACAGCTGAGCCGGTAGGAAAAAATTGTAACAAGCAGCTAAAATTAAGATTTCTTTGGAATACTCAAAAAAAAAAAAAAAAAAAGGGGCCAGTAATAACAAAGCAAAGGGAAAGGTATATTCCCAAGGGCAGATTAATATTTTGGCCCCCTTTAAGGTAGTTCTTTTTCTTAAGACATCATATCTGATAATGAAGTGCAGGGAACTGTTGATACTCCCCTCAATGAAAATATGTTTATGAGATTTTTGGAGAGGGAGTTTGTCCTCCCTGAAGGAGGCAGTGGAAGATGTTCTTAATAAAAGGAAAAGGGTTTCTCCTGCTGAGGTTGACTCAGTCCTTTCAGAGGAAGAAAACGCTTTGCCTGGAAAAGGAGGTAAGGCCTCAAAAAAGACCAGGCATATGACTACTGAAGTACTTTGTGTGGGCAGCCTGAGCGCTGCAAAAAAACGAGAACAATCCTTGGGTAGCCTAAGCACTACAGATGACCCAGGCTTCCATAGCAGCACAACTAGTGAAGAGCAGCCATGTTGGTGCAATTGGCATGGGTGTCCCTCATGGCACAAAAACATTGAGTGACCTTCGTGGCACAAGAGACCACAGTTTTCAAACTGATAATGAGGAATACCCATTTGGAATGGACTTTGAGGAAGAGGCGGACGAATATATTTTCAAACCACTAGAATCCTTAGATAATGATTTCCTTCTAGTTCAAAGGCAATTAAAGATCCTTCGGGTGTGGAGATGTTTAATCCTACCCGTATCACACATCTGAGAGGGTCAGATTGGTGGCCTATGGACCACGTAACATCTTTTATTAAATTCTGGATTCCCAAGTCCCTTGATAATGAGACACGGAATTTAATGAGGGCGGAGTGTCCCAGGCCTTTCCTCGATAACAAATCAGGGATGACGCCTGTTAGAACTGGGGGTCTCTAGTTGGCAGAGGTAGGTACCTTTGACCAAATAGGGACCCTTGCTTCTAGTCAGGGTAAGGGGGAAACACACTCTGATAACCCCTGCTCACCCCCTTGGTAGCTTGGCACGAGCAGACAGGCTTATCCCCAAGGCAATGTGTAAAGTATTTGCACTAACACTCACAGTAACACAGTGAAACACCACAAATGTACACCCCACAGGTTATTATAAAAATATAAATATCTTTATATAGTTTAGGTCAGATCAAAACGTCCAAAAATGCACATACATAAATTACTCCTTCTTTAGAAATGTCTCTTGATAGGTTTCTTTAGCCAAAATAAACTGGTAGGGTTCAAAGTTCACTGTAGAAATGATCCTGGTTATTAGCACAGTTCACTCTTGTAATGTTCCTTGTTATCCACCTAGTTCACTCTTGTAATGCCCTTCTGTTACAAACTCTAGTTCAAATGCCACCAATCCACCCCGTGTCACTGGCGCGAGTGCGCGTCGCTGCTGCTAATCTCACTACTCCCCTTGGCGCTGCGTGAGTGCTCGTTGATGCTGCCAGCTCAATATTCCCCTCGTCACTGCGCGAGTAACTATGGCCGGCCGCGCGCTTCAACAATCCCCGCCCTGGGCCCTGGTCGAGAATCAGGGTTCCTTTACCTGGATTCAGTCCTCTGTGTTCCGGGCGCCGGCGGGGCAGCTTCCTCCTGTTGCCGCTCCCCGGTCTCCGGTGTAGCCGTGTCTCCGCTTGCCGGGCAGTTCTCTCTACCGCTGGGCCAATCCCAGCGTGGCAGGGGGATGACGTCGCGGGCATCCCGGGCCTGCGGTGGTGTATCCTGCAAGAGCGTCTTCACGTTGCTGGGCAACTAGTTCCGGCTGGGACCAATCCCAGCGCGGCAGGATGATGACGTCGGCGGACCCCGGGTCTGCGGCGGTGAATCCCGAAACAGCGATCTCGTGCCTCCCGGGCGGCGGCGGTGAACAAAGCCCTCACAGAGCAGCAACGCCAGAGGGCGGGGGCCGCTTCAGAGCTCCCGGTCCGGCGGCGGCTGCAACCTCGTCACGACACCCCAGGCAAGACGGGGGCTGGCGAGAACAAAGTGCTGGTCCTCCGAAATTTACACTGGGCACAATAATTACCATGCACGTCAGGCAGGCGGCACGAAGGACCGCAGCAGCGTTCTGGGGTCACACAGGTCAGCCCAGAGTCAGCCGGGACAGCGGAGCACGATGCAGGGCGAGTTTGAGGGAAGTCCTTAGATTAACTTTTATGTTCCTGAGTTATAACAGGAGGCCAGCTCATCTCAGGGCCTTGGAGACACAGCAAAGTCCTTTCTGAAAGCAGGAGGGGAACACAGCACACAGCAAAGTTCCTCAGATCTCTTCCTTAGTAATCACAGCAAACTGCAAGTCAGCCCCAGATCACACAGCAAGGACAGTCCTTTTCCTCAGTCTCTTCAGCTGATCTTCTTTGGCAGAGAGTCCTCTTGATTGCAGAAGTAGTCTTGGAAACTTTTATATCCCTGTGTTTCCACAACAGGAGGCCAGCTCTTCTCAGGCCCTTGGAGACTTTCTTTTCAGGACACAGCACACAGCAAAGTCCTTTCTTCAAGCAGGGGGGACACAGCACACAGCAAAGTCCTTCTCCTTCCTTTGGCAGAAATAGCAACTGCAGGCCAACCCCAGACACACTAGGGCAGTACTTCTCCTTCAGCTCTTCAGCTTTTCTCCTCAGCAAAGGTTCCTCCTTGATTCCAAAGTAGTCTAAAATTCAGGGGTTCCAGCTCTAGTATTTATACCCCAAAAGTCTTTGTTCTTCATGTGTGTGGGGTCCTGGACCCAGTCCAACCCAGTTCAGGGTGCATTCTGCCAGGGCACCTCTCCTCCCTTTGTGAGTGTGGGCCAGGGTCATCAGACACATCGCAGGAGGTGGAGCCAGCATTGTGGAAGGTAGGCACAGCCCTATTCAGACCCAGGTGCAACTCCTCCCACCACTCTACATGTAGATAGGTCTATTCAGCCTAGTGCTGACTCACCCAGCCTCCTGCAGCCACCCCAGCCCCTGTCACTCACAAACCTGACGGTCAATTCACAAACAGGCAGAGGCACACAGAAAGGTTGAACAAGAAAATAGCCACTTTCTAAAAGTGCTATTTCCAAACTTAGAATTTAAAAACCATCTTCACTAAAAGATGTATAATTAAATTCTGAGTTCAGGGGTACCAGATTCCAACTTTCTATCTTGCTGCTATGGGAAGATATGCAGGTAACCATGTTACACAGCATTCCCCATGTTAACCTATGGGCAAGATAGCCTTTCAATAGTGAAAAACGAAATTGGCAGTATTTCCCTATCAGGACATGTTACCCACACTAGTACATGTCCTACCTTTCACATACACTGCACCCTGCCCAGGGGGGGACCTTGGGCCTACCATAGGGGTGTCCAATGTGTAAGAAAAGGGAAGGGTCTGGCCTGGCTAGTGTGTACACTGGCCAGGACAACATGGCAGTTCACAGACTGCGCACAGGCACTGCGGTGGCAGGCCTGAGAGACCATTTTAGGGCTACTCATGTGGGTGGCACAATCAGTACTGCAGGCCCACTAGTAGCATTTGAATCACCAGCCCTGGCACACTCAGTGCACTTTACTAGGGACCTACTGGTAAGACAAATAAGCCAATCATGGATAACCAATCATAATAACAATTTACAGAGAGAGCATATGCACTTTAGCACTGATCAGCAGTGGTAAAGTTCCCAGAGTCCTATAGCCAACAACCACAGGTCAGGAAAAACAAAGGAGGAAGAAGCAAAAAGTTTTGGGATAACCCTGCAAAAAGGGCCATTTCCAACAACGCCTAATTTAGATCCAGAGTTAATGACCTTCCTGTTTAAGACAGGAAGGGACCCTAGAAAGGGGCTTGAGCGCTGCCTTAAGCAGTGCCAAGATAAAGTGTTAGACACTCTGGGTCCACTTGCCAGAATACTGGATTTGGCAGAGGAGGCCTCATCTAAGGGCATCCCTGTGGATGTGGAGCTTCTCCGTGGCTGTAGCCAGCGGGCTTTATACCTCATAAGGAATGCCAATGCTGGCTTAACTGCAGAGCGTAGGAGAGCTATCTTAATGAGAATAAACCCTAAGTTGGGAGATCTTGCTAACAAGGAGACCCGAATGGTCTACTCTTCGGAGAGAATTTTATCAAGACACTTGGAAAATATGTCTCGACTTTCTCTGCCTTCAGTAAGGCACAAACGGACATGAGGCACATGTTCAACAATAGGGTTTTTAGAAAGGCTTACAGGACGGGACTGGCTGTCAGCTGCAGCCATCAGAGGTCCCAGTACTACCAGCAGAGCCAGTGGGGTTATGGAAGGAGCTTCCATGTGAACAGTAGTTTCTTCCCACAAAGAGGTCGAGCCCCTCATGCGCAAGGCAGCAGGTGCAGATTCCAGGGAGCTGGACAACAAAGGAAGATTTTCCCCTCCTATTGGTTCTTCCCACTCGAGGGTAGGGGGAAGGCTACGTTTTTTCACCCAAAATTGGTCAGCCATAATAAATGATTCTTGGGTGTTGCAGACTGTGAGGGGTTTCAAGATAGAGTTCTACCAGTCACCTTACCAAAGGTGTCAGCCAAGGGAGTTGGTCTTAGATCAGGATCAGTCAGCACTGGTAGATCCAGAGGTGGTTCAAATGTTGCTCAACGGAGCAATTTGCAAGGTGTCCAACCCAGAAAAGGGTTTTGTAAATACTGTCTTGTAACTAAAGAAAAAGGACATGGGCTGGCGTCCAGTGATAAACTTAAAGGAACTGAACATGTTTATAGTTTACAGACACTTCAGGATGGAAGGAATCCATCTTTTAAGGGACATTCTACAAGAAAGAGATTGGCTTGTGAAGTTGGATCTCAGAAGCCTACATCACAATTCCTATGGACCTACAATCTCAGAAGTATTTGCGGTTCAGTTGGAAAGGGGTAATTTATCAGTTTTGTTTTCTTCCCTGTGGCTCTCTTCCGCCCCTTGGTTTTTCACCAAGGTCCTAAAACCAGTAGTTACCTTCTTGAGAAGAAGAGGTGTGCGTTTAGTGATTTACCTAGACAATATGCTACTGATGTCTCAAGATCAGGGAAAATTGCAAAAACACATGAAGTGGATGAGCCTTAGGGTTCATTATACATGTGGAGAAGTTGGTTATGATTCCTACTCAGAGTCTGGAATTCCTGGCATTTCAGATCGATACCTTTACGACTCAGTTGAGTCTTCCACAGAAGAAGTTGTCCAAGATCAAAAGGGAAGTAGCTTATGTCCTATCAAAGGATGTAGTGAGTTTGCGAGGTCTGGCACGAGTGGTTGGCCTTCTGTCCTCTTCCATTCATGTGGTTTCCCCAGGTCCATTGCATTACAGGACTCTGCAGAGGCTGAAATCCTTGGGCTTGAGGAAATGTCTATGGTACACAGACACAATCCATCTGTCTCAGGAGGCTCGTTAGGACCTTCTTTGGTGGTGGAGCAACCTGAGCAGCTGTAATGGCAAGCGCATTTTTGGAAATGTCCCGGACTATACAGTAGAGTTGGATGCAAGCAACCTTGGTTAGGGTGCAAAGCTAGGTCATATAGAAACTGGGGGGAAGTGGTCCCGGGAGGAACTTCCCTTACACATCAATTGCTTAGAAATGATGGCAGGTTTGAATGCTTTGATGAGCTTCAAGACCACTCTAAGAAACAATGTTGTGTTGATCCGATTGGGCAATTTTACAGCAGTATCTTATATCAATCGCCTAGGGGGTGCAAGGTCAAAGCAACCTGCAGACCTGGCCAAGACAATTTGGTACTTTTTCTATAGGTAATGATCCTTTGATCCGAAGGGTAATGAAAGGGATAAGACTTAAACATCCTCCTAGGGCTAGGTATAATTCCTTATGGAATGTTAACCTGATTTTTGACCTATTGGTCACTTGGCCTGATAATTCTTATCTGTCAAGAAGACAGTTATCACTGAAGTTGGCGACTTTACTCTGTCTAATATCATTTAGAAGAGTATCGGATGTTAAGGCGTTAGAGATTTGTAATAGATATTATTCTCCGGATAGGGTTCACTTTGAAATATGGAAGAGAACCAAAACAATGTCTGAAAACATCTTTTACCCCTCTTTTACAGACTGTAAGAAGCAGTGTTTATGAACAAAGCATGCTTGATTTTAGACCCGATGGCGAGGATCAGTTACTGATCTCTTTTATCAAACCCTATAGGGCAGTATCTACTATTTCAAGATGGGTGAGAGTGGTGATGTCTGAAGCAGGGGTAGATTTGTCTAAATTCAGAGCGCACTCTTCTCAGGGTGCAATGGCCAGCAAAGTGTTTCGGGCAGGAAGTTCACCTAAAGATATATTGAAAGCAGCAGACTGGTCGAGTGCTTCCATTTTTGCAAGCTTTTACGTGGAGCATGTTAGCAGTGTGGCGCTGGAAAGCTTTAAACATGCATAATGGTAGCCCCCGGTCTTGGAATAAAATGGTGATTCTCCAATTATCATACAGAGAGAATCTTTGATTTCTTTAAAGACCATGGGGGCTAACCTTATCCCACCCATCACACCCATGTGGATGAAGTTGTACAAGTTTTGTTGTGGGAAAAGCTTTACTATTGTTTAAAGTGTTTATAAGTCTAACCCTTATTTCCTATTCGCAGAATTATAAATGTCTACTTGCGTTTTTTTTCCTTTTGGTTTCACTTGATATTTTCCCTTTTTTTCAGAGAATTCTTTACTGTGAGACTTTCACGAACCAAGTCAAGTGCAGATAGTTGAAGTCTTAAGAATAAAGCACTGTTTTTCGCCTCAGCTTTAAGAGGAAGATGCCTAGTTAACCTCGAGTTATATGCTATTTTGAAAGTTCTTATTGGAATATTTGTATTCATGACGTAATGTGCATTCTTTAAAGGGCTGCATGTTGGGGCAGCAATAAAAAGTTATTGCATAATGTTAGCCTCCATTGTCTTAAATGAAATCAAAATTCTCTATGTATGATAATTGGGGAATTGCCATCCTGGTCTTTTATGTTCAGGACAATATTTTGACCCAAGAGTACTGTCATCTGGCATACCTGTTATTTAGGCCCTGTTTACTCAGTGTAAATTAGCCATACAAGTCTTCCTGAACTGAGTAGCGGTAGCAAATTTCACTGGCATAGCCTATACTGAGACCTTAGAGATAACTACTGTTAAGAAAGAGAGCCCAGAACCTGTTTGAACTCCAGACTGCACAAAACTGTCCTCTGGGCTAATTACTTATCAAAAAGAACACATTACCATGGAATGCGTAAACGGGCATGTTGAAAGACTTATTTTCAATCTGACACTATTCTTGATGTGCCATGTCTCTATCCACATAATCCAGAGATTGTTTGGGGCTTGCAGAAGCGGACCCTTGACTCTTCATTGTTGCCAAAATTGTTATGAGGAACCTCAACATTTGGTTATCCTTTTATCTTGTGCAGTGGTTGAAAAGACTCTTGATGGGTTTTTTTCTGCTCAGTGCAATGATTTAAAAAATGTGTTCAGCAAAACAAAAGCTAGTGTCTTACCCCCACATTGGAGTTTTGACTGCTGGATAAAACAGCCGCGAGGGACAATCAGACAGTCTTTTCATGCTACCAAGTATTTGCCTTAATTGATAAAGAAAGTGAACATCTGTGAGATATCTCGACGATCTCCTGGGAAATGACTTTATCTCCAATGTCATCAGCACTCTTTTTTTGTGCCGAAAAAGGAGATAGGACTTAGGACTTGTATAAACTATAGAAACCTGAATAACAGCTACCTCTTACCCATGATCCCAGTACTGCTGGTCTAAATAGGAGAAGCAGCTTCTTATACAAAACTGGACTTTCACAAGGCATACCATATAGTTCGAGCCAAGAGGGAGATGTGTGGAAGACCCAATTTCGTACAAAATGCCTTCTCAATGAGTACTGTCTAATGCCTTTTGAGCTCTATAGTGCTCCAGTGGTGTTCCCATTTTTTTTTTTTAAATAAATTAGGTACTTCTGGACTTTCTGGATGTATGTATGGTCATCTAGATAGACAATATTTTAATCTACTCCAGTACTAAAGCTGAGCCCTTGGAACAGGTGCAGCTGTCCTTAGTGTATATGTGAGCACCATCATTCTTTATGCTTGAAAAATGTATTTTCCAAACACTACGAATGTTGATGGTCTAGGTTTCTTTATCACCCCATCAGGGATAAAATTAGTTCAAAGAAAGGTTAAAGCCATTTTGAACTGGCCTTCACTCTTTTTTTGTCAAGGAAGCTCAAAGCTTCCTAGGATTGTCAAATTTCTATAGGCAGTTTATTGCTAACTTTTGTTATTGTTGCTCCTATAATCTGCCCCCTGTGGAAAGGAGTTTTTTTATTCTTGGATCCCAGAAGCAGAAGCTGCCTCTCAAAGGTTGAAAGAGGGCTTTACCTCAGTGTCCACCTTCAGACATCCAGAATCTGCACTTCTGTTGGTTGTGGAGGCTTACTCCTTCTCAATTTGCAGTTAGTGGAGTACATGGATGTGAAATGGAGATAAACAGGGGTCGCAACTTCGACCCCTAGGCAGCCTGTTGCGACCCCTGTCACTTTGCTTGTGACTTCTGGTTGCCAGCTAATCACATTTGTTGGTTTAGGCTGCCCATCTTCGTGCATGCTGAGGGTCAGCTTGGCTGCACTGTGCACTTGCACTCCCAGTGTAGGCATGCACCCATCAAGAAACAGGTTCATTGTCTAGTCTTGATTTATAAAAGATTGTGCTGGGCAGTGAGTGGAGAGGGCTGCTCTGCTGTGCAGCTCTTTGTTATATATATATATGTGTGTGTGCCTAGTTTTGGATGTGTCGGGCGGCAATGGAAGTTGCAGCCCTGTGTGCATTCACTTGCTGACAGTGAGTACCAGTCAGCACGGGTTCACCTTGCACTGTACGATCATCAAAGGAGAGCCTCTACCAGCCTGTGTATTGGCACTGCAGTGGCATGTCCTCTCTGCGCTCTGCCACAGCAGTCCACGCTGGCCAGCATAGGATTTACTTTTAAAGAGTAGGCAGGTATGCAGTTGCAACAATGGGGCCCGACTCGCAGTTAGTTTTTAAATAGGCAGTGACCTCAGCTGAGTTCACATGTAACACAGTATTCATACTTTGATGTTCAACCTTTTTTTCATCTGTCGAAAATATTTCCTGAAAAGACAACAATCACTTACTCTGATTTCATTGCTTAAAAATCTTAACATTTACAATAATCAAACATATTGTTTGTCTCCAAGTGTATCTCATTCTACAATATATTTTGAGCTGTCAAATTTGCATACTTTTCCTTCGAAATGGCTCTTGTGTTTTCTCTTTTTGGTGTCTTCTGGTTATCTTAGCCAGGTATTTCTGTAATTCTCTGATGTTGTATATCCCTTAGGATATCGCATAGGCAGATAACATTTAATACATTGACACTGGTTGGTCTTACAGCGACTCTGCACCTCACACATGTAAAACTGGCCCAGTATCACAGATGAAAGCGCAGCAAAGATGCTTGATTATGATGCACCACTCCATGAATTGCAATAGTTATTTATTGGAGAGATTTGGCAGATGCCGAAAACACCATATTTAAAACGTTGTCAAAGAACTAAAACTGCCCCTTCAACAGACACTCAGCAAAGGGATCCCACGTAAAAGGAAGGATGCATGAGTTGTGTGCACCTTCTTGAAGTTTTGCAAACAAGTGGCCTGTAAATGTTGTGAACGTAGTCTCATTTCAATTATTGCAACATGAATGTTGCTAATAAGCCCTGTGAGTGGCAGTCAGTATTCCTTCCCTCCACTCAAAGGTTCTTTTTTATCGACATCAGAACGATGATAGGACTGCCCTAATTGCACTTAAATGTAAACTTACAATTTGCAAGATGTACAATAATGTTTGCAGCCATGAATCAACCCGCTGAGCAATCTAAAAAAATGCAGGTTAAAGGCACTGTAATTGGCAGGCGGTATTATCACAACTCATTGCTGGTACTCACTCAATTTAGGAATGATCATAGACCTAAATAGTTTGGAGGTAGTTAGGGATGGGTGTTACATAATTGGGGTGACTTCAATTTGTCTGCCATATTTTCCATTGTTGTATACTATTTAAAAGGTTCTTACCCAATTCTGTATTTTCTCAGCTCTGTATCTGAAGATATTGTTTAGTACTCACACTGTATGTAGGAGCATTTTAGTAGGATTTGAATACAGTATGTTTGAATATAGAGCATTTAATTTGGACTTGCTAGAAATTTTCCAACAACTTTGTGTGACTAACTAACCAAAAATCATATACGTCCCTTCCAGTGATGGCACCAGGGCAAAGGTCATGTGATGTCACTCTCTGTGATATCACCTGATCAAAGGTCTTGTGATGCCACTTCTGGTTATATCATCCTGGGGAATATCACTTCCACTCCCATTTTGATGAATCAATGTCCATGGTGGAGTATCCTGTGGCGTTTTTCTCCAAATACCAGCTCCATGTTGAACACAATTATGCCATCATTGAGAAAGAGCTATTATCCATTAAATAGCCTTCTAATAATGGTGGCATTGCATCTCAGGAGCCTATTGTACTGTGACCATTTATTCAGACCACAAAAACCTGCTATTTCTACTTTCAGTATAGGCATTGTCTCACAGACAGTTACACTGGATATTGTTTTTCAGTAAGTTTGGCACTGTCATGACAATACGACTAGGAACAAAAAAAAAAGCCAAAGCAGGTGCTTTGTCCGGGCTTGGAGCCTCTGTTGACACACCACAGAACAGCACTCCACTGAGTATCCTTCAGGAAGGAACTGTGATAGGGGCAATAGTCTCAGACAACAATAGCCATCAGTAACCGCTCACAGAGAGATCGAGCATACAGGTCACAAGCATATCTGCAATGGAATGATACACGTGAGACAATAATCAGCAATAAACAGGTACTTGAGCTCAGCCGACTCAAATAATCCAAGCATGGCACGGTTAGATGGAGTAAAAATATTCAAGTGTCAATCGATTCAGAAGAGTCCACCTCCCCATCAGATGAGGACTGCTGAGAACTCACAGGGTCTAAAAACTCAGCTAGCAGCTTCCCCCACTCCTCGAGGTTATCTCTCACCTTATCATCATTAACCCTGGGCAAAGCACTACGCTACGCTCGCGTAGTTTGCGAAGTTTGCGCTACTTCGCACAACGCGAATTGCACGTAGCACAGTGCAAACACGCGTAGCGTAGTGCAGCGGTCATTTTTTGCTTGCTCGCGGTCCTCAACGTCAAGTTGGCGACCGCGAGCAAGCAAAATGACATCCCGGCGAGATTCTCAACGCGGGGAGGTCAGGTTTCTCATTGCGAGTGGTCGCGTATGCTCGCGACCGCTCGCGATGAGAAACTACCAGTCCGCATTGAGAAAGCTGCCGCTCGAGTAAAAATCTACTCGAGCGGCAGTAAAAGACAGCTCGCACTGTGCAAGATGCCGTTTTCAATGATTGCACAGTGCGGACAAGCATCCGGCACTGTGCAATCATTGCGAACAGTGCACTACGCAGTTCGCGTAGTGCTACGCGTAGTTCGCGTAGTGCGAACTGCAATTTGCGTAGCTTCGCGTAGCGCTACTTCGCGAACTACGCCCAGGCTTAATCATCATGCCTACACTTTCTCAGCTCTCCTTCTCCTCCACCGCCCGCTCAGCTACATCAGTCACCCAACACTCAATACTGGGACCCTTCTGCTGCATCCATGTGATTGCCGGTTAGATAGCAGCAACAGCAAATGTAGAAACTTCAATGCCATTTCCAGGCCTTTGGGCCTATGAATGTCACCCAACAGACAGGTGGTAGGCTCCAGTCAACATGGGATGGACACTACTGCCTGCATCCTAGCCATCACACTCACCAAAACGGCTGCACCGGTAGGCAGTTCCAAGCCATGTGTAAGAAAGAAGCCAGCTGGTGCTGGCAGCGGGGGCAGCTGGTTGGTTTGTTCTGATCCATTTTATGCAAGAGCACAGGTGTTATGTACGTGTGGTGCAGGAAATAAAAATGAGTAATTTCAAACTTGGCATTAGATTAAACGGATTTCAGCAATGCACACATCCTCTCCCATTGTGCATCCTCAAGTTGCATCCCCAGGTCACAATCCTAGGCCGCTCGTGCGGGGAGGGGTGCGTGTGACTGATCTGACATCATCTGACATCATGGCTTTGAGCATAAAGAAACCTAGGGATATTTCTCCCCAATATCCAACAAGCCACGGAATGTGTGTTATGTGCTCGGAGCAATGGAAAATTAGTCATATTCCCTTAGCTGTAGACGTAAGACTAGTGTATTGGAGAAACCTCCCTGCTCCTACGCCAAAACTGCTCTGTACTTCGTCAAATGAGATGAATTCCTCATTTTGGTAAAGATCCCCCAGGGTTTCACACCACCCTCCCGCCAAGCGGTCACGTCCATAGAATCCACATGCACCCTAAAGGCTGGGAGGTCTCAGAACACGAATTCCCTAGCATTTCAAAACCACTTTCACTGTACACTCTCACAAGGAAGGGATGTGCTTAATGAGGTACAACGCCTGCCCAACATCTCTCCCCCCTGCCATCAGTATCTGAGGAAGTGTTAAATTATCAGCTGTGCCCTTTGCTTAATCTCCCAATTGCCCTCCTCCATAAGCCATTGTGCAGCATGCTGTATCTGGGAGGCCAGATAGTATTGTTCCACGTTCGGGACCACCAACCCCCCCCCCTCCCCCCTCCAACAGCAGGAATAAAAAGTCTCTCACCGCCTTAGTAAGTAAGCATGGAATGCAATTGCCTTAACACCGCCTGAGGAAGACTGTCAAATGAATGTTGGATGGTATAGAGTTACAGTGGCAAAAACACAATTTTACAATTTTCGCGATAGCCACATGCCCCATGAGGAAAAAGGGGAGGGTATTCCAAAATTGAATGGAAGACCGGAGCTAATGTTATACTGCAGGCACTTCATCCTCGTGTGCGCCACCACCACCCACAGGTAACGAAAATCATTGGTTTTCCACAAGAGGGGCAATGTCAGTAAGGTCTCCGGGTCTCAAGAGAGCAGCGCCTCCAAAGGAAACACCAAAGATTTCTTGTAATTGATATGAAGGCCAGACAGTTCTCCAAAAGTATCAAGGTACCCCAGCAGGAGAGGCAGTGAGGGTCTCAGCACCATAAGATAAAAAAGTGTATCATTGGCATAAACAGATACCAGGTGGGTAACGTTTCACACCCTAATCCCCCACTGCCGAATCCAAATGGCCAGAAGCTCTATAACAATAGCAAAGAGCGGCGTCGAGAGCGGGAAAGCCTATTGCGTTCCCCTGCCAACACGCAAACTATCAGAGCATAGTTTACCAACTTGCACCCTAATCGTGGGACTCATGTACAGTAGTTTCATCCAACCCCAAAAATGAGTTTCAATCCCCATCACCTCTAGAACCTGCATGAGATACTGCCAGACAACCATGTCGAAGGCCTTGGCAATGTCTGGAGATGAGGGCAAGTTCTTTTTTCCAGCTCTTCACTTCGTGTAGGACATGCATTAACCTCTGAAGGTTCATAGTAGTGTTAAGAACAGGGATGAACCCACATTGGTTCTCATGTATTATTTGAGCAATGACGGGTCTGTAGGAGGACGGGTCCAAGCTATCCGAGCCTTGCTTCAGCATCTTAGCATGGGAAGCTTTAAGATGGAGTAGGGGGGAAAGAAGACTTTCTCGCTACAGGATCCAAGCCAGTAATCGCCTAGAGCAATCCCCCCTCCCTGAGGAGGAGGTGGCGAATGGACCTCAGCGTGAATTTATCCAATCTATCCCTCACTTCCTTCGCTAGTTCCCTCTGCCACTGTATCAGATCAGCTGGGGGAGCTGCTGCAAGCATGCCAGCTTATCCTCCTTCCATGTTAGTTCGGCCCAAAGGGTGCACCTAACCCCACAGGAGAGGCCAACACAATGCCCCCGGCTAACCGCTTTCATTGCCTCCCATTCAGTGGATCAATGATTGGTCGAGGACCAATTAATCTAAAAAACTCCGACAGCACCTACACCAGTGTCTCCCTACTCTCCACATCCTGGGTCAAGACTGATTTGCATATGGTTGGGTCTGAACTGGAGTGGTGAAGTGAGCTAAAGAATGATGATGGATTCAACCCAGATCTGTGACTGGGGGTGAAAAGTTTCAGGGCTCGGTCCATCATCTCCTTGTGTTTGATTAACAATGGGTACGCCATCTAATCGACCCTGGATTAGTAGGTAACGCCCCTAAATGTCTACCTCCATGTACGCGAGGGCAAATGGTACTACCGGAGCTAGCCATATAAGGACGCCCCTAGAAAAGGTCGAATAGTTGGCATGGTAAAAGTTGTCCCCTCCATTTTTTGGCCAGCTTGCAAGACTCAACATCGGAAAGGTCCGTCTCCTGCAAGCAGGCGATGTCAGCAGCATGTCTCTTAAGAAAGGAAGAATCCTATCACATTTCTGATATTTGCCCAGACCCTGCACATTCCAGGAGATGAGCTTGCATGTTCCAGTCCCACCCATTACGAATTAATGGTGCGTCTGGATACTGATGCCTCCCTCCCTGCGACCAGATGGCAACGACCCGTGGGTCAAAAGAAGAAAAAACTCTCCCCACACTCCCCGGACAAGTGTAACAGAACCACATCATCACACAAGCCCAAACAATTAGATGTGTCAGGAAGTACGACATCGTAACACAACCCTACCCCTGACACCAACGAGTGTCAACTCCAATCACAATAGCCTCCCCCCCTCCAGCTTGCTAAGAAATCACAAACCTCCATGCACATACATTAAAAAAGAAACAGAAACATAAGCACAGAACACCCACTCCAGGAATGCCTCCTCCTCTAAAAGGGGATACCCAGGGTCGTGGGAGTGCAGGGTAGTCCCCAGCAGCTCAACATCCAGGAAGAGTAGCAGTAATCATAACTGCCCAGTGAACCATACAGCTGTGAAGAGGGCTACCTCCGTACTTCTGGAGAAGAAGCAGCAACAGTGATAGTAGACCTCCCATCCCCAAGGAAATGGTGGGACACCAAAAAAGCCCCCCAATCACAAACAAATATTTCTAAAACCCTTTAAGGAGTCGCAGTTCCAGGAACAATGTCACTACATTGGGACGGTGTGTCAGAGCCCCCCACCCCCCAACTGCGGCGGCTTCAGTTATCAAAGTCTCGGGCACCGGTGGAGTACTGCCCCATGTCTGATTTGTCTACCCCCTCGCCGCCTAGTGCGGGTGCGGAAGGGGTCTGCATCACTCAGTGGGCATACAGAAATCCTGTCCGACATGTCCAGCCAGGACCATATGTCCTCGTGGGGCTCAAAGAAGTACGATTTCCCTGCCACAATTACATGGAACTTTGCAGGATAAAGAGCATATACCTAAGGTCCGTCTTCTGCAACCTCTTCTTCACCTCCAAGAAGGATTTACGCCGCTCCTGCACCTTTTGGCTGTAATCCGGATAAATTGCAATATTGTGGTTGACAAATTGTACGACGGACGTCTCCCTGGCGGGTCTCAGGATTACGTCTCTGTCCTTATAATTTAGGATTTTAGCGATAAAGGCCTGTGGCGGTGCCCCCGGAGGAGGGGCAGGAGCCAGCGCCAAGTATGCCCTTTCAATGACAAGGAGTTCAGATAAATCTTTAGGACGCAGAGTGTGTATCACCCAGTTTTCAAGGAACGCTCTGCCAACTGGCCCACCACCTTTTCAGGAAAGACCAGCAGGCGCACTTTATTCTGGCGCGATTGCCCCTCCACCTCCTCCACACAATTTTCCAAGGTGTGGGAGACCTGTTGTTTCAGAAGACGCACCTCAGCCTGTAGCGACGTGATATTGGTTTCCGCCTTCTCCACTTTATCAGCGACTTTACGGAGGTCAGCGCACAACAAGCTCACATCGAAGGAGACTCCCACTATATGCCTCTCAAGAGCTGCCCTAGAGCCCTGTATAGCCTCCAGGAAGGCTGCTCAAGCAGGCTCCTCTCGACGCTCCGGAGAGTGCTCCGGGGTCTTTGAGGTTTCCCAGCAAGTGAATCTATGAGTAGGCTGGCATGGGGTAGTGTACTGCATGATGGTATTACCCTGTTGGTGCCTCTGAGGCCTGTCCTTCTACATCATGCAGCCGGCACAGAGAACCCCATTAACACTGTCAGAGGCAAAATGTAGCACAGGTAGACCTTCAGCTGTAAGGCATCCCGAGGACAAAGCACTGGCTCTGGGTACTCAGGGGGACAATGCATGATGAGGGCACCCAATGAAGCCATGCCAAGGCCAGCAGTTGCATAGAAACCAGCTGCAAGCGAGTTCAGTTGGTAGGAGGAGAACCCCAATGACAAGCAGCAGAGGAGCAATGGGGGGAGGCCCCCGATGGCAGTCACAGTCCAAGTGCCAGTCTCTAGGCCCACCTCCAGGTGGACGTCCGCTCCCTGCCACCGCAAGCAGGCTCCATAGCTACTGATGTAGGGGTTGGGCAGGACGACCCCGCAGCCAACCCCCGCCATCTCTGAAGAACTTCCACTGCCCCTAGGGACCCACCGGCAACCAGGCGTGCAGGCCTTCTCAACATCTCCCTCATCAGACCCAAGGTCAATGCACCCCCAGGGAACCCCTGCACTTGTCACCGTGAGGATAGACTTACCAGGCAGGGAGCTTAGACCAAGTGCTCCCCGCCACCGATGGCCGCTGCAAAGCCAGCCTGGGCAATCCTCTTCTGGGCCTTGGGGGCCCTCCAACAGCTACTCCACCAGCAGTCAATCGGCCCCATGATTGCCATGCCCGTACTCCAGGCCTCAGTAGGCCCAATCATCACCCTGTAGCCACCACCGGTAGGCTCCCCAGCTGGCCAAATCAGGTCATCAAGCGCGGCCTCCACTACAGTCTCCAGGGCTGTCACGGAGGGCCACGTCTTCAGGGGCCAACACAGCCCCAGAAAGCCAGGGAAGAGGCTGTCAAAGGCTGGGAGCCGTCAAGGAGCCATCCAGGAAGGGCCTTCGATCCAGGCTCAAAGTCACCGCTCCCACCGGGCACCCCCGCACTTGTTGAGTAGGGGGAGGGGACCCGGTGGGTCGACACACCTCTCGGCATCAGGGCTGCCACAGCTCTCACCGACTGGGCCACTGTAAGGAAGGCTGCCCACGTATGCCCGCACCTGGGCTCCAGAGCCTCCGGGAGGGCAATCTCACCAGCCCGTCCACTCGAGTCCACCCACTCGAGTCCACCCGGCGCTACCCCCATCACCCCCAGGCAGACCTCATCAGCGTAGGGTGTCACAGGGCCCCCTGGCTAGCGCGGAGCTGTCTGGAGGCCCCCGGCCTCATAAGCAACAGTTGTGACTGCGAAGAGGCGGAGACCCCCCAGCCACGAACACTGGGCAGTAAAGGTGAAGGTACTAGGCAATTGAAAAGTTCAAAACTTTTGTATCAGGGAAGAATATGGTTAATGGTTATGTTGTTAAAGATCACACACTAAAAATTGACAGATTAAATTCCAAACTGTTGCAAAGAAGTTTGCCAGATCCCAGGAGAAAACATGTGAGAGCAGACTTTTCTCTTGAGATCACTACTTCAGATTGAGGACAGAGTGGAGTGGAGTTATTTTGAGGAGTGTTTGATTGTGTGCCGTATCACAAGAAGAATGGTTTCCCAAAAACAGACAAAAGAACAAAGAAAAAAAGGATAAAGTTCTTGAGAAAGTATGTGATTGAAGGTTGGCTTCATGAGTCATCCATTTCTGTCGTGGTACAACTATATGCCAAAGTTGCAAAAGAATTATGCATAGAGGAAGGCAGCATGTTAATGAGTGGGGATACTTTTATTCCTCCAATTGAGCTTAGAAACAGAATCATAAGATTTGGGCATAAAGGTCAATCAATATAATCTTTATTTGGTATGTGCAACACATCATTAAAAGATAAAATGTCATATAAAACATTCAAAAACTCTAAAAAGAACTTTAAAAAAACTAATTAATTTGGTAAAATCTCTACATTCATATTAGGGAGAGTTTCCCCGATTCTTATAGCGCTACTTAAAAAACATATTATGGCATTACAAATAAATAGGATTTGTAAGGACTGCAAGAAAATAAGAGCCGGTTTACAATGTATAAAATTTAAAACATATTGTTTTAAAAAGCTTGCTCTAGAAATTCTATAAAATGTACAAAATAAGACAAAATGCAATGTGCTCTAAATGGGAATTCCTTCACAGGGGCATACTCTGTTCTCTTCAAACCATTGTCCATTTTTAGGGTTGAGTCACCATAAAATGTACAATATTTAAACAAAAAAGTGTTAAAAATATAACAATGGTGATCATTTAACACGTATGACAAATAAAAGTGGGTGCCTTCACCAAAGGAATTGATGCATGGGCTGCAACTGTTTTAATTCTTCCTTAAGCCTGATTTATAGATTGGTGGTGAGGGTACTCCATCGTAATGGTAACTGAGTTCCTTAACCGCCAATATAGGGGTCCGCCTGCCAAATGTAATTGCGGGCCGACCTTAATTTTGGCCACGGTGGAGACTACTTTGTCTCCACCTTGGCCAAACTTCTGTGACGGCCCTGGGTAGTAAGGGCCATCGGAGAAATGGCTACATGCCCGTCCAGTTTAGATTGGCAGACAAGTAGTAATTTTTTACTGTTTCTTGCCACCAGGTTTTACCCGGTGATAAGAAACAGTAACAGCATTATAATGCTCCCCCTGCCATGGGAGAAGCCTCCCATTACGAGGGGAGCATTATTTTTTTTTCTTTCAAAAATGAAAATCCCATTTTGGGATTTTGTTTTTGAAAAGAAAAAAAAATACTGTTTGCTACAGGGCTGCATCCTTCAGACACAGCCTTGTAGTGCAAACAGTAAAATGCATTGAAAGGGACCGCCGTGACGGCAGTTTTTGCCAATGCCTTTATAAATGACTGCCTGCTTGGTGACCATTTATAAATTAAGTTGGCAGTCTCCACCATGGGGACAGAGTAATTTACTCAGTCCCCATGGCAGACCCATGGGCAGTCCGCCTAATTATAAATCACCTCTTTAGTTAGAATAGTAGTAATATTATCCTGTATGGTACCAATCTATATACCCACATTATTATTGGGACTTCTGATAAAATCTAGTGAAGGAATTTTAAATGGATATTCTAGGAAAAGGTAGGCAATTATTTGCACTCTACTCAAACTAGGTTCAGGTTCGCCCATATAGAGTAGATCTACATTGGCCTTAGTTTGATGATATCCTCCATATGGGATAAACCAAATTTTTTGTGGCAAGCAAATTCTGAGGTCGCTTTGTGGATGGCAGACAATCTTCTAGCTACAGGGATCTCCACCCTTTGTAGTTGCTGACAATAAGTGTAACCCCCAAATGTTAGAGCCATAAACAGCAGCAGAAACACTTCTGCTGTTATATATTGTCAGCATGTCATGGATGGGCCTCAATACCAATTTAGACGCAAACCTAAAGATAGCAGTTTCTGTCTTTTTAAACTGCTGGCACATAAGATCCATTCGGGCCCTCCAGTTCCCCTTACTTTCAAATAGAAGTCCTAAATAACAAAACGTGGGGACTATAGGAATCTGGATGTCTTTAATCACGAAACCCTAGTTTTGTGAACACCATTTTCACGAATCATTATGAATGTGTTTTTTGATGTTCGCCTTTAAATCTAGGCTTTCCATATATTGCATAAAGGAGTCTAACAGCAGTTGTAAACCATTCACTGTGCGTGCCATAAGAAGAGCGTTATCTGCGTACATGAGGGCAGGAATTGGTGCCTATCCTCTGTAAATCAGGAGTAGAATTCAACAGGGCTTGTTAGAGTCCGTTAATGTAGAGTGAGAACAAGAAGGGGGCCAAAACTGCACCTATGTCTTATGCCCCTCTTTATCTGGAGGAACCTAGAGCATTCTCCCCTGGGCCGACAGACTCTAACAATAGCATACTGGTAAAGATGGTTCCAAAGATGGATAATTTAAGGGTCAACTTCTATTGACCTCATGGTGTGCCAAAGTTTGGCATGATTGACACAATCAAAAGCACTGCTCAGGTCCATGAAACTCAGGAAGAGGAAGCCTTTCTTCACCTTGGTATATTTGCCCGCTAGTAGCTTTAAGTTTAGACACTGCTCTAGGGTGCAAAGGCCCTTTCTAAACCTGATCTGTAGATCAGGAAAAAGCTACTGATCTGCTGCCCATGTTTCCAATTTCTCTAACAGCACCATGCCCAATATTTGAACAGAGGAGTCCAAAAGGGAGATTGGCCAATAGCACTGTGGGTTGGATCTATATCTCTTCTTAAAGATTGGCACAACCGTTGACTCGTGCCAAGTGGAAGGAACCACTCCTTCCACTTGCAGCTATTAGCACCTTAGTTTGTAAGGGGGCCCATAAAGCGATATTGTCTCTATATAAATCAATTGGTACCCTGTCAGGTCCAGCGGCTTTACCTGCTTGGCTTTTATGCAGAGCCAAATTACTCTCATTAATGTGAATTACTCCCAATTGATACAGTATTGTCCTCACTTTCTAGGAAAGCACCCATATGTTCTTGATCTAACAGGATATCACGATAATGGATTAACCATTTATCTTCTTAGACCCTCAAGTCTAGAGAAGGATAGTTGTCCTCCCTAAAGTATGGGAAGTTAACCGTATGCCAAAATAATCTTGGGTTATTCCGTTTACTAGCTTTTGCCCAATTATCCCAAGCCTCTTCTCTGATTTTAATTGTCCTTTCTTTCAGGACCTGTTTATACTAACTACTGCTCAGGCAATTTCAATGGGTCTCGAGGACCATTTTTTAATGCCTTTTTAAAATTTTTATGAGCCCTCCTGCAGGCGTGATCTAACCACCCCTTTATATGGTCTCTCTTTGGCAAGTAATTTTTAGATTTCATCGAATGAAGCTATGATCTAATTAGCACTAATATTTTATGCCAGGGATTTCCTAATGTTTTCTGTGTTCTGTGAAATAAGGTCAGGAAGACATTATTTGGGTTCAACCCCAGTCCATTTGATTCAAACTCCATTAAGTCAGGAAGTCTCCAGTGGCGGCTGGCAGGAAATGGGGGCGGGGGTGGGGGGGACAAAATATTTAAAAGCAAAAAGAAAAACATTTACCTCCTCGCGCAGCAGCTGCCTCCGTCTCTTCTCCCTCGAAGCTTTAGAGTCCGGAAGCACACAGGCTCCCCTGAGCCAATCACAACACTGCAATGCAGCGTTGTGAATGGTCTGAGTGCTGTGGTTCGGCGTTCAGACTGGGACAGGGAGCCTGTGGGGAGTATGCAAAGTGTGCAGAACTGTTTGGCCGGCCCAAGACGGCCGGCCAAGCAGTCCTGTGCACTTAGTGTGCACAGTCCACTCCTCCCTGAGCCACCAGCCCCGCCTCGCCCTAACCCAGCCCCACAGAAACGAAAAATAAAATGATAATAACCTGGGTATTATCATTTTATTTTTTGCTTTTCCACTGCCCTGAAAGCAGTGGGGTGACGCTCCTCCACCTTAGCGGAGGAGCCGCCTGTGCCTCCATTTTATTAATGGTGACATTGAAAACAGTATGTTTTGTCCCCGTAATGAACTCTATAGCGACAAGATTATTGTCACTCAAACAGGTTGCAAAAACGCCAATCCCTCTCATTATAGGAGCTAAACTATCCGAGACCAAAATGCAGTCGACTGTCCTGGAGGCGCCTCTGCCTGTGAAGGTCGGGGGTAAAGGATGAATACAGAGGCTTATGTTACCTGCAAAGCTCATATTAAATGATGTAAATAAAATGGTCAAGGCATTTCCAGAATCTGTATGTAAAAAATGTGTCTGTCTGAACTACACCTTAAATCCACTGACTACTTTAGAGGGATATAAACAAGCGAATGTTAAAATCCCCAGCCCAAATGATATAGGTATTATTCTTTGACGGAATATAGCACTTTCCTAAAGTCTGTTCCAGAGCTGTAACTACATTCACTCGATTTAAATCAAATCAATTATAAAAATGTATGATTATTAATTCTTTACCCAGTGTAAATTCTAATTGAATAAAAGGAGGGTCCTTTCTATGCCACCGTACTTTTGATGGTGGGGGCTAATATTGCTAATCCCCCCTTCGATGTCCCCGAAATAGAAGGATGTGCCGGTAAATCATAAATACTAAATCCATGAACAAAAAAACTGTCCAAAACCTAGGTTTCCTGAAGGCAAATAATACTGTACCGAGATATGTGGGTTAACCAGTCAGGGTTTAAGAGTTTATTTGAGAGCCCCGCCACATTCCAAGTTGCCAGTATAATTATAGCATTTGAATTGTTCTGAACACAAGCAACTGGTGAGTTTGACAACAGTGGGTTTCCCCACTTACACCACTGTCATACTCCCTGTCATCATATTTAGTTTATGGGAGAGGATTAATACTTGTACCAGAGCACCATCTGTCTGTCAATCTAAACTTTCAGTATTAAGAAGAGGATCAAAGCGGTTACTTGTTGGTACATTAAATATCTTGCCTTCCAACCCTCCAGTCTTGTTTTATTCTAACGGTAGCTTTGGGGACCTTATGTCTTAATAACTGTAGAAATACCCCAAAGGGACTTTTTTGATGTTGCTCGATTGTTTAACTTGGCAACTCAGCATTTGTAAAGTAGCCTTCACAAAATCTGGGTTCCTAAAATTCACTACAACACAATCACCCTAACAGGATTTTCTTTTTTTACCTAACCATGGGACTCTTTCTACCATCAAGATTTTCTTTGACAGACGATCTATGTTCCCCACCCTCTTTGCAAGCAAATGTATGGTTTCATTTTTCAAGGCAGCCGTGGTTCAGAATGATTATGGGGAGACTCTTATCATCCTTTAAAATTAAAAAATATGTTGTCGCTTGCGGAGGCAAGTGAAGTGTGATTGTGATTTGGGTCTGGCAGAGAGTGTGGTGGGGGACCCTGGTGTATACATATTTACTGAATCATTACTTGCATTAGAGGAAGACATATGATGAGGCTGTGGAGGAAGATGTAGCAGTGGTCTTGTCTAGTTAACAATAACTGACAGTTTCCTCCTATTACCATTTATTTCAACAACTTCAGATGGTTTAGTATTATCGACCCTTGGTGCCCTGGAAGGTTGTGTGCCCGCCCTTAGTAGATCAGATGAGGTATGGGTTGCGTGTGCCACAGCTGTACGCTGAATCGAGCCACCCTTACTCAGAGTATTACGGGACCTCCCAAGGATTTTTATTTTATTGCTCAGTGTTATTATATTCCTTTCCAAGGTTTTTAACTTGTCCATGACACTGTCAACATTTTGTTTTACAAGTTCTATTTTTAAAAGACAATTATCCCAATTGTTCCGGGGGTCGATTAGATGATCGTTTCTCAGCTTCTTGAGATTTCCCCTTTGAGACAATGGATAATGGATTGGGTAACACAGTCAAAAGAAGACTTCCCCTTATGTTGTGACAAACGCACTGTCTCATTTCTCTTTTTTTTTAAAGGGGGGTGGGGGGAGGACTCGAAATTGTATCTGGTGGGCAGCTAAGAATACTGATGTTCATAAATCTTCAAGTGACCAAACAGAGAATACATGCAGAGTTTTGGTAGCGAAGTACGGATACTCAAATCAGTGGCATACTTGGAGATTGTATTCTTTGCGCAGGAAGTGATAGGCAAGGTGTTAGAAATGGGGTCTCTAGTTGGCAGTGGTTTGCACCCTGTCCAAGTAGGGACCCTCGCTCTAGTGAGAGTAAGGGAGTCACACAGCTAAGGTAACCCCTGCTCACCCCCTTGGTAGCTTGGCACGAGCAGTCAGGCTTATCTCAGAGGCAATGTGTAAAGTATCTGTTCCCACACACACAGTAACAGTGAAAACACTACAAAAGGAGTCCACACCAGTTTAGAAAAAAAGACAATATTTATCTGAATAAAACAAGCCCAAAACAATAAAAATCTAACATACACAAGTCAATATATCACTTTTAAAAGATTAAGCAAGTTGAGTCCATAGAATTCAATGGATGCGTTTCTTTTAGCCCAAAGTATCTTGGGTGCATCAAAAATCAAAAACAAAGCAGGTGCTGGGGAGGTGAGGTGCAGGGAGAGCAAAGCAATGTGTTGGTTCCTTACTCCACATGGGAGGTGATGCGTTGTTTCCTTACTGCTAGGCAGGGGAGGTGATACATCGGTTCCTTATTGTTAGGGGAGGTGATGTGTCAGTTCCTTACTGGAAGGGGGTTGATGCTTCAATTTCAGGACATGCGGCCTTGGTTCCTTACTGTGGTGCAGCATCGATGAAGTTTCGGTGTCGAGGGACGATGCATCGAAAATCCAGACGTGCTGCATCCATGCTGCAGCGGTGAAGCAGGCTCTGCGTCGATTTTCCAGCTGCAAACCAGGCGCTGCATCGATTCCAAAGCCATCAACCAGGTGCTGCGTCGAAGTCGGAGCGGGTGTCACTGACGTCGGTGACACGGTGCCCGGGACTCATGCTGCGGCGACTTTTCTGATGCTTTGCGATGGCGAGCTGGGGCCTGTGATAAAAGCCGTGGTCGATGTGCCGATCGGGAACCTCGCTTCGGTGCAGGCAATGGCGATGCGTCGATCTTGTGCAGCGATGTATCGAGAAAACAGGCGCTGGGAGTCAATGCGTGGATTTTCTCTTTAGATCACCAAATTCTACTTCCAAGGGCCCAGGAACTAGATTTGGCACCACTTGGCAAGTCAGGACTCTCAGCAGAAGAGCCCAGGCACTGGTAGGTGAAGTCTTTGATGGCCCTGAGACTTCTTAACAGGTGGCAAGCACGCCCAAGCCGTTGGAGAACTTTGGAAGCAGGGTGTAGAAAGCAAAGTCCAGTCCTTTCACTCCCAGGACAGAAGTAGTAGGCCAGTAACAAAGCAACAGGCAGAGTGGCAGTCCATTCTACAGCATCCAGCTCTTTCTCCTGGCAGAATGTCCTCAGTCCAGCAGTGTTATGATTTTGGGGTGTCAGATGTACAATACTTATACTCCTTTCTGCCTTTGAAATAGGCAAACTTCAAAGGAAAGTCTTTGTAAGGCACTAGACCCTGCCTCTGCCTGACCTGGATCCAGACACACTACGGGGGGCTGGAGACAGTTTTGTGTAAGGACAGGCACAGCCCTATTCAGGTGTCAGTAACAACTCCTCCCACCACTCTAGCTCAGGAAGGCTCATCAGCCTGGTGATTGGCCATCAGGATGTGCAAGGCCCACCTCAGCTCCCTTTGTGTGACTGTCTAGAGTGAATGCACAAGAGCCAAACTGTCAGCCAACCCAGACGTGTATTCTACAGACAGGCAGAGGCACAACATGGTTAAGCAAGAAAATGCCCATTTTCTAAAAGTGGCATTTTCAAACACGCAATTTAAACCCAACTTCACCAAAAGATGTATTTTTAAATTGTGAGTTCAGAGACCCCAAACTTCAAATCTCTATCTGTTCCCAATGAGAAATTACACTTGAAGAATGTTTCAAGGTAATCCCCATGTTACCCTATGGGAGAGATAGTCCTTGCAATAGTGAAAGACGAAATTAGCAGTATTTCACTATTAGGACACAACAGTACTTGTCCTACCTTTTAAATACACTGCACCCTGCCCATGAGGTTGCCTTGGGCCTACCTTAAGGGTGTATTACATGTAGTAAAAGGGAAGGTTTGGGCTTGGCAAGTGGGTGCACTTGCCATGTCGAAATGGCAGTTTAAAACTGCACACACAGACAATGCAGTGGCAGGTCTGAGACATGTTTGCATGGCTACTCATGTGGGTGGCACAATCGGTGCTGCAGACCAACTAGTAGAATTTGATTTACAGGCCCTGGGCGCACCTGGTGCACTTTACTAGAGTCATGCTAGTAAATCAAATATGGATAAACCAATCACCAATACAATTTAAACAGGAAACACTTGCACTTTAGCACTGGTCAGCAGTGGTAAAGTGGCCAGAGTCCTAAAACCAACAAAACAGGTCAGAAAATATAGGAGGAAGAAGGCAAAAAGTTTGCGGATAACCCTGCAAAAAGGGCCAGGTCCAATACAAGAAAAGACTTGTGCATGTCCCCTTCAACTAGTTAAATTGCCAGAGAAACTGTCAGAAATATTAACCATTCGACTTTAGAAGACTATTTAGTGATTTGGGGGTTAAAAGAAAATATGCAATAGTGCTTGTGGATTATTCCAGTAAAAGGTGGGAAGTTGAGTTTGTTTCCGGACCCGTTCTCAATTTGTGCTACAAAAAAAATTGAAAAAAATTTCATGATAGGAGGTCCCTAAAGAAATAGTATTCGACAATGGGGTACATTTTGTCTCAAAAGAGATGGTCGAATTTCCCCAAGAATGTAACAACAAACACCGCAATATTGTCCTTTATCACCCTCAAGCCAATGGACTATTTAAATGCATAAACCATATTTTCGTGGACTGCATTCTGTGGGGAAAAGGAGCAAAACAGATATCAAGAGTATGTTGTGGTCATATTGCACACGCAGTTAATGGGTTAGGTCAGTTTGAGGTACATAGAGGGTAGGGCACCTTTCTCCAACCTGTGCCCGGCCTGGATGGGAAAGTAGCATCAGAGGATAGTGATATTAATGAAATGGAAACAGAAGTTTATCTAGGGTTCAAAGATTCCTGGAGTAGACAAGGAAATAGTATGATACCAAACATAGCACCATGTGTGGTGAAGGGAAGGTTAAAGTGGGGGGTTGGGTGCGCGTAATGAACCTAGTGATTGGGCTGAAATGGAATAGTAAGTTTGTTGCACCCACAAGAGTGGAGGAAGTGAGCGGTAATGGTGTTAAGATTCTGGACAAGGGATGGTGACCATGGAAAGGATAGTCAAAGTATCAGCTGATGTATGTGGAGGACACAGTGAAGTTGAAAAGGATAAAAAAGAATTCAGCAGAGTGGAAGGAGCACAGAGACACAAAGAACACAAAGTGTTCTAGGGGGCGTAAGAAGGTTCAGAAGACTTGCAACTAATTAACTCTAAATTTGTTGATTTCTTTTAGTTCAGTCCTTCATTTGTAATGGGGTTTCTTAATGGGTGTGGGTCTTTAAAATGACAGTTAATTTTCTTTTTTTATTATTATTATTTTGGGGTATGTATTCAAGAAGGGGAGAATTGATATCGTTTTAACATGGTCATGTGAAGCTCTACTTGCAAAAGTGTCATTCTGTTCTGCATTTATATTCAGATATTTAATAAAATGTTGTAGTTGCCCAATTATAGTGCCAAAAGGATCTGTGGAATGTATAGCTATGAAATGATTCCACGACCACTTGCCTCTTGGCCTGTGGCATAATTAAACCCCCTCCTTTTACTACTGAGCCACTTGTTGTTATTTAACCACCACAGAGCGGATAGCCCAGATTTTGGGAAATGGGCCAGACGTTGTTTAGGATTTGTCTGATATGAGATTGGACTTGTTTGGTGGCACTGGTGTTGGTACTTGTATCAGAGTTCCTGGTTGACTGTTGCATTCTGTAAAGCTTAAACTTATAGGGGATAATTGGTTTGAAGGGACAGATCTACAACTTCTGGTTGTATCAGTATTGGTCTTCTGGGACAAGACCTATGATCCGAAGTACGGCTTGCCATTGCAACAGCCTTTGAAAAGTATGAGCTTTTGTTGATTGGTGGCAGGCACACTGTTACCAATTTCAAAGGTTACATTTATTTTTCATTTACTTCTTAATAGTTTATTATTGGTTTCCAAAGAGCCAATTAAACAATCAGATTATCATTATAAGACAAATAAAACCAATACAAATGTTAGAAGAATATCTATGCATAACAGCTAATAACCACCTGATTACAGTTGAATTCCACTAACACGAAAAGCAAGGATTGTAAAGCAAGTCCATAATATATATGTATACTGCTCTGATGAGGTTAGCATTATCAAAGTCCACTAGTGCTTTGCATGCCACATCCTCCATTTTAATGTTATCAGCAAATGCATTCTAACAAAACATACTGAAATGTATCTAAAAAACGTGCATTGTAGCATCATAGATACTTGTTTTTCAGTGTTACTAGTGGTTGAAGATATAGAGTTGTTGCTCAGGCGAGCCACCGACCTGCCCATATGTCCTTGCATAATCAGCCATACTGATATACATTGCCTCCCAAGAATAAGACTTGTGACACCTTCCCTATAGGCCGGGATATTGACCCCACTAACAAAAGGCTCCTTTTGACTCTGTGGGAAGGTTCTCCATTTTCTTTGCACAGTTAAACAGATTGATCTTATGAACCATTGTAAATAGTTGCGATATAAATTCCAGAACTTTCCTCGACTCAAAATGTCAAGAATATATCCAGTCCATCTATGTATTTCTCAATCATGGCTTCATTTCTAACCTTGATGGGCTATTACGCTCATTCCTAGAGATTTGATTTAGAAGTGTCATTTTTGCAACATCCTCAATGGGATGCACCAAAATGACTGAAGAATCACTTTGAAAGATTTCTATAAATGGAAATTTCTTCTTAGTATCACTCCCTCCAGTTCATCCTGGGACTGGACAAGATTCGGCTGCCCAGCCGTGCACCATAATTGACTGCTGGTGTTAATTTTTGCAGCTCACATGCACAGAAGCACCCACCTGTCCTATTAAATGTCTTTATAAATGTTCTTGTCTCCATTATAAAAGTGAGTGCTGTTATTTTACATTTATGAACCGTTAAGTTGATCAGATGAATACCGAATGAAACTAATAGAACATTTATTTCTCCTACTATTGCTTGCGTTTCAAAGAGCAGGCTATACCTACCATTGAGGGCTTCTTCTTTACTTTCTTATTACCCTTATTTGGATACAATTCTGTGATTTGGTCACAGGCACTCTGTTACTTATGTCATGTTGGAGAATTAAACTCTTTCGTACAGTGAAGAATATCATGACATATTACTTCAGAGTCCTTCCTTTTTAGGATCTATTGCTGTCCCAATTGATAACAAGTTGCAAACTCGGTTAGGCAAACTACAGAAACTTAAAAAGGCATTGATTAGAACACAAGAGACAACAGTACTCAGAAAAGAGATTTTGGGGGACCAAGTGCTGTCTGATGCTAGGGAGGCGCTACATAAATTTTAGAAGACTATAGAAGATTTCAGCACAATCATGCAGCAAAGGAAAGTTAAATTATCTGAACATACTAATAACTGTAGTAAGGCAATCATGCATCCTTACTGAGCAGATGAATATTATCAGCAGAATAACCAGGAATGATACGTCAAATGAGGCTATGACCGGAGGAGGTTTGTTACATTTTCTGAATCCTTTATTTCAAGTGGATTAGACTTTGAAATGGGCTCACAGCACTTCCTCTTACCCATCAGGTCCCCAAAGTGTTGATCCAGATAGTCCTCCTTTTGTTAGGCAGAGGCAGGGCAGTGCAGGCCAGAGGATGGGGTCAAGGGAGAGACAGAGGAGGTGGTTACTACCAGCATGAGACTCACTTGGAGAGACATGGAAATTTACGTTTGGTAAACCTATCCCCCCCGAGAGTAACGCTTCTGACATGGTACCCATTTTTAACTTGTCTAAAAATACTCTTAGTCCAACAGAAATTTCTGTTTTAAGCCACAGATTGTCGTTTGCTCGTGCTGGAAGGCTGAACTGTATTAACGTCAAGGCGGAGCTACATCAGTTTTTTCGTAAGGTTAAGCGGAGGCATTTCTTCAGACACAAACCCTATCTGGTGTCTGCAGATTCCACAGGCCCACATCGGGCATCCAAATTTATCCTTTCTGTATGCACTATTTCTACAAAAATACTCATGAGGGATGTAAGTGCCTTATGTCCGAAAAGACATTATATTACGTACAATATTTCAAAAGAACAGTAGTACGAGTTACTTACCTTCGGTAACGATGTATCTGGTAGAGACAATTCTAGCCGCAGATTCCTTAAAGTAGAATTATCACCAGGCGTGAGACTGGACCCGGAAAACTTTCTTTGCCCCAGCATCTCTGCGCGCCGGGGGGCGGTACCACGAGACTCCGCCCTGACGTCGTCCGCGGGCGTGACGTCAGCGAGGTCACATAAGCCCCACCCCGGCGCGCTGACATCATTTTTCTCGGAGAACTTTTCCGCGCCACAACGCGGAGCCATCACAAACAAAACTGTGGAGAGTATGGGAACAGTGTGCGAAAAAACAGTGAAAAAGAGAAGAGAGAAACGAAAGGTGAGGAACAGCACCAATTGGAAAAGTGTCAAGCACTAAGGTACCAAAAAGTCATAGCAGCAAAAGCCATAGCAGGGAAAGAGCAGAGCACCACCCCGAGGAGCAACCTTGCAAGCTAAGGCGACATCCCCCCTGGAGGCAGAACACATGTGAAAAACGCTATAGCAGAAGAGAGAGAGAGAGAGAGAATCTGCAAGCACAATCCACAACAGTGAAGGGGCAACAAGCCCGAAACAGAGGAGTAACAGCAATTCACCCCCAGACGACACCATCAAGGAGGGCAGTATCCCCTGAAAGGAGCGAAAGGGCCGAGGTACAAGCAAAAAAAAACCAACGCAGAGAACTGCAAAGGAATCAGAAACCCCAAGCCAGTAAAAGGAGAAGAGTCAAGGAGGCCCCTACACTTGGAGAAAAAACCAAAGTGGAGGGAGGCAGAAGCACACCTGAACCAACCGACCTCGGATCAGAAAGGAAGGGGTGGAACAATCAAGCAGAACGAAGCATCCTGTCCGGGAGGAGGCGAAGCATACCCCCACAGAAGACAAGCCACCCGGAGGGAGGCGAGTGCAGAAAACCAAACAGAAGGTCCTCGCAGAACGGGGAGGAAGGGCGGGTCGTGAAGGAGTCTGCGGCTAGAATCGTCTCTACCAGATACATCGTTACCGAAGGTAAGTAACTCGTACATCTGATAAAGACTACTAGCCGCAGATTCCTTAACGTAGAATAGATACCCTAGCCATACCCAAAGGGGAGGAGGGCCTGTGAGAGAACTGCCCCTGTAGGAAGAAACACAGGGCCCCCGCAGGGGATGTGTCACAGGGACAAGAAGGGCGGCCCAGCCCTCACCAAGCAGAAGTAAGCAAGAACGAGGCGAAGGGAAGGCCAGGAAAACCCAAGCCCATCCAAGGTACAACCGCCAGAAAACCCCGTAGGGGCAGACAGCGCCAGAGGAGGACCAAGGAAGAAAAGACCCACCCCAAACTCCAGGGAGAAGAGGTAGAACCGGAGGCAGAGCCTGCCGTAGGAAAACACACACACAGCGATAGGGGGCAGCTGAACAGGCATCAGCCTCAAGGCAGCATACAAGGCAGGAGCGGCTCCACAGCCAAAAGGCGCAGGCGAAGAAGAAAGGCACAGGTGCGCAAAGCCCCAGCAGACCAAGAGGCAGGGGCACAAGGGAACACACCAAGGGCCACGGCGGTGGACCATAATGAGCAGGCATGCGCAGCCGGCAACACCATGGAGCAGTGCACCCAGAACAAGTCAGGCGCAAGCCGAGGACAGCGGCCATGGAAATCCAGAATAATCCCCAAAGGGGGGCCGTGCCAGAGACACACACCGGCCCACGAAAGAAGTGGGACCAGGCAGAAGAGAAAGAGGAGAGACACGGAGGACGGACCAGCCGGCAACCAGAGCACAGGAAAGCCAGAAGAAACTTAGCCCCCCTGGAACACCAGACAGAGGACCAGGCCGAAACGCCTGACAGGAAGGCGGAAACGCCACAACACGATGCCGTAGACGGCATGCCAGGCTGGTCTAGCGATGTAGTGAACACTGAGAATGACAGATGTTGGAGCAGCGTAAGCTGCACCAAGACAAAGGCAAAAGAGACCGCACCAGCGGTATACAGTGATGCCAGGAAAGGCAAGGAACCCGAAAAAGGGCATCCACACCTCCCCAGCGTAGGACAGAGCTATGTAATAGCTACAAGTACCCCACTTAGGGCATGATACGTCCCAAGGAAAACATGGGAACACCTCTTAGGAAAAAATTCTGCAGCAGAGGACAAGAATATAAAGGACCTGCGGGTAAAACCAGACGGCTTGCCAATCAGCCAAAAAAGACACAGAAGCCAAAAGGAGGCTGTACCAGCAGCCAACAGTACAGAGGGGCCAACCTAAGGACCCCGAAGGCACGCCAAACCACACGGAACACACAACCGGGCCAAGCGAAGCACTAGACCCCCGAAAAAAGGTGGGATAACGTCTCCCATAAAGCACCAGAGGACGGACAAGCCAAGTTTACGGAGGGGGAGGAGGTCGGAGCCCCGCAAGAAGCCGCTGAATGGCAGAGTCCGCATGGGTGTTAAACAAAAGAACCCCATCAAAAGGCAGGTCAACCAGACGCTCCCTAATATTCTCTGGAAAAACGCTATCCCTCAACCAAGCATGGCGACGGAGAGCTACTGAACTTGCCATGGCGCGGCCGAGAGCATCAGAAACATCTAAGGCCGAACGAAGAATAAACTCGGCCAACTCCCGGCCATCCAACACATGGGGCCGCAGATCAGCGCGGACACCTTCAGGGGAGGCACCAGACAGAAGGGACTCCACGGAATCCCACAGACTGGAAGCAGCCCTGGCCAACACACAAAGTGTGTTGAGCGCTCGCAAAGCAGCACTAGAGGAAGCGAAGATGTTACGCCCCCACGAATCCAAGCACCGGGCCTCCCGTGATGGAGGAAACAACACCAAGGGCAGGGAAGGAAAAGCAGTCTGCAGAAGAGAGCCCTGTGTAGAAGGGTGGAAAGAAAGGCAGACTGGATCGTGCAGAGCAGGGCGATGGCGATGTAGGAGCGGCTGAGGCACGGGATCACCCGTGGCAGGACGCCCCCAGGCCCCCAGAAGAGAAGTATGGAGCGAAGCTTCGAATGGAAGAAGCAGCTCCCGTCCACCAGAGCCCTGATGGAGAACCTCTAACAAATGGTCCGTAGGGAATGGGGTGCCGGTGTCGCCCATGCGCAAAATGCCAGCGGGCGTGGAAATGGCCCGGACAAAAGCTGCACTCGCCTCCGTAGGGCGCCGTGGGGGAGAGAGCAATTCCTCCGTGGGCGATGGCTGTAAACTAAGCCGCCCCCACCAATCGCACAGCTCAATATCGCCTTGTTGGCATTATAATCTTCCTTAAAAATCATCAATCTACTCCATGTATTCCATCAACTTATCAACTCTTCAAATTTTGCCATCTTAAACTTTTTCGTCCACACGTGGAATATATTTGCCATTTTCCAAATTTCTAATGTTCAAGATGTGTCACTCCGGACCTTTATGCATGAACACGACTGAAGCAAAGTTTGTAAAAAGGCAGTGTTTATTCAAACGAAGACCCAATGCATTTCGGGCTAGAAAGCGCCCTTCGTCAGGGGTCACTGTAAACAACGATAAAACAGTAATCAGTATATTGCATTATTAGACATTGTAACATTACATTGTCCCAAGTTAATGTGTAATTAATCACGAATCCACTAAACGTCTCATTTTGCTCATCTATTGAGCTGTGCGATTGGTGGGGGCGAGATGTCGCCCCTTCTTTATAGTTGATATTTGAACCGGGGTGTCGGGCTGGCACCCTACCAGTCTGCACGCAATCTAATGAGAACTAGGACAAGTTTGAAAATGAAGAAAAAGAAAGGTGTGCATCCCATCCCCACAATTGATGTAAACTAAGCCGGCCATCCCCGAGTCCAGCTGGAGGAAAAAATGGCCAGCCCCTGAATGGAGGATCCACGGACGAGTGGGGGGCCTGAGGCGCCTCCGGGGAAGGCCGATATCGCGGGGACCGCGAAGAGCCCTCCCTGGAAGACGCCGGGGAAAAAGCAACAACGCTGCGGCCCGTCTCTGGGGAAGAGGAGACAAAAAGGTGACAAACCTCCGGAGAGGAGGGGACCTCTGGAGACGAGTCGACGACCCGACGCCGGCACTGCGCCGTGGAGTCCGCCACAGGCGCCGGTGCGACGTCGACCGGCGCCGGTGCTGACACCAGGGACGCCGAGTCGACCCCCATCATCACTTGCGCCCCAGGAGAATGGGGCGGGGTCAGAGCCGGGGCGGCTAAAGAAAGGCGCCGACCCGACCTCCGACGAGGCAGCCGCCTGCACGGAGGGCCGAGAGGGACCCGGGGAAGCGCTCCGGCCCCTAGCCAGCACCCGCGGCGCCGCCAGGGCCAACAGCCGTCGGCGCCTGAGCGGCATCAGCTCGGCCTCCGGCAAGGCCGCCGCCTGCCCAGAGGACCGAGGGGGACTCTGGGACGAACCGCGAGTCCTGGCGACCTCCTGCGACACCACAGGGACCCCCGTGGGGGTTTGCGGCGAGGCAGAGGCGCCGTGGGCCGAAGAGGGGAACCGCACCCCGACGACACCACACCCCCAAAACCGGCGACTCCGCGGAAGGCCCCGCACGTGGCAAGGGATCCGCGGACGTCTCAGGAAGAGAAGGAGGAGGGGCCAAGGAAGCCTGCAGAGCCGCAGCATAGGCCTCCATTTGGGCCCTCGTCACCCCAACGCCAGGAAACGGCGGGTAGGGTGGCGACGAACGAGGCCGCATGTCCCGAGGAGAACCCGCGCCCTCCGCAGAACGGGGACCAGGCCTCGGGGACAAGCTAAAAGACTTACCGGCGGGCGAGCGACACCCCTGGGGCCTCGATGAAGGACGATGTCGGAGGCGGAAGCGGCGGTTCCTGGGCCCTTCCGCGGGGGACGGATGCGGTGACGACACCGATCTGGACAAGCGGGCCGAAAGGAGCTTCATCCGGCGCTCCCGCCGGGACTTTGGCTTCAGATGCTGGCAAGTGTCGCAGTCCGTAGAGTCATGGTGCTCGCCCAGACACCACATGCACATAGGGTGAGGGTCCGTCGCCAACATCTGACGCGCACAAGAAGAACACGTTGTGAAGCCCGAAGGCATTCGCACACTGTTCCACAACGCAAAAGCGTAAAATAAGGCCTGAAAACAGGCCAGGGACACGATTCCGGATCCGCGTTGCATGGCGAAAAGAAGGAAACTGATGTCAGCGCGCCGTGGTGGGGCTTATGTGACCTCGCTGACGTCACGCCCGCGGACGATGTCAGGGCGGAGTCGCGTGGTACCGCCCCCCGGCGCGCAGAGATGCTGGGGCAAAGAAAGTTTTCCGGGTCCAGTCTCACGCTTGGGGATAATTCTACGTTAAGGAATCTGCGGCTAGTAGTCTCTATCAGATTGACTCGTTGACTTCCCTGCGTACCAATCGCCAGAATATTATTAAATCGACAGACAATGGTGGTGGTACCCTTGTGCAAGATGTTGTTGGCTATTATAGAGATATACTACTCCAACTCTCACTACCAGAATATTATTCTAGACTTAGGACTGACTCGGCTATGAGAACACATGATCTTATCCGGAAAACTACACGTGACATCCTTAAAATTGGTTTTCATAGGGTGAATTTGGTTTTCTGAATAACAGACACCCTAGAATCCATACCATTTACACATTACTGAAAATTCACAAGTGCTTGGCGGATTCTCCTGGCACGCTAATTAGCTCTAGCTGTGGCTTAGTTTTAAAGTCTTTATGTAAATATATTGACTTTGTCCAGCCTTCTGTGTCTTCCAGTAAGGCCTTTATCAGAGATTGCATGGAGTGATAAAAAATTTAGAAGATTTTCCTTTAGACTCGTCTACACAACTATTTTTTCACTCCTGACATATAATCCCTGTATATGAACATTCCTCAGCAAGAGGATGTGGATATCATTGGATCCATTTAAGATCAAAGATTAGGCCCTAGCCAGGTTGCCTTATACTTTGTCTCCTTTTTGGAAACAGCTCTAGTATATAACTATTTGTTATTTTTGAATGACTACTTCAACTAAATTAAAGCCATGGCTATGGGGGCTGGCTTCGCTCCAGGCCTAGCCAAAATGTACTCTGTTTTTGAAAAGTGTCATATTTATAGTACTAACATATCAAATTGTAGGTAATGCATAGATGATGTTTTTTCTCATTTGGACCGGCCATGTGGCCTCCTTGGAACCTTTTTATTGTTGGCTCCAGTCCACGATTGCAGAGATACAGTTTACCATGTCTTACATTTCTGAGGAAATGTTTTTTTAGATTAGACTATTGAAGTGGAGAATGATAAACCATGCACTGCATCGATCCACAAACCAAAAGAACGCAAGACCCTTTTAAGGTTCTCAAACCACCATCCAAGCAGCTTGTGCAATAACTTACCATTTGGTCAATTTCTCTGTATTCTGAGAAATAGTAAAAGAATAGAGGATTTTTTTCCATGATTCATTATTGGGCATTACAGATGTGGTTCTTGTAAGACTTGCTCCTTTTTCATTGACATTAAAATGTTTGATCATGGTAATTAAATATCATTTATCTCATTTCACTAATTGTAATTCTGTGAATGTCATATATGCTATTTGATGCCCCTTTGATTGCATTTATGTTGATAAAACAATACAGACGTTGAAATTTTATATTTTGAAACACCGCAGCAGAGTTAAATGTGGCCCGATATGAGCACCTTTGGTTGAGCACTACAAGGACTGTGGACATTGTCCAGGTGACATACGGTGACAAGTGGTGCTTTCTGACCATAGCTGGGGTGATATTTTGCCAATCCTGAATATTTGTGAGTGCAAATGGATATACTGTGTATATTTCATTGAGAATGGATTGAATGATACTGAAGAATGGCGTCCCCTTACAACAAACGTTGGATCCACTAGATGATACAGGTGAGAAAGGGACTGTTACAACCTGTATTGGACTTTTCCTAGAATAGATATGGTATTTTCTGTTGCACATTTCACTATTTAACATGAATTTTGGAGATATAGCAAAGTTTTAAATCTGCATTATACTTGTGGTCTGATTTTCTGTTGAAACATTGTAGCATTGGCTACATTGTGTAATTTATTGATGCACTTTAATGTGATTTATTTACCATTCTCTATTCTTGTTTATTGCATCTGTTTGTCTACTAAGGCTTCCGGGTGACCCTGTCTTTGCTTTCTCCAGAGCTATTTTGTAGAATTGTTATGCTTACTATCTTTCTTCATACTAATTAGCTATTTGAAGCACCTTTTTCATTTATTTTTTGCAATTATTTTGACACCTTTTATATCCATATTCACAATATATCATGCTGATTCAGTATGTTTTATTTTTACATTTCACTGTGGTAAATATATAGCACAATTCTCGGTTGTTTTCTGCCCCTTTGGTGGTGGGTATGCCTTGGTGCTTACAACCCACTTTCTATATCTATTGCTTCGCATTTGCACAGGTACATGACGATTCAATTCTGTGATGATTTTTCAGCGGGACCGCCAGTAGGTTTGTGTTCTTTTTTGTTCTTCTTTTTCAGGCTGTTTAAAGGGCATTCCTTTGACATTCTTTGCATAAAATAATTCTTGTCCACTTTTGTTTTGGAGCATCGGGAATTTTTTACCCGGCCCATTCATAAACTTATGTGGGAAGTTCATGTGTCATGGTTTGAAATAGTGTGGATGTTATGCACACTCATTATGGTTGTAACCTTTTTTTTTGTTAGTTTATAATTAATTTTTCCACTTCATATATATTTGGCCACTTCAACATTCTATGCTCCTATTTTGGGTGGTTCATTACCCTCTAGTAATTGCGCATGGTAAGTTTGTGTGACACAATTGCTTGTTTTGGCTTGTGATGCTCTTTTGCTCTTTCTCAACTGCATTTTTTAATAGACTTTTGTTACCTTATTGATTCAGCTTGTATATGCCTTGGGCCAATACTCTCATTCACAGTTGTGGTAAGCCTTTTACCCGTTAATCTGAAATCTCGTTTCCTGGCACCACAGTTATATAAATATAACCAAAATTGTTCTTCTTGCCAGTTAGTAAATTTGGTTTGCGAGTCTTGGTGGATGTACATCCTTCTGTCCTGATGAAGATCCCGTGCTAAATAAATTTGGGGTTGAAACATCGACGTTTTTGAGTTTTGGACTGGTTTAGAAACAAAGTCTGTGATATAGGCATGAAGAGTCATTGAACCCTTGCCTGGACCCATGAAGTTTTGTAGCAGCGGATTCTCATTTTCCCTTTTTGAGTTGTTTTGTATTTGATTATCACTATTATCACAACTCGCATGCACTATGTCGTTTTACACTGGGTGAGCATGCACTTGTCCTATTAAATAGTTTTATGAATGTTGTTGTCTCTAATAGAACTGAGTGCTGTTATTTTTTACTAATTTCTTTTTGGGAATAACATTTATGAATGCTTAAGCTGGTGAAATAAATTATTGATACAACCATAAAAACCTTTGTGTTTGGTAATGTAGGTATTATTTTATGGCATAAGCCTATAGACGTGTCCTGGGAGAAATATGCCCTATGCCTGGTTGTCAAACCTTCTTAGAGCACTGAGTAATATTCGAGCACTAGTTTGTTTTGTCATACAGCACAGATTCCTGATCAATTTGCTGCCTAGAAAGATGCCAAGGTTTTTATATTCTTCCACTCTCTGCAGTTATGTGCGCTTTGTGTGACCATACCCTCTCCTTGTCAGTTCTGCTATCCTTGCATTACATAGTATGCAAGAATACACAGTATTTAAGCATACCTGGAGAGCTAGTGCTGTACAATCAAGAATACTTGTATGTTGTATGATGATAAGGTGTTTTAAAGTACAATTTCGAGGATTAAGGCTCCTCTCTTCAATTTGTCACTAAAATCAGCAAGGTGAAGTTTAAAAACCAAAAAAGCAAGCATACATTCTTGCATCACTCCCTTGATACTAAGCCATTTAGAATTCTGGGTTCTGTGTGGACATCAATGTTCTGGTACTGAGATGGTTCGCCTCTTTCCATTCTAAGCACAAACCAATCAATCACTCACTCAGCGGTCATATAGAGCGCACAGCCACTCAAAGGCAATACTCCCGGCAATATTAGGCTTGTATCGGTGCTGAAACGAGTTACTTAAATGCGCTTTCAAATAGCCAGGTCTTAAGATGGCGTTTGAAGGTGCATTCATCCTTTATCGTCCGAAGCTGAAAAGGGAGTGAGTTCCAGGTGGTGGCAACAAGGAAAGAAAAGGCGAAACCACCCCATTTGTTCCTCTTTGTTCTCGGAACTACCGCCAGGAAAGCATCAAAGGAGCGCAAAGATCGTGCCAGGTGATACTGCATAAACCTTTTCATCAGGTACTGTGGCCCTGATTGGTGAAAGGCTCTGTGAGTCAGCATGAGCCCTTTGAACCAAACTCTCTCCTTGATAGGAAGTCAGTGCAGCTCTTTGAGATGATGTTGAATACGACTTCTCTTAGGCACTTTTAATGGAAGCCGCGCTGCTGCTTTCTGAACTTGCTGCAATCTTCTCAGTTGGTATGCGGGTAGGCCCCAATAGAGGGCATTTGCATAGTCCAGTTGAGAAGTGACAAGGGTGTGAACTATCATTTTATGGTACTGCCCGGGTAGCAGATACAGAAATGTTTTCAGAGATTTTAAGAGGCTGTAACACATGCCCACAACAACACCAACCTGTGCGTCAAAAGAAGTTATAACATTTTGCCCCCAAGGTTCCACACTATAGAGGCAGGGGCTGGCAGAGGCGGGACATGACTGTGCCAATAGTGGCAATTCCATAAAGAGGAGGTGTGCCAAATAGCAGAATCTCCGTTTTACTAGTGTTGCACTGCAGATTGCTCATATGCAGCCACTGGAACACAGCTGAGAGACATGCTTTGAAGTTATTTATGGAATGGGGAACATTCCTGTCTAACGTGAGGACAATCTGTGTGTCGTCAGTGTAAAACATCACCTGCACGCCAAAGGCTTCGGTCAGCTCAGCAAGTGGTGTCATATACACATTAAACAGTATTGGGCTCAAAGCAGAACCTTGGGGAATGCCAAGCTCTAGAGGCTTCGGTTCAGATGAGTAGAGTGCCATCCAGACAGCTTAGCTATGGTCCAATAGAAATGAACGAAGCCAGGCCAATGCAGACCCTCTAACACCAATATTTCCCAATCGTTGCATTAGTGGAATGGGACATGGTATCGAAAGCTGCCGATACATCTAGGAGCAGCAATGCCACCTGCTTCCCCTGGTCCACTGCCAGCTTAATGGTGTCCGAGACCCTACAAGAGTGAATTCCGTACTGAAACCTGGTCTAAAACCAGATTGGGAAGGGTGTAATAACTAGTGTTGCAGAAGGTATTCGGAAAATTGCCTATTAACCAACTTCTCCAAAAGCGAAATTGGTTGGAAATTAGCCAAAACCGACCTGTCTGCTGATGGCTTCTTTAGCAAGGGGATTAGTTTAGCCTGTTTCCAACAGTTAGGCACTGTGACTGAGCTTAAGGAGGTATTTAGGAGAAGATTGAGGGTGGGATTAATAGCTATACAGTTAGCCACAAGAATATGCGGTGGGCACAGATCATCGGGTGATCCGAAGTTACAGGCTGTTAATGCTTGTTTCGATTCTTGCAGCAAAATGGGCCTAAACTCATGGAGGGAGAATGCCGAAGACTGCATGGAGGTTGAAGGCTGCTCTTCCGAGCCCACCCGTCTCTGGAGGGCCATCGTTTCCCGTGAGTGCCTCCACAATACCCCTGATTTTGTTATCAAAGAAGTCTGATAACTGTGAACATAACTTTGGGGAAGTTTCTAATGGTAGTTGAAGTGCATCCGGATGAGTGAATTTTTTCGCAATTTTAAAAATGTTTCTGGATTTGCAACCAAAGTCTGCCTAGCAAAGAGGTCAACTTGAGCCCTCGTAAGTGCTTGGTGATAATCTTTCAATGCACTTTAATAGCGTTCCTTGTCTGCTGGCAGATAGTCCTTCCTCCAGATTCTTTCTAGTTTTTTACACAGCTTACGCTGATTCCTGAGTTCATCATTGAACCATGGAGCAGATGAACGTCTGTTCTTAGATTTACCAGAACTCTCCTTAATCGGCACCACATAATTTTCCATCTGCAAAAAACAATCATTAACCGCCAGAGAATCCACCTCAATATCCCCGCACACCCTCGGGATACTGATGCCAAGAGTGGCTGTTATCATTTCAGTCGGTGTTTTAGACCACTTTCTGCGGGGAAGAGAGGGAATAATTATTCTGCCTATCAGTCCCTGTTCCACCTCCCATGCAAAATAAATCGTGGCATGGTCTGACCAGTCATTCATAAGAATGTCTGAGACCTTGGTCTGGCAGTTAGTAAAAATAGGGTCACGAATATGACCTGCAGAATTGGTGGGTTAATTTACTAATTGTTTCATACTCCAGGAGGACATATTTTCAAGGAGTAAACGACTATGTGTATTTGAGATATTATCCAGATGAAGCTTCAAATCTCCCAACGGGGTGAAGTTGGAGAATTTCGAAAGGTACTTCGATAAGCACTCATCCACAGATGCTGAGAATTCTGCAGCATAATCGGGTGGTCAATAAATTAAAATCCAGGCTAAGGTATTTTTTTGCAGACAGTGTGAGACAAAAGCCAGGCGAATCTGTCCCCGGAAGCTCTATAACCTCAAATGAGGAGCATCTGTGGGACTGTTTGAAAACAATTGCTATACCTCCACCTCTCTTGCCCACCCTGTTGCTATTAAGCATAGCATAGCCTTTAGGACTCACCAATGCGATAGCCAGATCTGAGCTCTCATATAGCCAGGTTTTAGTAAGGAACAGCGCATCTAATTGTTCATCACTGAGTAGCTCTAGGATGTGAAGTGCATTTTAGTGTAGGGACTGCACATTAATTAGGGCAGCCCCTATCTCTAATTCTCTGCCAGACATTTTTGTGGAGGCATTAGGTCCAGTGGCGGCTCCTCCATAGGGGCGTGGGGGCGTCGCCCCACTGCTTTCTCGCAGTGCGAGAAGCAGAAACATAAAATGGTAAAACTACCATTTTATGTTTCGGCTTCTCGCACTGCAAGAAAGCAGAAGTGCTTGGAGTGCCTGGTTGTGGGCGGGTGGGTGGGCGGTCCTGCTCGAGGGCAGAGGGGGAGTGGCTTGCCCAATGTTGTGGGCACTGACTGCTTTGGTCGGCCTGGGGCCGACCTAAGCAGTCATGCGCACTCTCCCTTTTCTCTATGTAGGCTGCATGCAGCCTACATAGAGAAAAGGGCCTCCGATTAGGCTCCCGGCTGGAGCGCTCTCCGCTGCGCCGCACCAATCACAACGCTGCCATTGCAGCGTTGTGATTGGCGGAGGGGAGGGAGGCTGCCTGTGGGTGGCAGCTTCCTGTGTGAGGAGAGCTGCGGCAGTAGGAAAATGCGGTACCCGGGGGAAGGTAAGTTTTATTTTATTTTTTTAAACCCCTCCCGCCTCCCCCCTACCCCCACAACGCGCAACCCCCCCCACGCGATCCACCCCACCCACCCGTCATGCTGCCCGCGACTGAGTATAGTCTGACGTGTTGACTCATAAACCACAGGGATAATGCACTTCAAGACTTTGCCAAAGAGGCCTCTCTGTGAAACACAGGGATTCTGCAGATTAGTCTTCTAAACACCGTGAATTAGTGACCGGTCTATCCTCCAGAGATCATGTATACAAATGCAGCGACCACTGGTTATGTCTTTTCATTTGGATTCACATCCCGCACAGGGGTGTTCGGACTGGAGATTCCATTTTTCCCTCAACAGTTCTCAGCCGTAACCATCTAAAAGTGTTGATTTTAGTGAGTGAAACTGGAGGTCTGGCTGTGAGTGTGTAAAGCGGGCTGACTCTGAACGCTTGAGTCTCGCACATGAATACGAGGTGGTGCGCGTCAGTAGAGGCAAGTCCCAGAAAGCACGGAGGATCGAGTGAGTTCCGGGCTGACAGCTGCTAGTGAGCGGCCCCGGTGCGACACGCTGTGTCCTGGTGCAGTTTGCAGCACCGTGAATGACACACTCAGCAGCGCCCGCACTTCGTCTGCTTTGCCTTCAGAGCAGCTGCCCTGCACCAGGGCAAGAGGGAGGCCTGGTATCTTTCATTTTAGCCGCACATAAATACCTCACTGTGAGGAACCCCAGCACTCCTTTTATTCCAGTGTCGTCCTGGCTGGGAGCTAGCTGGAGCTAACAACTTGTACTATCCGAAGAACTCTTTTAAAACCTCAGAGAAACAAAACCTTGTGAAAACACAGTAGGGTTCTAACTTATACCTTGGAGATTGCATGCCACTTCTCGATGACGGTTACTAACACACTCAGATTCATTAACTGTCAGAGATATTACCGCGATTGTACCCCGGAACTTGCTGGGTATACAAAGATCTCAGCAGCAGAACTGCAAGACATTTTTTTTTAAATCAGTCTGTTTGTGAACAATTTAGAAACCCCAAAAACTTTTACTATCACAACTGTCCTTGTTGTCAATTTCTTTGGGGGCAAAGTTTCTTTTTTTTTTTTTAAAGGACCTATTCACAAAGGAATTTTGGAGTATATAAATCAGTACAAGGCTGTTACATGAGAAAAACAACACATTACCACTTTGAGGCTACGGAGAGTACGGACAACCAAACCCCTAACCAGGCGTTATTCCTTTGTGCACCAAAGAAAAGACCCAACTGGTTACCTGTCCTGTGTAATGACTTCACCTCGCAAAGATATTCAGAACATACATGCTCCCTCTGGAAATAAATGCCTGTTAGTGTCCGGCTGCCTGACTAAATAATAACGAATAATAATATTTTGATGTTACTATTGATTCTGAGTTTTGCTTTGCATTACCTTGACATGCTGATTTACTAGTGAGTTTTGTTGTACAGTACTTACTATGATTGTGATTCTTATAAAAACAGAATGGAGCCTGAAACAGTACATACTGATACTGTGACGAGCTGCTCTGTGGTGGTGTGATGTGTCTTATGATGTTACAAGTTGCCTTGAGCTCTGATGTTGTGATGGGTTGCAGTGAGCTATGATGCGATGCAGTGGTGTGCCTTGAGTTGTGATATTGTATTGAGCTGTGATGTGTTCATATGTTTTGCTCTCTGCTATGTTCTGTCTTGTTGTGCTACATGGTGTCTAGTGATTTTTTTATAGATTTGAGAATTGCCAAACATTTCTTCTTGCAACCTCGAAATTTCTAGCAGAAAACTATAACTAGTGTGAAGCTTAAGAAGCTGTAAAGCTGAGCTTTCGCATGTAAATCAGGACTTTGTGACTCTGTTGTGTATAAGTGTATGTCTGATATGTAAACTCACTGATCACAGATGTCACTGCCTTATTGATGTCCCTGCATTGGCCACCAGCCAGACACAGGATCCAGTTTAAGACCTGCTGTATCCGCATTAAGGTCCTGAATGGCATGGCTCCTTGCTTTGTGGACAGGAGAGTCAAGAAATACATCCCTAATCAGATTGGTAAAGAAAAGTAAAGGAGGCTATAGCTTCTCGGTACAAGTTCCTGTCCTATGGAACTCTCTCCCAGATCACTTACGCCACGTAGGTAATTTTATTCGGTTTAGGAAACACTTAAAAACAGTGCTCTTCAAACAAGCGTTTCACTGTTTACCATCTTCTTTAGCTTCAAAATGCTATATTTGGATCCCCCTTTTTTCAACAATTTGCAGTAAATATGTGGTGTAAAACCCACCATTTGAATCCATTTTTTTCACAATTTTCTTGCGGGGGGAGACCCCCCCCCCCGCACCCTCCTTTTGTAGTTTGGGCTCGCTCGCTTATTACATTAGGGTACAACATTTTTCGCCCCACCACTTTCAAAATCCACCAGCCGCCACTGGTTAGGTCAGTGAATAGTATTCTTAGCCCTGTTACATATTGGCCAGCAACTAGTGCATGCAGGAGACAGGCCGACCTCAGGACTGAAGCCCATACCTTCACAATGAGCGCCTGTGTGTAGAAAATGAATCTCCAATGAAGAATAGACTAAACGCTGGCGCAGATGTGATTGAAAACAGGGAGCATGGCTGGTGCGGAGCATGGTCGGAGCGCTGACTGGCGCAGACAGGCTTGCCTTTGACACGCCAGTGGCACGTCCACGCACCGGCTCATCTTAAGTAGGCCAGGGACATCCCTTGCCAACAACTAGAACACTTGCCGCCTTCAAAATGGCAGCTCCAAATGGCACAAGGGAAGTGTCCCAGCTACTATTTGTTCCCTTCAAGCATTGATAAAGTGCGAGTGCCTAATCAAATCAGCCCACTTAGAGAGAACTGCCCCCCCCCCCAGTAAGGGTTAAGTAAGAAAAACGAGCAGGTTGCGAGCTAAAAAGCAGTGCAGACTCTCCGATCGCTACAGAGCTGGAGCGGTTTGAGTAAAGTGCAAAAGGGCAGAAAAATTAGATTCAATTTACTTTAGAGAGGCAGGGTTTAAAAATGATTAAAAATCAGTTTTTAACAAATCAGAACACATAACTTATTTAGTATCAGATTTTAGCACCAAATTGCCCCATGAACCTAGACCCCCTGGGACAAACAACTGATCAGACTTGGGTGCCACACCTTGGTTAATAACCCGGTCACATGTGGTGTTCCCTCAGGGGTCAATATTGGCAACTACATTGTTTAACATGTATATAGAACTGTTGAGAATCATGATAAAAAAGTGGGTGTTTCTTTCCATCTGCACGCAGGCAACACTTAAGTTGTACTTAAAGATTTCTTCAGTTCAAGATTTAAGTATTCTGAAAAACTGTGGGCCCGATTCACAAAGGTAAGCTGAGACTAAAGTCTAACCGTACGACTTTTGGTATTCACAAAGGGCATTTACGAGTAGTAAAGTTAGGCTTTTGCCTCAGTTTAACTTAAGTTTTAGTCTTAAGTTTAACTGAGACCAAAAGTCTAGTCTCAGTTAAACTTAAGACCAAAACTTAAGTGAAACTGAGACAAAAGTCTAACTTTATTACTCGTAAATGCCCTTTGTGAATACCGAAAGTCGTAAAGTTAGACTTTCGTCTCAGTTTACCTTTGTGAATAAGGCCCTATGTGTCTGATATTCAAAGCCGAACATCCTCAATCCTTCTCAGATAAAATCTGGAAAATCAGAGTTCATTCTGAGTTGTCTTCAGTAGCATGCCAAACCCTGCATTGACCGACTCATTGTTTTTCGCTGTAGTGACCTCTCTGGCAAAATCAGTAAAAGCCCTAAACATGGGGTTCAGGCCCGATTTGTCCATGGTGCCTCATACTGAATTCAGAGCCAAGAAAGCTAGAGCCAAATTGCATGCTGTTAGGCTAATGACTTTTGCAATGTGGGACAGCCACCGGTTCTAATGTCCCTTGAGTATGGAATCTTGCGGGAGCCCCTCAAATTCACTAGCTTCTTGAAAAGCAGTCCTTCATTCAACATCAAAGTTGATAACAGGCACCCAACAATATAACCATATTACGCCAGTCCTTTGGAACCTGCATTGGCTCTCTATAAGGGCCTGGATAAAGTTTAAGTTGGCCTGCCTCACCTATAAAGTAGGCCACTTACAACCACAGCAATACCTCAGACTCTGTGCTCAAATGATGAATTAACAAACCTTGATCATTGTCAGTTGAAACTACAAAATGCAGAACAAGTAAAGCTACAACTGAGCCTTCTTGGGAGGAGCGCCGATGCCCTGGAACTCCCCTACTTGTCCATTTGCAATGTTCTGAAAATCTGATGAGCTTCCAAAATCATCTCTAAGACCTACTTATTCAACCAATATCGCAACTAATCCGATCCCCTTATCCAGTAATGGATGCTGTTTTCTGCTTTTTCCTGTTTAATCTTTGCTCTATCTCTCCCTTTTTCTGGTTTTATTTCTTCTTATCCATTTTTCACTCCCACTTCCTCTCCGGCAGGTGTCTGATTTCTGTAGGTATCTGTTGTAAGAACCTCCACAGGCCGCAGAAGTGATTAAATGAAATGGAATGCCAAAGAACAAGAAGCCCACAAACAGAGGGGACCATCCAGCTAAGAGATCACCAGCAATTGACAAACAAAGCAGTCGACAGCATCTTTGTGGCAGACAGCTCCACGCTCCAGAACGCGGAACTAAATACATAAATGAACAAGGTACCGCACAGTATTACTTAACGTCATATTGCCAGATTACACATTCCTAACACTTCACCAAAACACATACCCACAACACTATACCAAATACTATATCAAATGTGTATTCTTGCTGAAGTGAAGTAATAGTACCAGTATAATGTTTTTAAATCATTGCTTTTCTGCCTGTCGAACTTCTGCCAGTATACCATGTTCTGAGGAAGATTTCCTCCCATTTTTTGTTAAGATGCGGCCAATTTCTGTCTATTATCACTTTTGGCTAGTCGTTGTGTCCACCGGTGTTGACTGGAACAAGAGTTTATAGACTTCGGAGAGTGGCCGTTTATCATGTTCTTGATGAAGAGCCATTTCTTGAAAGCAGTAGTCTTCTAGCATTTGTTTTTGTTAGTCACACACGTCTAATCTGTAAATAGTGCAGGCTCTCCGTCTCTGGTAGGACATGGTCTTAATTAAGCTGTTGGAGTGCGATCATTCCTTCGTGATCATAGAGGCTGTCCGTTCTCTTACATGGGAGTTCTTGCTTTTTGATAAACTCATCCCCTTCAAGTGCTGGGAAAGGTCTGGTTTGTTCATAATGAGAGTGAGAGGCAAGGAAAATGAGGTAAGCTCTCTTCTTTCTGCTTCTCTGTCAAAAACCTCCAGTGTTGATTCTGTCACTGGGGAAGACTATGCCCCATGGCCTGTGTTTTTTACATAGCCAGGGAACCTTCCAAATATGGATTCCCGCCACTAACTAGTCCACGAAGCATCACTGCCTCTCTGACTCTTTTCTACCCCATTCCACCATGTATCTCAGTTGAGCCTCTTGGTAATAGTGTGTAATCTTAGAGATACCCAAACCTCCCTCCTCTGGGTGCCTGTATGATACTTTGTGGGCCATGTGTGGTTTCTTATCTGCCCAAATGATGCTATCTGTTTCTTTCGGTAAGTAGTTTCTTTAAAATTGTTGAGTGAAGATACATCGGAAGTGATTGGAGGATGAAGCATAGTTTGGGGAGGGTATTCATTTTAATTGTAGCTATCCTGTCTAGCTTTGACAAATTGTGTTGTTGCCACTCATGCAGGCCCTGGTGCACAGTGCGCAAGAGATTGTTGTTGTTAAGGGCAGCAGTGTATGTGAATAACTGTACTCCTAGAGGAGGAATTAAATGTTTTGAGCCATTCGATAGGGAGTTGGAGATGGAAGGAGTTGTGTTGTTCTTTTGTGAAAGAGAGAGTAAGTATCTGTGACTTTTGAAGGTTCAGGGCAATTTGTATCGGTTCCTCAACCAACCAGGGTTGGAAGAGATTGAGTCAGATGGTTGAGTGCAACTAGAACGTCATCTGCGCATATACTTAACTAGTATGTATCTCTCCCTATTTTAACTCAGTTGATGTTTGTGTTTGCGCTCATTTTCTCCACCAGTGGCTCCGTGTACCGGGCGAATAACAAGAGAATTGGCGACCCTGTCTTGTCTCTCTTTGGATAAGGAGTGGATCCGAGAGGATACCATTTACTCTTACTCCAGCTGTGGGATTATTGTATTCACAGAGAACCCATTTGCTACATTGTGTGCCAAATCAAAAGACTTTAAGGGTTTCACAAAATATGGCCTGTGTACTTTATCAGATGCTTTTTGGCATCCATAGTAAAGAGCAGCCCTTTTTTTCAGGTCCTTTTAACATTGTCAATAAGTTGCAGTATTCTTTTCATATTATCATGGCACCGTCTGTTAGGTTTGAATCCTGATTGAACTGGATCTCTTAGACCGGGCATGTAGGGGTTCAATGGTTGGGCTTGGGTTTGTATGAATAGTTTTGCATCTATGTTCAGCAAGGAAATCAGTCTATGTAATATGCACATGGAATAACCGCAATTGATGCTTCCAGCATTGTGCTGGTTAGTATTGCCATGTCAGTGAAAGAGCTGAATATTCGGGTTAAGACCAGTGTGAGTGTCAAGCAAAATGTTTTGTAAAACAAGAGTTGTGAAGCCACCTAGGTCTGGGGACTTGTTGGGTTGTAGTTTGGCTGTTGACGAAATAACTCCTAAAGCTTTTATGGGATTTTCTAGGATTTTTTTGTTGTTGTTGTGCAAGTTTGTTAATATGTGCCTGTTATAGATCTTTCCGAATTCCCTCAAAAGGCTTCTTTCCAATGCATATAGAGTTATGTGGAATTTCGTACATGCCTCTGCCATGCTTGCATCATCTGTAACGAATTCCTCCAAAGATTTAAAACAATTTTGACTCTTTCAATGATGATTTTGGCTCGGAGTCTGGTAGTGAGTAGTTTGTTTCCCTTGTTCCCTCCAAAGTGATATTTTTATTTGTTACTGCATATTCTGCTTTATCCATTACTATATTCTTCAATTGTGCAGTGATGGCTGTCATTTTGAGCCATATTCTAGATGCAATTGTTCTTTTGTGTGTCGTTTCCAGTACCCTTACATTTTCTCTCTTTTTTCTCTATTTTGTTTGGCCAAAATTGCTGTTAGTTGCCCTTTAATGAACAAGTTACTTACCTTCGGTAACACCTTATCTGGTAGACACTTTATCTATCCACAGATACCTTACCTTAAAATATTTCCCAGGCATCAGACTGGATTAGGAAAATCTTAAGCAGTACCCCTGTCCGCTGATGGGTGGCGTCAAACAGCTCCACATAGGTGTCGTCTGCGCCAGAAGTGACGTGCGCGGTGCCTATATAGGTGTCACCCCAGTGCACTTACATCAGTTTGTGACTGTTTCTATGCCAGAAGCACGGAGCTATGCAGAAGGTCGATGACCAGTGCGCAGATTCTAAGGACCTACAAGGACCTTTTTAGGTGGAAAGAGGCCAGTTTGCAGAAGAGGGAGGATGGGAGGGTCTCTAAGGAATCTGTGGCTAGATAGTCTCTACCAGATAAGGTGTTACTGAAGGTAAGTAACTTGTTCATCTGATAGAGACTTATAGCTGCAGATTCCTTACCTTAGAATAAAAACCAAAGCAATATCTCCCCAGAGGTGGGTTTGCGAAAAGATACCACTTAACTGTGCCCAGAGCAAGGCCTTGCCGGGCTAAGGACAAAACAAACAACACCACTTTGGACAGGGTTGAAGAAAGTGAGTCAATGTGTTTCTCAGTCCACCAAACCTCAATCTTGTCAGCAGGCATATACAATTTTTGTTGATGGACGCCTGGCTCCGAAGATAACATCACAGACCTTGGGATGAAGGTAAAAGACCTTCAACTGGTGGAGGGTCTGCGGGTTTGGGTGCAGGGCACTGCCCTGTTGCTGCAACAGGAGATCCTCCCAAAAGAGCAGCCTGATCAGAGTACAGATGCACATGCTCAAGAGTTCTGGATACCATACTCTCTTCGCCCAATCTGGAGCCACCAGGATGACTTGGGCCCGGTCAGTTCTGATCTACTGGAGAACATGGGGGAGGAGAGGTATCGGAGGAAAGGCATCCCATATTCCCGTCTAGTCAGAATGCATCTCCAATCAAGAATCACTTTGGAAACTCCAGTGAGCAGAAGTGATGACATTGTGTATTCTAGGCTGTTGTGAATATATCTAGCCAAGGTTCTCTACAGTCCTGAAAGAGACCTTGTGCCATCTCTGGATGCAGATGCCATTTGTGTCCGCCCTGGCGTTTAGAGATCCTGCCAGGTGATGTATGACAAGGAAAAATGTCCTGATGTTCCAGCCATGCCCAGAAGTACAGAGCCTCTTAGCATATGGTCTGCGACGCCACTCCGCTTTGCTTGTTTCTGTACCACATGGCTATAGTGTTGTCAGTGAACACCTGGACCAGCTTCCCTTTGATGGAGGGCAAGAAAGCTTTTAGTGCTAAGCGAATCACCCTCAGCTCCAGCAGACTGATGTGGAGCCGAGTCTCTGCTGGAGACCAAATGCCTCTGATCGCCACCTCTCCCAGATGGCCGCCCCAGCCCAGAAGCGATGTCACAGTACCACTGTCAGCTTTGAGGAGGGAAAAGAGAAGGGTCTGCAGTTGACCTAGTTGTGGTCCTGTAACCACCACTGCAGATCACTAGCAGTCTTCCTCAAAACGGAACCAAGCTGGAGAGATTTCTTTGATGCTGTGCCCACTGGGACTTCAGAGTCTACTGCAGTCGGCATATACCATTGAGCATACTTCACCAGCAGGATGCAGGAGGCATCAGAACCAGCAGCCTCAGAGTCAGTTTCACCAAAATCCAAGATTGAGGCTGAAACATCAGGATCATAGCCTGAATGTCCTGGAGTCTCCGCTCCGGAGGGTAAGTGTTGAATTGCACTATGTCCAGAGGGGCTTAAATGAAAGGGAGCATCTGAGAAGCAATCATGTGTGCATTTGGCTTCTTGATAGTGAACCCCAGCGGATGTAGGAGGTCTGCCCTAGTCTAGAGATGGGTGACAACTGCCTGGGGTGAGCCCACCTTTAGCAGTCAATCATCGAGATAGGGAAAGACTGGGGCCCCTGACCTCCACAGATGTGCTGCAACCACCGCCATCACCTTTGTGAACATCTGAGGGGCACTGGTGAGACCAAATGGGAGACAGTGAACTGGAAATGCTCCTGGTCCACCATGAACCACTGGTAATACCCATATGCCTGCAGAATGAAGATGTGGAAATAGGTGTCCTGCAGGTCCAACACTACCTTCCAGCCTGCAGGGTCCAACGCGGAGCAAGTGTTAACATCTTGAATTTCTCCTTCCTCATAAAGGCATTGGGAGCGTGCAGCTCTAAGACAGAGTGATGGCACCTTCGACCGCAGCAGCAACCGAGAGGAATGACTTCGGAAGCGGGTCCAGTACCTTTCACATGACCAGGACCTGAAGCGGTGCAGAGTGCCCCATGTCAAGTCACCAGGGGCCTCATTGCTTGCTCGGTAATTGCTTTAGGAGTCATAGTGTGGCAGTCAGGACAGTCCCTGGAGTCATGGTCCAACTCCAGGCACCACATTCAAACCAGATGGGGGTCCGTCACAGACATTTGTCTGCGGCAAGCACCACAGGATTTAAAACCCACAGGTTTTTAGGGGACATCTCTTAATGTGTCCATGTACAATTATGCAACCACATAGAACAATTCAGTCTCTTAGACTAATTCCAGTCCGGTTTCTGTCAGAGCCACAGCACTGAATCTGCACTCACACACATAGTTGATGAAGCGCTGAGAATGTTGAATCAGAACGAATTCTGCCTTCTTCTCCTCCTCAATCTCTCGTCGGCATTTGATACGGTCAAACATGACAGCCACCTAGACCTACTTGAACATAGAATGGGGATATCCGGATCAGTTCTTGATTCGTTTGCCACTTTTCTCCACAATAGAACTCAAAGAATCAATGTCAAGACGTCCCTTTCCAACCCAACACAGGTCACACTAGGGGTCCCTCAGGGATCCATGCTCTCACCCACTCTCTATAACTTGTTCATGGAACCTCTAACCGAAGTGCTGAATCTATCCAACATCCACTATAATATGTACGTCGACGACACCCAATTGTACATGAAAATCTCTTCCACCGAAGGTATTAGGTCACTCAACACAACCTTACAAAAACACAAAATTGGCTGACATTTAACCACCTTAAACTAAACGCTCTCAAAACGAAATTCCTATTAATTGCCCCTCCCAAACACTCTCAGGACACCTCAGAATGGTTGAAATAACTGAAAACCCTGAACTGCGTGCCACACATTATAGATTCAACGAGGTCTTTGGGAATAATGCTCGACAAGAACTTGAACTTGTAGTACTACCAAAGGAGCAAACTTCCATATGAACAGCCTAAAAAATAAGACCCTTCCTACCTCCTGATGACTTCAAATCTCCTGTTCAAGTTTTAGTAATTCCCAGGTTGGACTATGGAAGTGCAACCCTCAGTGGTCTACCCAGATCTAAGCTGGCGCGACTAAGGGCTTCTCTAAACTCTGCTGCTAGGTTTCTTACAGGATCTAAAAGAAACAGTCACATCACTCTGGATCTGAAATTTCTTAACTGGCTCCCATTTGAGGCAAGCATTGACCTAAACATTGCCTCCATGACACATAAAGCCCTACACTTCAATACAATGAGAAACCTTGCACAAAAACTGGAGCTATCTGGTGGTTATCGAGCATGCAGAGGAGTTAGCACCTCACTGCTGAAACCTCCGAAATTCTATAAGATGAAAATATATAACCGAGCCTTCACAGGTATTGCCCTAAAATCTGCAACTCCCTACCCCCCTGAAGTCAGACTGAATCCCTCAACTGCTCAATCAAGAAAGAGATTAAAGTGATATTGATGAACAAATTTCTGTGTTAGATCTCACGAACCTCACTCTTCGATGAACTCTACTCTCAGACACGATATATCCTATATTATTTACTCATGTGTGTGTCTTGCATAATAAGCTTGTAGCCTTGGTTTTTATAATGTGGTCCCTGAGAGGATTTCTTTGAGGATTTTGTTACACTTGTGCCATCCATGATGATGTTGCTGTCTATTCTGCCTATATTCAGAATACCTGTAAAGGCTCAAGTTTGTGCTATATAAAACTTTATAAATAAAATAAAATAAATGCTACAAAAAAGCTGACAAAACATTGGAAAAGGTAGTCAAAAAATTACCGGGGTATCTCTTCTGAATCAGCGCTGTTGGCACGGAAAGAAAGGAAACTGAAGTCAGCGAGCTGGGGTGGCACCTATACAGACACTGCAGACGATGCCACCGCTGAGCCATTCAACACCACCTACCGGCGTGCAAGGGTACTGCTCAAGATTTTCGGGACACAGTCTGACACCTGGAGAATATTCTAAGGTAAGGAATCTGTGGCTAGAAGACTCTTTCAGAGAACTGTTTTTAGAGCATCCTCAGTGTTGTTCTCTGCCAGGTATTTGGTAATTGTCTCTTACATCATTTTCTGATTTGCCTCTTTCTGAATGATGCTATCTGTTAATTTCCATTGTTCCACAGAACCCTGGAAACCCTGAACCTGCAGAGTGAGATACGGGGACATAATCGTAAAGCAATCTGGTTTGATACCTACTTCTTTCACCCTGCCCTGAATTTGAGCAGTGCCTAAAAAATAATCCAGCCTCACATATTTGCGGTGCGAGGCAAAGAATTAAATGTAGTCTTAGGCTGTGGAGCGAGGAAGGCGTCAAAGTTTTTCAGCTTTTGTGATTGTGCCTGACTCACCCAACCTGTGGGCAGATGTGTCCTTCTTGGTGTCCATAACTTAACCAAAGTCCCCCTAATACTATCTCTTTTTCTGGTGACTATAAGATAATGGATATTAGGAATGATTCTTGGCCTTCATTAGTGGTGTATTTATTCGCAAAAGTAAAAGTTGTTGTTTCTTGTGTCAGGCAAAATGTTAATACTTGTCCCCTCACTTCTGCTATATTCTCCTGAATTTCACCTGTGAGCTTGTTAGATAACCAGATCCCTACTCCTTTTTTTGTAGGGTCTGAAGACACATATTGACGTGGGAAACAAGGCGATCTCAATTGATGCGAGTCCCCTGTGTGTAAATGCGTCTTTTGGAGTAGGTAAGTGTCACACCCTAAATTGTATAGCATATATAGTACTGCTGTTTTGCCAGACTGTTAAGACCTCGGGCATTAAAACTGATCACTTTTACCATGGAGATGTTAATTTGTGAGTTGTCTCCTTTACGGTTGCTATTAATCTTCAGCTGTCTTTGTTCAAGGGGGATCCTGTTGAGTAAGTGACAGAGAACGAAAACTTTCCTCAACATCAGTTTTCTCCAACACAAATTCCCTGTTTCCTATTCCAGACTGTAATCTACATTTAGAAACCATCCATTCGGGCTTATCTGGGATTTGCGAAGTTATCCAGTATTGGGGTATCTTTCATAGATTCACATGCCTGAATCATTCCCCGTCGTCGAGGCGGGAGTCCCACGCTAAATTACAAAAGTAGTGCCATAAGTAAATAATAGTAGTAGGCTAAAAAGAAAAAGCCAAAGGCCTAAATCTTAGAAGCCTATCTACATCATTATAGTAAAAAGAACCAAAGGTTAGCTCCAACCAATCAGCTACCAGCACCCTCTAGAACACTGTCAGCAGAGCCAGTTCTCCTCAGATTTTCACCGCACGTCGTGTGGAAGGGAGTCTCCCTGAGTGCCTACTCAGTTCTACACTTCATTTCTTCAGGATGTCTGCCAAGAAGGCTCTTTTTAGACCCTGCAGGACCTGCGAGAAGAAGAGGGTCCATGTTGATGACCAGCATAAGGACTGCATTTACTGTCTTTATCCAAAGCATGTTGCTAAGGATTGTAGAATCTGCTGTACTTTCCCTACTAAGACTCTTAGGGATAGAGAGGCAAGACTACTTTTATGGCTCAAATCTTCCTCGGTTGAGGAGGATGACAGGGCCTCAACTTCGAGTAAAAGGGCTAGATCCCATGACAGCTCTTCTAGTGAGGGAAGAAAACAACATAAGACTTCCCATGATGTTTCTGACCTTCCACAGAGGTCACCTAAGCTTTCCTCTGGGTCAACGCTGTCTCCGCCCTCTAAGGAATCTAAGAGAACATCTACTTCAAAAACCGTGAGTAAAACCCAGGTTAAAACTCTCACGTTGACTCCATCGTCGACGGTTTCTGTGACTTCTGCTGCTCCCTCGTCGACGGCTACTGTCTCGACGACGGCCATTACTTCACCCATTTTATCTACCAAGATTTCTGTCACGACTAGAAAACCTGTTCTTGAAGACTCGTCGACGAGGAATTCATCGACAAAGTCCCCGTCGACGTCGAGCCCATCCACGAAGGTTCCATCGACGAAGCCTCCACCTTCGACGAAGGTACTGTTATCAATAGAGTCTACTTCGTCGACGTTTGCCGTGTCGACGATGTCATCGTCGACGACTGTCCCGTCGATGACTGCATCAGTGAAGATCCCATCGACGACGGCCCCGTCGACGACGAAGACCTCGTCGACGACGATTTTACCAGTTTCTCAGGAATCAGCAGTGGTACTTTTGCCTTCACATTCAACGCCTATATCATCTGCATCTTTTCAATTGAAAACTTTTCATAGGCAGGATTACTGTAAAATATCTCCACTGTTGCCGTCTCACCTCTTGGAAACTTACGTTGACGATGAGGATTATGACGATGAAGAAGAGGAGGGACCATTTGGCATAGCTCACCATCACTCTGAGCTTAACATCAAGTGTCAAGACGATGATGACGAAGAATACCAGGAGCACTATTATCAAGAGGAACTTATGACCCCATACCATAGATTTCCTAGAAGGGAGTCACATCACAAGGAGATGAGCCATCTTCCTCCAACGCTCATTCAAGATCTCCAGGACATGCTGGCGGACTACCGTCAAAGGTTTCCCCCACAACAGGCTGTCCCAGAAAATCCACCTCCACCAGTGGGGATCCCTGATTCGTTACGTCAGTCTGAGGTTCCTGCTTCGCCGCCTCATCCTTCAGGTCCATCTGAACAAGTGCACCATGACACTGCATCCTCGGAAGAGGAGGTTGAAGAGGGTGAGTTACCTGACAAGACTAATGTCACGGATCCTTGGGACGATTATGTCATACCAATGCCTTCTCCACCCCTTCCTCAGCCTTCTGATTCTCCCCCTGAGGACATCGGGGGCTTTCATAATTTGATGCAGCGAACAGCATCTAGATTCCAATTACCTGTTACAGTAGAGCAGACAGACTGCTTTTTGCATGATTTCAAAGAAGAGTCTAGAAAGATCACGCGAGGTGTTCCTATCATTGATTATATCTGGAATGAAGGAATTAAGATCATGAAAACGCCTGCGTCCATTCCGGCTGTACTTCCTCGCATTGAGAAAAAGTACTGTGCTCCTGCTAATACTCCATCTTGTCTGATTGGTCATCCACGACCAGATTCAGTGATTTCTCAAGCCGCCCAACAAAGATCTAAAAATCCGGCGACGCCTATAACACCGCCTGATAAGGAAGGACGGATTCTGGACCTTATAGGTAAAAAATTCTCCAATATGGCAGCGGCCTCTATTAAAGCTGCGAATTCTCTGGCAATAATCAGCCGTTGTGACCGTCAGATGTGGTCAGATATGGTGGAATTTATTGACCTCATCCCTGAGGACCGTAGACAAGATGCAAGGAAGATTCTTCTGGAGGGAGAACGAGCCGCATCTGAGATAATAGATTGCGTGCTGGACATTGCGAACACCAACTTTCGTCAGCTTGCAGGTGCTGCAGTGCTTAGACGCCAGGGATGGCTTAAGGCCACTTCTTTTAGGCCGGAAGTGCAAACAAAGATCTTAGACATGGCCTATGACGGAGAGTCCTTATTTGGAAAACACATTGACGAGGCCCTCCTTGCTATCAAAACTGATACGGATACTGCTAGATCGTTAGGCGCCCTGCAATACAGGCGCGGATCATTCAGAGGTGCAAGAGGACGTGGTTTTGCTTCAAGAGGAGGATACCAAAACCAACAGAATAGGCAGTACCAACCGCAGTATAGACAGCCTTACAGCCAGTCATCATACCGCCAATCCTCTTCGACTAGTTTCTCCCGTCAGGGTGGTCGAAAGCGATCGAACAATCAAGGTTGCGATACCAACAGGAAGCAATGATCTACGCAGGGCGCCAGCCATAGTACCCCCATTGCCCGTGGGCGCGAAAATTTCAGCTTTTGTTCACAAGTGGCAAGAAATTACTTCGGACCGATGGGTTTTCGACCTAGTAACCAACGGCCACACCCTGGAATTCATCAAACAGCCACCTACTACTCCACCCAGGGGTCCCCCTCCCCCTCGTCTTCACTTATTGTTCAAAGAAGCCTTAAAGATGCTCCTCAAGAATGCAATAGAGAAGGTTCCATCGTCTCAAAGAGGAACCGGTTTCTATTCTCGTTTCTTCCTCATCAAGAAGAAGTCAGGGGAATGGCGACCGATTCTGGACCTCCGCAAGCTCAACAAATTCCTCAAAAAGCAAAGTTTCCGGATGGTCACACTTTCCGAGGTCTTAAGCTGTCTGAACAAAGGAGATTTTATGGCTTCGCTGGATTTGGAAGATGCGTACTTCCACGTCCCTATCCATCCCAAACATCTTCGCTTCATAGTGGCTGGCGTCCACTATCAGTTCAAGGTGCTCCCGTTCGGGCTGAAATCGGCACCAAGAATCTTCACAAATTGCTTGGCACCAGTGGCAGCGACGTTGAGATCTCGAGGGATACAGGTGTTCCCTTATCTCGATGATTGGCTGCTCAAAGGTCCTTCGGAGCAAGCAGCCAAAGAGGCCACAACAACATGTCTCCATCTCTTCTCTGGGACTCACTCTCAACGAGAGCAAATCACAGTTGCGTCCTCTACAAGTCATTCCTTTTCTCGGGGCAATGCTGGACACGTTGCAGTGCACAGCTTTCTTGTCACAAGACCGCCAATTACTTCTCCAAAAATTGGCAATCTCAATTTAAAAAAGAAGGTCAGTTTCTGTCCGGATGTTTGCTTCTCTTCTAGGGATGTCTTCCTCTGCGATAAACCTCATACCCTTGGCACGGCTCAAAATGAGACCTCTTCAGGAGGAATTACATCTTCAATGGCAACAAGCCGTGGGTTCGTTCGACGATTCCATCAGGGTCACGTCGCGTATGATAGATTCTCTGCATTGGTGGTCTCAGACAGCGAATTTGGCCCCAGGTCTCACATTCCTACCAACCACTCCAGACTTTGTTTTAACAACCGATGCTTCCATGGAGGGATGGGGAGGTCATCTGCAAGACTTGCAGATTCAAGGAAAATGGTCTCAAGTGCACCGACAACAACATATCAACAGGCTGGAGCTCCGCGCCATCTTTCTTTCTCTGCAAGCGTTCCTCCCGAGGATCGCGGGTTCCTCAGTGCTAGTCCGTACCGACAATACGACCAGCATGTATTACATCAACAAACAAGGAGGAACAAAGTCACCAACGCTTTCGCAGGAAGCTCAGGAGTTGTGGGAGTGGGTCACATTCCACAGAATAACCCTGAGGGCCGAACACGTCAGGGGTCTCCACAATACTCTGGCCGACACGCTGAGCAGATCTCTATCGGACTGTCACAAGTGGGAACTGGAGCAGAAGCAGGTGAACAGAGTCTTCCAAGCTTGGGGCAAACCAGCACTGGATTTATTCGCAACGAGGGAGAACAAGAAATGCCAATATTATGCCAGCAGGTTCCCTCAACAGGGCTCAAGGGGGAATGCCCTGTCCATGCGATGGTCAGGGATTTGTGCATACGCTTTCCCCCCAATACCATTGATCCCGAAAGTGCTCCGCAAGATGAAGATGGAGGGTTGCCGTCTCATTCTGATTGCACCCCGTTGGCCAAGACAGTATTGGTTCCAGGAACTTCTTCTACTATCTCAGGACAAACCTATTCGCCTTATTCCGACACTCACGATGTTGTCAAGGGACAGGGGCCAAGTGGTTCATCCGGACCCACAGTCGCTACACTTGCACGCATGGCTCCTGATTTCTTAGAATTCAAGGACCTTAACATCTCTCAGGACTGTCGTGAGATTTTGGCCAAATCGCGTGCCCAGAGTACAATCAAAACTTATTGTTTAAAATGGAAGCGATTTTGTTACTGGTGCGAGGCGAATAATATCCACCCAGTTCAAGCTCCTGCGGAACAAATTCTTCCCTACTTGCTATCCCTGGCCAAATCTGGGCTTACCTTTTCATCGGTCAAGGTTCATCTTGCTGCTCTCTCCAGATTCAGAAAGTGCACCAAACTGCCTTCTCTCTGTTCATCTTCGCTTGTCAAACAATTTATGAAAGGACTTTTCCGAGCTTTTCCTCCAGTGCGGGCACCCCCTCCAGACTGGGAACTCAATACCGTGCTGGCGCAATTAATGAGACGACTATTTGAGCCTATCCACAAAGCTGATCTCAAATTCCTCACGTGGAAGGTTGCCATTCTCCTGGCTCTTACTTCTGCACGAAGGGTTAGTGAAATTCAAGCTTTCACTATCACAGAACCCTTTTTACGCTTCACTAAGGACTACGTAACTCTTCGAACAAATCCTAGTTTCATCCCTAAAGTACCGTCTCAATTTCACTTGAATGAACCGGTAAAGTTAAGAACTTTCTTTCCGGATCCATCCACTCCAGCTGAGAGAGCTTTGCACTCTCTTGATGTTAAGCGTTGTTTAAAATTCTACTTACAGAAGACTAAAGACATCAGGCGATCCAACCAATTGTTCGTGGCCTATGGTCAAGCCACACTTGGGACTGCAGTAACGAAGGCAACAATAGCCAGATGGCTAGCTTCTACGATTCATTTCTGCCATGACAAAGCCAGCAAACCTTTGCAGAGAAAGGTCAAAGCTCATTCTACCAGGACTGTGGCAGCTTCTACAGCATTGTTTGCTGGAGTGACTCTGGAGAACATCTGTCGTGCTGCGACATGGAAAAATGTCCACACGTTCACGAAGCATTACTGTCTGCAATCTGCACAACAAGATGATGCAGCTGTTGGACAAGCGGTCCTACGCCATCTCTTTCATTAAGGTCAGATTCAGGTATTTTTCTCTTTTATATGCTACCATGTTTTATGTAACATGCTTGTTTATATGTTTAATAGCTGGATATATAGATATATTTCTATGTTAATATTCTTGCTTTATTTCGGTGATGTTTCTTAATATGCATTTTAATTCCTTAAAGGCTTGGGTATGTTACAAATTTCTCAACCATTATGGATGCGGTTTGGGAGTTTATGAACACTTGTCTCCCACCATCCGCAAACGACGATACTTTTGACTTACTGCTTGCTACTCTGATTCAGGCATGTGAATCTATGAAAGATACCCCAATACTGGATAAGAAAACAAGTTACTTACCTGTAACTACAGTTATCCAGTATTGGTATCTTTCATAGATTCACATGCACCCACCCTCCTCCCCGGCGAGTCAGTTCTTTATGATTTGGGAATCTTACTTCCCTCTTGTGCTAAGAAAATCTGAGGAGAACTGGCTCTGCTGACAGTGTTCTAGAGGGTGCTGGTAGCTGATTAGTTGGAGCTAACCTTTGGTTGTTTTTACTATAATGATGTAGATAGGCTTCTAAGATTTAGGCCTTTGGCTTTTTCTTTTTAGCCTACTACTATTATTTACTTATGGCACTACTTTTGTAATTTACCGTGGGACTCCCGCCTCGACGACGGGGAATGATTCAGGCATGTGAATCTATGAAAGATACCAATACTGGATAACTGTAGTTACAGGTAAGTAACTTGTTTTCTTCCATCTGTCTTCTCCAGTTTAAAATGTGATCATGGAGATGTGCAGGTGGAGCAAACTTTTACAGCTTTCAAAGACAACTGTACTCTTATCTCTGGCAGCTTTCATGATATCTTTTTTGACTCTGGAAGCATGCACGCAGGGGAGAATATCCGGGGCCTTATTTCCTTTGTTTCTCAGACCACATGTATGTTCTATCTAGTTTCATTTTGGCGATTCACTTGTAAATTGTAACCCAAGATTAGTGCAAAATAGTTAATAGATTAGTAATAAGTGTTTTTATCTCCTTGTGGATTAGTTGTGCTATGTTTATGCTCTTGAGTTCTTGTGTGTTTAGTAGTGTTTTGAAGTAGGGATAGGGTAATGGGAATGGATTAGAAAGAGGAAGTAATAAGTAGTTATTGGGAGTTGTGAACATGTGTGCCTGTTAGTTGGGTGATTTGGCTAAAAAAGGAGTGGGACGTTTGGGAGTTCATAGTAGTCAGAAAGGTTTGGGAAGGGGCGGAGAGAAGAGGGATGAGACAAAGGTTGGAGGGAGTAGATTTTTTTAACAAAGAATGAAATTGACGTGTGTGTATATATATGTACACATGACACTTTAAAGTCTTAGTGGCGGGAATAAACCCCTCTATATATACTCCCATCTGTACATAGAAGCAGAAATATTTACTTGATTTGATTGGAACATCTGCCAGGTAATTCAGTGCTCATTGAGCCAGGACTCCGCCAGGGTATTCACCTTTTTGTTGCATGATGGGAGCTGTAGTCTTTGGTGATCTGACTACAGCTGCAGGCAATTCGGTGGAGTCAGCTGACTTCCCTTCTGGGGGAGGACCGCAGGAGTTCAAAAGGAGGGGCTTGGCATCATCCTGGTCTTTGCTACAGCGTCTGATGAAGGCATACTCGCCGAAATGCATAACGCTTTGCAATGTGTCTCAGTAAAGATTCCTCCACAAGTTCCCCGTTGTGGCCTCTGATCTCTTCATTTGGAGTGGTCTGTGTGTGATGTTTTCACGTGCTTGTCGGCAGCGCGTGTAAGAGGTCCCGTTCTTCAAGTGTGCTGCGGCCTTGCTGACTCAAGTGGCAACACTTTTTTTGTTTTCCGAGGGATCGGATGCCGCAAGACCGCCTCGGACACCGGACTGGGCAAGTAGCCACTGCCAGGAGCAGCTCGTGATTGCACGTGAAGGCGGGATTATTATATCCACGCTTTATGGCCCTACTTGACACTGGTGTACTAAGGCAGAACGTTGGGGACCCGAGGAGGAACTTGACTTTAATTACAGGTCTTGCCAAGAACTACAACATAAATTCCCCCCTTTTTGCCAGGTAATTCAGTGCTCATTGAGCCAGGACTCCGCCAGGGTATTCACCTTTTTGTTGCATGATGGGAGCTGTAGTCTTTGGTGATCTGACTACAGCTGCAGGCAATTCGGTGGAGTCAGCTGACTTCCCTTCTGGGGGAGGACCGCAGGAGTTCAAAAGGAGGGGCTTGGCATCATCCTGGTCTTTGCTACAGCGTCTGATGAAGGCATACTCGCCGAAATGCATAACGCTTTGCAATGTGTCTCAGTAAAGATTCCTCCACAAGTTCCCCGTTGTGGCCTCTGATCTCTTCATTTGGAGTGGTCTGTGTGTGATATATATATATATATATATATATATATATATATATATATATATATATATATATATGTACACATGACACTTTAAAGTCTTAGTGGCGGGAATAAACCCCTCTATATATACTCCCATCTGTACATAGAAGCAGAAATATTTACTTGATTTGATTGGAACATGTATTTTGTGGTGAAGTATGCAAAGATTTCTTTTTTACAAATAACTGAATTTAACTTAGACATACATATATTCACGACACTTAGTAAAGTTTTAGAAGCAGGTATAAACCCCTCTATATTTACACACCCAACTATGCATAGAAGCAGCAATATTTACATGGTCTTTTATACAAATGTATCTTGTGGTGTAGTTTTGTATTTTTTTTCTCCTCACATTAAATGCATCCGCCTATAAAAGGAAGCATAGTTCAATGTACAATGACACTTAAATAATAACCTAATTTCCATTCAGTGAGAAGCAAAGTTTGTCATGTCTAAGTATACATGCACTGTCCAGATACATATATCCACACACACACACACACACACACACACATATATACACTTACACATATACAGAGAGAGCTACATATGTAGTAAAAAAAATTCTATCTAAATGTATTTTAATCGTTTCTTATAATCAGATTAATATTCTGTGACATATATTTTATTTAGTTTGGTTTCTTTTTTTTGGCATAACTAAAATAAAATATATATCTATACATGTATACAGACATATCACACCTCTAGATCTGCCTATGCGTATATTAATATATATGGCATGCACGCTCATATAAGCATTATACTTACTACCATTGATGTACTCAGAATAAATCCGTATGTATCTGCATCTAATATATATGATCAGTCGTAGAAAAAGATACAAACATATATATAATAGAAACAAGTATGCATGTGCTCACATACAGTTAACTGCCATCCCTGCAAGAACCATAAACACTTATATCTCCATGCATGTATGTATGCACATAGCAAAACCAAAGGGGATGATGGATGGAGTGTTGAACATTGCAAGCACTCACCCCCAGTCAACTGATCTGGGTTTAATCCATCATCATTCTTTAGCTCACTCCGCCACCCCAGTTCAGACATGGCCATATGCAAATCAGTCTGACCCTGTGCCTCATGGGAACAGTCCAGCCCGAACTGCCAAGCCATGTCTTCCCTGGACCGGAAACAAGCATCCTGGGACCGGTTTCTGGCTTACAGCCGTCATCAGCCAGGCTATCTTGAATCCAGTGGCAAAGTGAGCAAGGGACCCACGTCTGGGCATACCCTGCCAACTTAGGGCGAACATAGCAAAACCAAAGAGGATGATGGACGGAGTGTTGCACATACCCATAATGATGTTTCTCTAGATGGATATCTTTATATGTGTGCAAGGGTGCAGACATGTATGCCCGCTGCACACACATACACACCCACATATATATATAACTACCCACACACAACTTTTAACATATTGTACGTACTGATTCAGTATTTCAGGAAGTAGACGTCGGAAGAGCTGTGTTACGTAATCTACCATGTCTGACCCTTTGGTGTTCAGTGGTTATCCACAGATATTTTTTATTAGGGGCTCTTCTTCCCCTGCACGCGTTTCTAATGGCCGTCAAGTCGTAGGCGTCAGTGAATTGTCCTTTCTTAAGCTATTATTCTTCAGTAGCACCATCTCACTTTATGTCCCGGGAGGAGCCCAGAAGGATTGCTGAGGTCTCAATTAAGCTGCGGTGCCAAAAGGGCACAGTTTCTGCCTAAATCCCAGGCAAGTCCAGAGCTTCTGCTGCAACTTGCTGCTTCTTGCTCCAAGTGTACTGAACGGACCATCACCACTGCTGCTGGTCTTGCAGGCGACCGAGTGCTCTCTGCTCAGTCATACCTTAAGAGAAGGGAGGGAGGATGCAGGAGCGATTCTGCCAGAGCAGAGCCTCAGTGGCCGGCACCAAACACCACTGTCCACAAAATGGATGGCACTTGAACATCTAAGAATCATCCCTGGGGGCAGAAGAAGACAAGTGGAAGGGGGTCCATAGAGGAGTCTAGAAACTAAGCGGCCTCCAGCCATAACAATGTGACTTGTTTTTTTTATTACATAAGTCTGAATTTTTGTATCTGCTAGAGTCCTGGCTAAAGTGGATCCTTTTTTATGGTTTTGATTCCTGACTCCCTATTTATCCATGAAGGCATAATTGGATTCCATTACTGATCAGAAGATTAAAGATCCTTCAGTGCAACTTCTGATACTTTGATTGACATGATCGGTCTCATAGATTCTTGAGACTGATCAAAACCATACACAGTGATTATTTGGATGTTAAGCCATGGTTAGTCAAACTTAAAGTACAATTCTTCACCAATGTATTGGTCAGTTACGGTGCTGATTTGTTTACTCCCATGCCAAAATAGCAACTAGAAACCTTGCCTTGGTGTTGTAAGTCCAGCTTAGAAGGTTGCCCCAGGGACAACCAGACATTACCATTGCACCACAGGGTATGTTGGTGGTTACTGCTGTCTGCAGTTGTTTCGCAAAGCCTCTGACCCCCAATAGTAACCATCAAAAAGCTCAGGATTTGCTTAAACCAGTTGAGCTGTCTCCTCAACCTTGCAATGTGGTATCTGTTGGTTTCATAACGGGATTGCACAAAAATCAAGTATTTGATCAATTCTAGTTATAGCAGATAATTTAGGTAAATCGTGTCACTTTACTACTGTTAAAGGGTTGCACTGTTCACAAATTTTAGTACATCTGGTACTTCAACACACTAAGTGCTTGCTTGGAACTCCCTTAGTTATCTTTACTGATAGGGTAGCACAATTAATTTCTCACTTTTGGTTGGATTTCTTAGAAATCATGGACGTTGATGCTTGCCTGTTGTCAATATGTCATTTTCAGGCACATGAGGAGTTTGAACATAACAACCAATTGGTAGAACACTATCATTGACACCTCTTACTGTAGGGATGGTGGATTGAGTGGGATACTTTGACTTCTTGTGGTTAGGGTGACCAACCGCCCGTAAATTTCACGGACCGTCTGTTATTTTAGTATGATGTCTGTAAGGCGTCCGTAATTTGGGGTTTCCAAATTACGGGCGCCTTAATTACATCATACTAAAATCAAATTGGGGAATTTCAGGAAGGTATGCTGTTCCCCTGCGAGAGGCCCCATGAGTTTAAAATTTACACTTGGGGCCTCTCGCACTTATCTTTTAATCTGTAGACTGAGGCTGCCTGCAGCAGCCCCTCCCGGACCTTGCAAAGACTATGGACTGGACCATTGTCATTCTGAGACTGCAGACGATTATCACAGATAGAATGACAATGCGCCCTATTGTAGTGACAGCATGTGGTGTGCCTTCTCCTGCACAAATCTTGATTGCAGAAAGGGCCTGATGTTGCTTTGCAAAGCTGCGCAAATACTGAAAAACTGTGAAGTGCACGATTGTCTCAACCTTATATAAACTTATTTTGACTTGCACTTATTTTGGTTGTCTATTTACTTATATATTATTGTGCGACCTCCTCTGATATGTCTGTAAAATGTATGTTTTGTCCCAAATTTTTGTCTTGAATTTTGACCTTCTGTCCTGAATTTTTGTCCTGAATTTTGACCCTTTGTCCTGAATTTTTACACTGACCGTCCTGAATTTGCACCCATGCCAGTTGGTCACCCTACTTGTGGTTACCTCACGACGTTTCTTACCATTTCATTCCTCGTTTGGGGTTTCATCCATGCCTGTTTCCTAGTAAGATTTTGGACAACAGAAAGCTCCTTTCAGTTGTTGCTCATTACAAGAAACGAAGAGACAGAGAAGCAATATCAAAAACAAATTTGAAACAATCCAGAGACACCTGAAAAAAATATGTGTATCCCTTTTATCTGGTTGTGTTGGACGAGTTGCAGCCTGTAGGTAGATCTTGAGAAATGACCCATAACATCCATGCCTCAAAACTGTTCCTTTGGAATCATGTTTCATTCTCTCATAACCAGGACTCATTGGCATAAAGGCCAGCATCTGGGGCACCAAACAACAAAATCTGGCTACAGACCAAGTCAATGTGGCCTAAATGAATGGACGTGTAAATCCTTGAAAATTATGGAAATCTGTAGTGGGGTACTGGAAAACATGAATCCTCCATTATCCATAGCTATCAGTTGATCCCCATGTAATGTGATACATTCAACCAGTACTGTTTTTTGTTGTTGTTTTGTTTGTAACTTTGTTGTAAAAATCAAAGTCCCTATACTTGACAAACAATCGCAAAGTTAAGGTTTTCAGGTGTATCCCCTTCTCCTTCCCTCACCTCTTCAGTTGGCTAAGTGTATCCTGGTTAATGCCGTTTTTAGTTCGAAGCCTGCCAGACAGCACCGCTGTCTGGTTTGCTAAAGACATCTTGGGGACATTCAGAAAGCTGACTTAGGAATGCATTCCGCCCATTGCTTAACATTGGCTTTGTGGATTGTAACTCACATTTTCTGACTTTATTTGCTTTAGGCTGTCCAACTTGAGTTTGTCCCTCCCGTTGCCAAAACCTTGTTTACTGTATTCTTCCCCAAACTTGCTTTCTGTTCTGTAAAAAGGCCTTTTTCTTGTCACATTTGCTGTGCATTCAAAGATGGAGGTCAAATGTCGAGCTCTCTCTTCAGAGGGAGCTTAGTGTTTACTTTTCTTTCTCTGACTTCAAAGTAAGAGAATTTATGTGACAATCCAGCTGAGTATCCATGTAAGAGGAGAGTGTGTATGATGTTTTTTATTTAGCACACAAAAAGAATGAACTGCGCTGATGGTTCAGAATATATCAGAATTAGAACTAATGAAGCACTTTTTTTTGTAATTCTGGAAACAAATATTTGAATATGATCAAAACACATCATTACACTAGGTGATGACATTTGCACACATTAGTGTTTGTGTGCAATAAACCGTTTTTCAGTGGAAATGTAATGGTTATTTCAATCGAAAATAAGTTGTCTGTAATGGCAGTGTGCTACCACACCATGCATACTCCACACTACGCCACTCCACTCGTCACTCCATTTGACACTCCACTCTACGACATGCCACTCCATTCTACGTCCCTCCACTCTAAGACACTCTACGACATGCTAGGAGACTCCACACCAATTACCGCACTCCACTCTACTCCACTCCAATGTACCCGACTCCGATCCAGTCTATCTCACTCCACTGTACCCCAATCTACCTCCCTCCACCCTACCCCAATTTACCCACCCCAGTTTACCCACCCCACTTCAATCTACCCCACTCTGACTCAATCTACCTCACTTCACTCCAATCTACCCCAATCCACTCCACTACGATCCAGTCTACTCCACTCCACCCAACTCTACCCCAATTCACCTCACTCTACTCCAATCTATCGCACTCCACTCAATGTAACCCAATGAACCCCACCATAATCCAACCTACCCCAATCTACTGCACTACACTCAAATCTACCCCACTCTGCTCCAGTCTACCCCACTCCAGTTTATCCCATTCCAATGTACCCCAATCCACCCCACTCCAATGTACCCTATTCCACCCCACCCCAAACTACCTGATTCCACTCCAATCTACCCCAGTGCAATTTACCCCACTCCACTCTAATTTACCCACTCCACTGCAATGTATCCAACTCCTCTCCCTTCCAATCTACCCCACTCCAATCTACCACAATCTATCCCACTCCAATATACCACAGTCTACCCCACTCCAGTTTACCCCACTCCAATCCTCCCAAGCTACCCCACTCTACCACACTCCACTCTACCCAAATCTACCCCACTCCACTTCAATCTACCCCACTCTAATCTACCACACTCCACTCAAATTTACCCCAAGCCACTCAAATCTAACCCAATACACCCCAATCTACCCCTCCACCTCAATCTACCCCACTCCAACCCACTCCAGTCCAATTTGCCTCACTCAACTCCAATCTACTCCACCCTACCCCATTCCACTGCAATCTACCCCACCTCACTCTACCCCACTCCAATCTATCGCCTACATTGCCACCATAACCTGGAACAACCGTCCCCTCCAGCTCTGTACAGCCCCCTCGCTGGAAGACTTCAGAAAGAGGCGCAAGACCTGGCTCTTCCACACAGCACCCAGATACCCCTAGGGGTGACAGTGTTGTGCTTTACAAATGCTGTTGATTGATTGATCTACCCCACTCCAATCATCCCTCTTCAATCGACCCCACTCCAATTCACCCAATCTACCCCACTACACTCTACCCTCCTCCACCCCAATCTACCACACTCCACTTAACTCCAGTCTACCACATGCCACCCAAATCTACCCCACTACACTCTAACCCACTCCAATCAGGCGCGCAACGCCCATTGGGCTCAAAGGGCTTCAGCTCCCCCCCGTCGTGTGTGGCAGCCCGGGCTGAGACAGCTTCCCGGGCACACACACACAGCCGCACCCGAGTACTTCACAGGTCTTTAAAGGACCATTTGCTTGTTAATGAGGCTTTGTTGTGTTTTCACCCCTTCTTAGAGCCCCTGCATCTCCACTCTGCCTATTGCTGGAAGAATTAGCCCTCCCCGAAATTTTTTCTTAGCCCCCCCGAAATTTGGCTGTAGTTGCGCCTCTGACTCCAATACACCCCACCCTAACACAATCTACCCATCCCAATCTACTCCAGTCTACCCCACCCCATCTCAATCTACCCCACACTACTCTATTCAACTCCACTCCAAACTATTTCACTCCTATCTATCTCACTCCAATCTACCCCACTTCACTCCAATCTACCCTACCATAATCCACCCAATCTATCCCATGTCAATCTACCCCACACTACCCTAATCTACCCCACTCCATTCCTAACTACCCCACTCCACTCCAATCTACCCCAATATATCCCACTCCACTCGACCCCGATCTACCCCACTCGACCCCGATCTACCCCACTCCACTCGACCCTAATCTACTCCACCACTATCTACCCCAATTCAATCTTCCCCATTCCCCCACTCCAATCTACCCCACTCCAATCTACTCCATTCTGCACCAATCTACCCTACTCTACCCCACTCCAGTCTACCCCACACCATCTACCAGACACTACTCCAATCTACCCAATTTCCCCAATCTACCCCACTCAAACTACCCCCACTCCATTCCATTCTACCCTACTATAATCCACCCAATTTACTCCACTCCATTCTACCTGAATCCACTCCAATCTACCTGACTCCACTCTATCCCACTGCACTGCAATCTACCCCACTGTTCCCCAATTTACTCCACTCCAATTTACCTCAATATATCCCACTCCACTCTACCCTACTCCTATCTACCCCTCTCTCATCTACCCACCCCAATCTACCCCACTCCAATCTACCCACCACCCCCACTCCAATCTACCCCACTCCACCCCATCTACCTCTACCCACCCCACTGTACCCCTCTCTACTCTACCCCATTCCACTCAACCCCGACCCCATTCCATTCCACTCTACTCCACTTCAATCTACCCCACCCCACTCCACTGACTTTTAGCCATGCTGAATAGCAGCCACACTGGCGTACATAATGGCAAAAACACATTCCCAAAGCCAATAGCTCTTGCATGCGTGAGACCTATTGGCTTTGCCAATGCTTGCTATAACCAGCAGCAATTTGCTTAATGGGGCTTGCAGTCGGGCACTTACCATATGCCCCGGCTTAAACTCTTTTCATGCATAATACAGACCTGAGAAATGCAAGACTGGCTGAAAGTGTCACCTGTGAGGTGGGCTGTTTGACAAATAGGAATATTTGGTGGTGAAGGTTTGGGATGGCTTAGCCTAGAGTGGGTTCACTGAATTATTTTTTTTGTTGTAACTTAATTCTTTGTGCTCTGGTTTTGCTAGTTAGTGACCATTTGGTTACACAGTTTGTAGCATGAGAGGAGGCAAGGTACACTTCTTCAATGAGGCCTGGTTGTAAAGGTGTGTGTGAACTATCGAAAATAAATTTAGCATTTTGCCAGCTCTGACCAGTCTCGTGATAGTGACGCCACAAACAGATCATGTCAAATCCAGGATCGGATTGGGACTAAAAATAGGCCGCGCACCAGAATAAAAGTGACCCCCATTAGCAAACCAGATAGCTAAAAAAGTGGCCCACCTTTGTAAATCAGCCCAGTTTTGAGGATGTAAAGACATGCTGTGTGAGTCTTTTGCAAGGTATGGGAGACTGCATGCATCTGTGTGTTCTGCGTGCAAAGTTTGTGGTAATATCAGGGACATCAACAATAATGTCCCGCCCACCTGGCCTTAAAACAGGCCCACAAACTGCTGAAAACGGCCTGCACGCTGATCTGTGAGACCAGCCAATCTTAACACTCCCAGAGCTCGGCGGTTAATACCGTTATGGTCATTCCTGCATTATTATTCTTTTTTTTGTATTAATTTTTTGCATTACAGAGGAACAACATACGGGTATTTCAGCATTATTAAGAGGTTGGTTATTGTTCATTGGACGAGAGATGTCCTGTAGCCCATATAGAGGGGCCTTCGTCCTGGACTGCGTCTCTAGATGACTGCTCAAGCTATAAATGCGGACTCCCTCCGGGTTCTGCGGGCCCAGGTTTTGTTCCCCCCCCCCCCTCCCCTCCCCTCCGTTCAGCGGGCCTGAGAGAGGCTTCTCTCTTTTCAAGTAGTCTGTAGCGCGGCGAAGCCTCCTTGGCAGCAGCGCCCGTGCTGTGGTCAGAAGGCCAAGCCACAAGGCCGCGCGCGCGCGACAGATGCAATCCCTTCCTTCCTGTCAGGGCAGTCAAATGGCCGCGAGTGTTGCTGTGTGAAAGAGTGTGTACTCTTGAGAAACGCCCCTCGTGGGGAGGGAGGACATAAGTGCCGGAATCCTGAGATCTAAGGATAGACTGGTGTTAAATGGCTCCTGGTGAGTGCGGCTTCATTGGACTCCTCAGACCCTGGAATGGAGTCTGGAAATTATACTGCCCTAACGTCCCACTTTATGAGAAGTAGGGCGATCACGTTTGCAGGCATGCATGCCACAGGTAAGAAAGTTATTCCACTGTTATTTAGCAGTACTTGGCTAAATGCCCGCATTTGCCAATCAGTGGCGCTGATTAGATCAGATGCGCCCCAATTCACAGAGCTAGTGAAACAGCACTTTCTTACTGGTTGCCCCAAGGCCGTTCGGAGGGGCTTCAAGTTGTGTGAGAAATCAGCCAGCCCTCTTTGTGGGCGCGGAGAGTTTAAAGCCCCTGAATCACCCCTCCCACTTAGACATGTGTGATCTTGGCCTACAGCGCCAGCACAGAGTTCTCAAATGACACGTTCATTTTTAAGGTGGCTAGGTGACAAGAAATACAATTGTTGATGCGGAACAGTGCTGTCGTTCTGTGTATGACGACTATTTCTCTGCCGGTAGCACTTAAAATTGGGGGAAATTATGTCCTCTGTGTATACAAAAACTCCATGCGTTTACTAACTGACGTGCACTGAAGTGTAAGTGTGTTTCTAAGGTAAGCGCATTAGAAAACGTGGGGGCATATTAGCAAGACCGGCGATAAAATTATCGCCGTTTTAGCGGCAGGAAACTGCCGCTAAAACGGCGATAATGGGCTTGCTAATATGCGTTATAGAATTCCAATAGAAGCCCAGGTTAGATGTGCAGGACATCTAACCTGGGCTTCTATTGGAATTCTATAACGCATATTAGCAAGCCCATTATCGCCGTTTTAGCGGCAGTTTCCTGCCGCTAAAACGGCGATAATTTTATCGCCGGTCTTGCTAATATGCCCCGTGATTTTTAAACCCATCAGATACCACTTGTTTTGTGATTGAAGTATTGCCAAATGGTCGTTGTGCCACGCCTTCAGCTAACACTGGCCTTGAAACCAGCAGCACTTTGCATGCCAATGTGGTGTAAGTCTCAGCATGCAAAGTGCTATTGTGTTGAAGGTCAGCTAAATGAAGGCTTCAGTGTGTAAGGGAAACAAACGCATTGCATTTTTTCACTATCAGTGTGTTTGTCTCAATGTGAGATTAAAAAACACTTCAACCTTCCCACCCAACAGCCTTCCTTGTACCCACTACGAATGCAGGCATGTGATAGCCCGCCAGCGTTGGGGAATGGGTAAAGAGGCTACATGAGAAAGTATACCGAAGTGGAAAGCAAGGCAGAGCACGATCATTTAGAAGAAAAACCTTATTTCTAATCACTGAAAAAAATAACACTAGAAGCCAGTCCATCGCATGAGGGGTATGGGTCACTGACCCTACAGCACCAGGGACTAGGTGGAACAGTTGGAAACGAGAGCCCTGGGCGCTACTCCCAGCATCCCCACTTGACCATGTGTGTGATCGTGGTTAATCATTATGTGACCTACCGGCCCCTCCTTTTATTTATCCGCAAGAAATTGGGAGCTCTTAGAAACGGGCTCCAATGTGTAAACACTTTACCATTTTCATAAACCTTGAAAGAAGCGCTAATTTACCAGGTTGTTTGAGTGTTTCAATCCCGCGCCTGATTTAAACGCCCAGGCACATAGTTTTTTTTTTATTTTGCTTAATATAACGACTGTGGTTCAGCGCCCTGAATACTCGCGCGACTCTGATTCAAGGCGCTGAATACTCGTGGCGCTGAGCTGTAAGGTCAAGTCAGTCACTAGAGTGGCAACGTCTGATACGTGTTGCTTTTTCGTAGCCCCAGCGTGGCCGCCTGCAACAGCGTATTAGGACATGACCCTGTGGGTTACCTCAAAGAACACATGAATTGGCATTTTTTTCCGAGCTATTCCAGTGTCAGCCGCTGGGGTGAAACCACTGCAGAGCAGCTGTATCCAGCGTGCCTGGGATGTCAGTCAGTTCATGTTATGAGAGATGGGGGGAGGGAGAGGTCACATACACCTGAGGCGCAGGGCCCGCTCGGCAGCCCCCACGCAGGTCACAGGGCTTTGGCAGCGTGCCAGATTAAAATGGCCAACGCGCTAGTGTGAGATGGATAAATGAGTACAAACTGAGTTACCCTGTGGAACAGCGACGTGCAAACCCTTCTGTCTTTCCAGTGGAGCATGGCACGCTGCTAAAGCATTATTTAAAGAAAGTGTCACCGCCCCGCCCCCCACGCTTGACACACAACATCTATCAATATATTTCGCTTTTTCTACCTGTGAGATGCCGATTGCACACAACTTTCAATTGGCATGAAGTGGCATGTAAAATAACGCAAGGAAGGAAAAACTCAATGTAAAATACATTTTTTATTCTTACAAATGCTGTAAAAATGAATACATATATATATATAAAAATTGAATATGCTCAGTCTGTTTGTTCACTAATGTTCTACAATACAAAGGTATTTTGAATCACGTTGTTTTTACAAATGTACCATAGCTGCTTCAATACAAAGTAAAATGTAGAAAAAAAACTACAATTACAAAAATAATTTAAGGGAGGGAATAAACACAAGTCTTTAGCTTCGTTGATAGTCTGTGGCAATTCTCCAATAGTAGCGCTCCCATTCATTGTACAAAAGTTATTTGTATAAAAAAAAAAGAAAAACTGAAAACCAGCACAATTTCACTTTTTGGGCTTTTGCACAGTACTTTCTTGCTACAGGTGATCTGAAAACGTTCACTGAGGTATTGAGTTAAAACACGAAAGGGGGCCTGTTGGTTTAGGTATTTCTGTCAAAGGTTCACAACATAAGGGCGGGATCACTTAACTATACAAGCCTGTTTTTATCAAAGACGACAAACACGTAGAGAAACCTAAAAAAATAGACTCCTTTAAAGTTATTTACCATAGACACAAAAGGGGGACAGGAGACTGTGTGATTTTGGCAGAAATGCCTGATGTAGCTCTTGTGTGTGGTAAGTATACATGAAGTTGGCACTTTGTGTCTTCAAAGCAAAACTGCAGCAGGTTTTTAATCTCTAGGTTTCGTCATTTTAGAGAATCTCTTTGCATAACATGTCTTTTCCAAAACACAGAAACATATCAAGAGGTCACTTTGTGTCTAAGGCAGAAAACATTCATTAGGAGGCTTTTTAACCTTCCCTTTTGTCAAAGGCAAAAACGAACATTATTAAGGCATCGCAACTCACGAACAGACCCTTCAACGTGACGGCTCTGCCTGTACCGTAAAAACGTAGAATAGGAATAGCCCCTGCAGTCTTTGTGCGATAAAAGCGATGCTCATCTCTGTGCACAGCCCTCGGGTATATGTCCTTGGCAAAAAAAACTCACATTCAACAGGTGGCCCCTCCCGCCCGCCCGCTCATAGTCCTAAGAGTCCGGGTGCCGCTGTGCGCGCAGTCACCGGCAGTCGATGCCGCTGGGCACGCAGACGGACTGCTGCGGGCTGAAGGCCTGCGTGGCGGCCGCCGGCAGCTGCTTGAAGAAGTGCCGCAGGCCGGCCAGGTCCCGGGAGAGCAGCTCGATGCGCTTGTGCAGCCGCTCGTTCTCGCTGGAGAGCTCGAGCAGCCGCTGCTGCATGTCCTGGTTGCGCTGCTTGGCCTTGTCGCGGCTCTTGCGCACGGCGATGTTGTTGCGCTCCCGCCGCTGGCGGTACTCGGGGCTGCCGCGCTCCAGGCTCTTCTTGCCGTGCCGCTCCTTGCCGCCCCCGGCGCCGCACAGGCTGGGCGAGCGGCTGCTGGAGCAGGAGGAGCTGGGCTCCGGGGAGGTGGGCGGCGTGGGATGCGGGGGCTGCCCCCCGGGCAGCAGCACCGCCGTCTGGGCGCAGGCGGCGATCTGCGAGGGCAGCGACGAGGAGAGGTCGCCGTCGCTCCACTCGGGCTCCTGCTTGACGGCGGCCCGGGCCTGCGGTGCCGCGCCGCTGCTCGTCAGCAGGGTGGAGAGCGTGCTCAGGTCCTTGAGCTGCGGCCCCCCGCCGCCGCCCCCCAGGTACTCAAAGTCCGGCGCCCGGGGCTCCGCCTTGGCGTGCGGCTGGCTGTGGTTGAAGAGGTCGGCGAAGAGCTCGTCGTGGCACAGCTCCAGGGTGGGCACCGCCGACATTGCGTCTATGTACGAGCTGAAGTCGATGGCACTCTCGTCATCGTAGATGGCGGGGGCTGCGCTCAGCTCGGCCAGGGTGCCCCCGCCGCGCTCCTCTTCCTCCTCCCCCGGCGTGGGGTGCTGCGGCGCGCACAGCTGCCCCCGGCCGCCAGCCTTGTCCGCCCTGCTCTCGGTGTAGAAGTTGGCCGGCTCCATGGACCAGTTCCTATAGCATAGCGCGGGCTCCAGGTTGTACAGGGCACTCATGGGCAGGCTGCAGGTCGCCCGGCGGGCACGGGTTCACAGGGGGCCTCCCGCAGAGGCTATGCTCTCTTTCCCGGACTGCCAATGAAGTTCCAGCCGCTGCGAGCTGTGCCAGCAGCTCAGGGTGCACCTCTGTGCCACGGGCTGCACGTGTGCCCCAACGACTCTGCCGCTGTCACTTTCTTGGAGTTGGCGATCCTTGTGCAGTGCCTCTCTCTTGCACCCTGCACTCACGGTGCGTCTCCCACTCCTTTCTTATCCTGCAATCTCTGCTAGATGCACCCTGTGTTCGGTGCGCTGATGGTGCTGCTCTGCTCCTGGGCACCTGTGGCTTGTGCTCTGGAGAGTGCACCTGGTGGTTGCTGGGCGCTGAAAAGCTGCGCTAAATCTGAGTCCAGGCACCTTCACTGCTGTCTATATAGTCAGGAGAGGCTCCTCCTTGTGAGTGACGCGCTGCACCTCAGAGGGAGGGAGTGCGGGGCCCCCAAGGGGGCGGGGCGGGCTGTCAGGCTACTGCCGGGCTGCGTGTGTGAGAGCGGAGGGGGCGCTGCTGCCTCCCGCAGCCAGGCGCGCACTGACCCGGAGCCCGGCCAAAGTGCACGGCTGTGGCAGCTCGCCAGACCTCCCCCAGAACCGGCCGAGGCAGCAGAGAGCAGCAAACCGTGCTCTGCCCGAGTCCAGTCTCACTCACAGACTCTCCTCCGAGAAGAGCTCATTAGACACCGCAGTCTCACCCCTAGGTGCGCAGCCTCTGGAAGTGAGTCTCACACCCTGCGGCACAGTCTTTGGGGAGAGGATCATTGACTCGGAAAGTGTCTGCCTTTACAGTCTCACATCTTGATGCACATCTTGTGGAGATACGACTTAAACCTTGGTGTAGCGAGTCTCACACCTTTGGATGAGTGAGTTTAAACCGTGGCGGAGAAGCTCTTTGATGGGGAGTGAGCCTGGCACTACAGTCTCGCACCTTGGCGCACGGTCACTGGGCCTGGGGACCTCAGGGGAGAGGCTCGTTGTTTGGAATTGAGCCTCGCGCCATTGTCTCACCCTTTCTGCACATAGTCTTGAGAGTGACTACCTCGGAGAAGAAGCTTATTGGCGAGGAGTGAGTCTCACACAACTGTCTCACCCCTTGCTATACCCATCTGTGCAATTTAGTCTCACACCTCGGAGGAGAGGCTGGTTGGTTGGTAGTACGTCTCGCACAATAGTCTCACCCTAGGTGCACAGTCTGTGCGATTGATTGTTCATTCTCTAGAGGTCTTCCATCTCGCAAAACAGACTCGCCCACTGCTGCACACCTCCTGGCTGGGGGCGGGTCTGACCCCACTGGGCGGAAGTGTCAATCTTCTGGGTGCCTCGCGCCGCAGCATGATCGGGAGTGCCCCGGTGGGTCTCGTTCCCTGAAAAGGATCCCGGTCCCGGGTCACTTTGACTGGAGTTCGGAATGCCAGTGGAGTCTCACACCTGTCCGGGGTTACTTTTATGCTGAAACGTCAACAGTTGCATAAAACGGCTAACATTACTAAACATTCTTACACCTTACTGTTTCCATGTCCAACAGACAAATTCTATTTTGATATTTTTGCTTTAGTTAATGACAGGACCTTTAACAGACGTATGCGCCCACGTCCCTTCCGCATCGTCCACACCTGCTATGGTTTACTTACAATGTTTGACCTACTCACCACACTTTGCATTTATTACAAAGGTTTATAAAATTATAAAGCAGGTGCTCGTAGTCTGGCAACTTCGTGATGATACAATTAATCAATCAATCAATCAATCATGTCACTTATAAAGCGCACTACATACCCGCGAGGGTCTCAAGGCGCTGGGGGAAGAGGGGGGTGGTGCTGCTACTGATCGAAGAGCCAGGTCTTGAGGAGTCTTCTGAAGGCCAGTAGGTCTTGGGTCTGCCGAAGGTTGGTGGGGAGGGTGTTCCAGGTCTTGGCGGTCCAGGTCTTAACGGGGGGTGGGGGGGTACTCCCAGTTGCACTGAGGTATGCCAGGATAATCACAAACGTGGCTTGGAAGTTACTGCGCAGCAGGCGCATCAACACTGCATTATAACTGTGGCCTGCCCCCGGTATATATATTTACTCACCGCAGTGGTGGCTCCTCCATAGGGGCGTGGGGGTGTCGCCCTACTGCTTTCTCGCAGCACGAGAAGTAGAAACATAAAATGGTAAAACTACCATTTTATGTTTCTGCTTCTCGCAGTGCGAGAAAGCAGAAGTGCTTGGTGTGCCTGGTTGTGGGCTGGCAGGTGGGCGGTCCCGCTCGAGGGCAGGGGGGGAGTGGCTTGGCCAATGTTGTGGGCCCTGACTGCTTTGGTGGGGCTGACCAAAGCAGTCATGCACACTCTCCCTTTTCTCTATGTAGGCTGCATGCAGCCTACATAGAGAAAAGGGCCTCCGATTAGGCTCCCGGCTGGGGGCTCTCTCCTGTGCGCCGGCAGCGTTGTGATTGGTGGAGGGGAGGGAGGCTGCCTGTGGGTGGCAGCTTCCTATCTGAGGAGAGCTGCAGCAGCAGGAAAACGTGGGACCCGGGGGAAGGTAAGTTTTATTTTATTTTTTAAACCCCTCCCGCCTCCCCCCCACCCCCACCACGCGCAACCCCCCCCACGCGATCCCCCCCACCCACCCGTCATCCTGCCCGCGACTGAGTATAGTGCAACATTCTGTCTGACGTGTTGACTCATAAACCACAAGGATAATGCACTTCCAGACTTTGCCAAAGATGCCTCTCTGTGAAACAGGGATTCTGCAGATTCGTCTTCTAAACACCGTGAATTAGTGACCGCTCTATCCTCCAGAGATCATGTATACAAATGCAGCGACCACTGGTTATGTCTTTTCATTTGGATTCACATCCCGCGCAGGGGTGCTCGGACTGGAGATTCCATTTTCCCCTCAACAGTTCTCAGCAGTAACCATCTAAAAGTGTTGATTTTAGTGAGTGAAACTGGAGGTCTGGCTGTGAGTGTGTAAAGCGGGCTGACTCTGAACGCTTGAGTCTCGCACATGAGTACGAGGTGGTGCGCGTCAGTAGAGGCCAGTCCCAGAAAGCACAGAGGACCGAGTGAGGTCCGGGTCTGGCAGCTGCTAGTGAGCAGCCCCGGTGCGACATGTTGTGTCCTGGTGCAGTTTGCAGCACCGTGAATGACACACTCAGCAGCGCCCGCACTTCGTCTGCTTTGCCTTCAGAGCAGCTGCCCTGCACCAGGGCAAGAGGGAGGCCTGGTATCTTTCATTTTAGCCGCACATAAATACCTCACTGTGAGGAACCCCAGCACTCCTTTTATTCCAGTGTCGTCCTGGCTGGGAGCTAGCTGGAGCTAACAACTTGTACTATCCGAAGAACTCTTTTAAAACCTCAGAGAAACAAAACCTTGTGAAAACACAGTAGGAGATTGCATGCCACTTCTCGATGCCGGTTACTAACACACTCAGATTCATTAACTGTCAGAGATATTACCGCGATTGTACCCCGGAACTTGCTGGGTATACAAAGATCTCAACAGCAGCCTGCAAGATATATTTTTTTAAATCAGTCTGTTTGTGAACAATTTAGAAACCCCAAAAACTTTTACTATCACAACTGTCCTTGTTGTCAATTTCTTTGGGGGCAAAGTTTTTTTTTTTTTTTTTTTTTTAACCGCTTCGGTGCTCATGACGAGACCAGCTCGTCATGAGTCACAGTGGAGCTGTGCTCATGACGAGCTGGTCTCGTCGTAACGGCTGCGCTCTGCCCACGCGGGATTAATTCCCTGCCTGTGCGGGAGAATTAATCAGTGGGCGGGGTTGTGTTGAGACCAGCTCGTCATGAGCACAGCTCCACTGTGACTCATGACGAGCTGGTCTCGTCACGAGCACCGCAGCACCGCGCTCACCCCCCGCACCCGTGGGGGAATTACCCCCGCAGGGAAGGGGTTAAAGGACCTATTCACAAAGGAATTTTGGAGTATATAAATCAGTACAAGGCTGTTACATGAGAAAAACAACACATTACCACTTTGAGGCTACGGAGAGTACGGACAACCAAACCCCTAACCAGGCGTTATTCCTTTGTGCACCAAAGAAAATACCCAACTGGTTACCTGTCCTGCGTAATGACTTCACCTCGCAAAGATATTCAGAACATACATGCTCCCTCTGGAAATAAATGCCTGTTAGCGTCCGGCTGCCTGACTAAATAATAACGAATAATAATATTTTGATGTTACTATTGATTCTGAGTTTTGCTTTGCATTACCTTGACATGCTGATTTACTAGTGAGTTTTGTTGTACACTACTTACTATGATTGTGATTCTTATAAAAACAGAATGGAGCCTGAAACAGTACATCCTGATACTGTGACGAGCTGCTCTGTGGTGGTGTGATGTGTCTTATGATGTTACAAGTTGCCTTGAGCTCTGATGTTGTGATGGGTTGCAGTGAGCTATGATGCGATGCAGTGGTGTGCCTCGAGTTGTGATATTGTATTGAGCTGTGATGTGTTCATATGCTTTGCTGGGTGCTATGTTCTGTCTTGTTGTGCTACATGGTGTCTAGTGATTTTTTTTATAGATTTGAGAATTGCCAAACATTTCTTCTTGCAACCTCGAAATTTCTAGCAGAAAACTATAACTAGTGTGAAGCTTAAGAAGCTGTAAAGCTGAGCTTTCGCATGTAAATCAGGACTTTGTGACTCTGTTGTGTATAAGTGTATGTCTGATATGTAAACTCACTGATCACAGATGTCACTGCCTTATTGATGTCCCTGCATTGGCCACCAGCCAGACACAGGATCCAGTTTAAGACCTGCTGTATCCGCATTAAGGTCCTGAATGGCATGGCTCCTTGCTTTGTGGACAGGAGAGTCAAGAAATACATCCCTAATCAGATTGGTAAAGAAAAGTAAAGGAGGCTGTAGCTTCTCGGTACAAGTTCCTGTCCTATGGAACTCCCTCCCAGATCACTTACGCCACGTAGGTAATTTTATTCGGTTTAGGAAACACTTAAAAACAGTGCTCTTCAAACAAGCGTTTCACTGTTTACCATCTTCTTTAGCTTCAGAATGCTATATTTGGATCCCCCTTTTTTCAACAATTTGCAGTAAATATGTGGTGTAAAACCCACCATTTGAATCCATTTTTTTCAAAATTTTCTTGCGGGGGAGAACCCCCTCGCACCCTCCTTGTGCAGTTCGGGCTTGCTCGCTTATTACATTAGGGTACAACATTTTTCGCCGCACCAATTTCAAAATCCACCAGCCACCGCTGCTCACCAGCACACAGCAGTCCACCCGAAGCGCAGCAGACACCTCACTCCTACATTACTTGGATTCACAATTGTGACCTGCGATCTGTGTATCACCACCTCTCTTACTCACACACTTTGCAGCAGGCACACCACCCCTGCGAGTTATCTTTTCTGCACAACAACCGAACTAACCTAGTGGCCTGCAAAGGCACACACAAGCCCTACAGGAGTTTCTTTAGCTGGCACGTGAGTGTGCATTGGTTCTTGCATTGCAGGAATGTGTATAAACTACGCGCTCCCTCTGAAAGAGATGGTGCGCGCCCCTCTTTCTACGGGCTCTCGCTGCGGACTCAAATCTCTTCTCTTCCAAAGACACTTTCAGAACTAATACCTTCATTCTCTGACCCTTCTAGGAAGTTAGTTCATCATTGTAAATTTGTAATATTTTCTTGTACATTCCTTACCCTTGCTTGATGTGTTTGATATTGTGTTCTTGCCTTCTAGGGTTTTAGCCTACCTCCTCTAGTCTCCTGTTTATTTTTGTAACGTTCTATTTTGTAATATTTCTCTCATGTAACGTAACTGGTTCTATTGTACAGCGCTCTGACACCTTCGGATAAAGTCCGCGCTTTATAAAAATGCATTAAATAAATAAATAAGTTTCAGATATCTCTTTTTCATGTGGTTCGACTGCATTCAGACCAGAAAGTGGAAAAGAGGAACGTTTTGGCCCAGAAGGGACAGGATTCAACTTCCTGTTAAAATGCAACGAGCATAGCTGACTTTTACAAAGGACAGCCGAAGACAAGACGTAAACACAGCTAAAACCCTGCGCTGTCGCGAGTGTTCGGGAGGAATGAGTCCCGTGACGTGAGGAGGCAGCGAAGAGTTATGAGCGCCCGAGCCCTGCTGAGATGTACAGCCGCCTCGGTGCCGCTTCATATCCCGCACGCCCTGTACTCGGCGCTGCCGTCCTGTTTATGGAACTTTTAGCTGTCTGCTCTGCGTCATACTAGGCTAGCTGGAGTCCTCAACAGTCCAGGAAACGCCTAGGCAGTAAGCTATTCGGAACGGCCTTTCCCCAAGAAAAAAATCCTCCTCCCCCCCACCACCCCACCTCTCCCGCGGTTTGTCCTAGAAGGATGTTCAGTTTCTTGGGGTGTACTTCTTGCCATTTGTGTGCTCCGTATGAAACCGTAAAAATGTCTTGTTACTTACCGGTAATCTTCATTACCCCGATTAGGGTCCTCCCCGTCCCAGTCCTTACTACGTGAGGCAGTCCTGCCTCCACCCAGCCAATCACAACGCCAGTATTTTAATATTACATAAGCCCCGCCCACCTACCGCCATGCCTGTTATCAACAAGACTCCGACACAAACACAGCGGGAGGGAGGGAGGGAAGAGGACTGGGACGGGGAGGACCCTAATCGGGGTAATGAAGATTACCGGTAAGTAACAAGACATTACCCCCTCATGGGTCCTCCCCGTCCCAGTCCTTACTACGTGAGGAACTCACAAGCAGAGAACCAACAAAAAACGCAGGACACCAGGGATCCATGCAAAGTACAAAACTTTAATCAAGAAATGATTAACGAACAGCAGCGTTCAAGACGCCAACAGAAAAACTGTCAGCAGAGGCATGTAAAACATCAAGCCGATAATGCCGCACAAAAGTGTGATGGGACTGCCAGGTGGCTGCCCTACAAATCTCCTGGATAGAGACCCCCGCCGCCTCAGCCCAGGAAGCAGACACAGAACGCGTCGAACGGCCCTGCACCTGAGACGGAGGAGGCAGATCCAAAGACCTATAAGATTGGCAGACCGCCAAACGCACCCACCGACTGATCGTGGAAGTGGAAACCTTCTTCCCCTTAGCCACACCCCCACAGGAGACAAACAGGGAAGGAGAAACCCGAAACCCCAGGGAACGTTGGAGGTAAATCTGGAGAGCCCTGCGAACATCCAAGGAAGGGGGAACAAGGGAATCCCCCACAGTAGGCAAATCAGGAAGAATCACCTCCTGTTGCAAATGAAATTTGGAAGAAACCTTAGGCAGGAAAGCCGGATCAAGCCGCAAAACGACCCGATCCTGCAGGAACTGCAAATAAGGAAACGAAATGAGCAAGGCACCCAACTCACCCAACCTGCGAGCGGAGGTTATGGCCAGCAAAAAAGCCACCTTAGCGGACAGCCACAACAAATCCGCCTCCAGCAAAGGCTCAAAGGGGGCAACTGCAGACCCCGCAAAACAGTAGGCAAATCCCAAGAAGGAACGAGCACAGGAGAGACCGGCCGACGAAGCCGAAAACTCCGAAGAAGCCGACTGACCAATGGAGCAAGAACCTCCAATGAGGCCCCAGGACCCCTACAAGCACGGACCGCCGCCCACTGAGCAGACAAAGTGGAAGGGGAAAGGCCCAACAAAAACCATCCCTGAGAAAATCCAACACAGAAGCAGGATCCCCCAGCACAGGATCCACCCCATGGGAAGAACACCAAGAGACAAAAGAACCCCAATGTCGACCATAGCACTTAAGGGTCGAAGGGCGCCGCGATAACTGAATGTCACGAGCCACCACAGAGGAACAGCCCAAAGACTCCAACGTCAACCGCTCAAGAGCCAAGCCGTCAGCTGCAAACGACGAAGACAAGACAGAGACAGGAGCGGAAACTGAAGAGGAGCCGGGCACAAAGGAAGCCGGACAAACCGACCCTCCGCCAGCCGCCACAGGAGAGGAAACCAAATGCGGCGAGGCCAGAAAGGAGCAATCAACAGGACCGAAACCCTCTCCCCCTGAATCTTCTGCAGCACCCTCGGGAGGAGGGGAATAGGAGGGAACGCATACAGAAGGCCCGAAGGCCAGGGAATTGATAGAGCATCCACCGCCCAAGCCAGAGGACACAGCACCTCCGAACAAAACCGGGGTAGAAGAGCGTTGTGAGGAGAGGCAAAGAGATCGATCCAGGGAGTCCCGAACCGAAGACAAAGGGACTGAAACAGAGGAAGAGAGAGATGGTACAGAACAGAGGATGGAAGGTTGCGGCTCAAAGCGTCCGCATGAAAATTCAACTGTCCCAGAATGTACACCGCCCTCAAGGCCAACAGATGAGATTCCGCCCAAGCACAAATCAAGGAGGCCAACAGGTTCAGAGACGCGCACCTCGTCCCCCTGACGGTTCAAGTAACAACGAGCCACCTGATTGTCGGTACGAACCAACAGATTCGACCCGTGGAGATGAACCTGAAAGAACTGCACAGCCTCCCAGACGGCCGCCAACTCCCGCCAGTTTGAGGAACGGGCGCTGTCCCCCGAGACCACCGACCCTTCGCTTCCAAGGACCCCAAGGTGGCCCCCAACCCCAAAGACTGGCATCCGTAGTCAACAGAAGGGGAGGGGAAGACAAAACCGCACCCCTTCTCCAGATTGGGAGTGCAAAGCCACCAGTCCAAGTCCAGAACCAGAGCAGGAGAAAGAGGAACCAGAGTCTCGTAATCCGCCCGGGAGGGGTCCCACCGAGCCAACAGATGAGTTACCAAGGGTTTGAGATGGAGGCGAGCCCAAGGAACTACAGCAGTGGTTGCAGCCATCAATCCCTGGACCCGCAACCAAACACGAGCCGGGGCAGAGGGACGGCTTAAGAGATCCCGCAACAGAGTCTGTAAGGAAAGGATCCGAACAGGAGGGAGAAACACCGCCCCCAGAGACGTGTCGAACAGACCCCCGATGAACTGCAGCCTCTGAACAGGATCCAGATGAGACTTGGCCAGATTCACCTTGAAACCCAGCTCCTGGAACAGGGTCAGCGTAGCCTCCACCGCCAGAAGAGCCTTAGGAAAGGAGGAAGCAGAGACCAAACAATCATCAATATAGGGAAACACAGAGAAACCCCGACGTTGCAAAACCCCCACAGCAGGAGCCAATACCTTGGTAAAAGTCCTGGGAGCAGTGGAGAGGCCGAACGGCAGAACCTGAAACTGGAAATGCCTCCCTTGAACAGCAAACCTCAGGAACCGCTGACTGGCAGGATGGACCGGAACGTGGAAATAAGCGTCCTCTAAGTCCAGAGACGCCAAAAAATCGCCCTCCTGGATGAGGGGAATGACGGACTGCAACGTGACCATCCGAAAATGATCCAACCGCACCAATTTGTTCAGGGAACGGAGATTCAATATGGGGCGGAAGGAACCATCGGGCTTTGGAACCAGAAACAGATGGGAATAGAACCCCAGGCCCACTTCTTCCACTGGAACCGGCACCACAGCCCCTTTCCGTAACAACATGGCGACGCCGGACAACATGGCAGAGCGCCGCACGGGGTCTCTTGACAACGGGGTAACCAGGAAACAATCCAGAGGGGGAGGGCCCCGGAAGGGAATCTGGTAACCCCACACGATGACAGACAAGACCCACTGGTCGGAAATCAGAGCTGACCAACGGTCCAGAAACAAACGGAGACGAGCCCCCACAACGGCATAGTCACTTCTGTCCTGCACCAGAGGGAGGCTGTTGTTGCTGCTGCTGCTGTTGTTGCTGAGGCCGGGATTTATAATGGTACGCGGCCCCCGACCACGGGCCCGACCACGAAAGGGCTGAGAAGACAAAACCCCTTGAAACCCCTGCTTCTGAAAGAAAGACCGTTTCTTAGGAGCAGGCTGAAAAGGCTTCAACAACTTCTTTTCCTCCGCTGAGCGCTGCACCATCGTATTCAAAGCATCCCCAAAAAGACGGGGACCCTCAAAAGGCAGTTTATGGACTAAGGCCTTCTGTGCAGCCTCAAGACGCCAAGGTTTTGTCCACAGAGACCTCCTTCCAGCCACCGCCGCCCCAGCAGCCGAGGAGAAAGCCCACAAAGAATCAAAAGTGACATCCGAGAGGAATTGTGCCAACACCTCCATTTGAGCCAACACAGGAGTAGGGTCCCCCTGATCCTGAAGACAGTCAAACAGTGTCTCGAAATCCTTAAGCAGGACCTGCGAAGCATAGGCCGCAGAAGTGCTAGCACGTATCCCAAAGTGAGAAGCGGCGTAAGAACGCTTGAGAGCAGACTCCACCTTACGCTCCACCGGGTCTGAAAGGGAAGCCTCCTCCGAGGACAAAGAGGAAGAAGAGGCGGAAGCCATAGAGGACAAAAGAGAATTAACTTTTGGAATCGCAGGAAACTGGGAATCAAAGTCCGCCAAGCGATACCGCTTCCCCAGGAATCGCGGAATACCCTGCATATCCACCTCAAGCCACTCCTTTGCGAGGATATCCTTCAGGACATCATGGAAGGGGAGGTCATCCACCACAGAGGAACTATATTGAGCGTAAAATCCCTCCTCAGCCAGGGATTTAGGGTCAAACCCAAGCACCTCTCGAATATGGATCAGCATGTCAGAAAAAACCTTGCCCCGGACGTACTTTCCCTTAGGGGAAATGTCCATGTCGTCCTCATCATCCTTAGCCCGCTTAGCTGCAGGCTCCAGCAGCGCAGACTGGACCGCAGAATCAATCAAGTCCTGTAAATCCGCCCTAGAAATCTGCAAGACGTCATCCTCCTGCAGATCCTGAACATTATGCTGCTTCGAAATCGCCTTAGCAGGCACAGGTGAAGAAGCCCCTTCACTCATGGCGAGAGATCCAGTGTCAAACCAACAGGAACTCACCACACAATCAAAGGAAGTGCCCAGCAACCTCCAATAAATACTGCCCCCAATCACCCAATCACGCAAAAGGTGAGTGAAATAAAAAGGGCAGCCCTGTAGTCTCCACCCACAGCCATAGATCAAAGGACAATGGCCGCGGGGCCGGACGCTGCACGAGAGCCCCAGCGCCGGAACGACCCGGGGCCAGGAAACCACAAAACTCCCCGCCCCAGCCCAGCACATGAACGGGGAGCGTCCCTGACCCCAGAACAGGAGCGTGGTCGACCGGAAAACCGGAGCGGCCGCGCCGACAACAAGAAAAACAATGCAGAACACAAAACTGCAACTTCAAACACTCACGGCACCGTCCTGAAGAAAATCCAGACCAGGAAACAGGAACCGGGAGCACCAGCGTTCCGACCGTCCGTCGGAGCAGAAAAAAACAGGCATGGCGGTAGGTGGGCGGGGCTTATGTAATATTAAAATACTGGCGTTGTGATTGGCTGGGTGGAGGCAGGACTGCCTCACGTAGTAAGGACTGGGACGGGGAGGACCCATGAGGGGGTAATGTCACAGGGGATGGTGGTGACGAAGGAGGGGAAATACGGGGCTGCAGGTGAGCGCTAATGACTGCTGGATTGACCTCGGTTTTATGGCAGTGACGCAGCACTTATCTGTTGAGCCGATATATCTTATTGTGGGGTTAGTGCCATCTAGCGGTTAACAGGCGTATCTCGCGAAAAGAGCGGCAGTGAGATCAGCTGTGGCGTCTCGGAGTAATCGGTTAAAGTCGGATCTCAGTAGCGTTGGTCAGGGGAGTAGCGGGAAAATTAAAACACCCCCAGTTTGAACCCAAGCTGAGCTCTGATGGCTGCAAGTGCGGCACGTGAGCCTGAATCTCCATAGAAGAGCTCCCTTGTCTTTGCCATTCGAGAATCGATCTGTTGGTCCTTTCACCCATCCGCTGATATCAACCATTTCACCTTTAGATTTTCTCATCCATTCCATCTTTCACTAGTCTATTCATCCATCCGTACAAACATCCATCATCTATGCTTGCATCCATCCACCTAAACATCCATCATTTAACTTATCTATTCATCAGTAAAGCCTTTCATACATCAATTGATCCTTTTGCCCATCCTTCATCATCTCCAATTTCCATTTACTATGCCATCCACCCTTACTCTCAAATAAGTAACCAAGTATTCTGCCATCCTTTCACCCACCCATCTTCTCAGATCCCCATTTGCTCCACCATTCTTTCAATCCATCCTCTCAGGTCCCCATTTACCCTTCATCCCCCTCAGATTTCCATTTACTCTGCCATCTTTTCATCCAGACATCTTTCCTCTCAGACTTCCATTTACTTTGTCATCTTTTCATCCATCCATTCACCCTCTGAAATTTCCATTCAGCCACCCATCATCTCACTCACTCATACTTTAACCCACACATCCATCCCTTTACTCTTCCACCCACCCATTTCAACCACTCATCTTTTCACCTATTCATCCATCCAACCTTTCACCATCCACCATTTTACCAACTCACCCATCCACACATACATCCATCCATCCTTTTACCCACCCTTCCTTCACCCATCTACCCTTCCTTCACCCATCTATCCATCCTTTCACCACTCATCCTTCCATTCTTTCATCCCCCCATCATTTCAGCCATCCATCCTTTCACCCACTCATCCATCGACCCTTTCATCCATCCATCCTTTAATTTACTCAGGCATCCACTCCTCCATTTCCATCTTTTTTTCTTCCTTTTAGCGATAATTATAGGCTTTTATTTCCCAAGCTGTGAATAAAAGAGGCCCATAAAGAACCCTACCCCCACTGTAGCTGGTAAAGCGGGGGGTTCACGACGCCCCCGGGGTTGGTAGTAACTGCATATGCAGGCATGGCTAAACTGCCCAGCTTTTAGCCATATCAGGTGCCACTTTCTTACCACCTTGCAGACGCCTTGAGCCTTCGCTGACCCGACCGTCCCACAGATGTATTCTCAACCCTCAGCCTCAATACACTCCCAACACGTGCCACAAATGGAAATATAGCCAAAGTGCCACCTTTTGTGCCAACTTTCATTTTTAGGCCTCTGAAGTCTAAGGTGACTGACGGTCGGCCTGCTGGTAAAGTCAACGATGGAGAGGGGGGCAGGTGCTGGGGAGTGGGCCAGTAGGGCTAGCTGCCGGGGGAATGGCCAGTACTTAATTTCAGCCGATGGAGTCCACCGGCACTCCTCTTTGGGGACCGGCACTTGCTCATCAGATATTGACCGCGAACAATAGAGAGAAAAACACACAAACGTGAAAGAAGGAACAGAAAGATAGGAAACTGGCAAAAGGGATAAAGAAGAGACCAGCAAGAGAGAGATAAAGGGGCAGCAGAGTCAGGTAATGCATTAAAAAGGCCTGAGGTGAATTCAACTCTACGCAGCGGTTGTATTCGGCATGCCGATTTTTAATAACACTACAGGAGGTGAACTTTGGGCACCAGCACTCATTCCTTTACAAATTCAGCACTGGCAATGGGATATACATCTGTTGGACTTATCATGACGCAGTGGTGGGGTGTTGTCAGGGGAGACAAATGTCGGGCGCCATTTGCGTTGTAACCATCACGCCCAATGCTATGCACATTGCTGCTGGTGGTGATTAGGAAAACTGAAGGGGATGATGGTGCTTGCTTGCACTCGTATCGGTGCTAGTGAGTGCTCAGATAGTTTCAGTATATTGATTTGCACATGCCCATAGTGTGCGTCACCAACCACTTACATAGTGGAAGTTTTCCCTAGCAGTCAAAACCCACTTTAATCACAGAAGAGGTCAGCGTCCAGGGTAGGAGTGGAGGGATTATCAACATCTGACTTTCCCAGTGCTGCCACACAATATGTGCCCCCTTTCAGCTATTGACAGTGTCCATTTAAAGAATGGGCCATAGGGGTGCACGTACCTATGAAGCTGCAGAGGTCTTCTGTCCCTTGTAACCCTTTGCCCTGCTTTGCTCCCAGCCATGTGAACTCAATCTGATAGTGACTATTAGCTGCAGATTCCTTACCTTAGAATATTCCCCAGGCGTCAGACTGGATCAGTGCCTCTGCGCGCTGAGAGGTGGCATCATTCAGCTCCGTGTCGGTATCGTCTGGGCTGGAAGTGACGTGGGTGGTGGCTATATAGGTGCCACCCCAGCACCCTGACATCAGTTATTTTCTTTCTGCACCAGTAAGCGCAAATCCAGAGAGAGCTACCTCCAGTCATTTCTGACTGACCTTTCTTTTTACATTTAGTTAAAGCTTTTTTCGAGACCTTGTCTGTCAGTGTGTTAGGGATGCCAAGAATCCAGCAGGGTTTAAGCTCTGTGGCTCCTGTCACAGACAGATGTCTATGACTTTAACCATCTGGTGCGTCTTTGGTGCCTGGAGAGGACCATGACTCTCAGACCTGGGGGGTACTGCCACACCATGCATCTGAAGGCGCTGAGGGAGCTCTCCCTGAAGGTCCTTGTTGCCTGATGCCGATTGCCTCCACGATTCTCCAGGTCCCGCTCGGGCAGAAGGTCCCGGGCCGTTTGCGGAGTTGGTCCTGGCACTCTTCTTCATAGTCAAAGTCGTCATCGTCAGGTAAGTACCACAAAAAAGCTAAGAAGTCAAAGCATTCTTCGACCTTAGCAAGCTGGTCCAAGTCATCGTATGAGGTGCAGGATCGATGCCACTCTAGAAGCCGCTCCCATGCGGAGCCTGTTTCTGGGTCTGCTCCTGAATTTCCTGGAGTCCGAGCTACCCCCACCCATCTCCGTGTATTTTATGAGGCCATGCACTTCATTTTTGGATGGGCCTACCTCTCTGGAGTGCCTTTGGGCCCACTGGTTCGGCAGGTGCCCCAACTGAATTTCCGCCGGCAGGGCCACCCTCGGCACCAGTTGGGCCCCTTGGGTTCGGTACACCTCTGGTCGAGAGACCGCAACCTTCCCCGGAGCCCGTTCCAACGAAGTCGTTCTCAATGCCGTCGACTCGATACAGCAGCACCGATCCCATCATCATACCCGACTCCAATATGGAGCCGGACAGGCATCGTCCGACACCGGTTCTGGCGCTGGCCGGAACTAAACCTTCCAAACCAGAACCAATGTCTCCTTTCTTTGATAGGCCTGGAGAGGAGTATGAGGGGAGGGGGGGGGGTGGATCTACGAATCCCTATGGATACAACTGCCTTGAGGCGGCCGATGACAACTAGTATGAGGAACTGGTGGATGCCAATGGTCTGGAGACCTCACCAGAGACTGGCCTGGCCTTTCCTCCTAGTGTGGCTAGGGAGGAAGGGGCCTACTTCACATGGTGGAGCGTAGAGTGGTTGAGGTCCTGGAATTTCAGCTGCCCTCAGTGGCAATCAAAACAAATGTTTTGACAGAGGTGCTTCAACCGGGAGTCACCCCCTCAGAACCTCTTCTCCCTTTTAATGAAGCTCTCACTGATGTCCTGCTAGGGTCTTGGGCCTGTGCGCAGGACCATTGCCCACTGCCATTGCCCTGCTCCAGGGTTCCCAGCTTTCCTCAATCAGCACCCCACTGTGGAAAGCCTGGTTGTCAAGGCTTCCACCTCCCAGATTAACCCTGGTACTTTCCCTACCACACCCCCGTATAGGGAATTCAAGAGGCTGGATACCTTTGGCAAGAGGATGTTCTCTTCTGCCAGCCTAGCACTGTGGTCAGTGAACACCACGTGCCTCTTGGGCCGATACACCCACATGGTTTGGGACTCGGTTGCACAAGTGCTGCTAATGGTCTCGGAGGAGGCCCGAGCCATGCTGTCACAGACTATTTCAGATGGCAGAGATGCAGCAAAGTTAACTATTCGCTGTGCACTGGACATGATCGACTCACTAGGCAGAGCGATTGTGTCGTCAGTGGCCCTTAGGTGCCATGCCTGGCTGAGATCCACTGGCTTTTCCAGTGTATATCCAGGCTACCCTTATGGACATGCCCATCCATGGCACCTGCCTTTTTTGTGAGAAGGCAAATTCAGTGCTGGAGCGCTTTAAGGACAGCGCGGCTACCTCCAGGTACTTTGGCCTCTCCATGGTCTCTGACAACTCTACTCTGCCTTTTGCTTCTTCTGTGGCTGCGGTAGGGGATACCAGCCACGTCCATTCCTGCCCAGCCACCATGGGCATCAGGCTCCCAGTCCTTTCGTGGCTGTAGCACCCACAAACCCAGTGGGACAACCAGCCAGAGGTTGACCAGTCCACCACCCCCGCCATGCAACGCCAGCCTCAAAGCCCCTTCAGTTTGCACTTGTACCATCACAGGCACTCAGTAGGCGGCAGGATACACCATCACCTGCCCCACTGGCAGTCCATAACATCAGACAAGTGAGTAGTACAAATTGTTCAGTGTGGTTAATCCATCCCCTTTCTGGAGACCAAGCCACCCATGCCACCATCTTCCGACTGGCTGACGGAGGACCATGTTTCCCTGCTCCGTCAGGAAGTACAGGCTCTTTTGGCCAAAAGAGCCATCGAAAAGTAGGTCATGGTTGCTATTCCTGCTATTTTCTGGTGCCCAAAAAGGACGGAGGCCTCAGCTCCATTCAGTTCAGTTTGATTTATTGTATCAGCATAAGAAGCCATACAAACATTTTCCAATTAAGAAGCAGTCCTTCATAACAGAACGTATATAAAAAAAACTATCCTACTTAGGTTCAGGAAGGTGACATGCATAAAAAAAACCATATGACAGTATGACTAAAATCACAAACCCCTCAATAAAATGCTAGACAAAAGATGCTTTGTTCAACGTTAAAAGAGGTAGAAAATGATAATTACACAGATAATGTTATTATTAGTTATAGACAGTAATAAAGTGCCTAGCATAGTGTAGGAAGTTAGCGTTTTATGTAGTGATGCCAATGTAAGGGCACACCATGCAAAAAGTCCAGACGACCCTCATGTGGTTTACAGGGCTTACTTGAATAATCCCAAGTGCTCTACTTGTGGTAGTGTGGTCGAGCAGTTTAGGCTTATCAGAGGGGAGTGTTAAGCATTTGTTGTACACACACAGTCAATAAATGGTTCACACCCTCAATAAGAAATCCGAGACCAATTTATAAAAATAAAGTACATTTTTATAAGAATTTAGACACCAAGAACTTTAGAATAACCTAAGTACATGCGGAGATATCTATTTTAGAAGAATACAGAAAAATACTCAAATGTTTTTGAGGCATGAGCCTCGAATGCTGCAATGTTATCCTATGGGAGGAAAAGCACATATAGCAAACAGGTTCTTGTGAACGGAATTCGGAGATGCCCTTTGGGACAGAAGGTGCTAGGAGGCCAAGGTCCAAAGTACCACAGGCAGTTTCTGTTTATCTGCCCTGGTGTGTCAGAGTGAAGAGGTGCTGGTCAGGATGGTAGCCCTGAACTCTACACCGGTGTCAAGGGGACTTGGGGAGCAAATCCAGGCGTACCTAATTACCTAAAGGGGGTCTCAGGTCGTGGGGACCCATAGGCCAAGGGGATAATGGGATGCAAGCTAAGGACGTGGACTCAGGCTGTGGAGCTCTGATGCAGAGGGTCTTGACTAGCTGGCCACTGGAGTTCGAGGCTCTCACGGTTATTGGTAGATCTGCAGAGGGGAGATAAACAAGACAGCAGGGCCACTCTGGTCGTGGGTCCCTTCTATCCCTCATCTTGCAGGAAGGCTTCCAAGGGGGTGGAGTCCAGACTTTACCCGAAACAAGCCTTGGATGGTGTAAGTGCTCCGGTACTCAGGGTATTGGTGCAGGGGAGCTCCTGGATGGTCTAGCATCTCGAAACTCGGCATAGAGATGGGGATGACCTCCTAGAGACATGAAGACCTCCTCCTGAAGTGATGCTTCTTCGGTGAGCCCGATGGCCAGCAGCATGGTGAATCAGGCAGATGTGGTCAGTGCCTGCAAATGCAGGGGGGTGGCTCCTCCACCTCAAGGGAGATGATTGTTAGTTGTTGAAGTGCTGGGCAGTCCTCCAAGTGTTGGGGAGGGTGCACAGCTGCAGGACGAGTCGGGTCTATACACTTGTTAAGGAGTAAGCAGCAATGTAGGTTTTGGTACCCTTTTCTGTGGAGATCCGTGGTTCTCGCGGTGTAGGCTCGTTTTTGTCCTCTTCAGTTCCCAGGAAGTGGAATCTGTCGGTCTGGTGTTAGGGGGACCCCAAATACTTAATTTAGGGGCGTTTAGGGGAGTATATGGTAGTAGCCAATGGGCTATCTACCTCTAGGGCAGAGGTCTTCAAACATTTTGATGCCGAGACCCCCTTGTCAAACCTTTTTCGGCATAAGGACCCCCTCCTGACAAAAATATTTGTAGGACCTGGTACTCCTCATCATCAACAACCATAAACACCACCAATTCGCACACAAAATAATTTTTACAGTGGGGAAATAATATTAAACAGTGTTTAGCAAACCAAAGGTCAGTGAGCGGTGGGGGCGTGGTCAAAGGTGTAGCTAAAAACAAAGGGCCTCATTTATGAGAAATTGGCGTAGGGCAGCACCCCAAGTCTTCTTTCTACGCTGCCCTACGCCAATGTGAAAGGGCAGGAATGCACCATATTTATGGAATATGGTGCATTTCTGTCCTTTCCCCATGCGTTGGCGCACAAATTGCTGGTTAGCACCAACATAGGCAGGATTGTTTTTGTGCAGGAAGGGGCACCTTCCCTCACAAAAACAATCCTGAGAGGCGTTTTCCTCTTTCTATGTGTGCTGTAGAATGCAGCACACATGGAAAGAGGAAAAACGAGGAGAAATGTTTTCACTGGGGAGACGTACGTTTTTGGTGCTGCTCCAGGTGTACGTGGTTTTGTATATATGGGGCAGCATCAAAATCCATGGTTGTTGCGTGGGAACCCCCACACATATCCCATGGGACACCTCCTTGATGCAGAGTTAGGCAAGGCAGCGACTTGCCCTGCTTTGTCTTACTCCATATCTATGAGGCCATGCAAAGCCATGCAGGGTGACTTTGTGCTGCCTCATAGGTATAGTTGAAATGCTTGCGCCACCGGAGCGGAAAAAAAACGGAATCTCTGGCGGCGCAAGCCTCTCATAAATAAGCCCCAACATATTCTTTACGTTTTTTAGGTCTTTCCCCATCAGGTACCTACATTAAAATAATGGGCAGTGTAAATGAAAAATAAATGTAAAAAATTGTTACTCAGTGAGAAAAGCACAGTAGTACATTATGAAACCTCTATTAGTTAATTCACTGCAGAGGTCTGTGTGGAACCAGAGAGACACAGAATTAAATCTTGGTTGATGCAGTGGAGAATAGTGTATTTTTAGTGCTACAAGGTCACAGCCTGTGACAGAAAGCACTGTGGGCATGTAAGTCATTATTTTATACTTGCATTACATTACACACAGTAAAATATAGACTGATACAAAATGTGTAAATAGTTTTAAAATAAAATGGTGCTTCCAAAATGTAGATTTTAGCAACACCAGGGCGTATGTATTGCAATTAAGTTTTTTACATAACTGTCCCTTCAACACCTCCTTAGGGGTACTAAGGGCTGTGTAGATACAGTTACAATTAAAAGCATGCACTTCACCTCCCAGTCGTTAACTCTCTGCACTACCATTTAAAAAAAACAACTCTTTGCCATCACAAAGCTTGGAGTGATTCACCGGTCCCAAGCGCCCTTTACACTTGCAGATTAACTAATAGGACACATTTGCATTTCGTTCAGGCGACCAGGCACCCTGGCACGAAAGCTTTTCACACCACAGGAGACTCAGCTGAAGCATTTTAAACGAACAAAATAAGTTGTCTCAGTACGGTTGTTTTTTAACAAAACCAAAGCAAAAGATTTAGAATCCAGGCACAAGTGAGGCTGGGGAATGCGTGACCCCCTTCCCAGGACTCCACGGCCCCCCTGGGGGTCGCGCCCCACAGATTGAAGACATCTGCGCTAGGGTGACTGCAACCCCTATATAACCACTTCCTGTAGGGAGTGGGCATAATTCTGACCCAGAAGTCTCTATTTTCACCAGAAAACAAGATGGTAAAACCTTCTTTGACTGGACTGTTTATTTCAGGTAGCCCACCGTAGGAGTGTGACTAGCCTGTGAATGCAACACGCTTCCTGAATATCTAATTTCCCGCCTACTGTGGTGCCAAATGGGCCCCACCAGGGCAGGGGGTGGCGCTCCCCAGGTTTGGGGGGAAGCCAGCGTCGCTTATCAAAGGCATCAGAGGCTTTGAAGCCTCTGGCCTTGATATGCTAAATTGCTAGCCATCCTGCTGGAGGAGGTGAGAACACCTTCTGCCGAGCAGGCATTGTTCATGACCTCTGAGGGCACGGGTTCTCCCTTGCAGGGGGGTCAGAAACAAGCCTGTGGTGGCAGGCTGGAAGATATCAGTCAGCCAACACACTAAGAGACTAGTAGGGTTACAAGTGGGCACCACTAAGGTGCCCTTTGGGTGCATGTCTTTATAAATATGATACTGGCATCAGTACGGATTTATTAAGAGAAGGAGTTTGATACCAAACACCATTATTTTCAGTGAAGCAATTATGTAGCTGGGCAACTCGTAATGACCTCCAGTACATACCTTTAAAATGGCTTCCTGATCACTTGTAATGTTTAGCAATGGAACTAGGCATCGCAGGGGCATATCTGCTCATGCAGATGTGCCCTTGCATGTACTATAATGCACCCTGCCTTAGGGCTCTAAAGTCCTACTGTAAGGATGACTTGTATATAGTACATGTAGTGTACTTTGGCATTGCACACAGGAAGTGGGCAGTGTCGTGTTTTCAGAATGGCTAGCACCATTTTACGCATCCTGCTGTGGCAGTCTACGTGTAGTTTGAATGTGGGTCCCTTTGGGTGACATAATACACGCTGCAGCCCTTAGGTACCCTCTTTAGTACCCTTGACCTGGGTACCAGAGGTACCATTTACCAGAGTCTTACAAGGGGGCTAAAGTCCTTGCGAATGGGGTTACAATTAACATTTGTATCGTTTTAACGAAAGAGCACTGGGACCAGGTTAGCGGGGACCCTGTGCACTTCCAATCAAAAGCATCAGTACCAGCGAGCAATAAGTAGAGGTGACCATGTCAAAAAGAGGTACTTTCCTACATATAGTAAACACATTTAAACTGGATACTGTCCACCAGCTGGTGCACCACAAGATATAAAGTGCTAGCAGTTATAAAATACCTAGAACAGTAAACTACAAACTGGTATAGTTCAAACTCCTACAGGGATGGAGGTTGTTATAAACAATTATGCTCACAGATCAATTTATAATAATTAAAGTTTCGATGTTGCTACTAAGCCAATGTAAGGGATTCCATGCAGTGATACCTGCATGTTTCATGACTGGCTGTGCTACATTTGGCTTCATTTCAGACTGTGAGCATTTACTGGTATGAGGAATGTGTTAAGTACTTCTGTCAAATGTTTAGCGGCCAGCCACGTCCCCAAATGGAAGGCTGACACATTATTAAAAATATACTCCCACTCTATTCTGTTGCATAACTCAAGCGCACCTATATTGCTGGAAACCCCATACAGCGCAATGAGACTGCAGCCATCTGGTTCGGATGTAGGTATATTTAGAACAAAACAAGAGCAGGTGGGTTATAGTATCCTCTTCACCTACGGTGCAATTACAGATGGAATCCTCCTCTCTTAACTGTTGTGTTTTCACAAGGTAGGGCCTTGTTGGGAATACCCCTAATCTGAACCGGATATATACCCGCCTCCTTTGATTAGGCTGTATTTTGTCCAGATAATCTTTAAACCCTACCTTGGTTCTAGAACTGAGGTATGAATCTTAGTCCACGGGGTCGCGCGTTTCAACCTTGGCATCCCTTGGAAAGTTGTAATAGGGCTCCTTTACCAGATCTGCTGTGTCATGCCCCACCTGCCCAGGATCTTCCCACAGGGTGATCAGGCCAATAGCCGCTTGCCATTTCCTTATATGGGCGACCCACAGACATGTCACCATGCCGGTGCTCCTACTCACCTCCTCCACGGCTTTTAAATAGCTCTTGGACTGTATAGTCCGGACTAATCAAATCCAATATAAAATTGGCTGAATCCTGGCCTGGTCTGTGATGGAAACTACTCCCAGCTCCTTGAGAACAGGAACCATTGGGGTACCACGTCCCAGGCCCAACAAAGATCTGAAGAAGTAATTTTTGGCTACCTGGAGCTTCTCAATTTTTCCATACCCCCATATCTCAAAGCCATACAGGGCAGCTGCTACCACCTTCTGTTTGTATAATTGCAGAATGATACTTAAGTGCTGGGAACCTGCCTTATATCTAAACTTAAGTACCGCTCGACTAGTTTGTTGCAGGGTATTGGTTGCCTTAGTGATATGATCATTGCAGTTTAATTTGCTATTCAGATGAATGCCAAGGTAATCATAATGGGTAACCACCTCAGTCCACTCTTCATTTACCATGATCTTTCTTTTTAATGCTGGGGATGGATGTATTACAGTTGCCTTTGTTTTAGTAATATTAATGACCAAGTCCTTACTAGTACAATAATCCATGAACCTGGTCAGCAGTTTATGCTTATCATTCTCTGTTCTAGATAATAATACTGTGTTGTCAGCAAATAGAAGAATAGGGACCTTGCCACCTGCAATTTTAGGGACACCAAGGGGTATTTCAAGAAGATATTCTACTACATAATTATTATTATTTTTTTTTTTTGCAACGCTGCACAGATATCGCAGTACATATTCATCATACAATTTTACAGTATATCAATAGTGGCTAATTGTTGAAGTTACATCTCAACAGTCTGAGTGTCCGTACTCTCCGCTCCATAGATTCATTGGTGAGCGCATATTGGCGATTTGATATTTAAAGTCTTTCCCACCCAACAGAAATGCGTGCACCAATATGTGTTACAATTTAGAATAAGAAAAAATTAACAAAAAAGAAAAACACAGAACCTTGGCAGCAACTAGTGACTGAACTCCATCCCATAGATAACGTGTATATGTAGTCTAGAGCAGGGCCATCAAACGGCTTTCCGGTGGCAGCTCGCAGCAAATATGGCAAAAATCAAGGCCCGTGATCTGCGTGGTAAGAAGAAGGAAGATCTTCTGAAGCAGCTTGATGACCTCAAGGTCGAATTGTCGCAGCTCCGGGTAGCAAAGTGACTGGTAGAGCTGCATCCAAGCTGTCCAAGATCCAGGTTGTCCGAAAATCCATTGCCAGAGTCCTCACAGTCATCAACCAGACACAGAAGGAAAACCTGCGAAAACTTAAAGGCAAGAAGTACAAGCCCCTTGGTTTGAGGCCCAGGAAGACTTGTGCTTTGCGCCGTAGACTCAACAAATACGAAGAGGGTTTGAAGACCAAAAAACAAGTCCGAAAAGAGTGTCTATACCCAATGCGCAAATTTGCTGTGAAAGCTTAAATGTGTTGTACAAAATAAGGGCTATATGGGCTATCATTATTAATCCAATGAAATGAAACGAAACAGTGGGTGATCATTATTACCCTCTGGTGAAGGCTATTTCTATATGTGGGGACGTAGGTTGTTTCCATTCTCTGAGTTCGGTGTGGAGGTGGTATGGCTGGATGTCTGTGTTGAGCCCTTCTCCCTCTCATTCTGATCATCTGTAATCCCTCCAGCATGTGTCCCCAGTCTTCCAAATAACGCTCTGCATTCTCATCTGTACGCACAACTCGCAGACGCCACTCCTCCGCCACCCCCCACTCTCGCATGTCTGCCTTCCATCTGTCTAGTCTAGAGGGAACAGTTTGTGCCCAATGTATTGCAATGTGCCGTTTAGCCAAGACAAAGCCTAGGAGTGTAAATTTGTATATTATGCGAGCTCCCTTTTTTGGTGTCGGAAGCACTCCCAGTAGGCAATGCTTAATTGACGTCTCTATTCTCTACTACATCATTTATAAATAAAGTGAAGAGTAGTGGGCTAATATGCACCCTTGTCTAACCCCTTTTTCGAATGGGAATGGAGCAGTGCACTCCCTCATTTTCCCATTGCGTACAGATGTGGTATTATCCTGATGCAGTGCTTTTATAACTTGTAATAATGTGGATGAGACCCCCAAACTTTCCAGAGCTTCACATAACCTAGAGCGATCGACTAAGTCAAACGCTAACTTCAGATCAATAAAAGTTAGGTACAGCAATGATTTATAAATAACAGTATATTTGCAGCAGACTAAATATAAGCGGCATACCTGCTCAACTGTCCCAACTTTTGATCTGAAGCCAGCCAGCAGCCCTCTCAGTAGATTGCCAGAATTCACCAAACCTTGCAATCTATAGAGGAGTACTTTCCCCAATATTTCCCCCACTCCATCTAAGAGAGAGATTGACTTGTAATTTTTGGGTTTCCTGGGCTACCTTTTTATTAATTTGTATCACGATTGTTGATCGCTAGGAAATGAGTATACAACCGCTATTTATAGCCGCATTGAAAACCTTTGTCAGGACCAATGACCAGTAAGTTGGGTCAATCTGGTATAAATCTAAGGGTACAGCATCTGGGCCAGGCACCTTGTTTTTTTCATCTTGGACTGGAGAGCTCCCTCAACTTCTGGTCTTAGAACTTGCAGACAAGGAATCTCATATTGACCAGCAATCCTGTGCTTGTGACCACGACCTAATAGGTGCCCTGTGCCCCCCACCCTATACAGGTTCTAAAATGGGCTTCCCAGTCCTTTGGCCGATATGATGGCTTATCTGATTGGTTGGTCCCTTCTCAATATTATTAACTAATCTCCAAATGTACTTGGAGTTCTTATTGGCTGTTGCCTACTTCAATTCTTCCCATAGCGGGCACGGATAACTGGATTTCTTGGTTTTTAGCAGTCGCTTGTAAGCCCGCCTACGGGTCTGGAAGTACATTTCACTTTGCCTGTCACTGTGTTGGTTAATAAGGGACTGTGAGACTAGCCTTTTTTCCTGGTAGCATTCCTCGTCATACCAGGCAGATTTAGAATTATTTACTTGACCTTGGTTAGCGCAACTAGCCGAACATGTCCCAATTTGTTTAATCTCTGTTAGCAAAGCCTGGAAAGTATCTAGGATAATTTCATTTGCAACACCCTGATCTATAACCTCACCCATCCTACTTGATAAAAATTCTAATTGAGGCAACTCAGCTAGATATTTGTCGTATTTCCAGTGTATTATTCTCTTATTATTAGCTGCTTCAATTGGGACAGGGTGAAGGTTCTCAATATGTATCTGGGTCCATTTACTGCTAGGCCCAAATGTACGCCTCACCGTGTGAAAGAAGTGGCCTGAAAAGGGCCACTCGGGTCACTCACGACCACCTCTTGCCTTCCCAATATAGAAGAGTCGATCAGGCAATAGAGAATGCAAACCAAGTAGTTTATTAGTCAATTGCGCTGCAGCGGAGTCCAGTCTGATCAGCCACCCTAATCAGCTGCCGAGGGACTGACCCCCAACAGCAATACACACTAAGTTATACATTTCAATCACCCACAGGACCCGCCTTCTACTGGAAATTTCCGGTTAGAGCAGGTTAACAACGGAGGCACTGCTGAGATGAGCTACACTCCTGGGATCGGGTACACATTATCTCGGCTCCAAGGCCGCCCCAACCGTGCCTGCCACTGTAGAGCATGAGAACGAGCCTATCAAGCAAGATTGGCATGCGAAGATACATTGAATACATTCTTTAGGACAGCGAAGCTTAGCCTTGAGAAACATAAGACAATACTGGAGCTGCTTTCTGCTGAGACAAGCAAAAGGGGTTCCAAAGTTAGTTTCGATCTTCATACAAGATGGCGGCTATTAAGCTAAAATGGGGCCATGGATGCTAACTTTACATGACACACAACAAGAGAGTAGGGGCAGAATAATTTTCAATTCCTACACGTGAGAGGAGCATGATCGCTTTTTACCCACCTCACCACATGCATGTCATTTACATTAGCCTAGTTCTCGAGGTTGGTTAAGACATAGTCTATGATCGAGGCCCTAAAACCTGCTCCATAGATGGTTTTAGCTGGTGAGTCAGAGACTGTACGGCCATTTAATGGACAAAGCCCCATATTCAATAAAAAGATATACAAATGCCTCCCCCTTTCTACATGGCTTGCCCTATGATTTGTCAGGTTCGGGTATTTCAAAACAACGATCTTCCATCAAAATCTCATCGTTAACCATTCAGTCCACTGGGCGAACATTGAAATTTCCACAAACCAGAAGATTTTTACCCTAGTCAGCATAAGTTTCGCCCATATCCAAGAAATGTTGACTTTTTAAAGACTCTAGGTGGATCATCATATTAAACCAAATCAGCTATACGTCCTCTCCCCAACCTGGTAAAATGTATACATTAATTATGTCCATGCAGGCAACATCTTCACTTGGTTTCTGCATCCTAACATGGAGTAGGTTAAGACCCAGCTCTGTTGAGGAACAGTAGATCATCTCACAGTGTAAATTGCATGCACCATAGATTACCTGTCCCCTGCACAATCTGCCCCTTTTTTGTCTAACAGCCGGGGTATGAAACTCATAACCCTCAAGCCTATTTTCGGACTGGAAACAAATTGTAAAATTGTTGACAAGCTTCACCCAGTCGTCGTCTTCCATCTTTGACCCCAGTCCAGCAATATTCCAAGACACAATGTTCATAGAGTTCATGTCCCTGTTACTAGAAAAAAAATTCGGGGTCAGAGAGATAATATTAAGTTTGTCCTTCTGAAACGTACTGCCAAATTGTGCGATTCAATTTCTCTCCTCCAATATTTTCCCTGAGCTTCTACCACCCAGCGTCTGAGATAACCATCCCCAATCCTGGTCACTGTTTGCTACGCGCTCCTCAATCATATGGCTCAGGGTTGGATGATATATCAGTCTCAGATTGTTATGGGTCTTTGTAATGTTCCAATTTTCATAGCTATTAGTTAATAGCTGATTTTTAGTAAGCACTTTCCCCATAGTTGTCGATTCATCTCTCTCAGCTTGCCCCTGGGACCCTTCTACTCAATTAGAAGGGCTCTATTCTAGACCTGTGCCTTCTCAACTTCTTCCTAAAAAAAGGAGAAGTTCAGTGTACTCACGTTGGTTCAGGTTTATCTTCCCTCGACCCTGGAGACTGGATGGTAATGCTGGACTTGCAGGACACCTACTTCCACATCCCCGCCCTGTCTCCCCACAGGTGCTACCTGCGGCTCACGGTGGACCAAGGACATTTTCAGTTTGCTGTTCTCCCCTATGGCCTCACCAGCACCCTCGGGTGGCTGTTGAAGGCGGTCTCGCCCCAAGTGGTCGTCTTACATCTCCAGACTACAGCGGGCCTCCTGCATTCGCTGGGGTTCACTATCAACGTGCCGAAGTCACACCTAACTGCTTCTCAGACACTCCCTTTCATCAGAGCGGTTCTGGATACAATGCAGTTTCGGGCCTATTCTCCAAAACAGCGAGTCCCGGATATTCAGGATATGATTCTAATGTTTAAACCTCTATGGTGGATTTCGGAGAAGCTGACTCTGAGGCTGCCGGGTCTCATGGCCTCCTGCTGGTAGAAGTGGAGATCAGAGGATTCTGGTCTCCGGTGGAGACTCAACTCCACATCAACTTGCTGGCACTGAGAGCCATCCGGCTTGCATTGAAAGCCTTTCTTCCTTCTATCAAGGGAAGACTTGTTCAAATGTACATGGACAACACCAGCACCATGTGGTATTGCAACAAACAGAGCGGGGTGGGGTCGTGGACCCTGTGCCAAGAGGTTCTGCATCTCTGGACATGGGTGGAACATTGGGCATTCCCTGGTGGCTCAACATATGGTGGGCTCTCTGAACACCAGAGCAGATAAACTCAGCCGTCAATGCCTAGCGGATCACAAATGGCACCTCAACTGGAGGTGGTGCATGGTCTCTTCACAGATTGGGAAGAACCCTTGGTTAGATCTTTTTGCCACTGCTGAGAACGCACAATATCAGCACTTTTGCATGCTGAAGTTTCCAAGGTGACTCTCACTTGGAGATGCTTTTCGTCTCGAATGAAGCCTCCTGTACGCCTTTCCGCCAATATCACTCCTGCCCAGAATTCTCAAGATCAGGCACGACTGGACCCAAATCATCTTAGTGGCTCCAGATTGGGCAAGAAGAGTCTGGTATCCTGAGCCCGTGCATCGATCCTCTGATCAGACTGCCTCTTCGGGAGGACCTTCTGTTGCAGCAGCAGCGCAGGGTCCTGCACCCAAACCTATACACACTCAGTCTTCGTGTTTGGAGATTGAGTAGTGGTAGTTTATGGTTTTCAACTTCCCTCCTGAAGTCTGTGATGTCATTCTGGCAGCTGGGCGTCCTTCTACAAAGACAGTATATGCCTGCTGTTGGAACAAATTTGTGGCTTGGTGTGCTTCCAATGATGCTGATCTCCTTTCTACACCCCTGTTTCAAGTTATTTTGTTTGTTCTTTCATTAGCCCAACAAGGCTTTGCTCTGGGCACTGCTAAAAGATATCTTTCAGCCATTTCGGCTTTTTTGAAGTTTCTGGACCAACCATCTCTGTTTAAGTCACCTGTTGTTACTCTGTTTCTAAAAGGGGCTCTAACACATGTTCCCTCCTAGACCATTCATCATGCCCCAATGGGATCTGACCTGGTTCTAACTTTCCTGATGTGTGCGCCCTTCAAGCCCTTACACAATTGTCCCCTACATTTATTGACTCTCAAAACTGCTTTTCTAGTGGCCATTACATCGGCCAGGAGGGTTAGTGAACTGCAAGCACTTTCTGTGCACCCTCCTTAAATCACATTCTACCCAGACAAACTGGGACCTGTGCCTCCTTTCTTCGGAAAGTAGTGACACCTTTTCATGTAGGCCAGACCATCATCTTGCCTACCTTGTTTGCTCCTCCTCATCCTTCCAAAGAAGAGGAGAAACTCCACCGGCTGGACCCAGAAGGAGCGTTGTCGTTCTACATTGATCGAGTGTGGCTGGATGATTAACTCTTTGTTGGGTACGTATGAGTGAAGAAAGGAAAGGCCGTGCAGAAACGGATCTCACAATGCATTGTGCTCTGCATTAAAATCTGCAATGCATTGGCCAAGAAGCAACCCACAAAGGGCTTGCAAGCTCATTCCACCAGAGTCAAGGCTGTGACTACTGCGTAAGCTTGCGGAGTCTGTACCTTGAATATGTCAGGCTGCAATGTGGGCGTCTTTACACACGATTACTATGCACTACTGCCTGGACAGTCAGGTCAGTCGTGATGGGCATCTTGCCCCTTCGGTCCTACAGGACTTCTTGGTCCGATTTGTTTGCAGACACACTTCCGGGGAGGTATTACTTGGGTATCTATTCTAAGGAAAGGAATCTGTGGCTAGAAGTCTCTAGCAGATGAGCAAGTTACTAACCTTCGGTAATGCCTTATCTGGTAGAGACTCTATCTATCGGCAGATTGCTTACCAACCCACCCATCCTCTGCGAACTGATTTTTCCTTATCGAGTAGCCCCAATGAAGTCCTTAGTGTTTGCACACTAGGACGTCAGCAAACTTCATGGCTCTGCATTTGTGGTGTGGAAAAGGTGGCACCTATATAAGCACTGCGCACTTCACTTTCAGTGTGGACAACGCCAATGTGGAGCCGAATAACACCACCTACCGGCACGCAGAGGTACTGCTTGAAAAGTTTCCAGATCCAGTCTGACTCCTGGGGAATATTCTAAGGTAAGGAATCTGCAACTAGATAGAGTCTCTACCAGATAAGGTGTTACCAAAGCTAAGTAACTTGTTCTTCACACACCTACGGCATACCTAATGGACATTCATGAGGTTGGTTGGGTGTGCGTTCCTGCGTACAGCTACTTGCCTAGCATAAGAAGGCACTGGATCAAGTCTAGTGGGAGTGACAGTGAAGGTTCTCTTTGTAACAGCATCTGTTCCAAGTACTTTAAAATGGGGCCCAAAATGGCACAAATTGATGTTTCACTTACTGGTGTGCATCAAAAGCACTGCCCCGCTATCAGCAGTAGGACTGCGCAAAACCGTTTCCACATTATGGATATATTTTCATGATTCCAGACAGTTACAAGTGTTTTTGGACAGTATATGCCACTCTCTGCTATGGACTAAAAAATTCAGAATATTGGGCAGAAATTCTCGATTTTTAATAACAAGAGACACGTAAAGGCAAATTCTAAGTCACCTCTAATGTAACTGGCAGGAACCCAGAACATTTTCAGAATGGTGAAATTGGACGATTTCCACTAATTCAACTTTATGTAGAGATTCCAGCTACAGTCTTGCCAGAGGGCACTTTCTGTGCCTCCTGCTGCTGCCTACTCAAAGCAAGACTGTAGGATTATACACAACACTAGCTTAAAGTTGACACTAATCTGACTATTACGTAAACTTAGTACAGCTTACCTTACAATTTATTATATATTTAATAACATTCTTATCTTATCTTAACTATATTACTTCTTCCCATCAACCTTTGCGTAGTGATCCCTAAGTTTGATTTTCTTTTCTTTGTTCAAACAGTAATTTTCTGTGTTCTTGGTATGTGATCCTCGTGTAAGGCCCTGGCATGAACGATTGCTATTTGTACTCATATCTGTGTTTTGTTTTTTAAACTAACCTCCCTCTCCCAAATTATTAAAGAGGCGACTACTCACTACCAGAAACTTTTCCTTGCAGGTCAGAGTTCACTTCTCTGAACAATACAGCCCTTATTTCCAGGCCAGCTCATCATTTGTTTCTTATTCTTTTAACTTTGAATTCTAGGTTGGGGCATCTCACTTCGGACTGTTGTTGTCGTTACTGCTTCTCAGTGCATTAGGGCTCGTGAGAGAAAACAACTTCCAAATTATCCAGAGAGGGGTGGGTGCCGGGATTGAGCTGTGAGCTTGGGCCTGGGTGATGTTTAACCAAAAGAGAGGGGTGGTGGCTCTGCTGAAGGAGAGGCGGTGGGCCGAGGGCGTGAGAGGGCGAGCACGGTTGGAAGAGGCACTGAAAGAAATATCTGAAGGCAATATTACCAGGAAGGTTAAAATTGAGATGTTAAGGTTGTGAGTTTAACAGTGGTGGTTTGTGATCTTTGAAAATAGTGGGGCTTAATACCAGTTAAATATGGCAGTCAGTGAGTAAGCTCCCCCATCTTAAGAGGGTCCCTTCTGAGAAAATCTCAAAAACATGGGGTCAAATAATGCATTTTATAGTTATTTTTTCACAAATTGTTTTTTAAAAGCCAGAAGCTCTGAAAACAGCACTCATGAAATATCCCAGTACTTTTTTGGCGAGCAAGCTAAACTTTACCCTTTCCAGAAGTGTTGCAGGCTTGCCCGCTGTTCGGTAATTGTGAATAAATAGTGGTAAAGTGGTCCATTTTCAGCACAATTTCGCTTAATAAATTACTAAAACCTCATTGGTGATACCAGCGTTTTAGAAAACACAAATTTGTATGCCTATCGTTTACCATAGGATATAGCTACACTTCTATATTGCATTTCCTTAATATTTCCATCCTGGCTCTTCAGAGTAGATTCTCAATCATTTGTTATGTCTGTGACTCTCATGGAAGGAGCATAATGAAAACATTACATTAATCTCAGGCAGTACAACAGAGCTAGACAGATATTATGGTCATATGGCAGTACTGATGCTCAGGTTCAGACAGTAGACGGGTTTCACTCATCTTACAGGTGATAGTTTCAGACAGTGGTATGGATTATCACTCAAATAGCTGCTTAAGTATATATTTGAACATGCAGTCATGCATATGTCAGCATCTCAGTTTATGAAAATATGCACATTTTGCTTTTAAATATATGCTTTTCAGTTTGAATAAATCTGACCCCCCCCCCAAGCTGCTATCTAGGAGAAAACACAATTTTTGTCCTGAAATATCTTTTTAAATTTTTTTACCCATGTTTGATACCCTAAAATCAGTTCATAATGAAATACTTGCATGTGCTTCTCCCATTTGTATTCTGTAGCTCTATATGGATAGATACCATGGCTTTTAGGCACTCCATTTATGGCTCAACAAAACCAGAATGGACAGACGGATTAATCAAGACTGCCAGCATCAAGGTCATTTTCTTGCTTGAAGTTGCCAACACTTGGAAGGCGAGGGTAAGGAGATGCTGATGCCACCTTGAATCTTTCGTGAAATGTGGATTATCCTTCTTCATAGCAAAGTGAAAAGGCATTCTGTTTCTTGTATCACAATAGTCTGTATTTGGGGGAAGATTTACGAAGTATTGCGTGGGCACTAGTGTGGCGCCACGCAAAAAATAGAGGCAAGTTACCCAACATTATAAAAGCCAGCAACCAGACTGCAGAATTATATTGCGCAGTGCAAGCACCGGTGCAAATATTAGTAAATGTACCACTCGGAGATGGTTTTGCGAAGTGTTCTGTGGGATACCCTATATGGGATACCCTGTATGGGTAACGGCAGGAGGGCCTTCAAAGGCTACAAAAGAAAACGGACTCTAGGATGAGAACTTTTTTCAAGTACTCATCACCCATGTGCTGCAAGCTTACACTTCCTGGGGCTGGATTCAACTATATCATTGTCACAGCTTTATCCCTGGCCCATTAGGGTTCCAATTCCCCTGAATTTAGCTGACAAATTCACCAAACATACACCAGAGTTCAGTTTTACGCTCCAAAATCCCCTTCATGATTTTGCCAGCACTGGGCTGCTCCTGTGTTAGAGGCTTTACCACCCCAGAATCCTTCTGTTAAGCCACGGTTGAACGATTTTTCTAATTAAAGGATTGTTTGGCTCGTGTGTCCTTGCAGCCTTTGATTCCTCGTAGTGTCTCCTAATGTGTGGTTGGAAGCCTGTGAGCTATAGCGCTGCACAAGGGCCTGCTTTAGGAAGCCTTTTTGCGCCAGAGCCTAAAAGTAGCAATATCAGAGGCTTTGAGCCTGCTAAAGGGAAGTCCCAAATTACTAAAGGTACGTCGTGAATGAAAACGGAATGTGCACTTTGTGTCTAATTTTGCTTTGGAAAGAAGGGGGGGGAGGGGGATATGAAAAGGGTGTCCTTCTTCTTCTGAACCCCAGTACCATGCATCAGTGGGGACCACATTTGTAGTTGCAAAAGCCATTGATTGGATACCAATTCCCGAAGGGGGCTGGCTGGATCCATTTGCAAAGTGAAAGCTGTCAAATTCAAAAAAATACTTTATTTAGACAAAAGTGAAAGCTGTCTTGGAGGAACAGCTTATTCTTTGTGAATCGTGGGGGGGGTAACATGGGAAGCAGAGATCAGCTTTATTTGATTCTTGCTCCTGCCCCTTTAATGGAAAAGGTCTGGAATTAAAAAAGTAAGCATTCGGAGAGCGCAGGAGTGGAGGTCTGCTGCCCCCTGCTGGCCTCCATTCCTGCACCCACAGCCTGTTCATTAAAATACATAATCCGATTCCTGCCTCATTAACATGAGTGGATCAGGATTTTTCAAATCCTACCAAATGGCCATTTTGCATTGTAACCGAATAGTACATCTGTTGAAGTGCAAAATGAAAGTCGGGCCTCAAAGCAGTCAGTCTGCAAAAACACAAATTGCTTCAAAATCTGACTTTAGTATAAAAGGCGGCAAAATTGATATCTAGGCCTACATACATTAAAGTTTGTGCGGGTGCTCGCATGACAACGCAATTTAGAACTGCGCTCATAGGCTTTTACACTAGTAATTCCATCTGCACTCTTTCGTGGTGGACGAGCGCCCATTCAAAACTTTTGTAGATTTGGGCCTTAATGTCCATAAGGACTTGGGATCTTTGGGCATCCGGGAGCGAAGCTACCTAATTGGATTACAGATCTCGAATAGTCTGGGGTAAAATAAAGTGATTTTATTAATGTACAGAAAAGCTATAAAAGAAACTCAAGAGGCGAGCACGAATATTCTAGCCTTCTGTGTCCCACCGAGGTGTTTGGTGAAGAGACAGCACCTTGTGATCCTTTCTAAGGCCCAGATTTACTAAGGTTTTGCGTCCGAGATGTGCCACTTTTGTGGAGCAGCCCTTACACAAAATCCATGTTGGTATTTTCTAAGCCGTGCAAAGTCGATTTGTGTGGCTTTGCGTAGTTTAGTAAACAGAGTAATGCAACGCAGCAGATAGCGCTTCCTTGCATTACTTTGCGTCAGGAAGGTGGTTACATGGGGGCAGCATGGGCATTCCCAGGCTTCCACCCATGTATTTTGATGCAAATCCAGGTTTACAAACACTTTTAAACCTGGGTTTGCATTAAAATGGTGCGCCTACAGAGGCGTAATGAGGTGAAATATCTTCTTTTTTCCTCGTCACTGTCTCTTTCTGCAGCACCCAGAAAGATGAATATGCTTCTAAGAATTGTTTTTGTGCAGGGAGGTATCCCTTCCGGCACAAAAACAATCCTGCCCGTAATGCAGGCACTGTTCCAGTCTCAAGTGTGCCAGCGCATAGAGGGAGCTGAACAGTGCCATATCTTGGTAGATATTGCGCTGTTCAGCTGTCACCCGTCCACGCAACACACTCCAGCAACTTGCCTTGCTGCACTGTATTGCATGAACTTTTAGTGATTATGCCCCTAACTTCTAGTGATTTTCTGTTCAGGAATATTGGTTAGTCGCAGAAGCTGAAGTGGGCGGGATCCATGTTGCATGACATGTCCATACTTCTTTCATTTAACAAAAACAGTTCGGCTACTTTTTGTTAAAAGACAACCTCCCAGGACAGTTAATTCTGACAGTAGAGATACCTCAGCTGAAGTAGAAGGGAGGCGGTCTCCTGTGCTGTGAGGGTGAGACAGACAGCTTAACAAGAAGCCAGGCTTCCTTACAGGGTGCTTGATGCCTCAAAGAAATGTAAATGTGTGCACTTGGTTAATCTGCACACGTAAAGGCTGCTTGGAAGCAGGTATTGGTTTTAATCAATGGAGTCACTTGAAGCATCATGATTACAAAGATGGATACTTCCTGAGAGGTAATGTAGGAGTTTGTTCATCTGAGTTCTAGGTTGTGTGCGTATAAGGAACACATAAAAAATGCTTGCACGAGGTATTGGCTGATTGATACTTACTAAAATCTTAAATCTAAATCCTGTAGCACATTTTGTTGCAGCCTATCTTATACTGTGTGTTACACATTAACAATGCTTTCTGCCACATGCTGGGACCTTGTAATAATAAAAATGTATGTCACCCTTGCCCAGAGCGCCAACCAGGATTCAGTTTTATGACTAACATTGCAGTGATCACATTCATCAATAGAGGTTTCATAACGTAAAATAGTGCACTTTCCACTGGTTAGTTTAACATGCATTTATTTTTCATTTAACACGTGTGTAATTTTATATGCAGTTACCTGAAGGTGAAAGACCTCAAAAATTGTTGCAGAATATTTTGCTCTTTTTATCCACGCCTTTGACCCTGCCCCACACTCGCAGATCCCAATCCCAGTGCATTCAGGGTCACAGTTCCCAAACTTCTATACATGCACTTTGACCACTGGTTATTCATACTTCGGTTCTCTGCCATAGCTTGTGTGTTACTGCAGCTGATGTTCAGTAGCCAGGATCACCAAACTCGACTCACCGGGTCTCCTCCAGCTGCTGACCATTGGCTCGGGCTGCTTAAAAGAATGAGAAAAGACCTTACAGCAAATCATCCAAGACTGCTGGGGCGACTGGAAACAGAAGCGTTCAGACTTGCCTAAAACTGATTTTACTCATCAAGAACATAGGACAGGGTTTCTCCTCACTAACCAGACTCCAAGGCCCCAGCTGCACAGCTTTTAACACGCCATCTTTGGTGGGTGACGCATAATCTCGGGGTTCTCACACCCACTCATCCGGCAGACTCCAGTCTTCCCCCACCTTGCTGCTCTGTGCCTCTCCGGTCAGACCAGATACCTGCTGAATGGTTAACAGCCAGGAGACCAGCTAGACCAAGGGTCCTCGGAGCTCTGCAGCAAGCAAGAAAAAAATTGCCTCTTTGACTTAGGCTCAATGGGCCCTTCAGAGCTCTGGGCCCCGGCGCCACTGCACCAATGGTAGCTACGCCCCTGCAGGAAACGAGGATGCATCGCGATGGAAACCCTGTAGCAGAGAAGTGCCACTTTGTCATAGTATGACATTGCATTCACATGAGCATTCTTTACAAGGCAGCTGCATACAGAACAGTAATGCCAACATTTGGGAACTGATAGGAGAGAAATTTAGAAAAGATATCAGGGAAATGTAATTTCCCCATTTACTTGCATTGAAGTAGAGGTCCTTTTGAAGTGTTAGAAAGGTGAAATTATGCAAAATGCGGTTTTTAAAAACGAGTATCCCGTCTAAATTGAATGTGTTGGTATACATGGGACTATATAATTATTTCTCCCCTCTAAGCCGCTGCTAACGGTTCAGAGGTACGCACGTAAAAATGACCAAATCAGGATTTTTTCTGCGAGATTTTCAACACTTTTGAAGTAATAGAAAAAGGCCAGCTGGTGCTGTAAGAAAAAGCCAGATAATTAAGACTGAGTAGAACCCCATGCCAGGTAAGTAAGGGATTGGAGGAGCCAAAAGGCCTTTAATTCCTTCCAAAAGGATTAAAGCGATGAACACCGATTTACCGTCCGGGAGGAAGTTGAACTTCGGTCGTGAGGCGGGCTTGTCTCTAAATGGCACTTTCTCAGGGTGGGCTGACAACCTCAATCCTATGAAGGAGACTCGCACCCCTGGACCCCCACGGCATCTCGTGTCTCAGTACTCCCCCCCCACCCCGCAGTTTTTAGCTGCTGCACATTCACAGAAATGGTCGTTTGAGATTTAATAGCTTCTCCTGGCATACATGCGCTGTGGCTGATTCCTGCCCGTACGGTTTGGAGACCGCTTACTTAAGCAGGAAGGGGCACGCGCCAGCCGTTTCAGTTTTTAATTTACATTTTGCCCCCCCTCCGTAATCCACAAAAGTCTCTTAGCATAGATAAAGTATTCAGTTATTTCTCAAAAGCCTTTATGGTTGTGTGCGGGGTAAAGTGGCGCTGAAGCAATAGTATTTATCGAGCAAGGGCGACGCTGGAGACCAGGCCGCCCATTTCCCTTCTTGTATTGAATGAAAAATCGGGCGCGATCAGGTCTTTCCCAACCATCAATTTTCAATTCTGTGATAGCATTTTGTACTTTTAGCTACAGCTTCGATGTCACTTCCAGCCAATACGCAAGAAGTTGTGACTTCAGTTTGAAATTAATATCGCGCGTTCCCTCAGCGCCACCTTCTGGCAAGCAATGCTTGTTTCCGTTGTGCTGGAGTTGAGGCCCATTTTAAGAGAATGCTTTGACCGTATCATGGCTCAAAGCTGTCCTCAAGACTTCTGACAATACATAAATATGTATATAAAAAAGTATATATATATATACTATATATATATATACTATATATATAAGTATATATATATATATATATATATATATATATATATATAACTCTTAATATCCAAAATAGTCCGGTAACTCCGTCAGTTGTTTGTCCGCTAACAAGAAAACACCGGTGCCGTGGCCACTATAAACAAACGTGTTTATTCACGATTTGCAACACAAATCCCGACGCGTTTCGGAGTTACAGCACTCCTTTCTCACGGGCAAGGTTTGTACATTTTCAGTCTCTTTTAAAGGAACATGTGTCCAATTACTGTGCATAATCATAGACATAAAAGACATCTTTCTGACTGTTCATCAATGATATACATCAATAAAGTTTTTAGAAGGGTCAAAAAACTGAGGGAAATAAATCACGTTTAGTGAATTCACATGCTGTTTTTGGTGAGCCCTTCTAGCAATAAATAGCATACATTACAAAGCGTAATTCAATTCCGCCCGCGTGGGCAAACAAGTATCGCGTGTTGCACACCATTTAAACCGTTGAAAATCATATAATGAAATTAGAACCTATTCGTTCTATCAATCTTAATGCAGCGCATTGAGGCAGCAAAAGTGACCATCGGGAATAGCGATCAAACCCAAGTGGGCATTGACCAACAACGAGAAATATTCTCAACGTTATAATCTTATTCCGCTGCCCATTCGCTAATTGTGAACCAATAACTAAGTAGTCTTTATACGTGCATTCCCCAAGATCTAGGCATTGACGCATGCAGATACTTCCTGAATGGAAGATCATTGTCTTTCTTCTTCCACACGGAGATGCTCTTCGAAATGATCCAGATCTGTCTCAAAAATAACTTCTTCCTGTTCAATAAACAGCTGTACAGGCAAACCCAGGGGCCGGCGATGGGAACTTGCTTCGCCTCTAGCTTTGCAGGACTTTACCTCGGCTGGTGGGAGAAGCAAGTGGTCAGTAACATCAGACAGTTCAATGACCACGTCGTCCTTTGGGTTAGGTACATAGATGACATCTTCTGTATCTGGAAAGGAACTGAATTCCAGGCACAGGAGTTTGTAATCCTACTCAATGACAACTCTCTGAATTTGCAGTTCACAAGCCAGACCAGCACTATCACTATTGAATTCCTAGATCTTAAATTAGAGATCAAAGAGAATAGAATAACGAGCAGGCTATTTCGGAAAAGCACTGCAGGCAACAGCCTGCTGCATGCAGATAGCAGCCATCCTAGCAATTTGATTCGCAGCATTCCTTTTGGCGAGTTACTAAGGGCCAAAAGAAATTGCAGCACTGAAGAGGGTTTTCTTAATGAAAAGAACACCATGACCCAAAGATTCTTAGCAAGAGGCTACAGCAAGGCTACCATCAAACAGGCGATTGCCAAAGTAGATAAACTCAAACGCAACGACCTGCTTATTCCGAAAATTAAGACTGATAATGAAAAAGAACCAATCAGATTTATTACCACCTACCATAGTCAAGCATGGGAAATAAAGAAAGGCTTGAAGACATTTTGGGAAGTCTTGAAAACTGACAACGATTTGAGTGAATACATAGGTGAAAATCCATCTATAACATTTAGAAAAGCTAAATCTTTGCGAGACTCGTTAAGCACTAGTCTAGTCAATCAGGTAAAAAGTCTAGAGAGGTTCAGGGTTTTTACACTTGCAACCAGTGCAAAGCCTGCAAATATAGTGAAAGCTGTAAATCACTAAAAATTTGTATTGACAAACCTCCACACAGAATTATGAAACACTTGACTTGTAATACGGATTTTGTAGTTTACGCATTGAAATGTCCCTGTGATAAATTTTACATAGGGAGCACTATCCACAAGGCCAAAAAGAGGGTGCTTGAACATCTACGTGCCGTAAAGAAAAATGACAAGCAGTATCCTATTGCTCGTCATTTTAAAACATGCCACAATTAAAATGCTTATCTGCTCAAGTTCTATGCCCAGACGTGGGTCCCTTGCTCACTTTGCCACTGGATTCAAGATAGCCTGGCTGATGACGGCTGTAAGCCAGAAACCGGTCCCATGATGCTTGTTTCCAGTCCAGGGAAGACATGGCTTGGCAGTTCGGGCTGGACTGTTCCCATGAGGCACAGGGTCAGACTGATTTGCATATGGCCATGTCTGAACTGGGGTGGCGGAGTGAGCTAAAGAATGATGATGGATTAAACCCAGATCAGTTGACTGGGGTTGAGTGCTTGCAATGTTCAACACTCCGTCCATCATCCCCTTTGGTTTTGCTATGTTCGCCCTAAGTTGGCAGGGTATGCCCAGACGTGGGTCCCTTGCTCACTTTGCCACTGGATTCAAGATAGCCTGGCTGATGACGGCTGTAAGCCAGAAACCGGTCCCAGGATGCTTGTTTCCGGTCCAGGGAAGACATGGCTTGGCAGTTCGGGCTGGACTGTTCCCATGAGGCACAGGGTCAGACTGATTTGCATATTGGCATGTCTGAACTGGGGTGGCGGAGTGAGCTAAAGAATGATGATGGATTAAACCCAGATCAGTTGACTGGGGTTGAGTGCTTGCAATGTTCAACACTCCGTCCATCATCCCCTTTAGTCTTGATAGTATACCCATAAGACAGAGAGGAGGTAACAGGACTTTAGAACTAAGAAAGCTTGAATCCAAGATGATTATCAAATATAATATATTGTATCCGATGGGTCTAAACTTGGACGAAGAAATGTCTGTCCACTTTGGATAAATGCACAAGTTACTAACTTGTGTAACAATATATCTGTAAGAGACAGTAGTTAGTGACAGATTCCTTACCTTAGAATATCCTCAGGCGTCAGGCTGGATCCGGAAAGTTTTTGCGTAGCAGTACCCTTGCGCGTTGGTAGGCGGCTTCGTGCGGCTCCGCGTCCGTCGTCGAGATCGCCGGGATGACGTTGCGGGCAGTACTTAGACGCCGCCCCTGCGCGCTGACGTCAGTTCTGTACACGACTTTCCGCGCCAGAAACGCAGAGCCATGCCAGAAACTGACACTGGTGTCTGAAAACTAGGGCCCTGAAAGGGATGTCCTTAACCCTAGAAATCAGTTTGCAGAACGGGGAGGATGGGTGGGGCGGTAAGGAATCTGTCACTAACTACTGTCTCTTACAGATATATCGTTACACAAGTTAGTAACTTGTGCATCTGAAAGAGACACGTTAGTGACAGATTCCTTACCTTAGAATAGATACCCCAGCAATACCAACCCCGGTGGTGGGTCTGCGAACAGAGTCAGACAAGGAAATCCCGGAGGACAGAACGGCCAAAGAAGCCGTCCCTCAGGACCTGGCTGTCAAGGCAGTAATGTTTGGTAAACGTGTGCAGCGAGGCCCACGTAGCTGCCTGACAAATATCCTGTAACGGAACACCGCGACCTAAAGCCGTGGTAGCAGCCGTAGCCCTGGTGGAATGGGCACGCAGCCCAACAGGAGGCTCCTTCTTAGCCAAAGAATAACAGGCCTTGATACACAAGATGACCCAGCGGGAGATGGTCCTCTTGTGTACCGCCCGACCTTTTTTGGCGCCCACGTACCCAACAAAGAGCTGGTCATCCACCCGGAACTGTTGTGTGCGGTTGAGGTAAAAGGAAAGCGCACGTTTTGGGTCCAGACGGTGGAGCCTCTCTTCCTCTCTGGAAGGATGCAGAGGCGGAAAGAAGGTGGGCAAAGTGATGGTCTGCCCAATGTGGAAGGCAGTAACCACCTTTGGCAAGAAGGACGGACGCGTCCGAAGAACAACCTTGTCTGGATGAACAGACAGAAAGGGGGGTTTGCATGAAAGAGCCTGGAGCTCACTCACCCGCCGAGCGGAGGTGATGGCCACCAGAAAGGCTGTCTTCAGCGTCAGAAGACGAAGAGGACAGTTATGCAGAGGCTCAAAGGGAGCGCACATTAAGAAGTTAAGAACCAAATTTAAGTCCCACTGAGGCATTATAAACGGAACAGGAGGAAAGAGGTGAGTAATGCCTTTAAGAAACCTGTTAACAACAGGGGACTTAAAAAGAGAGGACTGATCAGGAAGCCTGAGGAAGGCCGATAATGCACAAAGATAGCCCTTGATGGTACCCAGGGCAGAACCCTGTTGGGCCAGAGAAAGAAGGAACAGAAGAACCTCAGAAAGAGGGGCAGAAAGGGGATTCACAGCCTTTGCTGTGCACCATGCCACAAACTTGTTTCACCTGCAGGCGTATACCACCTTAGTGGAGGGACGCCTGGCTGCCAGAATCACATCACAAACTTCGGGAGGCAAGTCGAAAGGAATCAACTGCCGCCGCTCAATCTCCACGCAAGCAGGTGTAGACTGGACAGGTTCGGGTGGAGGACCGTCCCCTGCTGCTGCGACAGAAGATCCTCCCGAAGAGGCAGACGGATCGGGGGATCGACGCTCATACTGAGTAGCTCGGGATACCAAACTCTTCAAGCCCAGTCCGGAGCCACAAGAATGACTTGGGCCCGGTCGCGCCGAATCTTCAACACTCTGGGTAGAAGTGGTATAGGCGGAAAGGCGTACAACAGACCGCAACTCCACTCGCGACGAAAAGCGTCGCCGAGCGAGTGCCGCCTTGGAAATTCCAACGCGCAGAACTGCTGACATTGCGCGTTCTCTTCGGTGGCGAACAGATCTAACCAAGGCTCTCCCCACTGCTGAAAGAGACCTTGCGCCACCTCCGAGTGAAGACGCCATTCGTGATCCATCATGCACCTGCGGCTGAGTTCGTCCGCTCTGGCGTTCAGGGAACCTGCCAGGTGTTGAACCATCAGGAATATGCCTTGATGTTCCAGCCATGTCCAGAGGCGCAGAGCCTCCTGACATAGGGTCCACGACCCCACCCCGCCCTGTTTGTTGCAGTACCACATGGCGGTGGTGTTGTCTGTGAACAACTGCACTACCTTCCCTTTGACAGAGGGAAGGAATGCCTTGAGTGCAAGTCGGATCGCCCGGAGCTCCAGAATGTTGATATGGAGCCGGAACTCCGCCGGAGACCAGAGGCCTCTGATCTCCGCCTCTCCCATGTGACCGCCCTATCCCAGAAGGGACGCGTCCGTCACAACTGTGTGCTCTGGCTGGGGAAGGGAGAGGGATCTGCCCATGACCCATTGCCGGTTCGAGAGCCACCACTGCAACTGTTTTGCAGTCCCCTCCGAGATCTGGACGTGATCGGACAGGTTGCCCTGGTGCTGCGCCCACTGGAACTTCAGGTCCCACTGCAGAGCCCGCATATGCCATCTGGCATGATCGACCAGCAGGATGCAGGAGGCCATGAGGCCCAGCAGCCTCAGGGTCATCCCTACCGAAACCCAGGATAAAGGCCGAAAGATCGGAATCATAGCCTGAATATCCCGGACTCGCCGTTCGGGAGGATAAACCCGAAACTGCGTCGTGTCCAGAACTGCTCCGATGAAAAGGAGCTGTGGAGAAGGAATCAGGTGCGACTTCGGCACGTTGATGAAAAACCCCAGCGAGTGCAGGAGTTCGGCCGTTGTCTGGAGGTGGGAGACGACTGCCTGGGACGAGCCCGCCTTCAGCAGCCAGTCGTCGAGGTAGGGGAAGACTGGAACCCCTGCCCGGCGCAGATGAGCTGCAACCACCGCCATCACTTTCGTGAACACCCGAGGGGCGCTGGTAAGGCCAAAAGGGAGCACAGTGAACTGAAAATGCTTGAGGCCTACCGTGAACCGCAGGTAACGCCGGTGGGCCGGCAGGACGGGGATGTGGAAATATGCGTCCTGCAAGTCCAACGCTACCATCCAGTCTCCAGGGTCGAGAGCAGTCAAGACCTGAGCTAGGGTGAGCATCTTGAACTTCTCCTTCCGGAGGAAGTGATTGACGTTCCGGAGGTCCAAGATAGGACGCATGTCCTCCTTGTCCTTTTTGGGCACCAGAAAGTAGTGGGAGTAGCAACCACGTCCCTACTTCTGGGGTCGGAACGCGCTCGATGGCCCTCTTGGCCAAGAGGGCCGCAACTTCCTTTTGAAGAAGCACCAAGTGATCCCCTGACATGCGGTGGAATTGAGGTGGCATGGCTGGGGGATGGTCTCGAAGGGGAGGGAGTAGCCCCTTCGGACAATGTCCAAGACCCACCTGTCCGAGGTGATGGCACGCCATTGGTGAAGGTGATGGCGGACCCTGCCCCTACTGGCGTGCTGTGCACCTGAAAGGAAGGACTAGGCGGGCTTGGAGGACGGGGCGGGGTTGGTGGCCTGACCCGCACGCTGGTTGCCTGACCCGCCACGGCGGGAGCCACGTCCTCGGCCACGCGAAGGCACTTGCTGCGCGGGCCGGTGGCTGGGCAGGGGACGTGACTGGGCGCCCCTTCCGTGTCCACGAAAGGGGCGAAAAGCAGATGGCTGTGGAGGGCGTACAGCAGAAAGGCCCAGGGACTTAGCCGTAGCCCGCGAGTCCTTAAAACGCTCCAGCGCATGGTCTGCCTTGTTCCCAAAAAGACCAATCCCATCAAAGGGCATGTCCATAAGAGTGTTTTGGACATCACCCGAGAAACCAGTGGTTCTCAGCCAGGCGTGACGGCGCAGCGCCACTGTCGTCGTAAGCGATCTGCCTAGCGAGTCGGCGGTATCAAGGCCACATCTGATGGTGTACTTTGCCGCATCTCTTCCCTCCGCAATGACGCGGGTAAGCAGTGTCTGGACCTCCTCAGAACACTGGGGCAGAACTTGCGCCACCGAATCCCACAGGGAGTGGGAATAATCGGCCCAAGAGGCAAGTGGTATTGACGGACCGCAAGCCAGCACTGGAGGAAGAAAAACCTTCTTCCCAAATTGATCCAGGCGTTTGGATTCCCTATCCGGGGGAGCGGTAGGGAAGGTGCTTTGGGAAGCAGAGGCTTGGACCACCAAGCTCTCAGGTGTGGGGTGTTGGGAGAGGAACAGGGGGTCGCCCGGAGCAGGGCGATGGCGTCGGGCCACGTTCCTATCCACAGGAGCCCCTGTGGTGGGCTTGGACCAGGTGCCCAAAAGAACATCGGAAAGTGCCTCGTTAAACGGTAGCAGTGGCTCCGAGGAGGTAGCCGCCGGCTGAAGCACTTCCGTCAGGATGTTAGTCCTGACAGCCACCGTAGGCAACTGGAGGTGTAAGGCCCCAGCTGCTCTACGCAACACTGTTGCAAAGTTTGCTCCCTCCTCCGTTGCCACGGAAGGAGGAGACCGCATGCCAGGGTCAGGGGAGGTGTCCAAACCACTGGCATCCCCAAGCTCCTCAGCCCAGTCCTGATCAAACTCACACTGCTGTGTGAGAGGGTCATCAGACCCCTCCCAGTCCTCTGCGTCCTCCAATTCTTGTTCAAAATATGGAGGAGGGACATGCGGGACCCAAGGTCCCATCGGCGTCGAAGCCGGCGTCGAGTGACGCCGGTCCGGCGCCATGTCCGGATCCGGAGAGAACCGGGGAACGACGCCGCCCGGAGCCCCGGGCGGCGTCGGGAACGGCACCGGAGAGATCGGCGCCGGTGGAGGTGTCGTCAGGTCAACCGGCGTCGATCGGGGTTGTGGCAGCACCGGAGCCGGGGTCGAGGCTGGGGCCGGGACCGGTGTTGCTGGCGGCGCCGGGACCGGAGTAGCCGGCGGCGCCGTAGGAACCCCACTAGGGCCCGGGGGGACCTTGAGGCCCAAAGAGGCGGGCCATGGCCGACAGGAACTCCTGTATCTCGGCCGGAGTCGCCCCCAAACCCGGGAAGGACGGGTAATGCGGGGGCGGCTCCACAGGCACTCCCGGAGCCGCGGGGACGGTGCCGGCAGGACCCTCAGCCGAGTCGCGAGACCGGCGAGGGGAAGTCGTCAAGCGATGACGCTTCTTAGACTTCTTATGCTTCGACTTACCGGAGGAGTGCGAAGACTTGGATCCCGACGACCGATGAGGACTCCGCGACCGGCCCCTCAACCTCTCACGTGACCGGGGCTTGGCGTGGCGCGGAGTCGACTGCCGGACCTCGAGGAGCTTTCGAGACCGCTCTCGCAAAGCCTTCGGGTGCAAGGCCCGGCAGTCGGGGCACGACTTCGTGTCGTGGTCGCGGCCGAGGCAGTAAAGACACTCCTGATGCGGGTCTGTGATCGACATCACAGGCGTCGCATGGCTTGAAGCCGGGCATCCCTACCGACACCTACGGAGTCGAGACACTTGGAGAAAACAGTGAAAAATCACCAAAAAAACTTAGTCAAAAAATGACTAGGGCACTGCTCTTCCCGGATCTGCGCTTACTGGCGCGGAAAAAGAAAGAACTGATGTCAGCGCGCAGGGGCGGCGTCTAAGTACTGCCCGCAACGTCATCCCGGTGATCTCGACGCCGACGACGGACGCGGAGCCGCACGACGCCGCCTACCGACGCGCAAGTGTACTGCTACGCAAAAACTTTCCGGATCCAGCCTGACGCCTGGGGATATTCTAAGGTAAGGAATCTGTCACTAACGTGTCTCTTTCAGATGTTGTGGTCACAGCTATTCTCTCGTATATACAATATATGTTTTTTTAAGAGGTTTTGATATTTGTCTTATTTAGATAGTTGGTGCACTTTTTTCACGTTTTTAATTGTACTGTTTCTGTCTGTTTTTATTCCAGATACAAAAGAGGGATGCAGAAGAGTTTAAATATCTGTCCACTAATCTGCAGTAGAACACTACTTTTCACATGAAGGTGGTTGGTGAAGTTAAATCTATTTGCTCACTAGAGCAGGACTTGAAATTAATGAATTTGCCATATTGAACCTAAGTAGTTCCATGCCCACAGGGGCGGAATTGGTTTACAATTAGCGAATGGGCAGCGGAATAAGATTATAACGTTGAGGATGTTTCTCGTTGTTGGTCAATGCCCACTTGGGTTTGATCGCTAATCCCGATGGTCACTTTTGCTGCCTCAATGCGCTGCATTAAGATTGATAGAACGAATAGGTTCTAATTTCATTATATGATTTTCAACGGTTTAAATGGTGTGCAACACGCGATACTTGTTTGCCCACGCGGGCGGAATTGAATTACGCTTTGTAATGTATGCTATTTATTGCTAGAAAGGCTCACAAAAAACAACATGTGAATTCACTAAACATGTGATTTATTTCCCTCAGTTTTTTGACCCTTCTAAAAACTTTATTGATGTATATCATTGATGAACAGTCAGAAAGATGTCTTTTATGTCTATGATTATGCACAGTAATTGGACACATGTTCCTTTAAAAGAAACTGAAAATGTACAAACCTTGCCCGTGAGAAAAGAGTGCTGTAACTCCGAAATGCGTCGGGATTTGTGTTGCAAATCGTGAATAAACACGTTTGTTTATAGTGGCCACGGCACCGGTGTTTTCTTGTTAGCGGACAAACAACTAACGGAGTTACCGGACTATTTTGGATATATATTTATATATATTACCTACTGGCGGTCGCCAGTAGGTAGTTATAGTTAGGACCTAGTTTCCATAGGAAAAGCGTTTTTTCTTTTCCCAATAACTTTGGCGCTGGTTGACGAATCTTCGCGAAATTTTCAAAACTAGTGGGGCGCTCCGGTCAGCTCCTGTCTTGAAAGTTTCGGAGTGATTCGTCATGCGGGGGCAGAGAAAAAAAATATATATAATTAATTTTTTTGTTCACCGAAAATGTTAAATTAACGTTATAGTTAGGTGAAATGTTCAGAAACAATGTCATGTTTTAAACTCTAAAAACCACTGAAATTCACCATTTATAGTTACATCAATTAACTATAACTCATACCCTAGGGTAACTATAACTTGGGCCCCGACCATGCACAGTTTTCTCATCAATAATCTCACTGCAAATGTTGCTCTGATATTATCAATGATGTCATAGAAGATGTCACGAGTGATGTAATATGTGGGGTAATTAGCAGTGCATGGCGAGGGTGCAAGTTATGGTTACTTTGGGGCACGAGTTATAGTTACTAGAGAGAACTAAAACTAGTGAGTTTCCGCGGTTTTTAGAGTTTAAAACGTTACATTGTTACCGAACATTTCACCTAACTATAACGTTACTTTAACCTTTGTTTTTTCCAATGAATTTCTAGTTTTTTTAATGTAAAGTAATATTTAATTACCCCACGTAAACCCATCCCCCCTGCGTGCGTCCTTTGGCTCTGCAGAGCTGGAGGTTGGCTGCAGGGCCTGCACTCAACACCCCCCGCATGTAGCCAACCCCATGCAGCGCCTGTCCTGTAACCAGACCCTGTGGCCAATACTCTCAGCCAGCCAACCCCACACTGCCTTTGGCTGTGCGCAGCGGGGTGTTGGCCACAGGGTCTGGCCCTCGGGACCCCATCCCCAGGGCCTTTTTTTATTTTAAGAGTGGAGGGGGGATGCATGGCGCCCCTCCCTGAACCTGTTATGGCTCTGGGGACCTCAGATATATATATATATTTTTTAAAGGGGAGCAGGGCACGTGCCCCCCCTCCCCAAGCCTTATTAGACCCTTTTTTGTTTATTTAGGGGAGCTGCATGGCCCCACTCCCTGAGCCTTATTAGGACTGGGAACTCCAGGGATGTTTTTTTAAATTAAAGGGGAGGGGGCAGCTCAGCCACCATCCCCGAGCCTTGTTAGGGCCTGGGGACTCCATCCGCCAGGGCTGTTTATTTTAATTACGTGGGAGGGGGGCCGCCTGGTCCCCCTCCCCTAGCTGTATTTGGTCTTGGGGATGCAACCCCCCAGGGCCATTACTAGAAATAAAGGGGAGGGGACCACGCGGCCCCCCCCTCCCCGAGCCGTTATTGCCCCCGGTACTCTTTCCCCCCCCGAGGCCCTCATTACTTAAAGGTGGGTGCCCTGGTGCTCACCCAGGGCACCCACTGTATACTTGTTGGGGGTTGTGCGGGGGGTCTCTCAAGGCCTCCACGGACCCAGCCAGCTCCCTGCATGCAGCGGGAGCCTTCATTGTTCCTGCCTGGAGGGAGCAGCTACTAATGCTGCTCCCTCTGGACGGGAGCAATATTTTTATCTGTTTTTCTGCCCGCAACAGTGCTGGCAGGGAAACAGATCAAAAGTCAGCTCCTGGCCGGTGGGAGCATTTTCAAAGTTCTCGCTGGCTGGGAGCAGACTTCATGTTTGCTCTCACGTGGCAGGAGTTTTGAAAATATTTCTGCCAAGCTGGAGCAAACACAGGTTTCCCTGCCTGCGCTGGTGCGGGCATGGAAACCACTATGTCCCGGCAGTGGGCTCCCTGGGACAGAGCTAGTGAGCCGGCCCAGGGGGATTGGGTCCCCGCACGCCCCCCTCCCCTTAAAAAATACTTCAGACCCTGGGAATGGGGTTCCCGGAGCTGAAATCGGCCTGGTGACAGGGGGGCCACGCAAGCCCTCTCCCCCCAAAAATAAATACCTAGTTCCCCCAGCGTTTTTTTTCCATTTGCCACGGATTCAGAGATACTCGTGAATTCGGGGCAAAATTTTGAGAAAAAAAACCTTTTTGGCCTATGCGGGGTCAACCACAAAGCCTAGGGGGTCAGGGTATCCCTACCCTCCACAATAATGTCTTTTATTTGGAACTTTTTTAGGACTCTAGACTGAGTCTTGAGTCCTCAGATGGCTGCCGCCACTTCCTGGTTGAGGTGGTGGCAGCCAATCATATGCCCGCAGATGAGCTGCAACCAATGCCATCACCTTAGTGAACACCTGAGGGGCGCTGGTAAGGCCAAAAGGAAGCACAGCGAACTGAAAGTGCTTGTGGCCTACCGTGAACTGCAGGCAGGACGGGAATGTGAAGTATGCGTCCTGCAAGTCCAAGGCTACCATCCATTCTCCCGGGTCTAAGGCTGACAGGACTTGAGTGAATGTGAGCATATTGAACTTCTTCTTCTTGAGGATGAAATTGATCATCATCGGGGCACTCAGGTAAGAGGCTCAAAAAACACAAGAAGTAGAAGCACGCTATGACTTCTCCTCGGCTGTCGGCCGACGTGACGAAGGAACGTCGATGTTCGAGGCCTGGTTCCTCGGAGCCCGGGTGGACTCCTCACCTCCCCTCTTTTCTGGGAGCCAGAGCGACCCCGGCTCAAATCAAGAAATTTTAAGAGGCCATGTGCCTCATTTTTTAGCAGCTCGACCCCTCCGGCGTGCCTTTGGGACCGCAGGGTCAGAGGGGGTCCTATCTGGTTTCGCTCCGGTGGCTCCTGCTCCGATGGACTCTCATGGATCTGGTCATGGATCCGGACCGGCGCTGGTCGTTCCACTGCAACCGTTCCCGACGCCAATGCTCCCTATGCTGCCGATGCCCATCGGTGGCACCAGCCCCATTCTGATAGCCGATGACACAGAGCCGGAGCCGCGTCAACCGACTTCGATTCCAGTGGCAACAGGTTCCTTCGTCCTTGGTTGGAGCCTGAGCCCTATACTGAAGGGCTATGCCTCAAAGAAGAAGGGGAGGAGTCACTGAACCATACCAGTATGAACAAGACGTGGACTGGTGTGAGGAACTGGGTGATGCCAGCAGACTGGATACGTCACCAGATACTGGCATGCTTTCTCCCCCTACTGTGGCTGCTGAGGAAGGAGCTACATATGCAATGGTGGTGCGTAGGGCGGCTGAGGTCCTCGACCTTCAGTTGCCCTCGGTGGCAGTCAAGACTAACATCTTGCAACCGGGAGTCTCCTCTTCTGAACCCCTACTCCAGTTCAACGAAGCCCTCACCAACTTTAATCTGGCGACCTGGTCCAAACCCAGCCCAGATGCTCCTGTGAATAGGATGATTGCCCGCCGCCACTGCCCTGCTCCAGGGGACCCAAATTTCCTCACCCACCACCCTACCCCAGAGAGCTTGTGGTCCAAACCTCCACTTCCCATGGTGCGTTTCCTGCTGCTCCCCCGGACAGGGAATCCAAGAGGCTGGATAGCTTGGGTAGGAAAATATTTTCTTCCACCAGCCATGCATTGTGTCAGTGAAAACTGCATGCTCATTGGGCTGCTATTCCTACACACTGTGGGAAACTGTTGCGCAAATGCTGCCACCGGTCCTGGAGGAGGCCCGGGCCATTCTCACTCAAGCGGTTACAGATGGGAGAGATGCAGCAAAGTTCACTATACGCTGCAGCTTTGACACGACCGACTCATTAGGCAGAGCGGTTTTGTCGACAGTGGCACTCAGACACCATGCTTGGCTGAGAACCTCTGGTTTTCTGGGGGATGTCCAGGCTTCCTTCATGGGCACCCGTCTCTTTGGCGACAAGGCAGACTCGGCGCTGGAGCACTTTAAGGACTCACAGGCTATGGCCAAGTCCTTGGGTCTCTTGGCTGCCCCACGTCCCCAGACTGCCTTTCGCTCCTTTCGTGGCCATGGAGCCACGCAAGCTTCCCAGCCCCTGCAGGGACGAGGGTGCAGTTCCTACTAGCCTCATGGGTCAGGTAGCCAACGGTCTGGTCCAGCCATCTCCCCAGCAGCTGCAGCCTCCAAACCCTCCTAGTCTTGCCCTTTTAGATCACCTCCATCACTGGCAGTCCACAACATTGGACAGGTGGGTTCTGCAGATCGTCCAAAGGGGCTTCTCCCTTCCCTTCAAGACTATCTCTCCCTCCATCTTATGACTAGCTGACAGAGGATCATCTATCTCTGCTCTGGGAGGAAGTCATGGCTTTCTTGGTCAAGAAAGCCATAGAGGGGGTTCCAGTGCCAGAAGTAGTCTGTGGTTGCTATTCCCACTACTTTCTGGTTCCGAAAAAGGACAAGGGCCTTCGTCCTATCCTAGATCTCCGAGCCAACATTGGCTCAGGTCTTGTGTGCCCTGGACCCAGGAGACTGGATGGTAGCGCTGGACTTGCAGGACAGCTATATTCACATTCCCGTTGTAGGAGGCTGACTTAGTATATGGGGCACACTTATTTAAGTGATGTGCTTGGCACTAATCCAGGCAACCCTTATGGTTATTTTAGTGGTCTTTGATAACCATAGAAACCTCTCAAAGTGGTAGCTGTGGAGAGCAGCCTTCAGGCTTATCTTGAAGGAGTGTTAAGCAGCTTGATTTACCAGTTTAATCATGTAGTGCAGGTTAAATGAAAAAGAACCACACAGTGTATATATAAAATATGTCTATTTATGACACATCACTCATTAATACATTGGTATATCTCCTAGCCAGAGATATCAACACAAATACACAACAATACTTCAATTGCAAATAGGTAAGTAAGCACAAAATACAGTGGTCTCCAGGGGGAGGCCAAACCATATACTAAAAAAGTGGAATACGAACTGCGACGGAAGTCGGGACTTGGACCAGGAGACTCAGAGGAGCTGGGGACACAAGGAACCACCCAAAGTAAGTACCCAGGAACCCCACGCAGCTGTATGCAGAGTGGAAATACAGCCGCAGGTCCAATAAAAGTCAACGGGGAAGTTGTGGTTGCAATTTTTAAGAAGAAGGACCCTTCCCAGTGGACCCTGAAGAAACCCTGTGGAAGTCAGAAGGTTGGAAAGTCACCCCACCCATGGATACACCAGGAACCAGGATACCTACACCAGGGAAATCGGGTGCATAGGTGCGAAGTGACATTGCAAAGTGCCGTAGACCACAATGGAGGACTTCGAAGAAGAGGACGCTGGAGAAGACTGTGCAAGAGTCCTGTGGAATCCAAGGGTGGATTCTTGTAGTGAAGAACCTGTAAGCAGAGGGGACACAGTCTATGCCACTCGCAGGTGACCATTAGGCATGGAAGAGCAATGCCCACCAATGTCGGATGGTTCATAAGTGTTGACGGCGACCATGTTGCTACAGCTGTGAGGACCAGGCGACGCTGAGGAAGGCCAGGAGCCATGCACGAGCTGTCCCACATCGGAAGTCGAGAACAAGGGGGCCGGTGTCTGGCGGGAGCACCAACAAGCCTTGGTAGCTGCAACAGGCGTGGCGAACGAAGAAGGAGCAACGTTGGGACTAGCAAGGTCTAAGGCACTCACCACAAGCAGCAGAGTCAGAGCAAGTCCCTAGCAAGCAGGGGGCCCACTGGAGCAAAAGAGGACCCACAGGCCGAAGGCACAGGAGTCGCAAGAGGACCTTGAGCAGCTCACCAAGAAGGAAGGCCCACAGTGCAGAGGAAGCTGTACTTGGCAGGAAGAAATGCTGGAGCTTCTTGTAGCTTGAAGATCTCTGGAGTGCAGAGCGAACAAGCCTTGGCAATGGCAAGTCGACGCGCTGCACAGGGGTTTGGTGTCAGCGGTTCAGACGAGGGATATTGGCCTCAAAATTGCAGAGAGGACAGGTCAGGCCTCAAGAGAGTAGCAGAACCACCACCTGTGCCTTTTGAACTCCGTGGGACGTCAGGAGCAGCAGACCGGTCAGCTTTGTTGCAGTGCCTGTAGATGCAGGGGAGTAACTCCTTCACTCTAAGGGAGATTACTTCGGGTGTCCTTGATGCCCACAGTTCTGGTGAAGATCCTGAAAGAAGCACAGACACAGATGACAAAGAAGACTTGCAGATCAGCAAGACCATTAGCAGCAGGAGTCTTCCTTGATGCAATATTGGTTACAGGCGAAGGTGTCCAGACGGTCGAAGAGTGGCGTGGTTTCAGGCTTGAGTCTTGTCCCACGACTAATCTAAGGAACCACCCACAGGTGAGCCCTTAAGTAAACTAGAGAAAGGGTTGGAACAACTTAGGGGTCCCTCCCAGAGGAGGGTCTGGACAGAGGGGAGGATACTCCTATGTGCTTTATCCAGTTTTGTGCCAGAGCAGGAGCCAAGGGCTCCCAGAACTGGCTCAAACTTGAGTATGCCAGGAGGGCACCAAATGTGCCATTCAAAGCAGTCTTGTGGTGCTGCCAAGCGCCCACACTCCAACTCAGCACAATACACTAAGCCCTGTCTGGGAGGTGGCCACACCTCTCTCTGACAGGAAACCTATTGTTCTACCTTTGCCTGCTCGAGCTTGGCTCAGCAGCAGTAGGGCAGAAACGTGTCTGTGGTCGGCAGCAGCACTAGCTTGTTTTCAGACCCTGAAAGGCTGTTACTGGTAGTACAGGGGGGTACCGCAAGGGAGCCCCCAGTACATTGGGATCATTCTTCCAACACTGGAATCGGTGTTGGGGTATGATTCCAACATGTTTGATACCAAACATGACCGGGTTCGGTGCAGCCACTATACAGTTAGACATCTCGTAATGACTAATGTCTACTATATGTATAAAAATGGCTGACCGCACTTACAAAGCCTAGAGAATCGACTCCGGGGTTTGTAGGGGTGTCCTGCTCATGAAGGGGCACCCTCACACTTAAAACCTATAAGTCACCCCTATGGCAGGCTCTTCAGTCCTGAGGGCAGGGTGCTTGGTTATAAGTGCAGTGACCCCAGATATAAGGAAACTTATATCTGTTGTGAGAGGTGCAAACACTAACTCACACAGGCTGCAATGGCAGGCCTGTATTCAAAGTTTAAGTGGGCTCCTATGGGTGGCACAATACATGCTGCAGCCCATGGGAGACCCCTGGTGTACGTATGCCCTGGGTACCTTAGTACCATATACTAGGGACTTACAAGGGTACACCAGTAGCCAATTGTGGATGTACAGAAGTACTTACCATGGTCAATTTTGGGGGAAACATAGTGACTGGGGTCCTGATTAGCAGGATTCCAGTCAGACTAGGTCAAAAACACACTGACACCAGGCAAAAAAGTGGGGGGTAACCATGCTAGAAGGATCCTACCTTCCTACACCCGTCCTGCCTGCTCATTGGCCTTGCCTGTGGTGTACGGCAGGCCATGAGCATTTCCAGTTCACCATGCTCCCTTTTGACCTTATCAGCGCCCCTTGGGTGTTCACCAAGGTGATGGCAGTGGTTGCAGCTCATCTGCGCTGATCAGGGGTGTCAGTCTTCTCCTATCTCGACAACTGGCTGCTGAAGGTAATCTTGCACCATCTCCCACCTCTAGACTACGGCAGACCTCCTGCATTCACTGGGATTCACTATCAATATGCCTAAGTCTCACCTGATTCACCCTCAGACGCTCCCTTTCATCGGAGCTGTTCTGTACACAGTGCAGTTCTCTTCCAGGGGATCCTCATCAATAGTCATAAGCACTGAACATTCCCGCCCATGTGTGGGGACCCCGGAAATAATAAAAATTATATATGAAAAACATATATATACACAGCTCCATATATATATATATATATATATATATATATATATATATATATATATATATATATATATATATATATATATATATATATATACATATATCACTTTTTCTCATACCAATGCAGCCCCCATCTAGGAGGCTAAACAATGCAATAACAAATAAACTGCTTTTGCAAACATATAGTGTATGTATAAAAACACAGGAGGACAAGTACCACTTGAACTCTTTTTTAATGAGTAAACCTCATGAAATAGCTGCAAAAAAACAGACATTGTTAGCCTACAGGCTGCATTGTAAACCAATAGCATAGAAAATGAAAGCATTTTCACACAAAACTGGCACCGTGCCTTTAAGGCAGCCATGACCCCCAGCTTCCCATCATGCCTCAGGGGTGACAGTTAGGTCAGTTGTTCTTTCCGGCTCCTTCAGACAGGACCCTGGATTCACAGCTCTTCCTTTTTTGACTTTTCTGTCAAAAATTGTCTAATTTTTTGTGGATTTTTTGCTTTTACTCGACGTCTTTTGGCTTTAGAGTGAAGGTTAAACCTTTTTGGAGTTCCAGAAAAGGTTTTTTTCTGTCAAAATGCCTTCCTTATTTGATCCTTGCCCTGCCTGTGGCAAAAAGAAGGCTAGATCAGATACACACTCTGTGTGTATACTCTGCCTCCCTGATTCTCACTCTTCTGCCACCTGTCATCACTGCAAGAAGTTGTCGAGAAGAACCATCAAGGACAGGGAGAGAATTTGACTATATGGCCTCTCTGACAGAGGTAGGTCTTCAGTGAGGCAACAGAAAAAGAGAACACGGTCGACGTCGAGAGGCAAGGTCCCGACCTGTTCTCCTTCGGCGTCAGGATCGGCGTCGAAGCTACCGACGTCGAAGTAGCAGTCGTCGAAGACTACGGTGGTGCAGGCGCATCACACTTATACGAAGTCGAGGACGGCGCTGTCAACGTCGACGAAGGTAAAGGGCCCTCCGTTGTCGTCAACCAGGCGACGTTCAACGTCGAGGAGCAAATCTCCGTCGACGCTGGCTAGGCGTTCGACGTTGAGGCAGATCACTCTGTCATCGCCACCTCGATGGCAATCGACGTCGAGGCAGAAGTCTCCGTCGAGATCGGTGCAGAGATCTACGACGTCGAGTCAGCAATCTCCGTCGAGATCGGTGCAGAGATCTTCGACGTCGAGACACAAGACTCCGTCGCCGACGTCGAGGCAGAAGTCTCCGTCGACATCAGCACACCGGAGGTCGATGTGGAGACACCGGTCGTCTGAGCAGAGGCAGTTGACGTCGAAGCAAGGTACTCCGTCGGCGTCAGGCAGACGCTCGACGTCGAGACACCGATCGACTTCGAAACGGAGTCCTCCTTCGAAGAGGAGAAGGTCGACGTCGAGGCACGCATCACCGTCGCCGGGACGACGATCGACGTCGAGGAAGCAGTCTGTCCAGAGGGGACGTTCAAGATTGACGTCGAGGCAGCAGTCTAGAGGGGCCTCACGTCCAGTAAGCCTTTCTCCGTCACCATCACCGACGTCGAGAACAGGTTCTCGCTGCTCCCCTCACAGATTATCATCGTCCAGATCTCCGGAAGTAGTGTTCTCGACGTCTAGCAGTCCAGTGTTCACTGGGCATCCTGATTCAGCGGACAGGCCTGCACAAACAGAGGGAAGAAAATCTCCTCCTGCACGCTCTCCTGAGGGACGAGAAAGGCAAAGATCGCCTTCTATCCATCTCTCACCGAGATGGAACCGGCCTCTGCATCACTGGGCCACAGCTCCAGCAACAGGGGCTCAGCACTACTCAAGCCCCCTCCACAGGTCTCCGTTGGCTCGACTGGTGCAGGCTGTGGACAGAGATCGTACTCCATCGAGAGGCAGAGATCGCAGTCGCACTTCTGCACACTCTTCCAGAAGGAGGTCCAGATCCAGAAGCGGGAGGAGAAGGCACAGATCTCCAACGCCTTCCTCCTCTTCCACACACATGTCACAGAGAGACTACTCACCGACTCTTACTGACAGCCTACCGTCGAGGGTCTCTCCGGTGGATGACGGCACTTTCCAGGATGTACTTTCCAGAGGGGCAACTAAACTGAACATCCCTAGGCCGACTCGGCAGAGCTCGCCTTCAGTTATCTTTGAGACTATACACCAGAGAGCTGCATCTAGACCGCTGTTGCCATTGGTGCCGGGGCTACTCCAACCGGTCATGGACATTTTCCTTACGCCGGCGACCCTCAAGACCGCGCCGGCTAGGATTCTGAAGAAATATCGTCCACCGGAGGAGGACCCGTTATTCCTTAGATCCGACCCCCCACCGGATTCTGTTATAATTGCTGCGGCAAAAAAGACTCACTCAGTTGCCTCCTCCTCTACTGTTCCACCAGATAAGGAGAGTAAAGCACAGGATTCGTGGGGGAGGAAGGTCTGCGGCACATCAGCCTCTATGCTCAAGGTCTCAAGTGGATCAGCTCTTTTGGGTCGCTACGACAGGTCTTTGTGGGACTCCCTTCAAAGATTTACGGAAAAGCTGCCCAAGGAAGATCGCAGAGATTTTGAGGAAATTTTGCAAGAAGGCAGCTTGGTGGCGAACCAAGTGATCAGCGCTGCAGCTGATGGAGCTACTCTTTCAGCTCACGCCTGTGCCCATGGGATATGCGCTAGGAGAGCGTCCTGGCTTCGTCTCACAACACTTAAACCAGAAGCGCAGTCTCGAATCCTCAACCTCCCCGGCTCATCTTTATTCGGCGCACACACAGATGAGGAAATGTCCCGGATGAAGACAGAGCTAGACACACTAAAGGCCGTGGGTCTAGAAAAGAAGAAGGAGTTCCGAAGACGCTTCAGACCTTACGATCGACGATCCTCCCCACAGAGGGTTCAAACCCCTCATTGGCAGAAACATCAGAACCAGCAAGGTCAGCAAAGGTCTCAGTACCAAGGCCGGCGTTCCTCCAGGGGAAGAGGAAACCAGCGTCAGTCCACTACCTCCGCTAAGACGCCGACCAAACAATGAGTGCCCACTTCCCCCGTCACCGTTTACCACTCCAGTGGGGGGAAGTATTGCAAATCATCTCGAAGAGTGGCGAGCTATCACAAAGGACCAGTGGGTGTTAGCTATGCTGCAGAATGGATACTCTCTACGTTTTCGACGCCATCCCCCCTCAATACCTCCGGTTCCATCATCGTGCCAACAGATGAAGATATTGCAGAGCGAAGTTGCTACCCTTCTGCGAAAATCAGCCATCGAGAAGGTGCCAATATCACAGCGAGGTCGAGGGGTCTACTCAAGATACTTCTTGGTAAAGAAGAAGGGTCGAAAATCAGAATACAGACCCATTCTGGATCTGCGAACACTCAACAAGTCAATCAAAAAGGAGAAATTTCGCATGTTGGCTCTCCATCAAATATATTCACATCTCAGACAGGGAGATTGGATGTGTTCGCTGGATCTGCAAGATGCCTACTTTCATGTTCCGGTCAGTCAGCATCACAGGCAATATCTGAGATTCCTGGTGGGATCGTCCCACTACCAATTCAAAGTGCTACCCTTCGGGTTGAAGTCAGCTCCTCGAGTGTTCACGAAGTGCATGGCAGTGGTGGCAGCCGCACTACGTCGCAGAGGCATCTTCGTGTACCCTTACCTGGACGACTGGCTGTTGAAGGGTCCCTCCCCCCACAGCGTGAGGAATCATTTCCTGCAATGCCTAGAGCTTTGTCACCGGCTGGGCCTTCATGTGAATTTCGAAAAATCAACTCAGCAACCCACACAGAGAATCCATTATCTGGGAGCGCTGGTAGACTCTGAGGTAGGAAAAGTGTTTCCTTCGGAGGAGAGACAGTTATCCATCACACAGAAAAGCAGACAAATTTTGGACAGCAAGATGCCGTCAGTTCGTCAGATTGCCTCCTTGTTAGGGTCGATGGCATCCTGCATTTTCCTTGTCCCCAATGCCAGGCTGAGAATGCGTCCTTTGCAGCAGGATCTGGAGGTCAAATGGGATCAGCAAACAGCTCGCTGGGACGACAAGATAAATCTCTCAAACGCAGCAAGAGCATCCATCCCATGGTGGATGAAGAAGGAGAATATGCAAGTAGGGGTTCCTTTTCATCAGGCACCTCCCTCTCAGACGCTGATCATGGACGCCTCACTCCAAGGCTGGGGAGCTCACATGGGGTCTCTCCAGACACAAGGGCAATGGACATCAAAAGAGCGCTCATATCACATAAACATGTTGGAACTGAGAGCCGTTCATATGGCACTCAGGGCTTTCCTCCCTTCGATTCAGGCAAACTCCATTCTAGTACAGACAGACAATACCACCACCATGTACTACCTGAACAAACAGGGGGGAACTCGCTCCCGGACTGTCACTGGAAGCTCAAGCTCTCTGGCATTGGCTCCTGGCACGGAACCTATCGATCACAGCGGTACATCTGCCGGGGGAGCAGAACTCACAAGCGGATGCTCTCAGTCGACACTTCGAGGACCGACAAGACTGGGTACTCAACGACGAGGTCGTCGAAGACATTTTCCAGGCGTGGGGTCGTCCCTCCATCGACCTCTTCGCGGACGACGAAAATACAAAATGCAGAGACTTCGCCTCAAGGTTCTATCGGCCAGGGTCGAAGGGGAATGCCCTTTTGATAGACTGGTCAGGGGCATTTGTGTACGCCTTTCCACCTCTTCCTCTCATCCCGAAGGTGGTGACCAAACTCTCTCACTCACACACGAGGAGGATCCTGATTGCTCCGGACTGGCCGAGGCAATGGTGGTACCCGGACCTTCTGCACCTGTCAGAATGCCCACACAGGAGACGGCCGTGCAGACCGGACCTGCTGTCCAAGATGAACGGGAGGATTCATCACCCCAACCTTCCCTCACTGAACTTGGCAGCATGGCTCCTGAGGTCCTCCAGTATGGTCATTTAGGAATACCACAAGACTGCATGACCATCTTAAAAGAAGCTAGGAGACCCTCCACTAGACACTCATATGCTTGCAAGTGGAAACGTTTTTATTTGTGGTGCGTACAAAACAATTGTAGCCCCACCAAAGGGCAGGAGGAAGTCATTTTACCATACCTGCTTCACCTAGCTAGGGCAGGCTTAAAGTTCCCTTCCATTAAGGTGCATCTAGCGGCCATTACTGCATATAGGCGTTCTCCTTCTCAGCCGTCTTTCTTTCAGTTGCAGGTTGTGAAGGACTTCTTACAAGGTCTTAAAAAGGTCTACCCTCCAGTCCGGCCTCCTTCACCACCCTGGGAGCTGAACCTGGTGCTATCAAAGTTGATGGGTCCACCTTTCGAACTTATCCACAAAGCAACCTTACAACACCTCACGTGGAAGGTAGCTTTCCTGGTAGCCATCACCTCAGCTCGCAGAGTGAGCGAAATACAAGCGCTCTGTTCAAAGGAACCATACACTGTTTTCCATCTCAATAGAGTGGTATTAAGGACTCATCCCTCCTTCCTTCCGAAGGTGGTGTCAGATTTCCATGTGAATCAGACTATTTCACTTCCGACTTTTTTCCCTAATCCCTCCACTCCAGCTGAGAGGGCTTTACACTCACTTGACCTAAAAAGTTGAAGTTCTATCTGGATAGGTACTAGTCGATTAGAAAGTCTGATCAACTATTCGTTAATTATGGGTCGATCAGAACAGGTTTTCCAGCCTCAAAGCGATCCATCTCCAGGTGGATAGTTTCATGCATCAAGTTAGCTTATCAATTAGCACAAAAGCCCCTTGGGCCTGCTCCCAAGGCGCATTCCACGAGAGGAAAGGCGGCTACGACTGCTTTCCTTCATAACGTGTCTATCTCTGAGATCTGTAAGGCGGCAACTTGGAGGTCCGTCCATACCTTTACAAGTCACTATTGTCTAGATTCAGACACCAGAGCAGACACCCAAGTAGGCCAGGCCTCCTTGAGGAATCTGTTCAACAGCTGATTGCGGCTGTTGTTGTGTCATTCACTCTCATTTGCTTGCAGGCGGAAGATGGGCTTGCTATTCTATTCAGTGCTTATGACTATTGATGAGGATCCCCTGGAAGAGAAGGATAAGTTACTTACCTGTAATCCTAGTTCTCTTCCAGGGGTATCCTCATCAAAGTCATAAGCAACCCACCCGCCTCCCCAGGCAAATGAGATTACTTCATTGTTAAATGATATCTTTGTGCCCTGATCTTCAGGGTTACGCAAAGAACAACTGACCTAACTGTCACCCCCTGAGGCATGATGGGAAGCTGGGGGTCATGGCTGCCTTAAAGGCACGGTGCCAGTTTTGTGTGAAAATGCTTTCATTTTCTATGCTATTGGTTTACAATGCAGCCTGTAGGCTAACAATGTCTGTTTTTTTGCAGCTTTTTCATGAGGTTTACTCATTAAAAAAGAGTTCAAGTGGTACTTTTCCTCCTGTGTTTTTATACATACACTATGTTTGCAAAAGCAGTTTATTTGTTATTGCATTGTTTAGCCTCCTAGATGGGGGCTGCATTGGTATGAGAAAAAATGATATATGTATATATATATGGAGCTTTATATATTTATGTTTTTCATATATAATTTTTATTATTTCGGGGTCCCCGCACATGGGCGGGAATGTTCAGTGCTTATGACTTTGATGAGGATACCCCTGGAAGAGAACTAGCATTACAGGTAAGTAACTTATCCTTCTGGGCTTACCTTTCTGAGTGGCGAGTCCAGGATGTTTAGGCTATGATACTGATGTTTCATCCTCTATCCTGGATTTCGGTGAGACTGATTATGAGGCTGCTGGTCCTCATAGCCTCCTGCATCCTGCTAGTGACACATGCCAGCTGGCGTATGCAGGTTCTGCAGTGGGAACTGAAGTTCCAGTGGGCGCAGCATCAGGGAAATCTCTCTGACATGGTCCAGATCTCAGAGGGACCTGCAGTGGTGGCTAACTGTAGGAAGCTGGCTCTGTATATACTATACCAAAGTAAGGTATAGGGTGCACAGAGTCCATGGATCCCCAGAGGTTTAGCAGAGGCTAAATTAGCTAATCACTAACAGCTCTATTTGTGGTAGTGTGGTCGAGCAATTAGGCTTATCAGAGGGTGTGTTACGCATTTATTGTATTCACTCAGGCAAGAAATGATGGCACACACTCAGACAGAATCCAGACCAATTAAGTAAGTAAAAAAAAATGCATACTTATGTTTTATTATTAGAACCAAGCAGAACTTGACACAGGTAGGTAAAATACACTTTCAAATGCAAGGCTGTACACAGAAATGCAATTGTAGACTAAATTGGTATTGTTACAGGTTTGTATTTGCTTTCAAAACAGTTAAGAATAATTTGAAAATACTTTGGATTACTTTTGCGTTACTTTTCAGTTACATCGACTACTTGGGGTGATATGCCTAGATATCACACTGCGGGTCTTACAATACAGAGGTAAGTAAGACAATTTACTTTTCAAAACACAGTTACTTTTGTTTCTTACAGAAAGCAGGTCGACACTTAAGAGTGTTATCGGTTTGCAGGTAAATAAACGACTTGCAATGCTGGGTGTCTGGGGTTAGAACCAAGGTTCAAGGAGGCACACAAGTTGCACCACCAGCGCACTAGGGTGGCCGGATGCAGAGTGCAGAGGCCCAGTGTTAGCCAATGGGGCCTCCGGTTAGGGGCTGCTCATTAACAGGACACTCAGTTCTGGGACCAAAGATCCTGGGGTTAAGATCAGCACTGCAGGGGCCAACAATCAGTACAGGAGCTGCACCACCAGCTTCACGGGGGCGGCGGATGCAGGGGGCAAAGGAGACATCGGGGGTCCTGTTGATTCCAATGGAGATCTCTGGTTCGGAAGAAAGGCTGCAGGATCGGACAAGGAGGTTTCTTGAGGGCGACCACTGGCAAGAGAGGTACGTTGGGTTGCTGGGGGATGCCGGGACACCGTCGGTTGGGTCACCCAAGGCCGTGGGGCATCAGGTGCAAGGGTGTCTTTAGGTGTCTGGTTTTCATACCAGCTCCGACCGCTGGGACCCCTCAGGTTGAGGCTGCAGGTGTCGAGTAGAAGATCGAGGCAGGTCGGGGTCACCGGATCCCAAGTCAGAATCGCTGGGGAGACCTCCTCATGGTGTTGAGCCACTCGAACTCGGGCAGTGGGCGTCTGGTGCAGAACTGCGGATCCGGCTGGGTCCGGGGTCTGTACTGGAGTTTTTGGTTGAGCAGATCCGGTGCTCACGGGAGAGAGTCTTTTTGGTGAAGACAGGGCAGGTCTTCCGGGTTCTGGATGGCTGCTGGACACGCCGGGGTTTCGCTGGTTGCAGGTCAAAGGTGGGACAGCCCAGTAAGGCTGGGGCCAAAGCAGTTGGTGTCCTCTTCTTCCTCGTTCAGCATGGCTCTTCGGTCCTTCTCCTTTCTTCCTCTCGAATCTGAGGAGGCAAGATTCAGGGTCGCCTCTAAATTAACCCTGGGCGGAGTTGGCGTAGTGCCACTACGCGGAGTACCACGGAGTTATGAAAAAAATCTGTGGAACAGGAGCCCACGTCCTGCGGCCAGCCGAGGGTCCGTGTGCCCAGGATGGGGGTCCCTCGTGCCCGGGCAGGCTCCCAGTTCCCCCTGGCCTGGCAGGGATGAGAAGCAGGGACCAGGCCCGGGGCCTGGGTTTCGGGCAGGGTGTGGGAGCCCCCGTCCTGTGGCCTGCCAAAGGTCCGTCTGCCCGGGACAGGGGTCCCTGGTGCCCAGGGAGGCTCCCTCCCTCCCCGGCCTGGCTGGGTTCAGAAGCGGGGACCAGTTCCGGGGCCTGAGCTCCGGCGGGCCCTGGGGTGCTGGAGCCCACATCCTGTCACCAGCCGAGGGTCTGGGTGCCCGTCACGGGGGTCCATCGGGCCAGGACAGGCCTCCCCTGCTTCGCCTGCGTGTCAAGGTGCCTGCGGGCCCCGGGTCAGAGTTCGGTCGGGCCCTCCCCCTTGCAGCCCCGTGCCCGAGACCCAGCTAAGGGCTCTGATGAGCAGAGCCCACGAGCCCACCAAAGGGCGGGCGGGAGCCTTCCCGCGAAGGCTCGGGGCGGGCAGGTTGGCCTCCTTCTGGCCCGGCCATCTGGTCGCGCGCAATGCTTTCCAATGGGGCGACCAGATGGCCGGGCCAGCCTGGAAGTCCCGATGAGGGCTCGCCCGCCTCCTCGATCCCAGCCAGGGCTCCAGGAGGTCGGACACCCCTGTGCCATGGGTCCCCTCCGTCACTTGGTGCGCACGAGTTACCAGAAAGAAGGGTAGCTTTCCTCCGAATTACTAGGGACAGGGTATGCCGGAACCGCTCCCAGGCTGGCGGTTCTCAGCCATGGACCAGATGGGCTAGGCCCGGACAACACCTCCCCACTGCCCGGGGCTCCCCCCTCTGGCCCGCCACGCGGCAAAGTGCCCGGTACGGGTTCCATTGGTCCTGGGCAGTCCTCCTCTGGGCGTCCGGGCCCGAGAGCTCTGGCCGGGTGCTCCCACCCCCGGCTCCGTCCCACGCCCTGGGCCCGGGCGGGCCTTCCCCAGCTTGGCTGGGTTCAGGAGCATAGGCCCGGGCCCTTGGTGGCTCGATGCAGGCCCGTGGAGGCCTCCCCCGCGCGGCCTGACCCGGGACCACCGGGTGAGCCCAGGGATGGGTTAAGCTCCGCCATGGGCCGAGGTCTGCTGGAGGTCTGCTGGGGACCCCCATTCTCAGGCCTGGGCCTGAGGCCCAGCTGGGGTCTCCAAGCCCCCGGGACGCAGAGCCCCCGAGCCCTGCATGGGCAGGTGGGAGCCCTCCAGTGAAGGCTCGGGGCGGGCAGATTGGCGTCCTTCTGGCCCGGCCATCTGGTCGCGCCTTTCCCCTCGGCCATGTGGTCGCGCGCAATGCTTTCCAATGGGGCGACCAGATGGCCGGGCGGCCCTGGAAGTCCCGATGAGGGCTCGCCCGCCTCCCCGATCCCAGCCAGGGCTCCAGGAGGTCTGGCATCCCCGTGCCCTGGGTCCCCTCAGTCACTCGGGGCGCACGGGTTACCGGAAAGAAGGGTAGCTTTCCTCCGGATTACTAGGGACAGGGTATGCCGGAACCGCTCCTGGGCCGGCGGTTCTCAGCCGGGGACCAGATGGGCTAGGCCCGGACAACACCTCCTCACTGCCCGGGGCACCTTCCTCCGGCCCACCGCACGGCAAAGTGCCCGGGACGGGCTCCATCGGTCCTGGGCAGTCCTCCCCTGGGCGTCGGGCCCGAGAGCTCTGGCCGGGTGCTCCCACCCCGGGCTCCGTCCCACACCCTGGGCCCAGGCAGGCCTTTCCCAGCTTGGCTGGGTTCAGGAGCATAGGCCCGGGCCCTCAGTGGCCCGACGCAGGCCCGTGGAGGCCTCCCCCGCGCGGGCAGGCCCAGGGATGGTTTAAGCTCCGCCATGGGCCCGGGTCGGAGGTGCACCAGGGACCCCCATTCTCAGCCCCGGGCCTGAGGCACAGCTGGGGTCTCCGAGCCCCCGGGACGCAGAGCCCCCGAGCCCTGCATGGGCAGGCAGGAGCCCTCCGTTGAAGGCTCGGGCGGGCAGATTGGCGTTCTTCTGGCCCGGCCATCTGGTCACGCCTTTCCCCTCTGTCATCTGGTCGCGCGCAATGCTTTCCAATGTAGCGACCTGATGGCCGAGCCGGCCTGGAAGTCCCGATGAGGGCTCGCCCGCCTCCTCAATCCCAGCCAGGGCTCCAGGAGGTCGGGCACCCCCGTGCCATGGGTCCCCTCCGTCACTCGGTGCGCACGGGTTACCAGAAAGAAGGGTAGCTTTCCTCCGGATTACTAGGGACAGGGTATGCCGGAACCGCTCCCAGGCTGGCGGTTCTCAGCCGGGGACCAGATGGGCTAGGCCCAGACAACACCTCCCCACTGCCCGGGGCTCCCCCCCTCCGGCCCGTCGCGCGGCAAAGTGCCCAGGACGGGCTCCATCGGTCCTGGGCAGTCCTCCCCTGGGCGTCTTGGCCCGAGAGCTCTGGCCGGGTGCTCCCACCCCGGGCTCCGTCCCACCCCCTGGGCCCAGGCAGGCCTTCCCCAGCTTGGCTGGGTTCAGGAGCATAGGCCCGGGCCCTTGGTGGCCCGACACAGGCCCGGGCCCTTGGTGGCCCGACACAGGCCCGGGCCCTTGGTGGCCCGACACAGGCCCGTGGAGGCCTCCCCCGCGCGGCCTGACCCGGGACCACCGGGCGGGCCCAGGGATGGGTTAAGCTCCGCCATGGGCCCGTGTCGGAGGTCTGCCGGGGACCCCCATTCTCAGCCCCGGGCCTGAGGCCCAGCTGGGGTCTCCGAGCCACCGGGACACAGAGCCCCCAAGCCCTGCATGGGCAGGCGGAAGCCCTCCGGTGAAGGCTCGGGCGGGCAGATTGGCCTCCTTCTGGCCCGGCCATCTGGTCGCGCGCAATGCTTTCCAATGGGGCGACCAGATGGCCGGGCCGGCCTGGAAGTCCCGACGAGGGCTCGCCTGCCTCCCCGATCCCAGTCAGGGCTCCAGGAGGTCGGGCACCCCCGTGCCCTGGGTCCCCTCCGTCACTCGGTGCGCACGGGTTACCAGAAAGAAGGGTAGCTTTCCTCTGGATTACTAGGGACAGGGTATGCCGGAACCGCTCCCGGGCTGGCGGTTCTCAGCCGGGGACCAGATGGGCTAGGCCCGGACAACACCTCCCCACTGCCCGGGGCTCCTTCCTCTGGCCAGCCGCGTGGCAAAGTGCCCGGGACGGGCTCCATTGGTCCCGGGCCGTTCTCCCTTGGGCGTCCGGGCCCGAGAGCACTGGCCGGGCACTCCCTACACTGGGTTCCGTCCTCCGCTCCGCCATGGGCCCGGGCCCGTTGGGCGTTCCCCAGCTCGGTTTGGGTGCAGGAGCTCCGACAGGGGCCTTGGTGACCGTGGGGTGGAGGGTGCCCTCCCCACCCCGGGCTCCGTCCTCGGGCCTGCCGCATGGCAGGTTGCCCGGGACGCAGGCCTTGAGGAGGCCTCCCCTGCGCATGCCGGCCCGAGACCTCCGGCCGGGCTTAGGGGACCGGGCTCTGTCCCCCTGCTCCGTTATGGTCCCAGGACGGGGGTCTGTCGGGCCCGGGCAGGCCTCCTTCCTGCTTTGCCCGCCTGTCAAGGTGCCTGGGGGACCCCGTGTCGGAGGTCCGTCGGGGACCACCGTCCGCAGCTCCGGGCCCGAGGCCCAGCCGGGGTCTCTGAGCCCCCGGGATGCAGAGCCCCCGAGCCCTGCATGGGCAGGCGGGAACCCTCCTGCAAAGGCTCGGGGCGGGCAGATTGGTGTCCTTCGGGCCCGGCCATTTGGTCGCGGCTTCCCCCCTCGGCCATCTCGTTGCGCGCAATGCTTTCCAATGGGGTGACCAGATGGCCGGGCAGCCTTGAAGTCCCGATGAGGGCTCGTTTGCCTCCCAGATCCCAGCCAGGGCTCCAGGAGGTCGGGTGCATCCGCGCCTTGGGTCCCCTCAGTCTCGCGGTGCACACGGGTTACCAGAAAGGGGGGTACCCTTCCTCTGGATTACTAGGGAACTGGTACTCCAAAACCCCTCTCGGCCTAGCGGTCCTCAGCCGGCAGCCGGATGGGCCAGGATGCCCCCCCCCCAGCCCGGGGCTCCGTCCCCCGGCCCAACGTGTGGCGTGGTGCCCAGGATGGGGGCCTGGGAAGGCCTCACCTCTGCCTGGGAGCCCCGACGGGGTCCAGGGGACCCAGGCTCAGTCTCCTGGCCTGCCGCTCCACCAGGGGCCCGAGACGGTGTTCCGCCGGGCCCGGGGAGCCTCCCCCTGCTTAGTTGGGTTCAGGAGCTCCAGCCGGGGCCCTGGGGAGGGCGGCCTCCCCAACCCGGGCT